>JAUCEB010000034.1:0-2729103 GCA_033557925.1 Phytophthora x cambivora
GGAAGCTGGCTCCGACAGCTCATCAGGATCGCGGCGGATGTCTCTAGGACCGTCTGGAGCAGCAATGCTGCAGGCACGTGCTGCTGGCGATCTGAATGTCAAGATCCCGACGCCTCGGCCCGCGAAGGTCACGTCGAGCAGAGTCTCTCCGAGAACTCCGCCCCAGGATCCAGCCAACAGCCTGGAGTCGTACTTCCAGGCCGCTATGTCGCGCTTCCTGAGCGAGCGACCGGAGATGAGAACCCCACGGCAGAGAGCCGCCCACTCGAAGATAGGAGAGCGAGATGTCGACATGGAATCAGTAGTATCACAGGACCACCCTGAACTCTGGGAATATGACCCCGACGACTTTGACATGGGGACGACTCGGCGAACGGCGGCAACCGCAGCAGCGGTCGCACCAACAGGTTCCCCAGCAGTCCAACGCGTCAAGATCTCGGCGATCTCGGACCTGAAGGAATTTACAGGCAAGGACCGCGACGAAGAACGAGCTAGAGGATGGATCAGCAAGGTGAAGTCAGCGTTCACAAGAGACCAAGCTACAGATGAAGAAAAATGCCTCACCTTTGCAGATCTGCTCACAGGCCCAGCAAGGAACTGGTACAGGCAGCTCAGTCGGTCAACACGGACGAAGTGGAGTGACCTACTCCAGAGTTTCCAGACGCAATACTGTGGACTGGGTGTCTCAGTAGCGTGGCAGTACTACCACGCACGCAAGCGGTCGGAGGAGACACCACTAGAATACCTCCATCGCCTCAACGTCGCTGGTATGCGTGCGCGCCTGAAGATCAAGGACGGGGACTCGAAAGCCCGCCGTGAACATGTGGAACACTTCATCGAGACGCTAGGAGACCCAGAGCTGGCGGACCAGCTCACGCTGCTAAGACTTGCAGATGCGGACCAACTGGAGGACGTCCTTCGGGCACGCGAGCGCGCGAAGTCTAGACAGAAGAAGTCGACGATACCCAGCAAGTACCGACCCAAACCGTCCGCGCCAGCGCCACCAGCAGGGCAGACGAGAGCTGTGCGCGCGATCCAAGTCGCGGAGACCAGTTCCGAGTATGGATCAGACCCGGAAGATTCGGGATCTGACGGAGAGCTCGTCCGCGCATACGTGGCGGCCGCGAGCGACCAACCACAGGCGTCCACGACGGTGGACCCACCAAGAGCACAGGATCCTGGACGCCCGAGCGACACCCCAGGAGATAGCCAGTCACAAGAACACCGACCCCGTTTCGGCAGGGACGGCCAGCAACGCTGTTCGCATTGCGGATCACACCGGCACTCAGATCTCGGGTGCTGGAAGCGGCTCACCTGCCAAAAATGTGGTAAACGGGGACACCCCTCCGATCGCTGTTTCTTCGTGTGCCGGGGCTGTGGTCAGCTTCATGACCATGGAAAGTGCCAGATGGAAGAGTTTTACAACCTGATCCGTCAGTGGTTCGACCCCAGCAAACATCCTGGACTCCTACCCGAAGCGGCGGAGAAGATGTTAAACTAGGACGCTCGCCGGTGTTGAACCCGGTACGAGACGAGCGTTCTAGCTCTTTCATCTATGCATTTGTGGAGAAGAAGCCGAAGGATCAGGTTAGCAAGCTGCGGACGGATCTATTCGGTAATACATGTGAAGTTCATGAGAAACGTACGGCTAAAGTTGAAAGTTTACGGCCTGTTGATGACTATCAGCGGTCAGAGGCAGAAGTGACGCTGGAACTGCAGCCGGGTGAGTCGCGTGGGTACTGGAAGTACCATGTCCCAGGCAAGCACTTCAAGCAGGCTAAGGCAAACAGCAAAATCAACAACGTGAGAACCGTAGTGCTTCTTGACTCGGGATCCGAGGTATCGATTATCGATGCCACCTTTGCTCGTAAGGTAGGATGCTATATTGACACAAGTCAGAGTCAAGAATGTCTGGGGATCGGAGAGAAGTTGTACGTCGCAACTGGACGAACGAAGATCAAGCTCACGCTGGCAGGATCTTTGGTATACTTGTACGAGGTCTGGGTAGGGGATGACCTGCCTCCAGATTATCAAGCGATCCTCGGAATGGATTTCATGGTGCCGGCAGGGATCCGTCTGGATGTGGGGGACGGGTCCATGTGTCTGCCCGACGAGATCCGGGTCATGCTTCACGGACGACGATGGATTTTCAGTGACAAGGCCCGTCCGGTATGTGCAGGAGAACACCTCACGGTTGGAGTCGCAGGATCCGTGGAACTGCCGTTGCGCCTACGGGAAGCGGATCACGAGAAGCTGTGGCTGACGAGAGGACAAAATTGGGTGCCGACCCTGATGAAGGGCCCCGGCAAGCTACGCTATCTGCACATCACGAACCTGAGCGACCAGAAGCTGATCCTACAGCGGGATGTGCAGGTCGGACTACAATTGAGTGGAGATCATGTCCCTCGACAGCCAGGTTTCGGATCGGTGGGGTCGCGCCGGTATGCGGAGTGGCAAACGCTAGCATGGGAAGCCACCACTGACGCCGCGACCACGGCAGCGGCAGCACAGCCTACCGAGGAGGATGGGTCAGCAGTCGACCGGCCGGAATACACCACCCCGCGACGGATCCTCGCCCGACCCCAGCCAGCGGTCACCACCGAACGTGGAGATGCGGTTAGTGATGGGGGACGGGCAGTAGCGATGTGTACTGCCCGGGGTGGTATGTCGCTCGTCGGAGAGGTATCGAACGAGGAAAAGGGGGAAGATTCGGACCCCGAAGAGACCTGTGGAGACGCCGACCGCCCAACCGAGGGAGAGTCTGTGGTTACAGGTTCACCAGAAGCCCCAGCCGCCACGGCGGAAGAAGACGTGGTGTCGTGTGGACAAGAGGAGGACGGGGCGCAATCGGATAAAATTTGGGATCAGGAGTCGAGGCGTAAGGTCGAATCGCAGACAAAAGATATGACTCGGTCCCCAACGCAAAGCGCAACGATGCAGGCTTCTCCCGAGGAGGGCTGGGCCAACGTGACTGCACCGACGCCTGACATGATGCCGCAAGACCCCCCCCCCCCCCCCGAACAAGCCTCTAACGATCCGAGGCTAATTCCTGAACCAGAGACTCCTAGGGGTGAGTCAGGAGGCGGATCTGAAGTGTGCCATCACGACGGAGGTACCCTGGAGGCAGAAGAAGTCGATGGGGAGTGGGCAGTGCTGCCTGAAGTGTTACCAGCTACGATAGAGGTGCGGATCGAGGATCTCCAAGTGGGAGACTTGACGGGCAACACCGAAGAGGAGATTCGTAAGTTACGGGATATCATTTGGGCGCATCGACATCTTCTGATCGGAAAGGGCAATGCGCTACCCCCGGCTGCCGTGGGAGCAGTATGCGACATCGATGTCGGAGACGCGGTCCCGATCGCTCAACGAGTACGGAAGATCGCACCCCAATTCCGCGAGAAGGTATCGGATCTTCTCAAAGGGCTACTATCGGCGAAGATCATCCGATATTCGACTTCCCCATGGGCGTCGCCTATTGTGGTGATCATCAAGAAGAATGGCGTGGACATACGGTTATGCATCGACTATCGTTTAGTCAACGGTCTCACCAAGCTGATGATCTACCCGATGCCACTGATTAATGACTTGCTGGAAGATCTGGACAAGGTACTGTGGTATTGCTCTCTGGATATGGCTAGTGGGTTTTGGGTGGTGTCTATGACGGATCGAGCTCGTGCGATCTCGGCGTTCATCACCCCGTTCGGCCTTTTCGAATGGAATCGTATGCCCTTCGGGCTGAAGAATGCACCTCAAATTTACCAAAGGCTGATCGACAATGCGCTGTACGGGTTCCTGCGGATCCCAACCGTGACGGATCAGAAAACACTGACGGATCTCTTCGAGGAAGGGCAGCCCGAGGAAGCGGGCGAACCCTCGGTGTTGGGGCGACGATCGTACATTGACGACATC
The DNA here is from genome assembly GCA_033557925.1 of Phytophthora x cambivora. NCBI lineage: Eukaryota > Oomycota > Peronosporomycetes > Peronosporales > Peronosporaceae > Phytophthora > Phytophthora x cambivora. Next base: position 3,910 of record JAUCEB010000034.1, read on the forward strand.
CTGGTGACAGCAGGATCCTGGGACCTACTGTGCGATCGCGTGAAGGCGCTGTTGGAAGCGTGTGATAAGTGGAACATCTCTATTAGCGTGACTAAGAGTTTCTGGGGGTTGAAGAAGGTAGACTACTTGGGCCATCGCGTGTCGAACGAAGGGCTAGAGGCCCACCCGAAAGATCTGAGCGCCTTGACGGATCTGCCGTTCCCGAGAACCCTGCGCGCTATGCAATCGTTCCTAGGCAGCCTGAACTATTACGGGCGGTTCATCGAAGATATGGCGGTCTATGCTTCAGTGCTATACGAACTCCGGGAGGTAGACTTCGCCGCCATCCGCGATCGAGCCGGACGTGAAAGGATTGGCCCGACCGTGGAGCCTACGGAGGATCAACGGGATGACCAAGCGACTGCGGATCCTAAATGGACCGAAGCAGAGGCAGCGTTTTCGAAACTGAAGGAGAAGATCGCGGCGACTCCCATCCTCTGACACTTCGACACAGAAAAACGACCAGTGGTGATCGTCTACGCCAGTGAATGGGCAGTATCAGCCTCGCTGGTGCAGGATCATGGTGGTACATACCTACCAGTGATGTTCACGAGTCGTACGTTGAAGCAGAACGAATTAAACTACGGGATCGTGGAGAAGGAGGTTTTAGCCCTCCTGCGTATGCTGGACCTTGGTTATTCGATGCTGGTAGGTCGATCCATCCAAGTGCTGGCGCGGCACTCCACGCTGGCCTGGTTATTCCGGGCCGCAGGATTGCAGGGGCGGTTAGGCCAGTGGGCCGCTCTACTATCCCCGTGGACCCTAGAGATCACCAAGTGCACTCGGGGGGAAGACGAAATCCTAGGAACCCTGGCTGCTGCGATCACACCACGGGCCGAGGTGGACCAGGCTCTCATGGCCATCGCCCCTCGCAAAGAACAACGACGATCTGTGGACACCCCAGTGCCCACGGTGGGACAGGAAGAGGTGCTCCTGGTGGCTAGTTTTGATGGATCGGCCCGGGTCAAACGAGGCGGAGGAGCGTTCAGCGCGATCCTCTGGAAGCTACCGGAGTGGACAGTAGTCAAAGCAGCCTTGGGATGGAAAGCAGATATGACTGTTAACGAAGCGGAGTACAGTGGCCTATTACTCTGTTTCGACCTGTTAGAAGATCAGGATCAGACGCGCCTGGTGATATGTGGTGATTCTAATTTGGTGATCCGCCAGATGAAGGGGGAGATCGAATGTAAAGCTCCCGCGCTGACCCTGCTGAGACAGAAAGCCTTACGCCAATTGGGGACGTGGCCTGCTTATGATTTACTCCATGTGAAGCGTGCGTGGAATGCGAGCGCCGACAGCCTGGCGAGTGCCGCCCTGCAGCGAGAGGCAGGAGTGGTAGTACAGGAACAGGACTGGGATGATTTGGTGACGTTGAACAGGCTGCCGGAAATATTGACAGCCCCGGCGGAAGAAACTACGCGAAGGATCTCCGCCATGGCCACCCGATCCCGTCGAAAGGTGCCCAACCAGGAAGTTCTGAAAGAAGATGCCGTCCGCCAGTTGCGAGTAGATCGGATCCGGAAAGGACAAGACGAAGAGAAGTGGATCGCGAATCTGAAGCACTATCTGCGAGGACAGGTAGCGGATCTGGAGAAGGAAGAAGCTCGCACGTGCAGCAACCTCGCGGACGACTTCGAGATGGACGAACAAGATCTGCTATATTACTGCCCCCCTTTTCGGAAGCCGGATAAGGAGAGGGACGGATTGCTACGCCTAGTCATCCCGGAGACTCTCCATCAGGACTTGCTCCACCACTACCACGTGAGCCTGGAAGGCGGCCATCAAGGAATCAGCCGCACCTACCAACGGATCAAGGATAAGTTTTACTGGCGGGGGCTGTTTCGGAGTGTACAACGCTTCATAGGAGAGTGCACGGACTGCGAGACGGGGAAAGGAAGACCAACCCTCCGTGGAGAATCGCCCGGCAACGTGCAGGCAACTTATCCTTTTCAGATCTTGGCGATGGATCACATCCCTTCGCTACCCAAGTCCTACAAAGGGCACACCGAGCTCCTGATCTGGGTAGATCTGTTCACCGGGTATGTCATCGCCATCGCGGACCGCTCAGACCATCGCCGAGTCGTATGAAGAATGTGTCTTCCGGCGCTTTGGCGCTAGCGAGACGATCAGGCACGATCGAGAGCCAGGTTTCATGTCCGACTTCTTCAAAGCTTTCAACAGGATCCTGGGCCAGAGACAACGCGCTACCATGGCCTACAGACCACAAGCGAACGGCACCGCAGAGCGCATGGTGCAGACTATGACGAGGGCACTCAAGATGTACGTGGCAGACGAAGAGCAGCGGGACTGGGATGAATACGCCGAGCGTCTGACTTTCGCGGTGAACACCGCCCACGACCGGATCCGAGGCGATATGCCTTTCTTTCTGGTCCACGGGTGGGACCCTAAGACCACGCTCGAAGCGACGATACCCCTTGGCAGTACCAGACGACGCGATCGTGATCCACGCAGGTGGCGTTACAGGATCCAGAAGTATTACCGACAAGCGAGAGCGGAGGTCAACGAGAGGCTGAAGACAGCGATCGCGGAACGAGCCGAACGACACAACGAAGGAGTGGAGCCGCACGCTATTGCGTCCGGGTCTCGAGTGTGGCTGTATCTAGATCGGGTCAAGGAGGGGTATGCGCGTAAACTAGCGCACATGTGGCATGGACCATTTTTGGCGTGAAGGAGATGGTGAGCAATTTTGCAGCTCGGCTGGAGACGACCGGAACAGATTACCGCCTCTTCCCCGTGGTCCATGTGTCCAAGCTAAAGCCCGTGAGGATGTTCCCCGACCGGCCCAAGGCGATACTGATGACGGGGGACGAAGATCGCCTCGACTTCGACGAAGCACTGTTGCCCGAGGATAGTTGGGATCAGGAACTAGAAGAAGGGGAGTACGAGGTCGAGAAGATCAGTGATGTAAGGACCGGTCGACGCACCCGTTATGGACGTGCACTCAGGGAGTTCCAGGTGCACTGGCGAGGCTATGATGATCCCACTTGGGTGGACGAGGCAGATCTTAACTGCGGAGCCCTCCTGCATGAGTTCCTGCAGGATCGCGCGAAACAGAGTCGCTTCCAAGTCATGCAGTCGCATGAGGAAGTGTAGGAGAGGGATCTTTGCCCGCGAGCTGGTCGCGGGTGTAGATGAATCGGTAGAAGATCGGTGGGGAGGCCACCGATGAAGCAAGGAGGAGGATACCTGCCCCAACAAGTTGGTTGGCGGGGCGGATGAAGCGAGAGAGAGGATGCCGGAAGGCGGCATACCTAAGGTGGAAGAGGTGTATGTGTACATGTTAAGCAACCCACTGCAGACCAAGGCGAGACGAAAGAGTTGGATCGGATCAGTGATATTAACGACGCTACGACGTGCAGAAGTTGGCCATGACTACCAGAATCTGGGCTAGGACGAACTACGGCCAACTATGGAGTGGATGGAGACGAGGGGGTGAACTTCAGACGGAGGCGGCGGATCTGGAGCGCCGGGTGAGAGCTGGGGCTCGCGCGGTAGTGGTTGCGCCAGGCCGACGCCTGATCGCTGTCGCGGAGCGCAACCTTCAAGTTTTTGGGGGCAGGACGACCTTCGGCGAGAGCCTCTCGCCCGGGGAACCAAGTCGTCTCTTCCGACTGCTGGGGAAAACGCAGAAACACAGGATCCAGTAGCACATCCAGATCGCAACACCCTGTCCGGCGGATCAGCTCGAGAACCCGATCTTCCCACGCTCGGAACTTCTCCCGCGCATGGGAGCTGCGATTCTTGCGTCCCGAGTAGAAGGAAGCAGCCCAGGGCTCGGCGGTCTGCTTGGCACGAGGGATGGGGAAGGAGTGGGTGGACTCCCAGACAGCTTGCTTGTTGTCCTTCACCAGAACAAGGAACTCGTCCGTGATTGCGGCCAGAGGTCGGGATCAAAGGTCAGCGGCTTGGTAGAGTCCAGATCCAGATCCTCCCACGGCTCGTCGAGATAGAGGTTGGTGACTTCACGCTCCGTGATCAGTCCGGGGAGGTATAACGACGGATCCAGCTGTCCAGCCCGACTTGTCCGCTTCGGAAATAGCCAGCCCGGGGGATGAACCTTCTGGCTGGTCAGGATCCGAGGAGTAACGGTGTCCAAGGTGAGCACCCGGATCTGTGCGGGGTCCCAAGGCACTATGGCGGAACGCGGGATGTCACGAGCCTGATGAAGACCAGGGATGAAGTCGCCTACAGGAGCAAATGGCTGGAAAGTCGGTGCTGCCGTGGAGTCAGCTCTCGGCGAAGCGGGATCCGAAGCTCTCGGTCGACACACTCTCAGCAGCTTCATCAGGGTCGTCACCCCGGTCCAGCACGATAGGGACAGCAGCCGATCCACTGCCGTCGTCAGGGATACTGGAAGAGCTCCGGCGGCGCGTACCAGCACGGGGCCGAGCGTCAGACCGGGATCTGGCAAGAGCAATTTGGAGTCGCTCGTCGTCTGAGTTCTCGAAGACAGCGTCAGGTTCGTCTGAGTTCGCCGGAGGTGGACTGGAGGCGCCGTTTTGGGACGACTCGCCATCAGAAGGATCAAAGATTGCATCCGAGTCCTCGGATGCAGCCGGAGATTTGGGCGTATGCGCTATAGAGGCCGTTGGCTGCTCCGCTCCGGATCTGTCGGCGCCGTCTGCCGGAGACGAAGATTCAGGATCCCCACCCACGGAAGCTGTTGTGGGTGAATTGACCCCCTTCTGATCCAGGTCGGCCACGGGAAGACGAGGTTGAGAAGTCCTCGGGGCAGGCGTAGTTGCAAGGGGACGGCACTCAGGACTCGCCCGATCCATAGACGCCGAGGTTACGACCGAACCTGCGGGTGCAGGGTCGGCACAGGCGGGAGAGGTGTCCACCTCGGCGTTTGAGTGAGTCGACCCTTCCTCCGATTCATCCTCGCTGGACGACGGATCGGATCCGGGGAACTCGTAATCAGACCCCACTTGCTCGACGGGTAGATCCATAGCGAGGAATGACGGCAACGCAGGCACGACAACCCCCGGAGAAGGATCCGGAACGGGAACGGGAGAACCGGTGGCGGCAAGAGGCGGACTGGGACGGACTCGTTTAGACGAGCCAGAACGTGGATCCGCCAGAGACAGAGAGGGGCTCCGCGATCGCTTCCGTTGATCCGCCAAAGACGGAGAGGGGCTTCGCGACCGCTTCGGAGACGAGTGGACGCTTGGAACAGGAGAAGCCACTCGCTCACCACGCTCGGCCGGCGTGCCGTGCAAGGCAGTCGAAGCAATCGACGCCAACCGATCCAGAGCACAATCACGCTCTACGGCCATGGAGGAGTAACTGGAAAGAAGATCTTGGCGCTCCTGCCGGAAGGAATCCTGTTGATCTTGAACACGGTCGAAGTCCTGACGCACCAGTCGATACGTTTGCTGCATATCAGCAATTTGGGCCAGAAGCTCACGATGGGACTCATGGTATCTCTGCTTCTCGCGGATCGCCTCGTCACGCGCGGATACTGCCGCGTCCCGGTCCCGGGACGACTGGTCCAGCTGAGCGGTGAGTGCGGTCACTTGAGCAGCAGTTTTGGCTTGCTCTTGACGAAGCTGGTCTCGTTCTTGCCGGGACTCATCCCGCTCCTGACGAATCCGCCTGACTCGGGCGATCTCTGCCTCGTGATGAGACGCCCGGGAGTTTACGTGCTTGAGACACTGCACAGCGTCGTCCCGATCTCGGATCAGGCGATCCCGCTCCGCATTGAGATCCCGGCAAGCTTCTTGGGCGCCTTGGAGAGAGTCTTCGGCTTTCGCGTGCTGGCGGCGGACCGAGTTCAACTCGTTCGTGAGATCCTCAACCCGGCGTTCAGCAGCCTGCAACCGATTGCGACCGCTGTCCCCACGAAGAGAGTCCAACTCCCGCGTCAACTGTTGGACCTGACGCTGAGCAGCCCGTAGCTGGTCCGTGTGGCGACTACCGCGGAGCGCGTGGAGATCATGCCGCAACTCCTGGACGTCACGGTTGGCGGAATCTAGTTTTTCTACCGTGCGTTCGTGCACGCGGTGTAGCTGCGCCCGGCGATCGTTGGCCTTGTCGAGTAGACGCTCCAGCTCAGCTATCTTCTCCCCACGTACGTGGATATCCAACCGTGCGGCCTGAAGATCGGTCGCAGCGGCTGATCCGGCAAGTTGTTGATGCGCTTGGTCGAGGTCCCGTCGAAGCCGGCGGTTCTCCTGACTTAGCGCGGAGTCATCCAGCCGTCGGCGCGCGCGATCCAGATCCCGTCGCAACTGGTAATTCTCTTGGCCCAGAGCAGATCTGTCTCTGGGGCGACGTGCGTGCTCCAAATCGCGCCGCAGCCGCTGATTCTCACGATCCAGATCTTCAGCCCGTGCCTTCCACTGGGAATAATAACGCTCCAGATCCGTGTGGGACTTGCGTAGATCCGCATGTTCCCGCTGCAGTTGGAACAGATCCTGGAGGACCGTGTCCCGCGAAGATTCGGCAGTGTCGAGACGAGGTCTGAGCTCCTTCAGCTCTTGGTAGAGCCGATCCTTCTCGTCACAAGCGTTCAACAGATCCTGAGTGAGCGGATGCAGAGGGAGTGGCGACTTGGCCACGGGGCGAGGCTTGTCCCGCGTAACCTTGCATGCTCGAGGTACGCTCCGCCAAGCCGAATGCGATCGGCCGACCTTCGTCGGGCGGAAGAGGGTGCTCCAGACCACACGCGGGGGGGCACGCTCCGAAAAGGGGCACCGTTCCACACTGACGGTGTACTGGAGCAGCCGTGCGAAGGAGTCGGCCGAAGTTTCCTCGAGGATGCTGTAGCGGAGCCGGAGAGCCGCGAGTTCCTTTAACTCGGCTCGGAGCTTCTCGTTGACTTCGCGCGTGTCCGCTTCCTGTTGCTCCACTTGCCGGACTCGCTCTTGCGACACATCGTAGCGGTGTTGCGCGAAGTCCACGAAGGCGCGCGCCACATCCCATGGAGGACGGGCTTGCGCATGAAGCTCTTCGTTGTGGCGACGCGCGTGGATTAAGGCTCGGACCGCTTGCTGGTGCCTGGATAGGAGCTCCCGGTAAGCACCGATGAACGTGTGCGCGGAGGACGCGGCTGTTTGCAGGGCGCGCAGATCCACTTCCAGCGGAGTGGCAGCAGCCGACAGATCCGACGGCGCTTGATCGCAGTGCTTGCAGGGGCGAGGGGGCTGGGTGGATTGACCCCTCTCAGCGAAGACCGCGGCACGCAGGTCGTCTCCGGAGTCTGGAGCGGCGTCAGGTTGGACGTCAGGGGCGTCAGGTTGGACGTCGGGGTCGGACATGATCGCGGAAAGAGGGCGGAGCCAAGCGACACGATGTGTTGCCGTTGTGCGGCAGCCATGACGTGTCGGGGACGGATGTGGTATTGCAGTGTGGGAATTAGAGAAGCCGATCGGCCGTTGGCGCAAGGCTCCCAGATGGATGGATCCTGACTACGCGACACGCAGGCTTTAATTCGGGACGGATCGAGATGACCGTCCCATAAAGGCCAGATACGGGACGTATCCCGCAGGTGCCCCGTATTGGACGGATCCGGATAACGGATCCGGATCAGATGGATCTGAGTCGATAGTTATATTAAGATGTAGGTCGAATGAGAGGCTCAGAGCGCTCGGGGGTAGAGGTCCAGTTAACACTTAAATCAAAACCGAATTTGCACTGGAAGACTCACTTGGCTTTAGTATAGGGGATTATTATTGGCCCCATACTTAGATCAAGTGTATTTTGGTTATCTTCCTGCAGTACGTGGCAGCCCCTGGATAGCTTGGCCAGGCAGCGCGCGCCCTTCGGACTCTCAACCCCCTCAAAGATCCCGCTATTGGAAGCGGCAAGCAACGTAAAGGAACAAGGAACACCCCGTAAGGGAACAAGGAACCCCCGCAAAGGAACAACTCCGGATCACGCATTTCTATTGCGGATCCACAAGGCCTGCTCAAGTAGATCAAGGCCGACCCCGTCCGGATCCCGTGCGCAGGAATACCCGCGCGGATCCACCAACCTCTCAAGTCCCCACAAGGACGTCCACCGCTCACCAAGTGCGCATCTCGTGTCAACGAGAGAGCTGTACCAGCCCGCCGACGGGTACACAAGGTGAACCACTCAGCAACTACACGGCCGTCGGAGTACCCCCTCCGTTAGTCGGTGTCTGGGCGCAGTGAGTGCGAGTCGGGATCCCTAGAAAATCTAGAGATCCGCTCCACCACAACTACGAGCCATTGTTGGGAAGATCCAGGAGTGATGCGTAAATTACGCAACCTGAATCACTCCGCGAAACTTCGGTAAGTTATTTTGGGATTTGTATTTTATTTTTGCACTTTTCCTGAAAAAGTGTTTTTTTGCTTCTTTTTTTTTTTTAGAAAAAGCACTTCGTTGCGACCAGTACTGCGCCAAGCCACACATTGGGCATCGACTTACAAGATGGACAAGCGCTTTTTTGCCATCAAGGACTTCATCGACACGTCGGATGACGAGCTGGCGGAGCTCATGCCAACGCGCCACGAAGAAAACAAGCTCCGGGCTCTCGGCGACGACCTCCGCGAGTTCAAGTCCGCGTCCAAGAAGCTGCAGGGCGACGAAGGTGTCACGCTGCTGGACGTACGTGATATTTTCGATGCTCTGATTGAGCGCCCCCCCCCCCCCCCCCGTCACGCAGTACCTAGCTGCAGATGCGGTTATTGTGAAGAGCCCTGCGTTCGAGAACGCGTGTGTCAAGGTGTTGCTCGGAAACGAGGTGGCGCTGACGTCAGAAGAGCAGAAGCTGCTAAGTCCATTTGCTGTGCGTGCTGCAGGTCGCGCCAGCGCTGACGCCGGTGAAGACGACAACGACCGCGCTGGGTTTGCTGATCGCGCACTGCGCGCCCGCAAGAAGCAGCGTGTAGTTGCGCAGGCGTACCGTGGGGTGCGCTTCATCCCGCCGACGTCTAATGCGGTGGAGCGGCTCTTCAGCAAGGCACGCCACGTTCTGTCGCCATTCGCCTCGAGATGTTTTGTTTCTGAAGATTAATCGGCGTTTTTGGGGAGCCGCAACGGTGTCGAAGGTTGTGAACGCTTAGGTTAGTAGAGCCTTAACTACGTAAGACAGGTTGCCATCTTGTGTTGGAATTGTTGCAATATACTGAATAAATTCTTTCTCTGACCTCGGTATGTCCGCGGAATAACGTATTAGTGATGCAGCTTCAAAAGCTACGGCAACTGTATTTTCGGAAGGCCTGGCTACAAGTACCTCATTTACATAGACGTGCAGGGCCACATCACGGGCGCCAATACCGCCGCAGGGAGGCCTGCGCTTTTGTGTGCGTCGTGGGCTTGTACGCAAAGCAGAGGACGTGAGTGCAGCCGAGTCGACGCGCAAGACCGGACGCCTTGAGACCGGCACCAACATGACCACGGCCGACAAGTACGCTTTGAACCCCATGTTCCAGAAGGTGGCGGTCGCCAAGACCGTGCTGATCTACGGCCAGACCAAGAAAATGGAGGCCGAGGGCAAGCAGGTGTGGTCGCTCTGCGTCGGAGTCCGACTTCGACCCGCACGAGCGCATGCAGGTGGCCGGCGCTAAGGCCATGAGCGAGGGCAACATCCAGTACGCGCACATGAAGGGGCTGCAGGAGCCGCGTGGCCTCATCTAGACGTACCTGGAACAGGTCAAGCGCGTCAAGTACGACCCTCGTGTACGTGGAGCACATTCCGCTGCACACGCCGCTTGAGGAGAACTACCTGATTAACCCGCAGAAATTGGAGAAGGCGACGACGGTGCACCCGGACACCAAGGCCAGCATCCTGTGTAACCCGAGCAACCCGACCTGCACGCTGCACAACCCCGAGCACCAGAAGCGGATCGCCGCTGTGCTGCGCAAGCCGCAGTACCACCACGTCGTGGTCGTCTTGGGCGAGATCTACGACCAGCTGCTGTATCAGGACGAGCCCAAGGGCAAGCGCGTGAGCTTCACGACACTTCCGGTCATGTACGAGCGCTCGTGCTGGTGAACGGTTGACTGGTCTGTGTGTGGGCTATCTCGCCCCCCCCCCCCCCAAGTACTACATCGACCCGTGCACGCGGTTGCAGGCGCAGCTCACGTCGTGCCGGATTACGGTGGGTCAGGAGGCTGCGGTGGAGACGCTGGCGCACGAGCTCCAGTGCATGGAGAAGGGCGAGCGCCACATCACGGGGGTCATGAAGAAACCTCGACACAAACCTTGGCTCGGGGCATTGCTTTGTCATGGAACAAAGGTGCTATCAGATATAGCTTTGCGTCGCTATGGACACTGCCCCCCCCCCCCCTGAAAGTATAGCTATAGATATATCCAGTGAAGTAACGGTATGGCATTTGTACAGCTCAGGTCGTCGCCGGTGGAGCTGCTCTAATAATATTAGTGATGTACTGAAGTATATTATACTAGTACACCACTTCAAACTCAAAACTTCCAAAGCATAAGACCTACAGTACCATATTGCAACGGTTCCGACATCCCTACTTTTTCCGACAAATAGGATATCGGACAAATCAAGGTTACTTGCATTACAGAAAGAGAACTAACGTTATAGACACTCTCGGCTAAGTTTTCGATCTACAGCACGCTTCATATCGATCCACCCCGCCTAGCAGTTGAACGACCTGTAGGTCTTGCCGATTACGCCCTGCGCGCTACCATCACCCGCATCACCTGCTCTCCTCGAGCGAGAGCACAAGCAGGACCATGGCGGGGTATTTTGCGGCGCCCTCGTCAGCGACCCGATTACCTCAAGTCCGTTAAGTCTGCATCTTCGTCCGGGGTAGCTGCGCCGTGCTCACCGAAGATGCCCAGCTCGATCACGGGACGCACGGCGTAGCCGCGCTCCACGGCTAAGCGCGCCAGCTCACCCACACCCTCCGTCTCCTCCAGCACGCCGTGCTTCACGTAAACTTGGCCTATTCGTCGTCGCGCGAGGTGGCGAACGTCATCTGCGTCAGGTGTTTCGTGCCGAACGAGAACTGCGCTTCCTCGGCCAGCTTGTAGGGCTGCAGTGCACCATGCGGCACCTCCATCTTCGTGTCCACCTTGTAGCTGAACGACTATCCGCGCTCGCCGTTCAAGTCCCGCACCACCGACTTGACCAGCTTCACCTACTGCACTACTCCAGCTCCTCGAACGACCCACCAGTAGCGGGTGCACCACCTTTATGGCCGCCTCCGCGATGACCTTGGTCTGCATCTCTGTGATGCCCGGTGCGATGCCTAGACGGATGCCGCGCAGACCCATCATCGGGTTCGCCTCCTTCTGGCCGGCCATGCTCGACTGCACCGGCGCCTTCTCACCTTCATCTCGCTGATCATGACAGCCATCTACGGTTCATCATTGGTCACCCCGCCCGTCATGCCGTCCACGTCGACGATGCCGCCCTCGCGCATCTCGGCGCCGCTCGTTGTGCGCACGCGCTTCGACTTGGTGTTCGCGCGGACCAGCAGTGCACGCAGCAGCCGCGCTCGCATGTCTCGCCCCAGCAGCTGGCCACGACTGTTGAGTGTGGCCGCACGCCATCTCCTCGCACACCACCACCGTAGTGTACTCCCTGTACACTGACAGTATAGTCAGCTATACAGGCAAATAACAGTCAGTTAGTGTCTACACCTTTGCCAAACCAAGTTGGCAGCAGTATAAGGCAAAGCCGAGTGTCCCGTAATTAGAAATTTTATATTTTTCAAAAATTGAAATGTCGAGATTTAGTGTAAAACAACGCGGATTTAGTCCAGAGCTAACGTCTATGAGGCCCCCTGCCGTGACAGACAGCGCGCAGTGGCGCCGTTGACAAGGCGCATGTGGATGTAAGGCATGCATGTTTCCTCCAGTTTTCAAGCTCCGCCGCTCAGACTTCCCGCTGTACGGCATGTTAATCGACTCGGCGTAGCTCAGGGCTGGGAGAACCGCGCAAGACGCTCCAGTCGGCGAGCATTATCGCCGCCCTGCCAGGTCGACGCAACAGGCTCGCGCGGAGGTCACAGTGGTGTGTGGCGGCGGTGGCGGGGGGGGGGGCATCCTGTGAGTTTGTATCGCCGCCGGGGCCGCAGTCGTCGAGGTGCTGGGGTGTCGTGGGTCTGCCGCTGCTCAAGCTTCCTTTATCGCCCGCTACCAAGCCTAGCGGCGGCTATGATAAAGCTCCCTACGCATTCATCAAATACATGTAGCATTACAGTGCTTAGTACCTCCATACCACAGCAATGTTGTTAGCCAAACGTACTTGCGATCGGGTTACGCATGGGCCACATGTAGCACGGGCTCAAGGGTGCCGTCTCTCCGTCGGCCGTAGGCCTCTCCGTCGGCCGTAGGCGGGCACGTTGTACACGACGATGGCGATGGTCTTGACGACGAAGCAGGCGCAGCCAAGGCGTCCAGCGTCACCCTTCCTTGTGTCCGGCAACGCGCTTGCGGCTTCTCTTTTGCGGCAAAAGATCGGTTGCCCTCCACTAAATTTACATTGCTCTAAATACGAAATTCTGAAAATAATTTCTGAAATTTAAATGTTACTTCAGCTACTTCAGTCGGCTTTGCCTTACACTGCTGCTAACTTGGATTGGCAAAGGTGTAGTAAATTCTGCTAACATGTCAGTGCCGAACGAGTGATACCAATTTTCGTCGGATCTTACTAAGTGTTCTGAATAAGTTCTCCTTAGGCATTTCGATGACATTTATAATTGGAAGTATGGTCCGGATACATTCTCTCGAGTACGGGCATCAAGGCCGCAAAGTGTTTAGATTGGTTCAGTTTAATGTATTGCATGTTTGTTCTCCTGCAACTAACTCGTCCACTTACAGTCAGCTAACATGCTACTAACAGTTAGTCAGTGTCTAGTAAATTTTACTAACAGCAAAACGCCCCACACTACCAGCACGGGATTCTCGTCCCACCACGCTCTATGCCCGCGACGTGGAGCCGTACCACGACTTAGACTGCTCCAGAATCTTGAAATTAACACACCGTCCTAATCTAGGATATCGTTCTAACTGTCGGAACAGCACAAATATTTGTTAAACATTTGATATACTTGGTTTTTGTAAGGACATATACATATTTAGGCCGTCCTTCCGACACATATTTGTCGGAAAGTGTCGGAGCCAGTTCACCTAACCTTAACTAAGATCATTTGGTGAAATCCCTACAGAAATGCATCTTATAGGCTGTTATTACTATAGAGACTGTCATGAAACAATCCTGCTCACTTATCTGTCGGAAAGACCACTATACCATTTCCCAGCAGATGTATTTTTTTTCCAAGCAAGATGAAAATAGTCCAATTTAGGTCGTGTATGACCGTACTCGTTCAGCGATGTTCAAATCAGCCGTGGAACGCTCTCGTGGGTCAAAATGCATATCATGCAAAAGTCTGGTTTTGGGCTACGTGCATAAATTTGTGATTGGATGTTTTTTTCGCATCTGTTCATCTTGCTTGGGAAAAAATACATCTTGGCCGGGAGAGGGTGTATATTCATCCGTATACTAAATCCAGAGCGTCCCCGGGCGCAGCACGGCTTTGTACTCTTGTTCAGTAGCACATCTGAATAGTCATCTATAATCAGTTGATTTTGACGGTCGTCATAAAATGACAGCCGTGGTGGCTGGAAGCTTGTAGGACAAGCAAGCTTTGTCAGACCAAGAGCCGCAGGTGGGTCATCCTTTTCTGCAACCTCCAGCTTCAACAACACCAGCAGCGCGATGCAGGCGATGGAGCCGGGTGTCGAGTCTTGTCGGCAACAGTGCCGGCAAAACAAAATCCCACCCGATCCAAGTGGCAATCGGCCAGCAACTCCAGGGTTTCCTAAAATACTATTGCAATTATATGTGAGGCATGCAACGAAATAGATAATGGAAACTTCGCACAGAGCTAGAAAAATACATTATTTCCCTAATGCAGCTGCACGAAATACATAATGCGCGCATCTTACCTCAAATCTGCTTGCCTGTCGTGCGTACCGTCGCCAAGTTCCAAAAGCGGCGGTTCATCTTCAGAAAGAGGATGTTCTCCAGCTGCACCGGCGCCATTGCTTGTCTGAGCGGAGATAGCACGATTCCAGCCTGGCTAAAAAAAGCGCTCAGCAACGTTGGAGGTTGGCGTAATGTAATGTACTAACTCGTATCTACATAAATAAAGCGCAAATGTTACAATATCACATATAGTAGCAAACATGAGCGCACGACATTACCTTGGTTGATTCTGCCCGGCCACCTTCCGTTTTTTTAAAGCGCGCTCGGCAAAACTCAGCTTCTTGCCCTCGGCGTTGGGTCCAGTCGGTTGAGGCGGCGTGGTTGGCTTTGACAAAAAGGGGGCCAGAGCCGCGAGCGCATCGCGACCGAGACACCGGTCGTCTCCATTCTGCACTTGAACGCACGCCTTCTCGAAGACTGGAAACTTGACGATCGGCGCTTGGGGGGCCAGATAGCTGCCAACAGACGGCTCTTTCTCCATCAAGCTGTTAAAAAGCGAGCGCACATCTGCCATAGACAAGCTCCCCTCCTCTTGTAGCTTCTTGCTTACCGATTCGAAGTCCTTAAGCTCGTCCAAAGTTGCACGTAGGTGCCTCTCTTCCAGTGGTGAGGGCATGTAGACAGCGAGGTCGTCATCATCTGCGTCCAGGAAGGGCTTCAGCTGGAAGAAGCGGTCCACCATGGCGAATGTAGAGGACCAACGTGTTGCCTGGCGAATGACGGGTCTCAGTGTCGTTTTTTGTCTGTGTGGTCCACACCAAACTCCCGGTAAGCATATAACTCATATACATTATAAACCCATGATAACGCTTACCGCAGCTTTGTCGACTGATTGAGGCCCTTCAGGAACTTCATGAGCTCGTTGATCTTGTCGAGGACATCCGCATAAGTATCTAGATACATGACCATTGCGAGATTTTGGCGGTGGCTGGCGCAGCCCACCAAAGGAACCCTTAGCTTCTTCGCAATGCTAATGTTCACCGAGCAGTTATCGCCAACCAGGAAACGGACACACTCAATGTGCCGCTTCACTGGCTTCAGAATTGTCTCCATGAATGATATGTGCGCATCTGCGTCATGGTGGGGGTCCCTATCGCTTTCACTTGCGTCGAGCAGAGGTGCCATGGCTAGCAACACGGTCTCTTGCTTGCCATCGCGACCAAAAGCCGCGAAAACAGCCAAGTAGTGCTCACTTTTAAACGACCACCCGTCGAAAACGATACCGAATTCGGCGGGTAAATAGTTGCTGAGCGTCCGCAGTACCTCCTGGCACACTGCACCCATGTACAGCACCAGCGTATCGTCGCAGACCGGATCGAGGGACGTGTAGCGACGTGTGAGCGCGTTCTCACAAAACGATAGCGGTAGATTTGCGCAGACGAGCCAGTCGAGCCAGCCGAACATGTTCGTGCTCTTCTTGTCGACGAATGACAATAGCGTGCCGTTGTTTCCACCTCGGAAATTGGCCAGAGTCTCCTCGTAGTCGGGGTGCTGACTGTAGACGTGGCTTAACAGATTGGTATAGCCACGTTTGGCACCTTGCTTGCGCATGACACCGCAACGGCAGCGGTAATACTCCGTGCACTCGTCGTTTGCATCGACAACCGGCTTGAAAAACACTTCACAAATTTGCCTCTTGGAGTAGCGCGATGCGGGAGAGCGCGTTGGCGATAGAAGAGAGTCCATGCTTGGCGTGAAAATGGAGAATGAAAGCGGTGTATACCTGCGAGCTGCTCGCAAGCCAGAATGCTCAAACGGTTGGTCCTTGCGAGTTTGCTGAAATAAGCGCGTTGATTGGGTGAAAATAGCTCGTAAATGTTGATCATTGGTAGAAATGTGATCGACTCGTGAAAAGTGAAATAAATTATTGCGCGGGGTTGTACAACCGAAATAAGTTATTGACGAAGCGAACTCGACAGCCAGAAATAAATTATTAAATATAACATAACGCATATATTGGTATTGGCATATATTTTTAGGAAACCCTAAGCAGCTGTGCAGACGTAGTCATGCAAACACCAACGACTGCCATTGTCTTGGTGGCGTGGTGCAGGCGCTGGATACGGGTGTCGATCCCGCAATAGTACCGGTAAAACCAAAGCCAAGCGGCGTACGACTGGCAGCTCCGCAGAAGTGTCTATGTTGACGGAGACCTGTGCGTCGGCTTGCGCAACGGCGGTAGCGTATTGCAGGCTATGGAGGTGAGCATTGTGCTCGCATCAAAGTCTGCAAAATATAGTCGAGCATGGGGCGCCAAGCGCTTTGCATGTTGAAGAAAACATTAAAAAAGATCCTTTAAAGAATCAGTATGTTGCAGGGAAAATCTTGCTCATACCTAATGCAGCAGAAACAAGTGAACACCATTTTTTTGCAGTGAGCCTTGCTTAGTCGGTTAGGATAGGTTACACTCATGTGTACTGGGGTGGCGAATCTGGAGTTGCTGGAAGCAGTATCCTTGGTTTTGTCTTCAGAGGAAGGCAGTGCTGCTGAGTCAGAAGAAAGCTTGAAACATGATACGCTAGTGATTTCGATTAAGACCAAATGCAAATAGAAAATGAACAAGCAAAAGAAGATGACAGGAATGTCCGAATAAAAACACACATAATTTATTGTGTATATTGAATTGTGAAATAGTGCGTGAAGAAAAAGCGAGGGTCCGCTCCATCTACACCTTTTCAACTTCAATGCTGCAAATTCCAACTTCAATACTGCAAATGTAAGATCAAAACAGCAAATCGTGATCGGATGTGATTGGCGGTGCTACTAACAAACTCGGCATGTCGAAGACACCAGTGCTTCAATACGTAGGAAATATTGATGTCAACGCTGCCAATGACGAGAGAATTCTAGCTTCAAATACAGCCATTGTAAACATCACCGCGCAACATTTTGGACAGCAAAAACGACTAACCGCCAAGAGAGACATCCCTGTAGGAACTGTAAATGCACTCAAAAGGATGCAAACTTGCCGAATTCAGATCGCGATCGAGTTATAGCAAGCAGATTGAAACTGTGTGTAGGAGCGCCAATGACTCCAACATTTAACATGGCTCAGACAGCAGGTTTGTGCAATGGTACTAACGCCGAAGTGTACGTTTTTTTTTTGTCCCGGAAAGCGAACTACCTATCGTACTTGTAAAAATTACAGATACGTATATGGGGCCTTCTCTACTTGCGAACGTACCAAACATTGTTCTTATTGCCCCAAAGGAAATATCATGGGGTAAAGCATCAAGCGACTTGCGTGTTATCCGCAGAGGGATTCCGCTAAGGTTAGCCTACGCGATGACAGTCCGCAAAGTACAAGGTTTAACCTGTATACGCATTGTTTTCCATTCAAACTCTATTCCCAACGTGACATTCACATACGTACCGTTGTCGCGTATACAGTACAGAAACTCTATTGTCATCACTCATAAGCTAAGTATTGATAAACTGACAGCGAAACCTGATCAGATTCTTGCCTTTGAGCGAGAAAGCAACCGGGTCTTACTGGCGGTTCAAATGACTACAGAGCTAGCAGCACCGATTGTTGCCTCTATGAAAGAAATCGCCATAGCTCACAACAGGGGTATTGCGCCACGTTAAAATCGGAGGCTCGATACAACGAAGTGACTAATGTAGTGGTCACTTCAGCGCCTAGCGCGGTGTTGCATTTTACATGAAAGTGCTGCTTGAGTTGGCGCTGTTCGACATCGTGAACAGTAGCTCGGCCTGTTGTAACCAGCCCAAATCATGCCGGAGCTTAGTTGCCTGACCAAAATGGTCAGCAACTCGCCAACTGACGAGGTGGTAAGTAACATGGATAGGATATGTGCAACGCGTATGATTAACAGAGTGTGTGCTATTTTATTCATTTAGCTGTGGTTCGATATCGTCAGCAACAGTCCCAACCAGCCCAAGCCTGCTGCTTGGTCATGCTGACCGGGATTGCGGCTCCTCGGCAACTATTAACGCGGTACGTAGCAGTGCTAATGTGCTGCACCACACTTCGTTAACAGATTTGCTGGATTTATCAGAAAGCATGCAGACGGAGTTGGGTCTAGAGGAGTACACGGGCTACATTCCCCCAGGCGACTAGCAGTCGCAGTCGGATCTCAAGCTGCTGCAGATCGCGCAGCTCGTGAAGTAGAAGAAGAAGCGCACGAAGGGACGCGCTAAGCGACGACTCAGCAGAGTTTTGAGACTAGTACATCTCCGCAAGGTATGGCTCAAGGTGGTAGGGCTCCTGGCATCCACATAATTCGGATAGTCGCTTTTCGTACTCTGAAATGGACAACCTAAACAAGCAGCAAAGGCAACAGTAGGAAGAGAAATATATGTAATCTTAAGTATTAACAAAATGAAAGTTTACTGCTGCAAAATATCTGTTCGGGCGGTCCAACCGGATAGTTTCGAGATGTTGGACAAATATACCAAACGGGTTGAAGACTTGCAGGACACTGAACTATGTTAGAATTTTAGACAGTGCTCGCTTTGTTTTAAGTTTTGGTCATTTACAGATTTGCGATATTAAGCGCCCGTCAAACAGTGGAGGGTATCCCGCAGCACCTAGTCAATTAATTATCCTGGTAGTGCGACGGGTACGTTGTACGGATAGCCCTTAGGGGATTAATTCGAATATGTGGACCACAAATGCGTAACTAAGTGGATCAATACAATTATCAAGAGTAATATCTTATAAAAACACGTTTTGATATCTAAATGAGTAGGTTATTTGTTGTCAGGGCTACGCAGATATAAGATTGAAGAGTTCGGAGAGAGATTGATAGCTGTTAAATACGGTTATTAACGGTCCGTTAAATATTCGGGTGCAAATGCAGCCCTTTAGTGTCTTGCGTGGCGAAATGTGGGATCACACGAGGCTCACCGAGCCCATGGCGTTAGAGGTGCGACGTGATTTAGACTTAATAATGGCGCACTACATGTATATTCTAGCGGAGAGATTAATTTAATACATTTACTGCTAGCGACGAAAACACGCTGGTGCTGTACCTTGCGCACGGCGTAAGGTTCAAAATGTACGTGGTGCCGTGCCCAGTATAGATGCCAGCGATAGCATCAAGCCGACCTTGTTCGAAGTAGCGCCGTAGATGCAGGGGCGGAGCCAGACCAAAATTCTAAAGGGGGCCAGGGGTGGGTCAAAATTAGGGGTAAGTGCTAAGTAGGGACTCAAAAATAGGGGGCGAGTCAGCGTCAACAAAGCCCAAAATTAGGGGGTAAGCTGGGATTCGCCAAAATTTCAGGGGGGGGGGGGGGCGGCCCCCCCCCTAATAGACCCTGGCTCCGCCCCCTGCGTAGATGATCGCTGAGCCGTCAGTCTAGCTGTTTCGGCACCACAGCAGCCGAGATTGAACCGTGGGTACGGGGGGGGCTGCTGCGGCGACCGAAAAAGCTAGACTGGTGGCAGCGGTGGTGGCCAAGCCTGCTCGCTAGATTGATTGATAGTGCTTTGATTGATATTTGACCTTTCTGGCTCAGAATTCCGAGAACCCCCTACGGATAGTTCCTGAGAAACCTGGGGTTAGTAGTATAATACTTTCAGAAATAGTACACCACGTCAATACTACTACCTGATTTTTTTGGGATAGTAGTAATACTACTACCATATAGAGCGGTATTCAATACATATTAGTGATATTATGCTATCACCAGCTCTGTTCTATAGTACTCTTCAAGTAATACTTTTGAAGAGCAGCAAACTCGGTTCTCATCTTGCAATTCTAGTTTGAGTGGCTCACAATTAGGACATCATTTGGGATGACCACCATATTCGAAAACGCGCCAAAGCACAACAAATGAAGCATGGATTGTGGCATGAAAGATTGCCAGGAAGGCGATGAAGTCAAGTGTGATCCTTACGTAGTAAGTCCGATAATGAAGCTCATAAATTTTTATAGAGTGATTATTTTTCAATTTCAGAAGTTCGTAATTAATTTACTACGAAGTACGGTATACGACAAGCGCTGAGATTATTTAACGTGCAAGACAATTTCCCCACAGAGATTAAGTACGGTGGGTGCTTATCCGAAGGTGACTACTGCAGCTCAAGTAGCAGTGGAGTAGTACTACTAATATTACTCCTACTATTACTACCGAACTGTTGGTATCTGTTAAAGTTAGCAATGTTTGCGTTTAAAAGCGTAGTATCGCGCTACCAGCCCAATTCTCTAGTCACACACACGGGCCATTTGAATGTCGGTGATCAACCCGCAGTGCTTTCGAATACGAGGCACTCAAATGCCCAAAGTTCTATATGTGGTGGCGATGACACAGTCGTGGCAGCCGAACGAAAATTGAAACATCTGTCATTTAGAGCCGCGTTTAGCCATTTGGATGCTTACAGGGGCATGTGTGAGCAAAACACAACGACCTAGCACCCTACAAGAGGTTGTAGATCTACGTACCATTCTCCATCTCTCCTCTATGCAGACTCGCCGCGCTTCGTAAACCAGTTCTGGCACTCAAAATGCGGGTGGGGAATTGAATGGGAACCTGATCTTTCGAAAGGTCTCCCGGTATGCTTTAAGAGGGTGGTCTTGAAAACTTACGATATAGAATACTTTATGCATCGGGCAACCCAAAAACCAATCGCAGCAAGAATAGTTGTAGCAAAGTACAGAATGGCAACGAGAAGAAGGCATACTAGAGGATCACATTGTATTGCATGTTCTGGATTTACCCTTACGAAATCTCCAACTCTTCTGCTACGAGGTATCGTTATCCGCGATCTCAGCTTTCAGTTTCAGATTCTTCAGCTTCACTGCAGGGGATAAACTCCGAAGACTCAACGCTCTCCGCATTCTCATCGTTCCCGTCACTCTCCGCATTCTCATCGTTCTTGTCACTCTCCGCACTTGCATCGTTGCCGTCGCTCTCCGCATTCTCATCCTTTCCGTCTCTCTCTGCAGGTTGACTCTTTGACTCGGATTCAGAATCAACCAGATATTCAGGCGTTTGAGCTTCAGCTGGAGTTTGAGCCGGCGTGCTCGGCGGAACACCAGACGCTTGGGGGGCAAGTAGGGCCATAGGCATCAGCCTGTTGAGCAGAAGTGGCGGGGGGTCGCTGGCATTGCCACTGCTCGAGACTTCAGAGTCACCGCTGCGGCCCGTGTCCTCTTCACTTCCGGTACTCTGGATATTCGACGGTGGTCCAAGATGCAGGCGCTTGGTCGGCCTGGGCGACGAGCCTTTTTCGCTCGAGCTTGAGTGCGTACGCGTGGCCACCGTTGATCTGGTGGTCGAGACGTGCACTTGCCCGACACGCGCCTGTTGCAACACGGCTTGAACGCGCTCTGGATGGTATGCCCTACGGCGATCGCGTTCTGCGGCGATGATCTCTCGCTGTGCGCGTTGGTACACGGGTGCGGCTTGGTCGGTTGCACTCATCGCAACTGCATATTCGGTGCGTCGCAGGTCTAGCTCCGACACCGCATCGTCCGCCGTTTGGCTGCGGGCCCGGTGATGCTGCAGTTGTCGGTGAAGGGCCCTCTCGGCCTCAACAACCGCTGCAGAGGCAGCTTCTTCGTCCTGGATCGCCTGCCGTCAGGTATCTTCCTCTGTCTGCATGGTTCGTGGCAAAGTGAGGACTTTGGCTGAAGCTTTTTAGCCAGCAAACCGTTTGATTTGATTTCCATCAATCATCTAACCACGAGAAATGTGCTTAGCCCGTTCGGCCCATTTCGTGGTTAGCTGATTGATGAGAAGTGATCGTTGGCCGTTTGTTGTGTGTTTTTGGGGATGGTGCTTGAACTTTCGTGAAGATAGTGCCATACTAGCATTACCAAACGGGCGCCACGACACTAGACTAGGTTACAGTATCAGATAGTGCTCGCTTTGTTGTTAAGTTTTGCTAAGTGAAACAAATGCGATAGAATGATAGCTGTTTTTAGGGTTGATAGGGTCTCCTTCCGCATATTTCCCGTCGTAGACTGACCTTTACTACATACCGCAGTACAGGTCATGGTGAGCGTGGTGAGGGGGTAGGAACACAGCCGAGAGACAGCAGATAGAGCCATAGTCTGCGAGACGTTTTTCTTATTTTTGTTAAAGCGATTGCGATTTGAATGGGCAGCATTTGGCGCTGGGGGGCAGTGCTGAAAACCTACAATACTGAATAGTATTCAGCATTGCCCCCCCCCCCCCTCAGCAACCGTGGCGATTTATCGCTGTGCGGATGCTCGGCAGCTTGCTGCCATACTAGTATATATTAGAGTGGTTTAGCAAAGCAACGTGTAGACACCATAAACCCCTAGCCCTAGCTTTGAGCTGTTCGTGCCCCGAGAGTAATTTCCAGTCGTTTAGCAGCAACAAACGCGTATAAATCGAGCTAACACGGCGCTTGAGAGCCACTCACCGCTGTAGCTTCCGCCGCCACTGGACGAGCACTCCATTCAGTACAGCATTTGCACAGCCTGCCAATGGAGGAGGACGAGGAGGCAGCGCACGCTGCGGCGCTCCTCGGTCTCGTCTCCATTGAGGAGGCGTACTGCCTCGTCTCCCGTGTTCTTGACCCGCGCCCAGCTCTCTCTCTCTCTCTCTCTCTCTCTCTCTCTCTCTCTCTCTCTCTCTCTCTCTCTCTCTCTCTCTCTCTCTCTCTCTCTCTCTCTCTGTGGAGCTTTCAACTTCAACGCGCTCGGGGACGCTGATTGTCGCTTCAGCTTCCGTTTCTGGGAGTGCGACGTCGTCCGCCTGCACGATGCTTTGGGTTGGAGGAGGTATACAAGCTGCCATCCCGAGTCTCGGTCACGGGCATGAAGGCACTGTGCGTTGTATTGAGGCGGCTAGCGTATCCGGGTAGGTATAGCGATCTGTGTGTCCATTTTTGACGCTCTTGCCCTGCATTGTGCATGATATTTCGCTTCATGATTGACTTGCTCTATAGCAGGTTCGGTTGTCGGTTGGCTTTAGAGTGTGGAATCCTAAGCACGCGCAGGATCACTGAGTACGCTGATGCTGTCGCTACAAAGGGCAGTCCTATTGGGCGATGCATAGGATTCATAGATGGCACGGTGCGTGGTATTGCACGCCCGATGCGTGACCAGCGGCAGTGCTACAATGAGCATAAGCGCAAACACGCGCTGAAGTACCAGGGAGTCATGGCCCCATACAGTCTCTTTATCGACTTCTTTAGTCATGATGCTGGTAGACGTCACGATGTATATCTACTCCGCGACAGCCATGAACTGGAGCGCTTATCGTCGGTACATTCGGATACCTACTGTCTGTATGGTGCCCTGCGTATCGAAACCGGACACGATTCAGGTCGGATACAAAGGGTCTCGCCTCACAAGACAACAAGAGCGGTTCAATGCTGCAATGAGTACTGTAGGTGTGGCGGTGGAGTGGGGCTTTGGTGGAATTACACGCTTGTGGTCTTTCATTGACATGAAGGTTTCATCGAAGCTACTTCTATCGCCAGTCGGAAAGTACTATCTCGTTGCAGCACTGCTGACCAATTTCAGGAACTGCGTCAACCCAAATCAGATCAGTCGATTTTTTTTAGTTAGACCACCAAGCCAAGAGGACTACATCGCGTTTGCGTCTACTGCGGCACCAGAAGCTTCGATCTTAACAGCTGAATAAATGCAACTCGTTCCTTTTTCTCCAACTCCAGGCGCTTGCGCTCCAGCGCCAAACGGTTTTCCTCGTTGGCGACTGTGCGGATAGCAATCTCCCTGTTGAACGCGTCGTAGAGCTACCGATGTATTAAATGAATCCCCGCACACCACCATTTTTGCGCCTTAGGCGAAGCCCAGGCTCCGACGTCTTCGTCGCCCATGTGTTGACTGATACAAACAGACACAGTCGATAGTTTCGTGCTCAAACTCTACTCAAACTCTACATGTACAACCGCTTGCCAGGACATTCAGGTTCCCACGTGAGCTCACAAAAACTTTCCTACTGGACTCGGTAGAACACAGTTTCGTTAATTCAGCGCTTTGCTTATGCATGCAGCTTCTCCCTGCAACCAACATATTAAATCTGTAAGTTTATTATAATTGTTTTGTTAGATGGCCCTGGAGCTTGTTGTAACATTTCAATTTTGCATAAATTATACGCATATTGCCCTTTATTTGCGCATATAGGGTTATAACAAACCCATAACCCGCCCACCCCTCATGATCTGTCAACCCACCCACTTCGTTAAGAAAACCCGGGTAAGTAGGAACCCTGTCCGCGCCGTCAACTTGCTGCCTTCTTCGTGGTGGACAGCGAAAGTGATTCTGGAGCGAGCGCAATCTTAGCGATAAAAAAGAACTGGCTATAAATGAAATGGTCGGGGAGACCGCGACGACAACAGGCGAGCGACGCAAGATCGTCGCGAAGCTGATGCCGTTCTTGCGCGCCCAAATAATTCTCACCAACGACAAGTTCGCTGAAATCGGGATGTGTGTCAGGCCGGTGCGGAGCTGGCAAACTGTGAAGCTGATACACGACCGCTACTTGCGAGGGGGGCTCTGGGACCATTGGCGATTATCCGTGGTCCCTGAACACGAGCCTATCCGTGTGAAAGCATTTCTCCAAGGTCTACGGGCAACAAATCCTAACATCTCTCTACGTGGATGCGCTCGTCGCCTCGGCATGAATTGGTCCACCTTTCGACGCATCAATGTCAAGGTAGCAACCATCGCATCGTCTAAAATATTTTTTTCGCGGAGGAATCCTGATTTCGAGGACATATATTTCAGTCATCTGGGTCTTGCGCGGGACGCATTGCGGCTTGAGGAATTCTCGTTAACCCACCTTGGCGTTACGGGATGTCCAATTCAATTGGCTGAGCGAGGAGTCGAGATTATTGTACTGCTAGACTGGTGCTAGGTTCTGTCCCTCATTGAGCTACCCTGCATCAAGCAGCTATTGGTCGCGAAAGAATGCGACTTTGATGTGAAAGTGTACGTACAGAAGTCTAAGAATACTACCCAGCATCAAAAGGTTGGATTCAAAATCTATATATATTATCAAATCGGTGTAAACTCAATAGTTTATTCGTTCACGCAGATGTTTATCGAAGACAACATCCTGGTTACGATAGCTTCAGCTAATCCGTCAATGAATGGGCTGACTAAGTCCTTCGAGAACTTTACACTACACTTCATTACTGAAGAAGGTACAGAGTACACTCCATGCATATATCTCCCTCAAATTTGTTTTGGCGATCGAAATGTATTTAGTCGACAGGGCTACGGAGCAGTTTTCAAGGGACTTAGAGGAAGACATCTTTCAGGTTGATCATGAGTGGCTTAGGACAGGAGAACAGCAGGTATCCTCAGCTAGGCAATTAGCAGCAGCAATGTCGAGCGAGGGCCCTACGGCGGAGGAGCTTGAAGCACTAGATAACGTCATGGTCGAGGACAGTGCTTTCGACATTCAGTCAGAGACGGAACACGATATTGGAGTCTTGGAGGAGGTCACTGCCATCGAGGAGCTCTTGCTGGAAGAAAGTGAAACTCTCCAAGAGCTCATTGCCGAAGCTCAGGCTGACGCGCCAATAGAAACCCACACAAACGACGTAGAGGTAGGGACCCTGCCGTCGGACTTCAATGCCCCACACGCCAACGGAGAGTCAGCTGTGTCAACGCCCGCTAGGGAATTCCCCACCTCCCCCGTAGGGGTCGATAATCCACAGTATTGACACGTTTTTTTTTTCAGCACGATGGATGATGCTGTATATGACATTTCTCTCTCAACCGATGATGAATGGAATGACATGGTGGATGGGTTTGCCGTCATGAAAGGAATTTTTCCTTTTCCGGATGTGACGGGTATTTTCAATGGCACCATCATTCGAGCCCGAGGTCCTAGCAACCACTTGGTAGGCTGATAAATATTTGCTTTGCTTGTACATGCATTCTTTGACATGTAATATGTATTTCTGACACGGTTTATACGACAAAACCGGTATTCCCGCCTACAATTGTACGGCCGCTATCGATCATCGCCGTAAATCCGATTTATCGGCATCCTTAGTTGGAGTAATTCGGACCAGTCGATGTAGAACCAGTCCGTTGTTTTGGGGGCACGAGCTCGACACCCATGTCCACCAGGGATTAATTGGTTGGTCAACTATGGGTGCAAGATATAGGCCTTCTTATGGTACCGTACGACGAGCGCATCGGGAAGCGATTAACAAGGAAGCAACGCTGGTAAGTGCACTCCACAATTCCTATTGGCGGTGGTCGTGTCTCTCTGGCAAGTAATTACCACATCTCTTCGACGAATGATAGTTGAATGCGTATTTGGTAAAGTGAAGGAACGCTTCGAAGTGCTACCTGGAGTGACTGAGTGGCGGTCGCACACTACCAATGCCCGCATGATCTATTCTACCGTTGTCCTGCATAATTTTCTTATTGCAAGGAGGAGTTCGATTTCATCCGAAATGATGACGAGCAAATGCAAGTAAGGGAAGTGGTGAATTCCTAGGCGCTGAACGGATGCGGGGGTTAAATAAGCAGAATATAAGCAGGATGCGTACGCAAATTACTTCTACCACTACGACAACGAGTAAAAAATGACGTGTGACGAAGCACATTGACCTTATGTTTTGGATGAATCAATTTGGATTTGGCAGCTGCAGCTGCTTCATCAGCCCCACGAATAAGGTCATTGTTGTTTATTGTAGGGTTGCGATATTGTTGTATGTCGCCTGGGGCGTGGATTCGTGTTTGGCGTCCGACAACTTGATCGATGACATCAGTATCTGCATTAACGCTGGCATGTTGTTATTCACTTGGTTTGTTGACGACTTTCAAAAAATTGTTCCATGTGCCAATCCGTCACGAATGATTTCGTTGACCAGCTCAACCGGCCGTTTGATAGCCCCATTTCCCGGTTGTGTTTGCGCGTTTTCATTCTCTCGCTCTGCTGCCGCACCAGACTCAATGATTGTGTCTCCCGTAAGGCGCGGGTTACCCGAACATATTGTAACGAGTTGGCGGTAGCGGCGACCGAAGATCGCGTTAAAGGTGAGCGGTTGCTGGATGAGGGGGGGGGGCGCTTAACAAAGAGTCACGGGCGGACAGCAAGGTTGGCCAGTGAGTTAGCGATGAGTGGTCCACAGGGATGCTGCCAAAGACGCGAAGAAGCCGACGGGCGCCTTGGCAGCGCTGCATCGAGGCTGCCAGTTGCGGATTCGCGCCCGAGAGCGAAGACCCCAACACAGAGCACACGCAGCAGAGGCCACCTGGGTCGAGCTGCCAGCAGCTGCCGGCCGGACAAGAGCACGGTGAAGGCCACTTGGGCACGAGCTGCTGGACACCAAGACGAGCGAGGAGGAGGCCTGCAGCCCCGAGTCGACTGGGGAACCCGACAGGACAGGCGCCTGAGGTGAACGTCCGAGTGGTCGGGTACGGCGCAGCAGATCGTGAGCGACGAGGACGACGGATAGGGTGGCCTGCAGCCCACGAGTTTGCCGCAAGCTGCACGAGTGGACAGGCGCACGTTCCTGTCGTTAGGTGAGCGACGCAGTTGGACTGTGCGAGCGTGTGAAGCACCTAGCGCGACAAGGAAGATTATGTAGAAAGGTGATACGAATACGCAAAAACAATAAGTGTTTTTACCAGTGGGTGCACACCAGCGCGGATACAGCAGATCTGTACCCGACGGCCTACCGGACATTGGACCTCGAAGACCGGTCAAGTGACCAAGCCCGGTGCAGGGTTCAGCGCCACGTTATATGGTGGTCATACAGGGGCACTAAGTACGAAAACGCAAAGATCGACGCACTCTGGATGACCAGAACGAGAACAGTGACTTCGGCGAGCGGAGTGGTGACGCGATCGCGGTCTACACCAAGGACACCAAACACCCCATCAGCTACAGCGAAGACGACAGCAAGTACGACAGCGACAACAGGGTCGATGAGGCTCGCCAACGGTTACGACGTGGCCGAGCACGGACACAACGGCGGCATGACTCGCGACGACTATGACGACAAGCGGCACCTTGACGCCGGGGTCGGAGCACGCCGCTGCCAGCACGTCGGACACGACAGACACGGCGGCCGCGATGTACAAGACGGACGCAGATCACGACGGACTCGACCACGACGCAACCTCCAGCAAGGCCTGCGGGTACACCAGCCGTCCCAAGGGAGTTTTTTTTTTTTTGATCAACCGCGGGGCAGGCCAACTTTTGGATCAACTATTTAATCGACGAATTAGGATAATCCTTAGCGTATTAATTAATTCGCCGGAATCTTTTGATCCAAAAGTTGATCCGTCGCACGGGCCCCTTACCTCCAGTAAATTATAGTATGTTTTCAAAACTTATATTATGTTTGAGACTTTATTAGGGAAAATGCCGCGCCGCTCTAAGACTTGCCCCAAGTGCAAGAAGCGTTTCGCCACTCATGGAAACATGAAACGCCACCAGAACAAGGTGTTTGCATGCGGCGCACAATTCGTCAAGCAGCGCAAAGAGCTGGCTAAACGCAAGAAAGTCTACCGCAACCGCTACGATTACCTCAAGCGTGTGGGCCGTCTGCACGAGTACCAAGGCCCGCTGCCCCCATTCGATGCTCCTCCACCAGCCCAGACGCCACCCCCGCGACGCTCGACACGTCGCACAACCACGAGCGTCGAATCGTCCCACAACGTGCCTACAATCGTCGGTCCCATCAATGTGCACGTTCATTACTACATGGATGGGCACCCTGTCGACAATTTCTACGATTAGAAATTTACATTTCTATCGCGTGGTCCTTTTAGAAACCTGTTTCTAAACCCAAATAAAGCCGGATTCCCAACATTTTTGTACCAAACAAATGCTAACTGATCCAGTTACGTGCTGAATTTAGCCAAACCATGTCTAAAACTCATCCATTTGGTTCTTAATCGCAGTTTCCGTGCTGACCAACAAGTACATAGTGAACAGCAGTGATAAAAGCGAGGCTGTGATAGAAATGAAAGTTTGTTGTATTAGAAAAAGCGTTATGAAATATGAATTTTTAATTGTGTTGCGTGAGTTAGTACTCTGGTGATAGGGACGAGTCGGAAGCCACTTCTTCGTCTTCACATGGACTGTCTTCTGCCGCCTCGGGCACATTTGAAGAAAGTCTTGGCCTCACACGACGAGGTGTGCGAACCCTGCGGTTGGCCACATCCGCCAAAGAGTCGACATACCGTTGTGCTTCTGCCTCAAGAACCACAACAAATTTACCGATGTCCGGATGGGGCTCGCCCATAGCGCGGTTCAACGTCCGGTTGTATCGCTCCAAAGGGTTGTTGGTTCGGTTCACAATGTCTAGGACACCGTACACATTCCAGTCTTCGGGCTTGTACTTTTTTATCCATGTCCGAACGAAATATTTCCAAAACTTGCTCCATTTCTCGGTGGAATACGGGAAGTTTTTGGTCCTGGCACTCCTCCATAATAGTGGACTTCCATGGCAACGAGTGCAGGTCGAATCTCGACACCGAAATGGCACCACAGGCCAGACGATGATGATCCCTCGTATGGGAAGCAGTATGGGAGGCACGGACAAAGCTGGTAAGAGCGTCGCTTGGGCCGAACTCGAGGAACTCGCACACTTCACCAACCCGATGGTCGTCTGGAACAAGTACTCAGGCACGTGGGACGTGCCAGGCGACTGAGTTTGGAATGACAGACAGTGGAGGCCTAACAAGAACGAGCGACAGCAAAAGGCCCTACGAGAACTGTAGCACAGCAGCAAACGGGGTGCTGGGCGCCTCTAGAAAAAGGCACGAGTGATGATGGTGAAGACTGCGACGAGAACAGCGAAGAGTTGGAAGAAGAGTCGGAGCCAGCTTCCGCAAAGCCAAAGAAGCAGAAAGCGAAGGTGCGACAGACAAAGCCACCGGATCCTCGATCAGGTAGCATGGAGCGGAAGCTGGACAGGCGTCCGGACGAGGTGAACAGGTGCTACGCCTGCGGAAAGGCTGGGCATTTCGCCAGAGAATGCTCTGACCCTAAGGAAAAGGCACGGAACTAGGTCTACATGACCACGCGGAGGACACAGCAGTCGACGGCGGAAAACGCAGAGCAGGCGCAGTAAGTACTGTGTCCGGTGTCACCAACCGGGTTGGAACCAGCTGTCACGAACGAAGGTCGACATGCGACGGCAGGTGAGCCACTATTGAATATAGTGGGGATGAACGACGTGGAAGGACGAAAGGAAGATGCGGTGAAGTCGCGCAGTGATGTGCGACTTCGAGCCGAAATGGAGGAGCAAGACAAGGGGAGGCGCGGCAGTATGTGGCTACGGTGAGGTCAGCGATGGCCGCACTGCGCTACGTACACGCCGACACAGGAAGAAACCAAGATGGCGCCGAGACTGGCAGCGAGGTGGCCAGGACTGGGGAAGGTCATGTCGCGATGAGTGGCGACGCAGCGACGACTGGGGAAGGCGTGATGGAGGCAACGTCGTCTGGAGCGACGGCAACTGCAGACAGCGCCGTGAAGCAGACTGAAGACGAACTGGATGACGCTTCACCGGAGAAGCTCGATAGTCTGGCCCACGTGCGGTTGGTATGATGACTGGTGAAGAAGGCAGCAAAGCAGCAACGAGTGCAGCGTGCTCGAGATCGGCAAATCGACGTCGGTACTGGACCCAGAAGACGTAGAGCAAGTGATGGCGACGCTGGTAGAGGACCAATATACGCGGAGGCAGCAACAAGCTGACGAGGGTGGGGAGGAACTCCGGTAGCGACGAGTACAGCGCGATCACGAGGCCCATGGGGGGTGCCACATAGATGGCAAACAGGCACGAGTCAGTTTGGTACAGCGGAGGCCAGACGAGAGGATGGTGACCACCACGGTCGATTCGAAACTGAGTATGAAAGCCAGAGATGGACTTCCAACGGCGAGGGTGGACGTGGACGGCGAATGACTGCCGGTGAAGCTGGACAGTGGAGCACGTTACTCGGTGGCGGGCACCGACTGGATGGCGAGGGGTGAACATGTACGAGGGCCAGCACCTGTTGACTTCGTCGAGGGGATTGGTTGATTGCTATTGGAAGTGGTGGGCGTCTGGTCATTCGACATGCTCAATGGTTTCGGACAACGCGTTGAGATGGTCGCGTGCATCATTGATGGCTGTACGGACGAGTTCTTGGTGGGCGTCGACTTCATGCAGCAGCTCAATGCAACAATGGACTTCGTTACGCGAACCTGAATGTAGTGATTCCGTTTCGCAAGGAGAATTGCGAGCGAAATGCTAAAGTTGCAGCGGTGAGATTGGTACGGCGCGAGCGACTGACTCGGAACGCCGTTACGCCGATGCAAATAGCGGTGGCCGCCCCTGATGGTGAAGAAGTCATCTTCGTGCCAACGCGGAGATGTGGCGCAGTACTATTGGCTATGACGGGACGAAAGCGAAACCCAGAAAGGCTTCCGTTTTGGCGATCGATATGCGGGGAGGCAGGACCAAGTTGCCAGCGAAGAAGGAGCTCGGCATGTGTATTCCGATGAATGACGACATGCAGGCGCTAAAGATCAACGGACAAATGCACAACTAGTGCCTCCACGAGTGGCTAGAGACACCGGGTGACTGCATTACGCCACTGGAGAACGAGGACGAAGTGCGTATCGACACGGAGGATCCTGATGGATGTGCGCTCATCTTGAAGTTACTGCGCGCATACAGCAAGGTGTCGTCGAACAAGGGCGACTGTCCATCTGCGACCACTCTGGGGGTGCAGCATCACATTGACACGGACGACGCCACTAAAACTACGATGAAGCGCCGACGGCATGCTCAGAAGGAGGACGTCATCATCGAGGACAACACGAAGATGATGCTGAACGCGGGTGTGATCGAAGAAGGGAATGGTGTGTGGGGCTTCCCGGTGATACTGGTGGTCAAGAAGGTCGGTGAAGTCCGGTTTTGCATCGGCTATAGAGCCTTGAATAAGGTCACGAAGAAAGATGTATACCCGCTGCCATGAATTGACGAGACGCTCGAAGCGCTGGGAGATGCACACCTATTCCCAACTCTCGACTTGCAAGCAGGATATTGGCAAATCTGAGTGGCTCCTGAAGACCGAGACAAGACTGCGTTCACCACGAAACAGGGGCTCTACCGATTTGTCCGAATGTCCTTCAGGCTGATGAACGCCCCGTCCAACTTTCAAGGAATGATGAACGGAGTGCTGCGCGGGTTGACGTGAACGACATGTATCGTGTATCTTGACGACATCGCGGTCTACATTCGCGAGAGCATTGAGCGACACGTGCTGGCGACAGTATTGGAAAGGTTGCCGGTTGCGGGTTTTACATTGACATTTAAGAAGTGTATCTTTGCGTCACGAGCAATGTAATAACTTGGGCACGAGTTGAGTACGGATGGGGTACGACCAGTGGGGCGGTTGATTACTGCTGTCTCACCGTTTCCCCGACCCCGTGACCCTGTGGAAGCGAAGAAATTTGTGCATCTTGCGGGATACTACCGCAAGTTCATCGAAGCGTTTGGGTTGATAATGGCCTCGATAACTAAACTATCGAAGAAGGACTGCGACTGGGAATGGACAGAGGCGCAAGAGTTCGCGTTCGAGCGAGTGAAAGCGGCGCTGACGACAAAGCCACTGCTCGTATACCCTAAGCTCACGCTCCCGTTTCGATTGGTCACCGATGCTAGCAAAGTAGGAGTTGGCGCGTGCCTCATGCAAGATCAGTGCAGTCTATTGCCTACACAAGCAAGGTGAAAAGCAGCGCGGAGTCGAATTACTTTATTACGGAATTGGGGTGTCTTGCTGTGATCTGGTCGGTCAAACGGTTTCGTCCTTACTTGTACGGCCGCACCTTCCAGATAGTGACGGATCACACTGCCCTCAAGTGGTTGATGACTCGCCCGACTCTCGCAGGGAGACTACACCGCTGGTCGCTTACGCTTCAGGAGTATGAATTTGAAATTGTCTATCAACCACGGGCGACTAATGTCGTAGCCGACGCGTTGTCTAGGGCTCCAGCCGCAGTCCTAGCAGCGACTGGACGAAAGAGTCGACCACGAACCCGGCCGGTACGAGCGGACGTATCGGAAGCAAAGACGGAGGTCGATAAGCCCGACCCTGTGGTATAGTTCATAAACGAGAGCAACGAGTCAGTGCAGGTAGCGGCCGGTCTAGGTGAGGCGGTCGGTTTGACGAAGGAAGCTGATGGGGCCGGCACCAGTATTAGCACACCTTTGGATAGACACCCGATGACGAGGGCACGAAAGAAAGCGGAGGCGGCAGTAGCCGCACGAACAGCGGAGCCAGCGGCGACGATCGGAATCCAATGTACGGGCACAGTGGCACCACTAAGGGACGTGCAGTCGATACCAACGGGTGACCAAACGCGGATGGCCCCATAACAACAACCCCGGGCCCACTCAAAAACGAGCAGGAAGAAGGGCACTATGTGCGTGTCGACGAAGAACAAATCAGCCACCTCGCTGCCTCATGCAGGATCAAAACCAGTAGGGCAACGCCACGAACCTCACGAGCAGCAAGGGGTGATGCCCGCAGGCAACACCCAGCAGTCTGAATTGGTCGGTGAGACCAAGAATGTGGTAGCCGGAAAGCGCGACCACTTGAAGTAATCCCACCTCTATGAAGCCTAAGGGGTGAGGATGTTGGCGATAGATGGACGTTGGATGTAGCAGGACCATTTCCGGTGGCGGACGGTTGGAAACGCTTTGTGATAGCGGTATTGGAGTACGCCACGCGCTATGCAGTCGCACGTAGCGTGATACAGCATACTGCTAAGAGTGTGGCCACCTTCTTGATAGAAGGCGTGGTGCTGAAGTTCAGATCCTTCAGAGAATTGTTGACAGACGGCGCGCCCGAGCTGACGGGCAAAGTCATTGAAGTTGGTTGATCTACTACAAGCTAAGCAGACCAACCATGTTCCATACCGACCGCTGATGATCAGCACTTTCATAGGGCCCATCCATTGATGTAAACATTTCGTTGCTTTGGGCCCTCTCGGCGGGTTGTATACCCACATGCGATCACCCGTCTGGAACACTCGCTTCTGCCTCACTTTACGAGCATAGTAACATGCTTGGCGCTCTTGTTCTTTGCGTCTTGCCCGCTCAGCACACACGTGGCTCCGCGTCATTGCATCCACCAGTCGAGCGTGATAGGTCATCAATTCACCCGCCTCCGCGGTCTCCGATCGTCGAAGCAGCTCATTCGGCCCTCATATGCGTCTGCCCATCATCAGTTCGTTTGGCGTCGACGCCATGCTTCGCCGAATTGTACGCGTACACCGCGCGCTTCACCCAGCCACTCCAATCGTTCTGCTTCTCGCCATTCATGTAGGTAGCTACGCAGTCTTTCCACGATCGGTTAAAACGCTCCACAGGTCCGCCAGGGATCCGGTGAGCACTTGACCGTCCTAATCGATAATGTATGCGCGGGGCGGCGGCTCGCACAGCCGGCTGGATGCCCGGTTGCTGCGGCAACTTACGGCATCTTGCAAAGAAACACTCGATTTTTTACATGTATGCTGATAGGTAGGTTTGGTCAAGAAAATAGCTCAAATGCCAGGACATCGTGTCGATTTATTCAGGAACTGCTACATACGATCTACGATTGTGATCGGGCAGGTAGACCAAAGTGCACTTAACAGTTGGTCGAAAGTGAACGACAGCGCCCAATGCGCGGTTCTAAGCGCTGTGATTGTCCTCTGCTCTTAAAAATATGTGCGGTTTCTAGAATCAATGTTGAAGGACCATGCAAAATCGCGCACACTAGGCTCAAAACCAAGCTCACAATCGATCTCCGACCGATGATATTCGCGTCCACGCTGCTCATAGACATCGTGCAGCAAGTCATCTGGCGCTTGTGCCGGCTTCGAGTATGCATGGTTTCATTAACAGTCACACTGCTGCTCGCATCCCCGGCTGCCATTTTTCGCGCATCAATTATGCACAACGAGCCTATACTCTCGTTCTAGCAAAATATATTAGTAACTTAAAATAGAAGGCCAGATATGTCGCTTTTGCAACCATGAGCCCGATGGAGGCACTGTTTGACCTGCTACAGGCCCATATTTTTTATTATCGGTACGAGTTGTATCCTGTGTCCAATGAGTTGTTATATCAACTCTTGGCTCTCCCTGGATATAGCCCCACTTTATAGGTTAACCTATAAAAATTCCGGGGACAACCTGAATGTCGACGTCAATGTAGCCATTGCTAGGATGCAGGTAAAGCCCCATATGAGAGGTCAAAACTTAAAATTGTATCCATAGTGAATCTGTATAGATGACATTGCGCAGTATGTATAGCCCCACAAAGGGGCGGGAAAACGAAAAGGGCGCGACCGCGATACCGCCCGTGAGACCGAGCTTTCATATGCAGACTTCCCGCATCCAGCTCAAGCCACCCAGCCCCCAACCCACCAGCCATGCCCTCCAGCAGAGCCCCGTCATCGAATGCCAGGCTGTCGTCGTCCCCTTGCCCGCGGCTGCCACGGCCAGCGGACGTGCATGTGGCGCGCGGCCTGCAGCACACCACGTTTGACGGCGTGATGGACATCACGTCCAACGCGCCGGACACGTTGGCGTGGTGCATGTCGGTGCACCTGGTGCCCTCATCACTACTGTGCCCCAAGTGCACCCACGCGATGCGGTTGGACGTCACGCACGAGCGCTGGCGCTGCTCGCGCGCGTCGTGCCGCACGGAGCGGAGCGTCCGCACCGGCTCCGCAAGCTCGTCCGCCTGCTGTGCCACTGGTGCGCCCGAACGGCCGTCACCTCCGCCGCGCACACGGTGGGGGTGAATGAGCAGGCGGCTATGCAATGGTATACGTATTGCAGAGACATCTGCTCGAAGGAGATGCTCTCCATCCCGATGGAGATCGGGGGCGAGGGTCACGTCGTGGAGATCGACGAGACCTCGCTCAAGAAAAAATCAAAGTATAACAGGGGCCACCGCTTCCCTGACTACTGGCTGTTTGGCGACGTGGATCGTACAACGAACCGCTGGTTCGGCATCGTGACGTACGAAGATCGCACGAAGCCCACGTTGTCCGCGCTGATCAAGAAACACATCAAGGCCGGGTACGTCGTTTTATTTCAGTACAATAATTTTATTTTGTATTTGCTACTTATCAATAATTTGCATTAATATTGTAGAACGACAATTATGAGCGATCAATTCGCGTCGTACGTGTCCGTGAATGGCAAGCATACCCTCGCCAACAATCGCCTGCTCCGTGACAAGAACTGCAACCACTTGTGGGTCAACCACAGCGAAAACTACGTGGACCCGGCCACTGGCGCCCACACGAACCGTATCGAGGGCGCCTGGGAGATCCGGGTGAAGCAGCACGTTAAGGTACGGCTCTAGACTACGAACTGTAGTACTGCGTTGCTCTAACTGTTTTATCATAGGCGATGCGTGGCATGAAAAAAGCCCTTCTTCCTATGTACTTGGACGAGTACCTGTGGAGGAGTTGGTTCACCCCGCCACAGGCCACGCCGACGGATGTGCTGCGCTCGCTAGTGACGGGCATCGTCAAGTACTACTACTGATAACGTAGGAAGCGGCAGCACAAACTGTAATAAAAAGATTGTTGCCTTTAGGTCGTTACCTAAATTTGTAGTTTCTAACCTACACTTGTGGGGCTATATCCAGGGAGAGCCAACTCTTGGCCCACCCTGCCACTCGACGCTCGCATGTCACACACTGTGACGTTTTGGTAATGGACGGAACGTTTAAAACACAAAAGTACAAATTACCGATCATCAATGTCAAATCCATGATCAGAATGAACACCGTTCTTCTTGTGGCACAATGATTTCTCGTTGGACAAAAATAGATATTTTGTTTTTGTTTCTGAAGGCTCTTCGCGCGTTGACAGATTAACGAGCAATTACACTACCGACTGTAATCCTAAAGGATCGCGAGCTCGTTTGTTTAAATGCCCTTGCTATTTTTTCTTAACAGTTCCGTCAATTTTATGCCGTTAGCATTACAACCGGAATGTATTAGAAAAGGTGAACATGTTTTGGCGTTGTGAATCTGCTCCCTGGCCAGGATAAATACGGAAATACTTGGCAAACATACGTTTTCACGGATTTATTTACAAGTCTATGGAGACTGAGTCAGAAAGCGAATTTGAATTTCGTTGCAGTCACTTGCATATGCTGTATTCACTGATTTCCGTGTACGTGGAGGAACACAGGTCGAAATTCAAAACAAAACGTGCCCAGTGTTGGACATATCGGTGTAAACATTACACCTATCGAAAAACGCTAGCCGTAGAAGGAACGCACGTACAATGCAAGCGTTGACTACGTGATTGTAATGTTGATATGTATACAGTGTTCAAACGACTGATATCGTCGTGGGTTTCGTGTGAAGCGCAATTAGGGAACGTGCTCCACGTGACGCCACTATATTGTCATTCCTTCTTTAACATGATAGATATGCACAAGTTGGTCGCGTGATTACGGTGTGGGCCCTTCGCGCTACTGACAGTCTCTGGAAGAAAACTACGCTACTGATTACAAGTGCGAAGACTGTGTGTACGCGCTCTGGTAAATTTTGAACTATGCACAGGAGGTCTTGTGTGCACGAAATCATTAAGTCGACGGGGCAATCAAATCAACTACCGAGTCACTTCGATGCTCACTGGTGGATATATCGCGATCGTATGCAGGCTTGGTAACCTCGTATGCGAGAACCGGCGAGCTTAAGTAAACTCCGTCGCGTCGCCCGTTCTCATAAGGTCAATCATGGTGCTAGTGGGAACGCACGACTCCCCACATTTGACGAACAAGTAGACCGTAGCCAGTTGTACGCGGATTCCGCATTTGTATCCCATCAATAAGTTGCTACGAAAGTTATACTAAGTATACAAATGCGTCAGCTTAAATTTGTTTGTTTCTGACCGACATCGTGAAGATTGGGTCAGGTGGGTAAATGAAACATGGCGGTCGAAAGTAAAATGGTATACCTTTCATAGAAACAAATGGTGTGGGTTGACCGGAGAAACTCTGGATATCGATTTCACTCAGTTTACGAAGCATTTCGTGAATCGTAATAAAAGTTAAGATTTGGTTTCGCACATTAACAGCAAAACGCTATCACTTTGCAAATGCAGCACTTGTAGAACAAGTGCTGCATTTGCAAAGTGATAGCGTTTATCGACATTTTCGTTGTTCTACAACGAAAATGTCGATATAGGCTACGGATATGCGTAAAGTAGTCTTCGAACTGCAGCTACAGCAATGTAAACGAGTAGTGTAGCGACAGATGTAATGATTCACCAATGGAGTCCTCAGAGCTTAAGGAGATGTACACAGAAATGCCATTTGACGAAAAGGCACTCAAATTATTCCGTCTGACACTGTGGACGAAGCAAAAGAAGCGCGGCCCTGATGTCAAAGACGTCACGGAGAATGCCGACGGAGCTGAAGCCTTCGTTGAGCGTGTGATCGGAATCAGTCTGTTTGATAACAACATCGCGTAAGGAAACGCGACTCGGCTTGAGGTGGTGACTAAACTTGACGAGTTGGAGTCCGAGGCCAGCGCTGCCGTTTCAGACAGACAACCAAGGTGCGGAAGGGAACCAGAAAAATTGCGAGTATCGCAGTCCCAAGCAGCAAACGAGCGGCACAGAGGGCTAAAACCAAGTCGGCACAACTGTGTCTCCGTGAGGTTACTGTAGCCACGTTTGTAGTCTTTTGGAACGGGATTGGTATTCGACTCGGGCAATCGTCTGTCTAGCACATATTAAAACGATTGTACAGTGCTGCCCCCCTTTCACTTAGATATCTAACGACCTATGCATGAACGCGTAATGGCTTGCGAGGTCAGCGTACAGAGTGAACAACCAGGAATTCGAGCGTAATTATTCTCGCGTACGGAATCGCTGAGAGCCTGAAAATAACTAAACTGGCAAGACAGAGTTATCTGGTTTTTCTTTGAATATAATGTATCTACTATTTGGGCAATATATTAAAGAGTAAAACAGGCAAAGCAAAGTAATCTGTTATTTTAAAGGTGGATTCACATATGGTGTTCTGTGAATCCACCTTTAAAATAAGAGATAAGTATGTATGCGCCGGTGCACACCAAAACAAAAGTCGTGTATTGGATTGATAACCGTCTTTAAAAAGCGCGTGCAGCGTTTGGATCATCCGGCCTGACAGCAGTGAACGCGGTTCTACTCGAGTTCCAGCCTAACAGCGCGTCGCATCAGCGTCTACTCAATATTTTGGTCGAGCACCGAGTACATACCCAAGTTGAGGCCCGATTAGACCAAGCGCTACAGCATTCCCAACTGTCAGCAAACCCTCCCGCCGGCACCGGCAATTGCCGTGCCCAAAATCTAAAGTCGGTCCCCGCTTCAGTTCTCAACGCGCTCCCGACTCAGGATGACAAGCAACTATGTATGCGCTTTCTTTCTCGGGTTGGCTGTCACAGCAAAGAGGTTGCCTGTTTCTTGAGTGAGCGTGGACATTTCAAGCCTCAACGGCTGCCGACCGCTGTGAAGACTTGGATCATGAAGAACTATGGCGGTCTGCGGGCGGAGTATTCTGAGTTATGATTGACACCGGCAATTCCTGCAAGTGATGCTGCAGAAGCTGCCCCACACGGGGCGACTACTGAGAATTTTGGCCGAAGCCCATCGGGTGGGGGCTCTACCCGTCGAGCCCAGGCTCTCGGAGGTTCTGACCAATGCCCATTGGGCAGCGGTTCTACCCGTCCAGCACAGCTGCACGGACGTCTTGGCCAAAGTCCATCCGACAGCGGTTCTACCCGTCGAGCGCAGGCTCGCGGATATCTCGAGCAGAGTTCTCGCCGCGTAGTCACAATCTCTGGAGGTGGAGCTTAAGGTCAATCATTGCTGACTCAGGTTAACACGACGGCGACAAAGGATTACGTAGACCAGTTCGCGCAACGGTGCGCCGTGACATCACGCGCTCAACGCGCGTTGTGGCAATTTCATACTGGAACTGCTAATCAGTTCCTCGCTAATGTACTGTCTCGAGTGGACCTGGCCATGCCTCCTCCAGCAGCCCTGATATCATGGACCCGAGACGCAATACCTTCTTGATAGAGGCAAGCAGCAAGTTTTCAGTTCGTTTTTACGGCGTTCCAAGATGGATCTACCCGGTTTTGTTCGGCTCGTGCGCGGTGAAACCCTTCTCGACCCTCGGCCTAATAAGGCGCTGGAGGTACCGTCACACCTTCCGTGTTGGTCTTCATACAAGCATCACAAACTATGGGAGCGTATTGTGTGGTCGTTCAGCTTCTGCGACTTCCTCCGTGCTTTGCTGTGAGTCTGAATCTTCTTTGTTCTTTCGTGACTTTTGCTGCTGGCTTGCGTTGTCGCGGCGGAGTTAAACCAGTGTGGTCTCGTCGCTTTGGTCGTCAGTCTCACCTGCCCAAAAACCACGGCTCCGCCCGTCGTGCGCTCAACGTGCTCGTTAATAACATCCGGAATGGTCAAGACGCTAATCGCTATTTAGTGTTGGACATTGATCTCGCTCACGAATTAGCTGATATTACCTGCAGTCCATTTGGCGCTGTTCCCAAGGAGGAGGCAGATCTATCGGTAGACGCTCGGTTCATCCGTGACTTGTCGGACCCTGTGGGTGAATCTGTGAACGACCATACTGCGCTGACTGCAGTGATTGAGGTGACCTATGATGGTCCGTCGGCAATTGCACAACGGATCCTCGCATGCGAGAAACCCGCAAAGATGATGACCGGGGACGTAAATGGAGCGTTTCGGAACATACCTATCCACGCGGACTCTGTCGGCCGGTTTTCGGGGGCTATACCGGAGCTAGGCATTTTGGTTGTCGATCTGGCATGTCCGTTTGGCTGGACCGAGTCTCCTGCTTGTTATTGGGTTGCAGGTGGTGCTATTAATCACATCCATACTCACACCACACCCTCCTGGCCCAAGCAACCACGGTTGGCGAGTGAGTCGTTTGACGGTAAAGCCTGGTGTGACGATCACGTTGCTGTCGAGCTCGATGTGGGTACACGCTTAGCTGAAGCTAATTTGACCCTACGTGCAGCCATGACAACCGTGCTTGGACCAGACGCATGCAATGATGAATTTTTTTTCGATGTGGTTCACTCAAGGCAAGGCACTTGTGTAATGGGCTTACTTAGCCCAATACTTTAGCTTACACGTGAGCGCACCTGTATGAGAAAGCGTAAGGTGTATTTAACTTAGATTAAGTATACTTGTATCCACAAGTATAATTAGATCTAAATAAAGGTACAAATAGTGGCTTTTGCGGTAAAATGAGAACTGAATTGAATGATAACTGTGGTTTTCCTCCTAAAACTGATATCTATAAAGAGAGGTGAAGACCTTCGCCCTTTAAACTCACGTGAAGACGACTGTTTTTTTTGGCAGCAGTTTGTACCACTTGTACCAGGCTTGTACCACCGAATTCGTTTGATCTTACGGTAGCTAGAGCTGTTCTCGCAGTCCGTATCCAATTGTACCGTTGTACCAGTGGTACAACTTCATAAAGAGAACTAGAGAATTGGGCTGGTAGTGCGTGGTCGAATTGAAAATATTTGCTGTGGTGTGGATGGAAAAAAGTTTAAAGGGTTGTTAACCCTTAATTAATAGACTGAAGTTGGAATCGGAAATTGTTGAGAAAAGTCGAGATTGGAAGTGACCAGATACTGTACTTGGCAACGTTGTTGAAAGAAAACACTCAGAATCACTTTGTCTGGCAGACGCACACATATCCTTCTACGAAGCAAGCAAACGCAGCAACGCACCTAATTTCAACGCGACCGGGCGAGGGAGTTTCGCCGCCACAGCAGCCCCACCCATATTTGGTTATCCCTCGCTGCTGTGGCGTCCCAACAAACCGCCCGACTGCACTACTGATCTACGCAACAAGATATCAACTACTAGCCATCATACACGACTAATCAACGCAACAACGCATCCACTTTTCAACCGTGGTGACGACTACACGGGCCCCCAAAGCTCTCACCCGCGGCGGCGATGACCCCGGCTTAATTTCCAGAGTCGGTCCAGCCTGGACTCAGGCCACGGCAGCGGAGCCAGCGTCTTCAGTTGGCCCCTACGTGGTCATTGCCCGCGGCGGCTTGACGGTCCCAAGCAAGTGATTGAAGAAGTGAAAGGATTATCAAGACGCACTTCGCCTTGCGCAACGGCGCAGTGGGCAAGTGGAGGACGTGCGGGCCGACGTGGCCGTCCTGACGACGCAGGCGCCGCGCTCGGCTTGTATTATACTTCTCTGGCCCACGTAAGAAACAACACTCCAGTTTTCTTGCCATTACTTTATCAAAACAAATTGCTCGGAGGCGCGCAATACCTTAAACGAAAGCTGAGGTGTTGCCTCATCTTATATTGGTCTTGAAAAAAATCTAGCTGCAGAAACAAAAGAGAAAATGCGTTTTGTTTCAATTCATGTTTTGACGCCGTTAGGTTTTTTGTCGGAGTGGCGTCAAAAATTAGCGATATTAAATTTAAAAATATCATCGTAATCGGGAAATAATGCACTACACGTATGTTTACCCCACGATTCTCTGGATCCAATTGGGGATGAAGTATGAACACAGTACGACGCTGTGCTGGTCTTGGATTGATGCAGAGCGAGGAGGACCTGGCGCAGCTCTGAAGAGCGCTCTACCGCCAGGAGAAAAGCTTCAGAACGCCAAGCCAGCCAGCTGGCACACGTTGCTGCATGCTTTCAATGCGTGTTTACTGTACCGTAGC
Organism: Phytophthora x cambivora; assembly: GCA_033557925.1. Classification (NCBI taxonomy): domain Eukaryota; phylum Oomycota; class Peronosporomycetes; order Peronosporales; family Peronosporaceae; genus Phytophthora; species Phytophthora x cambivora. The sequence continues at coordinate 46,583 of JAUCEB010000034.1, forward strand.
TGCTCGAATATGGCGATGCGCGTGTGGTGCTGGATCGACGTGGAAGCGCGGCAGCGGCCGCTACATCGTACGCGAGCAGCAGCCCGATTTTCGCGCCCGGGTCCGCCAAACCTGTGCCAATCGAACGTGCGCTGGCCGGGATGGCGGAAGCCCCCGAGTGCGTCATCTTCCTGGACGAGCTGGAGCTGGGCTGCGCGGTGTTCATGTCTGAGTGCAGCCACAGCTTCCACTTCAGCTGCCTGCGGCAGAACTCGGGCAAGTGCCCGATCTACCGTAAGAAGCAATGTAAGCACCCTTGAAGACTGCAAATAATGTTATAAAGATGCAGCAATTATAATATTATAATATAATATATTATATTGTAAAGATGCAGCAAAGTGCTGCAATCTCAGTTAGATTATGTAAACCTGTCTAAACGGATTATGGATATCATGTTTCGACCTCTCTTTTCACCGTGTAATTTAATATGATTATGTACAAAGCCGCTAGATGCCTGCAATATAAGAAAAAATCTGCGATGTCTATGCGAAAAATAAGTTTTATAAAGGCGTTGTACTCGATATTTGTATTGAAGCGATACCTACTTTTCTGTGGACCACATTATTTCATCCCTCGAATTAATCCCTGTTGGGCTGTCCGTTCACAACGCACCGTTGTTGCACTACCAGGAAAAAAAGAGAGGATGTAGATACAAGTAAGAAAAAAGATAAAAAGAGTTTAAGATACAAAAGTGCTTGTACCGCTGGTACAACGGTACACTTAACCACAGTCAAGGTGTGTGGCTGCGTGGCCTACTACCACGTACCGAAGGTGAAGCAGAGCAACAAGTTGGAAATGCGGAGCCTGCAGTGTTCCTCGGTATTGCAGAGTCGACATTGGGTTACCGCCTGCTTGATCTCGAGACTGGCAACATGATGCAGCAGCGATCGGTTCATTTCCGTGAAGATGTAGCAGTGGGGGGGGGGTAATTTCGTGGAGAAGCTGATGGCCAAGCGCTACTACGGGAAACGTACAGCAATGCCTACTGAGATCCCGTATGTCCTCCTCCCTCTGAAGCAAGTTGCTGTCGTTGACGACGTTCGACCTACTCATGAGCTCGATGATGAAGAAAAGCAATGTCTTGATGCGGATGAAGATGTGAGTATGAGCAGTAGCGATGAAAGTGACTGGGAAATCATCGAGGAGTTTGAGCCTGACGAAAGCCACGGTGGAGCATGTGGAGCAACGGCAGCTCGGGTGGGGGCAACTGCGACTGCAGCAGAAGATGCGAATGCAAATGTGGGCTCGCAGACTGCCGGAACCAGTGGGAGTGTGAATGCCAGTAGACCGGGAACAGCATCGCCAGCGGTGACAAGTGCTTCTGGAGCGCAGATTGGTTCGAATGCAGCGAGCAATGCACCACCAGCGAGGACCAGTACCGGTCGTTCCCTTCGTGCTCAAGCTACTCCTACCCCACCCGCAACTGTGCGCCGATCGGGACGTCAACGTCGGCCGAACAGCAAGTTCTACCCGAGCACGTGGCTGATGACTTTCACTTTGATGCAGTGCATGATGATTGGAGTGGTGAACGACATTCTGAACCCCACGACGAGGACGGAAGCACTGGCATCTGAGCATGCCGAGGGGTGGAGTGCAGCGATGGACGCGGAGTACGCAGCCCTGATTGCGAACGGAACGTGGGAGCTTGTGGCACGGCCAAAACCAAGGAAGGGGCGACGCAAGCCGAACATTCTTACTTCTGTTTGGGTCTTAGTGGCGAAACGAAACGAGCGAGGAGAAGTCGAGAGATTGAAGGCGAGGTTGGCGATACGAGGCTTTATGCAGAAGTTTGGTATAGACTATCTGGCCACCTACTGTTGTTCGCATTGAGTCTGTTCGACTCGTCATGCTGATAGCGATGTTTCGGAGTGCACGCATGTTGATTTCGTCACAGCTTTCCTCAACGGTGACTTGGTGGATGTTGTCATCTACATGTAGCAGCCGGAAGGCTATGAGGACGGAACGGGTCGCGTCTGTCGACCACGGAAGGGGCTCTACGGATGGAAGCAAGCTTCGAAGATCTGGAACGACACACTGCACAAGGTTCTAGTTGAACTTGGTTTCGTGCAGTGCACGTATGATGCAGGGGGTATTGGAGACGCCGCAATGGACGTGTAATGTTTCTCACTGTCTACGTTGATGACATCGTGATGGTTGGAACTGCTGCTGACGTCCGAGAGGTGATCCTAGAGCTGGGCCGCCGGTTCAAGCTGAAGAACCTCGGTGCACTCTTCCGAGGTTCTTCAGCTTGAACCGGCGGCCCAGCTCTAGGACGCATGCTGTGCTTCTCGCAGACTGCCTACATGGAAAGACTTGCAGAAAAGTTTGGATTGGCATCTGCGAGACCTGTGCGGTCTCCCCAGTTTCACCATGAGAAGACATTGAAGATCGAAACGGATGAGGCGAAGATTAATGACCCGAGCTTGCCGTACAGAGAGTTCGTGGGCTCGCTTCAGTATCTAGTTGCCTGCACCCGCCCAGACCTGGCGAATGCAGTGAGAACGCTAGGCCGATACATGGGCGCATACACTGTGGAGAACTATCGTGCTGCTCAGCGCGTGGTGCGCTACGCGCTTGCTACCAAGCGCATGGGTCTGGTGTACAGGGCAACGCCTGAACTTCCTATGCTGGATGCCTACTGTGATGCTGACCACCAGTCGTGCCCGGAGACGAGCAGATCTGTGACGGGCTACTTACTGCGTTTGCACGGCAACATGCGGATGTGGAAGAGCCACAGTCAGCGACGTGTGACGGAAGACACTTGCGGATCTGAGCTCGTGGCGTGCTGTGAGTGCTGCAAGATGGTGGTGTGGGCTCGTGAGCTGCTGCTTGAGCTGGGCTTTGGTGGCAAGGACTTGCAAGTGCCTCTTTGGTGCGACAACCAGAGTGCGATCGCAGTAGTGGCCAGCAACGGCAACACTTCGAGGGTCCGTCACATGGCAAAGCATGCGCGGTTCATCAACGAGTATGTCCAAGAGGAGGAGGTGGAGGTGATGTACGTGCCGACCGCTGACAACCTCGCGGACGTGTTCACGAAGGCGTTGGGTCCCGCTGAGTTCGAGCGTCAACGGAGCCGACTGAACGTGGAAGACGTTCCTAATGCGTGGGCGATGGTTGAGGTCGTTGCTGACGCGGAGGCTGGCGCTGCGTCGAACGCGGATGAGGACTGTGAGATGCTCGAGGCCTAAGGCTACGGACTTCGAGCAGAAGGGCAAGTTTACACGCGAGTAGTCGCGTGCTGCATGGATGCATGTCTGCATTTGATCAAGTATCGAACAAGGAATGAAGTGGGAGTACGAGACTTCAACGAGCGAACGTTGTGAAGGCAAGTAGTGAATGATAAGGAAGTTGAAGGTAGTCATTCCAGTTAGATACTTAGGACTATGAAGAGCCCCTGGTGTGAGGGGTTGTGACTATGAGGGAGACGGAAAGGTCCAGGAGAGACTCTGCGGAGTTCTCCGAGAAAGGATCATGGCCATCGTTGGTCCTCCTTCGCTTGCTGGTGCGAGCCGCAGTAGTCACTGAGAACCGTAAGGGGGTTTTGGCCGCGGCCTTCCCCGATGCAACACAACTCGGCTCACTTCTGAATTCTCCAACTACATCGCACTCAGTGCGTCTACAATCTACTTCACTTCGCTGCGTCGCGCAACTACACGCCCTACTCTGGTGCCGGCGAGGGCAAGACTCTCGTAGAATTCATTAATGGTTAAACCCCATGGCACGTAGGGCGGAGATCAAAGAGCTGGTCCTCATGACAGGGAGAACGCTGGTCTGAGGATGGCAGCTTTTCATCGTGGCACGTATAACTAACAGACGTGTTGCAGCCTGACAATAATAAATAGCTGAGTGCCATCATTGCCATCAATACGACGGAATGCCATTCTTTGGCGAAGGTCATCATTGTTTGTCTAGATTATCGAAATAGTGCCATCATTTGGCAAAAGTTCGTTCTACACCTTTGCCCGGTCTAGTTAGGAATAGTTTTAAGCAAAGCGGAAGGTCAAATTTCATTAACACAAAAATTAAATTTGACGAAAGTCTACCAAAGTGCAAAGTGAGATTGATTTTATGCAAACTGTACTCCGCCAAGATTTGGCGCGCGCACTACCAGGATCGAGTGGTCAGAAATCTCTCGCGCCTAAACGCGCGCGAAGCCGTAGCGCGCACCACCCGCCGCTCGTGAGCCTGTGACGCTCACTTCCAATTCTCCCTTCTCCGTCACAGATGTCGTCCCAAGCCTCCTTCCCCAAGCACTCCCCCGCCGAGAAACGCCGCGTCCTCGAGGCTCATCGCGCTGGCCGTGCTGACTGGCTCGCTGTCGCTGCCAACAACGGCATCTCCAGGTCGATGGCGTACCGCGTCGCGGATAGTGGCCGCGTCGACGACCTTCCGCGTGGTGGGGCGCGTGCTGGTAGCGTAAAGGTCACGCAGGAGGTGAAGGATACGCTCGAGTCGTATCTGAACGACAACTGCACCTACACGATGGAGACTATGCGCAGCATGCTCGGGTTGGACATGGGTGTGGACGTCTCGACGTCGACTATTAGCCGCCATCTGTTAGGCATGCTGTATACGGTGAAACAAACTCGCGTCGTGCCCATGACCTGCAACGCCGAGGCAAACAAAATCAAGCGGCAGGCTTTCGCACGAAGCCTGAAGAAACACCAACGCGACGGCGACTGCATCGTGTACTTCGACGAGACGAATTTCAACGTCTATTGCAAGCGGGGACGCGGCCGCGCGAAGAAGGGCAAGCGCGCTACGCTCGTGATGCCGCAGTCCAAAGGTGCAAACCTACAAGTTCAGTGCGCCGTCAACTCGGCGATGGGCGTCGTGCTGTACCGCCTGGAGAGAGGTAGCATCCAGATGGAGCAGAATGCGGCTTTCATCAACGACATCTACCGCACCGTGAAGTCGTCGGCATTCTTCTGTGAGAATTATGGCGGGAAGAAGATCGTAGTGGTGCTGGATAACGCTCCCGCGCACCGTCAAACCGAGCAGCGGGTGGAGCAGCACGACGATTTGATGCTGCTGCGTCTTGCCCCCTATTCACCGATGTGCAACCCTATTGAGGGTTGCACATCGGTGCTAAAGGCGCACATCAAGGAACACCTAGCGCTTGACCATGAAGCGATCTGCGATCGCAGCAACCTGACCGACAGTGACGGCAACCGACTGACCATCAAGGAGCGCACGATGCGCTTCCTGGAGCGCGCTGTTCGCGCCAGTATCAAGTACATCACGCCCTTGATCGTTACGAAGATGGAGCTGCACGCGAGAGACTCAGTCAATGCTGCGGAGTTGATGGAGGACATGGTCTACGGACAGTAAGTCAAGAAGCGGTCGGCTGTTCAGTTTGCATAAAATCAATCTCACTTTGCACTTTGGTCGACTTTCGTCAAATTTAATTTTTGTGTTAATGAAATTTGACCTTCCGCTTTGCTTAAAACTATTCTTAACTAGACCGGGCAAAGGTGTAGTAGTATATGCAAGTATTGACACTAGCATCAGCTTAAAACGTTAAGCGAAATGATTGTATTGTAGACAAGAATGGGCTAAACTACGTGATCAAGCCGAAAGGCTCGAGCACATACATAAGCAGTCTCATCTCCGTAACAAAGCCTCCCTACGATAGTAACGTTAGTATATTGCAATGCAATAGTAAAATATGAGACGGCGTGAAACAAAAGAATGCTAGTTAACCATTTAGAAAATTACGAGATAGGCACACCACCGTAAAGAGGAGAGTCTCAGCTACACGTAGAGCCCCCCAGCACAAAAATCCACCCAGTCTTCGCTGAGGGAGGGTCTCTGAAAAAAAAGGTTGCCTCTCGATCTGGCCGAACTCGATTTTTTTTATTGTTGTACTGGGGGTAAACTGAGCCTGCGGAGCGATTGCGCCTATTCCGAGGTCCTAATTCGACTTCGTCTTTGTTTTAGACGCATTGTTATGAGCACAAAATTCAGAAAATTAAAAATAGAGGTGTATATTTTGGAATTTGGTAGCGATGGAAACAAGAATCATTTTGATTTACCGAGACATGCCGGACGAGTGGAAGATAGTAGTGATACTGCTCCCGTAGACACGTGCCACGATAGCGCTGCACTGTATCCGTCTCCTTGAGCACAGCTAGCGCCATCATAATGCACTGCGTTCGCTCGCCACCATTCACCCTTGTATTTCAAGGCATCGTCTAACAAAATGATGCTTGTATCCATGTCTTCGCCCCCGTCTTGATTCTCTCCGTGCTCGTCCTCGTTTTCGGCAGAGCTTGCGTCTTTCGGGTCAGGTTCTCAGCTGTTGTCTGCATTGCCGTCACTGCTGTAGCCACTGTAGCCACTGTAGCTGCTAGCGTCTCCCCCGGTAGCAGCGTTGACGGTCTGGTCTCCGCCAGCGGCGGCAAACGCTGCGAGCTCTTCCATGCTTCGCGGTCGATACACTCCAATCGAATTTAGAGATTTTGAAAAAGCCTCCCTTCTGAAAAATTTCACTTAGGTGCGAAAAGAGATGCACCAACTTCAAAGCCGTTTATCTCGAAAACGCTAAAAGGTTAACTAGCATCGTTTTGTTTGGCGCAGTCTCATATAATATATTATAGTCCTGCTTAATAGTAGCTTTTTAACGTATTATAGTACCCGAGCACTATAATATATTTCAAAGAACTATTTTAGATTATGTATGACCAGCGCTACCAGCCCAGCCCTCTAGTTTATCGCCTTCATTGTCCTCACGACTATCATTGTAGTAAAATTCAAAGGACGACAAGCACAACTCTGAAAATCCAGAGCTGTTCCGGGCAACTGCACGGCCTTAGTGGTGCGTAGATTGAGGCTGATTTGCCGTTGCAGAGTTTTGTTATTGTGCCTTTCGGCCATTTTGCCCTCCGATTTAAGGTCCTACGTAGGAGTAGAGGTCCTACGTAAGACCTCCTAAAAGACAGTCTGCTGGTCATTAAAATTAGCATGTCCCATGTTACACGAGCGAAAATGGCAGATGGCTGAGCAGTAGCCCTTCGTAGGAGTAAATGGCCGGCGGAAAATGGCCATTCGGGCCTTAATTGCTAAAAGGTACCCTTTAGACCATAGGTAAGCCCTTACGTAGGACCTTGACACCAGTCAGACACGATGATTAATCCTAGCCATCTGCATCGCAAATCCTACCAAGAGCCCTAACCCTCTCTGCTAAGGACCTACTTTTTGCAGTCCGATTGGCCATTTGTCCGGAAAGGCACAATATTTCACTTTACTTAAGTACGTAGTACACCATACAATTACCAAGTATGCTAACCGAATGGCTACAGCCCAAATAACCCCGACTGGGGAAAATTTGGGTGGGCGGGATATTTGAAAATCCTAAAGCCCAAAAAAACTTTATCCCAGTTTCCGAACCCACCTGTTGGGTGGAGATTTCTTTAACTAGGCTGCGTTGAGGCTGGGCTCAACGCTGGGCTCGCTCGATGGCGACTCCTCCCTGCCATAACTCCAACGGCTTGTCAATCTCAACCAGTCACAGCTTTCTGGCAAATAGCAAATGACAAGTTGCCATTTTCCTTACTATATGAAGGAGACTGCATCGGCCTCGTTAGCTTTTATGGCACAAAGGTAAAGAAGCCCCCAAAAATATACAACCGGATATTAATATACCGACATCATATGTGAGCTCCTCGTTTGCACCGCCAATTTCGCTTCGCTCATGGCGGGCAAGGCGTCGGTAAATAGATATTAACTCCTTGTTAGGGCACCTACTCCGGCCCACGCGCCGACCATTGCAGACCTCCGCTTCGCTTCGGTTGCAAACGGTCTCTCTGAGGCCTCAATACGGAATAAGTATACAGTATCGGGTGTATACATACGGATAAATCATTTTGGGGGGGTCTTTACCTTTTGTGCCGCTTTTATAGATCTTTCCCAATATTTTCTTCTCCAATCCAAAGCTACATGTATTAGACGAAGTGGAGATGAAACATCTTGACCGACTCTCCTTTCTCATTCGCGAATCTGCCGGGTCGACGTAATATGGTGACGCTCTCGCTACAGTGTGCGATCGTCGGCAAGGCAGAAGACTCGTTCGAGGTGAAGATCGACGATGCCGAGAAGGTTTTCACGTTTAAGAAAGCGATCAAGGACAAGAAGCCGAAGGAATTAAAGAATGTCGACGACAAGAACCTGCAGCTCTTCCTGGCAAAGAAGAAGGACGGTGAGTGGCTGCTGGAGGAGAGTGATGCTGCGCAGAAGCTGAAAGGTGGAATCCTGAAGTAATGAAGATGATCGCCGAAAACAAGATGATGTCATCGTGGACAATTCAAGACACGTTGAAAGATTTCAAGATGACTGGAGAGCTCGCTCCAAGCTCCAAGCAAGTTCACGTTCTGGTGGTGGCTCCGCAGCCACCACCAGAACGATGGCCACCCACACGGCTGTCTTGCATGAACCAGAAAAGTTCGCTAAGGAATGCACCTCGCTGGGGGAATGGAGAGTGGGCGATGTGCACATGATTCCGTACATCTTCAGATTTATGAGAACTTTGGGCGGATGCACAGTCGACGGGAAGATTTTTTGGCGATTGGAAGAGAAACAAGTTGTGGAGGTGCTCATGGACGGATGGTTTCGGGAGTCTACTGCTGACAACATTAATGTGCACGCGAACAAGAAAAGTATCCTTATCGGGTCTCCGGGGATCGGCAAGTCGACGGTGTTGTGCGTGTTGGCTTTCTGTCTCGTGCTGAAGAACCAAAAGAATGTGCTGGTGTACCGACGATTGAAAATGCTCGATCAGGAGAGCTGCCTGTTTTACCTGGGTTACGAAGATGGCAGGGTCGTTCAGTTTACAGTGCAGAGGTGTGAATCCAAGACGGCAGTCGACATCTACAATGAACTCATTCGTCAGCACGGCATTGCGAACGTGTGGCTGCTGTTGGATGGCTTCCATTACCCTGACATTCCGGAGGGGCTGGAGACGTTCAAATTGCTGGCGACGTCGCAGCCAGTAGACTTGAAGTCCCAAGAGCGAGTATATGCATATTGCTGCTTGCTGCCTTCCTGGTCGAAAAAGGATTTGTGGTCCTTGGGAAATTTGATTCACAAGTTTGGAGCTGACGAGATGGATGAGCGATATTACTACTCTGGTGGAAGCGTGCGTGAATTTACGTTGGATACTTCGGAAGAAATACGCAAGACCGTCGATGATGATGTCAGTAGAATGGAGGAATTATCGATTGTGTCCCGTTTGGTAATTGGAGACGCAGGTCCTGTCACAAGAGAGCAGCTCACTACTCGACGGTATTGGGAGCAAGTTATTGATTCGGAATATGCAGTTCGTGCACTCTCCCTGATGCTGCGGTCGGACGAATTGTATCGAATTTATAACTGGGCACGAAGGACTAACTCCGCATCGCTGGCTGAAAGTGCATTCGAGTTCTATTTCCACAAGCTTGCTGCTGACAACAGTTTGCTGCTTTACATATCAGAATATGATCCACCGGCCTTCAGGAAACTGGATGAACCTCGGCATCAAGATGTGAAATCGTTGCGTTTGCGCAATGGTGGAGCTGTGTGTTGTGGAACGGCAAGCAACTACGAGAGTGATCTGACGAAGTCGAGAAATCGGACGATGTTGATCCGCCAATTTTCGTAGCTGTTTGTCCGGATCGCGAGTCGTGCAGCAACTTTGTGTTTAAAGCATCGCCCGAAGTCCTAGCAGTGAGAAAGTTGTTCCCACGCCGCATGTTTGTGGGCTACTACGAGGACCTTCGTAGTAGCGTTTGTCGAACAAGATCTGGTTGGCGATGCAGGGCTCCCATGCAATGAAGCCCGCTAAAACGCTAAAACCCCAACTGGGGGCGTGTGTGGTTGTATGTAAGGGCTTGTGGACCCTCAATATCAAGCATGAATGTCTCGGCACGTTCTCGCAGTTGTCGTCGACATGGGCAGGAGATCGATAACCGCAATTCACTCGAGTCCAAAGTCCAGTAGGGTAAACAATAACAAATTTACCTTACGTCACCCAATTGCTGGCCATGGTATCGCATCGCAATAAGGTGGTAAATCATCTTATTTTAAAAGACCTGGATGCTCGCAACGGAACCTGTCTGTGCTTCGCCAACCTGAGCTGGACGAGGACAAGCAGTTCAATTTTTAGCACAGCCATCCGACCGTCTTTTCATGTCCAAGCAATATCACGCCGTCGGATCCTACATGTAAGCTCACATCACTTCCATTAATATCGGACGACCAGGCCCGACCAGCGCCATTACAGTACATGTAGCACGGCTGCATTGATGGCCTTGCTGCCGGCCCACTGGCGCGCTCGCCGCGTCACCACAGCGGAACACTCGTCGCCAATGTACATGTATAGCCGGCCAGCTGACTGGCTGTCCCCACACAAGAGACGGGGGCGTCGCGGTGAAGCAAGCGAGCGAGAACGAGGACGCACAGCGTTACACGACGGCAGCCGGACCTAGCGACCCGTCCCAGCAGTGCTGAGGTGAAAAATGCTGGGCAACGAAGTGAAAAGGGTGAAGTCTTACACAAAGGTTGCCTAAAAGCATACCTACGCTTAATCGTTCCAGGATACGCAGATGCGACGTGATACTGCAGCACGCTTACAACGGTGCAAGCTGTCCATGTATCGCACAGCTATTTATTAGCCGAACGTCGAGCGCACGGGCGCTGGCTGAAACGCCGTGTGATGGCCAAATTCGCGTGTCCAGTGCTGTCAACTGCGCGTGGGTAGTCCTCCTCTGCTCTAAGCAGCGACACGCGGTGGGCATCTCCTGCTTCCGGTTGTACGCGAAAGAGTCCACTGCACTTGTGCAGTACTTACTGTAAATATCTGTGAGCGCGACCGAAGACGCTAGTGACACCATCGGTCGAGCGGCTCGACTCAAGCCAACCATCGCCGCACGAACGACCACCGTTCCTTGCGTTGCGCTCATGTACGGAACCCTGCAAACAGAAGCACGACCGCCCATTCAAGACTCTTGATCGGACTCAAGTGCTGTGATTCACGAAGGACCGAGTCAGATGGCTTCATTTGGTGTGCATACGTCAACTGAGCAGAAAATCCGTTACACGCGTGCTGCGCTGCGATTGGTCCCTTTGAAGATGCGATCCCACTGTCTCAGCTTCCAGAATTTTCGATCGCCCTCACATACAAATGCCAAGTCAAAAATCCTGATGTGAAACGGCCGCCGTCGGCGCCCATCACTGGTCGAAACCCCGCCGGCCAATTCGCGTCCATCACGACTAACTTGGTCGGCGTAGGAATTGTCTCGAACGTTGCTCTCGAGTGGGTGGCAGCGCTTTGTCCTCGGCTCCTCATGTTCAGGACGGAGGTCACCTCCCTCTAACTATAAAAAGTCTACCCTTCACCTCGTCTCGACGATCTTTCGGTCAACCCCCAACATCCGCCACCTCATTTCCGAATTTCCCTTGTGGAGAAGAAGACAAAACCCCAAGCTCCCCCAAGCAACAAGAACAAGATGGCGCAGTCTGTGTCTGGATACTCGGTCGGCATCGACCTTGGCACGACCTACTCGTGCGTCGGCGTGTGGCAGAACGACCGCGTGGAGATCATCGCCAACGACCAGGGCAACCGCACTACCCCGTCGTACGTGGCCTTCACGGACACCGAGCGTCTGATCGGTGATGCCGCTAAGAACCAGGTGGCCATGAACGCGCACAACACGGTGTTCGACGCCAAGCGTCTGATCGGCCGCAAGTTCTCGGACCCCATCGTCCAGGCCGACATCAAGCACTGGCCGTTCAAGATGTCGTCGGGCGCCGGCGACAAGCCGCAGATCACGGTGCAGTTCAAGGGCGAGTCCAAGACGTTCCAGCCCGAGGAGATCTCGTCCATGGTGCTGATCAAGATGCGCGAGGTGGCCGAGGCCTTCATCGGCAAGGAGGTCAAGAACGCCGTGATCACGGTGCCCGCCTACTTCAACGACTCGCAGCGTCAGGCTACCAAGGACGCCGGTGCCATTGCCGGCCTCAACGTCCTTCGTATCATCAACGAGCCCACGGCCGCTGCCATTGCCTACGGCCTGGACAAGAAGGGCGGTGAGCGTAACGTGCTGATCTTCGACCTGGGTGGCGGTACCTTCGATGTGTCGCTGCTGTCCATTGAGGAGGGCATCTTCGAGGTGAAGGCCACTGCTGGTGACACGCACCTGGGTGGTGAGGACTTCGACAACCGTCTCGTGGACCACTTCACGCAGGAGTTCAAGCGCAAGCACCGCAAGGACATCACGGAGAACCAGCGCGCTCTCCGTCGTCTGCGGACTGCTTGCGAGCGTGCTAAGCGTACGCTTTCGTCGTCGGCCCAGGCGTACATTGAGATTGACTCTCTGTTCGATGGCATTGACTTCAACTCGACCATCACCCGTGCTCGTTTCGAGGACATGTGCGGCGACTACTTCCGCAAGACCATGGAGCCCGTGGAGAAGGTCCTCCGTGACGCCAAGCTGTCCAAGAGCCAGGTGCACGAGGTCGTCCTGGTCGGTGGCTCCACCCGTATCCCCAAGGTGCAGCAGCTGCTGTCGGACTTCTTCAACGGCAAGGAGCCCAACAAGTCGATCAACCCTGATGAGGCTGTTGCCTACGGCGCCACCGTCCAGGCCGCCATTCTGAGCGGCAACGACTCCTCGGAGAAGCTGCAGGACCTGCTGCTGCTGGATGTGACTCCTCTGTCTCTGGGTCTGGAGACGGCTGGCGGTGTCATGACGACGCTGATCGCCCGTAACACGACGGTGCCCACCAAGAAGTCGCAGACGTTCTCGACGTACGCTGACAACCAGCCTGGTGTGCTGATCCAGGTGTTCGAGGGCGAGCGCTCGATGACCCGCGACAACAACCTGCTGGGCAAGTTCAACCTGGACGGCATCCCGCCCATGCCCCGTGGTGTCCCCCAGATTGACGTGACCTTCGACATTGACGCGAACGGCATCCTGAACGTGTCGGCCGTGGAGAAGTCGACGGGCAAGGAGAACAAGATCACGATCACCAACGACAAGGGCCGTCTGTCCCAGGCTGACATTGACCGCATGGTTTCTGAGGCCGAGAAGTACAAGTCGGAGGACGAGGCCAACAAGGTGCGCATTGAGGCTAAGAACGCTCTTGAGAACTACGCGTACAACCTGCGCAACACGCTTAACGACGAGAAGCTCAAGGACCAGATCTCGGAGGATGACAAGAAGGCCATCGACGACAAGGTGACGGAGACCATCAACTGGCTCGACGCCAACCAGTCGGCCGAGAAGGAGGAGTACGAGGGCAAGCAGAAGGAGCTCGAGGGCGTTGCCAACCCCATCCTGCAGAAGATGTACGCTGCTGCTGGCGGTGCCCCCGGTGCCGAGGGTGGCATGCCTGGTGGCATGCCGGGCGGCATGCCCGGTGCTGGTGCCCCGCCTGCTGGCGCCCCGGACCAGGGCCCCAAGATCGAGGAGGTCGACTAAGCAGTCGGAGACTGAGTCATTGTCTCGCGTCGCGGTGGCGTCAGCGTGGATTGCACGCGCTACGGGCAGAAGAGTGCTTTGGCCGCGATCTCTGTTGCTTTCAAGTCGGTTGGTCTAAGTAGTGGTTAGCTTTTGTAGAGAAGATGCTGGAGTTGATCGGCTCCTTCAAAGATGCATAAGCTGCATGAAATACAGTCAACGAGGAAGCCCCTCTTTTAACTTACACGCGCTTTCACGAGTTAAATCAGTCTATTCAACACTCTCATATCGGGTGAGACAAAAGCTTGTTTTTAGTGCTCCAACTTTAGCGGGGTCATTCGTCGCGGATGTGCCGTATTGCGCCACTTCCTCCACCGTTGCAGGCACCTGTATCGACCGATGGAAGCAGAAATTTGGCTTTGCTGGATATCCTTTGTCGTTGAAGTGTCCATTGAGATTGAACCTGAACGCATGAGATGCAAATTTTTGCTGTTAGAAAGCGCACAACGATGGATGGCCGACTTACGTTTCATTCGCAAAGACAACGCCTTGACAACGGCAATGCTTATCTAAGCCTCGATGTCGTGTCTTTGATTCGCCTTGAGAGGACCCACAATACCCACTGCACTTTCGGGCCAGCACGGATACGAGCTGTAAGTCGAATGCGATATCTATGCAGCTCAGTTCGGCTTTCCTGTAACAGCGGAGCCCACAACGGGGGCTTGCCTTGCTTCGGGCTCACTTTTCATCTTCCCTCACAAGCGACGGACCTACTTCTATCAACTACAAAGCTTTTCAAGCTGAAACCCAACCATGACGAGCTTCTCCTTCCTCTCCACGTTGCTGGTATTGCTACTGCTCCCTCAACGCGAGGCCCGTGATACGCCGCTGCTGCGTGAATTGATTTCCTTCGCAACCCATCCGGTCTGCAGCATGGAGAACGGATTCGACTACGTCGGCAATGACCTCACCAACGTACCAGCCATCAGCCCTGGCTACTGTTGCGACCACTGCGAAAACTACCCTGGTTGCAAGGCGTTCACTTACAGCACGCACAACAACGGCACGTGCTGGCTCAAGAGTGGCCGCGGCGCGGTGAGCCAGAACCGATATGTGGTCTCGGCGGTCATGTCGACGGAGGCGTTGAACGTTTGCGCACTCGAAAGCGATATCGACTACGTCGGCAATGACATCACGTCGATGCCTCTGGACAATGCTCTGGGGTGCTGCGCTCAGTGCCAAGCTCTACCGGGGTGCCGAGCGTACACTTTCACGAAATATAATGGCGGCACGTGCTGGTTCAAGAGCGCAAAGGGCCGCATGGTGGTGAAGGCTGGAGCCACCTCGGCTGACATCTACCCAGCTCCCGTCGATGCCATGTGTGGCCTCGAAAGTGGCGTTGACTTTGTTGGAAACGACATTGGCAGCAAGGCAGCGGGCACGGCCAAGGAGTGCTGTGTCATTTGCCAAGGCTGGAATGGATGTCGCGCGTTCTCGTGGAAGGCGGGAGTGTGCTACCTCAAGAACCTCAAGGGCGACACGGTGACAAATGCCGAGGTGATCTCCGCTGCCATCTACGCGAACCCTCCTGCACCGAGCTGCGCGCTGGAGATCGGCGTGGACTACGTGGGCAACGATATCGGTAACAAACCAAGTGCTGATGCCTACGGCTGCTGCTCGATCTGCATGAACACTTCTGGTTGCAAGGCCTTCTCGTGGTCTAACCACTCAGGCGGCACGTGCTGGCTCAAGAGCACCAAGGGAAGCACGACGGTGAAGGATGGCGTCAAGTCGGCAGTGGTCTAAGATGACGGTGGACAACGAAACTCGCACAGAGCTACGCTGCATTATCTGAAGACCAAACTTCTCCATTTACATTTTCTCCTTTACAAAACAATGACATTCATGGTGTGGTGTTCCTTGGATGGTATTAGTCCGAAAATACACTTAAATTTTGCGATAAATAGCAAAATCTTGCATCTAACTGTTGCCCGATGCATGGCGTCAATCAGGATCATGGACGCCCGACACGTTGAGCGATGGCTGCGTTCTGCTCGTTGTCGCGAATGCCCGGAGCCATGCAGCCGCCCAGGGAAGCTGTCCTCAAGAACCCCTCCTTATGGAATATCTTAGGTCCATTGTAGAATCGAAGGATTCTTGAGACGGCACCAAAGTCCGTGAGTTGTGATACTTTCGCATGAAGACTGAGAAGGCAGCCGATGAAGATCTCCGATGTCAGCTAGTCCTGCAAACTAGTATCGAATACTCACCCAGAGCCGTACGGTTGCAGACATAGCTGGTCAGTTCACAAGTTTTGTGCAGACTGAGGTATTGCGGACAGAGTCAATGTGGCGCTTTTTCAGGCTGATGTACATGTATAGAGAGCACTACCGAGCACACCCGTCTGCAACAGGACATATTGTCGTTTGAATAGGAAACATATTCATTGGACTTGTCAACACCAAAATGTTCGTGTTACATTCTTAACTCACCAGGAGGATTGCCCGAATACTAGCAAGTGCTGCTTTTTGAGAATCGAACCATCTCCGAGTTACGGCGATCGGATAGACGTTTGAGAGCAGCTTACCAGCCCCAGCTACCCCACCGACGTCCCCAGCCACCCCAGCCTCCACCCCAGCCTCCACCCCAACCACCACAGCCCATTCCACCCCAGCCTCCACCCCAACCTCCCCAGCCTCCGCACTGCTCCTTCTTGTCGTTTCCTGCTGGAGTCTTCGCCGCAGCAGGAGCCGCCTCGACCGGAGTATTCACCGTGCGCAAGGAAGGTTGGTCGGCAGCAGACTCGGTCGCGACAGCAGCGACGGCGATGATAGCGAGCTTCATGGTCTTGAACGATGCGCTTGTACTCGTCGTAGCGAGCTTCATGGTCTTGAACGATGCGCTTGTACTCGTCCAGGCAAGTTGCGTTATGGTGAATCGGAGCATCGCCCGGTTAGCCACAACTCGGATGAGTTTCCTAGATATCGCGCATGGGTCGATTTACATCACGGTTGACTGTCGATCCGCTTCAATTTGAAGTTTTTTTATCTCTTCGTGAATAATTCAGTGCAAGTATCCCTTGAGCTCGATCGCTTATTTTGATATTTCAACACCCTAACAACGCGCATTTGTGGTCGTTCTTGGGGGAAAATATTCCATTGTTCTCACATAATAAACAATACATCGCCACACAAATTGGGAGAGTTCTCCGACGTCACTGTCATTTTCCTCTTTTTTTTTTTTACAGATTTCTCCGTACAGATAATTTATAATACTTCGTAGTATTAATACATGTTAATACAAAACGCAGTCGTGGAAAAGAGTGCATCTTTGCATTGACTACAGTACCTCGCTGTGTGATGTAAAACAAATACCTCGAGGTAGTTTGCTTGAAATCCGGCATCATTTGAATCAGAAATACAACAAAGGTTTGCTGTACAAAGGTTTGTGTTTGTGTGCTTCGCGTTGAACTTGCCTGGTAGTGTTTGTCCTTGCTGAGTCCGCAACGGAGACGAACCTTGAAACTAAAAAGATAGGCATATCAAACCGCGAAACACCTACGAACTACAACGCGTGATACGATACGAGGAGTGATATTCACCATGAGTTAACGTGGAAGTGCTCAAGTTGCTGTACGCCACGTGAGAGAGCTTTTCGTAACCGCATACAATAAGCAGGTCAGACTGTCATTAGTTGCTGTAAGCCTGCTTTCACCCAACGGAACATTCCCGGAGATGTTGGAGTTTATTTTGAGGGTTTTGCTAAATAAATATCGGTATCAGCAACGCTAAAACTGCAAAATGAATTATTTCAGGTAAAATAGTGTAGCATTTGAACTGGTCAGCATACAAAAAGGAAGATGTAAGCGTCGTACCAGACAATAAATAGCGTGATTGCTATCAGTTCGACGAAAAATAAATAATTAGTATGATCAATATCAATATAGTTTTCGGCTTCCCTGCAAATACTTAAGTATTCATATCGTTGAGCTGGTCTTCACGCTGTCATTCTCAACGAACGTCCACGTATTTGTGGCCACCGCTGTGCTCCTGGTGGATGGACATGTACAGCACGACGCCGACGCTCTTGAACTCTTCTAACGAAGCCGCAGTTGCCACCCTGCACATACTGAGAGAGCTCCTGAGCTTGGCCTCATGCGGAACGTGACACATATCCATCGTTGTCTCAGACAACTTGTCTGTAGTCATTGACGCATCTTGCTCTCAACATCAGAACCGAACCTTTTATCCAAGTCCAAGTTTTGCGCTAATGGATGGAAGTGCCCCTAGTCAACTTGATCGAGGCGGCCCAGTCGGTGCCATTGATCATTGCGTCACGGAAGCAACACTCCATTGTGCATCGATGCGGTGGCTTCTTTGGCTCGCTTTGACCTTGAGCCTAGTTACGGCTCAAGGACCCGTCGCCATCTCTCGCAGATACCACCCCACGACCGTCTTCCCCCCTCCCCAACTCACGCGTCAGCTCTGCCATATCCAGCACCTCGTCGTGACACGTCGGTATCTCGAGATCATCACTGCCCGACTAAGTCTCGACGTGCGTGGGCTGCTAGCGGTGCGTCGCCACTCGAACGAGCAGATTCGAGAGTCCAGTGTCCAAGGCAAATGCGACTGTGAGAGTGCCAACCTCCTCACGACCCCAACCCCCACACCCGCGAGTCTCCCCGAAGCTGGAAGTTCGTTGACCCCGAACGGCTCGTGGCAGCTGAAGCCGACAGAAGCAGCCAGCGACTCGACGGCTGACGGAACAGAGGCGTCCAGTCACTCGGGTTCATTCTTCAGCAGCACCATGTTCGTGCTCGCCGTATTCTTTATGGCGGTGCCAGTCGCCTGCGTCATCGGCTTCGTGCTCTTCTGCAAGCGCCGGCGACGACAGCAGCACACGCACGCGTGACGACAACTAGGTCGTGTGCGACTTACGCTGGGAATACGAGTTTTATTTGTGGTTGTTAAGAAGCGTATAATGTGAAGGTTAGACGGGGGATGAAGGAGCGTGACGTGGTTATCAGCGCGCAGAGCTGTAGGCTGCGCGCTATGAATCATTGTTGTCTTCGCCATTCTTAATCTTGACTAGCCCGCGGATATTCACTGCACGGTGTTTGTCTTTCGGTACCTTCTTGGCAGCCTCCAGCAGCTAAACGACACATTCAAATAAATGCAGTACTGTATCAGTCCACAAGCCCAAGCGTCGAAACTGCGACCGCTGTAAATCTCTGTTCTCTTACCTCGTCTGAGATTTTGGACTGTCGTGTGATGGTTCTGGATGTCTTTCTTGTTTTCATATTGTTGGTGCTTTTATCCTTCTCCAGCTTCTTCTCTTGCTCTTCACGATATAACTGCGCTCGTAGGTGGTGCGTCGGGGTAACATGCGCCTTCGGGGGTGTCCTGCGTCCGAGTGAACATTAGTCGAAGAACCTTATTCTTCGCCACAAAGGAGACGTAAGACGGGTGTACGTCCACATCCACCAGCGACGAGTCCAGGAACCGAGGCAAATCCACTTCCAAAATGACGTCGAGGATCTCGTCCATCAAGCGGAATTCCCACGTGCCTTCGTTGCACTGGCGAATGGCTCCACCCCCTCGCTCCTCTTGCACTCGGGCCTTTCGCAGTGCCTCCTCGTGCTCAGCCTCCGTATGTCGCTCGGTTCTCACGTCGTCGCGCCTCCTCATCCTCCTTCTGCTCGGCCACCTCCAGGTACATTTCGCGCCGCGTGTGCGGCGTGTACGGCCCCTTTCCCGTCGACGCCACCACGGACTTCTTCTCCTTCTCCACTTGCTCCTCTGAAATGTCGTGGCTTCTCCTCCCACCACCTCAACCACCTGGCCCTCCTCTGTTGGGTTCTCCTCTTTCCGCTCCAGCTCCATCTTGGTGTGCACCGTCTTGGCCTCGCACCGAACGAGCTTTTGTCGATCCCGAAACACTTACAGTGCCTTGATCCGGACACAGCGGTGGATCTCCTTGCCGTCCAAGATCTCGAGCTGAGGCAGCGACGCCACAACGAACTCTCGGAAGCCCGTCTCCCAGTTCGTCTGGCACGGGTTGCCGGGCATGTAGAGCTTTCGGAGATGCCGCAGAGGCTTGAGGTGGTCGATGCTCTCCTCCAGACGAAGTTGACGGTCAGGTCCAGTTTGTTGAGGAACTCGCAGCTCTGCAGGCCCTCGATCTTGTGTTGTTGAGCGCTCCTTCATGAGCGTCAGGCCCTCCATCTTGTCGATGATGTTGTTCTGCAGGTACTTAAGTACAGAATCCGCAGCTTGCGGCACAAAGTGCCGATCACTTCTTGTTCTTCTTGGTGCAGCGAGATTTTCTCCAGCGTCGAGATGATGCTCTGCTGCAGGTGGCACGAATGTTTACGAAAGTTGCTTGAAAGTTGACTGAGGTTACGCTTCATTCTTCAGCCCAGTATAATTGCCGTTATATTATGTTCAATAGGTCCATGCATTATACCAGTTGCCAATTATTGTGTTGAAAAATAAATTTGTAAAGCCACAGAGCTCATTTTTAAATTTGACCGACTCGCCATGGCCAAGAGCTTCTCGACGCCACTCGCTCCGTCGCTCGACGACTCGTCATGCAGCGTTGTCTTCGCGGAGGCCCGCACGGTGCGTCCTCCTCCTCGAGTTCCAGCATTGCTGTCTCGAAGCCTCTTGCCGCCTTTTGGCGCCATTTTATCGCCCAATTTGGCGGCTAAAATGCTAATATTTGTTGTTATTCGGGGGTAGGAAACGGTGCGGATGGCCGATATCAACGAGTTCCTCATCTGCAAACTGTGCAAGGGGTACTTGAGAGACCCTTACACGGTTAAAGAGTGTCTGCACACGTGTACGTCAATTAAAAATTCCACAACAACAAACAAAAATTCTGGGAGGTTGACATGACTTTTATTGTTATTTTTATTATGATTGCAGTCTGCTACGGCTGCATTCGAGGCTACTACCTGTACGACGGCGAGTCGTGCTCATGCCCGACGTGCCGCGTGCGTCTTGGTGCTAAGCCGTGGACCCACATCATGTTTGTAGACGTTTTTTTCTGAAACTCTGTTTTTTTTCTTCAACTTGAGATTAATTTTCTGTGCATTATTTTTGATGCTTTAGGCCTGACCCAGCAATGAAGGAGTTGACAGAGAAGCTCTTGCCGGACTACAGTGCAAAAGAAGAAGAGGAAGGTGAGGCTGCAGCTGAATGCTGCTCGATGGTTTAGTGGGGGGGGATAAAATTTGACTTTTATATTTTATATGCTGAAGAGAAAGTTTTCTACGCGAAGCTGGGTATTAAGCGCAAGCGCGTCGACGCACCAGCTACGCCTCGTCGAAGCCGCTCGAAGACCAGTGGCCCACGAGGCCCGTCGCCAGGAAACATGACCCCGTTCGAGATTTATCCGCAACGCGGGTTAGTTTATGGGTCTTTTGTGCTACAATTGCCGGTTCATGCTAACGAGTTTACTGTTTTGTGGTGTATGTGATGTTGCTTGCAGTCCTGGAGTCCCGCTGTTTCTCCAGCTTGACAAGCTGCACGCGCCTTGCATCAATACGCAGGCTCTGTTCAAGGTATGATGCAGGTGTTTTTAATGCTGTCGAACCATTCTCCTTGCTCATGCCGTTTTGACTCTGCTCAGATAATTAATCTCCGCAAGTACCTGGCCAAGAAGCTGAAGGGAGTCAAGCCGGAGGAGATCGAGATTCTGTGCAAGGGCGTGGTTGTGGGGCCAGAATACTCGCTCGAGTTCATCCGTCGCACGCGCTGGAAAGAGGACTCCAAAATGATTCTCGAGTATCGGCGGCAGATTGTTGCATCGTAGGTCGCCACCGTCACCTGAGTGCAATGAACTAAAGAGAAAATTGCATTCCATTCGGTTCCAATTTGCATGGAGTACGACGTGAAGACTGACGATGATCAGTCTTGAATCGTCGCTGGTAGTGGTGACATGTACTTTTGGCCAAGGTCAGTATATACGGATCAACAGCACAATAAGCAAGGTAAACCCGAATTTAAAAGGTCAATCGTTCTGTATAGATGTGTTAATGGTTTCTACCTGCCGGTAGATGAAGTGAATCAATAGAGACCTTTTGCCCACGTATTTTACGGCTTTTGCTGCCTCTCCTGGGATTCGTAAATTGTAAATTTGCCAGCGACACCTTTTGCTAACGTATATTCGGTTAGGTACGAATACCAAGCTCTGACAGGATACCCTCAAAGGAACCCTTCTGCTCTAGCGTGATACACAGCGCCTCGATGCCAGATACTCGATATCCATCTTCAGTAGAGAAAAATAGTGGTAGTCGGGATTGCATAAGCAAGTACGCTAAATGCACCTTGCGAAACCGAAAGCGGTTGATGCAGTCCTTCTCCGACAAACGATTGAAATTAAATCGGATGTCTGGCACTTTTCCCCGAAGGATCTTCTGTTCGCGATCTCGCATCGGCATTGCTAGCGCACACGCTACAACATGGGAAAGCATACGTAGTTGTCGATAACAGAATATCCTTCTATACAACACCCAAGTGTCGATGCTGTTCCTCGGCGTCTGGCGCAACATCTTCTCGGCTGCTTTAATTATCTGCTGCTCCAGTTCTAGTGAAAGCCGCTTATCTACTGTCGAGGGGTCATCAGCGTGGCCTTCGTCATCTTGCTCAGCTTCATCGTATTCGTCGTCACCCTGCTCGCCGTCACCTTGGCCGACAAGCACTTCATGTTCGTCATCGCCGAGGTTCTGAGCATCGTCACTGAGCACTCTCCATCTGTGCTCAACATCACCAGCGGTATCGCGGTGCACATCACGATCATCGCCACGCACTCCATCGCCGTCATCACAAACTCCATCGCCGTCACAACTATTGCCACTTAACAGCAAAGCAACAAACCCGTTCCGAAGATTACCTCTGGAATCATAGTCAGCTCCAGAAACACTGGAAACATTACCGCCAGCGGTGAACGTGCTGCCCATGGCTTCGTCATACCGGTAGTCACACTAAGGGTCTTGAAAACGATCATCAAAATGTGTAACACCAACGGGCAGGCTCTCGAGGACGCCATGATAGTCGGTCCACGCATCACGGTGAGTTCTATCGCGGAGATAATCAACTGGTGGAGCCCACGTGCCGAATCGAGACTGCCAGGTTGGATAGGACCTGCAGTGGCTGCACTTGTGTATGGACAAGACCCCCGTACCCTAGAAAACTGAAATCAAGCTGCTGTACCCCCCCCCCCCCCCGGTCGCACTGAGTGCTCATGATGTCCCCGGCTACTTGTTACGGCCCACACTGTCAGTGCCCAATGACTCATTGCTAGCCCACACTGCCAGATCCAGGAACCTCGTTGGCAATGAGGTTCCTGGATCTGGCAGTGTGGGCTATCTGCTGCTGGGCTCCCGTGCATCTGGTGGCTGGTGGTAGCTCATGTTGTGGATGTGCACCGTGGCTGTTGCACTGTGTGTGCGTCCGTCATGAGCGGGCGGAAAGCCGTGACGGCGTCGGTGTCGTCGGCGGAACTCAGTGCGGAATGCGCACAAAAATGCCATCACCAACGCTTCCAGAACCTGCAATATATTATATGTGACGTATGTACCATCTAAACAAAAATATAAGAGGTATATCACAGTAAACAATCCGTCAATCTTCGTTTGAACGTGACGACTTCACGCGTTTTGGTGTGGAAACATGTGCTCGCAAACGCGTAAAATACGTGAGCAAAAGATCTCTAATGAAATAACCTACCGCGAGTGCAGTGGGGGTATGCTCGTCAATAGATCTCGAGCGAAGGGTTAATAGTTTGCATCCCAAATGTGCAGGTGATCGCACACGTCTTGAACGTCGTGGTGCTTTACGAGAAAGCGGGAGATGGACTCGAGCTCACGGTCATTCGGGTCGTCGATGAAGCTGGAGCAGCCGATGGCGTTCCTCGGGTGGAAAATGTACGACATGGGCGAGTTGTCGATGATGATCGTCTGCGAAAGTTCACGGGCCAGGAGTGAAAGGTCCTTCACGTAGTTACCTTCGTATTGGACGCAGTGCTCGCGGTAAAGCCGGTATTTAATGACGCCTTCTGGGTCCAGTTGATCGAGGAGTGGGTCCGCGTACTTGCTGAGACTAGCCGTGTACACCACAATCTCGTAGTACTTGGCCATCTCCACGAGGAATTCTTCGGCCCCAGGCCTCTTGGCAACGAAAACGTGGTGGATTGTGCCGTCGATTTCAACGGGAATGATGAAGTCGGGGTTGGTGGTGGGTCGGAAGGATGAGTGCACCAGTGTTTCGTCAAGGTCGAGGACCAGGCACATTTTGTCCGAGTCGTCAAGTGACCTCGGAGGCAGGATGCTCCGTCGCAGCTCAACAACATTGGTACCAGCAGCCGCAGCCTTCGTTGGCTTTAGTTGGGAAGATCGGTCTTGGTTCGACTTGTTCAGAGTTGCCTGTTGCTGCTCGTTACTTCCGAATGCCGACCAAATATTAACGAACAAGTCGCGGAAGCTGCCCCGGGGCTGGACCTTCGATCCCTGGCGGGTTGCGGTGCGACCACTTGCAAGAATGGACTGCTGCTTGCCGTTTTTGTCGGCTCGGTGCACGATACTGGCCAGCGGGTTGCCTAGATTCAGATTCGCGAGCTGCTTCGTCGGTGGTACAGCTGCCGAACCTTTATTCAAGACGCTAATGCTCACGCTTCGGCGCGAAAACATGGTGTTCTGGGACACACCACTGCCCGGTTGGGCCCCCTCCGGCTTCGGACCCGCGTACAAGTTTGTCTGCGTCTTCGATCGTGTGATTGGCATCATCGTTCGCTGTTGTCGGGGTTGAAGGCGCTGCGTGCCGGTACGCTTGGAGTCCTGTCCGAAAAGGGGCCTGTGTCCCTGAAGTCACGAGCTGCTGATCCGAGAATTGAGCGGTGCGGTGTGGGGTGGGTTTTGTTGCTGTGGGCTTGACCTCAAATGTGATAATAAAGTAAACGGCAGCTCGAAACCAAACGGATCAACGGACACACACAGCCCACTTGACAGAACTTCCATCCTCAGAATCTCATCCGGTGACCTCGAGGTGCCTGGCAATCCATTCATCCTAGATTTCTCGCACGCATCCACATTGCAGTGCTGCTATCCTTGACAGTGTTGCATTTATTTTTGCGATGCGTTTCACTCTTCTAAGCCTGTGCACTTATCCCGAATCGTACTAAGCCTCAACGTGTATGATCTATGGAACCGTATTTCGACTCACAACCGATGGAGATGATGGAGATACGCTGTACAAGTTCACCCTTTGGAGCATACCAGTGATATGATCGCCCGCTTTCCTTACAATGAAGTCAGTGTTATCGTTTGGAAAACGTTTTTTTTTTCTTCTGGCTTCGTGAGGTTCAGGATGGTCGGTACCGTTGCCTCAACACCACATCTCCTTCAGTGTTCGAGCTTTTGCAATGGAATACGCATTGACATTAGCTGTAGATCGAAGAGCTCATAAGTCTACTAAAAAACTAAACTTTTCCTCCAACCTTCAAGTTCATCTAACGGAAGTCCGAATAATGGTGTCCAACTTGATGAATTTGTGCGCTAACGTGGGAAACACCTATGAATAAAGTGAGTAACGAGGCAAAATTAGACCGGAAACGGTGAAGTCACTCGCTGAAGACCCCTTTTTCCTTGGTATCGCAATACATGCACTTCAGTAGTAGCAAAGATTTACACTTGGAAACATGTCGTGTATAAGTGCCAGCTAAACTTTAAGCTGACTTCTGCTGTTCGAAGGCAAACGTTGCAACCTTACTGGACTGGTATAATACAAGGTTCAAATATCTGTATTGTCTAAATTGGTGAATGCGGTGTCTCGACACCAAGATAAAATGGTCTATAGCTCTAGTTCTTACTTAAGTATAAGTACATGGTGAAAATATAGCAAAATAGCCGGCAGACGCGTGGTAGATGTTCGCTGCTCGGTAAGATGTGGTCAAAAAGTTAATAGTTGGCGTCCCAGATGTGCAGGTGGTCGCGCACGTCTTCAACGCCCTGGATCTTGGTCAGAAATCGCGAAATCGACACGAGTTCACGGTCATTCGGGTCGTCGATGAAACTGGAGCAGCCGATGGCGTTTCTCGGGTGGAAAATGTAGGACATGGGTGAGTTGTCGATGATGATCGTCTGCGCGATCTCGCGGTCAAGCAGAGACAGATCCTTCACGTAGTTCCCCTCGTACTGCACACAGTGCTCGCGGAAAAGGCGGTAGCGGATCACGTTTTCCGGGTCCAGCTTGTCAAGAAGCGGGTCCGCGTACTTGCTCAAACTGGCCGTGTACACCACAATCTCGTAGAACTTGGCCATCTCCACGAGGAATTCCTCAGCTCCCGGTCGCTTGCAGACATACACCTGGTGGATCGTGCCGTCGATGTCGACGGGGATAATGTAGTCGGGGTTGGTAGTGGGTCGGAACGAGGAGTGCACTAGCGTTTCGTCAAGGTCGAGCACCAAGCACTTCTTGTTGGCATCGTCGGGTGCAAGCGGAGGCAGGACGCTCTTGCGTAACTCGATGGTGGTACCTGCAGCTTTCGGCTTCGGCGGTGACGTCTTGCCTTGTGCATTTTTGTCGAGCGCCTGTTGCTGCTGCTCATTGATCCCGAGGGCCGACCAGATATTCGCGAACAAGTTCCTGAAGCTGCCCTGCTGTCCATTTGAGGTCGATCCCTCGCGCGCTATGCGACGACCAGTAGCGAGAATGGGCTGCTGCTTGCCGTTTTTGTCGGCTTGGTGCACGATGCCGGCCAGTGGGTTCGACGGAGTCAGCTCCGCGAGTGGCTTCTTGGGCGACGATTTCTTCGCACCAACATCCAGTGCGTTGCTACTCAAGCTCCGACGCGAGAATACGGCATTGTGAAAGAGTCGACCCCCGGGCTTGGCTCCTTCCGCCTTTGGAGGAGCGTTCAGGTTTGAATGTGTCTTCGATCGAGTGGTGGGCATCATTGTTGCAGTTGAAGACCCTGTGTATTGAATGGGGCCTTGTGAAGTGGTCCCTGGAAAGTTGGCTAGAACCTGTTGCAATCGAGTTCGGATGGTGAGTTGTGGTGGGAGGTGCTGTGGGCTAGTCCTCCAAAGTGATAATAATTAACGGTGCAGTGCGACGCGAAACTCCGACGGACCCAACGGCCTGGACACGCTTGACACGCTCCCTCAAAGTCTCGTCCACGGACCTCAAGGTGTCGAGCAACCCGTTCCACCTTGACCCTCCAGGTCAGCTCATCCTTGCCTTGATGTGGATGTTTATTTTTGCGTTGCGATTCTTCTGAGCCTGTGCTAGCGAGTAATTCCACCGCCCAGAACGACGAGGAGCAAGTCTGCACACAAAGGGCGAGGGTAATCGACACTGGCGTCTATTGCTGAGATGAAGACATCTTAGCTACGCATAACAAGTGGACGAGGATGCGAGTTCAAGCACTTCGGGTGATGGCTCCATGGATTCTCAGCCTTCAGGAATAGTTACCGAACCTATCCTACGAGCACAAGCACCGAAAACTCATCAACTATCCTTGCAGCCAGGTGGACCAAGTGCTTCACCTCGTGCTATCGACGCACTGATCCACAGTTTCAAGTTCCTCACACAAGAGCAGAAATCCAGCGATCATCTCCAGTGCTAAGGGATTATCTAGGATCATCACATCCTGATGAAGCTGCTCAGACGGAACCAGCGCTTGCATGACACACAAGAAGCTTGATCCGCTTCCACTCGGTATATTCTTCACATAAAAACCCGATCCAAGTCACACCTGATCCACTCACTGATGTCAGCTTGTGATCCCAAGACCACTGCCACCCGGAACTACTTTTCTGTTGCATTAGTCCACGGCCACAACTGCTGCAGCGGCTGAAATGTATTGTTGCCAGCAATTTTGTTGGCCTTTCGGCTTTCGCCAGCAACTACATACTTAAGTACTCACCAACGTTTCGATGGGACCGCGCTTCATCTGAGTTCCCACCGCATTAGTGCTCGCCAAAGTAGGTGACGCAAAGGCTTAATAACTGGCCATAAATGGCTTGAAGCTGCAAGAACTCAGGAATCCGTTTCAGAACCTTCATCATTTTATATTTTTAGATGCGTTTTGAATAGTGTTTTCGCTGGGAGGAAGACTTGAGATCGCATAACACCAATTTTCCCATCAGGCCTGGAAGCCGATAAGACTCGGAACTCTTCATTTCCAGCGTGAGTCGCTCACTTCGACACGAACTGCGACTGAAATCCGTCGACCTGCAGAGCTTCTGCATCTTGCGGCAACATACCACCACCGTTAGATAAGCTTACGTTGGTGACAACTTGTCCACCATAGCGGTCGATGTCTCAAAAGAGCTTCTCACGACTCGAACAAGGCGACAACGACGACTTCATAACAGAGAATGCTACAGACCTCAAAACACGCTTACGACACAGATCTCGATCCGGGGAACAACCCCAGGTACAACACTTTCCACCTCGAAGACGGGCTGCTGATGGTAAACACTCGAGAAAGACGAAGACTTTACTTATTGGAGCTCTGTTGGCTCTTGGGTTGTGTGCACTCGCGCTGATCCTGCTGAGTGTTCGAGATATTGGAGGCCTACTTATTTATTCACCTCACAGCGAACTTAATAACGCGCCTAGACGACGACTAGCTGAAGCTTCCAGTGATGACACCGTTCCTACGCTACACTTGGATGAGCGATACGCTTTCGATGGGACACATTCGGACTTCGCTCAGCAGTTCTATCGACGTTATCTCGCTGGTGACGAGACTGAGGCTATTACAGACACGAGTGGCCTTGAGGAGGTGGTAAACTACGTCAAGGACGAGTTCGGTTTGAAGTTTTCGGAGCTCCCGGCGATGGTGCAACAAGCGGTTGTATGGGATATGGGCTACGTGGCTGCTGCGGCTCTGGGCTACGTCAAGGTGTACACAAAGTGCGGTGTGAGGATGTCGGAGCTGCAGATTACGCGTAGTGCTTATAGAAGTGCGGGATGTATAGAGCAGAGGTGTTCCTCGCCCAACGGCGAGCTCTTTTACCAGTCGTTGTACTGCAATGGCTATCAGATGGGGAATGTTAGCCTATGTGCTGCTACAAACGGCGTCACTCCGGTGCACGGATCCATGTGGGCCGATGGTGGCACGGACGATATGGTGCCAGTGAGCGAAATGCAGCGACACGAGTGGACTGACGCAGGAATTAACTACACTATCATGGCAATTCACCTCTCAGGCGATCCGAATCGATACGGAAGATGCGTCATGCCGGCAATGACAGTGCCGTGTGTGGCCTACGACGCAAGTACGGCCGACGAATCCGACTGGTGCTCGCCAAAGCATGGAGAGATAGTACCGCAGTGGTTAGAGCTCCTGAAAACCGGAAGTGTTGACGCTATTGAGAGTTCAGGCTGGCGAAAAGCTGCTCTACCCGTGACTATTACGAGTTTGGTGCTACTGCTGCTTGCGCTTATAGCAGTTTTTGTGCTCTGGCGTAAAACTCGCGAAAAACTACGCGAAACGGAGGACACCCTCGAGCAAAAGCGCGCGATCTTGGGTGGACGTAGATCAGATGAATTCTCCATGATGGACGAAATCGATTTCATCCTCGACACATCCATTATTGAGAACGATGCGAACCTGCAGACATGGGAGGCATGGAGGCCCCCTACGCTTAAACCTAAGCAGGTTAACAAACAGTCAGCCCTGGACAGAAGCAGCGAGGATTATGACACGATACTTTTGAGAGGAAGTTTTGAGGGCGCGATCGATGTGGATGGCCTCTATCTCCACGAAGGATCAGCTCACCATCGTCTGCTCCACAACAACATTCTCTCTCATAGCAAGGCTACAACCGCAGGCTTGACGAGCTTTGCTTCGGGTGACACCGGTAGCCCACGAAACACACTGACTCTCACCCAAACCAGCTCAATTGACCCAGCAAGTAGCTCGTCATCGACAGATCCATCTTTCAGGATGATGATAAGTCCTCTGGTTGAGTTCCAGAACGACTTGGCAGTATCAACTCGTCGAGTTCCTTTCGTCGACGTCAGCTTGGTGCGACAGATAACAGCGGGCTCTTACGGAGAGGTTTGGTTGGGATATATGCGTGGCGAAGTCGTAGCTGTCAAGCGACTCACACGCGAACGCCGACGCCAACTACACGAACTTGAGGCTTTTGCAGCGGAAATTCAGCTCATGGCCTCCTTTGAGCACTCGAATGTGCTTGGACTGTTGGGAGTCGCCTGGAACACGCTTGAAAATATGCTTCTGATCATGGAGTACATGGAGCGCGGAGACCTACAGCACGTTCTTCAGTATCACAGTCTAGAAGCTGAGGGTGGCGGTTCCAGTGACGAGTTCTCATGGGCCTCGCACAAAGCGAAGATTGCACGAGACATCGCTTGTGGTCTCAACTACTTGCACGGTCTCCATCCGAAAGTCGTGCACCGCGACCTGAAGTCCAAGAACGTGCTGATCGATAGCAAATACGGAGCCAAACTCTGCGATTTCGGTGTCAGCCGACTACGTCGTGCAGAGGAGACCATGACAAGTGGCGTAGGTACGGCCTACTGGACTGCGCCCGAAGTGCTCGCGGGGTACAAATACTCGGAAAAGGCCGACGTTTACTCCCTCGGGGTCGTGCTCACTGAACTAGACACTGGGGAACTTCCGTTCTACGATGCTCGTACATCTGACGGCGACAAGATGGAGGCCATCCACATTTTGAGTCTTGTTGTAAGCAACAAGTTGAAACCAAGTTTTACACTCGACTGCCCTGAGGATGTCCGGAAGTTGGCACTTGCCTGCCTCAATCCGAAGCCCGAGTGTCGACCAGCAGCAAAAGAGGTCCTGGATGAACTTAACCGCCTGCTGGAATATGACGAGAAGAGCCCTCCCCCGAGCGGCGACTTGGTATGAACAGTCGGGTACTAACGAATTTTCGGATTGTGTCATGAGTGCTGGCTACGACGTGGACTTTGCTGCTCTTGGACTGTCTCCGGAGCGGTTCGAGGCGTTCAAGACTGTGTTCTCATCGCTGGACAAAGCTCACACCGGCGCCATCTCGACGAGACAATTGGATGCACTCTGTTTCCAGCTAGGCGAGACTTTCGACGAAGAGGAGCTGGCAGTCGCCGCTGCTAGTCTCGCAGACCCGCAGACCGGACTTATCCACTTCACCAACTTCCTGCCATGGTGGGTAAGCGAGTAAACCAAGGACTGACCGGATCAAGAGTGCAGAATTCCACAAGGACAAGTCAATACACTCAAGTGACCACCAAAGGGGTCAAGTTAAGCACATGTACTTAGTAGTTCTTTGTTACTACTCTACTCTCCTACAGTAGGAGTCCTACTTAATCCGTGTAGGTGAAGCTGCAGGAGCTGTAGCAAGAGCTTGAGCCACAGCCTTGCGGATGCTAAGTGCGCGCGTGATAAGTTCACGTCGCTTCGCTCGGGAGTGGAGCAGCAAGTTCCGTTCATGAAGTCGGCGCAGTTTTTCAGGCGCTTCCGTGAGCTCGGGGTTCCCGCTTAGATCGATGACTCGCAGCTTGGGCAACATGTCGGTCGTTGTTGGGTCGATCGCGCGTAGTCGGTTGTCTGCTAGCACAAACACCTGCAGCTTCCGAAGTCCAGCTCCGACCGGCAGCTTCTCGTGCACGTTGTCGAACGAGACTTTTTCAATGAGGTTTGCTCGCGCGTCCAGCTCTTCGAGTGCATCGAGTCTTTCAAACGTAGAGACCGGAAGCTCGCGAAGACGGTTGTGCGCGACGTTGAGGCGCTGAAGGTATCGCAGTGCACCGATAGAACTCGTTGACAGCTCCTCGAGTGCGTTTTCGCTTGCATTCAGGGCTACAAGTTGGGGGAACGCTCGAGCCAAACCGTCGGGTAGGAAGCGCAGTGCATTCCGACGAATATTCAGCTGGTTCAGGCGTGGAAAGCGTTGTGCTAGCTCATCTAGTGGTGGAAGTTCAGTCAACCCGAGAGACGACAAGTCCAACGTAGCGCCATTTGACTGAGCTAGACTCGCAGTATACCGCTTCTCGAGAGCTGCCGAGACTTGTTTCGTGTTATCATCAGTAGTTTGCGCTGTCTCCTGCATTGCTTCTGCGCACGAACGGAGAGAATGGTCCGGGACATTGTGCAACCTGTTGTTCCTGTATTTTTAGGGAACCACTTGATGAGCCTACAGGGTTTTCTGGAAGCGGACAAGCTTGAATGAGCTGTGCTGCTTCTCACTCTCCGTCTGCTCAATATACCCGAGAGCGCGGTACAGTTGCTGAGCTCCTTCCATGGCACCGATGGTCTCGAGACGAATTTCCTTGAACGTGCTGCATGACGCGGCAAAAACCTCAACAGTTCTCACCAAAGCCGAAGCCACTCCACGACGTCGAACCGCGGGGGTAACACTAAGTCGACACAGCTCGGCGGTTTGTTGGTCATCGCTACCTGAAAGCGGCTTGACACCCACACAGCCCACGACTTCACCGCCTACTTCAGCAACCCAGAAGCCGCTTGTGACGACGCCAGCGCTGTTAGGAGCTTGGAAAGCTTGATGCACATCGAACATGTCCCCGCTAGGACCTCGAAGGCGATTCGCGACGAATTGACGCACAGCCCGCGATCCCTTCGCAAACTCCAGGTGGGTACTCTCAAAGAGCGAGCGCACGGTAGCCAGGTCATCATCCTGGAACGACCGAATCATCACCATCTCCGGTTGCTTCTGTTGCTGCACAGAGCTAGCAGTCAAGAGGTATCGGTGCTGCTGTGTGCGGGGAACAAACTGAGAAGTCCACTGGAGACTATCCTTATCTTGGCCCTTGCAATTGTCGGCTAGATAGATCGCGTAGTGAGCATTGCAGAGCATCCAGTCAACAAATTCGTCGAACGGTTCCAGTGTTGCAAGTCTGCGCTTCTCTTCTGCGGTTGTACAGGCTGCGAAGACACCGTTCATGTCCAGAATGCGGCACCTTTTCCAGTGAGCAAGAGCAAGCAATCGCCGAGCGTGGTCAGCCGCTGTCCGGAAGCCTCGCGCACCGCGAAGCGTGCAGCCCTTAACAGCAAAGTACCGCTGCAGCGTTGACCCAAACGCACCAGTTTCTTCTTTGTCAGAATCGGTGGCGTTCTTGCCATCGCCCTCTTCACTTGCTTGGAGTCCAATTGGATCATAAAGCGCAATCGAGCTGTTCGGGAAAGCTTCAGCGACCCAACGAAGGAGCATCGTGCCCTTTTCCGGTGCCAGATACGACTACAATACACAGCAACAGTTAGACACGCATCATTTACCAATAAAACACAAACCAAACGTCCGCCTTACCACAACGCATTCAGCTAGAACAAGCGTGGGCAGGCTTCGATCCACGCCAGCAGCATGAAGCGTCACATCGAGCCTCTCCTTGTCTCCAAGATCACACGAGATCAACGAATACGTTGCAGACGGCACTCGGCACTGCCACGCCACTTTTCCATCAGCAGTGGCAACGACAGACAGATTCTCCGCGTCTTTCGGGAACAGACCCGCGCGAGCGTCCTCGTCGCTCAGTAGCTTCGTCTTCGCGCTCACAATGGCGTCACAGTCCACCTCCGCGAATGAAATCTTCCCAGCAAACTGGCGCTGCTCCAGGAGACGGAAGAACAGCGTGTCGAACCCAGCACCCAACGACACAATGTTCACTTCAGCCGTCGTGGCATCTACAACCACCAAACATCCAAACAAAATGTCACCCAAAGCTGCACCAAAATCACTCAGCAATGGCAAAACTCACACTGCGACAGGAAGAGCTCAACACAGCGAGTGATAGCAACGTGACGCAAGTAGTAGCCACGATGGATCTGCAGCAACAGACGTCAAAATGGAGTCAAATCAGCACCTGGACACCCTAATTTTGAGGCTAAACCTCCTCTAGAGGTTGTATTCGGCCCCCTTTTCCTACCAGAGGGATGCGGCGCGTGGGTTTCTTCACGAAGAAGCGCAGAAATGGGTCCTGGAAGTAGCCGAGCGTCACTGCGGAGCTGCATTAGGAGGCACGGGGAGGAATGATACACTAACTTTAGAGGCTGCTGCTGGCGGCTGTGATTCGAATTGAGACTTGGGAATTCCACCAGATGATACATTGGCGTGTGGAGAAACGTACAGCTTGCACTTGATGGCGTCGAAGGCCGTCTCCGTGACGTTGTGGTCGCTCGTGCCGCGCCATTCCGCGGTCGTCGGAGTCGCCATGGCCAGCAAAAGCGAGAGTATACGATGTATACATACCGGTATACTACACCATGTGTACCACATATAATTCGCATCAAGCCCGACTCACGTCACGTGACGTGACGTATCGTGTGCGCTCATCGTGCAAATGCTCTCGTAAGCTTACGATCGCATTCGGCGTTGGCTGTTCATCGCTTCGGACGCTGGCGATGAACAATCAATGCGAGCCGGGGATGACGCCCCAATGACTGTTTAATCCGTTTAGCACTAGCTGAAGGCTCTCCGCCACGCAATCGTTCTTTAGCTGGGGTACTACAAGTACCAGAACATTCGTTTTGCTGCCGTACCAACGGGTGACCTGCGCTTCGCCGCGCCGGAGTTGCCACCTCAAGAGAACGAGACGAATACCGGCACAAACCTCGCCGATGCCGATGTCGACTGCTCGTCCACGGAAGACTGTCTGTACCTGGACGTATGGGCCCCTGCTAACGCCACGAACCTCCCCGTTATGGTGTGGACCTACGGCGGTGGCTTCTCCGCTGGTTCCAAGTCGCAAAACACCCCCGAGGGGCTGTTTGACTTGAGCCAAGATTTCGTCTTCGTGGCGTACAACTACCGTCTCGGAATCACTGGTCTGGGCAATGGCCCGACGTACCAGCATGAAGGTGGCGCTGCCAACCTGGTGGTTTGGGACTCCACCCGCGCGTTCGAGTGGGTCAAGACGTACATTGGCGAATTCGGTGGCAACCCGAACGACGTCACCGCTGTCGGATTCTCGGCCGGTGGCACACAAGTCATGTTCCAGATGACGCGCTTTGGCGGCAACGCCCCGCAGCTCTTTGAGAAGGCGTACATCATGTCGCCGGGCTACGTTCCAGGTGCTGGCCACCACCACGCCGAGCAATTCTGGCAGAACGTGTCGACGGCTGTGGGTTGCGACGGTGGCCACCTTGACTGCATGCGGGAGGTGGACTTCAGTACACTTCAAGATGCTGCCAGCGAGGTCGTCTCTGACTACACGTACCAGTACCAGCCGCGCGTGGACGGATTCATTATCCCAGACACCTACGAGGCCAGTTTGTACCAGGGTCACTTCAACTTCTCCGGCCCATGCGTCATTTCGCACGAACAGCACGAAGCCAACAGCCAGGCGTACTCAGGCGTGGACGACGCCGATGAGTCATCGGCGATGACATCCCCAAGGAGCTCCGCATTTTCTTCCCGTCCATTACCGACGACGTCATTGATGAGCTGCTCGTGCTGTACCCGGAGGATGACTACACGAGCGCTGGCCTGCGGTTCGCTGACATGAAGCAGTCGCTCGACTTGACTGCCAAAAACTTGGCGCTTACGAACGCTCTGAAGAACGAAACTTGGAATGCCGAGGTGGCTCTCGGCGCGGCCACGCATGGAACCGATCAGAGCTACTACTGGTACAGCACGTACACGCTGTCCACGAGCTCCAGCACTTCGCGACGCGCTCAGGCTACAGACTCGGCTAGCTCGTACTACGCGAATGTTTCTGCCGGTAGTGCGGCTATGGGGAGTACCCCGGGAAGCTCTATCGGTGGCCTAGGCAGCTTCACTGGCATGGGTGGTGCCATGGGCGCCGGCGGTGACTCGTCGGTGAACTCGACGATCGCCATTATGATGCAGAAGTACCTGCTGTCCTTTGTGATCACGGGAAATCCGAACATGATGTGGCCCGATGACAAGATATACTGGCCGCAGTACAACGAGTCCAGCGTGGGCACCGAGATCATCTTCAACGACACCTTCTCGGTCGCCGACGATGACATCGCCAGCTCGAAGAGCCTCTTCTGGAACAAGGCGTTGTGGTACTAAGCAGGCAGTGGATGCTCTGCCATCCCAAGTGTTGTCTTAGCACAAGTCTCATTTTTGTGAAAGATATGGCTACACTTGTAACGAACGTGATTGGCCAGTTCACTTCAACGTACGTAACGGTTGAGTTGTTGGTGCGTTGGTGCTTATCACAGTCTCTCAACGTGCAGGACTACTCAGCATGCAGGTTTGTACTGTAGCGCTTGCACTCAGTAATCTACTACTACGTAGTAGTACCAAGGAAGACTCAAGAGCTGCATACTTTTGACGGCACTAAACGAGTTTGTGCAGTGCACGGGATGGCGATTCGATGCAGGACAAGTATGAGTGCGGAAAGCAGTTGCTTCACGCGACGCCGTCTCTGCAGTAGCATCTCCGCTTCGACGAATGCAAACGCTGCAGCGCAACATGGTCGCTTAATTAAACACAACTTCCTTCGTTCAGCTCAGAATTGACGTCTACGGGTACTACCGGCTCCGAATTTGGCAAGGACTGGGAGCTCATACGAGAGCTGGCGGCGTACCGACGCGCGATGTGTAATTTGCGACAGCTACCAAATACAGCTCACTCGAATGCACAACGCTCTCGCATGCGCTAATTCGAGGCCAGCACGACGCGCGTCGCAACGGAAACAAAAGTCACCACCGACTCCACTTCGCATGTTGCTATATTCATGTCCAGCAGCCACTGGTTGGCACCCGGGCGCCCAAGGGCAAGGCCAGATCACCGCGGCAGCGCACCGCCTGGACATGATCATCGCGATGACGATCATGCGCCCGGCGCATGCACGCTCCAAGTGTGACTTCCTAGCGAGACCGTCGCCGATTGGCGCCAGTCGCAGCCAAGTCCGCGCTGATTGGCAAACCACCGAGCACAAAAACTCGGTGCAATTCCAGCACCGCCTTCAGGTTGAGCGCAGCGTCGCAGAGACCTGCTGCGCATTCCCGATTCCGCCCAGTGGCTGCGTCTCCGCCTCGCACTTCCGCTGGAATAGTCGGCGCACGATCTCGCCAGCGAGAGCGTTAGGAAACGGCCGAGTGCAGCGGATTTCCGCCCAGATTTGAACCGTCTCCGTCTCCATCTCCATCAGTCTGCAATTCCTCCTCCAGCCACTCCTCAGTCATGTTCCAGTTCTACGCGGCGGACGGCCCCAAGTTCAGCGAAGAAGCGGCGGAGATCGAGCGATTCCGGGCGCGTCACCGCCGTCTCTGTCGCGGCCAGACGCCGGACGTGACGCCCAGTCCGCAGGTCGAGGACTTGGACGTGGACGACGGACGCACCCGCAAGATCTCGGCCAAGTGGCGGCAGCAGCAACAGCAACAGCAGCAGGTGCCTCCTGTCAGCAACCAGACGGACGACGCCAATTGGGCGACGGACTCGGAGATGCCTATGGGCTTCAACGCCTTCGACTTCTCGGCGTCACCCGAAGCTTTCTACGAGTCCGAGCAGCAGCAGCAGGAGAGCAACAACCAGGAAGAGCAGGACGACGCCTTCAAGAGCGCCAGCCTGTGGGAGCGGAGGTTCCCGGGCCTCCGACAGCCTGGCCGACCCATCAGACAATTGCCCACGCTCGGACAGGACGCGCTCTGGGGAGGACCCGCGCACTATGCTACACAAGAAGCGCAGCGACGAGTTCTCTACTACCATCCGCAGTACTACGCGTGAGCTTGTGTTGTCTGCAGTGTACCATAAAACTAAATGCAGTGAGTCAGTCTAAAGGTACGATGCATTCAATCACTTGCGGCATTTTCTTCTCGCCTGCATCAGGAGGGCCTTTTGCTTCAGTTAGTTAGCAACATGAAAGCTACGGCAGCTCAGTGCTGCTAACGAGGACGGACTGGTGACGATGCATCACCGACGCGAGGTACACGATTAGACCCATCAACAAAGCGATGACGGCGTGACGCGGATCCTCCTGCACCCACGCGAGCAGCGAGCCGTCCTTCTCGACCAGCTCCTGGTCGCTATCGTACCCATCGCCGTCCATGTCATCGTCGCCCCCTGCGTTCGGGGACAGGTTGGTCACTGCAGCTGCGTTCCCGTGCGACTTGCGGTCGGTAGCGGTAGAGTCGTGTCCGACGCTCGAGTGTCGCTCGCTGTTCAACGCGCTTGTCGTGGAACCACTTCTGCCGCCTCTGTTGGGCAGCAGTTCGCGTGTGCTGCTGCTACGTCGTCGCAATTGGGAGAAGTTTGCATCCCAGGTAGACCAATTGTCCGTCGGTCCCGCGTGGCGTCGCACTTTGCTCGCATCGATGAGCGATTCCAGCCACTCCTCGCCTTCGTAGATGGTCTCCGTACGCAATGCCAGAATCTCGCCATTTGGTTTGATGATCGCGATGCGAATGCTGTCGCTCTCACCCTTTTCCCACGCGAACCGAGCGACGTCGGGACCGCTGTTGGCTGTGATCTCCACGACCTCGCAGCGCGTCAGCTCCATCATGTCCCGGTACTTGCGCGAGCGTTTGTGTGAATAGTACGAGAACAGGGTTCCATCCAGCCGGCACCAGCGCTTGGACCAGCGCGACGGCACCATCGTGACCTCCTTGGAGCTGCCTATTCCCAAGGTCTTCTGTATCTTGCGCTTTTCAAACGAAATGGACAGGTACCCCACTTTCACGCGGTTCTCAGGCTTCTGGCGCTTGTAGTTCTCCCGTAACGCCTGAATTTCGTCGTGGTATGTGTGCACGAGGTCATCGCGCGCGAGGTCGAGAAGGCTTGGCACGCGTTCCATCAGCTGAGTCCGAGCTGATGGGTCCATCGCGTGAAAGCCGAAGATGAGGCTTTCTAATGCCAAATGGAACGGCGGCGGAGGTAGTGTCAGCTCCAGCTCCGTGTTCCCTCGGAAGCTGCTTACATGGGACAGAGTGCTTTCGGCTGACGACCCAGTACGAGAGGTGCTTGTTCCCGTCGAGTCGGTGCTCCCGCCATTGTGAACAGTAGCCTCCTCGCTGGAGGAGGATACGGTTGTGGTAGACACAACAGGGTGGCTGTGCTTTCTGTCGTCTTTGAAGGAGCCACGCTTCTTCACACGCAGAATCATTTTACCATCAGGGTCGATAGAAAACCGAGCTTCATCCTTCGGGCACAGCTCGATCTGCTGATGTTGCTCCTGGGGGTGCGCTTTGTCCCAGAGAGACACCATACTATCCAGCGGCGTCTTCATATCCTCAAACGAGTTTGCAAGCGAGCGGAAGCGCATATCGAAATACTCGAGCAGGATACGAAGCTTCACCTTGATGTCCACCTTGAATACCAAGTGCTTTTGGAACTTTCCTGACGAAAATCGATGAAAGTAGTCGGTGTCCTGGACAATGCTACCGATAGAAAGCCCCTTGTACTTCAGTAGACTTTCGCTGAGCGCGCCAGGGTCCACATACAAGCCCACAGAAAATCGATATTGGCGAGAACCGTAAGGCTGGTCGAATTCCTCTGGTGACACCGAAAACTGGTGTGACCATGTTCCGAGCAACGCGCTGCCATCCACAACCAAGTCCCCGTTGAACATGACGTTGCTGTCTCGGTCCACCATCGGAGCAAAATGCACCATGATACTGCGACTCTCACGACGCAGCATTTCAAGTTCCTGCTCATCATACTCAGCCCACTCATCTTTGGTGGAGGGCTGCCGATGAATCTTTGGGGGTCCGGTGTGGCTGTGTTTCCTGGCCCGACTGTTTCTACGTGGCTTCGGCACGGGGGTGGAGTGATCTGCCTCCGTCTCATCATG
Organism: Phytophthora x cambivora; assembly: GCA_033557925.1. Lineage (NCBI taxonomy): Eukaryota > Oomycota > Peronosporomycetes > Peronosporales > Peronosporaceae > Phytophthora > Phytophthora x cambivora. The sequence continues at coordinate 85,803 of JAUCEB010000034.1, forward strand.
CGGTTTCTCCTCAATCTTCTTAGCCTCTTGGTCGTCCGTGTCCTGGTGAGATCGACGGTTGTTATCGTCGTGACCCTGCTCAGCAGCACCAAAAAGGTCTTCTGCCTCGCTGTCGTCTTCGTCATCATCATCGTCGTCATCTTCATCGTCGTCGTCAGACTCGGAGTCTTCGTCTTCGCTGTCCATACCTTGGATTCGTTCACGAAGGCTGCCGAAGATTTCGTCTTGAGCGTCCAGCACCTCTCCGCCCCACAAGGATGGCAAGCGCTCAATGAGCCCACGTTTCGCATCATGCTGAATGGAGTTGCTGTCGAAGAAGAGAGCCTGGACGCACTTACAAAGCGCATGCGACGCGATCGGCGGATACAGTTGTCCGCGCAGTCGATACTCAAAGCGATCGTCCTCGTGTATCCGCATGACCATGGACTCAGCCTTTTTCAACGACTTCTCAACGAATCCTAGGAATGTCTGCAGCGCAGCAGCATTAGGCCCCATACGCGGATTCAATTCGTCACGCAACAGGGCCGTCAGCACCGATTTGGACACGCGCTTCCTCGCTGTGACCACGAAACTGCGTCGGAATGTCGTATGAAAGAGTAGATGGTCGTAAAATTGCTGATCACCATACAGAGACTTCGCGACACGGCCGTTAAACTTCTCCAGCTCCTTGGTCGCCGTTTCCGGGTCGATGTACATCCCTACAGCCAGGATGCGTTCGTCCGTCCATCCCATGCGTCGCACGATGGGTCCAACACCCACGAGCAAATCTCCATTGGCCAAACTCGGCGGGAACGTGATTCTCGAGTACATTTCCTTCATCGGTCCGTAGGTCATCCTGGACTCGAGGATCGGGATCACGTCTTCTCCGAACGAGTCGCGCTTCAAGTTGCCCACGTGCTCATTATCCAAAACATTGTGCGCCATCACTGGAGTCGAGTGGCCGCCTCCGTCCGCAATTTCCCCGCTCTCCGCGCTTGCCAGCGAGCTGCTCTGCTGCACCAGCAAGTTGCTGGCGCTGCTGTCGTGGTCGATTCCGTCGTCGCCCAGGTCTGGGATGGGGAGGTACGTGGGTCTGGCCCTGCGCTCCGCCTTGTTGTCCGCCGGTGCCTGCTCCACACTGGCGTGGAACACGTCGCAGAAGACGTCGATCCACTGGTGCCTCTCCCGCTCCGTGGCCGCCGCCAGCGTGAGCTTCGTGTCCTTGATGAAGAGCAGGAAGCCGAAGGGCTTGGGCTCGCTGATCATGCGGATGGTGATGGGCGTGAGCGAAGACAGCGGGATGTCGCCCTTGCGGTTGCCCTTCTCGCTGAAGTACTGCAGCCGCGTGCGCTCCAGCACGAAGTCGCGCCACTTCCACGTGAACAGGCGACGGTCGCGGCGCATGAGTTTGCCGAGCAGTAGCACGCCGCCAGTGGCGCCTGCTCCTGCTCCCGGGGCGCCAGCTACGCTGCTGCTGGTGGTGGAGACCGCGTGCAATGGCGGCGTGGCTGGTGTCATCTGCGGCGTGTTGAAGGCCGACGTGGACGCCGCGAAGCCCGAGGAGGAGGACGAGACCATCTGGTCGAAGACTGCGGAGGCCGAGAGCGAGTGCGGCGCGTCGCCAGGGTCCGTGGGGCGCCTCATGCTGCTGCGATTGCTGGCGTCGAGTCGCAAGAGGAAGTGGCGGTGGACGAGCGCGGCGTGGCAATCGACTGCGACGCCACGAATCGACGAGTCTGACTTGTGCGAGATCAAGCCGGACATAGGGCGTACGTGGGCCACGTAGCGTTACTTCGTATCATAACTTAATATGTGTACTTCAGTACGCCTGCCGTATCGTTACTTAATGTTCATACTTCAGAACGACCATCACTCCGTACTCTGGCCGTTGAAATTCATCATGGCAGGAGAAGAGGAGGCGATGTCGACGCCGCCGCTGCGCTACTCGTTCCCGGAGATCAAGGAGGCGCAGCGAGTGTGCGGCGAGAAAATGGCGGTCGCGGCGCTGCGCGAGTGCGGCTCAGCGTCCGCCGCACAGCAGCAGATCTTCCGCGCGCACGTGAGCGACCTGTGCGCGACGGTCTTCGCGGCGGCGCTCCGGAAGTACAACCCGGAAGACAAAGGTATGTATACTAAACTTCATATAGGAAGGAGTGATGGTCACTGACATGTTGTATTCTATCTCTTTTTTGCTGTAACTTAGAGGAGATAGCACCTGTGGACGAGAAGACGGCGGCCAAGCTCAGGGAGTTGGAGGCCAAGCTCAAGGAGAAGGAGGCGGCGGTCAAGAAGCTCCGTGAACGAGTACGATTATGACAGACAATTAATTGTCCAAGTAATTAGAGACTGATGTAATTTATTTATTTATTTATTGCCGCAGGTGCCGCGGATGGCGGCGGCTAACGCGCGTCGGGAGTTGGCCAAGGCTCGCAAGCGCCATGCTGATGTGCTCGTGGCGTACGTAGGCTGCAGCTGAGAGTTTGCATGGCTTAGAGGATGGTAGAGAGGGATTGAAGTGGGGTTATTGCTGCTGCAGGGAGCCGGAGCCGACGGAGGATCCGGGTATTGAACTGACGGGAGAGCAGCTGGAGGCGCTGAAGGCGGCTTACGTGAAAGTAGGTTCGGTCTAGTGGGAGGAGGTGGGTCGTATTGAATGTGTGTTTGACTTTGTTTGCAGACGGCATCTTCTCTTGCGATCTCCAGTGCCAAGCTGGGTCAAGTCCTGAGTCAGACGACCGAGACCATCAGCATTGTAGGAAGAGCTGCTGGGTGTTTGGGTTGAGACGGGCAAAGTGCGCTGACAGTGTGGATATGCTTTGTTGTCATAGGTGGAGCAGGCGATGAAACGGCCGAAGACTGAGGTCGATATTGCCATGGAGAACAGTCCTGTCAAAGCGAGGGCGCTATTGAACGAGCAGGTACGGCGTTAGATTTCTCAGATTCAGTCACGTTAAGTTTGAGAGGACCGCAACTGACCTGTCCGGTTGCTGCTATATGTTCATAGGAAATGAACAGTCTGCAGCAGACACCTCCTCTTCGCACACGTCTCGCACTGGAGCTGAGCGCTTCGAAAAACGTGTAGTATATACTTCTTGGATTTCATTTATTCCGGGCTGGCAGGACCTAGCAGTAAATGATGTTTACTTTTTAGCCATTATTCCTTCCAAAACAAGTTGGCTCATCATGCACACTGCATTTTCATCTATGCAGATGTCATGCCTAGCCCAGTGCACGGTAAAGCGGGCCAAGGTCCTGCACGAACTTGTGGGAGTCACACGCGTCCTCCACGGACGTTGTGTAGTAACTGGAAATTGAGTCCCTAGACATGGGGATTATGGGCGCGCCTGTAGAAAGACGAATTCAGCGAAGCCGCTGTCTGATGCTATCCTTTCTTGTTTCATTGCGTGGTGGAATCGAGGCGTGAAAGCAGATCTTCATCACGTAGAACTTCACAGTTCCTCGAAAATAGTAAACATTTCGTCGAGCGCAAAGGCGTATGATGATCATTTTTTCTATTGACAACACTTGTTGTGGTTCTTCGGACATCCATACTCCTTCGGCAGCATTTTACCCAAAGACTTGTCGACGATGAATTCTACCCATGGTGGTTAAGATTTGCAACTCAGCTCAGCTTGATAGCTGAGGTCCTACCCTTGCCAAGCTTCCGAAACGATAAAATGCCTGCATCCAAACTCCACATGAACGGCTCTGTCAGAAGTCAAAGGATATGCGCTCGTATAGCTTTATCAACTACTCATACGGATGCGATGAACATCGTCATCAACCAGAGGTTTATCCTATAACTGGGCGAAACACGCTGTGGAACCGAAATCAACTTGACCACCAAGTTGGATCAGTTTGCTCAGATTATTGCTATCGCCCGTGTGATTCTGCATTATTCAGTCTTGAAACCCGCCCGTGCGAACGACTGTTTGAGCGGCCTCGGATGTAGGAGGCAATTTCAGACTCTGTTCAAGCCAAGCACAAGTGTTAGAAAGAACTCACCCAGGGGGACCACTTGCGCGATGCATCGGTAACCCATTCCAGCGTACCTGCACCGCGCTTGATGTCTGATCGACAATTAAAATGTTGGGTTTCCTTTCACCGGTATGGACACCACGACCGCCAATAACTCGCGACTCTGGATTTGACGGTGGCCTTGCCGCTACGATTGCAGCTGAAGGTGACGATTTCGGTGCAATTCTGTTGCTGGCCACTAGGCCACTTTCAATGGTTTGCCAAGCCGTCAGCTGTGCATGTGTCCGTGGGTGCACGATGGGCTTAGCGTCTCGGCCCGCGTAAGGTTGGTTTGAAAGCACATCATACCCGTGAATATGGCTCTGAATGTGGCGTTCATGGGCGTAGCGATTGAGGCAAAGGTCCGTTTCACGGGCTTGTTGGTTCTCTCCGACTTCGCGCATTTTCGTCTCATATGCAGTCTTCTTGATCTTGTTGAGAACTCGTTGATCTTTCTCGTTCATGGTTGCTAACTTCGCCGAGTTGATGACGCGCTGGTTGAGGATGTTGTAGAGCCGTCCTTCAGAAAATTGTTCGCGCGGCGGCAGTACCAATACTCGATCTTTCCCGTGAATTTGTTGTTCTTCGTGTCGACGAGCCAAGAAATCCTTCTCTCGGTCCTCATCCACGTAGGTGATGCGAACCGGATCGAAGGTGCGCGTCTTGAAGTACTTTTGAGCTGCTATCCGCTTGGCCTGCGCTGCGTCCTGCTCGAAGCGGTCGTCGTGGCGATCATGGTACCTCCAGGAGAGCAAACAGGTAGTTCCAACCGTTAGTCCTGACATACCCCAAAGCAAATCAACGATAATGAAGATGTGGTCCGTACTTGTTGGTGAGGATGTTGAACTCTCGGTATGGTTTGCGAGAAGGAGAGGTGGCGGTTGATGGAGGTGGTCCACTTGTGCCGTTGTAAGGAATATTTGTAACTATGTTGTACTCCGCAGCACTCTTTTTCCGATACGGGTGTGGCACTGGCTGCTTGTCCGTTGGGTTTTTCGCACCGGGGTACATTGGGGCATTGGTGATCATGTGGAAGCGCTGTATCGTTCGAAGTTGTTTGGCCTAGCGAGGAAAATGACGGGAAAATAATTCGAGGTGAGCGTTAGTATCTTCCAAGGCAGCAGCGAACACTACGGGTCGTACCCGGCCCTTTTCGAGCGTGCGTTTAAGCTCGACGCCTTCGCGCTGTTGATATCCCTGCTCCTTGTCTTCGTCTCGGAAGCGTCCCAGCACGATATCGTACTCGCGTTCTTCGCGAGATTTTTCGTATCGCGTCACGTGCTTCACCGGCTTCTGCTGTTCCGGTAGCCACGGCAGGACGGACTTCGCTGCCTGCAGCGACGACCATCAGAAGTTAATCAGTATGTTTGCTGGTTCTACAACTCGATCACTGAAAACACTTGAGGCTTGTCGTACGTGGTAATTCTGCACATCTTTCGCCCACGTCTTGGCGTACGCGATGCGGTTGTTGCTGCCAGTCGAATGCCGACGCCCACTGCTACTATGCTCACGTGTGGAACTTGCTGGTGGGACGGGGCCCGATGCAGGAAGATGCACCTCTGGTGCTGGCGGGCCCATCACATGGGCCATGTCGACACAACGCAAAGGTATCAGCGACTGTAGTGTCGAGTCTGTAAATGATTCCAGCGGTACGGGCGACTTGCCTTCTGACCCGTGATGGCCCGAAATAGGCTTGTGTGTCAAAAGTGCAATGCTGGAAGTGTTCAATTGATAGACGGATAGGCTGATCACGAAGCACCACAAGAACTCGTGTCAATGGCTTTGGTGGTAAGCGGGGGTCGTCAGCGGCGCCGTTTGAAGCTACAACTAACGTGACAGTTGTCCGGACGCGGCTGGACCAAACCAAACTGAACTGTACCACGCGGGGGTCGCGCTGTCCGGAAATCGAGGTGCTGCTTGGGGCGCGGGAAAATTCCCCGACAGGTTGCCTACCACTCCGCAAAAGGGGCCGATTGAGTGAGTACATGTAGCTTCACACCTCCTCGCGCGACTTGAGTCGCGGTCTCCGAGCGTGTCATTCGTCAATTTGCTCGGTCGGACGCACTCAGTTCAAGGCCCGACTCTTTCGAGCAGCAAGGGCCCAGTCCGTCAGTCCGTTTGCCTCCGTATCCAACTAACGTTAATTCAGCCCTACCGCTGCCGCCATGACCATCACAGAGTCAACCCGGCGCCAGCTCTTCCAGAAAACTACGAGCCGCCTGCACGTGATCCGCGTGGACCAAAAGCGCCATGCTCCCCAGAAGGACAAGGCAGTGGCTGCGTTGGGCACGTGGACGGTCGAGGAGCACCAGTTGTTCCTCTCGGCGCTCGAGTTGTACCCATCCGGGCCCTGGAAGCGCATTGCCCAGCACGTCGGCACGCGCACGCCGCGTCAGCTCATGACGCACGCGCAGAAGTACCGACAGCGCCTGCAGCGTCGCGCGGCTAGCGTTACTACCACCACCGAGCGTGAAGCTCCTCGGCCCACCGTGAAGAAGGTGGAGGCGAGAGTCCTCTCTGTGGTGGTGTCGCCCATGCACACAGCACCGCCAGCTGTTGCGACTGGAGAAATCCAAGTTGAAGCTGACATCTGTGTGACCAACGCGGACGAACTTCCGTCGTACGGCCACTTCCCGCACTTTGATGTGGACTTCGACTTCCTCACACAACTTGCCACTGACCTAATGTTCGACAGCGTGGACGTGTCCGCCGATCTCGAGCCTCTGCAGTTCTGACCAGCCAGCACACCAAGGTCTCTCTTTGTCTTTGCGTTGATACATGCAATGCACATCATTGCCGTAGATTGAATTAATTGCCAATACGTTCATGCTCAGAACACACTAAACCACGACTGATACTAAATACATGTACATACAAACATCCACGTGCCATGGTCAAGCAAACACCCAGGCACCGTCCAGATAGGCCAATATGTGCACACGCCCAAAGTACTGAGCTGTGCCGTAGAGGTCTTCTGCGCCGGCCAGCGTATTCGGGAAATGCTCTCGGAGCCACTGCAAAACTTCAATGTGGTCGTGCGCAATTGCGAACAGGGAAGCTTGAGGGGTACAGCTTTCACGAGGATGTTCACGAAGCCACTCCAGTATTGCAAAATCGCCTCGAGCAGCAGCAGCGTCCAGTGCACGCGATGTATACCCTTCATTGCGGTTGTCATGGAGAAACTGCACGACATCCAAGTGTCCGTTAGCCGCAGCGCCATCCATGGCAGTCGTTGAGCAGCCTTCTGGTCGCTGTTCGTGCAGCCATTTCACAGTAGCAAGATGACCATTCCTTGCCGCCGAGTTCATCGCGTATTGGGTACAGCCTTCTCCTCGATGCGCGTGTAGGAACTTCAAAACTTCCAAATGGCCTCCTTCAGCAGCAGAGTCCATCGCATCCGTCGTGCAACCTTCTGCTCGGTGCTCATGCAGCCATCGAACCATTTCTAGGTGCCCATTCCTAGCAGCACGGTCCATCGCGCGCATCGAGCACCCTTCTCCGCGATTTTCCTCTAGCCATTGCACGACATCCTGTCGATTGCACTCTGCAGCTCCGTCCATGGCGGCAACGGTGCAGCCTTCCAGTCGATTGGAATGCAAGAATTGTACGACATCGAGGTGAGACAGCATCGCAGCACCATCCATTGCCATTCTGTTGCAGCCCTCCGTTCTGTTTGTATGCAGCCACTGTACCATTTGCAAGTGGCCATGCTTCGCGGCTTCATCGATCGCACGCCGTGAGCACCCTTCAGAGCGATTCGCATGTAGATACTGCACGACTTCCATGTGGTTCTCGTACGCAGCCCAATCCATTGCGTTATGTGTACAGCCTTCTCTGCGATTCTCGTGCAGGTACTTCACAATGTCCAGGTGGCCTCCTCTCGATGCACCGTTCATGGCCTGCGCCGTGCAGCCTTCGCTCCTATTCTCATGCAGCCACTGGACGACCTCAAAGTGTCCATTACACGCAGCGCCGTCCATTGCATCCGTCGTACACCCCTCGTTCCGATGCTCATGCAGCCACTGGACGACTTCCAAATGCCCGTTAACAGCCGCCCCCACCATCGCCATGGTCGTGCACTTGCTCTTAGCCCCCTTCTCATGCAGAAACTTCACCACTTGCAAATGTCCGCAAGCAGCGGCCTCATCCATCGCGCGAGGCAGAATAATGCACCCGGAGTTGTCATACAGCCACCGCACCACCTCCAACCGGCCGCTCCTTGCCGCTTGGTGCAGCGGAGCAGCAGAGCACTCGCCTCCTCTCGCTCGCACCAGCCACTCGACAACAGCCAAGTGACCTCTCCCCGCCGCCAACGCGATTGTGTCGGACGAGTACAGCAACTTCCAGAGCTCCTCCGCCTTAGAGCACACTGCTTCGATCCTGTGGTGCATCCATTGGAGCAGATCCAAGTGACCGTTCGTGGCCGCTTGTTTGACCGCGACCTCGTCTAGTACAGCGGACGGGTAGTTATCTGCCAGCACGCAAACCATCTCCACGTGTCCTGCATCGGCTGCCACTCGAATCGCACTCCTGATCGTTGTCAATTTGGCTAAATAATGGCGAGTATCCGCTTGAAGAAGGCGTCGGACCAAGTGCACGAAGCCGCGCTCGACTGCGCACAGCACCGTCCAGTCGGAGGAGCAGTCGACGTAGGCCGCCAACAGCTGCACGACGTGCTCCAGCGCCTCAACTCGAGGGTTGGCGCGACACACAACCGACACGCAAACAAGAGCCTCCATGCTCGAAGGAGAGAGATTCGATTGTGGTGGTGCAGTGCAACCACGCTCGTCGTTCAACTTGAAGCTGAGGTCGGAAGCAATTATTGGATTGCAATCAATAATTTATATTGGATTGCAATCAATAATTTATAACCCAATACAATTATTGTTCATAATGTCGTGATTGGCTGAAACTATACTCGGACTTAATCGAGCACCTCGCAACAGTGGCTCACCCTCTATTAGTGACGTGCGTCATTTCCCTCTTGGCGGCCACGTGTGGAGTGCGCATTCCCGCATTTTGACGAGGTCAGACGCCCGTAGACGTCAGGTGCGTCCGCCTCCATCTATCCCTCCCCATATTGCGCACAGGCTTCTTCCCCACACACAGGGGCTGCTGTAGCAACCCTCCGCACGCTCTCAACCCCCTAGAAGCTGCGCAATCAACGCTTAAAGTTAAAGTCCACTGACATACTCCTCTCCCCTTTGTCCCCCCTCCAGCCTATCAACTGCGCGCCATGGGGAAGCCCGACGCGCCCCCGCAATGGACGGGCAAGTCCATCCGCAAGCTGTCGCTGCACAGGCGGCGCGTGAACCCCCTGAACTTGGGCTACGGCCTGGAGCACGTGCCCTTCCTCTTCCTCTACGCCTTCTCGCTCTACCACTGCTTCCTGACGGTGGGGGAGCCCCACGCCCAGGCTATGCGGGAGCTGGAGGACGCCGGGCTTGTGATCCCCGGCTCGAACGACGTGGCGGAGGACGGAGGACTGGCCGCCGCTATGCTCTCCCAGGGGGTCGTACGCGAAGCTGCGGCCGCCGAGCCCACGATCAACTACACGGCCATGATGGAGCGTGACGAGGACGGCCCGCCGCTGCCTAACCCTTTCCTGCCGGCCATCGTGCCGCTGCTGTATCTGCTGGGCACGGTCATGACCCACGGCCTCATGCTGCTGTTCCAGATCTGGTCGGTGCGGGTCAAGGCGTTCATCAAGTACACGCCCGTGACGTCGCTGGACGACGCGACGTTCGTGATGGTGGTGCCGCGCTCCTTCAAGGGCAAGAGCAGCATCGTCGAGATCATCCGACCCAAGCACGCGGACGGCACGTCCGCCGGACGACCGTACTTCCTCTTCCAGAAGCACAAGTACGTCGCTGTGGAGGAGGCGGGGGACAAGGGTGGCGTGCTCTTCCGCAAGCTCAAGGCACCGACGACCGAGACGGTCAAGTTCTACTTGGAGTCCCGCGGCCTCATCTCGGAGCGCGACGTCGAGACGCAGCTGGACCTGTACGGCAAGAACGAGTTCAGCATCCCGCAGCCCAACTTCGTCGACATGTTCAAGCAGCAGCTCCTGGAGCCGCTGACGGTGTTCCAGATCTTCAGCGTGTGTCTGTATATGCTGGATGAGTACTGGCAGTACTCGCTGTTCACGCTGGGTATGATTCTCATGTTCGAGGGTGTCACGGTTATGAGTCGTCTCAAGAACCTGCAGACTCTGCGTGGCATGGGCAACAAGGCGCGTGAGATTTACGCGTATCGCGAGAAGGCGTGGAAGAAGCTGAGCTCGGACCTGCTGGTGCCCGGGGACATCATCTCGGTGAAGCGCGAGACTGATGGCGACCACGACAACATGGTGCCATGCGACTGCTTGCTGCTGGATGGCTCGGCTGTTCTCAACGAGGCTACGCTGACCGGTGAGAGTGTGCCGCAGATGAAGGAGGCCATTGGCATGAAGATGAGCCCCCAGGATCTTGCGGAGCAGCTTGACATGAAGTCTGGCCACAAGGTGCACGTCCTCTTTGGTGGAACTACTGTAATGCAGGCGGATACGTCCACCGACGGACAGTCTGCAGCTACGCCGATCAAAAGGATTCCGCACGCTCCGGACAATGGTTGTACTGCGTATGTGTTGCGCACGGGCTTCAGCTCGTCGCAGGGCAAGCTGGTGCGCATGATCGAGTTCTCAAGTGGGAAAGTCACGGGCAGCTCGTGGGATGCGTATGGCCTCGCATTCTTGCTGCTTATCTTCGCTTTGCTATCGTCGGGTTACGTGCTTCGCCACGGTATTGCGCAAAAGGGCAAGATTACGTTCGAGCTGCTTCTGCGTTGTGTGCTTATTATCACTAGCGTGATTCCGGCTGAGTTGCCCATGCAAACAGCTATGGCGGTGAACTCGGCGCTTCTTAACTTGGTGAAGCTGTCGATTTTCTGCACGGAGCCTTTCCGTATTTCGCTGGCTGGCAAGGTGGACATTTGCTTGTTCGACAAGACCGGTACGCTGACCACGGATCAACTTACTGCGGTTGGTGTGGTTTGCGAAGACACTACCACGCCAACTCCTGCTGCCCCGAAGGACAATGTGCTTGGACATGTGCCGATGATTGCCGCTAACTTGGACGCCACTTTGGTGCTTGCTGGTTGCCAGTCGCTGGTTCAGATTGACGGCAAGATGATTGGTGACCCGGTGGAGGAGGCCTCGATCCGTGCGATCGACTTTTCGTACGATGCGGCAACTCGCCAGTGTCAGGCAAAGAAGGACCTTGAACGTGCGAGCGAGCGTCGCTGGGGCCAAGGAATCAACCAGAAGGATGTTTTCGTGCAGATTATGCACCGCAACCACTTTGCGTCCAAGCTGCAGCGAATGAGCGTTATTGCGAAGGTGCATTTGGGCGACAAGGGCATGCGGGTGCGCTCGCTTGTGAAGGGAAGCCCTGAAGCTGTTGCGAAGCTGATGCGCCCGGAGGCTATCCCGGCATGGTACTGGCCGACTTACCAAAGCCTTGCTCGTCGTGGAATGCGTGTGCTTGCTCTTGCTTACAAGGACATCAATGGTCGTCCGTCGGAGGCCGAGGTTGCCCAGCAGCCTCGTGCGTGGGCTGAAAACGACTTGCAATTTGCTGGTTTCGCCGTGTTTCAGTGCTTGGTGCGCAAGGACAGCGGTGACATTCTGAAGGTGCTGAAGGACAGCTCACACCAGGTTTCGATGATCACGGGTGATGCTACGCTGACGGCTGTGCACGTGTCGAAGGAGGTGGGCATTGTTACTCGCCCTGCTCTGATTTTGAGCGAGAGCTCGTCGCCTAGCGACCCACTTAAGTGGACTAGCGCTGATGATGACTCGGTGTTGGCCCCTTACAAGAGTGGCGACATTAAGATCTTGGTGAAGAATTACGATCTGTGCGTGAACGGAAAGACGCTCATTGCTGCTGGTGAAGTGGACGACGTGATCTGGAAGAACCTCGAACACATCCGTGTGTATGCACGTATGACGCCGGAACTGAAGGAGAAGGTGCTGACCCTGCTGAAGACTCACGGCCACCACACGCTCATGTGCGGTGATGGCGGCAACGATGTTGGTGCCTTGAAGCAGGCACACATTGGTGTGGCACTGCTTGGTGGATTCGGGTCGGCGAACGCGGACAAGAGTGTAACTGGCCTGGCGAAGTACCAAAAGGGCAATGTGGCCACTGTAAGCACGCGTGAGGATCTGCTGAAGCTCCACGTGTCGGCACTGAAGAAGCGCCTGGCGCAGCAAAACGTGAACACTTCGCATTGCAAGGTGAAGCAGGATTATGTTGAGCTCATTCTCAGCGAGCAGAAGAAGAAGGCTATGGAGACAATCAAGAAGAAACAGCAGGCTTTGGCCAAAAAGAACCCGAAGTTGAAGGTTCTCACAAAGGAGGAGCAAATGGCTGAGATGCGCAGAAAGCAGGAAGATTTGGAGGCCGATGTGCGCGCGCGCCAGGCTCGTGGTGAATCGTTTGCTCGGATGAAAGCCATTGCGGCTTTCGCCAAGCGTGAGGCTGAAGAGAAGAAGAAGTTGCAGATGGAGCGCACCGGCTCGAAGGGTTTTGCGAACTTCGCCAATAACGCTGCTATGGCGCAGTACATGGACGACTTCGATGATGGCGAGTTGCCGATGGTGAAGCTCGGTGACGCATCGATTGCATCTCCGTTCACTTCCCGTGCTCCTTCCATTAAGGGTTGCGTTGACATCATTCGCCAAGGACGGTGTGCGCTGGTGACGACGATGCAGATGTACCAGATTTTGGCCGTGAACTGCCTTATCAGTTCTTACTCGCTGTCGGTGCTGTATCTGGACAAGGTCAAGTGGGCGAACTCGCAGATGATGGCGCTGGGTATGATCTCTACTGTGGCCAGCATTACGTTGAGTCGCGCTACCCCGCTGGACAAGCTGTCTCCTGTGCGTCCGCTGACGTCCATTTTCCACCCGGCTCTCTTCGCCAGTCTTGCTGGTCAGTTTGCGCTGCACCTGGGCTGCATGATTTACCTTACGAACCTTGCGAAGGAGTACACGCCAGAAGGCGACCTGACGCACTCGAAGCCTGGTGAGTTCCAGCCCAACGTCATGAGCACTGTCATCTTCCTTATCAATGGCGTGCAGACGGTGAGTGTGTGCGCGGTCAACTACAAGGGCCGACCGTTTATGAAGCCCATGACGGAGAACCCGGGTCTGCTGTACTCGCTTGGAATCAGTATCGTGGGTGTCTTCCTGCTGTGCACGGAGCGTATGCCCATGTTCAACAAGGTGCTGCAGATTGTGCCCATGCCCGACCCGCGCTTCACGCGCATTCTGACTGGGTTGTTGACCCTTGAGGTCCTCGGTGCTTTCGTCTGGGACCAGATCTGTCTGCTCGTGTTCGCGCCCAAAATCTTCATCGCGTCGATGCGTGCTTTGACGTTCAAGGATGTGCGCCAGTTGCTCAAGATGACTGTGGTTTCGCTGTTTATCATCTACATCTTGGCTAACATCGACTACGAGGAGATCGAACGTCAGCAGCAGTTGCTGGAAGAGCAGCGTGTTGCCGCCGCCGCCGAGGAGATCAGTAGCTAGAGCAACAACCTTTTTACTCACGTAACAGAGGGTAAGTTACGTGTTGTAGACGAAAGCAATTCATAGACAGCATTTCAATGGACAGACCACCTCGCGATCCCTGTTCTCTATTTGCCCGCCACTATTACTACTGCGACGAAGTTCATTCCTAGGACTTGATCCCTGCCCAGGTAAATATGATCACCGTCGCACTTGATCCCTTACCTCTTGCACGCCTGCGTTAGCGTCCTTACTTGGTCATGGATGGGGAATTGCTTACATTCCGTGCTTGATGGCCAGACCAGTGCAGTAGTTGACACAACGGTGTCGGTGTGAATTGGGTCGGCCGGTGAAAGCACAGAGCGAAGTAGCCATTCTCTAACGCTGCCACGACGCGAGCGAGGGCGAAAGCTCCCGCGGCTGCATTGTGCTGTCCGTTCTTATACACTGGATCGTCAATAACGAGTTGTGGCATGAGTGGCAGGCCGTTTGTGAGCGACAAATGTGCTGCTAGCGGGTACGCGCCAAAGGCTTCAGGCTTGAGCGATATTCCTGTGGTGTAGTAGTCGAACGATGTGCCATAGTACTCCAAGAAATCGAGCAGCAACTGTCCAAGTTTCGTCGCTTCCCGTTGCTCCGTCGTCTCCTTCGCCCCTTCACCTTCAGCCTCCTCCTCCTCTTCCTCCGGGTCCTGATGCCTCTGCATCTCCATCAAAAACACCGCCAACAGCGTCACCGCGTACGAGCTCAACCCGCCAGTGAACGCGCTATTGAGCGCCTTCTCCCTCAAAATCTGCCTCAGCACCATGAGCAGCGGCTTCAACCTGGGCATGTCACTCACATACTGGCGCACGAGCTTGCTCGCCTCCATTCCGTGACTCGTCTGCACGTTCTCGATCGAGATGTCCACGCGCAGCAGCGTGGCCTCGTCCCCGTCCTTCTGACTGCTTCTCCGTAAGATCAGCTTGGCTACAGGCACCTTGGCACCTCTCACCACGTCCACACGTTGCACCCACGTGCGCTGCGGCCGGAGCTGCCTCGCCAGCTGCTCGAGCTCCTTCACCCCGTCGGGCACGAACCGCGTGGGCACGTCCCGGTCCTCCGAGTTGGAGAGTCCGACCACCACCACGTCCACGTCGCTGCTGGGCAGCCACAGACCCGTCGAGTACGAGCCGAAGCACATGACGGACGCATGCGGCCAGATCTTGCGCACGCCGTCCGAGATGTGCGCAATGGCCGCGTCGATGTGCTGGCGCGCGGCGTCCACCACGCGCTGCGTGTAGGCGCAATAGCGCAGCATCTCCTCGCCCATGCGCAGCTCCACGGGCCGCGAGAGGTCGTTCAGGTCCCGCAGCACGGCGCCGTCCTGGCTGTTGGTGGACGGCAGCGTGGGCAGCCATGGCGGCAGACGCCGCAGTCGACTGCGGCTGATGGCCGCCACGCGCGCCGCCTCCGTCTCACGTGCCAGCGCGTCTCGCTCCGCTGCAGCCGCGATAGTGCGGCGGTTCAAGCGCGCCTTCTTGCGCTCGAGCTTGCTGCGCCCGGACGACATGGCCGCGTCCTGCATCATGTCCGAGGGGTCCGTCGAGCTCTAATAAGTTTTTTATTAGTGGTTGGGGGAGTTGACACATGTCGCAGATACTGATGTAGCCATTTTTGATGATGGCTACACTTATTCAACGCGACCAGAGGAATGTGAAGTTAGGGAGAAATGGATATACTTGGCAATAAAAAAGTTAAGGGGGTTGGGCTGATAGCGGTGAGCTCTTCTCACTTGGAGTGAGTGTTTTGTGCTTAGACGTTCATATTGGGCGCGGGCGCGTAGGCCGCCTGCGGCTGGTTCGGGTCGTACACGGGCGGCACCGTGGAGAAGGCCGGGTGCTGCGAGATGACGAAGTAGTTGAAGAAGGCGTTGAGGAACAGCAGCACCGCGTCCAGGATCGTCAGCCAGAAGTTACCCATTGACAGCGGCCAAATAGCGATGCTGCATCCACCACCATCACAAAAAGCACGACAAAAACGTCAGCCCAGTGCACGCTTGACCCCAGTTCAAGACACTAATAGCCCACGTACAAGACGAGGAAGATGGTGCGCGTCTTGTTGCCATACATGAAGCCAAAGTTCTTGCGCAGAACCACGTCGATCTTCTCAGTACGCAGCTCGAACGCCAGCAGCAACGACCCAAACATACTGCAAACATAGCAACAACAACAATAAATGAGCCAATCACCTCCTCCTGCAGTGTCCACCCCGCCCCTTACATGATGTAGATGCCGGCGATGACCCTCTGGAAGGTGTTGACCTGGCCGAAGATCCAGGCCATCACGCCCACGGCGATGGTGGCCGAGGCCAGCACCAGGTTCAGCAGACGCATGACCTTGACGATCGTCTGGCTGTTGGTGGCCTTGATCTGGTTGCCGATCTCGTCCATGAGGTTCTGGCGGGGCACACCTGGCTGACTCTGGTACGCGCCGCCGACGGGCTCCACGGGCGCGGGCGGCGACATGGCCGAGAAGTTCAAGTCCGAGGTCGCAGGCGACTGCGCACGCAGCACGGACGGGTCCTGGAACGGGTTGCTGGGGTTCATGGCGAGGGGCGAAGTGAGAGACTGGAAGGAGATGGCAGCGAGGTGGTGATGATCTGACCCAAAGACAGCGAGTCGAGCTCTTCTCTGATGCAAAAATAGCGATGCGCTTTTTGCAGTATTTTTAACCCGGAAATTTAGCGGAACATTTTTGCAGTAGGGTTTGAATTTGATGATTTTCACAAGATTCTTGACAAGGCAGCAGAAGCATGAATTTATTGTTGCCCGGTGCATTTTTTATGACTTATGCTACATTTTTGTTTATTTTAGGGACGTTTGCTTGCCAACGGCATCCTGCCAACGAGTCTTGGATCAGAAGTTACCGGTATGTGCGCACGCGATGTTTAGGCGCAATGCTGTTTAAAATGCTAAAAGGTTTCGGTTGGTCGCACAGGGCACCCGATTGCAACACTGTGTACCGGTATGCTACAGTAAGGGCCTAGATGTAGCTGTCGGTACAGTAGTCAATACACCGTGCTCGACAGTCGACTGATGCATCGCCCCCGTCCAAACCGTTACCGCCGAGCAGCGTAGCTGCCCACGTTATCGGATACCGTCCAGACTCCATTCACGGCAAGTGCTCGTTCGATGCGTTTTCTCGCAAGAAGAGCGTGCTTATCAAGTACGCATCGACGCGCCCCAGTGATACACGCCGTACAGCAACTCGGCGCTGAAAATTGTGCTCATGCTACTGAAGAAAAGCCCTTTCTGAACTCGTGCGTGTTCATCTCGTTGGGATTCGTCGTCATGGGACTCATCTTGCAGATCTACCGAGGCGGGGCGGTCATCGACGAGTAGGAAAAGCGGCAGGGAGTCATCGAACGTCATCTATGAGTTACCAAGTATTGAACTACATGTAGTGGGGATTTTGCTGCAAGTGTCAATGAAACACTGTGGAAATGTCGAGTGTTGGCTACATTACGGGTGGCTAGAGGATTGCTCGGCGTTTGTTTCTGTGGAAGTCCTTAATCTACTCGCGATTGTGCTTCTGGCAGACTCGATGACCTGATGCACGCACACAAGCGTGACCAGAGCAGCGGTGAAGTCCCAAGCATCGCCCAGTTGTTCCAATATCCCCAGTCTGTCAAAGAGATCGTGCGTCATTGTTGTCAGCACTTCCACCTTGGGCCGGTAAAACATCACGAACCTAGTCGGGTATGATTCCGCAAAGCTCATCATGGGGAGTAAAACTTTCTTTCCAGAAGCCAGCAGCACGTCCAGCATAAGCACCAACACCAGAAGGGTAAAATAAGTAGCTAGACTTCCTCGAAGCTCTTGAGACTTGGCAGCTCGTCGCTGAAGTAGCTTGCGGGGTGTCATTTGCTTGGTTTAGGCCACTGCGGTGCAATCGAATTGGTGAACTCACTGGGTCGTTTCACGTCTGCTCCAAACTTGTTGTGAGCGGTGCAAGGTTCAGCTGAAAGCAAGGCTATATTGGACATTCGGGTGGACTACTGTCGCTATCCTCGTCGCGATAAAAGTCATTGCAGCTACATACCGCCTATCACTGGGCCCATTAGCATCTCAATTAGTTTGTCCCAAACTCCACCGAACTAGAGTCACTGTCAGGAACGATCAGCTCAGGGCATCGGCATCTTGAGTCACTGACTCAGGCATCTATCAGCTTTGGAAGAGAGACAGCGGCTCCAAAGCGACCACCTCTATCTCCAACATCGGTGCGTTAGATTACCCGAGATGGATGTCGGAGGCAACGCCTGAATAATAATACTGTCAGGGCGAGAAACATAAATATGAAATATAGTTATCAGAAACTTACCTTGATGCTTCAGTGCCATCCGTAGAATGAAAACCGTCCACACTAATAAATGTCCTTGTACAGTTCGAACGTGAGTCTCCAAAACAAATGCGAGCTGATACAGCGGCGAGATCCCAAACTTTTTACGCAAAACTACTAGGAGACCGATAAACCCGACCAATTCGACCACTGTGAAAATGAGAATGTTCGCCACAGTTCCCACCAATTTGGTGAAAGGCACTGCGGTTTGCGGGTAGTATTTTGCCACAGGTAGCTGCGAAATTGCCAGCAGATACATCGCATAGAGCATTGGTAGTGCACACTCGATGTATTCGGCAATGAGAAGATACTCAGCATGGAACAGAGCTTGAAGAATATCCCACACCGCAGTTTCCGTCGTTTTGTGTGATAATTCTTTTCGTAATTTAGCCGCTGAAGTAGCGGGATTGGAGTCCATTAGTGTTAGGAGCCTTCTGGGACTCGACCCTTTTCTTGGTGGAATCATTTTTGCACTTGGCAACCCGATGCGGAGCGTGGCCGCCTTAGCGGGAACTACTTGATTGCGCTTAGCCAATTTGAAACTTGAGCCGAAAGATTTCACTTTAAGTGCTTGGTGGGTCTCACCGTTCCCACTTTTCGCATTAAGGCATTCTGCAACTTCAGTTAGCATCCGTGCTCGATTGTCAGATAATGGAAGTGGGAACGGAGCAAATACTCGAATCCGAGAGCTGGCACCTTTGGCCTCGCTCCTCTCTTTGAGTAATTTGTTCATCATAGTCGACAAATCTTCAAAACAATCGATGGATGGTTCGCTAACGGATTTGTTTCTCTTCCTGGCGATATTGATCTGATGGAGTATAGCTCGAACACCAATAATGACGTGGAAGACATCTAAGCTAACCATTGCAACTGTTGTCATGGTCGATTTCGAGATCTGCATACAGATCCCAACGTAATAGACGTTGAAGACGTCCACAGAGAAAACCACCATCATGCCAACGTATTCGTGAGCTCCAGTAGCAGCCTTTGCGATAACCGATTTGGCTGTGAACTTGATGATCGGTAAAACGAGAACAAAAGCTGTCTGCTCGATCCCCGACAGACGATAAAAAATTACAGTAAAAAGGGGATACGCCATTGCCACTACACCTTGGGTGAAAACAATCCATGCATGAGCTTTAAGTTGACTGAAAAGTATTGGTGAGTTTGCTATCGCGCTAGGCCCAATGATCGAGAGTGTAATTACTACGATGATTGTCACGAAAGGTCCCACAAGGAAAATCATTCCAAATGGGACGGGAAAGCGCCAGATTGCTGCGATTCCAAGTGTTAGCAATGCATAGCTGACAGCAGTGCCTAGTGATGCCATGACCACTCCAGAGTTTGAGAGGGCGTCTGCCATAATCATCGCTTGGGTTTGCATGACACCACCGAGTGAAATCATGAACCCATCTACCACATCCCGAATCCAAAACGCGTAATTGGCTTTCCAGCCTTCCGATGGGTCTCGCAGTGGAATGCAGTCAACCAGAAACGATGCTAAGATAGCTGGGAGAGGGGCCACGAAACAAACAAAAAGAGCACGAAATATCGATGTGCGTTCATAGTAATCCCGAAACGCGAGCAACCGCTCGACGGAGTATTCACTGCGGTGCCCAATCTGACCCAAATGCCAGAAAGTTTGACACGCTGTTCGGAATGACCCAGTCACTTGGTGGAATCGTAGGGAAGGTGTCGACAGTTTGATCTTGGGTCGATAAAGTCTCATGTGTTGTCGTGTGTGGTATAGCGACGTTGGTGCACAAAAAATCTCGTAGCTTACCCGAATAACTATCGTTCACGTGCGCAGCAGTTATTATTGTTGTCTACATCATCTTTATTTTGGGCTACCCAGCAGAATGCGGCAGGAATTTATAAAAAAGCAGGTGAATAACAGCAGAAAGCTGGTACCATACGCTAATACTTCTATACTGCTCATTAGGCACTTTCTGAGTTGAAAAGCGCTGGACACTTTGGTTTGCCAACAACCTCTTCATTACCAGCGAAATTTTGAGTTCAAGCAGCAAGTTTTCTACTTTGTCGATCGGATCATGTTTCTGGAATACTTCCTCCATATCGTATTGATTGTCACAATGATGTTTAGTAGGTTATTTTTATGATTGTCACAGTTCTTTGATATGTTTATAGAGGTATTTGGAGTCATTAATAAGTGGCACGTGATTGAACGACACCACAATATACAAATTACCAGAGGTGGCCTCGATACATTCAACACCTGAACTCGGGGCGGGTGCAGATGCTGCCACCTCCGCGGAGCTCTACGACGAAGTTCTGGCACCGGTAAAGCCCCGCTTCGGTACCATCCAAGCAATAGCCTTTGTAGGATGCCTATGCCTGAAGATAGAGGCCTCAAATGGAGCTTTTAAGCCAGAACAGCCCCATATAGCTCATTTTCTTCTGGACCACTTGATGTGACTCCATGAAGACCAGGGACGCGCTCCAGGATGGCGCCCTACGTTCACTAGCCTAATACAACCGTGCTTGTACTGTGGTAAAGGTTGCAGGTCCATCGCATACCTGTGAAAAGTACAGCGGATCATCATAGGTAGCAGCAGGCGGAATGGCTTGCTTCGAGCTTCGATAGCTCAGCAACGAAATGTTGTTTTGCAAAGGGGAAATTGCAATTCAGTCAGGCGTTTGGGTGGGCATTTGCAAATCGGTCAGGTTGTTGCAATTCAGTCAGGTGCCAAATTTAGAACCAGTCAGACATCGAGTAGTAACCCAGTAGTAGTACTACCATTGTAACATAGTAGTAGTAGTATAAATCTCTATGATAGTAATAACTGGGGCATTATACATGTACTGTAGCATTGATGGCGGCTGGAGGATGGAGCTGGGGCGACATAATAAAGCGCATGAAGAACCTGGAGGCGCGTGAAGCTGTCGGGGAGGGAGCGAAGGACCAGGAGGAGGAGAAGGAATCTACGGAGGCGCAGGCTGCTGCACTGAAGGCCAAGGGCAACGACGCGTTCTCTCGCCGGTGTTTCGAGGTATCCAATCAGTACTATTCGCAGGCCATTGAGCCGGACCCGACCTCACACGTGCGTGTGAATTGATGCGGCGGATAGTGGTATGGATGAGGGCTCAACTGATCAGTGTTTTGTGTGTGTGTGTGCTACTTGCCGACGTCCACGCAGATTCTGAATGGCAACCGCGCTGCAGCGTACCATTGTCACGTGATCTGTAGAACGGAGTCTTGCGGAGGACTTGAGATAGTGTAGGAAAATTGAAGACTGATAGATTGAGTGAAGCAAATGAAAGGAGCTCTGAGCTACGGCTGTTACCCAGGCTACAGAGGGAGCTTGCGTGTGCCTGTCGGTCCGTTGGGAAACGGACGCTGCTAGTGTTGGTTTCAGGTTGCTGGATCCAGGTTGTTGCAAGTTGGTAGGCAGACTGGCGATGCATCATCGTCACAACCATCGTCTGAAGAAGTACAAGCTGGCGCTGGAGGATTCGGACGTCGCTAGAAGGTGCCAACCCCAGTGTGTGTACCGGGAGCTTCTCCGTCTCCATTCTTCGAGCCTCGGCACCCGCGCTTTCAGGCCACTAACTACACCGGTCAAACTGTGACACTGGAATCGGTTACCTCCGGATTGGATCATATACGGAACGGACCATATTCGTGAACATACATGTGTTTTGCTTGGAACGGATTTGAGATCGGACAATGTAGGGCTGACACAGCGCGGCATACTTACCCCAGCGTCTGTAGCTCATTCGGCAAGATTCACCCGCAAGAACGGGTGGCGATGCCCGAGGTCTCGCCGCCGGACGGCGCAACCACACACCTCGCTGCACTACCTGAAGCTGCCACTACTCAAGCTGCATCTCCCGAAGAAGCTGCCGCGACCCCATCCCCACGACACGAAGATGCCGCCGTCACTCGAGTCGGGCCAAGAGGTGGCGCCACTGCAGCCCGAGATGCGCTGATTGAAGCCGCCAGAGCAGCCCAACTTGCTCTACCCGACGGTGCTGCTGCCAGGAATCTCAGCGCCGGCGAGCGCGAAGAGCGGACGACGTGCTACTACCGCGGGTACAAGTATGTGCGTGCGTGGGCGTCATCACGCAAGATATCGTACCGCTGCACCAAGTTCCGCCAAAGTCAGGGGTGCAGCGGCACGATGGAATTCACCATCACCGCCATGGGGTTTGCTACATGCCGCCCTCACACGTGCCGCGTGCCACTGGAGGCCAGAAGTGTTGTCAACGTCGCTGAAGCGATGAAGAGGGAGGCGGATACGCTGGCGATCCAGCAAGTTGCTTTGCCGGCGCGCTGCATCTGGGAGGCGCTACGCGATCAATTCTACGGTTCTGAAGATACCAATGTTGTACGTGGACTGTCGGAGCAGCAAGTCCTTCGTCGGGTGTATCGAGTGCGCAATCGACACTTCAGTGGTGACGTTCATGGGGCCGTCGAAATCCCACCTCTTTCGCTAGCATTGAACGAGGCTCTGCCTTTTTTCAGTTTCACAACGTCACTATCAATCGCAGCAATTTGAACAAGCCAACGCGGTTGTTGGGGTGGGCACATCCGGCGCTAGTGAATCTACTTCGCTACAATGGGGTCACACTGTTCGTTGACGGCACGTTTCGCTGCGTGCCCCGCGGCTACAAACAGTGTGTCATCTTCATGGTCCACGACCGCGCATCGAGCTTGTTCGTCCCTGTGTACTATGTACTGAGCACATCGCGCACGGGCGACTCGTACTGGGACATGATGCACTTTGTGCTGCAATCCACCGACCAACAGCTCGAGCCAGCAGAGGTTATTTGCGACTTTGAGGGCGCTCTTATTGACGCCGTGCAAACGCAATTTCCTAATACTATTGTACTTGGCTGTCTGTTCCACCTGAAACAAGCCCTCCGCCGTGCTATGAAGCGATTTGCAATCCCAGACGAAGAGTGCAGCATCGCCATGAC
This sequence comes from Phytophthora x cambivora, assembly GCA_033557925.1. Taxonomy (NCBI): domain Eukaryota; phylum Oomycota; class Peronosporomycetes; order Peronosporales; family Peronosporaceae; genus Phytophthora; species Phytophthora x cambivora. Next base: position 108,669 of record JAUCEB010000034.1, read on the forward strand.
GCGCGGCGTTCTCGACATGCTGACGGTGATCGACCCCAGTCAAGTCGAGCAAGGAACGAAGTGGGTCAAGCGTGAGATACGACAACGGTGCGCAGTTGCAGGAATTTGCTACTCTAAGGCAAAGTGGCGCGGCTTTTGGGACTATTTTGATCGGACGTGGGTCGAGCAGTATGGTGTGGGTGTATGGAACGTCTTCGGACTGTAACGGGCTGGTTACGGTTACGTAAGTAGGTAGACAGAGTTACATAAGTTGTAACGGGGCTACACATTCGGCTAACCTCACCTTAGTGCAACACGCACTAAGTGGATACATTCAGGTGGGCCACATCGCAGTGTGGTCACCATTCATAATAGGAAGCAGTCCTATTGGTCAGAAAGCAGGGTCTTTCTACCAGTAATACTCAAGCATTAGGTCAGGGTTTCTGCCAACCACTCGTTGGCAGAACCCCTCTTTATAGATATCAGTTTTAGGAGGAAAGCCACAGTTAACAAACAATTCAGTTCTCATTTTACCGCAAAAGCTACTATTTGTACCTTTATTTAGATCTAATTATACTTGTGGATACAAGTATACTTAATCTAAGTTAAATACACCTTACGCTTCCTCATACACGTGCGCTCACGTGTAAGCTAAAGTATTGGGCTAAGTAAGCCCATTACATAAGTAGGTAGGAGCCTCATGGCTACATACACAAAAGTAGGTACAGGCACACGGCTAGCGTGTGCACTGTTGTCATTACCTGATTGGATGGAAGTGGGGAGCCAGACCCATTTCAGCCAATCAGGCCTCGACTTAGATTTGAGTGGTTCACAAAGAGAACGGGGGCCCTCCATAAATAAACAGAGTTAAATTTGCCCCAAACCTGACACTTGGTTCTACTATTGCGAGCTTCCTCTTGCATCTATAGTGTACGCTAGTGACGGTACTTCTTACCCCGTTACACGGACTGAGTAACGAGCTGATCGCGCGCACTAACAACCCCCTAGAACGCTTCAACAGGGAGTTGAATGGCCGTTTTCCTCAGCCCCATCCAAGCATGACGACTTTTGTCGGCGTCATTACGACGTTGTCAGCTGAGTATGTTCGCCGACTCGCTGATGTTCCGCGCGGACGCGCACGCCGCCCTCCACGTGAACGGATTGAGCTACCTGTCCAAGTCGAAATTCCGGTCGACATTCAAGACGACTCAGACGATGACGAACCTGCTGTCGTCGAACTCCCCTCCGAGGAAAGCTCTGACGAGGAGGAGGACACGTGAGTGTCGAGCTGTAATTAGTGTGCATGTGGCTTGGGTGGCCTTTGCCGCTGCTTTTCTGTTGCTAAACACAGTTGACATTGTTAGCAAACCAGCTAAATAAAGAGAGATTGATGCCTCCAATGCTACATGTACTTATACTCACCGCATTCTTGAACCTGTTCCATTGCCTGATCACGGACAAAGCTAATGAGTCTGTTCATAGAACAGATCAGTTCCGTATATGATCACACAAAAAATCTACCCTGGAACCGGTTGGCGAAGCTGTTCGTACTTGTTGATTTATGCGTTTTAGTTAAACTCGGTTCGAACGCGTTTTCTATTCTCCGTTACAGCAACTGGTCCAGCGAGTCTCACGTTTCAAAGCGGTTAGAGCAGCTCGAGGATCAAATTAGCCAGACATCAGCATCCGCTATTGGGAGTAAGAACCGAACAGACTTCAGAATACGCTCTACTTCTACATACTTCCTCTGACTGGGAAATATCGCCAAACGATATATATGATATTGAATGTAAAGAGAATAATGGTTGATGAAATGCAACTATTCATGAAGCTGACTATTCAGTTCTCGCTGTTGCTTCAGTAGTTGCCGGCGCTCGAACGTACGTATGTTGTGACCTCTTTCTATGAGCCGAAGGCTCTGAACTCACGTTCCTGTCAGGTTGCAAGTTTGGACAAGGAAACGACAGTTACGGGGGAGTATGAGGTTTCGACTTGCGCTCTCACAAACTGTCGTTCTTGTCAAGACCAGTCATACCGACTGGGATCGACGTACCACCCGTCAGGATGCAGAGACTGATGGGTTCGGTACGTCAAAGGTGGTATTTGTGCCTGGGGCTTTCCTCCTCGTACCCACGAGAGGTGCGTGATGTAAGTTGAGTGCAGGATTGGCTAAGAAACAATGAATCACTTCGGAATTTGCCTCACTCAACACACGTGTCTTCCTGTCTCCTCCCCTGCTCTTCACTACCTACAAGACTCTATTAACTTACAACTGCTGTTTGAGAACCTCGACATACACTACAGTTCACTCGTCGGTGTGTGTCTCGGAGCGCTAGAGCTGCTACTTTCACCACAGCGTTTGCCGACAATTGGTGACTCTTCTGGGATAACTTCACCACTGCTACCAGCCCCAGTTACTATTATAGGGCTTTATACTACTACTATGTCACGGTAGTGTTGTTGTAGTAGTAGTACTACTACTGGGTTACTACTCGATGTCTGACTGTTTCTAAATTTGGCACCTGACTGAATTGCAACAACCTGACCGATTTGCAAATGCCCACCCAAACACCTGACTGAATTGCAATTTCCCCTTTTGCAAAACTAACGGCATCACACGAAAGAGGAGACACAGAGCTTTCTTTTTATCCAATCAGATACCCAAAAGGTCCAATAATGCAGTTTTTATGACTAATCAAAGGACATTGTGACAATCAATACGATATGGAGGAAGTAAGTAAAACCGGAATTGGGGATTTTTTTTCTGTTGGATGCCAAGCCAGGTACGCGACTACTCGGAAACGACGGGTGTACAGTACGCATTCGTCCTTCTGCATCTATCAGATGAGAGCGTATGCTACTGGTTTTATCCATTTAGTGCTTTCTAGCTATGGCGTGGTTATCTCACCACTAAGTCTAGCCATAGAGTTTGCACGGCGGTTAACCCTTTCGTGGGCGCCGGGTGCATTTTGCCCCTATCGAGGAGCCTCTCAAAACAAGGGGCGATTTCACCCGCTCGAAGAGTGCATAATGCCTCATTTTACCTGAAGGGTCGCCCGACTTCACCCTCTTTTGTTTTATCCAATCAAAACTATAGGGTATAGGGGTAATGTATGGTGTTCCCATTCCCTCCCTCTGTAAACCGATCAATACCCTTGATATGTGTTGAAATTTACGATATAATTTACTGATTTGGCTGATGAGCTGCTTGACGGCAGCTGCGTGAAACGCTTGCGGTAGCTCAAGCGATCCCTAGAAGCCGCATGGGTTTAGGCATCAGTCTCCAACTTGCCGCCTCAGGCAAAGATGGATCTCCGTCGTAAAGGCGATAAAGTGGAGGTTACCGAATCTGTTTGTGGTTTAGTATATATTGTAATGCAATCTAACTGTTCCTTTTGCAGTTTTCAGCACCGGCTATTCAGCAGGCATCGGATGGCAGACGCATCTACGGCGATCCAAATAGGTGCCTTGAGAAGGTAGGCGTCGTAGCTTCCATTTGTCGCTCGAAGCAACATACTCAAATTTCCCACGTAGGCACTTTCTTTCTTTAGCAGCGACAAGGACGTAGAGTTCGACGCTCTCAACCCCGTATATTGGCCAGCCGACGATCGGGTATGTTGCCATATTTGCTTTGAAAACAAGTTGCGGCTGTTTGTTCACTTTTCTATGATATTTCAAGGAATATGAGCGCGAGTTTGGATCATCAGTCGACGTTGACGATTTCATCGCAGCACTACCGGTCAAAGAAATGTATGCTATATACGTTGCTTTGTGGGAGAGCTTCGGTGAATTTCAACACGATTTCCTCTTTATGATGGGTTGGCTAAAAACATCGATGGAGATCTCTGAGGTAATACCGGCGTTTTGACTCATGCAACGTAGAATACTAATTTGTAATTATAATGTAGATTTCCCGCAAGGATATCAAAGCCCGCCTGCGATTTCTGGGTGCGTATCTGCAGCGTAGACGCACATACCTGGACAAGCACGTTGAGCAGTATATTGCGTTGAAGTCCGACGCGGGGGTCGATGATGATGAACGCTACCAGCACTTCGTTCAAGGGTTTAGGCTTGAGAAAAGCTACAATCTGATTACCTTTCTTACCAGGGCCATGGAGGTTGTGGATATACTAGCTGACCAACTCGAGGACGAACGTCTAAAACGACAGAAGTGCGACTGCAAGAAGTGCCGCTACTATCGGTCTGAGCAATGGTTGGCAGACCAACCGTTTGGAATGAGCTTGGAGACGCTATCGCCGAAGCGATTTCACCGTCACGGCTGCGAAACCTTCTGTCTGACAGATCATTACTACAAGTTGCAGGAGTAGGGCAGGCGGAGCAGGTTGAGTTATTGTCTATCAATACAATGCATTTACTGCGTATTACGATATCGAGCTGCATTACCCGCAAAACAACAAAGTTTCAACAGGGGATTCAGCAAGACATCCATCTGATGACCACTGCCTGATACTTCGAAGTAGCATCTATTATTCATATCCAACTACTAGAATTGTTAGTGAGCTGCGTTGAAAGTAGGAATGCAGATGAGTATGTCCTAACGATGATTGCGTAGTGCGCAGCTGGCTTGTCACGAGTATTGGCGGGCAGCATGGAAGTCGAACTTATCGCCAAGACGCTCGTCGCCAGTGTGCTGTAGCTTTAGACGTGCAGCGTGGATATTGTCGTGATATGCAAACACGGCCGTGCGTAGTAGCAGTGACGAGCGCGCAGCGTCGTACTACTTGATAGTATGCTGCATGGTGGTCGCATCCTTCGCCGACCAACCAGTCGATCCTGTGCTTTATTTGGATGGCAACAGCAACATGCTCGCGGTCGCGAACCCGCCGGCCTTCATCTCGTTCCGTTCGGCATAATAAGCCGATCATACCTTGCAGGCAGTATGGCGAGCAGCACGGAAGTCGGAACGGTCGACAAGCACGCAACGATTCCGTAGAACTTGATGGCAAGCAGAATGGTGGTCACAACGATCACCAAACAGCACGCCTCCACCTCGCAGAACATGATAGCGAGGTGCGCGGTGGTCGCAACGACCACCGAAATTCACGCCCACATCTCGCACAACTTGATGGCGAGCAGCATGATGGTCAGAGCGGTCGACACTCAGCACGCCATGACCCCGTACAATTTGATGGCAAGCAGCATGGTGGTCACAACGACCACCAAACAGCACGCCTTCACCTCGTTGAACATGATAGCGAGATGCGCGGTGGTCACAACGACCACCGAAAATCACGCCCACACCGCGCAGAACTTGGCGACGGGCAGCACGATACCGCCGAGCAGCCCCCACCCCTCCTTGCCGTAGTACTCGACAGTGAGCAGCATGGAGCCCGAAGCGCTCATCGAGCAGACGGCCGAAAATCACGCCCACCCCGCGCAGAACTTGGCGACGGGCAGCACGATACCGCCGAGCAGCCCCCACTCCCTCCTTGCCGTAGTACTCGACAGTGAGCAGCATGGAGCCCGAAGCGCTCATCATGCAGACGGCCGAAAATCACGCCCACCCCGCGCAGAACTTGGAGACGGGCAGCACGATGGTCGCAATGACCGCCGAGCTGCCCCCCCCCCCCTCCATCCCGTAGTACTTGACAGTGAGCAGCATGGAGCATGAAGCGCTCATCGAGCAGACGGTCGAGACCCGCCGTAGTTGAAGGCTGGTAGCGTGGATGCCGTAGTCCTCAGCGATCAGCTCGATCATGTACGTGTTGCAGAATGCCGCCATCTCGGCGTTGTTGTAGGTGGGCCAGTATGCATGTGGGTTGGCAGGGAGACAGCAAATTCGGAAATGATCGTTTGGAGGGTTTTGGCGCTCACAGCGGAGCTCGGCACGCATCAATGTATGCCAGTAGTCACCAAATAGATCGTGGTACAAATTCATACACTGCCCAATCACGTTGTCGCAGAGTTCATCCTCGACCCGTGACTGGCGGAATCCAAAAAAGTGAGCCCAAGGCGAAAAACATCGACTCATGATTGGCGGAATCCCCGAAAGCGAACCCCGGGGGAATGGCAGTTTGGGCGCGATGTTGAAGTCGCTGTCGAATAAACTTGTACTTCAACGTAATCTACTCCTAAAAAGCAGTACATGTAGTGTCTAGAATCTTACGTAATTCGTTGCTTCATAGCCCCGGAAGACACCGGTTATTCTCATAGTATTCAGGATCTATTGATTTGAGTAAGTACATTGTGTCAAACATAGGAGCCAGTGTTGCGCCAGATGGTCGCGACTGCTTTCGATCCTGGTATTTGCGTTTGATTTGGACCGGGTATGAATATCGGCGGTAGTGGCCTCGTGCGCAGGCACCATAGTCGTCAAAAACCGAGGTCGAGGCGATCATTGGTGAGTTACTCGTATATCATTTGCTATGTAGGTAGGGAGCTAGTTGTGCTACCCGGGCCGCGTTTGCTGCAAGGTTACGCTAAGCTGATGAAGTACGTACGAAAGAAGTGGGTTATAGACCGTGGTGACTTTGTGCGACGGCACCAGCTTCACCAAGAACAAGGGCAACACTACAATTTTTGGTCTACTCATAAAATATATTTGCATCCGGTGGCGCTTAGATCCACCGAAATTGCGCTCGTCAGCATTGTGACGGTGCTCAGGGTATGGACGTTAGAGTAGGGTTAAACATTAATGACAGCAATTTCATGCGGTGTCACCAGGGACGTCACAAATTACAGCCGAGGGGACTATTGATGGTGTACTCATAGTGTAGTATATTTCCACGTGGGTCGCGTTTGTATATCCTATCAGTGTCATCGGGGCTGCGCAGCGCAGCCTGCGCTTGACAACATTGTGGTGTTGGTCTGGCTTGGTATGTACACATTAGTTGGGCTATAAAGGCGGTGTTCTTGTGTGGCAGCCCACCGCAGCTACAAACTATGACATTAGTGTTCTGACCACAACCAATTGATACTCATACAGAAGGTGAGGCGTAAATACGAAGAAGTCAACTCTAAATGAAGTTGTCAGACCAGCGTATTAGAGATTTAAGCGTATTTGATACTCATTTAACTAACGTCACCTGTTCTCCATGTATAAAATTTGCGGTGTTTGTCATCAGTGATGACTCATCACTCAAAATATCCTGATTTGATGTGATTTATCAAAATACGTGATTCCTTTTTGAGAAGAAAGCCTGGAGGGGCCATTTTATACCAAGCCAGACCAACACCACAATGTTGTCAAGCGCAGGCTGCGCTGCGCAGCCCCGATGACACTGATAGGATATACAAACGCGACCCACGTGGAAATATACTACACTATGAGTACACCATCAATAGTCCCCTCGGCTGTAATTTGTGACGTCCCTGGTGACACCGCATGAAATTGCTGTCATTAATGTTTAACCCTACTCTAACGTCCATACCCTGAGCACCGTCACAATGCTGACGAGCGCAATTTCGGTGGATCTAAGCGCCACCGGATGCAAATATATTTTATGAGTAGACCAAAAATTGTAGTGTTGCCCTTGTTCTTGGTGAAGCTGGTGCCGTCGCACAAAGTCACCACGGTCTATAACCCACTTCTTTCGTACGTACTTCATCAGCTTAGCGTAACCTTGCAGCAAACGCGGCCCGGGTAGCACAACTAGCTCCCTACCTACATAGCAAATGATATACGAGTAACTCACCAATGATCGCCTCGACCTCGGTTTTTGACGACTATGGTGCCTGCGCACGAGGCCACTACCGCCGATATTCATACCCGGTCCAAATCAAACGCAAATACCAGGATCGAAAGCAGTCGCGACCATCTGGCGCAACACTGGCTCCTATGTTTGACACAATGTACTTACTCAAATCAATAGATCCTGAATACTATGAGAATAACCGGTGTCTTCCGGGGCTATGAAGCAACGAATTACGTAAGATTCTAGACACTACATGTACTGCTTTTTAGGAGTAGATTACGTTGAAGTACAAGTTTATTCGACAGCGACTTCAACATCGCGCCCAAACTGCCATTCCCCCGGGGTTCGCTTTCGGGGATTCCGCCAATCATGAGTCGATGTTTTTCGCCTTGGGCTCACTTTTTTGGATTCCGCCAGTCACGGGTCGAGGATGAACTCTGCGACAACGTGATTGGGCAGTGTATGAATTTGTACCACGATCTATTTGGTGACTACTGGCATACATTGATGCGTGCCGAGCTCCGCTGTGAGCGCCAAAACCCTCCAAACGATCATTTCCGAATTTGCTGTCTCCCTGCCAACCCACATGCATACTGGCCCACCTACAACAACGCCGAGATGGCGGCATTCTGCAACACGTACATGATCGAGCTGATCGCTGAGGACTACGGCATCCACGCTACCAGCCTTCAACTACGGCGGGTCTCGACCGTCTGCTCGATGAGCGCTTCATGCTCCATGCTGCTCACTGTCAAGTACTACGGGATGGAGGGGGGGGGGGGGGGCAGCTCGGCGGTCATTGCGACCATCGTGCTGCCCGTCTCCAAGTTCTGCGCGGGGTGGGCGTGATTTTCGGCCGTCTGCACGATGAGCGCTTCGGGCTCCATGCTGCTCACTGTCGAGTACTACGGCAAGGAGGGAGTGGGGGCTGCTCGGCGGTATCGTGCTGCCCGTCGCCAAGTTCTGCGCGGGGTGGGCGTGATTTTCGGCCGTCTGCTCGATGAGCGCTTCGGGCTCCATGCTGCTCACTGTCGAGTACTACGGCAAGGAGGGGTGGGGGCTGCTCGGCGGTATCGTGCTGCCCGTCGCCAAGTTCTGCGCGGTGTGGGCGTGATTTTCGGTGGTCGTTGCGACCACCGCGCATCTCGCTATCATGTTCAACGAGGTGAAGGCGTGCTGTTTGGTGGTCGTTGTGACCACCATGCTGCTTGCCATCAAATTGTACGGGGTCATGGCGTGCTGATTGCCGACCGCTCTGACCATCATGCTGCTCGCCATCAAGTTGTGCGAGATGTGGGCGTGAATTTCGGTGGTCGTTGTGACCACCGCGCATCTCGCTATCATGTTCAACGAGGTGAAGGCGTGCTGTTTGGTGGTCGTTGTGACCACCATGCTGCTTGCCATCAAATTGTACGGGGTCATGGCGTGCTGAGTGTCGACCGCTCTGACCATCATGCTGCTCGCCATCAAGTTGTGCGAGATGTGGGCGTGAATTTCGGTGGTCGTTGCGACCACCGCGCACCTCGCTATCATGTTCTGCGAGGTGGAGGCGTGCTGTTTGGTGATCGTTGTGACCACCATTCTGCTTGCCATCAAGTTCTACGGAATCGTTGCGTGCTTGTCGACCGTTCCGACTTCCGTGCTGCTCGCCATACTGCCTGCAAGGTATGATCGGCTGATTGGTGGTCGATGTGACCACCATGCTGTTCGCCCTCAAGTTCGTTGATGTGGAGACGCGCGATGGAGTGGTCGTTTTAGGCACCATGCTGCTCGCCATCAAGTAGTACGGGGTCATGGCAGGCTTCTAGTCGACCGTTGCGACTGCCGTGCTGCTCGTCATCAAGGACTGCGAGGGGTGGTTGCTGTTTGGCACCATCATGCTACTCGTGATCAAGACTATGGGTGGGGTGATCGCGAATCAACCGCAACTACGGTAGCGCGGTGAACTACACTTCCTCCATCTCTATTGGTTACCAACTGTTTGGTGTCCATGCTACATCACCGCGGAATGCCTTCACGCATTATGGACCGACTGCGTGCAGCTCCTCGATGTGCAGACCCGATGACGAAATGGCCGCTTGCATAGGGCTACACTAGATTGGTCGAACCGGCATGCAGAATTCGATGCACAGTATCGCCGCCAAGTTGCTAATGCCGCCCTTGGTACTGTCGTACACAGCTCTAAATAAACAAAACGGGGTGTATCCCATTCATAGTACCAACGGTTAGCATTTTTAAAAATGTATATGAGATTTCCAGACAGTATCAATGAATCACCGGTAGACCGACATCTCGAAACATTCCTAGTCGAGCGCGCTGTCAACAGATCGTTCATCCGTTTCATGAGATGTTTGGGCAGCCTGGCTGGTCGTACAGGACTCCTTTAGCTTGTATAGCTCTGCCATTCGACGTAAATTGCCTTTGTCTGAAAAGAGTTTGTTGGGAAAGTAAAAACGGTGATACTTTTCCCAGCAAGTCAAATCAGTATCTGGGCACATGTATGCTGCTGGTTCTTGTTGATAAATGCCGCGACACAGGCAGACATTGTGACTCCCACAGTAGTCGGTTTTCTCAGTCGCATATCTTTCCTCCCATCGACACACGATGCACGCCCGCCGGTTTCTGCTTCGATCACCTAAAACTTGCCGCGACGTCACCGCGGTACATCGTTTCTGGGGACTTCCGGCGGGTTGCACAGATGATATTATCCTATTCGAGGGAATTGACGGAGAGTTTAATTCACTGGCACCCGTCGCATCAAATGCTATTCGTCCGTCACTAGGAGCATCGATCCATCTACCTGAAATCAACTCAGATGCGAGTTCAATCATGAATTGTCGGTGCGGATCACGCTCTTTTGACACATCCAGCAGCTGGCGACGTGTGAGGTATGCATTGGCCCTTGCAATGTCAATAAGCGCTAATGCGAGCTTCTTGTGCCATTTCTTATAGGAGTGTCCATCAGCAATGGAAAAACGACCTCGAATCTGGTCGAGGCGATCGACCCCCTGCATATGCTGATTATATTCCTTCACACACGCTGGTGCCGGAAATGTTTGTGCAGTTCCTCCAACTTGTCGTTCCACTGTTCCAATTGAAGATGGATCCGCATTTGAAATCATTTGCACGATACTCCCATCGCACCATGAAGCAGCCTGCATCCCGTGTTCATCTGAGACTCCCTGGCGAAAGTCGCCGCGTCTAGCCTCATTTTTATCTAGCACTGTGTGTTTTGGGAAGTGCTTGCTGGTGCTTCTAACTGTACCACGCGCGTACAGACCTTTCAGATGTAGCGCCTGCAACAATTGAACCGAAGTATAGTAATTGTCCATATTCACGATACGGTGGGATCCATATATGGGCCTGACGACTTCCAGTACGAGCTTCCGGATAGATGAAACTTTTGCTGCTACCATCTCATTACTTAGCCCTTGTGCCATTTCAGCCGAGACAACACCACTGAGCCTATCGGCCATCGAACTATTGCAGTGAAATCGGTAGTTGACAGCTATCCAAGTCGTAGCACAGCATAGGACATAAAGCCGGAAATGATATTTTCCGGTTGGCTTCATGGGGTTATACATAATAACATGGCGTCCATACTTAGAGCGGCAGGCGACGCTGCATTCGTCGAGCGCAACATTGCGTCCCATGTCGATATATTTCCCCCCAGTGCACTTCAGCAAGTTCAACAGTGGTCGGATTCTCGCGGCAGGATCCCGTTCAATAGATGGAGGTGCAGCTCTAAAACAAAATACTTTGCGAAGCAATTTGAATCGTCTTAGGGGCATAATATTCTCGAGACCTGACGAGTGTAGATTGCCCAAAATCGCATCGTCAGGCTGGGACCCCCAGTAGTTGGAGTACTCGCCCTTGTCATTGATCGTCATGAAAAACAAAATGCCAATAAATTTCATGAGCTCGGCCAATGTCACCGGTTGCACAAGGTTGACCCCATTTATCTTTGCATACGCGTTTGACTCATTTACCACTTGTTGCCAAAAGTAAACAGGAACGTAGGCGAGAAAACTCGACGAAGCAGAATGTGTGAAGAGATGAACATATTCAGCCCGTACGTGCGTGGTTGTAGACCCGCTGCTATGACTGTATAAGTCTGATGGTGCTTTCATCTGAATACGAGGATCGAACCGCATGCTTTTAACGAGCTCTACCTCCTTCAAACTTGCAGGAAGCGGTTGATAGGAGTCAAATGCAACAAGGTCCTCGTCCGTCTCCACGAGATCCTCCAGCATAACACCGTCAGGAATATCTTCATCCCCGGGTGCTGTGGTCAGCGCTTTCCACGACGGTTTGGCTGTCACTTTCGTGAGTAGTCGGTAGTTTTCAATCCCTTGTTGTAGAATACCGAGCGAGATGCAATGCGCGTGCTGTTGGAACATGCTATCCAACCAGCGAACCTCAAACAGAATAGTTTGTTTTTCGACTACACGTCGACACACTCGCCCAACGATGTACGCAGTACCGACCGGTTTGAATGTCGATTCAAGCTTTTTAGTCAGCAGCCATTTCGATTTCGAAGGTGTGTAAGCAACAAGACTTCCGACGTATACTTCTGGTCCTCTAGCGGGTGGGGATATGCTGGCAATAGTGCTTTGTCCAAACTGAGGGCTCAGTATTCGAGACTCCACTTCATTCATTCCCATTTCATAACTAAATTCACCATTTGTCATACCATCAGCAATATTGCTTGAGCTAAAGGTGCTTGCTCCAGCAGCACCACCGGTGGAGTCTGCAAGTGCTGCACTCTGTTCGTCACCTGCCCCTCGTCCTGCACCACGTCCAACAACACGTCCAGCAACACGTCCACGTCCACGCCCACGTCCACGTCCCCGACCTGCGCCACCACCAGCATGGGCGACGCCCGCATGATCAGTACATGTATCGGCGGCGGCGTTTCCGCCAACGCCACCAGCACCATGTTCACCCGTACTAGACGCACCCTCCAGGGCGGCTTGCCTACTCGCACCGATCACTTGATCGGCACCACGCCTAGCAACACGCCCAGCACCACGTCCGACACCACGCCCTGTAACACGTCCAGCGACACGCCCACGTCCACGTCCCCGGCCAGCACCACCACCAGCATGGGCGACGCCCGCATGATCAGTATCGGGAGCACCAATTCCGCCAACGCCACCAGCACCGTATTCGCCCGTACTAGCCGCTCCCCCCAGGGCGGCTTGCCTACTCGCACCACTCTCTCGATCAGCACCACGCCTAGCAACACGCCCAGCACCACGTCCGACACCACGCCCTGTAACACGTCCAGCGACACGCCCACGTCCACGTCCCCGGCCAGCGCCGCCACCAGCATGGGTGACGCCCGCATGACCAGTATCGGGAGCACCAATTCCGCCATCTCCACCGCCACCGTATTCGCCCGTACTAGCCGCTCCCCCCACGGCGGCTAGCCCACTCGCACCACTCTCTCGATCAGCACCACACCCAGCACCACGTCCGACACCGTGTCCAACAACACGTCCAGCGACACGTCCACGGCCACGTCCCTCATCAGCGCCGCCACCAGCATGGACAACTCCCGCATGATCCGTTTTCGCGGCGGTATATCCGCCAACGCCACCAGCATGGGCAACGCCCGCATGATCAGTACATGTATCGTTGGCGGCGTTTCCGCCAACGCCACCAGCACCATGTTCACCCGTACTTGACGCACCCTCCAGGGCGGCTTCCTCACTCGAACCATATTCGCCCGTAGTAGTCGCACACACCAGGGCGGCTAGCTCACTCGCACCACTTACTTGCTCAGCACCCGCATCTTCTCCACGCCCGGGACTACGTCTCCGGTCAGCGCCACCACCACTGTTGGCGACGCCCACATGGTCAGTATCGCCAGCGGCATATCCGCCACCGCCACTTCCGCCAGAATGGGGCTCGCCAATGATGACAGCGCTCTCCAGTGCAACTTGCACTTCATCGCGACCCCCACGCCCAACATCAGCGCCAACGTCATCAGGGCGATCATCACTAATGACTAGTGCGCTAGTTGCAGATGCGTCGTTTTCGATCATTGACGAGGCTTGATACTTACTAAGGTAGTAAGTCATTAGAGCTTTCTCCCCCAAAAAATAATCTGCACCTTCTTGGCCGTCTAAACAACCACCGGGAGGAAAGTAGCGATGGCGATTGTCTAAGGAGCGCAGTGTCGGGGGTTTGGATGACCATCCCTTTTGGAGGAGAATACGCCAAATATCCTTGAAGTAAATGCTGTCAACTAAGCCATACAACAAGTAGTTAGACGGGAGGTTGAAAATACCAAGCTAACATGCGTCAGTACCTTGGAGGGGGCCGCCGCCAGCTGCCACCGCTTCTGAGCGAGGTGTCCGCCGTCGCCTCTTGGCTGCAGCTCCTTCGAGCTCCGAGAACAAATTCCGCTTTCTGCCCGACATCGGATTCCAAAGTGAGGGCGACTTGATAGCATGCTGCACAGCTCCTACTAACTTTGACAGTTTCACATACAGTAAATTAATAGTGTACTACAAAGGTAATTCATCGGAAAAAGAAGGCTATTTAAAGTGCGAATACCTACCAACGGACCTCCGTCCATCTCCGGTCGGCAAGATGCGCCATAGTGATGCGCTATGAAAGATATAGCGAAGATACTTTCCTCCCAACGAGCCCAGACCCGGTCACGGTTGCTACATCGGCCAATCGCGTGAGGGCTCTGACCCTTCGGCTGGGCGTCCCTTCAAAAGCTCAAGGTTTTGGCCTATCACGACTCGTTATTTTACCTGCTCGATAGGTGCAAAATGCATCATTTTAGTTTTCAACCCATCTGAGCAGGCACCTGGCTACACAATCGATAGGTGCAAAATGCCGCATTTTAGTTTGGAGCTACTTGGAATTGTATAGTATACAAATCCAAGTGTTCACGAAAGGGTTAAACCAGTTACGTGCTCGTTAAACAAAAGGTTTGTAGACTACTGGAGATGGATGTCGGAGGCCACTCCTAAACAATAAAAATGCAGATAAAGCCATAAATAAACAACAACAGCGTAGTGACATTCCCGTAAAACACAACAAATGCTTACCATTGTGTTTTAACGGCATCCGCAGAATGAAAACCGTCCACACTATTAAATGTCCTTGCACAGTTTGAATATGAGTCTCCAAGACAAATGCGAGCTGGTACAGCGGCGAGATCCCAAACTTTTTACGCAAGACTACCAGGAGACCGACAAAACCCACGAGCTCGACCACTGTAAAAATGAGAATATTCGTCACAGTCCTAGCCAATTTGGTGAAAGGCACTGCTGTTTGCGGGTAGTATTTTGCCACAGGTAGCTGCGAAAGTGCCAGCAAATACATCGCATAGAGCAGTGGCAGTGCGAACTCGATATATTCGGCAATGAGAAGATACTCGGCATGGAACAGAGCTTGAAGAACATCCCATACTGCAGTTTCCGTTGCCTTAAATGATAGAGCTGCACGCAATTTACCCGCAGAAACAGCCATGTTGGGGTCCATTAGCCCCAGAAGCCGTCTAGGTGCAGACGCTTTTCTCGTATTTTGATGTGACGTGAACGGGGGTGCGTCTGGACCGATAGGAACGACTCGATTCTGCTTCGTCATTATGAACGTTGAGTCCAGCGATTCCCCTTCTGCCACATTCAGTTTTTGTTTTTGCGTTTCAATTGTGTGATCAATGTGAGCATTGGAAATCAACTTCAACGTTAACCCCTTCGCTTGTACATGTAGTCTGGATTTTGGAGACGGATATGCATGAGTCTGATGGCTGATCCTTGCGATTTCGCTTAACATCGCAGCTCTGTTGTCCGAGAGCGGAAGCGGGAACGGAGCAAACACTCGAACTCGACAGCGAAGTGCATCAGAAGCATCCAATTCTCGAAGTAATCTGCTCATCATACTCGACAATTCTCCGAAACAATTCGTAGTTGGTTCGGTAGTAAGTTTGCTCGACAGTCTCCTCTTCCTCGCAACATTGATCTGGTGGAATATAGCTCGAACGCCGATAATGACGTGAAAGCCATCCAAACTGATCATCACAACTGTCGTCGTCATTGAATTTGCGAACTGCATGCAGATCGCAATGTATAGAACGTTAAACACGTCAACAGAGAAAACCACGAGCATACCAACATAGCAGTGAAGACCCCCAGCAGCCTTCGCGATCATTGTTTTGGCTAGGAATTTGATCAGAGGCATGAGAAATACAAACGCCGTTTGTTGGATCCCTGAGAGACGATAGAAAACTGCAGTAAAGAGTGGGTAGGCCGTTGCTACAATCCCTTGCGCCACGCCAATCCATGCGTGCGCTTTTAGTTGACTGGAAAGTAATGGTGATTTTGCGATCACGCGAGGACCAATGGCTAAGAACGTCAATATTGACATGGTTGCAATGTATGGCACAATGAGGAATACTAGTCCAAACGGGACGGGAAAGCGCCACGTTGCTGCGAATCCAATCGCCATCAGTATGCAGATGCTAGCAACGCTTAATGATATTGTAACAGCCCCAATGTTTGAGATGACGTTCGGCAAAAGTGCCGCTCGGACTTGAATGACACTACCCAGTGAAACCACGAACAAGTCGAAGAGCCCACGGATCCAATACGCGTAATTGGCCTCCCACCCTTCAGATGAATCTCTCAACGGGATGCAGTCAACCAGAAGAGTCAATAGAATAGCGGGAACAGGAGTCAGGAAGCAAACCGCAAAAACGCGAGTGATTGATGTGCGTTCGTAGTAATCCTGGAATGCAAGCATCCGCTCGACGGAGTATTCACTACGGTGTCCGATTTGACTCCAATGCCAGAATGACAAAACCCGATCATACGCTCGCGTGCATCGACCAGGTTTCCTCCTCTCTAGATGAAAACTACGGGGCGGTTTCGATGGCCCAACCTTGGATTGATGAAGGCTCATGTCTTCTTACACGGACCTGTTGTCGAAAAATCTCCTTCGAACTGAATGTTCGTGATGCGATGGAGCAAATGACGACTTGCGAAGCAAACGTCAACCAAGATACCCCCCCCCTGCTTATTTCCGTCCTCATTGCCTACGCTCATTCTTATGCATCCCAAATTCTGCAGACAAAGTTGGTTGATAGGAAACTTGACGAATTGAGGAAACTCTAAATAGAATTCCACTTTCTCAGGAATTTTTGCATTCTGTAAAACGTCGATGATAAATTCCTCACGAGTTGAACGCACACACAGGTGTATTTCTCGACAGCAAATAAAAGACTAGTTGATCCAACCTCCAACTGCTCAACCAGGATAAAATAAACCATTGTACATGAAGCTACGACGTCACGGTTCACGGTGGCTTCGTCGTGTGAAGGTTTTGGTACAGTCGCCGTGATTTGCAGGCGGTAAGGCTTTCAGACCCTTAGCCCATGGAAGCTCCAGACCTCGATGGTCTCGCACCGGAAGCTTTCGTAGTCGACAAGCGGTGGCGAGTCGAACGTGGTACATGCATGAGTGAAACCGCGCCTGTCGTCCAGCTGGAGGCACAACGCGATGCCCTTGTTGCCTCCGCCCACGAAGATGGCATCGCGTCGCGTGTACATGAACGAACTGTCGATCCCTGACCACTCGTACACGTTCATTTGCGGGCTCAGCGAAAACACGAACGCCCGACCATTGCCGAAAAACGTTGTCGATCGCTTCCACGACGCCGGACAAAACGCCCCGAAGATGTTTTCGTGCTCATCCTGCACAACCAAGATTGTCGGTCCCTTGTTCTCGAGTCTGGAGAAGAAGCTCAGGAAGTTCCAGCCGTGCACGCGCGTGGTGAAGATCAGCTCCATCTGGTTGCACGTCAGGTAGTTGGGCAGGTGCTTCCACAGGAACTGCATGTGCTTTTCCGTCAGGAACGCCGACTGGTGGCCAACCAGTGGTCTTCCTCCCGTAGGGCTTTCACCCCCAGCCCACAACTTGAACTGATCCAGAGCTCCGATCTTCGCAGCAAAATCCCTGAACTCCCTCGCGCGCTCTTCGTTCTGGTTGCCAGGGGCTGAAGCTTTCTTCGGAGACAAACTCCCTGTCTCCGGCTCAATGAAACTCTGCGAAACTAGCGATCCGGGGTTGCTCACTTTCTTCGGGGCTTGCTTGGGTGTCTTCTTCTTGTATTCCGGTGACGGCGGGAACATGGCCCTAGCCATCGATTGCGACGCGAGTTCCTTCTTGGCGTTAAAGAACTTGGTCAAGTACTTGCGGTACGCCACTGGGCGACGGAAGCGCAGCGTGACCGGCGCTTGCAGCTCGGCAATTGCGTCAATGACCTCATCAGACGACAGCCGCGACATGGACGAATATCCATTGACAGCCATAATCACATCGCCCACTTGCACCATGGGGGTGTGTTGCTTGGGGTCGTACACCTCCACCGACCCATACAGCCGCGTAGACGGCGCGAGCGCCAAATGCAGCGGCGTGTCATTGAACGTGACGTCGAACTCGCCCATGTCGGACAACTCTGAGCCTGCCACCTCCTTCCCGTGTTTATCCAATGCACTCACCACCACGGCACAGTCGATCTCCCTCATCTCCAGTGCAGCTGCAATACCTGCAGGCGGGGCCTCATGAATTGTGACAATGTCCCTATTCACCAGCGTTTGGGCCAATTGCCGTGCCGAGTCCTTCTTGGCCGCCTTGGCGTTCAGAGCCAAGTCGTGCTCCAGCGAGCGTCGCCACTGCATGGACGAGGCTCTGGCCACCACCTTAGCAGGGTAGCAGTGCGGATGGTAGTCCGTCGAGGACGGATACATGGCCGTGGACATGGCTCTCGAGTCCAGCGACCCGTAGGCGTCCGGGTTGCGCAACGTCATGACGATGGGGCACGCGCACTGTCGTAAGTACGCGGCCAGCCGCGCGCGCGGCAGCTGCGCCTTGCGGCGGCTGAAGTTGATGGCTACCAGGACGTCGCCTCGGGTGATGCTGCTCTTGGTCTTGTCTTGGTCTTGGTCCTGCACGGAGCTCACCTCCCACGAGCCGTAGAGCTGCGAGCTGGGCACGAGCCCCACGCCCAGCGGCTTGCGGCGGAAACACACGTTGTACTCGCCCTCCAGGCGCTGCGGCTCGTACGCGGGCTCGTCGGTTTGGTCTGGGTCTTGGTCGGTCGCGTCCCAGCTGCGACGCGTGGACGCGCCGCGCAGCTTCCGGCGCGGCGGCGTGGGCGGCCGATGCTCGTCGAAGATGGCGCGTACGAGGCCGCGCACGGTCAACATGGTCGTTAATGGTAGGGGAATGGGGTCCTTTGACTAGCTTTGGCTGGGTTTGTAACTCTTCAACTTGCACTTGGGCACTTCGCTGCTTTTTCAGTTGTGAGCGTGAGCGGACACTTGTGCGCTCTGATAAAGTGACGTACGGCGTTTTTGTGTTTTTTTGTCGCTTGAGGTTACATAGAAACTATTGGACGCACCATTTACCACTAATTTTGCTAATTTTGCTCACTGCTGCACGAACGACTGCAAGGTTGTTTCTGGTGGAGCTGAAAATTTCCACGCTCGTGCGACCGAGTGCTTGAAGATGCCGAAATGCAGTCGACACTTGCTGCACAGCATTATGGCGCAACCTTTGAAAGGTTATTTCGTTTCAGGCTGATGACGATGGGAGCGCCTAAGTTAGGCGCTCCCATCGTTAGGCCCTAACGTGGCAAACTCTTCAATGGAAACGGCACCTTGCAGCTTCAAGTCAGATGGCAGACAAGAAGGATGTCGTGCCGAAGAAGAAGAATCTCCAGCTCGACCACAAAAAGATCCTTCCAGCAAAGCCTACAGCTATCATAGTAAATGCCATCACGCGGCTCTCCTTTGTGTTGACGGGACGCATGCCTAGAGTAAGTGTTGACGGGACGCATGCCAACCTTAGACTTAAGCGTAGCATTCACTCCTGCTCCACATAAGGCTCACTCACGTTGTGCCTCCGCGAAAACAAAAACTGCAAGTTTTCTTGCAGTGGACAGCACCCATTTTGTGTTGTTTCGGATTATTTTGTGTTTTTAACTTATTTTCTCAACGGCAACTTGAACATGGAATGGACGGCTCGTGACGCGCCAAAGTCTCCCCGACCCGCCAGAAAGTATCTTGAGCTCACTATGCCCTCATAGTGCCGGCGGTCTTCATGGAGCTAACAGCGGTGCGAGCGGCCTGCCTGCGCGTCGATGCGCTGCCCCACGTGCTGCAACTGGTCTCTCAGTTCTTGGACACGTCGGCGCATTGGTCTCTTCCCAACGCTGCCCAGCGGGGCTTCGTGCACCTGGCGCGGCGGCTTCTGGCCCGAACCACTCGCGACCTCGCAACTCTGGCGGAAGTCCGCCTTGCAATGCGCAACGCAGCGGCAAACAACCACTTAACCATAATGCAAATGTTACGCAATCACTACCTAAACGTTGCGGTCGATGAGACAACAGTGATGCAGGCAAGTGCAAACGGCAACGTGCAAGTTTTGCAATGGCTTAAACCGCAACTCGAGACGCTGTTGCCTTGTTACGACTTTTACAGTGTGAAAAGCGTGGCTGCAGCCGCGGACAAGGGCCATTTAGAGGTGGTTAAGTGGTTGTTGCAAGCTCGAGTTGCTGTAGAAGGTGGGAAGGAGACGCACCTGCACCAATCAGCAGCGAGAGGAGGCCACTTGGCAGTCGTGAAATGGCTACGGACGCATTTGATGGAGCGGGTTGAGTCTCGAGCTTTGGACGAGGCGGCGGCGAATGGGTTCGCGGAGGTGGTCGAGTTCCTGCATCAAGACTGGGCAGAGGCGAAGCTCGAGAGCAATCGCAATAGTTGCACTGCAACATCGAGAGCGATGAACGGCGCGGCGAGTAATGGCTACATCGGAATGGTGAAATGGCTACATGAAAATCGCGATGAAGGGTGCACTGCAGACGCAATGAACCGAGCGGCTTGGAACGGACATCTCGAGGTTGTAAAATGGCTACATGACCATCGAACGGAAGGATGTACACAACAGGCGATGAATATGGCTGCGAAAGGGGGACATTTGGGTATTGTCCAGTTCCTTCATGAACATCGCAGTGAAGGGTGCACGTACAATGCAATGGATTGGGCAGCGCACGAAAACCACCTTGAGATAGTGGAATGGCTTCACTTGAACCGGAGTGAAGGGTGCTCACGTCTCACCATGAACGAAGTCGCCAAGCGTGGACACTTGGAGATGATCAAATGGTTGCACGCGAATCGCACTGAAGGTTGCACTGTGGCTGCGTTGAACGCTGCTGCGACGCACGGACATCTCGATATTGTCAAATTTCTGCATCAAAATCGGTCCGAGGGTTGCACTGTCGCCGCCATGGATGGTGCGGCGGAGAACAATCATCTAGAGGTGGTGCAATGGCTGCATCTGCACCGTAACGAAGGGTGCTCGACGCGCGCGATGGATATGGCAGCACGCAATGGAAATTTGGAAGTAGTGCAGTGGCTTGATAACAACCGCACTGAAGGATGTTCGGTCAGTGCGATGGATGGAGCGGCGGAGAATGGCCACTTGGATGTTGTTGAATTCCTTCACGTAAATCGATCGGAGGGTTGCACTCATCGTGCAATGAATGGAGCTGCCAGAAATGGACACCTTGAAGTCGTGCGGTGGCTGCATGAGAATCGCTCGGAAGGCTGCACATCGGATGCCACGGACGATGCTGCCAGGAACGGACACCTAGAAGTCATGCGCTTTTTGCACACACATCGCCAACAGAACGGTACGATGCGCGCTTTGGATGCTGCTGCTGCGAGAGGTGATTTCTCAATGCTGGAATGGCTCCGCCCAATTTACAGCGAGAATGCTGAGGAATGGCCGATACACGCGGGGCTTGCGGCAATCTCGAACAATCGCGTTGAGATATTGCACTGGTTGCTGAAAAACTTCAGAGAGATTACACAATTGGATCTGAGACTTCTCTACAACGCCGCGCATTATCACAACCGTGCACACATGCTGGCATATCTCGACGGCAAGTGGGGGATTGACTTATCCTGAAAGTTCTCGGACACGCGAAACGCAGGAGAGGTGTGGTGGGTGAGAAAACGGTATTTTCAGATACTGTGGTGCGTGTGTGTTTAGCTGTTTGTACAGTTGAAAATAGCTTCAAACTGTATGCTCATAATCTTGGCACTCGATTTTACCTTTCGGATGGTGCTACATGGTGAAGAATCTGCCCTTGTGCAATAGGCAGCTACATGCGATACAAATTCTGATCTGGACCATGCCCACTTTTGGCAAATACTAGTAATTGCTTCTAATTGCGTGCTGGATTGGGCTGGATACGAGAGTTTATGGAGTCAAGGACCTTCTTGTCTCGAAGGCAATCACGTGTTTTAAGGATTGCAAACTCAAAATAGTAATGGGTAGATTCTCCGGAATGCAGTGGAGTTTGAAAATAACAAGGCACGTGATAAGACTGGAGTGAGCCCCATGTCTCCATGCTATCACTCTGAAGGCTATTCCCATTCTAGCCGTGG
Organism: Phytophthora x cambivora; assembly: GCA_033557925.1. Taxonomy (NCBI): domain Eukaryota; phylum Oomycota; class Peronosporomycetes; order Peronosporales; family Peronosporaceae; genus Phytophthora; species Phytophthora x cambivora. Next base: position 130,779 of record JAUCEB010000034.1, read on the forward strand.
CCGACGTTAAACGACTCTTGTATTACTCGAGGGCTGAGCTCATGACGAGCAGGAAGATTATCCCTTTGGATGAAGGGAGGGAGAAAATGGCAGGACCAGAAGACTATGCTGCTACTGAGCAGTATTCCGACGAAAGTCTACCGATTCAGAGTGTACCAGGAGCAGTGCCAAGTTCCCCAGATGCCCCAGATTCTCCAGGTGAGAAGGTATCGTCGGGTGCACCGCAATCTCACCACACACCCCGGACTTCTGCACGAGTGAGCTTCGATGCAACGGCAATCGACAAACCCGTTAGAAGACGCACGCTTCGCCAAAGAACTGCCTCCAAGTTGGCATCAGCAGTGTCCATGCAAACTCTGGTAGTGCCACCTTCAAGCAAAGCTGAGCTACTTGCCAAGCAAAACCAAGCGATTGCGAACGTTAGACGTCCATCCACGCACATCACCAGAGTGGAGAAGGTTGCTTATGAGATTGACCAGTATATATCGACACGCAGGGGGCAGATCTTTACGCTCACGGTCGTAGGACTCATACTGATTGGGATTGGAGGCATTTTCTTGAAAGCTGTTCAACCCTCGAGAAAAATTGGCGAGACGGTGTGGGAATCTTGGACGTATTTGGCAGACACGGGGTCTCATACTTCTTTGGCTCAGGATGTGCGTACTTTTGACTTGTTTTTAACTATGCAAACGGCGTGCAGTTTTAGCTAACTGATATGTCAATGACAGGGGATCCGTGTGGTTGGAGTGTTGACGACTTTGGTGGGCATCCTCTACTTCTCCGTGGTTATGGGATTTGTCGTCGATGGCATTCGAGCAAAACTTGATACCCTGAAGAAAGGCAAATCTGTTGTCGCCGTGGAAAACCACACGGTAAGTGAAAGCTCACACCCCATGGTATCGGATATTGTGATATAGCTAACAAAGTTGTGGTTTCCGTCATTTAGCTCCTGTTGGGATGGACCGAGAAGTCAGTATCACTAATCCGGCAAATTTGTCTGGCGAACGCAAGCGAAAATGGCGGTGTAATTGTTGTTCTAGCTGAAATGGACAAGGAAGAGCTCGAAGCGGAGCTGGAGTCTCAGATACGGACGGAGGAGCTTCGAGGAACGCGTGTTATCTTTCGCACGGGTACGCCACTATTGTCAGTCGACCTGCTCAAAGCATCAGCCCATCGAGCGAAAAGCATCGTCATCATGGCAAACTCAACGGGTGATGCTGACCGGTCTGATGCAGCGGTACTGCGCACTGTTCTCAGCCTCAAGACTCTGCCAGAGGTAATTATTCTCTAGTCCTCCTGCGTGTACAACCTACGATAGCTAACTCTCAATTACCGTGACACAGCTGGCAGGTCACATTGTAGCTGAGCTGCGTGATATTGATAATGACCCCTTGGTTCGACTTGTCGGAGGAAAAGAAGTGGAGATCCTAGTATCACACGACATTATCGGTCGTCTGGTGCTGATGTCTGCCCGATCCCCTGGGCTGGCAAGGGTTTATTCATCCCTCCTAGGCTTCGAGGGTAACGAATTTTACTGTAAAGAGTGGCCGGAATGCATCGGTGTGGCTTTCGGTGACCTCACTGAGCGCTTTCCGAATGCAATCCCGCTCGGTATCAAACGGAAGAACGGCGAGGTATTTATTTGCCCAGGCGCGGATCTGATCTTAGAGAAGGGAGACCAGATTTTGGTTTTGGCTGAAGACGATGACACGTACAAGGCGTGCCCACCAGTGTCGATTGAAGTCGGAAAAGTGCCACCACCGCCGGAAAAAATGCCAACGAGTGAGCGAATTTTGATGTGTGGCTGGCGTCGAGATATTCGCGATATGATTCAGTTGCTTGATGCAATTGTGGAGCCAGAAACCGAGTTGCATATCATCTGCGAAGAGCCGATTCATTTACGCAACAAGCTGTTGCTCGAAGGAGGCCTTACGGTGGATAGTCTGAAGAATATTAAACTAGTGCACTACGTTGGCAACACGGCAATTCGCAGGCAACTAGAGAAGCTGCCGTGGCATTCGTTCACGTCCATTATGATCCTATCGGACCAGTCCCGGGAGCTAGACATAATGCATTCCGATTCGCACTCACTAGCATCTTTGCTCCTGATCCGTGACCTACAAGCGCGTAGTTCTAGTCGGAACAGCGTCATTCAAGGAGCCCCCGGCTACTGCAAATGCATCAGCGAAATTCTGGATCCGCGCACGCAACGCACGATTTCCACGAGTGCGACCATTCTCACACTGTCGGAATTTGTCCAGTCGAACGAGCTCGTTAGTTGTATCCTTGCAATGATTTCCGAGAGTCGTGATGTGCGGGTGGTTCTCGATGAACTACTAGGCCCTCAGGGCGCCTTTTTCGAGGTGGAGCCTTCATATCTCTACTGTGACTCGAGCGAAAGTGTTTCGTTTTGGCAGTTGGCAAAGCGTGCCATGGTGCGGGGGGATATTTTGTGTGGCTATCAAGTTCGTGGTACAGATGATACTGTGCTGAATCCGGGAGCTAAAGACCAACCACGATCGTGGGTTAACGTGGACCTGATCGTCATTCGGAACGAAGACGATGGCTTCGTAGCTCACGAGTCAGCGTTCGTGCCCGTAGTTTCGGAGGACTTTGAGCGTACAACCCGCAGTCGTCAGATGAAGGCGACGTATTCCAGACAACGACTTCTAGACGCAATCACGCAGGAGTCCGATCTCAACAGTTTTACCGGATTGGGCGTCGAAGCTGATCGATCAACGATTATGCGAGCGCTATATTCTTTTGACTCGGAGGACGATGACATCAGTGTCAGTGCTGCTAGCAGCTTGACGGATGTCTTGCCGGCAGAAACTCAGCAAGTGAGCGTGCGTGCGCTGATTGCCGCAGCACGAATTCTTGCGGATGCACTTGAGCAAGCCAACATCACCCACTTTAAAAATGCCTGAAGCTGGCGAACCTGAGGAATTCGTCAAAAACAGATATAACCTTTTAAAAATAAGCGAAATGCTTTGACAAGACCGTAATAGTGCGTTTGTTCGTCCTTGTGAAGGCCATAACATCCTCAACTTTTAACTCACAATATAACTATGGCCTAGACTTGAAGCATCAACACCGGAAACTGATGAAATACGCTGTCGAACTTGTATTCGCGGTGTGGTGCTACTACTTCCCAGTATGGAGACGAACAACCCGAAAAGTTAATTCCACGATTTTGATCTTCGAGTTGATAATGCCCCATGCAACAGCCAATCTCAACCAGCTCTGCAATTGCAACTTCGATCGATGATATCTGTTCACTCATTCATGTTAATAATATCACTCGATTGTTAGCTGGCTAGGTGTTTCGACTTGACTTTTGCCTATAATTACGGGGTACTGGGACATCGCAATTCGCTTCTGGGCTTGTGCGCCTCCTCAGCACTTTTCATCTTCCGACTTGCACGGGTTGTTGCTATTGACATCTGACCTGGCCGTCCATGAAGATATGAGCACGCAGAAGGTTATCCCGGGTCTCGAGGAGGTCATGGCCGAGGCACCATCGGATGTTGAAGTGGCACCGCCACCAGCAAATCAGTTTGCAGCCCCAGCAGTACAACGGAAGTCCGTGCTGCCAACTCAACCCAGTCGATCTCAGATGCTAGCAAGGATGCCAACCACCAGAGCAGAGCTGTTGGCCAAGCAGAACAAGGCTATTGCAAAGATTAAGGTCCCACCAAAGAAAATAACGCAATGCGAGTGGATTGCGTACCAGATCGACCAGTACATCTCGACTCGAAAGGGTCAGATTGCCACGCTATCACTCCTAGGAGGACTGCTGATTATTGTTGGTGCGATTTTTCTCAAGGCTGTGCAGGCGTCTCGGGCATTCTCGGAGATAGTGTGGGATTCATGGACGTATCTAGCTGATCCGGGGTCTCACACGGGCCTGACCAAGGATGTAAGAGTTGGAGTGATTTGAGGTCTTAACTAACCCAAAACTTACCTAGGGGTTATTTTGTATGTTTATGTGTAGGGTGTGCGCGTTATTGGAGTGTTGACGACGTTGGTGGGTATCCTGTACTTCTCCGTGATCATGGGTTTCGTGGTTGATGGAATTCGAGACAAAATGGACATGCTCAAGAAGGGCAAGTCGAACGTTGCCGAAGATAAACACACAGTAAGCATCAACTTTGTAGTGCTGAATCGACTGGGAAGGTAAAAAAAGTAACTTTTGTTTTTCTTGTACAGTTGCTACTTGGATGGTCGGACAAGTCGATTTCTCTGATCCGACAAATATGCCTGGCGAATGCAAGCGAGAACGGTGGTGTGATCGTCGTCCTCGCTGAAATAGACAAAGAGGAGCTAGAGGCGGAGCTCGAGTCTCAACTGAGAAAGGAAGAGCTGCGAGGGACGCGCGTTATCTTTCGTACAGGAACGCCATTGTTGTCCGTGGATCTGCTGAAGGTGTCAGCCCACCGTGCTAGAAGCATCATTATCATGGCGAACTCAGCAGGGGATGCAGATCGGTCCGACGCCGCTATTCTCCGCACAGTCTTGAGTCTAAAAACGCTCCCGGAGGTACGCTATGTAGCAGTGTTCGTATGTGCACAAACTCATCTCACTTAACGTTAGTAAGTTTTGTGCTTGATATTGGTGGCAGTTATCAGGTCACATCGTCGCTGAGTTACGTGACATTGACAATGATCCATTGCTTCGGCTCGTAGGAGGAAACGATGTCGAAATTCTGGTATCGCACGATGTGATCGGACGTTTAGTGCTAATGTCTGCACGCTCACCTGGTCTCGCTCGAGTGTATGCGGCCCTATTGGGGTTCGAAGGCAACGAGTTTTACTTCAAGGAGTGGCCGGAATGCGTCGGTGTTGCGTTTAGTGGTCTGGCAGAACGCTTTCCCAATGCAACTCCGCTCGGCATAAAGCGGAAAAATGGAGAAGTTTTCATTTGTCCGAATGCAAACCTAATAGTGGAAGAAGGAGACCAGATTTTAGTGTTGGCAGAAGATGATGACACGTACAAGGCGTGTCCTCCAGCATCCATTGAAGTCGGAAAAGTACCTGTACCACCACCGAAGCCCCTGACAAGCGAGCGTATTTTAATGTGTGGATGGCGTCGAGATATTCGAGATATGATCCAGTTGCTGGACGCTGTCGTACGGCCTGGAACTGAGCTGCACATGATTTGCGAGGAACCGATCCACCTACGCAACAAGAGTCTACTCGATAGTGGCTTGGATATCACTGCCCTCAGACACTTGACATTGGTGCATCACATTGGAAATACGGCTATCCGCAGACAGTTAGAGAAGCTGCCGTGGAGTAAGTTCACATCGATCATGATTTTGTCGGATCAGTCGCGAGAATTGGACATTATGCACTCCGACTCGCACTCACTGGCATCGCTGCTGCTTATCCGCGATCTTCAAGCTCGCAGTTTGAAGCTAACACACGGCCACTCTCCCGATGCAGTTCCAGACTATTGCAAATGCATTAGCGAAATTCTGGATCCACGGACACAACGTACGATCTCTACCAGTGCTACAATCCTCAAACTCTCGGAGTTTATCCAGTCGAATGAGCTCGTCAGCTGTATTTTAGCCATGATTTCCGAGAGTCGAGATGTGCGGGTGATACTGGACGAACTCTTAGGGCCCCTCGGGGCATATTTTGAAGTGGAGCCTTCGACTCGGTATTGCGAAGTATTAGAGAAGGTCTCGTTCTGGCAGTTAGCGAAACGTGCAATGACTCGAGGAGATATTTTGTGCGGGTATCAGGTTCGCGGCGAGGAGAGCACAACCCTGAACCCGGAAGGCAAAGACGAACCTCGATTATGGAGAAACGTGGACATGATCGTGGTTCGTAATGCCAAGACTACGGTGGCTACGCGGAGATCGTCTCTTGCCGCGGTGAATGCCGAAGACTTTGAGCGGACGACCAAGAGCCGACAAGTTAAGGATCAGATATCTCGACAGCGGCTACTGTCCTCCATCATTCAAGATGCCGATCACGGCGGGAAAAGCTCATCGAGCAACGACATCGACCGGACAGCAATTGTTCGAGCATTGTCGTCATTCGCTGAAGAGGGAGAGGAGACCGGCACTGGCGGGTTTGCAGCTCACCCGGCCTCGTTCACTTTCGGACAGAAGCGGCAAACCAGTGTTCGAGGTCTGATCGCTGCCGCTCGGATGTTGGCCGATGCGTTGGAACACGCTGAAAACAACAAAAGTATGGGAAGTGACACGTGTGAAGACGTCGAGGAGGCCGTGTCCGCGTTCATCAGCCCCGACTAGAACATGACATGTTTTCGACTTCAACTTGTGTGTAGCCATGTCGACATGGCTACACTCGTATTTAGTGTGGTGGTTGTGTGCACCACGACTCATATGTGTACCACACCACATCAATATTTTCACTTGAGTTGAGTATGCTGAAATGTTTGAGAAAACTTCCGCAAACAGCTTCGAAGAGCCGATTCATTAATGGAACTGGTTAGCGTCACCGAGTAGAATTCGGATCTAAACGAGACGATAGTGTACAAATCGGTAATTTACGCCGAAAAATATCACCGAGTCAAATTTGTGAATGTCAGAAAATCTGAAACGTGACACCCCTTCTCCCCCTTTCTCCCATCCTCGAGCGCTGTGAGCCTTACATTTCGAAATCTCGGTCATCCCAGCTCAGACGCCAGAATCCGGCAAGTAGACAGGTATGAATGTACGACCTTGCTGTATAGTATTGAACGCTTGGTGAAACGTGTGTCGTTATGCGGTTCAGGCCACGCTGCAGCTATGAGCGACAGCGAGCCCGAGTCGCAGGTCCCATCCAGCTCGTGGATCTCCGCTCCAGTCGATATGGAGTGGCACGAGGACTGGGACGCCTTCCGGGCCTATCTGGAAGAGTATCAGACCGCTACGCACCAAATATTCCGCCAACGCAACTCCACTTCGGTGCAAAAGCGCAATCGAGAGATCGAAGCGCTGCGAGCAGCTTTAGGCTTGACGACGTCAGCATGCAAGAAAACCAAAGCTGATAATGCAGTATCTCCGCAAGAAGACGGGTATGGAGCTGTCGTGTGTCATTTGGGATGCTTATCTTGCTGTATTACTAACGATGCTGATGATGCTGTAAATATGTAAGCAAGTTACCTTGCGAGATGTCCACAACATGGTGGCCAAGCTGAAGGATAATCGTCGAGGAAAGGAGTCGACTGAAGAGCGCCTTGAAGCTGTTTTACGAGATGTTTGCGAGAGTCGTGGCAATCGAGCGACTGTGTTTGTGGATGACGACAAAATGGCACAGACGATCACGCTTCAAACAAGGCAGATGCGACGCTGTTCCCAGAAGTCCTGCTCATAGACGCCACGCATAATACGAACGAGTCGCGCTACAAGCTTTTCTCGTTCATGGTGAATGATGTACATGGCCATGTAAGTGAATGTACCTGATGCTACTCATATTGTACCTTCATTACTTTCTGAGTGCTTCTCGTGGCTGCAGTTACATTATTGTAACTGGAGGTACCGAGTGTGACTAAGTTACGGTGTTGCGCTGTACTTACATCTCTATCGTATGCTCGGTGTTGTTAGGGTCAGTACGTTCATCATAGTCTCATGGAAAATGAAAGTGCAGAGTGCCTCACCGATGCTATCTGCTCGTTCAAGTTTAACAACCCGTCGTGGGAGGATGTCAAAGTTATCGTGATCGACAAGGACTTGGGAGAACTTGGACTGCTGGAGAAGGCTTTTCCGGGGGTAAAGGTGATTTTGTGTCATTTTCATTTGAAGAAGTATATCCGCACTGAGCTCGCAAAGAGTGAATACGGAGGGCCTTCCAGTTTCGACAAAGATATGGTCGAAGATGCAGTGGACTTGATGAGATTGGCAAACTCTCGCGAGGAGTACACGAAGTACTTGAAATACTTGTTCTTTTTGCTCGATGTTGTTCATCTACACGAGGCAGATAGTATTCCAGACCCTACTCATCCGTTTCTTCAATTGTAACGGGCTGGTTACGGTTACGTAAGTAGGTAGACAGAGTTACATAAGTAGGTAGGAGCCTCATGGCTACATACACAAAAGTAGGTACAGGCACACGGCTAGAGTGTGCACTGTTGTCATTACCTGATTGGATGGAAGTGGGGAGCCAGACCCATTTCAGCCAATCAGGCCTCGACTTAGATTTGAGTGGTTCACAAAGAGAACGGGAGCCCCCGCTCCCGTTCCATAAATAAACAGAGTTAAATTTGCCCCAAACCTGACACTTGGTTCTACTATTGCGAGCTTCCTCTTGCATCTATAGTGTACGCTAGTGACGGTACTTCTTACCCCGTTACACCTGGTAGCACTTTGTAGTCCTTCCAATGACCAAGTTCGAGATGAGTGAAGGCACGCCGTCGGTGGCTCCAGGATGACCCTGGAGCACACGGCGTTTCCCCACCTCACCACTATTGAGTGGCAAGCGCTACACCGCCTCGCGGCGGTGTCCGGAGAGTTCGTCGTCACGTCGGTGCTGAGCTCAGCGACCCCCGACCAACAGCGCCAAGCCATCCAAGAATTCATGGAGCGCGAGCTCGCCGAAGCGAAGCGGCGAGTACCAACTCCCTCGCACTCCTCACGGCACGACGCCGTGAAGATGGAGACGTCGTCCTACTCCGGCGCCGGACAAGACCGTCTCCCACTGAACCGCTGGTTCCGCGAGATCGACATCGCGATCGCTTCGAGGTTGATCGAAGCGCCGACGGCGAGAGTCAACTTCCTGTTGTCTCGCCTCTCCGGAAAGGCCAAGGAATGGGCCCTTGGCAAGCTCGTCGTTGACCGAGATGCGTTTCCGACTCTGGAGAGTCTCCAGAGTGACCTCCGACTCGCATTCGAGCCTCCGCAAGACGAGTCGCGCACGCGTGCGACGTTCTTCGCCCATCGGCAGGGCAAGATGTCCATGCGCGACTACGTGCAAAAGACCCGGCACCTGGTTTCGTGCATCGTCACGAACCCCATCGACGTTGCATCTCAGGTGCACGTCTTCATCTTCGGGATGCGTGAGGGCATGACACGGTACTGCCTCACGCGAGCGGAGCCATCGACACTCGAAGCTGCGTTCGCACTCGCGCTGCGCGAGGACTACACGGTCGCGTCCTCCTACGCGCGAGCGCTGACGCCGGACGCTCGGGCCTCCGCGCCCGAGCCCATGGAGATCGACGCCATCGAAGCCGAGTCGAGGTCGCGGTCGACCTCGACTGCACGTGGTCCAAGGTTCAACAACGACAACCGCCCGCGCGATGGTCGTCCACTGGTCTGCTACCGCTGTCGCAAGTCCGGTCATCGCGCAGCGGTGTGTCGCGCACCAGCTCCAGTCCTGGCAAGCGCTGAAGTCGTCGGCGTGGCCGACGACACGTTCCCGACCGCTCTTCCAAAAAACGGTCGGGACCAGGGGGTGCGGGGCGCCCTACTGGCTGGAACGGAGGTCCGGGTCCCCCGGTGGCAACCCGACCTCCTAGCCCCCCCCGTGCTTTACGCACACTTCAATGCCACCACCACGAACGGCGACTCGAGACTGATCCTCACCAGTCTCCACGTCGCCGGCGCGGAGCGTCCGCTCCGCGCGTTGCTTGACTCCGGAGCCACGAACAACTTCATTCGTGACGACTGCCTCGCTGTCCTCCCGGCGCATGTGCGCGTACGGGAGGGACCGGGCGAGATCGTCGTGAAGTTGGCTGACGGCAAACCCCACCGCGCTCCGCGGCGGGCTGTGTCGTTGGCGTACGCCTTCGACGGCTTCTCCACCAACGACGACTTCTTGATGATCGAGCTGAACTACGCCTTCGACTGCATCTTGGGGATGCCGTGGCTCGCTCGCTACCAACCGGAGACCGACTGGTTAGCCCGTTCAGTTCGCCGACGTGTCGGCTACGACGTCAGTGAGGTGTTCACTCACCTACTCGTCGCCCCGTCGCGTCACGTCGCAGGCGTGGATCGGACATCCACGACACAGCCCCCACCACGAGAGAGCGATGGCCCTCGATGTGTGGAGTGCGCGGCCTCCGCCATTGGTCCAGTCAGCAACCCTCCCTCGCGAGCGCGCGAGGGCCTGAAGAGAAACACGGTCGAGCAGTGGCTCCCGTAAGAGAACTACGCGGTCGAGCAGGGGCTCCCGCACGTGAAGAACGCGGTCGAGCAGGGGCTCCCGCACGTGAAGAACGCGGTCGAGCAGAGGCTCCCGCCTGTGCTGAACGCGGTCGAGCAGAGGTTCCCGCATGTGAAGAATGCGGTAGAGCAGCGGCTCCCGCTCGAGAATGCGACGGTCGAGCAGCGGCTCCCGTTCGCTGATGATTCCGTCGCGCAGCAGGACGTGCGCGACACCGGCATGGTCGAGACCGAGCTCCCATGCCTAGAGGAGGGTGAAGTGTCATCCAGCGAATCCTCATCCAGCGTGACTTCGGCCTCGAGCAGTGGCTCGAGGCGACTGAGGAAGTCCAAGCGCAACCGATCCGGACGCCGCCGTCTGCGCCGGAGGTCTACCGCGGTCGACCAGGCTCCATCGAGCGAGATCCTCAACGTCGTCGAGTATTCGGAGGGTCTCCGAATCAGGTTCGCGCGATCGAGGTGGCGAACCCTCCCACCGACGCGGCGACCATTACGCGGCTTCCAGGTCTCTCCTGGAAGCATTTCCTGCGCGACCTGAAGGCCGGTGAGATTGAGCAAGTCTGCCTCCTCACCGGCTCCGACCAATCCGACGTACTTGCCCACGCAGTCAGCGACGACACCTCGTCGTCGCGACCGAAGGCGGCTGAGCCGAAGTCTGTTCGCGAGGCACGCTTCGCTGCGCAGTCTTGGCAGGCCCTCCAAGACTCGAACAACCCCGTCTACTCGCTCGCACGCGAGTTCGAGGACATCTTCCCCGAGAAGATTCCGGCGGAACTTCCTGCTGAGCGAGGCGTCCGGCACGAGATCGACCTCGTGCCCGGGTCGAAGTACTGCGTGACGCGGCAGTGGCCACTGCCGCGGGATCAGGTTCAAGCCATCGATGATTTCTTTGAAGGCCGCCACAAGGCTGGTCATGTGCGAGAGAGTATCTCTCCGCACTCGAGTCCGACGTTCTGCGTGAAGAAGGCGACTGGCGGGTGGCGCATCGTCCACGCGTTCAACAAGTTGAACGACGCCACCATCCCCGCGCAGACGCCCATTCCTCGGAAGGACATGGTCCTCGACACCATGTCTGGCAGCGTCATCTACAGTGCGATCGATCTGACAGACGGCTTCTATCAGATCCTGATGAGAGAGAGCGATATTCCTCTCACGGCCGTCAGCACTCCCAGCGGCATGCTCTGGGAGTGGCTCGTCATGCCACAGGGTTTGAAGAATACGCCGGCCACCTTCAACAGGATGGTTTCGCATGTGCTGCGTCCGCTCCGTGCTTTTGCACCGAGCTACTTCGACGACATGTTTGTGCACAGCCGCGCTGAGGACGGTCTCAGCGCCGTCGACGTACATCTCCGGCATCTGCGCAAGGTTTTCGAGAAGATGCGCGAGAACAAGTTGTATGCAAATCTCAAGAAATGTGTATTCTGTGCGCCGGAGATCCCGGTGTTAGGCTGCTATGTCAGCAAGAGCGTCGTGCGCGCCGACCCTGAGAAGGTCTCGTCGATCTGTTCTTGGCCGACACCCAAGAACCAGACGGAGCTGCGTCAATGGTTGGGCCTCGCGAATTACCTTCACAAGTACACGAAGGATTACGCCGGCCTGATCCAGCCGATGTCTTCGCTGCTGAAGAAGGACGTGGCATGGAACTGGCGTCCTGAACACCAGGACGCATTCGACGCCGTGAAGGAGAGCCTCGCGTCTGCGCCCGTCTTGATGCTGCCCGACACGTCAAGTGGTGTGCGACGCGAGCGACTTCGCCATCGGATGCGCCCTCATGCAGTTTGACGCTGAGGGCCGTGAGCGCGTCGTGAGTTATCAGTCACGACAGATGAAGCCGGCGGAGAAGAACTACCCTGTCCATGACAAGGAGCTCCTCGCGATGCGCTACGCTCTGATCAAATTCAGAGTGTACCTCCTCGGCGAGCAGACGTTCGCAGTCTACACGGACCACGCCTTGCTACGGACGGCGATGAAGAGCCCGCATCTCTCTCAGCGCATGGCGAGATGGCTCTCGTTCTTTGCCGAGTACAACTTCGTCGTGCACTACAAGCCGGGCAAGAATAACATTCTTGCCGACGCGCTGTCCAGACGGCCCCATTACGATCCTCGGCGCTTGACGCGTCATCAGGATATCCCTGACGACGATGACGATGATGATGACTGCGCGACCTGCGTGACGCTGGGCATCAACGCCACAGTGTCGAGCCCCGTGCTGCCGCTGCGTCAGCAAATTGCTGACGTGTACGAAGAAGATGCCTTCTACGCTGCAATCATCAGGTATCTGCGTAATCCAACAGCAGACACGCTCGCCAAGTTGACGCGCCCAACTCGTGACGCGATCACGCGTTATGACCTCGACGGTGACCTTCTGACGTACGCCATCGACACATTCGACACGCCGCGTGTCGTCATCCCCGCGGATGACGACCTTCGTGCTCGTCTGGTGCACGAGTACCATGATGCACCCGCCGGTGGTCATCTTGGGCGCGAGAAGACGTTCGCGGCGCTCTCACGTGACTTCTTCTGGCCTCGCATGTACAAGTGGATACGGAAATGGGTCCGTTCCTGTGAGATCTGCCAGTGTGTGAAGCCTGCAGCGTCCAAGCAGGCTCCGCTTCGTCCGCTTCCCATCGCCACGAGCGCGTGGCGATCTGTCAGCATGGACTTCATCTTCGGCCTTCCACGTGACGCCGAAGGCCGCACCGGTGTCCTCGTCTTTGTGGATCGCTTTAGCAAGATGGTCCATCTTGCTCCAGTCGCGACAGAAGTGACAGCCGACGAGTCGGCCGAGTTGTTCCTCGACCTGGTGTTCCGCCACCATGGCCTGCCGGAGTCCATCGTCTCGGATCGTGACCCCCGTTTCACATCCGCGTTCTGGACGCGGCTGTTTGCGCTGCTGTGCACCCGCTTGCTTATGTCCACGGCGGCCCATCCAGAGACGGATGGGCAAACGGAGCGTGTGAATCGCGTCCTCGAGGACGTATTGCGTAGCTACGCAACGTCTTTCGCCTCTTGGAGTTCCTTCCTGCCGATGGCCGAGTTTGCATTGAACAACTCGACCCACGCGTCGACAGGCCTGACGCCGTTCTTCGTGAACAACGCGCGGCACCCGCGCGTTCCAGCCCTCCTGGCCGTCCCAACCTCCAATGCAGCAGCAGTCTCCACTCTTGGTGGGGGAGGAATGGCACCGACATCGAAGTCGGCGCAGGTATCGAGCGAACCCCTGCTGCCTCAGTCGGCCAAGTCCAACACAGGCGACGCGCCACTCGAGGGCCACGCCCTTCACGGCGTGGCATACGAGGACCTCTTCGCAGTTGACGTGGCTTCACCCACCACGTCCGCCGACGCCAACTTCGCCCCGGCAGCAACTCCGACGCCCATCGACTCTGCAGCAGTGTCCGAGTTCCTACTGCATCGCCAAGCCGTCACGCTGTTTGTGCGTGACGCGCTCCAAGTTGCTGTGGATCGACAGAAGGCCAATGCAGATTGGAGGGGCCGGAAGAGCACGTCGTCCTTCCGGCGAGGCGAACGAGTACTTCTATCTACGGAAGGCATCCAAGGCACTGCAGTGACGAACTTGGGTGCAAACAAATTGCGCCACGTTTTATTGGGCCATTCAAGATTTTGAAGGTTATCGGTGATGCCTATACACTGGACATTCCTACTGCGATGCGACTGCACCCGACGTTTTACGTCGGGCGCCTCAAGCCCTACGTTCCTGCGACGATCCCTGCACCGGAGGCCGAGCGTCCGCGGCCGGCGCGTAATCCGAACCGTCCTGCTGTCGACGCTGACGCCGAGTCGGCAAGGGCCCTCGCTCCTCACGCGAGGGCGTCGCCGAGCGTGACACGAGGGACTCCAAGTGACGAAGCCACTTCGACATCACGCGCCGGACCTGCTCCGATCGAGTCGCAGCAGTCTTCGCAGCCGCAGTACGCTCGCGCACAGGCTCAGAGAGGTTCTGAGCCTCCATCGCGCCGCCCCTCGCCTGTTCGGCCCCCTGCTCGTTCGTCAGGCGCTCCGAGTGACGTGTCGATTCGGAGCAACGAGACCCTTCGACAGTCGCCGAAACCGCCGAAACTGCCGAAACCGGCGACCCTTCAGAGTCGTCACTCTGAAGCGACGCCTCGCCCCTACGAGACGTCCTTTCGTCGAGATGGTCCGCCCCCGCTTGTCGATGCGTCAGGCGCTCGGCGCTGGATTGCCGAGCGCATCGTAGATCATGAGACGCGCAGGACACGCGCAACGGGCACGGCGCCGACGTCCCGTCGAGCGCGCGCGACCGAAATGTACTATCGGGTCCGCTGGCTTGGGTTTCCGCCAGCGGAGGACACGTGGGAGCCTCGTGCGCGTCTGGAGGAGGATATCCCAGACATCGTGAAGGAGTACGAGACCACGCTCGCACTGATATCCGACGACGGCGGCTCAGAAGACGATCATGATCTCGTGAGCGCCATCACTCACGAGTATTCGCAACGTGGGACCTCGGGCAGCGACGACGCCATTGCGACCGGCATCAGCCATGACGTTCGGGCGAACAGTCGCGACGTGAACAGTCGCGACGCGAACAGTCGCGGCGCGAACAGCAGCGACCATAACGATGAGGATCACGCCGCCAGGAGTGTTGGCTTTGACATTTCAACAACCACGACGTCCGCTACGAGATCCGCCGCTCGTAGCACCATGCCCTCTTCGGCCTGCACTTGCATCGTGCGCGCTTGAGGCCCTCGATGTCCGTCGAGAAGCGTACCACTCGGTTGCACGTCGCCGAGCGACCCCGACAGCGCCATGGATTGAAGATTAAGCGCACAGCGCCCCCGCTGCGCGCGCCCGTCGGCCAGTTCGTCTCTTCAATCACTTCCCGCTACGCCAGCACTCACCGTGGGTGAGTGCAACTTTGAGAGGGGGGTGATGTAACGGGTTGGTTACGGTTACGTAAGTAGGTAGACAGAGTTACATAAGTAGGTAGGAGCCTCATGGCTACATACACAAAAGTAGGTACAGGCACACGGCTAGCGTGTGCACTGTTGTCATTACCTGATTGGATGGAAGTGGGGAGCCAGACCCATTTCAGCCAATCAGGCCTCGACTTAGATTTAAGTGGTTCACAAAGAGAACGGGAGCCCCCGCTCCCGTTCCATAAATAAACAGAGTTAAATTTGCCCCAAACCTGACACTTGGTTCTACTATTGCGAGCTTCCTCTTGCATCTATAGTGTACGCTAGTGACGGTACTTCTTACCCCGTTACATCAATACTTTATGAAGAATTGGGACTCGATGAAAGAGAGATGGTCCCTGTACGCGCGGTCTGGTGTTCCACACTTCGGAAATCACACGAATAACAGGTACGGTGATGTCATCAATTCATTTCACTGATCTCAACTCAATCGATGTCGTGTTACTGTGTTTCGTAGACTTGAAACTTTGTGGGGCCACATCAAGGAAGTCCTGAAACCGGAAATGGCACTTGACGAATGTGTAGATACACTGATGTTTCTGCAAGCCGTTGCTGAGATGGAATACGCGAAGAAAATGACGGACGTGGGTCAGATGCGCTACGAAGGAGCTGACGCAGAGCTAGAAAACCTTGCTCGTGAAGTGAGCCCATACGCCTATCGTCTGGTCAAGCAGAAGTACGTGCTATCGAAGGACCGCAAGACACAATACGATCTGGAAGAGATTCAGCCCAGTTTGGTTGTGCTCACGGGTGGGAAAGATTCCTCATCTTCATATCATGTTGATACAGCGGTACGTTGTGATCTGATTTTGATATATTATCGCATTCGGACTAACAAGCTTGCTAAATGGCTGCTTAGAGATATCGATGCTCATGCATCTTCATGAAAACAATGTTGTTGCCATGTCGACATGTTATGTACTGGCGTCTAATTCAAGGCAAAGCTGCAATTCCTATTCGCTATATTGAACCTCGGTGGAAGTTGTCGTGGAAGCTGAACCAACCTGCTGCTGAAGAAGAAGTAGCTGATCGGGACATTGCGTGCACGAGATTCTAGATTCGAGAGTCTGCTATGACAGCCCGAGATTACCGGGTACTCAATGGATCGACAAAATACAATCACGCACTGGAACGTGGCAAGAGTATCGCTGATATCATGAGCAGAAATGGCACGTTCGTATTTCGTGAGATGATGACAGCGCTGGAGAAGTTCGAAGATATTATGAAGGATGGGGTAGCACCGTTCGTTGGTCGCGAGGGTCATTGGATGGATCCGCTGTCACTCACGCAATTGTCGCAATTCGATTTGACGCCAACAACCGAAGTTGTGGTGAAATCTTCTGAAACTACTAAAGTCTCAAGTGAAACGAAGGATGAAACGGAACATGATTCTGGTGACGACCCACCATCGACGCAACGCTCTCCGGTGAACCCCTGCAGCTCTGTAACCCCAGCTACCCTCCAAGTACCTGCAGCTACCCACCAAGTACCTGCAGGTACTGCACGAGTAACTCCAGTTACTTCGGGGGTACCTCCAGTTGCATCAGAAGTACCTCCAGGTACTTTAGGGGTACCTCCAGGTACGTCGAGTGTGCATAAAGACCCACCAACACAGGAGGGTTCACGAGGTAAACCACGGCGGACGAAGCGTCTGCATATCAGCAGCAGTTCATCCGAATCGTCGCGGTCATCCCCGCCCGGGTTCGTCTTGACGAAAAGCAGCGCGAGTCGGGGTCGACCTAAAGTTATGAAGAATCAAGGTTATGCTGAAAAGAAGCAGCGCATCAAGCGTGGTAAACAAACGGCTGCCAAGCTGGTGCAAGGGACTTTGGCTCCGGTTCCAAGTGTGCAAAACATCGTAACGTTGCTGGATGAAGACTACACATATGAAGATGCGCACTGAGCTCTGCCAGCACTCTCTATCCGAGACGTACCAAAGTCGAAGAAGGGCATCGCCGGAAGTTACACCTCCGAAGAGTGCAACGACGACGTGCGATTTGTTTTCCCGGAAAGATTCGTAGCGAAAGCACAATCGTCAATAATGACGTTTCGGAAAACGCTTTTGACAAAGGGCGAAGGTGCTGAAGACAGCGTCGGTGTTCGTGTACCCCGCTTCGGTATTTTTTACCACAAAGATATCGTCGCGATGAACCGCTGGCACACCTGCATGGGATACTTAGCGGAAACAGAGGAATCAATCAATTGGGCGAGCAACACGAGTATCAAGCGCATTGGAATACCCGATGAACTGTCCGATGGGGTCAACGAAGTGGGTGAGCGCGAAAACGCTATTAGGAAGTTGTTACTCCGCGGTGGACGATCTACGCCATTTGGTGAGGTCCCGTATCGTTCACTACTGACATTCCGGGAAGATGTGTGGATGGACGACAATGCCATGTGTCATGGGCTAGCCCTTCTGCAGCGAGAGAACTCCAACGTTGGGGTAATCAACCCAATTTGCATGCGCTTCAAGGAACAAGATGTCAAGTTAAAGGTGGATACTACTGGAAATCCATTCCGAGAGACAAATGATATGGTTTTGTTGCCACTGCATATTGACGAAAACCATTGGTGCGGGGTTGTGTTCGACTTTCGCCGCGACAGCCGTGGAATCACAATTCTCGATCCATTGCAAGCGCCAAAGTCAAAGTATTACGATGCGTGCGAAACACAGTTGAAGGTTTTGTTTGGTGAGATGTGTGTGCTGTTGAAGATCAAAACGGAGACACGTTTGCGACAACCAGACATGGCAAGCTGCGGTGCTACGGGTTTGATGTTCTTTGAGTGCTTTATCAAAGGAGTCGAGATGCCTGCCAAACCTAGCCAGCAGTTGATGCGATTCCTAAGACTTCGATACATGCTGAAATGCGTGTCGTAGCTGCTGCCGAACTAACTTTGAAAATGCATCATTTCTTCATTATTTTCGTATTTGTGCTTGCTTTGAAACTGTTACATGTTTTGTACGTTGTTGGGGGGGGGTCGCAATTTGCCGACGATGCATGCATGATGCATCTGACACATCCAGAAATTGTGATTCATGATATTTGGGACCGCGTCAAGTGCCGCTAGTGCGATCCATGACACTTGGGACCGTGTCAAGTGCCGCTAGTGCGATCCATAACTCTGTGCGACTAGTCGCGAAGGCTCGTATTTTGAACACGAGTACGTTAGTTACAACTCCGCTATGCACGAAGTTGCAAGCATCTATACAACAGCTAGGTAAGTTGCAAGTGTAATGCAATGTGACTATCTCACGCACTCATGAAAGCTTCCAGCAGATACTTGTGCGAAAACGTTGCAACCCATGCAGCTTGAGTACTGGCAGCGACAAAAATCGACAAGTCGTTTGTACATTCGATCAACACTTAGTATGTGAACCACACCATATCCGACATTCGAGCAACACACGACAGCGGATCGCTGCTCGCCAGTCGTTGAAATCTCTACGAACGCTGAAATTTATGAAATTGATAAGGATATATTACCGTATAAAACCCCTCTTTTTTGTCACATGTACCTACAGTACGCAAAGAGTGCCTCTAGCATCTCAAGGTACTTCAGGCCGAGTAACTCTAACTCGCGCTTAAGTACGACCACTCGGTACCTCTAACATCGATCTTCATTAATACCTATTCTTCAGACTTTCCACCATAAGGCCTCCTTCGAGCAAGCTGTTGCTCGAAGGGGGCCTTAGGGTCGTTCTTAGCCGA
This sequence comes from Phytophthora x cambivora, assembly GCA_033557925.1. Classification (NCBI taxonomy): domain Eukaryota; phylum Oomycota; class Peronosporomycetes; order Peronosporales; family Peronosporaceae; genus Phytophthora; species Phytophthora x cambivora. The sequence goes on from JAUCEB010000034.1 coordinate 149,558, forward strand.
ACGAAAGTAGCGGATTTTGCTCAAGTGGCCCAACCACAGAGCAAGAATCCATATGCTAGTGGACACCATCTGTGGCCACTTACAGGAATCAGATCCGCGTCCGCCGACGGAAATTAGGGGTGGTGGACGCGGACGGGAGGTGGACGGTGGGAAGACCGCCCGGAAAGTACAGTATTCCTTCAACAAGAAAGACGCCAGCGTAGTAGGTTTCGCTGCCAAAGGCGTTTGACTAGCTCACTCCGCCGTAACCCGCTATAAAAAGCGACGAAGACCGAGCAGCAGTTGCTCTAACGCTTTTTCTATCGCGAATATTCTGCCGCACGGCGACGGCGCCTGTACTAGAGCTCATCGAGGATGACTTCGTGAAATTAGACGCATATATGTCGCCCATCCTGTCCTACCACTGATCCACAAAGCCGTCCACCATATGTTTGTTTTGCTCTTAACCCTTTCGTGTTCAATCGCGGCATTTTGCCGCGTTTGACGTATTTTAGAAAAGAGGGTGTAAAAAGATCACCTTAAACGCGGCATTTTGCAGCGTTCTGCAAAATCCTCACATTGTTTTGTTTTAGCCAATGGGGGCTTCGGAGAACTGCGGTTAGGTGTCACTTCCTCATCATTTTGGTTCGACTAGTGAGACGGAATGAAGAATATTGTGGTTCACCGCATCTTTTTCGTCCAATTTGGTGTAATTATTGCGTTGGGCTAGCAGCTGTATGAAACGCAATAGACACGCGTGTTGCGTTTCGCATGCTGACTTGACGACTGGGCACCCTGGACCATCAATTGAGTTGAAATCCAGTATAATGAACTCAAGTGTCATGCAAGCCTCCATTTTTTCATTCTGTTTTGCTATGCGGACTAGCTTCACCGATACACAAGACAAAAGACTCGTTGTGCTTGCGCTCGAATACGAGTCCCAGAGCAAGCGAGTCGTATGGAAGGAGGTGGCGCGTGCAATGCGGGGTAAGCATTCGACCCAAGCACTTGAGAATCGACTGCGTGTGCTCAAGCGCACCTACGGAAGGGATCTTGCGCGGTTCCCACGCTGTTTTTTCTCCACGGCATCTCCTCAAACGACCCATTTTCATCTTCTAGCTCCGAGTCAAGCGGAAAGGACCGTTCGTAATGTTTTCAGCGGTGTATCGGCATTTGACGTTCGACAACAAGCTGGAAAGACTGATGAGAACGCAGGTGAACTGCTGCCTGCTGCAGTTTCGAGTGTAATACAAATGATTGGAAACGTGCAACAAGATGACGTCTTTCTAGATGTTGGAGCTGGGTTGGGGAATGTTGCTGCTCAGTTCGCGATCCAGACAAATGCGCGCCAGTGTTTGGGCATCGGAAAACGGCCGGAGTTGGTCAGCAGAGGAATATTCTGCTTGCGAACACATGCATCCCGAACGCTACTTCTTCATAAAGTTATCCTGCACCAGGGAAATGTCCTTGACACGCATGAACGACGATCGCCAGCATGACTGGGATACCTGGGTGGACTTTGCGGTCTACGCCTACAACTCGGCGCAGCATTCGACGGTGAAGCTGAGCCCGAACGAGCTCATGATGGGCAGGCGACTGCGCAATCCGAACGAGCTGTTACGTTCCACGAACGTGGGCGAAGCCGGCGAGTTGAACGAGTACCATCGGCGACTACTGGAGGCGATGTCCAGTAGCCAGGCGTGTGCGGATCGCGCGCGCGCGCACAAACAGGAGCGGCAGGCGAAGTACTACGACCGGAAGGTCAAGAGGAAGCGGACGTTCGCCCCAGGCGATCGGGTGTGGATGTATCGGCCGCCTCGCGGGCCGAAGGCGTCGAAGTTCGTGCATCAGTGGCTAGGGCCCTTGAGGGTGGTGGAGCCAGCCGGTTATGACAACCTCTTACTCGAGAGAGAGGACACGGACGGAGAACCAGAGCGCTTTGTGGCGCACGAGTCGTTTCTAGTGACCTATTATTACCCTACGGCGATGCTAGAGCGCGCGGCGACGGACATCGCAGCACAGCTGGAGTATGAAGACGCCGAGCGAGAAGTTGTCACGGCGACTCGCGCAGCTGTACGCGCAGCGGCAGCAGCCTCGCCAACTACGGTTGTTGCAGGAAGCGCGAAGCGCCCGAGACGAGCAGTGGAGAGTGCGGCAACACCCGGAGGAGCGAGTGAGCTCTTGGTGGACCTGCGTAGGCGCCGGCGGCGGAACAAGGCCGGCCACTACGTACTTGAGTACGAGTTGCACCCGCTATCACCAGCGGCCAGCGAGGAGATGCAAGTGGCGGCGACGAGCGGAAATGGGTCTCCGCGAAAGAGTACGACACGCTCTTCAATGCCGACAGAGTCGTGGAAGACTCTATGGGTAGAGAAGGCGTGTAATAGGTTGCCGGTATGGGCGACCGTCGGGCAGGACAGACGGACGCCAGGCGGCGATGAGAAGGGTGCGCAAGTAGGACGGAAGCGTCCGAGGGTGCCGAAAGGCCGACAGCCGGCGGTGTGTGACGACGAGCGGTCACGAAGCGAGAGCGAGCAGCCGGGTGTGGGTTCGCCACCCGGCTGGAGAGCGGCTGGACCCCACGATGTGAAGGCCAAGCGGGCCACGAGGGTTGACTAAACGGCGGGTTTGGAGATGGGGTGCTTGAAGTACCTCGGCTCGCAGGATCCGCGAATCAGCGGTGAGGAGGCGACCTCGCGACCGAGAGGGAAAGCGCTCAGTTGAGAATTTTCGGCGTGAGAAGCACGTCGACAAAGTGCCGAGGGCAGGCAGACGCAAGGAGGTAGATTGTTGGCTGAGGCTAGCGTTTACTGCGTTAAATAGTAATACAAAGTAGGAGCGGACGCATACGTAGGCGTACGGTCCGGCAGGGGGGAACCGAGTGGATTCCCGACGGCCAGAAGCGAGTTCAGTGGCGCGAAGTGGCCACAGCGAGTCGACGCGCAGCAAAAGCACTTGGGCCTTACGACCCACCGGCAAGCAGGTGTCCCTAGACTTGTTACACTGCAGTACTGGGACTGCATTGATACACTGCGCTACCGCAATGCCATACTGCGGTACCGAAATGACCCATCGCGGTACTGCAATGTCATACTGCGGTACCGCAGTGGCATAAAGAGTGAATGATCTTAGGTACCGGTGGAGACCGGTGAATGCTCTAATAAGGTACCGATCGGAACCGGTGGTTGTTCATAAGTACCGATGGAGATCGGTGGATACTTACTCTACCAGCATTGCCTCTTTTTTCTAAAAAAACAGCACTACCGCTTTAAGGTGCTACCGAAACTTGTTTGCGAAGTAGCGTCGTTCCCAGTGCACACCAGCGCGGCAGGATCTGTGAGGCGGCCCGGACGAAGAGATGGCGTGCAGTCGCCCGAGGCGAGCACAGAGCAACTACCAGTGGCCTTGCGGCGTCACGTGGAGCGCCGCTAAGATTGATGCATGAGATCTCCATTTACTATAGTTTAATCAAGATGTATACTCTGAATTTGAAGATCGTGTATTCCAACTCATACTTTAATCAAGAAAGATCCGCTGAATATATTGATCGTGTTTTCGGACGACAATACAAAGTTGGCCTTCACCATCTACCCTTCGTCCCAGATCTTCGCGGTCGTCGTAGAGCCATCAAAGTCGACCGACAGACGCTCGAGGAAAAGGGCACCGTGTCGGAAGCCCATGCCACCGCCCATGGTGTTGAAAACCGAGAAACCTCGCAGACCCATGCTGCCGTCCGCCAACTTGACGATGTGGCCCGGGCCCAGCCTCGAAATCTCCTTGCTGATATCGCGCGCGAAGTTGCTGTTGGTGTCCTCCGTGCCCGATATAATCTGCTCGGAGTGGTACAGCTGACCGTATCTGTCCATGCGGAAGTCGTCTCTGAAAACTGACGAACGATGCGCTCAGTACGCGTAGCGGCCTTCGTTAGCATCAACGAAAGTAAGCGACGGCGCAATACACGGTCCTCTATTTGTCAAACATGGAGGAGCGCCGTCACCGACATCGCTTCTTCCACAACGGCGACACGGACGCCATAACCACCAATCCATCGTCGTCTATTACTACTGCCGTATTTTGTACATGTAGATCGGGACCGGCAGGGACTTCCAGCTTGCGTGACCGTACGTAGTTTCCGTTAGTTCCCACTTGGCCCAAAACCTTCTTCGGCAGCATTCGCGATGGCGCGGGCAATAGCGAGAGGTAGATATAATCAAACGCGCTCTTCGCATCAGGCTCAGCTCCTGTTGAACGACGAGCTTTGCTGTTTCATCGAACAGGAAGTCATTCAGGTAAATCACTGACGCGTCTTGGAAAGGTAGAGTCGTCGATAGAGCCCGCAGACGCGTCAGTCAGAGCCGAAGAAACTTGAGATGAAGCGGAAATACTGGATCCCGTCGAAACCGCGGCGAGGTCACGGAGGCGGAAGCCGAGACAGCAGGAGCCGCAGGAGTGCCCTGTTGCCCCACGTCGCCCGGACCGTCGCCTGAGGCAGATGCGGGCGGAGGCGGAGTGCCTGGAGAGTCCGCCATCGAAGCTTGGGTGAGTCGGAGAAGCTGGAGGCGCCGTGCGCGTTCGGTGTTGGAAATTGTCGAATGGTCCGAAATTGCAGACCACAAATTCGGCAAGATCCGACGGGACTGGGACGAGGCGACCACTGGCATATTGTGTTATGAGGGCCGAGCCCGACTCGTGACTGACCTCTTTGGACTCGGTCCACATAAGGGACGGTTGTGACGAAGCTCCCCCCCAGATTTCTGGGAGAATTCCTCAAGCATCTGCCAGCGACCACTCTCAGATGAGAATCACTCGTGATTGGCCAGACGATGGCTGAACCCAACACCTGCTGCCCCACCTTCAACTGGCTTGAGATAATTTGAAGTGAAGTGGAAACGACCCAGTCATGCTGAGGAGACGGCTCAGCCCGATTACACTGAGGATGATGGAGTCTGAGCAACAACACCTTGGAGCTGCTGAGCATTCGATGACCACGAGCTAAGCATAACCAAGCCCCTCGCGCCTCAGTGAACCCCTTTCTGAGCTCGAATGCAGTGTGCCCAGCCTCGTCTGCTCTCAATCTGAAGCAGTGGAGCGACCGAAGTGTGCTGGCAATGGACAAGTCATGCGCGACTGAGCTCGTCCTGCTTAGCCAAACTGCTCGCGGAGCTCGGAGTGGCGAAGGCTACGGCATCTCTGCTCAGCTCGAAGGGGTCAAGCCAAGTATAGCTGAGCTCGGACAGCCTCAGTAGTGAGTCGCTGAACTCAGAAGACATGGGTTTGTGGATGGTGAGTCTCAGCAAAGAGGTGTTCGTCCTGGCTACAATGGAGCTCAGCTATTGCAGAAGTGTGCGCATGAGCTCAGCTGGACATTTCGAGTCTCAGCGAGTTGCGATGGACTTCAGCAAGAGATGGATGCTGATGGACCTTGACACTGAGAGTGTCGGCATAGATCTTATCTGAACCCCGGGGGTCTTGGCTGGTCGCCGACGGTTGGCTGAATGGTCGCCGCACGCCGGAGAGTCGCGTCATCAAATGATGACCGGAAACAAATCAGCTGTGGCACAATCCGGTGAACCCAGATGACACACCTCGACCAGCCAATGAGAAACTCAAGATCCGCTACTCATCAGTGAAGCATCGCTGAGTCACTTCCTGACGTCGCTGGACTTTGTTGAGCTCGGCCTGTCATTGGCCAGACTCACGTTGAAGCGCCGCTCGCCATTCGGCTTGCTGGCAGCTCGCAAGACGATATCTTTCTTTTCACCTTTGTTTGGGTGCGCTCCGAAGGAAGCCGAGCGCCCTCCCTTGATAGGTCTTTGTTTGCATGTGTAAAGTATCAATCAGAATCGAATTTGCCCCGAAGGCCACAGCGTTAAGTTTGCTGCTGCGGAAAAGGGTGTCTTAGGAGAATCCAACAGAACTCAGGCCCCATATAGACCTTTTGGGTGTACCTCGGTGTGAAGGGGTACCCAAGAGACTATTTCATATTTCCTTACGCGTTGGCAGGTCGACTAGGCGGCTGTACCTGACGCGTATTTCATATCACTTTGGCGCTGAGCTTGGGACCGTGTTTTCCCCGCTCAGCCGTTCCGTCTACGACAAGACGTGGTGCGCGGAAGTCCCAGGGCAGAGACGAGAACCCTGGATTACGACAGGCTCAAACCGAGCCAATTTCTCGGAGCCATCCTAGGTCGGGGGGGGGCGAGTGAAGACCTGTGTACGCGGCGCTCAGATTGAGTGCCGCGCGGAAGTCCCAGGGCGCAGAGGCGAGAACCCTGGATCAAGACCGGCTCAGCTCGAGCCAACTCTCGGAGCCACCCTAGGTCGGGGGGCGAGTGAAGACCTGTGTACGCGGCTCTCAGCTGGAGCCGCCTGGAGGAAGAGGAGAAGCAAGGAAGACCGGGTCTGCGGTCTTGGAAGGAGCAGACAAGTGTGTGTGTGGAGTCGTGTCTACATAAAGAAAACCCCGGGGCAAATCGGGTTGAGGACACGTGCGAGCGAAGGCCTGTTGAGCGAGGAGCCGGCTTCGTTCGGAGAGTACCAAGGGACGACTGGACAAGGAACAAGAAGACGTGGTTGGCTGACGTCTGGGCCCAAAGCGTAGCCCCAGCAAGAACCGTCAAGGGGATCGCAAGGGAGGCGCACACGCCGCGTCAGACCAAGAGTTCGGGTTCAGAGGTGGTGGCCGAGTCTCCGTCGAGTACAGCTGAGACCTCTCAGCTGAGACTCTAAGACTCTGAGCCCCCCTGGACTTAGATTCAAGGTTTGCTGATTCAAGTTTCATTCAAGGTTTATTCTGGACGCTGGGAAGTTGCCCGCACCTCACCACAAATGCTTTGCCGTAGTTTGGTCTATTAAGTTGTTTAGGCCGTATCTGTACGGCAGGCAGTTTACGATCATTACCGACCATACGGCGCTCAAGTGGTTGATGACGAGCGCCTACTTGACCGGCAAGCTTCACCGGTGGGCCTTAACGCTGCAGGAGTTCGATTTTGAAGTTGAGTACCGGCCGGGCACTACGAACGGGGTGGCGGACGCGCTGTCCAGAGCGCCCACGTCCACGGCGAAAGGTTTGGCTGCGGTAGGTAGGCGACGGCGGGCACGACGACGAGCAGCTGCGACGACAGAGGCGGCAACGACGAACAATTCGACGGTGCAGGCACCGAAGACGAGTCGCGCGGTAAACGCGTCAGTAACGCGAGAGTCAAACGCGTCCATCAATGAGGACGAGTTTTGCGTGCAGTGCCCGACACGGGTGTGACGAGCACTGAGGCAGCACGACACGAGAATGCTGATGTGGTGGCGGAGGACGTGTCCGGTGGAACGGGCGGCACGGCGGCGAACGACACGGGCGCTGGTGGAAGCGGGGTGGCGACGAGAGTAGCGGAACCGGGCACGAAGGTGACGGTGGCGCCGAAGAAGCCACGCCGGGTTGTGCGGTGGAGTGACGAAGTGGCAGCAGCGCGGCCACTAACCAGGGCGGCCAAGCGACGTGCGGAAGACGCAAGTGCGGCGGCGAAGGACGGTACGGTGGACGAGATGGCGATGAACGGTGTGATGAGAGAGGCGATGAACGACGACTCGGTGGGCGCGACTGAGGAGACGAGCAACGCGCCCAGCACGAGGGCTGAGCACGGAAGCGTGACCGACAGCGTGACGACGTCGAAGAGCGACGGGCGAAACCCTGTGGACCAGCGAGTCCGTGGCGGTGCTAGTGTCGACGGCGGCGGACGTGGAGTGCAGAAGGCGGTGAGTCTCGACGGTGGACGAGTAGCGCCTACACGACGCGATGATGAGCGAGCGGAGCCGACGGGTGCGTCAGCACCGAAGCGTATGGAGGCGGAGGTGATGGCGCGCCGTAACGGTGGACGAGCTAGAACGACGAGTGCGGCGACGCGAACGCGTACGGAGGCGGACGTGTCGACCAGGCTCGACGTTGAACGAGTAGTGGCGTCGGAGGATGGCGCAATGCCAACGCGTACGAAGGCGAAGGCAGCGGCGAAGCCCGGCGGCGAACGAACGATGGTGGGGGACACGACCCCACCGGTGCGAAAGAAAATGAAGAGGGCGACATCCCCTCCCCGTGGACGTAAGGTGTCGACGGCACCACGGCAGTCGAAAGCCCGGGTAGGTCCGAGCCCCGGCGACGGCAACGAACAGGCGGTGCATCGAGTCGGCCCAATACTCGGAGGCGACGGAGAGTCGACTGCATCCACTACGGTGGAGATGAACGGGCAGCGTCAAGCGGCCGTCGACGAGCAGGTCAGACGGCGTGCGCAGGAGCCAACGCTGCAGCTGACAGACGCCGAGATTACGAGTGCGCAGGCGAAGAGTCGCCTGGTCCAGCGGCTCCTCGAGGCCGGCATGTATCGAGGCATGAAGGTCGAGCGACGCCACGGGCTAGTGCTGATCGAGACTACGAAGGGGCGGCGAGTGATTCTGCCTCCGGAGCTATGGGCAGTGGCGTTCAAGGAGCATCATGACTCCGTGTGGGCCGGACACCTGAGGGCTCCACACACCTACGCGCGAATTGCGCAAGTCTACTGGTGAACCGACCTACAGCAACAAGTGAGGCGGTGGGTCCGTGGCTGTCAGGAGTGTGGCAGCAGGAAGGCGCGCCCTCGAGAAGTGGTGCCGCCGTTGAGGAGTCTACGAGGTGGAGAGGTCGGAGACAGGTGGACCCTCGACGTAGCGGGACCTCTGCCGACTAGCGACGGCGGCCAACGATACGTGATCGCGGCGATAGAGTATGTCACGCGGTATGCTGTGGCTACGACGGCGCAGCAGCACCCGGCGGACAAGGTGGCTGAGTTTTTGATGCGGCACGTGGTGCTGAAGTTCGACCCGTTCCGTGAGCTGCTCACGGACGGAGCACCCGAGCTCACCGGCAAGGCGATAGAGCGGCTAGTCGTCTTGCTGCAAGCGCAGCAAACTAATCCCGTACCCTACAGCCCTCAGATGGTGGGGCTTGTGGAAAGGTTCCACAGGACGTGGAAAGATTGCGTCTCTACCCCGCGTGCTGTCAGCCGTCGCCACAGCGCCGCCGACGACCTCCAGCGCGGTGCAGGTGTCTGTGGGCGTCACACCGACCCTTCAGCAGCCTGTGACGGTAACTGGTCTGCCTACATCCATGACTCTATCAGCCGACGCTCTGCAAGCAGCATCCACCCTCGTGAGGCAGCTCCAGATGGTTCCTTCAATCGGCAACCCAGTCCAGGATTCATCTTTCCTTCGTCCAACATCTCCGTCCCCCACTCAGACCGCGGCGGCGTCTCCCGCTGTGACTACGACAATGGTGCCCGCCACCATGCGCGACCTCCATCGGGGCAGCACTTTTGCTGGGACTGCAGACGGGCTCTCGCGAGTGGTCCCTCTGCCACGGCTCAGTGACGCGGAGCTACGTCGGCTGAGCTCGTTGGCAGGAGGCGATGCCATAGCTGAGGTGCTTCATGCAAGGACTTGTCGGCCGACTGACCCCTCCGACTTCCGGATCCGTGTAGCGATGGAGCGTGAAGCTTTAGCTCTCGCTCAGATCTATGGTACGGACGAATTGGCGTTGCGGGCGATGAACACCGTTCGCTATCTGCAAATCGCTGTTCAGCGAGTCCTGGCGCTCGAGCAGGGGAGTTCCGCCCAAAGCGACTCGGCTCAGGTCGTACAACTGAGAGCTGAATGTGCTCAGCTCGTGTCTAGACTCGCGTCTCAGAAAGCGTAGTACGAGACTAACGTAGCTGCACTCGAGGCGGCCCACGCCGAGGCCATGCTGAATACGCCTGCTCCGGCTCCGGCTTCAGACCCAAACCTCCTTCCGCCGGGCAAGCTGCAGGCTGAGATCGACGCTCTTCGCTCTGCGGCAGGGCGCCTCAGCTGTGATAAATCCGACTTGCAAGATCGGCTCTTGGCGTCAACTCAGGAGGTGAGTCGATTGCAGGCGTCTCGGGATTTGCGTGACAAACGCATCGCTGAACTCGAGAGCGAACTCGCGGGGGTCAAGAAATTTTCGGCTGCAGCGCTAATGGATTTCCTGTCAGGAAACGCCATTCTCAATGGCCATTGGAAGCGGCTGCTTGAATTACTGCAGCTCTACCAAGAGGGTCGCGCCGTTCCTTCTCAATTCCGAACACGGCTCCAAGTTTCAGCTCGGGACGAGGACTCAGATGACTGCGGGCCATATGTGCAGCAAGGAGGACAAACTGCGACTCCCAGTCCATCTTCCGTGAGTGGGGGTTCCGGCAAGCCTAGCTCGTCCAGGACACCCCTCACTCCTCCTAGTAGTCAACCCCCGAAGTCGGCTACTGCTGGGAAGCCTGGTCGCAAGATGCCTAGATTGTCTTTGTCGGGTACTCCATCTCCGAAAGGGGTCACTTCGTCTCATCGCTCAGCGAGTCCAGGCAGTGGTTCAGGCAGTGGTTCAGGCGCTCAAGCCATTGATCTGACTCATTCGGCGGCTAGCACTCCAGGTTCCACTCGAGTGATGCTGTACGTGGATCGATTGAAGCTCGCCCAGCGTCCTCGGAGATTCAGACCTGACAAGACCCGGGCTCTGAAGAAATCTCCGTCTCGAGTCTCTGAGAGCAAGGCTATGAGTGCAGTGCCTCGCCAATTCCTCTGGGACGACGTTCGAGCTGACGTCCGCGAACTTATGATCAATGGAGTTCAGTTCTGGGACGCCGTAGCTGAAGCCCGGAAGAACCAGATGCTACACGATCAGTTCGGCAAGTCTGCGCTGACGGAGATGCTGATCTCAGCAATCTACTGGGAAGCTTTGGATCGGACGCCGTGGGTTTCTTTCGTCCCAGATCGCTACTTTGAAGCGGCGCTGAAGGAGGTGCAGTGTTTGACAGGATTCCCGAGAATTGGGACCCCTTGCCCATCGACTCCAGACCACGATCGCCTTCAAGTCACGGCGGGTCCCCTTTCCAGGCCAGCTCCTCCGAAGAAGAGGAAGATGACCCCAAAGCAGACCAGACCTTCCGCAGTAAAGCTGCTATTCAGTCTGGTTCCATTCACACTCGGGGTCAGCAATCAGCGTCCAGCGGCAAGCGTCCACGAGGTTCGTCTGCTTCAGGTGGAACCGTCAAGACTTCGAAACTCTCAGCTCAAGCTTCTGCTGGTCAGGCTGCGCGGGCCAAGAGCACCATTCCTGAGCCAGCAGAAGATGATGGAGTGATCGAGAGACCCAGGCGAGGCAGTTGGTTTCATTACGGCATCCGAGTCCAAGAGCTGCCTCGTCAAACCGTTGGTTTTCCCCGTTACATGCCTGTGAAGGCCATGATGAAACACCTTCACCTTCGTTGGCGGGAACCGGAATACTGGCGGCTTTTGTAGACCACACCCTGGGATGAGATGTGGAAGAATCGTGTACGAACACTCGTCTTCTTCCAGTACGACGACTTGCGTCCAGCCATGGTTCAGGCTTTGCCTACCATCCTCAATTTCATGAGTCGCTGGAGACGCGAGTACTGGGAGCGGCTACACTGGGTGACTATGGATCCTGCGCTCGACTACCAAGCTTCTGCTGAGCTCCGCAGCATCTCTGGGTTGGCTGATTTGTATCAAGATCGTAAAGACCGCGGTTCCACGTTCGACGCCAAGCGCAAAGAGATGATGGCCGAGCTCGAGAAGGTTGACGGGTACGACGCGAAAATCTGGTATGAACCCGGGCTTTGGGTTGTTCCTCAAGACCCGTGCTACTGGATCACCCGTGACCCAGCGCTCAACATTTATCTGCCTTCTCAGCTGAAGACCGTCGACGAGCTTGAGTGTGCCCGCACGCAGTGGGCCAGTCGTCGTTCGGACAATGCGTTCCTGAACTTGGCGCCGGTCGAGCTGACTCGGCAATTGCTCAGCGCCCAAGAACGCGTTCAGAATCCTCTCGTCCCTGACCCAAGCTTCGCTCATGACGACCTCGAGGATGTGCTCGCAGCTCTGCTGTGAGCCTATGGGCACCCTTAGCGAAATCTCCTTCAAGCATAATTCGTAATACATCTCACACGTTTTCATCTGAATATTCTTGTCTCGTTCTTCATCTTTCTAACTCACCGTCAGCTCAGATCCTCCACCACTGATAACCAAATCGTAAAACACAAGAAAAATCTCCAACTTCATACAAACACCAAATACATACACAGTTCTTAGCAGACTCACGCTTACTGAGCCTCAGGCTCAGGAAGCTCATCGCCCGCTTGCATTGCTTTGAACCGCGCTTGTGCTTTGGCTCCTTTGTTGAAGTCATAGAGAAGTGCTCCACAATTCAGCTGAGACATAGGGAGCCAATCGGGTTCAGAGTAACCTTTCCATTTCACCAAGTATTCACGAACACGCTTAGAGGTGTGGGTTCGTTTCACCCAACGAACGTCTTGGATGCTCTCAACTTCGTATTCGCTCTGAGCCTCGTCAGGATCATCTACGTCCTCAGCAAGAAGGGCAGCGTCAAAATCATCTTCTTTAGCTACTTCAATTTCTTCAGTTGGACGATCTGGGAAAAGTGCTCTCGGTTTCAGCCTACTCACGTGTACCCAGGGGTAAAGTTTGTATCCCGAGCCTTCGATCTTCAGCTTACATCGGAAGTCATCTGACGTCTCCAAGATTCTAAACGGTCCATGCCACAGATGCGCGAATTTCTTAGTCAGTCCCGGTTGGACTCTGGCCAAATACAGCCAGACTGCATCCCCAACTGCGAAACCTTTCTTGAGTCTCTCAGATAATTCTTGCCAGATCTTGGTCTGAGCTTCCGAGCGCTTGGCTTTAGCCTGGGCTTGGAGATCTTTTGCCCAGGCCTGAGCGTATTCATACTCCCTCTGAACACCTCGGCGCCATTCATAAGCCGTCCTCTGATCCACTCCCGCTGGACGATGTCCCAGCATAGCTGACACTGTGTTCTGAGGGTCCCAGCCGTGCACCAAATAGAACGGGGTGTCGAGACGAGTGGTATCAAAGGACGTGTTCAGAGCCCACATCAACTTCTCAACTTGATCGTCCCAGTCGCTCTGATCGGGTTTAGCTACATAAGCCCGAACAGCTCGGATCAGGGTCTGGACCGATCTCTCTTGCTGTCCATTGGCCTGAGGCCGATAAGCAAGCGTGGCTCGTTGTCGGCTTCCTAGCATTTCCCGGAACTTCGCAAACGCTTCACTCATAAACCTGGGGTCACGATCGTGACGGATCATCTCGCTGGCGCCAAAACGCTGAAATACTCGGTCCATGTAAGCTTCAGCCACCTCCTAAGCCGTAGTTGAGCTCATCGGTTTACAGATCACAAAACCTGAGAACATACATTGGAATAAGAGGAGGAACACGTTGCCTCGATCCGATTTGGGCAGATGCGTGACAAAGTCCATAAACACTGCCTCAAAAGGTCGAGTGGCTAGGATGTTTCCCGGTGATGGTCCAGGGTTGGGCGGAGCTCCTTTAGCCGTCACACAATCCACACATTCTTTGACAAAATGCTCCACATCGGCGTACATTCCTGGCCAATAGTACTCTCGGCGTAGTCTCTCGAAAGTTCGGGTGATCCCTTGATGAGCTCCTTGGAAATCTTCATGGCTCAGATGTAACAGGTCAGCTTGGAGTGAGCGAGGGACTACCAGTCTCAGCATCTCAGCTTGGTCTCGGGGTCGATTCGGCGCAGCTCGGCTCAGATAGTACAGAGCTCCACGAGAGTCCAAGACGAACTGATTGGCAATCTTAGCCACGTCTTCGGCTTCAGCAGCAGATAGATCGGTCAGATTTCCTTTCAGATAATCTCGGAGCCTTCGGATCCAAAGCTCGGCTCCTTGTTGAGCCAAGATACGACGCCACCTCTCAGCGATTGCCATGGCAGGAGTGGCTGTTTCAGGAGAGAATCCCGGAGGTACTTCCTCAGACGCAGGGGTCTTATCCCGATCAGCACCCCTGTCTTCTCCAGCGGGGTCTTCTTCCGCGCGAGCTTGTCTCCGAGTGACGACAAATATCTTAGCGTCCGGAGACAAAGGTTCGGCAGCTTGGATAAGCGATACTGGCTCAGGCACGATCTTCGATTCCACTTCAACTGGGCCATTGGACTCCTTCTCAGCGACAGCGATCGGTTCCCGGACCAGTTTCTCTGCAATGCGATTTAGCTGTTTCAGCTGGGCTAACTCCACTGGGTCTTCCAAGGTAACCTCGCACTGGGCCGCCAAAGTCTTTGAAGTCAAGTAATCTGCAGCCGCGTTGAATTCACGTTTGACATGAACCAGCTTTACTGACTTGAAACGCGGGCGGAGTTCATCGAACGCATTGAGCAGGAGCTGAAGCCTCGGGTTCAGACACTGGATGAGCCCCTGAGCTTGCTGAATGGCGATACGGGAATCTCCGACAATCACTATCTCTGAGATTCCTCTAGCCAAAGCCATCTTCGCGCCTTCAATCAGCCCATGATATTCAGCCTCGTTTACGGTGGCATCTTCAAAATGGTAGCCTCGAGCTTCAATCACGTCCCAGGAGGGTAACTTCCATAAGACACATCCGGCTGAGCCCCGTCGATCCGACATCTTAGCGGCGCCGTCGAAGCTGAGCAACCATCCTTCATAGTCTGCTTCCAGCATTTCTAGACTGATTGGTGGAGCACGAATCACTTGTCCTTTGGCTGGGATGAGACTCTCGGCGATCTGGTCGAGCTTGTCTCGAGGAGTGATGCCTGCACCCATGATGGCAGCCAAGCCATCCTCATCCCGTTGAACTTTGTGAATTTCTAACGGCCAAGGAGCGAGTCGCACTGCCCACTGCTCGCAACGCCTCAAGTGACCTCGACTTGAATATCCATTTCAGCACCGAGTGTCTGGTATAGACTTTGATCAACTTCGTCCCAGCCAGCATGGTGAAAAACACTCGGAGTACTCGGATCAGTGCCACAACCTCCTTCTCGGCGGGGTGGTATCTGAGCTCTTGATCATGCAAAACTCTCCCTGTGAAACGAACTGGGAATATAACGCCGTCGTATTCCTGACCCAGAACTGCGCAAGCCGCCCAAGGGTTGGCATGAACAATGATGACGAATGGCTTCTGAGAGTCGGGATGTCTGAGCAGAGGTGTTGATACAATCTTCCGCTTCAGAACCTCGAAAGCTTCCTTGGCTCGGCTGAGATCTCGACCAGCGCGAATCTGCTCGTCCGTCAGTTCATAGAGTACAGCTGCAATAACTGGGAGGTCTTCGATGAACTTGTTGTAATAATTCAGACTTCCCAGGAACGACTGTACGCCTTTCAGGGTTGACGGGAACGGGAGGTCTTTCACACCTTTAGCTATCTTCGGTTTAGCTCGGATCCCTTCCGCTCCAATTTCATGAGACAGATACGAGATCGTTTTCTTGCCGAACTCACTCTTAGGTAGACTCACTGAGATTCCCCAATATATCAGCCGATAAAGCAGCCGATCTAGATCCACGCATAGCTGTTCCCAAGTCTCAGCTCCGTAGGCGATGTCATCGATATATGAACTTCGCCCCAATACCGGATTCAGTTGTGGGGGAGCTGGGATGTTCCTCTGGAAGACGGTCATACTCTCAGCAATTGTAGACATCTCTTCTTCATCGGAGCCGTCAGTTCGGATTCCTAGAAATTCTAATACGCCAGCGTCGACTTTGGATTCTTCTGAAGCTGGGAGACGCACGAACCCCCACAGGCAATTATCCAGCATCTGTTGGTAGATCAGTGGGGCATTCTTCAACCCGAACGGCATCCGTGTCCACTGAAAGTGTCCTAACGGACAGATGAAAGCCGAGATATGTTTCGCTCTCAAAGTCATCGGTACCGCCCAAAAACCACTAGCCATATCTAAGCTCAGGAACCACATCGTACTCTCGAACCCAATCAACAAATCGTCAATCAAAGGTAAGGGATAATGCATGAGTTTGATCAGCTGATTCACCAGTCGGTAATCGATACAGAGCCGGATGTCGACTCCATTCTTCTTCATCACAATGACGATTGGCGAAGCCCAATCTGAGTCCGAATATTCGACCAGCTTCGTCTGGACCA
Organism: Phytophthora x cambivora; assembly: GCA_033557925.1. Taxonomy (NCBI): domain Eukaryota; phylum Oomycota; class Peronosporomycetes; order Peronosporales; family Peronosporaceae; genus Phytophthora; species Phytophthora x cambivora. The sequence goes on from JAUCEB010000034.1 coordinate 165,529, forward strand.
ACTTCTCGAGTAGTTCATAAACCTTCCGAAGATGTTGGGGACGAATGGGTCTCGACCTCTGAGCAACAGGCTTGGCGTCGCCTACATCCAAGTCGCAAACCACGCCTCTGGCTGGGGCAGGAACTGCATTCCCGTCTCCCAAAAAGCTGGCGTGATGTTTCTCCAAAATCGCACGGACTTGATCTTTCATGTCTTTTGTCGTTACTCCGGGCTCCCCAATGTCTGCCGTAGTCAGGTCTGCTTTCGGGCTGAGATCTTTCAACTCAGGTAGTGCGGCTAATTGATTTCTGAGGTCGTTTAGCAACTCAGTCCCCTCGTGGAAATACACCGTGGCTTCCGCTTCGTCAGTGAAGTCAATTTCCAGACGCAAGCATCGGGCGAGCGACTCTCTCAGTCGAGATACTGGTTCAGCCACGAAATCCACCGGCTCAGCTTTGAAAACATCCGCCAACTCCTTCTGAGCTTCACGAGACGCGGTACCTCCTCCAAACACTCCTCGCAATACCACTTCTGATTCCGATTCACTGCCGTTTGAGGTATCTTCAACTTCATTCTCCACAATCCTGGAAGCAACTTCGGATCTGAGCAAGCAGGGTGGTTTAGGGAAGTCTTCCGCTGAGGGCGAGTCCGCTAGAGGGGCGGACTCCTCATCCTCAGCCACTTCATCTCGACATTCCTGAGTTACTCCTCGTGTCGGCTGCTCTCGGGGAAGAGTGTTCACCATGTAAGCTGAGGCTCGAGGCCCCACCGCATCAGGTTCAGCGCCATCTTTCTTCGGCGATCGCTTGGCTAGCAACAGTTTCTTGGGCCAAGTGTACACTGGTTTCTCGACGGCGGGCGGCGCTCTAAGCTCAGCTTGCTGGGCGATCAACTCCTCCAACTTCAGGTATTTAGCGGACGGCTCAGCTTCGTAAACTAACGCGGCCCACTCCTTATACTTCTGAGACTGGGGTCGAGCGAACCGTTCTCCTTGGGGCAGGTATCCCTTCTCGACTAGACACGCCACTACCGTATTCTGGCAGAGGCTGGCCCTCCGGCCGGAGATGTTCACTACTTTGACCGCTCTAGGCCTCCTCCCTGACCCGTAGATAAACTGAGTCACCCATTGATCACTTCGACCGGCCCATTCCTGAACTTTGTCTGGCTTAGCTTGGTAATACTTGACTGGGATAGTCACAGAACGTCCTGGTTGAAGCCACACCGGCTCAGTCAACGACACATCCACTTCCAGCCCGACATGGTTGATCTCAGGACCTCCGACCAACAGCAACGATTCTTCATCTGGGAGCCGGACGACACCTTCTCGAGCGCAGATCCGCACTCCAGCAGCGACCATGAAATCCATTCCTAACAAGCAATCCAGACCCGCTCCAATGTTACCGATCCAGACATCCATCACGTAGACTACTCGGACTCCGAGGGTCAGCTTGATCTTGGCCTGAGCGGTGGCATACGTTGGAACGTCTCCGAACCCTACAACTCTGAGACGGTGGCCACGGCTGAGCTTGAGTTTTCACCTGCGTGCTAGGTCTAAACTTATCATACTCGTCGTGGCTCCCGTATCCATCAGGATTTGAGTCCGGTGATTGAAAATTGCTCCATGCACCATCGCCGTATCACGTTTCTCACCGACTAAAGTATGCGTACTCCACCAGCCATATCGTTCACCATAAGTTAGAGCGAATTCAAGATGGTTCTCAAACTCTAGCTCGGAACTCGGGTCCTCGACTTCAGCCATACCGGAATAAACGCAAGCTTCATCAGATGAATTCATACATTTGGGGTTATCGTTGTGCCAACATGGAAGGGCTGGGCCCACATATGCAAATGCACACAACGCTTGGGACTTCGGCTCGTCACGCACTGGTTCCCTGACCAGCGAGCCTAGTGGTTTAACGGCGCCTCAGGATCCGAGCTATCCAGCAGTTGCCGAATAATCTCAGGATCAATGCTTTCAAGAGACCCTCCGGCACGGATGGTTTCGCGAACTGCCTTGAGCGCCGCCCACATGTCACACAAACCCCGTCGATGATAGTCACCGCACTTTGAGCACGGTTGACGTTTGCAATACTGGGTAGGATGACCTTCGTCATGACATCGTCCACAGATGAGCTTGCTCCAGCAGTTCTCGGTGTTGTGGCGTTTGCTTCCATACTCGCTGCACTTAAATTCTTCACGTTGGGGCGCTCCTCTTCCGAACGGTTGAGTGTCGTTTTTCGGCTTCCACGCCAAGCGCTCGGCGACTCTGAAAATATCTTCGTCGGTCACAACAGCGTAATAGTTGGGCTCAGCGCTGAGCGAGTTCGTCACCATTGAGCAGGGTTGCGGCTCAGCGGCTTCAGCTCTCATGGCTTGATGCGTCTGCTCTGTTTCGGAATCTGCTTCATGTCTGGGAAAGTCTTCCTCTGAAAAGTGGACTTGTCGACCAGCTTCGACGTCCATTCCTGTGCCGTCAGTTATGAAAGCTCGACCTTCTCCTCGGCGTGGCTGAGGTTTGAATCGACCAAATTGCAGATTCTGAGTGGGACGCTTCTTCTGCTGGTAATCTCGGTCTTCGTGGCGTTCATCCTGTCTCAGAGCTTCGATACGTTTCAGGGTCTCTTCCAACTCGCTCAGCGTGTCGAACCGCTGACCCTGGAGAGTAGTCTTCAGCCGACAATCGCTCAATGCCTTGATGAAACGACGAACGTGAGCCTCTCGATCCGTGGTTGGCCTCTCAAAAGCGATGTCAGCTTTCTTGGCAGCTCGGTTGAGTCGATACAAAACCATCCGAGGTGTTTCCGATTCACGAATCTCCATAGCGTAGTATCGTTCGGCTTTCGAGTCGATGCTGCGGCACCATTCTTTCTTGAACACATGCGACAGCTTCTTCCAGTCTGAGCGCGTTGAGTCGGGAAGCTGAGCACACCAATCTTTCAGTGATCCTGAGAGTCTCATCCTCAGCTGAACGATGCGGGTCTTCTCATCCCATGGCGCCATAGTCGCGTTGTACATGAACCGTTCCCACCAGTTAACGCGATCATCAAGAGAGCCTCGCTCGTCGAACTTCTCCAGAGCGTCGTGAGGGATCATAGCTTGGACTACGACCCGGGTTCCGGAGGCAGCATCTGAGCTCTTGGATTGAGCTGCAACGCCGAACTGACCTTCGAGTTCATCTTGAGACGAGTCGCTTGAGCTCGAACTGTCCGATCCCCAGTCATCATCGTCAGGTTTTCTGGACCTTGACGTACGTGCCTTGCTGCTTCGCTTAGATGCGGAGCTTGGTGTTCGACTAGAGGACTTGGTCCGGTTACTCTGAGACGAGCTTTGAGTCTTGGTCGTCTTGTCGCGTGACTCGGCGGGTTCAGCTTGGCGTTGGTTCGCTTGCACCATCTGATGCATGACATCTGTCAATCTGTCTAGCTTCACCAAGACCGGGTCGATCACTGTCAGAATTACAGACGACTCAGCTGGAGTTCGAGAGAGATCCTGCGAATCAGTCAAGTGGCTCGACCGAGTCTGGGAGTCCGCTTGAACACGAAGCTGTTCTTGATCGGCCAGCAATTGACGGAGTTTTTCTTCCCGTTCAGCTACTGCTCTTTCATGAGCTGCTTGTGCCTGGGCATGTTCTTCTTTCAGTCTCAACAGTTCCACATCATGTTCAGCTCGAGTTTTGGCAGCGCGTTCATCGTGAATTCTCTGCAACTCCTCTTGCCAAGCTCTGATTTCGGCCTCTTGAGGTTTCTTCTGTACCCCCAACAGGTACTGAGCTCGAGTCTCATCTTCTTTACGTTTCTCAGTTTCGGCGACAACTCGTTGCTCGGCCAATCTCTCCAAGGCTTCCAGTTGCTTGCGCTGCTCCACTTGAGTCCTACGCTGAGCGTCAGACATTTGAGCGTTCGTAGCTTGTAGCTTCTGGTATTCTTCGTGAAGCTTAGTTTGTTCGCGCCGGTTATCTTCCAATGCGGCCTGTAGTCGAGCTTCGGTGTTCTTTCGTTGTTCCTGCTCCGCAGAAAATCGAGCCCACGCAGTAGCTTCGCTCCGAGTCAGACCTTGTTGAGCTGACGAGTTGTCAGCGTTCGACTGAGCGCTCGGACGGCCAAACCAGAATCCTTCTAGTCCGGCGCGGACACTTGGAGATGGTCCCAAGTCGGGCTTAGCAGTGGCAACCTCAGCTTGGCTCTCAGATGTTCGCTTAGACTCTGGACTACCGGGTAGTGGAATTTGAGCTGGGTGTCTGGTCATGGGCTCTCCCGCTTCAGTTCTCGCCTGAATCGGACGAGGTTGAGGCGGGTCTGGTGTGATGGAAATCATCATTCCTGGGGTTGAGCTCCGAGTGACACCTACAGTCGAACCCCGCATTACTGTGGCGGTCGACATAGGAAGATGCGTCCCCGACCCGAGCATGTAGTCCGTGACAGACATTAGCGACGAGCCAGATGAACTGTACGACATATTCCCACTCTCATCAGTCACCTTCAGAGACAAGTCAGAATTGGGGCCGGCGCCCACCATACTGGGCACTGAGTCACTCATAGCTTCGGGTCGATCTTCAGAAACAGCATCACTGGAGTCACGCCAACTCGGGATGGACCCACTGGCCGACGATCTTATCAGCAACGGACGTTTACGTGCTGGTTCCTCTTCGAGGCTTGAAGCTGGGCTTCTGGGTCGGAGGCCGGTCAGCTGAAGTCGCATAACTACCTCATGACCCAAGAAGAGTTGAGTATCCTCATCCATGATAGCGTCACCATCCTTGTCCAGCACAAATCCCGTTCTGGGATCACTCGTCTGAGCTGAGGCCGTTAACTGCGGATCCGAGGGGGACCGAACGTAGTATGGCGTTGATCCTACTGCGAGTTTCCAGGCAGTCAACTCCGCTCGGATGAAATGTCCGATGCGTTCAACTTCCAACCTGATCTGCGATTCAGGTACTCCTGACACTTCAACCAGAGTGTGCCACGTCGGAACTTGGTTCCGGAACTCATATCCAGCCTCATGCAACATAGTCTGAAGCAGGGCGACGCACGCGATGGGCGGCATCAACCCCAGCGAAACTCGAACTGCTTTGAGGTCGGACACTATCGGAATTCGACGTCGTTCAGCATTGAAGACATTCAGCCATCGAGCTGCAGGAGATCGAGTCACTGACATCAAATGTCTAGCCGTAGCTCCGGCTGCTCGGATGAAACCCCAGAGATCGTACCCCTCGTGACGTGGAGCATATGCCATATCGACAGGATGTACAATTCCAGGAGGGAGAGACATCCAGAGTTCGAGCTGGGATCTGCCATAAGTGATCATCTCAGCCTCGGTCATCTCAGAAGGATGGGCCAAACTCAGGTTCTGAGCCTCTCCAATTTCAGGCACACCTCTCAGTCGTTGAAACGGTCGCTGATCTGGCCAGAGTGAACTCGACCAGGCTCCGCCACTTGTTGCGCCAAAGTAGCCTGCTCCTGGAGCGTAATTGAACCGGACGGGGTCCGTCCCAGTCCAAACTGGGCTCTGCTCTCTCAGCTGCATCTCACGATTTCCCAATAAGCTCAGTGCACCACCCTCGACTTGGCTACCGCGAGGATTCGCGGCAGTTGGCTCCGGGTTAGCACTTGGCAGTCGGGAGGTCGTCGTCGAAGCCTCGGATTTATCTTGAGGCGCAATGTTCTGGTGCTTAGCGGGCACAGCTTGGCTTCGACTTTCGTCAGTTCGGGCGCTCGGGTGAGCGCCCACTTCGTCACCTTGGCCAGTCCCAGACGGTTTCATCTCAGGTGAACTTAGTGACGACACAACATCCTCCGGTATCGGGGGAGCTTCGGGCTCAGCGCTTGGTTCAGTCTCACTGGGACGTGGCACCTCCACTTCAGCGCTGGGTGCCGAGACTTCTAGGGTCGATTGATTCGACCCAGACTTCTTGGCTTCCTTCGGCTCCACTTCAGCCGGCAATCCAGCAACACGCAGGCTCCGCCGTAGCGAAGACTCCGTCTTCTCACCTTTCCTTTTCGACGCACTTGGACTTGGCTTAGTCGACATAGTTGACTCTCGTCCGTCCAAAGTCGTTTCCTGATCCGGGCACGCGCACCAGTTGTGGTGAGGTGCGGGCAACTTCCCAGCGTCCAGAATAAACCTTGAATGAAACTTGAATCAGCAAACCTTGAATCTAAGTCCAGGGGGGCTCAGAGTCTTAGAGTCTCAGCTGAGAGGTCTCAGCTGTACTCGACGGAGACTCGGCCACCACCTCTGAACCCGAACTCTTGGTCTGACGCGGCGTGTGCGCCTCCCTTGCGATCCCCTTGACGGTTCTTGCTGGGGCTACGCTTTGGGCCCAGACGTCAGCCAACCACGTCTTCTTGTTCCTTGTCCAGTCGTCCCTTGGTACTCTCCGAACGAAGCCGGCTCCTCGCTCAACAGGCCTTCGCTCGCACGTGTCCTCAACCCGATTTGCCCCGGGGTTTTCTTTATGTAGACACGACTCCACACACACACTTGTCTGCTCCTTCCAAGACCGCAGACCCGGTCTTCCTTGCTTCTCCTCTTCCTCCAGGCGGCTCCAGCTGAGAGCCGCGTACACAGGTCTTCACTCGCCCCCCGACCTAGGGTGGCTCCGAGAGTTGGCTCGAGCTGAGCCGGTCTTGATCCAGGGTTCTCGCCTCTGCGCCCTGGGACTTCCGCGCGGCACTCAATCTGAGCGCCGCGTACACAGGTCTTCACTCGCCCCCCCCCCCGACCTAGGATGGCTCCGAGAAATTGGCTCGGTTTGAGCCTGTCGTAATCCAGGGTTCTCGTCTCTGCCCTGGGACTTCCGCGCACCACGTCTTGTCGTAGACGGAACGGCTGAGCGGGGAAAACACGGTCCCAAGCTCAGCGCCAAAGTGATATGAAATACGCGTCAGGTACAGCCGCCTAGTCGACCTGCCAACGCGTAAGGAAATATGAAATAGTCTCTTGGGTACCCCTTCACACCGAGGTACACCCAAAAGGTCTATATGGGGCCTGAGTTCTGTTGGATTCTCCTAAGACACCCTTTTCCGCAGCAGCAAACTTAACGCTGTGGCCTTCGGGGCAAATTCGATTCTGATTGATACTTTACACATGCAAACAAAGACCTATCAAGGGAGGGCGCTCGGCTTCCTTCGGAGCGCACCCAAACAAAGGTGAAAAGAAAGATATCGTCTTGCGAGCTGCCAGCAAGCCGAATGGCGAGCGGCGCTTCAACGTGAGTCTGGCCAATGACAGGCCGAGCTCAACAAAGTCCAGCGACGTCAGGAAGTGACTCAGCGATGCTTCACTGATGAGTAGCGGATCTTGAGTTTCTCATTGGCTGGTCGAGGTGTGTCATCTGGGTTCACCGGATTGTGCCACAGCTGATTTGTCTCCGGTCATCATTTGATGACGCGACTCTCCGGCGTGCGGCGACCATTCAGCCAACCGTCGGCGACCAGCCAAGACCCCCGGGGTTCAGATAAGATCTATGCCGACACTCTCAGTGTCAAGGTCCATCAGCATCCATCTCTTGCTGAAGTCCATCGCAACTCGCTGAGACTCGAAATGTCCAGCTGAGCTCATGCGCACACTTCTGCAATAGCTGAGCTCCATTGTAGCCAGGACGAACACCTCTTTGCTGAGACTCACCATCCACAAACCCATGTCTTCTGAGTTCAGCGACTCACTACTGAGGCTGTCCGAGCTCAGCTATACTTGGCTTGACCCCTTCGAGCTGAGCAGAGATGCCGTAGCCTTCGCCACTCCGAGCTCCGCGAGCAGTTTGTCTAAGCAGGACGAGCTCAGTCGCGCATGACTTGTCCATTGCCAGCACACTTCGGTCGCTCCACTGCTTCAGATTGAGAGCAGACGAGGCTGGGCACACTGCATTCGAGCTCAGAAAGGGGTTCACTGAGGCGCGAGGGGCTTGGTTATGCTTAGCTCGTGGTCATCGAATGCTCAGCAGCTCCAAGGTGTTGTTGCTCAGACTCCATCATCCTCAGTGTAATCGGGCTGAGCCGTCTCCTCAGCATGACTGGGTCGTTTCCACTTCACTTCAAATTATCTCAAGCCAGTTGAAGGTGGGGCAGCAGGTGTTGGGTTCAGTCATCGTCTGGCCAATCACGAGTGATTCTCATCTGAGAGTGGTCGCTGGCAGATGCTTGAGGAATTCTCCCAGAAATCTGGGGGGAGCTTCGTCACACATTCCAGCTCTGTGGTCCCGTAATTAGCCTCAGTCTGACTATTCACCTTGCTCGCATACGCTACGGGCTGCCACCCGTGTCCGTGATCTTGCATTAAACACGCGCCGAGACCCACCTTACTCGCATCCGTGACCAGCCTGAACGGCAACGCGAAATTAGGATAGATCAGTAGGGGTTTGGTGATTAGCACCGCCTTCACTTGCTCGAAAGCAGTTTGTTGCGCCACCGTCCACTCCCACGGCACATCTTTTCGTAGCAGCTTCGTCATCGGGGCCATTATCGACCCGAACCCCTCATTAAAGCAGCGGTAGTACCCCGCGAGGTGTACAAACCTTTTGATTTCAACCGCGTCCTACGGCTGTGGGAAGTCTCGTACCGCCGAGATTAGTCGCTCCAGAGGTCGCACACCCTCCGAACTAAGCTCGTGGCCCAAATACTCCATGCGTTCAGTAGCAAAAACGCACTTTTTCAGCTTCAACGTCAATCCGGCGGCTGCCAGACGCTCCAAAACACACGCCAATTCTATCACGTGCTGCTCAATGCCGCCCTTCGTGTAGATCACGATATCATCTAAGTAAACCAGGCACGTAGTCCACGTCAGCCCCCGTAGTACGCTATTCATCATTCTTTGGAAGGTAGAGGGCGCATTTGTCAAGCCGAAAGGCATTCTAACAAATTGATAAAGACCTTGTTTCGTTAGAAACGCAGTTTTTGCCTTATCATCGTCAGCCATCTTGATCTGCCAGTACCCGGCCTTCAAATCGAGCGTACTGAACAGCAGTGCGCCACCGAGAGCCTCCAAAGTTTAATCAATCCGAGGTAAGGGATACACGTCCTTATTCGTAATCTTGTTGAGGGCTCGGTAGTCCACGCAGAATCGAACCTCGCCATCTTTCTTTTTCACCAGGACGACGGGGAAACCCCACGCGCCGTTACCCTCCTCAATGACGCCAGCCGCCAACATTTTGCGCACATTCGTCTCCACGACCGCGTCTTCGGTCTGAGCCTGCCTGCGCCTTTTCAGCATGATCGGGGTAGCCTCCCCCGTATCAATATGGTGCTCAGTACTTAGGGCAGTAGCAGGCGGACAGTCGCCCGTGTCCTGCACCAGCTGCCGATACACCCGCAGCAGTTTGACGATCAGACTCCGGCTGTCGTCGTCGTCGACACCTACTTTCACCTCACTCTCGTCTTCGAGCGGCGTCTTGCTGTCGCCACCTAACTCATCAATCCACGCCTTCACGTGGTCTCGCCGGAACTCGCCACTCATTTTCAGGACCGCGACGTCACCGTCGACCGGAATCAACGTGCCGAGCTCGCGCTTAGCTGGTAGTCTCGCCCTTTCCCCGCCTGCATTCACGGCCGGCACCCAGGCCTTTCCGTTTCTGATCTTGGTGACCGTGGGGGCCAACATCACGGCGCCGGTGTATGCCGCTGGCAAGAAGATGCCCGTCTCGCCATCCTCAGCCGTCACCGACACCTCAACCGGGGTGACCGTCCTGCCCTCGAGCTGCCTCTTGCGCACCATGCGCACTACCGCCACTCGTGCACCACCCGCCGTGCTGCACGTCCGAAACGGTATCACCACGTTCCGCCCTGTCCGGCTGTACCGCACCTCGTTGCTGTTGAAGTCCATGGTAGCCCCATGGCTTCTCATGAAGTCGACGCCAATCAGGAACTCGTCGGTGCACCCGTCGACGATGCACGCGTCGATGGAGTTCACCTCGTCGAACACGGTCGTCATCTCGAACCTCCACACGCCCACTACGTCGAGCAGGAAGCCGCCGATTCCCTCCACATAGTCCACCGGGGCCTCGGCCGTCACCCGGTCGCCGAATTTCATCCAGTCAGTACCCGCTACAGTGTAGCGAGCACCACTGTCTAGTTTCACGTGTCGCCTCGCTCCAGCCACCGTCATCTCGGCCGTCGGAAGGCCGTCGTCTGCGCCTACATACTCCGCTGTCTCGTCGACCAGCGTGCTTCTCGCCGGCACCGTGTCTCGTCGGTGTTGCACGAGACTCACTCGCGCAGCCCCGCCACGCGGCCTCACCGTCTCACCCGTCGAATTGTCAGCCTGCTGCAGCTTTCGCTGCAACATCTCACCCATGGTGCCCTCCGCGACGCGCTGCCGCTCTACCCGCAGCTCCTCTGCCGCGCGCTGAGCTTCCTCCGCGCTCACCCGCTCTTCGGCACGCCGCCTCGCCATCAGTACCTTCACGCGACGCCGCTTCCGCAGCTTCCGGGCTCGTCGCCGCGCCAGCCGTGCTCGCTGCACGTCGTTGCTCACCTCGCCGTCACCGGACTCCTCGCTCGCTTCCGGCTCCTCCGAGCTCGCCACTTCGTCCTTGCTACCGTTCTCGGCCACTACGGACGGCACCCCGACCGGGTCCGCCTCGACTGCTGCCCCGGTAGCCGACGCGTCGACCGTCGGAAGGTCGGCGCCTTCTCCAGTCTGAAGCCGCTTGCAGGTGTCGCCGCCGAGCGACGTACCGCCGCCTTCTCCAGTGTGATGTTCGTCTCCGACGTCACCAGCTCTCGGCACTTCTCCTTCGCGCTGCTCAGCAGGTCGTTCCTGCCGACTTCCTTCGCTTCGTCGCGCGTCAACGCGCCAACTGACGCGCACTCGTCGCCCTCCGTCGCGACCTTGGGCGTCGCCCTCACATACTTCGCTGAGGCCATTGCCGGCCTCACCGTCGCGACGTATCGCGCAGCGCGCTCTCCGTCACGCGCCGCCGCATCTTCTTTCATCATCTCCACCACTCCGCCTTGGCTCCGAGCGGCCATCGCTGTCTCGCTCGTCACTTGGCGTACGGCCGCTGCCGTCACCGTGTCCTCCGCCGCCGTCATCATCTCTCCATTCCCCTCGTCACTGGGGTGACTCGCCGTCGTCTCCTCGTCCGCCCTCGTCGTCTGCTCCTCCTCCTTCGTCTCGAGTCCGCGTCTAGCAGTCCGTACTGCTAAAACACGTCCTCCTTCGGCTCCACCTACGACCATCTTCTCCTGTTGGGGCATCTCGTCGCGCGCCGGACGCCATACCCCCTCTACCGCGCCCGGTCGTCGTTTTCCGCCGACGTTCGCGACTTCTGCCCCCGCTGTTTCATGTACTCGTCATTGCGAGCTTTTGCCGCCTCATCTGGGCACACCCGAGCGTAGTGCCCAGTCTTGTTGCACGCGTAGCATTTAGACTCATTCGGGCATTGCATCGCCCAGTGACCTGCCTGCCCGCACTGGAAACAGACGCTGGTGCTGGCCTGGTTAACGCCGCCTGCTCTCCCGTCCGCCACGGCCCGCCGACTCGAAGGCTGCCCACTGTCTGAGCCGCGCTTCTCTTCCGACACCACTTGTCGTACAGCGGCCTTCACCCGCTTCTTCCGCGGCTTGGCGTCGGACTCGTCACTGCTGGACTCGATCGCCTCGCGCTTCGGCTTCGTCCTCGCCACCGGCTTCCTCGTCACCGTCTTGTTCGCCACCGGGGATGCGGCTGACCGCTTCCGCTCCACCTTACGCGGCTCGTACCAATACTTGCCGTTCCATAGGTGCCCTGGTGGCGGATCCCACGTGCCGGAGTACCCATTGTAGACCCCCTGGGGATTCGAAAAGAGCGCCACATGCTCGACATCCTCTCTCGTCATCGTACTGCCGTCTCCACCGGCTGCAGTACTCGTCATCTGGGCGGGCAGGTTCGTGCCGCCAATACCGGGGATCATCATCATCTGGCCGTTGGTGCCATCCATAGGAATCAGGTACGGACTCGGCACCGTCACCCACGGAAGTCCTACATTAATCATCCCTTGCGCCACGTTGTCCATAGGATCGTCGATGTCCGTCGCCTTGTCCACCGCTTCTTCGAGTGTCTTCGGCTTGGGAGATTGGCGAACTATTTTCTTAGTCGTCTTGTCTAGGCAGCGGTAGAACTGCGCTAACAATACACGTTCACTGATCTTGTTCCGACCCACCACATATCTTAGCCCTGTTGCAAAATCAGCATAGGTCTCGCCAGGCATCATCCGACGCATGCTCACGCGCCATTCAGCAGCTGACTTGTCCAGCTTTTCGCCATACCGCCGGAGTAGGGCCTTCTTCAAGTTGCTCCAGGTCTTCTTCCTGGTGGGAAGGCGGCGGTTCATGTTGACCCACCAACGTGCCGCGTTTTCCATGAGCTTATTGCCCATAATGTAGTACAGGGCCTTGTCGGTCCACTTCCCTCGGCCGGACTCTTCCGCGCCCTTCAGAGCCAGGTCGACCCTGTCAATCCACGTCGAGACAGAGACTTTCGGGGAGGGTGTGTAGGTCGGCAGTTCCAGATCCTTCACACTCTTCCGCCTTGGTTGCCGTGCGTCATCGCGCTCGTTCCTCCGCTCACTACGCCGCTCGCGTCGCTGCGTACGGCGCCGGTCACGTCGCGCACGCCGCTCACCCGAGCTGTTCTCGTCATCCGAGCTGTCGCCTGCGTCGCTGTCTTCGTCGTCTCGCTCCGAGTCGCTACCGGCGCTGTCATCCGGGTCGTTGCCGTCGTCGCTGCTGCTCTCCGCCTCCGACGAGCTGCCGCCGTCATCCGGAGGCCCAGGTGAGCGTCCTGCAAGTCGCTCAGGTTGCCTCGGTGCCCGCTGACCGTGCTGCGTCGTGGATCGCGCGCCTGCCGCCGCGGGCTGTTGCAGCCTGGTGACAATGTCCGTCAGTTGCTGGACGGCCGTGGCCATCGCCGCCATCTCCGTATTCGGTGTCACCGTCGTCGCAGGTGGAGCTGCGCTCTCGGTCCGAGCACCCGTCGCCCGCACCTCGTCGTCTCCGTGCCGAGCTGTTTCGCCTCGTGGCGCACTTCGGTCACCCGTCGCAGCCCGTGCCACCACCGTCGCCGCCACCGGGACCGGCTCCACAACCGCCGCCACATTGGCACCTGGTGGCGGAGGCATCTCGTTTGTCGCCCCGCGTCCAGCGCCACCATCGCCGTCTTCACGTACCGCCGCCACAATTGCTTGCGCCTGCAAGCCGGCGACCACTGTCGTCAGATGCTGCAGCGCGGCCATCACTGCGGTCATCTCCGCCGACACTGCCGACTCGCCGGAGGGCTCGCCGTGACTCGTCGCCTCGGCGTCGTCTGGCGCCGACCTCTCGTCAGCCGTCGCAGTTTCGCCGTCGGTTCCTGTAGGAACTGGCGTTTCGTCGGATCCCTGACACCACGGGTCTTGCTTCGCCGTGGGTGGAGCATCCACCGAGGGGCTCAGCGTCTTCTCCTCGTCGCCACGTTCGGGGTCCTCGTCACTGCCGCCCGTATCGCCGCCGCTCTCGCTCTTCGAGCCCGGATTCTTCGCCGCTTGTCGCGTCACTCGTCGCGGCTTGCCGGATTTCGTCAAAGTCTTCGTCCTCGCCAAAGTCGAAGCCGTCATAGTGTCTCGAATGCTTCTTGCAGGCCCCTGTATGACCACCATGTAACAAGTCTAGGGACACCTGCTTGCCGGTGGGTCGTAAGGCCCAAGTGCTTTTGCTGCGCGTCGACTCGCTGTGGCCACTTCGCGCCACTGAACTGGCTTCTGTCCGTCAGGAATCCACTCGGTTCCCCCCTGCCGGACCGTACGCCTACGTATGCGTCCGCTCCTACTTTGTATTACTATTTAACGCAGTAAACGCTAGCCTAAGCCAACAATCTACCTCCTTGTGTCTGCCTGTCCTCGGCACTTTGTCGACGTGCTTCTCACGCCGCAAATTATCAACTGAGCGCTTTCCCTCTCGGTCGCGAGGTCGCCTCCTCACCGCTGATTCGCGGATCCTGCGAGCCGAGGTACTTCAAGCACCCCATCTCCAAACCCGCCGTTTAGTCAACCCTCGTGGCCCGCTTGGCCTTCACATCGTGGGGTCCAGTCGCTCTCCAGCCGGGTGGCGAACCCAGACCCGGCTGCTCGCTCTCGCTTCGTGACCGCTCGTCGTCACACACCGCCGGCTGTCGGCCTTTCGGCACCCTCGGACGCTTCCGTCCTACTTGCGCACCCTTCTCATCGCCGCCTGGCGTCCGTCTGTCCTGCCCGACGGTCGCCCATACCGGCAACCTATTACAGCAGTGTGACATTGCGGTACCGCAGTATGACATTGCGGTAACGCAGTTTGACATTGCAGTAGTTACCGCAGTATGTGATTGAGATAGCGATTTGCTCAAGCCACTACGCAAATACACACTGAGGCGTCGGTACTCGTTGCCTGCGCCTACAGCAAACGCTGCTTCACATGCCTTGATCCTTTCAGTTCCTGTAACAATGTACGGCGACAAAGGTGAAGCCGCTGGCCGCTGACTATCGCCGTGTGTGTGGGGGACATGAGGAGCACCAAGAACACTTGCTGAACGCGGCACTCGACGTTACGTAATTGTGCTCGAAGCTGCGACGGCCACCCTGGCAGGGCTGGGCGTGCTACTCGCATCAAATCAACGCTAACGGCACCTTAAAAAAAGGCGAGCATATACTTATTAGAGATGGAGCCCCCATTTCATGGCATCCGCCAACTATTGCTAATTTTAATGTGCCAGCACCCCAGTCTAGTGGTGTCAGTTCGAACAATGTGTCAAACAAGAGGTGTTGGCCGGAGTTACTCGACCAAGGATACTTAAACAGGCCAGGAAAGATCTTAAAATAATTGATTTTTCGCCGTCGCGGCAAACTGTAGCAGGATTGGTCGGCTGAATCGTAGCTACAAGTAGTTAGACTGCCGAGACAATCTGTGGAAGTCAGAATCGTAGCTAGCTAATTAGCGAAGGTGGTCTTAGGAAACAGTGAATGATCTTAGGTACCGGTGGAGACCGGTGAATGCTCTAATAAGGTACCGGTCGGAACCGGTGGTTGTTCATAAGTACCGATGGAGATCGGTGGATACTTACTCTTGGGGCTGTTGTGCAAGCAACAGTACGTAGGCAGTTGCGACGAACGAAATGCATTTTCTTCCCACGGAGAAAGAGGAGGAGAAAACCTTGCAGACCGGGCACAGGCTACCGTCAACTGCATAGTGCTGTGAGCTGGCTGAGCTCGACACGCCATCTTAACACTCCCACTTCGAATCTGCCTTGCTCTCAGCCTCCTAGTTCGCAAGCTAGTCACGGCCGTCTGCATTGCCATCATCAATGGCGACATCACGTTAATATGGCAAACCAGCATTGCCTCTTTTTTCTAAAAAAAACAGCACTACCGTTTGTGGCAAACCAGTATTGCCTCTTTTTCCTAAAAAAACAGCACTACCGATTTAAGGTGATACCGAAACTTGTTTGCGAAATAGCGTCGTTCCCAGTGCACACCAGCGCGGCAGGATCTGTGAGGCGGCCCGGACGAAGAGATGGCGTGCAGTCGCCCGAGGCGAGCACAGAGCAACTACCAGCGGCCTTGCGGCGTCACGTGGAGCGCCGCTAAGATTGATGCATGAGATCTCCATTTACTATAGTTTAATCAAGATGTATACTCTGAATTTGAAGATCGTGTATTCCAACTCATACTTTAATCGAGATATATACTCTGCTCGTGTTTTCCGACTCATACTTCATGTTCACTGAAAAATTTGTCTCGCGACCCTACTCTGTTCGTTCGCTGGACTTTGGTGGCCTGGGGTATATTGCAGACTCGAAGCACTTGGCTGGCTTGGTGGGCTTTGCTGACTTGGTGCACGTTGGGAGCTCGCTTCACTTTGTTGAATTGACGTATGGTGCTGGTTTGCCGTACTTTGCTGGCTTGGCGAACGTTGTTGACACGCTGTGCCTTCAGGGGCCCATCGTGTTACAGGGTTGGGATCGGATTGATGTTGTGCCTTGAGCTTGGCCAATACTGAAGACCTGCGTATGTTTCCATTGTTGCTGAAGAGCCGATTGGAGAGATAGAAGCGATGGTACTTATCCCAGCAAGTCCAAGTTCTTTGCGGACAGGTGAATGGAGTATTGGCGTCGCCATGTGCAACCCTGCAAAGGCTCGCCGAATGCGAAAGACAGTAATCGGTAACCTTAGTGGGGTACCTGCCTTCGTAGCGACAAACAACGCATTCTCGTTTTCTTCTGCTCTTGCCCTAGAATAATTGCTTTGAAGACACCACGTCACACTGTGTTTGGAGGCTGTGAGCACTTGCCGCAGCGTAGCCACTACTTGGCGGAGTAACACTGGTTGTTGATGCAGTTTCTCTGGTGGTGCTGCTGCCAAAAGCCATTCTTCCGTCACTGGCGCTTCTTTCCACCTGCCCGAAATGAACTCAGACACTAACTCCGTAAGGAACGTTCTGTGGGGGTCTCGGTCTCTTGAAGTATCAATTGCCATCCGACGTGACAAATACGCGTTGGTGCGCGCGATATCGATGAGTGCCAGGGCTAATTTTTTATGCCATCGTTTGTAGGAATGGCCGTCAGCAAGTGAAAATATTGCACGTATCTGGTCTAACCGGTCAACACCTTGCATGTTTTGGTTGTATTCTAAAATACAGGCTGGAGCAGGAAACTGGAGACTTGTAGCTCCAATTCGTCGAGTCACCGTTGTTGTGGTGGACGGATCAGCATTGGTGACCATTGTCACGATGCTGCCGTCGCACCATGACGCTGCGAGCGCTGGAAATCGACTGTTGATAATCACCTCGAGCTGACTCCTCTTTTTGCATGATGGTGTGCTTTGATAATGTTTGCTCCCCCCTCGCACTGTTCCTCGTCCGTACAATCCTTTCAGCCGTAGATCCATGAGCAATTGGACACTTGTGTAGTAGTTGCCCATGTTAATGATCCGACGGGAACAGAAGTAGGGCCTTACTACCTCAAGTACATGCTTGCGCACTTGTTGGACATCATCTAGCTCCTCGCGCAGCTGCTGCATCTCGGCTGGAGTAACCACGTGCTTCAGGCGATCAGAAATTTCACTATTGTTGCAGTGGAGACGATAATTCAGAGCAATCCAAGTGGTCGAGCAGCACACCACGTAGATTCTGAAATGATACTTTCCACCAGGCTTTTGTGGATTATAGACAATGAGATGCCGTCCGTGGCGGGACCGGCAAGCAATGCTGGCTTCGTCCAAAGCCAGATCACGTCCTACTTCAACGTATCGTCCACCAGTACATTTGAGTAGATTCAGCAAGGGTCGAATTCGGGCTGCTGGATCTCGTTCAACCGCTACACCAGGTTCAGCGCGAAACCTCAAACAGCGTCGAATCAACTTGAATCTACGCAGACTCATAACAGTGTCCAAACTAGTAGATGCTCCACCAAAAATCGCATCTTCGGTCTGTTGCCCCCAGTAGTTAGAATATTCTCCTTTGTCAGTGAGAGTCATGTAGAACATGATGCCAAGAAAAGTCATGAGCTCTTCCATTGTGAACGGTTTGGTGATTCGAATCTCCTTAGCAGCTGCATACTGATTGGTCTCTAGGACAACTTGTTTCCAAAAGTAGACTGGGATGTAGGCGAAGAAACTCGAAGAGACCGAGTGAGCAAATATATGACTGTATTCGGGTAGTAATCGTGTCGTAGTGCTGTCATCTGGGTGAGTGTACAAATCGCTGGGGGCTTCCATTTCCAGCTCGGGCTCGAAACGCATACCCTTCACTACCTCAACCTCTGAAAGACTCGCTGGCAAAAACCGTTCGGGATCCCACAGCTCGTAGTCTTCTTCGTCAGATGCAATTTCAAGCTCGTCAAGTGATAAGTCCAGATTCAGCTCCTCTTTCACCACCGTGTCTGTCAAATCACGCCACGCCGGTTTATTGGGTAGGCGCATCAGGGCCTGGTAATTGTCGATACCCCGCTGTACAGTTGCTATTGTGAGCGCTTCCACAGCATTTTGAAACTGGGTATCAAGCCACATAACTTGTAGAATAGCCCCGTTCTTTGGTTTCTTGACGCGACGACATACTCGGCCTACAATATAGGCCGTGCCTACACACCTGTAAATCTTGGTTTTGTGGTTCTGCATCCACGGTTCCTTTGACGGCGAAAACGCCACCAGCTGCTTCATTAAGAGGTGCACAATACTTGGTGTAGTTGGAGTGCGATTGCGAAGTGTGACACTTGTTGCGGCGCTAGTCGATGCTATTGGAGACGCATTATTTCGACCTGTGCTAATAGAGCTTTGTCGTCTTGGTGTCGTCGCCACGCTACCTCCATGAACATTTTGAGCGGTAACGCGCAGGCGACCGCCAGAACTTTCACCACTGCCACAACCTTGACTTGGCCAAGCAACATGGACACCATGACCAGGAACATGATCTGTCCACCAGTCCCCACATTCGGAAGTATCCACAACTTCACCACTATCCACAACGCGACTACTACCTCGTGCTGTCATAGGAGTGGCGCAATCACCTTTGCCACGCCCAGCGAGCCGTCGTCCACCAGCGGCAACGTCACCGCGTCCACGACCGGGAGCATACACCACGCCATCAACGGCGGCGCCGTCACCAACACCACGACCTGGCCCGGGAGCGGCGCGGTCACCTTCACCACGTCCGGCAAGTCGCCGTCCACACACAGCACCACCACCACGTCCACGGCCGGGAGCATACACCACGCCATCAACGGCGGCGCCGTCACCAACATCACGACCTGGCACGGGAGCGGCGCGGTCACCTTCACCACGCCCGGCAAGTCGCCGTCCACGCACAGCACCACCGCCACGTCCACGACCGGGAGCATACACCACGCCATCAACGGCGGCGCCGTCACCAACATCACGACCTGGCACGGGAGCGGCACGATCGCCTTCACCACGTCCGGCAAGTCGCCGGCCACGCACAGCACCGCCACCACGCCCATGACCGGGGGCGTACACAACACCACCATCATCAACACCACGAACTGCCACGGGAGCGGCGTGATCTTCACCAAGCCCACCGACCCGCCGTTCACCCGCGGCACCGCCACCACGTCCACGACCAGGAGTATACACCACACCACCATCGGCGGCGCTGTCATCAACACTATGGCCTGGCACGGGAGCGGCGCGACTACATTGACCACGGTTATCTCCGGTATCAGATCCATCTTTGTCGCCACAGTCGTTTTCCACGCGGACCTGACCGCCTGTCACGGCGGCAGCGCTTGAATCGGCTTCCATGTTGTGCTGCAGCCCCTTGCCATCATACATAACTTGGGGGTTACCTGTATATACACATTTGGTAGCCATATCGATTAGGTTCCAAACTTGACGTGATTGCAGGGAAGTAGTGGTACTAACAATGTTGCACGAAGTGACTCAACACAGCTTCTTCCCCAAGCAAGAAATCATGACCCTCGCGTCCGGTAGCCGCACAACCTGGGAGAACATATCGATGCCTGTTGTCAAGGCCGCGCGGCGGCTTGGACGTCCACCCAGCCGCCTTCAACTCTCTCCACACACCATGAAAGTCTAACGTCGACGCTAAATGGGTAGCTTGGCTGCTTTGAGCGCCAGGTTCTTGTCCTGCCCGGCGCCTTTTCCGTGTGGAGTCCTGTGCTTCTTCCTGCAGGCGGTTTCCCGGCATTGTCAGGCAGGGGGTAAATCAGGAAATGAACGGCTCTCACGGCTGTCGCACACGGTATCCATTATTGAGGTTCGAAAGAGAGAAACTTTCACTTTAACCTAATATTTAATATGTACAAAATTTCCCTATAAATTATTTTCCACAATAAGATCTGGCACTGGCTTCAACTGATCGATGCAATACTTAGAGCAAGATATATGCTCGGTTGGACCAGTGCAATACTTAGAATAAGATAAATGCTCCGTTGGCCCCTGCAATACTTTGGACAAGATATATACTCGGTTATCGTCTCAAAAAGGGGGCAATGAGTTGTGATACACATTTTGGCAGCTGTTATACAGCATGCCGGCGCTAACAGACGCACGCTCACTATAGTGATCAATGAGCGACTCGAATTGCCGATGTTACATCCGGAAGGTGCAGACTGGTGGGGGCAATTTCGCGCCAATATTCACAGTAATGGCGCCTTTGGACTGCGTCACATTCACACGTCTACGTTACCCAGATACCATACTAGCCAAGCGCCGCCGCTATGCGGCGGTAGTTTTTATTTGTTGGAGCCGCTCAGCTCACTACGCTCGCTTCGCTATTAGTACAGACTGCCTAGTAGGCCTCTTTAATTGTGGGGTTTGAGCCCACAAACCCACAATATACCACAATTAATATCCCCGGTCAACCCACCAAAAAAATGTTAGCGAGCACTCCTAAACTTGTATTGCTGTCACTCAATACTGTAGCAAGATGTTGCCAATTACGTGTCAGCGGAATTTAAAGCCTCGCTACTCGTCTTGGGCAACAAATAGCACAACTTCACGATCTGAACAACAATTTATCGGCCTAGGTCTCCGTGCTAGGTCACTTCCTGGAGATATTTTTCAGCTGTTACCATCAAACGACTACGTCGTCAGAGGCGCTCGTATGCCGTTAAGGTTGCTGATGCACGTGCACATGATAGACCGCGGTACTGTACAATAGATGCCTTATCACAGCTTTACAGCAGTTGTATGGCGCATTGACTATTAAAATAATACGACCATCCCAACACTACCACCGTGGAATCGGATTTTTCGGTCATCGGTTAGGAACGAGATCAGTATCGACACTCGCTGACAGATTTTTCACTCGAGGGAATTCTGCACGCGAAGCAATTCGTACGAATAGCTTCACTACCGGTAGAGACAGAAGAAGACTTGGCAAGTCCACATGATGCAATCATTGTCAGACAGTTATCTTATTGTTTGTATCGTCCCACACCATACCACAATTAAGTTACCGTTTCAGCCCACCATTAAGCTAATCGTGGTGTTTCCCCCAAAACCCACCATTAAAGAGGCCTGCTGCCTACGCTACGCTACGGCAGTGGGGCTACCCGTTCCGCTCGCCTCGTCGGCTCGCTGCACTACTCAAGGTGCTATGTTGGTGAGTCTGAGGAAGGGCGGTCCCTGCGGTCCCACTATATCGACCGATGGGGCCGCCTTCGCTGCGCTCGGCAGCTTTATAGCCAATGAAGGCCGCCTTCGCTGCGCTCGGCAGCAGTATTTGTGCCCAATGAAGGATTTTTAGCATTAATGCTCAATGTATGTCGTAGATCGCGAATTTCGGCCAATCATAATTCAGGTGATATTTTTGTTACTGACGGACGGCGTTGCTCTGATTGATGCTTTAGACTAGCCGAGCGCCGCCCGGTCCGCGGGCGGAGGTATTAATATTCATATTTGTGTTTTTATTAAGTCAAGCGCCACCGCTGCGCGGCGGGGTGATATAACGCCCCCGTTCCGCTCGCCTTACGGGCTCGCTGCACTACTCGCCGTGTTATGATAATTAATTAAAGGAGGGCGGGCCCTATCGGTCCCGCTATATCGACAGGGTAGGCCGCCTTCGGCGGCGGGGCCGCCTTCGCTGCGCTCGGCAGCATTTTGGCCAATGGGGGCCGCCGTCGCTTCGCTCGGCAGCGTCCCGGTTTTCCATTCTTCTAACGCACTTCTATTTTTGTAATTTTTGCATAATAGAAGCCAGTCCGGAGGATGGTGAGATGCGATAGAGTGGGTGATTAATAGGTGGTCGTGCTCTTACTATGATATGCGACAGGGGAGGTCGATGCTGCAAGACGGGGACCCCTACCGACGGACCGCCGACACACAAACAAAGCTCGTACTCTGTTAGTTGTTGTGGACTAGCCGAGCGCCGCCCGCTCCGCGGGCGGGGGTATTAATATTAAAATTAGTGTTTTTATTAAGCCAAGCGCCACCGCTGCGCGGCGGGGTAATATAACGCCCCCGTTCCGCTCGCCTTACGGCGTCGCTGCACTACTCGCCGTGTTATGATAATTAATTAAAGGAGGGCGGGCCCTATCGGTCCCGCTATATCGACAGGGTAGGCCGCCTTCGGCGGCGGGGCCGCCTTCGCTGCGCTCGGCAGCTTTTTGGCCAATGGGGGCCGCCGTCGCTTCGCTCGGCGGCGTTCCGTTTTTGCGCACTACATCTAGGCTAGTATGCATTCTTGTCACGCACTGCTATATTTGTAATTGTTGTATAATAGAAGCCAGTCTGGGGCATGGTGTGATGCGGTAGCGTGGGTGAGTTATGTGTGACAGGGCGACTGCGTAATATATGCCACAGGACAGGCTGAAGCCGCAGTGCAGGGACCCTACGGACGGACCACGGACGACAAAACACGTGGTACTCTGTTACCGGTAGTTGTTTAGGATGGGATGGGAAAATTGACGTTGGGCACTCTACTATTTTCATAGTTCTGATTGGTCGATCTTGACCAATCTGTGAAGCGCACTGTTTTGACCAATCAGCGATGTGGATATTGCTATGCAAAACGCGGCATTTTGCCGCGTTCTACAGGCAACTTACCGTAAAATGAAACAGCGAGTGTCACGTCGTCAAGGGGCGTACTTTGCAGGAGCGCCCATCACCACGTCAAAACGCGGCATTTTGCCGCGTTCTATAAATTGTTTGGATTGGCATCAAGACGTGTGTTCACGAAAGGGTTAACCATCCACACCAGAACATGTGCTATCCACCAAGGAGGCATCCACTTATCCGTCCATGGCTAAGACCGGCCCTTACGGTGGATAGTCTGAAAAATATTAAACTAGTGCACTACGTTGGCAACACGGCAATTCGCAGGCAACTAGAGAAGCTGCCGTGGCATTCGTTCACGTCCATTATGATCCTATCGGACCAGTCCCGGGAGCTAGACATAATGCACTCCGATTCCCACTCGCTGGCGTCTTTGCTCCTGATCCGAGACCTGCAAGCGCGTAGTTCTAGTCGGAACAGCGTCATTCAAGGAGCCCCCGGCTACTGCAAATGTATCAGTGAAATTCTGGATCCGCGTACGCAACGCACAATTTCCACGAGTGCGACCATCCTCACATTGTCGGAATTTGTACAGTCGAACGAGCTCGTTAGTTGTATCCTGACGCGAACGACAGTCGCGTACGCAGAGTGAAGGAACGAACTTGCAAATGGATGAGCAGGTAGCAATCGCTGCCTGTGAGGGAGTTGGTATTTTCTGTAGTGAGCTCACAGCTCGGGTTAGTTTCTCTCTGTTCTGTCTTCTCCCTCACGCCTGGTCTCAACTTACTGTCTCAACTGTCGTGGACAACCTCTTGGGGACAATTCCACAACTGTGGGAAAACCTCCAGCACCTTGGTGCTTTCCCGGGTGAAAAACCCACATATGCACACTACTTACCACGGCGTCAATGGTGGGAACCAGTATACAGCACTCCGCAACAGCCCCACCTACTGGTTTTCAGCATTGCGCGTTGGCTTCTCAAACTCCTCTCTCGACATCAGGCCCATTGCTGCCCTATGCTTCTCAAACGTGGCTCGAGGAAGGGGCTTGGTGAATGCATCTGCTACATTGTCGGAGCCTGGAACTCGCAGCACTTCGATTTGCTTCATTTGCACTCGCTCACGAACAAAGTGATGCCGGACGTCGATGTGTTTAGTTCTCTGATGAAAAATTGGATTGCTTGCCAATTTCTTGGCACTCTCGTTATCCACAAAAACTTCCGTCGGGGCCTTCTGCAGCACTCGTAGTTCTTTGAGCATTTGCCGAAGATGCACGACTTCTTGCACAATGAGACTCAAGGCCATATACTCAGCCTCAGTTGTATGCAGAGCTACCGTTCTTTCCGTTTGGCTACTCCATGATATTGTACTTCCGCAAAATTTCGTCAAATATCCTGCCACAGATTTTCTGTCATCAACTCGGTTAGCAAAGTCGGCATCAGCAAATGCTTGCAGATGCTGACACAACTTCTGATTCGCCCACTGAATTCCACCGAGACGAATTCCCCAGTCAGAAGTCTCCCGAAGGTATCTCAAACCTCGTTTCGCTGCTCGCCAATGCAGGATCCCAGGATTCTCCAGAAACTGGCTACACTCGCGAACCAAATAAGCTAGATCGGGACGCGAGCCCAGCATTAAATACATCATACTTCCGACTACAGATCTGTATGGCTTGGTATTCATCAGCAGCTTCTCATCGGCATCTGCAGCACACATGCCCTTCGTCAATTTCAAATCTGCTGTACTTGGCGTCTTGCACCCATTACACTTCTCCATATTGAATCGCTCCAACACCGTCTTGGTGTACTTGCTTTGACTGATGAAGATGGTCCGCTCTTGCCGATTGCGAGTTACTTCCCATCCTAGAATATAGTGCAGTTCGCCAAGGTCCTTCATCTCGAACCTTTCAATGAACATTCTCTTCATCTCATTGATGAGCTTGATGTTAGGAGCAAACAGGATGAGATCGTCCACGTACAACGGGATGAACACAAGTTGTCCATCAATGACCTTTACAGCAACACAGGCTTCTGACTTCAGAAGTGCGAAACCTTGTTCTTCCAGAAAAGCCTTCAGCAGCTGGAACCACACACGGGGTGCCTGCTTTAGGCCATATAGACTCTTCAGCAAGCGGCACACCCAGTTCTCTTTTCCCGGCACTTTAAACCCCTCAGGCTGCTCCATATAGACCTCTACGTCAATTTTGCCGTTCAGAAAGGCTGTAGTCACGTCCATTTGATGAACTTCGTAGTTCCACACGGCTGCAAGGGTCAACAGCACTCGCAGCGACTCCAATCGAACAACCGGAGAGTAAACTTCCAGATAATCGATACCATAGACTTGCATGAAGCCTTTTATCACTAATCTTGCTTTGAATCTGTCGATATTTCCATCTGCAAGATACTTCACGCGGAAAACCCACCGGTTTCGCAGCACTTTCATGTACTTCTCGCGTGGAACAAGCTCCCATGTGCAGTTTTTCATCAAGGCATCGTACTCTTTTTGGGCCGCTTGGCTCCACTGCACGGAGTACTCGCCTTTTCTGGCCTCATTTATCGTCTCGGGTTCATGAATGACACCCATCGTTAGGCAGCAGTAGTCTTGCCACCATGCAATAGCGTGTTGCTTTGCCATTTCACGCTGCATTTCTCCACGGGCTTTCTCCCATGATGCTGATGCACTCACGTAGTCATCCGTGTTGGTGCTTGAGTATGCAACATGAATGTAATCTCCAAACCATGGAGGCGGCTTGCTTGTACGACCACTCCGTGTTACTGGGTAGTCTTTTGTACTCGCATCTTCTGTAGGCACGAACTCTCGCAAGGCTCTGCATGGAGAGGTTTTTACACCTTCACCTGTGCTTGAGCCATCACTAGGTTGCGCCATCTCCGAGCTCACGGTCTCAATCGCATGAGACTTCGAAGAAGAAGACCGCACAATGGCCGGCGATTCATTTCTTGATGCATACTGTTGACTCTTCCGGCTTCGCCCGCGCTTTCTCTTTTTGCGCTTGGGCTTGCTTGTTGCAGCATCTGGAGGCACGTCTTCACCTCGCAGGTGATCTGCCTGTGATCGGTTCTCTTCTTGTGACTCAGTGCCTCGCACCTCCACAGAACCTGCGCCCTCTGACCGCTTTCGTTTCTGAGTAGCCACGGCCCCACCAGACCGGGCCTCTTCGGCAGCCCCACCAGACCTGGCACTTCTTGCTCCATCTGCCCCACCTGGAAGGTTCTGGTGTTCGCTGCCAACGCCGCTGGACTCACTATCGCAGCGCTCATTGGGATGGGCCTCGTCGAGCATAGATGGGATGGTCTCCATTGTTGCACTATCAATCCCAAGATATTGCTGCGTTGAAACATCAGACACCAATTTTGGAGTCGCTCCTTTCGCGATCCGGCCAGCCTTCTTTTCATGAAAGACGACAGTGTGACTGTAGTACCGTACTACAGTAGGGCTGTTTCGTGCATCGATTCGAGCATGATCATGCGTGTAATTTGCGAAAAATGGATATCGTACCTAGTAGGGTTCAAGCTGCAAGTGCGCAAAACCCGCAATTTTAGCGCAAGTTGCGCGCTACAGCCTCCGCGTTACCAGTGGTAACTTACCACTCATCACTGATGTCATCACAGTGATCAGCGCTGCTGCGTCTACGACGTGGAAGTTTTCTACTGCGTCGTGCTCGTTCAGCTGCGTCTTTGCGTTAGTTTGTTGGTATGGAGTCCGTTTTACGTGTTAAGTGTGCTGCATTTTACCTAAGGCTATTTCCGTAATAAAGGGCTGATGAATCTGCACGAAAGTACTTTCGTGCACTTTCAAGCACTGCACGAAACAGCCCTATCGGCTGCTAGATAGCAACACAAGGAAGGCGTACTAGTAGTACGCCTTCCTTGTGTTGCTATCTAGCAGCCGATATCCTCGTCGTTCACGACTATAGCCAACAAATATGGCTTCTCTAGCCTTGGAGTCCATCTTTCTTCTCTCAACTTTGTCAATGTACGCCAATACAGCGCAGCCAAACGTGCGCAATCGTGAATACGGAGGTTGCTCCCGATACCACACAGCATAAGGCACCTCCATATCCCTCGTCGAATTCGGCACGATGTTCACATAGTAAGTCGCCGTGACGGCAGCCTCAGCCCACAGCTCTTGCGGCAACTGGAAGTGATTGAGGAGGCATCGCATGCGCTCCGTTATCGTCCGATTCATCCTTTCAGCAACTCCATTCTGCTCCGGAGTGTGCTTGATGCTGGGAGAGCACGTCATGCCATACTTCGTCTTGCAGATGCCTCCGAGTTTTGTGTACTCCTTTGCATTGTCCATCTGTAGGTCCTTCATGCGCACATTGAGTTGCGTTCTCACATACTCGTAGTAGATTCCGAACTTTTCGTAAATCTCTGAGCGTTCTGCTAGCAGGAATAAAGTCACGAAGCGACTTGCCTCGTCGACAAATGCTGCAAAGTAGCGCTTTCCGGAGTACGATTCCACTGCGTATGGCCCCCAAATGTCCGAATGTGCTCGTTCTCCCACTAGCCACTCACGTGACGGTGCGTTGTTACTCGACCGAAAACTTTTCCTAGTCAATTTGCCCTTGACACACGACTCGCACTGAAAATCTTTCGGCAAGCGCAAGTCAAGTTTCTTCATCGGCCATTGCGCATGTCGAAACAGCGCGTTAAACGCATTGCGCCCCGGGTGACCAAGCCGGTCATGCCACAACTCCAATCGCTCTTTTCCATCAGCCATCGACACCATCACTGCATTTGGCCCACATTTCAGAGGTAGAAAGTAGAGGTTTGTGTCGTCCCTGTATGCTTTTGCCCGACACGATTGCAGTATCACATCAGCATAATCAGCCTCGTCAAAGTGACACCGAATGCGCTCTCCAAGTGCTAATGTGCGCGATGCTTGTCTGCTCACCGAGAACAAACTGCATTGCAACTCTGGTACGTAGCGTACCTCACGCAACAGCAACTTGCATCTGCCAGCTGAAGTAACCAACTCCACCTCCACATCTCCGATGCCAACTACTTCTAGCCAATTGTTGCCTCCAGTTTGCACCGTCGAACTCAAGGGTGTAAACGAAACAAACCCATCCTTTTGGTTCGTCATGTGATTTGTGGCTCCAGAATCCAAGTACCAGCGATCACGAGCAAGAGCAGTCAACCTTTGCCCCAATTTCATCAAATTCATCACAACATAAGCACTGCCACCATCACTTTCATTTGTTTCACGACCCTTACTGCTGGCATTCTTGCCTCCACTTGTCTTTGCACGCTTTTGATCTCGTTCACCGCCTTGGTCACCTATCGGCGGACGTTTACCCAAGAATGGGCATTCTCGCACTTGATGTCCGGTGCCATGACAGTGAAAGCAGCCTCCACGAGCCTTCTGGTCACTCCCACCGTGACCACGACCGCCATCACGACCTCCACCAGAATTAGCGCCTCCACGACCATCAAAGCCGCGGCCACGACCGCCCCTGCCACGGCCGCGTCCTCGACCACCTCGACCTGCACTTCGTCCACGGCCACGACCTCCTCCAGCAAAAAGAGCTCTGTCTTCCTCCGTACCCTTGGCTGAGTCCGTCTTGCGAGCTTGTGAGTGATCGTAGGCCATCTCGAGTGCTTGCTCCAGCTGCTCGTAGTTTGGCGGGTCGTCGGGGTTCTGCGATGTGTGACTCGCTAGGAACGTCTGCACCACGTTATCATAATCTCGGGGCAGCGAACCTATCAAGATTGCTGGTTTTGCGTACTCTTCAATAGGTCGCCCGACTACCGAAATGGTCTCCATGATACGACGCACCTCGCTTAAATGATCAGGCAAATTTCCTTTCGGATCAAGGCGGAGTCGACTCAACTTAGTCCTTTCTTCAGCATATTTCAAGTATGTCTTCCCCATGAAGCGTCGCTTCAATCTCTCCATCACACGATACGGGGTTGCCTCGTATTTGACAGTCTTCATTATCTGGTTCGTCATCGATTCATACAGGATCTCCTTGGTCCGCGAAGTCTTACTCACCCACTCGTCGTGATCCGATTGCTTGCTCTCTTCTGGTTCCGCAACGTCCTTGGTGCAGTATTCCCATAATTGTTTGCGTTGCAGCTTGAGTTTCACTCGCTCCAGCCACACTTCAAAATCCTTTCCATCGAACGGCGGGATGCTCTTCCTCTCATCCTTCTCTTCCTTCTTCGTAGTGGCCATCGTGGTTCAATCACAAGCTTTCCTTACTCGCGCAGGCTTGGGCTCATAACCTGACGCGAACGACAGTCGCGTACGCAGAGTGAAGGAACGAACTTGCAAATGGATGAGCAGGTAGCAATCGCTGCCTGTGAGGGAGTTGGTATTTTCTGTAGTGAGCTCACAGCTCGGGTTAGTTTCTCTCTGTTCTGTCTTCTCCCTCACGCCTGGTCTCAACTTACTGTCTCAACTGTCGTGGACAACCTCTTGGGGACAATTCCACAACTGTGGGAAAACCTCCAGCACCTTGGTGCTTTCCCGGGTGAAAAACCCACATATGCACACTACTTACCACGGCGTCAATGGTGGGAACCAGTATACAGCACTCCGCAACATATCCTTGCAATGATCTCCGAGAGTCGTGATGTGCGGGTGGTTCTCGATGAACTACTAGGCCCCCAGGGCGCCTTTTTCGAGGTGGAGCCTTCATATCTCTACTGTGACTCGAGCGAAAGGGTTTCGTTTTGGCAGTTGGCAAAGCGTGCCATGGTGCGAGGGGATATTTTGTGTGGCTATCAAGTTCGTGGTACAGATGACACGGTGCTGAATCCGGGAGCTAAAGACCAACCACGATCGTGGGTTAACGTGGACATGATCGTCATTCGGAACGAAGACGATGGCTTCGTAGCTCACGAGTCAGCGTTTGTGCCCGTAGTTTCGGAGGACTTTGAACGTACAACCCGCAGTCGCCAGATGAAGGCGACGTATTCCAGACAACGGCTTCTAGACGCAATCGCGCAGGAGTCCGATCTCAACAGTTTTACCGGATTGGGCGTCGAAGCTGATCGATCAACGATTATGCGAGCGCTATATTCTTTCGACTCGGAGGACGATGACCTCAGTGTCAGTGCTGCAAGCAGCTTGACGGATGTCTTGCCGGCACAAACTGAACAAGTGAGCGTGCGTGCGCTGATTGCCGCAGCACGAATTCTAGCGGATGCACTTGAGCAAGCCAACATCACCCACTTTAAAAATGCCTGAAGCTGGCGAACCTGAGGAATTCGTCAAAAAAATAAAAATACTTAAGTAAGCGAGATGCGTCCTTGCGAAGGTAACGACATCCTCAACTATTACTTACAAGATAACTTTGCACCGGAAACTGACGCAACAGCCAACTCTGCAATTGAAACTTCACTTGCATGATATCTCTATCCATTCATAATACTCCTCGATTGTTAGCTGGCTAGGTGTTTCGACTTAACTTTTACGGAGTATCGTCTCTTCTGGGTTTGTGCGCCTCCTCAGCACTTTTCATTTTCCGACTTGCACGAGGTGTTGCTATTGGCATCTGACCTGGCCGTCCATGAAGATATGAGCACGCAGAAGGTCATCCCGGGCCTTGAGGAGGTCATGGCCGAGGCACCATCAGATGTTGAAGTGGCACCGTCACCAACGAATCCGTTTACAGCCCCAGTGATACAACGGAAGTCCATGCTGGCGACTCAGCCAAGTCGATCTCAGATGCTAGCAATGATACCAACCACCAGAGCAGAGCTGTTGGCCAAGCAGAACAAAGCTATCACAAAGATCAAGGCCCCGCCAAAGAAAATCACTCACGCCGAGTGGTTTGCGTACCAGATCGACCAGTACATCTCGAGCCGAAAGGGACAGATTGCTACGCTATCGCTCCTAGGAGGACTGCTAATTATCCTTGGGGCAATTTTTCTCAAGGCTGTGCAGGCGGCTCGGGCATTCTCCGAGGTGGCGTGGGATTCATGGACATATCTTGCTGATCCGTGTGCTCACACCGGCCTGACCAATAATGTAAGGGTTGAGTAAGTTGACGTTTTAAGTAGCTCCAAACTTACCTAGGGGTTATTTTCTATGTGTAGGGTGTGCGCGTTGTTGGCGTGCTGACGACGTTGGTGGGCATCCTGTACTTCTCCGTGATCATGGGTTTCGTGGTTGATGGAATTCGCGAAAAAATGGATATGCTCAAGAAGGGCAAGTCGAACGTTGCGGAAGAAAATCACACAGTAAGCACAGACTTCGTAGTGATGAATCTGCTAGGACGGTAGAAAAAGCTAACTATTGGTTTTCTTGTTCTTGTACAGTTGATACTTGGATGGTCTGACAAGGCCATTTCTCTGATACGACAAATATGCCTGGCGAATGAAAGCGATAACGGTGGTGTCATCGTCGTCCTCGTTGAAATAGACAAAGAGGAGATAGAGGTGGAGCTCGAGTCTCAATTGAGAAAGGAAGAGCTGCGAGGGACGCGCGTTATCTTTCGTACGGGAACGCCAGTATTGTCCGTAGATCTGCTGAAGGTGTCAGCTCACCGTGCTAGAAGCATCATTATCATGGCAAACTCAGCAGGGGATGCAGATCGGTCCGACGCCGCTATTCTCCGCACAGTCTTGAGTCTAAAAACGCTCCCGGAGGTACGCTATGTGGCAGTGTTCGTATGTGCACAATCTCATCTCACTTAGTAAGTTTTGTGCTTGATAAATTGGTGGCAGTTATCAGGTCACATCGTCGCTGAGTTACGTGACATTGACAATGATCCATTGCTTCGGCTCGTTGGAGGAAACGATGTCGAAATTCTGGTATCGCACGATGTGATCGGACGTTTAGTGCTAATGTCTGCACGCTCACCTGGTCTCGCTCGAGTGTATGCGGCCTTATTGGGGTTCGAAGGCAACGAGTTCTACTTCAAGGAGTGGCCTGAATGCGTCGGTGTTGTGTTTAGTGAACTGGCGGAACGCTTCCCCAATGCAATTCCGCTCGGCATAAAGCGGAAACATGGAGAAGTTTTCATTTGTCCGAATGCAGACCTAATAGTGGAAGAAGGAGACAAGATTTTAGTGTTGGCAGAAGACGATGACACGTACAAGGCGTGTCCTCCGGCATCTGTTGAAGTCGGAAAAGTACCTGTACCACCACCGAAACCCCTGACAAGCGAGCGTATTTTAATGTGTGGATGGCGTCGAGATATTCGAGATATGATCCAGTTGCTGGACGCTGTCGTACGACCTGAAACTGAGCTGCATATGATTTGCGAGGAACCGGTCCACCTACGCAACAAGAGTCTGCTTGATAATGGCTTGGATATCACTACTCTCAAACACTTGACGTTGGTACATCACATTGGAAATACGGCTATCCGCAGACAGCTAGAGAAGCTGCCGTGGAGTACATTCACATCGATCATGATTTTGTCGGATCAGTCGCGAGAACTGGACATTATGCACTCCGACTCGCACTCACTGGCATCGCTGCTGCTTATCCGCGACCTACAAGCTCGCAGTTTGAAGCTAACACATGACCAATCACCTGATGCAGTCCCAGGCTATTGCAAATGCATCAGCGAAATTCTGGATCCGCGGACACAGCGTACGATCTCCACCAGCGCTACAATCCTCAAGCTCTCGGAGTTTATCCAATCGAATGAGCTCGTTAGCTGTATTTTAGCGATGATTTCCGAGAATCGAGATGTGCGCGTGGTACTGGACGAACTGTTAGGGCCCCTCGGAGCATATTTTGAAGTGGAACCTTCGACTCGGTATTGCGAATCATTAGAGAAGGTCTCGTTTTGGCAGTTAGCGAAACGTGCCATAACTCGAGGCGACATCTTGTGCGGGTACCAGGTTCACGGCGAGGAGAGCACAATTCTGAACCCGGAAGGCAAAGACGAACCTCGATTATGGAGAAACGTGGACATGATCATTGTCCGTAACGCCAAGACTACCGTGACTACGCGGAGATCGACAGTTGCCGTGGTGAATGCTGAAGACTTTGAGCGGACAACCAAGAGCCGACAAGTTAAGGATCAGATATCTCGACAGCGGCTACTGTCCTCCATCATTCAAGATGCCGATCACGGCGGGAAAAGCTCCTCGGACAGCGACGTCGATCGGAAGGCAATTTTCCGAGCACTGTCGTCATACGCTGAAGAGGGAGAGGAGACCGGCGCCAGCGGGTTTGCTGCTGCCCACCCGGCCTCGTTCACGTTCGGACAGCGGCAAACCAGTGTTCGAGGTCTGATCGCCGCCGCTCGGATGTTGGCCGACGCGTTAGAACACGCCGAAAACAACAGAAGTATGGGCAGTGACACGTGCGATGATGTCGAGGAGGCCGTGTTCGCGTTCATCAGCCCCGACTAGAACATGACATCTTTTCGACTTCAACTTGTATGTAGCCATGTCACGCTGCACGATATGGCTACACTCGTATTTAGTGTGGGACTTTGTGTGCACCACAACGTATAGGTGTACCACACCACTACAATATTTTCACTTGAGTTGAGTATGCTGGAATGTTCGAGAAAACTTCCGCAAAGTCTGTACCAGATCTGTGGTGGCTTCGTCCAGCCTTTGACTTGGGCACACATCCAAAGTGGAAAATTGACTGGGGCAGGGGGGTACACTCAGGGGCAGGTTAGGTAGCCATCATGACGGACGCGACCGCCGAGGAGTTCAAGGCGCAGGGCAACGAGCTGTACAAGCGCGGCGACTACCAGCGCGCCATCGACAAGTACACGCAGGCCATCGACGCCGCCCCCACGGTCGTGGCCTACTATGGCAACCGCGCGGCCGCCTCCTTCATGCTGGGCAAGCACAAGGACGTGGTTACGGACTGTAACCGGGCTATTGTGTTCGACCCGATGTACATGAAGGGTTACGTTCGCAAGGCCAAGGCGCAGCTGGCTCTTGTACGTACGCATAAAAAATATTGGCATGGTTATGACAATATTTTTTTCATTATTGGCACTTTTTGCCTTGCTGCGTTTAAGCTAGTGTTAACCGTGGGTGTGATGGATGGCGTTCTTTAGGGTGACAATGAAGCCGCGATGAAGACGTACCAGACGGGACTCGTGCGTGACCCGAACAACGCCACGCTGCTGAACGAGAAGCGCACGCTCGAGATGGCCCTGGACAAGCTGCAGCGTGGCAAAGAGCACCTCGCCGCGGTACGGTTCCGGCCAATATTTTTATGACAATAATTATGTCATTAAAATCCACGACTAACGATAATGCATTATTGTCATAACTCTCAACAGGGCCGATACTCGCAGGCCGTGAACGTGCTGGACGGCGCGGCTCAGGTGTGCTCGGGCTCCAGTCAGATCAAGTTGCTGCGCGGCGAAGCTCTGATCGGCTCCGAGAGGTACGACGAGGCTTTTGCCGTCCTCACGCAGCTCATGCGCACGGACTCGAGCTCCCCGGAGCTGCTGTTCCTGCGTGCGCGCTGCTTGTACTTCCAGGGCGAGTTCACGAGCGCCATCAAGCACCTGCAGCAGGCGCTGCGCTCGGACCCGGACAACAGCAAGTGCATGAAGGAGATCAAGCGCATCCGCCACCTGGAGAGCAGCAAGGAGGAGGCCAACAACGCCTTCAAGGCCGGCAAGATGGCCGAGGCCGTCGAGTTGTACACTTCGTGCCTGACCATCGACCCGCAGAACAAGGCCTTCAACTCGAAGATCCACTGCAACCGCGCCAACGCGCTGTCCCGGCTTAACCGCCACGAGGAGGCGATCAAGGACTGCGACAAGGCCATCTACTACGACCACGGCTACGCCAAGGCGTACCTGCGCAAGGCGGCGTGTCTGAAGTCGCTCGGTGGGCTGGAGAACCTGGAGCAGGCGCTGCGGGTGTACGACCAGGCGTCCAAGCTCGTGGGCGACGACGCCCAGCGCGACATCCAGAACAGCATCCGCCAGACCAAGCTGGACATCAAGAAGGCGAAGCGTAAGGACTACTACAAGATCCTCAACGTCTCGCAGAGCGCAACCGAGGCTGAGATCAAGAAGTCGTACAAACGGATGGCGCTCAAGTTCCACCCGGACCGTCACGCCGGCAAGTCGGAAGAGCAGAAGGCCGAGGCAGAGGCGGCCTTCAAGGATGTTGGCGAGGCCTACGCTGTGCTATCAGACGCGCAGAAGCGGCAGCGCTACGACTCGGGCGTGGATCTCGAGGACCTCGACAGCGACTTCGGTGGAGGTGGCATGGGCGGCGGCATGGGAGGCGTCGATCCCTCGCAGATCTTCCAGGTTCGTGTGGAAATTGCTGGTTGTAGTGTGTTTCTGCGCGAATACTTACCATTTGTGCTGCTTATTGTGTGTAGATGTTCTTCGGCGGTGGCGGCGGCGGCATGGGAGGAATGGGCGGCATGGGTGGCATGGGTGGCGGCATGGGAGGCATGGGTGGCATGGGCGGCGGCATGGGCGGTCAGCGATACCACTTTGGCTAGAGATACAAGTTGCAAGGTTCGTTGTGCGCGCGCACGCGTGTACCGGTAGTGGTTTGTTCGGATACAGACAGCAGACAGGAAGTTTAAGCCGGCGAGATTCCTCGCCGCATTTGACGATAATAACTGGTTCGTACATGCAGCGCGCGCGACGGAACTTGCGCTCATTAAACCATCCATTCTTACACTTGTCCTTCTAGCACTTGAAGCTCGCTTCAACTGGCGATGTGGCGTACACATCCTGAACTTTCGTGTCTCTCGCACACCCTTGTCCCCATCCAACCGTTTTGTGAGACCGTCATAGCAAAACCTGATAACATACACCATCATCACTCCTCCGTAGGCATGACAAGCGCAGCAACAGCAACCTCCGACTCACAGAAGCGACTGCGTACCAACGAGGCAGGTGAATCTGCCAACGCCGCTGATACCCAATGGATCAATGAGTACAATGGCTACACCTTACCTGAAGACAAGTTCTCCATTGAGCCTGAAGACAAGTTCTCCATTGAGCGCATTCCAATTGGCAGCGTGACACCCGAGCAGTTCTTTGCCAAGTACATTTGCACGCGTACACCCGTGGTGCTCACTGGTTTCTTGCAAGACGAAGACTTCATCGCTCCGACCAAGTGGTCGACCTCAGACGACCGGCTGATTGAGCTCGCGGGAGACACGAAGCTCACGGTGGAGCGACGTGGAGATGTCAACGAGAAGTTTGGCAAGGGAATCGCAGTGGAGATGCCGTTCCGTGACCTGCTCAAGCTGATCGAGACGGGCGACGAAATGCACTACTTGACGACGCAGGAGGTGGCGTTTGAAGAGGACGGACGACCGGAGATCATGGCTCCGTTCATGAAGAAGCTGCAGCAGGACTTCCCAGTGCGTCCCAAGCTCATGGGGCATTTGATCCCGCAGAACATCAACATGTGGATGGGGAACAACAAGCACGGCTCGTCCACGGGGCTGCACCACGACCACCACGACAACCTGTACATCTTGATGCGTGGCAAGAAGCGCTTCCGACTGTACTCGCCTGGAGATGCGGACAAGATGTATGTGCGCGGACGCATCTCGCACGTGCACCCGAACGGGTTGATCAACTATGTCGGCAAGGAGACGACTCCGTACGGAGCAGAACCTGCGGCGGAGCGTGAAGCTCTTGCAGCAATTGAGAAGAACGAAGCTGAGCGTGAATTGGCTGAAGCGGAGCAAGCTGTGGAGGCTGGTGAACCGGGAGCAGAGGCGCGTCTTGAGGAGGCTGAAGAGCGTCTGGAGAAGGCCATGTTTGGTGTGCTCCAGGCGGATAACAGTGACGGTGAAGGTGATGAAGAGTACGAGGACGGCGCGTTCCACTTTGAGGAGAGTGAAGCTGAGGGAGACGATGAGAGCGAGGTAGGCGAACTGGATGATCTGGCGCTGGACCCTGAGGAGGAGGAGGTCAACAAAAAGACTGCGAAGCGTGATGTGGGCGAGACGGAGATCACGTACCCTGTGAGCTTCAGCCAAGTGGACACGTTCCGGTTGCGTGGAAGTGAGCAGCAGCGGAAGGAGCTGATAGCGGAGTTCCCCAAGTTCACTCAGGCGAAGGCTGCGTTTTGTGATCTGGAGGTTGGAGACATGCTGTTCTTGCCTGCGTCGTGGTTCCACGAAGTCGAGTCGTTCGGCTCGGCTCAAGGTAATGGCCACTTGGCGTTGAACTACTGGTACCAGCCCCCGGACCAACTCACACCCGAGAACTTCACCTCGCCGTATTCGTCGCCATTCTGGGAGAGAGATTGGGAGCAGCGCTTTGCATCCAAGCAAGAGGAGTAGAATAATAAAGACACCAGCTTGAAGAGCTATCACATGGACCTGGAAAAAGTATACTTCAGAGATAGTGTTGAATACACTACACTCGCCGATGTTGCGAGCGATGAAAACGTATTGACTCAACTTTCTAGCATTACGGAGGGAGAACAGAGCGGCGAACTGCAATTCTCGGCAGTTCTGAACACGTCGGTCATTTTCCTTCGCCGCTTTGGCGGTTGATTCGAAGAACCGCGCAGGGAAATTTTGAGTAGAACGCACAATACGAAACAAGTGAATTCTCATTTTGCCGAGTCGAAGGAAGATGGTGGAGATATCACTACAATGTGCGATAGTCGGCGAGGCAGGAGAATCGTTCGAGATGAAGATCGACGATGCCAAGAAGGTTTGCGCGTTGAAGAAGGCGATCAAGGACAAGAAGCCGAATGAATTAAAGGATGTCGATCCCAACAAGCTGCAGCTCTTCCTGGCGAAGACGGCGGACGGCAAGTGGCTTCTGGAGGAGAGTGAAGCTTCGCAGAAGCTGGCAGGTGGAGAGTCCGTGTCCGAAGTCATGAAGATGATCGCCGAAAACAAGATGTTGCCATCGTCGAAAATTGAAGATACGTTGGACACATTCAAGATGACTGGAGAGCTCGCTCCAAGCTTCAACCAAGTTCACGTGCTGGTGGTGGTTCAGGTGAAACTTCCGACGCCGCGTGAGTCTCGGGATAACCAACTTGTTGTGGACGGTGTAAGTATCCACATGACGGCAAACATGCAGTTGAATCCGCCAGCATTGGTCGCATTTTGGAAAGCATTCCTGGCGGTTCCTACCGAGGTCGAAGCTGATGCTGTGATCGCATTACCAGAAGGAACATTTCTTCTTGGCGATTCGACACTAGGCTCTCGTATTTACGTTCGTCATTGCTACCCGCAGCTATGGAAAGTCTGTTGGAAGATGATCCACGATAAAGTGACGAAAACACCGCATCTCGTGATACTCGGCAACCCAGGAATCGGCAAAACGTTTTTTGGCTATATAATCTTACTGCATCTTGCTCGTGCGGGAGCAACGGTTGTTTACGAGAGTGGAGGATCCAAAAAGCGTCTTTTGTTTTCTCGCGACATGGTGGTTCAAGGATCACAGCAAGACTTTGTTGGTATTCTCGACCAGCCTACAACGTATTACATTGTGGATGCCGTCAAGCCAACATATCATCCAGCGAAGACGATTCTTTTGACGTCGCCGCGCCACTCCGTTTGGTTCGAGTTCAACAAGACAAATTGTCGAACCCGCTACATGCCAGTTTGGTCACAGCAAGAGATTTTTAAATGTCGTGAGCTGATGTATTCGGATATACCAGCGACCATCGTGCACGATTGCTTTCGTCGATGGGGTGGTATCGCACGCTATGTCTTACGGTATGCCCAATTGGACGACCAACAGGAGTTGCTTAAAAAAGCGATTGATAGTGTTGACATCAACTGGTTGATGGGCGCCTGTGGGGAACTTGATGCGGACGACGCTGAAGTCTCACACCAATTGCTTCATTATCGTGTCAGCAAATGTTTTACTAACGACAACTTCGTCTTCGCGTCACAATATGTGCAACAAGAGGTCTACAAGCGCCTGTACGTGAAGGAAAAGCAGAAACTTTTAAATTTTATTTCTGCGTCTGATGGAATTGGCGCTCTTGCCGTGCTCCGTGGTCATCCGTTTGAAGGATATGTGCATTCAGTGCTGCCGCGAGGTGGAACGTTTCGTATTCGGCACCTGGTCGACGACGGTGAGGTACATGACGATGATGAATATCGCACGGAAGAAGACTGGGACGAAGGCAGGGGTAATGCCTATGCTATGGATGCAGTCTGCATTGCAGATGATGATGCTGCAATGGAAGACAGTACTGCTACGGTGAGAGATCTCGATGATGGAGTATCAACCCTGTTGTCTGAACGACCAACTGTCGTTTTCAACAACGACGAAGAAGTTATCGCTGCTGGTACAGCAATCTACCTGCGTCCAGCGGCGAAAAATTGCAAGCCGGTGGATGCGATAATCAAGCCGGATGTGTTGTTTTAGGTGACTGGTGCACGCTAGCACCCCTGCAAGCAGGCAGGCCTCCACGATGTTTTAAAACTTCTTGGAAATCCTGTTGCACCGCGACTGTACTTCGTGCTTCCACCAGACAGATTCACTGATTTCCGATACCAAAGGTATCTTGACTCGAACCACAAGAGGATGATGACGCCAACCTACGTGAACGTGCGCAACAAGATACAACAATTTGCAATGGAAGTCAAACCTGTGTCGGAGTAACTTCGGCAGAATAAGAATACATGTTTAGGTTCTTCTGACTCAGAATTTCCGAGGTTCCCAATTCGAGTTGTGGACGTCTTATGGGCGTTTTCTGTGGGACAGCGGGCTACTGTAACTATTATTTCTCCGTGATCGTGTTGTGCGCTGGTGAAACTAAGTGCTAATACACTGAAATGTATTTTCGCTTGGATATGATATTCTCTTGGGTACGGGGTCTATTATTCTACTTTCCCTTGAAGTAATAGTTTATGGCGAGTTCTAGTCGAAGTTTCCGGGACCGATTGATTCATTCGACAGGCCGAAGCTCGTTGCCAACCACCGAACTCCTCGAAGCTGCCAGACAGGGCAACCGCCAATCGACCGATACCGTGAAAACACTTGAAGTCACTAAGCAACAGCCCCACCCACTTCGACACGACTTCGGCTAATGAAGCGCGGTCTCCGAGAACACCACCACTAGCGCCAACAACGCCCGACCGAGCGACCACAGAGAAGTTCGGCCTCAGACTCGCTCCCACTTGCGCAACAACGACACTCAGCAGGAGTAGTTGCCGGATAGCAGCAGCAGGAACGGATCCAGCACCAGCTCCGCCTACTTCGACGCGACCGCGGCCAATGAGGCGCGGCCTCCGAGAACACCACCACGAGCACCAACAATGCTTGCGTGTGCGGCCTCAGCACGCACTACAATTTGCTAAATTTGCACGCAAACGGCAATATTAGCGTAGCACCGAACCACTAAAATCACCGCTCACTTTCAGTGAAGCTGGTTGTCGCCAACCGCTGTAATGGTACTCACCTTGAGCCTGCTCGGTGCTATCTTTGCGGCGATGCTTTGAGGGTTTGGTTGGTTGTGCATCTTGGCGGGGACGTTTACGCTTGGTTGGCGATGGCTTGTACTGAATGTCTTGCTTCCTGCTTCGACCAACCGTTGGCTTGTCGGCAGGTTTGACGTTCCTTTTTCTTGGAACGGGGCTCTTGGTCGGGCTAACCAGCAGCGAGTCCTTCAGCGCTGAGGAAGTTGAAGCGGTGGTGGCGTCTTCGTCGACATCCGACAGAGATGCAGCTGAGCTGGTTTCAGGGGAGCTTCCTTGGTCAGAATCTGATAACGCCTTCTTACGTTCCCGACACATCAACGAGATGCGAACGCATTGGGGGAAGACGTATAGCGCCTTGTCATCGAAGTGTCCGTGTTTTAGGTAGAAAAATACCTGGTACAGCGGCTTGTAGGTGTCGGCGTGCGGGGTGCACGCCCTCATTCGGGCTTGGCTCGCCTCCAGTCGCTTCCCGAAGCGTTTCCAGTCACAGGGGGCGCCCAAACACGAAGAGCACTGGTCGTTCTTCTCCCCCTCCATCGCTTGGTTTTCGTCTTTTCGCAGAAATCCAGAAAAAAGAAGTATTAATAGCTTGGTCTTTTAAAAAAAATTAACCTAATGTTATTTTTTAAAACAAGATTTAAGACCCAGCTACCATTATTGTTTGAACTAAACTGGGACCTAAATTTTGCTATTTAAATAATTTAAAAAATAGCACATACAAATAGTCTTATCTTACTAATTTTGAATATACCAAAATTTAATTATACCACCCACGTTGTGCTAATCCAGAACACACACATGAACAGGCAAATTGGGCTATATGGGTTTTGGGTATTTTATTTTTTTGTCCAGGTGGGTGGACAAAAAAATAAAATACCCAAAATCCATATAGCCCAATTTGCCTGTTCATGTGTGTGTTCTACATGTACGGCCCCGCTCGCTGGTCTTCGACAAGATCGAGAACCGGCCGTGGACTGTCATGGGCCGTGTACGCGGCGCTGCTCGGGCAAGTTCTAAGCCAGCCGCGTATCCGTCCAATCGTCTGGTAGGAAGAGCTCTAGGTAGGTGTCTGTCTCGCTGGTACACTGTAACTGAATGGAGACCAGTCGTATGTATCTTCAACCTCTTCACTCGCCTGCATCGTCGTTTCATATCCAAACCGTGAAGCGCCGGCGCGCCGCTTTGCAGAACTAAAAGCCATTCGCCAAGTGACTCGAGACAACGCTAAGGCCCCACCGCAGCGATGGGCGGTGACGCCAAGAACGAGGTGAACCCGCTCAAGTTCATCGAGCAGCGGGTGGCCTCGGCCTTCCCACAACTCGTCGGCCCCAAATTCACCGCCAAATACGCCACCGAGCCGAACGAGTACGAACCCATTCACCCACTCACTCAGCTAGTCACCCACCCACCTCTCACCCCTGTGTGTCGGTTGTAGGAACTGCGTCCGTGAGTTCCTCGAGAACGAGGACGTGACCATGCTCGTCTTCTCCGGAGACAACGTCGTGGGAGCCATCAAGATGCCCGGCACCCTGCCGCGCGGCAAGACCGTGTGCTTCACCAAGTTCCACAAGACCGTCCTGACCTCCAAGAACATCCTCACAGACGTCATGGTGAACGAGTTGACCCCGAGCAGCGTCGAGTACCTGGAGCGGATGGTGGCCGAGATCTACCTGCCGCTCTTCTCGAACGCCGCCAACCAGGAAGGATGGGGAGAAGTCGCGTCCAAGGAGGTCGTGGACAAGTTCCACTCGTACATGGCGTCCGTGTCCATCATCAGCGGCGCCACCAAGGGCGAGACGTGTCTGCCCTTGCCCCCCATTGACGGTAATGCGACCAACCTAAGCAACAAGGTGTCGCTGCTGGAAGGCTCCATCGTTATATGGACCAAGCAGATCAAGAATGTACTCAAGCAGGACCCGGAAGATCTCCTCAAGCAGGGACTGCACCCGACACCCGACGCCGAGATCGAGTTCTGGAAGCTCAAAGCCGCCAACCTCAACTCCATCTTCGACCAGCTCCAGTCCAAAAAGGTCCGCAAGATCCTCACGGCGCTTGATCGGTCTAAGAGCACATACTGCAGCACATTCGCGCGTCTGTGCAAGGAAGTTTTCACTGCGCGCATTGAGGCCAATGACAATATGAAGTACCTGCGCACGCTTGAGGAGTGGTTCATCCGACTCAACAACGACGAGGACTTCCCGGCGCTCACGGAGCTCTTCAAGCCCATGCTCCACATCATCCTGCTCATCTGGAAGAACTCCAAGCACTACAACACGCCGGCGCGGCTCGTCGTGCTCATGCGCGAGATCTGCAACTCGCTTATCAACCAGGCGCGCAAGTACCTGAGCGGCGAGCTCATCTTCGCGCTCATCGACCAGGACGAGGCCGGCCAAGCCGTCGAGCAGCTCAAGACCACGCTGCAGGTGTGCTCGGCCTTCAAGAGCACCTACTTCGACTACAAGGCCACGGCCAACGCCGAGTGCCCGTCCAACCCGTGGCGCATCCAGGGCAACGCGCTCTTCGTGAGACTCGACAGCTTCCTCGAGCGCTGCCACGACATCCTCGACCTCACGCAG
This sequence comes from Phytophthora x cambivora, assembly GCA_033557925.1. Lineage (NCBI taxonomy): Eukaryota > Oomycota > Peronosporomycetes > Peronosporales > Peronosporaceae > Phytophthora > Phytophthora x cambivora. The sequence continues at coordinate 207,885 of JAUCEB010000034.1, forward strand.
ACCATCGTGCAGTTCAGCAAGCTGTCCAAGATCGAGGTGGGCGGCACCAAGGGCAAGACGCTCACGCTTAGCGTCCAGCAGATCCACGCAGACTTCACCGAGGCCGTCAACACGTTCAAGGGCGTGTCGCTCGACATTATGGACGTGGGCGCGTCCAAGTTCGACGACAACTTCTACGACTTCCGCTGCAAAATCAAGGAGCTCGAGCGCCGACTCGGGTCCGTGCTCACGCAGGGGTTCGACGACTGCTCCACCATCTTCGGACGCTTCAAGCTGCTCGACTCGTTCGAGGGGCTCCTGAACCGCCCCATCATCCAGGACGAGCTCGAGAAGAAGCACGTGGCGCTCGTGCAGAGCTACGGACACGACCTCAAGCTCGTGCAGGAGTTGTTCCTGCACTGCCGCGACGCGCCCCCCATCAGCTGGAACCTGCCACCGGTAGCTGGCGCTCTCACGTGGTGCCGCGGCCTCGTGGAGCGCATTGAGCACCCGATGAAGAAGCTACGCGAGCTCAACCAGAACGTCATGGAGCGAGAGGAGGCCAAGGAGGTCTACAAGGTCTACGGCACCATCATGGCGTCGCTGCAGGAGTACGAGAACCAGAAGGTGGAGGAGTGGAGCCGCGATGTTGAGGCGTCTTCGCAGGCCAAACTCAAGTACCCGCTGCTGCTACGCCACCCTCAGACGCGCTGTCTGCGCGTCAACTTTGACCCGGCGCTCGAGAAGCTGCTGCGTGAGATCAAGTACCTGCGGCTGCTCAACATCGACGTGCCGCAGTCAGCTCTGCAGATTTCGGCCAAAGAGGAGACCTTCCGCAAGTACCGAGGCGAGCTCATGTACATCGTCGAGCCGTACAACGCCATGATCGAGGGCATCCACCCACTGGAGGAGCCGCTGGTGCGCCGACACATCCAGAACATCGACGCCTGTGCTGGGCGAGGCATCGAAGAGCTCAACTGGAAGAGCGCAGGCATCGACGCGTTCATTGACGAGTGCCGCAAGGCGGTGGAAGGCGCGAACGAGATCGTGACGAACCTCAAGGACAACCTCAACACTATCCAAGACACGCTCGGCGCCTGGAATATGCCTCTGCTGGAGCGTCAGGCGAAGCCTGTGGCGGTGAGCGAGCACGAGCGGCAGCACAAGAGCTACATCGTGCAGCGGACGCTCAAGATCCGCGAGGGTGCAGCCGAAATCCACCGCCGCCTGAAGCAGTCCAACTCGGGCATCGTCGGCGTCAACAGCGCGCAGTGGAAGGCCTACGTCGACTACGTCAATAACATCGTCGTCAACGGGGTGGCGCGTGTCATTTGCTCGTCGCTGGAGTTCCTGGCCAAGCAGCTCGATCCCAGCGGTGGCAAGGACGGCGGAGAGAGAGAGGCACCCCCTCCTCGAGAAGGAGGCTCAAAGTCGACCAAGGACCACCAGAACCGCCTGCCGATGCTGGAGATTAAGCTCGACCTGATCGCGAACCGCGTGCAGTTCAACCCAAGCATCGGCGAGAACCACGGCAAGGGGCTGAGCGATACGATTCAGATGTGGATCAACTCGTTTTTTAACGTGGCGACTGCCGTCAAGCGTCTGGACTCCGATGGGGGCGGCTCGTATCTGAAGGAAATGCACTCGGACATGACGATCTCCATGATGCTGGCCACGATCAGCGAGTACCAGGAGGAGAACGAGGCGATGCTGGCAGCTTTCAAGCGCAAGTACGACGGCTACGGCTACCTCTGGGAGTCGGACATGGCCGCTCACTTCCAGACCTTCCTGGCCACGGCCACGGTGTCAGCCGCCAACGGAGGTGCAGACATGCTGGACCTGGAGAAGTTCAACGCCGAAATCACCAAGTACGAGCAAGTGGCCAGCGAGATTGAGAACTTGACGACGCCCACGGACATCGGCTGGCTGCGCGTCAACTCGCAGCCCATCAAGACGGCCATGCTCACGTGGGTCAGCAAGTGGGTCTACCAGTACACGACGTATCTGCACCAGCACGTCGTGAACAAGCTCTCGGGGCTGCATGACTTCATGGAGGCTGTCATCAAAGGACTGGAGGAGCAGGTCGCTGACAAGAACAAGGACGCTCTGAAGCGCGTCATGACTCATATTCGGGACGTCCGCAAGCAAATGGACGCGACGAACGAGCTGTTTGACCCACTGCGCGAAGCTGTTCATCTGCTCAAGCTGCACGGCATCAACGTCGAGGACACGAAGATCGGCGACCACGCGGTCCAAGACTACCTGGAAGCGGCTCCGATGCAGTGGGAGGCGATTGTGAACAAGACGTTCAAGAAGAAGGAGGAGATCATGCCGCTGCAAATGGCGGAAGTTGAGTCCATCAAGGAGGAGCTCGAGTCCTTCTTCCTGGACATGCGCAAGTTCCGCAACGAGTTCCGAACTACGGCGCCCTTCAGTTTCCAGGGCACCCCGAACGATGCCTACGCGCAGATGAACAACTTTGCGTCGGCGCTTCACAAGAAGATGCAGCAAGCGCGGGAGTTCAACGAGCTCGAGGAGTTGTTCGAACTGCAGGTCTCCAAGTATCAGGAGACGACAGACACGCTGTACGAGCTGCAGCAGCTCAAGAAGTGCTGGGACCTCAAGGATCTGGTGCTGGCCACGTTCGAAGACTGGAAGAGCACGCTATGGGCGCGGATTCAGACGGACACGTTCGAGGGATACACACGCGCTTTCATGAAGCAGCTGAAGATGGAGGCGACCGAGCACCAAATGATCAAGGGCTGGCAAGTCTACAAGGACACGGAGCAGCTCGTGAAGAATATGTCGACTGTGCTGCCTTTGATCAACGATCTCCACTCGGAGGCGATGCAGGATCGACACTGGAAGGCGCTATCCACAATCTGCCACGTCAAGGCCATCGAGCCGAAAGACCCCAAGTTCTGCTTGGCCGACCTGCTCAAGCTCAACCTCCACATGCACGTGGATGACGTGGGCGAGATCGTGGAGACGGCAAACAAGGAGCAGAAGATCGAGAAGAAGCTCAAGATGATCGAGGAATTGTGGCAGCGACTCACGCTCGAGTACGTTCCTCACAAGGACTCGGGCACGTTCGTCGTCAAACCCTCCGAGGAAGTCGTGGAGTCGCTCGAAAGCAACCAGCTCGAGCTGCAGACTATGATCGGCATGGGCAAGTTCGTCGAGTTCTTCAAGGACCGTGTGCTGGCCTCCCAGAAGACGCTCGGCCACGTCGAGGAGGTGCTGAAGGAGTGGGTGTCGGTGTCCAAGCAATGGGCCTCTCTCGAGAGCATTTTCTTGAGCTCGCCGGACATCCGCAACCAGCTCCCCGACGACACGCGCACGTTCGAGTCCATCGACTCGAATTTCAAGGACCTGATGAAGAACGCAGTGATGGAGCCCAACGTGGTGCTGGCTTGCTCGGTCGACAACCGTCTCGAGTCTCTGAAGGAGATGACAGCGATGCTGGAGAAGTGTCAGAAGTCGCTGAACGAATACCTGGACAAGAAGAAGAAGATCTTCCCTCGGTTCTACTTCGTGTCGAACGTGGCGCTACTGGAGATTCTGTCGAACGGCAACAACCCCAAGAAGATCATGCCGTTCCTCGGAGACTGCTACGATTCGCTGTGCGACCTCGTCTTCGAGGACGACTCGCCCAACACCGCGCACACGATGGTGGCGAAGGACGGCGAGGTCGTCAAACTGCCCAAGATATTCGTCATGGCTGGCGCAGTTGAAAGCTGGCTGAACGAGCTGACGGAGGCCATGCGATTCTGTCTCCGCAAGGAGATGCACGACTCCATCGAGACAGCAGCGAACTGGGACGTGGAGAAGCCTCGCCACCAGTGGCTATTCGACTACCCAGCCCAAGTCGTGTTGAACTCGACGCAGATCTACTGGACCGAGGAGACGGAGATGGCTCTGGAGGAGTTTGAGAACGGCCAGGAAGACTCGGTCAAGAGATACCTGACGGTGTGCAACCAGAGACTGGAACAGCTCATCAACCTCGTGCTGGGCAACTTGTCCAGTCCGGATCGATGCAAGATCATCGCTCTGATCACACTAGATGTGCACTCGCGTGACGTGGTGAAGAGACTTGTCGACGAGAAAGTGGAGGGCCCGCTCAGCTTCATGTGGCAGCAGCAGCTCCGGTTCATTTGGCGCCAGGAGAACTACGACGTGGACATCCGCATCACGGACTTCCGGTCCAAGTACTCGTACGAGTGGATTGGAAACACTGGTCGCCTCGTGATCACTCCTCTCACAGATCGATGCTACATCACCTTGACAATGGCGCTGAGGTTGTTCTTGGGTGGTGCTCCTGCTGGCCCTGCCGGCACTGGCAAGACGGAGACCACGAAGGATTTGGCTCGTGCCATGGCGCTGTGCTGCTACGTGTTCAACTGCTCCGACCAGATGAACTACCAGACCATGGCGGATATCTTCCGAGGCCTGTGCCAGACTGGCACGTGGGGCTGCTTCGACGAGTTCAACCGCATCAACATCGAAGTGCTGAGTGTGGTGGCTACACAGGTCAAGTGCATTCAGGACGCGATAGTATTCAACGCTGTGCCTGCCAACCGAGAGGCCAAGTATCAGTCGCTCCCAGCAGGGACCCCACCCGTTGTCGTGGGCGAATTCGAGTTCATGGGGGCGTCGGACCGCATCACGCTCATCCCGACCTGTGGCTTCTTCATCACCATGAATCCTGGTTACGCCGGTCGCACGGAGCTGCCTGAAAACCTCAAGGTGCTCTTCCGCTCGTGCGCTATGATCCGCCCAGACCTGAAGCCCATTTGCGAGAACATGCTCATGTCCGAAGGCTTCCAGCAGGCCCGCACGCTGGCTATCAAGTTTGTGACGCTGTACGAACTCAGTGGTGAGCTGCTTTCCAAGCAGTTCCACTACGATTGGGGTCTCCGAGCCGTCAAGTCCGTCCTTCGTGTGGCAGGTATCCTCAAGCGTGCTGAGCCCGACGTGGAGGAGGACAAGGTGCTCATGCGTGCGCTGCGCGACTTCAACACCCCCAAGATCCCTCACCACGACACGCCAATCTTCCTTCGTCTTATCAACGACCTGTTCATCGGCGTTGAAGTGGCCCCCAAGGTCAACATTGAGCTGCGAGAGAAGGCTGTGGCGGTGTGCAAGGCCAACAACCTTCAGCACGACGACTCGTTCATCCTCAAGATCTGCCAGCTACAAGAGCTCATCGACGTGCGCCACTCCGTCATGCTGCTGGGCCCCGCTGGCTGTGCCAAGACGACAACGTGGCAGGCCCTCGCCAAGTGCTGGAACCTCGGCAAGGAGAAGAAGATCTGCGTGTACGAGACGCTCAACCCGAAAGCTGTCACGTCCGACGAGCTGTATGGCTACATGACCCTCTCGAAGGACTGGAAGGACGGCGTGCTGTCTATCATCATGCGCGGAATGGCCAAGAACTACTCGGAGCAGGGCTTCTACGAAAGTCAGACGTACAAGTGGGTGGTGCTGGATGGCGACATCGATGCCGTCTGGATCGAGTCCATGAACACGGTCATGGACGACAACAAGGTGCTCACCCTCGTGTCGAATGAGCGCATCCCGCTGAGCAGCGCCATGCGCATGGTCTTTGAGATCAACTCGCTCAAGAACGCCACGCCTGCCACGGTGTCTCGCGCGGGTATCCTCTTCATCAACGAGATCGACATCGGCTGGCGGCCATTCATGGAGTCGTGGGTCGCAAAGCGCGAGGAAGAAGTGGAGCGCACGTATCTGCCCGGACTCTTTGACAAGTACGTGGACGCCATCTACGATCTCATGCGGAAGGGCTACAAGCAGGTCGCACCCGTGCGTCTTATCAACCAGGTCTCGACGATCTGCTACTTGCTCGAGGGCCTTCTGGGCAACATCCCGATCGAGAAGAAGAACCCGGAGGTGATCGAGTCCATCTTCGTCTTCTGCGCCACGTGGGCCTTCGGCGGCCCGCTAATCTCGGACAAGAGCATCGACTACCGCAAGAACTTCCACGAGCTCTGGTGCTCGACGTTCACGAACGTCAAGTACCCGAAGGAGGGCATTTGCTTCGACTACTTCTACAACCTCGACAGCGGCGAGTTCGAGAGCTGGAGCACGAAAGTTCCCAAGTACACACCGGGCATGATCGGCAACGGCCCGGCCGACACGCCGTTCAACTCGATCGTGATCAGCACGAATGACTCGGTCCGTATCCGCTTCCTCGTGGAGACGCTCGTGGCTCGCCAGCGACCAGCGATGCTCGTCGGCGGCAGCGGAACGGGCAAGACGACCATCCTCAAGAACTTCCTGCGGGGCCTCGACGATGACATGCTTTTCTCGAACATCAACATGAACTACTACACGGACTCGGCCAAGCTGCAGCAGCAGCTCGAGTCCGTGATCGACAAGCGCTCCGGTCGCATGTTCGGCCCGCCGGCCACCAAGAAGCTCATCTACTTTATCGACGACCTGAACCTGCCCTACATCGAGACGTACGGCACTCAGAACTCGCTGGCTCTGCTGCGGCAGCACATGGACTACAAGACGTTCTTCGACCGCGTCGACCTGGGCTTCAGGAAGGAGATCGTGGACGTGCAATACCTGTCGGCGATGAACCCCACGGCCGGCTCCTTCATCATCGACGAGCGCTTGCAGCGACACTACGCGCTGTTCGCGTGCATGATGCCGGGCCGCGACGACCTCAAGACCATCTACAACTCGATCCTCAAGGGCCACATGCAGAACGCGGGCTTCGCCCCGCCGGTGATCGCCGTGTGCGAGAACATCGTCAATGTGTCAATTCTGCTGCACGAAGAGATGGTCAACCGGTTCCTCCCGAGTGCCACCAAGTTCGTGTACAACTGGAACATGCGCGAGTTGTCCAACATCTTTCAGGGCCTCACGCGCTCCAAAGGCGAGTTCTTCCCCACCGGCTACGCGTTCGCGCGCCTGTGGGTGCACGAGTCCACTCGAGTTTTCTGCGACCGTCTCATCAACGACGAGGATATCCTCAAGTTCGGCGAGCGCATTCGCGAGGTGACCAAGAAGCTGCTGCCCGACTTGGACCAGGTGGCGCTCTTCAACGACCAGCCCGCACCTCCGCCTGGCTCGGAAGACAGCGCGCCGGTGCCTGTGAATATCTTCACGACATTCGCAACTCCAGTTGCGGGCGCCGACAGTGTCTACATGCCCGTGGCGTCCATGAAGGCGCTCAACAAGGTGCTGGTGGAGCAGCTCGACGACTACAACTCCAAGTACTCGATGATGAATCTCGAGCTCTTCGACAACGCGATGGAGCACGTAACTCGAATTTGCCGCATCATCGGGAACCCTGGAGGCAACGCGATGCTCATCGGCGTGGGGGGCAGTGGCAAGCAGTCGTTGTCCCGCCTTGCGTCTCACATCTGCGGCTTTGACGTGCGGCAGCTCTCCGTCACGTCCAACTTCCGCATTGAAGACTTGAAGGAGAGTCTGGCCGAGATGTTCAAGATCGCCGGTGTGCAGGGCCTCCCGCTGGTCTTCCTCATCACCGACTCACAGATCGTCAACGAGCGGTTCCTCGTGTACATCAACGACATGCTCTCGTCCGGGTGGATCCCGGATTTGTTCCCCAAGGAAGACCTCGATGGGCTATTGGGGGCGTTGCGTAGCGAAGCGAAGGCGAACGGAATCCCCGACGCGATGGACGCACTCATGGACTTCTTGCTGCTGCGGATCCGCCTGAACTTCCGAGTCATCATGTGCTTCTCTCCTGTCGGCGCCGTCTTCCGTGTGCGCGCTCGTCGATTCCCGGGGCTGGTGAACTGCACAGTCATCGACTGGTTCCACCCGTGGCCACGTGACGCCTTAGTGCGAGTCGCGTCGAGCTTCCTCGAGAAGTTCGAGGACGTCGGGGACGCGCAGCTCCAGCGCAACTTGGCGAACCACATGGCTGACGTGCACATTTCAGTGACCGACATGAGCAAGAACTACTTCGAAACCCAGCGGCGATACAACTACGTGACGCCCAAGAGCTTCCTGGAGCTCATCAGCTTCTACGAGATCCTGCTCAAGCAGCGGAAGGAGGACATCCAGCGGCAGATTTCTCGACTGGATGATGGACTATCGACGCTGCGCAAGACCTCGGCGGATGTGGCCGAACTGCAGGTGGATCTCAAGCACACGATGGTCAAAGTCGCGGAGAAGCAGGCATCAACCGACCAGCTACTGGAGCAAATGGGCCGAGAGAAGGCAGGCGCCGAGGTGCAGCAGGAGAACGCCACCAAGGAGAAGCTCAAAGCCGAAGCCGCCAGTGCAGCCGCCGCCGAACTGGCCGGTGAGGCCGAAAAGGAGCTTAGTCAGGCCAAACCTGCCATGGACGCCGCCGCTGCCGCTGTCGATTGTCTGTCAAAAGCTGCTATCACGGAGCTCAAGAGTTTGCCCAAGCCGCCTGCAGGAGTGGACAACGTCACGAAGGCGTGCCTTATTCTGGTGGAGAAGGAGTACAAGAACCACAAATGGGACCGCGCCAAGAAGATGATGAACAACGCGGGCGCGTTCCTGGACGCGCTCAAGGAGTTCCGAGGCGAGGACATCCCCGAAGCGGACATCGCACGCATTGAGCCCTTGATCGCGGACCCGGAGTTCACGGCCGAGAAAATGGCGTCCAAGAGTTCGGCTGCTGCCAACATTTGCTCGTGGGTCGTCAACATCTACACGTTCAACCGCATCTACGTGCGCGTGAAGCCGCTCATGGACTCGCTGGAGGCCTCCAAGAAGAAGAAAGAGGAGGCTGAGGAGCAGCTCGCGCGTGCAATGGGTCAAGTGGCGGAGGTGCAGAAGCGTCTGGAAGCACTCGAGAACACGTTGCGTCAAGCTACGGAGGAGAAACTCAAGGTGGAGGAGATGAAGGAGTCGTGCGAGAACCGACTGCTGCTGGCTGGGAAGCTGGTGAATGGCTTGGCGAGCGAGAACGAGCGATGGGGGATCGAGATCGAGCAGCTCAAGAACTCGGGCGTTATGGTTGTGGGCAACTCGCTGTTGGCTGCTGCCTTCGTGTCTTACATCGGAGCTTTCGACCAAGCCGTGCGCAAGGAGTTGTGGCAGCAAACGTGGTTCCCAGACCTCGTGGCCAAGGGTATTCCCATCACGGAGGGCATCGATCCGCTGTCGATGCTCACGACTGAGGGCAAGAACGCCAAGATGATGAGCGAGGGGCTGCCAGCAGATCGCATCTCGATCGAGAACGGCGCCATCATCACGAGTTGCAAGCGTTGGCCGCTGGTGATCGATCCGCAGTTGCAGGGGATCAAGTGGCTGCGCGAGAAGGAGAAAGACCGCGGCCTTGTGGTGCTGCAGCTGAGCCAGAACCAGTGGCTGCGCAAGACGGAGACTGCCATCGTGAACGGCCACGTGCTTATCATCGAAAACATCGGCGAGGAGATCGACGCAACCCTGGACCCGGTGCTTGGTCGAGCCGTGTACAAGAAGGGCTCCAACCTCTTCTTGAAGCTGGCAGGTGAGGAGGTGCAGTACGACCCGGGGTTCTTCATGTATCTCCAGACGAAGCTGTCGAACCCGCACTACAAGCCTGAGATCGCGGCGCAATGTACGCTCATCAACTTCATCGCAACGGAGAGTGGTCTGGAGGACCAATTACTGGAGAAGGTGGTCAAGAAGGAGCAGCCGGAGCTTGAAGCGCGCAAGCAAGAGCTGGTGCTGGCGTTCCAGAAGTTCAAGATCGACTTGGTAGAGCTCGAGGATCAGCTGCTAGAGCGTCTCGCGAACGCTCCAGACGACATCCTGAGCGACGTGCCTCTGATCGAAAGCCTGGAGGAGACGAAGAAGAAGGCGACGGATATCTCCATCTCGGTCAAGAAGAACCAGGAGACGGAGATCGTCATCAACAACACGCGCGAACTCTATCGCCCCGTGGCAGCCGAGGGCGCGATGCTCTACTTCCTGCTCACGACGCTCAGCGCCATCGACCACATGTACCGCTACAGTTTGGACTCGTTCATCACCTTCTTCTACAACTCGATCGATCGAGCGCCACAGAGTGACAAGCAGAGCGAGCGCGTACTCAACCTGCGCGAATCGCTGCGGATCACCATCTTCACGTGGGTGTCTCGCGGTCTCTTCGAGTCGCACAAGCTCATTTTCCTCTCGCAACTCACGTTCAACCTCATGCGTCGTGGCATTCTTGGGGAGGACGTGCGAGTGCAGGAAGCCTACATGCAGTTCTTACTGCGCGGACCCAAGAAAGCTGCACCGGGTGGAGGTGAAGAAGAAGCGAACCCCATCGACTGGTTGCCACCGGCTCAATGGAGCGCTATCAACATGCTGGCCCTGCTCGAAGAGTTCCAGAAGATGCCGCAGGACTTGAAGGAGGCGTCCTCGCGCTTCCGCGAATGGTACAACCACGTCACGCCCGAGTCTGAAAAGCTGCCGCTGGACTGGGCTGGGCTCGATCGCACGCCGTTCCTCAAGCTGCTGGTTGTGCGCTGCCTGCGTCCGGATCGGATGACGGTGGCGGTGAACGAGTTCGTGCGCCAAGTTCTACCCAACGGCAGCAACTACTGCGACTGCGACTCGGCTCTCAATGCGCTGCAAGTCATGGACAACTCGTACTTGGATTCGACGCCTACGACGCCTCTGTACTTCATTCTGTCTCCTGGTGCTGATGTGGTGGCTGGCGTGGACAAGCTCAGTGTCAAATACGGCTTCGAGCGCGGTGTGAGCTATCACAACGTGTCCATGGGGCAGGGGCAGGACGTGTTCGCCATGGACCGCCTCGAGGTGGCGCACCGCAACGGCCACTGGGTCATCCTCAACAACATCCACCTCATGCCGCGCTGGCTGCTCGCGCTCGAGAAGAAGCTGGACGAGTTCGCGCTGGAAGGGTCCCACAAGAACTTCCGCTTGTTTCTGACGTCGGACCCGTCCAACTCGATCCCCATCGGGGTGCTCAACCGCTGCATTAAGCTCACGAACGAGCCTCCGTCTGGGCTTAAGGCCAACTTGAAGCGCGCCTTCGTGAGCTTCCCCAAGGAGTACATCGAGGAGGCCGAGGGCAAGGTCAAGTCCATTCTCTTCGGTCTTTGCCACTTCCACGCCGTGCTCATGGAGCGCAAGATGTACGGTCCTCTGGGCTTCAACATGATGTATCCGTTCTCGCTTGGCGACCTGCGCGACTCGGCTATCTGTCTGCAGAACTACCTCGAGAGTTCGGCAGGTGGCAAGATCCCCTGGGCCGATCTGCGCTACATCTTCGGCGAGATCATGTATGGCGGACACATTGTGAACGACTTCGACCGGTTGCTGGCCAACACGTACCTGGACTTCTTCATGCGCGACGAGCTGCTGGACGAGATGGAGATGTTCCCGTTCGTCGGCGATGAGAAGGGTCCATCGTTCATGTGTCTCGCACCGTCGTCTTACGACAAGTACCTGGAGCACATCGAGACGGAGCTCAAGACGGATTCACCGTTGGCTTTTGGGCTGCACCCGAATGCAGAGATCGATTTTCGAACGACGCAGTCGGAGAATCTGTTCCGCACGTTGATGGAGCTGCAGCCGCGAGACGCCGCAGCGGGAGACGCAGCCATGAGTCCGTTGGAGCTGGCCAAGCAGGGGCTGGAGATGGTGGTGTCACGCATCGGAGAAAAGAAGTTCGAGTGCGACGAGATCGCGCGCAACCTTGAAGAGATGGGACCGTACCAGAACGTGTTCATCCAGGAGTGTGAGGCCATGAACGGGTTGCTGGCCGAAGTCGTGCGCTCGCTCAACGAGTTGTCACTGGGGTTCGCGGGCGAACTCACCATGTCCGACGCCATGGAGGCCGTGCAGGAGTCGCTGTTCCTGGACCGTGTGCCCAAGTCGTGGGAGAAGTTGGCCTTCCCGTCGCTGCGTCCGCTGGGGTCGTGGCTCACGAACCTCGAAGCTCGACTGCAACAACTGGAGGAATGGACGCAGAATCCGGCGGACATCCCGCGCGTCACGTGGCTCTCGGGGATGATCAACCCGCAGTCGTTTTTGACGGCCATCATGCAGGTCACTGCCCAGAAGAACCAGTGGGAACTCGACAAGCTCGTGATTCAGACGGATGTGCTCAAGCGCCGCAACGGAGAAGTGGACGCGCCATCGCGCGACGGAGCGTACATCCACGGGCTATTCCTCATGGGCGCGCGCTGGGACATCCAGAACAACACGGTGGATCGCTCGCACCCCAAGGAGATGTTCTCGCCCATGCCGGTCATCAACTGCAAGGCTGTGGCCTCGGACAAACTCGACATCAAGGGATCGTACGTCTGCCCGTGCTACAAGACGGAGTTCCGTGGTCCTACCTATGTCTTCTCAGCTCAGCTCAAGTCCAAGTCGCCGCCTGCGCGTTGGGTGCTAGCGGGTGTCGCTCTCATCATGGATATCGTGTAAGTTGTTGTAATCTTCGCATTCTTGCTGGACAGCAGTCTCTAGTAGTACATGTATGAAGTTGTTAAAATTCAACCAACAACACTTTTAAGACAGCTTTTAAAAAAGCTGTCTGTGGAAGCATGTGTCTACTTACATGTTAGTAGACTCTACTATAATATTTCAGCAAGTACTACTACCCGATTTGTTGTAGTACTCTTACTACTACTACAAAGTCGTGCTTCGCACGAAGAGAAGCTCTGAAATTTTAGCTACGATAATGTGGTGATCGAGTGTTAATTAGTTTAAGAAAGAGGTGGAGAAAACGTTGCTACGCTGCGTGGACGCGGTCGCGCAATCTCTAGTTGTTCTAGTCGGCGGGTTTCGTCTACTGGGGCCAAGAACGATTATACACGGCCACACAAACCCACGGAGTGAAGCACGAGTCGTGTTGGTTTGATGCATGCATCCAATGTGCATCAAATGCATCCTATTATGTACCAAAAATGGGGTACATACATACTGTAGAGAATTGGAAGCACACTTGAAACTTTTCCTCAATATTCACCGCTAGAAATTGTAGCTGGGTGGACCGTCACTCACCGGCCAGCGGGCCAAGCGGAGCAGGCGGCGGACAGACGGCGGCGGGCGACGACGGTGGCGTGGTGCACGCGAGGTGGATCGGGACGTCAGTGTGATGGTGAGCGAGGGCGGTGGCGAGGGCGAGCCAGCCGGCTAGCGCCACGGCTGAGATGAGCCCAAGTTGAAGCTGGCAAGCTGCCAGAAGATCGCGGGGGGGACGACGCACCCAGAGAAGACGAGCAGACGGGAGAAGGCGAGGACGGGCGACATCGGAGCAAGGAAACGAGAGGCCACGAGGCCGTGAGACGAAAGGCGCACGGAGAAGGGGGAGAGGTCCAAGGGTAGCTAGGCAAAGGCGCTGTTCGGTAGGTAGTGGGGTAGAGGGCTTCGTAGGAGGGCTCCGAGCAGCGGACGGTTGCTCGTCCCTCAGTCTAGATTTGGCACGACAGTGCCGGGTAAGGACTAAAGAAACGAACTTTGCGCTGGACGTGAGCGTGCACGCCGGACGAGGCCGGTATCACAAGGTGAGGTGCGCTATGAGGGACTGGCGGGGACGGCCGGAAAGTAGAGTGTAGGGGGCTGCAGAGAGAGACTGTAGGGGCTGCGGGGCCTACGGATGGCGCCTTGGCCGAGAGGGCTGCTCGCAACCAAGACGCTTGTGCCAAGTGGCCTTGTCGGGTGGGCGTGTAGCAGCCCATGCATGTTGTATGGGGACCTAGCGTGGAAGCAGCCCGGCCTACCCCAGACCGGGTGAGCTACGAGCTTCCTCCCCTGCGCCTCTATCCTAGACCCTCACGGGGAAAGGGCCAGCAGTACGCTGGTGGAACGCCCAGCCCCGACCCCATGGCAAGCGCCCGCCCCAGCGGCGAAGCAAGTTCTGAGAATGTAAAAGCTAGTTGCCCGAACGAGGCGGGTGCTAGTTGTGGATTGGCTACGGGAGAGGCCCGAGCTAACTACATGGTGGTCATACAGGGGCCTTCCGGGCAGGAGTGCGCTGCACTCCCTGCGGGCTTGGCGTTAGCGGGCACCGAGTGGGCCTGGGTTGAGGACCCGCAGAAACCGACGCTAGCGAGGAAGCGGAGGAACTGAGCACTTACGAACCATTTTGTATTACGTGTGTAAGGTCTAAGAGGATGACTACGGAAACGAGCAATACTCCACGCGACGAACGTGCGGAGCGACGCGCGGCGTCAATCGACAGAGCGGCGGCAGCGAAGCAGCAGGTGACCACGAGGATCGTGAACACGGACGACAGCGGAACCGTGACACTGAGCACGGAGGAGATCAGGACGGCGACGGGGAACACGCCACTCGGGGTAGGAGTGAGCGCAGGCATCGGACACTTGGACGACGGCGAGAGCGGACGAGGAATACGCACCGACGGTGACGGACGGGCTGCCGGAGACGCGCGCGAAGTGACGGGGACTGGAGTGACACCTGCCACAACGGCGGGGACGCAGGCCATCGGTGGCCCGAGCAACGACGCCACGCGCGGACCTGGCACGCCGGCAGCGCGACCGGACACCACGGCATCCAGGAACGACGACGGTCACGGAGGAATGGGGCCTGCACGCACCCCACCACCCCGACGACCAGCACCGGAGGCAATGAGAGCGGCGGAGACGCCGGCGATAGCGCCACCTGCGCCAATTGTGATCCGAGAGAAAGCCAAGTCGCTGAAGTTGACGAAATTCAAAGGGCTTGACGACGCCATGCCCGTAACGATGTGGTTGAAGACCGTACGGGCAGAGGTGCGCCGCCAAGCCGTGACGCGAGGCGTAAACTGGCAGGAGAAGCAGCTCTACCACGAGGTAGCTGCCCACCTCGAAGGAGAAGCGCAGCGGTGGTTCGCCACCGTGATGGAAACGGTGCCCGAGTCGGAGGAGAACATCGGCACGCTCGCCGACATGCTGCGCGCGAAGTACGTCACGCGCAGGACCGGACCCGAGGTCGTGGACTTGCTGAACTCGAGGCGACAGATGCGGGGCGAGCGGCTGCTGGAATACGCGCAGTCGCTGCGCGAGATCGCGGAGCAGGGGGACATCGGCGAGGACTGGCTCGTCAACGCGTTCCTGAAGGGGATGAGCAGCACGATCGGCGCGACGCACGTGCGCGGCCATCGCCCTCGGAGCCTGGACGACGCGATCAACCTGGCGATTCCGCACGTGGGCGACTACGGCGAGGGATACGGCGTGGGGCTGGAGAAGGCCATGACGGCGTGGGACGAGCGCGAGGCCACCAACGGGAGTGGGCTGCTGGCGACGGCGACAGCGACGCGAGATCAGGAGCAGACGAGCTGGAGCGGAAACAACGGGAGTGTGGTCACGGGGTACGGCCCGATGTGGGGCAAGGCCCAGAAGCCACCCCGCTACGATACCGAAGGACGACCGGTAACCGACGGTAAAGCCAGTGTCGGGGAATGGTGGAAAGCCATCCCCCCTGGCTACAAACTGGTGCCAGCCAATCAGGGGCCACCCGCCAACAGTTCAAAAATTCAAACAGGCGGTGGCGGGCAATTGGCAGCCGCTCCACAACACAGTGGATGGCGGGGCAAGCGACCTGCGGGTGGCGAGCAGAGCGCACGACGGCCCGCCAAGGTGCTGAAGGTTGAAGGGCAAGGCGGCGGAGGACACTACGGTGGAGGAGGACGAGTCACCGATGCCTCGTTCGACACGCGCGAAGGGAGACTCAGACGCAATGAGCAGTACCTGCAGCGACGGACGGCGACGGGTGGCTTTGGCGCCCGCTCGAACGACCAGTGTTACTGGTGCGGCCAAGCGGGCCACTATTCGCGTGACTGTGACGTGCGGAGAGAAGACCTGGCGGCCCACGCGACGGCAGCCGCCCAGGACTCGACGGAGATGGCCGACGGACAGGGAAACGAGCAGCGAGCATAGGGACCCCGGCCCTATCGCTCGCTGGTCCTGATCCGGGTGGAGGCGTACAGCGGCGCAACGTACAGCTGGTCGGCGGACCAGAACGGCGCGAACGCGGTGGAGAACGGCGCGGCCGACAGCGAGGAGGTCGACGCGCCCAGAGGGCGAAGTCGAGGAGTGGAAGGGTCGGCAAAGTGGGGACTGGGGATGGCGCAGTGCGGGCAGCACGAGCCTCCACACCCGACGACCAAAGTGGGGATGGCGCAACCACGGCGCGGCTGCACGACGAAGAGAAGACAGAGCGGCGGGTGAGGTTCGTCGACGAAGAGAGGGCCGAGCCAGAGGCCATCAGCGGCGAAAATGCCACGAAGGACGGCGAGGTAGCACCAGGCGTGGCGGACGCCAGCACGGAGCGAGAACGAGTGGGCGCCAGCGTCACCAGGCGACTGGCGGGGCTGATGGAAGTATCGGAAGCACCGGAGGCGGGCTCCGACGAAGAGACAAAGAGCGCGGACCAAGACTTGGCAGCTGAGGCTGCGGGAGCCACCCCGGAGAGCATGCAGACGGCGATTGACGCCGAGATGAGCGCCGGTGACGTCAAGGTGGGCAAGGCGATGCTCGTCAAGGCGTGGGAGGCGACAAGGAGCAGCGTGGCCGACGAGGAGGCCGAACGGTGGCGACGGAAACGGCAGAGGCGTCTGAACCACGCGAAGGCGCGTCGTGACCACCGCGACGAGCGAGAGGGACTCGCAGCGGCGGCCAGTGTACAGGGCGCGGACGCGAGAGCGTCATCGCGACGAGAAGGCGGCGGTGAACGAGCGGAGGGGTTGGCAGAGGGCGTGTCCGACGAGCAGGACGTCGGCATGCCCGAGCCCAGCCCCGAGTTCGGGGAGGCCATCGACTGGAGCGCACGCGCGGCCCAAGCGCTGCGCGAGGTCAAGGCGAGGAGAAGGGAGCTCGAAGACGGCTACGTCGACCTGGCGATCGCGGAAGCGAGACGTCAGGAGGAACTAGCGGCAGGCAGTGCTGTCGGCGAGTTCACGACGCGAGAAGGCGTGGCGCGGCAGCTGGTGACAGCGGCGGCCGGGCTGGAAGCGATCGGCGAAGCGGAGCTGGCGAATGGAGACACCACGGCCCTGCAGCGAGCTCGGGCCAGACGGCGGTTCGAACGGCGGGTTCGCAAGGCACGCGCCAAGGAGCTGCGAGAGCTACGCGAGGCGTTAGAACGCGCCAAGAGGCCCGACGGGGGCTACTACCGGATGGATGGGGGATACAGGCGGGGCCGACAGGACGCGACGAGGGTGCTGAGCCTGGAGGAAGCGGAGGCGATAGGCATCGCCCTACCCAGCGCGATGAAAGTGCTACGTTCGAGAGGCAAGCGGACGATAGCGAAGCAGTACGACTACCACAGTGGGAGCGTGTATGCGCACCCACGAGTGGAACCGGGCGACGACGGCCAGCGACCGAAGCGAGTCGGGCAGCTGAGAGCAGTTCATGCCCAAACCGTGGAGTCACTGCCCACGGCGAGAGTCGAGGTCAAGGGCAAGGACGAGCGGATCAAGCTCGACACTGGAGCCCAGTACAGTGTCGCCGGCGAGGCGTGGAAGGAGCTCGGCGTACGGCAGGAGGTGCTGCCACCCGTGGACTATGTGGAAGGGTTCACGGGGGCGGTGTCGAAGGTGCTGGGCGTGTGGAGGTTCCGGATGAAGACGCAGTACAGCCAGTACATGGAGGTGGACGCGCTCATTATCGAGGGCGCGACCACGGAGTTCCTGTTAGGAGAAGATTGGATGCTATCACACGGAGTCAAGATCGACTTCGTGTCGTGCGAGATGAAGTGGTATGACGGGGACGTCAAGAAGGTGGTGCCGTTCGCGTGTACGCGTACGGGGCAGCCGGACGATCAGCCGGCCAAGGTGCGACTGGTGCGTCGTGCGCGCATGCAGACCCAGACGTGCAGGAACGTGGCGGTGGCAGTAGCGGCGCCCGAAGGCGCGGTTGGTGTCTTCATGCCGAAGCCAAGGACCAAGGCTAACCTACTGTTGGCGCCGACACTGACGACGGTCCGTGGGGGCAAGATCGTGGTGCCCGTGTTGAACTTGATCGGGGCGACGACCAAGCTGCCGTCACGCGAAGTGCTCGGCACGTGGGCACCGACGAGCGACGACATGACGGTGATGGAGTTGGATGGCGAGTTGACGAACGCCAAGGTGAAGCGGTGGTTGGATGAGAAGTTCGGTGAGGCGAAACCACTGAGCAACGAAGGAGAGCTGCGGATGGGGCACATGGGTGCCGAGGACAAGGAGCTGTTCCTCCAGTTACTGCGGCAATACCCCGCACTGCTGGAACCACGGACGGGGTGCCCGCCGGCGACCACGTTGCCGGTGGAACACGAGATCCACACCGGCAACGAGCCGCCGATCAAGGTGAGGCCACGGAGGTACGCGCAGAGTGAGCATGGGGTCATCGACGGAGAGGTGAAGGGCATGCTCAAGGACGGCGTAATCGAAAAGGGTGACGGTGCATGGGGGTTTCCGGTTGTATTAGTTAAGAAGAAGGACGGTTCTGTTCGCTTCTGCATCGACTACCGGATGTTGAACGCGATCACGAAGCGTGACGTCTACCCCTTGCCGAGGATAGACGACACGCTAGACAATCTACATGGCGCAAAGAGGTACACGAGCCTCGACTTGCACGCAGGCTACTGGCAGGTGCCTGTGGCGCTCAAAGACCGCGACAAAACGGCCTTCGTGACGAGGCAAGGCCTCTTCCGTTTCATGAGGATGCCGTTCGGGTTAGCGAACGCCCCCGGCACCTTCCAGAGGATGATGGACGCGGTGTTGAGAGGACTCACGTGGCAAACGTGCCTAGTCTACTTAGACGATGTCATTGTATTTTCGAGAGGCGGGGTCGGGCAACATGTCGTAGAACTGGCGATGGTGCTTGAGCGGCTGAGCAACGCTGGGTTGTCGTTGAAGGCGAAGAAGTGCTCGTTCGCGACCGAACGACTGGAGTACTTGGGCCACGAGCTCGACGAGAAGGGGGTCCGCCCCATGGCCAGTCTCGTGGAGAGCGTAGTGAACTTCCCCGTACCGAAGGATGCGGCCGCCATTAAGAGCTTCGTGCATATGGCGGGCTACTACAGGCGGTTCGTGCCCAACTTTGCGGAGAAGGCAGCGCCGCTGACACGGCTGCTGCGTAAGGGGGTGGAATGGAGCTGGGGGGCACCCCAGCAGGAGGCATTCGAATGTCTAAAAAAGGTCTTGACGGGGCGGCCACTGCTGGCCTACCCCGACTTCTCAAAGCCGTTCACATTAGTGACGGACGCGTCGAAAGTGGGGCTCGGGGCGGCGCTGACCCAGGACCAAGGGCAGGGCGAGCAACCCGTGGCCTACGCGTCCAAAGTGAACGCAAAAAACGTGGCGCAATACGGGATCACGGACTTAGAGTGCGCGGCGGTCATCTGGGCCGTCAAGCTGTTTCGCCCGTACCTCTACGGCCGTAAATTTCGGCTAGTGACGGATCACGCCGCACTAAAGTGGCTCATGACGTCGAAGGACCTGACAGGTAGATTGCACCGCTGGGCTTTACAGCTCCAGGAGTACAATTTTGAGATCGTATATCGTCCGGGCAAGGACAATGTCGTGGCGGATGCGCTATCCAGGGCGCCTGTGCGGACGGTGGTCGGCGGCGGGACGGACGCCGCTCCACCTGGCGGCGAAGGGCAGCTGACCGACGATGAAATTGCAGCGGAGCAAGTCAAGGACAAGACCGTCCAGAACCTGAAGAACAAAAAGAAGTACGGCGATAGGCGAGTCAGCGAGGAGGGGGCGTTGGTGTACATCTACGAGAGCGACGGTAGCAAGAGAGTGGTGCTACCGTCCTCGCTTTGGGCCAAGGTCCTAAGGGAGAACCACGACTCGGTCTTCGCGTGTCACCTGCGCACGCCCCAGACCTACGCGAGGATTGCTGCCAACTATTGGTGGCCAGACATGCGGGCGTGGGTGCGGCGCTGGGTGCAGTCGTGCCGAGACTGCGGCACCAGGAAGGCGAGGCCGAAGGAGGTGATTCCACCGCTGCGAAGCCAAGGCGTGGGCGACGCAGGCGATCGCTGGGCGCTGGACGTGGCGGGCCCGCTGCCCGTAACGGACAAGGGCAACCGATATGTAGTGGCAGCCGTGGATTACGCCACACGGTATGCGGTGGTGGCAGCGGTGCCGAGCCACAGGGCGCCAGACATCGCCAACTTCATCGTCGAGAAGCTGGTCCTGATCTACGGACCGATGAGAGAGCTCGTGATGGACGGGGCTCCGGAGCTGAATGGGGCAGTGGTGGAGGCGCTGGTGGACGCTCTCCAGGCGAAGCAGCTTACACCGGTGCCGTATCGGCCAGCGCTGCTCGGCCTGGTTGAGCGCTTCCACCGAACATGGAAGGACATGGTCGCCATGTTCGTGTCGGAAGCGCAGAGCGACTGGGATCGGTGGCTGCCATGTGCAGCCTACGCGTACAATGGAGCCCGTCACTCGGGCACGGGCTACAGCCCCAACGAACTCATGATGGGCAGGCGATTGAGGACGCCCAACGAACTACTGCGTACGAGTGGCGTCACGCAGGTCGGCGTGTTCGCCGACTACCACCGTACGCTAGTTAGGAAGATGGCGGCAGCAACGGAAGCGGCCAAGAAGGCCCTGAGCAAGGACCAAGCGCGAAGGGCTCGGTACTACGACCGGCAGGTGCGGAGACACAGCGAGTTCCAGGTAGGCGACAAGGTGTGGGTGTTGCGGCCGCCCAAGGGCAAGGGAATCACGAAGCTGGCCCACAAGTGGGTGGGTCCAGCGCGTATCGAGGCAGACGCGGGCTTCGACAACTGGGAGGTGCTGCGTGACGACACGGACGAGAGGGTGATCGCCCACTGCAGCTTCCTGGTGAAGTGCAGCTGCCCCAGCAGCTCGCTCGGAGTGATAGCCGAGCGGGTGCTGAGAGACCTGGTCGAGGAAGACACAGCGGCGGAGGGCGTGAGCACGAACGGGGAGGCACCAGACGTGCCCGCCTCGGCGAACACGGGCTCAGCCAGGACACGTGATGCGGCGGTGGAGGAGCGGACGGCGGAGTCGGCGACGGTGGCCGCTGGATCAGACTCGAGGGCGGCGCCAAAGTCTGGGCGCGGGCCAGTAGCTGCGAAGCCAGGAATAGCGACGCCGGCGGAGCCGGTGGTGGCCGGGGGGCCGAGCCAGCAAGCCACAAGACCCCCACCGGCAAAACCACAGCGGCGGCGAGCGAAGCAGGCACGACCGCACGGTGAGCAAGAAGCGGATGAAGCACAGAAGCGGCGCCGGCGTGAAGAAGCCGACGCAGCACGGGAGAAGCGGGCAGCCAGGCGCGAGGCTGGTCGTCACGAGCCGAAAGCCGCAGCGACAAAGGCGGTGGCGGCAGACGGAAATGACGGGGTTCACGACGCTGCGCCAGTGGCGCGAGGCGAAGGAGCGGGACCAAGGGACGATCACGGGCTCAAGCGTGCAGAGCGACGTGACGGAGGTCGTCGTGAAGCTCGAGCCGGAGATGGGCGTGGGGTCGGAGCCGACAACGGCGACGGCCGACATGGAAGCAGCGGAGCGAGTGGCGATACTGGAGCCACGGTGGATATGTTACGAGGACGTGGGCGACCGAGGCAGCCGGCTCCAATGCCGGAGCTACTGCAGGTGGCGACAGCCGGCCACATCGAGGAGAGAGCGAGGCGGCGGACCCGAAATCGGGCTGGCCGCTACGTGATTGAGCACGAAGTGGAATACACCACGCGTCCGGGGATGCCGACGGGGCGAAGATGGCTCACGGCAGCTGAATTCGAAACGCTGCTAGACGCGGGGAAGATCGCGGACGATCTTACGTCCGGGGATGGCGTGTAGCTGGGTGGACCGTCACTCACCGGCCAGCGGGCCAAGCGGAGCAGGCGGCGGACAGACGGCGGCGGGCGACGACGGTGGCGTGGTGCACGCGAGGTGGATCGGGACGTCAGTGTGATGGTGAGCGAGGGCGGTGGCGAGGGCGAGCCAGCCGGCTAGCGCCACGGCTGAGATGAGCCCAAGTTGAAGCTGGCAAGCTGCCAGAAGATCGCGGGGGGGACGACGCACCCAGAGAAGACGAGCAGACGGGAGAAGGCGAGGACGGGCGACATCGGAGCAAGGAAACGAGAGGCCACGAGGCCGTGAGACGAAAGGCGCACGGAGAAGGGGGAGAGGTCCAAGGGTAGCTAGGCAAAGGCGCTGTTCGGTAGGTAGTGGGGTAGAGGGCTTCGTAGGAGGGCTCCGAGCAGCGGACGGTTGCTCGTCCCTCAGTCTAGATTTGGCACGACAGTGCCGGGTAAGGACTAAAGAAACGAACTTTGCGCTGGACGTGAGCGTGCACGCCGGACGAGGCCGGTATCACAAGGTGAGGTGCGCTATGAGGGACTGGCGGGGACGGCCGGAAAGTAGAGTGTAGGGGGCTGCAGAGAGAGACTGTAGGGGCTGCGGGGCCTACGGATGGCGCCTTGGCCGAGAGGGCTGCTCGCAACCAAGACGCTTGTGCCAAGTGGCCTTGTCGGGTGGGCGTGTAGCAGCCCATGCATGTTGTATGGGGACCTAGCGTGGAAGCAGCCCGGCCTACCCCAGACCGGGTGAGCTACGAGCTTCCTCCCCTGCGCCTCTATCCTAGACCCTCACGGGGAAAGGGCCAGCAGTACGCTGGTGGAACGCCCAGCCCCGACCCCATGGCAAGCGCCCGCCCCAGCGGCGAAGCAAGTTCTGAGAATGTAAAAGCTAGTTGCCCGAACGAGGCGGGTGCTAGTTGTGGATTGGCTACGGGAGAGGCCCGAGCTAACTACAAAATGGTCAATGTTTGCCGAAACCGTGATGATTAGCGTTTTTTTTATTGAAATTAAGGGCGCGACCAATGAAGTATAAGCATTGGTCGCCACCAAGTTTTTACATAGAAATCCTGGCTTACTTAGTACCATACAGTTTGTAGCTATTCCCGGCTAGTCCTGAATCAGGACTCCTGATCTGTTGTCATTTTCACAATTCGTCGTGACTTCGTTGGAAAAGATGCACGCATCTTATATTGGATGCACTCCGCCCGAGGTTAGATGCGTGCATCAAACCAACACTAAGCACGACATCTAACCTGATGCTGTTCACTCAAAATATCCAACCATCTCTCTGGGTGAATATTTTGTAAATATATCGTCATTTCGCCCCCCCCCCCCTACTGCATTCACATGAAATTGTGTATCTCCTGCGCCTGCTCCGCAGCCGCAGCATCTGCGCGCGTTTCATGCAGCATTTCATAATGTTGTACAATGTACGAATGTTAGGCCAGGTTACGCTTACGCAGTAAGCTTACCATTGAATTGGGGCTACCCATCCCTCATTCTTCGGTATTCCGAGTGCACGGTGCCATCCATGAAGTCTTGCACTACATGGGCTAACCTTCATGCAACATTCAGCTAATGCAATTGGCTAATAGATTTCAATAATCTGAGCTGATTGGCTTATAGATTTCGCACTTAGCTGAGGTGGACGACACAGGTAACATGCAGGTAATTTATCGTTTTCCGCGGGATATTGTATTCAACAAGAAAAATAGAGCTGTAATCTCTTGAAAATAGATGACTGATTTCGCAGGGTATTTGACCTCGCAAATCGCACACCCACTCGCACCGCCTCCTTAGCTAAATAAATTTCAGAGAACTACTATTATAGCGGCCGAAAATGATGATACCTCAGCATATGATGCTCTGTAGCCTACAGATTTGAAAAAACCTGCTACGACATTTAGATATGTGGTAAGAAACCCCGATTTACATATGATTCTGGTGTTAAAACAAGCCAATTCGGCTTGGTTACTACCGTACTACTACAGTAGTAAAAAAAGTGCGGTATTCAATTTGAGCGATACTATGCCATCATCATATGAATACTACTACGTAGTATATTATGTTCAAGTAATACTTTTTAAAGACCCTAAACGAGCAAACTCGGTTCTCATCTTGCAATCTAC
Source organism: Phytophthora x cambivora (assembly GCA_033557925.1). NCBI lineage: Eukaryota > Oomycota > Peronosporomycetes > Peronosporales > Peronosporaceae > Phytophthora > Phytophthora x cambivora. The sequence continues at coordinate 231,734 of JAUCEB010000034.1, forward strand.
TGTATGAGTGGCTCTCAATTACCCTCATTTAGGCATCGGAGAAATCGGAGAAATATCACTATTTTCGAAGGCAACACGCACGTAATATATAGTAGTAGATATTTATCTGGCTCTGCCCCTGCCTGAAGCCGTTGGCTCTTGGAAGGAATGAGTCCAAGGAATGACACGTTCGCAATTTTCTTTTGACGAATGAGCTCATTGTAGGTATCGACCGCTGTCTGAAGTTTGCACTTCTGCACTGTAAACTGGACGATCTTACCATCCTCGTAACCCAGGTAAAACAGGCAGTTCTCCTGAGGAAGCTTTCGGTACACCAACACATTCTTCTGGTACTTCAGCACGAGACAGAAAGCCACCACGCACAACACCGTCGACTTGCCGATCCCCGGCGAACCGATGAGAATACTCTTCTTCTTCGCGTGCACATTGATGTTGTCAGCAGTAGACTCCCGAAACCATCCATCCATGAGCACCTTCACAACTTGCTTCTCTTCCGATCGCCAAAAAATCTTCCCGTCGGTGGTGCATCCGCCGAAAGTTTTCATAAATCTGAAGATGCACGGAATTTCGTGCACACCACCCACTCTCCATTCCCCCAGCGAGGTGCATTCCTTGGCAAACTGTTCCAGTTCATGCAGGACAGTCGTGTGGATGGCATTCGGTGGCTGCTGAACCACAACCAGCACGTGGACTTTGCCCTCACCCGGTCGGAAATTCTTTCCGAAATTCTTGTCATTGTTGATCCACAGCGTGGGGTCCATCTGATCTCCGAAACCTTGCAGCGTCCCGTATTTGTCGTCACAGATGCCGCATCAGCCCCATCCAGCCACGCTTCGTCCTGCTTCGCCAGGATGAGCTGCAGGTTCTTCGCGTCGCATTGAATTGTCACCTTGTTCTCCATCTTTCAGTTCTCGCACCGCCTGACCCGCGTCGATCTCCACATCGAACTCTGGTCGCTCTCCAACAATTACACAACAACTCGAGCTGGGTCGTCCTTTCTGGACGGCAGATTCTCGAATGACGAGACTCAAAAACATCTCTCTCGTCACGAGAGAGATGTTTTTTAATTCTCTGAAATTGCCCACATGCCACATGGGAGACCAATTGGGATCTGCCTACGGTCGTAGTTTAACCCTGTCGTAGTCGTAAACATGACGTTCACCACACTTACACGAATCCCACTAGTAATAACGGTTCCTCCCATTACTCCAATCTCCATTCAGCAGCCAAGCACTCACAATTCGAGAAGCAAGAATGCGTCGAAGTTTCGTTCTGCTGGTGATCACTGGCGTACTATTAGCAATTTACTGTGCGGAATCGGTGAGTGCTGATCAGACGAAGCCAGATCAGTCTGGTGATACTGCCCTGGGAGACGACAACGCTGGCAGATTATTGCGGAGCCACCAGGAAGCGGACGATGGTATTGTTGACGAAGATAGAGGCCCCGGCAGTATGCTCCGAAAAGTATTCGGCTTAAGGAAAAGCGGCTTCGCCAAGAGCGATCTGATGAAGGCGCTGAATGACGAGAATTCGAGAGTCGCGTTATACAAGAAATGGGACAAGTACCCTGTGTCGGATTTCAAGCTCAGGCTGGAAAAGACGGATAAATACAACGCGCGCGAAAGAGCACTATTCACCGAGTACCTCGAGGGTAGGAAAACCGTTAAGTTCAAGCTGGACGAACGCAAATTTCGCACGTTTGATGACGAGGGGGAGGTTGTCGATAAAGTACAGCGTCTTAATGACGAGGGGAAGTATGTCGACAAAGTAGAGCGTCTCGATGACGCCGCAGCATGAAATTGCGGGCATTTGCTAGGATGTAAACCGTAGAAAGAACGAGTTTCTCCACTTCCTGATGAACATCGTTATTTACATGACGCAGCACTGTCCACAGTTCCAGCGTGTCTTTCGAATCGAAAGTTTCGACTAAAAGCCCCAATATGAGACCCGTGACAGTCCCAAAAGTGTGATACATTGGTCGGTAGCTGTGGATACAGTACATGTAATCGAAACTACATCTACCGTAGCCTAAATTTACTACAGTAGAGACGCGTGACATATACGCTATGGTTTTCTTGAGTATCGTATTCAAATATATTGGATACGGATGGGGACAGCGTAGGCAGCTCCATTTGCGTTGCCACGGGGCTTTACAGTAGTACTTCCTGTGGTTGTGACCGAAAAGACGACCAGTATCAACAAACTGAAGTTGCAGCACTTTAACTTCAATGAACGAAGCGGGGCCTGAAGCAGTTTTACCTCTTGCCATCGGTTAAGCAACACCGTTGTATCAATATTCACAGCGTTGCAGAAGCGAGTTCGTGCGTTCATGCGCCGTGGCATCATGACTACCACTGTCTCTTCGATACGCAGGGCCTCGGCATCATCGTGCACGGACGAAATGAGATGTGATTTCATGTTGAATTCGGAGAGAGGAGCACATATTTGCTGAAGGTGGTGGGGTGGCAACTAGGGGCTTTGCTGCGTTCTGCAGAAACCGTTGTAAGACTAGTTTGGTGATGCCCACTCCTTTTGTAATTTGCAGCTCGAAGAACTGTTCTCTGAAACAAAGTCGCGTTTCGCACGGAGAAGCTCTGAAATTTAGAAAATTGTAGCCCGAGTTAGGGCGGCCATTCTGTTGGGGAAGCGCTCACAATTCTAGGCAGAATTAGCATTAGATAAAGGTAGACCGCTTTTTGATGGGTCTAATTCCGCATGAATCAACAGTCCTTTCAGATTTCATCTTGCCGAGTCGAAGAAAGATGGTGGAGATATCACTACAATGTGCGATAGTCGGTGAGGCAGGAGACTCTTTCGAGGTGAAGATCGACGATGGCAAGAAGGTTTTCGCGTTGAAGGAGGCGATCAAGAGGATGATACCGAATAAATTAAAGGATGTCGATCCCGACAAACTGCAGCTCTTCCTGGCGAAGACGACGGACGGCAGGTGGCTGCTGGAGATGAGTGAGTCTGCGCAGAAGCTGGAAGGTGGAGAGTCCGTGCCTGAAGTAATGGAGATGATCGCCAAAAACAAGATGTTGTCGTCGCGGACAATTCGAGAAACGTTGGACGATTTCGAGATGACTGGAGAGCGAGCTCCAAGCCCCAAACAGGTTCACGTGCTGGTGGTGGTTCCGCAGCCACTGAGTGCTATCCAGACGACTGCCCTCCATGAACCTGAACAGTTTTCCAAGGAATGCACCTCGCTGGAGGAATGGAGAGTGGGCGATGTGCACGAAATTCCGTGCATCTTCAGATTTATGAAAACTTTGGGCGGATGCAGTGCATCATGCACTGCCGACGGGAAAATTTATTGGCGATTGGAGGAGAAGCAGGTTGTGAAGGTGCTCATGGACGGATGGTTTCGGGAGTGTACTGCTAACAATATCAATGTGCACGCGAAGAAGAAGAGTATTCTCATCGGTTCTCCGGGGATCGGCAAGTCGACGCTGTTGTGCGTGTTGGCTTTCTGTCTCGTGCTGAAGCACCAAAAGAATGTGCTGGTGTACCGACGATTGAAAATGCTCGATCAGGAGAGCTGCCTGTTTTACCTGGGTTACGAAGATGGCAGGGTCGTTCAGTTTACAGTGCAGAGGTGTGAATCCAAGACAGCGGTCGACATCTACAATGAACTCATTCGTCAGCACGGCATTGCAAACGTGTGGTTGCTGTTGGATGGCTTCGATTACCACGGCATTCCGGAGGGGCTGGAGACGTTCAAATTGCTGACAACATCGCAGTCAGTAGACTTGAAGTCCCAAGAGCGAGTGTATGCATATTGCTGCTTGTTGCCTTGCTGGTCAAAGAACGATTTGTGGTCGCTGGGAAATTCGATTTACAAGTTTGGAGCTGACGAGATGGACGAACGATATTACTACTCTGGTGGAAGCGTGCGTGAATTTACGTTGGATACTTCGGAGGAAATACGCAAGACCATCGATGATGATGTCAGCAGAATGGAGGAATTCTCGATCGTGTCCCGTATGGTTATTAGAGACGCCGGCCCTGTCACAAGAGAACAGCTCACTGCTCGACGGTATTGGGAGCAAGTTATTGATTCGGAATATGCTGTTCGTGCACTCTCCCTAATGCTGCGGTCGGACGAATTGTATCGAATTTATAACTGGGCACGAAGGACTAACTCCGCATCGCTGGCTGAAAGCGCTTTCGAGTTCTATTTCCACAAGCTTGCTGCTGACAACACTTTGTTGCTTTACGTATCAGAAGATGGTCTACCGACCTTCGGGAAACCGGGCGAACCTCGCCATCAAGATGTGAAATCGTTGGGTTTGAGTAATGGTGGAGCGGTGTGTTGTGGAACGGCAAGCAACTATGAGAGTGGTCTGAGGAACTGGCGAGATTCCGAAGACCTCACGTACTGGTATCCCGCTTGCGACAATTTCCCCAACGTTGACAGCATTGTCAAGATCAAGTCTGCCAACGGTAAAAAGAGCGTGGCGTATCTTCAGATTACTGTTGCCAGGGAGCACACCATTAGCGAGCAAGAACTGAAGAATATGAACCAAATTTTCTTCTCAGCTGATGTCGAAAAATCGGGAGATGTCGATCCGCCAATTTTCGTAGCTGTTTGTCTGGATCGCGAGTCGTGCAGCAACTTTGTGATGAAATCATCACCCGAAGTCGAAGCTGCGAGAAAATTGTTCCCAGGTCGCGTGTTTGTGGGCTACTGCGAGGAGAATCGTTTCCCAGTTGCTGCATGTGGTCCAAAAGGCGACGTACCTGTAAAAGAATTGCGTCCACCATCACCGTACGACACCCGGAAGTGTTGACGCACGGAACCAAAGAAGGAGTTACGGCCTGGCAGTTTTTATGCTTCCTCCTGACCGGTAGGCTCATGGTTCATGAGTAATACTTCGTAGTAATGGGTAGGATCAAGATTGAGTTACAATACTTCTGTGTGGAGCAACCCCAGACATGGGTAGTCAAGATCTGGTTGGTGATTTAGCGTATGAAGTTGAAAGTATATCCTCCACCCAAGGGGTTAACATGTAAGTCAAAAACGAAAACAAAAATCTGGTTGGTGGGGAACTCCCAGTCTTCTGAGTCAGAAGACTATTGGTCCGTCAGCTGTTGGGGAGCTTATAGTCGACACCGATGACCAGGACCTTCGCCTCGCACTTGTCGAACGGGCGACTTGGCTCCGAAGAGTTAGCACGCTCAGGTGCACCAGCGACAGATAGAACATTGATTTTGAAATCGACTTCGTCCGTCGGGCTACGGAATTTCCCCAGATTGCACTCCGGGACGACAAAACACATTTCCACCACATCGAATTGAGTCGGAGTCTTCATTGCAGCTAGCTGATCCAAGACTTCGACGAAGTAAATGGGGTTGAACGAGCGCTCGAGAGCCCTCGTCACTTGGACAAATCGCACCAGCTTGCTGTCCGTGTCGATGAAGACTGCATCATACCCACTTTGATTCCACGTCAGCGGTGCAAACCAGCCCTTGTCGTGATAAATACCGGTCGAGAGCCGGCTTGGATCGAAATACGTGACTGTGGATTGTTCCCACATTTGCCTCTGGGCCCCTTCACCCGGGTTTTTATGAAGAACCTCAGTACAAGGATTGGCTGGTGAGCGATTTTGCTACGCGCGCATTGGCTATCAAACTGGGTCCTGATCTACTGGAAGAAATGGTGTTACTCAACCGATTCGATCGTTCTGTAGATGGAACCCTCTTCGAGAGTTTGTTTTTTGCTTTGCTTACGACTGTCGGCATCAGGTGGAGACACCAGGACATCTGTAGTAAATAGTCAGCAGACGATTGAGGACACTGGACGATGCCCTCCCAGCCAGCACTTTGGAACAAGCTCGTAAGTCTTTCACTGCCGCGATTGCATGCTGAACATATTCAGTAGCTGCAGTCGCGTCGACATCAAACATCACCCTCGCACCCCCCCCCAGCTACGAAGTACTTTTCTTCCAGTCTTTTCATTCTCTGTGTTGCTTCCGACTCGGCAATTTTCGGGTTTGCGCGATACGGTGGTAGCTTGTCCTGTATGTTTTGGAAAAACTCGTCGTTCTCAATCGCTCTCTGGTAATCCCCAAGCGTCCACGAAAACAAATCAAACAGTGACTGCTCTCGTAAATTCACCGAGTTGCCGTGGAGCTCCATTGTGTTCGGGATCTCACGAAGCTCCTCGATTCGATAGTATTTACCAATTGTTGGCATCGACGTAACTATCACCAGTCGACGTTGGTCAAGATTACCCTCACACCACATGCAGCAGATTGCAAAAGCATCTCTCACCTGCTCGTTCTTGGCCACGTAGCCATCCAAAAAGACGATGGTTTTTCTCTCCGTAGACGTCGACTCCAGCACTTGACTCAAACACTCGTCCACGTCGTACACTCTGAAAGAGCTCAATTCTTTCGTGTCGCCCTGCATCCGCACGCAGTTGAACTCGTCATCATTTCTCGCGTAGTGAAGCCAAAGCACGTCCCAAACGGACGGATCGAGCGAACAGGCAAAAGCGAGGGCTGTACACGATTTCCCCGCGCCTGGCGGCCCACAAATCCACAGTATCGAGTACGATATGATCGAGTTATGGTTGATCGTGTTCCACTCATCTATCAGCTCTTTGCGCCGAAACAGAACGAGGGGGCTACGACGGGTTTCAACTCCAGTCCCTTTCACGCAAGACGCAGACATGGAGATAAGTTGGTCACCGTCTTGAACTTGGAGTCGAGGGCGCTGCTCTGCGGCACTCCAGTGAATTTCTGGCAGATATTGTGTAGTTTCAAGGCTGAGCTTTTGCCGCTTAGTCGGTCGCGACTCGGTCTCGACTGGCACCACTACCAGCACATGCACCACGTCCTCTCCGAGCGCAACACCGGGCCCAAAGAGTTTCTTTTTGTGAAGTCTCCATGACCCGCGCATCTTTTTGAACAACGAAGTGTCAACTTCACTCTGCAGCATCACGTCCAGAGCCTTGTCGTCTGGCAACCACGTGCCGTTCTTCCTCTTCGCCAGGAAGAGCTGCATCTCGTCAGCAGGAAACTGATACATCATCATTTTCTTGATCGCCTCCTTCAACTTGCAAACCTTCTTGGCATCGTCGATCTCCACCTCGAACGAGTCTCCTGCCTTGCCGACTATCGCACACTGTAGCGAGAGCGTCACCATCTTTCCTCGACTCGGCAGATTCTCGAATGGGAAAGGGGGGGGGGGGGGGGGGGCTCTGGTTCTAGGTCAAGATGTTTCATCTTCAGTACATCTACAAGCGTACTTCGTTTTGCTTTAGGTTAGTAGAAACTACCACGACCGGTAAGCTTATGCAAATTATACAGCAGCAACTTACTACATGTAGAATTCCGGGAACAAAATAAAGCTAAGCACTGTCGAAGTGAGTTGCGCGCCTTCTACTCCTTCGTCGCCTTTTCATCGTACCGAGACTTGATGCTACTGTTAAAGTTGCAGGAAGTCTCTCCGCGCTCCAAATTCTCATCATCTACAGACAGTACTTCTGAAGTAGTTGGATAACTCTCCTCTAAGGTCATTACTGTAGCATCCAAGTATTTCAACTTGGCTTCCAGCTCGGAGTGTGATTTACCCCAGTGGGGTCTATCACATGATGACAGCGCCAAGGACACCGCAAATGCTGCAAAGATTATATTGGCTACCAGGTAACGCGATAGAGGCCGGAGGGGCTAGTGAACTACGCACGCAGATAGTGAAGAGCGAGCAGGCAGCTACTCGGGCCATGGAACTTGAACAGGAAAGATTACTTGCAAGGACTCGGACGTATCCCCTTGTGAGCGCCACTCCCCTCCAGGCCAACTCTACGGTGATAACGATGCCTTGAACACCAGGTAGATTGAATGGTTCGACGATACCCAGAGCAGTTTCACCAGCTGCACAAACTAGCAGAACTTTGGGACTTGGAGCAGTGACGAGCACGAACGGTTCTGTGAAGCCGGCCAAACTACAGAAGCTGACACCTGAAGAGTTTCTACCAGCATCTATGGCAAATCGAGTAGCATTCAACAAGGTGGGATCGACTACATGTAGTAACCAGCGAGAGTCACCTTTTCGAGTGTCCAGGACTTTCGGTCAGCCATGTAAACGAACTTTCAACTTGGCCATGTTTTCATTGTCTTTCGAGTAATCTGCTTATACTAATCTGTACTTCTAAAGCAGTCAAGAGCTTCACTGCGTTTCCAGCATTGAACCATTCGCGCGGCTCGTAATCGTTGCAGAATGACGCGTAAGCGAAATGGCTGAGCGCTCGCGAGCCAACGTGGCAGCAGTGGCAAACGCTGAGACTGCAGCTAATGTGGAGCTGGCATCTCCCGTAGTGCTGCGTGTATCACCCCTGGTGACATTGGCATCTTCTAAGCCAGCAGTTCGTTCACAAATCATCGTCTCGGCTCGAGCTCGAGAGCTCTCTTCTTCCCACAGCTTCCATCGACTGGGTGAATTGGTTCGAGGAGATTCACAACGCAAGGCAAAGTGCCCCGTTGTCTTTTTGACGAGTGATGACATGGACGCTGCCGATATCAGGCGTTTCCTCGAAGTTGAGTGAGCTCTCGTCCCTGAATTCGAGGAACTTGTCGTATTTTGCTGGATGGTTTTACAGTTAGTTTGTTCACGAGCTGCCCCCATTCTGGTAGCTGCTGAGTATTTGTCGATAGGTGGAGACACAGCCAGCGTTGGCACCGAGTCGTCCAATTCCGAGATGATCCATTGCGGTACGTTTGCTCGACCTGGCGACCGGACTCGATCTCCAGAGACTATCACGCTGTTGTTAGCGTCGGCGTTGTTATTGAGAGGCACTTGAATACTAGGACCTCCACCATAGAGCTCCAAAAACGTGACCCAGACCTCCTGACTTACAACGCGATAGTCCCCTCCGCCGTGACTGCCTTTGCTTCGTTGTAGATTGGGCTTGGGCACCAGTTCTCCGTTCACAAAATCTAGCAACGTGTAGTTCGTGACTGGACCAGGTCGTGGAGGCCTCGCCAGACGACATTTCGTGCTTGGTTTACCACGCCGGCCTTTGGAGAATGCAGTCGTTGCTGCTTCAGCACTGGCCGAGTCTACACGCACATACTGCAACCACTGGTCGAGCCACGCCGAACTAATGACAAATTGCCGACTTCCAGGATTGTCGCTCTGATCCACTGCTGATCGAACTCGAGAACATGCTCGCGCACTCAAAATCTCGTCAAGTTCTTCTGCTCTGGTAACGGAGAGACGAAGTGGGAAATGATGCGTAGTTCCACGAGAGCGCTGGTTAAGCTGAAGAGCTTTGGTGGACTCAATAAAAAACTCTTCGTCTTCGATGTCGCTGTCCGTGAGCGCCATGCCAGTACGTCTTAGCCATGGTGACGGACGCTCCACCTCCACCTCAACCACCGATCGTGATGAAGATATCGATATCGACGTCGTCGAAGCGATGGATTTACGTCGCCTTGCCGAAGAAACAGCCACCGTAAAGCGCTTCACGCGAGAGTCATCTTGCCCTGCCATGTTACGCAAAGTACTTGCACAAGAGCTACAGGTTCTTTGAGGAGCACCGTCCTTAATGAGTCGGTGCTGACTGGGAGTTGAGCCAGCAAAAGGCAGATACGTTCGATCGTGAGAGCAGTTGGCACACACGAGATGCCCACACAGGCGACAGTGATGTCGTCGACGAGTCAGAGTAAACGCTGCGAGGCAAATTTGACAGCGAGCACTGGCCGTATCCGGGACCCAGTTGACTGCAGCTTCTGGATGCGAATAGTAGCCGCGTGACTCCATCTTCCACGGGTAGAACGAAATGGAGTACATGACGGTGGCCTGTTTGGCTTCATCCTTAGTCTTTGGGGCTAGTAGCCGCCACAAACCCAGTGAACGCTTCCCACTCGACGACATTTTGGCATCGTCGATGCTGTCACCACTGTTGGTGTTGTCACCTTCAACATCGTATCGCAATTCGTGGTCGTCTTGGGTTCGACCTCGACTTGGGATGGAGAGAACTTGGACCACAGCTTCTTCATCGTCACTTGAGCCAACGATGCGTCTCGTTGGAAACGTGCTGCTATTGCGTCGCCCCTTACTCACCATCTCGCCACCCGCTCGACTGGTGAGTGACTCCCGGAAAGCTTTAAGCCCCGAGAGCAGAAAACTCGAGGATCTTGGCAACGATTCTTGGTTCGACATTGGTGGAGTCATTGCGAGGGGCTGCGAAGCTCGGCGAGACGACTTGCGCTTGTCCAGCATGACGGCTTCGAGTCTATAGTGGCGTCAAGGAATGACCGAAGATACGACCACGCGACCGACAAGCAGAGGAACGTGAAGTGAAGAAAACTGATAGCGAGGCCACAACGCTCGTGGGTTCAAGCGGCGCCCAGTCGACTTGGTTCGTTTCAAGTTCTCGAAAATAAACACCGACTTGGTTGGTTTGGTGCCTTAGTGTTCGTGCGAACAATTGCAAGCGATAAAGCGAGTCCGTGTCACAACCAGCGCGTGATCAGCAACCTGGAGATGGTTTGTGGTGCGGCGTGGTCAGCATGGTGCAGTGATTTTTGATTTTGCATGGGTTCGGACATTGAACAATAGACATCGCTACATGAAGAACTCAGTGCTTGCACGCTGGTATCGAGAGCTATTTTTCGGTGTAACGATCCGGCTTTTGCGTAGGTTCAGGTAGGCTGCGTCGTTTGTCACGAGGTCAGTCATACTGACGTTGGACAATACCATGCCAAGCACCTGGCAGTAGCGCTAGTATTTGTCGATGTATATCTCCATCCGAAACTGGCTAGTGAAGGACCGATTGGAGATATTCACAACGAGGGTTCTCTACGTCTCTTGAGTCGGGTGCACAGGGGCATTCCACCGCGGCAGCGATCGAGGTAGAAACCAATGTCGAGCAGGTGAGTTTGGAGCAGAGTTCTCTGGTTTCGTCACGGTCGGCGGTGTGAAGTGCTCGTCGAAACACCCGGCACTGGAATACGCGACTAAAGTCAGTGAAAGCGGCGTGATGAACACTTGGCTTCGATGCAAAGACGTACCTTTCCATTTGACGCACGAGCTGCTCATGCACCTCGAGGCAGTTTGTTGCCAGTCCCGCCTGGAGTGCCCAATGAGGAAATGTTAAACACCAATCCAGATTAAATGCAGCTAGAACTTACATGAATGATGACATCGATGAGGAAGCCGTTGGTAGCATCATACGTGAGTTGAGTGCGGACGAGTGGCGCGATAAACTGTTCCCAGTTTTGACGCACACGCACAAAGAACTCCATCCACGTCTGGCATTTTGGTCGGTTGGCTGGTTCCCTCCACAACACCTTGACAACACGAATTGAGCCTCTGACGCTGGCTTTCCTCGACTCGATTACTCGATTTCTGTGTCGAGTGCACAGCCCCCGCGTCGCTGGTACAGCTCCCGGTACTGGTGAGGCCACTTCATCGATGGGGGTGCGTATAAATTGCTCCACAGCTGCCACGTTAATGCGTCGAGGGGAATCAGCGAAAACCATCCTTTGAGTACGAGCAAGGCGACGATAAGCAATGCGTATCCCTGCTCGAAGTATCACTACGACGATGATCAACCAAGTGCAGTCCATCACAAACCACAGCGCCGGGTAATCGACGCAGTTCTCAACTATCATGTCCTTTATCCACTGAAGAGATGGCGCAGTGGCTTCATCCGCGCCAAGAAGATGACCATCCGTGATTCGATCCATCACCTCAAAGGCCAGAATACCAGCAAACAGGAAGAGCAGTACGTCGAAAGATCCCGTCAGTGAGCGCTGATTAGCGCGTGTGGCCTCGGCTAGTACTCCCACATTGCGCTCGACACCGAGGACAAGTCCTTCGAGCATAGTCTTGGCCATAGTCCCATTCTGACTCTGTACTTGCTTTAGCTTGGCACGGAAGCCACGCAGCAGCTTTGCCAGGTCCTTGCAGCGCAACTCCAAGTCCTTGTGAGTCTTTCGTAGTTGCAAGTGGTCGTACAGCGCGGCACCTCCTCCAGTGGAGTCGTCATTAGCTGGCGTAGGGCGCGGTGGAATCGTAAGCGCCAAGTCGTGTAGTGACTCTCTCAAAAGCTCAAGAATTTCCTCCAGAAGGACCAGGTCGTGCGCACAGCGACTGACTCTGTCGCGCATATCGTCCATTGCTTCAGGGTTCATTTCGTAGCTTGTCATGTAGTTCCGTGCACGCGCCAATACATCGCCCAAAATGAAAGTGCGCTTGAAGAAAAACCGCACGACTAATTCCCGGGACAGCAGAGCCAAGTGTGCGACTAGCAACGGCTCGTGCTTATTAGCGTTTGGACCAGCAAGCAGCATACCGTCGTGGCCAACCAGCAATTTATCATCCAGGCCAATATCATGCACGGAATGGAGCTCGCCCAGGACCTGCTTCAGCTCATTCTCCTTCTCGCCTCGATCAAGATACGCTCGCGCAGGTAGTTTTGGTGAGATACCGCTTGCCGTTAGCAGCGCGAATTTGTTTCGAGATCGGGCGTCACCCATAAACAACATGTCCATTAACGCGCGCTGATGTGGTGACAACAAGTCGTTTATGATCTTGGACGAGTCCAAATCGACATCCACAAGCAACCGAGCGAGATGATCAACACACAAAAAGTCAGCCGAGCGGTCCATCGTAGCGTCAATCTCCATCCCGTACATGATGGAGCCGTCTCCATTCAGGTGCATGCCGAAGCTCTCGATCTGAATGATGCCATCGTCACTCGGTTGGTAGATATCGGCCTCAAAGTTCGTGAAGCTGTCGAACTCAAAGTCCACAATGGCAATCTTAGTGAGCCCCGAGGGGATGGATAGCGAGGTGGATGTCGGATCTTCGTCGAGCTCAGACGTGAAAAGCCCACCTTGACAGCGTTCGAGCGCTCCCAGACGGTCATTGAGCAGCACGATCTGGTTGGGTCCAAAGGGAATCCACTCGCCGACCATCAGTCGGACATTTTCCAGCACAATGGCGAACGACAGGTCTGCGTCTTGGATGCTGCTGCTCCCTACGTTAGCCGCTGCTTTGCGACACTTGTCCACTTGCCAAGCATTGGACGAGAAGTTCGCCGTGCCATTCTTCATCAAACACGACGGCAAGTACGGACTCGAGACGTACGACACCTCCTCGATGTCCGTCACGCGTGAGATGTAGACGCTGCCGTCACCTCTTCGAATTCGGAAGTGGCCCTTGTCCGGGTCGTACGTGATTCTTAGTAGTGCGTTGTCGACCAGAACAAGACCCGAGGGGGCTGTCACCGATGAAGTCAACACCCGCGGAGACTGCACCGACACGGACACGGACACGGTCGTGTTCGTCTCACCGGGGGAGGCGAGGAACTCGTCGAGTCTCTCCTTGTCTCGAGTCGGCAGCAGCGTCAGCAGCAGCTTCATGCCCTTCTCCGTCACTTGGAAGGCCGTGGACGGCTGGAAGTCCTCGCTGCACGTCTTGAGAGCCTGCACCAGCTCGTGCTCGCGCAGGTCGTCGATGGCTGCACGGGCGTCGTGGCTCACGTTGAGCCACAGACGCCGCGACTGACCGTCCTTGACGATGCCCGTGCATACCGGAGAGTAGTCAAAGGACAACAGGCCGTGCACGATGGCCTCAAACACCATGACCTGCAGTGGGAGACTGCGCAGCCACTTCTCCTCCTCGTCCGTCGACTTGGGGTACTGCGCGAACCGCGACAGCAGGTACAGCAGTCGCACGTGACTCGGAGTCCACTTTGGGTCAACTTGCAGACTCGAAGACGAGCTCAACGCCTCCAAGTCCAGTCGACTGCTCATCCCCAACATGTCCTCGCGAACACCAGACACTCGCAGGGTCATGGTCAGTGAACAACCAACTGGACTCGATCTTGAAGAGGTGTCGTAATTTATGTCGGTAAGTAATTTACGAAAAGCAAAATAATTGCAAAAACCATACAGAAATCGACTGCCGTAAGGTTTCGACAATCATACACAAATTGACAATTGATACCATCCACACCAATACAACACCAATTTCAATAGTTGATGGCGGACCCAAAGGCTTCAGAGGCGCCAGCAGGGCCTTCCAGCAGCCCTCCAGAGCCCTCCACATCCGCGCCGCCGTCCTCCATGAACATATTCTACCCCATAGAGCGCGAAGACTCGGCGGCACCACTGAGCATCATCGAGGAGGGCGACGAGCACGACTTGGGCGCCGAAGCCTTCGCGGACATGGCCATGGGCGGTATGGACATGAGTCTGGAGCTCAACTCGCTGCAGATCCGAGCGTTCCTGGCTCGTAACGAGGCTCAGAGCGAGAGTTCCGGCCCTTTCACTGCTGCAGCGTCGCGGGAGGAGCCTCCGAGGCCACAGCAGCAGACGCCGGAGGTCAGCGCTTACGAGGCGCTGCGCAACGGCACAGTGCACTACTCCAGACGAGAAGACAAGGTGCGCGCGCTGCAGGAGCATCCGGTGGTGGCGTCCGTGGCCTCCGACGGCCGCACGGTGGGCTGCAAATGCGGGCGCAACGTGCGACTCAACCCGCCGTGGTACATCCTCAAGTTCGAGCAGCACGTGGCCAGCAGGAACTGCTCGTTCCTGAGGCAGGGTAGACCCAGCTCCAAGAAGAGAAAGAGGGCGGAGGTGGAGACGAGAGAAACGACAGGTGAGACGGGAGACGTGCAGCAGGCAGAGAGTCAACGACGAGAAGGTGGGGAGGGTACAGGTACAGGAGCAGATACAGGCTCGGGTGCTGGCCAAGAGCAATCGCAGAGTCAAGATGGAAATGCTGGTGAAGAACAGGAGAGGAATGAGGCGGAACATGATGGTGGAAAAGAGGAGGAAGAGGAGGAAATGGATGAAAGTGGTGAGTACTCGCTGCAGGCGGTGGATGCGATATTGCGACGGGAGTTTGGGGTGGTGCAAGACGGTCGGAGGGTGGTTGTGCCTCCTGCTGCAAATGCTCCCGGCGATCGTGTCCGGATGTTCAAAGGAGCGATGACACTACGTGACAACGCTCATTTCACGCGCATTACGCCTGATGGACGGTTCGCAGAGTGCAAGTGCTCGCGGATAGTGCTGCTTGGTGGACCCTGGCAGCCTGGTCAGTTTTTGATGCATGTGGCAGACAAGCAGAAGCCGAAGAAGCGGGCGAAATCGTCATCTCCAGCAATGGGCCATGAGCAGTGGAAAACGAAAAGAGGACCCCCGTCCGGTATATCCCCATCGCCAACTGCAAGAACTATGATTTCAGCAGGGGTGCTTATGAGATCACCCACGTCCGCAAGTGCGTTGTTACAAGCCCACAAAGCGAAGAAGAGCTTTCCACGTGAGATTCGCTGGGATATCGCTCGAGCACGCGGCTTGCTCCCGTGTCCTGGACTGCGCGACGAACGCATGAACACATTCGTAGCATCAGCAGTACAACTCACAGGTGGTGCGCGGCAACGGCAGAAAATCGCCCGGGAGTTGTTTCCACATCTCTTTCCTGATAACTCGGAGTACGATCAAACTGACGAAGAAAGCAAAGAGAGTGACATGGAGCACCGCAGTACCCCAAGCATTTCAAAGAAGCGTCAGCCTAAGCTCCAGCAACAGCTTCTCGAAGCCGAAAAGATGTTGCTGCATGATGTAATCGAGGGCGAAGCTCTCTGGTTTGTTGACAAGGATGGCAACTCCGTGCGCAGTTTGGATTGCCTGGCAATAATTGATTCAGGGAAAGGCGAGATTCGATGTGCGTCGTGCACTGCGCTTCGTACAAATGCAGCTTTGAGATCAGCAGCCGCGACAAAATATAAGATGGCTACCCGTCCTGGGCCTCCACGCAACCCAATCAATCGGAAATTCTGTTCAGGGCGTGTGTGCTCGCTACTTGAGGCCGAGTTTGACATGCGAGAGCCTTATGCGCGCGTGCTCCGAGATTTGGCACTTGCAGATATCCCCAGTGCTCTCAACACATGGATGGAAATGGCTTCAATGGGTCTCTCAGGGGATTTTGACACGCACCCGGCACTGTTGGGCCTGACTGAAGCGATGGTGCGGTTAAAAGACAAGGAGCAACGTGGCGTGGGCTTGCAGAACATGACGTACAGTGATCTTCTTGATACTTTTATGCGCTCGCTCGCTGATCTATCACCAGAAGCGTGCGAACTCTTTCAGAAACATTTGGGTGGGCGCAAGCAACGGCAATTGCTAGCGGCGACATCAAGATCACTATTATCTAGCAAACGTAAGCTGCTACCCCCGACTGGCAACAATACGCCGAAAATTGTTCAAGACCAACAATCAAGTGATTCGCTGTACGACGGGGTTTCAAACCCAGCAACTACAGGGCGCGTCACAACCGAAGATGGCTTCGTGCACTTGTTGGAGTCGTCTGTTGTTGGTCTTGGGGTGCCTAATTTATCGATTGGCGATATTCAAGATGTAGACTTGAGCTCGTTCCCGACGTCTGCGGGGATGCAAAGTCATCAGACCAACCACCCGTCCCAAAGTGAGGTACTAATCTCAACTGGGTTGTCTGTCGAGGCTGAGTCGACACTTACGGCGGATTCTTTTCAGATACCGATAGCGCGCAATGAATCTGAAACCCGCAGCGATGGCGCTACTGATGGAGCAACTGGAGTCACGAGCTCTGAAACTCTCACTACTGGAGACGAGCACGAACACGATCCCGATGACGATGTGGACGAGTCTAAAGACGCTGACGGTGAGGGACAAATGGAAAGCGATCCCGCCGCTGTGGCATTTCTATCCGAGTTGGCACCTCCAGAGGATAATGTCGCCAGCAAAGCGGATGATGTTGTGATGCCAAGCGATCACGTGCCATGCACAGGGCTCCGCGACGAAAACGTGCAAGCCTACGTCGCTAATGCCGTCCAAATCGTTGGAGGCAGTCGACCTCGCTACGTTATTGCTCGCGAGCTCTTCCCACGGGTGTTTGGTAACGACAAGAAAGTGCGTATCGTTGACAAGCTCGACGACGAACAACGACTAGTACTGCAGGATGCCGTGTTTAGTGAATGCCTTTGGCGCGTGGATAAAGAAGGCCGGTGTGTTCGAAGTCTGCGTTGCAAGCGGTTTGTCCCGGTTTCCGACAATCATGACCGCGCGAATCCCCAATACCAAGGTGTGTGTCGTGCCTGTCGTGATCTGCGTACTGTGCCCAACTTTCGCAGTGTGCTGAGTCGCTCAAAGGTGCCGAAGAAACTTGAAAATATCAAGTATGTGCCTAGTGTGTACACTGAGAGTGACCCATTCTTGCGTAAACTCTCCAAGAACGCGGCATTTCGCGGACTCTACCAGACGGTCAAGCGTCTGGCGTCCCCAGCACCCGGTGACAGCAGTGAAGCTGGTGCTGAACGGCTGAAGCGAGTTTACTTCTGGCTTCGCTTCGCTCGCATGGGCGTGTTTGGGTACTTCAAGTCGCACCCTGTGTTTGAAGGACTGATGAAGAGCATGGTGGAGATCAAGGACAAGGAACGACGTGGTGTTGGCAAGCAGAACATGCAGTACTCTCGAGCGCTGGATGAGTTTATGCAGAGCATGGCGCAGATATCTACCGAGGCATTTGAGCTGTTCGCAGCTCAGTTTTGTGGTCGCACCCTGCGGTCTCAGAAGGTTAAGAGAAGAACCACGCCTCCACCTCCCGTTTTCAGCGCTCCATTGCAGACATCTATTGAGGGCGCAGTGGTGGCAGAGGAGAATAGTAGTGTTGTGGTACCAGCTACTCACTCTACGCTTCAACCGCACCAACATCAGCAGTACCTGATGCCTCCTGACGACCTCCTTGGTGGACGAAGCTTATCTACGGAGGAAAGTCAGCGCTTCATGGACCGCATGATGGCTGAAGTGACCCGAGAGATTCAGCTCGCAGCGGGACATCGTCCTGAAGATATCGCTGCCGACGCCACCGGACACGAGCAGTCGACAAACGACGAAGACGAAAGCAATCGTGTCGGTCCGGAGACGTACCTGAACGACGAGGGGGTGCTCACTACCGAAATTTAACGCACGAGATCGACAGATAGCAATGACATTATCGAGGAATCAACTGAACATGCACAGACAGGAGCCTTGAGCGCAGTACACTCAGCATTCAATTGTTCAGCTGGTCGAGAGCTCTTCATGGATGCTTGGCCGGCTCCGGCTTCTTCTCCAGGTGCTTGGACAGCAGCCCCATGACCTGCGTGAAGCCGATCTCGTCCACACGGAAGACGTCCTTCATCTCCTGGTTGGGGTGGATCCGACGCCCGTCCTTGGGGTCCTGAAGCTCATGCTCCTTCACGTAGGCCCAACTACACACGCAATAGAGACTCGTAAGGATACCCTGGGGTGATTCATCTGCAGAGAGCTGACGCACAATTCCTTAATGGCGGCCGGACGGGTGAGCTCACTCTTGCCGAGCAGGTGGCTCAGCGACGGCGACAACTTGTACAGCTTCGTGTTCACCATAGCTAACTGGTCGGAATCTTGGTCTTGATCTTGTGCTTCTTGGTGAATCGAGTTGTGGTCGCATGGACTCGTCGCTAACGGTCGCATGGATCTGTGCGAGAGGCGGGACCGAAGGAACTTCAACAAGCAGATCCAGGCATTGTGGTCACGGCACCTGCATGGGGCAAAATTGGTTGGTGGTTTTACAATAAGGACAAGACGTGGACGTCGCTATCCGGGAGCTGGTGGTCGACTTTGCCTGCCTGCGTGGAGCGCACGAAGCCGCTGGAGATGACGAGGGTCGTCCCGAAATACTGGTTCTTGAAGCCGCGGCGAGGGCACGGGGCTTCGCCGGGCACATCCAAGCGCTGCCATCTCTGCAGCGCGACATTGAGCACCCGCACGTCGTTCTTGAGCTGACCGGTGGACTCGTCTTGGCCTCCGAAGAGGAGCATGCTAGGGCCAATCGTGTTGGTGCTGTGGCCTCGCCGAGAGCAAGGCAGCGAACCAGACAGCCGAGGCTCCGACCACTCGATAGAGTAGTTG
Organism: Phytophthora x cambivora; assembly: GCA_033557925.1. Classification (NCBI taxonomy): domain Eukaryota; phylum Oomycota; class Peronosporomycetes; order Peronosporales; family Peronosporaceae; genus Phytophthora; species Phytophthora x cambivora. Next base: position 250,663 of record JAUCEB010000034.1, read on the forward strand.
GTGTCACCTAAATCGTCTAGCTCCGTTGTAACCTGCAGTCGGTGGATATCCAGCAGACCATTCGATTGACGAATCTGCTCACCAAATTACAAACCAAGTTAGCAAGTATACGCACCAACTTTGCCCTAGGATTCCTTACCTGGCGACCGCCAAAAATGATCACTTCACTGTCCGATACTCTGCAATTGGAGAGGCGACGAAGATAAAGAGTTAGTCTACAAACATACTACGTAGTACTAAGTAATACAAACGCTGGTGGGCTAAGCGCGTAACGTACCGATAAACATCGTGCAATGAGCGACCCGTTGGTATACTCGAACTGCAGGATGGCGTCGACCATCGGAAGTCTGCCACAGGATCTACGGTTAGTCCAAGCAACGGTGCTACTTTACTGTGCACAGCATAACACTTACCTGAGCAACCACTAATATGCAGCAAATATGCATCCAGCGTCAAAATGGGCGACACTCCCATGCTCCCACCCGTGATCAGCAACAACTCAGGAGAAAGTAACGTGGCGGCGTGTCCGCAGCGCGGCGACGGTGCTTTCCCCACCACCTTTGGCTCAACCCATGCAGCCCTAGCTTTCCTCTCACTCCCAGCAGCCACGTCCTCAACACACAACAAGTAGAGATCGCCAAAGGCTTCAAACGGGATGCCCTCCGACTGTCCTCCGAAGAAAACAATTCGTCGGACGTTCACAATCGACTCCTTCCCATCTCCAACATCATCCTCTTTCAACAACAACTGCCGAGCACATTGTGCATTTGGCAAGCAAGTCATGGAGTGGTTGCGTCGTGGACACGGGCCTTTGCCCACCGCTCGGATCTTCTCCCACTTGCCCATGGCAATCTGCTGCGGCGACTGTAGGAACGGCAGCGCATCCAATCGACTGGACCTTGCGACACCATCACCCAGAGCTTTGTCCACCTGCAGCTGCTGCTCTCCACCCAGCGTCGCCTCTGCAATCCTCGCTTGCAACACACTGAACCAGTAGTGGCCTCCACTGCGCACGAGGAACGTGGCGGTCGTGTCGGACTCGTACTCCTGATTGTCGGACTTGAGCGCCCGCAGCGACGACGACGCGCCGTCAGCTTTGCAGATCGTCCAGCGGAGGCGCCGGAGACTGCTGAACGCCGCGTATAATTGCCTCCAAGTGGCTGGCACCGCCGCCTGCATGCGGTAGGACGCTACGGTTGGGTGCAAGTAGCTGGTGAAGCACTCGCGCTTGCAACGCGCCTCTGTGAGCGTCCGCAGCGCCTCCAAGTGGAAGCGGCAGGTCATGGACAGATGGACCAGCGACTCCACGTCCAGCAGACGCTCCAGCACCTCCACGATCTCGATCGAGAGCTCCGCGAGCGTCGGAGCCATGGGATCAGCTTGAGTAGTAGATGATCACCAGATCTGATTACATGTACGACCTGAGTATGAAGTTTGTGTACAATGGGTGTGAAGATACACGCTACATTAAGTACGATATGATTTGTGTTGATTAGCATAGCATCGTGAAGGTGAAGTGCAGCGTGCAATGTCAAGGGAAAGCTATTAAGCTTAGTTAGATCTGTTTGAATGGCTTTCTCGGCTCTCACTGGGGCTCTTCGGTGTGAGTCCTACGTCACCCGTCCAACGGATAGCAACGCATTTAGCAGCAACCCCGGTTGGCCGGAGGGTTCGAGTTGCCGAAGCCACCAGGGCCAGGCGAGCCCGTCATGCCCACCTTGATGCCATGTGCCTGCACGGAACGTGTAGCACAACGACAGTGTCAGCTTCCACTACAATCAGCTCAACTTATAGACAGATAGCGTGTTGTACGAACCTCGTTGGTGACGTCGCAGACACCCGACTGGATGTTGGAGTAGATCTTGGACGCCGTCTTGACGAAGGCCTGCACACATATTAGCACATACACCAGTTAGCACGTCAATAGTATGCGAAGCAGCCAACTTATATACAATACAGCACGTACGTCTTCGACGTTGGCGGCGGTCTTGGCCGACGTCTCGAGGAAGATGAGGCCGTTCTCCTTGGCGAACTGCTCGCCCTCCTTGAAGCTCACGGCGCGGCGGTGCTCCAGGTCGCTCTTGTTGCCGATGAGCATGATGGCCATGTTCGAGTTGGAGTTCTGGCGCGCCTCCTCCAGCCACCTCGTCAGGTGGTTGAACGTCTCTCGTCTCGTGATGTCGTACACCAGCAGCGCGCCGGCCGCTCCGCGGTAGTACGAGCGCGTGATGGATCGGAACGACTCTTGGCCGGCCTGCAACACACACAGCAACCAGTTCACACTGCAATCAGCCCCAACTCAACCCAATCAAAGCACCCAGTTAGCAGCCAGCCCACCGTATCCCAGATCTGCAGTTTGATCTGCTTGTTCTCGATGTTGATCATGCGCGCGCCGAACTCGACGCCAATCGTGAGGTCGTGCACCGGCTGGAAGCGCTTGTCCGTGAACTGCAGCAGCAGACACGACTTGCCCACGCCTGCAATAGCCACAAATTGACAGTAAAAATAACGTGACATTTAGCGCTGGATCTTTGGCACTTCTCCGTAGACTGGCAACGTACCGGTGTCGCCGATGATGATGTACTTGAACAGGTACGCGTACGACATGCTGGTTGTCTAGAGAAGTCTGCAAGAAATATATCGACAAATGATAAATATAACAGTAAATCATCAAAAGTTAAGTTAGAAATAACATGATTTGGATTAGCTTCAATCAGATATTTCGCGGCCTGTAGACGTCGCTGGAGGGTGCACGCTGCATGGGAGGACCAGCATTGCAGTGCGCATAAACCTACCTCCTAGTCGTGGTCTGGTAGTGGCTGGTTGCGGCGCTGGAGAGTGCGGAAGGTGGCGAGAACGGCAGCAGCTTCGAAGCTCTCGGCTATTTATTTGGCTCTGTGAGAAAAATAAAGAAAGGGAAGAAAGAAAGAGAGACCAGCTGGCGGAATTGTGTACACCACACCAGATCTTTTGTGACTCCAAGCGCCGCACTCGCAGTGAGTGTTTGTCGCCATGGAGAACTACAACATCTACGACGAGATCGGGCGCGGCACGCACTCGTTCGTGTACAAGGCGCGGCGCAAGCGCAGCATCGAGTACGTGGCCGTCAAGTCCACGGCCAAGAGCCGCATGGACAAGGTGCGCAGCCAGTAGAATCCCGTACTTTAGTACTTCCGTTTTATTTTATGATAAATTATTATTTTTGGTGGTGCTTTAGTAAATGTTATTTTATTTATGGATTTATTATTTAACTGTTGTTGATGTTGTTGTAGATTTTGAACGAGGTGCCGTTCCTGCACAAGCTGGACAGTCGCTACGTGCTCAAGTTCTTCGACTGGTACGAGTCTTCCAACCACATCTGGCTCATCCTCGAGTACTGCATGGGCGGGGACCTGCTCAACCTGATCACGCAGGACAAGCAGCTGCCGGAAACGGCCGTCAAGGTGCGGCACAACTACAGCAAAAAATGAGTAAAGTGCAGTAGATTTATTTTATTTTATTGACTGATGTGGTTGTTGCAGTCGTTCGGGATCGAACTGGTGGCCGGGTTGCAGTATTTGCACGCCAACAGCATTTTGTACTGCGACTTGAAGCCTGCCAACGTGCTCATTGACGAGTTCGGGTCGTTGAAGGTGCAATTACGTGACGGAATTGCAAGCAGAAAACAGGAAAATGACTTTTTGCGTTCTGAAATTCTTCAGCTGGCGGATTTTGGGCTTGCACGACGCATTCCGGGGAGTGATACGGCGGCGGCACGACCGGTATTTAGTTATTATGAGCGACTGCTGGCAATTGAATGGATTGAATGACACTGAAGATTGTTCGGATGTGCAGCTTGCTCCCGGTTCGCCACATTATATGGCTCCAGAGCTATTCCAGCAGCCAGCAGTGCACAGCTTTGCGTCGGACTTTTGGGCTTTGGTAAGGTCAAGCTTGAAGCGGATGCAAACGCATCGGTGTGCTAACGAGTTTTTGTTTAGGGATGCGTGCTGTACGAGCTGAGAACAGGTCGGCAACCGTTTACACATACCAATTTTTCCGAGTTAGCGCGAAAGGTGCGTCCGCGTTGCTTATTTTACAATGTCTTGTCCGCTATGTAACGCAATCTCGGCGTTTCTGATATATGAGGAAGATTCAAACGGATCCTGTTGTGCTCCCAGTACCTGGATACGAAATGTCCCCTGTATTTTGCAATCTTCTGCAGCGGTTGCTAGTGAAAGACCCTTACCAGCGAATCACGTGGTGCGTCGTACATTGTAGAGGCTCAAGGTTAGCCATTACATCGGGAAAATTTGTCTGACGAGGAATCACGACCAGGAACGAACTAATCGATCACCCGTTTTGGGACGATTTACCTCAACTCGAGGAAGTTGTGATGCCTGCGCAAGAAATGTTTGATGCTGCCGCGCCGACACCAGGCAGGTAACGCATGCTGGAAACGTAGATGGGCTTGTTCATATGTAAACGGTGATTTTCACATGTAGTTTCGGGCAGGTATCCAAACATCAGTGCTGAATCAAGCGATTCCGTCAACTTTGAAGATCACCCGCACGATCAAAATGACGATCAACGCGAGAATGATGAGGAGAATGATTCCGCCGCAGGGACAAATGGTGATGTCCAACGGCATGCAAACGGAAATGGTCCTATTACTACAGTCACAGAGGATGATCGGGCTACAATTTCTGAATCTGGGGATTCCAGTTCGGAGAATTTGTTGGATGGTTTGTCTGTTCAACGAAACATGACTAGCAACAGGGTTCACGGTGAAGCACGCCCTGTTAGTGCGCCGATTTCACGAATCCGTGCAACTACGAGTAATAACGATGATTTGGACGAGGAGGCCGATGCTATAGAGGATCAGCACATTGGGTCTATCCCGTTGGATATTGAAATGAGGCATCGATGGAGAGCTGAGAACGCCCCTCACTCCGCACCTCCAGCGATAAGCAATGTTCCTCGGCGACGAATACAACTTCAAAGTCTGTTTGATCGCGACGGCGTACCCGGAGGTGGTCTGCGAAAAGTCTCCAAACTCATATTTACAGCAGCTGACTGCAGAGTAAAGTCAATAATCGGGAACAAAGATATCCAGATCGGGGACTTGCCGCGTATTCGCGCGGAGCATCTTCGTTTTGAGCCGACAGCCCCTCAAGATCTTCTTTCGTGTTCAACGGAGGCATTGGAAAACCAGCTAAAAGAAATTTATGTCAGTCTCAAGTCTTCGCAAGCCGGCGACACAGAAAAGCTTAGCGTCATGGCGTACTTATTTTCTCTCAGCTGCCACGCTCGACTAGCCCACGTGATTGTTAACAGCTCAATTCTCAAGCTGTTGATCAGACTGCTGGCTCACGAATCTCGATTGTCGGTGGCGAAAAGAGTCTTGCTACCGATGCTTTGTCTCGTTCTTGGCGTCCTCTTCCGGTTCGCAACTTTTATAGCGCCGTCTTCTCCCGATCAACTACGTCAACTTGTGACAACACTATTGCAAGTTCTTCACGATTCTTCAAGCGAATCAAACACGGAGGGAGTCTCTGGAGGGAATGGGTTGGAGTCTCGCCCGCTAGCACTGGCCTGCCTGGGGGAATTGCTGTTTTATATTTCCACACAGCAGGAATGGGAACTCCCTATGGATGGCGTGGATGGTGTGCTGACCTGCGTAAACGATGCAGATATTGGAGTTCGCTACTACGCCGTTCGAACTCTTGGCAACATGCTCATTCACTGTACAGATATGCTGCTTCCAGAGTTGATGAGTGAACAAATTGTGGCTACTCTTACTCGATCCCTATTGCAATATGCAGAGCTTAGTCGTGGCGAGCAAAATGACTGGGAGGCGTCCCAAACTCATCTTGCGCTGCGTACCACAACAACCGAGGCGCTCGCTCAAGTATTGAGGCATCTTCGCACGCCGTCATCAGTTGCAAACCTGCCATCACGATTAAAGCGATCGGTGTTGCTCTATTTCGCAAAACCCGAGGTTTTGAATGCTGTATGGCGAGGTGTTCAAAATGAAAAGGGAGCGATTGACTTGGCTGTTGCTTCGTTGAACATCATTAATGCGTTTTTGGACACCAAGATTGCGGCTGATCGAGAAGCAGATTCTGCTGCTATCAAAGCCAGTCGACAGTTTTTGCTCGATCGGGTTGTGACTTTTTCTTCAATTCAAAAGATTCTGCTGTTGAAACGGACTACGAGTAATGGAATTGACAGCGAGGGGAGTGACTTCGTGACTATCCTGCGTGCAAAAAGTCTCATAACACTTCATTTGGGTATGCAGTTAAATCGAGGTTTTCTACTGTCTATTGTGGAAAATGACGCCCTCAAGTTTCTGGAGCAGGTGTTGTTTCCAATAGCAGACCATTTGTACGAAGATGATGACAAACCTGGTTCATTAACAGCCGAATCGACGCTGTCAGCATTTGAATTATATCTCTCACAATGTGCTCTGAATCTGTGCAAACTTGCAATTCGAATGGCTCTAAAGCTTGGAGCAGATTGTTTCTCATCGCGAGAGCATGGTGATACCGACAGTGCGAACAATAATAACGCTACGATATCACCCTTGTCATTCGAGCTGTTTAACGGGCTGCTACGTCATCCTACCTGTCGACTTCAGCTTCTAAACTATTTCGTGGGAAACGACAACAAACAGTACACGTTTTTCTTGCGCTTAATGGCCAAGCTGCTCACCGCATTCCCCAATGAGGAACTAAGCATTTCTGGAGAATCGGGCACAACGACAATCGCCTTTTATGTATCTAAAATCTTGCTGAACCTCTTTGAATCCTCAGCCAGTGAGGCCAACAATATTGTGCTGGTGGAGACGCAAGTGCTATTCACGCATTTGTTACCTGCAGTGCTCGAGCTCATTTCTCCAGCTGAAGGATCTACTTATGGTAATGTCGGAGCGAACAATGATGATCTTGCGGTGAACTGCCTCAAGATCCTTCACGTTGTGCTACTGGATTTCGACTACGAAGACGACAATGGTGAGTATGAGCTGTACGACCACTTTATTCGATCTACGCTTGTTCCATTCCTGGATTCCATGCTGAATGGGCATGCTACCAAGGTAGAACGCACTTGGGGTCTTACCAGCGAGCTTCTGTTTGGCTTGATCTCTAGTGATTCGTCTCTTCTCAGTGGTGCAAAGGAACTCCGAGTGATGTCAGCAATTTTGGGTTTGCTGTCTGTATCGCCCAAGTTCCAGGCGTTGCCTTCACACGGAACACAGCTTCTAAATGTGTTAGTTGATTCGTATAATGGGCATCTAGATGAGTTGTACGAATCGGGTATCGCTGAAAGTGTGGTGGCTGGATTAGCTTTCGCTACAAGGAAGAAGGTACTGGACAGCAACGTAGTGGACTTGTTGGTCGTTTTGCTGCACCTGCTTCATCAGCAACACGACAACAGCCGTCAACAAAGTTTGCCAGCGGCTCCTCAAGGTTTCAACGAGCTGGTCCGCTGTGGTCCAACCTTGATACAGTTGTGCATTGGTACTGATGCTAAGAGAAAGGTACATGGTCGACTCGGAGATCTATCACCCGAAGAAGATGAAATCGAAAGTAGTCTATCGCCACGCGGAAGGAATCGAGTTGAGGATAAAATTGCGGATCTAGCCTCTCGATGTCTTGTCTTTCTATCCCAGGTAACTATTATCCAGGGTTTATAGACGATATCGCACGCTCACTAACATTTCATGGTGTAGATTTTCGGTGAACAGCTTAATGAAGCGGTATTTCTCAACGGCAAGGAACCAGTGAACGAATATTTGTCGAGGTACGCAACATGAGAGCGGCTTACTGGGACTTTGTCTTTGTTACTAAAACCCTGGGCTCTCTCTCTGTTCGTACGCAGTTCGCTTCTGTTGTGCTTGCAACCAAACGACTTGAATATCGATGGTGTGGTTATGCTGCGGGTGTTGCTTATGCTAAAGAACTGTCTGCGTTGCGAAGGCAATAATGCGTACGTGAGCAACTGGATGACTGAAGATAGTCGTGTGCTTAAAGCTGTAAAAGAGTTAGCATCGCAACATCAAGACGTTCAATTAGAGAACGAGCGCGGTAAATCTGGACAGCAACGAAGTGGTCCATCGATTGGAGAGCAGATATCAAGAACATCAGCAGCGATCGTACGTCTGTGTCGCTCTTGACTTTACGCTGATATTGCTTTGGAGAAAGAAAAAAGCAGAGGCAAGGATTCTGATACGTACTCCGAAGTACGCGATCCGCTTATTACAAAATTGTTTATTCTGCGCCAGTAACCCGATCTACCAATTGTCAATGGCGTCTATTCGCTTGACGGAGTCGTTTGGATTTTATCGAGTTGTTCCGAGCGTCTCACGTAGTTGGGATCTACGTGTAGTGAACTTTGGATTCTTCCCACTGACTGTTGGGATAGATCTGCAGGTCCAAGCGCTCTGCAACCTCATTGAGGTTGGAAGAATCACCCTCAAACAAGCCCTTAAAGACTACGTTCACGATGTGCTCGAAACGCTCCGTGATCAGCTTGAGCTCGTGGGGAGTATCAGGAACCGAACGCTCGACGAGAACCGCCAACACCAAGCAAACCTGACACGCGACCACGAAGGAGAAGGCCTTCACTGTTCCATCCATGTCTTCGAACAAGTCGGACGTCCACAAAATGAGCGCTGAGTTGGTACCGAGCGCGATATACGTCATGAACCGCAGGATGTAGAACCACACACCGATATCCTTAGCTGGGTGGGGGAACGGTCGGCGATGAACAAAGCAGAGCTTCACGGCATCAACATGAACTTCCAGCATGTTGTTGGCCAAAGCAAGCAGTGGCGTCAGAGGGAACGCCACCACGAACAAGTTGATAAATCCGTACTGGATAACCATCTCGTTGTAGTCTTCGAATGCTTCGTTGCTCTCGTAGGGCACAAGCTTGGCTTGCTCTTCAATGTAGTTGTGACCACTTTTCTCCCCCCCAGTCTCCTTGGCGACACCATCGGTGACCCCATCGACGGCCTTGCGCTCTGCAAAAAGCTGGTAGCGATACTTCAAGTACGGGATGGCCACTTCCGTAGTGTTGCCCACCACGATTCGGATCAAGAACAAGGTCAGCAACTGGTCACGCAGCTCGCTCATGCAATCATCTTCGTACAGACACGAGCCTTCAGCCGCGCGCTTCACGAAGGCAATGTAGAAGAACGATGCGAACGAGTTACAGAACTGGAACAGGAACACCTTGATGACCAAGTAGTTTTCGTACTCAGCATCAGTTCGATGGTTCTCGAGGTCATTCAGCTTGCGGGCCACGAGTCGGTAGACCGTATTGAGCACCAAAATCTGGATAGCGTTGACCACAGTCACACCAAACGTGAGCGAAGACTGGTACTTGGCACTGATGTTGTGGTTTTCCAGGTTGTCGCTGTTGTTGATCCAGTGCTTCAGCACGAACAGACCAAAGAGTGCCACGACGACAATTCCGACCATAAAGGTCACAACCAAAACCGACATGATGAATGCACGACGGCGTTTTGACTTGCTCTCGAACGTCACTTCCTCCACATCCGTCGTCGGGTGATAGCTCTTCGTTCCGCGGAACTGAGGGCGGTATCGGAACGACTGGTGCAAGCCGCTGAGTCCCCATAGCGAATCAAGTAGACCATTCTTTCGCTTCCAGAGCTCAGAAAACAACGACGACCAGATCACCACAAAGATGGCGAACGCAATCAGGATGTAGCCTTGCTGGTTGGTTCCCGTCGCCGCTTGACGCGCTTCAATGTAGCAGAACGTGATAACCCCCGCAATAGACGGGAAGACCAGCATCTTGGTGTAGAATTCCAGCCACGCAAAGTACAGCGCAATTTTCTCTCCAAAGTAGTAGCGGATCTTGTGCAGCGGTTGGTACAGCATCGTCCAGTGCAGTGCCCACGAGTGGCGAAGGTCGTGGAGCGCTTCAGCGTCGTGAAGAGCGAACATCTGACCTTCCAAGTACCCGGCCGCCTCCAGCGCGTCCGTGTTGATATGACGGTCCACAATGCCCTCCGCTAGACGAATGCGGTCCTTCTGCGTGAACAGCGTCTCCTCCTTCTTGGTGCCCCACTTGATCGGATACCGTCTGTAGTACGGCTGGTACTTGTCCTCGTGGCGGTACTCAGCGAACGGCGCGAAGTACGTCATGGGGTCGTAAGGCAGCGCGAAGATGGACGTCCAGAAGCGGTCCCAGTGGTTGCCCTGCACTCGTCGGCAGCTCTCGTCGTCGATGAACAGCCCATCAGCCTCCTCCGTGTGTCCCCAGAGATCGAGCGCCTTGCGGAGCTCCGGGTGGAACTCGTCACCACGTGACACCAGCAACGGGTCCGTCTCTGGCTGCTCTGCAATCTCATCGACACAGCCGCGCGTGTGCCTCAAGTGGTCAATGGACTGCTGCCACTCGTGCTCACCCATCTCGGACCGCAGCGTCTGCAGCTTCGAGCTGTGCAGACTCTTGTCGAATGGCTTGTTGCTAATCTGCAGCCGGTAGTCGGCGCGGTCGGCCTCGACGCGCAGGTCTTCGTTGTCGGCCTTGATGGTCATGATGATCTCGTCTTCGTCACAGCTCAGGAACAGGCGCGTCGTGAGTCCACACGCGAGCTGCACGCGGCGTGCGACGGCCGTGGCTACGAGCTCACAGAACTTGGTCTCAGTCGTGGCCTCCAGCGAGCCGACGAACTGCTGATACTCGTTCTTGAGCAGCTGCTGCTGCGTCTCGAGGCGGCGCTGCTCGCCCACGTCGCTGTGGTCGTTGCTCGTGTCCATGACCACGTCGACGCCGCGGTCGTCCAGGAAGCAGCGCGACGTGCGCAGCACGCGCTGGAACGGGTCCACCACGATCTTGTTGGCGCGTTGTGAGCGCTCCGGGTCTTTGCCCATCAGGAGCTGCACGAAGCTGCGCAGCGTGAAGTCGTCGGGCTTCTTGAGCTCGCCACCCTCGCGTCGAGGGAAGACCATGACCAGGTCGTGGTCGTACAGCGTCTTGTCTGATCCGGTGGACTTGACGACAGACGACTGCGCGCTCTGCATGGAGCTGAACTCCATGTCGATGGCGGCGTGGATGGCCGGCGACGCAAACGCGTCGTACGCGTCCTCTCCGCGCTTTTGACTCGGCATGGCCGTGTGCGCTCTGAGAGGCAAATCTGAAAGTGACTGAGGGCTGCGGTACTGTTCGTCCACGAACTGACGATGCGATGTAACGCGTGACAAGGCGAAAAAGGTGCACGCGCTCAAGAGGCCGCCAAGAGCTTTTGAGACTTTGAGACCAAGATGCCCGATGGATGGTAAACAAGCAGCTGCGATGCGATGGAAAGGAACGAGTGAGCTCAAGTCGAGTCGCTGACGGGAAGGTTGTGTCCTCCTTGGTGGTGGTGGATACCGGTCGATGCACTTCGGCCAAAGGTGGACGGACGAATTACATGGTCGAAGAGTACGGAGAGGATCTGACAACGACGTGACACCGGCTTCAAGGGTGAAGGCACCGCGGTGTCTCCACGTCAAACGGACAGAGGCCTCACGACATGCTCAACCCAAAACAACGCCCCCAATACTGTACATTGTATCCCCATACACACTGGGGTTGTCAGCAGTGCTGCTGCTGACTCAAACTCAAACAAGAACCAAGTTGCAGTTGACTTTTTAATCAGAGACTAAGGTACCGCATACCCATCACCTGTCATACATATTCCACACCACAGTCTCTTAACCCATTCTACTTCATAGTTTCATCCCATATCATGGTATTTTCCCCTCCACTTCGTCTCACTATGCAACGCCGTTAGGGAGAGGGAGGCGAGATAGACGCCACGTACGAGCAGCTTCACTTCACCTCACTCCGGTCATGGCGGCGTCCTCGAACAGCGTCACTGATGACGCAGCAGCGGACGACGAGTTCAGCTCCTTTGCAGCAGCCGAGCGGCTCTCAGACCCCTTCGGCGACGTGTACGGCGCAGACGCGGACTTCGGAGACTTCGTGGGGGGCTCCCAGCCGTCCGACAGCTCGTCACTCATGTCGTTCTCGCCTCTGACGGGCCCCGCGTCATCCTCCGAGCCACCAACGCTGCTGCCGTCCATCAGCGGCGAGACGGACCCATTCGCGGACATCACAGGGGGCATCAGGCAGGAAAAAGAGCAGGAGAAGACGTCGACGACTCCGTCGGCGGCTAGAGCGGCGATCCTGGACCTCGTGTGGGGAAGCAGCAGCCAGGAGACGGACACGAACCCACTGGAAGCGTCGGTGGGCAGCGCGTCGGGACGCAGCAGGACGGCGTCGAGTCCCAGCGGCTTCACGCTGCCAGTGCCGCTGCCAATTCCTACGAAGTTTGCGTCGTTTCCGGCGGCTGCAGTGGAGAAGGAGACGGGGGACTTGCTGTCGTTCTCTCCCGTGCAGACGTCGACGCAGAGTGACCCGTTCTTCGGTATTGAAGGGGAGAGCAAGACGGTGTTTGGAGACGACGAGCTCTTCACGCTGACGGCGACCCCGCATTCTGCAGCTTCTTCATCGCTGCGGGGGTCGTTCGCGTCGCTGCATGAGGCGGTGAAAACTCCTGGGGAGTGGGGGGAGGCGCCTTCCCCGTCCCCGCGTGACCCGTTCGCAGAACGCACGACGCGGTCGTTCGGCTCGTTGAACTCGTCGTTTATCGGTGCTGGGGGGATGGAGGAGCACAACGGAACGCAGACTTCCTTCGGTGTATTTGCAGCTGCTGGTGATGTGGAGAGCTCCAGCGTGACGTCGAGGCAGTCGCCGTCGTCGGCTCCGCCGTCGCTGCGCAGCTCGTTCAAAATGACGGATGGATTTCTGGGGTTTGCTTCTGCTTCCGCTGCTGATGACTCGGACGAGGTGGATCCGTTTGCCGAGGCTGGACTTGCCGCTCCGAAGGAGGTTCCCTTGGCGGAGGCTCTCGCTGCGTGGGGCTCCTCAGCTGATCCGACTGCAGAAGTTGAGGGAGTGGGTATTGAGGGGAAGCAGGATGGCGAGGAAAGTATTGTAGGCATGGAGGTTCAAGATGCAGGTGTGGGAGATGATCATGGATCTGTGGCTGCTGCGGAGGAAAATATCGATTTGTTTGGCGGAGTGAACCAGGCAACACCGGATAATCTTGAGGCGACAGCTCTGGACGATTGGCAAAGTGTTGGCACCGCCACATTAAGCCCCGCGAAACACAGCGACGAAGAAGAAGCTGCTGGTATGTTTACTAGCGAACAAGAGACGATTAACGTGGTCGCTGTTGAGTCTCCTGCAACTACGAATGACTCAGGAATAGCCGACGAACAGTCTTTCGTGTCATTCACCGACCCAATTGATCATGGCAAGACGATCGAGAGCTACGACACTGAAAGTGGTCTGGTCAGTCCGGCATACGGGAATGAAAACAAGTTTCATGCACCGGGCATTCAAGAAGGCGTGTTCGATGACGACGAGTCCGACAGCGACGAAGTTGTGTGGCCTTCGACACAAAGCTCGGCGGAGTCAAAGGACCCTTTTGCACTGGAAGACGACGGCTTTGGGGTTTCGGCGCCCGCGACAGACGTGACTTTCGGAAGCTCTGATCAAACTCAGGGGGATAGTTTCCCTGCTGTTGCTTCGTCACCGCAACACGATCCGTTGAGTATTTCGACTATTGCTGCCGCTGAGCTATCAACTGGCACCGACCAGCTTGACGACAATTCTGGACGTGAGGCCAAGGACAGCCAAGAGCAGTATGTTGAGATGAATGATGGTGATAATTTTGGAGACTTCGGGAACTTTGAAGCAGTGGTGCCTGCAACTAGTTCAACCGAGGCCCCGAATGCTTCAGCTGCTTGGGGATCGTTTCCCTCACAAACCCATGCACAAAGTATGGCAGTTGATGGGGATGCTGATTCTTTCGGTGACTTTGGGGTGGCTGCACCGTCAACTGCTGTTACTAGCTCGGCATCGGCTGCATTTGAAGACGAAGGGTTTGGCGATTTCACACAAAGTGGCGAGACTGGTGGTGATGACGACTTTGATGATTTCGGAGACTTTACGCAGGGCTCAGCAAATGATGCGGGCGGATTTGATGATTTCCAGCAGTCAAGCCCAAGCGCATTTGATGCGAATGGCGATGGTTTTGGAGACTTTGCCCCTGTTGTCGCCCCTACTACAACAGCGGCGCCGACTATTTCAATCCCGTTGCTCTCCAAGAATGACTTGTCAACCTTTTTCAAGGAAGCATTTCCGACGCAGCCTCTGCCAACTATCCCCCTTGACCAGCCTGAGAGCCAAGATGAGGATCAGACGAATATTATTCAGGAGGCATCAACGGATTTCATTCAAGACGTGTTTCGAAGTATGTGTGAGGAGTATATCTCCATAGTAACCGCAACTGGACGTCAGTCTTCTTCTTCGTCTGGATCGTTGTCTTCTGCATCGGAAGCAACTGACGGTGGGGAACGTGTGCGATTGGGCCGAAAGACAACTCGTGCTTCAAAATATATAAAATATGTGTTGTCCGAGAAGATTCAAGAAGCCTCAAGGCAAAATGGCATCTTTCCCCACGGCTCTGAAAAACACCAAATGTACATGGGGTTCACAGCTTCTGGAGACGCTGATCGCATGCGGTCTGCCCTGAAGGAGCTGCAAGATGCACTGTTCCATAACTCGGTTAACGACGCGATGATGCGGATAGCGAAGCAGGCTGCGCTGTCAGCCAAGGCCAAGATCGCAGAGCAGGCTGCACAGCAGCAAGCAAACTCGCGTGGTGGGTCCTTATTTTCCACGACGCGCCACTTGCTGTCTCGCGGAGGAAGTGCCGCCGGGACACACGGCCCCGGGAGCTCGGGGAACGACAATAAAGCGGATCACGCCGGGGCTGATACTCCGACAGGTGCCTCTGTTCAGAAACTAGCCCGCTTCTCGTTCACCAACAGCCATGACGAGGCTGCAAGCCAGCGTGGAGCAAGTAGCGGCGACGAGAGGGGGTCTGAAGGAAGTGACCACACGGGACACAGTAGCGGGAGCGACTCCGAGGCGGTGTCGAGTGTTGGGGATAGTCGGACACGGAGCCAGAACTTCTCAGGTAGTGGCAGTGGCAGCAGCAACGGCGGACTCATGAAGAAGTTCCAGGACCGCTTTTCTTTTGCCAGCTCGAGACATCGTCCACGATTCGTAAGCCTCCGACGGGAAGGACAATCGGGCGAGGAGGTGAGGAAAATGGAGCTGAACCTGGATGCCATCAGTGGAGGTCTCGACGAAGTGAAGTGGAAGTGCGCCATGTTCTTGTATGATGTTGAGGAGGTGGCGCACGTGGCGCCTTCGCAAATTAGCATTGTAGCTTATCCGAGCAAGCAGCCGCTAGCGGGCAAGACCGACCGTAGCGCGCTGACGAAGCTGGTGAAGCCGGACACTGTGTGGACTGTAGATATTGGCGCAAACAACAGTGATATGCTGAATGAGTGGTAAGGGATAAACGAACACGAAGAGTTGTGAGAAGATGCACGCACATAGGGAGGAATGGTTTCGTATTTGCAATGCGTTGTTCGTAAAACTGTGCAGATAGAGTTGAGTGTTCCCTCCAATCGCCAACGCTCGCTCAGAGTCTGCGCCGCTTAAATGCCATGGAGCATTTAAGACTGTCCAATACTTCGGACTGCGGCAGTATGTCAACCTGCTTGGCGAGCTTCGAACTTTAGCGCCTACCCAGATCACTTTGAACTCGCGCCTAGACACAGCTGGTGATTTTCTCCAGACAACACGCTGTCGACAACGACAGAAAAGACTAAGCGTTTGGCTTCACTACCACGCCTCGTAGACACAGTGTGTACTGTATCCTGGGTATTCATTGGGGTTTGACACCTCAGCTTTTTCTACGGCCGTGTGTGTGGATGCCGAGGCGGGCATTGTTGTTGCACTGCTCGCATAATCATTCAAAAAGCTACAAAGAGCAGATTGCATCGGGTTTCTCGTTTGGTAAAATCGTTGAGCAACGTTCAAAACTTGAACAAGTCGCAGGCAGGTACTTGATAAATAAGAGAAACTACGCTCAGCAAACCAGTCTGGTACTTCGAAGTACCTTACACTCTACGCTGGTGCCGCAACCTCCGTTTCAGCAGGTTGGTCTCTGAGCACTATGTAATGCCTGTTGAGCCACTTACGTCTCGACTTCATTCGGCCATAAAGCAATACTTCGGAAGTATACCCCTGTCAACGTTTCAAGGTACACCTTAGCAAGTACTTCAAGAAGTAGCAAGCACGGGTCTTTTCTCGTCCTTTGTGGGATGCATCGCTTAGCGAAGTCACCTTCACTTTTCCCGGAACAAGGAATACAATTGCGACTCGCCATGACGCTCCCGCCACACTTCAGTACTCCAAGTTTGTCCAGCACGGATGACCGTGTCGAAACCCTAGACGTGAACGCGTTTGAGATCATTCATGACACAGGACGATACACTTATCGGGATTCGAATCCCACCCACGCAACGATATCTTGACCATCATGCATCGCCGGAAAAAATGGGTTTGTGATACGGCCTGCGCGTGGCCTCCCGATGAAGATAAAATATCGATATCTAAGCCACCTGACGGTAGTCGGCTTGATGGTGATGCTATCCGTGACAGTTTCAAGCTACCTGTTGCTCACAACAAACGCATTTCGCACTTCGTGCGCTTCTATTTTCCATATCAACGCATGAAGTTGTTCTTCCGTACCGTCCAGATCTCGTAGATATCTGTCCTCGTAGCGACTGGACTGCTGCACCATGATGTGGAGTTCATTTTCTGTGAATGAAGATGCTAAGTTGGTCATCATAATGAACTTCTCCGCGCTAGGTTCAAAATAAAAGTACGTTGGTGTGTGGAATCGTGACCACTTCAACGGCTTTCACCAGTTCTCTCACAGCACGGTTGACGGCGTGAAAATAGACGACTTTTCCATAGTCTGCTGCACACAAAGAGCTTGGTATCGACTTGGAAGGAGTTCATCTGCCTGCGCATGTCTAACATGACGAGGCAACTATTTTCGTTCCCTGGGACCATGCTCGTCCTTCAAGCGACAGCGCAGACACAAGCCCATTCTTCAAACCGCCCCATCAAGTGTGTTGAACGACCCCGCTTCACAGATGGAGGGGGCAGTGGAAACACCGGTGGATGAACACGCTATCCAAGTTGAAGTTTCTCCGAGAAGCAAGCCGGCGTCAATCTTCTACAAGTTTGGAGGGGTCTCAGATGCGTACGAAAACACCATGTTCGATAACGACTTGGTGATGATTTTCCCATTGCGCGAAGGCGGCGAGACCAAGAAGCATGATTCATTTACGGTTCAGGCCTTCGTTGACTTGCTGTTGGGCAAAGATACTAAGCACAGCCGCCACCCGTTTCAACGCGTACTGAGAACCCCACGCTGTTTCCTGGATGAGAATGGAACTGATATGGTTGAGGCAATCAGTCCACGGAGAAGTGGTGCTGGAGACACGAGTGTTGAGGTCGAACGCCAACTGCTCGAAGCTGAGTACGAAAAGTTTGTAGGGTCAACCGGGAGCACTACGGAACGTCGCTTCTGTGAGTTGGTTGCCACTGCCATTTCACGCAGAGTGCAACTAGCATGTGGGCTCACCACACGAATGTTTCTCAGTTGTGATGGGGATGAAATCATCATGTCAGTGAAGTCCGAGAATGATGACCTGCGTGTGGAAGCAGACCGCACGAATTACCGCCTGCAACTGAGCAACAAGCCATTCGACGATATGCTTCACCGAGACAAAATTCTTGACCTGAAACGCGAGATTGGTGCTACTGGTTGGCAAAAGTCTTTGGATCACCTTCGATCGAAACGTGGCACCACAATTGATGCCTCGGACAGTCCGGAGATGGATCCACTCCTTGTCTCGTGTGGCGACGAGTTCCATCCTTTAACCCGAAAAGCCCTTCGCCGCTGGGGCCACCGGGAAGAAGCTGACGGGATGTTCTCGGACGACGATAATCACAGTCAGACAGCATGGAATCGCTTCTGGACGTCGATCTTCTCGATACACCACGACCCCATGACGTACTTCGCACCTTTTGCCGACTACCGTCACGAACCCGAGTTCCAGCCGTATTTTCGCCGCTACCCGTTAAACTGGGGTGGCAAGAAGGAGCAAACTCTCTTCACTCAGAAGGATCGCATTCGTCTCGCTTCAGGCATCGTGGATCGCCACCTCAACTTGGATGCACTGCAGGACGCGGGATTCCTCAAGAGCCAAATGTTTGCACTCCATGACGAGGCTGCACTGAACGAATTGCGTGCCACGTGGGCCTTAAACGTGAAGATGCTGTACCAGCCCCTTCACAAAATTCGCTTCTACTTCGGGGAGAAAATTGCGCTCTACTTCGCGTGGCTCGAGTTCTACACGAAGATGTTGATCTTCCCGGCAATTGCGGGTATCATTACGATCATCTACGTGGAGGAGCGGGACGAGAAGAAGAATAACAACAATCGGGGCTACTTTCTAGTCGCCTTCGCAATCTTCGTCGTCATTTGGTCGTCGACCTTTTCCGAGTTCTGGAAGCGAAAGAACGGGCTTTTAGGTTCGCTGTGGGGATGCCACGGCTTCAACGAGGTTTTCCGTTATCGCCCGCAGTTCCGAGGAACCAAAAGCTACCACCCTGTCACCGACGCGGAAGAGCTGACTTACGAAAGTCGCGCAAAACGCCACCGTTGGTTCGTCGTGTCTGTTGCAGTCGTGACAGTAATGGTCGGGGTTGTCATCGCGGCGCTTGCTGGCTTGTTTGTGCTGAAGCACTACATTAATGATGACAACAATCTTCGAAACGTTGATATCAAGTACCGGACTCCAATGACGTTAGCTGTTACCGTCGGAAACGCCATCCAGATCATTATCCTCAACATGGTCTACAGACGTGTGGCAGGTATGCTGAATGACCTCGAGAACCACCGCACAGACGCCGAGTATGAGAACTATCTGGCGATCAAGGTTTTCTTGTTCCAGTTCTGCAATTCGTTCGCATCTTTCTTCTACATCGCGTTTTTCAAGCGTGAGGTCGAAGACTCCTGCCTGTACAATGACAACTGCATGAAGGAGTTGCGCGACCAGCTTCTTGTCCTGTTCCTCGTCCGCATTGTGGTGGGAAACACGACCGAGGTAATGATCCCCTATTTGAAGTACTGCTTCCAGCTTTACACCGAGGACAAAGCGCAGGGAGACAAGAAGAAACTTGGACGCAACTTAATCGAAACCCAAGCGAAGCTCGCGCCATACGAAAGCAATGAAGCTTTTGAGGACTACAACGAGCTGGCCATCCAATTCGGCTTTCACAACTTGTTCGTAGTGGCATTCCCACTGACGCCTCTGCTAGCGCTGGTGAATAATATCATTGAAGTGCACGTGGATGCATCCAAGCTCTGCTTTGGCTGCCGCCGCCCGTTCCCCCATCCAGCGAAAAGCATCGGCGTATGGTTTTACATCTTCCGCTTCATGACTTACATGACCGTAGGAACGAATGCGGCACTGATCCTGTGGACGTCGGACTTGTTTGAAAACTACAGCGGCACGGTGAAGGCTTTCAGTTTCGTCGTTGTCTGGCAAGTGGGCATGGCCATCTCGCTCTTCATCGAGCGAACCGTGCCCGATTTGCCGCATCACCTTGACGCCCTACTTGAACGCTACGATCATATTGTGAACGTTGTTTTCAAGAACCTCTCGGAGGGCGATGCTTCGCACCTGAACGAAGTGTCGGAGAACCTCGACTTGACTATTTACCCGAATGATCAGTGGGAAGACAAGAGTGGTGAGGTGAAAACTGTGGTTGAGCTGCGCGATCAGGAGAACGAGGTGAGAGCAGCTGGCTACCTTCATCACACACTCGAGGCGGTGGCCGAGTCGAGCCGAAACATTGAAGAGCCGACGGCTTAGGTTTTCATACATTCATGCTTGCATACCTTTCATACTCGACCCTTCTCAGTTCTCCATTGAGGATAGGAGGTGCTTAAATCTTAATTCATCGGCTGCAATCCACACTGTATCGTTGCAACATTATCGTTCGTCCAAGTATTTCCAAAAGCAGGCCAAGAATTGATAATCCTGAGCATGCAATATCGCCTCAAGCGACAAGTCGGTAAGTGATTGTGAGAAGGGGACCTTGTGCCAGTTAACCAACGAAAACTCCGCATCCGCCGAGCGTCCAGTTCCTGTTGATGCAACTGCTGCTAAAGCACCGCAAAATGAACGAAGCGCCCGGTAGTCCAAACCAGCACAAATCCCTTCTTGCCACACTTCAGAAAACGAGCTAGCGTCTGATTGCATATCGATTTCTTCGCGAACGCGGTTCTCTAGCAGATACGCATTTCGTAAAGCACGATGCTGTGCCTCGACTTTGTCCATTCCCTCGCTCGAAAATATTTTCTCCAGACGAACTCTATGATGCTGCATGGCCTTGACAAAATCTTGATGCCGCGTGTTGCACAGTGCATTTGGAAGAAAAGGCGGGACGTGATTCAAAGTCGAATGCCCGTCTTCTTCATCGATTTCATCTTTGCATTCGATGATGATATGGTTGAGTTTAGTAAGCACTGTCAGTACAAAAGTGCTCGTCACGTCCACTAATGCTTGATACGTTTCAGCCGGAACCGAATCAACCGCACTGTTTGCAAAAGTTCCATGTGCTTTAAGGAATGTAGCAGTTGCAACAGGATTTATGGCGAACGAACCAATCACGATATCCTCACAGGAAATGGAAAAGAACTCAGACGCGAGAAACGGACCCACCGCGCCAGTCATCATCGAGAGATGGTTCATCAGATCGACGATATGTTGGCAATCATGTGATAGCCCTTTGCCAGCTCGAACTTGCCGCGATATATTATTCACACGGCTTGCTACATTGGTAGCAACCACCACAATCACCCACCACTCTGGCCCCGGCGCGCCGATGTATCCATGATTCTCAATAAACTGGATCACAGGTGTTTGGTTCGCCACAAGCCACTGAAGTGACCGAACTGCTGCTTTCAAAGATCCTTCGACCAGCTTGGGACAGTACAGCGCATCGGGGATATGCACAGCATGTCGACGTAAATGACTCATCAAGGCCACCAAGGTGCTCGTGAACTCAGCGGTAAAGACAGTCCTACACGCTTCGTTCATCAGTTGATTCAGCTTGATCCCAAGTCTGCAATCACCAAATATTGGAGAGTCGCACTCTGCAGCCAAGCGGTTGATAATCTCTTGCGTGCATGCGCGCACTTTGCTCCCACCTTCATTCACACAGCTAATTCCAATCAGCTTCGCTTTCCAGCTCGGAACAACCACGTCAAGATACTTTATCACCAGATCCCCACTCTCCTCAGCAAAATCCACATCCTGAACCACGATTCCAACCAAGTGCACACTGTGGATCTCCCCCTCGTGCTCAAACTGCACGCGCACATCGAGAAACGGCGATCCAGCAGTCTTACACCATTCCAGCACGACCGCAAACGACCACACCTCTCCACCCGCCAGTAAGTCCTTCAACCTCTGCCAATTCACCGCGCACGCCACTCGACAAAGGTTCTTCACTCGCTTCTCCGTCATGGCTCTGTTGGTCTGGTCCAGCCCTGCAATACCCCCCACCATGCCTCGAAACAACTGCGCCGTCTGTCTGAACGACACGCCGCCAGCCATGAACGTGACGCACGTGTCCAGCTCCAGTCTCGACTCCACTGTAATCACGTATCTGGCGTCGTTCTCGTCCACGTCCAGCTCCACATCTTCGTCGTCCGAGTCAACCTCAATCCTCTGCATCTCAAAGCCTAAGAACTCGTCTCCATCCGGCCCTAAAGGGCGCAGCAGCTCGTCCACAATGTCCTTGTCCACTAGAAATGTCCCTGACTTCTTCACGGCAGCTGCAACAGCCGCGTTCAGCTCCACGACGGGCTGCACGGCGTTGACCTCCGTCGTTATCTCGACTAGGTCGACGTGCGGCTGCCTGGAGATGGCTACATTGGCTGGGAAGAAGCTGCACTTGTCCTCGTCGCTCAGGTCCTTGTACTGCGTCCAGCGCAGCTTGTGCTGCTGCTCCAGGTGGCGCCGCATGTTGTCGGGTCGCCAGGGATGCGAGAAGCACTGCACCTTCGTCTTGCGCTTGCGCCGCCTGGAGCCCTCTGTCTCGTCGCGCGTGAAGACGCGACACATTAGACACGCGGCTTTTGTAGGTTGACCCGACTCCGGGTCCCGCTCGGCCACCGCCAGCGCGTACTGCAGCGCCCAGTGCGGCCGGAACGTGCGCGACCTGCTGCCTGCCATGACGGAGATGAAGGAGTGAATGTAACTTATGTGTAAAGTTGGTGTTAGAGTGGTGTACATGTAGACATTGTGTACAGTGAGACCCCCCGTTTTCGCGGCCGCTGACATCTAATAGCCTGTAAAATATGGTTCCACCAAAATTCAAGTCATAGGCGTAATGTCACAACATAACTTATTAACCTCTTAGCCTTTTTATGGTCCACCCTCCGCGAAAACGGGGGGTCTCACTGTACATGTTGAAGTGCTTGTTGTGGTCTTCATTCTTAAAAAAAAGTCGGATGGTGGAAAGACTGGTTTGGTTTCGTCTTGTCGATCAGGACGGGGTGGCATACAAGGGAACGACTGCGAGTAAAGTGAAGCTTCATGTTGCTGGTGATGTTGATGACCTCAGGAAGGCTGTGCATGCGGAGAACTCTGCTATTCTCCATGGGATTGTTCCCTCCCAACTACTCGTCTACGCCGACAAGGCAGCATTGGATGCAAATACTGCGGATGTTCCCAGTAATCTCAGGTCGTCGCGCTCGTTGAAAGAAGGGATGGAAGGCGAAAATGAAGATGTTGGTCTTGGACCAGATGAAGAGCATGCTCTGTTGGTGGTCGTTCCGACTGAAGACGATATGAATCCTACCTACTTTATCGAACCCGATGTTCAAGGCAATGTCAAGAACTCCATTTTTCGCATTATGGATACAGCAAATGCCAACAAGGCCATTGGAATGGGTGTGTTTTATCGTGGCAACCTTGCTGTGACTTGTCGTCATAATTTAACGGAAGCACAAGGTGTAAACAGTATGGTGACTGTACGAGCATCAAACAATGGCCAGGAAGTGGTTATCCAGCTTCGTGTGGTGTATCGTGATACTGGTTTGGACTTTGCGATTCTGCAATCAAACCATCCACGGCCTTACATCATGCCATGGACTGGAAATCCGGTCAATCTGCGAGGATGTTATCTGGTTTTGGCATCATTCCGAATTGGTATTGATCCATACCAACCAATGTACCAGAACGAAGTTGGATTCTCTCCGGCATCTGGCGTCACTGTAAGTATTGATCAAAGTCACTTGCTATATTGGTGCTCTTCTTTCGTGGGTGATTCTGGTGCAGCATTGATCATGAAGGGAAAATATCTTGTGGGAATTCATGAAGAAGTGATTAATGCGTTGCCAGAGCAGGCTGAATCAAGAAAAACACGATGCTCAAAAAAGCGCAAGATTGATTTTGCACGTCCGGTGACGGTAGGAGGTCTAGCTCAAGGTTGTTCGGCACTAGTGCATAGTTTTGTGGATGCATTTAACCCTTCCCAGTGAACACTAACGACACGCCAACCAAGTTCTGAGGAAAACGGACAACGGAGCACTTCTCCGGCCCGGAAAAGAACTAACCGTTCGTTAAATCGACGTATAACTCCGCTTCATGAATTCGGTTCGAGATTTTACAAACCTTGTTGTGAAGCTGTGGATTCGCACAGTATTTTTTTCGTTGCAGTTTTCGCGCCATAACATTCACGCTGATCTCGAACGAAAGCAAGCAGCTCCACTATCGGATACGTCTTGTGTGATCTGCGCATTTACATACATGGTTTTTCGCGCATGTGCGACCCTCCATTCTCCAAATACTTTGCGCAAGTCTTGCTTTTTCTTGCATGTTTGCTGGACGACACCTTGGCGGTTTTCCTTACGCTCGCAGGTTGATCTTCAGCGGTCGCGCGGATGATGAGAGCGGGGAAGCTGGTGCTGCTGGTAGTGGGCGGAGTGGTGTATTATGCCCCACCGAGAGGAGTGTTGGCGCGGTTGGGAGGTGTGGATAAGGCAGATGAAGTGTCGGTGCTGAGGATGTGGCTGACCCTGGCAGTGTCGATCCATGCGCTGTCGGGGGTTGTGTCCACGCAGTTGCTAGTCGGTAGGAATGGTGCGGTTTGATGAAGGTAGGCATACCGAGTTCCCAGTGCTGACTTGTATGGCAGCGTCGTGTGTGCATGGAGCTCTGCTCTTCCTTCGCTCAGCGTTGCCGCAGTGGGTCGAGAGGAACTCTTTGCGACTAGAATTGGCCGATCTGGTGGCATTCCTGTGTTTGTTGCGCTACGCGTTGTTCCCACCGATGAAATCGCTGCTCGTCAAGTTCCAGATGCACAGGTAAGGTGGAGGATTGAGGAGACAATACTACTAGTAGTATGTGAAAAAGTTTGACTGTTGTGCTTCACAGACGACAACTGCGTTGGTTCTTCGACCGTCATGACAAGCAGTACGTCCCGTTGATCGACAACTTGCTGGAAGACTACGCAGGTTGTGAACGCTTGCTCTACGCCCGCATTCGACACGCATATCGCAATAGACTTGAGCAGTCAACACAAACTGCATAATGGATAACTGAGCAGCAATGGAGTCGTCTAAAGGCAATTGTATTAGAAAGGGACAAGGAGAAATACAGGGCACAAGAGAGGAAGAATCGACCTCCGTCCTCTCGGTCTCTCCACCACCATACGGCGAAATGAGGCAAAAAGCGAAACCTGGGTCTAAGCTTAACGGGAGTTCGTGTTGCCCGAGCCACGCTTGCCCGAGTTTTGCCACTTCGCCAGCTTGGGAATCGATATCCGATCGGCCTCGCCTGCACGGCCCATCTTGGCGGCCTTGCGCTGCGTGAGACGATTGGCGCGCTTGGCAGTAGCCATGTCGGCCTCCGTACCGAAGCCGGACTGATCGCGCGGGGCCACCAGGGACGCAGAGCGGTTTTTGGACTTGGAGCGCATCTGAGACTTGGCACGGGCACGCACACGGAGGTCAGTGCTCTCAGTCGCATCCTCCATATCAACGTCCATCTCTTCACGTTCGCGCTTGCGGCCACGGCTGTCATCGCCGGCCTTCCGCTTCGCCACCACAGCCTCGGCGTTCTTCATGTAGCTAGTGTCCACGCCAAGAGCCTCCAGCTCCTTCTTAGTCTCCGTGAGCGTGCGAAGCTTCGCGCGCACCTTACGGGACACCGTAGAGTGGTTCTTGTTCTTGTTCTGACGGTGGTCGGCAACCATGATAGCCTTCTTCTCGCGAATACGAGCGAGTTTATCCTGCTGTTCGTCGTCAAGGTCGCTCATCGCCTCGTCCTCGTCCATAGGGGCGTTGTTGGCCATAGCCTCGTCCTCCTCCTGCTCGAGAGCCTCAAGACGCTTAAGGATTTCAGGATCCACGAAGTCGGCAATGTTTTTGCCGTTCCAAATCTCCGGAATCGCGTCCTGCGTCCAGTCGTTGTTGCCAAGCATGCCCTTGTAGTGCTCCTTGAAGTCGAACGAGTACACACCAGCGCCACCGTTGGCATTCATCTTGTCCTTCAGCAGCACACGCGGTGCCACGCTGTTCGGGTTCTCACGGGCAGCGATCACACTGGCCGGGATGGTGATCTCGCGCTTCACATCGTCACGAGCCACAGGCATCGCAACACTAAGACGGTTCAACACGTCCGCCACCTTGTTGCCCTTAACCTTGGAGTTCACACGGTGGGACAGCAGCTCGTCACACGCGTAGTTCCTGACCTCCATCACGTTCTCCTCCGAGTGGTTCGACATGGTGAAGAACTTGGCCTTGGTCTCCGTCACAGCCGTGTTGATCATGTTCTGGTGGTGCTCCGACAGAGCCTCGAAGCGCATCTGATCGATCTTGTTACACACCAGCACCAGCGGCTTGTTCGCGAACAGCGGGCGGATGTTCTCGAACAGACTCAGCTGCTGCTCGATGGTGAAGCCGCACTGCTCCGAGATGTCCATGAAGAACAGAATGGACGCCTGCAAGTGCGCCAGCGCAGTCACAGCCTGCATTTCAATGGTGTTACGGTCCTCCAGAGAGTGGTCCAGGATACCGGGGGTATCGATCACCTGCCAGCGCAGGTACTTGTAGTCCAGGTGGCCCACGTACAGCGCCTTGGTCGTGAAAGCGTAGGGCTGCACGTCCACGTCGGCGCGCGTGACCTTGTTCATAAAGCTCGACTTACCCACGTTAGGGAAGCCCGTGACCAGCAGCGTGCGCGTGTTGGGGTCAATGGAGGGCAGACGCGACAAGTGCTTGCGCACCTCCTCGAGGTACTCGAGCGACGCCTTTTGCTTCTTCAGCAGCGTGCACATGCGACCCAGCGCCGCGCGCTTGAGCTGCTTGCAGCGGTAGAGCGAGTCGCCGTACTTGATCATGCGCACATAGTCCTTGGCGATGTTGTCGATGAGCGCGCGCGCCGTGTTGACCTGGCCCAGCGCCAGCTTGTAGTGGTCGCGGTCGTACAGGATGTTGATGAGGTCGGCGTAGAACGGGTGCAGGTCGTCCAGGCGCGGGAAGTCGTCGATGATCTGGCTCAGCTTCTCCTGGCACGTCTGCTGCGTGAACTTGACCTTGCGCATGTAGAAGGCGCGGATGCGCGAGATGGCGTACGTCGGGTGGATCACCGTCGGCGTCTTGCGCTGCGTGCGCGTGAGCACGATGTCGATGAAGTCATTGGCCGTGGGCACCGTCTGGATCTTCTTAAAGTTGTACACCACCATCGCGACCGAGTGAGAGAACAAGAAACCAAGCGAGAGCTCTTCGGCGACCGGTGTCAATCAACGAGTGGAGCTTCCCACTGCCTTTCACACACGGCGTTTGGTTGGTTCTCGCCTTCGCAGGGCAAGTGTACCGGCGAAACGGTACATCTGTTCATGTAGTGTTTCGTACACTATTCCTGTACTGTACCCATTTCTTAGCCGTACCGCAATTTCGGTACAATATCTGTCTTTACGTACGTCACACCAAAATCAGCCTCATGAAACCGCCGACCCATACAAACTCCAAGTGACCCGCAGTCCCGTCGTAAGGGAGCCACATTGCCTCTGGGCTTTACACGCAAGCGTCCGAAGGAAGGCCGCACTGCACTGCACTGCGGCTTCGCTCCCAGCTCTCTGTCCCCCTCGCTCTCGCCATGTGGACGGTGCTCTTCGGTGACCAAGACGACGGCACACCCGCGCAAGCGCAAGGCGCCGGCAAGACGCGCGCGGCTGCTCCGTCCCCGCAGCACTCGACGCCGCCCGTGACGCCGTCGCCCCTCGAGGACGCGCGGCCTCTGACGCCTCCGCCTCAGACTCAGACTCAGATGCCGCGCACGCCCGAGCCCCTTAGCAACAAGAGCGCGGAGGACACGCCCATGGCCATGCTGCTCAAGCGGCTGAACAACCTCATGGTCAAGGTGGGCGAGCACGAGTTCGAGAAGAAGACGCTGGTGGACCAGATGGAGAAGGAGCGCAAGCTGCTCACGGTCAAGATCTCGGCGCTGGAGCGGCAGGTCGAGGACCTGAAGGACCAGAACGTGCAGCTGCAGTACAAGATCGAGTACACGTCCGAGCCCATGCTGCTGGAGCGCGTGCAGGACATCACGGACATGCGCGACGCGCTGGACGCCGTGAAGAAGCAGCTGGAGGCGGAGCTCCAGGACAAGGACACGGAGCTCAAGCAGCTCAAGACGGCGACGGACGCCAAGGACAAGGAGCTCAGTGCACTCCGCGAGGGGTTCGAGAAGCAGATCGAGGGCTTGTCGGCGCAGTGCGAGGCTGCCAAAAATGAGGCTGCCGACGCTGTACGCGTGGCGAGTGAAGCGGCTACGGAGAAGTATGAGGAGCAGCTGAAGGAGAAGGACGCGGCTCTCCACGCGGTGTCGGAGGAGAAGGAGATGCTGGTGGCGGCTCTGACGGAGAAGAAGCAGGCGCTGGATGACGCTGAAGCTGCGGTGGCTGAGGTGCAGACGAGTCTGGAACAGGTTCAGGCTCAGGGTGAGGAGGGGGTGAGTGCACTGGAGCAGCTGAAACAGGAGTTGGAGGAGGCTGAGCAGAAGTTGCAGCAAGTGAGAGATGAAGACCAGAAGAAACTGGAAGCTCTGGAGAAACACGCCCAGGAGCAGGAGGCTATTGCGGCGGAAAAGACCCAGGAGCTCGAGGACTACAAGCACGACTGTGTAGAGCTGTGGAAGATCAACGAAGACCTGAAACAGCAAATCGCCCTCACGTCAGCTGAGACGATGCTCAAACAGGCGGAGCTTCGTGAGAACGCGCTCTCTGGTCAAACCGTGCTCCAGGACAAGGTGACGGAATTGGAGAATCAGCTGGAGGAGCTGCAGGAGCAGCTGAACCGGAAGGCTCAGGAAATTGTGGAACTGCAAGCTGAAGCGGAAAGCCGTGCCATGGTTGAGGAGACCTCGGAAGAGGATGAGGACAAGTTCGTGGTGGTCGGAGGAGATGATGGTGCCATCACTATTCTCACAGAGCAGGTTGCTACTGCTCAGCGCGAGCTAACGGAGGCTATGGAACTGAACCTGCACTTGAACAACCGCAACGCATGGCTAGAGGAGCAGTACCAGATGCTCTCTTCTGTCCAGTCGGAGGGTGACGATGAGCAGGATGAGTCTGGAATCGCTAAACCTGCGCTGGAGCAGCAAATTTCTGCGCTGGAACAAGAGCTCCAGGAGGCTCAACGAGCTGCCAACGAGAAGGCTGAGCACGTGTCGAATCTGGAGCAGAACTACAGCGCTCTCTCGACTGAATTTGAACGCCTGCGCTCTGCGCACAACGAGCTCATCGAATCAAAGCAGACTGCTGATGCCACGCTGAACGATCTGAGACGCGAAGTTGAGTCGCTTCGTGTTTCTCAAGCTAACGCTTCCGACAAAGACCAAGTGTTGTATGCGAAGGATCAGGAACTGGCTGAGCTTCGCACGACAAACTCTACGCTGATTGGTGATGTCGAACGCCTGCGCGATGTCGAAAGCCAACTGCATCAGACACACGATGCACTGATGAATGCGCAGAATGATGTTGCTGAAGCTCAAGCTACCAACGCACGACTGCAGCACGAGCTTGACGAGTTGAGGAATATCTCTGCTGTTGCCTCGAAGAGCGATGAGCACTTGGCTGCAGTCCAGCGCGAGCTTGGCCAGGTTCGATCAGAAAAGGATGCCCTTGCTGCGGAGCTGGCACAAGCGCAGGCTTCTGTCCACGAGCTGCAGCAAAGACTACAGGAGCTGGAAGGTATTGTGAACAACCAGTTGACTGAAAAGAAGTCGCTAGAGCAGCAGCTTCAAAACTTGCAGGAGATGGCGCAGGAGAACATGGAAGGATCTTACGAGCTTCAAGCCAACCTGGAGTCAACTATGGAGGAGTTGGAAAAGGCCCAAGATCAATTGCGAGCTGAGCAGGAGAAGTGTGTGAGCCTGCAGCAGTCGGTCGAGGCGGCAAAGCAGTCGTCCATTCCCCGTGACGAGCTGGAACGCGCTCAGAGTGAAATTGCAAACTTGGAACAACAAGTTTGCCACTTCCGCGGCCTGGAGCAGTCTCTGAACCAGCAGTTGCAGGAGGCGGTACGATCCAATGAGACGCTGGACGCGGACTTGCAGGCCGCGCGCTCGGAGCGCGTCGCAGCTGAGAACGAGCTGAAAAACATCAAGCTACCGTACGAGCAGGCGGCGGCACAACTTGCTTCTGTGCAGTCTTCGATGAATGAGCTTCAACGCACGAACGATGATCTATCAAACTCTCTGGAGCAAACTCGAGCCAAGGCAGTGCGGGCAGAGCAACAGATAAACACCATGCGCGCTGAACATGGCGATGCACAGAAGCAGGTCGAGTCCCTTACGAAGAAAAACCTGTCACTCGTCTCGGAAATTCAAAGCACGCGCGATGAAGCCGACAAGCAGCAGCAGATTGCACGCGGTCAGCTTGAGCAGCTCAAGGCCGCACATACTGATGTTCAACGTCAGTTGGCTGAAGCCTTGCAGGCTCTTCAGAGCAAGGATGCGGAGGTGACTGCGGCGACCCAGCGCAGCCAAGCAAATGTGGCGCAGCTTGAAGGTATGATCAATCGTTACAAGGCTGAGAAGGAGTCGTCGGACCAGCGGCTGGCACAGCTTAATGCGGAGAGCGAGCACCTTCGCCAGGCTCATAATGAAGCCAAAACTGTTGTGGAGCGCTCGCAACATGAGGTGGAACAGGTGCGCGCGCAGATGAACACCATCCAGCAGGAGAAGGCTTCTCTTGCAGCGGAGGTTGGCCAGCTGCGTGGCTTGAACGACGAAAAGTCCCACCTGCTTCAGGAAGTGGATGAGCAGAAGCGTGTGAACCAGCGACTGGAGGAAACGAACCGTGAGCTCGAAGGTTTGTTGCAGAAGTCCAAGGCTTACTGCGAGGAGCTGTCCCGTGACAGCGAAGACAAGGTTGGCCGTGTCCAGGAGTTTGCGCGTCACGTAGAGCAGGAAGCTCGCGATGAGATCGACCGCATCGCGCACGAAAATGGCGTTTTGCGGGACGAGCTGGAGCAGCTAGCTCAGGCTCGCTTCGAGGAGACAAACGCTCACGATGAACTCCGCGTGAAGCTTGCGGAGCTGCAGGCCGAGAACAACGTGTTGTCAGCGCGTGCGCACCGCCTCACGCAGCAGCTGTCGCAGTACACGGATCTTCCCGAAGACGACGAGCTGGCAGCTGCAGGGCAAGGCCAGACGCCCGACCTGTGGGAGTTGCTGTCCTCTGGAATGGAGCAGCTCAAGGCTGACTTGGAGCTCGCTAGCAAATACGCAGCCAGCATTGATGCCAGTAGCGTAGACGGCGGCATTGGGGACGAATCTTTCACGGTCGCAAACTAGTGGGAGGAGTCGAATGTACATGCCAGGATTTTTGACGTTTAAAGATGATGATAAAGGTGAGATGCAGAGGTCGAAGGCGTTAGAGATGGCGGAAAACGCACTATCTAGCGTGGACGGCTTCTGGTTTATAATGACCATTGTGCCTTTTCTCGATGCCTTATCTCGCCAAATTTACTCGGATCACAGGCCAAAATTATCCGGTGCGTTGCTGTCGTTCTCGTCGAGATAAACATGATCTTCACTTGAGTACCGACACCACATCCATCAACCAGGAGCTGCATTGTTCAGTAGTCGAAGAAATATGGCCGACACCATGGAGATCCCTAAAAGCCGACTCATTGAAGCCAAGCAGGTAAGCACAGCGCTGGACCCACGATACCTATATTCCTCTTTTTCTTCTTCTTGACAATTGACACTTGGTTGTTGTGCTTAGAGACGACAAGAAGCATCGAAGGATGCTTTGTTGCTGAAAAACCGCATCGCTCTGCTCAAGGCCGAGGAAGACAAAGCCTGGAAGAAGATTGAGCAAACTCGTCGTCGAGCTGCTGAGCTTCTGAAGCTCCGAGAGGATAACGGTCGAGCTCACGCCATGCTGAAAGAGTTGGCGATGGAGGTCGAACGAGAGACTCAGGCGTCTATCCAAGTCAAACGTGAACTCGTGTTGAGTATTGACAGCATCCCCAAGAAGAAAGAGATCAGCATGCAAATCACCGAGGCCCGCAGGAGCGAAGCTCTGCAACTCAAGGAAGACAAACAACGTTGGAAGGAGATCATGGACCGACAGAAGCGCGACGAGTTGATCGACGCCATTCGCCGCAAAGAAGAGGTCGAAAGTCAAAAGGAAGCGCTGCGCGTCAAGAAGGTCCTGCACAAACAGGATGTCGACAAACACAACCGTGAACGCGCGCTGGAGAAGATCCGTACTGAAGAAGAACAAGCTCGGCGACACGAGGCAGAAGTACAGGAGATGGAGCGCCAGGAGCTGGAGCTCATTCAGAGGCTGCGAAACACGCAGCACTTGCAGAAGCAGGCGTTCGAGGAGCTAGAAGCTGCCCTCAGTGGTGGAACTGGTGCCGCGGCCAAGATCTATTAGGAATGTTACTTGACACCGTCATCGCTCCACGTAAGACACGATCGCACATCGTTCATGTCATCTATAAGAGCTTGCTTTCTGGACACATAGTCCTCGCCTTCTTCTTGTTTAGCCTCGGCAGCTGGGCACCCTAGGTCTTGATTTCGAGAGGTTAAAGGTTCGTCCGGTAGCAAATGAACAGCTACCAGCATCTCATTTAGCAATGTTTGGAGCTGAGACTGATTCCCAACATCCTTCAAACCTTCGCACAACAGCATTTCTTCGTCACCGAGGAACGAAACGCGAAGTAGGTGTAGGAATGACCCGATCAGCGACTCCAGACTCGGCATCAAGCCCTCCGTAGAACTGTTTTTGGCAGCCGATACGGCTGTTGTCAGAACCACTCTGCACTGTGAGAGCAATATCGAGCTCCACAGAATGAGTGTGTCCGGCTGCTCATCTGCGAGCTCACCGCATTGTGGCAGCATGTTCGGGGACGCAAAACCGCATGGGCACAATAGTGTCATCACTTCGAGGCGCAAACCACCAATACGTAGACTCGATGCTTCCTCGGAGGTTGATTTCATCTCGCCAACATTACCTATATCCTCGCTGTGTGCCAAAAGCAGGAATGCCTCTCGCAAGTGCTCGACAGCGCCAATCAAACTTCCGCTCATCACGTCAATCGTAAACCGCAGCAACCTCTGGGCGACTTGCAACAACAAAGAAATTGCACTTTTGGGGTGTTCAGTAGTAGCAGCTGCAGCAGCCTTTTCGATGTCACCGAAGCAGTTAGCTTCCACTAACAAATCTTGCGCTTCTTGGACACGAGTTTCCCCCTCGGCATCAAACCAGTAACCATTTCTTCGGCAAACGCTCAGTATTTGCGACCAAAAATGATCGACACGTCTTGTACTCCACAACTCACTCAGCTTCCCATCGTTTTGATTCGCTACAAACGCATCAACCACGCAAGAATACAAGATATCGGCAACGTCTTCCTTTTTGTGTTGCTGTTGACTCGTCAAAAACTCGAAAAGCTCGCGAGCGCTTGCCGGGGAGCTGGAGTGCAACAAGTTTCCGAGTTGAGTTTCCACCGAACCGTCATTGTCATGCTTGCGATGAAATTGCCGGTGCTCATCAATCGTCCGTACGATCCCGAGAAGACAACATGTTAAGCGGTGCAATGGTGAGGATGAGGCTCCAACCAACCGCGATTGAAGCAAGTTTCCCGCTATTTCAGCAATGTCAAAACGGGCTTTTACGAGAGCCTTGCCCGCAATGGAGATGAAAAAGCTCGCGGGAAACGAAAGTTCGCCGCCACTTTTATCCAAATCCTCTCCACGATTGTTGATACTCGCCGGAGACTCGACTGCCGCCATCAGAACGTCTAGAGCAGCTTTAACAGAGATCATGTCGCCTGTATTCACGAGAGTGTGAACTGCCCGCGTCGTTGCCTGTACTGAACCGATGTTCAACAGTGCCAAGGCTGCCTCTCCGTGACGACCGCGCTTAGAAAGAAACTGCGAGTATTTCCACAAGGTTTCCTGAAGGAGTGGATCGTGGGGTCCCAATCTCGATCGGATGAGCGCAAGCGCTTCCCTGAAGGCTTCACCACTCACCAAGCAAGTGATGGCAGCTCGAACTTTCGCGATGCTAAGGAAATGCAATGCTAAGTCATAAGAGCCAATTCACAACAACAAACCGACGTAAGTCACGATAAGATATTCAACTGGACTAAACAGAAACGAACCTGCAGCTTTCTTGTCTCCTTGAGCATCGAGCTGGTGAGCATACAAGTTTGTCATCTCTCGCCATACATCCAGACCAGCCATTGGGGCATACGAAAGCCAGGTTGGCGAAAGAGCTCCTTCCTTTGCAACAATACGCAGGGCCTCCGTGATGTTGCCTTGGAGTATTAGAGTGTTAGCAAGATTTTCCCATTCACGGTCATCTCGAAATCGTTTCACTTCAATAGCAAAAAAATCCCGAAGTTGCGCTCGGCCAACATTCGTGAGAAGGGTGCCTTCTGCTGGGTTAGCTTCCACACCAGCAGCCACCTCCGCACAACCATTTGCTTCTTCAGCATCATATATCTTGCAGCATGCAAATGCAACTTCGTTTGGGGTGAGCTTCGTCTCAGGGTGGAAAATCGTCATCCTCTTCTTAAATTTGGGTGGTGTTTTAGCATCGCTACCATCAACTGACGACAGCCCAACCACAACATCCGTGGTGTCCGCTCCTCGTTGTGTCTGCAGCGATGCACTGCGTTCTTCAGGACAAGTTCGAATCGTTTCAACTTCCTGGGGTTTCTTCACTTTGCCTGGTTTCTTTTGGTTCGACGGTGGATCTTTGGGCTGCACTCTGCAGTCCCAGAGACGTAATGTTTGGTCCTCACCGCCAGTGACGAGAACGTACGGTGAAACCCACTCCAGCGATAAAACGCGGCCAACGTGATGACTGAAATGCGCTTCCCTATGCAGAGATGCCGCTTCCCAAACTTGAACAGTTCCATCAGAAGAACATGACGCTAAGCGGCCTTGGACTGCGTTGGGGCACCATCTTAAACCCATGATTTTGTTCGAGTGGGCTACGATACTGCCGAGAAGACGATTTTCTAGACCGCCTGACGTATCCTTTGCTAGTGTGTGCGAATCTCCACACCTATAGACAAAGATTTTACTATCGTCACCGCCGGATGCCAGCAAACCAGCGTTTGCACCATTACCCCACGCCAGGCATGTTACCCTCCCCAAATGTTCGTGGAAGCGATGAATCGCGTTGCTGGTATCGATACTTTCATCCCATGTAAATACTTCTACGACACCGCTAGAGCGCCCGATGGCAAGTAGCTCACATTGCTCGTCCCATTCAAACGAAGCACAACCAGACATAACCTCACGAGATTTCTGGTCGGCCGCATCTGCCTTTGACTCCAACACATGACCACCAGCGTCGCGGCTCCACAGTAATACCCTCACGTCATTCCCATCGCAGCTCTTACTACCTGCCTGTTTTTCCTGGGTAGTTAGCGCCTCCTCCAAACTCTGACCTTGCACTTGTGCAGCCTCCAATTGTTTGATGCTCTCGAGAAATGAGCTATCTCTATCATCACCATCCTCACTACTCTTCGGCTGCAATACAATCCATTGGAGTTGCTGAACCTCGTGGTCATGACTGGTACGGAAGTGACTGTACTTGTTGGTTTGGATGTCGTACACCCCAATGCGGCCGTCTTCCATGCCGTACGCAAGTATAGAATGCTGAAAGGGATGCCACCGAACGCAAGTAACCTTGCTCTGCAAGCCCTTCCAAAGCAAGTCGCACTGGTAGTCGTTTGATGTTGATACAGCATCGGTTCCGAGATTCCATAGTCGAATTGTCTGATCTCCAACTCCAGCAGCAACGAGCCCAGTTGCTACGTTATGTGAAACGCTATAAGCGTGTCCGCCTAACCCAGTTAGCTTCTCGACGCAAGTAGCAGCTGGAGCTGATTTTGAAGACGGACCCTCCTTCCAAAGTCGTAGCTCTCGATCCAGCGATACAGTCAACATGGAGACTGCATCATCCACAGGTAGCGTAGCGCTTCCCGGGGGCACCATCACAATGCTGAAAAGCATTCGGTTATGACCACCTTTGACAGCTACGGGTTTACACGGAGCGCGCTTTTTCTCTTTCTTTCCTTGGCCCTGCGTCTTGTCCGCACTCCATTCCCAGCGAAGCAGACTACCGTCGAACGATCCAGACCAAAGGCAATGTTTACCAGGTGCTTTGTGAGTCTCGTTATCCTTGACGCTCCACGTCACAGGTAGCCATAACTGTTTTGTCTGAGTGAACGACATCCCCTGCTTTCCTGTTGGAAGCCGCAGCACCTGCTCCAAGGCGGGTTCTTCAGCTAGATTCGATGCAAGCTTCCACACCTTGATACTTTTATCCCGAGACGACGACGCGAGCCATACATCTGAATCTCCACTATCGGATTCAACACCTTCCTCCTCGTCTCCTAGCACGGGGTCATCGATTTTGACTGTCGCCTTCCACGCAACGCATTGAACTTCCTGATCGTGGCCAGCAAGACGGTGGCGTATAGTACCTTTCGCAGCATCCACTAAACATAGTACCCCACTGCGATACCCTACAGCTACCAGCGCTTTATCGTGCGGTGAAATAGCCATCGAGTGGATCCCGTCACCTGATATGGGCATGAAAACCGAAACTTTTCCTCTGCAATCATCAATCGTGCACGGTTAGCTTGACAGTAAGACAATATCAGCCAGTTCATTCATGCACGTACGCGTCCCGTTCCCAAGCACTGACGCGGCCTTGTCGATCTCCAGCCACCACAAAATTCGCGTCCAGCGTGTCAGACACCGTGACCGCCATCACCTCCGCCTTGTGCTTCCGGTGCTGCTCGATCATCGTGAGCGTCGCAACATCCCTAGAACCGAACCACCCAGCTATTAATTAACACCCCACCGCCAACGATGTCACCCCTCGTCCAGCCACGTACCAGATCTGCACGCTGCCTTCCTCACCGCCACACACCAGACGCAGGTCACCCGTCGTGTCCGTCAGGAACTGCACAGCAGTCACGCGTCGGTCGCGCTTCCCACGCACCAACTGCGCGAAGAACGAGACCTTCACTCCGTCCTCACTTGAATCTTGTCCTTCATCCCCACTTGTCACCTGGGCCAAGTAGAATAGCAATGACACAATACAATACAGCGTTAAAAATGCTATTGTATCATTCCATTGCAGCAGCAAAATGCACCACAACCTGGTAGATGAAGACGCTGTTCTTGGCTCCAAAGGCGAACAGCAGTCCAAAGTCGTCACTCCGACCCCAGTCACAGATCTACAGCCAGCAATACCAAGCAAAAAATGTCAATTCCAGTAAAACCCAGTGACTAATTCCACTCCGAGCGCCATAACTCATCATCCACTGACCTTCGAGCAGTACCAATTGGCCGACGGTGGCAGCAGACGCAGGTGTTCCTTGCCGTGCGAAAATTCCCTCCCTCCACGCCCCCCACTCTCCACCCGAGCGCCGCGAACCTCCACCTCCACCTCTCCTAACGTCATTTTTTTTCCGAATCAATAAAAAATATTCGTGTAGAAAGTGACACCTCTTCGTGGCATATGCTGTATCATAGGCTAACCAATCACAGCCCGAGCAGCCATGTGTAGCTTTCGCGTAGCTGCTCGCAGACCATGAGAAGCGGCGGCGCCAGTCTCTCGGTCGCCAGCTAAACGCTCGCGCGCTGGGCCCCCGTCGCCGGTGCGGGACACGACGCAGAAGACGCCGTTAGCGCCTCGACGTGCAGTAAACCCCCGCGAAACGCGCGCTTCAACGCGGCCGTTGGAGGCGAAGAAACAACTTGAAGCTCTCGAGTCGACTCCTGTCCGTCTCTGTCTGTCACAAGGCCAAGCGTCGAGCCCCGCACAAGTCGATCCCAGTATGAGTCCGGCCACCACGTGCGCGGCCATGAGCTCCGGCAGCCTCGGCACGTCGCCGTCCAGCGGCTGGAACTTGGGCGTGCAGCGCCGCGACCGCAAGATCTGGACGAGCATCGCCGAGCGGCTGGAGGCCGACGTGACGGTGCTGCAGCTCACGCTCGTGGAGCTGGAGGAGATGCTCAAGCAGCTGCTGAGCGTCACGCTGCCCCACCCGCGGATCCGAGGAGACGTACGTAGAGGAGGGAGGAGACAGAGGAAGGAGAAGGTGCTGACTGTTGTGTGGCTGTTGTGGCTCTTAGGAGATTGCGGCGCTGGTGACGGCGCTGGCGCAGATCTTGCCGCTGAGTTCCGGCCTGCTGTGCTCGGAGTACACGCGCTTCGTGCAGAAGTGCTGCAGCAGGGAGCGCGTGCTGTTCTCGAACGCGCAGCTGGGTGTGGTCGTGACGTTCTTCCTGAACTTTATCAAGACGTGTCCGAGCTGGTACACGGCCAGCTCGATCCGCGCGCTGGGTCAAGTGCTGCATGACAATGCGGACCGCGCGAGCGGCGAGTTCGAGCTGCTGTTCGCAGTGCTGCTCAAGCATCTGGACCCGGCGGGCGTGGACATTGAAGCGCGCTACGCTGCCACGAGCTGCGTGTCGAACATCTGCACGCAGGCGGGCAAGACGCCCGAGGTGTACCACTACTTTTCGTCGTTACTGCGGATGGTGGTGGAGAACTTTCGACAGCAAGCGCAGAGCCTGACCAAGGGACAGAACGACCGCATCCTCGTCAAAGCCTGCACGTGCAGCATGAAGTGCGTGTTCACGATCATCAACTCGAACTTTGACCGCTTGAACGACCGCATTGCTGCGACGTTGCCCAGTCTGCTGACCTCGATGCGTCAAGTCGTGGGGTACGGTCTTGTGCTCAAGAGTGAGCACGACGACGTGGTCTTCTCATGCCAGGAAGAGCTACACCCTTCCGATTCCGACTCGTCCGTATGCGGCTCTGACAGTGGAGGGGGGCGACAAATCGGAGAGTACGTACTGGTGGGTTTACTAGCCAGCGTGATGGCTGTTGCTAATTAGGTTTTGTTGGGGTGATCTTTGTCTTTGTGGATGTAGCGGTTTGTTGGCACGACTACGCATTACTGTGCTTTACACGCTGGAAACGATTGCGCAGCATTTTCCCAAGGCAATCACATCGTCAATGGGGCTATACCTGCCGGAGCAGACGACTCCATACATGACACTGTTCAACAATTCGCCTTCGGTACTCACTCTGCTTATCGCAGACCCCAGTGAGAAGGCCCGGATGACGGCGGCCAAGTTTTTGGATGCATTTTGGGAGAAGATCCCGCTCAAGCTATACTTCCGGCGCCCATCAGGGGTCAGTGGGGCCACGAACGTATCGGCGAGCACTTCTTCGATGTCATTTGCCTCCATGCCCAAGCGGATCTCGTTAATGCTCTATCAAGTCCACGTCACCCTGGTGTACTGTATTCAGCACGAGAAAGAATCAGCACCCCTTGCGCAGATACTGAAGGTGAGAGTTTGAGAAGGGTGCGAGATCGTTCTTGTTGTTGCTAAAGGTGTTTGATGCATTGCAGAGCACGGCATCGGTGATTCAACATTTCCCATATGGAAGCGTGGCTGCGATTCTTGACCAGATCGAGCTGACGCCAACCTTGGGGGATATCCTGAGGGCCCTCGCGTCGAGTCTGTACGTCGCGACCGCGTCAACTGGTAAGTGGGCTGGTATAAAGTTTAACTTGAGGAAATGTGGACTAACGGGGGATTGGTTGATTGTTCTGCTGTAGATCATGGTGTGCGGATGGCAAGTTTGTCGTGTATGTCAGCACTTTTGAACGTCCAAGAGACTCTCCCAGCCATCTTGGAGTGGATGGTGCACACGAGTGATACTGACCGCGTGATTGAGGTAGCTCACATAACGATCGCGTGTGGCACGTGGTTACTGCGACGCCGGTCGTTTGTGGAGGAACTTTTGCTGATGGCATCCCGTCCAGACGACTCGTCGCGCACCCTGCTGCGCTTGGAGGCTATGTCACTGTTATCCAAAATTGCCAAGAACTACTCGCCGGCATTGAGTGCCAATTGGAAGAAACTGGCGGAATTCATGCTGGCGGCTTTTCAAGACTTGGACTCCGGCGTTCGCTTGCAAGCGGTGAAGATATTGGAAAACTACATCAAGGGGGAAAATGGGTGCGCTGATAGCGCTGTGCCCGTTAGTCAAAGCGCTCAGGATACTTGTCGCGTGGAATGTTTGGAGTTCATGGCAACGCATTTGGTTCGAGCGTTTTATGACACCTCGCATCACGTGCGCGCCAGTGTCTGTGCCTGCTTTACGCTATTGTCTGCTCAAGATTGGTGCTGGCTTGGTCAAAGGAAGCAGCCTCGGCGCCTGCCGGTGTTGGCAGCTAAGAGTGGTGGTAATGGCGGGGGCTCAAACGTCTCGTGCTTGGATTCGTACACGCGCATCTTCCTCCAAACTCCAAAAGACAGCTCGCCCGTCGTTCGCGCAGCGGGGTTCCGACTGCTTGGGTCCTTGTGTCTGGCACCAACGTTCAAGACTCGCGCTTTCGCCAGTAGTGTTGTGGGTTTGGCTTTGGATGCGCTCTGCGACTCGACCCTAAACGTTCGCGTCCGAGCTGCGTGGGCCCTAGGCAATGTTTGCACCACCCCGGGCCCCGAGTCAATTGCTGAGAGCGATGCGCCTCCGCTGCCTCCACCGGCGCCACCGTCTTCGCTCGTTACCAAGCCGGAGACCTCGATGCCGTATCCACCGCTACCTCCGCAGGTTCTGTACGAGCTTCTGCCAGCATACCAGTTACGGTTGGTGATTGAGAAGATGCTCGTGTACATTAACGACAATGACAAGGTGGCATCAAGCGTGGCTCGTACGTTGGGGCTTGTTTGCCGATGGATTAGCTTCCCGCCTTTCCGACGCACTCTTACCACGCAGAAGGATCGTGCATGGCTGGACGATCTGTTGGGGCAGGCCATGGTGGTTCTTGCTGGGAAGATTAATGCGGGGTCGCCCAAGGTCCGGTGGAATGCTTGCCACGCCATTGCTAAGATCCTGCTATGCCCCAGCTTGCCACTTGCATCGGTGACCTGGGCACCGTCTGTCTTCCAAGCTCTGCTGACTGCTGTCGCGCAGCAAGAGAACTTCAAGGTGCGAATCAGTGCTGCAACCGCGCTACGAGTCTCTCAAACACGCAGCGCATTTGGGTCTTTTTTTCAGTCGGCGCTTCGAGCCACGGTGGATGCGCTGGAGACGGCGTCCGACCTGAAGGATGTGACCGAGTTTCGATACAAGGAGCAGTTGGAAACGCAACTATCGTTCACGTTGGTGCATTTGATTCACATCGCGACGGAGGAAGACGACCCACTGATACTTGAGGCATTGAAGGCCAAACCACGCGGATTTCTCTACGACTGGCTGCTGCACAATCTCCATCGCATGGTCGCAGCAATTGAGCGCGAGAGCGATGCAGTTGCTGGTTCGAGCGCGGTTGGAGGAGACATCAATGAGGACGGCCGAGCAGGAGGGACTGGTGATGCCCATGACGTGAACCCCATCAAGAAAGAAGAGCTCCTGTCGGCAGTGCGTTCGCTGCTGCGCATATTGGATCGTAATCCGGACAAGGCGTACGCAACCAGCTGCGTGTCGCTCCTGTACGACACGAAGATCGGACTCGAGCATGATGTACTATATTCCAACGAGGATATCCCCTTCGAGCTATGAGAGGGCAACGCAGGTATCGTCATCAGTAGCAGTAAGTATCACACATAGCGGACGATAAGAACAAGGCCTGCGACAGATGACCCCGGCCGAAAACACGAGTGATTTAATGGCAAGCACGATTTCTTTGGCCGTCAATTTGATCGTGCCGTCCTCGTAGTGTTGGTACTAACGTCGCTGGAAGCGACCACGTCTGTTCCTTTTGCGACCACCACGATGGCGGCGCTTGCGAGGTTGTCCCTCTGGTTGCTGAATCGGACGCTCCTTCCTTTCCTTAACTTGCTCGTCCGTAAGCGGCAAGTAGTACAGCACAGGTTTCGT
Source organism: Phytophthora x cambivora (assembly GCA_033557925.1). NCBI lineage: Eukaryota > Oomycota > Peronosporomycetes > Peronosporales > Peronosporaceae > Phytophthora > Phytophthora x cambivora. The sequence goes on from JAUCEB010000034.1 coordinate 292,138, forward strand.
CTCCGTCTTCTGGAAAAACTCGTCGATCGTTACCTCTTCACAAACACAAAACAAGTTAGTATTTCAACTGGCATCGAACAAAATCTGAGCTGCTTACTCTGTCGCGGTTGTGCACAGGTGTTGTCCTTGTTCTTCGGTCGGCTCGGTAAATTTGCCTCGCCAAACTTCGACACCTGACATACCATGCGTGTCAGCCTGGATCTGTTGAGCAAACGTCAACCACCCAAGCACATACCTCCATCGCTGTATGATCTACGAACTCTACTTTGAGTGATCGTCCATTCTCCGGAGGCCATACTTTGCCGTTCAGGGCATCTTTTGTTTTCTCGGCCTGTACCACACCGCACGAATATTACAGTGGGTAAAGCTGGAGGCGTCATACAGTAAACAACACGTAAAAATACTCACGATCTCGGCACTCGGATACGTCACGAAGCAGTGGGTCTTGATAGTGTCCATCCAGAAACCGTCCTCCACAAAGTTGCCAAATTCTTGCACGAGGGCCTACAAACAGCAGCATAAGACTCCATCAGTCTTCATCTGCGTGCGTCCTCTCCCAAAGTAATAGAGCACCAACCTTGACGGCATTCAGCGTAAATGGCCGTACGAAGTTGTCAATTCGAAGCGTCAATCTCTCTTCTGCCTCACTACACACGCAGCAATATCTCACAAAGAATCAGCCACCAACCCATTTTGCTCAGCATACACATAAAAATTCCACCGTACGTCGTCTTGGTAGCTTCATCCGCAGCGTTCTCATCGCTCATAACAGCATCAGCATCAGCCGACGACGCTGGCTTGCCACTCTCATCGTCCTCTGGTCGCGGGCTGCCGCCTTCTTTAGCTTCAGAGACCTTCTTGGCCTTCTTTGCGTCCGGCGCATCCTCCCCGTCGCTCTCAACTGCATCTGCGCTTCGCTTCACCCCCACAACCTTCTCCGATTTCTCTCCATTCTCGGCACCATTGGTTTCTGCTTCTTCCTCCGCCTTCTCTGCTTCTACCGGGTCCTTTTCCCTCTCAGAAGTCTCCACCTGAGGTTCTTCCTGCTGCTGCTTCTCCTTCTCCTGCTCGTGCTCCTGCTCGTGCTCCTCCTCCTGCTCGTGCTCCTGCTCCTTCTCTTTCTCTTCCTTCTCGTCCACCTCCTCTTTTTCCTTTTCTTGCTCTGCGTCTTGAGCTTCAGTAGGTATGTCTTCCTCCTGTCAGAAGTCCGCACAGTAACTCATTAGCCCCAATCCCTCTACGGACCAGCGTCCAGCATCTCTCCAACCTGATTCAGATGCTCCTTCAGTCGCTCCAGCAGCGCCGCCTTCAGGCCGCTGGTGTCCAGGCCGCGCTTCTTGAGCTCTCGCTGCAGATCCTTCACCTGTCACCAGGAACGTTTGGTTGTCGTTTAAGAACGGCGCGTCAAGAGAGAGCGGCGGGCTGGCGTCTGCAGCTGCAGCTGCAGAGACGTGGGATACGAACCTTCAGGCTGCCCAGCTCATCGGCGTCCAGCTTCATCTCTCTCCGCACGCAGAGGCTTCGTCCGAGTGAGTAGCGAGCGATCTATTGACTTGATGTGCTTCGACGCAACCAGGACACTTTGCCAGAACGAGTACAAAATATCACAAAATATGATGTGTGGACCACACTACGACATAGTGTAATGTGTGGACCACACTGCCATATATCAGACCTTGATACCGTACCTCACAAAAGAAATGTTTTGCTGAAACCTCGAATGGCACTTTTATTAACGTTAAGACGCGCTCCCAGCTCATCAATATGCTTTTTTCGTGTTAAGATTCAGGTATGCAATTTCAAAAGTGCAGTGTAGATGTATTCCTTGTACTTGAGCACTTCAGCTGCCTGATTCAAGAAAATAGATCTGTATACTTCGTTTCTCGTATTTGGCTTAATGACGGGATCTTGTCCAAGTTTATCGAGCATCTACTCAATTTTCTCGTCTCTCGTTCACGATAGGGTCGAGTGTTCCTTTCTGATGGACAGTAGGGTAATGCTTATTGACAGCATGATATACATGTACACGAGCACGAGCTAGAATTCCATTTTCGGAATGTATCTATCAATGCGAGGACGCACCAATAGCCGTCCACGCGAATCCATCATGGCGAAACACAGGACAGGTTCCTTCTCCTCGGACGAAATACTGGACGACGAGCTGGACGCCCCGTTGCGGTATTGGACAGGCTGTTAGTGCCCGTCTCTATTAGGCATAGTAAAAACAAGTATTAGGCTTTGTATCGGAAACATATAGACTCCAGTATAGAGTGAAATCCGGATAAACACATCGCCGGAAGAGCGCCACGCTCCAATAACATGGAGCTCCTTCTAGCGGCAGCAACAACAAGCTTCGACGGCTCAGGTGGGGGGCAAGAGGGGGATCTAGCTGCGCGAGAGATTCACGAGATACAGCAGTGCCAGCATGCAGAGCGTAGTGTGGAGAAATATCGCAACTTGATGGTCCACTACCTTCGATGGGTGGTTGAAAACAAGCCCGAGCTCGCTACGGAGACTTTTACAGCTTCACTAAAGTTTGATAAGAGCGATTCCCCGACAAGGAAGTGCATCTTGGCCACTTTCGATTCGGCGCCTGCGTCTCCGCCTCTGTATTTTGCTAACCTTGAGCCCGATGACTTCCTGAAGTGGGTGCACTCTCGAAAGAACAAGAAAAGTGATCAACCCTTGAGCTACAGCTCTTACAGCTCAATGCGATCAGCGTTCAATTATCTGTGTGAAATCTACGAGTGGGGGCTGCCAGAAAATTTCGTGGAGAACTTGTCTACATATTTTAGCGGGTTGAAGCGAACACTCGCGAAGGAAACAGCCGACGGGACAGGAAAAACAACAAAAGGAAAACAGCCCATATCGATGCGACTCTATCGTCGTCTAGCAGAGGTGATGCTACGGTCACCAGCACGTGATAAGATATTTGCGAGGGCATTTATGCTCTTAACTTGGAATCTGATGGCCCGCGCTGGGAGCACTGCGGCAGTGTGTTTCTCGCATTTGGAATGGGGCGAAGATGCCTTGCGTGTATATTTTGCTCACTCGAAGACAGACCAGCTTGGAACCCGTCCACGCGACCCACACCACGTATACGCAAATCCGGTTCAACCAGAGTTATGTCCAATTCTTGCGCTGGGAGTGTTTTGGCTAAGCTACGAGTACTCGTCTGATGATCCGCATTTATTTCCTGGAGACAGACAAAGTGAACGATTTCGTGACATTTTAACGCGGACGCTGAAGCTACCCGAGGTGGATCTGGCAAATGAAGAGCGGGCAAACCTGGGAACGCACTCATTTAGAAAAGGGTCATCATCATATGCATCTTGTGGATCCACATCCGGCCCATCAGCAACAGCCGTCCACATTCGGGCGGGCTGGTCGCTGGGGGCAATCCAGAATAGCTATCTCAGACATGTAGATGCTGGTGACATGTATGTTGGACGTACATTGTCTGGGCTACCGATTATGGAGCCTGAATTTGCTTCTGGGCCACCGCATTTTTTGGTGTCTACCGAACCGTCTGCAAGAGCGGTCGAGAATGCTATGTCTATTTGTTTTCCGAGTTTACCCGTGTCAGCAAGAACAATTGGTCGTTTTGCTTTGGCATCATTGGTCTATCATGCGGACTTTCTTAAATCAAGATTACCTCCAACGCATCTTGTTCTAGTGTCGACTCTCTTCAACAATACCGGCATACTACATCGATTGCAACGACTTTTGGCACCACCCGGTAGCCAAGATATCACGCTTACAGGTATTCCTCCTCATGTTGTGTTGCAACAACACGTGCGAGGTCTTACAGGTGAAGTGAAGTCGCTAACAGAAGAAGTCAAATCATTAAGAGCGGAAGTGTCCACTTTAAGAACGGAGTTGAACTTACAGAGAAATATGCGACCGTTCAACCCGGAACTCAACGCTGGTGTACCAGTGACGGCCGATATGACAGACATTACTCAGGTTCTGGATGAAATACGTGAAATTAAGGCACTGTTGGCAGCAAGGCCTGCAAGCGTTCGTCAAGATATGATTGACGCTAACGCTGATGAAGACCAATCGTTCGATATGGAGACACAAGGACTTGTTGAACTTTCTAGTCAGCGAGACGTTCGGCAGGTTGATCCGAGACAAGGACGCCTGAGCATATTTCCTGCGATAGTCTCCCTACCGACGGGTAGTTCGCTTGACGCTTGGATTAAATGGGTTTGTGGTGAACCTGAGAGACGCTATCCACCGTACCGGAGGCTGCAGCCGTATGATCTTTGCGATAAGGATAGAAATCGTTTGCCCGATTTGCGTTTTCTGATGCAGATAATTGAAGACAGAGCGAAAGAATTGAGTCTCAACACGCGGGGCATCAGCGCTCAAGACGCGGCATGTATTTACCAAAAGTGTGCCAGCTCGATCGAAGTCCCTTGCCTGACGGAGAAGGGTCGCAAACGCCGACGTGGTCAACTAGTTTGGTTGTCGATCGTATCGATCCTGCGGAAGCAAAAGCGACGGAAATCATCGTGAGAACAGAAGTAGTATCAGGCATATATATAAAACTACTAATTAGTGTACCTTGTGCAGCGATTCGACATCCTTCTCGCACCCGGCCTTGTCGCCAGTGGTCTTGTAGTGCTTGAGGTCGTAGGTAGCCTGGTCCGCGCCTTCTTCCTTGCGCGTCGACGATCCGCCTTACCAACAGACGATCTCCGCTGCAGAGACCTCGCCCACCATGACTTGCTTCAGGAACATGGTCTCGAACGTGTGCGCCACATTGATCAGCAGCGTGAGGATGACCTGCTGCCGCATCTGCAGCGTGAGCCACACGTCGGCCTCCATGAGCTTGCCCTGCTTGATCTCTCCTCGAGGATTTCAGGCGACGTCGAGGGCAGCAGCGACTACACGTTGTGCTCCGCGTCCGCCAGGTCGATGAAGGCCAGCAACACGTGCTTGAACGTGTCGCCCGAGAACGTGGGCATGGTGCCGTTGGCAAGCAGCGAAGCCATGTACAGCAGATCGTGGCGGCTGTACTGATCCGACTTGGTGGTGCGCGCGTTCATCAGGCGCAGCAGCACCATGCCCTTCTCCTCCAGCAACGCATTGAGCGGCAGCTCAGGCGTGAGCAGCTGCGCAGCCTGCGGACGCGTCTCCTTGGAGTCGTAGCACGGGGATGTCGAGCGATGCGTTGTGCAACCTGGCCGGTGTAGGGAAGCACCAGGAACCAGCGCACGTAGGCGGATGCATTGACGCGCCAGATGCGGGGGAGATACTCGGCGGGCGGCAGCTCCACGGCCGCGACCGATGGCGGAGCAGTATCAGCAACTCTAGCCATTGGGTGCAGGCTATCAACTCACTGCGATCTAGGACCGCTGATGTTTCAAATTTAGAATCTACCTCACCTCCAGCATATAGCATCATGCGTTTCATTAGTTTTACCGGACCAATCCGGAGAAAGCCTGGTGAGAGGTCCATCATGGCGAAACACAGGACAGGTTCCTTCTCCTCGGACGAAATACTGGACGACGAGCTGGACGCCCCGTTGCGGTATTGGACAGGCTGTTAGTGCCCGTCTCTATTAGGCATAGTAAAAACAAGTATTAGGCTTTGTATCGGAAACATATAGACTCCAGTATAGAGTGAAATCCGGATAAACACATCGCCGGAAGAGCGCCACGCTCCAATAACATGGAGCTCCTTCTAGCGGCAGCAACAACAAGCTTCGACGGCTCAGGTGGGGGGCAAGAGGGGGATCTAGCTGCGCGAGAGATTCACGAGATACAGCAGTGCCAGCATGCAGAGCGTAGTGTGGAGAAATATCGCAACTTGATGGTCCACTACCTTCGATGGGTGGTTGAAAACAAGCCCGAGCTCGCTACGGAGACTTTTACAGCTTCACTAAAGTTTGATAAGAGCGATTCCCCGACAAGGAAGTGCATCTTGGCCACTTTCGATTCGGCGCCTGCGTCTCCGCCTCTGTATTTTGCTAACCTTGAGCCCGATGACTTCCTGAAGTGGGTGCACTCTCGAAAGAACAAGAAAAGTGATCAACCCTTGAGCTACAGCTCTTACAGCTCAATGCGATCAGCGTTCAATTATCTGTGTGAAATCTACGAGTGGGGGCTGCCAGAAAATTTCGTGGAGAACTTGTCTACATATTTTAGCGGGTTGAAGCGAACACTCGCGAAGGAAACAGCCGACGGGACAGGAAAAACAACAAAAGGAAAACAGCCCATATCGATGCGACTCTATCGTCGTCTAGCAGAGGTGATGCTACGGTCACCAGCACGTGATAAGATATTTGCGAGGGCATTTATGCTCTTAACTTGGAATCTGATGGCCCGCGCTGGGAGCACTGCGGCAGTGTGTTTCTCGCATTTGGAATGGGGCGAAGATGCCTTGCGTGTATATTTTGCTCACTCGAAGACAGACCAGCTTGGAACCCGTCCACGCGACCCACACCACGTATACGCAAATCCGGTTCAACCAGAGTTATGTCCAATTCTTGCGCTGGGAGTGTTTTGGCTAAGCTACGAGTACTCGTCTGATGATCCGCATTTATTTCCTGGAGACAGACAAAGTGAACGATTTCGTGACATTTTAACGCGGACGCTGAAGCTACCCGAGGTGGATCTGGCAAATGAAGAGCGGGCAAACCTGGGAACGCACTCATTTAGAAAAGGGTCATCATCATATGCATCTTGTGGATCCACATCCGGCCCATCAGCAACAGCCGTCCACATTCGGGCGGGCTGGTCGCTGGGGGCAATCCAGAATAGCTATCTCAGACATGTAGATGCTGGTGACATGTATGTTGGACGTACATTGTCTGGGCTACCGATTATGGAGCCTGAATTTGCTTCTGGGCCACCGCATTTTTTGGTGTCTACCGAACCGTCTGCAAGAGCGGTCGAGAATGCTATGTCTATTTGTTTTCCGAGTTTACCCGTGTCAGCAAGAACAATTGGTCGTTTTGCTTTGGCATCATTGGTCTATCATGCGGACTTTCTTAAATCAAGATTACCTCCAACGCATCTTGTTCTAGTGTCGACTCTCTTCAACAATACCGGCATACTACATCGATTGCAACGACTTTTGGCACCACCCGGTAGCCAAGATATCACGCTTACAGGTATTCCTCCTCATGTTGTGTTGCAACAACACGTGCGAGGTCTTACAGGTGAAGTGAAGTCGCTAACAGAAGAAGTCAAATCATTAAGAGCGGAAGTGTCCACTTTAAGAACGGAGTTGAACTTACAGAGAAATATGCGACCGTTCAACCCGGAACTCAACGCTGGTGTACCAGTGACGGCCGATATGACAGACATTACTCAGGTTCTGGATGAAACGTGGGCATGGTGCCGTTGGCAAGCAGCGAAGCCATGTACAGCAGATCGTGGCGGCTGTACTGATCCGACTTGGTGGTGCGCGCGTTCATCAGGCGCAGCAGCACCATGCCCTTCTCCTCCAGCAACGCATTGAGCGGCAGCTCAGGCGTGAGCAGCTGCGCAGCCTGCGGACGCGTCTCCTTGGAGTCGTAGCACGGGGATGTCGAGCGATGCGTTGTGCAACCTGGCCGGTGTAGGGAAGCACCAGGAACCAGCGCACGTAGGCGGATGCATTGACGCGCCAGATGCGGGGGAGATACTCGGCGGGCGGCAGCTCCACGGCCGCGACCGATGGCGGAGCAGTATCAGCAACTCTAGCCATTGGGTGCAGGCTATCAACTCACTGCGATCTAGGACCGCTGATGTTTCAAATTTAGAATCTACCTCACCTCCAGCATATAGCATCATGCGTTTCATTAGTTTTACCGGACCAATCCGGAGAAAGCCTGGTGAGAGGTCCATCACCAAACTTTAAAATCGATTTGCCTGCCTGGTAGACTACCGTACCTCACAAATGAAATGCTTAACAGATAAATTGCTATTTCGCGAAATCTACCCCATTTATTCTGAAATATCACTATTTCTTAACATTAAAAAAGCGGTTTGAAAACATGTCTTAGTATAGGTTTTAACCGCAGCGGAGACCTGCATTCTTGTGATCACGGTTGAAAAAAGCATTTCATGATGTAAGATGCTTCGAACGCGAGCTCAGTGAAGGCCACGAGGAGCACGTACCAAGAAGAATACGTTGAATGACTTATTTTAATGTTTTAAAAACATATCTATAACGACATTATCATACAAATCTCAATATAATATTGATCTCAAATCAGCAGAAGGTAGGATAATGGACCTCTCACCAGGCTTTCTCCGGATTGGTCCGGTAAAACTAATGAAACGCATGATGCTATATGCTGGAGGTGAGGTAGATTCTAAATTTGAAACATCAGCGGTCCTAGATCGCAGTGAGTTGATAGCCTGCACCCAATGGCTAGAGTTGCTGATACTGCTCCGCCATCGGTCGCGGCCGTGGAGCTGCCGCCCGCCGAGTATCTCCCCCGCATCTGGCGCGTCAATGCATCCGCCTACGTGCGCTGGTTCCTGGTGCTTCCCTACACCGGCCAGGTTGCACAACGCATCGCTCGACATCCCCGTGCTACGACTCCAAGGAGACGCGTCCGCAGGCTGCGCAGCTGCTCACGCCTGAGCTGCCGCTCAATGCGTTGCTGGAGGAGAAGGGCATGGTGCTGCTGCGCCTGATGAACGCGCGCACCACCAAGTCGGATCAGTACAGCCGCCACGATCTGCTGTACATGGCTTCGCTGCTTGCCAACGGCACCATGCCCACGTTCTCGGGCGACACGTTCAAGCACGTGTTGCTGGCCTTCATCGACCTGGCGGACGCGGAGCACAACGTGTAGTCGCTGCTGCCCTCGACGTCGCCTGAAATCCTCGAGGAGAGATCAAGCAGGGCAAGCTCATGGAGGCCGACGTGTGGCTCACGCTGCAGATGCGGCAGCAGGTCATCCTCACGCTGCTGATCAATGTGGCGCACACGTTCGAGACCATGTTCCTGAAGCAAGTCATGGTGGGCGAGGTCTCTGCAGCGGAGATCGTCTGTTGGTAAGGCGGATCGTCGACGCGCAAGGAAGAAGGCGCGGACCAGGCTACCTACGACCTCAAGCACTACAAGACCACTGGCGACAAGGCCGGGTGCGAGAAGGATGTCGAATCGCTACACAAGGTACACTAATTAGTAGATTTATATATATGCCTGAAACTACTTCTGTTCTCACGATGATTTCCGTCGCTTTTGCTTCCGCAGGATCGATACGATCGACAACCAAACTAGTTGACCACGTCGGCGTTTGCGACCCTTCTCCGTCAGGCAAGGGACTTCGATCGAGCTGGCACACTTTTGGTAAATACATGCCGCGTCTTGAGCGCTGATGCCCCGCGTGTTGAGACTCAATTCTTTCGCTCTGTCTTCAATTATCTGCATCAGAAAACGCAAATCGGGCAAACGATTTCTATCCTTATCGCAAAGATCATACGGCTGCAGCCTCCGGTACGGTGGATAGCGTCTCTCAGGTTCACCACAAACCCATTTAATCCAAGCGTCAAGCGAACTACCCGTCGGTAGGGAGACTATCGCAGGAAATATGCTCAGGCGTCCTTGTCTCGGATCAACCTGCCGAACGTCTCGCTGACTAGAAAGTTCAACAAGTCCTTGTGTCTCCATATCGAACGATTGGTCTTCATCAGCGTTAGCGTCAATCATATCTTGACGAACGCTTGCAGGCCTTGCTGCCAACAGTGCCTTAATTTCACGTATTTCATCCAGAACCTGAGTAATGTCTGTCATATCGGCCGTCACTGGTACACCAGCGTTGAGTTCCGGGTTGAACGGTCGCATATTTCTCTGTAAGTTCAACTCCGTTCTTAAAGTGGACACTTCCGCTCTTAATGATTTGACTTCTTCTGTTAGCGACTTCACTTCACCTGTAAGACCTCGCACGTGTTGTTGCAACACAACATGAGGAGGAATACCTGTAAGCGTGATATCTTGGCTACCGGGTGGTGCCAAAAGTCGTTGCAATCGATGTAGTATGCCGGTATTGTTGAAGAGAGTCGACACTAGAACAAGATGCGTTGGAGGTAATCTTGATTTAAGAAAGTCCGCATGATAGACCAATGATGCCAAAGCAAAACGACCAATTGTTCTTGCTGACACGGGTAAACTCGGAAAACAAATAGACATAGCATTCTCGACCGCTCTTGCAGACGGTTCGGTAGACACCAAAAAATGCGGTGGCCCAGAAGCAAATTCAGGCTCCATAATCGGTAGCCCAGACAATGTACGTCCAACATACATGTCACCAGCATCTACATGTCTGAGATAGCTATTCTGGATTGCCCCCAGCGACCAGCCCGCCCGAATGTGGACGGCTGTTGCTGATGGGCCGGATGTGGATCCACAAGATGCATATGATGATGACCCTTTTCTAAATGAGTGCGTTCCCAGGTTTGCCCGCTCTTCATTTGCCAGATCCACCTCGGGTAGCTTCAGCGTCCGCGTTAAAATGTCACGAAATCGTTCACTTTGTCTGTCTCCAGGAAATAAATGCGGATCATCAGACGAGTACTCGTAGCTTAGCCAAAACACTCCCAGCGCAAGAATTGGACATAACTCTGGTTGAACCGGATTTGCGTATACGTGGTGTGGGTCGCGTGGACGGGTTCCAAGCTGGTCTGTCTTCGAGTGAGCAAAATATACACGCAAGGCATCTTCGCCCCATTCCAAATGCGAGAAACACACTGCCGCAGTGCTCCCAGCGCGGGCCATCAGATTCCAAGTTAAGAGCATAAATGCCCTCGCAAATATCTTATCACGTGCTGGTGACCGTAGCATCACCTCTGCTAGACGACGATAGAGTCGCATCGATATGGGCTGTTTTCCTTTTGTTGTTTTTCCTGTCCCGTCGGCTGTTTCCTTCGCGAGTGTTCGCTTCAACCCGCTAAAATATGTAGACAAGTTCTCCACGAAATTTTCTGGCAGCCCCCACTCGTAGATTTCACACAGATAATTGAACGCTGATCGCATTGAGCTGTAAGAGCTGTAGCTCAAGGGTTGATCACTTTTCTTGTTCTTTCGAGAGTGCACCCACTTCAGGAAGTCATCGGGCTCAAGGTTAGCAAAATACAGAGGCGGAGACGCAGGCGCCGAATCGAAAGTGGCCAAGATGCACTTCCTTGTCGGGGAATCGCTCTTATCAAACTTTAGTGAAGCTGTAAAAGTCTCCGTAGCGAGCTCGGGCTTGTTTTCAACCACCCATCGAAGGTAGTGGACCATCAAGTTGCGATATTTCTCCACACTACGCTCTGCATGCTGGCACTGCTGTATCTCGTGAATCTCTCGCGCAGCTAGATCCCCCTCTTGCCCCCCACCTGAGCCGTCGAAGCTTGTTGTTGCTGCCGCTAGAAGGAGCTCCATGTTATTGGAGCGTGGCGCTCTTCCGGCGATGTGTTTATCCGGATTTCACTCTATACTGGAGTCTATATGTTTCCGATACAAAGCCTAATACTTGTTTTTACTATGCCTAATAGAGACGGGCACTAACAGCCTGTCCAATACCGCAACGGGGCGTCCAGCTCGTCGTCCAGTATTTCGTCCGAGGAGAAGGAACCTGTCCTGTGTTTCGCCATGATGGACGTCGCCGTGGCTGCTCTGGACGTCGAGAAGCTGCGCGAGCAGCTGCTGACCGCCAGCGCCGATGCCTCCACACGACCTGAGGCGCTCCAGTCCGCCGATACTCTAGCAGTGGCACTGCCGGTTGCCGCAGCGTCGGAGCTGCAGAGTCTGCTCCCGACCGTCATCCGCGCCGTTAAATCGCTCAGCCGCCTGGCCCTCAAGTACGTGGCGACGGTAGCAGCAGACACGCAGAACGTGGCGGCGCTGGTGGCTCTGGACGACAATTTGCTGCCGCTTCTGCGCGTGTTGCAGGCGCTCGTAGGCCGCCTCCAGACCCGAGAGCTGGACGAGGACGTGTACGACGCCAAGGAGCTGCGCCGCTGGCTGCCGTTCGTGGTCGCGGCCTGTTGCTTCGTGGAGGCGGCGGAGTTGCCAGGTGCAGACTTGATGCAGAGCGTCGTGCTGGCTGACGAGACGCTGGACGGCTGTGTGAAGCTGCTGCAGGTGGACGGACGGACGCAGTTGCTGTCGGAATACGTCGCTCAGGTCGTGGCGCTGTGCTGGCAAGACGTGAGCAAGGAGGAGTGGGTGGCTGCTGGGTTGGTCAACAAGAGGGTCGTGCTGCATGTGGTGCAGCAAGTGCCGTTCCCTCACTTGGGCGGAGATCTACTGGGTCGTCTCCTGGCGCTCACGTTCCCGCTAGTGGACGATCTGACTGATGCCACGCAGCTTGTTGGCGTGCAACTGCTGCGCCATATCGTGAGGAACGTCACGCCGACGGAGCTGCGGTGGTACTCGGATGTCCTGCTGGAGGTGCTGCACACGGCCATGACCTCTCGTAAACCGACGACGCTTGATGTGCTGCTCGACTGTCTCGTGGAGTCGCTGGACAAGGTGTCGCCTCCGGGTGAACTGAAACACTACGACCGATTCATGCCGCGGATGCTCGGAGACACAAGTTTGTGCAGCGATGTTGCTGTCCGAGTGGTCTTCGTTCGGCATCTACGGGCTCTTGTGGTCCGCCAGGGTGCGCCGCACAGCCTCAATGTGATCCGCTACCTTCAGCCGCTGCTGAAAGTGGTAATTGCGGGCTTCGAGAGCGTCAACATTTCCCTGTTGGAGGAGACACTTGAAACATTGCAAGCTACCGTCCTTGCTGCGTGGCCCCGCATTGCACCGCACACCGAGCACATACTGGTAGGTGTGCTACGTGCCGTGGCCTTCTGTGAGTTGCTCGAGGCGGGGGCAGAATTTACGCCGTCCCCGAAGGAAAAGGAACAGCTCCTTGCGCTCTGTGAAGATATCCTCGATTTGCTGCATCAAGTCAACGCTGGAAACCCCGTTGTTAGGGACATGTTGGCCACAGTGAGCAGCCAGAGCCCAAAGCTGACGCCGTTTTGCGATCGCATGCAAGCTAAATGGACATCTCGGTAGCAAGTAGGTTTGGACGAATCAAATATAAACACATACTACTAGTATCAACGCAGCTGGCGCCAAAAACTGAGTACCAGAACATATTTCAAGCATCTTGTAGGCTAGTTCATGTGACTTAAGCCGACGGATATCCTTGTGTATAAGACGCTGAGAGTGTGCCTTGCTTGAAACGTGGCAGCCTGTTCTCAGCGATGTGGACAATTGAGGTCAACGGTGAATACCTGAGCTTCAACGAAGCACCATGTACTGAATCATGCAGCGTCCAGACCAGTGAGATCAGTGAACTACGATTCTTGATCGGACCCAACTATTCGTCACTGCAGCAAACGGATAGGCAGCCGCAGAAGTGCAGAGCAATCGATAAACAGCGACCAGCCGACACTTCCATTCGCGGAAATACCAACCAATCATCGCTTGAATAATCAATCACTTCAACTTGCCGATTAACAATGTGTGGCCACCAGACGCTACGAAGACCAGAGCCCCCGATCGCTTTATCGTTTCAACTGTTTTGCTTAAATTGATAAAGAGTTTGATGAAGAGTACATGCACGATACACAACTACGTTCTACGCCCGCTTACACGTTCGGGCCGTACACCGACAGGTCGTTGCCCGGCAGGATAAACTGCTTGAAGTTCTCCTTGAACGACTTGGCCAGCTTCAGCGCCGTCTCGTCGAACGCCGCCTTGTCCGTCCACGAGTCCTTCGGGTTCAGGATCTCCGACGGCACGCCCTCCACCGCCGTCGGGATCTCGAAGCCGAACAGCGGGTCCTTCACGAACGTCGCCTCGTTGATGCTGCCGTCCAGCACCGCGTCCACGCACTTGCGCGTGAACGGCAGCTTCATGCGCTTGCCCACGCCGTACACGCCGCCCGTCCAGCCCGTGTTGATCAGGTACACGTGCGTGTTGTGCTCCTGCAGCTTCTTCTTCAGCAGGTCCGCGTACTTGGTCGGGTGCAGCGTCATGAACGCCGCGCCGAAGCACGTCGAGAACGTCGCCTGCGGCTCCGTGATGCCGCGCTCCGTGCCCGCCACCTTGGCCGTGTAGCCCGACAGGAAGTGGTACTGCGCCTGGCCCGCAGACAGCTTCGACACGGGTGGCAGCACGCCGTACGCGTCGCACGTGAGGAAGATCACGGCGTTCGGGTGGTTGCCGCGCGAGTTCGGCTGGTGGTGCGGGATGTGGTAGATCGGGTATGACACGCGGCCGTTCTCCGTCTTGCTCGAGTTGAAGTAGTCGGGCTCGTTGTTCGCGTCGATCCAGACGTTCTCCAGCATGGCGTTCGGGCGGATGGCGTTGAAAATGTCCGGCTCGTTCTCCTTGCTCAGGTCGATGGTCTTGGCGTAGCAGCCGCCCTCGAAGTTGAACACGCCCTCGTCGTCCCAGCCGTGCTCGTCGTCGCCGATCAGCTCGCGCTTCGGGTCGGCCGACAGCGTCGTCTTGCCCGTGCCCGACAGGCCGAAGAAGATGGCCGTGTCGCCCGCCTTGCCGATGTTGGCCGACGCGTGCATGGCCATGACGCCGTTCAGCGGCAGGTAGTAGTTCATCATGCTGAAGATGCCCTTCTTCATCTCGCCGCCGTAGAACGTGCCGCCGATCACGGCCATGTGCTTCTCGATGTTGAAGATCACGAACACCTCCGAGTGCAGGCCGTGCGCCTCCCAGTCCTCGTCCACGATGTTGCACGCGTTGATGACCGTGAAGTCGGTCTGGAAGTTCTCGGCCACGCTCGAGAACTCCGGCCGGATGAACATGTTGGTCACGAAGTGGTGCTGCCACGCCAGCTCCGTGATGATGCGCACGTTCAGGCGGGACTTCTCGTTCACGCCGCAGTGGCCGTCGAACACGTACATGCGGCCCACGCCGCTGAAGTGCTTGGCGGCCTTGGCGTACAGCGTGTCGAACACCTCGGGCGTCGTGGGCTGGTTGATCGAGCCCCACCACACGTTGTCCTGCGACGGCGCCTGCTTCACGATGAACTTGTCCTTGGGCGAGCGGCCCGTGAACTTGCCCGTGTCCACGGCGAACGTGCCGTTGGCCACGAACGTGCCCTCGTTGAACTTCTTCTCGTGGTCCGCGAGCTGCTCGTACGTCAGGTTGTGGAACACCTTGCAGTCGTTCTGGATGCCGAGCTCGCCCAGGCCGAGCGCTGCGGTCGTGGTCTCGTGCTGTGCCATGGCTTCAGTTGTGTGTGGGGCGGGCAGGTTACGCTTGACTTGCTTGGATCTTCTAGTGCTCGGGCCAGTGCCAATTGGAAAGTGAGTGCGGAGACAAACGCGGTGCGACCAACAAAGTGGTGTCCTAGACGGATGTGAGGAATTGGTGTCTTCCCCGATGTGAAGCACGGCCTTCCGGCTACGCACGTTGGGCACGTTGCATTTCGACCGGAACCCTACCGGTTTTGGCGCAACAAAGAGGCGTCGCCGACGCGCCCTCGTCGACGCCGCTTGCTTGTTATTTTCGCCCAATTAGAGGTCTGTTGAGTTGCGCCTCGTCTCTGGCGACACTTAGGGCATACAAAGTGCAAGTGGAGAGGGATTATCGGCTAAGTTGCCAGGCCGACGATGCGCGACGATGTTCTTTGTGCAGAAACGAGTAATCTGATAACATTTAGTCAAAGTCCTTGGCGCACAACAGCGCCGAATATTCTGATTTAGAAAAAATATTCTAAACCAGAATCGAAAAAATAATTATGAATCAAACTTCCCAAAACGCTCTTTTGGCCCCATAATATGAGTCACTTCAACCACACTGTCACTCCATTCGGTGATCTATTTCGAGGCCGATTGCTACGAAGGTGGGCAGCGCCGATCTGACCTGGGAGCGCTGATTGCCACGCGGCTCGGATGAGTGGCTACGACGTACGTACGAAGGGCAAGCGCATTCGCAAGCCACAGGCTGGCAACTCCAACTCGAAGGCCCGGTGGAAGTACCTGAGCTCAGACGTCACGGACGTCGTCGACAAGCCAGCGGCCAAGCTCCGAGCAAAGGCCCGCAGGAAGTCCAGCATCAAGACAGGGCCAACGGAAAAGGCGGCGCTAAAACTTGGTTACGACATCGACGGCGACGGCTTCGTGGATGTCCGTGAAATGCGCCTCGCGAAATTCCTGGACGCGATGCTGCTCGATCGACGAAAAGACCCCCTCGATGAAGGCCCCGAACCAACCGACGCCGAATTGCTCGCAATGCGTCAAAGTGCTGGTCGGATCCTTATTGCAAAGGAGTTCGTGGAGCGCAATCACGAGCGGCTTTGGCGATACGGCTCCATTTTCACGGGTATGAACAACGAGCAGGCCGCCCAGTTCATCGCGACCCACAAAAACTTCAAAAAGCTCATGCCGTTCCTTGAGAGCACAGAGTGCAACCGCACAGTGCGCTCATCGCATCAAATACGCACGTGTATTCACGGCGATGCTGCCGCCGGCGAGTTGTCGGCCCCCAACTCGTCAGCTGAGCGTCAGACGTGGGTGGAGACGACTCGAAAGTTGCGGAGTTCGTCGTTCACTAAACACCCGCTTCCGGATTTGCAGCCCAAGAAGAAGTTCGTATCACCAGCGCTCGACCCCAACCAGCTCGATGACTTCGAGCCTAATCTAGCAACCAGCGCGAGCAGTCCGGAGGTCATCTCCAATGCTTACGGTGCCATCGACATTGACGGAGACGGCATCGTGGACGACGACGAAATGAAGATGCATCTGCGTCTACAGGAGGCTACAGGCAGCAGCAACAATCACGACGAGATGAAAGCGCGCCACTTCCAGCAGCACGAAGGCCGAAAGATGATGGTGGCGGACTTCGTGCAGCGCAACGCGGGCCAGATGTGGCTCTACGACGAGAGCTTCCGGTACAAGTCTACGGAGCAGATCGTGGACGAGATAGCAAGTGGTGCCGGGTTTGCCGCGGAATTCAACCGGCTGCGCGCCAAGGAGCGGCTCGTAAAGCTTAAGTCCTCGCTGGGCGTGTCCGGCTGCATTGTGCAGCTACCGCTGGCGGAGCTGCCCGTGGACCCGGCCAACGCGCTCGACTTCCGCCGGGTGAAGGACCGCTCGGAGCTGCTCATGGCGCGCAAGGAGCTGCTGAAGCCCCTGCAGCAGCGCCGGCGGCTTGCCATACCCGGCGATGATTCCGTCGGGCCGCTGCGCTACCGTCCACGAGGCATCCGCGAGGAACAGGGCGACATGGGGCGCTCCAGGAGCGACGGCAGCTTACTCATCGGCCTGCCGCGGATCTACGACACCCCTGTGAAAATCGAGCCCGTCGGTACATTTTCCGTTACCAAGTGGCGCCTGGATGCTAATTAGATGCTAATTAAACCATAAACTTCAACATCAACTCTAGAAACGCGCGAACACGCTTGGTCCCATCGTTCACGATCGACTATGTAAACGAACGTTGCACATTGCATTGGTCGCTGAAATGCAAGGCGGTGCGTCGCTACATGTAATATTTCTCTGAAGGGGTCGCTTGCTCGGCCACGTACCCGCGCGTTGCTCTGCCCCGCTTCATCGCTCAAACAACACCCGCAGCATGATCACTTTCCAATTGGCATTGGACCAAGTACAAGCTCAAACAAGTCACGCAACCAAGCCACCCAAGCACAACACTGAAGCCATGGCGCAGCACGAGACCACGACCGCCGCGCTCGGCCTGGGCGAGTTCGGCATCCAGAACGACTGCAAGGTGTTCCATAACCTGACGTACGAGCAGCTCGCGGACCACGAGAAGAAGTTCAACGAGGGCACGTTCGTGGCCAACGGCACGTTCGCCGTGGACACGGGCAAGTTCACGGGCCGCTCGCCCAAGGACAAGTTCATCGTGAAGCAGGCGCCGTCGCAGGACAACGTGTGGTGGGGCTCGATCAACCAGCCCACGACGCCCGAGGTGTTCGACACGCTGTACGCCAAGGCCGCCAAGCACTTCAGCGGCGTGGACCGCATGTACGTGTTCGACGGCCACTGCGGCGTGAACGAGAAGTCCCGCCTGAACGTGCGCATCATCACGGAGCTGGCGTGGCAGCACCACTTCGTGACCAACATGTTCATCCGGCCGGAATTCTCGAGCGTGGCCGAGAACTTCCAGACCGACTTCACGGTCATCAACGCGTGCAACATCGTGGACGAGGACTGGGAGGCGCACGGCCTGCACTCGGAGGTGTTCGTGATCTTCAACATCGAGAAGCACATGGCCGTGATCGGCGGCACGTTCTACGGCGGCGAGATGAAGAAGGGCATCTTCAGCATGATGAACTACTACCTGCCGCTGAACGGCGTCATGGCCATGCACGCGTCGGCCAACATCGGCAAGGCGGGCGACACGGCCATCTTCTTCGGCCTGTCGGGCACGGGCAAGACGACGCTGTCGGCCGACCCGAAGCGCGAGCTGATCGGCGACGACGAGCACGGCTGGGACGACGAGGGCGTGTTCAACTTCGAGGGCGGATGCTACGCCAAGACCATCGACCTGAGCAAGGAGAACGAGCCGGACATTTTCAACGCCATCCGCCCGAACGCCATGCTGGAGAACGTCTGGGTCGACGCGAACAACGAGCCCGACTACTTCAACTCGAGCAAGACGGAGAACGGCCGCGTGTCGTACCCGATCTACCACATCCCGCACCACCAGCCGAACTCGCGCGGCAACCACCCGAACGCCGTGATCTTCCTCACGTGCGACGCGTACGGCGTGCTGCCACCCGTGTCGAAGCTGTCTGCGGGCCAGGCGCAGTACCACTTCCTGTCGGGCTACACGGCCAAGGTGGCGGGCACGGAGCGCGGCATCACGGAGCCGCAGGCGACGTTCTCGACATGCTTCGGCGCGGCGTTCATGACGCTGCACCCGACCAAGTACGCGGACCTGCTGAAGAAGAAGCTGCAGGAGCACGACACGCACGTATACCTGATCAACACGGGTTGGACGGGCGGCGTGTACGGCGTGGGCAAGCGCATGAAGCTGCCGTTCACGCGCAAGTGCGTGGACGCGGTGCTGGACGGCAGCATCAACGAGGCGACGTTCGTGAAGGACCCGCTGTTCGGCTTCGAGATCCCGACGGCGGTGGAGGGCGTGCCGTCGGAGATCCTGAACCCGAAGGACTCGTGGGCGGACAAGGCGGCGTTCGACGAGACGGCGCTGAAGCTGGCCAAGTCGTTCAAGGAGAACTTCAAGCAGTTCATCCTGCCGGGCAATGACCTGTCGGTGTATGGCCCGAACGTGTAAGTTGGAGGAGTTGAGCTGGTCATAGCGGCCGCAACTGTCCGTTGGTTGTTGCTGGTAGCTTTTGGCGGTCTTTATTTTATCTACTACGTAGTAGTAGTACATGTACTACGGATAGCTAGTAGCGTTGATTGCATGTACGCTTCTGCATGTACGCTTCTTCATCAAACTCGAATCAATATATAAGCAACCCAGACTCACTTGGACGTTCGTTTTCCACACCTTTGGATATCGGCAAGTTGAAGTGGTTGAATATTCAGGCTGCGATTGGCTGGAATTTCCGCGAATGGAAGTGTCGGGATCTCGTGTTTGGATGGCATTGTAGTGCGTACGTAGCGAGGGCAAGAGTGTGTAGCTGTCACTCGGACTTCAAGGCAGGGAAGGCTCATCAAACCGAGTGAAAATGACGCACCAACTCGTTGTTCGACATCTCGCAGCTACGAGCCTTGGAATATGGGTACATGTAGTGTAGCGATATAGTGGCGCAATACCTGTATCCAAACCGCCTTGCGTAGACTATACGCACTGCCTTCGTGAGCACCTCCAGCACGCAAAAGCTCCTACTGTTCAAAGACGGCTTCGAACGGGGTTTACAATATGTAAACCAACGCGTCCCCTGGTTTGCTTGGGCCCACGCCCTACGCGTGGAAAGTGGCATTGCCGTCATGCCTCACACAGATGGTTGAAAGTACGTATCTCACCTGTCCACGATTAACCTGTGACGGAGGCCGCGCCGACAGATGGAGTTAAACACCATAGCGAAAAGAAACGCAAGCTGCGGGATCACTTCCAACTTGGGAATCCGAGTTTGGTCTTGAGCAAGACCTAACTGACCGAGGGCCCGGCGGAATGTGAATGGCCATGCTACGCACCTTCGAACACGTCATCCGGCACCACTGGCTCGTCTATGGCGCAGCGCGTCAGCTCGGCAACTTAGCCGAGAACATCTTCCACTTGCACTTCGTATGCCCTAGGTGTCGCTAGAGACGAGGCGCAACTCAACCGACCGTTAATTGGACAAAAAGAACAAGCTAACCGCGTCGACGAGGGCGCGTCGACGACGCCTCTTTGTTGCGCCAAAACCGGTAGGGCTCCGGTCGAAATGCAATGTGCCCAACGTGCGTAGCCGGCAGGTCGTGCTTCACATCGAGGAAGACGCCAATTCCCCACATCCGTCTCAAACAGCACTTTGTTGGTCGCGCCGCGTTGGTCTCCGGAGCTCACTTTTCAATTGGCACTGGCCCGAGCACAAGAAGCTCCAAGCAAGTCAAGCGCAACCCGCTCGCCCCACACAACTGAAGCCATGGCACAGCACGAGACCACGACCGCCGCGCTCGGCCTGGGCGAGCTCGGCATCCAGAACGACTGCAAGGTGTTCCACAACCTGACGTACGAGCAGCTCGCGGACCACGAGAAGAAGTTCAACGAGGGCACGTTCGTGGCCAACGGCACGTTCGCCGTGGACACGGGCAAGTTCACGGGCCGCTCGCCCAAGGACAAGTTCATCGTGAAGCAGGCGCCGTCGCAGGACAACGTGTGGTGGGGCTCGATCAACCAGCCCACGACGCCCGAGGTGTTCGACACGCTGTACGCCAAGGCCGCCAAGCACTTCAGCGGCGTGGACCGCATGTACGTGTTCGACGGCCACTGCGGCGTGAACGAGAAGTCCCGCCTGAACGTGCGCATCATCACGGAGCTGGCGTGGCAGCACCACTTCGTGACCAACATGTTCATCCGGCCGGAGTTCTCGAGCGTGGCCGAGAACTTCCAGACCGACTTCACGGTCATCAACGCGTGCAACATCGTGGACGAGGACTGGGAGGCGCACGGCCTGCACTCGGAGGTGTTCGTGATCTTCAACATCGAGAAGCACATGGCCGTGATCGGCGGCACGTTCTACGGCGGCGAGATGAAGAAGGGCATCTTCAGCATGATGAACTACTACCTGCCGCTGAACGGCGTCATGGCCATGCACGCGTCGGCCAACATCGGCAAGGCGGGCGACACGGCCATCTTCTTCGGCCTGTCGGGCACGGGCAAGACGACGCTGTCGGCCGACCCGAAGCGCGAGCTGATCGGCGACGACGAGCACGGCTGGGACGACGAGGGCGTGTTCAACTTCGAGGGCGGATGCTACGCCAAGACCATCGACCTGAGCAAGGAGAACGAGCCGGACATTTTCAACGCCATCCGCCCGAACGCCATGCTGGAGAACGTCTGGATCGACGCGAACAACGAGCCCGACTACTTCAACTCGAGCAAGACGGAGAACGGCCGCGTGTCGTACCCGATCTACCACATCCCGCACCACCAGCCGAACTCGCGCGGCAACCACCCGAACGCCGTGATCTTCCTCACGTGCGACGCGTACGGCGTGCTGCCACCCGTGTCGAAGCTGTCTGCGGGCCAGGCGCAGTACCACTTCCTGTCGGGCTACACGGCCAAGGTGGCGGGCACGGAGCGCGGCATCACGGAGCCGCAGGCGACGTTCTCGACATGCTTCGGCGCGGCGTTCATGACGCTGCACCCGACCAAGTACGCGGACCTGCTGAAGAAGAAGCTGCAGGAGCACGACACGCACGTATACCTGATCAACACGGGTTGGACGGGCGGCGTGTACGGCGTGGGCAAGCGCATGAAGCTGCCGTTCACGCGCAAGTGCGTGGACGCGGTGCTGGACGGCAGCATCAACGAGGCGACGTTCGTGAAGGACCCGCTGTTCGGCTTCGAGATCCCGACGGCGGTGGAGGGCGTGCCGTCGGAGATCCTGAACCCGAAGGACTCGTGGGCGGACAAGGCGGCGTTCGACGAGACGGCGCTGAAGCTGGCCAAGTCGTTCAAGGAGAACTTCAAGCAGTTCATCCTGCCGGGCAATGACCTGTCGGTGTATGGCCCGAACGTGTAAGTTGGAGGAGTTGAGCTGGTCATAGCGGCCGCAACTGTCCGTTGGTTGTTGCTGGTAGCTTTTGGCGGTCTTTATTTTATCTACTACGTAGTAGTAGTACATGTACTACGGATAGCTAGTAGCGTTGATTGCATGTACGCTTCTGCATGTACGCTTCTTCATCAAACTCGAATCAATATATAAGCAACCCAGACTCACTTGGACGTTCGTTTTCCACACCTTTGGATATCGGCAAGTTGAAGTGGTTGAATATTCAGGCTGCGATTGGCTGGAATTTCCGCGAATGGAAGTGTCGGGATCTCGTGTTTGGATGGCATTGTAGTGCGTACGTAGCGAGGGCAAGAGTGTGTAGCTGTCACTCGGACTTCAAGGCAGGGAAGGCTCATCAAACCGAGTGAAAATGACGCACCAACTCGTTGTTCGACATCTCGCAGCTACGAGCCTTGGAATATGGGTACATGTAGTGTAGCGATATAGTGGCGCAATACCTGTATCCAAACCGCCTTGCGTAGACTATACGCACTGCCTTCGTGAGCACCTCCAGCACGCAAAAGCTCCTACTGTTCAAAGACGGCTTCGAACGGGGTTTACAATATGTAAACCAACGCGTCCCCTGGTTTGCTTGGGCCCACGCCCTACGCGTGGAAAGTGGCATTGCCGTCATGCCTCACACAGATGGTTGAAAGTACGTATCTCACCTGTCCACGATTAACCTGTGACGGAGGCCGCGCCGACAGATGGAGTTAAACACCATAGCGAAAAGAAACGCAAGCTGCGGGATCACTTCCAACTTGGGAATCCGAGTTTGGTCTTGAGCAAGACCTAACTGACCGAGGGCCCGGCGGAATGTGAATGGCCATGCTACGCACCTTCGAACACGTCATCCGGCACCACTGGCTCGTCTATGGCGCAGCGCGTCAGCTCGGCAACTTAGCCGAGAACATCTTCCACTTGCACTTCGTATGCCCTAGGTGTCGCTAGAGACGAGGCGCAACTCAACCGACCGTTAATTGGACAAAAAGAACAAGCTAACCGCGTCGACGAGGGCGCGTCGACGACGCCTCTTTGTTGCGCCAAAACCGGTAGGGCTCCGGTCGAAATGCAATGTGCCCAACGTGCGTAGCCGGCAGGTCGTGCTTCACATCGAGGAAGACGCCAATTCCCCACATCCGTCTCAAACAGCACTTTGTTGGTCGCGCCGCGTTGGTCTCCGGAGCTCACTTTTCAATTGGCACTGGCCCGAGCACAAGAAGCTCCAAGCAAGTCAAGCGCAACCCGCTCGCCCCACACAACTGAAGCCATGGCACAGCACGAGACCACGACCGCCGCGCTCGGCCTGGGCGAGCTCGGCATCCAGAACGACTGCAAGGTGTTCCACAACCTGACGTACGAGCAGCTCGCGGACCACGAGAAGAAGTTCAACGAGGGCACGTTCGTGGCCAACGGCACGTTCGCCGTGGACACGGGCAAGTTCACGGGCCGCTCGCCCAAGGACAAGTTCATCGTGAAGCAGGCGCCGTCGCAGGACAACGTGTGGTGGGGCTCGATCAACCAGCCCACGACGCCCGAGGTGTTCGACACGCTGTACGCCAAGGCCGCCAAGCACTTCAGCGGCGTGGACCGCATGTACGTGTTCGACGGCCACTGCGGCGTGAACGAGAAGTCCCGCCTGAACGTGCGCATCATCACGGAGCTGGCGTGGCAGCACCACTTCGTGACCAACATGTTCATCCGGCCGGAGTTCTCGAGCGTGGCCGAGAACTTCCAGACCGACTTCACGGTCATCAACGCGTGCAACATCGTGGACGAGGACTGGGAGGCGCACGGCCTGCACTCGGAGGTGTTCGTGATCTTCAACATCGAGAAGCACATGGCCGTGATCGGCGGCACGTTCTACGGCGGCGAGATGAAGAAGGGCATCTTCAGCATGATGAACTACTACCTGCCGCTGAACGGCGTCATGGCCATGCACGCGTCGGCCAACATCGGCAAGGCGGGCGACACGGCCATCTTCTTCGGCCTGTCGGGCACGGGCAAGACGACGCTGTCGGCCGACCCGAAGCGCGAGCTGATCGGCGACGACGAGCACGGCTGGGACGACGAGGGCGTGTTCAACTTCGAGGGCGGCTGCTACGCCAAGACCATCGACCTGAGCAAGGAGAACGAGCCGGACATTTTCAACGCCATCCGCCCGAACGCCATGCTGGAGAACGTCTGGATCGACGCGAACAACGAGCCCGACTACTTCAACTCGAGCAAGACGGAGAACGGCCGCGTGTCGTACCCGATCTACCACATCCCGCACCACCAGCCGAACTCGCGCGGCAACCACCCGAACGCCGTGATCTTCCTCACGTGCGACGCGTACGGCGTGCTGCCGCCCGTGTCGAAGCTGTCTGCGGGCCAGGCGCAGTACCACTTCCTGTCGGGCTACACGGCCAAGGTGGCGGGCACGGAGCGCGGCATCACGGAGCCGCAGGCCACGTTCTCGACGTGCTTCGGCGCGGCGTTCATGACGCTGCACCCGACCAAGTACGCGGACCTGCTGAAGAAGAAGCTGCAGGAGCACAACACGCACGTGTACCTGATCAACACGGGCTGGACGGGCGGCGTGTACGGCGTGGGCAAGCGCATGAAGCTGCCGTTCACGCGCAAGTGCGTGGACGCGGTGCTGGACGGCAGCATCAACGAGGCGACGTTCGTGAAAGACCCGCTGTTCGGCTTCGAGATCCCGACGGCGGTGGAGGGCGTGCCGTCGGAGATCCTGAACCCGAAGGACTCGTGGACGGACAAGGCGGCGTTCGACGAGACGGCGCTGAAGCTGGCCAAGTCGTTCAAGGAGAACTTCAAGCAGTTCATCCTGCCGGGCAACGACCTGTCGGTGTTCGGCCCGAGCGTGTAAGCGGGCATAGAACGTAGTTGTGTATCGTGCATGTACTCTTCATCAAACTCTTCATCAATATAAAGCAAAACAGTTGAAATGTAAAGCGATCGGGGGCTCTGGTCTTCGTAGTGTCGGATGTGGCCGCAGTTGGCGTCCACACATTGTCTCCAGCAAGTTGAAGTGAATGATGCCATTGAAGGTCTCTCCGTCTGAACATTGCTACTGCAAGTACTTGATTGCTCTGTTTCATTCTGCTCCTGCTTGACACGCAGGGTGCCTCCAAACACTTGTTGCCTAGTTTTGCAACATGCACATCCAAACTAGGAAACTACAGTAGTGAAAGTTTGTTAATTGTATCCGATATGCCTCGGTTTATTTGCTCTAGCTGCATGTATTGTGGGTTCTACTCAAAATTTGGCCGGCCGATTGATTGAATCGATGCCCAATCGGTTCGCTGAATCGCCCACATACAATTCCCAAGTTATTAGCTGAATCGCCAGCAGGCGATTTCATGGCTTCACTCGTACTTAGTTGGACTTGTATACGCCAGAGTATACGAGGGGCGATTGCGGAATTTCTAAATTTAGCCGGAATTCACAATACCTAATCTTCGTGAGACTTGCTCTGTCCCCGAAGTGCTGCCAACTGAGCGCCCAGACTGTGTCGCTCCTTGATGTAGAGCGTAAGCACCGTTCCGCCAAAGCAAATCGCCCCCACAGCAATGTGTAGAGCGTGCCGCACCAGCAAGATTGGACCATTTGTCTCTAAGCCCAGCAATACACGCTGCGAAATGGCCGTCACCGCCAAAGACACCAAGAAAGCGGCCACAACAAGTCGGTCGGGCAGTGACTGGTGCCAAAAGGCAAGCCCGCTGAGAAAATAATTGCTGCTCTGGTGTGTTGGGGCTACCGGACGGAAGTACGAAGCCAGGAAACTTAAACAGTAGAGGATGCGGCAGGCCATGTTCACGCAGTTGGCCAGGATGAGTCCAAGCGTCCCCCAGTCAAACACTTGCATAAACACTAGCACACTCATCGCGTAGATTGCAAAGAACAAGCCGAGCAACTTGTTCAGCCGCATGAGCTCGTGATCGTCTCCGACAGCTTGCACCACCGCCTCGCAAACTCCGTTCACACCCAGGAACGGAATGTACGCACAGTAGACAGCCAACGCCGCGCCCACACCCTGTCGAGCCTTCTCCGCTCCGTACAGCAACAGCACCAACGTGTACGCGTAGCTAGTACCGAAGCAGACGAACATCAGTCCCACCAGGTTCATGAGCTTGAGTAGCACAAGCAGCAACGTCTGTCCATCCGACAAAGTCTTCTTCTTGTTGTCCTTATCATCCTTGCTGTCACTTGTCTGCTTCTGCGCAAGCGCAAGTTTGCTAAAGATGGTCTTCGTAGCCTCCTCAATAGGCAGGAACACGATTCTCGGCACGAGCGATCCCAGATTCGACACCAGTCCGTACACTCCCATGTGCTGCAGCGACGCAAAGCCCGTGAGCACCCACTTATCCCCCTCCGCCAGCAAGTACTTGACTCCACTCTGCACGCTCAGCGGCAGCAGCAGCGTCATGAGTTCTGCATGACACCAGTCCGCACCCTTTTCAGCCTTGCAAGGCAGCAGCTGGCTCATTCTGGTCAAGGCGAACGTGCCTCCTCCCGACGACCGTCCGTGAATTCTCCTCCAGAAAAGCACAGCGTACGTCACCAGCAGTGTCAACGCGTACGAGAGCTCGGCGAGTCCGTAGGCCGTCACACTCAGCTCCAGCACCACGACACCGACGTACTGCACCGCCGCGCGGACGAGAAACGCGGTGCTTTGAGCCGCCACCTGCCAACTGACCAGCACGCTCGCATGTGCCAGCACGAACATGGGCTCTGCCAGTGCCTCGATCATTGCAGCACCGCAGTACATGGCCAGCACCGCCGAATAACCTGCCACCGACACTGCCTCCTCCGTCGAGTCCCAGAGCTCCGAGCACAGCAGCACCAGAGCTGCGACCGCCCAACTGATGGCGGTGGACAGCCACGCAACGTTCACCAATTGTTGCAAATGAGTTTCCCCCTGATCTGACGACTTGGAGTCGAGCGATGGCATACGCAGAAATGCCAGGCGGAAGCCATCGCGCAGGACGAAGATGGAGGCCAGCGCCAGCTCCAGGCGCACGGTCACGACGCCCGTCACGCTCAGGTGCAATTTGCGCAGCACCAGCGAGTTGGCTGCGAATGTTAAAAGGCGCAGCAGGAAGCGATACGAGCCGCCACGCACTGCATGGGACAGCACGCCACTCATGGCAGTCTAACACTTATAATTTAGTTTTGGTACAAAACTCTTTTGAGTATTTAAATATTTAAATATTATTTGATTAATATTAGAGAGTGACTGCTGCCCCCCCGCCCTGGGCTCACATCACAACGGAATCGCCCACACAACGAGGGATATTTATCAGCACTGACACCAAAATCGAGGCAAAGTTGCAGAACTGCCCACAGAATCATGTGATTGGTGAAAATGCGGGTGACAGCCTTCGGAGAGAGGGTAGTTCCCACTGCTCAAGCTCGTCCCATGAGCGGAGTTCGTCCTGCTCCTCTAGCACGTACACAGGTGACGGCAAGTCACTTGCGGATGAGGTGTAACTGTTATCGTCATGGTGTCTGATGTCGTACTCCTCGTCGGTGGAGTCTGCATCGCCGTCGAGCTCACCAATGGTCATGAGCGTGGTGGCATTGTCTGGCCTCGCCTCCAGCAGGGTCATCTCGCTCCGCAGGAACGGCACAGCTCCACCCCGAAACGCGCCCTGAATGCCTCGGTATGGCTCGCGCTCGAGCGTGAGGAACCCCCTCAGCTGAACCGCAAAGCCAAGTGCCACAAGCGGGCACCATGACTCTAGGGCTCTTGGACCCCATGAGTCGCCGCTTCAGGAAGTACTTGGCGCTGAGTTTGTCCAGCGCCTCGTTCATCGGTGCGCAGTGCGAGCAGTGAGCGTGTGTGCTGTCGGCCGCCGCTCCCGGTCACGCAGCGCTGGTGTTTAAGGCCGAGCAGCGCATTTTCACCAATAATCACATGATTCTGTGGGCAGTTCTGCAACTTTGCCTCAATTTTGGTGTCAGTGCTGATAAATATCCCACAACGAGTGCAATTCCAAAGTAACCCACAGCAGTTCACCCCATTCCCAGTCCGAGTCGCCGCTACGTGGACCATGCTGCAGTCCTTCTTCGAAGACAAGTTGAACTACCTCAATCCGGTGGTGCCCGGCCTCTTCGCGGCTGCAGTCGCTATCGCCTTCTACTACACCACCGGCACCACCGAACCACCGACAGTCGAGGGCGAACACGGCAAAGTGGTGGCCAAGCGCGTCCGCTACCTGCCGTCCAAGATCCCCGTGCTAGCTGCTGAGCAACGCGGAGCGCATGCACGACTGGGTCGCCGACCAGATCGTCCCCTTTGACGGCGAGCCATTCGCCTTGAGACTGCCGGCCAAGTCGGACATGATGTTCATCGCCAAGCCGGAGCACATCGAGCAGGTGCTCAAGGGGAAATGCTAAGGAGCACCCTCAGCGGAGCGCCCGTACAGAAATGGCACGGCCACATGACAGCCGTCCCCAGATGCTTGTCTGCTTCAAGTTGAAGCCTTCAACAATGGTTTGACTTAAATATAGTTCTTCGCCAAGACGCTCTAGCGTAGTTTCATCCTTACCGGTCACTTCCAATCCGACCACTAACCAGCTCTACTTCCGACCTGAACGCCCAGCCGATCCGACAATGCAGCAGACCGCTACCCTTGATGTGCACCCGTTCATGCTCGAGCCACCGCCGCAACAAGAGTATCCGTCGGAGCAGGAGGCAGAAGCTGCGATCCATGCTTGGACAAAGGGGCATAAGTACAACGTGTCGCGCCTTAAAACAGCCAAAAACGACGACGGGAAGGTCCGCTACAGGTTGTTTGCATGTGACCAAGCTGGTAAACCCAAGAATACCAGGAAAATTGAAAATGCAGATCGAAAGCGTCCGATGCGCCGCTCAAAGAGGACGGGGTGCCCAATGCGAATCAGCATTGTTGCCGTAGATGATACCAACACGACAGGCCCTTGGCGCATCCTGTATACCAAGGACGGTAGTAAAATGCACAACCACGCGGCCTCGGGGGACGTACGTGTGCATGTTGCTCATCGACAAAGGGCAGCTCGCCAGGCAAAGGTCGCAGGAATGACGATCAAGGACCTCATCGACTTGCAAACACAGGCTGGCGTATCGACTGCCAAAATACACGCGACCATGCTTCTCAACGATGCCAGTGCTTTGGTCATTCCGAAAGACATTTCGAACGCTAAGAGTGCAGCCCGGTCAGACTTACTCGCAACAAAGACGAGCAACGAGGCTTTGTTCGAATTACTCCAGCAAAAATCATTTCACTATAGCTACGACACGGACCCGGACACCAACAGGCTCCGTTATTTGCTGTGGGCGCATCCAGATACGACCCGAATGGCTCGTGACTTCATGGATTTACTAATCTTGGATTGCACGTATAAAACCAATCGGTTCCACATGCCCTTGCTCAACGCCATCACTCTCACTGGAATGAACACTATTCTTCCTTTCGCGCAAGTCTGGCTACCCGGTGAATCAGAACCCGACTTTACGTGGGCTCTCACACAGTTGAAGGTGTTGATGGTTGAAAATGACATCCCTTTGCCTCGGCTGATTGCCACCGACCGAGATCTAGCGTGTACCAACGCAACGGAAACCGTGTTCCCTCTCGCTGACAAGTTGCTGTGCCGTTGGCACATTAGACGTAATGTTCTTGCACAAGCGAAGAAGAAAATCGGTACAATTGCAAACGCGCTAGCGGTAGATGTGTTCATGGCCAAGTTCGACGCCACAATCGATGCAGCCACTGAGGAAGAATTTAATTATGGCTGTGCTGTACTACGCCGATTAAGTGCTGAAATGGACATCTACTTGGACAGGAACTGGTGGCCTTACAAAGAAAAAATTGTGAACTGCTGGACCAATCACTACATCCACTTTGGATGCCGTGACACTTCCACAGTGGAGGGAACACACGCGACTATGAAAAGTTGGTTAGACAACTCGCAAGGTGATTTACTGCGTGTTTTCCAGGCTCTGCTCCCCTGGTGGATGAAGCAGGCTTCAAACAACAGTTTAGTGGCAGTGAATGACGCGTGCAACATCCCAACACTATTCCGAGGCGACAAACGATACTCGAACGTGGTCAAAATTATCAGTGTATGGGCCATTTTACAGACACACCGGCTATGGAAGAAAGCCCACACCATTGTTGTTCATGGTCTCGAAAGGAGTACTTGTGACGGTACATTTAGGCGAATCCATGGCCGTCCATGTCTACACGACTTAATAGCTATCATTGAGTCGAATGACGAGATAAGACTGACCCCCGAGCAGTATGACGTGCATTGGTGGCTGCCTGCGGCTCGCTCTGCTGAAACTACACGAGTAGGGGACCCAACCTCTCGTCGAGATAGACCTCGCGTCCAAAACCAGCCTCGTCTTCACACGAGGAGCTTCGGGTCTCGAAGTACGCGTCGTGCATTTTCAAGTTTCGAACTCATCGAGCAGAATCTCGCAGCAGAAAGAGCAAACGCGTCGGTAGCGATGTCGTTCACCGAGCTTTTAGAAAGCGATCACACATCAGAGTTCCAGCCCTCTTTCTTACCGCCGCGAGCTTGGAGCTACGCTGGCCTAGGATCTCAAGACGATTAGTATGTACGCTTTCACATTGCTTATCCGAATGAAGCTCGGCATTATCATCACGTTGAAGTGTTGAGGACCAGCGTAGCCGTCATCCCATTGTTGAAGCAGACAAGCATCTGGCGCACGGCTGTCATGTGGCCGTGCCATTTCTGTACGGGTGCTCCGCTGAGGGTGCTCCTTAGCATTTCCCGTGCTCAAGACGCAGTTCGAGAACTTCCCCAAGAGCCAACACATCCACGACGTTATCTTCGACCTGCTGGGCGAAGGCATCGTCATCACCAACGGCGAGACGTGGAGGCGTCAGCGCCGAGTGCTCGTGAACCTCTTCAGCGCTCGAGCGCTGCGTGAACACATGACCACCATCTCGCAGAAGTACGTGATGCAGTTGCGCAAGATTTTCGAGGACGCGGTGGCGTCCAAAGAGCCCATCAATGCCTATACGTTCGACGTGTTCGCCTAGATCGGCTTCGGCACTTATTAATAGATGAAGTTGCTAGAGGGACGGTACCAACCAGGGTAGCATATATTTATGGGAAATATATTTGTATTGATCGTGCTAATTATTTACTCAGAGCATCTCCAGCGGTAAGCTCTATTAATAACACTGGTTTTATCGTAAAAGTAACACCGTTGAGTCGTGAGAGAGTTTTATCGGTCCCACCGGTGAGTTGTAACGCGGGTTTTAACCTTACCAGGGTCTATACTTTGACTCTTCGGTCTTAAAATAAGGCTCGAATTCTAACCTCTCTGACTTGTTTTCACTATACGGATCGGGGCTCGATGATCGAAGCTGCTCGGGACGAAAATCCATGGTCAAGTATTTAGTTAAGTCGGCGAATACATCCTCCCGGTGGGGAGCTGTCCTATCAACACCGACTTATTTTAAATTTCGTGGTCTTAAGGGGCTCGATAGGACCGAAAAATAATCCTACCGCTGGAGATGCTCTTAACGTCGAACTGATAGCAATCACGTTATTTATTGTCTGGTACGACACTTACATCTTCCTTTTTGTATGCTGACCAGTTCAAATGAGACTGCGTCAAACATAAGTATACTAATCAACCAAAGTACGAATCGCGATTTAAGCATACCACGCAAAAGACGTGTGTCTTGCGCTCATTTTGAGCTATTGATTGCGAAGAAATGTTAAGTTCTCGAGAAGTTGTGTTCATCTGAAAAAAATATCTTCATTTTCATGGGACCAAAATTTCGAGATATTTTCGGGCGCTGAGGCTGCAATATTTTTTCGAATTTATCGAGTTGTATATAGTCGGAAACCTCGCGTGTAAAGCAATCGAATTAGAGTGTTTTCCGCTTTCTACGAGTAATTTTGCGATTGAAATTTTGGATGTCCGATTATGTCCGAAAATTGATTGGTCAACTTCAAACGCGATTATCTCGATAACTCTAAATGGTGGATAAGTATCATTATGTTCGCCGCAGTCTCAAATGCTACCCTGAAATAATTCATTTTGCAGTTTTAGCGTTGCTGAGACCGATATTTATTTAGCAAAACCCTCAAAATAGGTAAAAATTCTCTGGATTTTATATCCAGAGTCCTACCCGGGATTGGAATGAGGTTGGAGCCCATACTAATTTTATAATCTGCATAATCGGTACGTCTACATCCACGATATAGCATTATATATAGCATTAAAGTCTACCTGTAGCTTTGGATAGCATGTTTGATGTGCAAATTATGCACTTATGTTGACCCATCCAGTTGAGATTAGGACTAAATACCTGTTGCATTTTGTAACTTGCATTGAGTTATAATACCTGCTGCAGCTTATGGGGAAATGCTAAGGAGCACCCTCAGCGGAGCACCCGTACAGAAATGGCACGGCCACATGACAGCCGTGCGCCAGATGCTTGTCTGCTTCAACAATGGGATGACGGCTACGCTGGTCCTCAACACTTCAACGTGATGATAATGCCGAGCTTCATTCGGATAAGCAATGTGAAAGCGTACATACTAATCGTCTTGAGATCCTAGGCCAGCGTAGCTCCAAGCTCGCGGCGGTAAGAAAGAGGGCTGGAACTCTGATGTGTGATCGCTTTCTAAAAGCTCGGTGAACGACATCGCTACCGACGCGTTTGCTCTTTCTGCTGCGAGATTCTGCTCGATGAGTTCGAAACTTGAAAATGCACGACGCGTACTTCGAGACCCGAAGCTCCTCGTGTGAAGACGAGGCTGGTTTTGGACGCGAGGTCTATCTCGACGAGAGGTTGGGTCCCCTACTCGTGTAGTTTCAGCAGAGCGAGCCGCAGGCAGCCACCAATGCACGTCATACTGCTCGGGGGTCAGTCTTATCTCGTCATTCGACTCAATGATAGCTATTAAGTCGTGTAGACATGGACGGCCATGGATTCGCCTAAATGTACCGTCACAAGTACTCCTTTCGAGACCATGAACAACAATGGTGTGGGCTTTCTTCCATAGCCGGTGTGTCTGTAAAATGGCCCATACACTGATAATTTTGACCACGTTCGAGTATCGTTTGTCGCCTCGGAATAGTGTTGGGATGTTGCACGCGTCATTCACTGCCACTAAACTGTTGTTTGAAGCCTGCTTCATCCACCAGGGGAGCAGAGCCTGGAAAACACGCAGTAAATCACCTTGCGAGTTGTCTAACCAACTTTTCATAGTCGCGTGTGTTCCCTCCACTGTGGAAGTGTCACGGCATCCAAAGTGGATGTAGTGATTGGTCCAGCAGTTCACAATTTTTTCTTTGTAAGGCCACCAGTTCCTGTCCAAGTAGATGTCCATTTCAGCACTTAATCGGCGTAGTACAGCACAGCCATAATTAAATTCTTCCTCAGTGGCTGCATCGATTGTGGCGTCGAACTTGGCCATGAACACATCTACCGCTAGCGCGTTTGCAATTGTACCGATTTTCTTCTTCGCTTGTGCAAGAACATTACGTCTAATGTGCCAACGGCACAGCAACTTGTCAGCGAGAGGGAACACGGTTTCCGTTGCGTTGGTACACGCTAGATCTCGGTCGGTGGCAATCAGCCGAGGCAAAGGGATGTCATTTTCAACCATCAACACCTTCAACTGTGTGAGAGCCCACGTAAAGTCGGGTTCTGATTCACCGGGTAGCCAGACTTGCGCGAAAGGAAGAATAGTGTTCATTCCAGTGAGAGTGATGGCGTTGAGCAAGGGCATGTGGAACCGATTGGTTTTATACGTGCAATCCAAGATTAGTAAATCCATGAAGTCACGAGCCATTCGGGTCGTATCTGGATGCGCCCACAGCAAATAACGGAGCCTGTTGGTGTCCGGGTCCGTGTCGTAGCTATAGTGAAATGATTTTTGCTGGAGTAATTCGAACAAAGCCTCGTTGCTCGTCTTTGTTGCGAGTAAGTCTGACCGGGCTGCACTCTTAGCGTTCGAAATGTCTTTCGGAATGACCAAAGCACTGGCATCGTTGAGAAGCATGGTCGCGTGTATTTTGGCAGTCGATACGCCAGCCTGTGTTTGCAAGTCGATGAGGTCCTTGATCGTCATTCCTGCGACCTTTGCCTGGCGAGCTGCCCTTTGTCGATGAGCAACATGCACACGTACGTCCCCCGAGGCCGCGTGGTTGTGCATTTTACTACCGTCCTTGGTATACAGGATGCGCCAAGGGCCTGTCGTGTTGGTATCATCTACGGCAACAATGCTGATTCGCATTGGGCACCCCGTCCTCTTTGAGCGGCGCATCGGACGCTTTCGATCTGCATTTTCAATTTTCCTGGTATTCTTGGGTTTACCAGCTTGGTCACATGCAAACAACCTGTAGCGGACCTTCCCGTCGTCGTTTTTGGCTGTTTTAAGGCGCGACACGTTGTACTTATGCCCCTTTGTCCAAGCATGGATCGCAGCTTCTGCCTCCTGCTCCGACGGATACTCTTGTTGCGGCGGTGGCTCGAGCATGAACGGGTGCACATCAAGGGTAGCGGTCTGCTGCATTGTCGGATCGGCTGGGCGTTCAGGTCGGAAGTAGAGCTGGTTAGTGGTCGGATTGGAAGTGACCGGTAAGGATGAAACTACGCTAGAGCGTCTTGGCGAAGAACTATATTTAAGTCAAACCATTGTTGAAGGCTTCAACTTGAAGCAGACAAGCATCTGGGGACGGCTGTCATGTGGCCGTGCCATTTCTGTACGGGCGCTCCGCTGAGGGTGCTCCTTAGCATTTCCCCAGCTCATGCACTCGAGCGACAACGGATTATATCTAATACACTCGAACGACAGCTATGTGTATTCCTGCATTACGACTACGTGTTTGCAATCCTGCTCCCGCAGCAACATCCGTACACCTCTTAAACGCTGAGCGATTCTACTTCGACCGTACCCCGTTTAGCCAGCCGGTTGAGAGGTGGGTATTGCGATTGTTACGTGTGAATAAGAGCAGAAAAAGAATGATGTGCAGTTGTATGCACGGTACAAGGGTGAGTTAGCTTTTCGCATTAGTAAAAAACCAACGCATTCAGCTATTACTCGTCACCGATTGATGGATCTTGATTTTACTGTTGGCTCAGCATGGGTGTATGATTATCTTAGGGTTAATGCTGGAAAATTGAAAAATAAATGTCTTACGTAGGCATTGTAGAATTGTACGAGTGCAATGCAATATCGATGCAGATTCTGCGTGAGTCAAGGTATCAAGACTTGAACCCACTCTTATGATAATACCGGCGCAAAAATCCAGAGCTGTTCCGTGCTAGCGCGGCTTTGTGATATTAGAGAGGTTTCGAAAATCGTTTGCACAGCCATTACCATCAGATTTGTGTTTAAAACGTAAATGTTTCCAGCCCGCCTCGTCATTTTCTGGTGGAAACAGCAAATGTACGGATTTTACGGCCACTACCTTCACCTCACCACTGCCATTCATTTTGAGGGCTTCAGTGTCCAGGTTCGCCTTTGAGTTGTTATTTCTTAAGTTGATATGGCGGAATCAACCAAGCGCAGAAACTTCTCAGAGGAGGAGGACGTGATGCTCCTCAAGCAAACCCTAGCAGACGAACCGTTTCGTCACGAACATGGCAAGGTGATGGACGCGTGGAACGCCTTGGCTGCAACGCTGGCAGCTTGCCCGGATTTCTTAAGAAAGAATCTCAGTGGTAAGACGGCTCAAAACCGTGTGAATGCCTTACTAGATATGCTACCTAATTAACACTAAGCTGTGAGGTATAACATATTGCGCACTAACTGGTAACTACAGCTACTGCGCAGAAGAAAAACTCTGAGTTAGTCGCCTGTCAGGTGTGACCGAGTCGCACACCGAGAAGGACTTTCTGCTCGACGAGTTGCTGTCAAACTCGAAGACAGCAAGATGGAGAAGGTAAAAAAGAAAAAAATCAAGGCAGAAAAAGCCGCAGCTCAAGAAAGTGCAGGTGAAGCGATTCACCGTTTGGCCGTTGAGCGACTCAAGCGCAAGCGAGAGGATGGGCGCGATGAGGTTAGCGATAGCCCTTCAAAAGGCAACAAGTTTGCCAAGCTGGTGGATCTGCTCGTGAGCAGAAGAAGCAAGAAATGGCGGCCCGTCAAAAGCAGTGGGAGCAGGAGCGGCTTGATCGTCAAGCTACGAAGACACGCTTCATGCAGTTGCTGGAGATGCTTACCAAGAGAAGCTAGAAATCTTAAAATTGAGGAGCAATAAACGTTTGCCTTGATTACCGTCTATTACTGTTCATCTGTCTCTAAGTACTCTCGTAGTGTTGGCGGGGTCAATTTGAAGAAGGAACTAATCTGATTTCCACCGTAGTAGCAGCACTGACAGTCCGTCAGCAACATGGCTACACGGACAAACTTGCCCACGGGACTGAGGCGAAGCTTCAGATTTTTCTTATAATCCCTGAAAGCTTAAACACTTTTCATAATTCCAAAATTCCACTCCACCGCCGTACGAATAGCACTCATCTCCTTGTTGAAGACGCGTTCATGCGTCGTTTGCACAACGCTCTTAAATCGAGCCACCACATACTTACTTACAGAATAGGCAGGGTCGCCGAATACCGCCTTGCCTTCAAAGATGGGGTGTTTGTCAAAGTATTGCAAAATACCACTCGCAGCAAAACACCGTAGTGTCATGACGCTGACCTTCGTAGTGGTGGGCCACATCACAGTGTGGTCACCATTCATATTAGG
The DNA here is from genome assembly GCA_033557925.1 of Phytophthora x cambivora. Taxonomy (NCBI): domain Eukaryota; phylum Oomycota; class Peronosporomycetes; order Peronosporales; family Peronosporaceae; genus Phytophthora; species Phytophthora x cambivora. Next base: position 329,024 of record JAUCEB010000034.1, read on the forward strand.
AAACAGTCCTATTGGTCAGAAAGCAGGGTCTTTCTACCAGTAATACTCAAGCATTAGGTCAGAGTTTCTACCAACCACTCGTTGGCAGAATCTCTCTTTATAGATATCAGTTTTAGGAGGAAAGCCACAGTATACATTCAATTCAGTTCTCATTTTACCGCAAAAGCTACTATTTGTACCTTTATTTAGATCTAAGTATACTTGTTGATATAAGTATACTTAATCTAAGTTAAATACACCTTACGCTTCCTCATACACGTGCGCTCACGTGTAAGCTAAAGTATTGGGCTAAGTAAGCCCATTACACCTGGTAGCACTTCGTAGTCTGTCCAACGACCGACTAGTTACGTATCGAATGAAGTTCGATACGGGGGCCGAGGACCTGCCTGTGGACGCGAGTATGTCCACTGGTAACCCAAACACGGGTGAAACGCACGTTGCACGCGAAGACTGTCTCCACCTGGCGGATCCAGAGTGGGAGGCGCTCCAACGACTGTCGACGGTCATTGGAGAAGCGGCCGTAGCGACGATGCTACGCACGCTATCGCCGACAGACCAACAAGGTGTTGCTCTAGGCGCGAGACCGCTGCTCGCGCTACGGTGTCGACTCCGTCCACACCGCGCGTGGAGTCATTGAAACTCCACGTAAACAGCTACGTTGGAAGAGAGGGCGAGCCTCCCCTCCGTTGGCTTGTCGAAGTCGACACTGCCATTACGGCTCGACGTATCGTCGACCCGTTGTCGAAGGTTGCGTTCGCCATGTCATGCCTTGGCGGGCGAGCAAGGAGTTGGGCGTACGGACGCCGACTCACTGACCCTACGTGCTTCAGCACGTACGAGGTGTTCAAGGAAGAGCTCAGACAAGCGTTTGAGCCCCCGCAAAATGAGTTCAGATCGAGGGCTGAGTTCCTCGACCTGCAACAGGGCAAGCATGACGTGCATGCTTACGCTCAAAGGGTGCGGTACTTGGTCTCGAACATCGTGACCAACCCGATAGACGAGGCGACTAAGGTCGTCACGTTCATGAAGGGCCTGAAAGATGGGCCTGTGAAGACCTATCTCTTCCGAGAATACCCAATTACTCTCGAGTCCGCGATTACCCTTGCGATGCAAGAAGAGTTTAGCCTGCGCCAGGCTAAACTCCATGTGAACGTCCCGCGGCCGATGCCGCGACCGATGGTAAAGCCGTCGGGAGGTCCCGAACCAATGGACCTCTCGAGTGCGACAGCTGCTGGATCTCAGCAGCGTCGTGGACCAGCAAATGTCCGCTGTTTCCGATGTGGAAACAACGGTCACTACGCCCGTGAATGCACAGCACCTGTGCAGGCGGCCAAGGGCCGGCGTGGTATCACCACGGGCAATAAAAAAACTAGAACAACCAGCAGGCGCGGGGCGCCCTGCTGGTGATGCAGTCGAGCGTGTCGATATTGGACACGCCGTATTAAAGACTGCTGCCCCCAGTGAGAGTCACTCTCACTGTAAGAAGCAGGATGACAGGCCTAACCTTGTCATCCTGAAGGTTAGCTCGAAGAGAGAGAGGTCTCTTCGTGCGTTGGTGGATTGTGGTGCGTCGAACAATTTTGTTCGACTGCAGAGCCTAGCGAGGCTTGACTTCGAGGAAGTGGAACTACCTCGAAGTCTATTGGAAGTAATACTGGCAACGGGTGTCGTTGTCAGAACCGAGAAGCGTGTCGTACGCGTACGCTTCTCGTATCGGGAGAAGATGTTCGTAGACGAACTTATCGTGCTTGACTTAGACGATAAGTTCGACATGGTACTGGGCATGCAGTGGCTTGGGCGGCATGATCCGGTGATCGACTGGACGAAGCACACGATCATGCACTTCGGGAGTAGCAGCGCGACAGTGAGCGATGGCCCTGTCGGCGCAGCACGTGCACCTCGCGGTGCACGCGACCCACCAGGAGAGACAGCGCGACGCGCGGCTGTCTCCGGTCACCCCGCGCGGACACCGACGACTGAGAGAGTCGTCGGGAGAAAATATGAGTCGAATCAGGAGACTCAGACTCGATCGGACTCGAGAGGTTCTCGAAGCGTCAAGAGTGACGCGGTCGTGTCGACTATTAGTGTCGACACACAAGTTCAACAAGAGGAGCCAGTCACTAATAAGGACAGTGACTCGGGCGCGCCAGCTCAGGGAGCTGATGCGATTGGCTCAAACGTCGAAAGACGCTCCGCCGTCAGGCGTCGAGGTAAAGAAAGCGCACCGGCTCTGGGAGCCGACGCTGCAGGCAGCGCGGACGGTTGCAAACGCCCCGCACCGGAAATGCTTGCGTGCTCGCGTGCAGCCGGGCTGCACGACGAAAGCGGTACGCGATCAAGCAGGGCTTGATTGCGTGCGCCCGCGGGAAGAACCCGCCGGCGACAACAAGAAACGCATTGCGTGCTCACGTGCAGCCGGGCTTGATTGCGTGCGCCCGCGGGTTGAACCCGGTAGCGATCAAAAGGAAGATCTGTCCGCGGCCGGGCCCGGACAAAACAAGACGCGCGGAACCGGGTTCCGCACAAGAAGCGAACGGCGCAAGCGAGCAAAGCTGCGCAAGTTTCGGTCAGGGACCGAGACGCTACTCGCAGTGTCTGCCGGGCAGACACAGGAACTGGAGACGACCGTCGAGACACTGAGTGTCTTGACGCGTACGAATACTGGTCTCCAGTATAAGAAGATGAAGTTGGAGAACCCTCCGACGTTGGCGTCGGAGTTGACTTCGCTTCCAGTCACGAGCTGGAGGCGCTTCGCCCGCGACCTACACGATGGACGCATCGAGCAGATTTGCATCCTCTCGGATGTCGAGAGGATGAAGTGTGAAGCGGAAGAGTTGAAGCAGCTCGTCGCTGAGGGCGTCGACGCCCTCAGCGCCAAGCCGAAGAAGGAACGCTTCGACGAGCAGAGCTGGGACTCGTGGAAGTCGAGCCCCTTCTACGAGGTCCTGCGTGAGTACAGAGACGTACTCCCGGACGATATCCCTGCGGAGTTGCCGCAGGACAAGGGTGTTCAGCACGAGATTGATCTCGTGCCGGTAACGAAGTATTGCGTGACGCGGCAGTGGCCACTGCCGCGAGAGCAAGTCAAAGCGATCGACGACTTCTTTGAGAGTCGTCGCAAGGCTGGGCAAGTGCGGGAATCGAAGTCCCCGCACAGCGCGCCTACATTCTGTGTCAAGAAGGCACAGGGCGGGTGCCGCATCGTCCACGCTTATAACAAGCTGAACGACGCAACGGTACCGGCGCAGACGCCGATACCGCGAAAAGATGTGATCATCGATTCGATGGCTCTGAGCACTATCTTCAGTGCTCTGGATCTGAGAGACGGATTCTGTCAGATCCTCATGCGTGAGAGTGATATACCTCTCACGGCGGTGAGCACTCCGAGCGGTATGCTCTGGGAGTGGCTTGTAATGCCGCAGGGATTAAAGAATGCCCCTGCGACGTTCAACAGGTGCGTCACGCACTTGTTGCGCTCGGTGTGCGACTTCGCACCGAGCTATTTCGATGATGTGTTCATCCACAGCCGGGCTGTGGGCGGGAAGTCGGAAGTGGAGATGCACAAGGAACATCTCCGCAGGTTGTTTGCACTCATGCGCAAACACAAGCTCTACGCGAACATGAAGAAGTGTATCTTCGGGGCTAGCGAGATACCCGTCCTTGGGTGTCTCGTAGGGAAGAACGGCGTACGCCCTGACCCGGGAAAGGTCAGAGTGATCAATGAATGGCCTACGCCTTCAGATGTCAAGGAACTGAGGCAGTTCCTTGGACTCGCTACGTACTTATGCAAGTACGTGAGCAACTACGCGGGCAAGATTCGCCCGCTGTCGCAGCTCCTAAAGAAGGACGCTGCATGGGTTTGGACTGCTGAGTGTCAGCAGGCCTTTGATGCAGTCAAGCAGGGCTTGACTGAGGCGCCGATCTTGGCGGTGGCCGACCAAGATCGCCCGTTCCACGTCGTGTGTGACGCGTCCGATTTCGCAATCGGATGCGCTCTAATGCAACACGATCACGAGGGACGTGATCGCGTGGTCTACTATCAGTCGCGTCAGCTGAAACCAGCTGAGCGCAACTACCCGGTACATGACAAGGAACTCCTTGCCATGAAGTATGCACTCGCGAAGTTTCGAGTGTATCTACTTGGGAGTAGACCTTTTGTGGTCTACACCGACCACACATCATTGCGTACGGCGATCATGTCGCCGCACATCTCACAAAGAATGGCGAAATGGCTCTCATTCTTTGCGGAGTACAACTTCCAGGTTGAGTACAAACCTGGAAGGTTGAATGTTGTGGCCGACGCGTTGTCGCGTCGACCTGATTATGCGGTGCACAAGGCCGACGCCAATGCAATTGGCGTCGCACGGACGTCTACTCCCTCGTCGTCTCTGTTTGACGACGTGAGGTCCGCATACGCGAATGATGCGGTCGCGAAGCAGTTGTTGGACTACTTCGCTGCGCCTTCTGACAAGTCTCGTCAGAGGTTGGCGAAACATCTCCGTGCACGTGTACACCGCTATCGTGTACACAATGGTCTGCTGCTTTACAGCGCAGTCGGCGACAACGCTGATCGCATTGTCGTGCCGGACGATAATGAGCTGAAGCTCAGGATCACTTACGAGTATAACGATGCCCCGACGTCTGGACATCAGGGTCGTGAGAAGACATACTTACTTCTCACGCGTGACTTCTATTGGAGTCACCAATACAAGTGGGTACGCAAGTACGTTCGTGCTTGCGAGGTTTGCCAGCGCATGAAGCCTGCGCCCTTCTCGCAGGCTCCACTTCAGTCACTACCGACTCCGCCGGAGTGTTGGCAGTCCATTTCCATGGACTTTGTGTTTGGTCTTCCGCCTGATAACAAGCGGAGGACTGGTATTGTGGTCTTTGTTGACCGATTCAGTAAGATGGTGCATCTTGCTGCAGTACCAGCCGAAGTGACAGCCCAGCAGACGGCACGTCCGTTTGTTGAAATGGTGTTTAGCCACCATGACATGCCGATCGACATTGTCTGATCGTGATCCGCGCTTCACGGCGCGTTTCTGGCAAGAAGTGTTTGAACTTCTTGGCACACAGCTGTCCATGTCGACTGCGGATCATCCGCAGACCGTCGGACAAACTGAGCGCGTCAACCGGGTCTTGGTTATCCACAGGACACACACCGTTCTACGTGAACGCCATGAGGCACCCACGCGTACCGAGCGTACTCGGTGCGGTAGCTCCTTCCTTAAGTGGGGGGGGTATCCGGTTTTAACGAAACCGAATGAGCCCGCTGATACGAGCAACATCTCAGCTGTGTCGACACGGGCACGGACTGCGCGTAGTCCAATCGACGAGAGCACAATGTCTACGCCGGGCCTAGACACTCTCAACAACAACAACCACACACAGGCCGGGCCTGCAGTGAACAAGAACAACGGGTTGAACAAGGAGTTCAACTGGAAGGCAATGGACTTTGACCAACGCCGCCAAGCCGTAATACGGTTTGTGCAAGATGCTATTGCAGCTTCTGTCGATCGACAGAAGCTGAACGCAGACAACAATGGCAGCGGAAACACAAATGCATTCAAAGTGGGTTCATTAGTTCTGTTAGCTACACAGAACCTAGCTAGACATGCAGTTTCCGACTTCGGAGCAAGCAAGCTTGCCCCGCGCTTCATCGGGCCATTCACCGTGTTGGCGAAGCATGGCAACGTGTACACGCAAAGACCATTGCCGATGCCGACCTACCTGCCGATGGCACCATAATGAAGATCAAGAATGGAAGAAACCCCTCGCTCTACCGCGATGTCGAGCCTCAAGTGACAATTGAGCTGTACAATTAGCAGTGAAAAACAGAGTCACTAATGCTGATGTGCCCCAGGTAATTTCAAATACAAAAGTCAATCATTACTCAGCTATGTTGCACTTTGTTGAGTCTACGTAGTACGCCATTTTCTTTTATTGTGCCATTCCCGTTTTTTTAGACAGTTCTGCATCTGAATGCTCATTAATTTAAGATCTTGACGATCCATTCCTAGTTAGTTGACTTGGCCTCAACGACAACCGCATTCAACGCGTCAGCCATCCTTTGCATCAGTTTCGCTTTGCCTCTCAGACGGAGAGCAATCGCTAAGATGAGGGAGCTACAGGACCGGGGCCGCTTTTCACCAGAAATCAGTGATGGTGGCACCGATACGATGGTAGACGAAGACAACCGAGACAATGATGGAAATAACAATGTCGACGGTGGTTGTAGTGGTGAAAACTCAAATATGGACTCACACGCTCTCATAGATGGTGGCGGCGGAGGTGCTAACCTTCATAGTCAATGCTTCCCTTACTGACCGAACCGACTTGCTTAGAGCATTGGAGGTTTCTCACCAGCGTGAAATTTGGCGCCGAAACACCGCTAACTATCGGGAACGCAAACGCACGGCGGCGGCGGTAGCTCCGGCGGAATCAAAAGCGACAGAAGCTGAAGACTTCTCGGCGGGAGATGCTGCTGCCGCGGTTGCTCATCAGCGTGAACTATGGCGGCGAAGTACCGCCACCTATAATGAGAACAAGCGCCGAAAAAAGTCTCATGATGGGGATTCAAGGAGCTTAAAAGGTGGAACCAGCAACCAACGTTGGAACCGGTGGCAAAATACATTAGAGATGCTGCAATGGCTCGCCTACGAAAGGCACTTGGTCCAGACATGCTTGACGAGTATGTGTGCCTCGTTTGTGATCGCAGCGTGCCTCATTGCGAAGCCGTTCGGATCGATGACGAGAAGCCGTGGTATGTTACGAAACTCCGAAGTTCCATGGGGGGCATCCCTGACGGTTTACATGGCGGTCTATCTGGATGTTACGATTGCTCTGAGCTGGCACCTGAGCTGATTGGTATGCTGCTATCGCGCACGGCAGTGCGTATTTATCAAGACCCCTATTTGCGTAAACGATGATGGAGTATGGTTTGCCACGCCTGTGACCGCTCCATCATCCTAGGTAAACTGCCCAAGTTTGCCATCGCAAATTGATTTTTTTTGGGAGGCTGCCAAAACATTTGGAGAATCTGACGCTGCCAGAGCGAATGACGACACATCTGGCAACAATTTGCTCGATGACGAGAGTTATGCGAGGTGGAAGACACCGCTGCATTCGGTCGCATTGTGTCGTTTTTGATGCCACCCCGGGTCCCTCAGTATCATTACTTCCTAGATCTGTAGAGGATTTGGATTGTTTTCGAGTGGCTCTCGTCGGTGACTTTACCGATGCTCAAATCTCAAAAGTGCGAAAAATGCACAAAATTCGACGATGTATTGTGTTTGAGATTATGAAATTCTACAAGGACAACAACAACTTGTACTCTGAGGTCACTTCTACAGAGGCACGTAATGATGACTCTGCAACGTCGACACCCGAGGGAACGAATGGCAATGAGACTATCACAGACTTGTTTTTTGACGTTCCTGATAATGATGAAAACCTGGAAGCTCAAGCTAGTCGAGAACAGGAAGATATTCGAGGTATGGCAGACTATTCTCACGTACAAGAGCAAGAGGAGGTAAGCGTGGTTGTTCGGCGAACCGGCCTACTGGATGATACGACGGCAATGTCAATCTCATCAATGGCATATGGCAAAAAGGACAAAGCGCTGCGGCCACTTTTCGAGATTTTCTGGTGAAGCGCTCGACACATTTTAGCCGCCATGATACTCGAACACTTTTTCCAAAAATGTTCCCGCATTTATTCCCGTTCGGGCGTGGGTACCCCGGAGAAAAGCGACGGGTTTCAGTCTCACTAAAGGAGTGCGTGAAGTACTACACTATGCTGAGCAGCCGCCGTTTTGCTGAGGATGAGTTGTTCGTATTGGTTGCTTTCGATCGAATTGCGATACACGCAAACCTCCTTTCGCTGTCGAGGTTTTCCTCACCTTTTTCAAGACTACGATACGATTGACACTTCTGTTTTAGCAAAGGTGCTGCTGGACAACGAACGTCGTCGCCAGGGGTGCCGTGTGCCTCGCAATGGTGATAATGCAATGGTGGATCAGTTCTTGAACACCGTGGACATTGCTTCATGTGCTGTATGGGACAGCAACGCTAAACGAGCCCAATGCCGACGTCAGGCATTTGCGTACCAAACCAGGTTCGGCCAACCAGCCCTATTTCTTACGTTGACGCCCAATACTGATAACTCGCTACTTATGACACATTATGCGGGCGTGACCAGTGTGGAAAGTGCGTTTGATCTACTGGATTCCAAGTTACCAACCAAAGCGCAGTTACGGAAAGCCAGCATGGGCGACGACTGCATTTCCACTCGGTTATTTATCCGATCGGTTGACACATTTATCAAGCACGCACTTGGTATTGATCCAAAGACAAAGAAACCTATGAAATTTCGGGGACTTTTCGGTGATGTGAGGGCGTACTTTGGAATGGTGGAAACGCAAGGCCGGGGAACGCTTCATGTGCACTTTTTGATCTGGTTAGCAGGTTGTCCTCGAAATTCTATTCAAGTAGAGGATTTATTATCTAGCTCTGACGGCGATGCGTTTCGTGAGTCAGTGAAGGCGTATTCGAGAAGCATCGTCTCAAACGAACTCCCCCTCCCGCTTGAAGATGGAAAGTGCTGTCATTGCAGTGCAAGCTACAACAATCTTGTCAGGTTGAAGATTAATCCCAATTCTCGCAAAGACCCTTGTGACGGTCTGTATAATGCAGAAGCGCGAAGCAAGGTGATGGAGCCCTGCTCAGGGGAGTGCAGTGTGTGCCATTCACAATTCAGCTCCCAACATGTGCTAAGACAACTTGTGCTGCAGAAACGAATGATGATGCCAGGGTGGGAGCGCCCGTTAAGTACCAAGGAGGTTGAAGCCCAAGCCAAAGTTGAAGCCAATTATCGAAACTTATTTGAAGACGCATTTCGAATCGTTGATGAATGCGAACGATACCACGCAATTATTCATCCTAAAGGTTTCTTGGAGACATCCAACATGACAACTGCAGACATTTCCGATTTACTTCTGGCAAACAACCCTCCCAGTTTGCTCTACTGCAAAGCAGATCAGGATCTCTTTCAGAATGATGCAATCACGCGACGAATAGAGCTAACGCCTCCCTCCCCTTTAGACGGTCGAATGTCTTCATCATCATTGGATTACATGGTGTCGGTATTGGTTGTGCGATTGAATCAACACTGGTGGGGACATACTGGTAGCTGCTTCAAAATGTCCAGGGCTACCAATAACGATTCCTATTGTCGTTTTCTCTTCCCTCGTGAGCGGGTTAAATCGGCATCATTTAAGCCTTCTGGTGTCGAGATGCCTCGCAAAATAGCTCACGAATATATTAACGGGTACAATTTCGCTCTCATGGCCACATTCAAGTGCAACCACGATATACAGATTCTGATTGGAGGTACTGAAGCCCTCGATCGCATTTATTATACCTGCAAGTACTTCACAAAACAGCAAAAGCGGGTGGACTCTGTGATACCCATTGCGGTTGCAGCGTTGAAGCGTCGACAAGGGAATGAACTTTTGGAAGAGAAAGCCGAATCAAATGCTTTGGAGGATCGCGTCGCGCGGTCTCGCAAACGTGTCACATCGATGGTCTACTCTATGACCAACCACCAAGAAGTTGCCGGTCCGTTAGCGGCATTGTATTTGAATATCGGTACCTGTTGCTACTCTAGCAGGAATTGCTGCAAGTTGCCTCTTGGAGATATGATTCGGCAGCTGTGTGCCGATGGGGATTACTTATGCCAAATCGGTGTAGACCCTGGGCGATCAGGGGCTCCTAGTACCACGGCGACGGCGGTCAGCGTTCTGGATGACTATATTTTTCGCGCAAAAAAGCTCGAAAAGCTATGCGTCTACGAGTTTGTGATGAAATACTTTCGCAAGCTGTCTTCCGAGCCGCGGCTGACTCGATTCCCTTTCCAGAATGGCCATCCACTCTCAAAGACGCATTGTCTTCGTGTCAGAGACAGCGAATATGTCCCGATGATATCCGGCTATCGTGTTCCAGGCATCGTTAATGAATCCACGGAAGATGACCGACTTAGGCATGCGATAGGAGCTCTCGTGCTCTTTAAATACTTTCGCAGCCTCACCGACCTAGTTGGTGAACCCAACCCAACTGCATAAACTTGGACAAACGTATTCGATGAATGGGAGGGCGAACGAAGCGCTTTTGCTATTGAGATTAGGGGCAATATGCACGACTTCACTTTTGGCCGGAGCAAGGCGACCGCAGCAGCGGCGATGCATCAGTTTGGACAGACGACTGACGATGCTGAGGACACACAGTCAACAAGATCATACAGCGACGATAGTGACAACTTGTACAATCGAGTCAGGACTGGAATTAACATCTCTGCAAAATCAATATACCAGTCGTTGCCGAGGCGATCTGGTCCACAGGATTTGTCTGCTTTGCACTCCTTTAAAGCTGCCGCGACGGCCTTTTCTGTAATAAAATTAATATCAGCTAACACCTTCGTGTCGGAGTCCCCGGGTTGCGTTGGCATCCAGTCGGCCACTTGTGATATAACGTCAGAACTAGGAATCGCTCCTTGCATGATTGGAGCCCATGCGACCGCAAAAGTCTCCGATTTTTCGTGAATCCCTCTTACCAGACACCCTTCTGGTGGACGTAAGCTTGGTACCAGATTATCACTGAATTTGCACGATATCCGGCGGAAAAAGTTCTTGGTAGTTTTACCCGGAGTCCATGTGTGGTCCCTGAAAAGGCGCCTCTGTCGCTGTCGCGATCGTTCTCGTCTGCATTCCGCGAGAGCGGTGTCCACTCTTTTCAAAGTGTCATGTGCATCAGCCCCCGCGCGGTCATCCGCCTCATGCCGAGCACGCGCCAGCGCTCGTAAACGTTGTTTTTCCAATCGTCGAATCTTTTGGCGATATGTGTTTGTCAATTTACGTCGTGCTGTGGTTTTTGATTGCAACATTTTTTCGATCAACTGGGCTTTAAATTCGTCCCACCAGCGTGCTGCCTCAGCCGCATTTGGGCTCTCAGCGTCTAACCGTCCCTGAAAATCACATAATTCACGCTCGACACATTTTTTGTGTCATCCACTGCGAACTCCGGCGGTGGATACACTTAGGTTTCTTAAATACCTTACTCGCGTTTGCAGGAGATTGAATATGAAGAAGAACACCAATATGGTCTGCTGTTGGGATTGGTGCTGGTTCCAGAGCGGTAGCCTTGGCTTGATGCCAACCCAACTCCATCAACGTGATATTGAAAGCTATGATAATCATCATAAAACTTCCGTCGAGCATTTTCATCATGTATATCTGGAAATTGGTTGGCTACACTGTCTATAAGCCTCCAATGACGCATTAATCCACGCAGTGCTGGTGAATCATGCATGCCGGACAATGGCTGGTACGACCGATCGCAACGTTCGTTGAGAGTACAGTTGAAGTCGCCTCCCACAAAAAGTTTCACATCATCCGGAACCGGGATTTCCTGGAGCTGTGTAAAATACATCTCTTGTTCTGACTTATCATTGGGAGCATAACAGTTGCAAATAATTACCTCCTCACCTTCTAACTTCCCCGTCACCGCCATGAAACGATCCGTCCAATACTCCTGAAAAATTGGTTCTGGGTCGATGAATCTACTTTGGGGATGAATCAGAGTAGCCACACCGGCGGAACGTCCATCACTAGGAGCCCAGAATGATAACACGTTGCAATACGGTCCAGTTCTGTAGCCCCATTGGCGTGCATGAAACTGCGTCATAAGTTGGACTTCATCTTCCGCTACATGAGTTTCTTGTAATAGAACAACGTCAAATATTCCGTTCGTGGATCGGCGCCGAAAAGAAGCAATCCACTCCTCCCGGTCTTGCTCCGTAGATCCCAGACCTCTTACATTCTGAGTAAGCAGCCCAATCGTCACATCATTCGCATCTAGAGGTACAGACCGGTAGTTATCATTTGAAGTAGTATAAGTAGCTCGCGCACTCGCACGATGCCGCCGGTGATACCGCCTGCGTTGTCGACGAAATTCTCTCTGCAGCCCGCGCCCATGTGCTGGACCGGACTGTGTCGAGAAGAATTCCTCCATGGTTGGTTGTCGAAGCGCACTAGGAGGGTTGATAGTTGAACTGCCGTTAATTTCTGTGTGCGGGCAGCTTTACTTCCAGCTCCTCATCATTAGCTGAAAGTGTGGCCACCTGCGCAGTGTCGAGATACAGTTGGGTGATTGAACCCCAGTCACGTCGTGTATTGATTCCTTTGCAAAGTTTTTTAACCTCCGGAAAATGGATGTACCATATCGCTCCGGAACAATCTCCTGCCCTAGCCATGGGCGTGTTTTGCCATTTTTGTATGACATAAGGCAGCACATGTAAGATGTAACATTGAGTCAACGGGACTGTCGGCGGACATCTATGTATAAGCGAGTCGTCCACCAGTCTTCGTAATGCAGACCACTTAGTTGTATTTTGAACAATCTCTAATGCATCCTTGTTAGACGCACTTGTTAGTTCCTCAAGCCACTGCTTGCAGAGTTCGCGCGCTCCATCTAACTGCTCCACGTCTTCACTAATTCGTATCCACGTTAATTTGATATGTAGGAGCGCTTCTTGTTCTCCCCACACTAGGAGCTGCTCAACAGTCAATTTCTGCATTGCCAGCTCGGGATAAGGTAGATGCACCGCCAAGTAGCGCATCGCCTTTGCATTGTCAACTGGCCATGCTGCGGTGTCCTCGTATCGATATCGGCGAGCGACACCCACACGAGATGCTTTCTTCTCTGTCCACTTTTTGAATGCCTGCGCATTAGCACGATCAAGTCGTGATGCGATTCGACCATCCAGTGCTGGTCGTAGTTGTGGAGATGCTTCCGAAAGAATGCGACTATAAACTTCCATATGCACCGGATTTGATCCTGATACCGGGGTTCTTTTGGGCGGTGCCGGCAGCATGGGGTCATTGACACCATGTTCATGTGCTCCACTTGCATAGACATCCATGCCTAAATCTTCTAAGATGAGCTGTTCTTCAGAACGGGCTGCATCTGGCAACGAAGCATATTCAAATGGTACTCCATCAATATGGGCGAATCCAAGAGTCGAGTGCACGCAATCGAGACGGTCTCGCATACTAGTACCAGGTTGGCTGTCCCACACCGATAATGTTTTGTTCAGGCTGATACCCTGAAACTCGGAAGTTCCCTCCTGGACTGTCAGCATGATCGGCACCACTTGTGCAGTAGCACATTCCCTAAGCAATTGTCGGACTGCTTCGGGTGAGAGTTCTACCTCAATTCCAGTCTCATGCGCGCCTCCATTCTGCATCTCGTAGGTATAAACCGTATATTGATCCACTCTGGTCGCTCCATTGTCTCCAATTGTCCAAACATAAATCGGTTCTCGCGAGAATACTGCCAACGCCCGAAGCTCAATCTATGGTGCTCTAGTTCTACTGGAAATATTTGCAGACGTGCAAACTTGACGGTCTGCTGCGAAGTGAGCATACAATTTAACCGTAGACCCCGTCGAAGTATTTGGTGCCACAGTAGCTGGGTACATCCGGGTGAGCTCTTTGTGAGGTTGCACCAAGTCAAGTTGAATGTCATAACGTAGTCTTAAAAGTAAGTTCAACACATTTCGTTTAATGACATTGAGCGCTCTGGTGTCCTCCTCGGCCATGACAAGTCGGTCTCCATCTGGATTCGAGGTAGCTGCGTAATAAGCTTGATACAGTGACTGTCCATTCTCCGTGAGTTTTACGTGATGACCACCATACTCCTCCATCCAGTTCGTCAATACTTCGTGCATGGAGCTTAATTTCCCTTCGGTCACCTGTCCATCAGGCAAATTGCCGATGCATTCTCCTGATGTCTCCTCCCCATCATTGCTCACAGCAGGACTTTCCTTCGCCAACACTGCAACATCATTACCAATTGAGAGTTCTGTGTCACTATGACCCGATGTTCTTACACCCCGGTCCGCCTCATCGACGTCCATGTCCTCAACTGCGTTTTCCCCACCGGGTGGTTCAATTTCCCCATCAGTAAGGCGGCGGAGTGGGTGCTCCTCCGACCCCCCTTCTATCTCCCCCTTTGAGCCGTCATCATCATCAACGGTTAAGAGTTCGTACGCCGCGCGGGTTTGGCGATAGCGTTCCGATGCAGCAAGTTGCGCGAACGTTTTAAACTTAAGTTTTTTCTTCTTCGGCTTGGTTTTGGTCTCAGTTTTTGCTTTGGGTGCCGATACCCTACCTGCATTTTCCTCGTTGGATGCAGATGTTGTGGAGGGAGAAGCAGCCGTCTTCTTGACTTCATGATCCTCGGTAATGCCAGGGTCGTTACGATGCAACACTAGTGCTTGTGCTGCCCGCTGCGGTTTGTTCTTCGGTGCAAACGATAACCATCATCCGCCACAGATTCTACCATCGGGCTAGTTTCGGAGTTGTGTCTTTGTTGTGACGTGGATGCCTCGGGCTGTGTAGTACGTCCACGAGACGAAAACGGTAGACAGTGTTGGGGAAGCTGGCACTTCCGTAAGTTGTTGTTGCCGATTGTATTGCTTAGTAGGAAGCAAAAGGAAAAGTGAATAACTACGAGGTTTAGACATTCCTGCTCTCGCTACTGCGAGGAGGAAACTCTCCCGTGCGCCATGGTGCTCTCCGAGCCACGGCTTCAAGCAAGTATTGCAGTTACACAAAGTGCAATGAGGGCAAGGCTTTCAACCTGAGCCCCACGCTACAATCCCCCCCCCCAAGCCTTGCTCACAACTTGCTCGCTCAGCCTTGTGGGTCATACCACGTCAGTTTGGTACACTGTATCATGTACATAATCACTATTTCGGTTTAATGACATATATTCTTCTTTCATGGCTACAGCCACATAGACTGTGTCATACGACTAGTAGATCACTGACCTTCCTAGTAGCACTGCTACCAAGACTCTAGCCAAGTTTCAGGCAACCGCCATCAAAACCAAAAGCCTGATCACACTGTGGCCGCCGCAACGGTACTGACGCAGCACCACCGCAGCTCTAACTCGTGACCAACTCCTGGAGCGCCGTCGTCAACTTGCTGTCCTTCTTAGCTTCAACGTAAGCTCGGACCAGCACAGGAACGTCCTGCGTTAGCGTTCGTAGCGGCTCCCACGAGTCCTCGATGGATTCCAATCCGCACCAGCTCACTAGCAGCTCAAACGCCTGGCTTTGTGCATTCCAGCGGTGGTCGACAAGTTTCTCAACTTTGAGGATGATGCCTTGGGCTGCAACATGCCCCAGAAGCTCGTCCGTGACCTTCAAGTCACTGTCGGCATAGAATTTGACCCGAGAAGCGTGCACGTCTTGCTCACTACCCGTGACGAGGTGCCGTACGCGAAAAGAGTGTGAGTCGGCGCGGGTGACAACGTAGGGGCCGATCCATGTCACAAGTAATTTGTTGTGCCGTCGCTCATCGACACGTGACCGCAACACGTAATCACCCACAGAGAAGTTTATCTCTTGGGCTCCCCTGGACTTTCTCCTGTTGAGCAGCTTGATCTTCTCACGCTTGTCGGTAACTGCCCGATGCATGCCCTCAATACTCAGTCGCAACTGCGTCAGCGCTTGCTCGATCGACGCGTTCGAAATCGATACTTCACGCGGTTCTTGGCCAGGTAGGTAAAGTACATAGGCTGGGGGCGGGCACGGTAAACCGGTAAAAACTTCAACCGGGGCTCTGTTGGCCAGTGAGGCCACCGGTGAGTGGTTCATGTTGGCCTGAACGAGTGGCACCAAATTGATCCAATCCTGGTGCGAGATACTGTACTCGAGTATCATGGTGCGTAGAACTTGCAGAATGTCCCTATTCGCACGCTCCACAGAGCCATTCACCCACGGGCAGTAGGCGACGACAAAGTTTTGTTGGCACTTCAGACGTTTGCATAACTCGGTCATCACATGGTTCTTAAAATGCGTCCCATTGTCGCTGAGCCACTACGAGGGGATGCCGAAACGACTGTGCCATCCCAATAGGCCTTCAACTGTAACTTCACTGGTAGGAGTGTCACAGGGTACCAGCTCGCAAAAATGGCTGAAATTGTTCTTCATCGCTAACAGGTATTTGCATGTACCAAATCCTTCCCGAGATAAAGAAAGTCGAAGTGGAGGGCTTTATTGCGTGTATCAGCCCGGTACAGTTCACCCCATGGTCGTGGGATAATCTTACCCCCTTTTGTATGCAGGCACAGCAGGCAGGAGCGCAGGAATCGCCGCACGATCTTGGCCAAGCCTTCGATAGTAAACGCCCGTTGAAGATGGTTCAATACTACCGCCTCGCCACGGTGCCCCTGCGTCCCGCAGTGCGCAATGATCAACAGTCTTTGCACGAGCCCTGTTGCGACTGCCGGAATCCAAATAGTGCTGCCGCACCACAGCACACCATTGTCATCTCGCTCACAACCAGTCGGAGCTGCACTAGCATGTGCCGCTTGCGTCGAATCAATTTCCGTCAACGTCGGCCAGACAAACCCGTCCTGGTCCAACGGACGTAGCAATGGTCGACGTTGAGCACGAGCCTGTAGCCGGGTAACTCGTTTGAACACAGTCGTGGTCGCAGTAACACTGCCGCCCCACCGACTAGTCAGGTCGGCCCACAAGTTGTTGGTCCCTTCCATGTGGACAATCGTGTAACGAAACTCCATAAGCTTAACGGACCAGCGAAGCAGTTTGCCTCTCACGTGCTTCTTAATCTCCTGACCAGGGGCGAAAACGTGGATGAGGTTGCGGTGGTCACAAAAGACCTTAAACCCACCGGGCCGCAGCAGAACGTAGTCGAGGTCTTCGCACGAAAGCACAATAGGGTAGCCTTCCTTTTCGATGACGCTCCAATGCTGTTGCGATCCATGGAAAGTGCCGCCCTTGCAGATCAGCAGCTCATGCGCTTGGTCGGTGACGGCCACACCAGGTTTCCACACAGCCACTTGCGTAAGGATGGAGGCCCACCTAACGTCGCTAGCGTCCACAAACAAGCAGAAGGTTGCGCCATCGCGAGGGTATGCGAGCTGCGCTGACTGCTGCAACAGCATCTTCACCTGGTTGAAACTGTTGACCTCTTTCTTATTCAGATCTACTGCAATCCCCGATGCAACGCGCTTCGTCTTGCGCTTGCCGTTCAACGGCACGTCCAGACACTGCTGTAGGGGCTGGACCACGCGTGCATAGTCTATCGGGGAGTCGCGCATCCAGTTGGTCGCGCAGATGAACTGTTGAAGCTGCCCTGCCGTCCGCGGCAGCGGCATAGCTGTGAGTCCCTCGATCCTCTTCGGGTCGTGGCGAATTCCATTCTGGTCGATTACTTTCCCGCACCACGTCACATACTGCTGATAGAGCGAAGACTTCTTCAAACTCAACTTCAGTCCAAACTCGTGCGCGAGGTCGAACAGTTTCTCCAATACCAAGAGGTACTGGGCAATGGTGTCCGCAAAAAGTAGTAAATCATCAATCCAGATGAGCAGGTATTCATTGTAGCGGGGCTACACATTCGGCTAACCTCACCTTAGTGCGACACGCACTAAGTGGATACATTCAGGTGGGCCACATTGCAGTGTGGTCACCATTCATAATAGGAAGCAGTCCTATTGGTCAGAAAGCAGGGTCTTTCTACCAGTAATACTCAAGCATTAGGTCAGGGTTTCTGCCAACCACTCGTTGGCAGAACCCCTCTTTATAGATATCAGTTTTAGGAGGAAAGCCACAGTTAACAAACAATTCAGTTCTCATTTTACCGCAAAAGCTACTATTTGTACCTTTATTTAGATCTAATTATACTTGTGGATACAAGTATACTTAATCTAAGTTAAATACACCTTACGCTTCCTCATACACGTGCGCTCACGTGTAAGCTAAAGTATTGGGCTAAGTAAGCCCATTACACCTGGTAGCACTTTGTAGTCCGTCCAACGACCGACTAATTACGTATTGAATGAAGTTCGATACGGGGGCCGAGGACCTGCCTGTGGACACGAGTATGTCTACTGGTAACCCAAACACGGGTGCAACGCATGTTGCACGCGAAGACTGTCTCCACCTGGCGGATCCAGAGTGGGAGGCGCTCCAACGACTGTCGACGGTCATTGGAGAGGCGGCCGTAGCAACAATGCTACGCACGCTGTCGCCGACAGAGCAACACGGTGTTGCTCTAGGCTTCATCATGAAGGAACAGCGCGAGACCGCTGCTCGCGCTACGGTGTCGACTCCGTCCACACCGCGCGTGGAGTCATTGAAACTCCACGTGAACAGCTATGTTGGAAGAGAGGGCGAGCCTCTCCTCCGTTGGCTTGTCGAAGTCGACACTGCCATCACGGCTCGACGTATCGTCGACCCGTTGTCGAAGGTTGCGTTCGCCATGTCATGCCTTGGCGGACGAGCAAGGAGTTGGGCGTACGGACGCCGACTCACTGACCCTACGTGCTTTAGCACGTACGAGGTGTTCAAGGAGGAGCTCAGACAAGCGTTTGAGCCCCCGTAGAATGAGTTCAGATCGAGGGCTGAGTTCCTCGACCTGCAACAGGGCAAGCATGACGTGCATGCTTACGCTCAAAGGGCGCGGTACTTGGTCTCGAACATCGTGACCAACCCGATAGACGAGGCGACAAAGGTCGTCACGTTCATGAAGGGCCTGAAAGATGGTCCTGTGAAGACCTATCTCTTCCGAGAGTACCCAAGTACTCTCGAGTCTGCAATTACCCTTGCGATGCAAGAAGAGTTTAGCCTGCGACAGGCTAAACTCCATGTGAACGTCCCGCGGCCGATGCCGCGACCGATGGTAAAGCCGACGGGAGGTCCCGAACCAATGGACCTCTCGAGTGCGACGGCTGCTGGATCTCAGCAGCGTCGTGGACCAGCAAATGTCCGCTGTTTCCGATGTGGAAACAACGGTCACTACGCCCGTGAATGCACAGCACCTGTGCAGGCGGCCAAGGGCCGGCGTGGTATCACCACGGGCAATAAAAAAACTAGAACAACCAGCAGGCGCGGGGCGCCCTGCTGGTGATGCAGTCGAGCGTGTCGATATTGGACACGCCGTATTAAAGAGTGCTGCCCCCAGTGAGAGTCACTCTCACTGTAAGAAGCAGGATGACAGGCCTAACCTTGTCATCCTGAAGGTTAGCTCGAAGAGAGAGAGAGGTCTCTTCGTGCGTTGGTGGATTGTGGTGCGTCGAACAATTTTGTTCGACTGCAGAGCCTAGCGAGGCTTGACTTCGAGGTAGTTCCACTTCCTCGAAGTCTATTGGAAGTAATACTGGCAACGGGTGTCGTTGTCAGAACCGAGAAGCGTGTCGTACGCGTACGCTTCTCGTATCGGGAGAAGATGTTCGTAGACGAACTTATCGTGCTTGACTTAGACGATAAGTTCGACATGGTACTGGGCATGCAGTGGCTTGCGCGGCATGATCCGGTGATCGACTGGACGAAGCACACGATCGTGCACTTCGGGAGTAGCAGCGCGACAGTGAGCGATGGCCCTGTCGGCGCAGCACGTGCACCTCGCGGTGCACGCGACCCACCAGGAGAGACAGCGCGACGCGCGGCTGTCTCCGGTCACCCCGCGCGGACACCGACGACTGAGAGAGATGTCGGGAGAAAATGTGAGTCGAATCAGGAGACTCAGACTCGATCGGACTTGAGAGGTTCTCGAAGCGTCAAGAGTGACGCGGTCGTGTCGACTATTAGTGTCGACACACAAGTTCAACAAGAGGAGCCAGTCACTATTAAGGACAGTGACTCGGGCGCGCCAGCTCAGGGAGCTGATGCGATTGGCTCAAACGTCGAAAGACGCTCCGCCGTCAGGCGTCGAGGTAAAGAAAGCGCACCGGCTCTGGGAGCCGACGCTGCAGGCAGCGCGGACGGTTGCAAACGTCCCGCACCGGAAATGCTTGCGTGCTCGCGTGCAGCCGGGCTGCACGACGAAGCGGTACGCGATCAAGCAGGGCTTGATTGCGTGCGCCCGCGGGAAGAACCCGCCGGCGACAACAAGAAACGCATTGCGTGCTCACGTGCAGCCGGGCTGCACGAAGAAGCGATACGTGATCAAGCTGGGCTTGATTGCGTGCGCCCGCGGGTTGAACCCGCCGGCGATCAAAAGGAAGATCTGTCCGCGGCCGGGCCCGGACAAAACAAGACGCGCGGAACCGGGTTCCGCACAAGAAGCGAACGGCGCAAGCGAGCAAAGCTGCGCAAGTCTCGGTCAGGGACCGAGGCGTTACTCGCAGTGTCTGCCGGGCAGACACAGGAACTGGAGACGACCGTCGAGACATTGAGTGTCTTGACGCGTACGAATACTGGTCTCCAGTATAAGAAGATGAAGTTGGAGAACCCTCCAACGTTGGCGTCGGAGTTGACTTCGCTTCCAGTCACGAGCTGGAGGCGCTTCGCCCGCGACCTGCACGATGAACGCATCGAGCAGATTTGCATCCTCTCGGATGTCGAGAGGATGAAGTGTGAAGCGGAAGAGTTGAAACAGCTCGTCGCTGAGGGTGTCGACGCCCTCAGCGCCAAGTCGAAGAAGGAACGCTTCGACGAGCAGAGCTGGGACTCGTTGAAGTCGAGCCCCTTCTACGAGGTCCTGCGTGAGTACAGAGACGTACTCCCGGACGATATCCCTGCGGAGTTGCCGCAGGACAAGGGTGTTCAGCACGAGATTGATCTCGTGCCGGTAACGAAGTATTGCGTGACGCGGCAGTGGCCACTGCCGCGAGAGCAAGTCAAAGCGATCGACGACTTCTTTGAGAGTCGTCGCAAGGCTGGGCAAGTGCGGGAATCGAAGTCCCCGCACAGCGCGCCTACATTCTGTGTCAAGAAGGCACAGGGCGGGTGCCGCATCGTCCACGCTTATAACAAGCTGAACGACGCAACGGTACCGGCGCAGACGCCGATACCGCGAAAAGATGTGATCATCGATTCGATGGCTCTGAGCACTATCTTCAGTGCTCTGGATCTGAGAGACGGATTCTGTCAGATCCTCATGCGTGAGAGTGATATACCTCTCACGGCGGTGAGCACTCCGAGCGGTATGCTCTGGGAGTGGCTTGTAATGCCACAGGGATTAAAGAATGCCCCTGCGACGTTCAACAGGTGCGTCACGCACTTGTTGCGCTCGGTGTGCGACTTCGCACCGAGCTATTTCGATGATGTGTTCATCCACAGCCGGGCTGTGGGCGGGAAGTCGGAAGTGGAGATGCACAAGGAACATCTCCGCAGGTTGTTTGCACTCATGCGCAAACACAAGCTCTACGCGAACCTGAAGAAGTGTATCTTTGGGGCTAACGAGATACCCGTCCTTGGGTGTCTCGTAGGGAAGAACGGCGTACGCCCTGACCCGGGAAAGGTCAGAGTGATCAATGAATGGCCTACGCCTTCAGATGTCAAGGAACTGAGGCAGTTCCTTGGACTCGCTACGTACTTATGCAAGTACGTGAGCAACTACGCGGGCAAGATTCGCCCGCTGTCGCAGCTCCTAAAGAAGGACGCTGCATGGGTTTGGACTGCTGAGTGTCAGCAGGCCTTTGATGCAGTCAAGCAGGGCTTGACTGAGGCGCCGATCTTGGCGGTGGCCGACCAAGATCGCCCGTTCCACGTCGTGTGTGACGCGTCCGATTTCGCAATCGGATGCGCTCTAATGCAACACGATCACGAGGGACGTGATCGCGTGGTCTACTATCAGTCGCGTCAGCTGAAACCAGCTGAGCGCAACTACCCGGTACATGACAAGGAACTCCTTGCCATGAAGTATGCACTCGCGAAGTTTCGAGTGTATCTACTTGGGAGTAGACCTTTTGTGGTCTACACCGACCACACATCATTGCATACGGCGATCATGTCGCCGCACATCTCACAAAGAATGGCGAAATGGCTCTCATTCTTTGCGGAGTACAACTTCCAGGTTGAGTACAAACCTGGAAGGTTGAACGTTGTGGCCGACGCGTTGTCGCGTCGACCTGATTATGCGGTGCACAAGGCCGACGCCAATGCAATTGGCGTCGCACGGACGTCTACTCCCTCGTCGTCTTTGTTAGACGACGTGAGGTCCGCATACACGAAGGATGCGGACGCGAAGCAGTTGTTGGACTACTTCGCTGCTCCTTCTGACAAGACTCGTCAGAAGTTAGCGAAACATCTCCGTGCACGTGTACACCGTTATCGTGTACACAATGGACTGTTGCTTTACAGCGCAGTCGACGACAACGCTGATCGCATTGTCGTGCCGGACGATAATGAGCTGAAGCTCAGGATCACTTACGAGTATCACGATGCCCCGACGTCGGGACATCAAGGCCGTGAGAAGACATACATGCTTCTCACGCGTGACTTCTATTGGAGTCACCAGTACAAGTGGGTACGCAAGTACGTTCGTGCTTGCGAAGTTTGCCAGCGCGTGAAGCCTGCGCCCTTCTCGCAGGCTCCACTTCAGTCACTACCGACTCCGTCGGAGTGCTGGCAGTCCATCTCAATGGACTTTGTGTTTGGTCTTCCGCCTGATAACAAGCGGAGGACTGGTATTGTGGTCTTTGTTGACCGATTCAGTAAGATGGTGCATCTTGCTGCAGTACCCGCCGAAGTGACAGCCCAGCAGACGGCACGTCCGTTTGTTGAAATGGTGTTTAGCCACCATGACATGCCGATCGACATTGTCTGATCGTGATCCGCGCTTCACGGCGCGTTTCTGGCAAGAAGTGTTTGAACTTCTTGGCACACAGCTGTCCATGTCGACTGCGGATCATCCGCAGACCGTCGGACAAACTGAGCGCGTCAACCGGGTCTTGGTTATCCACAGGACACACACCGTTCTACGTGAACGCCATGAGGCACCCACGCGTACCGAGCGTACTCGGTGCGGTAGCTCCTTCCTTAAGTGGGGGGGGGGTATCCGGTTTTAACGAAACCGAATGAGCCCGCTGATACGAGCAACATCTCAGCTGTGTCGACACGGGCACGGACTGCGCGTAGTCCAATCGACGAGAGCACAATGTCTACGCCGGGCCTAGACACTCTCAACAACAACAACCACACACAGGCCGGGCCTGCAGTGAACAAGAACAACGGGTTGAACAAGGAGTTCAACTGGAAGGCAATGGACTTTGACCAACGCCGCCAAGCCGTAATACGGTTTGCGCAAGATGCTATTGCAGCTTCTGTCGATCGACAGAAGCTCAACGCAGACAACAATGGCAGAGGAAACACAAATGAATTCAAAGTGGGTTCATTAGTTCTGTTAGCTACACAGAACCTAGCTAAACATGCAGTTTCCGACTTCGGAGCAAGCAAGCTTGCCCCGCGCTTCATCGGGCCATTCACCGTGTTGGCGAAGCATGGCAACGCGTACACGTTAGCCATACCGTCCATCATGCGCCTCCACCCAACCTTTTACGTTGGGCGGCTGAAGCCGTACTTGCAACACGAGTCACCTACTCCCGGTGACTCGGCGCGATCCTCGTCTCGAGCGCGGATACGCGATCCGTCAGGCGGGCAACGAGCGTCCCCAAGGGAAACTCGCTGGATTGGCCAGCGAATCTTTGATCATCAGACCCGGACCCAAGGTCCGGTTCATTTTCGTATTCGTTGGTTAGGATACTCTCCTGACCACGATACGTGGGAGCCGCGGAACGTCCTGATGAGCGACGTTCCGGAAATGGTGACGGAGTACGAAGCCCGCCACCAGCAGCTCCGCCGAAGGGCGTAAAACTTGAGCGAGAGCTGTAGTCGCCTACAGCCCTCGGCTGAGTGTTGCGCTCACCCCCAGCACTCTCGGACGACAACTGCGTGATTAACTTCTCACGCAGTGTCTTCAACTCCACGGGCACACTAACACCAGTGTACCCGAGAAGGTCCCGTTCAGAAAGTCGCACTGCCCCGGGTTGGCACTGCGCGCACGCAACGCCAGACGGCACTGCGCACGGAATCCCCGCCTCGACTGCACCTTCGTGCAGCCGCAAAATCTTGGGCCGCTTCGAGAAGCGCTCGTAGCGCTCACCCGCAGAGCGGACTCGCTCACGGTAACCAGCCGGGTCGCGGTTGAAGTTCTCAACGAACGCGCCCCAGCTTTGACAGAGTGCCTCCCACTCTGTCACCTTGCTCTCACGGGAAGTCTTCTTATTCCCGTAGAATCGGAGCTCATGGAAGAGCCCGATGTAATAATCACGTCTTTGATCCGTCGCCGGATCAAAGTCGAGCTCCTTGGTGACATCGTCATCAACGATGGCGCTGCAGGAGTACAGCGCGTACTTGCTGACCGGCGTGGTATTGCCGTAGCGAGATCGGATCTCGCTCGGAGACGGCATCCACGGGTCGCGCACCGGCTTAGTGCGCGACGTCACAGTCGCAGATGGAGTGGAGTCGTCATCGTCTCCACCCCGCGGCGTAGACAACGCCCCAGCATCTGCGAGCGGCCTATCGCTGCCGCTACGCGAGCGCTTGGAACTCGAAGCGTCCGAGTCGTCCTCGCGAGGACGACGAGTCCCCACGCTAGCTTCATCGCGCCCTGTGGACGAGGAGTCTTGCTTCTCCTCGCCCTCCTCCATGTCGACATCATTGTCGACATTCAAGTCATCCATGCCATCGAAGAGGGTTTCGTTGGCATAGGTGACTTTGCGCGCCTTGTGATACTCCCCAACCGAGATGGTACGCTTGGGGGAGCTTTGCGTCGTCACAGAGGAAGTGACGACGGACGCCGAAGAGGCTGGAGATGCGACAGTCGTCGCTGTGTTGGCGACGACTGTGTTGCTTGCTGCAGGTGCAGCAAGCTCGTCGGAAGTCTGCGTCGTTGGCGTGCTCATTTCGAAATGAGCACGATGTTCTCTCCGAAGAAGACTTTGGATTGATGTGTCGAGACCGGCACATCAAGTCCTAACGGGGGGATGGTGTAGCGGGGCTACACATTCGGCTAACCTCACCTTAGTGCGACACGCACTAAGTGGATACATTCAGGTGGGCCACATTGCAGTGTGGTCACCATTCATAATAGGAAGCAGTCATATTGGTCAGAAAGCAGGGTCTTTCTACCAGTAATACTCAAGCATTAGGTCAGGGTTTCTGCCAACCACTCGTTGGCAGAACCCCTCTTTATAGATATCAGTTTTAGGAGGAAAGCCACAGTTAACAAACAATTCAGTTCTCATTTTACCGCAAAAGCTACTATTTGTACCTTTATTTAGATCTAATTATACTTGTGGAAACAAGTATACTTAATCTAAGTTAAATACACCTTACGCTTCCTCATACACGTGCGCTCACGTGTAAGCTAAAGTATTGGGCTAAGTAAGCCCATTACATTCATGCAGTAGCTCCGCGAAACAATCCTCCATCGATACTTGAAAATGCAGAGCAGAATCGCAACTTCCTTGCATGACACGATTCGGCGTAAACACGCCCTCATCGGTCATGTAAGGGAGAATTTCACGGCTCTCCTCAGCCACCGCAAGTTGCCAAAAACCCCAGATGAAATCGAACAAACCGTAATGCTTCTTGCCTCGCGCCCGCTCCAGCTTGGTTTTCAGATTGGGCATGAGGCCGGCAATCGCCTCAGTCATCGCATTTAGAGGCTTGTAGTCGACAGCCTGACGGAACTCGTCCGATTTCGGCTTCCGGAGAGGTAGAGCAGCACACGCCCACCGGCTTCTGGGGTTCTTGTATACCCAACCCAGTTCGACTAGTGTCTTGTTAAAATCCCGGAGGAACGCGCTCTGTAGTCGTGCGTACTGACGCGCTTTGCATCGGAACGGCTTCGCGTTTTCTTTCAGCCGCAATTTGTATGGGGGGGGGGCTTAGCAGGAGGATCATCACGCAGAACCAAGCGCCAAATGTCGTGCTTCAACGCAATGCGCCTTAGCTCATTCACAAATTCCACTGGAAAGTCGTTCTCTAGTGCTGCCTCAATCAGCCGCTCTACCCCCGCACGAATCTCATCATCATCACCGAGTCCAGACCAAGCATCGTCCTCGACATCAAAATGATCATCGTCTTGCTCCAGCCTGTTGTCTGCGAGTTGTTCCAGTTGACGGCTGACATCAATGCCCAACGAGAGCAGTACATCATTGCCGACAATAAACTCGTCCTCGTACTCTTCGATGATAAGGCAAGTAACGGGATCGGCGGGTTCCACGGGGCCTGCAGCAGTATGCAGTCGGATGTGCAGTCGAACGGACTCACGAGCCTTCACATCATGCCCGCCGACGGCTTTGCCCACCACCGGCTTCTGCAGCGGCTCTACCTGCACGCCAGAGCCCAGCCGAACGAGCTTGTCAAAGTTTCGGCGACTAATCAAACACCAGTCAGAGCCAGTGTCTGCACAGTACCGCAGCTCAAGGACGTCGTTCAACTTGATGGTGAGCACACCACCAAGGCGCTCCTTGATGCGTTTCATCCGCGTTTTGTCCACTCGGTTCGAGTGGAACTTCTTGGGTAGCTCTATTTTCTCTTCATCAGTTGCATTCGGGCACGCCGCAACGTAATGCGCACCGCCGCACTTCAGACATCCATCTCTTGGCACGGCCGGTCGCACTTTTTCCATCGGCGCTTTTGACGCCGCTTTCACCACTCGATTTGCATCGCCGTTGCGAGTTTCCTTTGGCCTAGCAGAGCCACGGTGGCCAGCGCCACGCATGTTCGCCAAAACATTACGTCCCTGCAGCCTACGAACCTTCTCCGTCTTGGTAAATTGCTCATCATAACGGGCTCGCTTGCGGCGCAGGAAGTCGCGATCTTGCTCGAGAGCTTTCGCCAAGATCAGATCATGCAGCTTGCATTCGTTCTTGAGCGCAGCCGGTGCTTGGAAACTAATTGCGGTTTTCACCTCCAGCTTCAGCTCGCTTGGCGACAGAGACTCGATCAAAAGCTTGCACTTCTCTTTCGAGCCGTGCTCACCCTCAAAACAAGCCACGAGGCCATTTTCCTCAATGAGTTGGTTGCACTGCATGAAGTACTTCAGCACACGCTCGCTCACATCCGACTCGGACATGTCGAGCCTTAGCTGTTTGCTGAACAGGCGATCAACGTCAGGGAGGGTGTCGTTCTTGACGC
The DNA here is from genome assembly GCA_033557925.1 of Phytophthora x cambivora. NCBI lineage: Eukaryota > Oomycota > Peronosporomycetes > Peronosporales > Peronosporaceae > Phytophthora > Phytophthora x cambivora. The sequence goes on from JAUCEB010000034.1 coordinate 356,042, forward strand.
GCTGTAGTATAGCCCGGACTTCCGCCATAATCCGATCATCCGTCACATCGTTCTTGGACAGGCCACCCCAGCGGTAGGTGCATAGCGCACGCAGCAACTTCTCGTCGATGGTGCTCTTGACGCTCTACTTCAGGCGCTCATAGAGCTCTTCATCACCTTTGCTGCGGGCTTTGACGCTTTCTTCGTACTCAGTACGGGCTTTCCTCCACTCGACTAAAGCTGAGTGAGACATCGACGTAATTCGAGGTGCGACCACCGGAATGAGCAGCGGGACGCCCACCGCACTGGTCTCGTCTGCAGCGACGGACTCGTCTTCAGCGGTCTTGTCTCGGTGCATCTTCATCGTGTGAACGGAGGTTCACTAAAGTCGACTTTGCAGTACGTCCACGAGACGAAAACGGTAGACAGTGTTGGGGAAGCTGGCACTTCCGTAAGTTGTTGTTGCCGATTGTATTGCTTAGTAGGAAGCAAAAGGAAAAGTGAATAACTACGAGGTTTAGACATTCCTGCTCTCGCTACTGCGAGGAGGAAACCCTCCCGTGCGCCATGGTGCTCTCCGAGCCACGGCTTCAAGCAAGTATTGCAGTTGCAACTGCAACTGCAACTTGTGCCAGCTGATAAGAGACTGCAACCGCAGTAACTACCAAAATGCAATGAGGGCAAGGCTTTCAACCTGAGCCCCACGCTACAGGCTGCTGTGTTTCCTCCACGTGAATCGGTGCTAGCGGGATATCATCAATGTTGTTTCCTGTTGAGTGTGCCATGTTGAAGCTCTGCAATTGTTCGAGGGGGCCATTCAGGAATTCTGTGTCAACATAGTTACTGGGATTGAAGTGTACTGGATCAGGTAGAGATCCCGTAAACTTCCGCGATCGTGTTGCACGTGAGCTAGCCAGCCTCAATGGCGGAACCTTGCACCTACTATGATGATGGTGTGGGTTGAAGCATCTCATGCACGGCGGCGATGGGAGCCGCTTAAAGTGATGAACGAACACATTTGATTCTTGCACCACAATGCATGTCACCCCTCGAAGGACATATGGACAGTCCATGTCTGAGAATAGAAGTGTCCAGTAATCGTTATCTGCTTCGTTCAACCCATCCAATCCACGCTGCCGAATGTCGATCACTCGGTTCCCCGTAATGCCGTTAAAAACAGTCATGACTGTAAAAGGGTCTAAGTTGGAAACTCTAAGCACATTAACATCATAGTGTTGCGCAACTTGGGGGGGGGGGGGGGGGGGGAGGTTTGACACCTGGCTGTGCTGCTCTAGCACTCTCTAGTACTATTGCTCCAGTTCGAAATCTCGAAGCCGCGCCTTCCCAAGGTTTGGACATTCTTTTTGAAGGGAATACAAACGACATGGTGTTGAGTCCGGCAAAGGATATGCGAAGTGCGTCCGTCATCAAGCGCTTCATCAGCATGTTTCCCTGTTCAGTGCCCCCGTTTGTCTCGTGCAGTTCACGCAAAATACACTTCTTCTTCAGATACGTACCTACCTGTAAGTTTGAACCAACGTTAGCAACGAGCGTGAATTCAATATGACGCTGGTGATATGCCAACATGCCCGTTCGCTTGAGAGTTGTCGCGGTGCACATTAAAAACGTCGGTGGAGCGGGTAGATCCAGGTCACCCGTCATGTAGGCTGCAAATGCTTGTTCTTCATCAGCCGTCATCGTGCGAAGATGAGCGTCGTTATGGAGCGGATAAACCGCGGTAGGAAAAAAAGCCGCTTCATATCACCAGTCAAGACGTGAGCAAGTGGAGGTGACCAAGTTTTGGCCATCGCTGCCTTGATTCGATTCGTGACCTCTGGATCCCAGCCTTCGAGTCGCGGGATGGGGATTATAGGTTCAACAGGGTTGATATCTGCACTGCTGCTGTATCCCCTTGCGCAGCAGGCTTTCAAAGGGTGCTTGCGGCGTCTTTATTATTAGTACCGTGATGTTGCGCGTTCGTTTCCCGGCGATGCTTCCCCTTAGCCGTCATGCTCGTGTCGCCGCCAGGATCAGGTGGTCGTCGCGGCGGAGGGCCCGGTCCTGCGCTTGACACGGTAGCCATCGTGTCCACGATGATAGGAGTCTCGCTGCAAGTGGCTACTTCGCCGAGTTGTCCCGAGGAGATCAGAGAGCGCAGGCGAAGAGTTGGTGTCGAAAAGACGCAAGTTTCAATTCACCTGTCTAAATCGAGACCAATTTAGAAGTGAATAGCATAACGGTTTGTATGTAGCATGTGTTGAAGCCACGTTGTCTGTAGCTGCAAAGGCTAGACCGGTAGCTACAGAAACGCCAATTCTCATTCAATATAATTACCAGGGCGCGAATATTTAGATAATAATGTGGAAGAGCATTGAATCCGTTGTACTTTGGTATTACCTGCTGTGGTTCCGATGAACACAAAATAATTCAGCATAATCGAGAGCGAGGCTGAGCACCAAAAATTAATATCTGCTGACAAGCCACGTAGAGTTAGTTAGTGTATAATTACGCCGTCATTTACTTCTGCTGTCAAGAAATTTGTGCCTCGTTTCAAATCATCCGCCAAACGGAGACCTGAAGATGCTGAGTTCGACATTCGTAGGTTGCTTCCTGAAGCTACAATTATTTATTGCATCTGCTTGCAACGCTGAATTCCGTATTCACAAACGAACACAGCCGCCTTGTGGTAGTAATTTTGTGGAAATTGCTCCTGGTACAAATTTTTTAAACCATTCCGACACATTACACTGGAATTTTGCTGCTTGCTATTTCAAACATACTGCAACGTCGCTCAATTTTCACAAAATGAACACAGCCGGTTTGTGGTAGCAATTTAGTGGAAATTCTCACAAAACGAACACAGCCGGTTTGTGGTAGCAATTTAGTGGAAATTCTTCCTTGAACACAAAATTTAAAACTGTGCCGACACATCATACTGGAACTTTGCTGGCTACTTCAAACATGTTGCTAAACTTTCACAAACGAAAACAGCCGGCCTGTGGTAGCACTTTTATGGAACTTGTTCCCGGTACACAAAATTTAAAACTGTTCTGACACAATATATTGGAACTTTGCTGGTTGCTTCTTCAACAAATATAATGCAACGTTGCACAACTTCAACAACAAAACCAACGGTCTCAACAACCATTGGCTGCCCTAAAGCATCAACTATTCGCAGAAAGAAGTTCACACCCATTAGTTTCTATGGTTCGACAGGTAATGACGAAACCGCCGTCATTTCAAATTCTGCAACAAAGGACGCAGTGTGGTTCATGCGTCGTATGCGCTCAGGCGTCTCAAGCAGAATGCGCGAGGCTGCTATCAGCTCTGATTCAAGCTCAGGTTCGGAGGAAGAATGGCAACCAGGCTATGGGCACAAAGCGCTGTCCGGGGTCAAGACAAAGTCCCAGTCGGCGTCCGATTCCCAGTCTAGCTCGAAGTCTGTGTCCGGGTCCGAGTCTAAAGATTCTGATTCTGAGTCTGAGTCTAAGTCTGAATCCGAGTCCGTGTCCGTGTCCGAGTCCAATTCGGAATCGGAATCGGAGCTGGACTCTGAGTCCGAGTCACCGTTGCAGACACTACCGCAACCGTCCCCGCAACAACACCGCCTAGACAGTAGGGGATACCTGCGTTTGCACGGGTATGTACCGGCTAAACTGTGCAAGCGTCTCCGGGCTGCAGCAATGAAGCTGAAACGTTCATCTTGGAGCTCACTGATTGGAGAAGAGGGGAAAATGGACAAGTATCGAATATTTGCCCCGGCGCCGAAGAAACTCACGAAAAACGTGTACAAAATTATCAAGGAGGGATGCCAGACATTTTTCCCGAACTCCAGGTCTAGGAAGTGGATTTTCCTGTTGTCGTTACCTGGTGGCAAGCCCCAACCCGCCCACCGAGACTTTTTGACCGTTTCAAACAAGATCGACCTGTATGACAACTCTAGTTTACCAGCCTCGGTTATCATCGGTTTACAAGACGACAGCTTCATATACGGCTATGAGTGGAATCGGCAGGTTGCACTGGAGAGTGAGAAAGAGAAAATAGAGTTTGGTGAGGGGGATGTGCTTATTTTTCGTGGAGATTTTATTCACGGTGGTGGAGACTACACCACAAGAAACGTGCGTGTTCACGTGTTCTTGGTCCCTGCCAACACACTGCAGAAAAAGATCCGGAAGTCAAACAGCATCACGTTGGTTTGTGTGATTCCCAAGAAAATACCTACAGAAGAATCGAAGGAGTGCGAGTGTATTGCTCGCGGTTGCGGACAAATATTCAATTCTGGGTCTGCAATGAGGAAGCATACGCGTGCGCAGCACAACTTCCGTTTTATTAAGTACCCGAAGCATATCAAACAACCGCCGCGAATCACTAAAAAAACTACGGCTTCATCGGCAACGGAACTTGGTAGTACGTCGGTTCCAGCGAAGACGTCGAAGTTGCGGCGGAAGGAGAAAAATGAACCAAACTCCTACGAATATGAAGAGAAAGCAGCCCCTAAGAATCCGAGACGTTAAGTCTACGCCACTGCAGGACGCAAGAAGAAAAGACAGAGATCGGAGTAGAGATCGGAGCAGGTCAGCGGTCGAGCTGAGTGCCGCCATAAGCTATAATGCAAGCACCAATCCATATCGCAGCGGTTCTGACATGGGCAAATTTACGTTACTTGTTTATAGAAGAGAACTAACTACAGGCATAAGCGTAGCAGGTGATGCTGTATCATTGCTAGATGCTGAGCAGCTAGAAAATACTCCCTCAGCAGTACCTGACACTTGCAGAATGAACCTCTGCAAGATCTTCGCGCACCTCGCTTTGCTGTAGCTGGCCGTGATCTCCGCTAACGCAGACCCCCCCCCCCCGACACGAACTTCGTGGTTCGATAGAACAACGCTCTGCGCAACCTGAAGGCGGCAGGGATGGGCGTGGTTGTCTCCACTCCCACCTCAACCAGCAGAGCTCAACGACCGCGAACACTCCGTCAACCGAGACAACGACCACTTCATCGGACACGACTACGGCTTCCTCGCCGTCCACTTCAACCGCCTCGACGGGTGCCACGACGCAAGGGGTCGACACGACCATGCAGGGAACATCAACCAACACCGGAGCCAATACCAATACAGGTACTTGGGGAGGAACCACCACTGGCTGACACTGCTACCACTGGCGGCACCGACACGTGGGGTGCTGGTACAGGCACCACCGAGTCTGCCGAGACACCTTGTGCCAGCGGTGACTCTGATACGACGGGAACGTGGGGAGTATCTGGCACCGACACCACCACGTGTCAGCAGACGACAGGAACTTGGCACCCTTGACCACCTCGCCCGTCGTGCCTTCCATGCCGATGAAGTTTCCCTCGCGCACTTCGGCGCCACTCGTTGTGCGCACGCGCATCGGCTTGGTGGTCGCGCGGACCGGCAGTGCCCGCTGTCGTTCCAACTACGGGCTCTTCGAGCTGGAATGGACGAACACGACTCGTCTGGGGATCTTCGCCAAGGAAGACATACCTCCGCTCCGTGAATTAACAATTTGCTACCGCAAGGCCAATCTGTCGCTGTTTATGTGCCTATGCGGACACGAAAACTGCATCTAAAAGCGCCCGTACTGCTCACAGATTAGGGTAGCTGATCGCACTACGATCCGATCTTCATATTCACAGTCCAGTCGTCCTCTAGTGTCGATATCAATTCACCTTGCCCCGGCCCACATGCTTATTCTATAACGTCGGGCAACACCTAGCGCGAGCTGTCTAGCATCTCTGTGTGATGCCATGCTGAATCCCACCTTGATGATTTGTCTTGCCGCCGGCTTCATTGCGAACAGCAGGAACACCACCTCTAATGCGACGTACGACTCCACCTTTAGCACCACCTCGATCACCTCGCGCCACCCCATAACAAACCGCCTCACTGGTTGCCGCCTACTGCGACCTGCCCCATCCTGTGGCCCTCAGGGACCGCTGAAATTCCACCTCAACGTTTGCTCGTCGCCGACTTTGAGACGGACAGGAACGTCTACTCGAATGCTGAGCGCGACGCCACCTCGAACGCTCCGGCACCTGAACTTCTGCTTGCCGCCAGCCGCAAAGCACGCACGAACGCCGCCCCCGACGCGTCGGGCCATGAGCAATCGCCTGTGGGGTGCCGCACAGAGCACTACACCGCTCTTGGCCAGCCGACGCTGCTGTAGCCCCGTGCGGGGTAGCCTTCGCTGCAAGGCGGGCACGAACGCCACTCCCGACCCGACGCGCGACAAGCAACCGCCTGCGGGGCGCTGCGCAGAGCACAACACCTTCCTCGACCGACCAACAGTACACCACGCGTCGGCGCTCCGACTGCTAAATTCGTCTGCCGAACTGACCTGTCTATGGGGCTCGTAAGAAATAAAAATGATGAAACGAGCCTTACAAAACATGTACCGCTGTACCACTTGAACCTGGGGAAGCCATAGTGAAAGCAAGAGGACAAGGAGTCCGATGAATTTCGCAAGATCAGAGCTAGCCCGGCGATGGTCAGTCTTGGTCATACTTCAAGAACATGATGGAAATCGCGCTTGAGGAAAAGGGAGTACTCAAGTATGCGACGGGCGACAAGACGTTGGCGGTGGGAGCGAACGATGCTGAAAAGAAGACGTTCGGCGACACCCAGGTCAAGGTTTAGTAGATCATCATGTCGTCTCTCTCGATGGAGTTGGGGCAACAAGTGGTGACCAAGAAATCTGGAACAAAGATGTGGAAGTATCTGGAGAACATATATTTAGGCAAGACAAACGCCGCGACACGTACAAATCAGGAGATCATCTTGTTTGATAATCTTCAAGCTACAAAGTGCAAGCCCAACTGGGATGTTCGACTGCACTTGAACAACATGTTCGTGATGAAGTCTCAGCTCGCGGCTCTGAACACTGACATGCGAGATCCTATCTCTATTGATATGTTGATGAGATCGCTGCCGAGCAACCATCGCTACGATCGCTTGAGAGAAATGGTGGAAACTGGCGCAAGTGAAGTCGATACACCGGAAACTCTGAGGGACCAAATCATTCGGATGAACAGCTACAATTGGTGTGATCGTGAGCTGCGTGTGATTGGTTCTAACACCACACAGACCCAAGCCCCAAACCAAGTCTCCAAGCAGAAGCTGTCAATGAAGAATGTGACTAGCCCAGCAAGTGCAAGCCAGATTGTCCCCGAACGATCTGCCGCATTCGCAACTAAGAAGCTAGACAAGCAGCGAGGGAATTGTTTCAAGTGCTACAAGTCGGTCCACTTGGAAAAAGACTGTCTGAAAAAGACGAGTGATTCGTTGGGCGGTTCTGGCAAGAAGCAAGTATCTTACACGCGGCGCTCGAGCACAACGGCAGACGTGAAGGCTGAGTCAAGCCCCGCCAGCGACGAGAGTGATGCCACCGTCAAGGCCCAGCAAGGTATCACCAGTGATGTGTCTCGCGAGGATGATTCGGGCAAACAAAGCTGTGAGGACTTTTCTGTCAATGTTCTTACTAATGCTGGTTCTGAAGACTACTTCGTGATTGAGTGGTGCTTCAGCAACGCGGCAAACGTCGGACCGCAGGTACTTTACTGAGTATCAGACGGTTTATAAGGATGCTGAATGCGTCAGAGGCTTTAAGAAGAACTTTGCAGCGATCCCTACTGGACGTGAGATCGTGCAAGTCGTTGCTCAGCACGGTGAGCTGGATGTGATCATCGCTCTTCGTGATGTGTTTCATGTACAGACAGCAAAAAGTTACTGTCTCATTCGCAAGCAGAAGATCCAGGGTATTCGATTGAGTACCGTGGTCGTTCTGGCGCGCGAAAATACGATCTCTGGAAAGGAAACAATAAACTGCTGGAAGTCGGACGCGACCAGCATGTTTTATTTACGTTCACCGCTCCAAATGCGTTTTTGAATGAGAGTAACGCAGACGCGAGGCCGTTGGATGCAGATCAAGCCGGCCTGAGACCTCCGCGAGCGAATATCTCGGCTGCAGATGGCGCAGCTGATCTGCAGAGGTGGTATGAGCGTCTCGGCTACTTGTGTCCGCGGTTCCTAAAGATCAGAGGGTTAGTGAATGGAATGCTGCTACGACAGCGCGGGTTTGCTGACTGTGAGACCTGCCACATGGGGAAGGAGCGAAAGCCGTCCGCGAAGAAGAAAATGCAGCACGAGACAAGCGAAAGAACCAAGTTATCTTTGCTGACCTCCTATTTCCGCAGCAGCGTGGTCAAGCGAGCGACAAGAAGAATGTTCTTGTTATTGTTGATGGATATTCCCGCTACGCAACCATTTACCCACTGAAATGCACTTGAAGTTTATGCTGTACTGCAACGCTACATCAAGTGGACCGAGAGGCAGTTCCCTTGTTGCAAGGTGAACAAGGTGGACTCTGATGGTGGAGGTGAATTCGACAATACAGCCATGCATGAGTGGTACCGGAAAAAGGAGATTGAGTTCGTGCCGACCCCTCCCCCCCCCCCCCCTCATGGATCGAATCTCAACAAATGCGAGCGGGTACACCAGACTCTGGTCCACATGCTCAAGACAGTGTTGAGTGCAGCAGGGCTGTCGAAAACATTCTGGTTAAACGCGCTGGAGGTGGATGTGTACGTCAAGAACATGACATACCACTCTGCGATCGAGGAGATCCCATACCACTTGATGATGGCGAAAAAGCCTGATCTCCACCGCATCAAGAAGTTTTCTTCAATTGCCTATGTGTACAACCCAACTGGGCCCTCGAACCGGAAACTCGAACAAATATGCCGCCTTAGTTTTCTAGTTGGGTACTTAGAGGGTCAAGCGGGCTATCGAGCTTATTTCCTGAGCGAGCATGTAGTGCAACACGTGCAGTATGCAGCTGTCAACGAGAGTATCGTGTACAAGGACAGGTTCAGCGATGAAGACACTCCATCGTTAGCTGATTGGATGCTTAGTGTGGAGAACGCTAATGAAAGCGTGGACATTGAAGACAGTAAGAGCGGTGAGAATGAAGAGGCTGAACTTGCTGGTGACGACATGGACAGTTATGATGACTTGCCTCCTGCTAAAGCCGCTCGTCCCTACGATCCAGAGCTTCTCGACTATGAAGACTTGGCTGAAATGTCGGCGGTTAACCCGCATGAAGAGATGGAAGAGTATGCAGATTACAAGGTTGACATTACTGAAGGGAATAACATGCCAATATATCCTGACCTTTCACGGACATCCACCAATAAGAAGTTCAAGGTGAGATAGGTTGCTCGCGGTGTGGATCAATTAGTGCTGGTTGCGGACAGATTCGGAACTGTCCCGAATGTTATAGCCAGGTTCAGGACAATTCCGAAGTCGCCCATATGAATTCGAAATAGACCCCACACACACACACACACACAAGAAGGAGCACACAACTATGGGTAATCCAGATGAAAACCGATGTATTCCTTAACTTATCATGAACTCATACATGCACCTTGGCTTCGTAAAAGCGACCTACGACGCATTACGCTTGTGGAACTGTAGCATGAGCGGGAACGGTCGATACAGCACCTGGGGCAACTGGCTGAGATGGCGACACGGCCGTTGCCCCTTCGGGCACGTTGTACACCCTCCGGATAAAATGCTGGCCCAACAGAGAAATATTATCGCACTGGAGAACGTGGGGCACCATGTTGTGCTGAGACTTGCCACTGCCAAGATACTGGCGGCACCCGAGGCACTAAACGCGGCCATGCGTCTTCTTGGGGTCGATCTTCTTGAAGTGGCGCCAGGCTTCCGCCCAGGCTTGGTAACCGCAGACGTGTGGTCCTCTTCCTCCGCAGTTGAGCGTGGAAAACTGCCTTGTTGGGATTGTCCATCTTCAAATCGACCTTCGACAGTAGCTTGGTCACTCGAGGCTGGGCTGTCGGAAACCCGACGACGCTGACAGGTCCGCTGTGGATACGGGGAGTATCGCACGTTTGGCGATCGTGTCAGCGACCTTGGGTTGAGCGACGTCGTACGCAGCTCAGTGGAGGCGTCTGCCGCCGCAACCACCGTTGGGATGACCCCCCTTGAGCTGGTGACGGCGCCATGGGAGGGGAGAGCATTGAGCTCCGTCAGCGTTTTGCGCGCGGAAACCAATTTGGATCTTTGCGCGCGGAAACCAACTGCAACTCGTAGTTAATTCATCTTCAACGCGAACTTCATACTAAGTACGACGTACTTAACACAATGCGACCATAGCGACCATTCCGGACAGTTCGGACCGACCGGAACGACCGGAACATTCGGTACTCTGCCCGTCTCTATCCAGCACTAGGATCAATGCGATGCTGAGAATGATGACGAATGCGAAGAGAAAGCTCCCGCTGACCCGGAACTACTGGCTGAGGTTGAGCGAGAACAGGAACAGACCCAGCTTGTTAGCACTAATGCGCTTCTAGTGCAAGACCGGATTCTTGACGAAGTTCTTTTTAATGAACCTGAATCTGAAAGTAAACCTGAACCGGTCAGTCCCTCTTCCCTCTACCTCGACTAATGGTGGAAATCCCTCGACTAGTGATGGGGACGCAGACTCTGACGGTGAAGTCGAAAACTCAAATGGCCAACCTGATCCTGGGTATGCCGACTGGACCCAGCAGTCACCATGGAGTTCACAAGACATAGTATACCCCTACATGTACAGCAGTCTACCAAGCGAATCTCCGGAACACATGATCCCCAGCCATATCCAAGAAGAAGATGCTGACAACAATGGTACAGCTCAACAACTCGTTGCTGTTGATGCAGGCAACACTATGGATGTATGCATGGCCACGGAGACGCTAACAGGAGTTCAGCAAACAGCGCTAGAGGCAGACTGGAAGATGTCCAAGAATTAAAGCGTCAACGGAACTTACAAGGGATACTACAAGGAATGACTCTACGTGCTGATGATGAATGTCGACCGCCGAAACGACTCGAAGGTTACCACGTGTACGCTAGCTACTGCAAGCGACAGCCTGAAATTAACCCTGACTACCCGCCTGTTAAGTCAAAGTGGCACATAAGAGACATCAAGATTCCTCGAAGCTACGGCGAAGCAGTGCGCTCTCCGCATGGTTAGCTGGTATGTGCCGAGAAGTCAAGGCAATGTTCTTAAAAGGCGTGTTTGAAGTAATCGACGAGTCTGAAATGCCGAACCATGCTCACCCGCTGGCTACAATGTGGAGATTCCGGCCTAAGACAGACATTGAAGGCTTCCTTATCACTTGGAGATCGCGACTTGTTGGCCGCGTTGATTTCCAGCAGTTTGGAGTCGACTTCAATATTACTTTCTGCCCGAATGGTAACATTCCGAGTAGTTGTTGCCGTAGCGACAAGAATGCACCTGATTTTGTATCAAGGTGGCATTGATACGGCCTATCTGAACGCGGATCTGAATATAAAGATGTACGTGCGCGGAATCCCAGGATTTCCTTGTCCGAAGGGAAAGGTTTATCGCGTGAATAATACGCTTTACGGCCTGCACCAATCCGGTGCCGAGTGGTATGAAGAAGTGGACAAAAGAAGTTCACCTTCGCTAACGGTGCCTCGATCAACCTCGAGGCGATCGCGATGTCAATCTCCCTTGAAACAGCGGTTCAGAGCACGATCTGGGCCAGTCCCAGAGTACGAAGACGTCTCCGTATTCACGGCGGTGTTCCTGGACGCGTGCGAGGGAGTTGACACTCGCCGCTTTGCTTCGGCGAGCTCGCGATCCATGAACTCTTGGTTGGCTTGGCGCTGTTGGTCGGGCGTCGCTGAGCTCAGCAGCGACGTGACGACAACTTCTCCGGACACCACCGCGAGGCGGTGGAGTGCCTGCCACGCGATGGACGTCAGATGGGGGAAGGGCGCGTGCTCCAGCGTCAAGGCTGGTGGTCCGGCGGGCTGGTCTTCACTCATCTCGAACTTGGTCATGGGAAGGACTACAAAGTGCTACCAGGTTTAACGGGCCTAGTGAGTACCCGTCACTAGCTTACACGTAGCGGTGAGGAAGCGTCCAGTGCTCAGTAATACTGAGACCAAGTATTAAGTCCGAAGTAAAATGAACTCTGTTTTATTATTGGGGCGAGGGCGGGGGCCCGTGGTCTAATGTGAACCACTCAAATGCAGGTCAGCAGATGATTGGCTGGAATGGGGTCTGGCTCCTCCACTTTCAGCCATCAGATGATGCCATGTCAGCACACGCTAGCCATGTGCAGCTGTGTCTACTTATGTAATATCTGTAAGATATCTACCTACTTATGCAAACGGAGGGCCGATTACACTGGGCTTTCACAACACCGAGACCGAGCCTTGAATGTATGTTTACTCCAAGGATGGTGTTCTTGCTCTAATTCCATTGTACGTGGACGATGTAGTGCTGGCTACCAACTCAGTGGACTACAAGACGTCACTGTTTGCAGCCTTCGATAAGAAGTGGATTCAAGGACAAAGGACTTGGTCATCAATTTCTAGGCGGGCAAGTGGAACAGAACGCAGACGGTATCAGAATTCACCAGGAGAAGTACTGCAAAGAAGTACTTGAGCGCATCGGTTTCGATGGAGCTCATGGAAGTGGAACTCCAATGGAGACAAACGCAAAACATGCACCAAATGACAAACAAGAAGATGATAACCCACTTCCATTTGATTATCAAGCTGTAATTGGATCACTTATGTATCTCGCCACCTACACGAGACCTGATATTGCTTTCTCGGTTGGCTACCTGAGTCACTTTCCCACAAAGAAACACTGCGGCGCGGTGAATTGGATCCTCCGGTTCCTGGTGAAGACTAGCAACTTGGGTATCATGTATTCGGCAAGTGACGAAATCGCTGACAAGATTGTGATTAGTGGGTACTGCGATGCCGACTGGAGCAACGACCCAGAAACCCGTAAAATCATTACGGGACACGTGATGACAATTGCTGGGGGTGTCGTCGTTTGGGCTACTCGCCGGCAAACAATCACGGCTCAGTCTACTGCGGAAGCCGAATACGTAGCGGCTTGTGAAGCGGCGAGGGATCGTCAACATGCTTGATGAAGCTCTGCACGTGGTCGACATGAAGACGAATTTAAGATTGGGCGTCGACGACAAGGCTGCTATTGCACTTGCAAAACGCCCAACCTACAGTAACAAGAAGCGACACATTGAGCTTCGTTGGCTCTACTTCCGTGAGCAAGTCTGACATGATTTACTCGATATCTTCAAGGTGAACGGGACCGAGAATCCCACGAAGGTGCTACCTAAGCGTAACCTCTATCATTGCGTTCACGAAGGTGCTACCTAAGCGTAGCCTCTATCATTGCTGCAAGCAAATCGGCATGACCACGGATTTGCCTATTGCAGACAGCTGATTGTCCCGGCGCAAGCGTCGGAGGGGTGGTGTTATGATTTGGCCCCGGTTACAACTTGAAGTAGCAAAGATGACAACGATCGAGCTCGTCACCGTTGGAGCGACGAGGCATACGAGAGACTGCGGAAGTGTCGAAGCTGGACCACGCCGTTGGTGGGACTGCGGTCGCCAGCCAACTTGCATGTGTAGCAGCAGCTCAGTTACAATTCAGACATATAGCTCGGAGAGCAAAGCGAATATAGGTGTAGTTGTTGCGTGTCAAGCCAGCGACTAGCTCTCCTTAGCTCCGTCTTGCTCAGGTGACAACCCGGTGGGCGCTAAGCAGAGCGGCGTCGGGAGATCCTCAAATGCAGTTTGCCCAAGGTGAGTTTCTTCGGGCTTGAAAAATCTGCAGACACTTCCTTTTGGTGTCTGGACTGTTGTCTGCAGTTCAACGAGAACATCAGAATGCAAACTGCAAACTTCATCGGAGTTTTAACATGGGATGATGCCCACCTTTAAAACAGGACCGACAGTGGTGCCAGTAATGAACTTTAACATCCCGAACCAACAATGAAGTAGCAACCACTCCTGCATCAGAAGTCTGCGGTGGACGGCACTTCTCGAAATCAACAGCGGCGCTATCAAGTTGTACATTGCGAGCGCCTGCTGCGGCAAAGATTAATAATGTCCTTATCCCCGAAAGTTTGATTGCAGTTGTTGTACCGAGCTGTTACCGGTGCAGAAGCCCCTGCAGCAGGACAGCGGAACGCGTCAACACCTGGTATAATTTGCCACTCCCTCGCTTCGGCGCGTGGGCCCTCGCATTCCAACCCAATAAGACCTCGACGATAGTAAGTTTCCATAACCCGTAGGAAATATCGCGCGCATTCGACCGAAGCGGCGATTGACTTTCGTTCTGCTCAATTGGGGAGAAGGGCCAAGTTGGCTTCGTGGGTTACATTTTCACTCTCCCCCCCCCCCCCCCCCCCCGCCCGGATTGCGATGTTGTACGTTCCCGCCGAGTCAGGCGAGACGGTGAAGAAAATTTGGAGCGGAGCGAACCGCTTCAGCAGCCCGAATAAATCGTGTCGAGCCCGCATTCTCCCCGTACTGGATCCATAATATGCCGACTCCGGGACGTGCAAACCTTTACGCAGATCAACCATGTGCTGCACGTCAAGTGGAGGGGGGCGGGGTTTAATTCCTCGTGAACGACACTCAGTCAAATAGTTGAAATAAGCGATTGCGTCTCGAATAGTAGCGCGCGGGATCTCAGCAGCGTTCAGAGCTTGTCGTTTAATGTTCATCTTCACATATAGCGTCCGGTGTGCGTTATCCGAGGCCAAATAGTCGAATGCTAGCAGCATGAACGCGTAATGCTTCTCAAAACGATGACCATGGATCTGTAAGCATCGTAGAATCCACTTTCGCATCGGCATGTGGTTCAGGCGCGGATCGGTTGGACCACCGCAACCTCCAGGAAATAAAGTCGGGAACATCTTCACGCAGACTGCCCATTTATTCGTGGACTCGTACACATTTGATTTACGTACGAGTGCGTCGGCCCAACATGCTGCTGGGGCTGCAATAGCAAGCTGTGAGCTCCAATCCACGTATCTGCTAGAGTTTGGTCCTAGCCTTCCTCCACACCGATGAGCCGAACGACGAATACGTGCGTTCGTCTCTAATACCCGCAATCACTTCATCATTATCCGCTAGGTTTTGTCGGGCAGTTCTGTCGAGAAGGACACTTGTCGGGATGTGCTGAGTGGTTAAAGACGACGACGCCTCACCGGAGCGTGAACGTTTATTATATTCACGGTTCTTTTTGATCGAGAAAGGAAAGAAATCTGCGGCACAACTCCAAATCAGCTTGTATTTCTTCTTGCAGGCGGCAACCTGTGCCGAAGACATACTCCCAACCATAGTTACGCGAATGCGAGACGCTAGATCACGCGGAAGCATCTCAACGATCGGGCCATCCGTATTTTAAAACACGTAGTAATGAGCCCTGCACGATCCTCCACATACGACCGACAGCGACACACACCGAAGAATTAGTGCCACGGCAAGCTCGTCGGCTCGAGTCAAAGTCTTAAACTCTGGCGGCAAATCTCCAATTTAGTTTCCGTTCGCAATAGCACAGGGAGGAGGGGCAGTTCCGTCGTTGGGTGGAAAAAATTAAAGTCATTTACTACCGTCATAGTGACGGTTAACAACCTTTGCATGAAGTATCGTCGTCGGCCAGTGTACTTCTTCAAAACTGCATTGAAAGTTTCACAACGATTGTTGGTGGTTGCGTACCCCGCGGCGTGTGAAATCCTTACCAACTCCAATACCGACAGTCTAGCCATTGCTCCGAAAAATACTTCGTAAACGAAGCTAACTGGGGAATATATCACCACTCAGACATCACTGAATCCTTCGTCGTGTAATATGTGTTCATGTTTTCAGCATAGTCAATGCGTATAATACCGTCCATCACAGCCTTGCGAAGCTCCCAGAACATGTGCCGAGTTCTCTTGCGAACGTTGTACAGAAGGTGAAAAAACAACACATGAGGTATGTCGCTCCTTCAAATTCTGAAATCCATTGACTGGGGCATTTTCAGCATCCCCCATAACTGCGTCGATGTGAAGGACTACAGATGGGCGGCCTCGCTTTATGATACGGACAAGCGCACTCGGGCATATCGCGTATTCCTTGCCCGTCCGACGGCTTACGACGAAAATAGCAGCCTGTTGGTAAGATCTTAGCGTCTGAAAACCCGCGATAAATTACAGGATACCCTAGTTCGCTCAAATAGAATGTAGCATCCGCATGGAACAGAGTAAATCGGCTCAGTGAGTCATATTCGATACACGAAGTGACAAGAGAGAGGCTAGTTACACCACCAACAAACGAGTCACTATGGGTTTCTTTTCGAACATAGGTATGCCCATTTTTCATCCTCCCGATGTCTAAAACAAAACGCTCGGTTAAAGTCACCGGTCGGGTCGACTGGGTGCTCACGCACAAGCTGTCGCACGACATGAGTAGAGTTCTTGGCACCCTGCAGGCGACGCAAGTATTAAGCGCAGTTCGAGATTTGGCTAAGTGTTGGATACCCTCGTTTTGGCTGAAGAATGTCCAAAGAACGATGCATGCTACTCAGAATTAGTTGCGATGGAACTGCACGCTCATCCTGCTGCAGTATGGATTTCTTTATTTCAGGCGTTATCGATGCTTTGTGAGGGCCTTCACATACCATTGTGTCTTCGCGGATGGGGTCGATTCTGTTGCTTGCACTTGATTTGACCCTCCACATATCCAGACCTTCCAAGAATGTTTGCGGGAACCGTACAGCTTACAAGTCGGACTCCCACATCGGAGTCGGCGCTCTACCATGATGTGATCAGCAACATCACAAACTCTTCAATTACGTGCTGGATCAGTATGTGCGACACGTGCGCAACAAAATTCTACGTCTTGGAATTCTGCTAAAGAGTCAGATATTTGAAGTGTGCAAAGCAACTCCTAGCTGTACACCAGTCGCCTCATGATACCGTAGCCCGAGATCATCAATGCAGTCTTTTAAATATATGGCTCTTCGAATTAACTCGTTACTACTTCTCCGCTCGTGAATATTCCACGTTCTTGTCTTTCCACACAACTGCTTCCCTACTCATCACTGCTGCAATGCTTCTCCACTTGCTACTGCTTTTCCAATCGTCACTGTTTCTCCACTAGTCACTGCTCCTCCGCTGATCACTGCTCCCCCCGCTGACCACTGCTGTTCTACTGGCCACTGCTCCTCCGCTGGTCACTGCTCCTCCACTGATCACTGCTGTTCTTCTGACCACTGCCCCCACCCCGCCGGTCACTGCTCCTCCGCTGGTGATTGCTCCCCCGCTCGTCCTATTCGTCGTTACCCCAACTCAATACGTCTCTGCGTCCAATCGTCGCTACTGCTTCACACGACACTGTTCGGGATGTGAGCTCCTGTTTTCTAGTGAAAGGGGGTGGTCCTTGTTGCAACAAGATGCTTTACTAATTTAGGACACCCCAAATCAATGTGTATCACGTTATACTAGCAGCATCTGTGCTTTTCTCACTCAGATATGTGGATTCACACCCTACGACAACATTTTCGGTGCGTATTCCTATTCGTCTGTGGTTTTTCCAATTTGTTTGTGCGATGTGCCCGTCTTTTCTGTCCATTTCTACCGTTCTTGTTCCCAGGAGCCCCCCCCCCCCATAGGATCAAGGCCGGGCCACTTGATCTGAACATCCCACTGACGCGTTAATGGCCCCATACACACGCGGAGAGAACAAGTCTACCCGCCACGTGCAAATCGTGCGCCTCCAGGTCGTTAGTGATCACACAACCCATCCTGATAATAGCGCAGACGCGAGGCATGGTGTGTTGAGACCGCATACGGTGCAACAATATCTTGAACCTCGTAGACGTAGTCAGCGATAGCGCGAACGATACGCTTGAGACCTAGCTAGGTCACCGCGAGCTTGTTCGTGCGTCACTTGAGCCGCCAAAACAAACATCCCAACATCGAAATTTGACATGGCAACGCCGTGGCGAAGGTCATGCAGCGGGCGAGCTTGGAGACGTTTCCGCACTGCATGATCGGTAAGCTGACGGTGCATTGACTCCAACGAGGCCTGAACGTCCGAGAAATGAGCTTGTTGGGCGGAAATATTCTGGTCCACATTCTGTACGTGCTCGTGGCGAGGGTGTATGATCGTCTAGAGAGCGGGCGTTGCGGGTAGCATCGTACACGCCGTGACCGGAGCCATACCGCCGAGTCGATCCGCAGGAATGTGATTTAAGGCGCTCTGCACGATCGGAAGTATAGAAGGTCATTCCTGGTGCGGCAGCTTCACCTCGCTGGGCAAGGACTTGAGGCACCAGAGGAGCAGACGATTTACCACCTCGACAGTTCCGCCCAGGGGCAGTATGCCGTTACAAAATGATGTGCGCCGCCGAGAGACTTCCGCAACTGCTCGGTTACCTCATTCTTGAAGTGAGCATCGCGATCGGACACCCACTGAGTAACCGCGCCAAAACGCTTGAACCAAGCCAGGAGCGCATCCGCCGTTTCGAGATACCACATTCCACGAATTCAACAAATCCGGACATGTCGTCTTTAATCACGAGCACATCCTTAGTGCACTGGTAACTGACATGGAGCGAGAGATAGTCGAAATGTAGAATCTCGTTCGGCCGCTTAGCGTGTAAAGCCTCGCCGAACGAGCTTGCCGCCAACAATATGCAATGCAAGCAGGAGCGCAGGAAAGAACGAACATCTGAGTCACGGGTCGTCCAGGTGAAGTGGTCGCGCAGGGCTTGAATCCTTGCTCGCTCGCCCCAGTGTCAATAAGCGCCAGTATCTGCCACAATACATAGACGGGATTGCAAGTCACTAGCGTTACCGGGGACCCCCACTTGTCCCGCCGCACTGAGGAAGATGTTCTGCTGGTCGCCCCAATGACAATCTAGTAGAGTGGCTTCTGGATCACGTTGGTCCAGTGCGTGACGCTGAACTTGAAGCAGTTCATCATGCGTCGGCCACTCAAAGTCAGCGGATTGCTGAGGCGCGATCTCGTCAAACACAGTTACTGCCGTGAACAAAAGCGAGTGGGCGAATGCCCTGCTTCTCTAGAGGCAGGACAAGTTGTCCCTTCGGGACTTGCAACACCGCCGCACCCCGATGGTCCAAGCTGGCATCCGTGTACACTAGGACTGCACTATCAGGCTTGGGATGATCTAGCTGTATCATTTGCAGAAGCGCTGTCTTCACGCGCTCTACGGCTTCAGTATGCTCCTGCGTGCATTCAGCCTCCGATTATGGTACGCGTTGAAGTTTCACTTTCTTGCGGGTACCAAGGCGTTTTGCAGCCCCGTTCAGAATTTCGCCCAACTTGGCTGTCAACGCGGAGAAGTGAGGGATGCTTCGGGTCCTTCGGAATAGCCTTCTCGAAGCAACGAATTATCGTTTTTTGCGCTCAAGGAGTTCCAGGCCGTAGCTGTAGATTCAATAACACGGAGACGCTTTTCCTTAGCGGAACCTCCAGTGAATCTACCGGTACGATTTCGGATCTTCGCCTTTAGCGGTCCCATCACCTCCACATCTAGGGGCTGACACACAGCAGTGCTGTTTGGGGCGATGGGACTGGAGTAGCATTAGCCTCCTCCGCGACAACCCGTTGTCCTTCTTCAGAGTCATGACACTCAAAGATGTCAAGAAGAAGGACAGCGCGTTGATCTATTTCAAATTTTAATAACTTTCCGACGTAGATCTTCCACAGCGACGAATCCATCCAAGAATTTTCTTGGACAGCGTAAAAGTGGCCGTCCGGATACTCTTGCAGCTCATCTGGCCCCTGGTGCGCTCCTGATAATAAAAAGAGAATCGGCAACTTGTATCCTAAAATTAACATAAACAATAATAATTAAGCAGAAATTCCCTGCACATTACGATAAAGACACTCACCAACGTCGCGTACAGTCAGTACTGCCGTCATACGTCCAGCCTGTTTGTTTGCACCCAGTATGCGCGCTGAGTCCCTTCGTTCCCTGCCTGCCCAGCTCTTCATCGGCGGCATGTCAATCATGATGGCCATTTCATCGACGTTTAGCACGCCGCCTCCCTCAAAGCGCTATACTTCGCCCAGAAGTCCAGCGCAAACTCCTCTCAAGTTTCTTCGAGCTCCTCATACAACTTCTTGGCGGCTTGGGGCTTCTGCGAAGTGAAGCCATATCTAATAAATAACATAAAACAAATAAAAACTTCAACAATATTATAAATTACCATAACATACCAGACATTATTACCGATTAGCGAGCCGCTGTACCATACGCTCGAGGGCTACTTCCCTTTCAGCCTTTCCCCTGATAAAGGATTCCATCCACTCAGGATGAATCTGCCACATGAACTGGCAAATACCTGCGGTAGACAAAACCTACAGAAATATCAGTACATATCCACGCAGTAGTCAATAGAAATAATACTTGTACGTACCTGTTCCGGTCGCCGCACGTCCTTCATATACGTGACCACGTCAAGGACGCCAGGAAATATTTCCTTGCGTCCTTGACCCTTTAACGTCTTGGACTCTGCGTTGCCGGTGAAGGAGTAGATGGCGCCCGCTTGCTTGATCCAGTCGTTGATCGTGCCACGTGCGATGCACAGCTGGTCTGAAGCCGCCCTTACCCCAACTCGCCTCACTAAAGCGAGCGTCTTCTGCTTAATAGTGTAGCTGCGCGCGACGCGCGCCATATCGAAAATGTGGCGCGGAATTAGCACGCCCTGTGTTGCGTTTTGTGTCCTAGCTATTCATTGTAATTCGTAGGCCATTGGCCTACTTCCTGTAACATAAAATATTATGATTGGCTAAAAATGATTTTGTTTTACTATAGGATCAGATATGCGCTACTGTCGCATGACGGATTTTTGTGTCCGTCGGATTTCTTCGTCCTTATCTGTACGTGTCCTTCAAGTGGCACTTTGCCTACGGATTTAATCAAGCATATAATGCGGTAGGTTGACGGGAGATATGAAAATAATACTTCATTAGTGGCTACGCTATTCAATCAGCTTCAACGTTACACTGCTATTAAAAGAGTTGCTCACATTGGCACCCGCTAAGACTGCTTGCAGCGACAAGGTCGCGCAAAGTGCTGAAACATCTACCGTTGAACTTCCTGTGCTTCCATGTAAGCAACCCATGTCCGCTCCAGACATTGCGACGAGCCCCGAATGCAAACCACCTGCTGAGACTCCGGAGCCTCTAGTCACTGTTTGGACTGACCCTTTTGCGCTTTTAGTGCTTGACAAGTGTGGTAATTCGCAAGGTGACGACTCAACGATGACTGCTCCGCAAAAAAAGAAGCGTACGCATGAATGCAATTTTACGGCTGCAGATGATACGAAAAAAATAGGAGCTGGCGCTGGCGCCCGGGTAAAACGTCCGACAGAGCAAGAAAATGACTCGACGGAAGAATCGTTGACAGCTACTACAGCGTTACCAACTTCGGATACTACAAGCAACAGGTAACAATGGCGCCCCCTCCTCCCAACTACCCGTGTACGCTGTCCGAGACTTGAGTTCGGAACTAAAAACGTCATGGTGTTTGTATTCTAGCTCGCAATCCTATTCGGGCGTTCAAGTCATGGCGGGGAAACGGCAACCTGTTTGAGGCATTTGCGACTGATCGAAACGCTACACCAGTTCGTCTGACCGTTTTCAACGAAGGCGACGGTACAACGTACCGTTGCACTACCAGGATAATACGAGTGCTACGTATTTATATGGGAACGCGAGGGTATATTACATTACTTGTCAGATTGCATACCAAGCATGGTGAATGTTGTCCCAGTCGGTGAAGAACGACATACATGCAACAACCACGGAGGGTGACAGTCCTGCAACAGTCGTGCAGCATTCACGTAACATTGATGCTTCAAAATACTTAAATTCATCCTCCCACGACAGCAACAGCAAAAGCGGCGGCATCAATGATAGCTGCGGGGCGCGTAGCTGCTTATGCATTCGATAATCAACTACTCTGCCGAGTCAAACAACTGCCAAAGGACAATATTATTGACACCGAAGACATGGAAGAACGGCGCGTAGCGATTAATGGTCCTTTCAGTAGTGCGACTGTTGATGTAGAAGAAGATGGCGAGGAAGAGATCAGTATCGGTCCTGCCCTTCTCGTTAGTGACCAGCGGGATCGTGCCGCCAAGCTTTACAGCAATCGGGTCACTTGGTCGTTATGGTACGCACACACGTCGGGTATGCCAGATGCGGGTTGGGTAGTCGACATCGATAAGTGCGTCTGTGAATGTAAGTTCTACACAAAGTTCAAGACGTGCTGCCATGCCATCGTCGGAAGGAAGGCAAAGCGCCTGGACCGCCCCGGAGTCCCAGATAAAACGGAGAAGTTGTTTAACCGGCAAGTTCGTAAGGCTAAGAATGGTGGGGCGTCCCAAAAAAAACAAGCACCCGCTACTGACGAGACGACTGCATTGCATTTGATCGCACCAAGTCACGGGTGACCACTTCTAGCATCTAGGGCGTTGGACCTCCAGTTCATCCTGTCGCCTGATACGTAGTCATCGTCCTGATGATTTCATACAAATCCAACCAGGGTTTTGTGGCTTGTCACTAAAACATTTCTTGTCACTTGTCACCAAACGTTTTCTTGTCACTTGTCACTTACTGTTTGTTTGTCACTTGTCGCTTACTTTTTGTTTGTCACTTGTCACCTACTTTTTGTTTGTCACTTATTACCAAAACGTAATGATCACCTTTTACCATTAGTTACATGTAACCCAATGGTTTTAGTTCTTAACCAGATATAAGCATCGCAACTCTCTTCATCTTCAACTTGTATTGGACCTCGGTGACGTAGTAGCATCGCAGCAGCTGTCAGCTCAAGCATCAGCGGGCGAAAACTACAAAGAAGGAAGGAGTGAAGCTATCTATTTGCTACTGTTTTTGAGTGACCCATAACTCGGAAAATCGTTGGTTTTACTGCTTCACAGCTAGCCACGTTTTGGAATACTGGCTACATTCTTGTGAAGAGGCTCTTCGACGCGAAGGAGGGCAAGAACGCATTAGAGGAAGGGAAAACACTCGATTTTCAGTCTATAATTCGGAAATTATATTCTCGCACGATAGATCCCTTTTGCAAGCAAGTTGACGTTCCCAATATTGGTCCTGGAATGCTGGTAATCGACGAAGCGATCCGCTGCAACATGAAAGCTGCTCACGAAGACTGGGATGTACGTGACGATGCGTGGCATGCTCTACCGTTTTTACAAGACGGACAGGATCAGGAACGCCACCAAGATTTCCCAACTTTTGAAGTCACTAAAGCATTAATCAAGCGTGAATTAGTGCAAGGGTCGATGATTATCGCATTGATGAACAATACACCGCTGCATGTATATCAGGGCTGTTTCGGTTCTCAAGTCGAGTATACGAAGCGTAAGGCGTTGGCCTTACACCAAGGTGACATTATCTTCTTTCGCGGCGACCTCGCGCAAGCCGGTGCCAAGCACAAGACGGTGAATTACCGCCTCCATTGCTGCGTTTGCCTGAAGGGCATCAAACAGAAGCCCAACGCCACAGACGCGGTGGCATTTAGGTCGTTCAGGTTCCCCACGTGCACATGGCTGGGACCTACACGCGCAAAGCTTGCTAAGCACAAGCGACACTGCATAGTGAGAGGGACATACCTCTGTTCTGATTGCGGCAAAGATTTTCGGCTCCCAAATAGCCTCACTAAGCACAAGAGCCGTGGTCACAGACGCGAAGGGATGTCCAGGTGGAAGAGGAGAAGGAAAACCACAGAGAAGAGAGATCAGGGTGATGCGGTGACAAGCATCAAAGTCGACGAGGAGAGCTACAAGAAGAGTGACGGGGAATCCGACGTGGAGAGCGATGAGAAGAGTGACGGGGAATCAGTAACAGCGATGACGACAGCAGGGTGGCTGACGAGGATAGTAGCGCGGATAAAATGTTCAGTGAGAGGGGGGAAGACGAAGGCACAAGTGGGTCAGAGAAGATGGAAGTCAACTCAGATGCGTAAGTAGTAGTACCTGGTTGATTAAAATCAAATGAGACGGAGAGAATTTATTAAGAAGTGGCAAGTGCCAATTTGAAAACTGGTGACAAGTGACGATTTGAAAACTGGTGACGAGTGACAATTTAAAAATTGGTGACAAGTGACAATTTGAAGAGTAGTGACAAGTAAATATTTTAACGTGGGACCAGTCAACACTGAAACGATAGCTCATTAGATGGATTTCAGATCGAGTTTATCCACTGCCTATGAAAGTCATCAACAAATGCAAACGAAGTGACATCATTAGAGCGGTCGTGGGTTTCGCTAGCAAGAGCGGCGTCTCGAAATAGTGACGCTCAGGTGTCCGAACTCAGCATATACTGCAGATTCAAAGCCCTTGAAGCTAGCAGAGGTCTTCTGTCGATAGGTGCTGCTAGTGGGAGCGATGTCGCCTCAGAACTCGATGGCAGTGAGGCATCAGCCTGTTGCGAAGCCCTTTTCCGCTTTGATGCGACAGAGGTTGATGTCTTCCTGATCTACCGGTTGAACAACTGTTCAGTCTTGTCTTCGACACCAGGGTGAGACAACCGCTTAGCCTTTCGCCCGACGATTATATGGCAGCACGTCTTGAACTTGTTGTAGACCTTGCAGTCACACACGCACTTGTCAACATCCACAATCCAAACCTCCACCGGCATCCCGTCCGTGTGTGCATACCATAGTGACCACGTCATGACATTATTGGAGAGACGAGCAGCCCGTGCGCGTTTCTCGTGGACGACAACGCAGGTCCCAGTACAAGCGCCGTCTCCCAAACTTCTACATTCTCCTCAGAAACCTTAAAAGGGCCATCGAGAGTATCACACAGCACTTCCATATCTTGCTCAACAGAAGCTGATTTCTTAGAGAGCTGTTTCACACGACACAGTGTCGGACTGTCGGTTTAATAAGCGATCACTCTTCTTTTTGCAATCATGAAAGGTGCCGCTTTAGCTGACGAAGTAGCGGGCGGGTGTATGTGTGTATCTGCCGTCGGTGAATGGATTGTTGCATCTTGAATTACAGTCATCGAAGTCGTTAGAAGCCGCTGCGTGAAAACCTCCGGCGTCCTGTGTACTTCTTCAGGATTGCGTTGAACGTTTCGCAAGGATTGTTGGTCGTGGCATACCCAAAAGGCGTGTGGAACATCTGCCAGCGCCAGTAGCGGCTGTCTAACCACTGTTCTTTAAAATATCGTGAAAATGCCTCCAGCTGCGGAATCTGTCTCCACTCTTTCAACACCGTTTATTTACAGTTCCCGACACGATCGAGAGTGTTTTTCTACCCCCTACATATTTTGGTATCACGAGAACCGTCTTGCCCTGCTGAGCACGAAAATGGGCTTCTTTCTGTTTGGCACGTCGCCATTTCTTCAGAAACAGCAGTCTGCATTTCCCTGATTTATCCATTTCTGACACCTTAATACGGGCTACAATCATAAACCCGACTACAGTTACAACCAATCACAACATACCATTCGGTTTTATTTCGTCCAATGAAAAGGCGGTTGAATAGTCCCTCCGGTGGCGACGTAGAGAAATGATACTGTGATCGGATGCAAGCCAACCTCCACATTAAACCGATACATTCAACAAAGAAGTAAAGAGCTACCAATGTATCGGTTTAGAATTTTTAAAATCGCAATCTAGAATATGTTATGATCATCTTTATTTAGCTTAAGTCATCATCGCTGGTGCTGCTTTCTTCGCTGTCAGAGCTCGCTGAATCTTCATCTTCACTGCAGAAATCACTACTTTTTATGTGAGTACTCAGATCTAGCAGGTTAGCTCTTGCTTTGTCGATGCAGCCTTGAACTGTCTTCGACGATATATTTTCAAAAGCCCTGTCGAGCCGATTCCGGACTTGCTGAAACGTTGTGTTGGAAGTATACTGACGCCCGACTTCACCCTTGATATTTGCCCACACATATTCAATTGGCTGTAAATCTGAATAGTGTGGAGGCGTGAACACAACTTCGTGGCCCTTTTCCTTCGCCATGGATACAATCTCCGGCTCTACGTGCTCAACAATGTGCCGCGACAACTTCTCCCACATGATCGCTCTAGTATCCGACGCAGTGTAAGAAATACCGTACAAGTTACAAGCGGCATGCATGTCGGACCTTCGGCTTCCCTTTCTGGGGGTGTCTTTAGGCAACTTCTTGTGATATTTCGCGTTGTCCATGACAATACGACAGCGATAAAAATTGCGGGCTTCCAAGCAAGTGAGCAACGTTTCGATCCAACTTTTGAAGTAATCATGATTAAACATCCCATGATAATCCTTTGTTTGCTTCCCGCCCTCAAAAATATCAAGGGTATCCGACAATAATTGTGCAGCATCAGCATCAGTGTGGTCAGCATCAGGAAGTGTACGGTTCTTGTCGATGATGGCAGCGATGAAGCAAAACCGGCGGCCTTTGTGCTTCTCCTTGATCACATTTGAGTCCGTTGGATCGTAGATGGAGTCATTGTGGCTCGAATAGTTGTGGTGAATATAACTTTCGTCGAGGTAAACTGTCCGAAAATGATCCGCACTCTCACTAGTCATGAGCTGAACGTAGCTATCTCGCTTGGCTTCGTTTTCCGCCGAGAGTCGGTATGTTGATCCTTTGCGCTTGCCGCGCTTGAAGCCACAGCTCTTGACAAAGCGCTGGACAGTGCGAAGAGCAGCTGCCGTCGCAGTGTCATCCATGACATCAACTACTAACAGATTCTGCTGAATTAGATGATGCATTACATCCTTGGCCACCGTTCGTTCACGGACAGCGCTGCGCTGACGAATAAATTCACGAACCGATCGCTCTAACTCAAGAGTCATCAAAATACGGGACGGCTTGGTTTCACGGTTCGAAGGAAGCGAAGCCACCGGTAAGGACCCGTACTGTGCGAAATCATTCCAAACTTGACGAACTGTATTTACTGATCGAGAGAGCAGACGACCAACTTTCACAGCAATGGGCTCTTTCTGTCGTAACTTCACAGCGCCAGACTTCAAATTCGCCATGACAATGAGAACATCGACCCTCTCGAGGTGAGTGAGAGCCCTGCCGCGGCTTGAAGTGGCGTATGTGTGGGCTTCTGCGCATTCGTCTTGGTCGTCCTGATCGTCATGTGCATCCGTTCGGGCTCGCTTTGATGGCGGCATCCTGACACCAGCGTGCTTGTGACCTGGAGTACGAACGTGTGTGCTCCAGGCCTGGTCTACTACCAACCCATATTTAGCCGACTGAAACCCCGATTTGTCCCGTAATATGATATTCCAATCCATATCGGCATTAACAGGGTATCATTTCACACAGTCAGAATAGGCTTATGTGATTGGATAAAATATTCGAAGGGCTAGGCGCAAAAACAAACTCCCTTGCAGTTTCATCAAACGAAACGTTGTTATTGCCGTATTTGCAGCATATAATATCCGGGACGAGTAATAGCAGCTCAGCAAATTTGAGTCAAATCGGATGAAAACTCACGAGGTTATAGCAAAAAAACATCTCGATGCTGTCGTGGTCTGTTAAGTGTGTAGTAACTGTTCATGTTCTCTGCGTAGTAAATCCGAACGATTCCATCCATGACCGACGGACGATGCTCAATCACCATATGATGAGTTCACTTGCGTACATCGTACAGAACGTGAAAGAAGCACATCAGATAGGTCGCCTGCTGAAACCCGTTGAGCTAGGCATCTTCAGCGTCACCCATGACTGTATCAATGTGAAGAATAGCTGAGGGTCGTACTTGCTTTACGCACCAGCGCGGCAAGGCACATCGCATATTCCTTTGCGGTACGTCGACTAACCACAAAAACCGCAGCGAGCTGGTACGATCATGACGAATCCGAGAACCCACATGTAACTACTGGATAACCTAGGTCACTTAACTTGAACATACCATCGGCATGAAACAGTGTGAAGCGACTTGGCGATGCGTACGCAATCGAAGCTGTGACAAGTGCAATACTAGTGACACCGACGACAAAGGAGTCATCATCGGTATATTTTCCAACGTACACGTGTCCGTTTTCATCACCAGAATACCCGAAGCAAAATGCCCAATTCAAATCGCCGGAGGGGTCGTACGCATTTTGTCTGACTAGCTTGCGTACGACATGAGTTGAGTTTTTCGTGCCTTGTAGTCGACGCAGGTACTACGCGCAATTTGTTACTTGCGCCAACGTATGATATCCTCTTGAGAGAGGAATAATATCGGCGCTCCGGCGCATGGAACTTAGAATCAGCTGAGGTGGGACTGCACACTCATCTTGCTGGAGAATATATTTTTTTCATTTCGGTGGTAATCACAGCTCTATGAGGGCCCATGCACTCTATCCGTTCGTCTCGACTGTGGTCTAATCCATTGTAGAACACATTGCAACGTTCATAATCTCCGAAGATCCATATCTTCCAAGTATACAAGCACGATCCATACAGCTTGCAAGTGCAACTTCCACAACGCAATCTCTGCTCCACCATAACGTGATCGCTCCCCTCGCAAATTCGACATGCTCTGTATGGATCTTTATGCGTAACCCGTGCACAGTAAAATCTCCAGGTCTTGAAACTCTTTTAGCGCAGCTAGTGACTCTAGTTCCGAGAGCAAGTCCCGCTTGTACACGACACGGACCATTGCACAGGTATTCTCACTCCGCCGAGCAGCGTCCACAAGCCCTCTGGTCGCTTCCGGCGCGTCTGTCACGTCTGCCAAGCTCGTCATTCTGTCACACAGTGTCCGCAAGCCCTCTGGTCGCTTCCGGTACGTCTGTCACCTCTGCCAAACTCGTCACTCCGCCACACCAGCGATTGCAAGCCCTCTCGTTGGGGCCACACAGGTCGTTGGTGTAGTTGTTTGCTCTGTGTTCTGTCAACGAGTTGCATCAGCTCTTCTATTGGCTAGTGTGAATCATTGGTCTCGAATTATCATAGCTTCGTGTGGACCACTTCAACATTTTTTGCAGTCTGGGCTTTTCTCGTAGTTGCCTGTGGATTTACATCATGTGACAGTTTAATTTGTGCAGACACCTGTATCTCTGTGCATATACCATTTTGTAGGTGTGGTTCATCCGTCCTGTCTGTGGAATTCTACCGTTCTCGATCTGCACCTCTAACTGCTAGTAGCCGTCGGCTACGGCCCAAATACACTCAGTTTGGATTTTACCGGGAGTGATGCCGAACCCCCAGGTTGACCCGGAATTAGTGCGCGGCTACCAGTTTTTCGGACTCTTCGACTTCACCAAGGGCCACTGGCAGTTGGCCCTTGACGTAGCGTGTCAGGAGATACTATCCTACATGACACAGAGAAAAAATTATACGCCGAAACGAGTACCGCAGGGATGCTGTGATGTGGCTCATTTTTTCAGTCCAATGTTGAGAAGTGCCTGGCAGAGCTGATGAACAAGCACTTGCTCGTGTGGATAGACGACTCGTTATGTCGCCGTGGATGTGAAGACTTACTTAGCGAAACTTGAAGACTGTTTGAACTTCTAAATTTCTTTGGCTTCAAGCTAAGCGTAAAAAAGTCTAGCCTCTACGAGCCGGAAGTAAAATGATGCGGCAAGATCATCACAGGCACCGGAGTCAACCATGATCCTGAGCGCATAAAGGACTGGCATCGCTGCATTACCCCACGAATGCTGGCGAGCTCTAGCAATTTCTGTGTGCAGCAAACTTGGTACGCGAAAGTGTTATTGATTTTGCCAGAGCCGCGCAGCCTTTGCAAGTAAAACTGGATACAGCTCTTGCAACAGCGTCGCGAAGAACAAAACGAGTGACGTCGGGCATTCGTTTGGTGTTTGATGCGGAAGAGCGAGCAGCATTTGATCAGCTCAAGCGGAAATTGGCGACGTAGCCAGCCTCGCGTTTCCGCAACCCGATGCGGTAATGGGTTTGATAACCGATGCCTCGGATGAAGGCTATGCCAGTAGCTGGTCACAAGCCACAATGATCGGGTAGGCTTCTTTTTCAATAACGCTCCAGTTACGCCCTGAAGGCTTTCGATTGTTTTGTGACCACCGCAATCTAATCTATGTATTCGCACCGGGGAAAGAGGTCAAAAAGCACATAAGGGGAAAGTTGCTGCGCTGGGGGATTAAGTGAATGGATTTTCGCTACCTTATCGAGCACATTGAGGGTGCAAGCAATGTGCGGGCAGACATGATTTCACGATAGGCCGGAAACCACCGAGAACCTGTGGCACTGCGTGCCATGGTGCTGCGAGAGCGAGGGCGTTAGGAGGAAGAAAGGACCCTGCAACACCGTAGTAATCGAAAGCAAGGGGAGGCCCCCAGCAACCAAAACAAGCGTCGGAAAGGGGAGGGAGACAGGACTCCAGTCACACGATGCGGGTTGCGCAAGCTTCGCCCGGATTGCGATGAGCGGGCAAACGCTGCTAAGGTAGCAGCAATTCGCCCGCTTCATGACCCGAAATTCTCGTGGCCAACGTTTGATTAGATCATGCGAACACAAGAGCATTATAGGAGCGCTGTACCAACCAACTTGTCAACATGTCAAAGGTGGAAAACCAGTGCAACGCCCTTCGAGTGAAACGTTCCGCTGTCACGAGCGTAATGGAGATTTGCACTGGGATTTCCTGTCTGTTGGAGATTCGTTCGGCAGCGACAAGTATTTACTAATTCTGAAAGATGATGCCACGCACTATTGTGACCTGATATCGTGCGCTACCCCGACAAGTATGGTGGCCGCTGCTGCTATACTAGACTGACATAGCAGGTATGGAATACCGCCCATCTGGATAAGTGATCAGGGCAGTCACTTTAAAAAACGAAGTACTGGCTGAAGTAAGCAGGCGTCTGAAAAGCGAACAGAAGTTCATAGTAGCTTACAGCCCCTGGATCAATGGCAGCATCGAGCGCGTTAATCGCGATGTGGTCCAAGTACTAAGGGTCATGTGCCTCGAGTACAAACAAGACATCCGGGAATGGACTTTGTTTGCTCCGCTCTTGCGGGCAAGCATCAACCACACACATCTGCCATCGCTAGGCAACAAAGCCCCCGTCGAGCTGTTTTGTGCACTTCCATTGCCGAGTCCACTCGATTTCTCTGCTGATGCTGAGCAACGGAAAGTACTAGAACAAACGAAGCAGCCGAAGCTGATCGAACTAAAGCTACAAGAACTACGTGACAGTGTCCGCGAGATGCACCGAACTGTAGCAGCCGAGCGTGAACGCCAGACATGCCGTAACAAAAAAGGGAAAAAGTGTGCACGGAAGGCAAACTTCGGAGTGGGCGACTTCGTGCTGAGGTCACGAGCTGATCAAAAGCACCATGACAAGTTGCTGGTCACCTGGATCGGACCTTATCAGGATGTGAAAGCAAATGTGCACTCTTTTGTGGTCCGTCACCTCGTGACAGGTGCATAAACATATGTGCGCGGATCACGGCTAAAGTACTACGCAGACAAAGACTATGAGGTCACTGACGAAGTTCGAGACCACATAGCTTCACAAGGAATCGTGCTAGCAGTCGCAGAGCTCAAAGAGCACCGGTGGTGTCCCAGCAAAAAGGGCTACGAGCGTTTGGTGTCCTGGCGAGGCTTAGAGTCCATTAAAGACTCGTGGGAGCCACTGCGGTCGCTCTGGAAACACATTCCGGTTATGATCCGTGAGTATGCAGAGCGAGCCAATGACACAGCACTCACGAAGCACATTGCACGCTCAAACAGATTTGCGAAGACGTCAAGTTGAAGTTGCAGAACGATGGTCCTAAATTATGTTCACGGCAACTAATACATTCGGGTCACATTCGCGCGACATCAGAAAGGGCAAGTCAGGTCTTGAAGTGTCCAAGGCTTGGCGGGGCGGTGGGCTGGCTGGATAAGGGCAAGCCTTGCCCACTGCACTGGGCCGCACAGAACGCGCGGTCAAGCTGGTATAGGAAACTGAAGACGAGTGACCAATAGCACTTCTAGATCCTTAGAGATGTAGTCAGATTACAATCTACCTTAGAGCAAGCAAGCAATAGAACCAAAGTTACTCAGAAGCACCAGCTTCCCTACCGTGTGTGTGTTCGAGTTATTAAGACCCACTACACTTTGAGGGCCGTTATTAACAGAGGTAGATTGGTAGATTTGGTTGAATCCGTACAACCTGATAGCGTTAACGCGTGCTACATAAAACCGACAACACGTTGTATAGGTGGTTGCATGTATACCGAGTTCTGGTGAGCGCAATGAACGCGTGAACGAAGGTCGAATGCAAATTTTGCTTTAGAAATTCACGAAATGCAAGGGAAATATCGGCAAAAATCAAAGTCCTCCGCATCCCCCTCGTAGGTATTGTGTCTGGCGAATCTCGCCGCCTGCTCGTCGTCCGCGTGCTGCGAGTCCCCCGCCGCCTGCAAGTCCGCGCCGCCTGCAAGTCGTCCGCGTGCCGCGAGTCCGCCGCCTGCTCGTCGCTCGTGTCTAGGGAGTCCGTCGCCGAGTGTAAGTGGTTGTCAATCGCAAATTTGCTGCTGTTCCTGTCATCCTCATGAGCGGAGCGTCCACGATCTTCCCCCCTTGACCCAGCTTTCGGAGAAAAAGCATGTCGGGCCCGAGTGATACGCAAGATGGTGAAAGTGCGAACGGCGTCGACCTAGCGACGACGTGCTCTCTCGTGCTGGCGCAAGACACAGCAACGCCAGCTTCGGCTAACATAGCTCAAATGTCAGATTCGACAAGTCGTTTGTGTCGAGAAGAAGATGATGAACACGGGACAACCAAGTTACTCCAGCAAAGAAACCGTTGTGCTTCGACAACTTCGAGTGGGAGATGAAAAAGGTGGAGCGCGCTGGAAAAGACATTAACGCGCCCGTGATCATCTCGATCAGGGATAAGAATCCTTTGGACACCAAAGTTCTTGAGTTACGAGACTTCTGCATTGCCAACAGCATCAGAGGTTACAAGAACAAAAAGAAAGACGTTCTGCTGTCACTGATAGCCCAGCGGATGAAGAACAACAAGATATACGGTCGCATCTTCAGAGCCAAAATGAAAGACCGCAACGAGCCTGAGACAAAGCAAATTCAGTGCCCGTTCCGCCTCATCAACATTATTTTTTCGAGCTACTTTGCATCTCGATTTGTCTCGCTGTGCGATCAGCGCTCGCGCGCTGACCTTGACGCTGCAGTTTCAGCGGAGGATACGTTTTGGGAGGATGTACTCGCTGCTTTCTTGGATAGCGCTTCCGTTGAAGAGTACGACAACCTCGTTGCGGTACATCATGCACTTGATCCCGACAGCATCAATCTCCCTGCCCTTTGTACACACCGCCCGTCGCACCTACCGACGCCTGCAAGTTACGGTCGCGTGACCTAACCTAATCAGACACCCCATCCATGCTGAAAGCCTCGGGCTCCATTGGATCACTCGGCAAATATCCAAGCCGATTCTGACCAGGCGCCGTTGAATTTTCCCTTGCCTCAGAAACCACGAACAATTCTGGCAAATCATAACAAAAGTTATGAAGTCGTGCCATGGCCATCAAGGCCCGACTTGCGTTTCGTGGCTTTAATTGAAGAGGATGTTTCACGCAGCGCCACTTGTTGCTGTATCTTCCAAACGTTTGCTCGATCTTAACTCGCAACTGACTGAGATAGAAGTCAAACGTATCATGAGATCGATTGAGTCTGCCGGTGCCTCCAAAGGGGGTCAGCCTATGCTCCGACGGCGTGTAAGCTCCATCCCCAATAAAGTAGCGGTTGTCTCCAAGATTATCCACGGAGCTGGCCAGTTTCGTCCTCGCAAATGCCCACAGATCACTTGAACCACCAGGAGCAGCAACAGCAAAGAAAATAAAGCGGCACAAATGATCACAGACAGCTTGGACATTAAAACACATGTGGTAATAGTGTCCGGAAAAGTAAGTCCGAACATTTCCACCTGCGTCCTTCGATGATGGTGTAATTATCTTGACAAGCATTTCATCGACGCAGCCGACACATCCATCCAGTACACCTTCAGTGCTCATGGCCTTGAAACCCTCCGCCGCTTGGTTGATCTCCCTTGCTGTGGTAGGTAAATCTATTATTAGCTCAGAGCAGCTAAGAATTGCAGCGATACCCTTGTTCAAGCAGCGGTAAAACGAAGGCACGCTAATTCGAGCTACGTCTCGAATGTCCACATACGATCCACCAGCCAGAAAACGCAATGTGCAATGTAGAACAATTTCTTCGGAAATGGGGGCCACTCCAGTTCCCCTCGAAGACATCTCACCATCCACTACCAGGCTCGGACTTCGAAGAGATAGCAAGTGGTTAAAATGATCTTCATCCATGCGATAGGTCCTATCCAACATACTCTCTCGCCGTAGTGCCTTCACACGGTCGCTCCAAATTACCCGTTGACGAGCGTAAAATGTCTCTCGGACATTAAGCTCAATAGATGCTGCAGCGAAACACATGAATGCGCCCTCCAGCATGAAGTTGTCGTCCGAGTCGCTGTCACTACAGTCAAAGAGATCTTCACCGACGTCGCTGTCACTGTCGAACAACGAACCCTCGTCCGAGGCGGTGTCGCTGTCCATAGGTGCCGAGCTGGAGGAACGGGAATTGTGAAGCTGTATTCCATGGCAGAGCCAGGGGATTATGTTTTCCACTTCAAATATGTACTTCCGGTATACCGGTACTTACCGGTACAGCGGGCGACAACTACGAGCCGCTCACCGCAGACCAACCGACGGGCGCGTGGCGTTCCTTCCCCTCACTTTGGAATTCATACCAACAAGCAAGCAAGCAAGAAGAGGGTTTCTTCTCCACACGCATCTTCGCCATGATCACCCGCGGAACCACCGATCAAGCCTCCCCAAGCTCCCCGTCATCCAGAGCCGAGTCGGCTCATACCGATAAGGAGCGCCCTCCGGCTGCTGCTGCTGCCGTCGCGCCTCCGGACGTAGTGGATGTCGCGGGCGCGAGCGAGCCGTGTACGACTGCGTCTGCGAGGCGCACGTCCGCGACCGCGCCGCTACACACCAACAAGCGGGCGACACCGAAGGCGGTCCCTGGTGAATCTGCAGCCGACGCCAGCAAGGTCGAGAAGAAGGTGGCGAAGCGCGCCACGGTGGCATCGAGCTCCGGGGTACCGAGGAAGACTGCAGGCGACGGCGACGATGACTCCGGCTCCGACCTCGAGGACAAGGCGCCCGCCCCACCTGCCAAGCGACCGAGGAAGGTGGCGTCCTCAGCGAAGGCTAAACCAGCCAAAGCGGTGGCGGCCACGAAGCGTGCGTCACCTCAGCCCAGATCCGACGGCGGCTTCGACCTACACGAGGTCATGGCGTCGTTCTCTCCCGGCACCACCCGCGAGGAGAGTGCCGCGCCCGAGGAAAGAGCTGCGCCCGAGGAGAGTCCCACAACAATACCTCTGCCGTCGCTTGGCAAAACAAGCTTGCCTCGCGGAACTCACACGCTCAAGGTATTATACGGCTCCTTAGCTGGTGGGAAACTTCGTTCCAGCTCCGGTTTTCGGCATCTCACGTGGCCGGTACTGACAACGAACGCGCAGATGCCAGCTCCGAATAGCCGCTAACCCATCTTATGCGGTCAAATTATCATCACTGACCCTCGGCTGATCGCAGGTATCCCCGACAGTGGACATTCAAGTTCTGACCGACAGTTGGCTGCGTCTCTCCGAGCGCACTCCGTTGCCGACTCCACGTTCGATCAATACAGGAGAGTTCTGACCAAGTGGACGACCTGGACGACCCTTCATGGTATTCCCCCTACACTTGTCGGCACGCCTCTCGCTGTCCAAGTACAGCATATCTCGGATTTTATTCTCCACGGCTTCCAGTATGGATTCGGGTCCGGAGGGCCCATTCGCAGCGACTCAATCACGGCGGTCCTCCTCGGCGTTCGGCACTTCTTCGCGGTATCCGGCCATGACTTCCCAATTGCACACCTGCACATCCGTATGCTGCTCAAGGGAATCAGCCGCCTCGACTCGCCACCGCGACGAAAAGCCCCAGTGTCGATCGGGCTCCTCGATGTGTGCTTCCGCAGCCTCGCGCTGACTGAACCCTTTGAGCAAGCCCTATAGGGGGGCATGTGCTTGGCGTTCTTTTTCATCCGGAGGCGTTCGGAAGTCGTGGCAACTGCCGGAGGCACCTTGAAGTGGCTTGCCATTCGAGCTCAAGACATCGCAGTTCTAGACGAGGAAGGTCGACCAATATTGGCTCCTTCGAAGGCTCAATCGGTGTGTATGCGGTTGATCGGTTTCAAGACAAACCAAGATGACACCCCCACAACACAAATGCTGTCGCGTTCGGGGCACCCATTTCTGTGTCCCGTGTTTGGCGCCCTGGTC
The DNA here is from genome assembly GCA_033557925.1 of Phytophthora x cambivora. Classification (NCBI taxonomy): domain Eukaryota; phylum Oomycota; class Peronosporomycetes; order Peronosporales; family Peronosporaceae; genus Phytophthora; species Phytophthora x cambivora. The sequence continues at coordinate 392,224 of JAUCEB010000034.1, forward strand.
CTTCTCCAAGTCCGCAAGAACCTGCCCGCTGATATACCGGCTGCAGTGTACTTGGACCGCTGCGGAAACCCGGCATGCGTGAGGACGGCCGACGTGGCAGGGGCTATCAAGCGGGCGGCTGCCAGCACAGGTCAAGATCCGCGATGTTTCAGCTCGCACTCTCTACGGGCTGGCGGGGCAACTCACATGTACCGAGCTGGTATGGATGCCCTCACAATCCAGTTTCACGGCCGTTGGGTATCCGATGCGTTCAAGACCTACACCAGGCTATGCAAAGAGTCGGTGGCTACTGTGGCGGAAAGCATGGCAGCAGGTCCACGGGGTGATTCGACGCTGCATTAGTGGGGGGTTACACCATGACCATTTGGGGGCACCGCTCTCCTCGTCCCTTATCGGACTGAGCTGGTGGTCCTTACATAAGCTCCCATTAATAGTGCTTCTCACGGTTCAGAGGTTTGCAGGATGCAGGTAGGTTTGACTAGCCAATCAAGGATAACCTCCAACCTGTCAACCGTGAGGAGCCTGAAGGTGGCAGAATGGACCGGCCCCGGTGTCAACATGAAAGGCCCCCACGGGAGATGCGAATTGGCCAATCAGCAAGTACCTGCATCGCCTGCCGGTAACCTGCAGCGTCCGATGCTGCAGGTAAAATTGATAAAACGGTCCAATGAAGGTATCCTGCAGGTACGCTCTGATTGGCTCCTTTTGCTTTCATCAGGGTACCTCCGAACCGTGAGAAACACTAATGAAACTTCGTTTAACCCCCAATGTATTGGAAACGGAAAATATGATAATAAGGATTGGGGGGGATCTGGTTCATTTTCAACATTTATTCTCAACTGAAGTGTAAACGGGTTGTACGGTTCAACCGCCATGTCTCTGGCACATTTGGACCTTGGTTGAATATTCAACCAATCTACCTCTGTTAATAACGCCCCTGAGGCCATTTACTTCTGCATACTATTTCAGCAAAGCACGGTACTACTCCATTTTAAGTTAATGTTTATCTGGTGCTATTGTGAATCCCGTTATAGAAATACACTTTTCCGGGAGCTTACGGTAGAGGATCCGAGGCGATGAGCCGCCACCTCACTCGCTAAAGTGTACATAACCACTTACTACAGTAGTATTAAAATATATATGAGACTGCGCAAAACAAACTGATGCTAGTTAACATTTTAGAGTTTTTGAGATAATCGCCTTTGAAGTGGACCGTTGCTTTTTCGTACTTAATTGATTTTCTCAAAAGGGGGTGATTTTGTCAAATCTCTAAATTTGGTGGGGGTGTATCGACGGTGAAACTGCTGGCAGCCCTTCAGCGAGCCGCACCGGAGACGCCCAGCAGGAGCCAGAGGTAAGCGCTGGTGATGACGACCCGTACAACAGCGAGGCAAGCGCAGACAGCGCACGGACTCCGACGCCGAGTACACGCTCCTCCCTGCTACCTTCACGTGGGCTAAGGCTACTTGGGTCTTGGGTTGTCCGAGTCCAAAACGCCCGGGTCGCAGCGGCTAGGATGAATAAACAATAGCGTACTGCTGCCGCAGCGGCAGCAAAGGCTGCCAACGAGACGCACAGGGTGCTTCGAGCTACCGACGAAGCCAAGCCTACTGACAACTGCGGCACTACAAATCGGAGCCTTGACCTCCATGAAACCGTGGTGGAGAAGGCTCCAACACGACCTAGTTAGCATCCGCGCAAAGAAACCGAGTGGAAGTCGACACCAGGTGCCCCCCCCCCCCGCAGATCAAAATGATTCTTGTTGCCAAAATCTCTACAAAAATCTCTAAAAACAAAATATACACCTGTGATTTGAGATTTTATTTTTTCAAATGTAATTTTGGCACTGAAGGAGTTCGAATCCGGCTACAACAATAGGCTCAATCGATCCGCAGCGAAATTTGACGTTTAGGGAGCCAATAAAAAAAATTCCTGCGACCCGGCGAATCTGAGGCAACTTTTTCAACGGGCAGTTTCTCGACAACGGCTGAATGAATAAATTATTGGAGGGCCTCAATCGATAGAGAAGATGGTCGTCGTTGCGGTGGTGTGCCTAATTCGCACTTCAACAAATGGTTAACTAGCATTCATTTGTTTTGCGCAGTCTCATATCTGACCTCGTTTCGGCCAATGAAAGCGAGTCCCTAAATATGTATGGGCTGGGACGTCACTCGCTTTCAATATGGCTTCCCCAGCGTCAACTGGTACAGCTCGGAACATTAGAAACGGTACACATGAGCGTGTGCAGCTAACGGAACTATCCGGTATTCTATTTAGTAGAAGCGGTGCCAAAACGAAAAGGGTATTTTATTTGGGTAGGGTTACTATTCCTCAATGAAAATGGTGACCTCGACCAAAAAGAGCACTGAATCGCTACTCCTCGTGCAAAATGGTAACTTCGTCCAACGCGTCGTCAATCTCACCTAAGTTAGAAAGCGTCTGCCTCACTCTCAGCATCAGACGTCGCCCAGCTATCCAAGAACCGCTCATCGTATACGTCATGGCGCGCGATGAACCAGTCGTAGGGATTTTCGGAGAAACCCGCCGCTATGATTGAGTTGATCACAGTCTCACTGTCCGTAGCCCGCCAGGCCCGCCTGATCCACCCGCACAGTAGCGACAGCAGGAGGTCTTGGATTTCCGCCCCTTGTGTACTGCACGTCCCCGCTTTCCTTCCAGGCGTTGATCTCGCCGCACAGGATGTCCTTAAACGAGCGGTAGATAGCAATGTCCCCCGCCTGTAGGTACGGAGTAAGTCCACTGGGGATCACGCACATCTCAATGCCACGCGACTGACATTTCGCTTTCACGTCGCGCGAAATGTGGGCCCTCATGGAGTCCCAGACGAGGAACTTGCAGTCACTAAGAGCGACTTGCGGAAACTGCAGGTCGATTCATCGCTTGAGAAGCGCACTGTCCACCCAGGCCCGTTTCTGGTACGTTACATAAACTCCGTCGATTCTTTCAAAAGACGGTTTGTCCTTGCCCTTCCAAATCAAAACCGGGGGGAGTTTCCGCCCACTAGCCGTCACTGCCAAAATTGCTGTAATCCGCATCGACGCGTATCCCGTCGAGCGGACCACCACGTGCCGCGCACCGCGCAAGTCCACCGTCTGCGTGCGAGCATCCTCAAAGTACACAGCGGTTTCATCCATGAGAATCGTGTGTTCTTTGTCCTTTTTTGGCGTCACCTCGCGTAGGTACCGCATGTAGTACACAGCCCGGCCGACTAGCGCCTCATATGAGAGAGTGGTAAGGTTGGTGAGACGAAGCGGGTGAACGCTTTTATCGTCCAGGATGTATAGCGCGTCCGGGGGTTGGATAACTGGTATTCCAGAATGGACCAGCCCCGGTTAACTCGAAACACACAGTAGAATGACTCGAGTCGGCGTGTGACCTTGTGTAATCCCTATAGGTGTCGATTAATTCGGGGGACCGTCTTTCAACCGGAAATGTAACAATCAATTAGATACAAGAATACAGAGAACTTCCAAGTTCTACTCAACTGGGAGATCCCGAATGGAGGCAAGCTTACGAGCAAAGACTTTCCCCAAACAACCACTCTCAAATAACCAATAACAATACAGAGTTCGTATATACAATACGCAGTCTGTCAACTTCAGGTTACAACCCGGATACAGAGAAATCCGGGTTGCCCAACGCGCACCACCCTCAAATGAACGAGGGAACCACAAATACAGTCCTAAAACAAGCAATCTAACTTGGATCTCATGGGGTGATTGCTACAACCTCCTGAAACTACAGATGGAATATGAAATGCAAGGGTCCTCTTTCGAGTGTCCACAGGCAATTTAGGGATATGAAATGGGTAGACCAACCCGAAAGCAGCCTTTTTGGGTACCCAATTTGAGTTGAAGCGTGTAGGTGAGAGTTCCTTGTGCGGTTGCACGACCTTGGACGTCCGTTGGTGTACGCGGCTCCCGGACCTTCCTTTGGATTCTAGTTTGGGTAGCAGAAATATGGCGTCATCGTCCTCCGCAAATATACTCTCCAGAACCAATGGCAAACAAGCACGAAGTCCACTTGGGCTCTAGAAGGCAAAACAAACTCTGATTATCTCTTATCTCTCTCTCTCTCTCTGGCTATGATTTCTTTCTTTCTTTCTTGGTATCTGGGTTTTCGGCGGTCTCCTCTGCTCGAATCGCATGCACTCCTCCCGGATGACTGGGTTTCAGTATACTTGGAGTCACATTGAACTCGCGGAGGGTCGCTCACTCATCATGCACTGGCGGCAATCTTGAGCAATCGCACTTCGTGCGCTGGCGCGCTGTCGCCGCTTGATTGGCTTGTCTCGAAGATCCCTGGCTTAGGCGTGGCACTGTCTGGATCTTGGTCTCATGTTCGCATGGGTGCCTGATTTGGCACGCTCCCGGGGCGTCCGTGATTGGTCATACTTTGGTACACTTGTCATCAGGGGTGACATTCACCCGGGGTGGCATCTTGGTCATTCGGGTTGTCCTTCATCATTCGGGATGTACGGGGTGTTCTTCGTCTTGGACTTCTGCAGTGTCGTTCGGGGAATCTTGATCTTGAGGCGCTGAATGATCACTCGGCTCGTATGGGCAGGCCGCTTTCCGGGATACGTTCTACCGGAAGCGTTTGGCCCCTTCATCTGGGTACCTGCCGCAAAGGGAAGTCGGCGGACGGACTGGGCGCTGTAACTCCATCCCGAATCCTTGCTTCGGGTGGGGCGCCTCCGTGCCTGTGAGCCTATACGTGTTCCGAGTAACCGTCCTCGCGATCTTCAACCAGTCGACACTTTCGAGTGTACCGTTCCTGTACCACCCTGAATCCAGATCTCCATTCGACACTCTCCGGCTCTGCACCCTGGGCAGCTGCGAACTGGACACTCTGGAAAACTTCCAGTTGCCTCGCGTCATTGGATGTCGCAACGAGAGCGAGTACCGTGCCATGAAGTTCGACACCCAGTGCTGTGAAGCAGCAAAGGGTGGCGGAGCATCATCATCAGCGTGGAGAGAGGCGTGGCACACCAGAGCTTGGTCAGCGATCCATTCCCGGGTAACTTTCTCTTTGCGCAGACGCTTGTCAATGACGAGATCGTAGAGCATGTCCTCCATGTTCAGGGACAGAGGCTTGCGCCCGCCGCCAAGCAGTCGACGCTGATGCGGCTGAGCATTCATGATCGTTTCCTTGTCGCGGTACCATTTGCGGATGGCAGCTCCATCGATCTTCATTCCGAGGTCGCGAAAGTGCTTCTCTGCGCGTGTCGGGACGCCGTTGCCTTCAGTGTCGATCCAGGAAATGACTTCCTGCTTGCGCCAGATTGGAATAGAGTTGCGGCGGTGAGCCATAATGGAAACTGAAGTGGATCGATGCGCATGGCGTACAGTTTGGAAAGGAATGGCTAAGCGTTGGCGTAGGAACTATTGGTCAGGAGAAGCCAATGCCCTGTGTGCATCACATAATTTGTACAGGTCATAAAATCGGGTAGGGCTTCTAATTTTAGACCGCTTTCAAAAATGGTCAAAGGTCTTTTATTCGGGACCGGTGCTGTATTCGGGAATATCCGTTATAATAGTAGCTACAGTAGCTGCCAGCTACTGTATATGAGTCCCTTTTAAACAAAAGTATCATTATGGGATTTTTAAGGTTTTTTGCTGTGGGGGTTTAAAGACGGGAGGTTGGCCAGCTGTCGATTACCACGCTTTTGAGAAAAAGGCAAAAGAAAAAAAAGCCATGCTTCCAAGTACCTCCGACGACGCCCACGCGCTACGAACCTGGCTGCAGAGCTTTCAAGGACGTCTTTGGGGTCAGGAGAGTAACGAAAAGGGTGTAGGTGGGTGTTGGTGGGTAGCAGTCTCTAGTAGAAGGGTTGAGAGAGGTGGGGAGCGTCACTGGTATTAATTTGATGCTGCTGGCCTATTTGTGATGCATTTAAACTTTCCTGTCTTTAGTGATACTTTTGAATAGGTCGCATTTTTTTAATGATACTTTCGTTTAGTTCAGATTTTAGACTAACGGCACTAAACATTACATATCGCACACTTACAGACCGATTTTGATTACGGCAATTACACCATTTGAAAGAGCAGTGATTTTGCTACCCAGACCACAAAAAAACAAAAATTTGAAGATTTTTTTTTTTCGAGGGTGTCCCTGATGCTGGCTTGGATAGCGTCGTCAATTTTGCAGCTTTGTGCACTTTGAAACCGCCAAACTGTAGCCAATGGACCATATTTAGACCCTGCACAAGCATTAGAAAAACCTCAAAACGACCGTAATGATACTTTTGTTTAAAAGGGACTCATATGTACAGCGTTCGGTGACCTGAGCGTGTGCAGGTACGCCGTCGGTGTACGTGCACACCGCTGCAAGACGACGCGTTGGAAAAGCTTGAATGGAAGCAGAGTAGCGAAAGGTTAAGGAAGTATTGCGTGCAGAAGGCTGAGAGACCTCGCAGGCGTAGAGCGCTACTGTTTCGAGTAGAACCCACAAAACCAAATTCACTTCAACGTCTGCCTGTCTATTTACTGTCGTGACGAATAGCTGGGCCCACTCAAGAACCGTAGCTCACTGATCTCACTGGTCTGAACGCTGCATGGTTCACTGCCTGGTGCTTCATTGAAGCTCAAAGAATCGCCGTTGACCTCAATTGTCCACCTCGATAGCTCGATGCTGTTACCTGATGCATCGACGGACTCCACTTGTCCACACTGCCACTCGCTGAGAACAGGCTGCCACGTTTCAAGGCACAGTGTCAGCGTCTTATACGCAAGAATGTCTGTCGGCTTGAAGCCACATGAACTAGCTGTCGCGGTTGGGTACGAGGCTAATGACTTGGTTAGATCCTGTTCGCACCAGCATTGCAACAACAGAATGACAGTTAGCACACCTTTTCATCGTCTCACCAACAATGCAAACGTGTACCTCAGTCGATGAGCTCGAATTCTCGGTATTGTCATCGAGTACCGTCGCGACGATTTCGTACGGGCGTTTCCACATCTCTTCATATTTTCCTTTCCCTTTTCGTTTCGGAGCACCGGGGTTACCGTTGCTAGCTTCCTTGTCGTTGAGCTGTCCATCGAACGAGGCGGGAGTTCGAGCTCGGCTTCCGCGCGAAGACTGATAATTCCCTGAAGACGACGGTCCGTACTTCGCCAGCTCCGGTATCTGCGAACGTCGAGCAGTCCAAGTGTTTTCGTTTGGTAGATTGTCATCGCGTTGAACGACCACCTGATCTCCCGTCACTTCATCAAAGAGGACATGCGCCTTTGCACGAGGATAACCACGAGGGCCAACACTGTCGCTACCGACGCGAGCTCCCGATGTTTCCTTGGACTCCTCTGTCGTTCGTCTATGCACTTCCGAAGTCGCAGCATTGCTATCGGACGGCAAGGTTTGACTTTCCACCGGGTTAGCCTGGTCGCAGTTTCTCTGGCGTCTTCCATTCCGCTGTCTCAATCGGCGGCGTCGTCTACGCGGTTCCTTCGCGGTCTGCGCTGGTGCATTTGTATTGCTTACAGCCCCATTAGATGCCGAGCTTTTCGCAGACGCTGCTTCCTTCGTCCTAGCAGTGCGTGCGGGGACAGCCGTTGTCGCGCGTTTCCGATTTTGCTGCTCGGCAGCTTCATCCTCCGACTCACTGCTGTCACTGGAGCTAGAGCTAGAACTCTTACCGCTACTTTCACACTCACTCTCACTGCTGGAGCTAGAGCTCGAACTCGAGCTTTCCACTCGACTGCTCGTCTTCGCGGCGACAGCAGCTTTCCCCGCACCTATCTCCCGTGGCTTGCTCTCTACACCCAGTATCTCCTTGGCATCAACCAGGGCGTGTTGCACCCTCTTGATCCTTTTCTTGAGCTGCTGCGCTTGCTTCGGCTTACGCTTTCGCTTTCGCTGCGTGGATTTGACCTTCGTTTCGCTCTCGGAGGAGGACGACGACTGCTCCTTATCGCTGACAACGTCCTCCAGTGGCGGACACTGGACGACAATCGTGTCGTTGTCCCGCACGAGGCGGATGCTCTGCGTGGCCAGCAGTGGAAGCTCCTGCAGCCGCAGCTCCAGTCCCTTGGGACATCTCTGGCGCAGCTCGAACTCCCGCAGCAGCGCGTGCGTCAAGTCGCCAACGAGCTTCGCGTCCGTCGGCACCAGGTACCAGCACGACGAGAACCCGCGCCGGCGCAGCACGTGGCGCCCCACCTCGTCCGCGAACACCAAGCGCACTCGCACGTCCATGATCGGCCTTGCAACTGATGGAGTAGCTGCTGACCCTGCTCATTGGACATAATTCATCCAGCCAATCATATGGCAGCGCACCGCTACGCGCCCTGCGTCACGCCGAACGTGAAGTTGAAGACCAGACCACTGGTCTGAGACCAGACCTCCATTCCAAGACCTACCAAAGATCATGGAGCGCATCAGCCGGTTGCGCGCGCAGATCAGCGCGTCGGCGGCGCCTCCGCCTCCACCAGGCGGTTCTGTGGACGTGTTCGTGTCACCCAGAGACGCCTCCTGCCCCCAGCACGTCTACGACGCCGTGCTCTCGCCTGCAGCGCTCGAGTTTGTGGCGGAGTTGACTGCTGTGTTCCAGCCGCAAGTCGAGCAGGTACTGCCGCAACAACAATAGTATGATGTTTACCTCTTTATTGAGTCGCTGATGGTGTTGCAATGTCTTTAGCTGCACGCGCGTCGTCAAGCGCGTCGTCTGGCGACGGAGCAGCATGGTGCGATGCCGCACTTCCTGGAGGAGACGCGGGGGATCCGTGAAGACGAGACGTGGGGAATTGATCCGCAGCCGCGGGCGTTGATGGATCGACGCGTTGACATTGGAGACGTGTCCCCTGCGAACCGTGAACTCTTGCTGCGTGCGCTTAACTCGGGGGCTCAGGTACAAGCTGTACTCTGGTTTTACTTCTGTAGGTTGACCTACCTAATTCCGCGCGGTGTGTTTGGCGGTGCAGGGTGTGCAAGTGGACTTCGACGATGGGCATTGTCCGACGTGGAATAACACGATTCAGGGGCACTTCAACGTGCTGCAAGCTGCTCGAGGGCTACTGGAGGTTTCGGGGCAACAGGTCGCGGAGAACCCAGCCCTTCTTGTCATCCGTCCGAGAGCATGGAATATGGATGAATCGGTGGGTGGCACTTGCGTTATCATTTGAATTATTTGTTGCGGGCTTACTGACGATCGGGCTTTTGTAGCATATGCTTGTGAATGGGCGTGTTGTGCCAGGCGCGTTATTTGACTTTGCGATGCACTTGTTCCACAAGTAATTAGGGATTTTGATTTGCAGTATCTTTCATAAGCAAGTGTACTGAGGTGTTTGTTATTTTTCGCAGCGGCAAGCACCTTTTTGAGACTGAAATGGGGCCATTTCTGTATCTTCCAAAGGTGAGCTTTGCGTCTACATGTAATTCGAATATGAAGCTTATCTCTGATGTAGTCTTATGAATGATTACTTGTGTTTCGTGCACGGCGTAGCTGGAAGGATACACTGAAGCTGCCCTATGGAGACAAATCTTCGAGTACACTGAAAAGAAGCTCGACCTTCCGCACGTAAGTCCACCCGTTTGGGTCCCCTGAGTCCTCTGAAGTCTAACGGCAGATCCGTGTAACGTTATACCCTCCAGGGATGCATCAAGGCGACCGTGCTAATCGAGAATATTTTTGCTGCGTTCGAGATGGATGAGATTCTTTACGAGCTCCGTCACCACTCATCTGGTTTAAACTGTGGCATGTGGGACTACACGGCGTCTATTGTGGTCAATTTCCGCAAGCGGCCTGAATGTCTGTTGCCAGATCGTCAGCAGTATGTGTCCATGAAGTCTGACTTCCTCAGGTAGATTTGCAGTAGTCCTGGAAACTTTGCATGAACGTGTAGAATGACCCTGCGTCACACTGCTTCTTGATGCCAGATACTATATGGACCTGCTGATTCTCACGTGCAAACGTCGTCATGCCCCGGCAACTACTGGCATGGTGCCGTTTGTTTTGTCGGAGTTGCCGACGGGGGTGTCAGAAGCAGAAGCAATTGAAAAGGCTACATTGAGCAAGGGAATGGAAGCTCTTGCCGGGTCCGACGGAGCGCTTGTGTACGACCTGGCACTTGTTGAGCCAGTGGCTAAAGTATTCACGGAGACGCGCGAAAAGATTGGTAAGGTTGATCGCTCGACACCTCTTGCCTTTGACGGAGCGTTCTTTGCCGAAAAGCTGCTTACGCTGCCACGCGGGGATGTAACGTTGAAATCTGTGGAGATGAATGTACGAGTGGCACTTTTGTACGTGCTTCACTGGCTGTATGGCAATGGCACAGTCGTCGTGAACGGCTGCATTGAGGATTCAGCCACGGCCGAAATCTCACGCGCCCAGCTTTGGCAGTGGGTATATCATCGTGTGCCAATCGCAGGTGCATCACAGCGAGTCGACGCCCCGTAAGTGTTGCTGCTACTAAAGTATCGTGAAGTGAAGTATTATTCTATGTTAACAGTAATGACTGTGCTCTGCGTGTTTTGCTGCTACAGCCTCATCGCAGAAATGCTACGAAAAGTGCTTCACGAGGAAAGCAAAAGGCAACCTCATCAACCTCATTACCTCGAGGCTGCACGACAGCTCGTCTTCTTGATAACGACCATGCGCTTTCCTCCGGCTTTTATCACGACGTTCCTCCAAGAACAGGAAGCGCTCGTGGAAAGTCTCCAGCATTGAACGAGAAAGAGGAGCTACGCAGTGCGAATAAAAGAAGACCGGACTATTCACATGGTGGAAGGCGTCGCTATGCGAAGCTCTCCATGGATGACGGTGCGTTTTCTACCACTTCGTAACATTTGCCCTTGAATGGAATCAGACTTGCCCCCGACGAAATCTTTGCCTCGTTTTCATCCCTCGTGAGTTTCACAAAACTCTTCACAACCATTTCGCGATCTAAAATATGATGCAGCTCTTGGTCACCAATACCTCCGCTTTCAACGCCCGCGCGTGATTCCACGTCATCCTTTAAAAGCAGCTCCAATTCGCTGTTGGTAAGCTTAGCGGCGCTTTCTGGGGTCGTCCTCTCCTTGAACCCACCACGCTGGATGACAACGCGCTCAAGTTTACGCTTCTCGAACGCGCGCTGGGTCATGCGATCTTCAAACGAGTTCTCCGTCACAAGGCGGTACACAGTGATTTCGTTCTTTTGGCCGATTCTGTGGCAACGATCCATTGCTTGATTGTCCTGCTGAGGGTTCCAATCCGAGTCATAAAAGATGACCGTATCAGCAGCAATAAGATTGATGCCGAGACCACCAGCGCGCGTTGACAGCATGAAAATAAACACATTGTCGTCATCTGCTGTAGAAGTTGCCCCTGCAGAAACTTTGTTAAATTTCTCCATCTGGTCGACACGATCCATCAGTTTTGTACTACCATCGAGACGACAGTAGCTATAATCTCGCATGATGAAATAATCCTCCAAAATATCCAGCATCCGTGTCATTTGACTGAAGAGAAGCACTTTGTGTCCCTTACGCTTGAGTTCTGGCAGCATCCGGTCCAATACCATCAGTTTGCCAGATGTCTGGACAATTTTTTCGTCCGTGATAACACCACCATTCGCCGACACCGGCTCGTCGATCAAGTAAGGGTGCAGACAGCACTTGCGACTCTGCATCATTTTGTTTCTTAAGGTGGTTGTCTTGAACGCATTCTGGGCTTGATACTTGCCGTACTTTTGTTCCATAGCCTTTGCAAGCGTGCCCTCACGAATCATCCGGTAGTACTCGCGCTGCCTCGAGGTCATGGCACAGTAAACGAAAATCTCCGTCTTCGAAACCATTTCCTGCACCACGTCTACCTTCAAGCGGCGAAGTAGGAATGGTCGCAGAATCTCATGGAGTTTTGTGATCACTTCAACCTTCTTTTCCCCGTGTAGGACATCTTGTGCAGCAACGGACTCATTGGCCGCAGCAGCCGTGGAGACTGCGTCAGGCGTAAATGAGAACCAGCTCTCAAAAAGCTCAAGGTCGTCAAACACATCCGGCAGGATAAAGTTTAGCAGAGACCACAGCTCTGTCAAGTTGTTCTGTAGCGGTGTGCCTGTCAACAACAGGCGGTTCTCCGATCGGCCACGCTTGAGCTCACGAACCAGCAAGCAATCCATGTTCTTCAGTCGGTGACCTTCGTCAATCACCATGTACTTCCACACGAATCCCAAACTTGCAAAACTTCTCGAATCTTGTATCATCATCTCGTACGACGAAATGACAACCGGGAAGTCGGCGTCGTTCCTCTTCTTGCGGTTGAGTTCGTTCTTCCTCATTTTGGCACGCTCAGCCTTGGTGCCGTGGTAAACAATCACCGGCATGCTAGGTACCCACTTGCGGAACTCCGTGGCCCAGTTCATGAGCGTCGACAGCGGGGCCACGATAAGGTGCGGTCCTCGCACGCCGAGCGACTTGAGGTGGGCCAGTAGACCAATCACCTGGATGGTCTTACCCAGACCCATCTCGTCTGCCAGGATGCCGTTCAGGCCGTTCTCGAATAAGTTGCAGAGCCAGCGAATGCCTTCCAGCTGATAGTCGCGCAGCGTGCCGCCCGTCAGGAGCTTGGGTTGCTTGAACTCCACCTCCTTGGGTTGCTGACGTGTGTCCAGGGACGTGTCGCCCTGCACCTCGCGCAGCTTTTCCACGCCCTTCTTGCTCTTCTTGTTGGCGTTGGTTGGCGCCTTCTTGCCGCGCTTGCGCTTGCCCTTGGCGGGCTGCTCGTCGTCCTCCACCTCATCGTCCTCCTGGACAACGACTGCATCGCTGACGGTGGCAGCGCTCTCCATGTTGGAGAAGAGGAAGCTCGAGTACAGACTGGCCTTCTCCAGCAGCGAGTCCAACTTGGCGATCTTCTCGCCCGTCTCCTCGGCGGATTCTGCAGGGGCGGGCGCTTTCTTGGCGGCACGGGCCTCACGCTCCTTGCGGGCCTGCTCCTCGATCTCCTCCATCGCCGCCAGGTCGGGCATGGCGCGCTGGGCCGCCGCGTCGTCGGGGAAGGCACTAGCGACCATCACTCTCGATTGAGTTGTTGACTCCTGACGTCAGAATGCGGAATGGAGACTTGAGCCGTTGGCAGCCATGCGTTTGGGGCAAAAACCGCGCCAAACGTATCTATTGGACGAAAAATGCAACACTTTCGACAAATGGGACGAGAGTGTAGCCATGTTCTATACGCCGTTTCAGTCGTTACGCACTGGAACCTCAGATGGAAAAGTGGAGGTGATAATAATGAGGCGACATGTGCAAGTGTGGCTAGTGCTGGTTGGGTGTGCGTTGTTGGCGGTGGAGGCTGCGGGTTTTAGCTATCAGAAGCATTTAGCCCATAGAAAAGATGCCCACGTTGAAGTGACCAAGCGATTAGCCTGGGGCCAGACGCATGATGAAGACCTGACGGCGATCGATGCAGATATTCTCCCGGACTACTGGGTACGGCGGATGTTTAGTTTCGAGATAACTGGGTTGGTTGATTGACGCTTTGTTGCTTGCTGGTATCCGGATAGGAGCCGCAGATTGGTGCACTCCTTGAAGTTGACCCTCGAGTGCCCACCAACGGAGCAGAGCCACCGGAGCAGCTCGTCAAGGTGACCGACCGCAGGCACAAGTTTCCAGTATTCGCCACTATATGCTCCATCAGTTTCCTTGCCACCGTTGTTACACTACTTATCGTCTGCACCAGCTAGGCTACTGTATTGTGTCCATCGTCATCGGTAAAAAAATCCTGGGAAAGAATCTATTGTTTTCTAACTTGATGAATTGGACTTACGTACTTAAGTGTCCTCAGCACTCACGCAAGCGCGATAAATCACTATACTGTTGGGCATGTAGGGCAACTTCTAGCAAAAAGTCCACAAGCGAAAGACCAAAGGGGCTTCTTCGCCAATTGATCAGGGAAACCCCGGTGGAATTTCTCAGCACGATGGGGTCTGTAGCAGCACACGCAATTGCCCCGCAAAACTTGCGAAGAAGACGGCAATCGTTGCCTCCAAAACGAGCATCTCCCCATGCCCCTCTAAAAGAACTGGCCTTAGACAGCATAGAAATCTGCTGGTTCACGTTTTCGTCTAGTCGATAGACTGTTCGCAGTGCACGATGTTGGTCTTCAATCTGCTCGATCTGATCTGCCGAAAAATGCTGCAGCAGGCGCGCACGTTGTATTTGTACATGGGCCACAAAGTCTTGATTCCGCGACTTACACAGCGCTTCAGGGAGGAACGGGGGAACGCTAGCACTGGTGATTGCTGTGAGACTGCCGTTGTCACTGCTATGGGCCATTACTTGGTGAGCTCTACCAACAAGAGTGAGCACAAAAATGGCAGTAGACTCCACAGCAGCTTGGCAGCAGGTGGGAAAACTTTCCTCCAATTCGTCAACCGCCTCTATAGCGAAGCTGCCTTGCTCTTTCAAAAACGAGAGCGTCGCTTCTCGACTCAACGCAAAATCACCAACTTCAAAATTGTCACTTTGAGCCATGGCAAGACGTTGTGATTCCGACAATGGTCCTAATGCACCGCTCATCAATGCGATATCTGTCACAAGCTTGCCCAGATACTCGCGCCGGGCCAAACCCAACGCAGTAGCCGGTCCACACAAAGAATTCAAGGCCATATTTACACGATCCACAATGCTGCTCACAGCCAGGACTGTGACCCACCATTCTTTCCCAGGAGCCCCTGGCAGCTGAGCATCCTGAACGAGCTTCGTTAAACGCGCGCGATTTTCCGTAAACCATTTCAATACTTTCGCTATCGATCGCCACCGCCCTTCCTCAAATTTAGGACACATCTCTCCGTTCATCTCACGGATGAGGGCGCGTTGGCGACGAAAATGTCCAGTCAACGCCGTCAGAGCATCCATAAAGCGCTCATTGCATAGACGATCGAACGTGTCTTGAACTATGTGCTCAAGCTGCTGTACGACTCCCCATTCACAATAAACAGGGGCCACGCACTCGCGGGACAAGTGATCCACCAGAGCACGTGCGCTCGAAGGCATTTTAGCTAATGGTTCGCCAGTAGAAATCCCAATCAGTTGCGTCTTCCAACCAGGCACCACTACATCAAAACATTTGATCATTGCGTCTGTTTGATGCGCAATGATCTGAGGCGAGTCCTCCCGAACAGGGACCGAGACCAAGTGAAAATCATGCAGCTGGCCATTGCGTTCAAACCGAACGCGAATATCCAAATACGGCGAGCCCGCGTTGTTTCCCTTTTCGATCGCAATTGCAAACGCCCAAACCGCACGCAGCGAGTCCTTCAGCGTCTGCAAGTTGACAGCACAGGCCACGCGACACAAGCACGCCAACTGCTGCTCCGTAAAAGTCGATCCACCGAGACTCGTATCCATCCTCGTTTCCTCCACCGTCTTCTGAAAAAGAGGCACAACTTGGCTGAGCGAGATCCCCATGGCCACATACTTCATACACATGTTAAACCTCAGCAGCGAGTCCACCCGCGCCACATAGCGCGACTCATTCATGTCGACCTCTCCAGACCCCGAACTTGCTTCATCCAGCAGCGAGAACGTCACCGGCACATTCCACGCATTGCGATACTCGTCGCTTGTGGCCTGAAACAGGACGCCGGCGATAAGCTCCTCCACGATATCCCTGTCCAGGAGGTACATGCGAGACTGAGCAGCGACCGCATGAGCCTCGACGCTTGGGGTCGGTTCACTGACCATCGGGGCCACAGCCACGTTTCTTCCAGTTGCCGGCGTCATCAAATCTTCGCGGACCAGCCGGACGTTGGCGAAGTAGGCGCGCTTCTCGCCGTCCCCGAGGCTCTGGTACTCCTCCCAGCGCAAACGGTGCTGCTGCTCCATGTGGCGCTTCATGTTGTCGGGCCGCCACGGCTCCGTGAAGGTGCGTATGCGATTGGTTTTCTTCCGCTTGGCGCCGACGGTCTCCTCCCGCTCGAAGGCCTGGCACAACAGGCACACGGCCTTCGTGGGCAGCTGCGTCAGCGCGTCGCGGTCGGTGACGGCCACCGCATACTTGATCTCCCACTTCTGCCCAAACTTGCGCTGAGACCCAGCAGCAGGTGGAGCGGCCGTTTCTCCCACCTCCTTCGCTGTCGCAGCGCCGGTCGATTGATCCGCAGACATCGTGGAGCGATTTCTGGTAGACTGCCAATGATGCAGTTTTGAGACCATCGTGGTACACTGTACCACCGCAGTGGTGTTGTTATGTTGTCGGGTACAATGTACCATCCCCATCATATTTGGTACAGTGTGCTCGTCTCGTTTCTGCTCCGTCTAGCGTCACCTTGGGACCTTGAGCAGTTGGGAATCTGAAGCGAAGGTGGCCGTATTGGCCTTCACCAAGGCAGAGGCAGCAGCGATGGAGTCCCGCAAGCGGGTGGAGCAACGGGGCCGCTTTACCATCACCGAGATCATCCCTGGCTCGCCGCGTCTGTCGTCGCCCACGTTCCAGGACGACGAGGTGTCGGTCGCGGACTTCCCCGTCAACGCAGTGGACGACGCGCCCGCGTCCAACGGAAGCTGCAGCGACGTAGCCATGATCCAGCCCCAGCCAGTGCAACTCAATGCCCTGCAGCCTGCTGAGCTTGAGAAGTCCCTCTCAAACGGGGGTGTCCAGCCCCCGCCGCTGAGTTTGGAGGAACCCCCGGAGACCCACACGCAGCCGCCCGAAGCTGTGTCGGTGCCACCTGCGCCAATAGAGGCGGCGCTCACAATTGTCCCCCAGGTGCGTGGTATATATCATTGCTGTATTTGGTTGGAGTATGGCGAAGGAGGAGGTTTTGAGAGACTGATATGGAAGCTGTGCAGGCGGAACCTTCGACGATTGTGGACACGATCTGCGAGGTGTCGACGCCCACCGCTGCCAGTGCAGCCAGTACTGTCACTATTGGTAGTGCGGCGCCCGGCTCGCCGTCAAGGAAGTTCTCGTCGCCGAAGAAAAGCACGCAGCGGGCTCGCCGGTGCGTTTTCCAGTGCTGACTTGTGTGGTCGCTTCGTGTCAAGGCGCGGAACGCTCCTTGCAGATTTTTTGGCTTATGCTTGTCTGTGTGGATTTGTGAATTTTTAAAGGGTCAAGCGCAGAGGTCGCTTCACCATTATTGAACTCGCCTCGGACTCCCCCACGTCGAGAAAAAACTCCGACGACGTAAGACTGAGGTGCTGTTGCGATACGGAGAAGAGGTCGATTCTAACTCGTCGTGTTTGTATCACCTGTCTGTTTTAAGTTGTACGACCATCGCTTCGTGACAACGACGTCGATCGGAGGGAGTTCAGTTGAAAGTGCCCCACAGCTGGGCGGCCAGCTCAGCCGCAGCTTCGACAGCATGGAGCGTCGCCCCAAACCGAAGCGCGCGACTCGTTCCATGCCTCGACTTCGACAAAATTCGTCTATTCGACGATCACGACGACGAAGTGAGAGTCCGGATCGCGAGTTTATTGAATCCACTGACATGGTGGACCCCAGTGGAAATCAGCAACAGCAGCAAGAAGCGGCGGTGTATGCTAAACTCCAGGCCCTACCAGTTGTGGAGAGCGCAGATGCGCTTGTGAATATCGCCCTAACGACAGGGGTGGCAGCCTCTACTGCTACCACGGGAACCGCGAGCTCGGGCATGTCTGTCTCGATGGGAAGTGTAGTCATTCCCGACGGTAACTCTACTACTGTTGCTGTCGCTCCAAGTACTGTCGCAGCCGCCCCAAGTGCAGTAAGACCCGTCACTCCGCCTATACAGCTCATGCAAGTTGCAGAGAATAGCAGTAACGCTGTCAACCTCCCACAAAGTTCGATCACCATTTCGGCCGCTCAATTTCTGCAGCAGCAGCAGACTATAGCGTCGCTTATCCGGCAACAGCATGATCTGAAGCAGATTATCCGCGTGCTTCAGGAACAACAACTACAGCTCATGACGATCCCATCGCAGATCAACGAGCTCAGACGCCAACGAGCAGGCCTGTACGTTTCTGACTATGTTTTCAGCCCCTTGATGGTACTGCGTACATTGAGTTTTTGACATCTCGTCGTGGTTCTTTCCCTAATCCAGTAACAACAGCGAGACTCCAGAAGAAGAATTGGTGCGCAAACTTTCTGCATAGGATGACTGCAGCAACACCATGTACTAACCGTTATTCTCTTGTCGATACAGCGAGAGCTATACATGCAGGTGGACACCCTGTCACGGTCCAATGAATCTCTGCATTCATTGCTGAATGCAGCGGAGCGTGAAGCGCGTCACCACACTTTGGAAATCGAGTGTTTGTCGGAAGAGAACGATGAACTACGCCACCGTTGTGGACAGCTCGAGTCGCGCTACATTGATGAGCGCAAGCAGAGCTTCATGCTTGAGGAGGAGCTGCAGCGTTTGCGTATCATGTCGCTGACCCAGCAAGAACAACAGCTGCGTCAGCAACAGCAGCGAAATCAAAAACTCAACTAGCGTCACGGTTGAGTATGTCGAATTTCCAAGTGACTAATACGATCTCAAATATGATCACAAATACGATCTCAAAAGTGTAGTGCAATGCTTCGTGTTTTACAGTACCGACAAAGGAGGTCGCCGTTAGCGCCTCGTCGCACAGAGAGATACAGCATCCGATAGCTTGCTAGAGAGAATTCGATGGAGGAGGAAACGCAAACAAAGTGTCGTGGCGCCAACAATGATACTTCTAGTATTGAAAGTGCTTTCGCGGCTATGGTTGGGCGTTGGCTTGTAAAGGGTCAAACAGGTGAGTGGAAGCTGAGCGGCCGTCCTCCAAATTATGGACGGCAATGCCAAACGACCACGGATTTCTCTCCACGCGCTACACGAATGAAGTGTGTTGGTGAAGTTAAACCCGACGTGAAGAGCGAATACGGTGAAGAGAAGAGTACGTCGTCGACAACAGTAACAAGTATGCTGAAGACTCAAGGGCGCGTACTGGTCTTAAATAACAAGTCCTTTTCCAGCACCAATCATGCTAGCAAGCCTGCAAGTCGTTGTCGTGACACTTCATCGTTCCCAAAACGTGAAACGAGACCTCCAGCTCCTGGTGTGCCGGGAAACTCCCAACCAAGTTCTGGTAGGGACCACTGCGATATCAAGAAGGAAGCGAAGGCCGTGGTATCCGCACAAGCTACAAGGACAGCGTCTAATGGCATTCCAGACGGAATTCCAATGCTGCCCAACGGGAAGAAGAAATGCATGGTGGAAGGATGCTACAGGGCAGCGTACCAGCGAAGGTTGTGTCCAGCGCACGGAGATCGAGATAAGTGCCGGGTGCAAGATTGCAAGAACTACTCCTACACACAAGGTGTGTGTCAAGCCCACGGCGGTGGCAAACCACGGACACATTTTCGGGACCAAAAGCCTTCGCACACCAAAGGCGGCGTGGTAGCGACTGGACGCGACTTGAAGGCTTCTGGCGTCGATACCAACACGAAATCGCATCTGAAAAAGCCTGTCGCCAGCTCCAATGGTGGGGTCGCTGAGACCAAGGAGTCTTTGAGGGAAGTGACCGTAAAGAAGCGGCCAAAACTGCAGACGAAGAAGTCTCACAACAGTGATGCATGGAAGTCGTCGGATTTACCTAATCTCTTTCGTAACGTAGACCGCAAGCGTGTACGAGGAACCGAGGAGCGTGTGGTGAGCACGAAGCGGGAGAACCTTGAAATCTCTACGCTGGGCGTCGTGGAGAACAAAACTCGTGCTCAGGTTGCAACAAATAAATCACCGGCGGCGAAGATGACACGCTCGCGGCCTGTCAAGACTGAAGAAGCCGAATGCAAACTCAGAGGTTGCAAGATGCCTGTGCTCTCGGACGGGCTTTGCCAGAAGCACGAAAGGCACAAACGGTGTAAGGAAGATGACTGTGGGCATTTGGCAAACTCGAGAGGTTTCTGTAGTCGTCACGCTCGGAGAAGGAAATGCGAAGTGGACGGGTGCACGAAGAAATCGCGCGTGCGAGGGCGTTGCTCCCGGCACGGAGGCAAGTACTTCTGTCGCCAAGAAGGTTGCAAGAAGACGGCGTACTTGCGAGGGCTCTGTGGAGCTCATAGCCGCGAAGCCCAAAGCCAAACGGCGGCAGCGTGGCGGCCACAGTCGAGCGCGTGAGGATAAGGGAGGCAGTAAGGTTGAAGTGTACTGTACGGTAGCAATAGTATCCGTTCGACCGAGAAGCGCTGCTGACCAGTGAGCGTTCGAAGCAAAATTTGCATGTGATAGTGAGGTGCCAACAGGAACCGCGAAACGATGTGTTTGTGCTCAGGATTTTTGAGAATTTGAATAGCGATTAGCACTTCAACGTTGCTTGTCCTCATTGCGCCGGTTGTGCGGTCGTCCTTCCAGGATTAAATACATCTCTTTATTTATCACTTACTTGCTTGAAGTGTATTTGAAGAACATGCTGGCCCCGTAAGGTGACTATTAGCATACGCACACCTGGTTGCCGGCGGCCCGGCCTCCGTGCAGCTGCTTTGGGGAAAGCTCAGAACTGCAATGGCGCGGGGACCGCCGGCCACGCAACGTGTGCGCTCAGATCCGCACGGACACCTTGTCATTGCTTACGCGTCGACATGTGCTCTCCACCATCAGGTCTCCGTTGGAGCTCTGATATGCGTGGACAAAGTGACCAACTTGCATGGCTGAGACTGGGCCCACGTTGCTTCGAGAAGCCTGGCGTCAACACTACTGCACCTAATAGTTCTGCACACGACACCAGCGCCTCAGCTTTATACAGTACTCTATAATTCTTAGTGCCGAGGCGCTGGGGCTCGCAACTACCAGTCGGAGTCGTCTCCGCATCGAAGATCAGGAGAAAGTTATCCGTTATCGGCTCAAAAGAATCCTGCCGCTATCCTAGGGAGGGAATCGAGCGCGACAGTGTACCCATCGTTCGGGCCCGGCAGAGTCAAGAGCAAGGTTGGAGTTGCTTGCTGGAATGTCAGCTCCGCGATTGATATTGCTGTACCCACGCCTGCATCTTAACCGCCTCTAAAAACACCAGACACTTCACACGAAGGCTTCAGCTCCACCACCGACTTGACCCCTCCCCGCGTAAGGCTGAAGACCCGCCACTCGGGAATTGCAAATCTGGAATCACTTTATTTCACAGGTCGATCTCCTCTCACAAACACTCTACAGGCCAGAGACGGGCCAGAGGGAAATTAATATCCGCAGGTCGCTGAGAAATTGCCCGTGCTCTCTGTCCAACACTCACTCCTTCATTCCTGGAAACGCAGCGCGGAAGCCGCATACTGTAACTGGACCCGCACTTCTCTATTAATACACAGCGCAGCAAGGACCATCACTCTCGTCGCATACAAACTCCAAGTACATCGCGATGGTCACGCAGCGCGTGGCGCCTATACGACCCGACGCCGGCGCGTGCCACGCCGGCAAGGCGCTCGACGGGTCTCCGCTGGCTGTGGAGCAGGGCGAGGCGCTGATGGACGACGAGGATCTGAGCGACGACGCGGCGCCGCTCGGACTGGCCGTGAACACGCGCAACTACCAGGCGCTGCTGGACAATTTGGCGCGCAGGCGCGCGGGCTCGGGCGCCTCGTCCGTCTCGAGCCCCGGGTATCAGCGACAAACACTCTCGATGGGTACAGTGTACCAACAGCACAATGACAACCAGCAGGCGAGTGCCATGAGGGACGAGAAGCTCGCGCAGACGGTGGCCGCAGCCGAAGAGCAGGAAGAAGCAGCAGATGAGGGAGCGGACGACCGCACGGTCGTTGGACTCCCCGTGGACACGAGGAACTACGAGGCCATTGTGAGCGGCAGTCGCCCCATTCGCTCGGACCCGGGCACCTTCAACCTGCTGAACAGACGTGCGACGGTCGCGACGATGCCCCAGATGCCCATGCCACAGCGTGTGAAGGAGCAGGAAGAAGAGCCGAGTCAGGCGGAGGCTGTGGACGATGCGGGACAGGACGACGCCGTGATGGGACTCCCCATAAGTACGGGGAACTATGTGGCGTATCTGGCAGGCGAACAGGGCTCTGGACTCAAGCAGGCAGGCCACCGCAACCGAGGATACAGCAACTTGGCGCCGGAGAAGGAGCCGCGCGTCAGTGACCCGTATCTGTCGTCGTCTCGGCGTGGAAAGTCCCGATCGGACTCGTTCACGACGGCTCCCAGCAATAACAACAACAACAATAAGGCCGACTCGCGCCCGTCCTGCTTTGACAACCGCCGTGCATCGAATGCGGCGTTCGTCCCTCATGCAGGTTGGGTGTTTATTCGGCGTGGCGCGTTTAAGACGTGGAAACGGTACTACGCTGTGCTGTCTGGGACCGAGTTTAAGTACAGCAAAGGTGTCGGCCAGTCGCCGAAGGGATTCGGTCTACTGAGTGCGGCGAAGCGAATGGAGGATCTGCGATATGGAATCTTGCTCGAGTTTGGAGATGGCGGGACGCTACAGATCCGCTGTCCTGGCGAGAACGAGTATGAACAGTGGCTGGAGTTCATGGAAAAGACCATCGAGCGCAACCAGACAATTAATACGCAGTCCAAGACGTCGTACACGCTGACGGCTTCGGAGCAGCACGAAGGCTATTTGTTCAAGCAGGAGAAGAACAAAGCGTGGAAGCGGTGTTTCTTCGTTGTGCGCATTGACGGCTACATTGAGTGCCGCGATCATGAGCATGGCGCCGCTGACCGCAAGTTTTCAGGATACATCAAGGCTGTGTCGTTTGCGGACAGCCACGCGAATGGACTTGCAATCCAGCTCAGGACAGATGCGTCAATGGTGTGCTATGCTGATTCCTACGACGAGCAAATGCTTTGGTATGGCGCTATTTCAGCCGCTGCCTGCGCAAACGGCAAGACGGCGCAGCCCAAGACGTTAGTCAAGAGCTGCTACGTTCAAACAGCACTATCGAACCACGCAGGGTGGCTCTATAAGCAGGCTGGATTATTTAAGGGCTGGAAGCGGCTGTACTTCACGCTTCATGGCCTAGAGTTGGCGTACGCGAAGGACACAAACTCGGAGACGGTGCTTTGCGATAAGGCACATTCAGTGGAGGAATGGGAGGGCCATGCGAACGGGCTGCTGATTCGGCTAATGAGCGGACGCGTCTGGAAGGTCCACGCCGAGTCATACGAGACAGCCAAGCGGTGGCGCTCTGTCATCAGTAGCGCGTGCCGGCACGCAGAGACGTTCACCCTGAAGAAGTATCTGAACAGCCGTCGTCGCAAGAAACTAAGGCCCGTGTTCGGCGGGTGGTTGACGGAAGTGAGCAAGGGCTCTCGCCTGCGTCGATTCTACGTGATCGACGGCTCGACGCTGGGCGTTGCCAACGATGTTGACAACCAGCTCGAACGTCTCGGCACGGTTGTGGACGTGGGATCTACGCGCGACCTGGAGTGCGGCATGGTGTTCACGCTTGCCAATGGAAACAAGCTGAAGGTGAACTGTGACTCGCTTGCCGACTCCAGGTGCTGGTATGAGTGCCTGAACTTCTCGTTCAAGCAGTGAGTTCTGTACAAAATAGTGGCTGTTGCGTCAGTCGTAGGGTATTAGGACCACGGAGCCAAGGTCCGAGTGAAGAGCTTTGCTATCGCGGGTCGTAGTGATGCAGGAAAAATATTTAGTTGTTTCAAAGTTGATCTGCTGTTACGGTACTGTAGAGCTCTGCTTCATGTGCTGCCCATCCAGATTGCACCAAGCTTGCCGACCTGATATCAACGCATCTTGAAGTTGATGTATACTTAGTGCTGGTTGCGAACACGTTCCCAACGTTGCGAACAATCGGAACTCTTTCGGAACGTTTCCGAAAGTGTTCCTATTACAAGAGGCACCACTAAATGAAATCTACAGGAAACAACGGTGAGTGTGAGATTAGGAGGAACGGTGACGAGAAACAACACAAGAAACGAGGGCAAATGAATAAATTATGAAGAATAAATAGCCGTGGGCAGCTTTCTTGCTACCTGACCTACGCTATAGGGAGACTATCGAGGTACTGAGTGATATC
Organism: Phytophthora x cambivora; assembly: GCA_033557925.1. Lineage (NCBI taxonomy): Eukaryota > Oomycota > Peronosporomycetes > Peronosporales > Peronosporaceae > Phytophthora > Phytophthora x cambivora. Next base: position 416,162 of record JAUCEB010000034.1, read on the forward strand.
TTGCTGCTCGAGAATCTCAGTATCGATCACGTCGGACTCAGGATAAGACATCACTCGTGCCGCATCAATCTTGTCGCCGTCAATCATGCCGCCGTTAATGTACGTGTACGTGAGCATGTCGACCTTGTCCTCCTTGAGACAGTTTCGCTTCTTCGAGTGAATACTGTCCAGAATGCTCCATGCTCTCTCGCTCGCGGCCGATGAAGTAGAAACGGAGAAGACAATGTCAGCAAGGTGCGAGAGTGCCCGATGCATATCGTCGTAATCTTTGCGAATTCTCCACCAGCTGCTCGGTCTCGCTCCAGCATACTTGGCCTTCTTTGCTGCCGTCCATTTCTTCTTAGCAGCAGCAAAATCGTAGAGGTGCCCGTTGAAAGTAGCACGCGTCATGTTAAGCCGCTCGAGCAACTTCGATCTCTCTGCGTAGTTGCAAGCTTCCTCAATCGTATTCTCTTCATCCTCACCGACGAATTGCGTTGTATCGGTACTTGGATCCAGCAGAAACGCGATACCCATGGCATCCGTGTGGCAGTAGTTCCATCGTGCTTGGATTACTGCTTTGAACTTAGCGCGCACCAACGCCCTCGTGGCTGCTGTCATACCAAAGAGTCGATTGTGGCGCTCACGCCGTTCACCATTGACTTCGGTCGTAGGCTCACCGAATGGAACATGGGGCGGAGCGTTCGGTCTAGCACTCCAACGGTTAAGACGCTGGTCCGAGTAACCTTCTAGTAGCCGTCTGAACTGCTCGTAGACTCTCGATGGCTCGGCTTCATCAGACTCCAAGACACCCAATGCCTGGATTATCGGGTCAATCAGAACGACGGCATACTCAAGTTTTTGCCAGAACGATTCCGATGAAACAATTGACTCTGCTTCGAGGGTTTCAAACCGTTCTCGTAATTCACTGTGACGAGGTGCACAAAATAGGTCTTCCAGCACGTGTCGGTTCATAAGTACACTCTTGAGGCACGAGTGTTGCGAGTACCATCGAGTTGGCACAGGGATCGCAAGAGCGCGCCGGACGCCATTCCGCGGGATAATCGACTTCTGCAAGGTGCGAAACTGCTCCAAAAGCCCGGTGTGCTCCCGAACCAGCTTGGTGATTGTGTAGGCCTTTTTAAGCACGTCGTTAACGAACTTGATCTTGGAGAACACCTCTTCCATCACCAAGTTGAGAACGTGGGCAGCGCAACCACCACCAAAGATAGGAAGCTTGCTCTCCAACAGTTTCCAAGCACCAACCATGTTGCTGGCGTTATCACTCAAGACAGCGGTAACCGTTGCCCCCGTCATCCTTTGAACTTCCTCGATCACCCGCTCGAGCTGCCTCGCCAAGTATCGTGACGTATGTTTCGCGGTTCCAGTAACCAGGGATGACCAGAATAATGACTTCATTCCGGGTGCTGTCACCATGAAGTTTATGACGCTCGACTTGTTCACGTCCGTAAACATATCCGTCACGATCGTCACTGATCCTTTCTCCTTTATAAATTCGATGACTTGGGCTCGAACTTCCTCGTAGATAAGCGGTAAAAGAACCCCCGAAAGTCTGGCCCTTGTTGGTAGCCGAAGGTGGGGAACCAATCTCAAGAACAGCATCCGAACTGCCGGCGCTTCAATAAGAATGAACGGCAACGCGCACATGAACCACATGCGCGCTAGCAAAAGCTCAAATTCTTCTTGGCCCAATGGGCCAGAGCTGGGAGAAGTAGCTGATTCACTGGGATTCGGCTGAGGGACGGCGCATGCAGCTGCCGCCGCAGCTGGTTGCTCTGCCGGTGCCGTCGACGCTCCATCGGGGATGTTATACTCCATCCGCAAGAAACGTTTATCCAGCGGTGAAATCTCGGTGCATTCAAGAGCATGGGGAATCATAGATCTCTTGGGGAGACCGCTTCCGATGAGCTTACCGCACCCTAGACACTTGACAGGTGGGTGAGCTTGTGCTTCACTGCCAAGCCGCTCATAGTGTCGCCAGATGGGGCCCTTCTTCCTCCCAGGCCGAGCTCGCGCTGGCGCAGTGCTCGCGCCTTCAGCAAAGTTATGGCGCGCTGCCACATCTGCGGCGTCTTCGTGGTCGTTGTGTTCCCGGCGAACGCCTTCGTCTTCAGCATCACGGTGGTTTCCCCGGCGAGCGCCATCTTCTTCAGCTTCGTTGTGGTATCCTCGGCGAGCATTCTCCTCATCAGCATCTCCGTGGTTATCACTCTCTTCCTCATTTTCTTGTCTTCCCGAGCCGTAGCTGTAGTCACTCATCGAGGAATCCACCGACTCCCTCCGTGGACTGTCTGATACTCGGCGATGCGCTGCCGGCCGTGGCTGATATGGAGTGTATCGTAGAGACGATGGCCCAGGGAGGTTGAGCGAGCGCCTGCTTGTCGTTTGACGGCGCGAGCTGGTTAGAGGGCGTCGGGGGCCGCTTGGTGGGCGTCGCGAGCAACTTGGAGGCGGTCTCCCTTGAAGATCAGGGCGCCGAGCCGGCGTGCTTGGAGCTGGAGACAGCAGAAGCATTCGCTCTGATGTGGGTTTCCTTTCGCCGATTCCGCACTGAGGCGATTCCGCACTCACTCGAGTGTAACTTCAACATCGTACTTAATCGCGAATACGAACCACGCGAACAACACCGAACAATCGGATCAAACCGAGCAATTGGAACAATAGGAACACCCCTGTTCGCAACCAGCACTATGTATACTTGCATCTTATTCCGCGGTACATCGCCTGCAGCTTGATAGTGGCGAGTTCAATAGACATGCACGTGATTGCAGCAAACCTTACCTACTTCCGTGCTTTGGGTGCTTCCTGCTTGAGCGGCAGGCTCCGCACAGCCTCCAGCGCGAGCTTGATCGCGTCTCGCGGAGGCAGCTCATTCTCGTTTTCCAGCACGGCCAATGCAACACGAGCGGTGACCTCGAGAAACTCGCTGAAGACGAGCATTCTGTCCTCGACTCGCTCCACCTCGCGCATGCCGGAGAAGCTCTGGTCCACGGCACGGTCAAACATCGCTTCTTGTTCCTCCGGTGTGCCGGAGCAGAACATGCCGCAGTCATACAGCATGCTCTTCAACCCCACAGCTGAAAGCAGTAGCGGCCACGTGGTGGACACCGGTGGACATGACGGAGCTGATACCGATCCGTCTTCAGCCTCTGGGTTGTCGATTTTCTTTCGGATGGACGGCTTCGGTGCATGATCCTGAGCGTACTTGGTGTACAGCTTGAGGAGCTTCGGCTTGGCTTCCTGGAAAATCGCCACCATTTTCTAACAGTTTTCCATCGAGACCACACATTAGAAAACCTATCCGATCACAATAGAACATGAAAAGCAACGTACATCGTGGTGTGAGTGATCTCGGAATGGTCCACTGGTTAGTCGAGTTATGGTTGGTAGGATCTGAGCTTTGAGCATGCTGTCGAAAGTTTCACTGAATGGGGCCTTGGTGGACGACACAGCCTGCACCACCCGCAGTAAGGCGTGCAGGAACCCGACCCGAGACAGGATGCCCCGATCACTCATTGCAACAAGTCCGTCGTGACGTAAAGTCTGCGAAATCGCCTTCTCCACGACTTTCTGGTCGTTAGATTCGTGAAATCTAGCGAGCTCGCATTCGTGTAGAAAGTGTGAAAACTCAGCACCGTTCATGCCGTAGGTGAGCTCGCTGCTGCCAGCTGCGTAGTGCATGTATCCAGCGTTCAGCTCCGAGAACCGTGATAACAGCAATTCTTGGAGGAGATCACGCTCACGAGGGTCCTTTTCAATATCCTCAACACGTATGCGACTCCAGTCGTACAGGAATGCAGCCTCCACTTCCATGTCGGTCAAAAACTGGCCCGAGTTGACTTGTTGCAGCATCTCGGCGTGTGCGTATTGCTTCAGCTCCTCCGCGGACGAGTCTCCCTTGGCCTCAGCATCACCGACTTGGTCTTCAGTCGTGGCGGCTTGTTGCTGCTGCGATTGTTTTGACGATATACCCAGAACTGTGGTGGACTTTGAGTCAGCCTTAGCATCTGAAGCATGGTCGGGGATATCAAAACGCTTCTGCGATGGGAAGAACGCACTCGCCGTCCACGCTGTGAATTGAGGAGTTCCAATCTCGTTCACGGGTACTTCTTGCTGATATTCAAATACAAAGAACCGTTAGTCGTGGGGAAATCTCAAGCATCAATGAGTGCTGCGGTTCTTACCTGGAGCTGGACAGTCAACGTCTCATTATCCTTGCAAGCCTCAGCGATTCGCTTTTCGGGTCGTAGCACCTGGCCATTCGACTTGATGATAGCAGCAGGAAGGAAGAACCCCAATTTGATGTGTGCGTCTTCGCGGGTACGACAGCGTCCGTGGGGAGCTGCCAAAGCATATCGCTGTGCAACAGCCAGTCCGAGCCATCGACAGGTCTGCGAGCCTTCACCGCAGGGCACTACAAACTGCAACCCGTGCACCTTGACGTTAACGCGCATATTCACCAAGCTCAAGCTCAACCGAAAGACTCAACCGACGCAAGCCCAGTTAGCGAACGATAAGTTTATTCGTGTAGTTACTGCGCTCCTTCATCGCATTCGTCTTGGATTCGTCTTGGATTAGTCCAGCAATTTGGACTCGATGTGCCGTCCAGCGAATTTGCATGGTCTTGACGACAGCTCGCGTTTCTGGCAGCAACTCCACTGATACCCTTCGAGGGGGTACTTGCGCGCCACGAAGCGACCCGGGTGGAACGAGCACGAGAGAGAAGTGTTGGACTTGTTCGTGAACGTCTCGTTGCAGTTTTTGCACCTGCGAGGCTTGTGCATCGTCTCCAGGTCCTTGGAGATTTCGGCACGATCACGAGCACGCTGCTTCTCTCGTGTGAGCTCGTCCTTTTTCACCTTACGAAGATACTCTTTTTGCGTGTCAAGTAGTTGCTGTTGCAGCTCGCTCACTTGGCACACGAGGTCTTCAATGCGTTCCTTCGATGAATCGTCGATACGCTCCAGTGTTTTGACTTCGGTCTTTTTGTTGCGAAGCTGCTCAGTCTTGCGCTCAAGCTCGGCATCCTTCTCTTCGACTACTTCACGTGTAGCGACCAGACTTGTGGAGATGTCGTCCATTCGAGCACTAAGACGTGCGACTTCTTTCTTGAGTAGTGCGTTCTTCTCACGAAGCTCCTCGATTGTACGGTCTTTTTGTCGTAGTTTACTTTGAGCATTCTCAACTTCTGCATCTAGAGCGTGGATGCGATAGCTTGCTTGCTGTGATGGCAACGAGAAAAAATAAGGTGAGAAGTGAGTTTACAGACTCACCAGGTTGCTACAAAATATTCGTGGCATACCTTGGTTTCCGATTTCACATTTTCAAGTTCCTTCGAAAGTGAATTTCTACAGTGCGGCAAGCCATAACCTTTTAGTACGATAAGTGCACACAATTTCAAACTAAACGACGTACTTCTTTTTGAGCTCGTGTAGAGCAGTCTTGTTCTGACCGCGAGCTGCTTCCCACGCAGATTCGACAGCCTACAAAATTACTCAGTATTGTTAGTCAAACTATCCGAGCATTTGAGGAAAACAACACTTTAATGGGAACGAACCGCGAGTCGGACAGCAAGGTTCTTAGCCTCCTCTGCTTTGTCAGCAGCATCTTCCTCAGCGGCAGCCAGCTTACGCTTGAGTTTCTGGTTCTTTTCCTTCAGTTCTAGGATGGTGTTCTCGTGCTCGATGCCAACAACCTCCATCCTACAATTTACATCATTGCGATACCACACGCAGAATGGAAAGTGAGTAATACACTCGCGAAAATCAACATCATGTCTCCTGACTCACTCTCGAAGCTTCTCTTTTTGGCGTGCGTTGCGCTTTTGCGAATCCTCCAATTCCTTTAGCAAGTCCAAGCGCTTCTCGGTTTCCCCTTTAATGTTGGAGACCTGTTCCATGAGGAAAGCATTCTCGCGTTCAAGCGCAAAAGCTCGTTCACATTCGCGCTCGTATTTTTTGATGTACTGCTCCAGCTTTGTTGTGGCCGACACTTTGTCCTTGTGTTCAACTCTGTTGACATAGCGTTACCTAGTTAGCAACTCGCGCAACGTTGATAAAAGCTCCATGATTAGTAGATTGAACGTACTTTCGAGTGGCGACTTCGCGGCTGATGGTGTCTTCGGCAGTCTCCTTGTAGCGCTGGAGTACCCGCAGCTCACCCATCATCTTGGCCTTCTCTAAACGTAAGTCTTGGTGGTCGGATAGCAGACGTTGGTACTGGTCTTCCAGACCTTTAGCCTTCCGCTTCCACATTTCTTCCGTCACGCTCCAGGGCTTTTGTGTCCATCCATCCATGATATCAGGCATGCTGTTGAGGTATTCAAAGCTGCTTGGTTACAAGAGCTGAAAAACTGGGGCCTCCCACTGAAGAAGGAAGGAACAACCAGCAGCGCCTGCCGAGAGCAGTAGGCCGCAACAACAATTATAGCGAGGAGAATGCCAGCTCCCACCAAATTCTTGCTCAAGGCAAAGTTCACGAGCTACAAAAAGATTCCTTTACGAAGTCTATTAGCAGCAGTGGCGAGAAGAATGCAAACGAGCTCAACCAAACGATCAAAGATAGCAAGCATACCTCGTCAAAGCTTTCAGCAAGCTATATCGCTGCCAACTAAAGAAAGAACAAGGCAAAGCGCACACACGGCCAAGAAAAGCTCATCCACAGCAGGTTCAGCGGCAACGGCAAAATCTTAGTCACATACATTCGAGACTTGCTTCCAGTCATCAGGGTGTGTCCTGTTCAAGTCATGCATATAATCACATCCAAACTTACCGAGGAAACTGACCGGGCCTATCGCTTTGAAAATAGATGGTGGCATCGATTTGATTTGATAGACTTTCCACTTCAAGGTCAGAACCCGAGGGAGAGATCTCAACGGAAACAATCTCACATTACGAACTGCCGCGGATCCGTTGAAACAACTGGAATATATCAAGGTGCAGCAATAGTATGGATATCACTTGTCCCCGTCGTCATCATCAAGATCGTCAAGATCGGGCAGAACTCGACCAGCATGCACCTCATCACCAGAGACCAAGGAGCTGAGATCTTCCTCGCCATTGTTTTCGACATCACTGTCGTCGGTGTCCTCTCCAAGAGCAGGCAACTCGCGTCCAGCGTGGACTTCTTCGCCTTTACTGTATTGAGCACTCTGATCAGCATTTTTCTCTTCCTCCTCAGCTTCGCTCTCAGAAGAGGACGACCCCTCTTCAAGCCACTCTTGGAACTGCTCAGTTCGCTCTTTCTCCTCCGTCTTACTTTCACGATGAGTGTAGTTCGTGCCGTCCCAGAATCCACACACGAGCTTGCGTCCAGCGAAAAAGCGCCCGTTCATGACCTCTACGCACCGAGCCGCACTGCCACTTGAAGCGAACTTGATTACAACTACGCCGTCCACGTGCTTAGCGAACAGAGTAATCTTCGAAACCTCTCCAATCTTCGAGCACTCATCTTGGATGTCGTCCTGCAGTTCCTTCTCGTACTCTTCGTCTGTTGACAGGCGATGTACTCGTTTAGTCCTTTGTATCGTCTGTAGTAAATGGGCATGAAAATGAACCCTACCTTCAATTTCCTCAGGGGTAAACATGTGCTTGATCACCACAATACGCAAACCGGCAGGTTCACTAACTTCACCTTCATTCCAGGACAACGCCTAGCAACGTATACAATTGTTCGTTAGAGTTTCCACCGAAAACAATACCTATAGCAGCTGATACGCACCTTTGCCTTCTCAAACATTTTGATCTTAGCACGTGTGTCAATCTTTGGCTTCTTCCGCTTTACAAAATCTTGTCCTTTTTGCTTGAACTGAGCGGGCGATACGTCGATAGGCCACCTACAGAATATTGAAGTTGAGCAATACATGTCAACAGCGGCGAGATAGAGACAAACAACAAACTGAGGTGCTTACTCTGGCCGGATCTGTGATTTGTCAAGAAGTTGAACTGCCAACTCTACTGAGGCTTCTTTCATGTAGCACACTGAACAATCACCCTGGCCAGGACAAAGTTGCGGTTATCAGTAAGTTAGCATTGCAAATCAGTAAAATAAACGATAGCAACCGGACTGGAACTTACATTGAGGCCGCCGCTTTCCTTGTTCTGGTACATCTTGATGCGAGGCTCGCCGGTCACAATATCGGACTGGATCACACCACACTTGGCAAAGTGGTCATGGACTTCCTGGACCGTGATGTCCAAAGGTAGGCCGTTCACGTAGACCCAGGTATTCACTTTGCTCTTCTTCCACTTGTCACTTTTCTTCTTCTTTTTCTTCTTGCGCTTGTTAGCATCTGCATCTGCTTCGTTTTGATCAGCCGGCTTCGTTTCCGTTGCCATTGGAGCTGCAGACAGTACTTCGTCCTTGCCAGCACTTTCGCCGCCATTCTCACTCTTTGTACTATTTACTTTGCCAATCGGTGGATCCGCCTCTTTTTTCTTTTCATCCACCGCCATAGCCGCTTCCTGAAGCGACGCCAGCTCTTCCTCAATTTTGTCCTCCGGCGTCACATACGTCTTCGACTCAGCATCAAACACGTACTTCTTGCCATCCTCCGCAACCAACGCCTCCGTAGCTCTAGCCCACGCACAAGCACCAATCAGTCAACCACTTTTCTCTTAAAATTTCCCCCCAAAGCCTCCAAACTTCACGTACTCTTTCTCAAAAACTTGGTGCTCAACAGGAACCTCAGTGGCTTGCTCTTGCAGCTCCGCCTCCCGGTCCATGTCGTCATTAGCTTCTTGCAAAAACTCCTTGAGCGACGGCACCTCACCTGACAAAAAAAACAAAATCACAAATACCCTCAATAATTAAAACCTCATAACTATTGCAACTAAACAATAATTGCACTGAGAACGGCAGCACCCACCGATGGGTTTCCAGCCGTCCAGCTCCTGGCTCCAGACGAGCGTCATGCCGTCCACTTCTCCGTCCACGAAGAGCGCGACGAGCTGCTGCGTCGTCACTGGACCCGTCCTGGTCGCTGATTGGCTCGGATCTGTGGCGTTCTCCGCCATGTAGAACCACGCGGACGCCCAAACGCGGCAGTAGGCGGCGAAAGGCTCGACGCTGGCCAGTGCAGTCCACTCCGAGAGGCGCTGGGTCCACGCCAGCTGCTGCGGCTGCACGATGCCCTTGCGCAGCAGTCGCTTGAGGATTGGGGAGGCCACGGGGCCCTTCTGCTGGCCTGTGGTCGCGTCCAGGTACAGCCAACGCTCGGCATCGGGCGTCGACATGATGCGTTGGTCACCGAATGTGAGCTGCTCGTGATTGAGAGACTGTGATTGGATAAAATCAAAAATAGAGTTTTAGCGAATCAGAATGACCGTTATCAGATATATGGCTACATTAGAGACATGGCTACACTGCATTGCTCCCTGCAATGGCGAACACGAAGACGGTGGTGTCTCATTCTAGTGAGGAAGCTGGGTGTGGCGACTTTGTGGAGGTCGGGTATGCGCCGTTGGACAGCCAGAGAGCTGTGGATCTGGTGACTCACCCGAGTGCAGGTGCCATCTCGACGTTCGTGGGCACAACGCGCGACAACTTCCAAGGTTTGTTGTTGTTGTTGTTGTTATTTGCTGCGTTACTTGGAGATTGCGTCTGGGCTAAGGAGGTTCAATGGACAGGGAAGAAGGTGGTGCGACTTGAGTACGAAGGCTACACGCCGATGGCGGTGCTGGAGTTGCGCAAGATCTGCGTCACGATTCGCGAGCGATGGCCGGAAGTGGTGGGGGTCGCTCTGTTCCATCGACTGGGCGTCGTGGAGGTGGCAGAGGCCAGTGTCATTGTGGCCGTGAGCTCGCCGCATCGACGAGAGGCGTTGGAAGCTTGCGCCTTTGCCATTGACACGTTGAAGGCCACGGTCCCTATTTGGAAGAGTGAACAGTACGAAGGTGATACGAGGGTGTGGAAGGAGAACGTCGAGTGGAAAGATGGAGCTGCCGTGCGGTCTTCTTGCTGCCGAAGCAAACGGGTCATGCTCCCTGTCCAAGATAAATGATTCCAAGACCAGGAACCATGAGAGACTTTGAATGGTGCAGAGAAGATGTCCACTAAATTTAGCGATAGACGGGGGCATCGGCATCTTTGAGAGCGACTTGTCATAATGGGAGCAGTTCGCGGTATCGAGCCTCGGCGACTGGCGCTGCGGTACGAGCCTCCAGGGATTATTGTGGAGTACGTCTACCAGGGCGACGTAGGGAGACAGCTCTATCACCATGAAATTGACTTGAAAGCAGAACTGTCGTTAGGGTCAGGAAGATTTAGCGTAAGTGTTCATCATATCACAACGAAAAGGATTGTGTCCCGTAGCACCGTCATGAAGAATCCTACCGTGCACAATGCTGCTAGGAATATCGACTTGAAGGACTCGTCCACGACATCATCAAACAGCACGAAGAGGTTGTAGGAGGCAGCAAGGTATCGTCAACACAGGTAGGTTGTGCCTAGTGTTAAGTATATGGCTCAAACAATCGACTAAACTCTTCTCGCCGCAGCTTGTCCGCTTGGTGCGAATGCTAGTGGACCATCTGCACATATCTTCTGAGCCAGCGCCTTCGCCTGCCCCAATGTTACCACAGGCCGACTACAACCGCGTATCCGAGACGCAACTGAAGCAAGTGAAGCACAAGATGGACCAGGTCTTCGAACAGAACATCATCCGGCCCGATCAGGAAGGTTACCAATACGACAAGCAGGTCGATTTCCAAGCAGCGACAGAAGTCTCCGACTGGGACGACTGAAAAAAAAAACACACACAAACCTCCTTGCATAACAGTCATTAAAATAAACTGGATAATAGCAGATTACAGAGTAACAGCGGTCGATCGCGGTCGAGATTCTACCCAACGACAGCACAGCTCCCTCTCCTCTTCCTCTGCGCTGTCCATCGCCCGCCATTCGGTCGCGCTTGGCCTCCAGGAGCTTACACGCCCTTCTTGCGCAGCTGGTGGAAGTGCACGAACTTGGACTTCCGCTTCTTGGTCTTCTTCTTGTCCTTCTTGGCCTTCTTGGCGTCGGCCATGGTGGCGTCGGCCTCCGCGTTCAGCAGAGCGGCTTCAGCCTCAGCGGGCGTCTGCTCCTTGACCACGCCGGTGATTTCGCTGCTGGCCACGGGCACCGAGGCGCCCATGAGCTTCTTGAGGCTGGCAACAGACGTGCCGGCGCCTGAAATCAATGAAATTAATTGTTAGAGCATTGCAAATGGACTGGCAAAGGGATGTGGTGCATGTAGCACGAACCTCCGGCGGCGATGGCCTTCTTGAGGTTCTCCTGGATCTTGGCCTCCTGCACGGCCTGGTGCGGCACGCCGATGCGCTTGCGCAGCTCCGTGCGGAACTTTCGCTTGATCTTGGAGCGCAGACTCTTGGCCATCGTGCTGGTCGGGGCTGGTGGCGGACTCCTGCTGCTGCGGGTGACGACGACTTCGATGGTGAGTGCAGAGGCAGCAGAGCTCAACGGCTTTGGTGCCAGTGGCCAATCAACCTGGCGCAGCAGCCGATTGGACGATATTGGTGGGAATCGAGGAAAGCGATTGGGTGAAAGGGAAACATCTGCGACGTGTGAGAATCAAGTCGTTGCGAACTTCGAGCAAGTTGCAACAGTACCGGCAAGCTTACGGATGTATTTGCCTTTGTTGTAGCGTTATCTGCATTGCCGTTGTCATTTACCAGAAGAAGGAACCAGGATAGGAGAATTGACTCTGATAAACAAGCGCAAGGAGATTTACACTGTAGTGTCCAATTATGTAGCATTTAGCAATTTCTTTTCGGCGCCAATGCAAGTTCCTGAGGTCTCGCTTTGAACCATGACAAGTAAAAGTATCAACGGGGGTTGAGCGCAGCAAATATTAGTCCCCAACATGTTCTCGATGAGCTCACAGCTCCGCGGCAAGGCCCAAGCGACCCCTACGAAACGTCATACCGTATCCCGTACGCGAGGCCGTTTTGATGCAGCGCATGATTAGATGCAAAACGGCTGCTTCGAGTTGCAGGGTCCAAGTTCAACACCAGCACCACGTTGCCAGAGCCATTTGCCAACTGTCCTTCTCTCCGTCATGTTCTCAGCCGCCTCACTCGCTCGCCGCGTGGCTGTCAGCGCCAAGTGCCACACGCGTCGCTTCTCGTCCTCACTCGGCTACTTCCCGGGCACCGACATGCCCTTGGTGCCCGAAATGGTCTTCCGCGACCCACGCGACAACGACCCGATCCCGTGCTTCCGCAGTACGTGGAGGATCCTGATACCCTTAAAACACTGCAACTACTAACGCAATTCGCTGCCTAAACTGCAGTCCTAAACGAGGACGGAGACGTCGTGGACGGAGCTACGGACCCGCAGCTCAGTCAAAACCTCTGCACGCAGATCTACAGCCAAATGATCCGCCTCAATGTATCGACCAGTTATTACTTGAAAACTGTAGAGATTTAGAGCTAACAGGAGCTTTGTTGGTGTTTTTTGGCAGACTATGGACAACATTTTCTACGACGCACAGCGTCAGGGTCGTATCTCGTTCTACATGACGTCGTACGGTGAAGAAGCCATCTCGTTCGGCAGTTCGTCGGCGCTGCGGCTCAGTGACATGGTCTTCGCGCAGTACCGTGAGCCTGGCGTGCTCATGTGGCGCGGCTTCACGCTGCAGAACTTCGCCGACCAGTGCTTCAGCAACAAGGACGGGCATGGCAAGGGCCGCCAGATGCCCGTGCACTACGGCTCCAAGAACCTCAACCACCAGACCATCTCGTCCCCGTTGGCGACACAGCTACCGCAGGTAATTTAGAGATGACAGTGGATATCTCTCTATTGGCTTAACACTGACGTGTTCGTTCATTGGGATTGCAGGCTGCGGGCGCGGCGTACGCATTCAAGTTGGCCAAGGAGGACCGCATCGCGGTCTGTTACTTTGGGGAGGGAGCTGCTAGCGAGGGCGACTTCCACGCTGCGTTGAACTTTGCGGCCACAAAGGACTGTCCTATTCTCTTCTTCGTCCGGAACAACGGCTTTGCCATCAGTACGCCCACTGCTGAGCAGTTCCGGGGTGATGGCATCGCGTCTCGAGGCAGTGGATACGGAATCCCGATCATGCGCGTGGATGGCAACGACTTCCTTGCAGTCCACGAAGCTACTCGTCGTGCACGTGAGTTCATTCTGAAGGAGAACCGACCCGTGCTTATTGAAGCCATGTCATACCGTCAAGGCCACCACTCGACTTCGGATGATTCCACGCAGTACCGTCCTGTGGCGGAGATCAAACACTGGAAAGAGACCTGCGACCCGATTGAACGAACCAAACGCTATTTGCTGGTATGTAGCTGATGCTGTTGCTGAGACCTGGAATTTCGATCTTCTAACGTACTTTTTGGATAACTTTACAGAAACGCGGATGGCTTACTGAGGAGCAGGACCGTCACATGCAAGACAATGAGCGAACAAATGTGCTGGCTGCGTTGCAGCAGGCCGAAACCAAGGAGCAACCACCACTGGAGACGATGTTTGAAGACGTGTATGATGTCAAGCCGCCGCATTTGCTTGTACGTTCAGTTTGCATGTTCGTTGAGTGTTTTAGGGTCTGATTCGAATTGCTTGTCACAACAGGAGCAAGAGCGTGAGATGCTGGAGCACGTCGCGAAGTATCCTGACTACTACGCTGAAGGACACTAGAGATTCAGCAACAAAGGAAAGCTCCATACGATCATCCATTCGCATTAACCAAACACACATTTGTATACCATAGCGCTTTCGTCCTTGATTTCAAGTTTTACACTACGCGGGGCCCAGTTTTACCGTGATGCACCCGCTAGCTTCTTGACAGAGTTTTGGTCGCATCGGCCAGGAAGAGAGCGATAACCCAAACACAAACTCTTCGGAAGAAGCTGCCACGGCTTGTTTGACGTCAATGTAGAGCGATCGCAGTGCCATCTCAGCCAGTTCATCTTCGTCTCCACCTGTGAGCTCTTCGTTGCAAGATCGATTTTCTGGTTTGCGAGTGTGCGGAGTCACGACGAAGCAAACATTTGACTTTCCCGAGCGAAGTTCACTTACCGCCTTGTTAACAAGCTCCTCCCGATAGATTTCATCTTCGAATACCCGACGACAGTGCTCAACATGAACTGTATGGGCAGCCACTGACTTTACGTGAGCCATTACAACAGGTGGAGGTCTTGCAACTTGCAGTCCCGTGGTAGATTGTTGTGAAATTTCACTAGTTTTACCGTCCTCTTCTGCTACCTTTGCGAGCTCTTGTCGAAGTGAAATTGAGTTGTACCCTTGTTTGGTGGTAGAATTCTCATTGAGATCGAGGCTAGGGTCGGTGAGCTGGCGTTCAAGAGGCTTAAGCGTCAAGTTTTGCCACATTGCTTCGATTCGTGTAACACCATCCCATTTAGGGAAAATATCATGTTTTGCCTCGGTAGATGAAGATGAGCTGAGCGAGGCTGTCGTCATTACCATAGCACTCTGGTAGCGTTCTGGAGTTTGAACTTCGCTATTCACTTTGGTCGTAAGGGAAGGTGGAGCGTGCGTCGCTAACATTTCTTCCATCGCTGCAAGTTCGTCGAGGTAGCTTGGTTTGTTACATGTGGTAATGTCATTTTCATGTTGGCTAGAACTCTTCGTTTGAGTATCACGAGCTGAAGCGTGAAGATTCAAACCCGACGAAATTGCAGATTCATGCTGAAGAGATGGGAGTTTGCGAGGATGAAGCAGGATTTGGTCGGCATATTCATGATTTGGCGACTTGGAAAAGCTAGATATCCTGGAACGTCTTGTATTGCACCGATAAATTGGTGCAGCTTTCGGTGTTTCCACTGTCTCTATCCATTGCTGCCGGAGAGTGTGATATCGCCGGAGGCATGCACTACAAAGTGGCTGGGACTCATAGAGTTGACTACGATCCCTTTTCGGAAGGCGGTGCTGTAAGTGAAAGGACAAGGCTGAGTGAAATTCCGTGAAGCCTCCAGCTAAACTCATATCCTGCTGGCGAACAAAGTCATCGTAGAACTCGCAGCTCCGTAAAACCTTTTTAGTGAGATACCCGCTCGGTTCTTTGTTGTCATCAGTGTGGCAGTCATCACCATCAAGTTGCTGATTTGCAGTCTCTGACCAGCCTTTTCCAGAGTTTTTAGTGCAGTACCGTCCAGCACAGCGCCATTTTTTCCACTGTGGGGTAGGAACCATGCCCGCTCCGAATTGAGTTGGCGCTGACAGAGTTCGTGAAAGACGTCTTGGGGTCGTTTTGGACGGCACTGACGAAGACGTTGTCATGGCAGATGCAGGACGAATCGAAGCAAGAGTGAATGCCTTCACCTGTAGTAACCACCAGTTGCCAGCCGTGTCTTGTAGCAAATCTAGCACTAGTTCATTAAATCGAATTCGCATCGTCTTCTCCAGCGATATCGCACACATCGATGCCAAAAGTCGGGGCTCAGGCCACGCTTGATCAATGTTGCATTTGACAAGCTGGCAGTTCGTACTCCTTGAATTTGTGATTGCTGAAGATAAATGTGTGCTATCCGTAGATTCTCCACCCGCAATTATCCAAATAGTTGACGAGTTCTTGTCGCGCTTGCGAGAAGCAGAGCGTGCTATCCATGCTTTTCGTTCAACCGGAGGCGTCGAGTTCGTGGCGAATACATTACTTGATGCTCCCTTGAACGGGATGTACTTCTGGATAGCAAAAAGGTCAGTGTCTACGTTCGGACTCGCGTCGTCGGTATCTGAGTAATCTACCCACAGCTCATCCATCGCCTCTCCGACTTCCAGGCGAGAGCGTAAAAAATTTATCTCGTTACTTCGAGACTCGAAGTCCTCTGCACATTTCCTCACCGCACACACTTCAGCTGATGAGTTCGATACGATATCAAGCAGTTTGGCACGGTGATCTCGCCAGTCAGAGGCCCTCGAATACAAGCGACAATGTAAGACGAATGACGAAGTTTCAGCGATTGCCTCAAGTCCTTGTTCCTGTTCTTGGTTTTGCTCCTGGCAAAATAGTAGAGCGACACCTAGACGGTGATGTCGGATGGGAACGCGAAGTAGAATTGGGGCAACAAGCACTGGAAAGCCCGCCAACTCGGCTGAAACAACACCGTCAGTGTCATTCATGCCTGGTGATAATTTCTGGAGAACAAACCGCACAAGCTGCTGGAAGAAGGCAAGACCAGGTCGCCATGACGGATGTTGTGAGTATTGAAACGAAGAGTAATTAGCTTCGTCCACAAGCACTTGATGTCGCCGGCTCTGTGAGTCGTGAAGGGCTTGCTTATCAACTGGGGTGTATCTTTGTGACGATAATGGTGGAAGCTTCGCTTGCTCAGCCTA
Organism: Phytophthora x cambivora; assembly: GCA_033557925.1. Taxonomy (NCBI): domain Eukaryota; phylum Oomycota; class Peronosporomycetes; order Peronosporales; family Peronosporaceae; genus Phytophthora; species Phytophthora x cambivora. Next base: position 432,476 of record JAUCEB010000034.1, read on the forward strand.
GGACACACACCGCACATTCAATTAGATTCCCCACACACAGTCTATCGAGCTGCTACATATGCATTACCTTTTTCAATGCGACGTCTTTCAGTGCACTAGCTGCAGTATGTTGCTGAGCATGCTGCAGTCGTTGAGCTCGTCGTACTCGTCGTCCACCGCCGTTTTTCTTCTTCTTGTCGAGTTTTCGCAACAACTTCTTGGGTTTATCGTCGTACAGATCCTTGAGCCACACATGATACGCGTCTTTCAGTTCCTCGGTCTGGAGCTTGCCACTTGCTCTGGTGGCAGTCGTCATGAAGAAGTTACGCAAATGCTGAAGTGATAGCCTCGCAATAATAAACACTATTTTTACGCGTGGGGATGCTGGTACAGTTGTGATTCTTTGAGGGAAATGCAAGCTGAGCGTTCATATTGATGAGAGCACACTGCTGCTACAATAGCTCTATATTTCTTCACAGCTGCCAGTCGTAGTTGTCGATCTGGAACTGCGTGAGCGACGTGATCACCTCGTCCGCATTGCCGAACAGTTCAGCTCTCTGTGCCTCGTCCGAGTGGATGCGCACGTCGGGGATAGCGATGCTGTGCATACCCGCCGCGTTGGCAGCCGTGTAGCCGTTCACCGAGTCCTCGAACACGATGCAGTGCGGCGCCTGGTCGCCGTCCTCGCCCTCCTTAAGGCCAAAGAGGCGCTGGCTAGCGGTGCGGAAAATGTCGGGCGCGGGTTTGCCGCGCTTGACCGCCGGGTCGTCGCCGCACACGATGGTGGAGAAGTACGAGAAGAGCTTGGGGTGGTGCTTGATCTTGGCGTCCACGACGCTGCGGCTGTTGGACGTGGCCAGCGCGATGGGGATGCCCCGCGCATGAAGAGCGCTGAGCACCTCGACGCCGCCCGGGAGCTCCTCGACGCGGTCCGACATGTCGCGCATGCTTTTGGCCCACTGCTCGAACATCTCGTCGGGCGTGATGTCCGCCTCAGTGAGACCAGCGGCGGTGATGGCCATACTGGTCCACTCGACAGCGGGGCGACCGAGGATGGTCTTGTGCATGGTCATGGTGAACTCCTTGCCGAACTGGCGCACGACGCCGTCGATGGCCACACGGCTGAGCTCTTCGGTGTCCAGAAGCGTGCCGTCCATGTCGAAGATGGCGCCGCGCACTGCGGGCTTGGACACTGCGGCGCTGGAGCTGGAGCTGGTCATGCTGCAGTAGGCTTAGAGTTTAGACTGCAGAACGCGAAGTGACGTACTGAAGCAGGTGACCGTTTCTGAAGTTGTGTCGCAAGTTATGCGTTTTGTGAGTCGCGGAGCGATTACGCAGGTATACAAAAAGCAAGTGTAAGGCAGGAATGATTGTAGTTTTTAGTTGTTGAAGCCCTTTTGGTGGACGGACGCGATTCGCTTTGTGTTGCTGCTGCTTGGAACACCATTGCGCGAGCTCCAGCCTTGAGAATATCAGTCAGGTATCCGTCACCACACACTAATAGTTACGTGAAGACAGCGAGATAACGAGAGATTACTCGAGCTCGTCCTCTGCGATCTCCTGCCTCTCGGTCTCCTCTTCCCCGTTGTAAATGTGCTCGGCCATCTGCCAGATATGCAGGATGTTGTCTTCAGCCACCGAGGCCACCACCCACGGCTCAGTCGGGTGCCACGAGAAGTCCAAGACCTTGGAGGTGTGACCGGCGTGGATGAACAGCAGTTCCGGGGGGCCGTCCTGCGAGTCCTCAGCTGCTTGCTCTTCCCCGATCTACATCAAACGTCCAGCCCCGTTACGAGTTAGTTGTCTTGTTGCCATGATACAGGCAGTCAACTGTAGCTCAGCGTACCTTGGTGAGGTCCCATATGTGCAGTCGACGGTCGGCGGAGCAGGAACCAAGGACGCCTTCGTGGTGAGGAGACCACTGGATCTGGTAAATGTCGTCTCCGTGGCCTTCCAGAGAGTGAAGCTTGGTCTTAAGGCTGCGTAAGTCCCACAGATTCACTACCTTGTCAGACGAACCCGTCGCCACGAGATACTCGTTGGACGGACTGAAAGCCAGGCAGTTCACCTCTGCCGAGTGGGCCTCCACGTTTGCGGCGGGCTTGTTGTAGCTCTCCGAGCGCGTATCCCAACTGCATCCATCAAAGTAAGCACACTTAGCGCAAGTATAGTTCCAAGCTCCATGCAGACAACGTACAGCAGCATCTTCTTGTCGTCGCCAACAGATCCGAAAATCTTCGGGTGATGCATGTGCCACGCGACATCCCCGATCACGTCGCTGTGGCCGATGTACTTGTGCAGCGGCTGCACGTTCTTGTCGGCGTTACGAATATCCCACTCGCAAATGATCGCATCGTCCGAGCCGGAGACGAGGTGGAACTTCTCGTGTGGGTCCCAGCAGAGACCGTAGCCTTCCTTGTCGTGGCCCAGCAGACAAAAGTCCGGTTCACAGCTCGAGTCCTCAGGCTCGGACTTTCGCTTCGAAACGTCGAACACGTGCACTTCAGCTTGAGGGGTCTTGGTGGCTACGAAAAACTCATCGGACGGCATGCAGCGGGCTCGATTCACTTCACCGTCGTGATTAATACGAAGCGAGGTCTTGACTTTGCGCTGAACAGCATTATTGTAGTCCCCCAGCTCTGACCAACCACAACGAAAAACAGTCAGCAATTGAACGTTATGAAAAAACAATAGCTCGAGCTTTTCACCTTGGGTATCCTCATTCAACTTGGGTGCATCACGTTTCTTATCAATTGGCAGCCCCACTTTCGCCTTGAGGAGCTGGTTTTGCTCAACCCCCGACGTGTTCGTGCCCAGCAGCAGTTCAGACACGGAGAAGTCGGATTCAGTCGCGCTGCCACATGCACAGTACACTTAAGTATCAATTGAAAACTCAACCGAGACAACAATGCAACGCTACGCACGATGAGGACAGCCACTGCACAGTGAGGGAAGGCCAGTCGAGCGAGTGGGTTATCACGAGGTCGTAGAGGAACGACGTGTTCTTCTTCCAGGTCCTGTACTCGTCGCTCTCCAGTCTCGTGTCCGGCTCCTCTTCCTCGTCTGCAGCGTCGGGGGTGGCGGGCGTCTCGTCCTCCATTGGAACGGGGTCCGTGTGCTCAGCGACGTCGGTCATTTCGGGCGGAGAGGAGGCGGGCGAGCGGGACATCGCGTTTGGATGGCTGCGGGATACTTATGCAGGACGCGGCTATTCGGTGATTGGCAATTGGTTGTCGATTGTGGGGCCTAACTGTGGACTCTTCTCGTTTGTCAACCCGGTAGAGCGGAGTGAACAGATGCTTTGGTCTAGTAAATTCATTAATCAGTGGTGAACCGCAGTAGCAATAGCAGTCGTGCTGTATCAATAGCGTGGTCTTATGATCCCTAGCCAGCTTACTCGAGGTCTTCTTCAGCGACCTCGGCCTGCTCCGTCTCCTCGTCTTCCTCGTTGTAAATGTTCTCGGCCATTTGCCAGATCTGCAGGACGTTGTCCTCGGCCACCGAGGCCACGACCCACGCGTCGTTCGGGTTCCACGAGAAGTCCGAGATCTTGGACGTGTGGCCGCCGTGAATGAACAGCAGCTCCGGAGGACCGTCCTCAGCGTCTTCGGGCGATTGCTCGTCTCCGATCTGTTTCAAAAGCACAGGCCACGCAGCTATTAGCAAGAGGCCTAGTACGCAAGTCAACTTTGATGCGACCTCTTCTTACCTTGCTGAGGTCCCACACGTGCACGCGGCGGTCGGCGGAGCAGGAGCCCAGAATGGTCTCGTTGTGAGGAGACCACTGGATCTGGTAGACCTCGTCGTTGTGGCCTTCGAACGAGTGCAGCTTCGCCTTCATGTTACGCATGTCCCACAGGTTCACGTGCTTGTCGGCCGATCCCGTCGCCACGAGGTACTCACTGAACGGGCTGAAAGCCAGGCAGTTCACCTCGGCCGTGTGGGCGTACACAGTCGTCGCGGGCTTGTCGTAGCTCTCCGAGCGCATATCCCAGCTGCAACCACGAAATCAAAAGCACATCAGTATCATCAACGCACACCACGCGACCCCATTCAACGTACATGAGCAGCTTCTTGTCGTCGCCGACAGAGCCAAAGATCTTGGTGTGGTGCATGTGCCACGCCACGTCCTCAATCACGTCGCTGTGGCCGCTGTACTTGTGCAGCGGCTGCACCGTCTTGCCGGCGTTACGGATGTCCCACTCGCAGATGATAGCATCGTCCGAGCCCGAGATAAGGTGGAAGGGCTCGTGCGGGTCCCAGCACAGGCCGTAGCCCTCCTTGGAGTGGCCCAGCAGACGGAAGTCCGGGTCGGAGCCCGAGTTCTCCTCCGGCTGCGACGGCCGCTTCGAGATGTCGAACACGTGCACCTCCGCGTGGGGCGTCTTGGTGGCCACGATCATCTCGTCCGACGGCATGTACCGCGCGCGGTTCACCTCGCCGTCGTGGTTGATGCGGATCTTGATGTCCACCTTGCCGGAGACGCCGCCAAAGCCGCCGAGCTCCTGACTCTCCTCGTCGTACTTGCGCGCGTCGATCTCCGTGTCCTCCAGCGGCAGACGCACCTCCGCCACCATCAGGTGGTTCTGCTCGGCGCCCGACGTGTGCGTGCCCAGCAGCAGCTTGTGCACGGAGAAGTCGTCGCCCGCCGAGCTGAAGGATACAAAACGTCACAACTCGGTCAATTCCTGGGTAAAATGACTCGAACAACCACTGAAATGTTGCAAATGACACGGGGAAATTGTGTCTTACGTGTGGGAGTTGGGCAGCCACTGCACGCTGAGCGAGGGCCACTCCAGCGCGTGCGTCATCACCAGGTCGTACAGGAACGGCGTGTTCTTCTTCCAGATCTTGTACTCCTCGTTGATGAGCTTCTCCTGCATGGCAGCGTCGTTCACGGCCGCAACGTCCACCGCAACGGCGGGGGCAGGCGCAGGCACAGGCACCGGCGCGGTCTCGGGGTGCTCGGAGGTGTCAGTCATTTCGTCTCGGATAAGGCGGGAAGAGAGCGGAATGCTTTGGATGGTCGTTGCAAGTTGTTCTTAACTGCAATAGAGGTTTTGTTAAGGATTTTTTAGCTGAGTTCTAACGGTTATAAACCTACCGGTACTCAATACTTTGGACTCAGATTGCATCAAGCTTGAGTATGAAGCGAAGTAAGTGGAGACGAAGGTGGGGATGTTGTAGCTGCAGCTAAGAGCTTTGTGTTCATGTTTGCAGACGTTCAATTGACTGTGACAGGGTCACTGCTGCTGCTGGCGCTTGTGGGCGTGATTGTGGCCTCGACCGCGTACGCGACGCCATGGGGACTCTTTGTCTGTAAGTAGCCAGCAGATATTTTTGGATTGTATCATACGGGTATTTACACGGTTACTTGTATGTTAATTGTGGTCTTGCTACATTATAGTGTTTCCGAACGTGTTGCTGCCGATGACGGCGGCGATTTTCTCGACTTTGTCGGGAGGAGACGACCTCAGGTGGGTGATGCGGTTGCCGTATTGGAATTGAGGAGTAACTTAGTAGTAGTGTAACGGTGATTTCTTGGTATGTATGTATGTGTCTACACAGTGCGTGGACGAGCTTCGGGTGTTTCTTCGAGGCCTTCTTCTGGGTCACTGCGTTTGCTATCCCCTCCATCTTGTACCGAGTCGATGCGGTACGTTAGTTTGCTACTGTATGTGTTGAATTGTTGGGAAATTGAGAGAACGTGCAACTGATCCATAGTTTTGTCCTTGTGGCGACGAGCAGATCAACAGCTCTCAATTAGGATGGCTGCTAGCATCGGACGTGCTGGTGTTTGTGTCCTTCATGAGCTTGGCATTAATTAATGCAGACTGAGCCGTGCTGGGTCTGCAGATGTGTCGAATACAACGTGTGATGAAGTACGAATTCGCGTTGCACTACTGCTGCAGTACCTATCCAAGCATTCCTGTACAAGCAGTACCAATGTACTACGCGTATCGTATTATGGTACACCTACAAAGGCTATCATGCGAGACCCACGCATACACTACAGCAGGGTCCAAAACCTGTGCGCGACATCGTCCCAGCTTCCTCGCTACTTCCTATACTGCGTGAAGTGTGGTCTATGCGCAGACTTCGTCCTCGGCGACGGCAAAATCGAGCACCCAGTAGTGCTTGTACCGCTTGGACGCATCGTACTTGTAGCCCGGTCCGACGAACGGGAGGTCGCTGTAGATGAAGGAGTCCGAGTCCTCGGACCACAACGCGACCACCCTCTCGACAGAGCTGTAGCCTGCAGCCACGACCTCGGCCGACGCGGACACGTTCATGCTCTGTGCTGCGGCTCGGTCGGCGAGCTTGGACCCATCCGAGCCAGTGGTGTCGACGAAATTGTTCTGAACCATAGGATATCGTCCGCCAGGACTTGAGCCGCCCTCATGAGCTTCTCGTTGATGCAGACAGCGACGAGGCCTTTTTCGGCCCGTTTGCTGTTGACGGCCTCCAACATTTTCGCGCCGACGTCGGCCACCTGCAGCTCACGCTCGGCGGTCGCACTTGCATTTGCAAGACCAACAAATGCGAGTGCGAGAAGCGCCTTGATACTGCCGATCATCATGGTGCTGTGAGGTGTGAGAGTGGTGGTTCTTGGAGGCGCTTGGTGAGGCAAATTGGAAGTGATCAGTCGTGAGCTCGGCTGTGTCGGGCGTTCACGGGCTCCAGAGGCGCCCAAACAGGCTGGGGTCAGTGTCTGCACGAGATAGGCCGTCATGGATGTAGGTGGTAACGTGTGGCTCTAAGATCCCCGAGCCTTATAGAGTTGGAATTGATCGTATGTTGAGGCTCGAGCCACAAAGTCATCGGCATTTGCGCGCTTCTTACCGCGCGCATACGGGACGAAAGTATCCGGCCAGCGATTGGCTGTCGATGTTGAAGTTGAGCTGATCAGCGATAATCGCTTTGGCGGCAGCTTGTCGGTGCGTTTGAGCTGCGTGTGTGATCAGGCCAAAAACATAGCTAACGTACGTTATCCACCAACATAGCTATGGATACGGATGGAGCAACTGCAGCGTCGAGCGATCTGCTTATACATGTACCACTATGTCCGAGTTTGCATCCTGGGCGCTTGATCGTCTTTGGGCGCGACGCGGTCGTGGTTGGCCGGCGAAGTGCCGCTGGATGAGGCCGCGCTTAAAATTTTCCTGCAGCAGCGACGAAGACGGCGCCGGAAAGGATCTTGTAATCATGTAACGGAGCTCGGCCTGATATGAAAACGGATGCCACCAACTTCTTGGTGGCACCAAGCGGCCTGAAGCCGCTGGCAACGGGCGTTACCGAATGACAGGCGGGGGAGCGCGCTGCTCTTGCAGCCTGCAAGCAGGACACGGACTTCAATACAAGACGAGCAGGTCAAAGGCCTCGAGCAAACCCACCACTTGGCCGCGATAGACAGGCCGACCGGGTAGGGCACGCATTAGCTGCTGGCAGCAGCTACAGTAATGCAGCCGGACTCCAGCGTAGTGGCAGCTCCGGTTGCAGCTCCCCCTCTCTTCGTGTGCAATGCTGACGACGCTACGCTGGCCCGCGTGATAGCACATGAGCAGCCTGCCTCAAGCGGCTACGGCGCTCGGCGACGACCAAGCTGCTCGGCGGCTTGGTTGATGCCTGTTCGCCGCCCTAAAGAAGTGCGTGTTCTAGATCAATCAACGCAGCTGTGGAGGGAATCAGGCTGCGGGCAATATATTTCGCCAGGATGTGTTGCCCTGATTCTCGCGAGTCCGCCACATGAACATGAACGGCAACAACCGCCCAAAACGGACGTGAGAAAGGTATCCTAGCTCAATGTCTGGGGTTGCCAAGGAATGATACCAAAAAGTTGTCGGCTATTGCAGCCTGCACTGCAATTTGCAGGCCAACACAAGTCCACAGTACATGTAGGTTTGCAGTGAGATTCGAGTGGCTCCGTCAGCAAACGGTAATCGAATGGGTCTGACGCTATTCATCACCGCAAAACGCTCAGTAGCAAATCAACAAAGGCCTGGCTGGTGAATAACGGCCTGAGCTCCGTCGGCTTAAGTCACCAACAAAACATAAGGACGTCTGAATGATAAGCAGCCACGCCAATGCCAGCGCCCACACAATGGCAATGGTGAAGCCTCGCTGTGCTGTGCTGTAAATGCATCGGATACTGTATCTGTTGGCCGTCCGTCGCGGCGTCGTTGGTGATGTCTGGTTGTGAGAGGAAGATGGTGACGAAGATCCGGCCGGCGGCCTTTCGCGCCGTCCCGGCCGGCCGCCGTCCGTTTCCTGACCCCTTCGCCCAGCTGCTCTGAGAGCAATGGAATGAAAAGCCTGTGTCTGTGAGAGCAGTGCTCTCACAGACACAGGCTTTTCATTCCCGAATCCGCCGCTTACGCAGCAGCAGCCCTCCTTCCTCTCCATCCAGCAGTTCTCATGAGCGACTCGGACCTGAGCACCAGCAGCCGCGCGGCCGACATCACCGTGGGCGCGGCCGGCAAGGTCGGCGAGGGCGTCAACTCGTACTACGTGTACAAGGTCACGTCGGCCGAGGATGTGGTGGTGGAGCGCCGCTACTCGGACTTCCTGTGGCTGCACCACCAGCTGTCCAAGCAGTGCGCGGGCTACGTGATCCCTCCGCTGCCGGCCAAGGTCGTGGGTCTGCTGCAAGGCCCCGAGTTCCTCGAGCACCGACGCGCGGGCCTCGAGCGCTTCCTGCGCAAGGTGGTGAACCACGACGAGCTGCGCAACTCCAACTTCTTCCGCAGCTTCCTCGAGTGCTCCATCGTGGAGCTCACGGCGCTCAAGGCCGAGGCCCAGCGCGCCAGCTCCGTCAACGCCACGTCCATGTCGTCCGTCGTGCAGCGCACGCAGATGCTCAACAACTGGTGGGGCAAGACCTACCAGCGCATGGTGGAGAACGACACGCTCAACCTCTTCGGCTCGCGCAGCGGCAATGCAGAGGACGGCGAGCACAGCGGCGTGATCGAGGACCCGGAGTTCGCCAAGGTGGCCAAGTACGTGGCCAAGCTGCACGCGCAGATCCAGTCGCTCAAGAGCAAGGCGCGCGCCGCCAGCCACCAGAACAAACTGGCGGCCGGCGCCCACTGCGACCTCATCGAGTGTCTCAACTGGGCGGCCGACGCCGAGGAGGAGAACGCCGAGATGCCCACGTCCTACTACAGCGCCGTGCTGGCCATGCTGGACACGCGCGCGCGTCAGATGGACGCCGAGCTTGAGGCCTTCTCCACCAGTGTGGACGACATCGCCCGCTGGGTTAAGGCTGTGCAGAACGCGCTGGACGTGCGCGAGGACCGCCGCTACCTGTACCAGGCGCAGCTCGCGGCGCATCGCAAGGCTGTGAACGGCGACGGCCCGGACTCGCCGTCCGCCACCAGGCTCAGCAACGCACTCGTCGCTGCCAAGGACGAGTTCGAGCGCGTGCACGCGCGCGTGATGCGCGAGGTGCAGCGCTTCCGCGGTCAAAAGGCCGTGGAGCTTAAGAAGCTCTTCCTGGAGTTCGCGCAGCTGCAGCTGCGTAACTCGAAGGAGCTGGAGAAGATCGTGGCCCAGAGCGCCACGGAGCTTGAGACGCCGCTGCCGGCCCAGCTCCTGTACGCTGCGCAAACCCCTGCAAGCATGTTCGAGTCGCGCGACTCGTTCGGACTGGACAAGAACGACGCGATCGGCGTCACCAAGTCCACGGCGTCGACCCAGTCCCCCACTGGCAGCAGCAGCGCCGACCTCCTGTCCAAGACGGAGGCGCCCGGCGCCGCTCAGAACTACTCGGACGTCCATATTTAAGGCCGCGCGGACCTGAGACCACTCTGTATTGTGCACACATTCGTGTTGTTCCTACTTCTCTCAGCGACGAAGCAGGAGAGGCCCACGGCAGTACATGTAGCGCGCCGATCGCCGTGAAATCCTCGTCGCTGTAGCGCTGTACATAACTCAACTATCAATCCTATCAATTCGATCGACCTCACCAACCAGTCGTTCGCCTAGCAAAGCCTACGTGACCAGGTCGGACTTGCGGTGGCGTCGTCGGTGCACGCGCAGCGAATTGCTCGTCAAACGCGACGTGGCCGTGCCCTGTCGTCGCGCCGGATGCAGGGGAAGGGGTCGGAACATTGACAACGTAGCGCTGAGCGCTGACGTCAGTGAGGGATGATCGCCATGCATGTCAAGTGACTGGATACGGAGACGTTTGCAACGCCGGCAATGCGACGCTAGCATGGCGAGTACTGTACTGTACTGTATGCTTTGAATGGCATGAAGGCAGGCTGCACATCGAAAGTATCCGGTGTTCATCACCAAGAAACTCACGTCCACATTCATGCATCCCCAATTGCATTCGCTGATCTAATGTGTACATGTAGAAACTTTGACCCTAACGTTACTCGAATAACGTGATGAGCAAAACTGGAAATGGGAGTCGATCCAACAACTGTGACCATCATAAATGCTCAAGTGAATGGTATCGCCAGCTTCTTCGATATGCGTCGATCGCCTCCGCCATGTTCACTCTTCGACATGTTGGAAAAATACAGAGCTGAGAGCGGACGTAGTGAATATGTAGACGACAGTGTGGCTTGAATCGACGGCCACACGCTAGGAAGAGACTGCTTCACTGCTTGCGGTGCTGTAGATGCCAGTAAATCCACCAAAGATGTGGTGGTGGACTCACGTGCCGCGTTGCGAGTGGTGAGCACTGAGATGGCCGCTGCTGAAATGGCCGCTGAGATGAGCGCTAGAGGTGGAAGGCCCAGGAACAATCGTGCCCGTCGTACTGAATGACGCAGCTCTCTCTTTGGTGAAGGATGCTACGGCTTCCCGGTGGAATTCTAGGACCTTGAGCGACGTGAGCTCTCGAGAATCGCGGTCGTCCTTGTCGCCTCCATCCGTCTCAGCAGAGCTGAACACGAAGCCTTTGTCTACATCGAGAAGCAAAGGCAGAGACAACAACACGGATGTGTGTGAATAATCGACATTTCTTGATATTGATGCACTGCTGGAGACTTGGCGCCGAAATCAGTCACCAGTCTCCGAGCAGGCGACTTTGTAGGCGTTTTCTTTCTTACACAGCTCATAGAATGGGACCGATAGGGACCCCGATTTCTGCTCGTCAAGGGGATCACAGGCCACTTGAGCCGAGTTCGCTGATAGCACACATCTCTCCCTTAGGACATTCGCGAGTGTGGGAAAGTAAATGTTCTGAATACTAAACAACATCACAAAAAACAAAACAAGGAACATGAGCGTGAGAGAATCTTCACACATATGAAGCTTGGTCTTCAAACGTACTACTTGATGCAGATATCGATCAGGTTGGCGGTGAGAGGGACCAACAGGAGATACAACCAAAACACGGCGCTGTAATCATGCATAAATCACAGAAACCAGTCACCACCTTAGGCTGAACAAAGTACTTGAAGTACCAGATAATAATACAAACCTTGAAAGCAATCGAAGCGAGACTCCGTACAGATCTCGTCCAAGCGACCCCATGAAAGGGAACACGAGGAGGAAGAAAAAGAATAGCCACAGACTGAACGCCAGCACGAGCCGATTGAATTTTGTCCACGACAGGGTCTCCAAGATTACTTTTAGGTTGGCGGACATCAGTAGCACCGAGTAGATGACACTGCCTTGGAGATAGAGCCCCGCGCTGAACCCCCCGACGTTGATTGTTCCGTACATCGCCAACATAAAACAAATGAACGCCTGGACAATAGCGTTGAAAAGCCACGTCGAAAAGCGCTTCATGTTTATCCCCTCGTTCTTTTGCCCAGGCATGTACAGAACTGGGTTGCGGAGGACTTGTTCTGGCGCGACATCCTCGTCAAAAATGCCAATTGCGATAATTGGTAACGCCAGGAAGAAGTTCCAACCAGCCATGATAAAACTCTCGAACACACTCGTGCCTGACTGCCCGTTGTAGAAGTTAAATAGGAAGAGCGCGATAACAAGAGCGACGTTTTTGTAAAACGAATAGAGAATGACTTTAGAGATCCTCTGGTAGTTGTACCGACCGTGAACCAGAAGAAGCCTCTCAAGGAAGCGGAACTGCGCGATTGCATAGTCACTGGCATTTACAGCTTGAACGCCTTCTTGGCCTGAAACACCGACCCCCACATGAGCCGACTGGATCATATTCACATCATTTGCTCCATCTCCAATGGCCAGCGTGATTGGCTTTTGCGGCGAGTTATACCGAATGAGGTTGACGATATCTGCTTTTTGCGCAGGAGATACTCGGCACGCAATAACCGCTTGGCAAACGCTGGATATTTCCAAAATCATTTGTGAAAGTACCTTGGCCGCGTGTAAAGCTCGCTCCGATGTTGCGTTCTTTGGTGGGAACACATGCACCATAGCTTTACCGTCACAAACAAGGGCGAGATGACTGGAAACTTTGTGCGAGTTGATATGCGACTGCACGTCATCGAGTTTGTAGATCTTGTCAACTTGCCTGCCCAAATCATCCAGATCCTCACAGTTGACAATGAGAAGCCGCATTCCGTCATTGATCAATTGGCAGGCGTGTCCGATGTTAATTGCAGTTTCCTCTTTGTCGCCTGTAAGCATCCAGATCTTAATCCCGGCTTGAGCAAGGTTCGCTATTGCTGTAGGAACACCCTTCTGCAGTTTATCTTCAATTGCTGTAGCACCCACGATTTTCATCTCGGTTTCGATCAATTCGGCGACTTCCTCCAAAAGTTCATCACGATTCGTTAGAGAAGTCACAGCTTCCTGATACTTGACATCCCATGCCAAATACTCTTCCTCCGTGAGCTCTTTACTGCATATCACCAAGGTTCGAAGACCTTCACTGGCAAACCGCTTCAGCTCCTCGTCCATTTTCGTTGTGTGCTCATCAACTTTGCTCCGAGGCATCATTACATTGTCCGCTCCTTTGCAGTACAGAAAGTAGCGGCCGTCTTCGGTTCGAAGCGTTATTGACATCCGCTTTCTGGTGCTGTTGAACTCGTTCACGTTGAGTATTGTGTATTTGCGAACAGCTGAGACCCCCTGCTTTGTAGTCACTTTTACTTCCAGGAGCGGAGCCGGCGCGAAGAAGTTGTATCCCAAGCACTTTGCAGCCTTCACCAAGGCTTCTTCATCAGGGGAAGAGGCACGATAGTCGATTTCTCCTGTTTTCGCATTATTCTCGGGAATCACCGTATGGCATACGGAAAGCACCGTTAGGAACTCGTCAATTGCCGCAGCCTCTGGACCATTATCTGCTAGCGCGTTTATTAAGCGCGGGTCGTCAAAATGAATGAGCGGGTTAAAGTCCACTTGCGCATCGCGAGGATCATGATGTTTGTCATCGTCTCCTTTGTCGTTTGAGCTGCTCGATTCGCCCTTTGTAGTTGCATTTTTCTTGGCCATTTCTGCCACGGCACGACCAATCTCGGTTGTACCGAAGCCATACGACACGCCAGCAATGAAGCACTTGCGAAACTCCATGATGTTGCACGTGAGAGTGCCCGTTTTGTCGCTGAAAATGTGATGTATCTGCCCCAACTCTTCGTTCAAATCGGACGTCCGTGCGTTTGCATAGGTCCCTTCGTGACACATTTCAGGGTCATTGGAGATGTTTTTCGCCTGGACAACTTTCACCATGTCCAGGGACACGTACAACGAGATTGGAACGAGGTTGTTGTACAGGATGAGGAAGGTAAAGAAGCTCACCAAGTTGGAAGCAGACGACGTCCGCGTAATGGCCGAGCTAAAATACCACAAATGCTCCTCGTATTTATCCATCCAAATCGTATTGCAAATGGTGCTGATGATGCAAAGCACGAATTGCGTGATAAAAATCAGTAGAATACAGCGGTTGACCACCTTATACACATTGCTCTGTTTTGATGGTGTCGCGCGGGCGTTCTGCATCAACTTCGTCTCGGAGCCCGTGAAAATGACGACCCCATAAATGTAAGCACAGCCCCGAACGCTGCAGCCGCGAAGAATAATATTGGACGGTCCAATGGGAGCTGCTTCTTTGTTGGGCCCGAATTCAATCCTGCCCGTGAAATTGTACAACCGATTGTTGGGTTGTTCATATTCCATCGTGGCACTGAATTGCATCATTTTCTTGCTGTGCTCGGCTTCTGGTAACGCGGGGTCATTCAAATTCCTGTAGCCGATGTGCTGGGCCACCGGTTCAATAGCTGATCGTCGCTTCAAATTTGTTTCGCCGTCGAGGTTGCACGTTTCGACAAAGCACCGACCTTCCTCTTCCGATGTCGAGAGAATAAATACATCTGCAGGGGCTTCGTCGCGGTCACCGAGACGTAAAACGTCGCCAACAAGCACCTCCTGCCACTCCTTGGTCACAATTTCTCCATGACGCCCCAGCACTTTACAATGTCGCGAGTTCTGAACATTGTCTGCATCGTGGCGCTTTTTATCCTCGACACCTTGCTTGATCATAGAGACCAGTAACACGATCACCAATGGACCGGCCGTGGTGTACTTGTTCGTCGGAGACCACGTCGTCGCCACTTGGAGAATTGATATCACCAGGAAATAGCAGTTGGCGATAACCCTGAAAAACTCGAAGAGCATCTTGGGGACGAAGCTCACAATCGTGTACTTGGACGTCGTCACATAGTTGTCTGTGTACCTGCCTTCGCGCCGCAGCCGCTCATTTTCTTCGTCGTTATTGAGGTGAACCTTACGGAAGTTCCCAGCTGCGGTTGCCATAGCGTTCTGGTTGCGAAAAGTCGAGCGGAAGACAGCGACCGAGCCGAGACGGCTTCGCTGCAGTCGCTGCAATTGATCTTGTCGGTGGAGAGGCGCACAAAATGGTGGAGGGGTTTCACTGTAGGTCCAAGACACTATTCATGGCAAAATGGTGAGAGGGATATTTTAGGCGGAGCGTGGACTTGGACGTGCGTAAATTTAGGGAGATGCATCGATTGACCTTGGTCTACGACGACGTGTTTCCGTTCATAAGGGCGTGACGATGTGCTTCAGAGGGTTTATCGATGCGCTCGCCATGCCAAGACTCACTACATAAACTTCAAGTTGCTCAATACAAAACACCAGTTCATTTTGCTACAGGACAATACATAAATATCATGTGGTCCACATAATCGTAACCCAGCTACGCAGGTTACGCACGACCCGTGTCCCCCACCCACGCCAAAAGCTCCGATATGATGGCAGCGCTGCCGCCGACTGCCTCCGACGTGACCATGGTAAGCCCTCCACAGCACCCCGCGCCCCTTCTGCCTCCACTCGCTAACACCCTCTCACATGCCGCTTCCCCCCTCTCCACAGTCCGACGGCGCCCTATTCGAGTTCGAGGAGGAGGCGACGCGCCAGCCATTCGCCGTGCAGACCTGGACGCGTTACATCCGCGCGCTGTCCGACGCCCCCAGCGCCGCACGGTACGCGGTCTACGAGCGAGGGTTACGCGCCCTCCCGCGCAGCTACAAGCTCTGGAAAATGTTCCTGGACGACGTGTACGAGCGCGATGTGCGCGGACAGCGCGTGGACTCGCCCGCGTTCACGCGACTCGTGGCGCTGTACGAGCGCGCGCTGTCGCAGCTGTCCACGATGCCGAGGCTCTGGATGGACTACCTCAATGTGCTGCGGGAGATGCGCGTGGTGACGGCGCGGCGTCACGTGTTCGACCGCGCGCTGCGGGCGCTGCCCATTACTCAGCACCACCGCATCTGGACGCCGTACTTGGCCTTCGTCAAGCAGATCGGCGTGCCGCACACGGCTGTGCGCGTGTACAGGAGATACCTGATGCTGGAGCCGTCGAAGCGAGGCGAGTTCGTGGACTATTTGGTGTCTGTGGAGCACTACGAAGAGGCGAGTTTGCAGCTGGTGAAGCTCATTGAAGCGGCTGAGGACAAGCAGAGCAGCTCGGACCGCACGCCGCACAGTATGTGGATGCAGCTGTGCGATATGGTGTCGCAACACCCGACAAAGGTGGCCAAGTCGCTGGACGTGGAAGCGATTCTGCGAAGCGGCATGACCAGGTTCAGTGATGAGGTGGGGCGGCTGTGGTGCTCGCTGGCGACGTACTTTGTGCGTCTCGGCATGTTTGAGTCGGCGCGTGATGTGTACGAGGAGGGAATTCGGACGGTGGTTACGGTGCGCGACTTTAGTATGATCTTCGATGCTTACGTGAAGTTTATCGAGGCTATGCTGACGGCCGAGATGGATCTGGCAGCTGGTGGAGACGAGGAGGAGGACGATGAAGAAGAAGACGAGGTAGACCGTCAAGCTCAGGTTGATCGCTTACTGAAGGTCTATGAGGATGTAGCGGAGCGGCGCCCTCTGTTGCTTAACTCGGTGTTGCTCCGCCAGAACCCACACAATGTGCGGGAGTGGGAAAAACGTGTGGAACTTGTCAAGTCCGATCTGCAAAAGGTCATCCGGACATACGCCGAGGCTGTGAAAACAGTAGACCCAGTCAAGTCGGGAGGCCGATTGCCCACGCTCTGGATTCATTTTGCCAAGTTTTACGACGAGCACGGGGACTTGAACAACGCGCGCGCGATCTTCAAAAAGGCTGTGGATGTCGAATACCGGAACCCACAGGAACTCGCGATTGTGTATTGCGAATGGGCGGAATTGGAGCTTCGTCATGAAAATTTCGATGAAGCGCTCAAAATCGTGCGGGGTGCTTGTTCTATTCCGGCGTCTCGTACGATTCGTCTTCGCAAACAGCAATCGCTGACTGGGAAGGACAACGTTCATCTCAGTGTGAAACTTTGGACACTGCGCCTTGATCTGGAGGAAAGTTTGGGCGACCTCGAATCAACGCGTGCTGCATATGACGAGGTGTTTGAGCTGAAGATTATCACACCGCAGATGGTACTGAACTTTGCGGCGTATTTGGAGGAGAACAAATACTTCGAGGAGTCCTTCCGCATATACGAACGCGGCTTGGCGCTCTTCCCGAAGTTCCCTTACGCGGGGGATTTGTGGCAGACCTATCTGGTCAAGTTTGTTCAGCGCTATGCTGGTACCAAGATGGAGCGCACTCGTGATCTCTTTGAACAGGCTATTCGAGCTGCCCCGTCCAAATCTGTTCGTGGCTTCTACGAGAAGTTCGCCGAGTTTGAAGAGCAGCACGGCATGCTGCGCAATGTAATGACTATTTATGAGCGCGCGTCCGACGCTGTGCCTGACGATGACAAGCTAGCAATTTACGACAAGTACATCAAGAAGGCACAGAAGTTCTTTGGGGTGGCGAAGGTGCGACAGGTGTACCAACAGGGCATCACCAAGCTACCAGACAAGTGTGTACCGCAGTTGTGCTTAAAGTTCGCACAAATGGAAACTAAGCTCGGTGAATTTGACCGTGCTCGAGCAATTTACGCGCACGCATCGCAGTTCAGCGACCCTCGGCAACACGAAAAGTCTTTCTGGAAGGTGTGGCATGAATTCGAGGTCTCTCACGGCTCCGAACACACATTCCTCGAGATGCTACGCATCAAGCGCTCCGTTGTGGCCCAGTATTCGCAGGTGAACTATGTCGCGTCTGAGACTGCCCCCGAGGCTGAAGACACAGCGAAGATCCCGGGAATGGTTGCAGCATCGACACCAGCCCTTACTGTGCCTGGTGATGCAATGGCTGCTTTGGAGGCGCAACTCGATGTGCCA
The DNA here is from genome assembly GCA_033557925.1 of Phytophthora x cambivora. Lineage (NCBI taxonomy): Eukaryota > Oomycota > Peronosporomycetes > Peronosporales > Peronosporaceae > Phytophthora > Phytophthora x cambivora. The sequence goes on from JAUCEB010000034.1 coordinate 450,068, forward strand.
TCATCCAGCGACGGTGACGCAGCAAAGAAGAGGAAGGGCGAAACGATGGAGTCTGAAGCAGAGCGGAATGTGCGTCAAAAGCAGATCGTCGAAGTGGCGAACGAGGAGGAGATTGATTTGGATGACGAAGATGAGGACGATGAAGAAGAAGAGAAAGCGACAGGCGGGGAACCTGACATTGAAGAGCGGGAACTCCCGTCGACCTTGTTTGGCAGCAGCGTCAAGGCGTCGGAATGAGTTTAAACAGCGGGCAGTAAAACAACTTGATAGACGGACTTTCATCGATCATTTCCAGACTTGACCCCAATCCAATGATACCAGGACAAGAGCAGTGGAGGGGTCCGACACTTAAAGGTGAGATTCTCTCTTCGCTCTATTTTTCATGCCATCTATTTTAGCCGACCGGTGTTGTACATGTATTACGACGAAGCTTGTGCATGCACTTGAGTGGGGACACTCAGATAGACAGGCTCGCAAACTCCCGACTCGCGGATGGCTTACGATCCGTATAAATCGCTGCTCGCCAACGCGTCTCGAGAACACTTGAAGCGCAGCGCCGACCTTAACACGCACCTCGTGGGCAATGTTTTCCTTCCGGCCATTGATTCGCAGCAAAAGAAGTTGTCAAAGTCGACAGCTTCGCTTAAGCATCTTAAGGTGATTGAACAGTGTATTTTGGCGGAGAATAAACGCGAGGAGCGACTGGCAAAGTGCGCGACGATCAAGGATCGACGAATTCTGACCAAGAAGTTCCAAGCGCAGCGCGAGCGTGAGAGGGATTTGATACAGGCGCTTATGCTAGGGAATCACTCTGAACGACACCACGATATGAAGCTACTTGAGACGGAAGCAATTGTTGCAAGTACGCCTCGACAACAACTCAATCAAGAAACCACAGGTCTCAGCGCCAGGGTTCCTACACCAGATCGAGTGTTCCGCAAAGCTGATGTCACAGGAGGTATCCCGAAGGCAAAACCTCACGCGCACAAAAAGTTTAGACTTCCTGAGTGCAACGGCTCACCTGGAAAGAAAGCCGATGTAAGCGCACAGATGAAAGCATCGACCAAGCTGTCCTCTCCAAGTAGAAAACCCCCTTCAAGTGTACGAGAATTTCAAACAGGAAATAGCGAGTCACCAATTCGAAAGAAGCGAAGCCCACAGCGGTCAGCAGGTGTGAAATCCCCAACACAGTTCGGCTCACCGAAAACCAACAAGGACGACGTGGCTGAAGCAGCGGGAACCACCGAGACTTCTCCAAATCAAAGGACTCAGTCACCGTACATTTCGCCACAGCGACAAGCGAAGGTAGCACGAGCCCCGCACCTCTCAACCTTACCGAGCAAATCCACAGAAACAGAACCTCATTCTAGCCTGGTGGAATCTGCGGCAGACAACGGAGACCAACAACCTAAGAACTCGTCCGTGGCGTTTGAAGGAGCGCTCAGTTTTTCGGAAGCACAGCGAATGGCAATGGGAAGCGAACTCAATCAGCTGAAAGCGAGGTGCGACAAGATTCTCGCTGAAATTGCCACGCAGACGACACCGCGCTTGCAGGGCGAAGTGGTGAAAGATGATAGCATCAAGAAAGCGATGTCAAGAACGGAGTTACCTCCAATGAATCCACTTCCACTGGCTGGCGAATTGAGTCAAGATGTATCGGTCACTTCACCGCGTCGCCCGCACTCGAGTCGAGTCACACGTTCAACACGCCAATCTTTCCTTGACAGCCTAGCGATGGAACCCAAGATGCCATCGAGAGAGAAGGAGCCAGCAGTCCAGAGTAGCAATACTGCCTCTGTAAGTGATGGTGGAACTAAAGCCACACACGATCAGCAAATTCTCGCTGAAGGTGAAGTCAACGCACAAGTGAGCGAAAAAGAGCAGTCAACTGTAGACAGCAAAGTCACGGTTGATCCCGCTGACGACAGCGCCACCACCGAAGCGGAATACAGCGAAGATGGCGACCATACTGCTGAAGACGGCCTTCCACATGCAAGTATTGGTGCTGATCCCGATCCCAACGTGAACGAAGACGACGAACTTGAGACCGATGTGGCTGAAACGCTGTTCGACTTGGTCGACTTGGTGGAAGCTGCAATTGCAGAGCAAGATCAGCAGAAATCATCACCAAGTCCACGTACCGTGTCGCCCCGACCGCGGTCCTCCATGGTACGAACATTTCCTTGCAAACCTTCTCCGAGGATATCCTTCCTCACTCAGATTTGTATGAAAATGACCGCAGGGCCGAACGACCAAGCACGTGCTGCACATCCAGTCCGTATTCCGCGGGTATCGCGCGCGTATTGCGTTCCGCCTCGCGCTGTACGAGGACGCGCTGAGCTGCGGCGTGCTGGGGGCAATGCCCGGCACGATCCAGGGCCGCTCGGGCTGGTACCTGGACCCGAAGCGGCTGATGGCCTACTACTTCGAGATCCCGGAGCCCGACGGCGACTGGGAGCAGAAGTACACACTGCGCTGCAACCGACTGGTGCTCACGCCCTACGAGATGCAGCAGGAGGTGCTGAGCAAGGTGCCACCCACGCTGCAGCACAACGACGAAGAGCAGATAGAGCAATGAATGAAAGAATGATTGTCACTTCAACTTGTACCAGTGTGTACCCATCACGCCACACCCCTCACGTCACATCTTGAAACCAAAAGTGGCATGGGGACGTCGCATATTATTGGCCATATTTCCCCCTTATCCTCCGTCTTCGTCCAGAAGGAGCGTCGTTGGTTCCGCCGCTAGAGCTCCCTCCGCCAAGCAGCAAGAGCGAGCAAGCGACACAACTAAGAGATAGATAGAGAGAGGCCTCTACTCGCCCCCCTACGACACCGTAGCTGCGTCTGTGCGTACGTACGGGAGAAATGATATCCGGATAAAGTCGCTAATCAGAATAGAGAGCCTCTCTCTAACTTGTGTCTGCGGTTGGGTGTTCTGCAGTTTGCTGGACTATATCAAGTTAGAGAGACCTTTTGCTCGAGATGGCCAGCAGAGAACGAGACGGCGACTTGTACGTGAACGTGACCAAGAACGCCAGTCGCGACGGCTTCGACGCCGTGGAGGAGCGACTGAGCAGCGCCAGTGCGCGACACCAGCAGATGATGGAGGAGCATGACGACGCAGAGTTTACGAGTGTGTTGTACCCGAGAACAAGGCCACCGGTGGACGTCATGTCGCCCACGTCCTCCAGCAGCAATGACTCCGCTGCCGAGTTCTACTCGACGGGTGCGGACCATCAGATGAAGGACAGCAACGGAGACTCAAGAGCGTCAACTGCTGCTGGTCCGACGTCCGCCACTGCGACGGAGACAGACTCGGACCTGGAAGAGAGTCGCAGTGATGCCGACAAGGGCAAGGAGCACGTGGTGCGTGCCATGCGCGCCGCGGAAGACAAGAGAGGAGACGGCGATGCTGATGCTGATGCGGAAGCGACAGATGACGAGGAGTGCAAAGGTCTTGCTCGAGGTGCCGAGGAGAAAGACCAAGAAGACCGGTTTAAACTCGCTATTGCTCTGGACTTTGAGACGGATACGAATGGCGCTATGAGCATTGGCCCGCCCAGCGTCACGCGACAGACGTCAAGCAGCTTCTCCGATCTGGGGGACTATGATGACTTTTCATTTTCAGATGCGATCACAGTAAGTGGTGGAGGCGCAGGTAGCGTCGAAGGTGGCAGTAGTGCGGGCACGCCGACTACGTTCTACCCGATCTATGAGAACGACGCCTTTCGGTTCACGCACGGGAGTGTGAGCAGCTGTGGATATGGAAGCTACGACACAATTGATAAGATACCCGGTGCTTTCATGAACAGCCCCGCGAGAAGTGCGCGCAGTGCTAATTCACCAACAGTGTTGCGTCTCGACAACTACAATGGAGGCCGCATTACGCCTACCTTTCAACTGACTCAGCCGGCGGATGAGTCTCAACCGCTGATAGGAGATATTTATCCGGTTTCTGGTGAGGTGGTACGGCAGCGAGTTGACAATGTTGCTTATATTATTTTTTACAAGGGCGATGAAAGCGGCGAAGAGCAGAGCTCGAAACAAGATATTTTAGGCTTGTCCTCTTCGTCGGAGGATGATGGTGATGGTGGCGAGTGGAGCGAAGAAGGCCCCGGGAGAGTAGTCCCGCCTCGATCATACGCGTCACTGGGTGCTGCTGGTCACAAAGTGCAAACTGACAACTGCTTCACGCGAGACTACAACCATCCAACACGGTCTTTGGGCAGAGGTCTTTTTCGTGCATCTACAAGCGTTGGTAGTGCATTCCTCAAGGGTGCGGCCGGCTTGGTAAACAAAACATACCAAGGTGGAGCAAGTGGTGGCGTATTCGGATTTGCTAAAGGATTAGGCATGGGGATGCTGGGTTTGGGAACGCACACTGTGAAAGGCGCGTTTCGGGGAGTCGGACAAGTGACCCATCTTGTTGGAGAAATGGTGTTGGGAACTGCGCCGCACTTCAGCATTGATGGCACGCTGATACTCACTAACTACCGTATCATTTGGCAAGCGCTTAGCACTAAAGATGCGATGGAAATCCCTTTGGCGTCTATCCTGTCGGCTGAAAGTTCGACGACGGCACCTCATGTCGCCAACATCGAAGGTAAACACCTACTGCGTGCGTCCTTGGCATTCCAAGACGAGAACACGTGCTCCGAGTTCTTGAGCTGCATTTGGGAGCTTTACTCGACAGGTGGTTCTCCACCGCATTTTTTGTTCGCGCACTTGCATTATCAGGCATTGCGGCATAAGGAAGAAGTGGTGGCAGCAACTGGAACGGGACTTGAAACGCCGAACGACATGTTCTATGATGCGGAGGAAGACTATCGGCGGCTAAAGTTGTTGGGTGAAGATAGCTGGATGCGGCTATACGACAACTCGGACTACACCATGTTCCCATCGTACCCGGATACTTTTGTGATCCCATCTGTGCTGGACGAAGATGATCTCCGCGAACTGAGCGCGTATCGCAGCGCAAGTCGTATTCCTGCCGTAGTGTGGCGCCACCCCCACACGGGCGCGCTTGTATGCCGATGTGCTCAACCCTGTACAGGACTAAGTGGATACGTCGTGGAAGCTGATCAGAAAATGGTATCGGCGCTTCAACACGCAACCAGTGCTTATGGTGACGCGAAGTTTCACTTCTTCGATGCAAGAAGTCAAATGGCAGCCGCAGCGAATTCAGCGCAAGGCAAAGGAACGGAGGATCCGCGGAATTACCCGAACTCGGAGCTACACTTCTGCGACATCGCGAATATACATGCTGTACGCTCGTCGTTCGCCTCGCTAGCGTTGGTATGCCAGCCGGGCCAGGAGCGTGAGAGCAGTGGATGGCTGTTCCAGTTACGAAACACCTTTTGGTTCCTGCACTTGTCGAACATCCTCTCTACATCGCAGGAAATCTGTCGATATCTGTGCCAGAGCGATTCCGTCATGATTCACTGCAGTGACGGGTGGGACCGTACTCCGCAGCTTACAGCCATGGTTCAGCTCCTGTTAGACCCGTATTACCGCACCGTCCGCGGCCTACTCTGTCTAATTGAGAAGGAGTGGTGCTCATTTGGACACATGTTTAGATACCGCTACGGTCAAGGCGAAGGACCTGGTCAGCAGGAACTCGAGGAGCAGTCCCCTGTGTTCATCCAGTGGCTAGATGCACTGTGGCAGATTTGGCGTCAACAGCCTTGGGCATTCGAATTTAACGAAGCGCTGCTATCGGCACTCTACGAGCACATTTTTACTGGGCTGTATGGCAACTTTCTCTACAACAACGAGCGGCAGCGCAAGCAAGAAGAGGCAGATGCCCCTACGCGGTCGCTGTGGTTCGTGCTGTTGGAGCAAATTGACAAGTATGTCAATGTGGAGTACGACAGCGCCAAGAACTTCAACAGCATTGGCTTGATCCTCCCCTTTTCGTCTGAGGAAAATGATTTGGTTATGTGGGCGAACCACTTGGTCTATGCTGACCCTGTCTGCCGGAAGTACGACTGAGAGGCGTCAAGTACCGTGATCGACATGTAATGATGCGTGCTCCAGAATACTGTCAAGAATCGACTTCGTCTTGCACGGAGGCAAGCGAGCAGACACCAAGCAGACCAATTGTTGTGGCGCACAGTTCGAATCATGGGTGCGTTTGTCTTATGCAAGCATCATGTCAAGAAACTCGAGTACCGGAAGCTCCAATTTGTCGTCCAAGAGATGCTTGTTGCTGAAACAAACATGGGGAACATCAATTTGCCACTGCTCACAAGGTAGTGGTGAATCCGCTCATGGTTGACGTACGTGAACTCGGTCGTTGGGTCGCGTTGGCCACGAGGTGGAGGCAACGCAGGGCGACCACGGGCATTTTCAGCTTTGCTAGAAACAACGTCACCTTCGGACATCACTGGCAAACACATTTAGGCAGAGTAGGTTAGCAGTAGGTTAGCAAATAGGTATGATAGGATAGGATGTTAGTTGTGTAGAAGTACGAAGATGAACTGCGCGCAGAAATGAAGCATACCTGGTAGTGGTGTTGCTTCCAGCGGGCGCTTGTGACTTGCGTTGGGCTTTTTTGTAGCTAGCTTTTTACTTGGCCGCGCTCTAGCTCGTTCGGAAGAAGGCTGACGTTGGGGTTCGCCCACTTCTGTGGTATCTATCTGTAGTAGCTGGAATTGTGGAGCGTCCAGATCGCTGTCGGAGCTGTCACCGAACCGGCTGACCGTCATGGCAGGATCATTACATTGGTTGACCCGATGAATTTCTGCAAGCAGGAGGCGTCAGTTCCATTGCCACCAACCAATTGAGAAAGATGAGGACAATTTGCTACCGGGAACTTCAGGTGAGTGTTCGTGCTCATTTTCCCACTGAATGATTTCTGCAGCGGCGGCTAGTTCCTGGGAAATTGATGGGATTTGTGGGGCTTCAGGTACTTGCTGCGGGTGTGGAGTACCAGCTTCCCCGTGAAAACTTTTGGGGACAGCGCCAACTGAAGGTTCCTCCAGAGCCACCTCTGCCATGTGTTCATTTTCCCATTGAACAATCTCCGCTGCCGCCTCCAAGTCATCCCAAAAGTACTCTGGCCGCACTTGTTCCGCCTCGATTGCTGGATTTGTCGTTGGGAGATTATCAGGAGTAACAACTCGATGAATTGTGCTGGGCGGCAGACCAGGAGGTCTGTTTGAGCTCAGTCTCGTGGCTTGTGAAGGAGGATCGTATTGCCGATGTTCAAGCTCCGATCCGAGAACACTCGACGGCGTCAAACGACCGCGTAAATTTTCAACCGGGTGAATTTGCGTGGCGACTGGAAGCTGGACAGATTTCTGAGCACGTCTGCGTCGTTCCAGGGCATCCCGCCTTCTCCGTTCGATAAGCTCTTGCTGTTCCTTTGTCAGCGTCCCAGGTGAGCTGCTGGGCTCTACTTGCTCTGTCAGATCAACCACTAGCGAATTCACGCGAGTGTTCGGCCCGGAGCTTCGCTTTACCCTCGAAGCAGGTGCAGTTTTTGCTGCCGGTTGCGGAGCTACCGGAATGTAGCCATTCTTGAGCAAGATATCGCGAGCGATCTCTTGCGGAGTCTTCGTGACGTGATGTTTCTCCGCGTCTGAACCGCTTTCAGTTAGTGACAGCTCCAGGACTTAAAGATGCTTGGCTTTCGTACATATCTTGGCCTTGGCCACCATTTTCTTCCCATAAAGACGCTCAATCTGCAGCAGTGTAGTCGACACTTAGTTTTTCTGCTTTAATGAATCGCCGCTCTGACAACGACGCACCTCCGCCCATCGCCCTGCTTTGGCTAATTCCCGCACGTGCTTCTGCTTAGCTGCCACCGATTGCTTCTTCTTAGTCCCCGAGGGCGCTGGGGCCGAGCGCTTCCGCTTCGGCGGCGCAGTCTTCTTAGCAGGCATGGCGATTCCGCACTCAAAAGGAACAAGTTGAAGTGGCGAAAAATGACACAAGTTGCAGCTAATCAAAATGGCTACATTTGTTTTGTCACAAGTTGCAGCTTATCCAAATGGCTACATTGTTTAGCTGGCATGCTACATACATACCATCAACTACGGGCGCTACTTAGTTCTGCGGAGGAGGAAGCACTTCATCGCTCCAGAAGCCCCAGCAATTTCCCATGCACGTGTTAAGACCGCAAGTGCGGCAATGGATTGGGCGAGGATCCAGTGCCACCAATGCTGCTGCAGCCTCCGGATCGGCGTCGATCGCCTCCAGGCGAGCTGCGATTTTGTTCAGCTGGTTGCGGATGGAGCGACGTTTGTTCTTGCTGGTGTTCTTGTCCTCCAGCAGCTCGGCCAGGATCTTCTCGAGTACCGTCTGATGCTCCAACAACTCGGTGCGCGGCAGGTACTGCAGGAACGTGACGTAGCAGTGGCTGAGGTACTGGTGGTCCGTGCAGTGCACCTCGCCATGACGAGCGTAGTAGCAACTATCACACACCAGCACCAAGTCTCGGCATACAGTGCACACCTTGCGCCCGCTAAACTCGTCATACGGCGCCTGACACTCAATGCACTTGCCCACGACTTCGTTGCTGTTTTGCGCTCCCATCAAAACCCTACGAAAATCAAAGCACCAGCATAATCTGTCAGTATTCTAGGATTCCAAACATCAATTATAGCAAAATAATTCCCATAGACCACTCACCGCTTGTCAAAGACGAAGTTTTTGCCACGGAAAAAGCCTCCGTCTTGGTACGCCTCGAGGTACTTGTGGATACCGCCCTTGAGGTGGTGCACGTCGTTCACGCCCTGGCTGCGCAGGAAGTTCGACGCCTTCTCACAGCGGATTCCGCCAGTGCAGTACATCAAGACCTTCTTGTCCTTCATCTCGTCCACGCGGTTCTGCAGGAACGTGTAGTACTCGGAGAAGTTCTTGACCTTGGGGTCCACTGCGTCCTCGAAATGTCCGATAAGGAACTCTTTATGGGCTCTCACGTCTAATACGACAGTGCCCTCCTTGTCCTTGACTGCTTGGCGCATTGCCTCGTGGAATTGCTGCGGCGTCAGGTAGCCCCGCTCCTCGTCAGACGCCGTCATGTCCGGGCGAGCGACGACGCCGCCCGTGGACACGATCTCCTTGACGTGCTTGACGATGAGACCCACGAACGGAGGACTCTCGTGCGCATGGAAGCTGTGCTTGAAGTCCTCGGCGCGCATGGCGAACACCTCGTGAGCGCACAGGAAGGCGATGTACTCGTCGATCTTGGTCCGCGACGAGCTGGAGAGCGTGGCGTTGATGCCTTCCTCGCTGATGAGGATGCGACCCACAAGCCCCAGACACTCGCACAGCTGCTCCTGCTCCTGCTTGAGCTCCAGCGGGGCGGTCACCTCCACATACTTGTAGAAGAGGATCACGGCATGGCCCACAGACTCCGAGTCAGTTGTCACCATTGCTTTCGGTACCGTAAATAGTTGTGACGCTTGACGGACGAATGGGTACGGCTCAATCCGTACTTAGGCGGATGTATTCCTGTTAAAATTAATGCGGTTCAGTCTTATAGCCTCCCACATTTGATGTTTTGCGCGGGAAGAGCTCAATTCGATCAGAGATGACGATCGAAGGAGTTGGCGCCGCGCCCGAGCCTAACAAGGAGCCCACGACGAATGCGACGCCCAGTCCGGGCAAGCGTAACATGAGCAAGGCGAAGCGGTTGCTGCCCATGGAGCTGCGGGTGCGTGATGCGTCCTGAAGTGCTTTGATGGCGTATTTTAGTGCTGGAAGATCGACTGATGGAAGCGCGCCATGCTTCTGCTTCTTTAGAAACGTCGTCGGGCCGCCAAACTGCAAGTTTCCGCTGAAAAGAAGAGACGAGTGGAATTAGGCGCAGAATCGCCTCAGAAACCTACCAGGTACACTGCCAACCGAGGGGTATCATCGGGAAATGTCTGATTTGACTGTTGTTGTGTTGGACTCCTAGTAAACCGACGGAAGAAGTTGGAGTTGACTCTCATCAAAAACGTGATAGCCATGAAGATGTTGAAGTGGAGAGAGAAACTACTACTGTGTCATCGCCGGCATCAGCATCGAAGAAAACCTTGGCAAAAAGAAGCTCGCCTCTACCCGCGGCTGCGATCCCCACTACATTGAATCGGTTGCAGTCTCTTTATGAGCCGTCCTTGTTGAACCAGCAGAGAAAACGCCGTCCTGCGGGCGCAAACGTGCCGAACACCTTCCATGTGAGTTGTCTTGCTTGATTCTGGGATTTATGTAAGCACTGCCCCGTTGTGCTGACGTACAACTATGGTCACTAGGTTTCCGAGCTACCGCTAGACATTGTGCCTAAGACGAAGCTATCCATCCTTACAGCATTTCCGTACCCTTTTCAGCGCTCCAAGTAAGTGGACCGTGATGGGATTCGTCTCTGATGCGACCTTTGCTAACGTAAATCGTGAATAATGTCATGGTCATCAGCTCAAGAATAAAAAAGCAAGCGCTTCAACACTTCGTCACTGGTGGTGATAAAAGTATCCACCAGTCTGCTTCGCAAAGTGCAGCAGTCCGGTGGCACGAAGCGTTGCACTATTTTGTGCACCCTGCAGCCTCGGTACCAACGTCAATCTTACTCAACCGCGCTACTGCTTCAAATACCAGTGAACCTTTATTGGGAGGCCCCAAGGGCGAGCGCAAGCGAGAAGAGAAGGCATTTTTCACAGCGCGGTGGAACACATGGCAAGAAGCATTTCGTGACCTGTACATGAACTTCCGCCGGCAGTCAACTGGCGCCAGCAGTGACGGGTTATTCTACCTCCGCTCAAGCGATTTCGTGGTTTGCTTTCTGTATGATCCTGGTGCAGCCAAAAAGAAAGATGTCTCCTCCTCGATCATCAATCTTTGCCGACAGCACGACAATGAAGCAGAGTCTTCCGATGAAATGGAAGGAGAAACTAAGTCTACCGAAAGTATCAAGAAGTGCAAGCTCTACGCAGTGATGTCTGAGTCCAATGCAAGAATCCGCAAGGTTTTGCACCACCTCAATGTGAAATACAGCATGCCCTACGTCAACGCGAACCAGACCCAGCGCGAAGCTGGGGAGTTCCACCTTCTGCAGGAGGAGGAGGCGAACAGATCGAGGAACAAGAATGCAAGTGGCAGTAGTCTTATCGCACCAGTGACTCGTGCAGTACCCTCCCAGGAGAATATGCATGGCTCGGACTCACTGCTTCTCTTCCATGGCCACGACGATGTGCACGGGCTCTACGAGTTTCTCATCAACCGAGCGCGTAAGTTCTCTGTCATCCGGTACTTTTGACACGCTGTGTTCAACTCATCTCTTTGTTATTGCTGATTGTTTCTTCAGCCATGTCAAACCAAGACGTTCCTGAACTTTACGCTCTGCATCCGTTCGCGAACGCCACGATCCAAAGATTGCAGGTAACGTCGTATGGGCGGGTCAGTGGCCTTGGAACTGTACCGCTTTCAGAAGACCAGTCATCTCGAACAGCTTCACTGTTCCGGACGGAGGTGTTGGGTTTTTGCTTCCCTTCATGTGTCGAAAAGCTGTTGGGCGTGCTAAAGGACGAGTGCGAAGCAATAAAGACATCCCAGTTTGCTGAAGAGACTGCCGCAAAGGACTCCGAGGTTGTATTGCGAGCGTACATGGAAGCGGTGTCAGGAGCCGAGCGTTTGAACGCGGTCAGGCTGGACGAGCAGACTACTGTTGACCCTGGAGAGAAACGTCGACAAAAGCATCAGGAAGAGCTCGAATTTTCCAAGCGGCGTGTGGAGGCTGTGGTAGTGACGAGACTGGAAAGCCGCTACGTTGTGGAGACTACAACCCGGCCGATCGTGGTAAGGAGGTGAACATGGCCCGATCTTTTGCCGGTCGTTTGGCTTTGTTGGCGTATACGTACTGCGCGACGTCGGCTGGAACGGAGGAAACACCGTTCAGCGTTGCAACTCGCGTTCATGCTCCACCGAAATCGAGCGGGCAGCTACAGGGCGTAGGTAACTTGACGCTGATGTGGCTGTGAACTCGGCACCAGCGAAGCGACCGAACGTTGGGTAATCAGCGTTGAGTTGTGCGTCCACAAGGAAGGGACCGCGGGGCAAGTGAGACGCAAGTTGGTCACTCGCGAATGTTTCCGCGAGCACAGCAGCAGCTCAGCAACAGCAATTGTCTCCCACATACAGCAACATCAACAACAAGTTGGCAAGCTACGCGAATAAGATTGCAAGGGCTTTCACCAGTGTCGTGCGCTACTGTATGGATGGATAGTTGTACAGGTAACGTCCTGGCAAGTTGCCATGGATGCATCGAATTTCTCCCCGGGACCCTTCGGTCAACGTCCATGCTTCCCCTGGACGGGTTTTCAACCGCAAGTACCCAGAGGACACGTACCGGTACATAATATTCGGTGAGACCACCCGCCATGCTGGTCGCTCTGGCTTGCCCCGTGGGCCGTCACGAACGTTGTGCCCATCGACTCGATGATCAAGCGCGCGGCTGTACAGCGAGTGCGAGGACCGGCCACGTCACTGCAACGAGCGTTGCTTGCCATCGCGCTCTTCAACCACAGCGCTCCTCGGTGTTGCCGGTTTCGCCAGCAGTGTCCCCGACCGACTTGTGCACAAGCAGCGGGCTTGGACGCAGCTTGGGCCGCGATCTCGGGCTGCACCCAAGCAGCGGGCGGAAGGTGCTGCTTGTTCCACCCGGCTGGCTGCCGTTCGTGGCGCAGCAGCAGCGGACAGCGGAACCCGTCGGACAGTCAGCAGACTCTGTATGCCCCGCACCTGCTCGTCAGCTTCAAGCTGTTTTCCCGATCTCGCAAGCGAGTGCGCGCGGGAAGCACGTGCGGCAGCGCTCGAAAGGAGCTCTTCATGAAGAGCTTCATACAGCAGCAGCTCACATGGATACCATACATAGAACTTCTATTGGAAGGAGGACGCAGCACTGACTTGCACATATACCTGACGCTCCATCGCCTGACTGGTGGGTGGGGTCATGCAACTTGCATGCAAGCTGCCCTCGGGCCTGGCACAGTGCAGCCAGCCAGCAAGCAAGAGTTTCCGATGATGTTTCAGTCGTGACCGTTCGCCCGTCTGTGTCGCTCGGCGTGGGGATGGGCGATTCGTCGATCGCCAAAGCCGAGTCATCTCCGCGACTGACTTGCCGTCTCTATGCTGGCTCCTCAGTCGGCGATTTCCCCACACACAGCACAGCAACCCGCCCATCCGACAAGGCGGAGAGGCGCAGCTTACCACGGGAAGGAGGAGGAGAGCGAGAGCGAAGCAGGATCGACCGTCAGCCTCATTGTAGCTTTTCCGTCAGTGAAGCAGCAAGCAGGCAGCCCGAGCGCGTGGTCCATGGGGCTCATCGCATGGTTCAGCCTCTTCAAGTTCGGCTGGCTGCGGAGATGTAGGACGTGCGGCGTGCGCGGCTCCAAGTGTCTGTGTCGACGGCCGTCGCTGGCGCTGGAGCACATTTTCTTCCTCGAGGAGCGCAAGAACAAGTTCGGCGCCCGCAACTTCAGCCACGTGAGCGACACCATGATGACGACCAACAGCACCATGTTCACCAACAGCACAGTGGGCGCCGGTCCGCCCAGCAACGTCAGTGGCTCCACAGTCGTCATGCGCGGTGCCGGGTCCTTCGCGGAGAGCGACGTGAACCCGACTGACTACTACGTTCAACCAGGGGACAACGACAACGAGCTCTTGACGCCCAAAAAGACGGACATGCAGCTCCGCGCCGAACGCCGCAGCAAGAGGCGGCGCAACACTAGCCACAGAAACTCCAAGCGTTCAGCGTCGGCGTCTGCGTCGGCGGACGTCGCCCCCGCCGCTCTCATCAGGAAGCAGTCAGGACGCATGATCTCCAAGGCGAGACACACCGGCGACAAGAACGTGCAGCCGCCTATTAAGGAGCTCGTGACGGGCGACTACATCCTGTACACGGAGGAGAACATTCCCGTCTCGCTTCCGCATCGTCAGCAGCACCAGCAGCTCGTGCCACACAACCGACGGCGGTCTCGTTCACAGCCTAAGAGCGTCAAGATGGGAACGCGTCCACAGTACAAGGAGGAGCCTGGAGTCTCGTTCCAGTTCTACGGATGCAGCGGAAACGGCCGCGCTCCCGCTCCCCCCGTCCCCGTGCCGACGCTAATGTCGTCGACCAGGAGCATCAGCAGCTGCAGCACCAACGACTCGTTCATCATGAGCTCGAGCTCCATGTCGTCCACGCGCGTCTCGCAGTACTCGGACCGCGTGAGCCTTGAGACCAACTTCGGGTCGTTCAACCCTCCGACGGCTCTGGGTAATACCGGTCGCCTCATCGAGAGCGGGTACGCCCCGAGTATCCAGGAGGACGACGAGGCGCAGGCTCTGAAGCAGCTCGACGGCTGGCTCCACGCGTCGTCCGTGTCCACACAGGACTCCTTCATGTTGTCGCGGTGAGTGCGTGCTCGTGAGAAGTGCCGGAGGAGGAAAGGCAGCTCATTTTGGATGGAACAAGATGGATATGACACTGGACAGCCCTCCCCTCCCCTTCCTCGGCAGCTAGACAGCGAATTGATTGTTTCGAAGAATACTCCGTGCTATTTACTTAAATAATATACTAGTGCGTAATGTGAAGCCTACGACCAGCGTAGTTGTTGATGTCGGTCAGAGAATTCCACCGGCGAGATGCGGCCAGGTTCGAAGGAACCTTAGCGCCGAGAAGAGAGCACGTCATGGAGCTGCGCTTCATGGATACCATGATGGCGCGGAGACGACTGGCCGACGGTCTCATCGAGATACAGATACCGCCCACTAAGTTGTACAGTGGTACTCTTTTAGTTCCTACAGTATATTATATGTGTTCAGAATATACGGTATTACAGATGGTTGTCGTTGAAGTTTACGTGCATTTAAATCAACAGCTCACTCAGCTGAACACGCTATCGAGGGGGCGGCCTTTGGGCGTGCAGGCTGCCTCCAGTTTTGACTTGGCAGTAGTGGCGCTGCGCAGAATATTCGCGATGGTAGCTTGAGACGGCGGCTGCGACAGCTTGAACTTGGCCTGTGACCAGCGTGCCAGATCGGCGAGCGATGGTGACGGCTGCGAGCGTGCATGCTCCACGATAACTTGCCAGTTTTGCTCGATCGTGAGCCACTTGCCCTTCGTTTGTTTCGTTGTGCAGGTCATGGCGGGCTGCGGGGGGGGGGGGGGGGGTCTTGCGGGGCTCTGTTTGAATTGTGAAAGATCCCTCTAGGCGGGAAAACTGGATATTCCCTCCTAAAAACGATAAGGCTTCCTTTCCGATTTTGAGGGTGTATAGACTGACTGTGTGTACAACTTAGTGGGCGGTATCTGTACTCGCGATCAAGTTGTCAACGCCTTTACTGGGTAGTATCTGATAGAAGACATGCCGTCGCAAAGCATACAGTATTGTGTTTCGCTCTCTCACCAAACAGGGAGGGATCAACATGATATTCTCAACACCGACCAGTAGCCTGTAATCGTCAATTCGAGTAGCACAGTACAGTACTGTACTGCGACGTCGCTTTTGCTGCACTTCAACACGACAGCACTGAGTCAGTGCCGTGCATTCAACGGGGATGAATGTTCACGGTGATGACGAACCCGCTCAAGATTACATTAGCATAACGACGTAAGCGACCGAAGTGGGATTCTGAAAGATGCATCCAAATGTTGGATGCAAGTGCGAATACTGTAAGCGCAGCCCGGTGTCTTCCTCTGAGTCAGATCATCTTGCTGCCAAGGTGTCCATATTTTGGTGTGAGTTCTAGTGTACCGCATCACTACAATTAAGTACGAACCAGTGTGGCGCACACGATTCTTTTCGGCGGCGCTCCTCGCCACGCATTACGCCGTCACCCCCAGCACGCCTCGCAGCCGCAGATCCCGCGGCTCTCTGTCTCTGTGTCTGAAGCTTCCCCCGCGATGGCTTCCACGTCTTCCTCGGCCGCAGTGGCCGCCATGGTGCAGCGCGTGTCGCAGCAGTACCTCGAGTGCCGCCGCAGCGTCACGTCCAAGGTGGACGAGGTGAAGCTGCTGGACGAGCAGATCGCCGCCGTGTTCCAGCAGATATCGGCGCTGTCCGAGGCCCCCGAGGGCGAGGAGGAGCTCTCCGAGGAGGCCAAGGCCGCCGCCAAGAGTGTCGGCCGCCTTGAAGTCACGCTGGCCGGCGTGGAGGGCGAGGAGCCCGTGCCCAACGCCACCATCACCGTCGCTCTGGACCCGGAGTACGAGGCCGACGAGTACGAGACCGTGGAGGAGGTCGTGGAGAAGAAGGACGTCGTGGTGACGGACGAGCACGGCCACGTGGTGGAGGACGGCCAGGTGCCCGAGGAGGACGGCGAGAGCACGCCGCGCAAGCTCAAGACCACCACGAAGATCACGCGTACGGTCATCAAGAAGCGCGTCAAGAAGGAGAAGGAGCCGGTGGTGCGCACGGTGAACTGGACGGCTGCTGAGAAGAGCGAGGAAGGTGAGGAGACAGACGCGGCGCTGGCTTTCCCGGCCACGTTCGTGTTCGACCCGGTGCAGTCGCGCGAGGCTGTTGTGACGATCACTGTTGCTGCGGCATCGTCGAACGAGGAGGAGGAAGAGGAAGAGGAGGCGATCAAGGAGATCGAGTTCCCGATCTCGTCGCTGTTCCAGGGCAACGCGCTGGACAAGTGGTACACCACCACGGACGAGGAAGAGGAGGAGGAGCCCACGAGCATCACGGAGCTAGTGGAGGAGGCTGTTAAGGAGGCGATTGAGGAGGAGATCGCTGCTGAGAAGGCTGAGAAGACTGAGGAGGCCGAGAAGACTGAGGAGGCCGAGGTGACCGAGGAGGCCGAGAAGGTTGAGGCTGAGAAGGTTGAAGAGGACGAGGAGTCCGAGAAGACCGAGGAGACTGAGAAGGTTGAGACTGAGGAGGCGGAGGAGGCTGAGGAGTCCGACAAGACCGAGGAGACTGAGGAGGCTAAGGAGGCCGAGAAGACTGAGGAGAAGATCGAGGAGGATGAGATAACCGAGGAGGCTGAGAAGACCGAGGAGACTGAGGAGGTCGAGAAGACCGAGGAGACTGAGAAGACCGAGACGACCGAGGAGACTGAGGAAGCCGAGCAAGTGGAAGAGGAGACTGAGCAGGCCGAGGAAGCCGAGCAAGTGCAGGAGGAGGCTAAGCCGGCGGTCAGCCGTTTCCACGTGAAGGCGAACTTCGTTCTGTCCGAGGCCGAGAAGCTAAGCATCTCGGTGGTGGCTCTGTCCAAGAAGAAGCAGGAGGCGGAGGCAGCGCTGCAGGTGCTGGAGCGTGAGGCTGCCAGCTTGCGTACCAAGTACGAGCGTCTGAACGCGAGCCAGCGTCAGCTGAATGCGTCTAGCGTTTCCAAGCCTAAGTCCAACCTCCTTGGCGGCCGCTTCGGCGCCGGTGGTGTGCCGGTGCAGCGAAAGTCGTGGTACCAGAGCTCCCGCGAGCGTGCAAACGCCTTCATCACGAAGCACCAGCAGGTTCTCGTTAGCGTCGCCATGTTCACCGGCAGTGTGTGCCTCTTCCACTACAACGGCGAGAACCTGTTGGCTTAAGCGCAGAGCGGAAAATGCCTTTTTGCTATTCTCTACGCTCAATGCGCTCTTGTTTTTTGTTGTTGGGTGCTGGTCCGGCGTAAGACGACGATGCACGCAATCCAGCACGCTAGTGACGCGAAGCTATGCCTAACAGGACCGAGCTGTCGTCTTTACTAATAGATATCAACAGGTGTTTGGCCTCACGCTCATTCTTGTTGGTGTTCCTTCGTGCATGGTGTTGCTGGCGAGAGCTAATGTTTGGAGTCAGGACGTGGAAAAGCGGCCTCCGCTGTCTTCGTACGTGCGATAGGCAACGTAGTCGGTGACAAGCCTAAAAAGTGGCGAACATGCGTGTGAGGCTAACAGAAGGAATAATTTATGCTCACTAGCTTACCGAACGACGTCGTGACCGAGCTTGCATCGCTGAAGATCCTGCCACGTGATTCGGTTTGGATGTGCCGGTGCTACGGCATCAAATACCTGCGTCTACAGTAGATCGAACAGACAAGATGGTCGTCAGTTCTGTGAGAGTTTCAACAACCATCGGGTCATTTCCATACCCGTAGACGATCAATGGTGGGTGCATCGTCCTTGCCTTCATGGGCATGAATTTTTTCAAGCAGACTTCGCAGGTAAAAATCCAAAGTGAAGGCATCCAAGAAACCTTGTTTGTGAAAGTCGAGGACTCGCCAAAAGAACTGAAGACACAAAATAAATGCGAGTTGTCAATGCACCGAATACAGAAAAAACTATGGAGCTATGCTCGAACCCACGACTTACCCGCAATGCAGCAGTAGAAACCCTGTCGGTCATAACTAGAGTGAAATCCAGATAAGCCTGATAATCCATTTCACCGTTGAACGTGCGCACCTCAGCAAACACTTGTGTTACGAAGGCATCTGTCAGGTCATGAGTTGGTTCGGATCCTGTGGGGTTAAATGCGCGCTTTTTCCCGTAATCCTCAAGCTCGCCAATACTAAGCATGCCATTGCCGTCGCGATCTAGTTGGAGATATTGGCGATGCACCAGTCGAATCTTCGAGGGGTGAAACGCATTCGCTTCTTGATCGTATTTGTCGCGTAGCGAGTTGTCCATCAGGCGAAAGAATTCAGCAAACCGGTCACATGTTACGATTTGGTTTACCGACAACCCGCGAGTGCGAACTTGCTGCATTCCATGGGGTAGCAGCAGCATCCGCGTGCAAATCAGCTCGTAATATTGCTGAAAATCCTTGTCCTCATCCAGAGCAAGTTCATGGCATGAGGCTTGAATCGTCTCCGTGATGAGATAGGCGTACATCTTCTCTGATAGTGTTTCATCGTCTTTTTCAGCTCCTTCCTGAAGAACTCGCTCGAGTACAAAGCGAGCTACGCGCAGTGACAACTGAAATTGGTGAAGATACTCCAAGATCGTATATCCACTGATGCGTCCCTGTGTGTTTTGAGGAAGCTACAGCATCAACACACATTCACAATAATAATAAGTTTCACAAATCAAAATATCGCGTACGCTGTTGGTTGCTCAGCTACTTCACCATGAGAAAATGTTGAGCAGATAGCAATACACCCAGCTTAGCACGCAAACCTGCTGAGTCGCACCAAGAACCTTTCGAGACAGAACAATAGTCTTCGTACGATAACATGAGCGTCATCTGCATGCTGAGCATACGATCCACTTCCACGATGCCGGTCTTCTTCGTCCTGTGCTCCATCTCCCTCTTCAGATCCAGCGGCAACCTTGAGTCGCCTGCGTCACCAGGATGGATAAATAAACCTGCAGCAACAGCCCCAGCAAAACAACCACAGAACACGTACAAGCAAAGGAGCAGATGTACTCCACAAGCCGAGTAAACTCGGCACTGGAGAGGATCACAGCGTCCAGACGAGCAGCCACCCTGCCGCGCCGGATGCGCTCACCACATGTGAACGGCGTCCGCTTGCGTGGGAAAAAGAAGCGAGGGATACTAGACGTCGAATTCTTCTCCTTCACTGACTTGGAGGTATCAACAACAGGTGGGGGCATTGAAAGCCGTGCCGGACGCTCCATGCTCGGCAGCGCAATGTGCGCGCCGTTTCGTGGAACATGGCTACACCACCTTCCTCCAATCAGCTTTGATCGATGTGGTGTACATAATATTGTGTGTGGGACCATCGCTCCCCATTAGTTTTGCTTTGGGATCAGCAACAACATGGAGCCCGATGGACCTGCGGCGAGTGCCGGCGATATCGTGCCAATGCACGTGCGGAGCGAACAAGAACCTGTAGCAGATGCTGCATTGAATGCTGCTGCCAGTAATACCGCTACAGCGCACGAGGAGACGCTGAGCGAGGCGATAGAGGCGGCGGGGGCCACCGACCAACAGCTCGACGACGCGTCCAACCAGCCAGTGCAGAGCGACGGGGCAGAGCAGAGTGAGGAAGCCCCCGCTCCAGCTGAGGAGGAAGACGCAGAGAAAGCTCAGCAAGTAGATGCGGTAATGGAAGAGTCGGGGGTGGACGCTGCTCCTCCCGCTTCGGATGAGGTGGATACTGCGAATGCGCAGCAGGAGAGCGAGACTGTAGCGGGGAACGAAACCTTGGACACTAGCGCCAACGATGAAGCTTTGAATGCATCCGCTGAGATTGGAGAGGAGACTGCCAGTAAGTCGGAGAACCTGCCAGAGGAAGCCGCACCTGCGGAGCAGGTGGAGAGTCTTGATAACGCCCCATTGCCTCAGCTTTCTGCTGCGTCTACGACGGAAGCGAACGACGCGGGACATGTAGTACCAGTCGATGATGCTGCTGCTGCAGCTGCTGCCGCAGAGAGTGCATCTCCCCCGCCTACGCATGATGAGAGTGAATACGATCCGTCTGCACCAGCAGTTGACATGTCTGCTGTCCCGCACGGCGAGGATGAGTACGACCCGGCTAACCCGTCTCCTGCCGGGACACCAGTAGCGAGCAACGCTGCACCGGGTTTCGCTGACCACCGCTCAGCGGCAGAGCAGGAAGAGTACGATCCGGACTATCCGTCTATGACGTCGTCCGCAGCAACTGACGAGCCTGTCGCGATGGATGTGGACCAATCTTCAGCGGTCACTGCTGCTGGTATGCAGACTACTGTGACTCCGGCAAAGAGGAAGGCTGATGATGAGCCAAACGCTTCCTCCAACGCACCAGCTAACGGAGATTCTGACCCTAAACGACCACGCATTGCAAACAACGAAAACGGTCACCATGAGGATGACCACAAGCATGGCCGTCGCCGCCGCGAAAGCAGCGATTCCACTGCATCCCCTAGCACCAGCAAGCACAAGCGTCGTGAAGACGACCATAAGGGTCTATCGGCGGCAGCGTGGGACCGGCTTATGGATTTCCAGACGAGCGGCGAGTTCAAAGTGACTCAAGTAAGCCGAGCTGCGTTTGCGTCTGTTGGAGCGATGCCGGAGTTTGCCCAAATTGCCATCATTGCTCGGTTTGTTCGCACTCCGATGCGTGAGGTGCGTGACAAGAACGGTCAGCTTATGCGCATCTACCGTGAGTACCAAAAGGAAAATCCACAGATTGCGGCGCTGCAGCCCGTAGACGCCTTCATCTCGGACTACAAGAGCGATCCGGGTCTGTTCCGTTTTGGATACGCTCCACCGCAACCTGCTACGGGTGTGTCTAATGTTCAAGTGCCTTACCAACGCGATCAGCCGGAAGAAGATGCCCCAGTTAGACATTCTCCTCGGCAAGCAAGGGCTGCGTCTACGAGAACGGAGCCCCAGCTGAATCAACCGCTAAAGAGCGTGGATGAGTTTGGTCGGGCTGCCCACAAAGACAAGGCAAATGCACAGAACTCCAATGCGGTTGCCACTGCACCTAGCCAGAGACCTTCAGCTTCAGACCCTCGACTAGCTTCTCGAAGTCGTCAGGGCCCACCTTCCCCAATTAGTCAAGCAATGCCGAGATCGGCAACTGGCGCAAGAGCTGAAGACCCGCGTCGGCGTGAGCAACCACTTCCCCAGAATTCTAGTGGTGCCGTTCGTGACCCTCGTCGCCGGGGCTCTTCAACAAACCAGCAGCCATCCCCACGAGGCCAACCCGGGCCTTCTCGTTCCGCAGGCTCGAGCGATTTATACGATCGTCTGCCGGTCGCCGTAAGGACCGTTGTAGACAGTATGCGCCGGGAAGGAAGATTGCAAGAACCACTGAACGACAACGTGGTTACCCGATTGTTGCACCTTCCTGAGCGGGTGGCATTGCAGGCTGTCGAGAATTTCAGCAACGTGGATCTATCGCAGGTGGAGAACTTGCAAGGATTTCTGGTGGGAATCATCAACCGTGTCAATGAGAAGGCGATTGCGTCGGAGAAACAGCAACATCGACCTCAGGCACCGTCTCCTCGTGGACATCCCCAGTCAGCTCTTCCACGCGGCGGAGGCTACGCGCCTGCTCCACAAGGTGGATCCGTTCTTGGGGGGCCTCCCCAAGCTGGCCGTTTGAATGGTGGCAATGTCGGAAATGGTGGTGGATACCATGGTCAAGTAGCCCCCATGGCTGCTGGGGGACCAGCGTTATTTGAACGTCCTTATGAGGCTCCGCAAGATCCGCGGGATCCTCGCCGTCGACAACCTGCACCACAGGGACCGCAGGTAACCCAGGGACCCCCTCAGCAGTACGGTGGTGCAGTGCGAGGACCTCCTTCGGTTGGGGCTGGGCGTGGTCCTGGAGTGGGGATACCGTCCTTTAGTGCGCTGCCGATGTCTGTGCAGAACCACATTCACTCGTTGGTGGCTAACCATACACTGTCATCGTTGGAAGAGCTTGGCGGCAAATGCTACGAGGTGCTTGGCCAGCTCTCAGAGCCGCTGGCAAACCAGGTGATCACTCGATTCGCAGGCGCCAACCTTTCCAACGTTCGCAACAAGAGTGGATTTCTCGTTGGCGTCGTCAAGCGAGCTCGCCAGGAGTACGGCTTCAACTAAATAGCAGGAACTAAGAACAATCAACTTGGAACAGCACACACTTCTTCATCTGCGTTGTTGAAAGTTCTGGTTCCTGTTGTTAGTTCTCATTGATATGCTTTCGTTCACGCAGCATGTCTTGATGATGAGGACGCAGCAATACAACTGTACTTACTAACCAATATATTTACGTAGTTCTTGCATTGAGATCGCTCAACGAGTTTTCTCAATAGCGGGGCTCGAAGGGGACATCCGGCAAACTATCATCGTCGTCCGTGGTCTCTTCTGTCTCCGAACTGCGCGTTGTTCTTTTGGTTCGGAACTTACGCTCATAGAACAACATGTAGGCGCAACTACTCAGCACCTCAGCTACAGGGGCTTCGCGTACACTTTCGTCAGAGACGAAAAACCACTGCGAGGGACTGGCCCGACGATATGCTGTGAAATGACCGCAACGCTCGTTGCCATGGTGCAGAATGACAGCTGTCAGATCATACATCAAGTACTGCTGCTTCGATACCTCGTTATACAGTGGTGGCGACGCCGCAGACCGCCGCACGATGCCGCTTGCTGAACGGGTGAAGCCATTTCCTAGCTTTTGCTCGGTGACGGAGTCCAGTTCGTATTGACAATAGACGCTCATGTCGAGCTCGAGAGGGAACTCCACGTAAGTCTCAAGCTTGACTGCACCGCCCATTCTCCTATATACCTTGCGGTTCAAGTGGAAGCAGAAAACGTCGGGGCTACGAGAGAATTGAAGGCGCTTGTGGCAATCCCCACGGCTGCGCGGAATCGGTCGCTCCAGCTGCTCCAGATCAAAGCTAGTAGAAGAGTTCGCCAGCTGCTCCAGTGTGTGAATCCAGTCCTTCCGCTCGTGCTGAACAATCTCCGTGTCCATCACTTCAAACGGGCTCACAGTGCCCTTACTCGGCTTCGTCTGCTTTTTCAACACCTCAGCATACTCCTTCCGCGTAACTTCTAGCTCATCAATAACACTGCAATAACTGCACTCCACTCCTTTGATCACCTCCGGCTCAGTGTACAGATGCAGAGCATCCGTCAGCCTCGACACCTTCCGGTCTCCTGGGGACACCAAAGACAGCGAAACGTCCAGAAATGGCTGGTTGTTCAGAGGCCGGAAGCGGCGGCAGCGCGTGCATTGGAGCAAGTTCACCTGCAGCCCCTGCAATGGATTCCAGTTCCGTTCATCAACCGCTTGCGACAGTCGCAGCTCACTGATCGACCTCGCCGTCGCCGGCTCGATCAAACTGCCTGCGTACAGATCCACCAGCCCTCGGTCCTGCACGGAGCAGCGATGCTGCTCACAGTTCACCAACTTGAACAGAAACTGCAGCAACTCTTGCGAATCCTACAACAGCAACACAACAGCAATAACAGCAACTCATCAGCAACAATACAGCAACATAAGTCTCGTTCCAAATTGACTATGTACCTGCTGTTTGTTGCCCCGGAAGGCCCTCAACTTGCTCGTGAGCTCTGCGTTGAGCGTTCTGGGCGCCACAATGCCGCACGGCTCGTGCTCCTCCCTCGGCGCTAGAGCTGTTGAGTCAGGTACAGTCTGCATTAGTCAAGTAGACCCACGTCCTTTGTGTATTGCACTGCGCACGCACCTTCGAGGCAGTCGCGCAGAGCGCCAGTGAAGGGAATCTGGCGACGTGTGACGCGCGCGCGTTGCTCGATCTCCTCGAGGAACTCGTGCACGCTCGACAGCGACGCCAGCGCCTGCAGGATGGCGTTGAAGAAGCAGGTGTTGCCGAGGTTCTGCAGCCCCGGCACGACCAGCCGCGGCGTCTTGGCTGCGAGACTCAGCATGGCGGAGGTGGACGCCTGCCTGCCTTCCTCGCTTTTGGTTCGGGTGATGCCGACGAAGGGAGAGGATGAGTTTTTGAAAGGGTTTCGACCAATGGGAGACGGGAATTATCGGAGCCAATGGGAGGACAGGTGGCGAAGTTGAAGTGGACGGTGGAGGGACGACATGGGCTCTTGCTCGTGCTTTTAATTGATGTGTCTAGGATAGTTCTGTGCAGGTAGAGTTTATGGCGTTGTATTTATGTTTGTACACGGTCTTCATACCACTAGTACAGTACAAGCTCACGCGAGCAAGAGCAAGTGGATCTATTCACCCGTCAAGCTCGATACAAGTGCATATACGGTAGTAGATCTACACCATTTACGCTGAAAATCTCAGCTTTTATTTAGCATTTCCTATGATTTAACGATCGTGTAAGCTTCGTGCATGCACATGGCGCCTGATAGAGTGGCCTGATCAATTGTAGACGCGACCGGGGTCTAGCAACATAATATTCTGACTGCCGCTCGAATGTGTCGGTCCACGTTAGCTTGCGCTTATCAGCCCAAGCTTTCTGCGAGGGTCGACCGTCCAATAAGCAATTGGATAAAGCAAAGACGCACTTGCGCTTTCGCCACAAGATAAAGTCAACTTGAAGCGATCCCACACACGTCACAGATTCTCTTTTCTACCAATCCTATCTCTCCACCATCCTCTCTCCTCGCATTGGCTAATATCCTTTGTGATCGCCCCCTTGAGCTCGCAGAGCTGCACACGTGGGGAACCCAAGCCAAAGCTCGAGCTGCTCGCCGCGCCCCCTCCCTGACATGAGCCAGAAGCTGCGCGACTTGATCCGCGGCGTGCGCGCCTGCAAGACGGCGGCCGAGGAGCGCGCCGTCATCGCCAAGGAGAGCGCGCTCATCCGCACGGCCTTCAAGGACCAGGACAAGCAGTACCGCCATCGCAACGTGGCCAAGCTGCTCTTCATCCACATGCTCGGCTACCCGTCGCACTTCGGCCAGATGGAGTGCGTCAAGCTCATCGCCAGCCCCTACTTCGCCGAGAAGCGCATGGGCTACTTGGGGCTCATCCTGCTGCTCACGGACCAGGAGGACGTGCTCACGCTCGTCACCAACTCAGTCAAGAAGTGGGTATCTTCTCCATCTCCTATTGGCTATTATTCGTCACTAAGTTGTGTGTGCGTACTTTGCTGTTTACCTTCCAGCGACCTCAACAACCAGAACCACTTCACCGTGGCGCTGTCACTGACGTGTGTGGGTAACGTGGCGTCGGTGAGTGAGAAGATGATAATTATATTGCAGAGGTGGACGGCTCAGAGGTGTATTATTATTGCAGGCGGACATGGCGCGCGACTTGGTGATGGATGTGGACCGTCATCTGCGTGGAGACAACGACCATCTGCGCAAGAAGGCGGCGCTGGCTGCTATCCGCGTGTTCACGAAGGTGCCGGATCTGGTTGAAGACTTCACCGAGTCCATCCTGGGACTGCTGCGCTCCAAGCACCACGGCGTGCTGCTGGCAGGTGTGCAGCTGATTACCGAAGTGGTGCTGCTGGATGTGGAGAACCTCAAGCGGTTCAGCAGCCTCGTGCCCAAACTCGTGCGCCAGCTGCGCAACTTGCTGTCGATGGGCTACTCGAGCGAGTACGACGTTAGCGGCATTGCGGATCCGTTTCTGCAGGTGGCGATTTTGAAGCTGCTGCGGCTGTTGGGCAAGGACAACGAGGAAGCCAGCGAGGCCATGAACGATGTCTTGGCGCAAGTGGCCACGAACACGGAGACGGCCAAGACTGCTGGCAACGCCATCCTTTATGAGTGTGTGCAGACCATTATGACGATTGAGAGTGATAGCGGCCTTCGTGTTTTGGCGATCAACATCTTGGGACGCTTCCTGTTGAATCGTGACAACAACATCCGCTACGTCGCGCTTAACACGCTCTCCAAGGTGGTGGCCGACGATCTGGCAGCTGTGCAACGCCACACCAACACTATTGTGGACTGCTTGAAGGACCCGGACACGTCTATTCGTCAACGCGCGCTGGAGCTCATCTACTCGCTCGTCAATTCTTCCAACATTCAATCGGTACGTTTACGCAGAAGAGCGCAACTTGAATTTACTGCTGAACTTGAAACTGATGACTCACGTTATGGTTCATTTTGCAGCTTGCGCGTGAGATGCTGAACTATCTCGTGATTGCTCCGAACGAGCAAAAGCCTGAACTGTGCTCCCGCATCGCTGGTAAACACTTAGACGATCTCTTGTTTATCCAATTTGTTAGCCTGTGATTCTAACGATACCATTGCGGCATTGTTTTCATGTAGATGCGGTTGATCGCTATGCACCGTCAAGCCGGTGGCATATTGATACACTGATTACGATGCTGTCCATTGCTGGCTCGACTTTGCCCGACGAGCGGATATGCAGCTCGCTCATCACGCTTATCCAGCGCAACACCGACCTCCACGCATATGTGGTTCACAAGCTCTTCTGGGCGCTGCACGACGATGTTTCCCAGCTGTCTCTTGTCCACGTTGGCATCTGGTGTGTTGGCGAGTACAGCAAGCTCTTGCTCCTGGATGCGCCTGCGTCTGAGGAAACGTTGAACGATAAGAGCCGAGTCGATGAAAGCCGTGTTGTGGAGCTGTTCAAGACTATTCTGCGTCACCACGGATCCACGGACATCACGCGTGCGTACTCACTGAACGCTATGGTGAAGCTCACGACTCGTTTTAGCTCGCCAACTGAGATTGCTAAGCTGAACTCGATGATTTCCTCCTTCAACACATCTATGGTATTGGAACTTCAGCAGCGGGCTACCGAGTACACAACCCTCGGTCAGCCTCAGTGGTCATCCCTGCGCAACGACGTTCTCGCTGGTATGCCCGCTATTGACGCTTCGAAGGTGCGCAGCCGCAATGAAAATCTCGCTTCCTCGGCGGTGGGCTCGGCTGACCTTCTCGGTGACGAAGATGCTATTGCGAGCTCGAGTAGTGGCACCGCAGCTGCTGCCCCGAAGCCTGTGCAAGCCGCTCAGTCGAGTGCCGGTGCCAGTCTGCTAGACCTGGATGACATCTTTGGTGGTGGCGCATCGACTTCAAGTGCTAGCACGGCTTTCTCGGCCTCATCATCTGCTCCTGCGGCGCCTCCTGCCGTTGATTTGCTTGCGGATATTTTCTCAAGCGGCCCGGCGGCACCCACACCAGCTACAGCTTCGTTTGGATCAAGCAACGGTGGTGCACCTGCATCCGGAGCTAACGACTTGCTTGGATTGATGGATTTCGGTGCTCCTGCTCCAGCCCCAGCGCCTCCGGTAGCAAACCCTCCGCTACGCGCTTATGAAAAGAACGGTCTGACTGTGGACTTGGAGATCACGAAGCCCAACCCTGATGACAAATCTGTGACGTACATTACCGCGACTTCGCGTAACTCGACGGCGATGTCGATTGACAAGTTCGTGTTCCTTGCTGCGTTCCCTAAGTACATCAAGTTGAAAATGGAGCCCCCGACCGGCGATGTGGTGCCACCCAACAACAGTGGCGCGGTCACACAGGTCGTCAAGATCCAGAACAGTATGCAGGGCGAGGTATGTTCGCCGTTGATGTTGTGTGTGACTAGGCTGCTCGAACAGATCCTAATCTATTGCTGATGTTTGTTGTAGAAACCCGTGCTCATGCGAATCAAGCTCGAGTTCTACGTGAATGGCAGCAAGGTGGAGGATATGGCGACAGTGAACAACTTCCCGTCCAACATTTAATGTGTGAGCAGGCTGGCTAGAGCTCATGACTGCAGCATCGTTCTGCACTGGCAAGCAACCGGATGGCAGGTGTGCCAGCTCAAATTGAGGCGAAGGCTAGAAGGCAAAAATCTCCCACCAGCAGAATGATGCAGACTCACCTCTCGCCCCTTTTGAGGACACCAACTCGAAGAGACCAAGACCAAAACAATATAGCAGTGCCTGTGTTCGTGTTAAAATCCGCCATACAGCACTACTCAAAGACTTCTTCATACTGCAGAGATAAGCGTCAACCTACAAGGTGGTTTGTGCTAAACAAGCAAACAGTCCCATCCCTCTAGGCGCGCCGCTTTAGCGTAGTGAGGCGGAATTGCCAGTAGGCCTTCCTCACGCGGTCTGTCTCATTCATCAGTATCTCCAGCAGCTTGGTGGCCGATGCAACCGCGTCGTCCGTGCCTTCCTTGGCGTACAAGTCCACCAGCAGCCCCGCTGCGAAGATGCAGTCCGGTGCAGCTGCCAGCACCTCCTGTGCCTTCTCCTTGAGCTGTGCAGCAAACGCAGCTTCATGGCCGCGAACGAGACCCCGAATGTAGTTCCACGGACTCTCGTTGTGCACTGCGATCGAGACCTTCTCCAGGGCGTAGTCGATCTCGCGCTGGCGGTCCGCAGTGGTGGCCAGCCCCGACGTGTTGCTCAGCACGAACCAGCGGTAGTTCCACGCCGAGTTGTTGCGCACGTCCTCGAGCAGCAGCTTGTCCACGTACTCGAGCTCCCCATCCCACAGCCCGAAGGTCTTGACCGCCCACTGGCGGTGCGCCCACGCGTGGTAGTTCTTCGAGTCGCCGTCAATGGAGGCATTGCACAGAGCCTTCTCCTGGCTGCCGTCGTGCATCATGTTGCAGATCTCGCGGCGGTAGTGCCAGATCTGGTAGTTCTTGGGGTTCTGCAGCGCCATGTCGGCCGTGAACTGCAGCTCCGGGCGCAGGTCCGAGCCTAGCGCCTCCAGCACACGACGTCGGAAGTACCAGACCGTGTAGTTGGCCGGGTTGGCCTCGATCACGTCCAGCGTCAGCGCCAGCGTGCGCTCGCTGTACTCGTTGATCTTGAGCACGCCGCGGAAACAGTCCATCACGTCCGTGACTGGAAGAGAGAGAGAGACAGAGACACACAGCGTTAACTAGAAGTGGAAGAGGGGGGAGGGAGACAAGAACACGCACAGTCGGCGGGGTATGCGATGCTCACGATGGGGTCCGGGCCGTCATCTTGCGGCACTTTGACCACGTCGGCCCACACGGGGTCCTCGCTGTACTTCATCTGGTCGAAATGGAAGTGAACGGATACATTTTTTTTCGGCACCTGTAAATAAGAAACTGACCAATCAAACGCTTTTGGTAGATCAGTTGTGGCATGTTATTGGCTCATTTGTAGGTCGGATACAGAAGACAGTGTTCATGCTGTTTGGCTTATCTACCTGTATCTTACCTACGAGCTACGTCCTTCTAGCAACCTCCTCTCTTCCCTATCAACTAGCCGTGCGTCATGTACTGCAGCTGATCTTCTGTCATCTTACGCGGTTTTGCCCTTGAGCACGGCACGCAAGTCGTCGGCGGTTTGCTTGGCAATGTCCTGCGAGCGCATCATGAAGCGGTCCGAGACCCAGCACACGACGAAGTAGATGAGACCGAAGGGGATCTGCTCGGCCAGCAGGTCGCCCGCCTGACGCGGCAGCTCCATGAAGCGCGAGTAGTAGCTGGCCACGAACCAGAAGCCCTGCAGCAGCGAGAAGGCGAAGGCCACCTTGAAGGCCAGAAGGGGGTTAAACCACCGCCGGATGAAGAGCACCGTACTCACTGCAATGAGCACAGACAGCGCCTCGGAGCCGACGATGAAGCCGAGGCCGCGCGGGCTGTGGCGCATGCGCTGCACCTCCATGTAGCTCATGAGTGCCACCAGTCCCGCCATCTTGCTCAGGAAAGACACCCACAGGTCGTTGAAGTACACGGTCTTGGCGTAGTGCTGCAGCACCTTCTGGTTGGCTGCCTCTTCATCCGAAAGCTTCGTCGCCTGCTGCTTCATGCGCTCGGCGCGCTGCCCCGCACTCGTCTTGGTCGGCGCCATCTTCAGATCAGGTATTTGATGTGCTTCCGAGATACTTGATCTGTGTATGCATAGCAGACCTCTCCCTTTTTATTGGGTAACGTTCTAGATTATCGGATTAGACAGGTACAAAAATAATAACCCTCTCGATTAATTCCGAATGATAGGTTCAACCGCACAAAAGCTGTGGCTGAGCGTCAGTCAAGCCCCACAATTGAATTGAAAACTGAAGCTCCCCTTCCTGCAACGATGCTCCGCCGTGCCGTCCTGTCCAGCGTCGCCGCCCGCGGCGCGGCCCGTGTGTCCCAGCAGATGCGTTGCGTGAGCCAGACGGCGGCGCGTTACGCCGACGAGAAGGCCGCGGACGAGGCCGCCGCCAAGGCCGAAGAACCCGCCGCGGAGTTGACGGAGGCGGAGAAGCTGCAGAAGCAGGTGGAGGAGCTCACGACCAAGAACAAGGACATGAACGACCGCCTACTGCGCGCGCTGGCCGACGCCGAGAACGTGCGCCGCATCTCGCGCGTGGACGTGAGCAACGCGCGCGAGTTCGCCATCTCCAAGTTCGCCAAGTCGCTGCTGGACGTGTCGGACAACCTCAAGCGCGCGCACGAGAGCATCGACGTCGAGGCGCTGCAGCCGGAGAAGCAGCTGGACGCTATCAAGGTGCTCCACGAGGGCGTCGTCATGACGGAGACCCAGCTGCAGAAGGTCTTCCGCGAGTTCAAGATCAACCAGGTGGGCGCCGTCGGCGACAAGTTCGACCCCAACATGCACGACGCGCTCTTTGAGTACGAGGACGCCACCAAGGAGGCTGGATCTATTGGCCAGCTCATGAAGACCGGCTACCTGCTGAACGAGCGTGTCATCCGCCCGGCGCAGGTGGGCGTCGTCAAGGCCCCCAAGGCGCAGTAGAGCGTCCTTGAGAACGAGTCGAGCCCCGTCCTCTGCAATTGTGCTGCCAACCTTTGGCGCGGAATGGCGGGGGATGTTTGCGACGAGGGGATCGAGCTGGCACGGTTGATGTATCGTATCGCGTGACGACGTGGTTTCCACCATAGACACCAGGGAAGCGGGTCCAGCGGATTGGGAGCGCTACCAGGTGGACTGCTGAGCGAAGCGCGAAGTTGCGAGAGTAGAAGCGAGTTCGTGTCCGCCCGAGGCGTATTATATAGACGAGATCTTCAATCGATGCTTTCTTTTTTTGCGTTCATGTTGAAGTAAGACTCAGACTGGAGCCCTTGTCCTCGACCAGCAGTTCCTGCGTCAACGGGACTACTGAACGACTTGCTGCTGGTCTTGGAACTTGACAGCCACAAGAAGAAATACAGCGACGCGAAGCTGTAGATGATGCCCCACATGACCTACTCCTGCAGGGACATCTTCGAGTACGAGTCATCTTCTTCATCTTCCTCTACGGCGTTGTGCTTCTGGCGGCCGTCAAGCTCACTGACGATCGAACTGGCGAGTGGAACGACGAATTGTTGACAACAATTTGTTGTTGATCATGTTGCTGTTGACCTATTACTGTATAACAGTGGTGGGTGTTAAATGGACGACTGAAGTTCAGTCACTGAAGTTAATCAAGAGAAGCTCGCGACATTTAATTCTTGACGACCGTAGCAACACGTCTTGCATTTATCCCCTCCCCCTGTATCTTGTGTTGCCTGCTTTTCCTGCATCGGGAATCTTTGGATTGCCCTCGGTTTGGACTTTGAAGTGAGTTTTCCGCATTAATCGTTTTTTAATCGATGAAGGGAATGGAAAGGCAGAGGCTGCACATGATGAGCCTTTGAACGAACCGTAACCGCAGCTATTAATACAGTATTGTCGTTGCAGCTCATGAACGTTATGGGGGGAGAAACAAAATGTTACAAAAGCAAAGAGAAACATTATTTTCCGCACATCGATACTAAACTACCCCTTGATGAGAGCCTTAGACTGCAGACCCTTCTTGAAGGCCTTCACGACGCGGATCTGCGCACGAATACGAGCGAAGCCACGCACCCAGAGCTCTTGGCCGCGTCCCGAAGTCATGTTGCGCACCTCTGTCTCATCAACCTCGCGGCAGATGGCCATCCAGCTCGGCGCGTTCTTCATCGAAATAGAACGCAGCACAAGGCCAAGAGGCATCGATACGAAGCCCATGGCGATGCATGCAAACCACTGGCCCACGCTCAGAGGCTTGCACTTGAACCAGTCGCCAGTGTGCTGAACCATCACGTACTGCATGGCAACCTGCAAGACGCAGACGTACAGGAACACGCGGTTCTTGGTGATGCCCGTGAAGATGTTGATTTCGTCGTGGATCTTGCGGCAGTTGAGCTCGTTGAACAGCTGCGCCCACACGAAGGTGTTGAAGACGATCGTCATGTGCACGGTCGGGTCATCTTGCTCGTCATCGGAGAGGTCGGTATAGCGTCCCGAGGGAATGTCGAACCACTTTTCGCCTGTGAAGACGATCACCAGAAGAAGAATGAGCTGGTAAATCGACTGACCGATGATGTGCTTCGTCATCTTCTTCGAGATCAGAGGCTGCGTCTTCGGGTACGGCTTGCGCTCCAGCAGAGCAGGCGTCGGCTCCTCAGTCGCAAGAGCAAGCGAAGCGAAAGAGTCCATGATCAAGTTCACCCACAGCATCTGCACAGCGGACAGAGGCGACTGCTCCAGCACAACAGCACCGATAAAAGCCAGCGAGATGGCAACGACGTTGACCGTCAGCTGGAACTGCAGGAACTTGGCAATCGAGTCGTACACGTTACGGCCCCACTTGATAGCGTTCACGATCGAGTTGAAGTTGTCGTCCATAAGAATAATGTCCGACGCGTCCTTGGCCACAGCCGTGCCACTGATACCCATAGCAAAGCCCACGTTCGCCTTCTTCAGAGCAGGCGCGTCGTTCGTGCCATCACCAGTCACAGCAACCACCTGAGGACCGTGCGGAACGACGTTGCTCTGCATCAGACCAGACACCAGAGTGTACTTGTCCTTCGGCGACGAGCGGGCGAGCACACGAAGCATGGGCCAGATCTTGTCGAACTCAGACTGGATGATGTTTCCCTGAGCGTCCAACACGCGGTTGCGGAACGTCTGGCCGTCCATGATAAGAGAGCCATCACCCGGCTTGGTGATACCGCACTTGCTAGCGATCGAGCGCGCAGTCGTGATGTTGTCACCCGTCACCATGCGCACCGTGATGCCGGCGCGGTTGCACTTCTGGATGGCACCAGGCACCTCAGGACGCACAGGGTCCTCAATACCGACGATCGCCAAGCAAGTCAGGTTCTTCTCCAAGTCTTCGTCCGACCAGTTGTTCGTCTCCTCAGCGGGCACATCCAGGTCGCGGTAGGCCAGACACAGCGTACGGTACGCCTGCGAAGCGTACTTCTCAATCACCTCGGCACCGATCTTCGCCTTGCGAGCGTCATCCAGACTCTCGAACGAGCCGTCAACGCCCTGCATGTTCTCGCACAGGCCCAGCACCACCTCCGTCGCACCCTTGGTGTACACACGGCAAGTCGTCGCGCTGCGACGTACCACCACCGACATACGCTTCTTGGCACTGCTGAACGTCAGCATGTGCACCACCTCGTTGTTCGCGCGGAGTTCAGGGTACTCCACGCCACCGTCACGGATGAACTGCAGCAGAGCGCACTCCGTCTTGTTACCAGTGTGCTCGGGCAGTCCGTTCTCCACCTTGGGCGGCAAGATTTCAGCCGTCGAGTTCACAGCGATACCAGTGCAGAGCGCCTCCTTCGTCGACTCGGCCAGCGCACCGATGCCAGCGGAAGCGGACGAGAACTCCTGGTCGCCGATCCACAGCTGCATCACAGTCATGCGGTTCGTTGTCAGCGTGCCTGTCTTGTCCGAGCACACGGTCGTGGCGCTTCCCATGGTCTCACAGGCGTCGAGGTGACGCACCAGGTTGTTGTCGACAAGCATCTTCTTCACAGAGTAGGCAAGTGCGATGGTGACAGCGAGCGGCAGACCCTCTGGGATGGCCACCACGAGCACCGTAATGGCGATAATGAAGAAGTTGAGGTAGTCGCTGATGTAGCCACTCTTCCAGGGCTTGTTGTCGTTGCCGAACGTGTCAATGGAGAATCGGATCGACATGATCACGAACACGAGAAGAGCCACGAGCGTGCCGAGCTTGCCAATGAGCACAGTCAAGTTGTAAAGCTTGCCCTCAAGCGGCGACTGGCTCTCCTCTTCCTCCGCACCAGCCTTGCTGGGCTCCTCCTCGAGGACACCAACATCCTTGGGGGTCTCAATCTCGACGTAGATCTGGTCATCCGCAGCGTTCATCTTGTTGTTCTCAGCGGCAGTCTTACCGTCACTTCCACCGGCAGCAGCACCAGGACGGTTGCCGTTAATCAGGCTCTTGATGATACCAGCCTGCGAGTGCTCTCCGACACACACCACCAGCATCTTGCCCACACCCTCCATGACCTTGGTACCAGAGAGCAGGAACGGGTTCTCAGAGTTCTTGGAGAGCAGGTCGGACTCGCCGGTCATGGCGCTCTCGTCCATCTTGATCTCCTTCTCGTCGAACACGATGCCGTCAGCAGGGATGATGTCTCCCAGGTCGACGCGGACAATGTCGCCGACCACGAGGCTCCACTTGCTGACCTCGGCGGGCTGGCCGTTGCGGATGACCTTGATCTTCTCGTCCTCCTTGACTGCGTTCAGTGCACGGAACTGGGCCTCTTTCTGGTAGTCGTTCATGGCCGTGACGATGGTCACGACGATGACGGCCAGGATGATACAGGCTCCCTCGACCCAGCCCGTCTCCGGGTGGTCGCCCACTGTCACTGACAGGACGATGGAGATGAAGCCCGAGATGGTCAGCACGATGATGGTGATGTCCTGGTACGCGTCCCACATGAGCTCCAGGAAGCTCTTGGGCTTGGGGGGCTCCACATAGTTCCGGCCGAAGCTCTCCTCACGGAGTGCAAGGTCGGCGGCGTTGTTGGAGTCCAGACCTTGACGAGGGTCTACGTTGAGCGCGGCGGCGACGCCCTGCAGGCCGCCGATGTTCGTGAGCACCTCCTGCTGCTTCTCATGGGGCGTCTCCACGAGGCGGATGAGGTCTCCCGTGACCAGCTTGAACGAGGCCATTGTCTTGTTGAAAGTGTGGCAAGTCTCCGGGTCAGAGCAGACAGGTATAGTATGTCCCTCTGCTGTTTTTAGCCACTTAGTACTGCGCGTGCTTGTGTGGCTGCGACTTGCCTCGGCCGTGGGAAGTTCGGGAATGAGACTGACTTTCGACTAAACGTGCCGAGTCGTTGGTGTGCCGCTTGTGTGGTGGGAGCCAGCGCGGCGATGTGTGTGGGATTTGGACGAGTCGAGGGACAAGAACTGGGCGCTGAGGACAAGGCAACAACTGGCGCGAGCGAGCGGCAGGCAAAGCACCGCCAGCACGTGTGGGCTATGGAGCGTGAGCGAGAAAGCGAGCGATGGAGAGGCCGCCAGCAGCCAGCAACAACATTATGGCTGCGTTTCGGCAATAATACACGCGGAGTTTGTGGAGCGTTTCTTATTAAGGATATCAGTTCTTGCCGACAATTGGATGTCGGAGGAAGGGGCCATCGATTTGACTCGGATTGGCTATGACACGCGAGTGGATTTTCGGACTGAATGTCGCAGCACCGATTTGTAGAGGTTTTAGACGACCGGTGCGTTAATCGAAGAGCTTAAATTGGACACATGCATACGTAAGGCTTATTGCACCGAGAAGGCGGCTCGCGCGAGATTTTTGCGAGATTTTCATTCTAGCCATGCTAGGTTGAAAAAGAAATCGCAGTCGCTCAGGTATCGACGCCGACTGCTGTGGGTTCCTAACCGCCAGTCGTGTGCTGCAGTGCATTGCGAACGTTGCACGATGGCACATCAAAAGATAGAGGTTGCATGCTGGCCCGTTTGCGCGCTTAGTCGAATGGAAAGATCGCTTCTGGACCAACGGAGGCAGAGGTCCAACATGTGTACCCCGCGAGCAGGGAGCAGGCATGTCTGCTCAATTCGGCAGCGTACCCGCGCAGATTGTTGGTGCCCGAATCCGTGGTTGCCAGGCGCACGACAAACGTGGGACAACATGTACCTGTCCAAAGCACTTTTCAGTCTTGTGACTACATAGTCTCGTTTCAACCGGAACCGCGCAGTGCAAGCAACCAGAACGTGCGTGGTGAAGGTTTCATTTTGATGAAGCCTGGGTAAACGGCACTGACCCCGTGATATATTGGCAGTTGCAGCCTGCAGCTTGCAGGCCGGCTTCGCTCGAGCCGGCATAAAATCCAGCCAAGATCAGACTCGCGGGAGGCACGCGTTCCTGTCTGGTACAGTACCGTACTGTACGTGTAGACTTACCGGTACTGTGCTGCAGCAATATGCAGCACACGATCAGCATCAGACAAGCTTCGGAGGATCTCGAAAGCAATGTACAACAATGGGCTGGTCGAGCACGGTGTACATGTGCGATGTTTTGCATTCTTAGGCGGTGCTGAACGAATGACCTACTGTACACGAGCTCCTCTCCGTGGTGTGGTGCGCTACGCTGGTGGCTGGGAGATGGGCCTTCGCGTCGTGCCAAATCGATTAAGCGGAGACTTGTCCGTTCTATGGGCAGTTCCACATCTGCGGGACTTCAGCTTTGGTCAAACTGAAGCGAAGCCATCTGCTTTTTACCACATCGTCACATGTACAGGTACATTTGCGGGTATTTCCCAAAACGTGGACCCCCACCACCTGCAATTTCCCAAAAGGTGGACCCTGCACTAATATAGAGTGGCACACATAGAATTAGTGCTGCTCTGTGGTGTACCAGTAGCCGTAGACTGCGACCCACGGACGACTCATGCACTGCGTGCATCATACACGAGTGCTGTGGCATCGAGTACATTGAGGAACTACTTGTGGACGAGCTCTGCGCTAAGCTGATTGTAGAGGAGCTGTGCATTACGCTGTTTGTGGAGGCTCTGTACGCGGAGCTGTGCATGAAGGTGCTGTGGAGGATTCGTGCCTGGAGCTCCTATATGCGCAGCAGTTCCTCGCAGCTTCTCCGTGCACTCGACGCCACCAACATCACGCAGAAGATCTCAACGTACTCCAAGCCCACCAGCGTCACCACGCAGTGCTCGTTGCGTTGACGGCGTCAACTTGACGCCCTCCCTTCATGTCAGTCACTATGGCTATCGGTACCGCACAATGTGGCCCTGACCCTTTGTGTGCCACTCTATATTAGT
This sequence comes from Phytophthora x cambivora, assembly GCA_033557925.1. Taxonomy (NCBI): domain Eukaryota; phylum Oomycota; class Peronosporomycetes; order Peronosporales; family Peronosporaceae; genus Phytophthora; species Phytophthora x cambivora. The sequence continues at coordinate 487,382 of JAUCEB010000034.1, forward strand.
GCAGGGTCCACCTTTTGGGAAATTGCAAGTGGTGGGGGTCCACGTTTTGGGAAATACCCTACATTTGCGGCCCCTTCAACCAGCGGCACAACTGAGGGCTCACCGCGCGGCTGCAGATACCAGCATGCACCTGTGTATATTTGCCTTATTGCTAAGCCGATCACTGCCTCAATCTGTTGATTTTGTGCCGGCCGTGTTGCGTCGAAACTTGCGGAATACTTGCGGGGGGAAACCTTGGACCACGCGCTGGCTTTGCTAGCATGCTCTCTGAGCAAGATTGGACGAAGGTTTTTAACTGAGTGACACGATGCAGAATTGACGAGTCACAGGCTTTTGTTGGAGACCGTCACTACTAATTGCGGGCATGAACGAGGCACTCAAAAGTTACAACGCCGGGCTCCGCAAAGCTCACCGTATCTAAGGCGTAGTGCGGTTCTGATGATCCACATGTATGGCCGATATTTTGATCGCGATTTGCGGTTTAGGAATGCTGAGCCGAAGGCAACTTCAGTCTTGTACATGTATCCACGACGTATCGGGAGCGAGTACGTACCATCCTCGGTGCGTGTACACTGTACGATAGGGATTGTAGGTTGTAAGCCTACATGCATTAATACATGTATTGGTGCTAGCCACAGCATTCAGGATTCAGTCGTCCGCAGGAAGACAGGAGGATCATTTTGTCATAATATTAATCAATCAGTAGCTTTTGATTAATATTATTAATCAAAAGCTACTGATTGATTAAAATCATAAAGAAGCTCGGATGAATTCCCTTGTAGTGTACGGTAAGTTCTCGTGTAAAAAGATTCGGCATATGTTCGCAGCCGTTTGAATCTTCCGGGCACTTAAAAAAAGGTGTCTTTCTGGTTAAAATGGGTATGACCTTCAAATGGGTACTCCATGTCAGCTGCCTCGAAGAGCGTACTTAGGGAACTAGAGCCCTTAGTGCAAAGGTAAGGAACTGCTCAATGCATATACTGTACGTCTACATTTCTTTGGAAACGATACAATAGACTCCTATATCACTGGCGATTCAGTTTATATTGACCAAGAACTGCCGAAGCTTATAGCGACTTCTTCTTTACTTTGACGGCTGTTGCTATCACGCCTGTAAAGATCGTGGTCGGTTATATTCCTCCTTAACAAACAGTCCGTACCGATATCATCACCTTTAAAAAGCCTAACGTTGTGGTATGTCAGTACATGACATCGAGAAGAAGCAGCTTAATGAGCTCAGTAATATCTAGTAGACTGCAATTGTCAATTCATGGTATTCGCTGGAAAAGTCATGCCTATCGTCGGGTCCGCTAATGATACTGGCGGTGAAACCATACTCTTTACGAGATCCCAGGTGCAGGGAAACGTTATGGAATGCTCGTACCTTCTCGCTGTGACCGAACTATTTTGATGTGGCCTCGTCGCGATTGGCTGATACTGTGAAAGAGGAGTAGATCGTGGCGTGAACACGGAGACTGATGAAGCACAAGGTGAACTGTGAATAGTGACTGTATCGGAATCACTTTCACATACTGTATAAAAACATCATTGTAATCAGACCCTCGACTAAAACTTGGTTGGAGATAGAACTCCATAGCAATAATAAGACAGTGGGATCGGTAGCAATGAATCCGTGCATCTGTGTGCATTAGAATGCATAATCGGCTCGTGCACCTCGTTGGCTTTTGGTAAGATATGTTTCTGCACGAAGCTAAGCTTAATTTAACAGCTGAGGCCATTGAACCGTTTAAGCATTTGTGTCCTGTCCTGCCACTGTTATGGAGCATAATATCACAGAGGAACTAGCATTTTACGCGTTGGGCTAATAGTAAACGCTGCATGTACGCAAATCAAACCCAAGTACTTGTTTGTCTGTTGGACACTGCATCGTACGTGATGTAGGTGAACAACCGTCCGGAAGAAGACACACAACTACGACAAGTGTTGGTGTTGGTGGCTAGACTGCAGCACGGTGTAGCTTCACCTTCAACACAGCCTCAATTTTGGTGTTCGATTTACACACAATACAGCCCCCGACGAACGTACTAATAAGTGGGGGCTGGTTGCGACGGGCTAGACGCCACTTCAGCAAAAAAATCGTTTCCCGTGTCCTACAATTATTTGCTTATTTTTTATATTTAGCAGGTATGACGGCCGCCAGCGTCCTACAGCAATTGATGTAGTTTTTATTGAGAAATTTTCTTAAATTTTAATGTGCGAGTGTTGCCTTCAAGATTTTATCGTCAAAGGGCCTATTATATTATTATAGATCCTTTCAAAATAGGCACTAACCTTTTTATACAAAAAGTCCCATTACTGTAGCCGACGTACCGGTACCGGTATGTGAATCTTCGAGTGAATCTTTGAGTGGGTTCCTCCGTTTCGACGGAGATTCTGCACATTACATGTATTAATACCGTGAACGATCCCATCTGGAAGCGCTGAATGATGAACTCGATGTGCTTCGATGGAACGGAAGCACACGTAGTGTACGGTAGCGTTCATTCGGAGCCGCGTACACAAAAGGCTCGCCATAAAGTTTTCCAATCGCTTTTTGACTGCTCGTTGAATACTGTCTATCGATACTGCACATTTTCGATGTAGGACTGCACCGCATCGCTAAAGAAATGGCTCTCAGCCAACCGTCTGACGACGCTTCATCTCGCGTTGGGAATCTCAGTTTGAGATACACGTGCCGCGCGTTGCAGTCGGTTCAGCATGGAAAGTACCTCGAATCTACTGATTCGCATCTGACAGAAAAGTATCTTGAAGTGAGGTGCCATAAAATGATGAGTATTAATAGCATCATGTATTGGCGTGTGATGTGGCCAGCGACCTTTGTGCGCGTCGACCGTGAGGCAGAGGCAGCCTTGGTGGCCTCGTGACAACTAACTCGGCAAGTTGAGCTCGTGCGTCGTTTCGGGTGCGCTTGCTCGGTGGTGGAACTAAACGTTAGGATTACACTGTAGAGCATGCGTCCCCTCTGTAGAGCATGCGTCCCCTCGGACCTTGAAGTTGGTTAATGTACATAGAACGTACAATAATTTTAATCAGCCCTACTCGATTTTAATCGATGTTAAACGCATCGTCGTTTCGGTGTGACGACAACCGAAGGACACAGCAGATCGGGGCTCTCTCCGATACACCAAGAGCGTTGAGCAAGACGGGATCCAAGCATCGAATAAGGTGCATTTTTAGATTTGGAAACGAGCCTTCGATGGCTCGGTGAGGGGCTCTCGCGTACCTGGACCCATCACTAGCAGCCCGCGACCCGAGATTCCTCGCGCGTGCGGTAACCTCAACTGTATCGCTCTGTTAGTACATAGCTGTCGCAGCCAGCTGGGTGAATCTTGCCGTTGAATCTTGTCAACGCTGAACGATTAATTAATCACAGGTGGAAAGCCTCGAGTTGCCGCAGCTTTACCCAATCGAAATGGCGACTTTGACATGATCGTGTCGTTTATGCGTTGGTCGTCGTGTTCACCTCCTAACTCCGCTCCAACGCGCGCTGTAGATTCTTGCACCGGTAGTGAATACTCCTGGTAAGTTGATGCAGTAAAGTGGAATCACCACCGTCGGATCGGGAGCTGTGTGCGATTATGGAGATCAGCATGCAACTCAGCGAGTTTCCACGCCAACTAACCTCACCAGTCAGGTGGTTTGCCGTGGGGTCCTGATAGGGTTGCTCTAACCAACGCCTCAATTTCAACCTCAGTTCTCGATTTAACACTCATCCAGCAAGCTCTCGAACCAAGTCGTTGTAGCAATGATCCACGACACTTCAACCGACTACGAGAAGGTGACGACGCCGAACCTCGACCCGCGGGCTAGTTCCGTCGTCAGTGACTGCAACCATAAGTACAACGTCGCAGAGGAAGATGAAGAAGAGGACTCGTACTCGAAGATGTCTCTGCAGGAGAAGATCCTGTGGGGCATCATCTACGGCTTCGCGTCGTTGGCCGCGCTGTATTTCTTCATGGTGGCTGTCAAGCTCATCGGCGATGGTTTCACGCTGGCGCTGGGTTGCGACACCAAGGGCGCCTTCGACTTCGCTGACAACCCTGTGGCCGGCCTGATGATCGGTACCATCGCCACCGCGCTGCTGCACAGCTCTGGCACGGTGACGTCCATCGTCGTGGCCCTCGTGGGCTCCGGCGGCATGACCATTCGCCAGGGCGTGTACGTGATCATGGGTGCCAACATCGGCACGTGCATCACGTGCATCATGGTGGCGTTCGGCCAAGTCGGAGACCGAGTCCGCTTCCAGCGTGCCATGGCTGCCGCTACCGTGCACGACATGTACAACCTCTGGTCGGTGTTCGTGCTGTTCCCTCTCGAGGTGCTTTTCCACCCGCTCGAGGAGCTGTCGATCGCCATGTCGAATGCGAAGACCAACAGCGGGTCGTTCAGCAGTCCCGTTGACGCTGTCGTGAACCCCTTGACACAGGAACTGTTGGTCGTGGACAAGGCCGCTATCTACGAGGTCGCTACCGGAGATGTTGTGTGTGAGCCCGGCCAGTCGTTCGTCACCTCTGGCGCTTTCGAGGGCTCCAGCCTGAGCGACGGCGGCATCGGTGCCATCACGGTCGTCATTGGTTTCTGCATCCTGGTTTGCTCGCTGCTCACGCTGGTGAAGATGCTGGCGAAGGTCTTCATGGGCCCCACGAAGCGCCTCATTTCCAAGCTGCTCGACTACAACGGCTACGTCAACATCATCGTCGGCACGATGATCACCTTCTGCGTGCACTCGTCGACGGTTGTGACGTCCACCCTTACCCCGCTGGCAGGTCTGGGTGTTATCACGCTGGAGCAAGTCTACCCGCTGGTGATCGGAGCCAACTTGGGCACGACCGGCACGGCGTTGCTGGCGGCCTTGGTGACCGGCAAGTCCGACTCGGTTGCCATCGCACTTGTGCACTTCTGGTTCAACGTGTTCGGCATCCTGCTCTTCTACCCGATCCCGATCACCCGCAAGCCCATTCTAAGCTGGGCTCGCTCGCTGGCGTTCTTCAGTGCTGCGTGGTCCATGTCCGCGGTTCTCTTCTTGGTGATCCTCTTTTTGGTGGCGCCGGGTATTCTGTTGGGACTCGTGTACATGTGCACCGCCAATAGCACGGCGGTGGAGGTGCTCGGGTATATCATCGCTGCCATTGTGGTGGCGGCGCTGGCGGGGATCTTGTTCTGGTACTCGAAGAAGGGTGGCCGCTCGGTGTGGCACGGCTTCCTCGAGAGGAAGCGATTGGAGCGTGAAGCCCAGGAGGCACGTGAGGCTGCTAGGTCGCACACCCAGTCGAACCTTCCCCACAACGCGGTTTAAGCGTCCGTAATTCTCTGGATTTTAATCCAGAGTTGTTACATTGATCTCACCCGGAGGTCTGAATCTTTATATGATTGCAACACTTGACAAACACAACCTGAGCTATGAGGTACAGACATTTAAGTACATTGTGCGATGTTGCTTGTAACTCAATACACCTTCAGTGGAATGATGGTCATGTTACTCACTCACACGAGCAACACTCATATAGATATTACAGAAATGACCAGTTGCTCTTGAAGTGAGCTTTTGCCAGTTCTCAGATTTTGTGCTCTCACACAGCGGCTGCAGGCTGCAACTTGCAGCAGTGGCAGGCTGTCTACATCTTCGAAGGACGGCGATGTAGGACGGCGACTCCGCACCTACTGGCTGCCATCGCACTACGACACATCCGATTAATACATGCATGCGAAACCCTACGCTAGTGGGTAGTCATCAGCGCCGAGCGCGCGGCGCGCGCGCTTCGTTGACAGCTCAGCTTTGGCCGTGGCCTACAAGTGCGTCGAGGACGCGTGCGCCGCCATCAAGGGCGAGGAGGTGGACTTCGCCGTGCTACCCATCGAGTCGTCTAAGCTAGGTAGTATCCATACCAACTATTATACGACTTGCTGTCCAATGCGGCCTACATATCGCTGCAGCAGCACCAGCAGGAGGCCGCCCCAGGCAGGAGTTTGTAGTACTTGCTGAAATAGTACACAACGGTAATACTACTACGGTATACATGTAGTGCTCAGTAATACATGTATAGGTAGTATAATACTATTCAAGTAATACAAGGACCCTAAACGAGCAAACTCGGTTCTCATATCCCCAATCAGTTTTGTCCTTAAATTAAGGACCAAATCGATTCTCTCGGCCTCGATTTTCGGACAACTTTGTCCTTAAACGGCCATTTAAGGACAAAACGTATCTTGGCGTTTGTATATACTCGATTAGGTACGAGTTTGGAGGGACCACGGTGGGCGCATTCGAAGGGTCGCCGACCGTTTCACTTGAATCTATTATGGGCTGAGCTATTTTTGTCCTTAACTTAAGGACTGTCAAGATACCGGATTTCTATCGGTATTGGTTATGGTGTGTGACACCTGACAGCTGAACTTCAACCGTGGTTTTTCCCTCTAAATGAGGTTTTCCCGGTACTATATTAGGAGGTTATCTAGACTAGGCTATTTTAACTGGCCGACAGCCCAGAAGAATCCTCACTTTGGCTTTCGCCCCCGACCAGACAGAACTACCTTCTTCTCCCCGCGTGGCTGGGAGTCCTCTGCTTTTGTGTGGACCACTTCAGGTTATGAGCCCAAGTTCCAGAGAAGGCAGTCGCAAGCGCGAGTGGCCGACGTTCAGCGGGAACCGCGAGGAGTTCGATGGCTTCAGCCAGTTGCTAGTGTTCGTTCTCAGTGGAGACGGCAAGCTCGGCTACATCGCGGTGAGCGATTACAACCCTACCAAGCCGTACAAGTTCCAAGGGCGCGAGTACCCGCCGGTGGTGAACCTGCAGGGGAAGGACAGTGGTCCAGACAGCGCGACACCTCGCGCGTCAGTCACGCCGCGTTCGGGCGACGGCGATGAAGAAGAAGAAGAAGACGACGGAGGTGATGGCAACCAAGGCGGCAAGAAGAAGAGACGCAAGGGCAAGAAGAAGACGAGCCCCTCCGACCTGGTGACGGACGGAGAGGAGGCTGCGCGAGTGCTCAAGCGGATGGAGACCGAGACGGCGGACGTGTGCTACATCCTGGTGTCCAGCCTCCCGGTCAACTACCGGAAGCTCGTGCAGGGACTTGTGTGTCCGCACGCCATGTGGCAGGCGATCGAAGGCCACTTCGGGACCCGAGATCCGACCGACTACGCGAGCTCGTACACGGGTGTGTTCCGGTACCGGCTCGACGATGCCGAGAACCCCGAGATGTTCGTGCAGACGCTGGACTCGAACATCATTACGTTCGAGCGCGTCATTGACACGAAGCTGAGCGACATCTTCAAGTCTATGATCCTACAACATGCATTGCCAGCATCGTGGGAGTACATTGTGAGAGGGTGGCTGGGCCAGGCCAAGACCCTCTCGTACGTCAAGTTGATGGAGCTGGTGAGCTCCGAGCTGAAGCGACGCCGTCCAGAAGGCAGTGGCCAGGACAAGGGCAAGGCTGAGAAGGCTTATGCAGCTGTGGAAGCTAAGCCTACTGGTGGCACCATTGAGCGGAAGTGCTTCGCGTGCAAGAAGCCGGGCCACCTCGTCGCTGACTGCCCCGAGAACCCGAACAGGGGCGAGAAGGTCGGCACCTCCGAGCCTCCCAAGAAGAAGCAGAACACGGGGAAGCAGTACAGCAAGAAGGAGACCAAGCGTCATGATCACAGAGATCGTGATCACAAGCACGATGAAGGACGACGTCACGACGAAGGACGACATCATGAGGACAGACGCTCGCCACCACGTGGACAAGCGTCGCATGCAAGTGGTCAGTGGACCAGTGGGCACAGTGGTGCTCACGAAGGTGACCGAGGACGTCAAGACTATGGTGGCTACGGAAATCAGAGGGGTCAACCTTTTGGTTACGGACCACCCCCTCCTCAATACGGCGGTGAGCCTCGCGGGTACGGGTACGGAGGTTCTGAGCCCCCGTATTACAACCAGCCACGTGGGGCTGGTTACCGGCCTGCGTCCCCAGTTCGTGATGAACGCCAGCACGGCTACCAACCCCCAAGGCATGATGATCGTGGATACAATCCACAGCATTATGCCGGCCCACCACCGCAGTACGGCAATGATGGACCGCCACAGCAGTACGGCAACCAACAAGGCCAACCTTTCCGGGCCGGTGATCAACGTGGAGCGACAACATGCACAAGACATAGATGTGTTCTACTGTCCTACCGACAAGATGCCCGCCGATATTTTGACGAAGGCATTGACACCAGAGGTGTACTGCCGCCTACGTGACCTACTCGGCGTGCGTTCCAGGACGGTGGTCCTTGGTGACATGAACTAGTGCGGTTCTACTATTATTTCTACAACCCGTGTGGGGTTTCGCCCAAGACGCTTTGTGCAGTGGTGGACTGCTAGAAGTGCGAGATGAGTGCATCTCCCTGTCAAGGTTTCCCCACACCAAGTGAGGCTGTCAAGATACCGGATTTCTATCGGTATTGGTTATGGTGTGTGACACCTGACAGCTGAACTTCAACCGTGGTTTTTCCCTCTAAATGAGGTTTTCCCGGTACTATATTAGGAGGTTATCTAGACTAGGCTATTTTAACTGGCCGACAGCCCAGAAGAATCCTCACTTTGGCTTTCGCCCCCGACCAGACAGAACTACCTTCTTCTCCCCGCGTGGCTGGGAGTCCTCTGCTTTTGTGTGGACCACTTCAAGGACAAACTCGAAAAAACGGCATGCCAAGAGTGACCATTTTGCTTGAGCTGCAGAACGAAGGCAGAGCAACTTGAGCACATACTGATGCTTGCATCATGTAGACCAAATACTTTCTTTCTACCGATACTTGCACTAGCTTCAAACCTGCTAGGTTGGGGTCAAGCGAGCTGCCTCAAATTTGGTCCTTATTTTTGTCCTTAAAAAAATCTGATTGGGGATATTGTAATTCTAGAGTGGCTCTCAATTAGGCCCTCATTTAGTCCTCTGGGAAGGGGTCACCTTGTCGAAACCGCTTCAAAGCACAACAAACGAAGCATGGGGTGTATTATAAAGGATGGATTCCCAGGAAGACGATGAGGTCAAACGTGATTCTTATAGCGTGTATTCACCGGCAGTGAATAATACGTAGTAATCCCGATAATGAAGATCATATAAAGTTTTCTAGCGAGATTATTTTTTGATTTCAGGAGATCGTTCGCACCAGTGATGACCAAAAATACATTGCTGGGTATTGCAAGAAACTTAAAAAAAAACTTTCAGTATGTACTACAATTACCACACTCACTCCAAAACATGCTGCAATACCCGACGAATTTCCAATACTCCAATACATGCTGCAATACCCGACGAATTTCCAATACCACTGCAATACTTTGCCCCTCACTTCACTGGGCCTCCGCCACAGGACCACCGCTGCGGTGATCTTGTATGCAGTGCTGCTGCTGCGCGCGGCACTGGGTGTTGGCGACCGACATAACCGCAAAACAAAATAAAAAAGCAAAATCACTTCACTGATCCACTGCTCTTCATCGCTTGAGGCACTAAATCAGTGTTCCACAGAAACCTATTGTGCTTCAGGAACAGGATCAAAGTAGAACCGCGCGTCGTCGAGAACGCTGTCGATTGAAATGGGCTTGAACGGAGGGCTATGGTCGTTGAGGTGTACGAGGAAAAAGCGAAAGTGAGAACTGGCTGCCAGGCTCTCGTGGCCACCGTGCTGCCGAAGTTGGCGCCAAAATGCTCGAGGTGTTTAATCGGAGGGCGATCTTTGCGGAACGGCTTTGAAAGGACTCTGGGGATCGCTGCACAATACTTACTGCAATACTCAGCGTCGCTGCAGTAAAATATTTCTCCCAATATTGTGAAATGCCGATACCCGCAATACATTTTTGGCCACCACTGTTCGCACATCAATTATTTCGTTTTCGTTTTTTCAGTGAGGTGCATTGAAGTCATTTAGCTAAACTAACGGCCTCCTATGCCCGTCCCAGTAGCCGTCCTTACGCCGGCGTCTGGCTATTGTCCGGTCCAGGCTTGCGCCTCCCCAGTCCTTGCCGGCGGCCTGTGTGGCTGGCGGCCACAGCATCCTCTTGTGCTGTGTCTTCCATCTGGTCAATCCATGGGGCCATGTCCGTCTCCAAATACCTGAGCACTTTTTCCCATCGCGCTGATGCACTCTTGTCCCTTGCGATCTGCACTTGCCGACTCGTCTTGGTTTCCATCGCCGTCGTGGCTAGAGTATGTACCATCATGTTGCTGTTCCGTGGCTGATGGTGTCATCCCTGTATCGTCAGGCGATTCGCGAGCCGACGGCACCTCCAGTATTCTGGTTTCAGATGAGAAGATAGCGGGGGTTTCCTTCGTCTGTGCTGGTCCACCAGTTGCGCATTGTCAGCTATGACGTGCAGCGGGCTGTATCCTTTCTGGACACATTCCTTGAGGCCCGTGCGCAAACCTAAGCTGCTCACTGTATGTTGTGTGATGTTGGCAGATGCATATGACATATGTGCGAGCCAGCACACCTTCACATCCGCGAGAGTGCGCCCCATTCTCAACAATAGCACATCAATTATTTACTACGTAGTATACGACAAGCATTTTGCTCAGATCTTTTAACGTGTAAGATTTTCCCAACAGTGATTAAGTACGGTGGGAGCTTTACTTGTAGTAACGTTATTGAAGTAGCAGTAGTATTACGAATATTACTACTACAGACTAATATTACTACTACAGACTCAAAACTTCCAAAACATAGGTCCCATACGAAATCCAGAGCTTCCCGGGCGCAGCACGGCTTTGTTAGTTTGTGCAGTGATTCAAATACATGTATTTCACCGAAGCTACACACACATGTGCTACCGCCTCGTATTGGATAATAGAGAACTTTGGATGCTGGAACACTTCTTGGACTTGGAAAACAAGCATAAAACTCGGATAGATTACGGATAAATTACCAGCTGATGTTCCAATACTTAGGTCCAGTGGAATAACGAAGGGTCGCGTTTGATCCATTAGGGGGTTTCAAAGTAGCGAATCATTAGAAAAATGATTTGTAAAAAATCAAACTGATCTTTGGGCCCCGTCGACGGAGAAAGGAACTTTGAAACGCACTAATGATTAGATCATCAAATCGACCCTCCAGTCAACCTGGACGCCTCGTGCAGCATGGCGTGCTGCAGCTCCGCCGTCGCCTCGTGCTTCGTCGGCGTGTAATTCACGCCGCATCTGTATACCCTAGCTCTGCCGCCGCATACTACACCGCTGCCTCGAAGTACGCGGGAGATGGGGCTAAAACGCACTGCAGCGCCGGCAAAGAACGACAAGGCTGAAGCACTGTGTACCGCCGCGTTGTGCTAAGCACAAGGTGGCGGCGGGTCTGTAGAAGAAGCGGCAGCTACGGGGGTGGCGTGACAATGGACTCCATCGTCACGCCCCCCCCCCCTCCCCCCCCCCAGGCTGCAGCCTGCAGCTCACCAAGGCACGGAGGCTCCGCGCCTTGGTGAGCTGCCAGGGGCAATTAGGCAGGCCAGACTGGCTCAGCCAGTCCTGTCAAAAGATCAGCTTTACGAAAGATCAGGCGAACGATGGGCCTCTGGAGGCTCATTTTTGGTCTAATCTTGGTCTGATTTTTTACAAATCATTTTTCTAATGATTCGCTACTTTGAAACCCCCTATTGGAATATATTTTTGGACCAGCGGGAATTCACACGTTTTCTGTCAATTTTGCTCCACAAACCGGACTTTTGTCCAGGATCTAAAGATCTCTATTGCAAGTTGCGGTAGGTTCTACTCAAAATTTCCATGCGATCACCGCGAGCAATCGGTATACATGTAATGTACAGTGCAGATGTCTCTACACATGTATAATAATTTTGCTTACCTCCATTTTTGGCGCTTGTCTCGTGCTGACATGCGACCCACGATGTTACCTCCGCGGCGAGCCATCTCATTCAAGATATCGCATTTATATCTACTCTAGCTTAAATTAGATATCTACGTGTTGAATATCGAGTGCAGTGACAATTCTGAATACCAAGTTTGCTCCTGGCATTGACTCATGTAGTGCACTGGAGATCGGCTTCACAACCACAAAAGATGCAAAAGTTGAAGTTTGAACCGGTATACCGGTCATAATTCTCGTGAAATGTGTATCTTCTTGCTGGTTTGAACCAAGTGCAGAAGTCAGCCTACCAGGTATGTGGGAAGAATGAACCAGCAAGGGCCGCCGGAAGATAGATTCTTCCCACATACCTGGTAGGCTGACTTCTGCACTTGGTTCAAACCAGCACGGGCCGCCGCTCACCTCGCGAACCCACTTGCGCTTAGTATGCTCTCTGGGGCGTATCGGGTGTTAAAATGTGTCCCATTCAGGTCAAACTTAGCCTAATTTTAATCCCTAATGATAAAATTATCGTTTCGATATCATACTGGTTTTGTCATTTTCTGCATCAAAAACACGAAAAGCCGCGTGTCAAGTCACTCATCACTTTTCATCTTGCCGGCACGCGCGGGTTCCCATTTGGCCCCAGTCACTATGCTTGGCAGTACGCGGCACTTACGATGCTGTCAGCTATATCCCCGTAAGGTCCTCTCTCATCTTCAAAGCGGTCAGCCAGCCACCTCACCGTTTGACTTGTACTATGTATAGGCATACCCCTCTCAACCGGTACGCGATGCAAAGATGTGCGCGTCTGCTACGGTTCTTTGCGACTCACTCTTTCGTGGCGCTCGCAAGGATCCGGCCGCGGAGTCAGCACGGCATTCAACAAGAATAAGGCTCGCGTTATTACCTGGTAGGTGGGTGATGATGGTTTATTCCTCTATCTTCCCTGGCAGGCAGCAACGTCGATCGCCCGCCTTCGTGCTGCTAGTGGCGCTACCCCTGCTGCTCAGCCTCAGCCTCGTGTCCTATCTGTACCTGTACCAACTGCCCAGTATGGCCGGCAGCCAGGTCACCAACACGTCTACAACCCACCAACAACAGTCCTCGGGCATGGAGAAGCGCGTGGACATCACGATCGTCGGCGCCGGATTGGCCGGTGCGTTAACTGCAATAATTGATGTTGAAGTGAAGTGATACATGTACTGAGCTACTGGTGCAATGAAAAATATCCACAGGCTTGACAGCCAGCCTGGAGGCGGCGAATTTGGACCCGTCCCTGAAGATTCTGCTCGTGGAGAAGGAGAAGAAGGTCGGCGGCAACTCCGCCAAGGCCTCGTCCGGCATCAACGCGGCGCTGGACGCCGCGGACGAGCCGCTGTTCACGCAGGACACGCTCAAGTCGGGCGGTGGTCTCGCTGTTGAGGAGATTGTGGATACGTTCATCCCCAAGGTGCGTGAGTGGATGTTATGAGGTTTATATGCGTGGGGCTTTGAGCTGACGCGTGGTGGCTGCGTGTGGTTGCTGGTTGTGGTGTCGTTTCTGCAGACCCCGGGCGCCAAGGAGTTCCTGGAGGGCTACAAAGTGGACTTGTCGGTGCTGTCGCAGCTTGGAGGCCACTCGGCCAAGCGCACGCACCGCAATAAGAGCGGACCTAACATTGGCTTCGCGATCATTAGCACGCTGCAGAAGGAGGTTGCGACTCGACCCAACATTGAGATTCTTACGGGGGCTGCTGCGAAGAAGCTCCTGCTAGCAGATGAGTCGCAGACACCGCCAACTGTGACGGGTGTGGAACTCAAGCTGGCGGATGGACAGACTCTCTCAGTATTCAGCAAGGCGGTCATATTGACGACGGGCGGCTTCTCGGCTAGCCACAAGATGCTGAAGCGCTTTGCCCCTGGTATGGAGGACTACCCGACCACCAACGGCGTTTGGGCTCAGGGTGAAGGTGTCCTGATGTCGGAAGCCATTGGCGTCGACCTCACGCTTATGGACAAGGTTCAGCTTCACCCGACGGGTTTTATCAACCCGAAGGACCGTGAAGCCGGCACACGGTTCTTGGCTCCTGAAGCCATCCGCGGCTCTGGTGCAGTGCTGCTGAACAAAAATGGCAAGCGCTTCGTGGACGAGTTGACCACGCGCGACAAGGCATCAGATGCTATGCTTGCCCAGCCTGGGCAGGAAGCCTACATGCTGCTGTTCGAGGATGGAGCGAAGGCCATGGCCTCGGAGCTTCCGTTCTACAAGCACATGGGCATTGTGACAATGACGGAGTCGGTAGCTGATGCGGCTAAATTCTGCCACTTCGAAGACCCTCAGTCTCTGCTGAAGGAGTTGAACGACTACGCTGATATTTCCGCCGGCGACAAGGAAGACCCTTTCGGCAAGAAGACGTTCCCGTACCCCATTCAACGCATCCCCAGCATCGACACGCCGATTCAGATATATGCTATGGAGGTGGCACCCACGGTACACTACACCATGGGTATGTATGCGTTCTTCACTCTTCAACTTGTTATCGGGTTTTCTAACCTTGTGCTGAATGTTGATTCCAGGCGGTGTCAAGATCACTCCGAACACGGAGGTGATCCACAAGGACGGCGAGATCGTGCCAGGTCTGTTTGCGGCCGGAGAGGTTTCCGGCGGCCTGCATGGAGCCAACCGTCTGGGTGGCAACTCGCTCGCGGAGTGCGTGGTCTTCGGCCGGGTCGCAGCTCAGCAGGTCGTCAGCACGCTACGTCAGTAACCATGTATCTTGAATGTGTGCTGCCTGCCTGCTCGTGCGGGACGGCAAAGCTCTAAGAAGCAAGAAAAATTAAGTTGGGGCCCTGCTTTGATGTGTTCCGTGACAGGTGATTCGGCTTCCAGACTATGAGCCCCGCCCGATACCGCCCACTTTTCCCAAGAAAAGTAAGGAGACGTAGCAAGTATCGCCGACGTTAGCGTCGTAGGCTGTGAGCTGATCAATGTAACCTGCGTGCAACACAGATGCTGATCTCTTACTGCGTGGTATGTCTCCTAGGGTAGCCGTTTCTTGCTTTGGTGGAAACGACGCCTGAGGATGCTCGTTTTCGAATAGAGTTCACTGCAGGAATGGATTCCACCGCTGTGTACGACTCGGGAGATGCTGGCGACAGCGAGTCTTGGTCCTCGTCGGAAGGCGAGGAACAGGTGATAGAGATCTCCTCGCACAGCCGAATCCTCATTTCTCCGCGGAAGACTCGGTCCTCAGCATGGGGCGAGAAGTCACAGCGCAGCAGTCGCAGACGCGTGAGTGCTGGCAAAAAGAGACCACCCCAAGCGCTACAGAAAATGAACGTGGTCGACAGCCCACACTCCCAAAGCAGTCGTCGCTCCATTCAAGCTTCAAGGCTAGCGAAGTCGTACTGGCCTGGCAGCCCACGAAAGGCGACATCGGACAATCAACCAGCGACTTCGAACAATCGTAGCAAACTACACTCGGAAAGTGATGAAAGTGATGGCAGTGTTGCTTCGGATCGAGAGAGTGATGACTTAAGTTCTGACAGTTGTGGCTCATTAGAAGACGTGGAGACGCCTGTGCATCGACGTGTTCCACGAATGAAGCATCTCGCCGGGGTCGACAAAAGCGCATACAAGTATACAGCAGCAACATCCTTGAACGATTCAATGCAGTCGCTTGATTCGCCTGCGACACCAGGCAAGGAAATGGAGGAACTGAAGGCCACCTTGAAGAAGTTAGCCCGACATGATGACAGCGACGAAAATCCTATTATGCAGAAGACGCCCAACATCTCATCGGCAACAGCTTTGCACGAGTATCTGACAGCAGCGACTGCACTTGCAGGAGCTGAACAGACCCGCCCCACGGAATATCCCCGGTTGATGAAAACTAGGCATGCATCATTTCATCCACCACGCAAAAGCCCTTTCATGTCGACCGGATCAGCAAAAGCCCGGTCGAAATCTATGCGTGAGACGACAAACAACCGTGGTTCTACTGCTGATAAGTTGAACGGCATGCTGGAGAATCCTGCGGAGAGCGGAAACGATCGACTTAGCTTCAACAAAAAACTATTTAGCACGCCGCCGCCGCCATTTGGAAAGTATGCTGCAGGTTTGGCGTTTCCTGTTCCAGCAAACAGTAACACTAAAACTGCGAGTGGTGGAATCGGAGGCGGAGCTCAAGGTAGCCGAGCAGTGTTATCCGCTCTGAAGGCCTTGCAGGACAAGATCAGTCGATTGGAGATAGAGCGCGAGACCTTGAAACAAGAACTCGCGGAAGCCAAACTCAGTGGCCGAAAGCGCGAAGCAGAGCTCGCTTCATCGGAGAAGAAATTTGCATATGAGCTGGGACAGACGAAGGAGTCTGCGAGAGCAGCCTACGATGCTCTACGTTGTGATCGTGAAGAGCTAAAGCTGCAACTGGTGAAGTCTGAAGAGAGAAGGAAAGCTATACGAGTTGAACTGCAGCATTTCCAAGAACTCACGAAAACATTTTCAGCAAAGGCGGATGATTTACTAGCCCAACTGCAGATCTCCGAGTCGCACCGAACACGTCTAAAGGCTGGTAGGAACATTGGATGCGACAGCAAATGCGTCAGGACTTTGGAAAACTACTAACTCATGATTGATGAATCCACAGAAATGAAGGAGTCTGAAAGCGAGCACAAGCAAGTCATGAATGAGCTACAATCAGAGCTCTCTCATGTTCGTCAGGAGCAGCAGGCCGCGGTTGAACGGAATGAGCTGCTTGAAGCCCAATTTCAACGCGAATCCACTAACCATGCTGAGAGCAGAGAGCGACTGAAGGACTCCGAGGTACACCCACTGTTGAATATCTATCTAGACACGCATGTGGACGAATTGCGCTGATTCTATTTTATCGATACCTCTGAACCAGCAAACGGTGGCGTCAATCTCACAGCTGAACGAAAAGCTGGTTGCTAAAGTCATGGAGGCAACTGAAGCCGCGAACCAGGCTATCAAGAAGAACAAAAAGCTTCAGCAACAAATACGACCGTCAACACTTCTTCGACCAACAGCTGCAAGTCGTGCAAGTGCAGCCGCGGCTAGTGAAGCAGCGTCACGAAGAGCAGGAAGCTCCACCGTGTCCCAGAGTAATACAGCTACGCGAACTCTCAAAAAGAAGAAGACATCGGCCGGAACTACCTCGTCAGCTCAATCCGTGGCGAAGAAGCCGAAAAAAACGAAGGGCATTAACAACATGACGCTGCTCCGCGAAGCAAACCTCGGCAAGTACGTCATCAACACTCGAATCCACTGAATGAAGCACTTGAAGGACTCACTTGCTTTTTTTGCTTGAACTGCTTAGGGAGATTCCATTTTTGCTTGGGAACTCAGTCCAGCCGTCATTTTCGCTCATTGGAAATGTTCAGGATGCACTACGACAATGTGATACGACGTACGTGATGCCGACACTTCGCGGTGAACCCTTAACAGCTCCAGGGTCTGCTTCAAGTCATCGAAATTCAATGAGCCAAGAGGAAGAGGACAACGCTGAGCAATTGCCATGCTCAGCTGCATCACCATCTGCTGGAGAGGCAACCATTGCTGTGACTCCAAAGGCGAGCGTAGGGGGTCATCGGCGGAGTACCAAGCACAAGCCACCGGCTATCAAAGTGCCAACTGCTTCGCCAAAATCGTACGTGAGCCCTATGCAGGTACGCCAGCAGTCCTTAGCTATCCATGCGTAAGCCAGATTTCACCACGTAGATTCCAGCTGACGCCCCTCAACTTGTGCTCTGCATTACTTCCCAGTCTCAAATTATGGAGGATCTTGCTGCTGCCGTTGAAGCTGCTGAGAAAGAGTTCAAGAGCCTCAACAAGCGGTATAAAGAACTTGTCGCCCACATGGAAGCAAACAATCGACGAGGGACCTCCGGATCCGAAAGTTCGAAAGGCAACAACAACTCGTCAGCTCAACTGTCACAAGCTCTGGGCCCACTGCTCGACGACCTGGAAGCCAAGGCGAAGCAGCTCAACCTGCTCAAACAGGTTTACCAGCAAGCATCCAACAGCACCATAAATCCCCCAAGACATGTCGTCCTCAGCCCCGAGGCCATTCGGCGCAAAACGGCGTCTCTCCGATTATTGAATGAGTTCCGTCAGCTAGAAAGCGACTCGAAGAACAAGGGCAGCGGCAGGTCTTCCACCACCGTGGGTTTCTTCCATTGACACTAAAACATCCAGCATATTCCCTGCGTTCAAATAGAAAACAAGCTACAAACCCAAATCGAGAAGAGTCATTGAATTAGTCCGAGTCAGCAAAATTCCTGCGCCGCTTCTTGGAGGTTGTCGAGCCTGTGGTAGACGAATTGAGAGTCTCTCGCTGGTACTTTAGCAGTAGGTTCGTCTAAGTCAACACCAACATGACGTTAAGTTCCCTGCCGCAAGGCAATGACACTATTCTCAGTGCAGTTGGTACCAGGTTCGGGTGTTTCCGGGCGCAGAGCGTGACGTCCTCCGTCTTGATGATCTTCCGGTTGGCGTGGCGCGCGAAGAACTGCAGCTCCGTAGCCATCACTGAATGCAGCAGACCCCGTTATGGTCATGATACATGATAATTAATGGTCCACGACTGCTGTTATACTGCAGTGAGCGCACCTTCGGACTGTTTGTAGACGAGGTCCGCCAGCAGCGCCATGGCCTCCTTGGACATGGCTGGTCGGGGTCGGGATCGCTCATTCTGCTGCTTCTGCGCTGCGAATTCACAGTCACGGGTGAGTGGAGGCCGCGGAGACGATGTACAACAAACAATTGTAGCAGACCTTCATCGTCGCAGATGCGGCCGACGGTGTACAGGATGCTCTGGCGCACCCGCAGCTCCTCGCTCTCGAGGCCGCTCATTGTTGTGGAGATTGCGGATTGTGTACGATACACAATGTCCACTTCAAGTTTTAACTTGAAGTGGACATTGTAAATAATGATCGCCAAAACTGCACCCGGGTCTGGCTGGCACCGACTGTCCCTGCGTCGAGACCGAACATACCGAGGCGCCATCCTGTGATCGATTGTAGATACCATACTGTAGCATTACGTGTGGCGTCGGTACCGACGTCACGGTATTTTCATTTTATAGCGAACAGGGTGCCAGCAACGGCATTAGTGCCCACACTCGAGAGCAACAGCTTCTACTACGGCGACCAGCTTTCATCGGCCGATACTCTTGATAGACGAGAGCTGCTTCACTCCAACGCAGCGTGGGTAGTGTTAATTTTGTCGCGGCCTCAGCTCGAGATGCATACATGTATTGCCGCGGCATTGGCTGGCAATTGCCTGCAAGGCATGCCGGTGGGCGGTGACGAGCATATCGCACGTCTTGAGCGTCGTGGACGGCTCTAGCGACCAGTGCAGTTGGGCCCCATGCTGCCGCATTCGGCATCGCCTCATGACGAACCGAAGTCATTCCTCGGGTGGACTTCAACACGCGTGTAAAACCAAGCAGCCCAGACGGGGGCACCGAATTTCACCAGGGTGGGACCATACGCGACGCTGATTGGGTGCGAGCAATGTCTCATTGTCCACGCAATCAACACGGGCATACCGAAACTAAGACATCCATCTGTCTCTTTTTCGCAAGGGATCCTGTGTGGCGCACACCACACATCAGGGATAGGGCTGTGCTCCATACTGAAAGCCTATCGCCCGATAGATAACCAACCTCTTGCTCACTCTTCCATTCGCCTCTACAGGCCCAAAGTGATTTTGACGAGTGCACCCTTCCAGAACAATGAGCCAGGCATCGATCGAGTCAGGTGAGCCCCCCCCCCCACTACAATAATGCCTTTATATACAGAAAAACTCACTTTTACCCGTGTCAATCACTTCAGACTTCCTGCTTAACGCGACTGACATGGACCTCCACGCCTCAGTGGACGGACTGGACGATACGTTGACGCTGCTGGACGTCGGTTCCGTCGACGGCGGCGCGATGCTCGGTGCATCTGTGGATGATCTGGACTTGAGTTTCCTGTCGGAGCTGCTGCACCAGGGCGAGGATCCCGTCCCTGAGCCTACGTCGCCGCTCTCGACGATGTCTTCCAAGAAGCTGGCGGTGTCATCTCCCAGCGGAAGGAGTGACACCACCGAGAGCAGCAGTGACGACGACGACGTAGCGGATGTACCCGAGTCTACCACACCCATGGTCGTGCACAAGGCTGCTGAGACTAATGGGGAAAAGAAGGCGGAGGACCGCAAGGCCAAGCGGAGGGCACAGGTGGCCATCAGTGCTCGTCGTCATCGTTCCCGCAAGAAAGTGAGTGGTTTTGTCTTGTGTATTGGGTGGCAAAGGAGGCGTAGTGGACTACTAACTTGTCGTGCTACTGCTTGTAGAACGAGATGATCAATTTGCAGAAGGAGGCGAGCTACCTGAACTACCAGCTGGACTTCCTGCGCTCTAAGCACAAGCTGATGCGCGCGGATGGGGCTGTGGCTGAATGGGAGGAGAAGGCGATTGCTCAACGCCACAAGCGCCGCCAGGCCGAGGAACTCAACGCGCAGCTGCGCTACGCCTTATTTCAGCAGAGTGGCTACGTGAAGAACCTGAAGGCCATGTTCTCTCTTGGTCTACCGGCGGAAAACACGGAACTCAACATGCGGCGCTTCCTGCACACTTACACGCATCTGCGGAAAGATCCGCAGTCTCGTGTGCGCGACTTGGCGTCCGTCTGCACTGATGCCAAGCTGGAGCTGGGCATGCAGACGGTTCTCCGCGAAACGGAAGGCATTCCGGTTCTGCGCCCGCACATTAGCACGCGACAGATCAGCACGAGCTCAACGGAGTTCGGTGCGTCCACTGTTGCTGTGTACGCTTTCGATACCATGAACACGGTGCAGATCTTCCTTGCTGCATGTGGAGCCATTCTGGGATGCGGCAGCGCTTGGCCCAAGTACACGCAGCTGGACTCGTACGGTAAAGTTGTGGACTCGCCGTCAGACAGTGTTCGCTATGGCGTTTCAGGTTGCCGCTACCGCAGCGACGATGGCCAGGACGAAGTGGCTGTCGAAAGCCGTGGGCTATCATACTTCAAGATCATGGATCGGTGCGCAGTGTTGCTATGGGACTACGCCGACGATGACGACCTCTACCCGATGAGCAAGAATACGTTGGTCAAGCGCGACGTCATCGGAACGTAAGTTTGTCGCCTCTATACTGCCGTCTCCTGTACTGTGAAGAGCGCTAACTTGTTTGTCTGCTGTGTCTTACAGTGTGGTGGTTCGTCCCGAGATCTGTGAAGATGGCGTTGAGCGCGTCGTGTGCCGCAGCATTTGCACCAAGGTGCACTCAGCGAGCATGACTCACCTGTCTCCAGACATTCGTCGGTTCTCCGAGTCGAAGAAGATGGGTGCTCAGATCTGTGGTTCGATGGTGTACCAGACCATCGTCGGCCACTGCCCGGATGCCCGACCAATTTCCGCGTAAGAGATCCGATTGCGTTCTCGTCTCTGGTTGGATATTTAGTTCATATTAAGCTTACCGACTTCCTCCGCTTGTAGTGGACAACCTCATATAAGAGCGACCAATCAGATTGCACGATTATGAGCTCCGTTTCAGTGCTGCTTATAAGTTCCGTTGCAAATATTTAGACACAAATTTACCGGTAGTGTACCGGTAATTATGAACAGCTGAGCCGCGCGCCATTCATTTGTCGATTGGCGATGCCCCCCGAGGGCCCTCGCTCCCAACGCCAGGATTCCTTCACTACACGGGAGAAGCTAAATGCTGCGCAAGCACTGGCCAAGAGCGGTGATGTGCGAACCGTATTCAAGGTAGCGGTAAGACAATTGCAAGCTTATCGCTCATGCCGGAGCCGACGTGCCTGCCACTACAGCGATCACCGGATATTTCTAACGCTAGAGGGAATGCGCTCTTCTACGGCGCGCCGCGATCTCTAGCTTGGCGGAGTCTGCGCAAGTGTTTCCATTGCGTCGCCTGCTCGGATTCCGAGTCGGTGGTGGGGCGCCACAGCTCGGACGAGAGCTACGGAGCGAGCTCTCGATCAGCCGCAGCGCCGGTCACAATCATTGCGCTGCCGCCTCGAGTACCAGAAACTAACGCATTTGAGTCCACTTGGACTTGTGCACTACGCTAGTGTCATTAGTCACGACGACGTAGTAGTTGCTTATTTAGTTGAGGGCCTCGCCAGACGTCGTGCTATTGATGCAAGCATTGGCGAAGTCGATTCAGATGCAACGAGCAGACAGACACTAGATTTCAGTAATACCGGTTATGGTACCGAAATCAGCATATCATTTTTGAAGGGTGGTACACTGTACCGGCATATACCCTGTCCACTATAAGCGGAGGAGGTCGGTAGTGTTGTTGCCAACAACACTACCGACCTCCTCCGCTTATAGGATAAAGACGAAAACTGAAGTTGCGGTTCTGTAAATCCACTTACAAAACAAAGCCGTGCTGCGCCCGGGGGAAGCTCTGGATTTACGGGTCCCATGTTTTGGAAGTTTGAGTTTGTAGTAGTAATACATGTATAGTAGTACTACTCCACTACAATTCGCGTCATGTAAAGCTCCCGGGAAAACTAGGGCGTCTGCGACTTAGACTGGGAACACCAATTTGCCTAGAATAAGCAGCGTTTTTGCATGCGACCTGCGTTATGGTGTCGGGCTCTGCTAGTATCAGTGTTATAGCGCACTGCTACTGCACCCTTTCTATCATGCTGCTCTAGTAGCAGTGCTACTGCCTCCATTGCTATCATACTGCTCTGCTCTGTTATTAATAGTCGCAGTGTTACAGCAGTGCTACTGCATCGATGCTGGCATGCTGCTCTGCTACATGTAGTAGCAGTGCTACTGCACTGATACCGTCCATTTCTGTAATTCTGCTCTGCTAGCAGAACTGCTTGCATGAACCGCGCGCATCTGCTGCGGCTGCGCGCGGTTCATGCAACATTTCTAATGTTGTACCGGTTACGCTTACGCAGTACCGTACTGGTGTCTCATTCACGCTGTAAGGATCACGATTGACCTCATCGTCTTCCTGGCAATCCTTTATGATACAACCCATACTTCGTTTGTTGAGCGGTTTCGACAATGGTGACCTTCCCTGAGGCCGCGTCTTGGATGTCTTTAGGCCTCAATGAGGGCCTAGAACCGAGTTTGCTCGTTTAGGGTCCATCAAAAATATTACTTGAAGAGTACTATATTACTGAGCTGATGTTAGCATAGTATCACGCATATTGCTATACGGTACACTAGTGGTATCACTACTACCCCAATAATTCGGGTAGTAGTACTACCGATGTGTACTATTTCAGCAAGTACTACTAACCCCTGCGAGTGAGCATGGCCGCTGGGCGCGCTGTCCTCGAAGCCGAAGACCGGCGACGTCTTGAAGTCGACAGCCGCCGTCTTCTTGTCGCCCAGTGCCAGTTCCTTCTTGAACAGCAGCAGGAACCCCGTGTACGACGACGCGTTCTACACCGGGGCGGCCTCCTGCTGCTGCTGCAGCGATATGTAGGCCGTACTTGGACAGCAAGTCGTATGATAGTGGGTATGTATTCTGCCTAGCTTGTACGACTCGATGGGCAGATCGGCGAAACACCTTCTCGCCCTTGATGGCGGCGCACGCGTCCTCGGCACGCTTGTAGGCAACGGCCAAAGCTGAGTTGTCAACGAAGTGGTGCGCTCGGCGCTGATGACTACCCACTAGCGTAGCGTTTTGCATGCATGTATTAATCGGATGTTTCGTGGTGCGATGGTAGCCAGCGGGTGCGGAGTCGCCGTCTTACATGTTCGAGCAGCGCGCTGCCACTGCTGCAGCCGCTGTGCGAGAGCACAAAATTCTCTGAAATTTATTCCAGAGTATATCAGTGATCACATTTTCCGCTCACAAACTATATTTGTCTAAGATCTAAAAAGAGCACAATCAGCTCTCGCTCTAAAACTCACCTCAAAATTTAATAAGCCTCCAAGATCTAACAAAAATAAACGTCAATTTTCGCTTTTGGTCATACTCCTCTCATAAACCAACTTCAATTTGTAGACTCTAGAGATTTCGACACTAAAATGAAATTATCTCCCTTCAATAACTAAAATATATCTATAACTAATAAAAAATCTGGATGTTGCCTGTGGCGTGCTAGTTCAACATTCAGGCGACATCTCACAATTTCACTTTCAATTATGACAATAGGTCAGCCCGTTTGCGAGCTGCAAAAAAAACTTTCCAACGGACGCGTCAAGATGGCGAGACAGCAAGGTGAAGCGCACGCTCGTTTGCGTCGGTGCCTCCAACCCATCCCCCGTCGCTCCCCTGTCCCCGCCAAGTTGGTGGCAACGCACAGGTGAAGCCGCCCGGCGTCGTGGCCACGGCTGCTGCAACGCAGGCACCTACCGAAGGCTGCGGTCACCATCGCTGCAGCTCCGACGCGTGGGGTGGTGTCGCCCGGCAAGAAGACCACCACCAAGGCCATCAAGCCCAACGCGAACATGAACGTCAAGAGCACCACATCGTTGACGCTGAACGATGTGACTGCGGGCATCGTGCAGTGCGCGCGCTGGATCCGCAAGACGAACTTTGAGCGGCTCCAGAAGTTCTACAAATTCTTCGTCGCCAATGACAAAGCCCGGCGCGCGCCATCAACCGAACCTGCAGAGGCAGATGGCGAGGCAGGTGCAGCCGGACCGTTCCAGGAGGCCACGCAGCAGCTCGGCGGACAATACCTCAACAACGCGATCCGCATGCAGCTCAAGCACGCCGGCGGCGCGGCGAGTTGGGAGGCCAGCAAGGACAGGCCCGTGCTGCAGCCAAGAACACCACGCTGGGCCCATGGAGGCGCGCCTCCAGAAGATGAAGCAGATCCCGGCTTTCACGTCCGAAGACGTGTACGTGCACGAGGTGGTGCTCTATAGCTGGGTCAAGATGATGCGCGCCGGCTACATCGACTTCATCGCCACGTCCGTGTTAGCTGGCCATGCGCGCTGAGCTGGCCAGCGGCATGATCACCAAGACGTTGGGCTTCCTTGAGAGCCACATCATCTAAAATAAGAGACCTTACACAGTTGGCCCGACCCTCATTGTCGCCGATCTTGCAATCTTCGGCGTGTTGCTCGGCTTCAAGAAGGGTACACCCGGAACCACCATCGCAGACTCGTACACGAACTTGCAGCGTGTCTTCGAGCAGGTGAAGGAGCACCCGAAGGTGATCGTGTGGCACAGCCAGTAATCACTTTACGTGCATCAGGCACTCACCTAGCTTATAGACGAAAAAGTCAAAAATATATTTGATGCCAAGAATGCGACGAGCGTCTCCAACGCAACTCGCTCATTTTTCAATTTTAATCAATTTTAAATTTCAGAGCTCGCCCGGGCGCTTGCGCACGGCCTTGTCTGAGAACTGGCAAAAGCTCACTTCAAGAGCAATTGGTCATTTCTGTAATATCCATATGAGTGTTGCTCGTGTGAGTGAGCATCATGACCACCATTCCACTGAAGGTGTATTGAGTTACAAGCAACATCGCATTCTGTACTTAAATGACTGTATCCCATTGATATGGTTTTGCTTGTCAAGTGCTGCAATCATATGAAAATTCAGACCTCCGGGTGAGATCAATGGACGCCAGCCAAAAATGGCTTACTCGGGTGGCTTATCTGCAGTGATATGTCGGGGTCATAAGCCCGACGTAAATCCGCGGAGACGCGAAATCGGTCTCGATAAGTGACCCTACCCCTACATTTATGTCGTGTAGCCATAATAAAACTTTATCTTGCTATTTGTATAGTTTATTCCTACCATCATTCTCGAAGGTGTTTCCTTCACTCTGGCGACTTATCGCCTTGATTATATCTTCCTGCCGCCAACTTGAAGTTGCGCTCACTTTTGAATCGGGCGGCGAAGGCGCGAAGACCACCTCTGCACTCAAGGTATGCGTGGTTGCTATTGATGATCTCTTACTTTATGTAGCTGACCCGTACTCGTGTCATGCAGTGACATGGTGCGCCTCGCGCACTCCGCAGTCTATTGGCAGCATCGCTGCATCGAGGACTCGTCCAGCGACGAGAACACGCCGCCGAACGTCGCTGCGGCGTCGCACCACACCCGCAGCCGCCGAGCCAGCGGTGCAGACGGCGACTCCAGCGCGACGGGGACGGCGACGCCTCCGTGGCTGTCTCCGGAGCGGACCAAGCGTCGGTCGAAGAGCGCTACAAACCCGCCGCCGCCGAAGACACCACCACCACCGGAGACGCCGCCTCCTCCGACGGCGCGTGACTACGCCAGCCCGACGACCTCGTCTCCAGTGTTGCTGGAGACGCCACCGAGACCCCCGCCGCCCCCGAAGACGTCCAAGTCGAATCCTCCACGACGCCCAGGGCGCCAAGCACGCCGTGAAGCCGCAGCCCCGTACCAGCGCCCTCGCTCCCCGCCCCATCGTGCTATCCGTGCTTCCGCTGCAGTGGCCGCTGCAGTGACCGCTGCAGCGCAAGCGACGTCTCCGTCGACGGTGGATTTGGCGCCGCTGGCTCGGCGGCATGCGTCACGACCGGACGATATCTTCGCGCCAGCGCGCTGGCCGTACAGCGTGGCGCACTTGCGCGACAACTTCAACCCATTGGCCACGGTCTTCCCCGTGGTGCGCCACTTCGGGTCCTGCAACTGCTGGAACCCGTGCCGCGCCGGCTCCTGCCGCAACGCGCTGATGCACGTGTTCTGTAGCCCAAGCTGCTGCCCGTACTCGGGGAAGTGTGGCAACGGGCTAGAAGACTCGACCAAGGTTTTCCTTGGGCGCAACCAGCGCACGCGCGAGTTGGGAATTGTGGCGGGCGAGTTCATAGACGCTGGCGAGGTGCTCGGCCAGTACGTCGGGGAGATCGAGCACGTGAGCTCATCTCGAGCCACACGACCGCGCAACAAAGGCTACCGCCTCGTTTTGAAGCAGCGACCGGAGAGGCCGGCGACTGGAGTGTGCGCCGCGATCAATGCAGAGCGGATGGGGAGCCTCATGCGGTTCGTGAACCATTCCTGCCGCCCGGCGGCGGCGTTCGTCGAGCTGTCCAACGGCCGCCGTACGACCGTGGTGGTGGTGACTACGAGAAGCATCTACCGCGGCGAAGAGGTGACCGTTGACTACGGTGACGACCTCTGGTTTGTATGCCGCTGCGAGGTGCCTGAATGCCGCCACAGCAACATACAGGACGAGGAAGATCCATGAAGACCAAGGGCGCTACGTGTAGGTCACGATGTAGGTAACATGCATGATGAATGAATTCAATTTGGCTGTAATATGTGGGTTTGTTGTTGCTTTAGCTAAATTTCGACGTGAAGGGCGTGCGGTTTGGCGCCAAGGCGCATCCTCTGAGCGCCTTCGATATTTTGAACTGCGTTGGCGGCAATTCGCGCGCGCAGATTTCCCGCGTTGTAGGTTGAAGGGCGGTGGGTATTGCTTGTAGCCTGCATGCCATCATTGTAGGCTTCCCTCACTTTGCTATTTGCTATCTCCTGTCCAAGCGCAACCCCCCCCCCCGCTCCTTTCCTAGCACCATACCCCGTGCGTCATCCTTGCTCAAGCTTTCTTCGCTAGCTAGCTACTTACTTGGTGCTTTGTGTGTCTATAGATGGGCAAAAACTCCGGCAGTACGAACTACACGATGTTCGACATTGACCGCCTGCTTCACCTCGTCGAGCAAGCGCTGCCGCTGGGGCGAGACGAATGGGAGCGCCTTGCTGTGACGTACAACGCTGGCCGCGCCCGTGGAGCTCCGGAGCGTGACTTTGAGAGCCTACGACGAAAATTTAAGATGCTGTATAGTGCCCGCAAGCCGACGGGCATGCCGGAGATGCCGCCACACATCAGGCGCGCCAAGGATGCCAAACAGGCCATCGACGAGAAGGCCAACGTCATCGAGATCGATGACGAGGCCGACCGCGACCAGGGTTTCGTGGAGCCCGACTTCTCGTTCGAGGCCGACCCCGACGACGACTACTTCGAGGGCGGCGAAGGCGGTAACGGGCAGCATGGTGCCCAGGGTGGCGCCCAGGGTGGCGCCGGACACGACGAGCCCGCCGACACGGATGAGTCCGTGTCGACGGGCGAGTCCACGGGCTCAAGTGCCCCACCCAGCCGAGGCGAGTTCCAGGAGTTGATGGCGGCCCCTTTTACCGTCGATGAGCTTGGAAGCCGTGCCCAGACGCCGCGTCCTGCTCCGCTTCGAACACCTCAGAACGCGCGTCAACCTGGCGCTGGGGGGCCACCCAAGCCACGCAAGAGCTCTATCACCGTCGCTGCGAGCGACGGCAATCTCCCGATGGGGGCACCTGTCGACCAAGGCCGTGCACCGGCGAACCCGAAGAAGGACTCGAAGTACAAGACCTCCTCGAACCGCCTTGGCGGCACCGACTTGACCAGCTTCCGCGATACGGTCGGCGCCAAGCGCGCCTTCGAGGAGGACAAGGAGACGCTGGAGGCCAGCTTCGCGAAGGCCAAACGAATCAGGGCCATGAAGGCCACCACCTCCCTGAAGAACAAGTTGAACGGCCTCGAAAGCACCGCCAACACCATGGGCGGCAGCATCATGGAGACTATCTTGCTCCTACGTGAGGAGAATGAGAGGAAGGCCGAGGCACGGCGTGCTGACGAGGAGAAGCGGCGTAGCGAGGAGAGGGCGGAAGCCAAGGCTGAAGCAGAGGAGCGTCGCCACCGAGACAAAATGGAGATGGAAGAGCGCGCTCGACGCGATCGCGAGGAGGCGCGTGCGCGCACCCAGGAGTTGCTGCTCCTGATCGGCGCCTTGACGAAGAAGGACTAATGCAGCGACGGCGAGCGTGGACCAAGTAGCGAGGCGCTTTCATCTGCATTGTGTTAGTGTTGTACGTAGCTCTAAAGTCTCACAAATCAACTACTCATGCTCCGATTCTTTGCCATGTTAGACTCGATGTTGTAGTCTTAGCAAGCAAAGTGCTTTGATCAAACAACTCAACTACATGTATTGAAATTCATTACGAGGCACAAACTAGGTGCTCTGGCAGCTCCATCTCGCCTGCGAAGGTTGTGCGGATTTGAGAGATGCCTACCGTGCGTACACGGTAGTTAGCTAAGCGAAACATGTTGTTCAGGCGAAGCCCCCGAAGCACCGGGTCGTACGGAAGCGGTAGGTTCAGCCGGCTATATACTTTTTGAACACTTCCCATGCCCCACTCTGCCGCCTGCCTCACAGAGGTGATGGCGTTGTGGAGGGTCCTCGCCGAGCTCCGCAGCGACGGGTGCAGGCGCTCGATGTCGCCGTCCTTTAGCGGCGTTAGAATGCGGCCGATCATAGTGGTGGAGCAGGGGAACGCGGAGTCGGAGACGACGTTCTTGCGCGAGTCGGGGCAGTACACGGGGTCCAGCAACTTGTTCCTGAAGCCCAGCGACGTGTCCGAGTCGTTCCACGACCCCGGACAGTTGTGCTTACACCACACAATACATCCGTCTGCGGCGAAGCAGATCGTCCCGGTGACGAACACCGAGTGCAACCAGCCATTATACATGGCGTTCTGAAGATCGGCGTTCGAGGGCTGCTGGACCTACGTAGCGACAAGTTTTAGATTAACCTTCTTGCAATACAATTCACAGTCAAAATGAGCGTTGTGTTTACCTTAAAGTTTTTCCCATCGATGAACCCAAAGGTGTGCTTGAGCAGAGGCTCTCGAGCTTCGACGAGCTTCGCCAGCTCCACCTGGTGGCTCGGCGACGGCCACGAAATGCGCGCGGGGGAGTACTTCTCGAGCGTCTTGGACAGCGCTTCCTCCGCCCGCCGCAGGGTCCGCGCCAACGTGCTCGGAGGAACGGCGAACAGCATGCTCAAGCTGCTCAACTCCATCGAGCCTACATAAAAACACAGGACAAGCCCCAATACCTGGTGGTGGTATCGAAGCTTGAGCGGCCGGCCCCTCGAGCGAGCGCGGGGGATGTAGTAGTAGCTAGCGAATCGGCGGAGTAGCTGCCGAAATGAAGATCTACAGCATTAATGTACTGTTAATACACGTTCTTGAGGCAACACAGCAGCAGTGCAACGTACTTTGTGAGGCTGGTAGCGTTTAGGAAGTTGATGTCACTCCCGTATCTGAACAGCACCATCCACGCAGAGTCACAGGGCACGTCCAAGCATTGAGCCGTGAGGTAATGGCGGCTGCGCATCGCCACCTTCCATGCCTCCTCGACGAGGAGGCGGAAGACCTCACGGCGAGCCTCGTGCAGCGCCTCGCCTTGCCTCACGAAGGCGTCCGCCAGCACCAGCAGCACGTCCGAGTCCTCATCACTGGCCATCTAGACGGGGGGGGGGCTGCGCTCGACGAGCGCAAAAGTCAGAATGAGGAAATTTAGAAGAAATCCAGTGCTCGGTGTGTCCGAGATAAAGTGACGGGTACATTCCTAACTGTACCAATAACACGGTTGCCACCGCCTGATTCAGGACACTATCCATCGGACACAGGTAGGACTTTTAACACCTTTGTGGTAGAGATTTTTTGCGATAAAGCGACATATATCTTTTTTAAGTCGGTCTTAATCGCTGCAGATAAGCCGCCTGACTAAGCCATATTTGGCAGGCTTCCAATGTATTGTGGAAACCGACGATTATGTCCTATTTTTTTGCAAATCGATCGCTTTAAGCGCTTATTAAGCGGATGAACCCTTGTTTTGATATATATAAACAGGATGCCACTCCGATTTGGCGTCCCCCATCCCTGTTCATATATCGTGGATTGGCGTCCATATATACGCAAATCGCTCCGAATGCCCAGTATCAGGTGGGCATTCTGAGGGCAGCTTGTATATATAAACGGCGTCCCAAATCAACGTGGGCTGCGAACTCGAAGCTGTAGCATATATATACCCTAATGAGCACATATAATACTTATATATTCGTATATTATGCGCGGATCAACTTTTGAACGAGTAGTAGCTGCTTGTACTCGCAGTTCTGGCTGCTGCACCTCTGCGGCTATTTAATAAGCCCAGGGAGCAGAGCGTTCATTAGCATTTGGCCGAGATTTGCATATGGACGCTCTATCGCCAATCCTACGATTTAGTATTTTCTGCACCCCTGTTTATATGTTTTCTATCCCTCCTAATCAGCTTAACTGGACTGGACATCTTTGTCGGTTTTCACAATAACAACTCTGGATTAAAATCCAGAGAACTTAGACCCTGTGAAGACGATCACGTGGCCAAAATGAGACCGTGGAATAGGGGACCGTCAGTCTCAAACGTGACAACCTTGCTGTAAGTTAGGCTGTTAACCCGCGCCTGACATGAACGCGCCAAACCCGACCAACGCGCCTCTGGGCCTCCCCGTTAGCCTCGTGAACCCGGCAGCTGATGCTGGTATGCCTCGTGCCCTTTATACTGTAATCGCGTATCCACATCCAACAGTCCTGTTACTTTGCACTTATCTGTTTGATTGATTCGCCAGAAGCACCCGCCCTTGAGCCCCTAAGTGGAGACGCCGAAGCGCGGCGATTTACCGGTGGCCAAATGGACGACGCTGACTTAAGTTTCTTGTCGGAGCTGCTGTCTACAGAACCGAAGGCTCTCAGTCTCAGCATCAACCCCGTGGTAAATGCAGCGTTGTCGCCTTCATCTTCGATCCACAGTGCCGACAGCCATCACAGCGCCGACAGCACGTTGTCCCCAGAAGAGTTGCGGGACACACAGCGGAAGCGGAAGCAAGAGTCGTCCCCGGAGAATGCTCAGGTGGGCGACCGAGAGGAGAGACGCCGATTGCTCAGTGCTAAGAACGCACGCACTTATCGCTCTCGAAAAAAGGTATGCGCACCTTGATGTCCCTGCTTCACTGTAACATTGTAGTGTTAAACTGGCTGCTGTTCGTCTTGGTTTAGACTGAGCTGGTGACGTTGAGGGAGCAAGTGCATCGCTTCGAGGAGAAGCTGAAGGCGCTGCGTCTAAGGCATAACGTGTTAAGAGCTGATAGTGCGGTTGCATGCTGGGAGGAGAAGGCTATCGCACAGCGTCTTAAACGTCGTCAAGCGGAGGAGATCAATGAGCAGCTACAGCAGGCGTTGTTTGCTCACACCGGCTACGTGAAAAATCTCAAGTCCATCTTCACCGAGTCAGCACCTCCAAGCACGGCGCTCAACATGCGGGACTTTCTTCACAAGTACACTCACTTACGTAAAGACCCCCAGCTTCGTGCGCGTGACCTGGAAGCTGTCGGAACGGCTGCGAAACTTGATCGGGCTATGCAAGTTGTGCTGCGTGAAACTTCAACGATCCCAGCGTCAACATCTCCGGAGATATTGTTTCAAGAGCTTAACCTCGGCGCAGAAGGCCTCGGCAAGACGAGCACTGCTGTGTATGCGTTCAATACAAGGAATGCAAGCAATGCATTCGATGTGGCATGCAAGGCTATCCTGGGCACGTGCGGAGTTTGGCCTGATCACACCCGCGTGGAAACCTCCACCGAGTTTTTCGACGTGCCGCCAACGCAGTTCAACCTTCTCTACGGCATGACAAAGCACCGGTACGAGCACAATTCCACAAAAGTACAGGTTTGCACCGAGGCAAGGGATATTTACTACTCGCGGATGATCGGTTCATGCGGCGTGCTGGTCTGGGACTTCGTTGACGCTGACGATCTGTACCCGTTGAAGGGCAGCACGTTCATCAAGCGCAACACCGTCGGAGCGTAAGTTTTTGCCGTGCTATTTTTCATACGTTGATGGCTGTTAACTTCGTACGTGATGCATGACAGATTGGTGCTACGCCCCGAAGTGTGCCCAGACGACATGGAGCGAATGGTTTGCCGAAGTATTTGCACGGATATGCAAATTCTCGTGAACATGCCCAAACCGGCACTAAAAGTGGCCGAGTATGCTCGACTGGAGGACATGATGCTCTTCGAGACAATCAAGGAAGGGGCAACCGACTGGCAGGATGCGTGCACTGTTGCTGTGTGAGCAGCTATGATAACGTTAACGTTAACGTTGCCTGTAACCTGTAAATATAGAGGAAGCAAACCACAAAAATTAGCTGGCCGTGACTAAATCGTTGATTACCAAATCAAATTAATAGGCGGTACACTGTACCATAGTGCTAGGCGTCAATACTCTCTCATTTTGCATTGAGTTGTGCCGTGGACAAGCATGGCACGCCGTGAGTCGATGGTGGCGGCCGACGAGTCGGGCCGGAGTGGATGTTCGACAGGACTACAGATTTCGGGTGCTTCTGGCCTTATGACTCTCGACAGTGGTGCGGAAATGCAGTCTAAAGCGCCGATCTCCTGCTAAATGTATTGAACCTGACCATCTTTGTGCGCAGACTTCCTCGTGTCTGGGGATATAGAGCTGCAGGCTGGGGCTAGTACGCTGGAGGAAGAACCGCTGGAGCTCAGCGCCTGTGGGCTGGTGGCGCACGGCGGAGAGAGCGGAGGATGCGGCCAGGTGGACGACCTGGACATGAACTTCTTGTCGGACTTCCTGCAGCCGGAGCTTCTTCCCACGAGCAACGAGTCAGGGGACTCGTCACCCACCGCAGATAGCCTCAGCAGTGACGGAGCTGACAACAGCAGTAGCACGGAGGAGTCAAACGTAGGTGGGGGTGGAGCTGGAGCATCCAAGAGAGCGAAGAAGTCCCTGTCGTCGGTCTCCTCGTCAGCTTCGCTTGAGATCGTGGAAGCTAAACAAGAAGGACGACTGGTAGACCGCAAAGCCAGACGCCGAGCACAAGTTGCCAGCAGTGCACGTCGACTGCGGTGCCGAAAGAAGGTGGGCTGGTTAGATGTGTAGCTGACGCTTCTGGATGGCCTATTGACGCGTTGTGGCTTGTGCACGTGTCTCCTGTTTAGAACGAGATGGTGACACTGAAGGCTGAATCAACTTTCCTCGAGCAACAATTGAAAATTCTCCGTTCTAAACACAAGCAAATGCGTGCGAATAACGAGGTGGCGGCGTGGGAGGAGAGGGCCATTGCGCAGCGCTACAAGCGACGACAAGCTGAGATGATGAACGAAAAGCTACGTCAGGCGCTCTTCATGCAGAGTGGCTTTGTGCGCAATCTCAGGTCGATGTTCTCCGAAGCGATGCCTTGCAGCATCGAGCTGAATATGCGCAACTTTCTGCACACGCCCACGCGTTTGCTGAACGATCCGCACTCTCGAGTACGCAATTTGGAGCGAGTTTGCACCGATGCGAAGCTGGACATGGCCAAGCAGATCATTCTGGAGGAGACCGGGGGCATCAAACCATGGACGACACCTCACATTGCTTGTCAGCAGATTGATCTCGGACGCGACGGCTTCGGTATGACCACAGTTGCGGTCTACGCGCTGGAAACAAGGAACGCGTGCAAAACTTTCAAGGCTGCGTGCAGTGCTATCATGAACTGTACGGTGGTGTGGCCCAACTATACTCTTGTGACTTCCTCGC
Source organism: Phytophthora x cambivora (assembly GCA_033557925.1). Classification (NCBI taxonomy): domain Eukaryota; phylum Oomycota; class Peronosporomycetes; order Peronosporales; family Peronosporaceae; genus Phytophthora; species Phytophthora x cambivora. Next base: position 521,607 of record JAUCEB010000034.1, read on the forward strand.
TGAAGTCTGTCGATTTACCCCCGACCAAGCTCAACATTCGCTACGGAATGTCCCACAACATCTACCAGAGCGACGCCACAGGTGACCGCGTTTCTGTGGAGAGCCGCGAGATCTCGTATTGTCGCATGACTGAGAACTGCGGCATCTTCCTGTGGGATTATGTGGATGCTGACGATATGAACCCGCTGCAGAAGGACACGACGGCGATGCGATGCACCATTGGAGCGTAAGTGCTGTTGCGTTGCTTTGCCTCTTTGATCTGCGCTACTTATTTAAATATTGTTTCGGTTTGTGCTGCTGCAGAGTGTTGGTGCGGCCGGAGATCTGCATGGACGGCGTGGAGCGCATCGTTTGCCGCAACATTTGCACAAAGACGCACATGGTGGACTTCTCGGAGCTAACTCCGACCCTGGAACGCTTCTCAAAGTCGAGGCAACTGTGTGCTCGGATCTGCGGATCACTGGTGTACGAGAGCATCAAAAGTGAGGCTGCAACTCCGTAATTCGGACGCGGTGCCTGGGTCGGCGCCGTGTAAAGCTGTACTTAAAGTAATTGGTACCTACGTCTTGTTTTCTCTTGAACCTGCTCCAAATTTGACTACTGTAGCACTTCAGGTACTGTTCCATGCATTGGCCTTAGCTGTAGCTAACGTGGAAATCACTCATCGTGCGGTTTAGATGTGCAAATCAATCCCAGGACATCATCATTCGGCTCGATTGATTGCGTGGACCAAAATATGTCGACGCGATCGACGGTGGAAGAGCTGCGCGCCGGCGATCACTCTCCAAGTTGTAGACCAACGCCAAGGTATCACCCCGCGCTGCTTGACTAGCATGGTTTATCTCGAGAGCACTGGTTCGGCGGCGGACGCTGACTTCGACATGAATCTGCTATCCGAGTTCCTGTTCCAAGCTGACGGGATGCCCAAGCTGACGCTGGACAACGACTTCCAGGCGAGTGAAGCGGTGTCAATTGGCAGCACGGACAGTACCAGCAGCAGCGACGATGCGAGTGCATCACCTGGGTCACCAGTATTTGCTCCTGTGTTGCATTCGACGGCGAGGGGCAAAGCAATGGACCGCAAGGAGAAGCGTAGAGCCCAGGTGGCAGTGAGTGCGCGACGTCACCGCTACCGAAAGAAACACGAGATGCTGGATCTGAAGCAGGAGGTGGTCGATCTCACCGACCAGCTTCATTCATTGCGTGCCAAACACAAGCTACTGCGGCCTGATGGCGCTGTAGCTGACTCGGAAGAGCGCACCATGGCTGAGCAGCACAAGAGGCGCCAAGCAGAGAAGATGAACGAGCAACTACGACGTGCGCTGGTGATTCAGCGCCGCTTCTTCACTTCGATGCAAAGCTTCGTCTTGAACTCCCCCGAAACGAACGCTGAGCTTAACATGTGCAGTCTGCTGCACACATATACGCACCTGGGACGGACATCTCATTCGCGTCGACGTGACTACTTGGCGCTCTGCACGGACTCGAAGGCGGAATTGGCTGTCCAAATTCTTCTTCGTGAGACTGAAGGCATGAACTATGCTGGGCCACCCTCCATCGCCACGCGTCTTGTGCCTGTTCCAAACCCACAGCAGCAAGCTTTGACCACCGTCGCTACGTACGCTTTCGACTGTTTGGATCTCAAATCCGTGTTCATTTCGGCATGCAATGCAGTTCTGGGCTGTGGCACTGAATGGCCGGAACACACTGCAGTATCCCAAGTGGGTGAGGTTGTGGACAAGCCCCAAGGAGACATCAGCTATGCTAAGACGCACACGTGCTACCGAAGCACCGCCAGTGATCACCCCGTGACTGTTGAATCTCGCTCGCTCATGTTTTATCGCATGAGTGACAGCTACGGCATCTTGGTTTGGGACTTTGCGGATGAAGACGACTTGTATCCTGTCAAGCTCGAGACAAAAGTTAAGCGCGACATCATCGGAGCGTACGTTTCATGATACTTTTGTACTTGTACTGCATGCACTGCAATACGTGGCTAATTATTTTTTTGAACAGGGCTATGGTGCGTCGCGAGCTGTGCCATGATGGCGTGGAACGAGTAGTGTATCGCTCAATCTGCACAAAGCTGCAGTCATTCGCTCCTACTGCTGCAGCTCCGGAGCTCTCGCACTTCTTGGAGGTAGCTGAGGAAGGCGCCAAAGCTTGCGGCTTCTCCGTTTTCGATCATATTCGCGAGCACGCCTCACAGACCCGTATGATCAGTGTGTAAGAAGAACACGACAAAAAATAAATTCATACATTAGGGCTTATTATTCTCTGCACTTGGAAACACACAAGCTCTGCGACGTCACCCACGGACAGGTCTCGTTCGTCGTGAACAGGATCACACACTGGGCAAAACGATGCTTGGATACGCACATGGGTCTGTCTAGATCACACTACGACTTCGGCTTTGGGGATGCGATTCGGGTGAGTTTTGACCAACAAGTTCCATGCCGAGTTCTCAACGATGTCGGCGTTGCGGCAGAACACGGTCAAGAACGCCTCGTTCACTTTTCCGCGCGGATGCGTTAAGACGCCAACAGGCGGTGTGCTATGCGTGATGGACCGGAATGTGGTGCGCGCAGCTTGGTCCGGCGACCGTTCCGACTCCAAAATCATGCTGTATCACAAAAGTAGATCATCATAACTTTCTGTGAGTGGGGGTTGCAAGGAGCGCGTTTACAAGCACAGAAACAAACGTACCAGCCAACTTCGTCGTTGCGTAGTGTCGTCTCAGGGTCTTCATCTGCTGATCGAGGGTACAGATCATCATCCGTGATGGTCTCCCACGTGATCATGACATAATCGTCACGCACGTGTCGACGAACCAAGAAGTATGAGTGGAAGTACACCATGCGGCCCTTGTGATCGCGAAGCAGGGGCACGATTGTGCGTCCGTAGCGCGTGTTGGCGTCCAGCTCCATCAGCCGTTCACACGTCACGTGGCGTCGGAATCTCTCGGGCACATCAAACACAAAGTTCGAGAACGAGTTCCAGCAGGCCTCGCCCACCTCATGGTGGGTGAACCCGGAGACGAGACGACCGCGCACTTGCTTGATCTCCAGATCGGGTCCATTCGAGTTCAGCTTGATGTCCGTCAAAGGATACGACGTCCCCGAGCCAAACTCACTGCGGATGTACTGCTCTCCAATGGCCATGCGCTTGTCCGCAATACGAGTAAGCATCGTGGATCGCTCAAGCGTGTCCACAGGCAGACGGTGGTACCAGTGCTGGATGTGCGGCGGCATATCAATGAGCCCCATGCTCGAATTGGTGAGCACTCCTCCGCCCATGTCCTCGTCATCAACTTCGTCCACTTTCTTGCGTTTGCGGTGCTGCGTGATGACCTCCTGCTCGCGCTTGATGGTCGTCGGGGAGCTGGCTCCTTGGTGGTGGGTCATGATGGCCATCTGCTCCTGCAGCATCTGCACTTGCTCACGGAGCCTGGCGAGCTCCTCCTTCTGGCGGTTGCGGTGCTTCCTGGCGGACTTGGCCACTTGTGCGCGTCGTCGCAGCTTCTTCTCTTCCTCCGTGAGGCTCTTGACGGGGGCGTTCAGGATCTCCTCCGAGTCCTTCAAGCTGAAGGAGCCGCCGTCGCCATTGACGCTCGACGGTGGTGAGCACGCGGGTGAGTCCGACCTCGTGGAGCTGGGCGCAGACGCCACGCGTGGACGCGGACGCTGACGCGCCCCCGCTCTCGAGTTCTTCCTCGGTGACGCGCCGAAGAAGGTCTTGTGCTGCTTGGGGAGATCGCGGAAGGCCGACGGAGACAGCAGCGCGCTGTCCTGCGACTGCGGCAGGTTCAGCGGCTGGTGCAGCAGGCCGTCGTCGAAGGGTTTGAGCTGAAGATGCTGCGACGCTGAGTCGCTTTGGTGCGCGGGTAGAGCTTGCACGGTGGCGGCGAAGTCCAGGTCGGCGATGGAGGCGGGGTACACGCCCATGAAGAGCTCGTGGTCGGGCGAGTCCACCCCCTCTGCGTCCAGGAACGGGTACAGCTCGTCGTCCAGCGGCGGCGTGGGGTGGAACGCGTGCGTGAGCGGAGTCTCCATGACGGGGAGGGCTAGCAAGTAGCAGGAGATCTGAGCTGCGGCTGGTCTCTTGAGGACTGCGCACACGACTGTCACGCCCGCCGTCCGAGACGATTCGCGACCTAATTGGCGCTAGTTTGGGCGGGTTGGAATGAGGCGTTTTGGGCAGGTGACGATGATTGATACGACAGTTGGAGAGCGAGGTAGATGCTGCTGAAACTGAAGATGGATTTTAGAGCGGATATGGTGATTGTATAAGACTTATGTATTGCAAATGATGGTCAAATCGAACTGCTCTTAGTAGAAACGCCGTGTAACTATGAGTTTGAAGCCCAAAGTAAAAAAATCGAAGGGCCTCTCCGCAGAGATGTGCGGACTGAGGGAAGCGACTCGTTTTCCGCCCCGCTGTATTAGAGTTCATGCGACGCAGACAGCTTGACTGCAGCCGGCGGGGAAGTCTTTCGGAAAGAGATGGCAATGGTGAGCTGGAGCATTGCCGCAGCGGAGCTCGTCGAGCCAGTCGCACATGGCGCGAATGCGAGCAATCCGCTCTTGGCGCGCGTAAACAGCATGCGTCAGCTCATCGAGCGCGAAGCCGGGGCATATGTTCTTGACAAGTTGAAGTTGTTCAGATCCGGTTCAGCCCGCGAAGGCATTTCGCTAATGCGCACGCTGGCGCAGGTCTCCGGCTCCAGACTCGCTTCGCCGTTGCCTGCGTCTTTGCCCACTTTGCGCTTGTCGTTGCTCGGCGGGGCCGAACGCCGGCACGGAGACCGCAAGGTGGGCGATTCCGACGGTGATTGGGCGGCGTTAAAAACCGCATGTAATCGTGCATCGATTTCATCGACGGGGACGGGCACCGGGCTGCAGTTGGCCCCTTCAGTGAAGTCTGAACCACGTGGGCAGACAAAAGCTCAGAAACTCCGGTCTGATGGTCTGATGGAGCAGGGTTGGCGAGTCATGTCGCCGCAGTCTAGAGTGTAGTGGCAGCGAAGTCGCGCTGGCGAGCGTGGATGCAGTTGTGACTGCGGTGGACCAGGCAGCTTCAACGTGTTAAAGCAGGACAGCAAACGCAACGCAAGGTCTTCAACGTGTCTTCAGAACCTGAACTCTTCAGGTGTTAAACGTGCAGCCAGCGCGCAAGCGGCCAAGTCCCGATTACGCGCGCATGACCAGCACATGCAGTACAGTAGCAGAGAGTCTCAGTGAGACCGTCCTCCTCTTGTTCAGTCGCGTCCAGCCTGGCGCTTGGTCCAAGCCTTGACCCGAGTTTTGGTGGGCCGGATGCTGGTGGCTTCAAGTTGAAGCCGGCAGCAACAGTTGTCATTTGCTGCTGTCACTGCAGTGACGGACATGGATGGAAACCTATCAGCTCAGCGTCGTCAACTGATATCGGAGCTGATGATACAGTAATTCTTACGCGCTTTTAGCCTTGGGTGTTCCCCGCCTTGCTAGCACGACTTGGACGACACTTGCTAACACAACAGTCCCGATTGTCGCGGCGTACGTCGCGAAGATGAGGGGCTCACTTGGCAGGTGGCACGCTGTCAGTTCCGGTGGTCGCTTCATTCCAGCGCGGCCCGCTCGGGGCAGCCGTAGCAATGCGTAGCTTGGGTCTGGGCGCTGGCCCCACGAGAACGCGGGGATGGTGTACTCCATGGCCGCTGCGTCGGGGTGTTGGTACGCGCACCAGGCGTGCGTATGACCCGCGAGAACCAAGTTCGGCTGCACCTTGCCAAGCAGCTCCTTCGACAGCGCGCGCGAGAGCACGTGGTGGTGGATCTCGTACTTGAAGCCAGGGTGTTCGTACGTGACGTGGCCCGACTCGCGCAGTCGCTCGTCCCCGCACTGGAGGTCGTCCACGCGAAAGAGCGGCAAATGTGTGAGTAAAATGACACTGCCGCTCGTGCGCGCGCGCAGGTCGGCAAAGTTGACGCTCTCCACGAAGCTGCAGCAGCAAACAGCAGCAAACCCACATTAACACGAACATCTCAGCACCACGAGCACAGTAGTTTCGTACCTTCTCGCCTCCGTCTTCACCGCGTCACTCGCTACATCCGAGTCCAGCGCCATCGTGTTGAGACTCACAAAGGTGTGGCCCCCAATCTCGTCGATGCGGTTGGCAGCTCCAAACGTGACTTCGAAGCGCTTCAGGTCCTCAATCCGCATCTCCCGCCCGAACGACGCGTCATGGTTGCCGACCTACACACTCATCGTTAACACTCCACCATAACCATCACCAGCCTAATTGCCAGGCATTACCAAGTACAGCGTCTTCAACGGCAGGAAGCTGGCGAAGGCGCGGAAGAACCTGTCCGCATACTCGTCCCAGTGCGCGTCCGGCGTCCAGCGGCTGCCCTCGTCGAACTGGTCGCCCAGCACGAGCGCCACCTCCGGATTGTGCACGTCCACGGCCGCCCTGGCAGCCGCGCGCACCTGCCAGTCCACCCACAGCCGCTCGACGCGCGAGCGCCGCCTCCTGCCAAGCAGATGCACGTCCGTCACCACCAGCACCGTGAGCGCGTCTGCATCTGCATCTCCTGCCTTCTGCTGGATCTGCAACTCGCAGCGCCACGCCTGCAGGTAGAAGAAACCCGCTTGACACAGCAGCACCGCCGCCGCGAGCAGCGCCAGCTGCCAACGGGCCATAATTCGGTAATTGTGGCAAATGTATCTTATTTGTGGCGAGCTTGGTAAGATAGACATGATCAAAATCTGGATTTTAGATCTTATCAGATACCTGGTAAGATCTTTTGAATCGTCATAGAATCTGTGACGTTTCAAAGGATATGTGGACAGTTGAAGCGTCGTAGAAATGGCAGGACTCGAGGCGACCGGCGCGCTGGAGGAACTGTTGCGACAACAGCGCTCTCTCGTAGACCAGACGCTGTATCCACTGCTGGAGGACGCACCGGTACGTGGTCGTTTGTCTTGTACGTCGCGTACTGTGTTTTTTTTACGGACGCGATATTTGGAATTTGTTTTCTGTTTGTGGCAGCTCGGAGACCTGTTGCAGCATTTCCAGTCGACGCTGTTGGCGCTGCAGAGTCAGGAGCCGTCCTTCTGGCAGCTGCAAGTGGTGGAGTTCATCAGAGATTTTCTCAAGACGCGAGTGGGCGGCTGCGTGCGTGACGCGGTGAGATGTGCAGCTTCTGGGGAGCTGCAGGACCCTGAGCAGGTTGTTGCAAGCGTCAGGGCCCACGTGGAGTCGAGCAGCGAGCTGGAGGACGCCTTGAGACAACTGAGCAACGATGTGGAGCGAGAGGTGAACAAGTTGACGGAGCTGCTGAGTGCTGGAAAGGAGAACAGAAGGAGGTTTGAAGACACAGACGAACACTTTTTGGACCAATTCTGGAACAAGTTGCAGAAGCTGGCGGAGTTGCAGCCGAAATCAGATGAAGAGCGAGAAGCTGAGGAGGTTGACGAGTCGGAGAGCTGCTCGTTTGAGATCCTCACGTTCGACGATGATCTGAACGATGTTTCCAGGTCGGCAGTGAGGTGGGCGATTGATTGTGCAGATGAATTCGAGGAGTTTTATCGACTAATTGGCTGTGAACTGTGAATTGGGGTGGAAGTTTTCCTTGTATGGAGGATTTTCCCGGTACAATTATGCGGATGCAGAGTACGGATGCGCTGGAGCGTGCGACTGGACTGGACGAGTTGATGCAGGTAGGGATGCGGTCTGTTTGGGTTTATAAGTGCATTGGAGTTTTCACAGGTTTATTGTGTGGCCTGTGCAGATGCCCATTGTGGAGATCATCCACTCTGGACCAATATTTCCTGCTGCTTGTTCCGCAGTTGTTGGGTTATTCCTTGATATGGGTGATATCCGTGGAGTCATGTGCGACACGGCCGAGCGAGCTAAAAGGGTTATATTCGACCTGATGAACCAAGTTGAGGACGCTGCTCAGTTTCTTGAGCTGTATGGAGCTGTTCTTGAATTTATGGGATTAAACTTGGAGACCGGAAAGCTGTACCTGGATCGCCAGAGCATTTTTGACAGTAGCGATGCACACACTGTTGCCGTTTTGGATTGCTTTCGTGTACTGCACGCACTGATTTGCCGAGTTACGCGGCACTGGGTGTATTTTTCAGCTGATGCACTCGCTCGAATGATGTACTCGACATTCTACCTCTTGACAATGTACTCAAAGACAGAGACTGAAGTCGAAACAAAGCGTGTGAACCCTCTTCTGATGATTTCGTTGGTTGATGATTGCCCCATGCAGTGGTTTAGATTATGGCTACTCAATTGTCCAAGCACTCGACAACTTTTTATAGCAATGGAGGAGTCGGGATTTATTGCTGATTTACTCCAGTACATGTCTCGAGTTCGGCCTTTAGCTTTGCGAAGATTGTCGACCGGTTCAACCGATGCCATTGAAAAACGCGCTGTTCAAAGTGTAAGTTGGTTTACATGCTTTTCAGATGTCTCACTTCCAGTTAATTGTTTTTCTTTGGTTTTCTTATCGTCTGTACATTAGGCACTGATTATTTTATCATACATTTGCGAGTACCAAGAGGGTCGAGAGCTTTTAAGTCAGTGGAAGCGTGTAAATGCGCACGCCTTCATCAAACAGCGACATACATCGTGGGGGAGGCCAGCTCTGGAGACCATTCCCGCCGAAAATGACTCACTATTTCGCTCAGTGCAACCTGAAACAATTTGTCAGGACCAACAAGAGGAATTAGACGCTGACTACGAGCACCTCGGAGCGGCTGCTGTCGATGCACTCATCCTGTCAATCGCATCGGTACTAGCGCATTTCCCCTCAATGTGATTTATATGTCAACATTTATTCAAATGACGTGGTTTTGCTGCAGGTGATCGTAACGCTACCCATACATTCGCAAGAGATCGTTTACGTCCCATACGATGAGAAATGGACAAAGGCTATCTCTAATAGTGCTGCCACATATCTTCATGCTGCACATGGCGGTGATCTAACTGCAGTGCTTGTAAAGGTACGCTGCCACTATGATTTCGTTGGCTATATTTTTCCTCGATGAGATGTTAACTGAATGCTTTCTCGCAGATCATTGATTCTGGTTGGACGCACTCTTTGTCTAGCGACTATTCCACTACAGAACTTGAAGAGAAGAATCCATGGTTCCCGTTTAGGCAACCGAAAGGTGCGACTGAAGTATGTCAGTTGGTGGTTGGCAGCGTGCCAAAGAGAAATCGGAGTGGTGCTCTTAGCAATCTATCGGTTCAATGGGTTGGACTGGTAATCCTACTCATGATCCTGCAGAGCAAGACTATGACCGATTCCAAAACTTGTACGCCTAGTGCTAAGCTCATCTTTGAGTCATGCAAGCGCGTCTTGCAATCCTGGGGGAAGGAAACGTGGTCTCCGACTGAAAGGCTGGTTTGTGGGAGTTATCACAGCAAACTATTGGAATTAATCGCGGATTTAACATCAATTCCACAGGCATTCAGAGTAGCGCACGAAGTTGGAGTTGTCGACGAACTCGGAAAAACTTGCAACGTATTACCAGCACAAGATCACGAGCAACTCTTACGGCACTATAGTGGTCATATCGTCGGTGCACTGTGTCATTCGGTGACTGGAATTCGCTATGTGCATGATACACCAATATTGAACATGTACTTGCTCGACGTGAACGACCAATGGCGGGAGTTTGCAACGGGAAAACTTCGGGAACTGCTGTGCTGCTTAGCTGCTCCAGCATCTGCGAAGGCATTTTTCAGGCTCGATGGCGTTCAAACGACTATATTTCGAGTCATCGCGCAATTTCAAGAGAGTGCTGACTTCACAGTGGCAATAAACAGCCCCGAGCATGAATGTCCTCTCCAGCTAACTCATCTGGTTGGGCGCTTGCGTCTATTGCAGTGCTGTCTGAGTACGCAGTATGCATCGTCAGTATTGCTTGTAACTGAGACTGATTGGAGTCCGTTGGTTCAATTCATTGCAAAGACTCTTACAAGCCACGTGAAAGGAGACTGTATGAGGTCATGCCATGCTGAAGATACCTGCTGTGTGGCATTTCTGCTGGTTCTCTCGCTTGTTTCAAGTGTACCAGCGTTGCTTAACTGTAGTGGTTTTCTGGCAGATCTCCAGCTTTTAAACCTTGATGCAAAGAGTTCACAGCAACGTAATGTGCTGTGTAGTGATAGTGAGCTCCTGGGCTCGTGTTCGCTGCTTGAGAAGCAGCTTCGCTACGCTTTCGAGTTCGTTGGAGGCTCTAATGAAAGGATCCTTCGGTGCGAGCTTTACGCCTTCGATGGACATTCCCGAGAGAATGGCAGTTCTGATACAACTCACGTCAAAGAACCTGTTATTAAAGAGGCTTCTAACTTCATCATCACGCTGCAAAATAAAATACTTCAAGCTCTTCAAGATGGCATCAAGACCGGCTCGTCCGTGCCCATGGATTTCGTACTGATCTCTCAAGCTTCGTGGGAGATGATTAATGATCTGGAAACCAAATCCGTGGTATCGACTTCTTTCGGTCCTCACAGATCAGCGGCTTCATTCACCGAGGTCTTCGCAAAACTCATGTACAACCTCGTTACGAGCAACCGCAGCCGTGTAGAGATGTCAGCCAACTCTACTGACGTTGGGGGGCTGGACGCTGAGGCTGTCACCTGCTCAGGACAAGATTTTGCGGAATTCTTTCCGACGGATTCGGAGCGGAAACTTATGAATCGACTCTACAAGAATTATGCAAGTGGTCTATCACTAGATTCTTCACCCACCTTGCTGCACTGTATCGTCAAAAAGTTTGGCAGAGGGGCCATGGACTGCTTTCCGGTTACAATGTTGATGATATTGTATCCGACTTACGGGGAAGCTGATATCCTGCGGTTCCTATCGCACTGTCTTACGAGTTCATCAGGTTGCTTTCTCTGGCCAAGAAGCGCTGCTACGCGTGGCAATGAAGTCGATGGGGGAAATATAGTATCACCAGCGATGCTGATTGCTGAAGGAGTCGAGATCATCATGGAACGAGAGTTTCCACTGGTACGTTTGCACTATCAGCACATATGCAAATGTTCCTGAGACTAATTATCATCTGTTCGTGGCGCGCGCACAGGTCTTACGGGCTATTGATCAATGTCAGTGCTCACTTTTGAGTCTCGTGCTGCGTTGGCACAGCCAAAGTTTTTGGAACTATTTCGACTGGGAAAATATCGTAATCTACACCTATTTCAGCATTCTGTATGGACCCGAGTTCCAGGTAAGTAGGATCGAAGCATGAGTTTGAAGCGGTGATGCTAACAGTGTCGACTACCGGCTTCTTACTTGCAGGTGTACATTATCGTCGCGATCTTGAAGCATTTAGAGCCAACGATGCGGGATCTGACGGCAAGCCACAACACGCAAAGCCTCTTGCCTTTCCTCACGCTCATTCAAGAGCCTATTCGGAACTTTCGTTTTGGTCAGTGGCGAGCACTGCTGCTTCGTCTTCGAAGCGAGTACAATGAGGAGGTGAGAGCCATCTTGCTTTCACGCAGAACAGAGCAAGCACACACATAGCAAATGGCGATCAGAATTCGGTTGGTGAACGAACGAAACCCAGTTCACACGATCATACTGGTAAATTGTATTTGCGTGATTTAAGAAGTGGTGCAATCCTACACGAAGTTCAAACCGATTGACTGTCATGATCGCCGAGTTCTGTCAGTACACGATTGGAAACACAACTCGTAACACACTCCCACCTTCACGACCACAGCAGCTCATGACGAAAACAGTCGTCTTTGTTGGATTTGGTAACGTGAACTCCACCATGGCCGAGCTCGCTTTCAGGCCGTCTATCGTGTCACTTTGAGCAACTCCACAGCTCTGTCCGCCGCTGTCGCCAAGCTTGGACATCTGGAAAGGGAGCAAGTGTCGAAGTTGAAGTGGAGCGAAGTGACTTCGTGTCTGTCTCCATCCCATTGAAGAATGGCTTTTAACGAAAGGGTTAAAACCCAGTCAAGGCGTTTGCTGGGAAGATTGTCATCGATACGATGGACTATTACCCAGAACGGGACGTCTCCATTGAGTAACTCAAAAATGTCATCTACACGGCAAGTGAAATCGTTTAGCGTAACTCGGAAGGTTCCACCTTGATCAGTTCCACTTTCGCTAGCCTCGAGCGATGGACACTCCCCATTGCGCGTGATAACAGCAATGCTAAGGAGGAAGTGAGTGCGTTTATCGACTGCGGGTCTCTCAGAGAGAGCTGGCGTATCTAACAGAGCACCCCACTCTACTGCACCCCATGCATCGGCAAGCTATCAACACTTCACGAGCTGTTTGTGTGAGCGAAGCGAGATAACTCGCAGATAGTCATGGCGGCAGATATCCGCTGTTTTTCCATGAGCAATGACTTCGATGGTCGTTGGCTGAAGGAGCTGCTCGAACACCTGAGCCTTGATTTCGGGACGCGAATTTTGATAATCGAAGTAGTGGAAACACTTAAATCCCAACATGAAAAGTTTAGGTCATTGACAATAGGTGGCCGCTCAGCGTCGAGTTAGATTCTTCGCTTGCGGCCGAAGTGGATATTCTTGGGAATACGTAGCTCACGCATGTTTTTCTCTAACTCGGCCATTTCGACATCGGTGCCTTCACTGCGTGCGGTCTCGATCTTGAAATCCTCGCTGGAGCTCTGCGCAGCAGCTCCTGCGTCTACTTGCATGTCAGACTCTCCCTGCTTAGCCTGTTCCAAGAGCTTTTTCTTCTTTTGTTGTCGTCTCCTTTTACGTGCCTCACGTTTCTTTATGGTTTCAGCATCCACATCGGATGGATCATCACGCTTGACACCCACGTTTTCTTTGCCCGTCTTCACATTTGTCTTCTGCTTGCGACGCTGGTGAAACGAAAACGATTCTGGATACTGATGCACTTTGATCAAGTGACGGGTCCGCTTGTCATCGTGCTGGAATGACTCTGGACAGCCATCAACCAAGCACACGTACATCGGCTTCTTCTTCGACAATATCTTGAAGAAAGCATCATGGGTTTCACTACCCAACGTTCACCAGAGGTTAGCTCATATCACGAACGAAATACCTACTGCAATGAACCCCACCTGATATGAATGTCCAGCAGACGAAGACTAAGAAACGATCGCGAGCATTCCCGACAAATGTTGCGGTGCACCCTGTACAGAAACCAACAACAACCTAAAAAGTTTAGTTTTCACTCCTAGCAATGTGTAAATTACTGCTGGGCTCGTACATGTCGTAGTGCTCCTCATACGCCGCAACGGATTGGAAGTTGACGTTGCAGTTGGACAGGCGACATGTTATAGCGGGAGATTGATTCATTTCCTCATTGACAGCTTCTTCTAGCTGTACCATCGACCTGTATTATCAAAACTCACAAAACGCATAAGCCAATATTCGGGAACTTGAGAATTGCAGTTTTCGTACCCTGGAACTTGGTAATACTTGGCCGCCCACAGGCGCGTGCCAGCGTCGAATAACGGGTGCTCGGGCGAGTACTTGCGCATGCACTTGCCACCCGGAAGCTCCCGGATCTGCTCCATCCTCTCACGGTTACGGTAGGAGGAAGTCGCGATTCAAGGAACGAGAAAGTATAGTTTTTGAGATACGGTATGAAGTTACATAGTGTGCACGGGTTTTAACTCAAAAGTTGTCCAAACTCAAAAGTTTTGAGTTTGAACTGAGCTTACAGTACCTTATTTTTTGCGTATTGTTCACGCACTGAGGTGCTACGGCGCATTCCAGTTGTCAACTGTCCTTTTCGGGCTCTTCACCGCCGTCCGAAGGATTTTCAGTATGGTCGTGGGCTGATTCATTTTCTTGAGGCTCAGGGGCAGGGGCCTTGTCTTCGAGAGCCATCGCCTCCATCATGAGCCGACACGCCTCCTGCTTCACGCACTCGCTGACTTCACATACCAATCGAATTGGTGCACTGTTCAAAGGGAGGGTTCAAGCAGTTAGAAGAGGGTTCGATGCTGCGTTCACTCTGAACGCACGACTTACCGACAATACGGGCACTCTCTGCGCGACAACAAACGGAGGCACGGGTCGCACATGTAGTGCGAACATTTCAGCACCATGACCTTGAGCTGCGTGAGGTCCAACCAGCAAACGCTGTGCACAAACCCAAGCAGGTCAATCAACGAGAAAAATGCTACAGCTCAACCACAGTCGAAGCAACTTACCCGCACTCCATGCGATCGCCGGCCATCCGCTCCGACAGACCACCGGCTACAGGGAACCGGACTTGAAATTCCGCCGAAGGCTTGTCGTAGAGCATGAACAGTGGTGCTGCGTATGGGATTTTGGACCGATTGTTAGCCACGAAGCTCGTCGATGCACTTCCAGGAGACAGCGACTTACTCAGGCATTTGGTAGCAGCAGGCATGGGAATCGCAAGCCACGGGCTTTTCTTACTGGAAGCCCCCTCAAGCGATCTCCCAAGCCATTCACTGATGAGGTATTCACCATACGTTCCAAGGAAACTCTCGATAGCAGACATTGGATCAGGATCTGTCGATACTGCGTCGACGTCACCTTCATTGCAACGCCAATGTTTGGCAACCGGGTCATCCAGCGACCACCCACGGCTTTGTGGATTTTCCGGGCGTTCACCAGTGAAACCATGGGCTGACCCAAACATCCACTTGCGGAGGGCGATGCTGTACGCTGTCTTGAGAGACTGGGACAGCACGAAGATACTGTCACCGTACCGAGCAAACAGTATGAACGACAGATTCGAAGTACAAGATGCCGTCGTAGCATGCAGCGCAGTTTTCGCGCGTCGAATCACTTCCGCTGGAGCAAATGGAGAGAGATCCAGCAGCCGGAGAAAAAGCGCGTCAAAGTCCGTCGAGCTCACTGTCGCTTTGTATCCTGAGCGCTGCAGACTACGTAGTGGGTCCACTCGAATGCGGAAGTTCTGGCGTGAAGGGGTCCACGCATGAATAACACGGTCATGACCACAGTACAAAGCGTAGGTCTGCTTCTGAGAACGCCCTTGAACTAGTTGGACGACGTCGCCCACGGCAAATCCTTGTAGACCTTCGGTACACTGGTTGGGCAGATCGAAAGCTTTTTTATCGTCTTCGGCAGCTTCGACGGGCTCTCGAGCAACCTGCATTATTGCTGCCTCTCGACCGTGTCTGCGGCTTCCCAGGAAGTTCCAGAACTGAGAGCTGTTCCAACAAACAACTCATGCGATGGTCTTTCTCAAGAAAAAATGCAACCCGTTAGGCAGAGGAGCCTTCAGTTTGATGTATAGAATTTGACTTCGGGTTGGATGCACTTTTGAGGAGATACTGCGAATATTGGATACCCGGCCCGTATAGTGAGGCGTGTTTAGTGTGTGTTTTGGCCGCAGATTAATCTAAGTTTAGTGACCCCAAACTTTTCTGGGCCCGCCTGGCATAGTTCTTCGAACTGCGAATTAAAAATCGTAAAAACCTGTGAGAAATCCACAACATTGAGGCCAGGCCGTAGTGAGCATTCCAGCGAAGCCGCAACTCTTAGCTAGTTTTTCTACTGCGTGGAACTGCGAAGCCGCAACTCTTAGTTAGTTTTTCTACTGCGTGGAACTGCCCCCACCTCATCAGAGCCCACGCGGTTTTATTTTTTTTCTATCGCGTGCTCGTCGGGTAATTCTATCGCACGATGCATTTGATGTCAATATCGCACGCTCCGAGTCCTTCGGCTTCTACACGGAGCGAACCTGTCGCTCGACCAGGGTGGTGAAAGCTGAGGGCGACAGTGACAATCGCAGCCAAGCCTGGAGCTAGACGTGCAGATTCGCGCTGGTAGCTGGCTTCAGCGATACTAGCCTCGAAACCTGCACAAGTGGCAGCCACCCGATTAACACGGAAGCGTTCCTGTCGGGAACCCACGTTCCGAACTCGCACGGGGAACAGGTACACTTGACCAGTCTGCAAGGTGCCCAATGCGAGCATCGGAGGTGACACCTCCATGACAAAATGCTGTGTCGTCGAGGAGACGACGGGAAGCAGCGAAGATGGTGTTATGCTTGCGAGAGAAACCCCGGCATTTTTCTGCTGGATTGCAGGGGTTGTCTCGAAAGATGTTGCGGTTTGGTTTCGATCGCACTCATCCTTCAGTTCCCACGAAATGTCCGCGTATGGAGCAAGAGAAAGCATTTCAGCTCCATCCGTACACGCTCCGCTGCTCGGTGGAGTAGAAACGCTCTCACTGTTCGGTTTGGTAGACAAACTGGAGGCTCTTTTCAAAGGTGAGCAGGGGGGTGTACGCGACTTGGGGGTGCTCACTGCCAGTCGCGAGAGAGCTGCCAACGTTTTCTCGTCTGCCAAATCCACGCCGATTCCCTTCCGAGCTGACTCGCGCGCTGAAAAGGCCGACAAGGAAGATGGTGTCTCAGGTCTGAACGACGTAGCTGGTGAACGGCATGACAGTGGAAGTATTGGCGGCCTATGGGGTCGTGGTGACGGTAGCGCAGGGAGAACCGGAGTTCTCGTGGTTAGTCTGTATTCTGGGCCGATAAGCGCTTGGATGCCGAATTCAGTGAGAACCCAGCAGGCTTTCATGGTAGACGTGAAAGCCTTTCGCCATAAAGCTCCGTCCTTCGACAGCAGGTTGTTGTTACTACTGCTGCCGTTCTTGGATGGCGATTCCTGGAGGCCAATCGACCCGGATGAAGACGAAAACAGACCTATAGTTGAGAGATTGGAAGTCGGAGATGCCAGGATGGACCGATGTCGATTCAGATTGCCAAAATCGCGGGAGTACTGTTTCTTGAAGTCGTTGACCTCTTGCGGGTTGTGGCGTGTGATGAAATCACGACCACCCACGAACTTGCTCTTGTTGGAGAGAGACCTGCAGCTGTACGGCTGCATGATTTTGTAGTCGTCGTAGTCCGGAATAGCCATGACCAGGAGAGCGTTCTTCGGAACAAGCACCGTGGACTTGCGCGTTTGCCTCGCAATTTGCTCCGTGATGCTCATCTCAGCTTTAACGGGTGGAGTTATACGGCCACCTGAGCGAGACGGCGGTGGGAATGGCGTCGAAGGACTGAGCAGCATCGATCTTGTGGACGATTTCCGGTGAGCAGGCAGCGGCAACGCAGCGCTGCTACTGCTGTTGTTCGTGGGAGAACCCAACGGATCCCTGGCCTCTCGAATAGCCCCAGTTGATGACATTCTTGATGGTGGTGCTACCGAGGGGGAGGAAGACCGTTCCGCCATGCTGATGCCGGGAGAAGGCAAATGGTGCACCCGCCTTTAGGTGGAGGCCATTTGAAAAGTGTGCGACGGGCGATGCAGCGGACTCACGAGCGCGAATAGATGGCGCCTTGTCCGTATAAATAGGTGACGGCCCACTGTCGCTGCAGGGACCACTCGGGAAGAAACCACAAGCGCATTCACTTTTTGATCGAGCTCTGTCGTCCGAGTCGTATCCTGGATAAGGCATTTGATTCAAACGCCTTGTCCATCGTCACAAATACACCTGGCACAATCACTTCGTGGCATACCTGCACTCAGAGAAGTTGAAGTGACAGTGCAGTGCACTTCAACTTCGACCGCTCTGCAATTGGCCCATCATTTCCACCAATCTTGTGCCATCACTCACCTCATTGGTCAAAATGGCGAGTGCCCCCCTCGAAGCTCCACGTATAGGGGGCCGCGTTGTTGTAAGATAAGGAAAGGATTCCTCGCGAAAAATGGTGAGTCTCAAGCGCTAGCTTCGGGGCTGTCTATCCATGGCTTCGGCAGCCTTCCAGCCACCAGCTTACTCCCCCGACACACTTCCATCTCTTCTCTCTCCGTATACATTGGGCCTATGCGCTAACTCTCTCTGGGGACGTCACCGTGTCTCGTTGAACGTTGACGTAGGTGGTGCTCTCGGCCGCCTTGTTGACCCGAAATGGCAAAGGTGCGACGCTCCTGGCAGTGTCTGGTATCCTGATAGTATGTCCCTTATACTGACAGTGTCTCTGTATTGTGCGCGCAGTGCTCGTGGCGCGCCAGTTCGTGGAGATCACCCGGATCCGCCTCGAGGTGGGTGACAAGTGGGATTTGTGGCGGATGACTGGGTGATTAATGGGTTTTATTGCCTGTCGAGCAGGGTCTGCTAGCCGCGTTCCCCAAGCTGCTGTCCAGCGGCTCGCGCGAGCACACGTTCATTGACACGGAGAGCGTGCGCTACGTGTACCAGCCGCTCGAGAGCTTCTTCGTGCTCATCATCACCAACAAGACGAGCAACATCGTGGAGGACCTGCACACCATCCAGGTGCTGGCCAAGCTCGTGCCCGACATCTGCGCGCCGCTGAGCGAGGCGTCCATCCGCGACAAGCAGTTCGAGCTGGTCTTCGGCTTCGATGAGCTCATGACGGCCGGCGGCCACTCGGAGAACATCAACGTCTCGCAGATCCGCGTCAACATGGAGATGGAGAGCCACGAGGAGAAGCTGCACAACATGATCCTCGAGAGCAAGCGCGCGGCCGCCAAGGACGACATGAAGCGCCACACGGCACGGATTAAGGAGGAGCAGCGTGAGCGCGCGCGACTGGAGCGCGCAGGCATGGGCGGCAGCGGATTTGGAGCGCAGAACTCGTTCGGCAGCTCCTTTAGCAACGCGTTTAAGTCTCCGCGTAGTGGCGGCAGCAGTGACAGCTTCATGAACAGCCCCAGTTCGCCGGCTGCGACGTCGCCGACGTCGTACAACAGTCGTCCGGAGCCTGTGGTGTCGAAGGCTGCTGGTATGAAGCTGGGCAGCTCCAGCAGTGGTAAGGGCATGGGCCTCGGTGGCGGCGGCAAGTCGTTCATGGATGCCATGGCGGCGGAGGATGGATTGAAGGAGATCCCGCCTATGAGCGCGGCTGTTGAGACAGTGCAAAAGCCTGAGGTGGCTGCTGCGGTCAGCCACGACCCGATTGGCGCCGTGGTGGAGGAGAAAATGACGGTTGTGCTCACCCGCGACGGTGCACTAGAGCAGCTCGAGGTGAAGGGCAGCATGTACGTGTCAGTGAACGACCCGAGCGCTGGCTGCTGCCGCCTGAAGCTGCGTACTGGTGGCGCGGAGGGTATCTCCTTCCAGACGCACCCCAAAGTGGACAAGAGACTTTATGACAGCGAATCAGTACTTGCCCTGCGGGATCCGACGAAGCCTTTCCCGACTTCCCGTGTGGCATTCTTGCGATGGAGCTTGAAGACACAAGACGAGTTGATGCTGCCGATGAACATCACGTGCTGGCCCGAGGAGGAAGGCAACGGAAAGATGAACGTGAGTGTCGAGTATTCGTTGGATCGCGACATGGTGCTGGACAACGTGAACGTCGTAATTCCGCTCGGTGGCCACGACGCACCGTCTGTGGCCAACGTGGACGGACAGTACCAGCACAACTCGGCCGAAGGCTCGCTCCTATGGCATCACGACCAGATCAGTTCTGCGTACGTACCTTGCCCTTTGTTGTGATATTATCATTCATGCAACTAACACTTTTTTTCTTGGTTTAGCAACAACTCGGGCACGTTGGAGTTTTCGGTTCGCGGTAGCGACATGGATGCGTTCTTCCCCATCTCCGTCTCGTTCTTTTCGCGCAGCGTGTATAGCGACGTGCAGGTGGAGGCTGTTCAGAAGGTCGAGGACGGTTCGCCGATTGCGTTTGGGTTCGAGAAGCTGCTCTCCACGGACTCGTACCAGATTGTTTAGAAATACTCCGCCAAGCACAAGCAGGATCTGGCCGAAGAGTTGTCGCGCGCGTAGCCTCCTGCTCCCCTGTCAGGTTTCCTATCAACACGTAGGCGCTCGAGTCAATCCACTCGAATCGCGCGTTGCTTGTCCCCATCGTGTGGCCTTAAACCAGAAACAGATACAAAATCAAAGCGAGCGTGTGTGTTTTTATGGAGTGACAGAGGCTACTGCCTCGGCGTCTATGGGGCGGCGCTCGGTCGGTAGATCTGTGGTTGCAAGCCCTTCAGGAGATCCTCGGTCTTGCTACTCATGCAGCGTTCCATCAGCTTCTTGACGTGGTCACAGTCTCGAATGCTCTTGTTCTGGGTCTGCACTGACTCGACACAGGTCGTCCACGCGGTCGTCGCCTTCTCGCACAGCGCGCCACCGGCACAGGTAATGAACTCGGCATAAAGCTGGCTCGCGTCTGGCAGCGTGGCTGGATCAACGCCCGCGTCTTCGGCGTCGCCCCTCTCGCGCATGGCGTTGAACCGGCTGTCACATGACCGCAGATTGCGGTACATGCCACTGAGGTGCCGGTTGGTCTCCAGCGCAAGAACATCCTCCTCTTTAGCGTCTCCATCCCATATCGCCTGCATAACACACAGGACAAAGTAGTTAGCGCGGGAAAATGAGCGTTTTGACACTCCTGGGAAGAGTTAAAGGATGAAAAACACGGGAGGAGATACAAGAGATGCATGGTTACATGCATGCAGCAGTTGCAGGGCAGGAAAGTACCTGGATGAAGCGCACGGTGGAGAAGCATGAAGGCAAGTCGTCCATGCTTCTGCTGCTGGAGTGATTTCGAAATGAATAGAAAAAATGGTGTTTCAAACATAAAGTGAGACTGACGTAAATCTGCGACGTGTGACGCGTAAGTTGCAGTTTTTGGGATGATCTGCATCTCTACATGACGCTTCTGGATGACTGGGCGTGGCGGGGGATGCGCGGACCTTGGCTGACGTCGTTGTCGCTGTCGTTGTCGTTGTCGTTGTCGTCCACGTCGTAGTCCTCGTCATCGGCGAAGTTGTTGATGGTGACGCGCGTCGCCTGCTCGAGACTGCTGATGTTCATATACGGCTGACGAGCTCGTCGGAACACGCGACGGTAGAGATACGCCAAGGTGAGCACGATGATCATCGCGCAGGAACTCATGATGAGGTATCCAAACTGCAGCAGCGAAGATGGAGTGCTGTCGTCCAAACTTGAACCATTCGCAGCCAGAGCTGTGGCGTCTTCAGTCATAACATTGGTAGAAGTGGCGCCCTGGTCATCGGAGGAGGCCTTTATCTCATCGTCCAGCGTAGTTTCCTGGTTGTCTTCACTGTCTTCGCTTTCCTTGTCGTCTGATTCAGACTCGGAATCGTCCTCATCAGTAGATTTGGTTTCGGCCGTATCAGCGCCAGAAGCCTCTTCGCTGGAGTCTTCGCTTTCTTCACTTTCGTCTTCGTTCGATGAAGATAGGTCCTTTGTTCGCTCTTCGCCAATAGTTGGTGGATCTGTGCTATCCTCGCTTTCCTCGCTATCGCTCTGGCTTGACGCGCTCTGAGCAGATGCTGCTGTTTCCTGCGACTTGGTAGGATTCGTTGCTAGTTTCTTGGCGGCGTCGACGGTGATGATCTGAGAAAGCAGTCCATGTCAGCACATTCATATTCATGAGCAAGTCCCAAATTCTACGTACCGGTGACGTCCAATCAAGAGAACCCTTCACTCGGTGACCATTCCACTCGAAGTTCCAATCGGGGTTCGTTCGAGCATTCACCAAATGCGACTGTGGTGGAACGTGCGGTGACGGAGAATCATCGCCAGTACCTTGCCCTTTCCAATCCTTAAATACAAAGCGCCATAACATCAGCACGCACTGCCTTAGAGAAAAGAAACATAAGGTAGCTTACCTGGTCTACTGTTGCCACGGCTCGAATGTACAGCTTGTTTGAGGTGACATTTTGAAGATTGAGACACGTTACAAACAGCGACGTCCCCATTGTATCGACGTTTGCAGCCGTGGCTTCAGAGGAATCCGATGCAAACTCATAAAATCGGCGAGTGGTGCCTTGTTGGGTTGTGGTCTCCATCAAAATGCTTTCATCTTCAAACTTTGGGCTGGACGACACTTGGATATGTGTGCTATCAACGGTGAGTGCTCCAAGTACCTCCCACGCAATTTGAAGTTTGGAGTGTGCTGCGTCGGTAACACTGCAATCCGAGACATTGCACGTTGCAACCTCATTGTGCTCCCATGCCAGAGCGCCACAACCCATCTCAGTGACCTGGTCCACTTCGGAGCTTGTCGTATACAAGCTTGCAGCTGGGAAGGTGCTCAGCAAGTCCAGATTTTGAGAAGTGGATGCATCTGCTGCATCCACCCAACGCACTAGAGGCTGGGCCATTTCAATCATCATGAGTGCCAGACGAACATTTCGCGGTACGTGACCCACACTCTCCATCTTGACACTTTCCGTCTTGTAGAAGTCGACGTTGGCGTTGTACAACTCTTTAAAATTTCCCAAGTCGCCGGGCTTCGGCTCCTTGGCATTAGACGTCTCCACCAGCATGTTGAAAGCGCGGTGGGTGATATTGTTGTACACAGTCTTCTCCTTCGGGTACCCACCAAACGTAGTAGGCTCACAAGGATAGAAAGGCTGCGACTTTGCCTCGTAGAACTGATTTTCCCAGGACGCAGCATATCCCCAGTCCTCCATCCCACCAGTGACGCCGTACACAACGTCGTTCATAGTTCCCGTTGGATAGAGCTTCCCATCAGGGAAGGCACCAGCAAAGTTAGCCAGCGTATGGCCGATCTGAAACTGAGCCATGTGATCTGGAGACTTTTCACTCGGATTCTTCTCATCCCCATTCATGTAATGATCCGGGGATCCCCACTCGTAAGACACCGCTCGCGTTCCGCCGTGGAAAGTGACAGCCAACTGGAAGATATGATCTCTCCAGATCTCATTCACAACACGAGACGTCATCGTCTGCATGCACTCGGCACCTGATCTCATGTAGTTGTAGTCTCGGTTCGGGTCCACCGTCAACTCCTCCCGGTGGTTGTGCGAGTAGCCGTAAGCGTTCGTCATGGGCGTCACCAGCACGTTCCTAGTGTTCACCAGCTCTCTCAACCAGCGCTGCGTGTCCACTGTGGGCTTCGTGCTGTCGTCCTTTGCATAGCGCGACGTTGCATGGGCGAACAATGCAACGAGTTCAATGGCCGCATTGGGGCCGACACGTTCGTTGCCATGCAGCGCTCCACTGATGAAGACTTCGGGTCGGTGTGGGTCGCTCACCAGCGTCGAGTGGTTGGTCAGGTGCACCACGAACTGCTTGCACGGCTCCGTGGCCTTCGTGCCGTCGTCCATGATGCATTGCAGCTCGTCGGGGTATGGCAGGTCGTACGTTTCTTGGGCGATGGACACCTGCACAACGTCTGGGAACGTAGCGTTGAGCTCCATAAGGTACGCGGACATCTCGGCGTACGTCCTGTAGTTGATGGGAGGAGACGGCGCGTTCTCATCGGCCGCAATGGGACCCAGGAGCCCTGCGCCCAGCGCTAGCAACAAGCCGCGGCGGAGCATCGCGACGTCCGCGGTACGTGGCACTTGTCGTGCACTGAAAAAGAGCTAAAATGCTGACTGTTCTGTAAAATTTGGGGTTTTGGACAGATGGCTACACTTTGACACATTGAATGCAGTGTTGAGGATATGACTACGGTACTGTGGCTACGTTGTGACTAACGATCAGAGCTTAGATTGTCGCGACCGACTCGCTGGTTAAATATGAATTGGTCGCCATGCGCGGGATCTCTTCGGGTGTGTGGGACAGCTCCATGTCCAGGTGGTCGTCGCAGTAGCCACCGCCAAGAACCCACTTCTTGCAGTACGTGTACGAGCACTTCTTGCCCCCACCGTGACCCTTGCAATAGCCTCCGCCACGCTCGATCGCACGGCAACCGTCCTGCTTGCACTTCGTGCCACCTCCGTGGCGAATGCATAGACCCTTGCCCTTTTGCTTGTTGGTGCAGCCCTCGTGTTGACAGAGCTTGCCACCACCGTGAGCCTTGCAAAGCTTTCGGTTCTGCGCCGCACGATCACAGTTTGGAATGCTGCACATGACCTTGCCGCCGTGACCACGGCAACGCTTGTTCACTTGGCGAATCTTGTCGCAGCCTTCCACCACGCACTTCCGTCCTCCACCGTGGGCGATGCAGTGACCACCACCAAGGTCGTATTTCGTACATCCAAGAGTCTTGCAGCGTTTGCCAGGACCCTTGTGCTCTAGACAGATGCCTCCGCCGAGAGCCCAATTCTTGCAGTTGTCAGCCTCGCACTTCTTACCGCCGCCATGAGCCTTGCAAAAACCACCACCACGATCCACTTTCGTGCAATCCTTCGCCTGACACTTTTTACCGCCACCGTGCGAAATGCAGCGGCCACCGCCAATGTCACGCCTCTTGCAGCCTTCCTCTTGGCAGAATCTGCCGCCACCATGAGCCTTGCAATACCTGTTTCACATATGGCATACAGCAGTTAGCATTCTTGTTATGCTTGTCTTCACTAGGATCGAGCAAACCGCACGTACCCTCCCTCCATCCTCTTGTTCTCGCATCCTTCAATTGGGCACAAGGGCTTGCCGCCATGTCCCGAGCAGTATCCATAGCCTTGAACCTGTTTGTTGCATCCAGCTTGTTTGCATATCTTGCCACCGCCATGCTTGATGCAGTATCCATTTCCCTGGTTAAACTTGTTGCACTTGGGGTGCTTGCAGAATTGACTGAGTTTATGAATGGCACAACGTCCATCCAGTCCAGTGGCAGCGCGCTTGCATCTCTCGCGCTCTTTGTTGTAGTATCTGCAGGTTTTCTTGGACAACACGAACGTATCGTTCGACCGAATAGGTGCTGGCGCTGTCTCTGTGCGCCGGCCGATACGGAAGTCCGGTCGCACTCGCGCAGTCGCCAGTTGCAACACGCCGTTCACCGCCGCGGCTGCCTCCTCCGCTTCAGCTTGAGCAGCCGCGACAGCCTCCTCCGCCTCCGCGTCCGTGTCCTTCTGCTCCTGTTCAGCCTGAGCCAGCAGCATCCTGGCGAACTCAGCTCCGTCATGGTCGATCTCCGGCAGTCCGTCGGGCCCCACGAACGACGTGCGGAAGTCCAACTCGGACGACTGAGTCGTCGACAGATCAGCTGACGGTTATCAATAAGGCAACACACAGAAATGTCAGTACGATGCATCTGATCCACCGGTACAGCGACTATTGCAATGAAACGGCGAAGCTGTAGGCTGCTACGCACGCATGGGGGCTTGGAGGTTGGAGTCGTCCGCCCGCATACCGCGCAGGAAGCGCAGATAGTCATTCTCGCGCTCGTCCGAGGCGTCCATGGCTCGCTCTAGTCGATGCGTAACCTTGGTAGGCAACTAACAGAGCGAAACGAGGTCCTGACAACGCAATGCGCAGCGTAAAACGATGCAGAACTCGCCGTAGTTGAGCACAGGCGCTTCACTTCTTCTGTGGGACGTGCCGTCAATTAGGCGCAGTTTAACCCGCCGTTTCATTGGATGAAATTGAAAGAACCATCCGACCAATCATTGTCGACTATTGGAAGACTATGTAATTTCATGAGATGCTTCAAGGGAGGCAACCTTGGTGCCAGTCAATAGTGCACACGCACTCCATCAAACCTCGAAGAGCTTTACGACCATGGCGAGCGCGGCGGAGATCAGGCAGCTGGAGGCCAAGATCAAGGAGGATGTCAAGCAGATCAACGAGCTGCCCAAGGTGGTGAAGGCGCTGCAGAGCGGCGACAAGGCGGTGGCCCAGGCGGCCATGCAGAGCACGCGCCGCCTGCTGCTCTTCTTCCTGGACAAGGGCGACCTGCAGCTCAAGCCCACGACGCAGGAGGCGGCCAAGAAGGCCAAGGGCGGAGACTCGCAGGCCATCGACAAGTTCCGCCGCTGGCTCTGGGACGTCTACGTGGGCTTCATCAAGGAGATGCAGCAGTGGATCGGGGACACGGAGGCCGACGCCAACCTGCGCGTGGGGGCGCTGCGCACACTGATGGAGTTTGTGTCGCGCGAGGGCGAGATCCGCGGCGACAATGGTCCTATGTTTGGCAACGAGACGTTTGCGCGTGTGGTGCTGGAGCTGGCGACGACGGAGAAGCTCAAGGGCGAGCTGGCCAGTGTGTTCAAGGGTGAGTACGTGGCCGCGTACATGGACGTCCAGTACTACATGCTGAAGAACCTGGCGCAGATTTTGGACAAGGCGCTCGCGAAGGAGACGGACGAGGAGGAGGACCTGAAGCTCGTGGCCAACGCCCTGAGGATGCTGAATATGGTGCAGATGCCGTACGACGACGAGGAAATCACGTCGTTCCTTGTGGAGCCGAAGGATGCGGACGTCTCGGAGCAGGATATGGTGAGCAGTGATGATGAGAGCGATGCAGAAGAGGAGGAAGAGGCGCTGGCTACTGCTGGATCGAAGCGCAAGGCAGTTGATGCCAAGAAAAAGACGAAGAAGACGCGTGGACTGCGCAATGTGAAGCAGCACCGTCACGTCTTCAGTTTGGCGTGGATTGCTGTGCTGCGCCACAAGCTGCCGCAAGCTTCGTACAAAAGGCTATTGGTGCAGCTGCCCGACGAGATCATGCCGCACCTGACAAACCCGCTGCTGCTCGCAGACTTCCTCACGGACTCGTACAGCATCGGCGGAGTCACGAGTCTGCTGGCTCTGAACAGTCTGTTCATCCTCATTCAGGACTACAACTTCGACTCGCCCGACTTCTACAACAAGCTTTACGCGCTGCTGGACGACCCGACGTTGTACTCTGCTAAGCAGCGCGACCGCTTCTTCGGCCTGTTGAACCTCTTCCTCTCGTCGACGCACTTGCCGGCGTACACGGTGGCAGCCTTCGCCAAGCGGTTGTCGCGCAGCGCCCTCACGGCCGAACCGGGTGCTATCCTGTTTATTATCCCGATGGTGTACAACCTGATTCTGCGTCACAAGGAGTGCTTGCAGCTTATCCACCGCACCGGTGCATTCACTGCAGCCGAGAAGGCCGCTAAGCGCCGAGAAGAGATGGCAAGCGGCACGGCTGTTGACGCTGCGGCAAAGAAGCTGTCGAACGAAAAGACGGAGTTGGTGCTGAAGGACGGTCATGACCCGTTCGTGAATGATGAGCTGGACCCGATCAAGTGCAATGCCTTGCAGAGCTCGCTGTGGGAACTGTACACGATGAAGCACCACTACAACGCTGACGTCGCACTGAAGGCGCGGATGTTTGAGGAGAAACTGCGTCACCAGTTTGTTGACGTGGACGAGAGCATGGAGATCACGTACAAGAATCTGTTCGACAAGCAGCTGAAGCGTAAGGAGAAGGGCAAGGTGCCCCTCGCATTCCAGCCCTGCAAGGCTCTCTTCTCGAACGGTGTCGACAACGCTGACGACGACGAAGTCCAGGAAGAGGACAACATCTTCACCAAGGTGTTCGAGCTTTAGAATTGTACCCAGCTTTCCCCAGCTAATATATCCATCTCATAGACGTGTAGATGCACCAATGTGTTCATTGATTTTGCTTGCGTCGTGCTTGCCTCACTGCGCGGGGGGTCGTAACGCCGATGAACGCGAGCACGTGCGATTCTTTAGGGTGTATGCTGGAAAATACTACACCAACAAAACGTGGCTTGGCTGAAGGTGCTGCATCCCGGTTGGCATTTATCCTGGTTGGCGTTTATCCACAAATCTGGCCACACTGATGTCTGGCCGGCTTACTTATGCAATGCGAAGAATGACGTGGATACCGCTGTCGCTCTCCACCAGGTCGCTCATTTCGCCCACTTTCAGTGCAAACGCCGCCTTCTCGAAGGATGGCGTCATCTTTCCACGCGTGAATGGACCCAGGTCACCTCCGCGCTTCGCACTGCACCAACACGACAACGCCTTGCGTTAATTACCCTCCAAAAACATTCCTTCTCGCGTCAAACACACCTGCTGCAGTCGCTCTCCTCCTTGGCAATTTCTTCAAAAAGATCGCGCAAAGCTTCAGATGATCTCTGTAAACCAAAATGGATGGATTGAAGAGCCAATATGCGCATAAGTCAAAATGAATCTGCCTCTGCAATCTCCCCCAGCTAACGTACATCAGGGTTGGCCTCCACACAGGCCAAAAGCTTCTCACGGATGCCTCCCGCCTTGGCCTCCGCCACCGCCTTACTGCGGGTGATGGTCTCCTGTCGCCATGACGACGGCCTTCTGGATCCAGAGTGCTTCACGAGGATATGCAGCGCCTGCAACCAACACCAAGCACGCGAAACAAGGCAATCAGCATTGATTCACCATATATCATCATGTTCCCTGCTTGACGCAGCTACCAACACGCACCTGAACGCTCTCCGAGCCGGAGGAGCCATCAGCCGAGCGACGCTTCTTCTTGTCCACCGCTCGGTGTCGGAACTCGCGCTCCTTGGCGTGCACGTGCGAGAGCTTCCAGGTCTTCTCGCCGCTCTTGACGTGCAGGAAGTAGACTTTGCCGGGGCGGCTCTTGCTCTGCACCTCCTTCCAGCCGCGAGGCAGCTCCTTGGCCGTCGTGCTCATGCTGTTTGCGTACTGAGCCTTGGTCTCAGCTGCACGCCATTCGTGGAAAATTGTTGCCTCGACTCTTGCATAATAATTGGGTAAACATGATTTATGATAGTTCGATTCTCGGCACTAACTCTATTGCAAATTTTCGACTAAAAGAAAATTTGATTTTTCGCTCAACAAATTGTATTGTTGAATTAGTGTTGTCAGCCTACACCTGGTAGTGCTTGCGGATGACCATCACCAGGCCTTCCATGTACGTGCACCACAGGTTGGTAGTGCGGTCAACACCTCCAAACAGCCAATTATCAGGGTGCCGCAAGCCTCGTCCGTATTTGGACTTCTTCTTCAAGCTTGTCTCGTCGATTTCGACGATGTGGCCCGGGCCCCCAATCTACCATACTAATAGCAATCCCAAGCCGGAGCTTCACGCCGCGTTGCGGAAGCACCTCTTCTAGAATGTTACTGGCAGCAACAGCTTCCAGGGCAGCTTCGCAGGCGACCACGCATTCAGCCTCAGCCGTAGAGAGAGCTACAATGGATTGCCGCCGCGACATCCACGACACAGCACCAGCCGCCAATACGAAAATAAATCATGTTGTACTTTTGCGTGACGCTGGGTCATTTGCCCAGTCACTGTCGCAGTAGCCATCCAACACTACACTGTCTGGAACGGGTTGATTGCGATCGTAAGTTATGCCTTAGTCAACTGTGCCAGCCAAATAACGTAACACCTGTTTCAGAACTCCAACGTGTTTGCTAGATGGTTTCCCCACAAAGCGACTTAATTGACTCACTAGTCAGGCCGAGTACCAGTCGCCAAATACATCAACATGCCCACTGCCTTGCGGTAGTCAAAAGTCGTGTCTGATTCTTCGTTGTCTTTCAGGGGTACAAGACGAGTGCTGGTCTCCATCGGATTACCGACATCATTATTGTACCCAAATGTTTACAACACCTCACGCGTATACTTTCCCTGGCGAAGCGTGATCCTCGCAGGTATCTGTTCCAACTCAATATCCAAATATTCATTCAGAGTCCTTGATCATTGATGCAATAAGCGTTGTCAAGCTCTTCAAATAATTCACACTTGCTCTCCTCACTGTTAGTTGCAACCGTAAAGTCGTTAACGTACACGAGAATCAGCATGACCACATCACCATCACAGCGGTAGTAGAGGCAGGGCTCGGTCAACGAACGCTGGTAGCCGTGCTCCAGAAACCAACGATTCAGCTCCGAATTCCATTCTCTACCCGACTGTCTCAGACCGTACAGAGCTTTCAGCACCACGTACACGTTCCATTAATTTCACACGGGAACCCTTCGATCGACCTTAGGCACTGGCGAATACCGAGCAGTGCATTCAAATATGCAATGTTAATATCACCACCGTACATCATCAGATGCAAGACTGCAGCCAGCATCCGAAGAGACGACATGCGCGCAACAGGTGCGAAAGTCTCCACAAAGTCAATTCCAGGTCTTTGGTGATTACCAAACGCCACGATCCTAGACTTGAACCGGATAACGCACTCCGTTTTCACATAGCGCTCCCATCGAGTGTTCAGAGACTTGGACCCTCTGGTACATCTTTTCTCGGAATCTCCATAATGACACCCTTTGCCCTCAGTGCACTAATCTCTTCAAGATCGGCTTGTGACCAACACTCGCTATACTTTGATCGACCCATCTCACACTTGTTTCGTGATATTTTTACGCTGCTCGCATGAATCGGTTCACCATCCTTATCGAGAATGCGCGCAGTGTACTGCGCTGCATTTGCAACGTGGTCGTCTAAGTAGCGTGCTCATGGTACTCACGAAGTTCCATACGAGTTCTCTTCGGCTCTGGTTTGTCTGCACTATGCTCGACACGCATATCTTCCGATGGAGTTTCATCCCGGTGAGTTCGCTTTCCAATCTGATGTTGAGGGAACAATGCACTTGCATCGACAACCTCGTGGATGTAACATCACGTAAACCAGATTGCATTTGCTCTAATTCAACAGTATCCTTTCCATCTATTGATCCAATAGTACTGGCCACCGTAACTGCTTCACCATCGGCCAAATTCCGCCCCAATGATTCAATATCTGCTTCACTGGTGTTGTGCTCCGTCTCAACATCTCCTACTTCGGACGTCAACGACTCTGCAACTGATCCACATTCTCCAGCCATAGAGTCGTTGTCCTTAACACTCGACATTTCATCCTTGGGCATCGCTGGCATCCGCGAGTACACGAAGGTCAAGTGCCTGAACAAGTGCACATCAGTGGTCGCAGGGGCGCCAGTAGGGTCTTCGTTGTCCTGGTTCATGCGCAGCTCCAGTTCCTTTGGATCCATGAATCATTTTAACCCCATCCCCCCGTCACTAAGGCTTGATATAAGTAGCATGTGAAATTTTCCATATGACGCCCATATGTTTCACATGCTTGCTATGTGAAATGCCATAAACTGGTCGATTGATCCGATTTGGTACTCGGTGCACAGGGCTTGGGGTGCCGACTGACCATGGCCAGTACGTACCCTTCCCCTAGGAATGAGCGGTGGGTGACACCCATCCCTCTCATTCAAGACCTTTCCGGCTCGAGAGAAGATAGTGGTGCGCCAAGTGACCAGGCGCGAGTCCTAGGCATTTATTCGCCATTTGGAGGGGGGAAGGGTGCTGATCGGGAACGCCTCGTGTGTGAGCACCGCGAATATATCGACGGCACACGGGACCGTGATGCTGACTTCGGTGAGGAAGCGGGGAGAAACGACAACGCGTCGCCAGCATCGCAAACACCCAGAAGGCGTCCACGAATGACGGTGGCGGCGCACAAGGACTCATCGCCACAACCACAAAAGTATAGAAAGCTTTCTAAGTTCTTCGACATGTTGGCAAAGACACCAGCCGGCACGGGAAATCCCCTGTAGCACCGAGGAGCTGGTTGGGCAAGACGGGGAGGCTGAGTTGAAGTCCGATGATGATAGAGATGAGGACTACAACGATGCGGCTGAGGATATAACGAATAATTACGCCGAGTACGTGGTGGCGAACACACTGCCAGCCACCGCACGTAGTAAATCCCCTCCGAAACAACAGAAGAAATATATACCGAAACAAGCGGCGAAAGCCACTGGCAAGCGAAGGCAAAGGTTGGCAACTTCAAGGACGGTGCAAGCTGAGAAGAGGGTGCGAACAAAAACTCTCATATTTCAGGAAGATAAAACGCGTACAGGTATGACGCGTTACATTCTGCGCGATTAGTTGTATGCTCTGTTCATTTGAGTGTGTGTATGTGTAACGCGACATCCTCAAACGTAGACTACGAGATTGGATGCACCTCTCCTTTATCAGCAGGGACTCCACTTCAACTCGCGCAGCAGACGCCCGCTTTTTTGCCCCCACGAACGCCACCTCCGACAGCAGCCGCCAGGTTTTGTGATCCCATCCTGGATATCGACCATGCCAAAGGTCTATATCCTAGCTGTCATGATTATCACGACCAAGGCATGTGCAACATTGATTTTCGGCCGTATCAACCATTTTCACCACCAAATGATGGCTGCTCCTGGGTGGTATCCAGAGAGGGCTGCACGCCGTACGGCGGGGCTTCCGTCTGGCGTACATTAGTCACATGCGTCTCAGATT
The DNA here is from genome assembly GCA_033557925.1 of Phytophthora x cambivora. NCBI lineage: Eukaryota > Oomycota > Peronosporomycetes > Peronosporales > Peronosporaceae > Phytophthora > Phytophthora x cambivora. Next base: position 553,506 of record JAUCEB010000034.1, read on the forward strand.
CCAGATCCGCAGCAGCGGTGTTCATCGATTCTGCTACCACCGTCCCAACTCCACTCGGAATCGCAGCTGTAACACCTTCTACACCCGTCAGGCCAGCGCTCAATGCTGTTTCCTTCGCCTCCATACGTCCACCAGTAGCTTCGCCTCCCTCGAGTTCAGCAGATTGCAAACTCTCAAACTCGTTCACATTCGGAGCCTCTACGGTAGTTTCAAATAGATTCAGCTCTGCGATTGTTTCATCAATATCATCAGAGTTCATGCTGCATTCAGCCTCAATCCCGTTTTCAGATCTCTTAAAGGGCAATAACTCCAAGTCTGCGTCCTCGATTGACACGCTATGACGATCCCGATACACTACATCCTCAGCAACACGGAGATCCGACACGAACTTTGCCATCTTCTTCTCCGGGAAATATACTTTGCACCCCACGACATCTTCCGCATAGCCTAGAACAAATCCCAGCTTGGCGCTTTCGGCGTCCAGGTGAAACAGGAACATGCACGTATGCAAGAGCACCGAACTTGCGGATATGGTGAATATCGGGCCTAGCTCCAAACATCATCTCGTACGGGATCCCATCAGTGCCCTTGTTGGACACCCTGTTCTTCACTTCACTTGCAATATCCGAGTCCACATCACTGATTTCTGTCTCAACACCGGCATCGATCACCATTGCGTCCAGCATACCCGTCACTACTTCAATGTCATCGTCTTCGCTGCCTAGAGCTGTAGAGTCGTCTTCACTGTCTGGAGCTGGCAACTCGCTCTCATCTTGGTGAATGGTGTTCCTCAACCTTCCTTTTGCATCCGCTTCAGTGCCACACTGCCGTTTGCCAACTTGGTCAAGTGTTGCCCTTCGATTGAACGCCAGTTGTCGATGACGTATTTCCATCGTTCGCGCTCTAGCTTTTTTCCGCTGCTACACGGAGCGCAGCTGCAGGCGTTTGTTCGGCACGTTCTTCGGGTAGAGACACTGGACCCCCGTCAGCGGATGACACAGAACTAAGTGCAGGAGACTCATCAGAAGACTGGGTGGCTGCGTCAGCACTCTTGTCATCTGCTCCAGTTTCGTCGTCACTACACGGCATAAAATCGCCAGGCAGCACGACCTCACCAATATCTTCGTACCACTTGGCCGAACTCTTCGTAGTCAGAATTCAGAGCGCCGTCACCTTCAGCGGCTTCAACATTCCGTGCAACCAACATGGGAGTAGTACTAGTTGATGTATCTATCAGGACTCCAGCGACCTATATAAAACTGAGGCATATACAGCATGCAGCTAGTGTCACGTTGTTCACAAGTTGTTGAGACTGGAATTGGTTGCTAGGAAGCAACATTTAGAATGAATTACAAAGTGGCGCTGCTAGCCAGCTACTCGTCGGTCGTGTACCGGGCAATTGAACTTGCAATGAATCAAGTTGCCATCTGAGAGTCACCTCAAATCCTAAACTATGACTTTGACAGTGTCGCGGCCAACCTGCTGCTGGATGGCAATGGCTTTCCCATTTGCTGGTGTACCGTCGCACAGGAAGAACCCCCGCCGGCGGCCCTTGACCAGCTCCAGGTCGCGCGGTGTCATAATCTGCCAGAGCTGCTCGCGTGCTTGCGGTGACTCTGCTTCATTTTCTGTAGGACATTCGACAAACTCCTAGTCAGTCAGTTACTCAGTCTGCTGCTTCCACCTCCTTGCTATTGATGTTCTCGGGCCCATTATGCGCATGTGTGCAAGGAGCTGTTGCGGTCTAGATTGCAGCACATTGAACGCATGGAAGAGATGCTGCGGTTGATATTCTTGTGATGAGTATTAGTAAAAAGATTGAGTAAAGCGTATGGTGGGATGATAGCAGTCGAGACATTTCAGTTACTCTCTCTTCATCTCATTATAATATTGTACTGGCGAGATGAAATGCACCACCAGAATTTTCTTTTGGCCATAAAACAAAAACTATCATCCGTACCAAAAATCCAACAACGGCATTGTAATCGTTAGGACAGCGAGAGTATACTTTACCAGTAGCGACTGCTCCATTTTCGATTTTGCCTCCACCATGAGGTACCTAACAGCCCACGAGAAGATGCTCATCGTACGTACACATGGGTATTTTCTGGACGAAGCTCGCGAACGACGTGACCCTGAGCGCCGAGCCGTACGTCAGGGTGTAGCGGCTTGTCTGGCGGTTTCGGAGGACATGGTAAAGCGCACGGTGGCCCACTAGAACGTGCACCATGACTCGACTTTCACTGCCGGAAGTGCTCCACGCGGTTGCCCCCCGAGGTCAGAGGTGGGACAGCATCACGGTATGTTATCGGAGATCATATATAACCTTAAGGTATCGAAGAAGCCAACCACGTCAACTATCCTGGTAGCCGAGGTAAAAAAATGACAGGTACCGTGATTCCTGCCCGAACAATGCGAGACTAGCTGAAAAGGATGGATGTCAGCTTTATTCGAGGTCGTACGCGTGACCCCCGAGCTGATTCTGAGGGTAACGTTGGTTTTAGGAATGTCTACTTGCAAAAGAAAGTTTCAAACTTGAATGCTCGTAGATATCCTAAGCTACCCGATATTTACCTTGATGAAAGCTACTGTAATGTAAACCACGTCGCAGGATCTACATGGCTACACAAGAACTCTCCTCGCTACACACGCAGCGGCAAAGGTCAGAGTGTACCTTTTGGGTAAGTTGGAAGCTCAGTTTGTTCGATATTGCCGCCTGGCTCGCCTCGAACAATGAAAAGCAATGACAATTTTCTGCCGTCTGCACATACCGTGCACACGGCAGTCAGCCTAGCAGAGTGCTTCTGCTCGGCTGTATTTGAAGCCAGCTTTCCCTTCTCAGAAAGCATTTTTGACGGCGGCATATCGAAGTAGATTCCCGTTTCGACCGTGAAGAACACAGTACTAGCCTCGTTTCCGACGTACTTTGCCTTAGACATCTCCGCAAATTCGCGAAGCGCAACGAGGTTGGTGAGTTTCTCCTATGTAAAGCAAGACAACAATTTTACACATAACAGCGTCAACTACACAAATTAAGAGCACTTATTACGTTTTAATGGCAAAAGACTACGATTTAGCAGCATAAGTACAGTTTAAGAGCATATTATCTTGAGACCGCTGGGCGTTCGCTAGACGAACCTGTGGCGATACGCGAAGCGCCAGAGCAGCCTAAACAGAGACTCATAAGTCGAGTCAGCGTCCTTTTTATCCAATTTGGGTACTGGTCCCGCACATAGCAGACCATCGTCTTGGCTGTCAGGACCTCGGAATTGCGGCGGGCGTTTTTCGTGAACGTGATGAGCTCGTCGCTAAACGGCACCGTCTCAGGACGCCCTGGTGCACGCGAGAGGGTTTCTCGCTCCTCTCGTAAGCGAAGATGCTCTCCTCGTCTTCCCTCCAGTCGTTCAGAGTCCAAGGCCGATGACTCAGACTACCATGGCAATTTTACCGGGGACCTGTTCAACCTTTGGTTTGAACGGCTCTGCGGTGTTTTGCAGCTTCGGTACGGTAGTTGCCGCATCCATATGGATGGGGCCTCCTACCACAAGGTCCAAACCAACGCTCCACAACCCAGCAACGATCGCAAGGGTGAGCTAGTGACATGGCTACGTGAACAAGGCTACACAGCGCCTGCACACTACACCAGGAAGCAGCTTCGTGCTGTTATTGCTCAGGTATTTTACTTTTGATTTGTTAATTCGGAGTCTCAGTACTAACATTTGCGTGTAAGTTTAGGTTCGGCCAGCTCCAACTTATGAGGCCGTTGGGATGACCTGCGCATACAGCCACGAACTCCTTTATACGCCCCCCCTATCATCCCGAGCTCCAGCCCATCGAGATGATATGGGGGGCTTTAAAGAATCGTATCGCGCTAGATCCAGCGGATTCTCTTGGAGACCTTGGCAACAAGATCGGCGAAGGCTTAGAGGCAATCGACAAGAAGGAGTGGATTGGTGCGTACAAGAAGATTTAGAAGCAAGAAATTGCGTACATAGAGCAAGCCCAAGCAGCAGTTCCGGTATCAGTACCTGCCCCAACGCGCGAAGAGCTGAGCGCACTTGCAGAGGAGCCCACAGCGACGGACAGCGATGTTGACATTGAGTACATGGCAACTTTTTAAAAACAGATTCTGACTTACAGGTGATAAGCTATCGAAAATATAAAAACTTACAGGGACACGTAAAATATCGTCGACAAGCATCTGCTTGCCATATTGTGGCCATCTGACGGGATATAGCCTCGATTTTTGCGGAGTTCGACGACGATGACATGTTTTGTTTAAGTATATCTTCGCAACGACTACGGTTTGAAAGCCCTCGTATGCGTTATTTAAACGAGAAGATACAGAGCTTTCCAACATGCTCAACATTGTCGCGATATGACAACTGGCTGGAGAGATATGTTGGTTCAAATGTTGGTGGTGCATTTCATCTCGCCAGAACAATAGAAATCAATTCGATATCAGTAGCCTCTACTGCTCGAGCGAACTTGTTATATTTAGTTGTGACCTCTGGTTGCGAAAGTATCATCCATATTATTCGTAGGTGCGTGACGGCTACATCGTCATGTGTAAAAACGGCCTTGGTCAAACAAAACCTATCCGTTAGCATGGAGTATGCCTCAACAATATACAATACACCGCATGGCGTTCCGTCGGATTGGGAGCATCAAGCCACACTACAGTTCCAGTAGATGGATGTTCGATCATTGTCATTGTGTTGCTGTGCCAGTCTCGTAAAAACTTTGCCACAGTTTCTTTATAAATATTTTCCATCGCTACACGATATGAATTACTGCATAAAGGTTCGTAGTAATATGGCGTGATACTTGCGCTAGTAATCGAAATGAGCAACGATTATTCTTCAATGAATTTCGCTGAGGTGGACGGACAAAACAACGTAGTGGAAACGCGAAATTCGATCCACCGGAGGGCTCTTGCCGCACCAAAGGTATCGTGTGATATATCTTACCTGACCAAAAACATCAGTGACCATAATTTTGCACGAGTTTCGATCAGTACAATGTCTCGTATCAACCACTATTACCTCAGGATTCGCGTTTAACAAGCGTTTTGCCTAGCTGTCTGGAAACAAATCGTTTCAGCAAACCTTGTTGTTTGGTTCACAATCAGAACAGCGGAATTCCCATACGTCTCGCAGAATTCATTCAGAAGAGCTCGGTTCTGTCGAATTACCACGGCGCTGCGTTTCGAGGATGCTAACAAGTTGGTTGTGAACATTTTTGCAAAGTACAAGCTTTACCCGTCTGCTTCCGCAAATATTGAAGAATTCCCTTTACAGTAGCACCAGCTTCCTCAATGTCCATCACATCAGCTAGCAACTTCGGATCCGTAATCTTTCTGCTCTCGGAATAAAACTGGAAAAGAAAAGCACTCCTGGCGTGGTTGTGAGAGCTTTCCAGCTCGCATATACTCTCCATTTTCCATTCGAGGTTCTCTTCACCAACCGATTTACTTGAGCTTTGCAGTCGAGAAAGCGAACAATTTTGCGTTGATGCGTGCTTTTGACTCACTTGCGATGGTCAATTCCCGGTGTACAACGATGTGTATACGAATATTTTCGAACTGATCTTCTGGAATCATTCTAGGATCGACGTCAGGCATACGTTTATCCTTTAATTTTGATTGCGTGTTACGGACTTGCATGAAGATCGATTCGAAAGCTGAGGCGCGTTATGCGCCACTCTGCCACCACTTCTTAGCGTCACAGTCATAGCAATAGACTAGACGTAGTAGCGGTAGGATAGAGGTAACTAATACACACGTAAGTGCCAAAGCAGAACGCCACGACAGGCACAGCAGGGTCCGGCGCAACAGAGGTTCTCACTTACGTCGCAGCAGTCAAGTTCTCAAGTAAGTGAGGGCCTCTTGCCGTAGTCACCGCTCACCAGCAGCCAATTTATTGGCACAATAAAAAGATACATACAACCTATACTAAAGCTAACATCAGCGTGTCCTTCGTTGTCGCTGCGAGATGCCGCACACCGCCACCGATTATTCTTACCATACAGCGCTGCAGGGCTGGATACGATCAGAAAGACGCGTGTGACAAAGCACGCTCATGATGTTCTTGCGATCTACAGCACTTGCCAGCATCACCGATCGCCACGGGCAAGACTGCAGCTCACATTCACGCTTGATCCCGCCGCCTTGTTGAATATCGTCTGCCAACAATCGGCGCAATCACACTTCCATTGTAAAACTAGCAGCACACGCTTGCAAAAGCAATCCCACTCCCCCTTGCGCAGCATTCCGTCATTGCAGTACGTGCCGTGAAGCAACCACGCGAGACAAGTGCAACTTGTTCAACCACGTCAGGCACACGACCATCTCGAACAACTTCAACTTCTCCAGTGTGGTATGACTTGTAGTCGTTGAAGATGTAGCTCAAGACGCAGTGGCCGCATACTCTGCCTCATAGGTACTCATAGCATTGGTTTCTTGCTTCCTCGAGGCGTACGAGATCACGTTCCCGTCGAGCATCGTCACGTAGCCGCTGATGCTGCCACGATCCGCACGATCGTTTGCATAATCAACATCGAAGTAGGTCATCAATTCAACCGATGTCCCTTGGGATACGTTCATCACTAGCCCGTAGTCCTTCATTACTTGTAGGTTGTGCAGCTACGGCTTCGCTGGTGCATATTGTGTGCCGTCGATTCAGTCCAGGAACTTGCGAAGGTGGCGGGTTGCACGTGCAATATACGGACGCGACACACTGCAACTAAATACTGCAACGAACCCACCAGCTCACGGTAGGGAGGTCTCTCCGTTGTTTTAGGCAGCTCATCCTTGGGTGGCGACGTAGCTTCGGTACAAATATTACGGCTATCGAGACACATTAGCCGTAGAAGGAACACACGCGCAATGCAAGCGTTGGCTACACGATCGTAATGGTGATATCCCACAGTAGAATCGAATGAATCCAGAGCGTAGCGGTCCCCCAGGGAGCTGCAAATACAGCGAATGCAAAAGTCAGTATTCGTGTCACTCATCATTTGATCCCTTAATACCATGCCCAACAAATATTCCACCTTTACGGTTACCCCGCCACTGGAAAATCGGAAGAACGCCTCTCCAAGAATTTTACGAACGTCATCTGCTATCACTTTGTGCTTTTTGCCAGCTGTGGTCGGTTCCAACTCGTCAGAATCCGTCTCTTCATCAAAGATGTCAGGGATCGCCGATATTTTCCCCGTTTGGACGAGATAATTCAATCGATGCTAGCCAACCTTAGCATTGTTCAGACAGATGACAGAGTTTCAAGTTCACAATTAATCCTGAATCTCAGCGACTGGAGAAACTTGCGTGGGCTCATCTTCTCACGGCCAAATTGGTTAAGGAAAATGCAGACGTCATTGTCATGGATTACCCATACAAAACAAATGGGCTCGACCATCCTCCTCTCAACGTCATCGCGATTACCGGGATGAACACCGTTCTGCCAGTATTTCATGCTTGACTGACAGGCGAAGCGAAGCCGAATTTTGTGTGGGTGTTGAACATGCTTCGCCTCCTTATGATCAAAAATGATATACCTCTTGCCCGCACCAACTTAACTGATAGTGATCTTGCTTGCATGGACGTTCTCTGTAAAGTATTTCCTGACGTACCAGCGATGGTATGCCGCTGGCACATAAAAACGTTGAAAGTAAAGTGCGTCAAGAGCTAGGCCAAGTTCGAGTGGAATCCCCGGCACCAGGACAGCCAACGTACCAAAACTCCCTGGCAGCTGACAGGTACATGGCCGCGTTTTACAAGGCCATTGATTCAATTTAATTGAGCTAAGCTAAAAGAAATGAATATAACACTTGCTGCTTATCTCGACTTGCATTGATGGAAATATAAAACGCGGGTTGTGAAATGCTGGACGAACTCCTACATGCACTTCGGTGTGCGAGATACTTCAACTGTTGAATGCACACACGCGCTGTCATCAAGAGCCGGCTTCTATCCAGAAAAGGGGAATTGTACTCTGTGTTTCAGAAGTTATTGCCTTAGTGGACGGAGGCGGTACACAGCAAACTACATTCACGGTCTTACAACGAGCTGAAGGCATCATTTCTGGTCCGAGGCAATGCATATGCCGCTGATGTTCGAATCATCACAAATTATGCTCTAACAGAGACTGCGGTTTTGTGGAATACTTCCCGGAAGAACGTGCTCGAATGCTCACCGGGAACGGCATGTACCGGAACATTTCGTACCGTTCATGGTCGGCCTTACCGAATTACCTATGTTATGACATACAGCAGTCATCTAGCCAATCTGAGACGCGCGGGAACACCACCGTGCAACCTATGTTATCACATACATGACCCTGAGCTGTATTTTTCACAGACCAGTTTGCCAGTCGATGGCCAGAACGCAGCGCCGTCCTCCAAAAGGACGGCCTCGCCTACTGTGCGGTGAGGGCCGTAAAGTGAAGACTCACACGATTTCATCCTTCACCGCGTCCTACAAAATAAAGATCCTAGATCATTTTAAGGCCTGTGATGACATCGAGACGACTACCCGGCACTTCTACCCTGAATTACCAGAGTGTAAGTATAACAGTCGACGGACTCTGATTTTTTCCTGGAAGCAGACACCGAATGACATCGAAGAATTGTGCGCCGAAACCGGGGGGAGGGGGGTGCCCACAAAACAAAAGCTCGTCAAAGGTGAGGCCACTATACTATCAACAGTGTATGAGGCTGATCTAGTTCGGTGAATAAATGAGCTGCGGGACGAGGGTTATCCCGTCGCTCCCACCATGTTGCGTCTTCAAGCCAACGAACTTGCCGTCGTTCAAGGCATCGTGGTGCTGGCAACAAGGCCCGACACCGACTTTCGCTGCGCTGTAAAACTCGGCAAGGTCAAATCAGACCCCCCGACCTCCTCGAGATTGCACAGAAACTTGCAGAAGAGGTAAAGCAAAAAAACAATTGAAATCGTCGCGATCCTCATTTATAATGCGGATCAAACAGGTTTGGTTTTATCGACTGATAATTGATCCATTTTGAGGGCAAAATCTTTTTAAAGTATTTTTCTAGCTGTGTTTTTTCATATCTGACTAAACAGACACTATCTAAGACTGGAAGTAAAACGGTGTGGGTTCGATGCGAAGGGAAGTCAAACGATCGGGCAACTCTGATGCTTCTTGGAGATTCTGAAGGCACCGAGTATTCTGCGTTTGTCGTGTTCAAGATGCGACAATCGACAGTGAAAGAGAGGCAAGAGGAAAACAAAATTCTGCGATACAGATTTAGCAAGTCCTTGTGGAAGATAAAAATTGTCGCAGCGCAAAGAGATACAGGAATCCAAGTGTACAAACACACCAAAGGTAATAAGTATTTTACACCCTATTTTGTTTATAAAATTAATGATTTTAGTGCTGGTATTTGATACAGGATGGTAAAATAGTGAATTGACACTTGACTTTTTAAATTTTCATTTTGGGAGCCGCCACGACATGTCTGAGCTGATCTTGCTGCTACTCGACGATTTCTCAGATCATTGGACCGAAGAAGTCACCGAGTATGCGAGCGATATTAACGTTACGTTGATGAAGGTACCTCCTAATGCCACATCAGTTTCTCAACCACCTGGAATGGCCCTCTAAAAGTGCGCCTGAGAAATCGGTGGATTCAGCATTAAAGGGACCAGCTACGAGCGCGGCAACCTGGTGTTGCATTTAAGTTGAAAGCCCCCGATCGGAAGCTTTTTTGTCGCTGAATCCACGAAACATGGACTGACGTGTACTCGTCTACAATATCGGCAGGCTTAAGAAAATGCGGATTTATTGAGCGAGCGGATGAAAGTAAGACAGAAAACATACCTTCAGCGAACACCGAGACACACGAAGATGCTGGCGAAATCATAGACGAAGTACTCAGTGCAGGATGGCTGGACAAGTTGGTGGGGGCTTTTGGACCGGGCGATGACTTTGACGATATGTTTCGAGCTTAATAAACAATAAACGTCTTTTCGCTTTCTCGATGCATTTTAGCGTACGCTTCAGATAGACAGGACGGCGAATGTCTGATCTATGTTGGTACACTCAAGTGTATGTGATAACATCGGTAATTCGGTATGTGCACGAATTGATGGACATCATAATTGAGTCGGACGGAAAAGATTCCCTGCGGAAAGAATATTTCGACAAGCACTGGTGTATTCACCAGGATCCACACCAGCTGAGGAATGCACGTATCCTCGATCCAGCTCCTAGACATTCAAGTTCTAGAACTAAAGGAACGAGCTCACAAAAGAACTCTGGGAGCATAAGGTACAGCTAGAGATCCCATTTTCGCGGAACGAGTGAGCGCAAACCATCCTGCCGCCCCACCGCAATTAACGATGCTGACATCCGATTCAGGCGCAAGTGGATTCGTATTGGGTACTGAAACCGGTATGTTCGTGACCACTAGTCAAACAGCATCTCTCCTGACACACTCGGATTTTGACAACACACAAGACTTCGTTACTCAGTCGCAAGAGTTTCAAGAGAGCAATGGACCATCAAGGAGTTGGGGATATGCTGGTAGGAATCCTTACTAGGAGAAAGATACATTTTTGAATTGCAATTCACTCAACTTCAACTTCAATACAAACAAAAGTCTCTTAGTGATTTACTGTATTTAGTTCTCTGTCATGCAACGTGCGCATGACAAGTGCTCGCTACCTGTAATATTTTTTTCGCGGTGGACACATGTGAATGCCGCCCTTTCGTTCTTGCGCGCACTTCGAAGTTGACGATGATGGGAGGACGATGGATTGCTTGAGTAAAAACAAATCCATGGAGCCGGATGGCGCTCGACCTGGTATCTGCGTGTCCGCAGTATTGGCACGTTGAACACAACGCTCACAACAGTCAACATGTCCTGTATCCATTCCATGTTGGCAAAGTGTAAATAGGAGTGTACGCGGCAATTGAGCTCAGAGTACCCGGAGCCGGCGTGAAATAAATCGGCACAGACGAGTATTACTAAGCCTGAAGGTATATTTATCTCCCGTTGCCGACGCTGTCGAGCAACATCGTAGCATCCCTCGTACACAATTAGTTGTGTACCGGTCCCAAAAGCCAGTCTGGCACTTGTTGGTACACTCTCTGGATAACGCCTACGGTCTGCACCACTGTGGTCTTGATAAGGCTGCTGGCCCGGTCCACCTGGTAGTAATTGCACAAATGCAAACACGGTTGGAACGTATGCGGCGTCGTGAATACGAGCTAACTCTTCAATATTTGCTGCAACTTGGTTCAAAGTCGAGGTCATCCGCGTGACACGAGACTATCGTCGGTGCGCCTCCTACATCTCTGAAGACAAGTGTGCTGGTCGCGCAACGTGCTGGTAGGAGAAGCTGTTGACGTGTGCTGATAGAGAGGTTTAAGAAGGCAATTATGTACATCCACGGAGGAAACGCAGGGCGCTGAGGTTCCTTCATGTGCTTCTTGGTGGTGCAAAATTGATGTGATGAGCTATTTCCATGCAAATATGATATGATGAGCCTATTTCCATCTACTGAGCGTCTTGGCACAAACGCTGGTGCTGTGTTCGAGGTCGCATCTTATAACTTGTTGATGATTGTACTGATATACACTATGTTGGTGTGAGACTAAAGGGTATGAGAAGGGTATGCGATGAGAAAGTAGGTTTGGAGCAGAAGACTCAGATGAGCATTTGCAGCAAGAGAGAGAGAATATACCTGTGCCTAAAGGTGGCTTTTGTCGCCCAGTGGACGCCTTCCAAAAACAGAGTAAGCACCCGCATAAATATATTTAAGACAACTTATATTTGCTCAGACGAAAAACTCGTCTGACGAAACGAAGGGTCGCTTCACCCTGCCATTGTGCAACTGCATAACCTTTGACTTGATTTCAGTATGAAGAACCCTAATATAGCAACTGGACCGCATATCAGGCCGACCTTTCACATATATCGACTCTACACAATTTATATTTAGAGACTAATTTAGAGAAACACTTTAAGCAGGTCTTAAGCTAATTTTGGCAGGCGTCCAGTGTCTGTGCCGACTCACATCACTAGCTTCCTCATCTGCGCACACATGGCAAGCGGGCTAACTCCGCAACATAACGCAACGTTTTTTTAAAAATAGCGTTGAGTTAAAACTTAAAAGGTAACTTTCAGTACGGAACCAACTATCGGGAACGCTGCTTTTCAGCTTGAATACCACTTGGCGTATCGTTCTGTTATATGCTTTTTACGGAGAGCCCGCGCCCTTGTAGTTTTCCCCGAACTAGCAGCTTCAGCCGTGGACATGCCGTTGCCGCTCACTCTTGAATTTTTGGTTCGCTGAAACCCCGCGGCGGGGGGGGGGGGGGTCCTGTCCGAGTCACATTCGTGCGGCAGATTGTTGGCAGTAGTTTTAGGCTGCGCTCGTTGCGTGGGCTGTTCCAGGCTTTAACTAAAAAAAATCAGAGTGCAAACATTTTAAGATTTAACACTACCCAATTCGGTGATGCTGCCAAAACGAATTCAAACTTGACAATCAACACATTTTAACACTCAATTCTATCCAAATCCTCGCATTTGTATAAAAGCTAACGTTTTCCCTCAATTTAACACTGGTTTTCTGAGCCCATGAGACCGAAACATGCGGTTTTTCGGGCCTGCAAAAAAAATCAAAAGGTCATAAAAGCCGCATTAGTCCGTGTTTCTTCTGTATTAAGAAACACAGTACATTCTAAGCATAATGCGGGTAGTCGCATGACAAACACATATCTGGTTGCGGAGATATTGCGTGGTGAAAACTGCATCCCAGCCGTGGTGTCCTTGCCTTACCTGGTTACAATTGAACGACTTCATTTTCGATACGTTCTTTCGAAGACGCTCGTTAGATTGTGGTCAGGAAGTGGGACCTATTTGAGGGTAACCCGCGTAACCCCATCAAGACACATGTAAGCTTACACTGTAGCAAGTGTAGCGCAGACGCAAGGGTTTATTTCTCACATGAACACATCCTGAGTTAGCTAGTAGCATCGGAAATCGCTGAAAACACATCACACGTCCGCTCGAGCCGAAATACAGGTTGTATAGTAGAAGACTACAATTTACTGAATAAAAAAGGAAGTGCCTGCTGAGCAACACTGGTATAAACGTTTTCAAGCAGCTAGCGGTATATTTCTTCGTTTTGGCTAGCTCAGCAAGTACAGTGGAGCAGCCATGCTCGCTGTAAGCTGCGTTGATTACCTGTAAATGATAGTCAGGTATGCCAAATACGCTAATAGCGTTTATGTTGTGCATGCGGTTCTCGAGTCGTACTGGCAGAAATAGTAGGCGTGTCCATAGTCGCTTGGGTCGTAGTGAGCGCAAGACTGCCAGACATAATACGACGTCCACCTACTTTTTAATTTTGTAACTACCGACACACCCAAAACCTGCTAGACGATTATCATCCTGTTCAAAGGCATCTTTGTTTTTTGTCGCGCTACTGCAGATGGTTCGGATATCTTAACCAGTGGACTGAGGTCGAAAAGTACTCATTATAGTCAGGATTTTGTATAAGAGAAAGTATCATCGAGGTGTATGTGGATTGGGTCTAAGTAGCTCTGTCACATAGCGTACCTAGCGTAAACTATGACATAGTGATGGTGCAGTCGTAAGTCTCCATTAACTCTACCTGCCGATGAGTCTGCTGAGCTGACCAGACACAACCTACAGCGCCAGCTCTCCGCTACTATCGGATGATGCTCACAATAGCTAACAGCTTCTGTGCCTCGATCTCGCGCGTCATTTTGGGAAGCGACCTCCTTGGCTCTAATCTAGTAGCAGCGGCGATCGGCAGCTTATCGGCCCTGCGCGGCTCAAATCATTGCGAGTGCATGTGATACGAATTGCTCTACATGTATCACTGCGTCGTACTGGAACCAAATACAGAGAGGTACATCGTCATTGTGTAGCACATCTACCCGAATATTTAATGCGAAACGTACCCACAAGGCTGCAAACGGAGGCAACTGAGCAGTGCCAGACGACAGCCATCCTCCTCCAAAATTAAAGAATTTTGGAGGAGAATGGATGTCCAGTTCGCGCTGCTCGTCAAAATAAAACACACAGCACACAACATCCTGCATCCTACTGTACTCCTCCAATAGTAAAACAACACCCACGTGACACCTGTTGTGTCTGGAATTGGACGGTCATTACGTGGGTTATCGCAGGCTGCACCGCTAGACAAGCCAAGAAGAAGTGAATTGAGGTCATCGATATTCATAGCATTCAGCATTCGGATAACATGATGGGATTAAGCTATCCATGTAAGCTTAAGTATATTCATTGGACACATCCGCACGTTGGGTGTGGCATTGTTTGGCCTACGTGCTTTTGCCTTGAGCAGCCGCATCCACACTTGATTTCAGCTTTTTGAACATGTAGCTTAGTTGATTTTTCGTCACCCTTGACTCCATATACGTAGCTCTGAATTCAGCTTCAACATCTCTTGGTTTTCGTTGAGGATTAGTTGCGAGAAGGTGCTTAAGCAATCGGACGTGAGCATCAGTAAGTCTTTCTTTTTTATCACTTTCACCGGGTTCGCATTGCTTCTCCATCTGCATGTCCGTACAAAAGCTCTTTTTTGACGAAGGCTTTCTTTTCAATCTCGAAATCTCTTGACGTATTTCATTTTCGCTGGGAAAATCGAAACGTGTGGGGTGTTTCAACCGTAGAACCTCTAGCATCCCCCCGGGTCCAATCTTTTCAGCACTAGACACCTCCCCTCTGTCAAAAAGAGATTTGATCTCAGCCCGGAACTCGCCGATGTACTTTGCACCATACATCTTCCCTTTTTTCGGTCGCACCGCCCAGCCAGCAAGAAATTCATGTGGAACCTGAAAACCATTCAACGTTGCTTTTGCAATGCTATCATACTTGCCAGTAGCACGTTGTACAAAAACGTTTGTGCACGACTCATTGTTAGTGCTTTTCGCATTGCATACGACACAGCATCACGCTTGAGAACAGCATCTTCAGACGAAACAGAGTGGTGCTGTCGCAAGCGTCTACTTCGACGACGTAATTGTCCTTGAGTAATAATCTGAACACCAGTGCATGCGCCCGTGGATGAATCCATTTCAATCGTCTCGCAGCCGCAGTCTTCGCTATCAGACTCATCCATATCACTGCCAAGATCGACGCCAATCTGGCGCCCGACTTCTTTAGCGTTTTGGGGAGTGATATTACGAGTCTGGGTCTCATCATTATCATCGAGCCATTCGTCGTAATCAAGCTCTTCTTCTTCGTCAATTTCTTCATGTGATTCTACACGTTCATCGAGTACACACACACCTTGACAAGGCCGACACAACACTTTGACCCCATCACCAATGCAAGAGTACTCGTAAATCCTCAGCGAAAAATTCGGGCAATTAGTGTAACTCATAGGACCCGCGTTCCTGGGGTTTCGTGTCCCACGTTCAGCAGCGACATCCACGTCAATCTCAATCTCATTCGCACGTGACATCACGCTCCGTAATATTTTCTCCATGCTTTCAACTTGACTTGTCAGAGCTTGTAATGCCTGTCGATCATGTTTGATGAGTTCTACAACACAATTGGGCAAACCACCGTGTGCTTGCAAACCAATAACAGCTTGTGTTGGTGTTGTGCAATCATGGTCTTCCTTGACCCACTCGATCAGAGTTTGCATGGCTCGAGCAAAATGTGCATCCAATACACTTTTTCCATCTTGGGTTTCCGAGTGAATAATGCGCTTTATCGTGATACCATGAATCCAAGCCAAGTACGGAACTATAAGAGGTAACAACCAATTTTGGTAACATGTAGCGTTATCGGATAGTAACGTGATACAGTTGATTGATGGTAAGTCCTTCCGTAGTCGAATAATTACTGCTTCAACTAGTGAGAGAACTGAGTCACGATCTTGCTTGGAGTCATCCAGAGACAAGTGATCATAGTAGATTTTTGTATCCGTTGCGCTAGGCGACCTGCTGTGTTGAATATCATCATTGAATTCAAAGTAGTGAACTAGTGCACCATGCCAGCTGATCCCACGTTTTCCATAATGGTCGACAGTTTTTTCGCGGTAGTATAGCGGCTCCAACTTCATTTTGAAATCAAGCGTAACGATGGCTTCGCCTGAAATACCGGTCGATACACAGCGTTCTTCCATCGCATCAACAAGTTTTTGAACAGCGATTTGTTGATTGATCACACGAAGTCGATGTCCGAAAAAAAGCCGAGCCTTCTCACTACAATCGTCGGTAATTTTCAGCGTCTCGGGTGGGCCACCTTTCAACTCCAGAAGTCGACGAACTTTTGCGAAAATATGAAAGACGGCCGTGCAGTCGTCACAAATGCTGCTTGTCCCCACATGGTGCTTTTTAGGGTCCAGACCGTACCCAATATCATGGAGCTGACAAGGCGTACATGTTGTGTCTTTTACTCTTTGGTCGAACCCGTACTTCATGTAAGAGCTCAATATGTCAATATCCTCTGAAATACGAGCTGAAGGCATATCAAGACTTTCACCCAGCGCCTTTAACTTACGAAACGAGTCGTTAACGAGAAAGCCTACAACGTAATCCACAGCCTTGCGAAGCTTGGTGCCCCCCGCGGTAATTCGTGCAGCGATACGGTAAAATGTCGTGCTCGAAATTGTAGAATCGTCAAAAGTTGCAACATACGCTTCAAACATGGCTGAAATACTTCGACGGCGAATTATAGCTGGAAAGATTTCGGTCTTTCCACCCAGCTTCAGTTTTTTGGTACCCCACGAAAGAAAAGCAACGTTGTCAGGAGAAATAATAAACTGCACTACCTTATCGATACTGTGGCGACTATAGCGTTCGTACGTTTTTGGCGAGACCAGGAGTCGACTTCCACTCCTCAGCAGCTTCAAATCGTTTCTACCATCCGCGAACCCATTTGCAGAAAGTGTAAAGCCATCAACTTGAGCATCTAATTTTTGCGCTTCACGGCGCGTAAATGTCGTCAAGCAAGCCCGCAGCGTACGCCTTTCAACAGATCCTAGTTTTGCCTTCGTGTAGCATTCACCAATAGTCGTCAGCAGATTGTGGTGATGAGGGTCCGACACCAGTGGAAAATGGGATGCAATAATTTTGTCGTAAAGTGCAGCACTGGCTTCAGTTTTCTCCATGTCGTTCCCAGTAAATGATGAACAAACACGTTCCATTATGTCATGGATACATTTTTCCAAGCAGTTTGCAGCGTAGCGAGCATCACGTTCGCCTTCAAATTCTCTCCAAAATTCTGGGTTCGCACGCTGCGTCGCAGATGGCATGTGGCCGTACAAATACGAAACACGATCTTCCAGCCCAACAAATGTCAACAAGCTAGCCAATCCCGTGCACGCCGGACCCGATACGTACGGGTGCGACGAAGCAAAGGACGATGAAAGCGAAAATGGGCCTGCCGTGGGGGTCAATGGGGACTCAGCAAGTGCTCCAGCTCGGTACGCGTTTGTTTTCCGCCGCTTCGCCTTAGTCACGTTGGCGAAGATCACACCACGCCGGATCTCTCGTTTCCGCGGAGGTGTTGCAGCGTGATCCACTGCGCCATTCGAGACATGTTCCTGGCTAAGATCCGGGTTCTCCTCCTGAGAAGTATGATCCGGGTTCTGCTCCTGGATATGATCTGAGTCAGACTCCATGTGTTACCTAAATGAGCACATAATAGTAGTGTTCGTGGTTTAGTGAAACGTTAACCTCTACACGACACTTGAGGAGCTACTCCTCGACTCGTACCCTTTGCCAGCACGTGCTCCTAGCTCCCTGCTTATTGTCTTCCCGGGAATAATGTGTAGCCGACCTTGCCTGGACCTCTCCCTCGGCGAGGGAGCATACATCGCGGGGGGGGGGGGGGGGGATACATCGTAACCCCCGGTATAACCGTGGGAGATGGTGTGATTTGACAATGCCACGACACACTGGAAATGAACCCATCTTGATACGAATGCGGCACAGTTCGAGTGCGTGAATGTCTAACTTGATCAGCTCATTGCGAGACTAACAGGGCGTTCACACCCCCCCCCCCCCCGAACAAGCTCGGGTTTTCATCATCGATACACATCGTAGGCATAATCGAAATTGCAAGCCTGATAGCTGCTCACGGTTTTGCTCTTAAACAACTAGTTTGACCTCCTAAAAATCCCCGCCTCCCGACGATTTTGCACACGCGTTTTTTCGTTGTAGTCTGTATTTTTCGATTTCACGAAGGACCCCATTTCAAATGACTTGTACAGACGATGTACTCAAGCATACGCTAGAGTTTTATAAGTTAGAAATGAGGCTTTTGACATTGTGGCCATTTATGAATTCCGGTCTCATGGTCTCAGAAAACCAGTGTTAAGGGATTTCAGTTTTAGGGAAGATTACCCGCTCGTCTCTCGAAAGGCGAATTTCCTCCCAAAGACGATATTCTTGTGGCCCATACGACAAACTTATTGGTGGCGCCAAAGTCGTCACTCTTCGCGCCGCGCCCACACGACAAACTCATTGGTGGCGCTAAAGTCGTCACTTTTAGCGCGCGCCCACACGACAAACTCATTAGTGGCGCCAAAGTCGTCACTCTTCGCGCCGGAGACTATACATGACACGGCAAAGTCGCCGAACCTTCACTGAAGGCGAGATCAACCATGCAGTTGGACTCGGCATGGAAGGACAGTAAAGCAGGTTTGCGAGGCGACAGGCATCTCCTCGTCTTCACTTTGTCGCTACTTGGCGTGTGCCAAGGGGCCAGATGGGTCCATAAAACACGTCGAAGTCCGTCGACGTGGCCCTCCTCCTATTCACCCAGCGCAGGCCGAGAGCTACATCAAGGCTTGGATCCTTGGGATGCAGAGCGACGGACATCCTGTCGACAGACAAGACATCTTCGACGTCGCGAATCGCATTGGAAAGTATTTGAATTTGCCGCCATTGTCAAATGGATGGTACGAGCGCTTTCTTCAAAGGCACCCGGACTTGGCAGCTCGACAAGCACAGTCAGTTTCTAACCCACGTAATTCAATTGATGCAGGACGCATCAGGAATGTTTTTGGCAACTCTTTAAGATTGTACTGGAGTTTGGAATTACAGCGGATCGGCTGTTTAATATGGATGAAACGGGATTTATTGGGAATCTACAGTCCAAGAAAGTGTTGGCGTTGATGGGTTCAGCACGTGTGTGGTCCAAGACACTATCAGCAAGCTATTATCTTACTGTCGTTGGGTGCGGCAGCGCGGCAGGGTGGTTGATGCCTCCATCGTTTATTGTCCAAGGCATAAGTTCTCCAGCACATATATTGGATGGATTACATGGCTCTCGTATCACAGCATCTGATTCCGGATTTATGAATGAAACTATGTTTTCGGCGACTGTGCCTGCCTCAGTCAAGCGTCCCGTGGTTCTGATACTGGACGGTTGCAGTAGTCATATTGGTTCGGCTGTTGTTGCTGCTGCTAGGGATGCTCAAGTTACTCCTCTCCCCCTCCCCGCAAACGCCACACACCATGTCCAGCCGTTAGATGTTGCTATCTTTTCATCGTACAAGAAAGCGATTCGTGTTGAGCTTCGTGACCACTGGAAGGTCATTGATCGCCCCACCATATCGAAGGCCAGCGCAGTCCGCATTGGGTACAAAAAATGCCACGCGGATACGAACATTGTTTCCGGTTTTAAAGCGCGCCGACCGCCTGTCAGCTGGTCGCAAGACCGATCCCACGTGGTTCCACGTTAATGTGGACCCATGAGGAGGCGTGTGGTGCACGGAGTGCAGTCCGCTTATTCGGACCCACGTGGAGCGAGTGAAGCACCACCTGCGCAAACCGAGTCTCAATCCCGCTAATCACGGCGATTTTACCCCGAAAGCGAAACGGGGTGTTATCAAGGCGTTCCACGAGCAGCTGGCTTATGGATTTACAGCACCGGTATGGCGTTTTACAAGGTTGAACATCAGAGCCTGCTGGAGGCGCTTCAACTTCTGATACCTGGAATCGAGGTCCCGACGAGAGAGCAGCTGTCAAGGGTGTCTTTTGGGGGAGATCTTGACTGTCTCCTCCGATGGTTGGGCGGACATCTGCGGCCGGGCGGTACTGAACAACATGACAGTGTGCGGAGACTATGCTTACTTCTTGGAATATACCGGCGCCCAGGCGCATTATGCCGTTTTCCTCGCGAACGATTTACAGCACGTCATCGCGAAATATCATTTTCTCAACGCGACACGCGCCTGCTAACAAGACCGGACCTGCAGTCCAAGTTCCGCATGCATTTTTGTTTCATTGATGCATGTGTCACGCCCTGTACCTACTCGTCAAAGATATGGTCAAGAGGATGACATGGTTGGATCGGCTTCAAGACGGCTGCGAAAGGCAAGTGATTTTTTTAAAGTGCAACCACAATCTGGTGTCTCAGCTGACCTCCCGCCATAACGACCAAGGGCTTCGCCTGATTGCTAAGCCGGGTGATACCCGATGGAGATCGCTTCTACTCTGTTTTGAGACCAGCTTAGCTTGCGGAAGCTATTCTGCTTTCGAGTTAGCTCGGGATTTTCTCTCACCGAAAACAAAGGCGTAGAAGAAGAAGAAGAAAAGACGCGAAGTTTTCGATTTTGTGACTTCTACGGATTTCGTGGCTCAACTGAAGAAAGCTGTGAAGGTGTTGAAGCCTATCGGATTCAGCCTGAAGTGACTAGGGGGAGATGACGCATTAATCTCAAATGTGTACAAGGTCGACCTCGCAGCAGAGACGGAGGACGCGGGGCTTTCATTTCGCAATCGGAAGGTGGCGAAGTCCCTAATTAAGACACTGTTCAACTTCGTGTACGGTGACGAGCACGGACTAGCAAATGTGTTGGACCCTCGCTACGCGGAAAAGGAGATGGACATGTCGACTCGAACCGCTGTGGAAGAGTTCCTCGGTACTTGGGATGCGACTGACAAGACGGATGAGATGGTGCTCGAGCTGACGCGATTCCAGATGTTTCGGCCGAGTTCAGGATCACGTCGATGCGGCGCTGGGAGCTTTGTGCGACTACAAGCTGTCACTGTACTAGTTTTAATGCGCTCTCAACGAGTCTCTGCTTCTCAAAGAGGATACTATGTAGATTTTGCGCTGTGCGACTTCAAGTTCAGCTTCGGAACGCAATTTTTCTACATCCACTCCAAGCTGCGAAATCCTCTGCCACCGGACCGAGTAGAAAAGCTTGTCCACATCTTTTCGAAGAATATCAACGCCGAAGAGCGTGTGACCTACTCGCATTTGGAAGATCTTCTCCGTGGCGAACAAGATGATGAAGGCAGTGAGTCCAGCCGTGGAGACGATGTTGTGTACAATTAAGGTGTTTTTGCACCTATCAAAAAAATGTGACGAACCTTTTCCCTCAATTTAAGGGTGGTCGTGGAGCTTGCAGCTTTGCGCAGCATCTACAATGAATTGAGTCATGCGACGAACACGACTGCAACGAGCAAGACAAGTCGAGAAGAACAAAGACCTTGTCTAGCGACCGACTTCAAAGGGTTAATATCTAGTGAAGGAAATCAACGCCGGGTACAAACTCAGTTTAAGGGATATTTAACACTTGGTCTGAGTATACAAGCAAGTGGGCCTCCCAAAAGAAATATATATCATGTAAAAGAGGATATGTATTTTATTCAAACCACAATCTCTGTCCCTTCCCACAAGAATGTCAATATATTCATTACTACGCATCTTTCATACCATGAACTTGACACACGCATCAGACATGCCTACCCACCAGGGTTGCGAAAAGCCCCATTAGGTTTAGCCAGCGGGTTGGTCTTTCCTTCGACGGGTGGGTCCGGGTTTGGATTTTTAACACCTAACCCGTTCAGTCAATTCATTTTTTAATTGAGCTGTCAATCGCACTTCACAGCCAGTGAATCTACCCGCGCATACAGCTCGAGATGAGATGTCAGCCTTGATATCAAGCTGGAGAGCACAATTGCATTTGCATCGCATCACCAAGAACTCTGCGCCCCCTTTCGTTTCCCAGCTTCGACTCATGAGCTTCTCGTGCCTTCACTCATATCCCTCGACTGTACCAAGACTATCGGATTTTCTGTCGCTCCCGACAATTACAAAGCGGCTCAATTTATTCAAGAAAAACGGAATGCGGGCCGCGGTGAAGGCGCTTTGGCTCAGGCATCGTGAAACCATTCAGCAAGCGGTTCTTGTTCTGCTACCCGAGCCAGCGGCGAAGAAGAAGCGCAAGAATGTGGCGTTGAGCGGCCAATTTCTCTCCAGCGAGGAGTTGCACATTGAAGCCTCGAAGAGGAAGCCGAAGAAGCCGAGAAAGACCACGTCAAAACCGAAGAAAGCCATACCAAGCAAACTCTGACGAGAGCGCAGTCGGCCATGTATCTGGAATTGTATGTAGGGATATGTTTCACGAGGGCATCACAACGAAGAGTACAGGGTCACAAACACTGTAATTAGGCAAATATCAATAGTTCAAGCTGAGAGAGACGTTGAGGAGACGTTGAGCAGCAACTGCAGTTACGCAGATAACATAGAGCAGAAACACACCACCGCCAGTGGTGATCATCGCCACACTGCGTAGGAGGCACATCAGCGATCCGCACTCCCACGTACACGCGACGCGCCACTCTTAAACCGATCAGACGCCTACACGCCGACCTACGAACAGAAGCAAAAGCGCCGCCTCCGCATCGACGGAGCGCTTTATGAAGGCACAACACCAACAATACGATGTACATGACCCCCCCCTTTCACTTCTTCACTCGTATTTGAAGGAGCCGGGCAGGCACCGCCGACGACAAGGTCATGAAGCCAGTCGCGGACAACACCCTCATCATGGGTACTGGAGCTTTTGCGTGCTGCTGACTGATGGCGTGCTGACCTACTACTCTCTCTCAAGAAGCCGAAGGGCTCCATAGACATTGGGTTGGGGTCCAAGTGGGACGTGTCGGTGCAGATTAACTAAATGAACAAGGAGTTTGTGACGCAAGCTTTACGTTGCAAGGCAATCTGATCGTTGCAGCGCATGTAGGCGAAGTTTCCCGCTCTCTAGCTTTGCCAAATATCTACACTGAGCCTACTAACATTTATGCCTCCATACGCGTGACCTTGAGGCGCCAGCAATACATAAAATACTTCAACGTGAGGAAGGTGTTGTCGGGTTGTGTTGATATTCCATCGAACTGCTCATTTAAAGATCCTCTAGCAATCGCGTAGCTGTGCTTCGCTAACACCGAGCGTGTGATGTGGTAATAAATCCCAGTGCTGTGAAGGCGAGGGAGACCCATACCGCTAGCGCGTACACTGGAGATGAAACTACGAATACTGCAGATACTGGTACGAGTTCATTAATTGCAAAACTTTCATGCAAGGGTTGAAATTGTTTTACACTTGATTTTGTGAGGCGTCGAGTTGTGTTGAAGGATCTGCACCCCGAAGGTGGTTGGAGATAAACTCGTAGATGAACACGCATGGGGCTACCTGAACAGTATTCACCCTACAGTTTGGTCTGTTGTCGGCAATATGCAGCCTGTGTCTGACGAAACGATATAGCTAAATGCTTCTTGGGCTACGGTTGATGGGGAGCCAATGACGCTATCTGGTGTGCGCACTACGAGCGCTATCGAGGGAGATAATAATGGCCTACACACGTGGGATAATGATATCCAATCCTTGTCGAAGCTCCCTGTAGAGCCAATATGTCGTCATTCACCATTTAACGTCAGCTCTTTGAATTTACCCATCGTGTTAAATCGAATACGAACACAACCAAACTTTAAGTGTACTTGTAGCCCCACTTGGGCCAGTAAGGTTCGAGCGCCCAATTGTTTGCCACGATCACAAAATGTAGGCCGGTCGTGCAGTATCAAGCAAACCGCAATGCAAAGTTGCTGACTGTTTCGTTATGAACGTTGGCGACGGCAATCGGAACATTTTGTTTGTTTCCATTTTTACCAATAAAAATCAGAAAAACTCCGTTGTAAGACGACTCCTTCGTGTCTGTACCATCACACTACCATACAGGAATAAAGGAATCCTGAATGAGAATAACAGTTCCCATAGCTAAGAACGCTCGATAGAATCATCCATGAGAATCTAATTGACAACAGACATAAGAACCAGGATTCAGTTTTGCAAACACTTCCAAAAAGTTCGGCAGCCGGCCTTACTCCATAACAGGGTCGTTTTCTCTTATCGGCCTTTGCTTGTTTAATTGTTTTGTAAACAAGTGCCTGCTGTTTCGATAAATCCACGCAGTGTAGTGTGCTCATTGTTTCAAAATCCATGCCAATGAAGTTCTATGCCCCTCTACAATAGATGCCCTAAAACCAGGTTGTCGCAAGAGAAATTCGATTTTCATCGCCGCGACACTGGTGCAAAACTGTGCGTGTTCAAGAATCAACTTGGAAATGTACCAGACACTGTCCGGGACATGGGACAACTTAGTCTTTGGTTTCTTACACGTGTTTATCGTGCGCTACTAACTGTTGATTCACGTTTACGAGAGAGAGAAGCAAGCCGAGGACACCCACTGTCGTGTTCGGAACAAAACCATTTCTTGTGATTGCCTCCGCCCTTGATGTACCTTACCGACTTGTTCGTTTTGAAAGCTTATCGCCTGATGAACGACCCTGCAGCTTCTAAGTCTGTAAAGTAGATACCTAACTCAGGCACTTCATGATCAAAGCAAGCCGCCACATCCAGCTTCCGGAGATTTCGTGGTGGGGCACTCATTGAGAGTTGCTTCCTTTTCAATTTGCCAGCGGCCTATATAAAATGGCACTAATGAATTTTGACCAATCACAGTGTTTGTGGTCGATATATGTGCGCTTCGTTGTGGTGCCCTCGTGATAAATATCCTTGTATGTAGTACATTTCATAATATCTAAATAAAACCCAGACGTGTATATAAGGCGATGAGTAGAAGGAACAAGCTTACGGAAATGGGTTCGGTTGTGACTTAAATTTTGTGCTGCTAAAAGCAAGAGAGAAATCACCCAGTTCCTCCTCACTAACCCGTTAGTTTGGAACTGGGCGATTTCTTCCTCCGCGGGCAGTGCGGCGTGCTGCTCACACCAAAAATTGGTGGTTGACGCTTGAAGCCGAACCGAAGCAGCTTTGAAAGGTAATGTCGAGCAACAGATTTTGAGCGTACTCTACGATCGCCACAGCTAATTCAAAGTCACAGCCAATAGAAAATCGCCATTGTAACAGGTGTAGGATACATTGACGATATTATGTCCACTCTCGTAGCTGTTTTATCCACGTTACGCCCAGAACTTGGTCGCAAGATGCAAAAGGTCTTACATCAAAAAATTATTGACAGGTTTTCAAGTATACTTTAATCAAGATTAATCATTATTATTTAGCATACATAATAATTCTTCGGGCTTAAAGGGATAAAAGTTAATAAACTAACACCCGTAAGTCATATCATGATCATCATCTTGACACCGAAAGCAACATTATGAGCACCACAGTGCATGTAAAACAACCCAATACTTTCAGAGCAACATTGTGAGCACCACAGTGCATGTAAAACAACACAATACTTTCAGAGCACCACTGCAAGAAACATAAGCAATCCGACAAACCTTGTGAACTTTGGCGTCCCCCTCCCCGGAATAATGCGATAATTTTGTTTTGTATTAGCATCAGGACACTCAGATTCGGCAACGTTGGCGAAGTACTTCGGAGGCCCCAGCGTCCAACTTCGTTACCAAGTGTTTCGGAATCACGTAGTTGTAATCATAGTCATCACTACCGACAATGTCGCGTTAGTAGCGAGCCATACGCGAGCACACAAATTCTTCCTCTATAATAACATAATAGTTGGTAAGCAGCTCGCTGACGTAATATCTGTCGGTAGTATTAGCGGTCCATACCAGCACGCGAGACAACCGCTTTATCCGGTTGCATGATCCAAATCGTTAGTATACCATAAAATTATGATTCTGGAAATACGATTTACTTCTGTTCTAGGCACCACGCCGTGGCTTGTCCCTCTTCAAAAGCCTCTTCCAATCGCACTAGATAGCCTGTCTGACACCCAGTACACCTTGAGTCATGTTCAAGCCGACTCTGATCACACGGCGCTTGTGCTGCTCCATGTGTACACCATATACGCTAATAGCTGTAAATCATTCGAAGAGTGAGTTGAGTTGCGCCGGGGAAGCTAAACAGCAGAACTGTAGACGGAGAATGTGAGCTGCAACAAACCTAAGAGAAGATAACAATAATATTAATGTTTTGCCTCTTCCACGTTTGAGAAGTGCGAACCGGAAAGCACAGATAATTGGTGGCGGCATATTCATTCAGCGATGAACTGGGACCAATCCTAAAATACCCTTTCGGCAGCTCGGGTACGACGTTTTCGACGGATAGATGAGCTTTCTTTCTTTTTTTTCTCACGCGCTTCCCAGGTCTTTGTCGAACGTGCCGGTGTTTGAGTAGCTTGACGCGGGGGGCGTCGTTGCCGAAGCAAGAATGCGGCTATCCTTTTGTCGATCCGATGCCTTTTGCTATTACCAGGATATAGTTCATCGTGTTCACCACGAAACCTTTTTTTGGGGCTGTCTTCACCGGCGCTAGTAGTACTGCTTGTTCTTTGCTTGATTTTGCTTCACTCCGTATAAATGATTTACAGCCATATACGCTAATAGCTGTAAATCATTCGAAGAGTGAGTTGAGTTGCGCCGGGGAAGTTAAACAGCAGAACAGTAGACGGAGAATGTGAGCTGCAACAAACCTAAGAGAAGATAACAATAATATTAATGTTTTGCCTCTTCCACGTTTGAGAAGTGCGAACCGGAAAGCACAGATAATTGGTGGCGGCATATTCATTCAGCGATGAACTGGGACCAATCCTAAAATACCCTTTCGGCAGCTCGGGTACGACGTTTTCGACGGATAGATGAGCTTTCTTTCTTTTTTTTCTCACGCGCTTCCCAGGTCTTTGTCGAACGTGCCGGTGTTTGAGTAGCTTGACGCGGGGGGCGTCGTTGCCGAAGCAAGAATGCGGCTATCCTTTTGTCGATCCGATGCCTTTTGCTATTACCAGGATATAGTTCATCGTGTTCACCACGAAACCTTTTTTTGGGGCTGTCTTCACCGGCGCTAGTAGTACTGCTTGTTCTTTGCTTGATTTTGCTTCACTCCGTAAAAACATGTGAATTGTAGTTCAACAAGACCAACAACATAACGGGCAACATAATCAGAAACACTGCGTCAGCATATCAAGTAACATAGGCAAACATATTACGCATACTGCGACTGGCCTGGTCAGCACTACCCCCGACATATTCGTGATGCCTCGCATCGGCCCCCCGCTGCAGAACTACCAACCACGACCAGCAATTCCTACATGAAGCTGGCGCTGACCGCCACCCCCTCCGTCACGCTCGTGGTTAATGTCGTGCTGCCCGTCGCCTCCTCCGGCACGCTCTTCGCCAATGTCGCGCTCCTCGCTGGGGGTGTGTCATCCACCGCGACTTGAAGGGGAGGGCTGCCAGCACAAGCGAGCCATTAATACCGTGGTCAAGGTCCTCTATCGGGTTGTAGCCCTCGTCATCATCGTCATCTTTGACGATGTCCTGCGCAGCATGGACGTGGTCCACGGGTTTTCGCTCATACAGGGCAGCCCAGATAGCTAGATACCGTCACAGAAAACAGAATAAAAGTAGCAAAATTGTTTTTTACAATAAATATTCTGAACATTCGCGTGTGTACCTTTTGTTATTCATATAAATCAGGCTTCGTATCAAAGTGGAATACTTACCGCTGGTGCTACAGCCCAGCTCAATGGCTTTGAAGGTTTTACATGCCTTCCAGATGCATGTATCATGCTTTCGAACAAGGTATCGATGAACAAAAACCCATGCTACCGTTCATCAATCAGCTACTACTGATCGTCTATGCGCTACCCTAAAGTGAGGTAATTAGAATGTAATTGATTTGACGCAACTCAAAATGAGTAGAACGACTGTTTCACTAGTCTTGGGGCACGAAGCTTGATGGAGTGACACTGCCTCCAGCCCGGGTGAGGCGAGGAGGGTTAAACTAACTGTAGAAGCTACGAAACTTGTTGTGCTGGAGGTAGAAGGTAGAATGAGCTCATTGATCCCGTGTCGTCTGGCTTCGAGCGCGCTGCGTCTTGCAGCCAACCGATGGAATGGTTGGCTCTCAGATCTGAATCAACGAGGGCGCTGCACCGAACCCTGAACCCGACAGCGTGAAAAGTTACTTTCACCAGGCGGTGCCCAGCAAAAGTACACATTTCACTAGTCTTGGGGCACGAAGCTTGATGTATTGACACTGGCTCCTGCCCGAGTGTGGCGAGGAGGCTGCCCCTGGTGATAGTGGCTGTGAGAGCAAGTGTTGGCCGTCGAGTTCGCCATTTGGCTCGCCATTGTCATGCTGACTCGGTCGTGGATGCGAGTGTACCTCTCGTAGGCCGAAGAACGCCAGCAGCCGAATAACTTGATCGTCAGACTAACGCCTGCCGCGAAAAGTGCTGACGCACCGCTAACCCGTAGTGAATGAGTCGAGTACCGGTGTGGGTCTTGACCGGTGATGCTGGCAGCTACCTTGATCCGTTGGTTAACGTCGCGAACTTGCAAATACTTGTCCGATTGCACCTTGCAGAGCAGTTCGTCGGGGTTATGACTCACTGAGTGGTGATGGTTCACGAGGTACCATACAGAGCGTACGGGACAGCACCACGAGACTGTCGATGTAGCTAGCGACCGCGATACACCCACTCCAGCTTGTCAATTTTGCCGCCCCGAATGTTGATCTGTACCCGATGCACATTTTGCTTGCGCTCGCATCGTCGTCCTTGGCGGTCGTAGAAACAAACGTCGGACCGTCGGATTGCGAATTAGTATTGATGTGCGCCGTCACGAAGATATTCACTGCGCTCAGGAGAAATAAGAAGCTCATGACCGTAGCCCCCCATAAGACACGGTCATGGGCTAAGTTGAAGTTGAGTTGCTGATGGAGGACTCGAAGCATGAGGAACGTGAATGGTTGCTTGGGCTGCGGGGATGGTTGGAGCCGTTGGATGCCCTTGATTGCCATGGCGTGGTGATGGAGGAGACCGATGTTAAATCCGAGTTCCCATCGATGATACCACGGGATTGTACAGATCTTGGAATGGATGGTCTGTAGGGAGTTGCCTCTGGAGACGGATGACCCATTTCCGTACCGATAGCAGAACACCGCGAAGAGAACAAGATGTCGTGATGTGACTGCCGGGTCGTTCGGCAGCCGCGGACTGCACTACATGTCTGCACACCACCGCGACCACTGCTTCGAGGAGGACTGGTATCTCTTGAGGGACGACTTGGCCAGTGAACTGGAATTCAATAGACGGAGAAGTCCTTGTAGATTCGCCTCCAATGCGCGGGCACCTGAACCTGGCGCCACGAAGAAGACAATGCAGACCATGTACGTGAGTAAGGGGATGACCACGCTCTTGATCCAGCGTCTGTCATGCGGTTAATTGCTCCCGGGAGATGCCTGGCCGAAAGTCGAAATCTAAAGATGGCCTCAGCAAGCCCTATCGCACGGTTGATCTCTTGGGCGAATACATTGTTGGAGTGCAGACGATGGGTCCATGAGACAGCGGATACGTTGTCGCTCCAGCAAACGACGTGAGGGTAATGGAAGTCTTGATCAGGTGGGGTTTCCAACACCAAGCTGCGAGTGTCATGCAGAAGTGCTCGCGAACGCGCGTTGATGCTGAACCCCGTCGCTGCTGCATCCGCGATAAGCTGTAGTTCTTCTTCGTCGAACTGCAGTTGAATGAACTCGTCTCTGACGGGATGAAGTACTGCCAAGCCGGTGTTCGAGGCGTCCATGTAGAAGTTGACCGTCGGGTTAGGGAGCTCTCCAAAGAAACGCAGCGGCAATTTGTCGAGATGTCCATGCGAGAGAATGTAGTGGAACCACCGCAGGTCGCGTCGTGATGCTTCGCTCAGCTGCACCGATTGAAATAGGCGGAGCCGATTGCACACAGACTGAAGCTGCTGAAAGAAGGGCTTGTCCGACCGAAAACACGTCGTAATGTAGCGGAGGCTTCCGATGAGCTGCTGGAGCTGGTGTTTGTTGACCTTTGGCTATGCTAGCAATACGGAAACACGATCGAGGCTCTTTTGGATCTTGTCGGGTGGCATCGTCACGTTGCGATTGACTGTGTTCCAGATGACCCCGAGTGCTTGCTGCTCAGTGGACCACGATGAGAACCTCGAGTCGTTGATGCTGTCGGGTCCACGAACGGCCATCATACTCAGGCGTAGTGTTGCCTCAGCGAGTTCGAGACGGGACTCACGGTCGGGCTCGACGAGGTTATGATCGTCCACCCACTCGTACCCGAAGAAGGCTTCGTTGTCAGAGCTGTCATATACTGATGCAGGAGAGTTAACGCTCACCAACCAGGAAATGGCGCGTCCAAAGGCACTGTAAAAGGCTGGTGAACCGGACCACCCAAACGGGGCTCGAGATCAATCACGAGCGCGTCTTCGTCTGGGAAGGTAGCGCCCATCCAGCAGACGTGCTCAGCGTGAAGCATAAGATGACGGTAAGCTCGTTTGACGTCTCCCTTAAGAATGTTTATCGCAGCGCCTGGATGAGTTCTGACCAGTTCTTCGGTTCTTCAAGCGATGGCGACCACACTGATGTAATTGATGTCGGGTAGGCAGGTAGTTTCGAAGTACGCATTCGTGGACGCTGTGTTGGGATGACTGAGATCGGGAATTGGGCGGACTTCGACCAAAGGGTTGACTCCCTTCTTCTCTACCGCACCGAATGGGCTGCATTGGATGTTCTTCCACTGTTCGAGTAGCGACAAGCTGACCGCCAAATACGTTCCATCGGCTTGGCCTTGGCGAATACTCCGAAGTAGTGCTTTCTTGAACAATCGAGCCGAGTTGTGGTTCTTGGGAGGCGTTCGGGCCTGTGGGTGCTCAACCTTCCAGGTGGGGACGATGTCACTGCGTGCGATCGCGACAAGCTCGGTGGTGTAATGGTATCCTTTTATAACAAACTGCAATCGGTAGGGGTCGAGGCCCT
Source organism: Phytophthora x cambivora (assembly GCA_033557925.1). Classification (NCBI taxonomy): domain Eukaryota; phylum Oomycota; class Peronosporomycetes; order Peronosporales; family Peronosporaceae; genus Phytophthora; species Phytophthora x cambivora. The sequence goes on from JAUCEB010000034.1 coordinate 584,556, forward strand.
TGTTTGGGCGAGGGTCGTTGCACAACTCTCCTCGCCGCTGACGCACAGTGTTGGCCAGAGATAAACGGAGACGCTTGCAGTAGTTGGTCACCGCCTGCTGTTAGCTGAGCCCGCTCTCGGTGCAGAGTCGCCTTGTACCAGTAGGTTCTATCCCAATAGAGCGATGCCACGAAATCGCGTGTAGTTGCTGGTGGCGGCGAAGGCGTGATGACAGGCAGGCTCGTACGCGGGCAGCCAAAAGAAGCGACATTCCGACAGGTGCGATGTTACGATAGACTTGTACGACGCCGGCGTCTACGGCATTTGACTTGATCGTTGACTCTCTTGGAGCGTTGGTCGCGCTCTTAGGGCTCGCTGACTGCTCAAGCAGCTCGAGCCAGGGGCTTCTAGGGCGCCTTCACAGATGCGCGAACCGTTCGTTGAGCCCGCCCATACGCTGGATAATATGACCCTTTACTCGAGCGTCCAAAGTGTAAAGGGCCGCATGAGTGCGAGCTCCGTAGACACAGCGAATCGACGAGCCTGAGAGACAGCCCATTGCTGACAGATAGCGAAGCCAGACCGGAAGTCCATTGTGGGTCGGAATTAGGTCGAATATGGCCGGTGGACTTCGTGTCCCGTTGCACGCCTCCATGACGCGCGATGGCTTAACGGACATGCAAACTACGATACTCGCCCGGATATTGGACGGAACCGACGGCGCGCCGGCGTCCAACGACATCGCGACCATCTTGGATGGGTTGGTCCAACCGTCTGATATGCCTGCTGGGCGGTCGACACGACGTTGGATCGACCCGCGTACTGGTGACCCATGCACGTTTCAACTTCAGAACGTGGTCGACTACGCGTTCGTCGTAGACGGGAACCAGCCTGCCCCAACCGCTCTACGACTGAGTGTTGGCCCGTCGTTTTGTCGTGCTCCACCAACCCGTAACCATGCACCTGCCCCCACATCCTCACGTGAACGCGACTTGTCGCCCCCGCGCAGTACGACATCTATGGAACAAGCCAACAGTATCATTTTTATTTGCCGAAGAGGAACCTTCCAGTCCAGACCAGCTAGACCAGACAAGCTCACGCCCCAGCAATGTTGTTTCGGCTGCTGCATCTGCCCCATTCGATTCGGCAACATTTGCACCTGTCTCGGGGGTCTCTATTCCGCCCGCTGCGGCAGCTGGCTGCGAGCCGAATCTACCCAGCCGTCCCACAGCGTCTCTAGATGCGCGCATCAGGGAGCAGCACCTGAACCAGGCCGAGCTCCTCGCCCGTTTTGTCCAAGTGATTTCGACCGCGAGATCAGCACGCTCAGGCCCCCCGTCTCCGTTGCCGAGCTAGCCAGACGGTCCAAGTACGCGTTCTCGCCGATGGCGGTGCAGGTCGCCGTGCACGAACGTATCACCGCTCCGGACCACAGAGGTAAGGCTCCCTCTATCTTTGTTGAGACGGTTGTGTATGCGGTTTCTGTGCGGTTCCAGCCCCACCCGGGAGTGGTCATCAGGTTGTTCGACTTTCAGTTCGGTCTGTCCATTCTTCATTTCGCACCATTTGGAGTTCAGCAGCGAATGACATGGCTCAACGCAGGAGCCGCCAACATGCAGAACTTTTCGGCTGCTGTAACAGCTCCCAGACCACCCGTGACATCGTCAATGGGTGACCTGGTGGACGAGACCAGGATGCTTTGTCGATATGGGCAAGAGCTCTTTGCGCAGCCAGTGCGCGGTGTTCTTGAAGCACTGCTCGATTTTGCGCAACAGCTCGACGGCAGGTGCACCTGGACGACACCAGATCTCCCTCATCTCGTGTTTTGGGTGAACTCCGTCTTAGAGCAGTTTCGATCTTTCGTTCACTCCAGCAACGGAGATGTCCACGCGTCAAGCCTGCAGATCATCACCCGGCTCTCTCTCAACGATGACGAGCTGCAGAACCTCATGTATGCACTACCTCGTTGCTCTACTCAAGATTCGCAGCGTCGCGGTTCGCGCGAGCGGCCTCCAACGACGACTACACCGCGTGATCGGGGGAACCAACGCCAAGCTCGAGAAGACTAACGTCATGCTCCACACGGGGAAGCTCTGGATTTTATTGACGTACTAAAAAAACTCGTAGAATTTGAGTGGGCGTTATAGCTGATACTTCTCTGGCCCACGTAAGAAACAACACTCCAGTTTTTTGCCATTACTTTTTCAAAACAAATTGCTCGGAGGCGCGCAATACCTTAAACAAAAGCGGAGGTGCTGCCTCATTTTGTGTTGGTCTTTTAAAAAATTAGCAGCAGAAACAATAGAGAAAATGCGTTTTGTTTCAATTCAGTTTTTAACGCCGTTAGTTTGTTTGTCGGAGTGGCGTCAAAAATTAGCGATATGAAATTTAAAAAAAAAACATCGTAATTGGGAAATAATGCGCTACACGTATGTTTACCCCTCGATCCTCTGGATCGGATTGGGGATAATATATATGGCTTACCGTTTTGAGGTTTTATTAAGTGATTTTCTTGGCCATTTTCTTTTGTCCAATCACAAGATGCTATACCTGATTATACCATATCATATGTGCGGAGTGGACCACACGAAACTGAGGTTTAATACCGAGTGTTGGTTCTTAAGTGGGCCAGAGAAGTAAATAGCTGAAGTACGTGGCACATACACGGCACGGTATTAGCGAGTCAAGCTCGAAAACCATTCATGTTCCCTGGCGTTTCATGTTCGAGAAATCGGAAGTGATCTGGCGCACCTAGCACCATTTGATACCACTCCGTCCAGACCATTTGCAACGCGCTTAATCCTGACTGCTTCTCTTTTAACCCTTTTGCGAGCCGGTCTGCTCAACTATACCATAAAAATCGAAGTCAATAATTTTAATGGAAGCATTTTGCTTCCTTTAAGGTCTGTGATGGGCAGCCTTCAAATCTTCCAATTGGGATTTGTAGTTACTTTTATGGAAAAGTGCCATGATACTGTACTGTTATGTTACGACTATGAAAATAATTGCGTGGCTCTGTGCTTGAAGTCGCTTAAAGGAGGCATTTTGCTCCCTTTAACGAAGAACCGTTGATGGAAGCAAAATGCCGCCTTTCATCGCGAAAGGGTTAAAAACAATACCACGTCGAGCCAAGCACAATGCAATCCTATAGGCGAAGGCCCTGCGGCGTGAGTACATCGTCAAGATCATGAAGGTCCAGTCTCAGCGCAAGAGGATCTATCATTTCGTCGATAGTATTTTTATATTTTTTTGTTTGCGAACGTGCGGATGGAGTGGAGTCACCATAAGACCTGAGCAGTCGTTGTTCGCCTCGGTCCCAACGGCTACAACCCCAATGTGATCGCGTGCATCTCGGAGCAAGGTACGGAGCAGACAGAATTTTATTGGGGGTACGAACAACGCGGGCGCGATCGACAGCTTTGTGATGGGACTGCTCGACGACCTCATGCAAAAAGGTGTCGCAATGTTTGATGTCATCCTAGTGTGCGACGACGAGCTTATCCATACCATCGTCGAAGAAATAGCACGACGTGCCGAGTACGCTAGACCATATTTCACAAACAGCCCCCCCCCCCCCATGCTAAACCTCACTGAAACTGTCTTCTCTGTTTCCAAGTCTAAAAAGGCTTTTCTCGCAGCTAAGTGTGATGAGATGCTACACCGAGCCGGACAAAGCCGCGCACCGAGCTAGCTATCTTCTACATGCTGCCAAGTACAAAATGGGTGTTAAGGCGACTCTAGACTTGTGCGACACCCAAGTAGCCCATACCATATCATTGCATTAAATGGGAACGATATGCTCGTTGGCTCTTAGATAACACTAATCATTTTCAAAGGATATTTTTTGGTGGGGATATAGTGGATATAATGTTTTATTGTTTTGATTTTGACTTGTTTTACAGCGCAACCCCAAAACAATCCAGTCCAAAATTGGTTTAGCCAGCCGGGGTGCCATCTTGTTAAACACACAGATAACGACGGATAAATCCGGGCGACACTAAAATTCGGGTGAGACAGTTGCATAGCAGGTTCTCCATACTAACATCAGTGTTATATTATCTAACGTTAATAAAAACGCTGGATAAACATTTCTATGACCAATTTAGATAGTTGTAATTAATGACTGGCTCAAAGCAAACGCCTCGTAGTGGCAGTAAATTTGAGGTCAGTTCCGCAATGGTGAGGGTCAAGCACATCTATAGCGTAAAAGGAAGCGGGAGGCGCTCGCGTTGGTGGACTCGGTTGGCGTTGCCGAGACTTCGCGCTGGCTCGGCATTGCGCATGGAACAGTCCGTGGATGGACTCAGCATGCAGACGCCATCATGAATTACAAGGGACCTGCAATGTCGAAGACGTTAAAAGTTAAGAAGCGCAACGAAATATTTACTAGCGTCGCTGACCTGCATAAGGGACACGAGACGCAAAAAAATAGTAAGATTCGGATTCATTACTTCGAAGTAATTTAATTTGTATTATTTGGTGCTAACTTATATATTTAGCTTATTTCGCCAGCAGCGATGATCGATGTCATGTGGAAAATCGAACCATTTTGAAGGGTTTCGTATGTTTCTGGTAAGGAAAACCCTGAGAGCGCTTTAGAAAGAATGGTGCAACGAATCGCGAAACTGTACTATATTTTTCACACTAGAACTACTGAGGAAAAAGCAATATATGATCGTTTTAGGACGCTCAATCGCAATGACAAGTGTCACGCAGCAACTGGCGTAGTAATTCATGCAATATAACTAAATATCGAGAATGGAGCTGCACATCCTAAAGCCCACAAAGCAAATCATGTGCACAGCAAAATAATGGTGAAGCCAGTGAATGATGAAAACATGTGATCTGTCTTGCACAAGCGCCCCTATAACGTAGTCGAGCCAAACAATGACTGGCGTTTGGAGCATTACCAGGACATCTAGATAAGATTCTTCTCAATTCGGAAAACAACATGGAGATAGCGGACGAGGTCGCAAGGCTGCGTCTACTGCAGCAGGACGAAGAAAAAAATGAGCCCTCGAGCGTTTGGAGCCTACGTTGACTACGTCGAAGACTCTCACCGTCACCTGCGGAAGACACTCTAGTTCGTCACCGCGGTCGTCGTAAACCGCGACGACCTCGTGCACCGTCGCAAGATCGAAATGAGACTGAGTCCGAAGTGGTCTGAGGCCTGGTGGGGAACAGCGTGTACCGTCGAGGTCGCACGTTATCTATGCGACGACGACGAGATCACTCGGCTGCCTGGCTTCTGATGAAAACATTTCCTTCGCGACTTGATGAGGGACGCGATCGAATGTGAATGATCGTCACCGAAGACGCTGCATCCATCGCAGTCGTCGAGGCCGGCGCATCGGACTCGACGTCCAACACTCGCACTCGTCCGAAAGGAGCAGATCCGAGGAACACTCGCGCAGCGCGATATGCTGCCCAGTCGTTGCCCGCTCTAGAGACCGGTGGCAACCCAGTCGCTCCTCTCGTACGAGAGTTTATTGATATCTTCCCGGACATGGTTCCAACCGTCCTTCCGCCCGATCGTGGAGGTCGGCACGAGATCTACTCCTGCCTGGCGCGAAGTACTATGTGACGCGACAGTGGCCGCTTCTCCGTGATCAAGTCGAAGCGATCTACGCCTTCTTCGAGGGTCGGCGGCAAGCCGATCACATCCGTGAAATCTGTCCCCGCATTCCAGCCCGACATTCTGCGTGAAGAAAGCAACCGGCGGATGGCGGATCGTCCACGCCTTCAACAAGATCAACGACGCCACTGTCCTGGCGCAGACGCTGATTCCGAGGGAACGGCATGATGCTCGATACTATGACCGGCAGCACAAAGTTCAGCGCCGTCGACTTGATGGATGGCTTCCACCAGATCGTGATGCGCGATGCAGACGTGCCGTTGACTCCCGTCAGCACGCTCAGTGGAATGCTTTGATAATGGCTTGTGATGCCGCAAGGGCTCACGAACGTCCCTGCCACCTTCAATCGCATGGTTTCGAACCTACTCCGGCAGTACCGAGACTTTGCGCCCAACTACTTTGATGACGTCATCATTCACAGTCGTGCTGCGGGCGGCATGACGGACGTCGAGATGCACATTCAACACCGGCGGTAGTTGTTTGAAGTGGTGAGGGATAACAAGCTGTACGCGAAAATGGAGAAGTGCATCTTCTGCGCTCCCCAGATTCCAGTTCTCAGGAGCTACGTCAGCACGAAAGGTGTCCGTGCTGACCCGGAGAAGATTGAAGCCATCTGCGTTTGGACCGTGTCCCAGGATCAGAAGCAGCTCCGACAGTGGCTTGGTCTCACGACGTTCCTCCACGACTACTCGAAGAACTTCGCGGCAACGAATCGCCTATTGTTGCAGCTTCTCAAGGCGGACGTCGGGTGGTGGTGGCGTCCTAAGCACCAGACGGCATTCAACGCGTTAAAAATAAGCATGCCCACCGCGCCCGTCTTGATCCTGCCTGGCCATTCGAAGACCTTCCACGTCATGTGCGACGCGAGCGACTTCGTGATTGGCTGCGCATTCTTCCAGTTCGACGACGAAGGACGCGAACGAGTGGTGAGTTACCAGTCGCGTCAGTTGAAGCCGGCAGGCGGCACCACCCCGTGCACAAGGAATTGTTGGCCATGCGCTACGCACTCGTCAAGCTTCGTGTGTATCTCTTGGGTAAACAGGCCTTCGCTGTTTACACGGACCATGCGTCCTTTCGCACGGCGATAAAGAGCCCTCACTTGTCCCAGTGCACGACATGCTGGCTCTCTCTATTCCCCGAGTACGATTTCGTCGTGCATTACAAGCTGGGCAAGACGAACATCCTCACCAATTCACTGTCGCGTCGGCCAGACTACGTACAGTCAGGTCGCCACGCAGTTGATGACGAGGATGGCGATGAGTGTGCTTTACAGCGCTGAAGAGGCCACTGCAGTAGAAGTCGCAACGACTACCACCATATATCGGCTGGGTACGAGTCGGACATGGCGTGCACTGTGATGAGCAAGTACCTAAGGATCCCGTTCGACACGGCGCGACGCCAATTTTCTGCACGGAGCCGTGCTCGCATTGATCGATACCAACCAGAAGGGAACCTGCTGACATACAGCGTCGATCGCGCCGATCCACCGCGCATGGTCTTCCCGCTTGGCGACGACCTTCGGGAACGACTGATTCATGAGTTCAACAATCTCGGACGCGAGAAGACTTTCGCGTCGCTTTCGCGAGACTTCTACTGGCTGCACATATACAAGTGAGTGCGGAAGTGGGTACACTCCTGCGAAGGGTGCCAACGCGTCAAACCAGCTCCGTCGAAGCAGTCCCCGCTTCATTCTCTCTCCGCTCCCTGGATGCACGGCACCCGGTGAGCATGGACGTTATCTTCGTTTCCCTCGGGACACTCCCGGTCGGACGGGTGTCGTGGTCTTCGTCAACAGGTTTGGCAAGATGGTGCATCTCGCTCCAGTTGCCCCCACCATCACCGCAACTCAGACTGCGGCGATCTTCGTCGACATGGTGTATCGCCACCACGGCATTCCGACCTCGATCGTGTCCGACCGAGATCCTCTCTTCACAGCTGCGTTTTGGCAAAAAGCCGTTCAAGCTTCTCGGCACTCGACAGCAGATGTGCAGCTGCAGCTCATCCAGAGACCGACGGACAGACCAAGCGCGCGAACCGCGTACTCGAGTACGTGCTGCGTAGTTACACGACGTCGTTCAATTCGTGGAGTACCTTCTTACCCATGGCCTAGTTTGCGATCAACAACGCCGTCCACGCCTCGATGGGGTTCACGCCATTCTATGTGATCTACGGTCGACATCCACTTAGCCCAGCACTCCTTGGGTTGGAGCGCTCAATCACGACATGGGCCAGCAGTGAACGTGGCGCTGCGGAGGCGGCGTCCACATTGACAGCCTCGTCCTCGAGTTCCCTCGACACGTACACCGTGACGACTCGGTCTACGAAGGCTCCAACAGCCCCTGTGGGTGGCGCCAGAACTCATCACCGACTGGGCTTCGAGGAAACTGATTCGTCCCCAACATTAGCGTCACGCTATTGCACTTCGACGTTAGCTCGACGCGACGCCTCCGGTCAAGTCGGTTCGAGCGAACTTTGATTCTGTTTCGGCAACGCAACCGCGTGATGTCTCCGCGGTTACCGAGTTCCGAGTCCGTTATTCGCTACGGGTGTGATGCGATCGCGTCTGCCGTCGATCAGCACCAAGAAAACGCAAATCGCCGAGGCCGCAAGAACCTCGACAAGTCTGGTGTGGGGGATCGTGTGCTTATATCCACGGCCGGCATTAAACCTACTTCTGTGGTGACTTTGGGCGCAAACAAGTTCGCGCCTTGTTATATGGGACCGTTTAAAGTGACGAGAGTATAAGACGAGGATTAAACGCTACACCTACCAACTGTGCTACGCCTAGATTCTACGAACTACGTCGGTCGGCTGCGGAGATACCACTCGCCTCTCATCCCTAGCGACGTGGACGGTCATCCACGCCCCAGTTCCCCGATACCTCAAGAGATTCGCTCCGACGCAACAAGCAACCCCGCAGTTGTTGCAGTTTCCATTCCAGATTATCCAGGCGACGAGCTTCCCGGCTTCCGATGCTGGTAGTCCTCAGCATCTTCAAAAGCGGTCGCGCTCCATTCGCGCTCGACGGTCCGGCTCCTCTCGTGGATAGCGCGAGTCACGTTCGCCATATCGTCGACCGGATACTCGATTACGACGTCTCCCCGACGGGCTGCGGCGGTTGTCGCCGCGGCGAGACCGTTCCTCCGGATCGCTGATACGGCTTGGTCACTGCCCGATAGTTTGGAGCGGCGCACGATTCTTCAACAGGACGTTCCGGATGCTGTGGTGGCGTACGAGATACGCCTCGCTCCAATGGAGAAGACAGAGCTATGCCAAGCGACGGGCGCGGCGGGCAGCCGCGCCTAGCCCTATCCAAGGCTTTGCGAAAACGTCCGATCATATCTCTCCCCGCTATATTTACGGGAACTTCATCAGAGATATACTACCAAGCAGCAGCGTCCGGTCGTCGAACACCGCAGTCACATCAATAAACGCAGGCATCTTCAACGTACGCTAAGCAGCACCGGCGTCCTTAGTCGTGCGAGAACTAACAGATTTGAGTCACCAACGCGCCAATCGACAGCCGCTCGTGATCGCGCTTACGAGCCTCCAGTACCTCTTCGAACGCATCCGGACCTTCGACGTTCTGGAGCCTGGCGAGCGCCGTCCAAGCCGTGCCGAGTGACTGCATGATCTTGACACCCTTCCCAAGCGTCGCCGCCCATGCGCTTGAATAAGTCCTTCATGGCTTCTTCGTTATGCCCATCCACAAAGCCACTGCAGGCGTTCAGTGACCACCTCTGGAACAGCCCCACGATCGTGGTGATCTAGTCGTTGTCCGCCTCCGTCTCCATCTCGCCTTCAAGCCCCCAAATTTCAAAATTTCCAACTGATCCGGTTTTTCATCTTCACTGGGAAATGGTGTGAAGGGCTGCCGTCACACGTCACACTTTACCATCGCTATCGCGATAGCCAATCACAGTCTAGAACGAATCGAATGACTGGGATGGTGTCGACATCCAACAACGTCTCATCAATCAATCTTAGAGTCAAGCGTGCCTACCGCTTCCTACGCTTATTCAGTGTAAGCTAGTAACGGTCTACTACCCCGTTACAAAAAGGGTACAGCTTATCGACGAAGTTCCTTTGATTTCAGCCGCCTGTCATTGGTGTTAGCGATGAAGCACATCTTCGAGCATCCAAGTCCCTAGACGTCTTCTCTCGTCCTGCTGACTGATCGCCATTCTGAGACACCATGACAAGAACGTACGTGACCACAAAAGAGTTGCTGGTCGTTCTAGATGCTGAGCGTAGACCTGTGAAGGCTGTTGCTCGCAAATACGATGTGCAGCCCTGTCAAAATAAGACGCTGAGCGAAACAAAATCAGCTACCCTCGAAGCCCCTGTGACAAGAAATCCTTGGATCAAGACGCTAAACGAAGGGCGACCCCGACAAGAGGTTGAGGCTGGAAAAGGAACTGTCTTCGTGGGTTATCGAGCGGCGATGACATGATTTGGGGTCTCGACGGATCAGGTAATAGCAAAGGCTGTTGCACCCACTCTATCATTTCGTGGGGGCAACAGGGAAGTGGGTGTATACATTTCTACACCACCACCGTCTAAGCACCCGACGTAGGACGCGAGTCGGGTAAAACCTGAGTGGCCACTTGGAGGAAGTTCGCCGAGAATTTGTCGAAGCGGTAGACGAACGTTTTGAACCTGGAGGCACATTGGAAGGCGTTCTACCGGTTTTACGAGTCAACATAGATGAAACTGCGGTGTTTTTTTTAGATAAGATCAGATACAACGAATAACCAAGTGAATGCTCGGACTGTTTCCATTTGTGGCACAGAATCTAGTTCGGGAAGGCTTATAGCTTCTGTCACTTGCGCTTAAGATGGGACCTAGCTCCCTCTATTCGTTGTATGTAAGGCCAGGCCCGGTGCAACAATTGAGCAAAGCCTTGACAAGCTTCTTTCGCCTGACGTGTTTGGATGCTGTCAGGAAAACGGGTGGAGGACGAACGGGGCTGTCAAACATGGCTGGGCAAAGTGTGGACCCCCTACGCTGCCTCGCATCCTGCTTCGATGCTTATGTTGGATGAGTTTAAGTGCCACGTACAGCAATCTTTTTTTTTTTAGCCTGTATGATATTGGGACGGAGGTAATACCTGGTGGGTACACGTGCGTGCCGCAGCCCTGTGATGTTGGGATCAACTGGCCGTTGAAATATGGTAATCGAAAACCAGTACAATGATTGGGCTATTCGCGAAATGGACAATATTCGTGGAGACGCCAATGCACCAGCTCCTAATCGCGAATATATCATTCGTGGGCTGGTTTCGTCAAGGAAGAACTCACACTCGTGAAAACATTTGCATCGATCGGATATGGTGCCAAATGTAACATTGAGAGTATGGTAGAAAACCCACCGCATAAGCAAGGATCACGACATTGATCTCACCGATTTAGCGCTCAGCATTACGCTCTGAAATACTCCTCGACATCAGGAAAAAAAAATTGAAGATAAAAAAACTCGAAGATTCATCAAATATGACCAACGGTAATAATTGTAAAATGTAAAATTTTTGAGGTGCGAGATTATATATTATGTTTTACATGATGCTTGAAGATTGCTACAGAGTCAAGTCGAAGTCAACTGCAACAACCGCTCGATAGCAGTCTCCAGAAATTGGTAACATACGCTTGAAAAAAAAACCGTTTTGTCAGAATTGCCATTGTAAAAAAGAAAACAAAATGTTGCTAGTCGTGACGATATAAAAGAAAGAAGGTTCGGAAATCTTTCATCAAGTTAAAACGCTTGAGACAGCTCCGCCTCCTCGTCCTCATGTGCTACGCGTCTGGTTGGAGCAGGGCGTTGCGTTGTAGAACGCATGCGGCGTGAAGGCGGCGATTGCACCGATGGAGCGCTCAGACATTCATCACGGCGCATGCGATAGGCCTACTGACTGCGGGCGCGCTTCTCCTTGGCCTCGTCAACCATCGATTGATAGCGAGCTAGGACGGAGCGGTAGTGTGTGCTATCGTCCTTGCGTAGCGGCATATAGCCGGCATGATAGTTCATTAGCGCAAAACAGATGCGAGCAATCATGTCGTAACGCACCTCGCACCACTTTTACGTCACGTACATGGTCTTCCACAGCATCCAGCCCCGGCCGAAAAAGTTCTCGACCAATAATTTATCGGACGAGACGTGACTGTTGCGCGCAACGTGTTGGTGGCTCAACTCGGAGCCACGGGGCTTTCGTTTCGGTTGGATCGTTCGAATGATACCCTCAGCGACTTGATATTATTTCTTGACTAGCACACCCTATTGCAACGGATGCTGAGCAGCACCATCACTATTCTTCTCGATCTCGATCTAGCCCATGTCCTTGTGCAGCATCTCCAGGTGAGCAGCATTCCTATGTAGGAACATGGTCACGTCCGACTTAGACCCGGGCTCGTGAGGCGAGAGGTCGATACCAACACCCGGTTATGCCACAGAACACTTGCATCCGTAGAGCATATGTTTCCCGCTGAAGTAAGTTATCTGCTCTGCAAACTGCCCCCCTGTCGATAAAAAGGCTGAAAGGTTACGTCCGTAGCGTACAAAGCGAAGGAACAGTTGCAGAAGGTGTTGCGGCTTTCATGTTGCTGAGTCATTATCACTCGCTTCACGAACTTCGCGTAGAGAACAGGCTCTATCACAGTCTTCATCATATTTTCCAAAGTGCTTGACTTCAGGCCGAAATCCACAGCATACTTATCCCACGTGTCGAAGTGCCTTCGCGCTCATCTTGCTCTTGCGGGCAGGGGTTAGTAGTACTTGCAAGAATAGTACACCTCGAAAATACTACTACCCGATTTTGCGAGGTAGTAGTGCTACTACTACCGCATAGTGCGATAATCAATATGAATTATATTATGCTATCATCATCTCAGTACAATAGTACTCTTCAAGTAATATTTTTGAAACAAAACAAACCCGGTTGTCATCTTGCAATTCATGTTTGAGTGGCACTCGATTAGGCCCTAATTTAGGCCTCGAAGCAGATCACCATGTTCGAGACCGCGTCAAAGCATCGAACGAAGCATGTGTTGTGCCATGAATGATTGTCAGGAAGGCAATGATGTCAATCGTGATCCTTGTAGCGTGTGTGATAACACCAGTGATTCACTGCTAGTGAATACTACGTAGTAAGCCTGACAATAAAGGTCATAATATGACTATATTATAATGTGTTCTAGTGAGATTATTTTCAACATCAGGAGCTCGATCACACATCAATTAATTTTCTACGTAGTACTTAAGCACGCGACAAGCACTGTAATATTTTAGCGTGTAGGAGTGTTTTCCCACAGAGGTTAACTACGGTGGGTGCTTCACATGACGGTGGTCACTGTAGCTCGAGTAGTAGTGGAGTAGTACTACTAATAGTACTACTACTACTAGCCAATTGTTGGTATCTCTACTAGTAGTAGTATGATTCCAATTTTGAAGCGCCGGTAGTTCCGGTAGTACTACTACCCATTTTTCGGGTCTACTATTAACCCCTGCTTGCGGCCTCGTCCCAGATTCCACACAGCGTACAAGTCGTCTTCCACTACGCTCCAAAGGAAACCAAATTCTGCCTGCATAAAGTTCGTAATTGTCTTCAAAACGCGGTCTTCGCCTTGAATATAGAAGGAGTCCATGACTGGCGACTCGGACTCGACAACCTAACCCATGCTCGATCACGTCAGCAGACTCGGGGTGTCGTAACTCAACATCGGCACCATAACGCGGAACAAGTTGTTCGGCTACATCGACTTCTACGGGGGGCTCCCGCTCGACCCATGCTCGACCGCAAGAGGGAGACTACGCTAAACCACATCATCATCATCTTCATCGGGGGAAAGCCACTGCTCGTCCAGACGTGGGAGCCCATGCTTGACCACGTTATCATCATCTCCCGAGAACCGCTGTTCATCGGGACGTGGGAACTCATGCTCGACCACGTCGGACACATCCTGGGACTCCTGCTCACGACCAGTGCAGGTTGCGTGTTTACATACCTCACACGAAAGGCCATTGACCACTTCACGTGCAGCACGGGTCATGGAGTCGGGGTCCATGACTGCAACATGCGGTCACTGGTTGGGTGTTCCATACAGGAACACTAGTACAGCATTCACGTCAATGTCTCTACAACGGACTGCTCCAGTCAGCCCGTGGATGCCAGGCTGGTGGCGTGCAAACCACGGAATCCCAAAGACACAGTCGAAGGAGCTGCTTAGCTCGATCACCAAGAACTTCTCGAAACTTTGAAAACCGTCGAACTCGTACGGGAAGGTGGTCGAGCGCCGCGGCTTTCCGTTAGCGTACTTCACGATCATGTTACCAAGACCTTCACGGATGTACATGTCTGTCGGAAACACCGGCAGGCTCTCGGCGCGGACGAAGCCGTTCGCCGCGCCTGAATCCGCAGTGCACGTAGCGGGCGCTTCGCGCCTTCAACGTGGAGACTGAGCACGATCACCTTCGAGTCACTGCCGGGTGTGGCCGCAAATAGATGTGCACGGAGCACGGGAGGACTTGGAGGAGGTTTTGCCACCAGAGAATCAGTCCTCCTTCCACGACCAGTAGGGCGCCCCGCACCTACTGGTTGTCGCCTTTTTTTTTTTAGCGACGATGTCGGTAGTGGTGACGTTTCGCCATTACGGGGGACGGCGCGCGGCACACTGCCGCGTGTTGTCCAGCAACGCATCGGACTCGATCCGCGCGTCGAAGATGTGTTGGATGATCGTTGGGGAGATGTCGGCTCCCAACGTCCGCCGTACTGTTGTTGAACGGCATCAATCTCCATCGGTGTCGGTGCAGGGTCAGCTGGAGTCAGAGGGCGGAAAAGGTCGAGTGCATGCGGTGCTGTCACGCTGTAGTTTTCGCGGAGTGCTACGCCAAGGTCTCTTCCAGTGTGCACGTTGTCTTTCGCGGCAGATAGAAACGCTGATAGCCAGCGTTCATCCCGGAAACAAAGACGTGGGCTTGTGTCGCCATGGCTATCAGTTGCGCCGTCACATGAGACGATGTGACTAGCACGTTGGATGTACTCGAGCATGGACAGCCGTCCCTGCTTCAGCGAAGAAAAGGCTAACCGTTTCACGTTTTCGTCTTGAAGCGGCTCGAACGCGAGCCGCAAGTCAGACTCCATGGACGTAATAGTAGTGAAACATATGGCGTCGGGTTACGAGCTTGTCGAGCGCCCACTCCCCCACCCCCCACCCCCCACCCCCACACACACACACACTTGGAGGGGACGAAGCGAGTCCTCGCGAGCTCGGTAGATAGCTGCCGAGCTTCGACAGCGATGTCCACCGCGTAGAACCACCGGTTCAAGTTAAGGCGAGCGGCACCTTCTCCCGTGTAGGTTGAGACATCGATCTTCACGATGTCGGTCTTGTTGCTCTTGTCGCTTTGCGTGGGAGTCGATACCCGCTCACGGAGGTCACCGAGTTCACGCACCATGAGCTCTTGAGCGGCCAGGCGGCGCTGCGCTTCCGTGCCGGCGGTCGGCAATGTCTTGATGACGCCGTCACCTGATACCGCTACAAGGCGGTGCAGCGCATCCCACTCGGTCGACGGCAGGTGACGAAAGCTGGCGTGCTCGAGGGAGATGCTGGGCGCTCTGGACGCATCACCCATCGGCGTGTAGCTCAAGATGAACGACACGATTACAAAGTGCTACCAGGTGTAACGGGGTAGAAGTCCGTTACTAGCTTACACTGAATAAGCGTAGGAAGCGGTAGGCACGTTTGACTCTAAGATTGATTGATGAGACGTTGTCGGGTGTCGACACCGTCCCAGCCATTAGATTCGCTCTGGACTGTGATTGGGCATAGCGATCGTTACGATGGCAATAGCCCGTCACACCTTTGGTAATGTACCACGGGGCTACAGCTCATCGATGAATTTGGTGCATGTAGTTTACTATTAATAGACCGCTAGCCTGGTTGATGATTTGCTAAGCGGAAACCCATTCTACAGCATAAGCACCATGTGTTACAGACAAGAAACATACTTACCAGGCTCAAAAGCAAAGTATGAAAGGTACTTTGGTATACAAGCTGATACTCGAGAACTAGGCAGATACCCGACTTCCTAGTGTGCTCGAAGATACGAATTGGCTACAGTGTTTTCAGCTCGTCTCAGTGGCCATTCTCACAGTTAGTTTATGCATTATAAGTCAAACCTAACGGATTTCACCGAATGGTACCCGGTCTTGTATTCCCCATAAGCCCCTATAATTTGATCACTTTTGTAGAAGGGACTTCTAGTCGGGAAAGGACTTGTACTATATGGATCGAGACTGAGGGTCTCAACATTAAAATTTGTTCTACGCATAGGAAATAAGCACATATCTATAAAAATTCGTCTCGTTCCACTCGACCTAATTTGTTGGCGATACCTGAAATTGAAGTTCAGACCGTAATGTTTCTCGCTTTATAGAGCTGGAGAACTTGGCCGATGTTCCTTTCCCTAGTAACTTTCTATTTCTTTTGCGGCGAAATATGATGCAGGAGGTCCTCCAACTCATTAAACGCTAGGTTTCATCATCATCCAGAAATCCTCATTTGCATCAGTCTCGCCAATCATATAATATATAGAGACGATATTATCGTCTCTTTGTCGCAACCAGCATCCAGCAAGAGTAGGGCCCAGGTTCCAGCCGAAAGCACGGAAGTGCGAGGTTACACGAGAGGTGAATCCGTGTTGATCCAGTCGATATTTTTTTTACTTTCACATGCTGATCGAGTAGCGCGTACTTGGCAGCACATTGAGTTATGTCTAGCTTCAGATAAAATGCTCTATGATAAAAGGAGGAACAAGGTCGCGATATGCCTCATTTTCTTACAAGGTACTATTATTGTGATAACCGACAAAGATGTCCAGGGGTAGAAAACATATAAAAATGGGTACCGAAATTGCTAAATCATAGGATTGGCGATAGAACGTCTAACTGCAAATCTCGTCCAAATACTAATGAATGCTCTTCTCTCGGGGCTCATTAAATAGCCGCAGAGGTGCAGCAACCAGAACTGCAAGTTCAAGCAGCTACTACTTGTGCAAAAGTAGCTCAGCGCAAAAACACGGAGAAAAAGTATTATATGTGCTCATTAGTGTTTACACATCTACGTTGATCTGGGACGCCGTTTATATATACAAGCTGCCCTCAGAATGTCCAGCTGATACTGGGCATTCGGAGCCATTTGCTTATAAATCGTCGCTAATCTGCGATATATGAACAGGGATAGTCAATCGGAGTGGTATCCTTTTCATATATATCAAAACAAGGGTTCATCTGCTTATCAAAGTATTTTATGGTACACTGTACTTCTCCGGTCCGGAAAAGAATTAACAGTTAGTTTTTTAGAGTAAAAACTCGCGTCATATGCAATTTGATTGGTCGACGTACAAATTTAGGCACGACTGATTGGGTGAAAAAACTAATTGAGTGATTTGTATTGAAATTGATACCCGCTGATTATGACGAAACGCAGGTCATTTTCCTCTTTCTGTGAGATATTTTATCTTTTTCAGCTGAACCTTTTTGACATCACAGCGAAAAAAAACTCCCCACCTCCATAAAATGATCGTTTAAATGACTTCAGCGTGAATGTTATGGCGCGAAAACTGCAATGAAAAAAATACTGTGCGGAGCCACATATCGCGAGCTTTACAACAAGGAAGGTACATCCTCGAACCGATGTTGTGAAGCGGAGTTATGGTCGATTTAGCGAACTCTTAATTCTTTTCCGGACCGGAGAAGTATACAATGTGTCACGTGCAGATACTTTGAAGTACCTGTAGTTGCGTCATGTGCATGATGCCAATTGCTGAAATCATCATTCAATTGTGGAACCAGAGCTCCGGGTGTTGGCGAATTTTCCAAACGTTGCATACCAATTAAGCTTAGACGTTTGCCTGTCCGACCAAATAAAATGTTCTGTTTTCCACTAGATAATATAGTATATTATACGATATTATCTAGTGGGAAACAGTGCTATCAATACCAGCTCTATGTACAATCAACAGCAACAAGACAAGATTTCCACCTGAAGGCACTCTCAATAGTATCAACAAAACGGCACATAAATTACCAAGAGATCAAATACGGCATCCTCCTCGTCCATTTGAGATATGGTACTACCTCGCGCAACCCACACGCCTATCAGAATTTCGCACTTATACGGGAGGGCGACGCCACAGGCAACACGCACGTAAAATATAAGATAGTAAAGGTATTGACTTTTGAAGACTGACCATTCCGTACCGCTAAGATTAAGTGAAGATGTGATGGGGCCAGGATTGGCCAGTGTCCTTTTCAAGGAAAAGGGATGTTCTCTGGTGTGGACCACACCGGCCGGTGTGACCCACCAGAACTGAGTGTCACACACCACGTCTGGTACTGGGTACCAAATTCCTTAAATAGAATATTCACGGTAGACCTCCCCAAGTACTATGTTAAGTTAGGGGTCGTTCGTACTTAGGACGACGATGCACGGGAGCCAACCGCTGACAGGAATTCAGTAAGCAGATACTAACCAGTAGATAGAACTTTAAGAGTGTTATTAATACAAGACAGTTTAACTCTACCGCATCGCCGAAGTCATAATTCGCGCTTTTGTCATAAGTCCTTCGGCGAATGCTCCAATCAAAGCAGCAGAATTTTCCTGTCGCAGGAATCGATATCATAGCGCATAATGTAATTTACTTAAAAACCGATATCATAAGTCGCTTTCACGGACAGCCAACAAAATAACTTACGGTCGAATCGATGTCATAATTCACACGCATATCAACCATTGCCTTCTGCCTTGACATTTTTGAATTCCCAGAGAAGATGGCAAACGCAGGAAGGAAACGTACAACAGGAAAGGGGGCGCGACCCAAGCTCTACAAGCGCACGGCTGTTTCCTACCAGCATAAGCTTGAGGTGCTAGTCTTTGTAGACACAGCAACGATGGAAGAGACTGTCACGCACTTCCATCCCGAGATGACCCGCGGCGAGCGTCCGAACAAGAAGCGCCAGTACTACGCATGGAAGGCCGTCCGTGCTACTATTGAGGCCAAATGCTCAAGCGGCTCCCGGCTGCACTGCCGCGACCGCAGCCGAGGCATGGGGGCCACTCTTCCCCCGGCAGCTGAATAACAGCTGGTAAATGGATTAACTCGTTGCGAGCAGACGGTGTGCCTGTGACGGCGCTCATGCTCAAGCTGCAGGCTCTGGAAGTATACCGCGGGTATCAGCTCCCTCACGGCGCATTTACAGCTACTTGGAGCTGGCGCCGCCACTTTCTGCGCCGCCACAGGCTTACCATCCGTAGCCGTACCCGTGCTGGCCAGACGACACCTGCCGATGCTGCAACCAAGGCTGCGGAATTCAGCGTCATCGTGCGT
Organism: Phytophthora x cambivora; assembly: GCA_033557925.1. Taxonomy (NCBI): domain Eukaryota; phylum Oomycota; class Peronosporomycetes; order Peronosporales; family Peronosporaceae; genus Phytophthora; species Phytophthora x cambivora. The sequence goes on from JAUCEB010000034.1 coordinate 603,550, forward strand.
AACAAGATGAAAGAGCTCAAGATATCCAAGGTGTACAACGCTGACCAAACGGGTAAGCTTCAAGAGTATTTTGTTTATAGTGACTCATTTTCTAACGGTATATGTTCAGGTGTTAACTACGAGTACGTTCCGACTCAAACTGTCTCGCCGCTAGGCGCCAAGACAGTGTGGGTTCGCTGTGCCGGCAAGACCAAGGAGCGCGTAACGGTCATGCTGCTCGGTGACAGCGACGGAAACAAGCTCGACCCCTTCCTCATATTCAAGACGAATCCCTCTAAGATTGCCGTCACCGCGAGGGAGAACACGGCGACGCGTCATGGATTTGACCGGCAGCTTTGGGCAGAGCTCGCACCTCTTCAACGTGGAGTGCAGATCTACGGTAATGCAACTGCTTGGTGGAACAGCGAGCTGTCGATCGCCTTCCTCAGCTGTCACTTCCTAGGAAGAGGGTCTCATTGAGTATGGAAGACTCAGGGAGTCGGCTGCCGGCGCGGCAGGACTTTCCTCACATCTCCGATGTCCACTGGGCTACGCTGGAGAAGATGGTCAGCCTCCTGGACGAGGCAGCCTTTGCTGGATTCCCCAATCTTCCTGCTGAGCAGCAAAGGGCGCGCGTGGAACGCTTCGATAAGTACGAGTCGTCGCTGATTGTTCACGTGAGCGCTGTTGCGCAGGAAGCCGCTTGTGCGACGATGCGAGCTGAGGCACAGAGTGCGGCACAAGCGTCCACCACGAATACGACCTCATTCGCTGCGCGTCCAACCACGACAAAGCCCGTCAAGATGTCGGTTCCGACGTTCGACGGCATAGACTCAGACTGTCTTGTCTTCTGGGTTCGCGAGATCGGAATCGCGCTAAGCGCTGGTCAGATATACGACGCGCGGGCTCAAGTGGCGCTCGTGCTATCCAACCTTGGAGGGCGCGCACGCGCCTGGGCCATGGCCCGTGAAACGGCAACGCCGGGATACCTCACCTCGTGGTCGTTCATGGAACAGGAGCTACGCTCCACCTTCCTCCTTGCCAATATGGCGTACCGGCGCCGCTCCAGTTTCTTGCGGTGCAAGCAAGGCAAGCAGTCGCTTCAAGACTACGTCATGGAGCTCCACAACCTCGAAGCCGCCATGGCCGGCGCACCCCTCTCTGAGGACGTCAAGGTGAGGGTCTTCGTGGACGGTGTCCGCACGGGTCCGGTTCGGGCGGAGCTCTCCCGGCGTCAGCCAAAGACCTTTAATGCGGCGGTCCACATTGCTATGTTGGAGGACCACTGCGTGCGCTTAGCCCAAGGGCACACGCCTCATGTCGAGGCCAGTGAGGGTCCCACTCCAATGGATATCTCTCATGCCGAGTCGGCACGTCCTCAGAAGACGCAACGGGCGAGTGGTCGCTGTTTCGGTTGTAACCAGCCTGGTCACTTCCGTCGAAACTGTCCCACCAACCCATGGAAAGCGCCACGCGACAAGAAGTACGCGGCGCGTCCGGCTCATAACAGCCTCGAGGCGACCGAGTCGGAAAACGGCGACTCCCAGTAGGGGCGGGACGCCCTGCTGGGAGACTTCGCTCCTCGTCGAGGAATGTGAGTCTCTCACCAGCCTCTCCAAAGGAGCAAGTCCCTGGGACGACACTTCTGTGTCTCTCCGTGGCCGCCGCGCGGTCTAACCTCGTGGTCGTCACTGCCAGCGTGAAAGGGTACCCCGAACCGATGACGGTCCTGATCGATTCAGGAGCGTCGTTTAACTTTGCGACGAAAGCCAGTGTGGCTAGGAATAGTACATTATATGCTAGTGCATTAGAAGCTTCTAAGAGTAATACCAATGTATCTGTTCGCTTAGCGACTGGCTCCATCGTGTCTACACGCAAGGTTACGGTACCCTTAAGCGTGAAGTGTGACGACTTCAATTCGGTCAAACCGTTCATTGTCTTGGATATGGATGATCGGTACGATCTTATCCTGGGCATGCCTTGGCTTGCTAAGCACGATCCGTGGATAGACTGGCGTAGTCGCACCATTGGTGACAGCCACAACCCCCTCGCGGACAGAGCCCTGGTGGGTCCCCTCCTCTTCCCGAGACGGGTTTGTGCATGAGCACCGTGTGCCACGCGGCGAACGGCAGTTTGCCGGCACTTTGGAAATATTGGAATCGCCCATGGCATTGCCTCCACGAGCGCGGGAGCTCGAGGTAGGTGGTGGAGGAGATCCGCAGGATCCTAGTACCGCTCCGGGTAGAGGACAGGGTTCTGCAGTTGGCAACCGAGTTGCATTTGCCCAAGGGGCAGTGAAAACTCAAGGCGCGGACGCTGCAACAGCTCGCGCAGGAAGGGGTGGTAGCGCCCGATCTCCCCCTACGCAAAGCGTGGTGGCTGGTTCAGCCCACGTCGAGAAAGGCGCTGGAGTTGTTGCTCGCGCCAACAATAGTGGTCGAGTCGGAACTCCCACTACGCAAGGCGTTGTAGCTGGTTCAGCTCACGCGACGAAAGGTGCTAGAGTTGGGGCTCGCGCAACCACGAGTGGTCGAGCAGGGGTTCCCACTCCCAAGGACAACACGGGTGACAAGGTCACGAGCACGCTCAAGGCAGAGGCGTCTAGCCGCGATGCGGATTCCGCGGCTGAGGACAAGGTTCCTCAAGTGTCCGACGTCTTCACGGGCGAACCCAAGGTGGGGGAGGTGTTGACTCCGTTACCCACAGTAGCAGAGCTACTCGAGCTCGAAGAGCTCTCGTATGTCGAGTTTATGAACTCTCTCAAGGCGGGAGAGTTGGCAGAAGTGGTTCTCCTGCGCCCGGAAGGCAGCTCGTTGGAGCTCAACTCCTCGTCGGTCATGGACCCCGATGTGTTGGAAGACGAACGAACCTCTAAGAGGCAGACGCGGTATGGCGCTGCCATTTTGAAGGACCCTTCGGATCTGTATTACGCCCTTCTGAAGGAGTTTTCGGATGTCGTTAGCGACGACCCCCCCCCCCCTTCGGTCCTTCCCCCAGATCGGGGCGTGAGGCATGAGATTGACCTCGTGCCAGGTACTAAGTACTGTACAACGCGGCAGTGGCCGCTTCCGAAGGAACAGGTCGACGTTATCGACGCCTTCTTTGCGGCAAAGCCCGCCGCTGGCATGGTGCGCGAGTCCAAGTCGCTGCATTCGTCCCCGACGTTTTGCGTTCACAAACCCAATGGGAAATGGCGCATGGTGCACGCGTTCAACAAGTTGAACGCGCCAACCATTCCGGCGGCGACGCCTATTCCTAGGAAGGACGTGTTGCAGGCAGAACAACATGACAGGCTGCACGATCTTTAGTGCACTCGACATGGTCGATGGCTATTATCAGCTGCTGATGCGTGAGTCGGACATTCCTCTCACGGCTGTGAGCACTGCCAGCGGGATGTCGTGGGAATGGTTGGTCATGCCCCAGGGGTTGTCCAACGCCCCTGTCACATTCAATCGGCTCGTAACGCAGCTCTTCAGGCCGATGCGGCAGTTCGTACAGACGTACTTCGACGACATCTTCGTGCACAGTCGTGCGTCAGAAGGGAAGACGGCCGTTGAAGCCCATCTTGGCCACCTCCGTGAGGTTCTCTTGTGCATGCGCGAGAATCGCCTCTATGCGAATATCAACAAGTGTATCTTCGGAGCCGAAGAGATTCCCTTTTTGGGCTGCTTCCTTGGGAAGGACGGTGTCCGTGCGGACCCGGAGAAGGTGTGTGTCATTGCACAGTGGCCGGTGCCCGTCTCGCAGAAGGACCTGCGTAAATGGCTCGGCCTGACCAACTACTTGCACAAGTATAGCGCCAATTACGCCGTGATGGCACGGCCTCTAACGAACCTTCTCAAGAAGGATGCCGTGTGGTCCTGGGCCTCGGAGGCTCAACAGGCTTTTGGAGCTATCAAGAGCAGCCTTCAGAGCGCTCCGATCCTGGCGCTGCCCGACGAAGAGCGCCCTTTCAGCGTGGTATGCGATGCATCCGACTTTGCCATTGGTTGTGCCCTGCTGCAGGTGGATGCCGAAGGAGGGGAAGGTTAGTGTCTTTCCAGTCTCGCCAATTGAAGGCGGCGGAAAAGAACTACCCTGTCCACGACAAAGAGCTCTTGGCGATGAAGTACGCCTTGGTCAAGTTCCGGGTACACCTGTTAGGTCAAAACCCTTTGTGATCTACACAGATCATGCCTCGTTGAGGACGGCGACGTCGTCGCCTCACCTCTCCCAGCGCATGGCGCGGTGGCTCTCCTTCTTTGCTGAATACAACTTCACAGTGGAGTACAAGCCGGGAAAGCAGAATGTCCCAGCGGACGCACTCTCCCGGCGGCCAGATTGCGAGTTGGCACATATGGCCTACCTTGCGTCACCGCTCTATGAGCTTATTCGCGAGGCGTATGCCGAAGACGACGACCTCGCAGGTCTAGCGGAGGCGCTGAGCGCTCCAAACAAGACCGTCGAGCTCACAGCGCGACGGCGCTCACGTCTGCACCGCTACTCGGTAGTGGAGGGTTTGCTCTACTACCAAGTAGACGGAGGCGATGAGCCTCGAATTGGCGTTCCAAACGAAGAGGACCTGCGTCATCGTGTCCTCTATGAGGCTCATGACACGCCGCTCAGCGGGCATCTGGGGCGGGAGAAGCTGTACACGTCTGTGGCCCGCAACTTCTGGTGGCCCCACATGTACAAATGGGTACGTAAGTACGTACAAACATGTAAGACGTGTCAGCGCGTCGGCGTCCGCTCCTTTGATGAGCTTGCCGGTGCCGGCGGATTGCTGGCGCTCCGTGAGCACGTACTTCATCTTCGAGCTTCCGGCCGATGCCCGTGGCCACACTGGTATCTTGGTGTTTGTTTGCCGCATTAGTAAGATGGTGCGGCTGGCCGCTGTGCGGAAGAGCGTGACTGCACCTCAGGCAGCTCAGCTCTTTGTGGACAATGTCTTTCGTAATCACGGCCTCCCCGAGGCTTTCGTAAGTGACAGAGACCCAAGGTTCGTGTCCCACTTCTGGCAACACCTCTTCTGCCTCCTAGGCACGAGGTTGGACATGTCCACAGCGGACCATCCTCAGACCGAAGGTCAGACTGAGCGGGTGAACCGGGTTCTGGAAGACATTCTTCGCAGTGTCTGCGTAGCAGAGCCCACGAAGTGGAATGCGCTTCTTCCACAAGTGGAGTTTGCGCTCAACAATGCCGTGCATTCGTCCACGGGCTTCAACCCGTTCTATGTGAACGGGCTGCGGCACCCGCGTACGCCACTGACGTTGCCACCGGCTCGAATTTGGGTGGGGGGGGGGCTAACGCCAAAGACCCAAGGGGCCTTAAAGGTCTAAGAACGTCCGTCAAACGGAACCTGCTCTCGTTTATCGAGACCGGTAAAGCTGTCAGACAGCGCGTACGAGACACCATGGCCGCCACGCAAGACACTCAGAAGGAATACAGTGATCGCCAAGGGCGTAAGAACACGCATGCGTTTCAATTGGGAGACCAAGTCTTATTAAACGCTAAGAATCTTCCTACTCAGGCGGTATCCGCTGTGGGCAGCACAAAGCTGCGACCTCGCTTTGTGGGGCCGTTCACGGTCATAGGGACCTGCCATCGTCCATGGCCACGCATCTGACGTTCTACGTTGGCTTGCTCAAGCCCTATCACCCGGCGGGGGCTGTTGATCTTGAGGAGCCGACTGGGTTGCAGAGTACTGCTGGAAGGCGTTCGCCATGATCCGAACAAGCTTTTCCGAGGGAAGCGGAGCAGGATCCGGAGCACGAGCACGAGCCGCTACGCGGCGTGCCTCTTGGGCCTCCAGGCTCCCCACGCGGTCGTACAGGGTACGAATCCAGTCCAGGTGCCGCTCCAAGACCTGGCGCACCGACGCGTCGTTCTCCTCGCCTCGCGAGCACCGGGTCTGTAAGCGTTCAGCCTCCTCGTCCAGCTGCCGAGGCAGATTCCACACGCGGTCACTCAGGAAGTCCAAGTCCCGGCGGACATTCTGGAGGTTCTACAGTCGGGCCTCCGCATCTTGGACGCGAGCGCGAAGCGCCACCATCTCGGTCCGCTGGCCATCCAGCAGTCCTTGACAGGACTCAACAGCGGGTAGAAGGCCCTCTCGGCCAGGGCGTGAGCCAGTCGGGCGACGCTGAGCGTCCGGGTCCGACACCACTCCCGCTGCGGGCTCCGCCGCCTCTGCTTGGTAATGAGGGCGTCCTCTACTACCATGTCGAGAGGCTACTGAAGCGCCGCGGGCGTAGCGGTAGTACCAGTAGAGGGGCTACCCGAGTAGTCATAACTCGTGGGAGCCTGGGGCTCGCCTCGACGAGGATTGCGCCGACCTCGTGGCCGCTTTTGAGCGTGCCCACGGACCTGGTCGGCGCTGACAGGGCCAAGAACACTCTTAGGCTCTATCGGCTGTGACTGCCAAGATTTCTGAATCTTCTGCAGCACCACCTCGAGGATGACGCCCGGCATGGGCTTGTTGCGATCAAAGAATCGGTTCAGCCATGTGTTGTCAGCGATCATCTTCGCCATGCGAAATCGAAGACGACGCTGAACCAGCCAATCGATCCGATATGGAGAGTTCAAGAACTCGGGCCTGGGATAGCCCAAGTGGTCCAACCACCCCTCGAACTCAGTCTCATTCCGTTGGCGGGAGAAACTGGTGTCCACCAGGAGCACGACCGGACACTTGTCGCACTGCGGCGCGCCTGGGCCAGGCATGCGACTCTGACGCAGGTGTTCGCGGTACTCGTCCCGAGTCCAGTATCGCAGTGCGAGTAGCTGGTCTTGGGTACGAGGGGCGTGGGTCTCGCGATCCCGCTTAGTGCCCACCGCCTGAGAGGCCACCTGATGAGTACGATCGGCCAGGTGTTGCCGATTCTCGGGCTGAAGCAGCTCAGGAGGGACCCCCTCGTCGATACCGGCATTGGTGATGATCTGGGGTTCTGACATCGCCGCGGGCGGGTCGTCTCGGCGAGACATTGACGCCTCCTTGGCTTTGGCGCGTGCCACCGCCTCCACAGTCCTAGGAGTCATTGGGCTCCCCGGGTGGAGAACCCGTTGCTCATCCGTGAGCTGCGGTGACGACCAAGGGTCCTGGACCTCACCGTCCTCGTGGTCAATGTCGGGCTCCAACTCCTCGTAATCCACCTCCAAAGAGGGATGTGGCGACGGACTACGTCCCGGAGGGGAAGTGGTCGCGTCCTTCGAGGAAGTTGCATGTTCCTTCGTGGACGCAAGAGCTCCAGGAGCAGGCGAGGTGGCTCCACTGACATACCCGGGGTTCGGGATGTCCGTGTCGGACGAGTCACTGCTTACGTCCTCGTGAGGGCCGGGCAGCAGCACATCCGTGCGCTTGGGCGGCAGCTTCGGCGTCTTGGGGTCCTCCTTCGTGGAGCCCTTCTTCGCTGGAAGCTGCTTTGCAGCGGGCTTCCTCACTGCGGGCTTCTTCGTGGCAGGCTTCGACGAAGCAGCCACTTTCTTCGGCTTCCGCGTAGGCTTCGGTGAAGCAGGCGCCTTCGCCTTCGCCTTCGGCTTTGGCTTCGGCTTCGCCTTCGCTTTGGTCGTCGCGACCTTGGGCTTCTTGTCGCACTGCGGCGCGCCTGGGCCAGGCATGCGACTGTGACGAAGGTGCTCACGATATTCGTCTCGAGTCCAGTATCGCAGTGCGAGCAGCTGGTCTTGAGTGCGAGGTGCGTGGGTCTCGCGATCCCGCTTGGTGCCCACTGCCTGAGAGACCTCCTGATGAGTACGATCGGCCAGGTGCTGCCGATGTTCAGGCTGAAGCAGCTCAGGACGAACTCCCTCGTCGACACCGGCATTGGTGATGACTTGGGGATCCGACACCGAAGCGGACGGGTCGTCTCGGCGAGACAGGGACGCCTCCAAGAGTCGGGCGCGTTCCACCGCCACCATAGTGTTGGGAGCCATGGGGCTCCCCGGATGGAGAACCTGTTGGGCATCCGTGATCTGCTTGGGCGATCGCTCGACCTCGCCGACCTCGTGGTCCATGTCGGGCTCCGACTCCTCGTAGTCCACTTCCAAGGATGGATGCGGCGAAGGAGTACGTACGCCCCGGAGGGGGAGTGGCCGCGTCATTCGCGGAAGCCGCATTGTCCTTCGTGGACGCTCGGGTTCGAGGAACCGGCGAGTCGGCGCCACTGACATACCCGGGATTCGGGACGTCCGTGTCGGACGAGTCGCTGCTCACCTCCTCGTGAGGGTCGGGCAGCAGCACAGCCGTGCGCTTCGGCGGCAGCTTCAGGGCCTTGTGGTTCTCCTTCGTGGGGCCCTTCTTCTTCGGAAGCTGCTTGGCAGCGGGCTTCTTCGTCACGGGCTTCTTCGTCACGGGCTTCGAAGAAGCGGCCACCTTCTTCGTCTTTCGCGTGGGCTTCGGTGAAGCGGGCGTCTTCGCCTTCACCTTCTCCTTGGTCGCCGCAACCTTTTTTGGAAGCGGGCAGCTTCTTCGCTGCGTCCGCGGCCTTCGCGTGCTTCGTAAAAGCCGGGGTCTCGTTCGCCGTCGCCGTCGTATCCGCAGGCTTCTTGGAAGCCGACGCGTCCTTCGCCGCCTCCGGGGCCCCCGAGTGCTTCTTAGAAGCAGGCGCCGGAGGCATCTCCTCCATGTCGCTTGGGGTGGGCGCGTCGGTGTGGGGCTTGGTGGGTCCTGCAGCCCGAAGGGCGTCTGGGGCGGGCCGCACGATGATCCGAGTCTCCGTCGTCATGCCCGGAGGGCCTTGCGGTGTGCGCGTGTGCTCGGTTGAGCGTAGATTGCCGAATGAGGCAGTGTTCGTGTTTCCGCTAGATTCCCCGTTGGGAAAGGTGCTTCCCGTTTGGGTAAGGGAGGGTGTAATGGGACCAGGATTGGCCAGTGTCCTTTTCAAGGAAAATGGATGCTCTCTGGTGTGGCCCACCAGAACTGAGTGTCACACACCACGACTGGTACTGGGTACCAGGTTCATTAAATAGAATATTCACGGTAAGTAGTATGTTAAGTTAGGGGTCGTTCGTACTTAGGACGACGATGCACGGGAGCCAACCGCCGGAGTGGTTACGGCGACCTTATCTCTGGTTATATCTGATGATGGTGAAAGAGGGGGTGAAGGCGGCAAAGTTTGCAGGGCAAAACCCATGCTCGGTGTCTGATGTGTGTGCGTGGATCATGCTATCGTGTGGCCATGGTCATCCTTGGTTTCAGCATTCCCGACTCAGGGCTATGTCGGCGCTCTCAGACATGCAAGCGGTGAGCGTGGGCGATACTTTTCTTGTCAGCAGTCGGCGCTTTGGTGATTTGATAGCCATGCCACCCGTCCCCCCTTATTAAGTTTTAGGTTTACTTGGTATCGGAATTTCAGGGGTATCAATTTACACATGTACTTAGGGTTGCTTTTAGGCTTTAAGGTTGCTGTATGTCTTGTCGACTGATCGAAGTTAAGGTCGCGGTAACGCCATTCGCCAACCGCTGAGGAAGATCGCAATTTAGACATGAATTCAGTAAGCAGATAGTAAGCAGTAGATAGAACTTTAAGAGTGTTATTAATACAAGACAGTTTAACTCTAACCTACAAATGTGCAAGTCTCTTTAAGTACTCGGTACTAAAGAGGACCGATAAGGCAGGGCCTTTTTGCACAAGCAGCAACGGAGACGCCAGGTGTCTGTTGTGGTTAGCGTGTTACGCTTCCTCTTAGCTATCGTGCGTGTCCGTCACAGAAGACTCTCTATTTGGTATTAACAAAACATTACATAAATTACCAAGAGATAAAATTATGGATAAAGGACGGTCAGCGGGATCGTGTCTTTGCTCTGAATATTTTTTCAGAGAATTCCGACAGATTTTTCACTCAGAAAGAGTCTGTACCATTTTGTGCAACCCGCTGCTTGAAAGCTGTACAGATAGCTAAATTTGGTACAGATTTCAACAGCTACGGCGATGTGGGAGTGATCACCTTCTAGCTGAAGTTGAAGTCTCTTTAACAAGGCGGGGGCACTCGGAGGGCTCCATTGAGGCGCGAAGGCATCCCTACTACAATATCACCTCCCGAAGGCTACTACACTACGACCTCTCCAAGGCCACATCACGGCGTGAGTCAAGGTTGTGACAGGGTGTGAGCTTTGAACGAAACGGCCAGAAGCGCGAGCGGGACGCAGTTTCGGTTCTATATTTAGAGACTCAGCAACACATATTGTAACAAGCATAACTGATTTAGAGAGACAAATGGTTTCGTGTTGCATGCTGTCATCCACGCCGGACTGCACAGTTATTGAGCCTTTGCGGGTGTTGGATGTGCCAGTCGACCCGCCGCGGATCTCAACGTGCAGAACCGCTTGTCGTACCTCTCGCGTGAGGCGATGAGGCACTTGAGCGGTGTATAGTAGATTGTGAACTATGCTGAATTAGATGGTTAGTTTACTAACAAAGACAGCTCTACATGCAGGGCGCCGTTCTGGCGCTGGTTGTTGACAAGACAAGTTGAGCTTGAACTTGGTCTTGCGGCGCGTGCTGTGTGCGCGGAATCCAGACGCCGGATAGCTTGATCGTGAAAGTACGCTGTCACGCGACGGATGTTGATGGTTTCGTCGTAGTTACCGCGATCGACGGTATTAGGGTATTATAGTGGACTGCGGGGAAGACGAACGGGCCCTCGGTGGGTTAAGCAAAGTTGGGGAGGTTTCGAATCGATTTCGCAATAAGCACCATGTCACCAATCTTGTAGTTGTGGGCGAGGCGGGCACGGTTTTCGCGAGCATTCTCGCGACGCGTCTGGCGTTGTTGGCGCGAGTAGATTGTAGCCCAATGAGCCGTGAAAGTTGCATCGGCGATCATGTCCCGTTGGAAGACAAGTTGAGCGGGGGGTGCGCGCAAGGTTGTGTGCACTATCGCTCGAATAGTGAAAGCAACACTTGGTAAAAATTTCAGTCCAGAGTTGCTGGTCGAGTCGCGTGATGCGCACCATGTTTCCGACCACTTGGTGGCCGCGTTCCAGGATCGCGTTTGCCTGTGAGTTTTCAACCGTTGTGGGTTTCGACTGCACGCCGTAGGAGTCTAGCATTTCTTGGAACTCCTTCCCGACGAATTCCTTGCCTTGGTCATGAACCACACGAAGCGGACGGGGGTAGCGGCAAAACTCGTCGAGAGCTTTCGCTGCTGCTTGCACAGTCTTGTCTGGCATTGGCGCGATATCGATCCAGTGCGTCGTTAACTCGATCATTGTGAGTGCGTACAATTTCGGCGCGTTTGATTCGTCTGAGCATGTGCGCACGCTGTGGCCAGGCGTCCCGATAGTAGTTGACAAGTCATTCGGCAGGTAAGAATCTAATTAAATTAGGAAATTTGACTGTCAAATTTTGACTCCCATGAAAATGCCTACCCGGAGTCAAAGTAGGCATGGAGGCATTTATGCCCATTTTTAAATGGCCTGCTTCAAGCGTTCATACCTGTACTCGAGCCGAGAGTACGAGCACAGGCATGTGCATCAGAGGTCGCAAACGCTGCACTGCGGTTGACCGTACCCGACCAAGACCTACTTTAGACTGAGTTCGGATGACCACGACCACCCGTAGTTATCTCACGGACGACAATGGTTGTCCAAGATTTTGGTTTCGGTTAACCGAAAAAGTGTATTAAGAGGAATGTTTTGGAGTAAGTCTGAATTCGAGCGAGCAACAAGGATATCATGGAAGAGCTCACCGTCCGCTTTGTACCAAACATGTTTCCGGCATCCGAGAGCTCGCATCATCTTCAATATCGTAATTGGTACCGCTATCAGCAGCAGCGGGTCGAATCAGGAACGAATCCATGCTCGAACGCTGCGAGGGCGATTGGCACCTGTTGCGTTGCGAAGCGGAAAACCCAAAATGAGCTCGGTCGCCCGAAATGAGCTCGGTTGCCCGTAACCGTCCGTTGTTGCTCTCTGCTAGGTTTCGGTTGACCATGGTTACCCGTGGACACGGGTAATTTTTCCCGTTCGGGTACGGGTAACCATTTGCGACCTCTGATGTGCATGTAATTCTCACACAGCATTCACTGCTGATCCCTTGCGAGAAGTCCAATCCGAGTAAAACAGAGTTGTATAATCGAGAGATAGTCGCTCACAAAACTCGGATGAAACGAAACCGACTTAAACTCACTCTACGAACATTGATTTACCGTACCTCACAAAAGAAATGTTATGCTGAAATCACGAATTGCACTTTTCTTAACGTTAAGAGGTGCTCCCAGCTCGTCATTATGCTTTTTTCGTGTTAAGATTCAGGTATGTAATTTCAAAAGTGCAGTGTAGATGTATTCCTTGTACTTGAGCACTCCAGCTGTCTGATTCAAGAAAAGAGATCTGTATACTTCGTTTCCTCGTATTTGGCTTTTAATGACGGGATCTTGTCCAAGTTTATCGAGCATGTACTCAATTTTCTCGTCTCTCGTTCACGATAGAGTCGAGTGTTCCTTCCTAATGGACAGTAGGGTAATGCTTATTGACATCATGAGATACATGTACACGAGCACGAGTTAGAATTCAATTTTCGGAATGTATCTATCAATGCGAGGACGCACCAATAGCCGTCCACGCGAAGCCATTATCCTACCTTCTGCTGATTTGAGATCAATGTTATATTGAGATTTGTATGATAATTTCGTTATAGATATGTTTTTAAAACATTAAAATAAGTCATTCAACGTATTCTTCTTGGTACGTGCTCCTCGTGGCCTTCACTGAGCTCGCGAAGCATCTTACATCAGGAAATGCTTTTTTCAACCGTGATCGAATTCAGGTCTCCGCTGCAGTTAAAACCTATACTACCGTTAAGACATGTTTTCAAACCGCTTATTTAATGTTAAGAAATAGTGATCTTTCAGAATAAATGGGGTAGATTTCGCGAAATGGCAATTTATCTGTTAAGCATTTCATTTGTGAGGTACGGTACCCACCTTTCGTCATGGTTTTTGAAGGCACCCAATTCTAATGCAACTCTTAAGTAGCAACGTGATTAAAATAGCAACTGAACTTCACTACATGTATATGTATGTACCCGAAGATCGCGTTCCGGCATTATCCCTTCTCCAAGTACGGTTTCCAGCTTGATCCAGAGTGCCAAGACAGCGAACTTGCATATCCAACCTAATTTTACCTATTGTCCTTGAGGACACCTTCAAATGAAGCGTCTTAAAATTGATCCTTTTTTTGTCCTTAAAAATCCTAGTTGGGGGCGGCAACCGTCTGGGGTCGCATCAAACGCTCCGGTAATTTAAAATAAATTACGGATTAAACGGATCAAACGGTTTTATATGGGTTTTGGAAGGCACCAGTCGGGTTCGCGGTCCTCGATAGAATTTCGCGTGTTCCCTCTCGAAGCCTGCCGGTCGGCCGCAGGCGGATCGCTGCAAGTGCTGTCTCCTGTCTCCAGCCTTCCTTTCACCAAAGCACCGGAATTTCCGGCGGAAAGCCCGACAACAGGAACGTGGTGACCAGGCCTCCTTAACTTCGGGAATTCGGGTCGAATTCCCTCACCATACCTTTTTTAAAATCGCGAAATGACATCCCAATTTCTATACTAAACTCAAGTGAAAATTTATTTTGTCCTTAAATTTCTCTTTAAACCTGACTTTGGGGGTAATCCAGCGGGCATCGTGGATGTGCGAGTGTTTCCCAAGCGAGCCTACGAACAAAGCAGCACGGGTGACATCCCAACTAACGTTAAAAGACGCGAAGGTTGGCTGTTAAGTATGGATCACGGTACTTTTGTAGCACTGACCTTCCCATACTCAATGCAAGTGAAAACGGTTTTTGCCCCTTCCATTTGTCCTAAACCGGTTGTTAGTGTGACGGACACCCTTTCAACCCGAGAACGACGTACACGGTCTAGAAAACGCTGAGTGGAATGTAGAGAAGTCTGCAGTCGTTTCGGTCGCTTGCCGATTCTGTGCCCGCGAGGAGGAAGTATTGCGCCGAGCTTTAGATAAATAATCCGATGCGATGACCGGATTCGAGGCGCTAGTTGGAGGGCGTTTTCCGGTGCCGTAGCAGTGTTGTGGGGCTCTGGAGGGCGTTTTCTCAAACCCAACAACGGTGAAAAGCTAAATTTTCTGTTATTGGTTGGGAAGGGAATGAATATTGACAGTCACTCACAGACTTCTCGTTGGGAGGCATTTTTCACGCGAATCAGTTCGATCTCAGCGTATCATTTGATCGAATCATTTCAGTACACTTATATTGCATTTTACTATATCTTTTGATTCCCTCACCATGCCTTTTTTAAGAAGGTCTTTCAACCCGAGATTAGCTTAACCCTTTCGTGTTTTGCCCCCTTTCGTGGCACAAAATATGAAAACCACCACAAAAGCCTGAAAAACGCCACGCCTAAGTGTTAGGTGCACGTTATTAGAAGGCGGTAGTGAGCGTTTGCGAGGAGCGTAGCCAAAGCAAACCCGCGCGGGGTGCCCGCGAAGCAGGGCCGCGCGGTGTTTGCGGAGGCGGGCCCAGCGACGAGCATTCCAGCGAGCGGACCCATTGCCGCAACTCGGAGTTAGTTTTTCTACCGCGGGGGTCTCAACCCCCAGAATGCTTTTATTAGGGGGGGGTCAGGATTAGCTTTTTCGTGGTGATATTTTGAGCGAAATGACCACCATATTTTTATCACCAGCGGACATATCCATTTCTAGATATGGTTCACCTGTTTGGGCGAACCATTTCCAAAATGACCAACCATTTTCGGAAATGGTTGCCCATTTTGCTGCTGCAACTTGACCTTCACTCTTTTTAACTTGAATAATACTAGCCAAGCGCCACCGCTACGCGGTGGTGGTTTTCTTATTAGTTGGAGCCGCTCAGCTCACTACGCTCGCCTCGCTATTCAAGGCAGGCTGCCTCGCTACGCTGCGGCAGTGACGCCCCCCGTTCCGCTCGCCTGCGGCCTCGCTGCACTACTCACCCAATGGTTCTGCGAGGCCGCCTTCGCTGCGCTCGGCAGCTGCCAATTATTATTGTCCAATGAAGGCCGCCTTCGCTGCGCTCGGCAGCAGTATTTGTGTCCAATGAAGGATTTTTAGCGTTAATGCCCAATGTATGTCGTAGATCGCGAATTTCGGCCAATCGGAATTCAGGTGATATTTTTGTTACTGACGGACAGCGTTGCTCTGATTGATGCTTTAGATATACTACTCTACTCTTCAACTTACAGGCGGCCTCGCCTGCGTTGCTACGTGCCTTGCCTGTTGCTCGCAGGCACTGATGGCCTCCCGGATGCTATACGGAGGTCACAAGGCGGTGGTTGCTCGTGCACAAACGCACCACACACGCTTTGCCCCAGCGCGCCGAGCTATGCGCCCCCGCGCCGCCACCATGAGCGTTAACGGCAGGCGTGCGTGCTGCACGGTGCGCGCTCAAGCCGCAACGTGCGGCGCTTAAGCCTACCGGTACGCGCCCGCGCTAGGCATGCGGATAATGCCTCCACTACACCTGCATGACGTGCTGCCCTTGGGGAGGCTTTCATCGGCTACAGGCGCCGCACTCCAGCGCGAGCATCAAGCTGCAGCCATCTAGCCTGTTTGTACTTCACTAAAAATGACCGGTCATTTCAGATCTGACCGGGGTAATATTTAGAAAAGCGTTTGGTCATTTCGGGGGCGCTCAAGTGGCGATATTTTTCCCACCATTTCGTAATCTTGACCCCCCCCTATTAGAAGGTCGGTGATTTGCATGGTGTTTTTCAGCCTTTGTCCTTTCGTGGGTCTATCTTGGTAATTTCGGGTAATTCCCGCAGCTACAGAGGCCTGGTGATGACGCTCGCGTGAGTGCGGAGAGCGCAATACGCTTTGAGAGGCAACTCATCGGCGACAAAGCGCTCTGCTCCAGCCATTCTCCAGCGTTCCGTTGTCGAGACCCGCGGCCCATCCCATTCGTTCAGCCGACATCCGCACAAGATCCATCAGCAGGCCTCTTTAATTGTGGGGTTTGAGCCCACAAACCCACAATATACCACAATTAATATCCCCGGTCAACCCACCAAAAAAATGTTAGCGAGCACTCCTAAACTTGTATTGCTGTCACTCAATACTGTAGCGCAAGATGTTGTCAATTACGTGTCAGCGGAATTTAAAGCCTCGCTTCTCGTCTTGGGCAACAAATAGCACAACTTCACGATCTGAACAACAATTTATCGGCCTAGGTCTCCGTGTTAGGTCACTTCCTGGAGATATTTTTCAGCTGTTACCATCAAACGACTACGTCGTCAGAGGCGCTCGTATGCCGTTAAGGTTGCTGATGCACGTGCGCATGATAGACCGCGGTACTGTACAATAGATGCCTTATCACAGCTTTACAGCAGTTGTATGGCGCATTGACTATTAAAATAATACGACCATCCCAACACTACCACCGTGGAATCGGATTTTTCGGTCATCGGTTAGGAACGAGATCAGTATCGACACTCGCTGACAGATTTTTCACTCGAGGGAATTCTGCATGCGAAGCAATTCGTACGAATAGCTTCACTAGAGACAGAAGAAGACTTGGCAAGTCCACATGATGTAATCATTGTCAGACAGTTATCTTATTGTTTGTATCGTCCCACACCATACCACAATTAAGTTACCGTTTCAGCCCACCATTAAGCTAATCGTGGTGTTTTCCCCAAAACCCACCATTAAAGAGGCCTGTCCATCAGGCCGCATTTCAACGCATAGGGACTGCGACCGCACAACATCCGGAATTCTGCCCGACGTATGCACTGCTAAACGGACCAGAGACGTGGAAGGCGGTGCAGGTTGGGCGAGTCCGGGCGTGACACGCGTGCGGAGCGCTGCTCCATTGGGTGGTGCCGTGCCTTTCGCTAGCGGGTCCATGTCGCCGAAGCTCACACCACCGCGGCTCAGCTGATCGATCCACTCATTCTTCTTTTGTCGGCGCAAGTGGCAGCACGCGAACGTCTCGCCCCACTCCCGTTGACTCGGACACTCAATCGACCAGCACAATGGCCGAGACTCGCCGCTCCGGTTTCTCGAAGCTGTGGCGAACCAAGCCGATGGCCGTCATCCATGCCGAAGAGAACTCACAGGACATTCCGCGCACGCTGAATATGTTCGACTTGTGCTGCATTGGTATCGGAGGAACCATTGGCAGCGGCATCTTCTCCACCGCCGGATCGATCATCTCAGAGACTGCTGGTCCCGCTGCGGTGTTGAGCTGGCTTGTCGGTGGTGTCATTTGCTGTCTCAATGCGCTGGCGTATATGGAGCTGTCCACGCGTGTGCCGTCATCGGGTAGTACGTACGCGTACGCTTACCACACGATCGGAGAGCTTCCGGCCGTCGTCGCCGCCTGGTTGCTGACGCTCGAGTACGCTGTGTCCGGTGCGGGTGTCGCACGTAGCTGGGGTGACAAGGTCGAGGAGTGGCTGCTGATCGAGCACCCGGACAAGAGCTTCCACTGGCTCAACCTGCAGTCCGCTAATCTGAGCGGTGGTCTCATCCAGTTCCTGAGCATGGTGGTGCTGCTGATGGGTATCCGGTTCGGCAAAGCCTTCGTCAACACCGTCACCATCATCAAGATGTGCGTCGTGGCCTTCATCATCATCGCTGGCTTCGCTGCCATGGACGCCGACAACCTGTCGCCGTTCATCCCCACACGCACTGATCTGGACGGCACTATGGCTTTCGGAACGCAGGGTATCGTCACCGGCGCTTCGCAGGCTTTCTTCGGCTACGTTGGTTTCGATGAAATCTGCTGCCTCGCCGGTGAGACCAAGAATCCCAAGAAGATCATGCCCATCGCCGTTATGACTGTTGTGATCGGCACGATGGTGCTCAGCGTGCTGTGCTCTCTCGTGCTGGCCGGCATGGTGAACTACCTCGATGCCGGTAGCTTCGGCGACGGATTTGAAGGCCACGGCTGGAAGTGGGCTGGCACTATCGTGCGCGCTGGTGAGGTGGTGACGATGCCTGTAGTGGCCCTCATCGGCTTCCTGGCTCAGCCACGTCTCAATTACGCTCTTGCCTGCGACGGACTCCTGCCTCGTATCTTCGCTGAGGTGGACTCCAAGGGCAACCTGTTCAAGAACACGCTCATCACGGGTCTGTTCTTCACGGTTATCGCTGTCGTGGTGCCGTTCGACACTCTCTGGGACATTGTGAACTTCGGTGTCATGATGTCGTTCATCATCGCCAACATTTCGCTTACGCTGGCGCGCATGAAGCCGCAGTCGCCCAAGCTGGCGCCCAGCCTGGTCGCTACGATGTTTGTGACGTCCGGATGCGCGGCCTTCCTGTACCAGGAGGGCTACGAGAACAACTCGTCCTCAGCCTGTCTGGTTCTCGCCATCGTCTTCCTCGTCATCACCGTGGGTATCTCGGTGGTGCTGTTTATCAGGTGCCCGCAGACTGCCAACGCTCCCGACCTGTTCGCCGCTCCGCTGGTGCCGTTCATCCCGATGATCTGCATCCTCGCCGACTGGTACATGATCGCGCAGATCGGCCATCTGGCGCTGGGCCTGAGCGTCGCATGGATGGCAGTCGGCGCGCTCTCGTACTTCGTCTACGGCTACTTCCACGCCGAGTCGCGCAACGACTGGAACCGCCTGCTGGGCCAGAACCTGCCCACACACGGTGACAGCCTCTCGGCGCCCATGCTCTCGGCCAAGTACTCGGTGCAGGGCCCCAAGTCCCCCGCCGTCTATTAGGTAGCTTGACATGTTAGATCGGGGCAGCCGTGCGTAGGTACGGCTCCCCCGCTAGATGCTGCCATGAAGCTGCAGCAAGTTTGACATGCAAAACTACTGTAGCCATCTCCTTGAGAGATGGCTACATTTACCAGACAAAATACAATATTCCAAAAGTTATTTGTTAAATTCACAATTGTAATAGTGAAGCTACTACTACAGTAGTACTAGTATAAAACAATTTTTACTTCAGAATCCACCAAGCAGGCAATAGGTTCATGCCGCTCCGCTCTCCTGTCGACGGCGAGGACGCCAAGGGCGCCTCGCAGGAGCGCAAGACAGAGTACGGCACCTTCTCCGCCTCTAAAGACCCTAAAGATGCCGAGAAACCCGCTCCAAACTTCTCCCAGAAGCCCCCAGACCCAGACCCAGCACCCTCCAAGTCCCCAGAGAAGACGCTGCCGCCTCTGCATCCCGAGTCGCCGGCCACCGCCTGGTGGCGTAAGCTGTTCTTCGAGTTCTTCGACAAGAAGCAGCTGGACAGCGAGCTGGACGCGAGCCAAGTGTGGGACCTCACGGCGGAGCACACGAGCGTCGAGGCCGCCGCCGCCTTCCGACAAGTCTACGCGCAGAGCCTCCAGTGCCGCAGCAGCTGCAGGATCAAGCGTGCAATCATTCGCACACACAAGTGGAAGCTCGCGGCCTGCTGGGCGCTGCAGCTCGCCAGTCTGCTGTGCGACGCCTGCACGCCCGTGCTGCTGTACATGCTGCTGGCCATGGCCATCTCCAGAGAATACACGCAGACGCAGATCTACGCGACCTTGGGGTTACTGTATGTGACGGCTCTGGGTGAAGTGCTGCTGCACTGCCACAGCCACTTTCTGGGCTTCAAGATCAACATTAAGATCGTGGGGGCATTGAGGGCGCTGGTGTTTGAGAACACCATTAGTCAGCCGGAGCATATCCCGGGCCATGCTGCAGGGAGCTACGACAGTGAGAGCGGCAAGAAGAGGATGGCCGAGGTGGCGCACTTGTACGCAGAAGATGTGGCCAATGTGGCGCGCATGGTGACGCACATGCAGTTTCTGTGGCGCAGCGTGCTGCAGATTGTGTTCGAGCTGTGCATTCTCGTGCAGGTGATTGGGATCAAGTTCAAGCCTGTTGCTATTGCATTTCTGTCCATGGCAGTGTTTGCCAAGTTCCTTTCTGCGGCGGGTAGTCGACTGCAACGCAAGCTGCAGAAGAAGATCGAAGCGCGGCTGAATGTGATTCATGAGTGTTTTAAAGGCATTCAGATGGTGAAATTGAATGCATGGGAAGGCAAAATGCAGGACAAGATTGAGCGCGCGAGAAAAGAGGAAAACCGCGAACGTCGCAGGGTTAATCTTGTGGCTGCGTTGCAGTATTGCGTTGGGGTGGATTCGCCCAACATGGCTTCCATCTTTATCTTCGGGTGGGTCGCGATGCAAGATACCAGCGCACTTTCGCCGGCGCGGGTGTTTCCAGCGCTATTGCTGCTCCGTCGGATTAAAACACACTTCTCCAACACTGCGCAGCTTTTTGATGTCGCCAGCAAGGGTCAATCATCCTTCAGTAAAATCGACAGCTACCTCGACGAGTGTGATGCAAAGTTTTGTGCAGAAGACCAAACCGAAAAGGCTCGGGGTATGCAGCTCAGTAATGTGGGTTCTAATGGGCCTGAAACAGTGGTGGCGATGGAGCATGCCTGTTTTGGACAGTCGACAGAAGAAGGGAAGGCATTGTTGGTCAATGTTTCGTTTCGCCTACGACGGGGGCAATTGGCTATGCTTCAAGGAAAGGCAGGTGCTGGCAAGTCCACGCTGCTCAATGCATTACTGGGTAATATCAAATGTATCGATGGAGACGTTTCCGTAGCCCGAGATTGCAAGATTGCGTACTGTGCGCAGGAGCCGTGGTTGCAAACACTCAGTATTCGAGACAACATTCTCTTTGGCTCGGAATTCGACAGTAAAAAGTACTGGTGCGTGGTCGAAGCATGCTGTCTGAAGGACGACTTGCGAATGCTCCCTCAGGGTGATAACACGCAGGTCGGACCAAAGGGAATCAATCTGTCCGGCGGTCAAAAGGCTCGAATTGCACTCGCGCGTGCATGCTACGCAGACGCTGATATTTATTTATTGGACTGTCCGTTCGCTAGTGTGGACGCCATTGTGCAAAACGAGATCTTCACTAAGTGCATTGTGGAGCTACTGCGATTCAAGACGGTACTGATGGTCACACACAATCGGGAACTTTCGTCTTCCAGCTTTGTAGACCACGTTATACGCGTCGAAGATCTCACAGTTGTTGTTGAATCGGCAGAAAAGGGTTGGGATGTCGGTCGTCATCCGTCGAGGAGAGTGGATCCAAGAAATTCGCTTCCACCCTGGCGAGGTGAAAACAAGCACGACGACCAAAAGAGCCAACCTCACCCTCGCGGTCTAGCCCTTTGGGAATCCGTTGCACTGCCGCTGTCCTCTCCTGCTCTGCTTGTTAAGCCAATTGCATCAAAACCTGTTACCGCTACGAGCAGCACTCAAGTACCTGTGACATCAGAGTGTGTTGGGGTTAAAGTGGCGAGGAAGTTCAAGTGGAAGGAGGAATGGTTTTCTATCAAGACGTGGAAAATGCTGCTCAAAGGTGGCAAGTGCATGCGATACCATGTCCCTGCCAAATTCTTCCTGTTTCTTTACGCCTTCGCAGTCACATCGAAAGACGTGTTTCTTATGAAGTGGAGTGACCGCGTGGACCATGGAGATGTCTCGAATATGGACAGTTCTGCAAACTTTTATGCTTTTTTGGTGATTAGCTCGATGATCTCAGGGTTTGCCAGTTCGGTACTGCATGCGCACGCAATGGCCAATTCCGCCAACAGCATGTTTCATGAAATGACAGCTGCACTACTACGTGCGCCGATGACGTTCTTCTACTCGACGCCTGTAGGGGAGCTCTTCAATAGGTACTTCAACGATATCCGCGTTCTGGATACATCATTTGCGTTAGCCTTTATGGCCATGTTCCGGTCAGCCGTGACAATCCTCGCTGCTGATGGCATTCTTTGGTATTTCACGGGTGTCGTTGGCACTAGCATTATTCTTATCGTATTGTACGTGGTCAAAGAGTTCATGACGCTTGGATTTATGGTGGGGCTTTTGCAGCTCTCATTCCGTGCAGAAGCTGCGAATCTAAATTTCATTTCAGAAGCACTTGATGGCTCCGCGACAATCCGCGCGTTCGGTCGGCAGCAGATCAACCGCTTCCGAATGGAGCATGGAGTCTTGTCCGATGAATTGATGAAGGGACAGTATCACACGGAGGTGTTCAATCGTTTTGTGTTGATTCGCTGCGATCGAGTTCTGGGTATTCACATGCTGTTATTGATGTTCTTGCTGTCGATACACAACGTTTCACCGGCTGAGCTTGGGCTTATGCTTTACTACGTTTTCACCATCAACTCGGATGTTTACACGCTTAGTGCCAAGCTGCTCGAAGTTGCATTATGCCTGTTAAATGTTGAGCGAGTGCGCAAGTATGGTCTCATTGAACCAGAACTGCAAAGTTACGAGGGTAACCCGCTGACTATTCCTGCGAGCTGGCCACACCGTGGTGATGTCGTATTCGAGCATGTTTCATTCAGCTATGCGAGCTCGCCTGATGAACTGTCGAACGAAAAGTCAGCACTGGCGCTTTGCGATGTCAGCTTTTCCGTAAAAGGAGGTGAAAAGATTGGGGTGGTTGGTCGCACCGGATCGGGTAAGAGTTCACTGGCGATGGCGTTGTTCAGGGTCCACCCATTGGCAAAAGGACGGATTATTGTGGACGGCCTTGATGCGTCACTGCTGAGCTTGAGTGCGCTGCGCACGAATGTGTGCATCATTCCCCAGTCGCCTCTGTTCTACAGGTGCTCAGTTCGCAATTATTTGGATCCGTTCAACGAGTTCGGTGATGTGGCACTGCTACATGCGTTGCGTCGTTGTGGACTGAAGGGTAGCATGGCGAACCTAGAAGCTGAGCTGTCCGACAACGGCGAGAATTGGAGTTTGGGGGAGCGACAAATGCTGTGCCTTGCTCGTGCCGTGCTGCGACCATCTCGTATCGTCGTGCTGGACGAGTCATTTTCTGCTGTAGATCAGTCGAACCAATCTGCATTGCTCAATGTGCTGGATACGGCTTTCCGGGACTCAACGATATTCCTTATAACTCATCGCCTCGACGACGTGCTCCAGTTTGATAACATCCTCGTCATGCAGGAGGGTCGAGCAGTGGAATTTGGACCCGCAGAGGATCTTGCAGCTGACCCTGGCAGCGCATTTTATGAGTTCTTGGAGACGACGCTGCTGACGTACTAGTCTGAGCCACTCTCATCGTGAAAGCGACATTTTGCTATTTAATCGTAACCCAATTGAGTTACATGTGCGTCTTCGCAACTACTACAGCTACCGTACTACTGGAGTAGTAAGTCAAATTGCGTTAGGGGCTCATCCCCAGTCACTACCGAGACTCCACCGTGGTGTCGGCATCTTGCGAGTTCCTTTCAGGGATGGAATCCCCCACTCAGCGTTGAAGGTTGAGCTTGTTGTCTTTGTTCAGCGACGCCGTAACATTCTCTGCGATCTTGTGCCCCAAGAGTTGGGCTGAGTCCATCGATCTCAGTGTAGCGATGAATATGCTCGCCTCATAATACCCATGTCATTCGTCCTTCCTGAAGTACTTCGAAGTAGTAGGAAATTGAGGATCGCTATAGGAATCGCGGATAGTGTGAAATGGGCACATGCAACAGCAAAAAACCATAGTTGTGCTACAGTACACTCGGCATCGTTAACGAGACAAAGAAGAATACAATTGCAGAAATTTAGTGATCATGCTACCCCAGCGAGTGACAACACAAGAGCTCAACTATGTACTTCGAAGTAATACACAAGCAGTAAATCCACTCCACTCAACAAACGCACACTCCAATCAAAGCTGAACACCCCAGCTATCACTCGTCGTCCCGACCCAGTAGGTGTTTCGCTCGCAGCTTCGTGGACTTGTGAATTTCCTCCGCATCCACAATCGGCAGACGGCAGTACGGGCAGCACTTTTCCCCTTCCATGTTGGCCTGGAATGCAGCGAAGCACACGCCGCACGTGAAGTGATCGCACGGGAACGCCACTGCACGCACACGCAGCAAGTCCGAGTAGCAGATACTGCACTGCAGATCCTCCTCTGCCAGTCGGTTCGCCAGCGTATTGTGTCGTTCGTCCGAGTACTTCCTCGCCGAATCAGCCGCCGCTCGACGTCGTCGCGTCTCGACCCAATCCTCCATCTGCGTCATCGCGTCCATAGCTGCCGGCGCACAGGCCGCTGGGAGGCCGTTCCACAGCAGTTCCCTCGCAGCCCGACGCACCTGCTCCTCTGTCTCATGCTGCCGGTCGCTTTCCTCCTCCGACGCAGCTTCTCCGTCTGAGAACTCAGACGACATTCCAGCAGACGCCGAGCCCATGGAAGCCCCCACGCCAGTGGACGTCGTGAGCCCGTCCGCCTTGGTAAACAGCGAGATGAGTCCGCCCACCACGAAGCCAGCCATGCCACCGACTACGGCACCCACCATGGCGCCTGCCAGTACCTGGTTGGCGTTGGACGTCACCTGCGGCGACGCGCCGAAGCCGTAGCGTGCCAAAGTCACAAAGTGCTCGCAGTTGTGCGCCAGACAGCTGTACTGCGTCTCTCCAAGCCGCAACATGGCGCGCCGCACCACCTCCTCCCCGTCAAGCGGCTGCAAATTGTGGTCCACCAGCATCCTCTCGTCCAGCTCGTCCGTGAACTTCTCGGGCGGCTCCGACGCGGCAGTGGTATGTGTGCGCTGCACGAATCGGATCGAGTCCACACGCACCTGGAAGTCACTCTCCGAGGGGGACCACAGATGCACCACGCGACCATCGCCCACATACAGCGCCACGTGGCTGTACTGCCCGCGGTTGAAGCGCACGACGTCGCCCAGCGCGAACGAAGGAGACGCCATACTGTAGTTCTCGGCGTCGCTTCGAAAGTTATGCCAAATCTCTTCGGTTAAGTTACCACTTCATTCCTTGATGTCTCGAAGAAGTATCGAAACTTAAGTAAGAAGTAACGGTACTTTTACAAGTGCCAATCACGGTATGTTCATTCCGGTAGAGTCGATGCGCAGCGCCCGAGCCGCGGATCGGCTGAAGGCGGTCCGCAGCGAACAGCCCTTTCGTACGCAGGCGCAGCCCCCGCGTCGCTATCTCTCTGCTGGTGCGAGCCCCGTGGCGCTGACGCCCAGCTTCTCGAGCCTCTCGCCGTTGTATCCGCTGGCAGCGTCTCCGCACTCGGTGGTCTCCTCCGCCTCCTCTGCCACGTTGGACGACGCCATCGGCCGTCTCTTCACGCGCTACCTGCCCACGTTCTTCGACCTGCTGGAGAAATATCAGTACCAAAAGGTAGAGCTTTAGACGTAAAATGTAGCGATTTATGGTGCTGATGAGGTGGTGTTGTTCTGTTGCAGGCGCTGTTGATACTGGAGGATGACGAGGAGACGCAATGGAAGGGCTGGGAGGCGTTCAAAGTCATGCTGAAGCTCAGCGCGTCGTGCGAGAGCACGTACGTGGGATAAAGCGGACGTTGAAGTGTGTTCCTGGAGTTTTTGACCTTGTTGATGTGGTTGTTGTTGTTGTAGATACCATTTGATGAAGTACGTGGAGGCAGAGCTGGTGCAGACTGACACGATCGAGCAGTTGTATGGGAAGCTGGTCGTGCTCATGAACCACTTGGCAGATGAGCTCAAGCCGATTGTAGAACGGCAGAGCATTCACTTTTCCGTGCGTACGCCGTCCCCGAGTGGTACTGGGAATGGAAATGCAGGTGTCAATAGAAGTCGTACTGGAGCCGATGAAGCTGGTGACAGCAATGACTATATTTCTGATCCCATGCTCATGATGGAGATTGCGATGTGCGGCGACATGAGCTACTACGTGGAGCTACTGGAGCAGGGTGCCGAGTTTTTTTCGGTGCGTAGACCTAAGTTCGCTTTGAGATGCTGCGTTTTGAAATTGTTTGGCCGTGATTGTATGACTAACTTTTAATGCTGTTGGCGAGCAGCTTCGGGTTCCGATGATACAGATTTACCGCGGTCTGGCGCTGTCGACGGGTTCTCGCGACTACCACAGTGTACGTGAAGCCCTGACATAATATGTATGTGCTTTGCGGCTTGTATCCATTCACTTACGTGAAAAATGTAGATTTTGAAACGGCTGGAAACTTTGTTACTACGCTTCAACACATTCGACCACCCACTGCTGGAGGCATTAAAGCAATCAGCCATCGAGGAGCTCAGTACGGTGCACGCAGCTATCCAGTGTGAACTTCGTGTGGCTGAATATGATTTTACCCGCTCAATCGTGGCGTTACACCGACTGAAGGTTCAGCTTCGCTCCTGGAGTGACCACATTGATGCTGTTTCGGACTATCCGCTTTTCGAAGGCACTGGTGTCGATTTTGGTGCTGGTGGTGAAGAAGAGGGATTACTACTCGACGAATCGGACGATAACTACGGCGTCACTTCGGAGTCAATATACTCCAATACGAGCTACCAGTCTACTCCAGCCTATACACGCGGACCTCTATTGAATTCAAGTCTAATCGGTGACTCTCACGCTGCAAGTGGTGCCATTCCAGGTGCTGCTCCTTCGTCTCTGGTTGAGTCGCTGGTATCTTATCGTGGCGGGCGTTTTGTAAATATGGGCGACACCAGTTACGACATCGCTGACGAGGTGTCCTTGCTTGAAAGGCACCAGTCAGGTGTCTCGTTGAATAGCAGCGCCAGTCCAGTATCGGAGACGCACAGTACTTTCAGGCGTCTATTTTCCCATAGCAGCTTGTTGCGTAGCGGGCTGACATCAGCTCTGCCTATTCGACGTGGATTTATTCAAAAACCAGGGGATCCATACATCAGCTCAGGTGGAGTGAACTCCTCAGTACCCACCAACACGCTCGAGCAAGCCATCTTAGGTGGTGGAGAAAATGGTACTGGAGGGAGCGGAGGCGTTGGTGCTAGCTCGTTCGGGACAAGCCAAGGTAATACAAGCGGTGGAGGCATGATTGGGGGAAACACTAACCCAGTGGCAGCCGAAATGATGGCGTCTTCAATGAAGAAACAGGAACGTGATGATGGTTTTGCACTGCCCATTTTTCAGTGGTCCAAGCGTTTTTATCGATCGCTTGTGGCCAAGTTCACGCTCTACTTTCATCGCTGGCTCGAGCCTTTTGAGAAGAAGACCGACTACCTATCGCTCGAGCTCTCGCGCTTTATCAAAACGCCGCTGGGAATTTCATATCTTCAACTGATGGATGTTCTGCTGTCAAAAGGTTGTAAGCCTGCATTGATTTTTATCGTATCTTTCGCTAACGGGCTTTATTGGTGTGACTTGCTTGTAGCAAGTCGAGGAGATGGAAGCAAAGTTCGTGTAATGCTTATACTTGAAACACAGGCACTTGAGAATAACGGCGCTCATTACTATGAGAACGGATACCGGTGTCCAGGGTCAAGCAACGCGCTGTACACTCGCACGGATCAAGAGAAACAAGACGATAAGGACGAGCAAGAGGCTAAGCAGAAGGCCATCGCTTCTACCGGCTCTGCAGATACGTCTGGGAGAAGCAGCCGCACTCATTCGCCTGCATCATCTAGAGGGGGAGGCGCATCGCCGGCACATGGGCGTCGGCGGTCGCTGGATCAGCAGTCGAATCATGCGCTGTTCATGCGTGTCGACCGCGAGGAGAACGAGGAGCAGAATGACTTCTCGGAGCTTTGGGGACTTCGCAGCTGGCCAGCGGTGTTTTGTTATCCTGAAGGCTCGTCACTCCCGCTAGATCACTGGCCAAACATCGTTAGCCTCATCATGGATAACCGTTCTTCCCTTGACTCCGTTCGCCCAGTGTACGTATTCACAATCCGAGGGCAGTCAATGCTGCGACTTCGTACTGATTGTACTCTTTGTTTTAGGTTCATGCATGCAGAACGACGACAGAAAACAACTTATCACATCTCGCGAGTGGACGAGGCCATGTACCTCGTGCTATTAGCTGAAGGAGTGAAGAAGTCCAACGAAAAGGTGGCTCAGGTACGACAACGCAGAGCTCTTTTGCTATTAGAGGCGAAGTACTTATGAGAAATGTTGTGTGGTGATGAACAGGACTTCATGCAAACTGTAACTGAGAACTTGCAGCACTCGGGGGCGTTTGCACCTCGAATGTTGACTGCAACTACGTCCACCACCGCATAGAAGTTCGGAAGAGCGTATCGAAAGCATTTTGTACACAAGGCGATCAACGCAATGTTTTGCTTCACGAATTTATTAGCACACGTACGCGTATACATACCCGCTGTATCTGGGGCTGGTCCTAAAGAATGTAGACAGGCTTGACGTCGGTTGGTGGGAACACGTCGTGGGTATCCACGCATTTGATCATGCCGTCGGTGCTGCGCTGCGTAAGGAGCTCGATGCCGCGCTTGCTATACACACGGCCATTCGGGAGCACAAGGGGCGGGTTGTGCTCGTCCATGACGCTCTGTGTTACACGGCAGACCAATCGCGAGTGTGGGTGGTACGCAAATGGTAGACCTGAGCACAACTGACTGCCGACCTCGCTGCATGCAGGACAGATTGGTACTGGCGAGTCAGTATGGCCGTGCTTTCGCTTCTTGCTGCCTGGAGAGTTGTTGATGAGTCGACTGGAGCTGTCTGAACCATCTTCCTTGCTGCCAGGATTGAACCACACCTCGTCGCTTTCATCACCGCTGTTTTTGTCATCGTCACCGTCAGCAACAGCACCAGTACCGTCGTCACCTTCTCGACGCGGCCGCTTGTCTCGAGTTCCACTTCGTGCAAGCTTGGCTTTCAAATTGGCGTCTCGTGTGAGGTGGCATGTTCGTGTATTCAGCGTAGACAACCCGGCGTGCAGCGCAATACAGAGTGACGGCGGGTCGTGCATTCCGTAGACGTCATGGAAAGTCTTGAGGAACATCTTTTCCAGCGCGAGCCATCGGTCCATCAAAAACACCTTCTCATACGCCTCAATGCCACACTTTTCCGGCGCCTCGAATGCCAACGTTGCCATGACAATCTGAACCTCGCCGATAGCAGCATCACGAAGGGCTTGCTTTTCCGACTGCATTGCTAGCGGCGTCAAATACGTGCGCGCGTACTCTACAGCCTCTAGCGGCTTGCGCGAGCGCACAAACTCGATGAAAACCTGCAGCCGCAGATGGAATTCTAGCTGAGACTGCAGTCGTCGAAGCCGCGAGCCATTCTGCGAGCACCACGAGATTGCCTTCGTCGTTTGGTGTGCCTGAAGATTCTTCAGCACTGCTTGGCATTCCGCGTGCAGCTCATGATCCACCAAATGGCCGACACCTAGTACAGCATAGCAACATGACAAGATGCAAATGCATTAACATCACCAGCGATATATCGTCTCTCTCCAATGAACTTACCTTTAGTGTCTTCGACAATCTTGGCGCTCTCCAAGAACCCTTGCCGGAGCAAATAGTCGGCGATGAGTCTATCATTAATCGCCTGTTCTGGATTCGTCTGCTCTTGCTGGCTCGGCTTCGAGGGGTCACCTCCGATCTTTGCCGCCTCCAACCTCCCCAGATACTGTGCGCGCGTGGCGCAGCTCTCGAGGTCGCGCTTCTGCTCGAGCACGCTGCTCTTGGCGCTGTGCTTGAGTTGCTTGAGCTTCGTCGCTAGTTCGGCCAGCGTCCCGATGGCGGCCTCCACGTCCATGCGGTGGCCCGGCTGCTGCGCGTCGCCGTCGTCCAGCGCCTCGATCTGCGCCGTGGCCTGCGTCAGCTCGCGCGTGAGCTGCTTGTGGTACAGGCGGAAGCTCCTGCTGGCGCCCTCGAAGGGCACGCGCACGAGCGGGAGACTCAGCTCCATCTTGGACGGTCTCTCAGGGGCTCAAATGAGACGGGAGAAGAGCAGCGAGCGGAGAGTGCGGACGCCTCTGGCTGCCAGCGGCTGGAGACTGCGCGGTCCAGTGGTCGGAGCGAGGCAAAGCACAGGCAAGACAAGACACAGCAGAGAGAAAAGCCGTCACGGGAAGACTCTTCTCCTGATGGGAGCTGTGCGCATAGAGAGAGAGAGGGACCTACAGAGAGAGGAGAGGAGAGAGAGGAAGAGATAGACACACACACACACGCGCGCGCAGGCGATGCGGTGGAGGGCTGGGAGCTGAGGCTGAGGGGGTTACTTGCTTCCTTGCTTGATGCGGCCGAGGCTTCTTGAGGAATGACGGCAGGCTCATGCCTTCTTCCTTCTTCTCGGAGCTGGTTTTGTTGCACTAGCTTGACCCGGGTCGAAGTTGTGAGGTTTCTGATAATTAGGGGAAATAGCGAGCTGTGATTGGAGGAGGGGATAAAATTGGGAAATATAAGAGCGAACTGTGCTTGGATCGGGAGACCACGCACACTGCGTGTTCATGTATTAATACATGTACTTTGTGGAATGCTGGTAGCTACACGGTGAAGGCGGGGACAGTCCAATGTGCAATCGGCTCTTAATCACGAGCAGTTCTGCTGCTCGTACTCGTCTGACGTAATGCAGCTCTTACTTGTCTAACGCAACGCTGGAGTTGACGAGTATACATGTTCACGATGTTCCTTCCTTCCGTCCCTCCCAATTCGCCTTCCGTCCTGCTTGCTATGTTGATCCACCCGGGTTTACGGCAAGCAAATGGATGAACTGTACCTGCTCGGTTGACTCTAGAGCAGGGCACTGGACGTATCTCTCGACCAAATACAAAAGCCGGCATAACGTTGTTCTGATCGCAAACCAAAGCTGTACATGTACCTTGTTCTGTGTACGCTTAGAATAAGCGTCGAGAGGCTATCTTTTCAGGTAATAGAGCTCTTCAATGTAGTGATGGAGCTCTTCAATGTGGTGCATCAGGACTACAGTACCGATTCTAAGCTGTTGGCGCACAAGAGTGATGGTCAGATAGTTGAAGTTGAAGTTGTTTGAAGACCAGTTCTGTTAAAAGTTCAAGTTGTTTTATCGGAAAAGTGATGCAACGTGGAAACAAGTTTTTTTTTTCATTCTCTTCGTAGAGCCGCAAAACGTCTAAAGCCCAAGTTGGCAGGTCTACTCGTTCACATTATGAAGAGAGAGCAACGAGAGCGAATAAACCGATAAACCTGTTAAACTACCGCTGCACATGACACGCACAATCTCTCTCTCTCTCTCTCTCTCTCTCCCTCTCTCTCTCTCTCTCTCTGCGTGTGCCATCCTAACGCGCAAGTGCCTACTTCTGCAAACAACGCAAACAACGCAGTTAGTACTCCGTAAAGTAGAGCTAGACCAGAATAAAAATTACTTGCCTTGCGGTTGAAGCGCTTGCGAGTGACCTTTTTCTCGTTCTTCGCGTCAATCCTCTGCTGCTCTTCATACGAAAGCGATGCGTACTCCTGGTGCTTCTTCTCGTTCAGCTCAGCCTGACGACGGGCAATCTCCTGCGCATGGAGAATTGAAAATGATTAGCAAAGTTAATAGGAATGCATCCACAGGCAAATTGCGATATATATGCACATACGTCTTCCTTGGCAGAAGCAAGCGCATCGGCGGCCTGCTTGATTTTCAAACGCCTCTTGATAGCGCTGTGCTTAGCCTGTAAGTACACGACGAAATATTGGTTAGTAAATGTTACAGCCCAGATCTAGCAACGAAGACGTACGTTCGGCGACAGCTTAATGGTGGCCCCGGCACCATCAACCAGGGCGAACACGAGCTGAAGCGCCTTCGACACGTCCAACTTCTTCGAGCCAGACCAGAGCTTGAAACGAATCCGCAGAACGTGCTTCTGAGTCTTGGGCATGCCCCTAGGAGGCATCAAGTGGAAGCATTAGTCGTTGCATTGGCATCCACAGGTGCGGGTATACATGTAACCAGGAATACATACATAATCAGCTGCTTGTTCATGTCAGTGATCACGATGTATTCGAGGAAGTCTTCAAGCTCGTTGATAGACTGTAGCAAACGACGAAGGCGCCCAGAAACGTTGAGCGATATATGATGATCAGGAGCAAAGAAACCAAGAACTTTACCGCCTGAACGGAGTGCGACAGCGCAGTCTTGGGAATCTCCGTGCAATCCGTGGCAACCCACATCGACTCGGGTACCTCCTTCACCGGGACTTGCTTCGCATGCTCGAGCTAGTTGCACAGCAAACGCGTTTAGATTACTAAGGGGGGGGGGGTCCTTCTACCAATGAAGACTGCAGCTTACCAGTTCAGGGAAAAGCTTGGTCAACGCGGTGAATCCCAGCTTCTTGCTGATACCCAGAATGAACGGGTCCACGTCCTCACCGTGCAGGCCAACATCGATCGTCTAACCAGAATAATGATTGCACCACAATACAAGTGAGTGCCATGGCATCGCATTCGCTATCGTCTGCAACAAAACCGTACCAAGTAATCCGACGTCGGTACGATAATACGGTAAACACGCGAGATGAGGTCGTGACGGGACTTCAGCTACAGTCACCCAAAACCAAGCAAACGAAGTCAGCATCCAACACCCTCACACTCAACCGCATACAAGAAACACCATACCTCCAGGTCAGCAACAAAGCGCGTCAAGAAGCGGCGGCCCGTGCAGAAGTACTTGAAGTTGCTGCGGCTCTCCTCAATGAGGCCCATGCCGTTCTGCACAGACGACCCCGTGTATGAGAACTGAGTGCGCAGCACCGGTTCCGCTTCCTCCAGCCTTTGCATCAGCACCGCAACATCCATCAGCCCCAGCCAGCACCCCAATTCCTCGCCGGCACAAAAATCTCCCCGTACCACTTGTCAGCAATGCTGCGGTTCTGCGCCTTGCCAACGAAGTACAGCACCAAGAACAGGATGCCGAAGCTCCAGCTGGCCGCTTCGATCGCAAAGTAGTCCGCTGCAATTGACAGAAGACGCGAAGCCACACCATAACGTCACTAAACTCGCGAAACTTCACGCCATCCATTGCAGACGCCTACGGTTCTGGAACGGGATGAACTGCTTGGCCAGCGTGGCGAAGTCCCGGGGCGGCATCACGTGCGCAGGCGTCGGGGCCGCCGTCTCCTGCGTCTAAAGGCACCGCAACACGTCAGCAAGTCCCTCCAATAGAAGACCCTCATGGTCATTGCTGTCTGCCAATTTATTCACCTCCACGACGTCGAACTCGTCCGGTTCTTGGGCTGTTGACACGCAACACACGCCGTTATCACGCTGGAGTTGATGTCATCGCAAGGGGAAGAGGCTTCTAACCGTGCACGAACGCCAGCGCCATTGCCAGCAGCGCCAGAACGCCGACCTTGCGCCACATTTTGCTCCTGCGTGTCTTTATCCGCTCGACGAGGTGGTAGCTCGATTGTGACCGCCACGCGGTATCCGCTACAGTAACAGTGACCCCCAATAGAGGACCCTCTGTGGTATCACTTCAGGTGGTCCACATAAATAATACTTGCATTTTACAGGAAGGCACCGACTGGAATATAATTATTTCTAAGTCGTGCAAATCTTGTCTTTTATATGGAAATACTAGAGCTGTTACAGTGCGCGCCGAAATTATAGCCGCACCTGAAAAATGGTTTTGAGCTTTTGCAACAAAGTGGGCGTCTTGGATACGGCTTAAAGCAATAGAAAACGCATGCAGCAAACAGAATAGAGAAAGCTAGAGCGGTTCAGGAGCAATCGCAAAAAAACCGATTTTGGGTCGGGTCAAAATTATAGCCGCACTCAGCAAGTTTTTTATTACGGCCGGTAATAAACAAAAATGCATGGGCTATAATGGTAATAAATGAATTATCTGAAAAGCCCGAAGCAAGGCGGTTTCGAGACCACTCTCCAACATGCCGTGAGGCGGTCAGCTCAGCGAGGAAGCGTATGTCAAGATAAAACCCACATTAGAGCCGGCAGTTGAAGCCGAACGACTACGCAGTGGGTTGGGCGTGACGAGAAGGCTATCGGGGGCCACTGGAAGCGCGGCAAGGCGGCTTCAGCGACCAAGAGGACAGGAAGAAGACCGAAAATAGCGGCTCAAGAGGAAGGGCGTGTTATTCGACAGGCTGTTGTGCTGAAATTATCAGCGGAGGAGACAAGTGGCGTGCTTCTATCTAAGTGCAGTTCTGAAATCACCATTAAAGTGCTTTCGTGCACAAACGTTACACGAAAGTCCACCCGCTTTTGTGCACGGAAACCACAGTGGTTTATTACGATCATAACCCAAAGCAAAACAACACGAAGGCCATACTTTTACTGATTGCAAACTTCTGCAAATTACAATTGATAGTCATGCTCGCCTTTAAATGCACGAAACAGCTCTAGGAAATGAGACCGCGTCAAACGAAAGTATGCTTCCGAACCTAAGTACGAATCGCGATTTAAACACACCATTGCAAAGAGGAGCAACTCTTCTTTCTTCTGATGTCTTCAGATCTAGGAGAAGTTGAGAACTCACCACGCACTGACCGTCTCAAAAAAATATTGCCCTCAAAAACCAACTTTTTCAAAAAAAGATTCTGGTTTGCCCTAGATTAGTTTTTAAATTCTGAATCGATTGAGCCTATTCCCATACGCTGATTCGGCCTCCTTCCTGTTCAAATTTTGGTGTTGATCTCGCGATCTCAAAATTCCAGGTGTATATTTTTGACCGAAATTTCAAATTTTAGAAAACTCCCCGAAGCATCATTCCGAAATACTACTGCACTCTGCTTCTTCTTCTTCGCGCACATTTGATCGGTTGGCATCAGGAAGTGCTCTAAATCAGCTTCTTTGCCATGGAGACAGTGGTCATCACACGCGTCCGCTCAGATGTAAGCCGTGACTCTCGCTCGAAGACCATTGTCAAGCAAAAAGATACTTTCGTCCGAACTTGATTCTTCACTTGAAGCGCAATCGTTCTCCTCGACAACCTCGTCGGCCGCGACGGAGGACACGCTGGCCTTGCCCTCGGGCAGTGAATCCCAAGCGCTGTCGTCAGGTGTATCTTGCGTGGAGCCTAGCAGTCGTGTAGTCACAGTGCTTGCTCAGTCGCTGTTGGCCGGCGCTGGAATTGATCCTCCTTGACTACTGCGAGTCGTTTCCGGGGATGCAGCCAAAACTATGCTGTCGCTGGATGGCTGCTCTACTGTTGGGTCGGACGCAGAGGCTGCGATGGCGGTGTCTGCGTGAGGCGGGCTACCATGAGGCGCTGTGGTATTCGTACGGCTCTCGGCGGGGGCTGCGGTGCTCATAATCCTTTGGGGTGAAACACTGCTGGTCGATACATCTGCTCTAAATTTAGACTTTGCGAAAAACGCCACTGGAGGGAAAACACAATTAAGTACGATTTTCGCTGGCCAATCTTTGAAGGCGTTTTTCTCGATAAAACCAAATGGTGGCGTAGCGTCTTTTTGTTTGACGCGGTCTCAAATACTGCACGCGGATGCAAAAATGACACGCATACAAAATCCAAGTCAAATACCGAAAATAGCTGGAAAATGTCGTGCAGTTTGCACGAAGTATTTAGACAGCTATGAGACTTATAGAAACCACGATTTCACTTACTCAAGTAGCATTTTAAGCTCTTAAATCCCTGACTATTGTCTTCCATGGCAACTGGCCCAGCCTCCGTTCTCTCCCCTTCCTAGTAGAAGACGATAAGTGCAACTGTTTCCTTTTCCGGGCGAATAAAACCCTGCAGATTTAGTGGGATAATGTGCTCTTCGGGCATCCTTTTGGGCCTCCTTTTGGGTGGGAAGAGTTTCAGCTGCACGCATCAGCCGCTGTAGTTCCGCAATACGAACCTTCTCTGCTCTAGTTGATTGGTCATTACTACTTGTACTGGCCAAGCACGATATGTCAACGGACTCAGTGGCCACAAAGGTGGTCGGTCTCCTGCACACTAGTGCTGTCCGATTACGCTAAGCGTTCTCGCTGAAGGACAAACCCGATGCAACCCGCCTCCCCAATGCTGAAGCTGAAGTGGAGGTGTAGCTTCAGAGACTGCGCGGCCGAAATCACCAACCGGATCCACTGAGCGACTGTAACAAATACTAGGGCAAGAAAGGATGGAAATGACGCCTCCATAGTCATCCCAGATCCGTGAATATGGCGTTTATAGATACGCTCGATCTACTGAGCAAGACCCTATCCTATATCTTCAATGTTAGCCCTATATTGTTAGGCCCTGGTTTCTCCGTCGGTGCCTGGGTGTGGAAATAAACGACATCGTAATTCCCCGACGCTGTCCGGGCTGGGAGCTGTACTGCTGATCTTTGTACCCTTTCGAAATGGTTCTGTGTTTGAGTCTCTCTCAGCCATTCCGCTGGAACCGATTATTCATCAGCATGCAAGCGAGCTTCATAGCGACGCTCTTGTCATCCACACTGGACCCCCCAAGCTTTACCCTAATCAACGGCGAGACGATGCTATTAGTAAGGGGAGGCGTTGATTTTCATTCTCGGTTGTTAATAGTGCTGGGGACGCACAGCCGATGAACGTACACGAACACCCTTTTTGCTCTGCTCCCGGAGGTTCAGCGGTACTCCCTCTGTACATCCCCTTGCGGTCCGTGAACCTCCCTTTACGACCTTGTTTACGCAAAATTTACCAATACAAATAATAAGTGTAAGCACCGTCCAGGGGTTTGACTCGGTCTGTGGAAAGAGGAGCAACGCAGGTGTCATACTCGAATATGGACGCTCTCCACCAAGCCCCACCAGGCGGGCTTCACACTCCTGAATGCCGTCGTAGCTAGGTTCCGCCCCCGACTCTACCCGACACCAGCAGCAACTCGTCCTGCAACAAATGCAGCAACAGCAACTTCAACAGCAGCAACTTCAGCAGCAACAACAGCAGCTGCTGCTACATCTCCAACAGCTCAATGTTCAGCAGCAACAAGATCCCCAGTTGACGCGGTCGCCTTCACCGCAGCTCACAAGATCTCGTTACGCTCGCACTATTGAAAACGAGCGCGCATTTATTGATGTGGACGCCTTGTGCAGAGAAGCAGAGGCCCAGACAGGGCTGGTGCAGTTTGAGGATGTACGTCTTGGCCGCGCCGCTCTCGCCCTGGACGTCGTAGATGTTGGTCACGCGCATGTTCAGCACGTTGGCGCGGATGCTGCCCACCATCGCGTGGATGTCGTCGATGGACATGCGCGTCTTCTTCATGGCGGCGCAAGGGTCTCGCACGTAACTTCTTACGTACGTGGCTTGGTTTGGCTCGGGTTTTTGATTCGCGGTCCGCTGGAGTGAGGCGAGATCACGATCTGCGGATCCTGACTCTTGACGAAGCTGTCGTCCTCAGCGTACGTCGCTACGACGATCATCGATCCACCCCGCAGCACCCACCAATGCCTGAGGTTGACAAAGTTCTTCGCAGTGGTGGAGAACACAGCCTTGGACGTCAAGTGGTCCACCCACGTGTGGTCGCTGAAGACGTGCCCTCGCTGCATTACCAGCAGCTGCGGGTCGAACATGTATCGCGTCAACAGCTCCAGTATCTGCTGTAGCTGCGGCACCTTGTGCGGGTGGTGAGCGTTGAACACCACGCCCTTGAAGGCTCTGATCCGGGCGCGCAACGCACGTAGGCCTTGACATCGCGCTGCTTGGTCTGGAACTTCCTTCCGTCCGCGTCCTCTCGCGCTTGAGCGACGAACTCGACCAGCAGACCGTCTATCCTGTCTCGATACTCATCGGGGACGACCGCGCCCGGAACGTCAGGAGCTTCGTGACCGACGCGTCCACGAGCATGGAGCGGGACGAGGCCGAGTGCAGCAGCAAGTCGCTGCTGGAGGAGCTGACCAGGGGCAGTTGCCGGCTGGGGCCCGAGCTGGAGGTCTGCGCCAATGTTGCAGCTTGGGTGAGCACGTGGACCCAGTCCTCCGTGCGCTGGGCATTGTCGCCGCCAGGTCGTAGATCTTGGACGTCTTGGGGTGCGAGATGCGGAAGTTGTAGAGCTTCTTGTCCTTGGTGGCGCGGATGGGGCAGCCCGTGAGCATGACGATGCCGTTGGGCACCGAGTCGCCTTCGCGCTTGTAATAGTAGAGCACGGTGCCCTGGAACGAGAAGAAGCGCGGGCACCAAGACCGGCCAGGCCCGTCTTATTGTTCAGGCGGCCGGCCTTGCGCAGGAAGGACGAGGAGCTCGAAGGCTCGGCGGATGGCGACTGCGGCGGAGACGGCGGGATCGAGGTGATGCCGCTCGTTTGTCCACGAAGTTAAAACCTCCGATACTATTTAATATGTGCATTGCAATTGGTTAAAAAAAACTATATATCCATAAAAGACCGATATAAAACGTTTATAATTCTCTGGATTTTATATCCAGAGTCCTACCAGAGGTATGAATTCTACGTACCGCAAAAGTCTGATAGACTTGGCACTCTGAAAGATTTGGCAGTGGAGAACTCGCCTGTATTAAGAGCTGACCAATCAGTGCGCACTTCAACATTAGTCCACCTTGTTTTGGAAAGATGTGTTGCAAGCATCAGATGGCTACATTGTGTAACCGACACCACCTCTCAACAGAAAATTAATTGCATCAGCTTAGCGTCCTGTTCGGTAATTATGCTTCGTGTCTGCCAGTGCAGGCGCATTGCACCCCTCCCATCCAGGATGGACGCGACGTCATTAGCTGCGCTCAGACAGGCAGCAGCAAGACGGCTGCCATCGCGCTGCACATCCTGCACATTCTTACACGCTGGTGCCCACGCTTATGAGGAGGCTGCATTCTAGATCACAGACCAGTTCAACGCCTTCGGTAGCTCGATGGTGCTGCGCTGTGCCATCATCACGGGCGGCGATGACATGCTCAAGCAGGCGCCGGCGCTGCGGCTGCGGCCGCACCGTGGCGACGCCTGACGACTTCAGCGACCACTTGCTGCGCGTAAACCCGCCCAGCATTTCAAGTACGTGGTGCTGGACGCCAACTGTCTGCTGGACGTGTCGTTCGCCTCCAAGACAGCGTCTGCCGCTTCCTCCGGGACCTCGTCGGATGAGCTTCACGAGCTGCTGGCCAAGCGGCAGACGCTGCTCGTGTGCGGTCCAACTGCTCCCGCCAAATGTATCTACCTAGTTTTGAGAATTCGCTGGCGTCCAACCACCGCCATATGCAAATCTGATCGGCCAATGAGCGACAACCTTCAATTTCTGAAAAACTTGGCACCCGTCAAAACTGCTTTAGAGAAGGGTGCCAAATCTATCAGACTTTTGCGGTACATCATATACCCTTAAACATTCGATAACGATTAGACCACAAATACGTTCAAATAACCTTGTTCATTTGATATCCTGCTAGGAAATGATATTATTTGGTGAATGTTGACCCATCCGGAGAAGATTAAGATTCATATCCTGTTAGAAGGGATACACTCTTTGATTTCATTTTATATGCAACATTTGATTAATCTGCTACACTCGCGCAACATAAATGGATAAAATGTTCAAATCAACAACCCAAGCGCGTGCACGCGGACGGCACCACATGGAGTCCATGATGGACGAGGAGTGAGACCTCCATGAAGCTCGATCTCAAGAAGCGAGACTTGTTCAGCGAGGACGAGATCGAGCAGATGAAGCTGCACAAGCAGATCGAGAAGAACAACGCTGGGCTCGAAGGCCGTTGTCCTTATGCCAGAATAGTGCAGATCGAATTGAACCGAAAAACTCAATACCTGTCGATAACCTGTGGTCGCTGGCATTATCGCCAGGTTCCGATCACTTTATCCTCGATGAATTTGTGCACTTCACGTGCTCTTCGTTACCTGTACTTGAAGTGTCACTCTTACATAAAATCCAGAGCTGTTCCGGGCATAGCACGGCTTTGTCATATTTTTTTGCCGTGAATGGGACGGTGCTTTGTGTGGGTTACACAACTCCCTAACCCATACTTACTTCAAGTGTAGTCGTAAACGGAGCTTTGGGGAGGTTCAGGAGGGGTTTGAAGCTGCCATACACCCGCAGAACGTACCGGTCGTAGACCGGGCGTTCAGCGGTACGTCCCCAGCACTTGTTGTTAACCCTTTCACTACCAGACGTGAATTGTAGGACCGCAGTGGTCCCACAAGGATATGCATAGTGAAACCCATATGATGTATCATAATCATTTGCTAACATTTTGACGGTGCTCTGCTACAGGTCCGCAGCGGTCCTCTAAAATATTTATGTCTCGTCCCTGTTTGACTCACAATCATTTTTGAGCGACTTTTAACCAATAGGTGTAAAGCTCTATCGTGTTAGAGGGCCGCAGCGGACCTCTAAGGCGCGCCGTTTTGTCTGGTAGTGAAAGGGTTCACCCTTTTTAACCCCCCCCTTTCACTAACCCTTCGCACAAGCGGCCACCAGCCGGACAAGTGTTGTACCTAAAGCGTCTTTGCCTTTGTACTTCATAACAACCACACGTTTCACTGCCTCTAACTTATGTCTATCTTGGAATATTATTCCCACCCCCTGGGGGTGGGAATAAATGGTTCGTCGGGGAATAAACGACCCAATAAGAATCGCTCCAGTTATTCCCAGACCCAGACACCGACGCAGAAACCAGGGCATTAGTGTAACAATTATACCAACGTGAGGAGGAATTCACGTCGGAAAAATGCTAGCGTTGTTCAAAGTTGCGATACACGACACGCCGTCGCAGCCACTCTACCTATGAATGGTTGTGAGTAGCAAATAGATAGGTGGTGACAAGTGTGTGGTCTGAGGCAGCTCGCGCTATAAAAATTGCTGATGGTACAACATGGAAGCGATGACAAATAACTATCCTCACGGTGGCACTCCTGGGAAAATAGTTGTCATCGCGGAGGTAAGATGTTGCTGAAGCTCTAGTTTTTACTATCCTCTAAAACGTAGTTAGCCTTTTTGACGTAGTATTCGCCAGCACTTCATCAGCACGTGCATCCAGATCTTCCATCGCGAATGACCTTTCCCTCAATGCGGTTTGAAAGACCGTTTTAGCATAGAAACCGGGTAGAAACGTTTCTACACGACGCTTTCTAAATTCTGCACGACGATTTCCATTTATCTGTACATGTAGCACGCCCGGACGAGACAAAGCAAAAAACAGCAAAGCATTCTCTAACGAACTGTGTCGGATGATGCCTCCTTGTCTTATGCTCACGTCTATATCAACTATCTATAAGTAGGATAATATGTTGAAATAGTCATAATATTTGTATAATGTATTTTAGGATCAATGAGGCCTTAGAGCTCGCTGGCGACAAGAGACTTTCCTCACTTGTGAAACCTCTCTCCTCTCGCCAAAGCACCATCGTCCTAGATCCCGGAGACCTTGCTCCACCATCCCGTGTTCATCTTCCTCAGTCACAATTCGACATGTTAGGTGCCCATCCGAGTAGCCCACCGTGGATCAAGCAACATGGTGAATGTCAATCGTGCCGAGCGTCACAAAGAAGAGTCCAATTCTGATGAAGAAGGCTCGATGGAGGCGTCGTCATTGACGCCGTCTTCGGGGTCATTGCCTGATGCCAGTGACAATGCTAGCTTGAGTCGTAGTTTTGACCGCTCTGACAGTAAAGGCTTCGATTCCAGCGACCCGGACACTTCTGACAGCGCCACGTCAAGTTCCAGCGCCGAGAGCAAGATGAACAAAGTGGAAACGTTCCAGAAAGAAGAATCAACACAAGAGGCAAAAGATAGATCTGTGCCCCGTGAAACTACAAGTCTGGCGGTTCTCAAGCTGACTGGCGCAGATGACTACGAGCTATGACGTACTATGATTGAGTTGAAGCTCAAGGTCCTAAAATTCTAGTCTGTGGTGGTTGAAAATGTTTTGTAGGATGATACCTGTAGCTCGGCAAAGAAGCGTCGCTGGAACGAGCATTGGCTCAAAGCACAGACCGTCATCGCTGGGTCGCTCGGACCTCGCTTGACTGGGCGTTACAGGTCACTACTGGTCAACTGTGATCCTACCCAGCTATTTCAAGAGATTGAAAAAGAATTCAGCGCTGGAACCGCCGCCAAGAACGATATCTTGACCACGACGGCGATGCTCGTGTGAAAATTGGTGAAATTAGAGCGCGTGGATACGTATATCGATGATATCATGAAGTCGCAGGAGGACTTATGGTACTTGGTCACCCTCTTGAGGAAGCCAAACCTGCCCGGAATATTCTGGATAT
Organism: Phytophthora x cambivora; assembly: GCA_033557925.1. NCBI lineage: Eukaryota > Oomycota > Peronosporomycetes > Peronosporales > Peronosporaceae > Phytophthora > Phytophthora x cambivora. The sequence continues at coordinate 645,325 of JAUCEB010000034.1, forward strand.
CTCACTGGATGCGTTGCCAGATCTTAGCAGCGGGCTGGTTTGACGAGGATGAAGTCAAGGGACCTGGAAGTCGCTAAAGTACGAGGGCAACTTTGGCGAGGGAGCAGGAAGAGAATATGCGACTACCTGCGGCCAGCAATATATCGCGTAATACTCCTAGTGATCAAACCCCTCGCGATGCTCAGCCGGTGTCCAATCCCATTTCCAGTTTGCAAATGGACCCGACCGAAGTATTCCCCGGCCAAATCAGAATGGCGGGAAGCATTGGTAGAATCGGAACTCGGCAAATGCGAGGCGCCATGAGTCGGTGAAGGGGGGGGGCATGCAACGCCGTCCCTGTTCGAAGTGTGGAAAGCTGAGCCATTGTCATCGCGATTGCTGGCAAACAGCAATAATCGTCCACAGTATGTCTGAGATGAAGCGGGTGAACGCTTTTATCGTCCAGGATGTATAGCGCGTCCGGGGTTAGAGAGCTGGTATTCCAAGTTGGACCAGACCCGGATAACTCGAAACACAATAGAATGACTCGAGTCGGCGTGTGACATTGTGCAATTCCTATATGTGTCGATTAATTTGGCGGGCCGTCTTTCAACCAGAAATGTAACAATCAATTAAATACAGAAATACAGAGAGCTTCCAAGTTCCTCTAAGTGGGAGATTCCGAATGGAGGCAAGCTTACGAGCAAATACCTTTCTCCAAATAACCAATCTCCAAATAACCAATAACAATACATAGTTTGTACGCACAATATGCAGCCTGTCAACTTCAGGTTACAACCCGGATACAGGGAAATCCAACGCGCACCACCCTCGAATGAACGAGGGAAACCACAAATATAATCCTAACACAAGCAATCCAACTCGGATCTCAGGGGGTGATTGCTACTACCTCCTGAAACTGCAAAATAATATGGCAGGGCCCTCTTTCGGGTGTCCACAAGCAATTGGAAAATATGAAATAGGTAGACCAACCCGAAAGCAGCCTTTCTGGGTACCTAATTTGATTTGAGCGTGTAGTGAGAGCTCCTTGCGCGGTTGCGCGGCCTAAGACGTCCGTTGGTATACACAGCCCCCCCGGACCTTCCTTCTGGATTCCCCCTGGGGTAGCTTCTCCTTGCGTCGTCGTCCTCGACGAATATACGTTCCCGAACCATTTGCAAGCAAACACGAAGTCCACTTGGGCTCTTGAACGGAAAACAAACTCTGATTATCTCTTATTCCCCTCTCTTGGCTATCATTTCTTTCTTCCTTGGTATCTGAACTTCTGGCGGTTTCCTCTGCTCGAATCGCATGCACTTCTCTCGGATGACTGGGTTTCAGTATACTTGGACGTCATGTTGAACTCGGGGAGAACCGCTCACACATCAGGTGATGACGAAAGTTTTGGCAGTCACGCTTCGCGTGCTGGCGTGCTGTCGCCGCTTGATTGGCTTGTCTTGAAGATCTCTGGCTTAGGCGTGGCACTATTAGGCACCAGCCTCAGGTTCGCACGTGCACCTGACTTGGCACGTTCCTGGATCGCTTCTCATTGGTCGAGCTGTACTTGGATACATCTGCCATCCGGGTTGGTATTCGTCCGGGCTGGCATCGAGTCATCCGGGTGATCCAGCAATCATTCGGAGTGTACCGGATATAGTTCACTTGAGCTTCACTTTGTTCGTGGTCTTCAGGTCGCACTCCATACTCCATCGTGACTCGGACATTCCATGGCACTGGGGGCTTAGGACATCAGTCTTCATCTTGGCGGTGGTGGTTGTAGTTCATCAGGTTGGTGTAGCATCACTCGGGATGGTCTGATCTTGGGGCATTTTAATGATAGCTCGGCTCGTCCAAGGCATACTGCTCTCCGGGATACCTTCTACCGGAAGCATTTGGCCCCTTCGAATGGGTACCTGCGGTAAAGGGGGTCGACGGCCGGACAGGGGGCTATAACTCCATCCCGAAGCGGATTCACTTCGGGTCGGACGCCTCCGTGTCTGTGAGTCTATACGTGTTCCGAGCATCTGCCCTCAATCTTCAACCAGTCAATCATCGGATATCCCACACTTGCGTCACCTCGATCCACTGTCTATCCACCCGTAACCTCCGGCTCTTGGGGCCGGACAGCTGCGATCTGGCAACTCCGAAAAATCGCCAGTTTACTCGCGCCAGTGCCACTATGGCGTCATCCAGACCTCCGGCGTGTCGTAATCGCCAGATTCGCAACGCTGGATCCAGATCCCTGGTATCAGATCTGATCCCGATCCAGGCTCCAGATCCAGATCCCTCCAATCTTCTCCGGACTTTTCGATCTGGGCCGCGACTGCTAGCCTTCACTCTCTCCAGTCCTTCAATGCTCACAGGCCGTGAAGACTCCAATGTCATCATGGGCTAAGCTCTCGTCAGTCGCTACTTCGTTCGCTAATTCGCACCACGGAATCGCAAGCGTATTGTCGTCATTCTCCGTTGCTGGTCTCATGGTGACGAAGTGGTCATTTTTCATTCTGCAGGGTTCCACTCGCTTCACTACGCCCACTCTACCAACCACCATGGATCCCGACCACGTTTCCGACGACTCGATGTCGAACTTGTTCGAGCTCGACGGATCTGACTATCCTCCTAACCCCACCATCAAACCCGGGACCCGGAGAGGGTGATGGCCATCAAGTTGAAGCGCCAGCTTCACTGCGGAGTACCCATTCAGCGGATCGCCCCGCCCCAGTAACGGGAACGACAAGTGTCTATTTCGGTGGCTACTCCTGCTCTGTACCATTTCACCAACAAGGCATCTCATCATCGTTGCAGTGCCTACCGCCGAACCAAGTGCATGGCGAAGCTGTATGTGAGCAGCATGGGCGCTGTGGAGACCGGGAACCATATGCCCAACTGTGTTCCTGACTTACGTCGAGCCCCAATCGGGTTATAACTCACTTTATCTGTGTGATCGACAAGCAAAGTCGCGAAAACGTCCGTCTTTTGAGCGATATATCGAATCGCAGAGCCCACGCTCAAGTCCATGCTGAGTCCCAGCGCGCACCCGGATTTGAGTCTGACTCTGAGTCTGATGACGATTCAATCAGGTCGAGGTCTCCCGAATATTAGAAGAGACTGTTGGCTCATATTTCAAGTTAAATCAACTTGGAACAACGTACACATTTTTTGTGTTTGCATAATATACAAAACATAATCCTCGAGAAAATATCAGTAAAAATGTAGCGTTTCAAAAATGACTTGCTTTCACTATGCTATAAAATGCTACGTCATTCGATAAGGCAGAGAGCTCTAGCCAATCGAGAACGTTTGTGGCCAGGGCATAATCCCGCCGAACGACTTAACGACCAAATTCGAAATGTATGGAGAATGGCATCTGGGCACCTCTGCCGCACTGTGAATAGTGAACCCAGTCGCCCCCGCAAAAAGGGAACAACACTAAAATTATTAAATTAACGACCAAATTCTCACGGTGGGTTATAACTCGTGATCCTTCAGTCAGCCTGATCTATACGAAACTCACTCAGAAGAGAGTGGCAGACGATCCAAATCCTTGGTTATGTCTCAGATCCGATGGAGGAGTTCCACTTACGTTAAGTATCGAGCTTCTCTGCAGGTGTGGAATTTAAACACACACCTTCTGATAAACAACTGTCTATCTAGGCGCATGCCATATAGGTATAGGCATACTGATTTAATACTGCAAAATGTTTGGTACTTGTTTTTGAACCTTTATAAATTAATACAAAATCGATATACATATATTATTAAAAGTGAAGGGTATTACTATTTCAAAATAGTAAGGTTTGCTGAGGGTCAATTATGGTCAAAGTTGATCCTGGTTTGACCTATGAAACGAGTTGACCCACTTTTGACCTGCGACCCAAAACGAATCGCTCCCTCACAGCGCTCTCGTCGTCCGCATCGACCACAATAGCGTTTCGAGGAAAGTTCGACACAGGCAAAACCTTAATACAGGACTGTAGAAGCTCGGGATGTGTGGGGGGGGGGGCAAGTAGAACGCGTCCATGCTGAGTACAGGAATTTTCATCTTAAACTTGCTCGGTGTTGGGTGTCTTGACTGCGATTCCGCTCAGTCGGCTCTGCACTTCAGAGACAAAAGTCGCCCCTTCTCTAGAGCCAACAGTAACCCTTGCAGAGTGCAAGCTTTGGCCGCGATACGTGCAGCCGAAACAGCCTTGTACCAACCTCAACTGGTGTGATCGTCGATCCTATCCTTGCGACGAACTTTGCGCGGACGTCCTGACTTTTTCGCTTTCTTGTTGAGCTTGATACGCACTGGCGAGGCCGACTCGCTGTCAGCCGAGGCTGTATGCTAAGACGACAAGCTTGAAAACCCGCTACTACTTTCCTAACCCTCTGAAGCGCTGTCTTTGGTCGTAGCGGTTCGCTCACAATTATCGCGAGCAATTGCGGTAGTGGTTTACTTCTGAGGGCTTTGGGGCTTCGTGTGCGAATTGGACGAGCTCGAGTCACCGTCGTAGTTCTTATTCCGCACGTTATGCCGCTGCTTTAGGACGTAGTCCAGCATGCGGTCAATCTCGTCGTCATCAGAGATCTCCGATAGCTCGCTTGAAACGAGTCCCGTGGCCCGCACGACCTCTTTGTATCCCTCCTGTAGGGTCAGCTGACGAGCCCGCTTTCCCGGGTTTGACTCGAAATCAGTGTATTCGAACTGGTGTACCTCTCTCAAGTCCACGCTCGGAACCGTCGACCTAAAAAGATCAAAATCTAGATCGTGCGTGAATCCTGTACGAATCGTGTTCGGGGTGTAGCACATTTCAACAGTATGTCCACATACATTTCATCGACTCGTGTGAGAGGGATCAAAGCCCCCGGTACATACGCATGCTTGCGATACGCGATGACGTAGCGACACGGTAGTGGCATCGACTTCGCAAAGTCACAGTCGCATCTCCATTCATCAATAGAGAGTTCGTGAATGGAGCCGTCTCTTTGGACGTGGAAGATGCCCTTATCTTCCTGGGCATCCTCGAACGTGTATCTGTCGCCTCGGACAAAGCAATGGAGTACTGGAGCACGATCGCCCTGGCCACGTAGTGCGAGGTGTGCCGGAGCACAGTGGTCATTTCCACATCATAGTTTGCGTTGACATTGCTGCCTACTCGAGACCGCCGATGCTGTTAATCCTTGAACGCTCGACGGCTGTTCACCCCGCCGTCTTCTTCACCGCTGCCGTATCCTTCGCCTCCGCCATGTTCTTCACCACCGCCGTTTTTTTTTGGGGCGCCCTTCGCCGCCGTGCCCTTCGCCTCCGCTGTGCCCAATGCCTCTGCCGTATCCACCACCTCCTTCGCCTCCGCCTTGTTCTTTGTATGTACTTGTTCGTCTTGCTGTCTTTTTGAAGAATGACGGGTTGGTGGCGGTGCGCCACACGTCATTAGTGGGCGGGTGGTTCCCTTATTTACCCTCTGCAACTATACTACATGAACTGCAAACCTAAGCCTGTGCACCCATCCGTTTTACAATATTATCTTAGTTATATTATCGCGGTACATGGACACTTGTCCTATATAATATCCAAGTATAAATACATCTTATGTTCGAGGTCGAATATAGCCTATATGCTGCGAGGGGAGGTGCTGTCAACCACGCGGCTCTCGCTAACGACAGAGCGGACACACATCACACCTGCCGTATCGCGCGAGCATAAATCGTCCCGAGTGTGCAAAAACAAGAAATACCAGTTTTGACAAAGTTGATACGTAGTACACGAGAGATTCGATCACTAACAGAAGCCACCTCGTTCTTTCACGCCGCTCCCGACCATGAGCCTCAGCAGCAGCAGCAAGATGGACAGATCTTCATCGCGCTCGCCCTGCCCACCGGCCCATGCCGCCAATAGGCAGGCTGCGACCTCATGCTCGGTGCCTTCGTCGGCTGGACCTCACGCTGCCCCCCGCCCCCGCACTCGAAGTCTGCAGAGTGAACCGCCCACCAGCTACATGCATGGCAGAGTGGTCTACAGCAGCACCATATACCCACCTCCATGGAGGCTGCTTCGAGCGCGGGGATGCACCAAATGGTGCCAATACATCGTGTGCTAGCAATTCTGCAGTAGACACGATGCCACTCAAATTGTCCAAGATACTGCCACCGCCGCGCCCAGGGGCGATGTACAGGATGCGGTCGCTGCTGGGGACAATGCAACCCGAGCTTGGACAAACATAGACATGGCTAAATTTTAGAACACCGGTTACATTACACTACGGGGATTTGGTAGCGATGACGAAGTGAAATTGTTGCTGCGCGTGATCGATCGTATGGATGATATGGATGATGACCAGTGGTTCAGCACTACCCGCGATCTGAAACGTCGAAAAGCGGCAATTGCTATACATGGCTCACCTCCAGCGGCGTCCCGCTTGGCATTCCAACGTTTTGTCGAGCTAGCCTCGAATGTCGACCCGGTGGGGAGTATACTGGAGCGCATCAAAGCTACATAACGCTCGGGGCGAACCACTATAGCGATTTCGAGTCCGCCGAAACTGCCAAGGCTTGCTTAGACGTAGGAGGGTTTAATATAGATGCCAGCAATGAAAAGTGGTTGTTTACATTGTTCTCCACGATCCTCGATACATTTTACCAGGTCATTTCGACAACTTAAATTGACCCCCCCCCCAAAAAATGTAACAAAAAGATCGGCCAGAGTATTCTCATCACGCTGCAACCGGTATGATGCTTCGGATGTGGTCTAATCACCTGCCAAGCATCCGAAAGTTTGCTCCAGAACATAGGATCGTTTTACACCTGTAGTTAATTCGGGAAGTCCCTATAGGCCTGATACTTGCCGCCCAACATTTCAAGAGATGTTCGAACTCTCAGTAGTGAAGCGAAACAACTCTGCATACTGTTCCATCTCGTGTCACACAGATTAAACAACGCTAGGTGTTTGTCATAGTATTCACGCATCATCGCCCTCGCGCGTACCAGCCACTCTGCTGATGTTTGATTGAGACATTTAACAGCTGTCGTCACTTCTTTGGCAACATCGTAAAATGATGACTTAAGCACTGCCTTAACAATTTCATCGATGCAATCTGCATAGCAAAAAATGTATACTATGCGGGACCAACGAAGCGTTAAAATGCGACGAGCCCTCCCGCATTGGCCAGCGTTGTCTGTGATTACCGCCACCGTCGTTAAATGTCTGCTTTAAAATTGCCTCCATTTCGTGAGCCATGGCTACACGATCATGCCGGTTGCCTGCTTTTTGCAGCGCATAGGCAGCGCATACGTTAGCGTCGTCATAAACAGTCCGAACTGACACCCCATCACATGCTCACGGGAAATATTCTGGAGCACATCAGACAGGAAGTTTACGAGACCTCCCGTACTGGTTTGCTCTTCTTTTCTCTTTTTGGTTCGGATATCCCGGTAATACGCAGCATGAGACGGCGTAATCCGACCGCCCAATACCCGTCTAGATGGGAGATACGCTGTAATACCAGGGCACAGAAACTCCAGTAGTGGCATCGTGTATGACGGTTCAATAAATAAACCTGGCAAGAAGTCCCCTGCCTGAAACTCAACCAGTCGCCGTTCTAGTTCTTGCTTTTGCCATTTCGAAAGTCTTCGCAGAGATTTAGACTTCGAGGGGGAGGGGGGTCGTTTCGACGTTTCTGGTCCAGCTGATTTCTTTCTGAACACTAGACGTGGGTGCGCAGACCGCCTTTGTTGACAAACAGACCCATCGATGGAATCATTGTCACTTGAATGTATCTGCGACGTTCCCATGACAGCTTCGTAAGCTTTGACATTCCGCAAGTGGCCAACATAGTTGTACGGACGACCAACAAGTAGCTCAGGTAGATCCAGTCCATGGTCCTTGTTGTACGCCTTTCTGCAGTGGTTGCACGTATAGTACCAGTGATTGCATTTACGTTTCGGAACATCTTTCAACTGCCGAACTGTGATCCGATCAAGTTGCTGCTGGTGACCCTCGTTCCAACGTCAAAATGAACGATTTGGGGTGTTTATCTCAACCTTGACGCTGCAGCTACATGTACCACGGCTCCTGCGGAACTGGCCTTGCCGGAGAATGCTCGAAACGAGCTATCGAACGCGCAGCGTCTAATCAAGCTAGCGACAATCTCGCCGTCAGCTATACAGCCGGATGTTACGGCAGGCGCTGCATTGCAGCCCGGCTGGATTCGTTCTCCATTGATGGAAACTAGACCAACACTACGAGCGATGTCTCCAGTACCGCATGCCCTATGCGCGTCTTTAGAGATTTTGCAACCAATTGAGCGGTCTCACCTCGATGGACAGCGCTGGGTTATGCCATGCCGTCGCGCGAGCTGCCACGCTCAAGGAATGTGAGCTTGTTGAAGACGACGACGATAATGCCTACGCACAGAACGAGACTGAGTCACTTGTATGATTTGATAGCCCTGCACACGGATAGTTACAAAAATCGACCAGACAAATTCATTTTTTTATTTACACGAGTCAGAATCTCACATGTTTCGTCAGTCTTGCCCAATCCAAATCATTTGTCATATCATATGAAAGGGTACATATCATATGAAAGAGTACATATCATATGTACAGTCCTCTTAAAAGTGAGATTTTTACACGATTTTATCTCACTGTTATTCACACAAGGTGAATTGTTGCCTGATTAACACAATACCGATTTGTATATTGTTTGGAGACAGGAGAAACAATTTATCCACTATAAGCACCAATGGAGCATCTAAGTCCAAAAGTTCCAAAAGAAGTACTTCGCGTAGATAACGGTGCCAAATTAGCTCATTCATGATTTTTATTGCAAACACTATATTCCAGGAAATGCTCATTCAGCAAGTTGGCAACGTTGGTGACGGCGTTGGTTTTTTTGTTGCTGGCGATGGATGCAGTTGTCGTAAGTGGAGTGGAGTCCAGCGAGGGGTTTGTGTTTGCTGACCAGTTTTTGCTCAGTCAAGGAATTTATTGACATCCTCAGTAGGTCTGTTCAGCGAGACGAGCGACAATGTCATAAGTTAAAGGACCTTCAGTTACGTGATGTTCCTGACAAGGTGAGACATCACCGGGAATGGATGGTCAAATGGGAACCCGAAAATTGGCGTCAGCGAATTCGTGGATCTCCCCGCCGTGCCATCGGAGAAACACTTTGGTTGCTACTGAGTTGCCGTTCAGCAGGCGTGTTCGGTTGAATGCAAGCTGGCTCGGATGTGGTGATACCGATATTCTCCGTTGAAAACGTTTCGTTCATTTTGGTGCAAGTGAAAAATTCCGGGAACGATACTGAATACCCGTCCTCCGCAGCCTCGAAACTAGATCTTGTCAACATATTCCACCACTTGAATTCACTATAGAGGAAGTAACCGAATATACGGTCCTCATTTACATTACTCTACGCGAGATTTTTTGGACAATTCCCGCGCAGATGTATGTGAATACAACAGACACGCCAACACAAAAGCAAGCCGAAAATTGTCAAGAGAAAAAGTGAGAGATGATACACGCTCTGTCTAAGAGTAGTGCTGGCTGACACGACACGCGATTGGGCTTTTCTGTCGTCGGCAGCGGCTAGTTGGCTGAAAAAAAATACCGCCACTGGATGGCAAGATTTGGACGAGCGAGCTTGAAGCGATATTGATAGAGGCGATAAGTTCATATTTGGTAGGCAGGGTAGCACCTTGTCCCAGGCCGTGGTGCTAAAACATCCGAGAGACTATGGTATTTTCAAGGACCGGAGCAACTAGAAGAATCGTTAGGTCATCAGCGGAAAGATATTTTATGACGTTATGGTTCGTTGATGAGAGGCCATTACCGGTACATTTTCATGGCAGTGCAACGGGTCATGACAGCTCAACAGGGATTGATCCGTAATATCATAAGTAGGTACAGATTCAATATAAATTTCAAATGACCGTTCTTATTTTGTATCGACTCTGATGTTAGGCCTATGCGTAGGCGGGACATGCAAAGTTCGTCGTTTCACTTGGCGCTTTGATCGATTTAAAACATTTAGTGCTCGGTACAAATAATTGTGGACAAAAATACAGTGCAACACCAGATTGTTCATCAAAATCATGCGCTTAGATCCTAGTTAGCAACTGCGCTGGAATTGGCGGTTTGGAAAGGGAGAAGATAACCGCAGCCCCCCCCCCAATTGCAAATACACACAGCCACCCAAGGCAAACGCACACACAAAAGGTGTGCCACATAGATACGATACGGGAACATGGCAGAACCAGCGAGAGGACATGAACCATCCATCCCGCGGCTGGCCACGCGGCCTACCTCCAGCTCATTCATCAGTCTGCCACGTCCCTGGCAGAAGAGCACCACAATCACCAGTACAACACGGCATCCCACGGTGGACTGCCCTTGCTCGGCGGGGCCCCTGCGCCTGCACATCGACGTGTATCAAGCGCAGAAATATTGTCATGCAGCTTGTGCGGAGCTAGTTGATGGGTCATGCCAGTGACCCGGTCCCGCTCTAGCTGATGGCTGTACGATAATATTATCGTGCTAGTTGCTGTCTTGTGGGCGATGGACGTAAGCTAGATGGATTAAGTTTAATAGAAGTATCCATGAGCCCCGTGTTCATCTCATATGTCAATTTTATCTTACTCTTCCACTGCATCTGCTTCGATGTGCGTCTTCTCCACATTGCGTTGTCTGTACTTCTTAATTTCGCCAGACGGCAGGTTTGGTGCAGGCTCCCAGGTCGGTTCCGATTTAGTTAGGAAGACCACCCGGTCATTCTCCTTCCGGTCATGAAGACTGGTGCGCATCTAGTAGATTGGTCGACCACTTAGGTCTATTTCAGCGTCCACCACCCACTCTACCTCACCGGCGTCATCTCCTTTAGAAGCAGCCTCAATGAGACGATCCTTGGTGATGCGGGCTTGAGGTACCGCGTCAAGAAGGCGCTTGAATACCTCACTGACAGTCGAGCCGGTACGTCGTTGGAAGAGGCTCTGCCTCCTCAAATAACGGGTAGTCGCCTCATCAAGACGACCCCAACCACGTTTGCGGAGGTGTTCCTGGCACCACTTGAAAAATGCGTAAAATGCATTGGGTGTCGGTGGGAACGTGAGTATCGTTGTTGCTTTCCCAGAACCGTTTCCTACGTCAGATTTCTCTTGAGCTGTACGTTGCCACGCAAACGAAAACGGCTGCGTGTCGTTGGTTTCCGGCCCGTATGCTAACGCGTCGATCTGACCCAGAATGCCGTGATAGTCGTCGTTTCGATGCAGCTTAGCCTTGGTGAATGCAGCAATGAACCACTGAACTTGGTTCAGCGTCGGTAAATCCGTCTCCGACAATTCAAAACGCCGAGCCATCCCCATGCGGATTCGGGCTGGCTTCAACCCTTGCGTGACCATCTCACGCCAGCCGAGGGGTCATCTTTAGCTTTCGAGGATCTCACACGAGTGTCTCATGAACACCTGCCTCCATGATCGTTACACAATTGAGCTCTTGGCACGTCATCACCTTCCCCATCCATGGACACGCGTCATACGGCGTGGCAGCCTTGCATGTTTCCGAGGAGCAGCGCAGCAGCTGGTATCGCATCTTATGCAGTCTTGTCAGCGCGAACACGACGCAGGGAACCATTGGCTTTTCACGATAGCGAAGAACTTCATGTCCTCTATCAGCAGCTGGGAATCTTCGCGAGCCATGTCGCTACAAATCTTAGTCCACGTGTAGCTTGGGTATATCTTGAGACGAGGTAGCTGGAGGGGGGAGGTGGAGAGTGGGGGGGGGGGCTTCGGGTATTTGAGAAATATGGTTGCCCGCGTAGGGCATGATACACTTTTGGTAGATCATAGTGATTGGTTGAAATAACCTTTGTATATATATCGTGATCGGTTACACATTGACCGTTGTGGATCCACTGGCATTTGGTGTGTACTTACATACCGACGTGTGCCACGTGGCAACTTAGTGTGACTTCACCTAAAACTAGTAGATATCCGCTTTTATATGATATCACATATTCTGTGTGGCAGACCTTTTGTGTGTGTGTTTTTACGGTTCTGTCTCTACTAAATGTAATCACAGCCCCACCACCCGTCATAGTTAAAAAAAAACGTATGTGTATACCGGGCGTATAGCAATTCAGCTAAACGCTTTCTCTGGCGTCGATTGGGGCTGTATGTTGGTAAGGGTCGGTAAAATATTAACAGTTAGATGTTTTTAATAAATTCTCGTTCGTTTTTATTGGATAGAAATAATAATAAGTACAATCCGCGACCAGCACTAATTTGGAGGTGTCGCCACAACAAAAACAGCCAGGAGCTAGCCACTGCCTGGTCGACAGTATCGACACAACAAAGAAGCAATGGGTCGAACTAAGAGCACAGCAGAAATCCCAGAAGAAACCGGGCAAGCAATCGCCCTGTTCCTCGCTAAGCAGTCCGTAAACGGCCGCTTAACGCGTGGTGCGCCGCCGGCGGCAGCAGCGAGGTTTGGTTGCTGCCACCAGCAAGCCGCCAATATCTTCAGGCAGAAGCTTCTGGGCCTGACAGCGCCTACGTGAGGACGTCCGCCCACGAGCGCGTCATCGACATTCATCGCCCAGCGAGTGGCCGCGTTGCCGCCACTCCCCATCGGCGTCGACAGACTCTGCGGGTCATGTCCCACGCTACAATCATCCCCAGGACTACGCTTTTGCGCTACACCAGCAGCGAAGCTGATGCAGCGCGTCACTGTCCGCGTGAAGACGCTCTCGGAACACTACAAGCGGACGTCGAGCGCCCAATTAATAAGATTATTAATCTGAGTGAGATACTTATGTATAAGTATGGCTAATAGTAAGTCTAACACTTATTGATTCTCCAAATTGATATATTATGTAGATGCAAGATCGTATTGACTACATCATATTTATGGCATGATTCACATTGCGGAGAAGTGGTTCAATTTGTACAAGGCCACGAACACGTTTTATCGACTGCGAACGAGACTGCGCCGCCATACACTTCGTCACATAACAAGCGCAAACAACGACTACAATCTCTCGCACTATAGACAGGGACATGGACTTCTGTCAAGAGCATCCCCGACAGCGCTGACATTTGAGCCACCTGTGGTAGAATATGGTATTCACCATCCTTGGTGTGGTGTACTTCAGTTTCTTTAATTCATAGAACATCATAATATATAATGTGTCTAATATTGAGGCTCGTTTTATTGGCTGGAATAGATGCGATTCGAACAATGATTTGTCGTATATCAGTCTAACTAGTGAAACCCCCCACGGCTTGGCTTGCTAAAATAACCAAAATGTAATGCTATTTTTACGAAACCGCTGGGTCGTATCAAACAACTGTTCGATGCACTCCCGTTTTTGATAATTCCACCAAGCCACGACACTGCGAAAAATACGTTATAGGCGTCGTGGAGTGCACCCACTGCAAGCGTGGCAGCGTGTCGTTAAGCGCTCGCGGAAAAATAGTTACAAAGCTCAAACTTACAGCTTTCGAATGAGTTTTTTGTGGCTTCGATACAGGCATTATTTTGTTTTGATACGCATTGATTTATGAACTGCCCATTATTTTCCGGACAGGAGAAGTGGTAAGCAATATAATTAGCGATATCGGTAATTAAGCGACAAACATCCATGATTCTCCATGTGCATTGCATTATGCAATCCGCCACGAAGCCACAAATACTACTACTAAGCCGCTTAAGCCGCCATGACATCGAATGCTACGCCTGCTGTCATCGCGATCAAAGTCGCTTCTGGAACGATGACTATCATGTCGAGTGTTCCATGGTAGACGCAGTGATTGACACAGAGCTGCGACGATCAACACACGCTTTTCCCTAAAGGTCGATGTATTCGTTAAGCGTTTGAGTCTTTCTCAGCCGTCTCTCTCAGCCATTGATATCCTTCCAGCTATTCAGTTGGAAACTTTCCTCGTACCGTCTGGCCAGCGAGCTTCATGGAGATGCTCTTGTCGCCCACGCCAGACCCCCCCCCCTACAGCCGACCTTGCCACCGCCAGCGGAAGCCGCTGTCAGGGACGGTGACGACGGTAGAGAACAAGCTACAGGGGGCATTCCAGCGCAACCGACCAAGAAGCAGGTGAAGCGCGGGCGTCCGTCAAAAAACGACTCAGATGTGTGGACGGAGGAGGCGACCGAGACACTGTTCACTGTGCGGTAAGTGAGTTCGTACTGAGGTGTGGGTAAACAGAGGTAGCTGCTAAGTATAAGATGAGAGCCGCTAAGTGTGGGATATCTGTGTGAAATTCTATAGATACGTGACTGCGAAGGAGGAGTTCAAGCGCGCGCGCAACTACGTAGAGGTTGGTGCAGCCTGAGTGTTGGTCCGTTGGTGAACAAGGCTGAAAGATGAGCGTATACCGTAGTCAAGTGTAAGGATACGGTGAACTAGTTTAATAAATCGCTTGTTGCTGGCATTGTTAACAATTTTGTTTCATTGGATCTATGTGAAGTGGCTTACGAAAAAATGGCCCTTCTATCGTGCGGATCGGAGTGTTACTGGCAACGTCCCAAAGGCGGCTCCCCCTCCGAGTCCAGATCTGATGCTCGAGCACTGGGCTCCGAATCCAAGCATGCAGAACACTTCGCTGTGTGATGCCTCCACGGACCATGATACGGACGCTGAGACCGATGATGGCGAACGAGGATGAGGCGACTGGGGTAACGCGCAACAGGCGCAAGAAGACAAACGGTGAATTCGTTGAAGAAGGTATGTGTTGTAGCCATTCTACTGGTGCTATTCCTAATTATAAATTGAGATGCGTGTTATTGTTTTGGAATAGGACTGCGTGCACTTGCCGATGGAGTGAAGCTAGTACGCGAAGCCATGAAGGAAAGAGCCTTTGCGTCAGCTGAGCCTTCAATCTCCGGTGCAGTGCTGGCATCGCAAGCGCGCCAAGAAGAAGCACCCCAGCAGCAAACGGCTGTCATCATGGAGCTTATTAGCGCGCTGCAGCGTAACATAACTAGCGTCTATTCGCTCGGGGGTAAAGTAGACTAGCTAAGTCGTTACGTTTCGCCTTATTTCCAACACATTATCACTTGGGTCATCACGTTCGTTGCGGCTAACAGTGTCGTCTTCAAGGTCAATTAGAATGTTGTGCATAGTCTTTGCCGCTAAAATGCACCTGGTCTAGTCTCCAACTGGATAGCCACCGGTTCCATATTACTGCAATCCACGAGGTCTGGCATGTCAATTCCAGCAAGGTGGCTAACAGTAAATATATCCGTTACTCTATTCAGTAGGACCTCAGCACTATCCCCATACGAGAGAGAGAGGCTGGAACAACCGTGAATGAAGCGGCTGTGCTATCATCTGTTAATTCAGATCAGATTTTATGCACTTGTGCGGCGAGGGGCTTTCGGGTTCACTCCATGGTCATTCAAGTTGTCGTTCACTTTCAAAGCTGTCTGATCTTTGCCGTAGATAAATATGTTGAGAACTTTTCATGGAAGAGACGGGATACATTGATCAAATCCCCCCTTTGCAGAAAAAATGCAACAATACCATCATATTGAAGCTTCGGATCGTGAAGCACGCCCTAGACGCACCACTAACCAACCGGAAGCATTTCCACTGCTCCATTGACGACTTTACCCCCAACGGCGCAGATCCTGGAATAGAAAAAAGTTGCGTGAAGATAATGTCGTATGTCGACTACTTTCCATCACATTAACTCTATTGTGTGTCTGCCAATAGTAATTTTATATGTAGTAAACAAATATCATGAAGGCATGACACGGATTGAATGCTCATTGTCTACGCAGATATTCGTGCTTAGGAGGAAAGAGCCTCAATGCCAACGGGAAGTACCATTGGACGACCAATAATAGATTATTTGACGTAGTCGGTCACCGCAGAGAGTGTTGCGAGGTGTGCGAGATGAAGGTCAAGCCCAAGATGTAACAAATCCGCTACAGCCAACCCGCACATTTAATGATTTTGCCTGTTGCCTGCCTCGAGGTTTGTAAAAGTAGATGGATCACGAACCCGGAAGCTCTTTTCGCTCCAGCTATCATATTGGTAGGTGCCGTAGTACAAGCAACGCAGGGGCTCAGTTGCAGAGGCGCCCGTAATGCAGCCCGTGTTGCGGGTTCTGCAACACTCACGAACTTAGGACCTGAGCTACTGGGTCAATAAGTATGAAGGCGCGAAAAACCTCCCGCGGTTATCTAGCTGTGAACTCACACGAGAGCATGGATTTTTTGCTGGAACGCCCGTAAGCAAGTATGGAGATTACGATAGTCATCCGCAGCTTGAACCCGAGACTGGAACAATTTGATGGCTCGGTACAGCGCACGGCCATGTTGCTGTTGTCGACCATTGTCAAAGCTGCTGCAAAACGGGCTCTTGCTAAGGTGTGCCCCTCCACTAACAAAATTTGGAGCCCTTTCATAAGACTGATCTACACGACCGTGGGCTCTGCGACCGCGTCGCACACTTCAGTGTGAAGTTAGTCAAGCTTACTCACGTACCACGCAAAGACCGGAACATGACCCAACTTTGTGGTTTTACTCGAGCCTGTAACCCCTTGGGTTTTGGCAATACTGGGGTGCTTCTGAATGATCTACACGTACCGCATACATCCCACAGCATCGTACATCCATTTCTACAAGAAGTCGTTAATTTGTTTTGCTGGATGAAATTATTCGCATTGCAGGCATAATCCTTCAGAATTTTCGTGCACGTCGTAGTAATGCAGCCCAACGTGTACATAATGATGTAGTGAACGACACCATCGGGCTGTGACTGTCCACTTTAAACCTCGTTCTCATCTTCCGAGTCAATTTCATTTATCTCATGTTGTTCATGTTGTTCTTGTTCTAGCTCGAGGTGACATCTTCCGAGTCAATTTCAATAACCTCATGTCGTTGTTCATGTTGTTCTTGTTCTAGCTCGAGCTGACATCTTCCGAGTCAATTTCAATAATCTCATGTCGTTGTTCATGTTGTTCTTGTTCTAGCTCGAGCTAATGTAGGTGGTGATACTGGAATAGCAGGTGGCTGTCCAGTTGGTGCTCATTTCTGGAGTTTGACTGTTCATCACTGATCAGTGTGTATGAGGTGGGCTTGGGCAAAATATGTCCGACCGACGTCCCACAGCTCAGTATACTGCTCGAGCATCAGCGACACATATATTGTTTTGGCTGTGATAACGTGCCGTGCGTTTGCAGGTCGCACGTCAACAGCGCCATCATCGAAGCCGGCTCGACAAGACGGTAGGGGAATCGAGTTCGGAAGAACATCGAGGCAAGCGCCTTCGTTATGGCATCACGCTCTCCAACAGTCAGTTGGTCCAGCCACGAAGTTGTAGTCTTCTGCACACAGGCTTGCTTGCGAGGCTTGCAGCCGCCTACCTCTATCGTAAACTCGGTGCGAGTTGCTCGACGTGATCAACATGCAGCAGCACCGCTTATTTGATGGGATCTCATTGACATCACCTCCTAGCGTGGCTGAGACGATACATGATGCAAGTGGTACGACTGCCCAAGCTACGTCGCCTATGTACTCGCCGACCTCGCCTGCGAGTGCTGATGATGATGCCGCAGCAGACTACGCCAGTTGCACCAATGTTAGCGACTGGAGAGAAGCAAGCGCAGCAACCTCTGCAGAATCTCTGTTCTTGATGTAGTTTAAGCCCAAGAATCTGTGACCAAGGTCAAGCTGCTGGTTGGAAGCCCAACATTCTGGACGCGTCTTCGAAAGTTGACTTCTGTGCTGAAATTCCCCAGCAAGATTTTCGGGAAGTTTGAAAATAACGACTGCGATCTCTTCGAACTATATTATTACTTTACACAGCTGCAAGTCTCGTGGAAGAAGAAACCCACCCTCGAAACCATGCTGACTCACCAACTCAAGGCTGCGGGAGACGCAAGGCGGATGTTCGTTCACACGGATTCCATGGGTTTTGCGTTCATGCTTACGCCCAAATCGGCGACAAAGAAGTGGCTCCTACAAGACAACATCACGACGAAGACCGAATTCATTAAATCCACATGTTTTTCGACAGGTAGGAGGCAAAAGCATGCTCCGAGAGTTGAACGTTTCTTTCGAGGTATCCTACACGTTCTGCCGCGGAACACTGAACGAGTACAACACGATGTCTGGGATGCAATACTGGGCTCAGTATGGACTATCGGAGTTTCCACTGTCGGTGCGGGTTGCAGTACGCGTAGTCACAGTACCAACTTAAGCTGCCGCCGCAGAACCTGTGTGGAGCATTTTTTCCTACCTGCAAACTAAGCGCGGGAATCGAATGATGATGGGAAAGCTTAAAAAAATGGCGATCGTATACATCTACCATTCCTTGCTGGACAAAGTTGACAAGCACGGCTACCTCAAAGCATATCTGAAGGGTGAGGAGAGTGGTGAAGACAATGATACAGAAAGCGACCAGGAAGAGGATGCGAGCGGGGCGCAATCATTCAAGCTGCGTCTTTAAGGGATCATGTTTTCATGGTACCCTCATGAGCTAGGCAATTTGGACTTCAATATTTAAGAAATCTCTGATTTTAATCCATCAGATCCAATATGTACTCACGATTCCGTCGAGAAAGGTTTAAAATGTTAAGTTTCGCCAAAGTTGTAAGCCCAAACCCGAAGAGTATCTTACACAGTCAAGTTGAAGCCAGTAGCCTATTGTAACTTTTTATTTGAATCGCTGCATATCTAATAAAATAAATTATGTATTAGCCTACCGACACATTGTCTGGTATAATAATAAAGTGAGGCCTCTCATATATATTGCGAATATATATATATAGTATCCATACATAAGTGTGTTCAAGGTAATGCTCACTTTGAAAGGAGCTTCCAGTATGGAACGCCCTAGTCGTCGCCAGCGCGCAGCACGGGCACTCCGTAGAGATGCCATAAACGACAGGCTAGTCAGCGAAGAGGGACACACCCGCCACAATCCCGAAATCGAGGACCCCGACGACCCTGATCCTGTTCACTACCAACCTGCTGATGATTTCGACGATAAAATACCTATCTACGACCTCTTCAACAACTAAGACGACTCACCAGCTGCTGGTATATATTATCTCGCGTCATCGATAGCCAACATGACGAATAGTGAGGCAAGGTTCTCTTTTAACAGCAATGACGGTGATGCGTTTGTCGTCGAAAGTATTTACGCACGGAAAACAGTGGATATACAACGGCTTTATCTCATTAAATGGGTTGGGTGGGAACTACCGAAATGGTACTTGGCTCGTCACACTCCTATAGACTGTCTGTCTTTAGACTTGGCTGGTCACACTCCTATAGACTGCCCGTCTATAGACTGTTTGTCTATAGACTGTCTGTCTATAGGAGTGTGACGAGCCAAGTACCATGTCGGCAGTTCCCACCCAATGAGATAAAGCCGCTGCATATCCACTGTAGAGATGATCGATGAGTTCGAGAGTTCAGAGCTTATTTCGGCATGGCCGGAATACATTTCGTTCGAGGACGGGCCTCAGGGCCGCATGATATATAGAATGCTTCAGTAGGTCCTATATCGAAGCCAGATTTTAACTTCGGGAAATATACAGCCCATGTTTTTCAATCCTGCTAGATTCGTGCATAAACTGCCAAAACTCGCTTTGTAAGCCCCACCGTGCTCGCCATACAAGGAATTAATCAGAAACTTACCGACAACGACACAAAAAGCCGGGGTACGCAAAACTCGGGAATTTGCCAGCGCCCCATAGTAATATTTCAGCCAATGAAAATGAAGAAAACATTTAATAAATTACTATTGCTAAAATTTGGTTGGAAGGGAGCAATTCGAGGGCGCGATGTGAGCTCCTCGGGGTTGCTCCCCGCTCATTTTTCAAGCCACCATGGGGAGGAAACAGCGGGGCTACCCGAGGTCAAGCTGGCAGCCATAGGGCTTGTCGAGATCGTTGGGCTTCCTACCGCCGTTGAGCACCTAGGGTACCCACACGGTACTGTGCACGGCTGGTGGCAGGCGCGAGCCAAGCTCGGAGCCTTCAAGGGAAACAAGTTGGCGAATTCCACGAAAGGGGCAGGGGAGAAAGGAAAGATTTCCATTCACTCCTGCCCTCATCACCTTCATGAAGGACATACGCCGCGACGAAGATGTAAGTTTCTGTGCGCTGTTTTGCTGTATTATTGATTTAGTAGTATCTAATGGTGTGATATTGTTTATGTAGTGGCTTACTACTTCCATTATGAGCTATGCAATTTACTTCTGCAAGCACTTCTGTTATCAGGCTTTGTCATTGGTCTGACCCATCACCAATAGTTAACGCAAAATGCCAAGCTCCGCGAACGACTATGTTACTCCGCGATTTTCCATCGCATCAATAAGTCATGGTCCTTCGAGCTGAAAAGTGTAGGGTTGCTCGACGTAACAGTACATCTGGAGCTGGAGAGCATACCGATGCTGGTCAAGGTTCAAGCGGTGATGTCATCCAGGAGAATTGTGGTGATGAAGAAAGTGACGCGGATCAACCAGGGCAAATATCAGTGGAGGTGAAAATGCATCTGGTGCTAATATTCCGCCTCACTATCATGCTCGTATCATTGAAAGCGAGGAACCCATGAGTTCATCCTTGGATGAGACAGACCTGCTAACGCATTGGGATATTGCGAACGCGAGAGTCCCAACCAAGTTGGCAGAGGAACAAACAAACATGACGACCATGCTCCCCATTCAATCGCGACTGATATTTTGCGAAAGCGGGAACAGTGGCGCCGAAACAGCGCTAATTACCGAGCTCGTCAACGCAGAATGAAAGGTGTAATCGAATCAACACCGTTGAAAATCGCCCAAAGGCGTGGGCGGTGACGCCAAGCCAGTGCGAAGCTGCGGGGAAAAAATCAAAGGGGGACGCAAAGTGATGGTAGTGGCGTCTGCGAAGGAAAATATGCTCCATTGAAACCGGTATCAAGTCAAGCATAAGCCTCCGATATTGCTCGACTGAGAGAGACTCTTGGACCCGAAAAGTTGGACGAGTCTATTTGCTTAGTTTGCAACCGAACTGCGCCCCGATGGGATGCTGTGCGCACTACAGATGAAACGCTGCGCGTGTACTGGCACTCATTGACGTTGATGACGGTCGACCGGGGCCGAGGCAGTTGTGGTAGTGGTGCAACAAAGATGCTGTTGAGTAGTGCTTCGATGTCGGGGTTGATTTCATTGTCGGCGTCTATCGGTGGCTCAATGGTTTGAGAGGCCGCAGATGCGTCTGTGTGTGAGAGTGTCAGACTCGCATCGCTTTCCAGTACAGTCAGTGTTAACGTGGGCGACTGAGTAAACTGGCGACTGAGTAAAGGGTTCGGCTCAGGCGTCGCAGGTGGAACAAAAGGAGTCGTGGACGCGAGGGTCTCGTCGGGGAGTGTTAACCCCGCTGGTGTATGGAAGGCCGCTGTATCGTCGACGTCAACAGGCTCTTGGTCCTGGCGTGCCTGCGTCCGTATAGCAGGGCGGCGTTGGCGGCGTGTGCTCTTGCGCTGTCGGGGCATTTGCTCGTTGAGGTTTGAAGCAAATTGCGGAGTGAGGAATGAGCAGAGCTCGCAAATGAAGTGTCGTGCAGGAAAGTATTTGGCTCTGTATCTCGATGTCTCCACACGTCCAGCCGATTCTCCATACCGCCAAAACAATAGGTGAAGTTGCCTCTGACGAATCTGGCTGTGAAATGGCGTTGAAGCCAGACTTGTACATGGTCGAGCGAGCGGGTAACGACTCGTGTCCACTTCAGTACAGACACGGCGTTGCTTGTTCATACCTTGTTTCTGGCGGATGCTAGCAACAGGAAAACGAGGCAGCAAGTTGTCCGCCAAGCGCGAGTACTACGGTTGCTCTATATGCACGCACTTAAGGCGCTGGAGTGGACCAAGTTACTGTTAAGACAGTTTTAACGATCACCTTCAAGTTGCAGATCGTCTTGACGATGCCACCAGCTCAAATTGAAATACTGCTTGAGGCTTCCCGGATTACCTTGTTTTGCTGGTCGACGGTAGGTCAAACAGCTAGCCCTAAATGCCAGACTTATCAAAAAGACGCCCTGAAAGGTCACTGGTGGTCTATCGACCTAATGTAGACACGACCTGTATATGAACCGCAAAAAAACTACCGCATATTTACCGGGCGTTTAAGGAGCGTAAGCTTACCGATAACATAGCTGTTCTTATAGACGGCAAGATAAAAAGTAGGGTGAAGCCAAAAAGCGAAGTCTTCGGCATCAGCAAATGTGGTCTTGGATGAAGGGAAACAGCCGTCAACGGCTCTCAGATTTTCGCCTGCCCCGAAGAGAACCAATGGAGCGAAACGAAAAGCAAATAAGGTCAGGAAGGTTCAGAATCTTCAGCACGTAACGCGCCGCGTGTTACTTCTTGCGCGAGGCTGCCACCAACGTTGGAGGAAGTTGCCTGCTTCTTTCACGAGAGTACTCCTTTGCGGTCGCTGCAAAAACCGGTACGTTCGTGATGCAACGATGAGACGTGTCATTAATTTTGCTTATCTAACCTAAGTGATGTTGCAGGTGAGGTTGCTTTTGAAGGGCCAGGTAGAGTTTCAATCAAAAAAAAAAATAACGCAGAGGATAAATTTGGGTCAAGCAATGTACCCGTATGTAACATCGTTAATGGGAGCAAAATGCCTCCTTTAAGCGACTTCAAGCCACGCCACTATTTCATAGTCTTACAGTGGTCGATCGAGGACGCTTTTTGACATAGCGTCGTCAATATGCCTTCGTTTTGTCTGGCGTTTTCAGGCCGTGCAGATTTCCCAGCTTGCTTGATATGTGATCAATCCGGTGGATCAATTATCAAAACCCTTAAAGCTACATAGTTCCTATGTTTTTGTCACATCTCTACGGGCGTTTCAACCAGTAATATTAGAGTATTCTAACTGTACAATTTGATATCCCACTATATATCACTCCGATTAATATATCGGTTTAGACGGGCGGTCAGACTATCCTCCAGCAAATCGAAGTAGCCAAAAATAACATAACCGGCTTCAATGGCAATATTTACACTTTGCATGTCAGTTGCACTTATGGCGTCGCCCGCGCGAAAGACGAAGAAAGCAAGGCGCGACACTGAAGATGCAGCACGAGCCATCGCGTTCATCAAGTCCCACCGCAGCAAAGCTCTTACGCTGGAGGAAAGATTGGACGCTCTCGCTATACAAGCAAATTTACGAAAAGAGCTGCCAACAGAATTGCTCGTTTACTATGTCGCTCCAACAAGCCATGTGGTGAAGTCTGGTCGACTTTTCTATCGCATGGTACTGTTTTGACAGCTGCTGCTCCGGCTAATCGCGGGGGCCATATATCACGACTACCGGAATTTGTTGCCGATGCAAGATGATATCCGTGCCTTCATACGCAGTCGATGTGAGACGAGAACGAGGACGACTGCGAAGGACGATCTGCATTTGCTGGCAGAGAGGACTTTTTATCGGTCGATGCCGCAATTGACGACAGTAGAAACGCAGCGCTTCGAAGCGTGCAGTGCTTTCTTAAGAAGAGCGGGTATGCGCGTGGGACTCACAAAGGCAAGACCCTGCGGCTGGCTCCTGCAAATGCTTGGCTAGAGCAGAGTACGTGCACAAAATGACATCCAGCGAGATTTCGTTGCATCGTGTTGTGGACATGGACGAAAGCTTCATTCGCCATCACTATTCTCGACACAACGATTCACTAATCGATCCAACAGATGACAAGTACGTCATGGAGATGCACAAAGGGAGGCGTTTGTGCTTCATCGCGGCCATCCTCGACAAAGATCGCACTGTATCAGATGAAGAGCGAGCCCCGGAGCAGACAGCCGACCTGCTACTAGATTCTGTGGATATTTTTGAGGGTGGTCCGCAGAAAGCAGACTATCATGGCATGTTTTGCCATGATTACTTTGTGAATTGGATGGATACACTGCTTCAGGCCCTCGAGAATAGGGGTCTTGTAGGCTGTATCATCGTCATGGATAATGCTAAATACCACAAAGCACTTCCAGAATCTACGCCTAAGCAGGGCAGCAGGCGCGCCAAAATGATCAGCGCTATGAAGGAGTACGTGTTGGATATTCCGTACAACGCCACGAAGGCTATTCCATGGAAGATACTTTCTAAGCATATTGAAGTCAACATGATCCCGGTGATTGTTGAGAAAGCACGGACAAGGGGCATGACGTCGTGTTCAGACCGCCTTACCATTCCGACCTACAACCTATCGAACTTGTCTGGGCGAATGTAAAAGGCGAAGTCGGTCGCCAGTATTCGACTGAGACAAAATTTGCAGACATTAAGCCGAGACTTCAACAGGCTTTTGAGAATGTAACATCTGCTTCAGTGCAGGGTTGCATTGACGCCGCGAACAAACATTTGATGAAACTAAAACAGCATCTTGAAGCCATGGATGCGTGTGAGGAATCGTCATGAGAAGAGGAGGGGAGCGAGTCTGACGACGAAGAGTGCACATCAGACTAACAGTTAACACAAAATCATAATAGATTTGGAACAATTTGATTGGCCGGTTATCTTCAAATATTACGACATAGTACGCCTTATAAGGAGTTCAGTACTCCTTCTTAAGAGCTGACTTAATAGCAGTTTCTGAATAAACGGCTCGACAGAATTTGCCGAGACACCCACCAATCGAATCGTGACATCACGCTGAAACGATCCATATAATTTTATGATAGTGTCAAAAAAACGTCCTTGATGCTGTCAACCACTGTTAACAGAAAAGTACAGAACCATGACACTTTTTTCATAAAAGTCACTACAAATCCTGAATGGAATATTTGAAGGCTGCCCATCACAGACCTTAAAGGGAGCAAAATGCCTCCTTTAGAAATTATTGACTTAGATTTGTATAATATGGCTTAGCCGGGTGGCTCGCGAAAGGGTTAAAGCTTAATTGGTAAGCGGTTGTGGAGATGCTGTCGGTTTTCTTTCTATATAATATACCAATTACAAACCATAGTTACAAATAATAGTTTCGATCCAGGGGGAATGTCAATTTTTGTATTAGCACACAACTTGCACAACATATTTGGTAAAAAGTAAGGTATAACTACGCGCCGTTTAGATCTCTTCTGGGTACCAGATCGGACAGGGTATATATGGTTCGTTGCCAAGTCTCCGTTGCATGAGACGCTCTATCTTCTCCTAAACCTACAAAAGACTCACATTCCAATTTCATCTCTGCTTCTACAGCTCTCTTCTTCCTTACCCGCGCAGGTGTGTGAAGCAATGCTCGACTTCCCATAGGCGGTCGATACTGTGAAATCGTTTTCCGGCTTGACTTCGAACGTCGAAGAGGGATTTGTCTCCGAAGTATCAAGCACTGCACTGCTCTAATCACCCCACCAGGCGATGGTGGTATGCGCGCATTAGGGATCATCAGCAGTGAAGCGGTCTCGACAGCCGCGCTTGCGGGCGCCAAAGCGCTGGTTTCTGCTTTGGCGAGGGAAGTACATGCGCTCATGGCTATGCCCGAGGCAGGCGACTCAAATAGTGGAGCGCTGGGCATAGACGCCTTTTCAGAACCGGTGACACCTTTCCGCTTCTTATTTCCCGCAGTAGTAGATGTGGCGGTCGCAACCCCACGCTTGGATAGCGTTCGCACTGACGCCGCCCACCGAGCGCCAACTCGATTACTAGACCTGGATGGTGAGGCGGCAGATATGCAGCTGCGTCGCTAACGACAATTATGTCGGCCACCGCATCTATCCCCCGAAATGCTCTGTAGCGGCGCTTCCGGTGATCTCGGTCGACGTCGAGGTGCCTAGGATAACCACTGGTGCAGTTGATATGCTTGTGATGAAAAAGAAGCTGCTGGAGAGTCACTCCGGGATGTTGATCCCATAGGCTGACGACTTTGTTCTTCATGACGAGACTAACAAGTTTTTCGTCGGCATAGGTGAGATAACGGAGAGCACCCGCAACAGGACCATGGAGCCGCTCTAGGCCATGTTGGAGACCCATCGAGAGGAGTTTCAAGGAAAGTGTTGAGAAGCAGTTCCGCAAGTTCTGCAGTGACGATTGGTATGGCAAAACTATCATCGCTGCTGGTGAGGACTACGTATGCATGTTCAAGGCCATGCAAATTGCTACAAAGTTGTAGGACCGACTCATGCATGTTCAAGGCCATGTCAATTGCTGCGAAGTTGTCCGCGTGTGACAGACGAGTTTTTCGCCGAAAGTGGAAGCAAGTTGGATGTGGACCTTTCGCCGGCTGCTCCTGGAAGCAGTTCATCGCGTTATTGCGTAAGTTGACCAAAACGGGAGTGCTCTCAAGATCAAGATGATTAAAATCAATTTCGTTTAAGGTTGTCGTCGTTGCTTCAAGCGTTAAAGTTGAGAAGAGGGTCATCGATTGACTCGATGTTGTTGGCGCTTAGAACAAGAAATATTTTGGACATGCTATAGTGCTGCACGTGAAGAACAATGTCCAGCGGAAAACAGGGATCGACAAGGATACGGGGATGGTTGTGGATAAGTGCACGTGGGTCAACTTTTAGTCGCTTGTTCGTCCGTTCCGCGTCTAATAAGTGTACACTGATCGTCTGAAGACGATTTCAAGGTCGGTTTGAAATCTTTGGACAATAGACATAATGGTTTCACCAATTATTGTCTTTTTTCGCACCTTGCAAAATTATTGTGGGTTGTTTAATGCGGTGGGAAAACGCGTAGTAAGACTCCTATCTTCTCAAAGGTTGGCTTCGTTAAAGCATTTGTGAATATGTCGTTGATAGTGAACTCCTTTCTCGATATATTGAGCGCAGAAGTATTTTATATCGATGTGCTTGCTGTGACTATGGAGCTCGGGGTTGTTACATAGCTTTATGCAACTTTGGTTGTCTTTTATGATAAATGTCGGCTATGAGCTGCTATAGGCTAGTTCTCTTTGTGGTAGCTTTATGTAGAGTATCTGTTGCATGCAATATCAGAGTGCAATGTACTCTGCTTATGTTGTAGACAGTACCACCGTGTGGTGGCGGCGTCAGACCCACCTAATAGGACTGTTGTAGAATATGGTGATGTAGCCACCAATGCAGTGGCGAGTATCTTGGCATGCCGAGTAGTCTCCGTCAGTGTATGCCCTGAGGTATTCATCTGACTGAAGAGGGTCTAGATGTCCATTCCTCCAAGTGTTATGTCATAGTCTTGATTCCATTCCGGTAATGCAGGTAATGCTTGACCGCATTCCAGTGAGTATTTCCTGTATTGACTGACTTCTCGTAGGAAGTATGCGAGGTCAGGTCTAGCGCCTGGTATGAGGTACCGACATCTTCCCTATATGGCTTGCTTGGTATTGCAACCTTACTGGTTTCACCAGTTGGGCAGTCGTTGATAGTGAGCTTCTGAGTGGTCGGTGTGCTCTTAGAGTTGCTCGCTAACATAGAGAAGCGGTCAGGCACCTTAGTGGCATGGCTCTTCTGGAAAAAGGAAAATAGAGCGAGCGGCGCGATTTCTCCCAATCGTCCAGCCGATTAGGTAGGATATCCCCCCCCCCTTAAACCGGCCGTGTAGTACTCAGAAAGCAAGGCCGAGTTGACCTGAGCAATGCCTTGCTTGGACGGTGAGGTAATCAATAGATCATCGACGTAAAGCCAGATGTAGCATGGTGCGTAGATTTTCACTTTAAAGAACACACAACGGTCCTTCGACGGAAACCAAGACGTTTTAAGTATAGTGCAAAGGTGTGGTACCAGACTCTGGGTGCCTGCTTGAGACCATAGATGCTCTGATCAAGTCTGCACACCAGGTCAGGGTTGTCCTGAGACGTGAACCCTTCGGGAAGTTCCATGACGATTTGTAGGCCAAGTGAACCGTTAACCCTTTCGCGGCAAAACGTGCCGTTTTGGCCCCTTCTGTAGTGTTCACAGAACCTGCTAAGAAACCAGGTACAAAAGGAGCCTTTCTGGCACCTTTTATCTATTTGGCTACATGTCGAGTACCTTGTTTTGCAACTACCGAGTGAATGTGGTCGTTGTGGGGATGGACAGTTGGACAGCGCATCAAGAATAGCTAAATTTCTATTATAGCCTCACCCACTTTGTACGCCGAGGTGACTCGAACATTTCAATACTGAAATCAAGATGTGTGTCAGCCACAGCTGTGTCGACGCTAGAGATTACCACAACATTCGAAGTGGCGCAATGCCACAAACTACATTCCTGGAGGAAGAAGATAAGCAGTTGGTGCAGCTGGCTCGTACGTACACAGATCGAGGGGCTCATATTGTTTGGAGTCAAGTCGCATACAAGATGCGTCGCTGGAAGAGGAGACCTCAAGAGCTAGAACAGCGTTTGAACTCTCTCAAGCGAACCTTTGGCAAGGATCTCACAGCTTTTCCACCCATGTTCTTCACCTCAGCTCAAGTGAAACGCGGCCGACGCAGCACGCTCGTTCAGCAGATACGGTGCTCAGCCCCCGCAAAATATGTTCAGCGAAAGCAGCTACGTTTGGCAGTCCCAGCACCATCGTCGGTCACGACGCCTACTGTTTCCGATTCTACGCAGCAACAAGGCGTGCAGTTCCATCATGATCCGCCTGAACCGTGCGCGAGCAGTATTACCCGTGATAATTCGGTGCAGAATTTGGAGGCGGATATTTTGCAATTGGTGAGCGATGTCGCTGTTGAGTTGCCGCCATTGGAGAGCGAGGTTTTAGCTGTCGAGCGCTCGTCTCTGGATCGGTCAAGTCCGTTATCTCCATGCAGTGCAGCACGCGCCATCTGGACTACATTTGACGCCATCACGCGAAAAACGCTCGCGTACCCGCCTTCAGCGCCACATCTCAATGCAGGAGAACTTCTGCCCCTGGCAGTGAGCAAAATGATATCAGCAATATCCCGTATCAAAATGATCACTCCACACGACGTATTGCTTGATATCGGTTGTGGCGTGGGCAACATACTAGCGCAATTTGCGCTTGAGACTGGTATTGGAGCCAGCATTGGAATTGAGATTCGCCAAGAACTCGTGCTTTAAAGTCAACAGGTCATTGCGAATCATACTTCGAAGTGGCGAGAGCTCGCGAAGCTTCAACTATTTCCGGGGAAGGTTCGTCAGCTGGAGTTCTCTGTGACAAAGCCATTTTCATTGGCAACAATCGTCGTTGCCAACAACGTCCGCTTTCAACCTGCGACGAATAACCATATCCACGACGAACTGTTCTTCATGATTGATGCGTGGGTTGTCATACTCGGTAGCGAAGTTTGCCCACGACATAATCGTAGTTGCACCAAGAATTTTTGTTGTCGTTGGGCGTTGAAGCAGGTGCTACCCGTTTCGGTAAGTTGGACAAAGCAAGCCAAGATATATATTTACACTGAAATAATATAAATGATGAGATGTTGACTAGTTCATTTCTAGTGTCCTGCATGCCGTTGGAGGCTCCCTCACCACTGGACGTGGCAATGGAGAGTCTGTTAGCTTCATTTTGTATAGTTCCGACGCTTTCATCAAGTTTCCTTTCGCTGAAAAGAGCTGTCGAGGCAAGTAGAACTCGTGGAATTTCTCCCAGCATGTCCAGTCGGCTCGTTGGCAATAATAAGGTTTGCTGGATACCTTGTGTACTAGCTGACATAGACACACATTATGCAGAGTGCAGTGATCAGTCACAACAGTTGGGAACCGATTCTCCCATCGGCAAACAACGCACTGACGTTGCTTCTTGCTCTCCGCGAAAAGCTGCTTTGACGATTGTGCAATACACACTTTCTGTGGGCTTGCAGCAATGTCGGGGGCTCTGACGCCACATGCCCACGCAGCACTACCGGCAGTCTCATTCAAAGTCGCAATGGGATCGGAAGCTGAGTTGGTGTACAACATCCTGCGGTCGCTAGGAGCTTCCATCCACTTCCCACTCAGCAATTCGTAAGTCAGTTCAGTAACAAACGACCGATGGGGGTCTCGCTCTTTGCTCGTGTCCACCACTAGCTTCCTGGACATGTATGCGTTCACTCGTGCTATGTCAAGTAGAGCCATCGCGAGTTTTTTATACCACTTCTTGAAAGAATGCCCATCCGCTAGCGAGAAGCGCCCACGCAGTTGGTCCAAGCGATCCACACCCTGCATGTTCTTGTTATACTCTGCAACACAGGCGGGAGCAGGATATGGCTGCATTGCGCTGCCAACTCGACGAGTAAGAGAAATTGAGGTTGAGCTATCTGCATTCGATACCATTTTGACCACTGCGCTGTCAAACCACGACACCGCCGTTATTTGATGAGCTGCTGAGACAGCCTGTCGATACGAGCCTCTTGTACTTTCCGATTTCTTCAAAATGACGTGCTTGGGGAAGTGCATGCTGTTAACCCTGACTGTCCCTCGACCATAGAGACCTTTTAGTTGGAGTGCGGCAAGCAGCTGAACAGACATGTAGTAGTTGTCTGCGTTCACGATGCGGCTGCTGTGATACAATGGACGGACAACCTCCATAACTTGTCCGCGCACAACAGCAAGTGCCTCCAACTCATCGCGCAACTCCGCAATTTCACGTTCGGTAGCAACACCATGGAGCCGGTGAGAAACATCACTGTCACAATGGACCCGAAAATTGATACCTATCCAGGTCGTGGAGCAGCATAACATGTAGATGCGGAAATGGTACTTTCCACCTGGCTTCATCGGATTATACATGATCAAGCGCCTTCCGTACTTGGATCTGCATGCGATGCTCGCTTCGTCGAGCGCAACATCCCTTCCGATCTCCACATATTTTCCACCGGTAATTTTCAACAGGTTCACAAGGGTGCGGATCCTAGCAATAGCATCTTTGATCGTAGTATCATCGGACGGCGACGGTGTGACCGTAGCCGACTGGGGCGGTGTTTGGACATTCGCAGAACCCGAGCTCGGCGCAGATAGAGGCACGGAACTTGCGCTGAGAGATTCTGCAATTTGTTGCTGCTGGTCACTGCTTGCTCTCTCGCTACTGGCGGCTGCCACGCTACTAGCTTCTACGCCGACATGTTGGGCGCCTTGACGAGCGTCGGCAGGTACGTGCATGGAGTCGACCGGTGGTGGCGCAACGACTGCGGGAGGTCTAGCTCTTGGAATCGCCCGAAAACAAAACGATTTTCGCAGCAATTTGAATCTTGCCAAAGGCATAATTCCATCTAACCCAACGCTGCAGCCTCCAAGAAATCGATCTTCAACCTGCTGCCCCCAGTAATTTGCATATTCACCTTTATCTACCAATGTCATGTAGAATAGGATCCCCAGGAATGTCATCAACTCTAGCAGCGTGAACAGAGGTCGCTGTGTGATTCGGTTTGCACGTTCATATTCGCGCATCGACTTATTCGTTTGGTGGAGTACCTCCACCCAGAAGTACACAGGAATGTAGGCGAAGAACGCCGACGAAGCCGAGTGCTCGAATATATGACGGTACTCCGGGAGGATCCTCGTGTGCGTTGTACCATCACTATGTTCGTAAAGATCGGAAGGACCTGGTATCTGCGCTACCGGATCAAATTTCATGTTTTCAATACTCTCCACATCCGCCATTGTTGACGGGAAAACCACTTCAGGATTGTAGGTCTGGCGGCTTTCACTCTCCTCAACTTCTTCGATGTCACTGGCGTCCTCCTCCACTTCAATTTCACTGAGATCTGCGCGACAGAGAGTTCTCCATGCAGGTTTTGTTGGTGAATTCATGATGTTACTGTAGTTCTCTATTCCACGTTGCACGACATTCACGCCGACATACTCGTCCGTCTTCTGAAATTGCGTATCGATCCACTGAACCTAAAGCAGGGCCTTATTTTTGTCAAAGCGCGTCACCCTTCCAACGATGTATGCACTGCCTGCATCAGCGTAGATGCTGTTCTTTAGCCATGTCTCCTTCGCAGGGGAGAATGCAACCAATTTGTCCACATACAACCGGGATAGCAGCTCATACTGCTTACGAGATGTCTGGTTTCGTGGCTTCTTGGAAGATGATGTGTTGTCTTCAGGTAAGATATCTGGTGTAGTCAAGTCATCCCCTAGCATACGCCCTGCGACTGAAGAGTCTAAAATCACAATCAGAACAGGGTCAGCGTACGCTAAAGTATGGCTCGAGTCACCTCTCTCAAGTCCCTACCTTCTCTTGTAGCATCTTCTAAGAGCGTAGACAAATCCCGCTTCCGGCTTCGTGCCTTTTGTGTTTTTGGCTTCCGCGCAGCACACGGCTTGCGCTTCGCTTTACCCTTGGCAGTTGTTTTTCGCGCGGTCGATGCGTTTGTCCGCTCGCCAGAAGGCGCGAGCTCATCCACTGCGGGCGAATCCGCTAACACCCCCGTCAGCAGCCGAACAAAGGAGCCGGTCGGTTGCGCGTTTTCGTTATCACACGGTGTCGACATTGCTCGAGTGGTGTACTTGGGGGTTGCCGATGAATCAAGCAATGGAGCCACGACCCAAACCAATGATGGTTACAACTAATTTACATACTGAAATCAAGATAAGTTACCATTCCACAGTATTTGACCTTTCATGGATCTCGTATCACCTTGCTAAGCACCACACACCGTACTCGCTAAGCCGCTCTGTGCAGTTGTTGTAAACACGAACAGTGGTTATCTCATTAGCTGTCAATGGGTACCGTGTCGGCGAGCTCGAGTTTGGGGAAATCCGTGCACATGTACTCGGAAAAGCGGGTGACTTAGCTACAGCACCTACATACATGCAGCGTAACGAGCACATGGAGTAAGACGCAGACGCGAAGTGAGATAACTTCAGCACCAATATCTATTCGTTCTTACATTCCTTCACAACGACGATGGGCCGCTGTAGGTTGCCGCAATAGTAGCAGCGTAGCTTAGTACCGGTATAACAGGACGAGCTGAACGGCAACGCCGGTGGTGGCGTTGTTCATGGTCCAGGAATGTTGTTGTCGCATCATATTGATGCCGCGGAGTAGCGCGCGCGAATACAGCACCTCCATGTAGCAGTGGTCGATACGCTGAAGTATGAATGGAGGCACACCCTGCTTGCGCAAGTAGACCACCACGCGTGTGGCGTCCTGAGCGCGGCGCCACACGCCCAGCACCTCAGGTTACAGCCCGCAGTCGCTTGAGTACTGGACATTGTGGAAGCTGCCGCTGGCGTCATCGCTCAGCCTTCTGTGACCTTCCGCCTCGTCGAGACGCTCGCGGCAATCGGCCTCCTTGCTGTCGTCCAGGAAGCTTGCGGTGTCCATCACGGTCTCTCCAATGAGGTGGTGACATGAGTGGGACTAATTCAAGGAATTACAAATGTGTTCGCTACTCCGGACCAATCGCACCGCACAGCGTTAGTTTTAGCCAATGGCCTGAGTCTAGCAAAAGGGAGCAAAACGGCACCATTTGCATAAAGAGAGATGTGCACCCCACAGCTGGTGATCGATCATCAAGCGAAAGTGGGATTTCAAAAGGGGTCACTTTGACCCCTTTTGTTTTGAAGTTACTAACTTTTGTATAGCATACAAGCTTAAGTAACTCGCGAAAGGGTTAAAGAAAGCCGTTTTAACATCCATTTGTTGTCAAGGATTGCTGCTAGCGAGTGCAGCAGTCGAATGACTTCCATACGGACGGCAGGTGAGAATATTTCTGTGTAGTCGATGCCATAGTTTGCTGGAAGTCTATAATGACCAGGTGAACCTTATAGCACACAGCGAGGTCAGCCGCATTACGTTTGCGCACAACGACTCATCGGCATTGGGGTACCTTGCGGGACTTTGGGCGCGGAGCAAGAGTTCTCGTCTGATTTACTATAAGAGACTCGTATTCCGATTGCATAGACAGGCCAAACGATCTGAGTCCTGCAGCGTATGCCGCGAGGTTGGAGAAGAGGTAGATGGTTCTTTCGGAAGTCAATCTCGTCAGTACTCGCTCTCCAGCCACCTGACCAAGCTACACATCAAGCTCGGGTTGTGGAGAAAATGCTGTGCGGCATTGCATTATTATTTGGGAGGATTTAATTCAGGCTGGGACTGTGCACGCTAGGGCAAATCACAGGCTTCACTGTTACTTGTAGCTCGAGGGAGTTCGCTGGGTGCCGGATATTTTCATGGGAGCCGGTGTAGCTACATTTCGGTGTCGACTATGCGCTAAATCAGATCCATATTCAACCAGGATGAGATATCACCGGTTATTTTGTCTTTCAAGCCCTGATGGGCTGCGCAACAGAGCGACTCGACAGCGTCTACATAATGCTAGAGGTTCGTACACGTGCAGCAACTGCGGACCGATCTTATCCAGTCAAGAGTAGTTTGATAAGCCATAGTAATCGCAAACATTTCCAAAGTGGGGACAATACAATTGAGGTTTGACACCTAATATCGCACCCGGTTTTGATATTATCATTATAAAAAATGTACAGTCGAATTGATGTTAATTCGAAAATTGAAGTGCAAGTATGAAAGAGTATTTTTGTTTTCCTTTTTCCTTAGACAATCCATCCGGATTATCCCCACGACCTTGACATGTAATAGTCGTCCTCGTAGACCGGGAAAGTCCTGCTGGGCGGGGGCACTGTGTGAATTGGCGATAGCGCAACGACTTCAATGTCGCACGGTGGATGATGAAGGGGGTGTCTCTGGGTGATTCTCATCGACTCTCTCACTGATGATAGGGTCTCTTCTGGTGCCAGTAATTCCGGTATTGACACGGTATGAGGCTTTCCATTGTTCGTGCAGGTGCTCCCATAGGAACAGGATCAAGCACGCAGATAAGCTCGGATTCCCCAACCTGGCAGTTAATGCGCTGGTGCTTCGCCAAATGTTGAGGTAGGAGCTGCATCAGTCCGTTCGATTAAATGATAGTAGCAAGGTCGTGTAGGCGTGGTCACTCGTGGACAACTCGGAACATTCCAGATCATGTATTCCCTTGAAGCCGATTGTATACTACTTCACACGCATCCACCCATAACGTTTGGGTCTCTGTCAGCGCGTATACCGTGATAACTCGGACGGCAGCGGCAAAATGACTCGGTTGCAACAGCGCTGGCGTGATAACAGCATTTGGAGCTGATATCAATCTAGTGTCAGTCGCTGCATCTTCCTACAGTAACATGATTTTAAAGACGGTGAACAGGTCACCTCGGCTGCTGATAATCCAAGTATTGTACTTAGCATTTGTACCCTCAATAAGTGATGTGTAACGAACGTCAAAATGTGGATATCGGCCCACTCATGCATAGCCAATTCGCTCGTTATACATCCACCAGTTGATGTCACGGTACGAAACCAGATAATCACTGTGTCTGCAAAGCACCTCGACGTGTCTTCAACTCGGATTCCACCTTCGAATCGCCAACCTCGTGGAATGCCGCCAAGAAGGCACCCGTTTCCCATATATTATCATTCGTACGCTGTTAGATCAGCGCACGTCGTTAAATGTTTCAATTGCAGTGTTGTGTAACTGGCGTTTCGGAATTTGCTGCTGTGCGGGTAAACGCGCGTTCAAAGTGATATCTGGATGATAATGTAAAACATGTAAGCGTGTGCACGGTCTAATATTCTCTGGGTTCTTAATCCAGAGTACTTACGAGAACGCAACTCGACGTTAACATATAGTTGTCAATACTTAAATCCTAAGAAAAAAAACGCTGTGACGAGATTAGCAAGGTTTCGAGCCGGGCCTTGCATTTTGCATCACCGGTCCAAGTATAAGGGTGAGGGTAGTGCAAACTTACGAGACATTTCGATGACACATAATCCTTACATAAGTCAAAAATTTTGCGACTGGCTGACATTTAGCCACAAGAAGCCGTCATCAAGCAGCGAAGTAGCGTCGGCCGTCACGAGCGTATCAAGGAGTGGGCAAGTGCCATGCAGCTGCCCCAGGATGACGCGCTGGAGCTCTTAGTGCTACTAGCGGCTCTGAACGAGGCAGAATACTGGCTAGTGATGCAGGAAGCTGGTCTTTTCAACGGACCCGAGCGGCCTTTAATACCAGACGTGCGGCTGGACCTGGACACCTATGGCTACGCAAATGCGGTGAAGGATTTTCGTTTCGATGTCCACGGCATCCGGCTACTCATCCGTCTCTGTGCCATGCCCGACACGGTGAGCACTGAGGAAGGCAATCGCTGCCTGGCCGAGGAAGCGCTCGCCGTCATTTTGTATCAGCTCGACGATATGATGGACATGTTCGGGCGCCCCACGCAAGCGCTCAGTAGGATCTTCCTGTGGACAGATAAGTGTAATTGTTCGTCGTTAGTCTTCCGCTGTTACTACTACATGTATCGCTAACTCAGAGTTGTTGTAATTGAATACGTAGATAATCGCTACAGTGAGCTTATAGACTTCAACCTAAACTGGTGGAAGCCAAAATGAACGACTACTGTGCGGCGATTCAGCGCCGAAGCCCAGCTCAAGGCATTTTTGCATTTCCGAACTGCACGAAGGTCCCAATTTGCCGTCCGTCACCTCGCCAAGGGCACAAATCTGAAAACCTGCAACGCCAAGTATACAGTGGACACAAGCGTATCCACTGTTTGCTTTTCCAAGGTAACCGCTACATGTACAACTGCTAGTAACAGTTTTAATGCTAACCAGTACTGTGTACTGAATGCAGGGTTGACGGCGCCCGACGGTCTATGTATACATTGTTATGGACCGTATGAAGGCCTACGCCACGATACCACAGTATTTGCAGCAAGTAAACATCCTCAACTTCTTCGGTCGGCACTCTGTATTCGATGGCAAAGCCATTTTCGGCGATCCGGTCTATTCTATCAGTAGTGACGCGCTTTAAAAGCGTCGACCAAACTACACGAATGGAACTTTTGGATTATGAAGCGAACGTGGGCGTTTATTGACTACAAGAAAAACTTAAAGCTTCGCTTAAGTCACGTTGGTAAGTTTGTTCGTGTAGATATGCTGATGACAAATTGTGTTTGCTGCTACCAGGGTGGCAACCAGATTAGAAGCTTCTTTGAACTGCCACCTCCAACAATACAAGAATACTTGCAATAAATGACGGAAATCAAAATGCGTTTTATTGCAAAAAGCATTACGCTTCGATTTAAGAACGTTTCGCTAGCATCTCAAGTAACTGCATCAAGCGCTTTTCCGTCTCTTGGCGGTCTAAACGTTCTTGCTCTCATTGCTGTTTGAGCGCTTCGAGCTCTTTTTCCTTCTGCTCACGGAGAAGGTCGATCAACTTGTAAAACGTGTTCGCCCTGGTCGGACTGCCTGTAGCGTCGTCTTGGTCTTCATCGCGCTGGCGCTTTAGTCGCTCCACAGCTAGACGGCGGATTGTCTCGCCTGCGCTCTAATTCAGAGCAGTTGTTTCTTGCTACATATTTTTCTTGGCTGCCTTGCCCAGCTTGCTGTCCTCTATTTTTGCTAAGAGCTCGTCTAGCAGGACGTCCTTCTCTGTGTGGGCCTCAGTCACACCGGAGAGTCTCGCCGACGCGTTTTTCTTCTTTTAAGCGGCCACTGTGGCAATAGGAGCATTACACTGAATTAGCATTGAAAAATAGTTATGCGTTTTAACAGATAGAGTACAAACCTAGCAGCACATTCACCCGATTCTGGGCCGTCTTGCCGGAAAGTTTCTTTCTCGTGAAGTCTGGTGAAGACAGTGAAGTCGCCACGAGGGAGTTCCACCTCTCGATGACGTTGTCATGCTCTTCCCGATGCGGTTGGTTGGCCAGGGCTTGCTTGAGCAACGTCCTCCTCGTCCGAGAAATTCTTGCGCTTCGTTGGATCGGTCATCTCTTTTAGTTAAAATATCTTCATAAGATTATGCATCTGTTGTCTCAGAGCCGTTCCTGTTATTTTTTTCGAAAAGGGCGTATGCAGTATCCTTTCGAAATATCATCTTCTCGGCTAGAATTGTAAATTCGTGTATTCTATCTTTGATACGGAAACACATGTAAGGTAACATAGCTG
Source organism: Phytophthora x cambivora (assembly GCA_033557925.1). Taxonomy (NCBI): domain Eukaryota; phylum Oomycota; class Peronosporomycetes; order Peronosporales; family Peronosporaceae; genus Phytophthora; species Phytophthora x cambivora. The sequence continues at coordinate 683,141 of JAUCEB010000034.1, forward strand.
GCCCACAATAAAAAAAACTCGTGAATAGGAGCAATATCAAAATCAAATCACCCACTGAATGTTGCGCGAAGATTCCTGAGTAGAAAAAAAGACAGCTGGTAGAATTAAAACCCCTACTGGGCTTTACGCTACTTGTGTGGGTTATAGAAGTAAGTTCAGCAGATGCTGCGGCAGCAATGCAGGTGGGGCATATATGGCGGAAATATACCTCGTACTACGACTATAACAGCTATAACGTCTACACAAATTCTACGATTTTTTACGTTTCCGTCAATAAAATCCAGAGCTTCCCCGTGTGGAGCACGGTGTTGGTTTCGTTAAGCTATTAAGCTATACCGATATGCGCCAGCGGTAAAGTTCCACTTAGAATTAGATCTTCAATGACGAACCAGATTGCAGATATTGCTAGAGATCACTAACCACCTACAAAATCTTATCCGCCTACAACAACGTTGAAGTTTCGGTCATTTGATGGAACTGATTAGAAATGACCCTCGTTAAACAGCCCCCCCCCCTCACTTGAGATATTATCACGATTTCCATGGAGGGTCTGACCATCGAATTCGGTCAACACCATAGCACAAAGACGAAGGCAGCATCGGCCCAAGAAACGTGGCGAATATTAACGATATGCACTACTTCCAGCAGTGCCCGGCGGGACTTCTGCATTGGCATGTCTGTCATGTCCACTGGTGCCGGAGCATCCGGCCCACAGCGCGAGTGACGTGAGTGTTGCTTGAATGTAGGGAGCAGCTTTCGTCATATCGGAGTCCATATTAATCCGCAGCACCACCCGAACCACCACAGGATCAAGCCTCGCAGCACGATGTTAGGCCTCTGCGCAGATGACTACCCGCTGAACCCCATTACGCCAGCGACGTTATCGAGTATTACTCGATGACGTTCGTCTGCGGTGGCGAAAGAGGACACCATGTAGCCACCATCTTGAGCGTGGACGACTCGCCAGGCGATCTCTATCGACACTGGATAGATGATCCATGGTGAAGCATCACGCTGCCCGTTTCGGCAAACACTTCAAGAGCTCGTTCGTCAAGTGGCGTCTCGCCTTCATGCTGACCGTGTCCAGGCCCCAACACGAGCCAGCAGCCTGAACTTAGCTCTATCGATCGCTGTTGACGCTGCAGTAGTTAAGACCAGGCGTCAGCACACTGCTCCACGTGAGAATGATGGACGCATTGAAGTTGAACATGGTGCACCAGAAGGCATAAGGTCGGGGGTGACGACCGATTTGGCCCAGGGCACATTCCGGGTCGTCTAGCGTGCAAACATTCGGTCAGCACTAGTTTCTGGTATCTGCAGTGGCGTCGCATGTGGCATCCCCAGCACCCCAATACGAGGAGAAGTGCGCGATCCCCGTCAATCGCTCCCCAAACGTGGTCATCGACCTGATATCGTCTGAAAGCGATTCAGATAAGATTAACGGGCCCGCCGAAGCAAGCTCAACCGGACGCGAGCCCGATGAAGGCCAATCGGTGGAAGTATCCAAGGCATGTCCAGATCATGGTGGACTACCACAAGGAGAGATGGTTCGCGTGCGCGTACGATGACTACTGGGGCGAAAAGACTAATTAGCGGGTAAACTCGTATCATACGATACACGAGTCGTATGGGCAGGGCAGTGCTGAGGTAGTATTCCATGTTGTCATAGGTCAACCTGTTAACCAATATAATCTGTTAATGCTGGATCCTCCGATGTCTGCTTCCAGCTAGAAATGCTGAGGTGGGCATCGCACCTTATTTGTATTAGTAGGTACACCCTTGATTTGGGTCCATGAAAGTGTGTATTGCGTACGCTGGAAGCTCGCGTGTATATTAATGGCGTTTAGCTAAACCGCTTGGGTATGGCACGTTGCTATATACTACCCGAAGATATCCCAAGCTCTAAAGCGTATTGGTGTATCTTAGTTGTAGCGTTGGATGTTACAAAGTCAACGCAGGACCAACAAGCCGACAAGCGAGTCCGTGAAGGCGTCACCACTCATCTATTTCGACGTTCGGCTCATAAGGAGCTCCCGATCGTGTGTGCCAACGCGACTCGTCATCCGCAGAGCATACAGGACGTGCACACGTGTCCCGAACGCGAAGCAATCTTGCACGGGTACCACTGAGCACGGAGGTCAACGAGCCATCTCGTCAGAGGCTGGTTCAGGACCTCCATCCGCGAGTAATTGGCACCCATTTGCGCAAACACAGCTATCCTGATCTCACTCCTCTTCGTGAGATTGACTTGAACACGACGAGCTGTCCAAGTTAGCAAACACGGATCCTCTGACCACCTGGACCCACGGCCACCTCATAGCCTAGCCATAGCTGATGTAAGCTCACACGAGCCATTTCGATGGCGCGGTACACCTAAGCGGCCGACGGGATGATAGTATAAAGAAACGGGCGAAGGCTGCCAGCGCTGTGGTGGCAGCATTCACTTAGCTCTTGAGGTAGTGCCCTCATGGTTTGTCGACGTCGCAGAGTGTAATCGCTTTTCAGGACGTTGTTAACGTCTCGACCGGGTTTTTAGTGGTTGCAGAGCCACGTGCGGCTACGAATGCTTGCCAGTTGCATACTCGCCCGAACAGCCACTGGTCTGTCATGTACATACCAAACTAGTATAGTGCTGGTTGCGCCAACTAGTACTACAAAACTCGGTCCCGCATCGCCACATATTCGTACTCACAACTTCCAAAGTGCAAGCTGTAATTGGCACCCACTAAGCTATCGCGTACGTCCAAGGAAAATTCTCTCAAATCTTTCTGGGCGTTTTTTCATAACGTGGCAGAAACGCATGAGAAAAGTGTATCGTGTGTGACCACCATAAACCGTGCGAAGTGCGTTGTTTTGCGCTTTGTCAGCGTCTCCTATAGTCAATTGCACAGATAGATGCTGTCCCGTGATCCACGTAAACAGTCGACTCAGCGCACGCAGCGCAGCTTCGTCCACCTCTTAAGATAAAGAGCGCTCCCGTGAGTTTCACGTGATTGATCTGACATGCCGACAGCCACAACAGGGTAGCGTATTCAACTTGTACGTTGCATCAACAGGCACGTTGCAATTCCGTGACGGCGAGTTGCAACACCATCGCCTTGGTCGACAGCCCCATCCAAAACGGCTTCGCATCCCATCCGTCGCCAACTACGGGGTGTCCATACATATCCATAGCCAACATGAACGTGAAAGGCTGCGTCATGGGCTCGGTTTTGTCGAACGCTCGGTCTCCTACCCAGCTTCTAATGTCGTCAGCTTGGTGCGCGCGTAGTGGTTCACATAGTTTTGAACTGTACCTAGACAAGGCAAAGCGTCCAGCTCGAGCCCAAACTCCCGGGAGAGTGCGTGGCGGATGCGCATGGACTTTAGGCGCTTCTGCGTTACCTCGCAGCCGAATGTCTTTTAGCGCTGAAATAGTTTAAGACGCTTAAGTGAAGAGGCCTGGATGAAGTGCTCGCTATGCTCGTATAGAGAAGCTCGTCCAGTCTTCAGGCAAACCAGTAACTTGCCTCTCCAGGAGCATGGACGAGTAGCCGACACGCAGGACTCAGACAGCACTTGAAGAGTCGGTAGCGCATTTGATGTAGCTTGTCGTAGGTGCACATGGTACACGGGGTCAGTCTTGTGCACGTGGTGCGACTTCAGTCCTGCCAGCGCAGTGTCAGCTTCTTCTCCAGTCAGGTCGGCCCCTACCTTTCTCTGGGGCACGTTCGGAGGCATCTACCCAAGTTGGGGTGCCGGGGCCGTACTCCTTTCAAATTTATGGCGTGGTGCACTCCGCCCTCAACTTAAGACGTAGATCACGCTCAGTCAGTCTCTGAGCTGGTCTGTTTGCGCGAATGACGATACGCGCCACCCTTTTCATACACATGTACAAAGCACAACCGATGTATACATACAGAAGCAGAATATTCGACCGGACGTGGGCTGCAAGAAGAACGCCGCAGAGGAGGTGGGCTCTTTGCACAGAATTGGCGGACCCGACGAGGTGCAAACGAACAATTGTACGAAGTCGAAAGTTTACGCGAAGCGTTGGGTTTACATCAGAGTTTTATATCTCATTTAATGGGTGTGAAATCGAGAGTTCACCGCGAGCCAGGTACCTGCCCGACTGAAAATGGAGTTTGTGCGGGAGCCAATCAATTTCGTGTGGGTCTATCAGTCTACCAGAGGGAGGCGCCGTCCACACCGACTGCAGCCAACTTGTATAAGCCCGAGGATCCTACCTTAAGGTGGCTTACTATAGGACCCACATCTAATAAATACATTTTCCGAATTTAGCAACTACTGTCACACTAGTATTTTTGTGCCGATCTGGGAGTACACCGATCACGCTAATTAGTCGTGCTTCGCAAATAGTCATGCTTCTGTATATTTTTTTCGGAACACGCTGCACAACTATTTTTTAAGAAGCTGAAAATCGCTTAAAAACTGCGGATTTGGGCAAATCTAATTGAGCTGAAGCCAATCATGGTCTTAGCTTTCTGAAATAGCAAATATTACGGATACAAGAACTGTTCAAATGTTCGACTTTTAATTCCAGAAATCGTAAACCGTTATTAGTAATGGCCCTACTAATTAGCATGATCGGTTTACTTGTCTACTAGATCATGGTAAATCCTCGTGTCAGGACCATACGTACCAAACAATGCAAATATCCCATCATTTTTTGGGGATGTTATGAAACAAGTGTCTGCATCGGTAACATCACGGTGAAAAATGTCAGGATCCCGGCGGAGACGCCAAAATGAGTCATCTAACCGATGTTGGAAGCTTTGAGCGTGGAGCTGTCGGAGGTTGAGACGCAGCATTGAGCAAAATGCAAAGTGCCATTGTCGCCGATTCGGTTGAGCGGCTCAACACCTATTTATTTAACTCATAGGTTGAAGTAATGCTCGGAAAATACCGCATCATATTGAATTGACTTGCATCGAGAGAACGTAATAGCTAGGGCAATAAACACTCAAGCAATAGTTATTCATTGTCAAATACAAAATGTATTGCCAGATTTCATGCCAGTGTGCTCTCACGCGCACCGAGGCATTACGCTGGCTGGTAGGTGGCGCTCACCGTGGCCAAATCCCAGTAGCTGCGGTTCGTTCGCAAGAACATCAGCATCTCAATGTTGACGGGCAGCAGCGACGCTCTCAGCGGCGTCAACGTCACCTTAGCCTGGGAGAATAGGCGCTCGACACGGTTACTCCTCGGAGGGAGCTTCATAAGAAGCTCCGAGTATACCGCCGATGTCGGGGATGCAGCCGCAGTCTTCTTGACACGCAAAATGGCCGTGGCGGAGTCCTCTTCCTTCTTTCGCTTCTCGACATCGCCCTCAGCCGCTCCCTCTCTCCCCTTGCGCTTCGACCTCGTGACCCACGTCGCATTTTCAAACTTTTCAATGGTTGCGCGCTCATTCGCCGAAAGGCGCGTGTCTGCATTAATAACCTAGTATCAAAGAGCATTATACATTAGTACTCGTCCTATCAAAAGTAAATATCAAAGTACTAACCTTCACAGCTGCCGATTCGTACACTGGGAAGTGCATGATTGCCGCGTTGCCATGAGTTTCGCTTCAGTGAGGGGTAACGCTGCACCACAGAGTCGAACAGAGAGTCCTTACATCCGCGAGCGACAAATCTTGAGCTTGGAGCTTGACCGTGACGTTGTTGAAGATCTTGAGGTCCTCGAGAAGAGCTTCAATGCGTCGATGCATGGTTGCCTTCGGAACAAGATCAAACACAGCGTACACCTTCTTGATCTCGTCGTGGATGCGTACGTACTGAGTTAGCATGTCGAAGACAGAGCTCCAACGCGTCACGTTGGGCCAGAGGGGAGCCCGATACGTGTGCTCGCGATGAGCGGCGCGGTTGTTGACCATGCAAAGCGCCAGCATCAGCGCGCTCACTGCGTCCACTGTCGCTTGGTGCCCTTGGAGAAACGCGTGTACAGCCAGTTTAAATCTGTGTGATGCACAACCAATCAGAGGAACTTGCAACGTGTCGAAGCGCGCCTGGTTGGTAGCACAATTATCACCCATCAGAAACGCCAAGGACGTTTCTCATAGGTGATAAAGTGCCATGATCTTCGTCATGTACGCGCAATGGGCGGGGGCCGTCTGGCCGCCTTCCTTCATTGGCGCAATCGCCAAAAGCGGCTGCTTGAGCTCGTCGTCGCTCCAGTAGATTGTAAACAAAGCGACGAAGTGCTCGAAGTGGCAGGTGAGCCCAAAAGGACCCAAAATTTCAGCGCTGATCTTCCGCTCAACCGCCGCCACGGTCGCAGCGAGGTAGACCTTGAGGGGTTTCGAGTAGATAGGCTTCAGTTTGAACATGGACCTTGTTAGCGGGTTGTCGACCTCACAAAGCGGCATGTTGCGGTCGACAACTCACTCCACCCAGCGGTACATGTTGGCAGCATCTATGAAGCTTGAAATCGAGCACATAATCCGGATGCTTATCGTTCAAATGGCTCATCAGATTGGTGTAGCTACTTGATGAGGGCTGCTTGCGCCGCGATCCGCAATAGATACACTCGTAGTAGTGGTCGGAGTCCGCAGCGAAGAAGAAGCAGCACAAGTCGCGGTTTGCGAAGATAGAGATCATGCTTCAGTTGGGTTAGTTGGGCTCAAGTAAGTTTTGAAATGAGCTAGTGAGCAAGACAGTTTTTAGGGCTATGCCTCCACACACACGCATGAGCTCAATCTCAGCCACCATCTCCTGAATCTACACCGGTTCAGCAAGACCGGGCCTGTTACACTTATTCCCTCAAATGACAATAATACTACAGTATCATATCAATCCGTAACTAATAATTTAATATGATACGTAACATTATTGTGCTTTGCAGCAATTTTGCCGACGATTTTATAGCTCTATTATGGAAAGCAGTTGCAGTAAATATGTGTTGCAAAAAATCCATGGTGGATAATCCGAGGGCTAAATAGTCCAGATTTAGGGAGCCCCTTTACTTTATTAATAGCCGACCTCTCCGCCCCCGCGTCAGTTGTGCGCTTGCGCAGAAATAACGCTAAGTCTCTGTACGCACCAAGACACTGTACGCGCCTGCAAGGAGAAGAATCCCGTGAAGCCGCGCACGACTGCACTTTGACGATGCTCATTCAGGCCAGCACGCGCGGCAGGTACAGACAGATAGACCCATGTATGCACCCAACTCGCATCCGATCGTCTCACCGGTGGTTGATCTATGACCTTTGTACAGAGAACAGCAAGTCCGCTAAGGCTAAGCACGCGCCGCCGTCCAACGTGCGCGACACGAACGCGGCCGAATCCAAGGAGCCTCCTGCACCGATCGCGCAACAAGTCGTGGAAGTGTGGCGCTCGCAACGAGCGGTGAGGCTTCCACGTGCGTGGTGAGACGACACCTCTCGTATCGAGGTATGGCTTCGTTAGCTATTGGGTGTTGATTGTCAGTGTTTGTTTGCAAATAGGTGGGTGTTTGTGAACGAGTGTGAAGGTGCTGTCGGCGCGTTGCAGAGGAGTAAGTACGTACACCTTCGCGCCTTCGTGTCATAGTTAGCTAACCTTTGTGTTCTATTGCTAATCTCTGCGTTCTACTGCGCAAACGTTTAGCCCGAGAACGACAGATAGTCGAGTAAACCCAATTGATTGGTTTATCACAGTGTTTTGTGGGAGAAGGTAGGCGTCTGCGGCAATGCGTACTATTGAGTGTATTGACTAATTCGGAGTTCAATGTTCAACAATATCTAGAGCTAGGGTGAAGCTGAGTTCGGTGACATATTTGGCTACACGTTTGGGAGCACTGCTGAGTAAGGTTGTGAACAATTATTGATGTAATACCAGCGGAACTCGTTTATTAAATTGTATAGACTAAGAGCTTGGTTTGTTGATCTGACTTGCAGAGCAATGGTCGACACGCCTGGTGAAGCCGCGACAGAAAATACAAGAGAGCTTCTCTCGACCAATACATTACGTGGCTTGCTCACTGTTCGTTTTGGCCTCCGGAGCTCTGCACCTCGCAATAGAAAGCAATGTGCCGTGGCTTTTATTCCAATCGAAGGCTTCGAAGTGTTCAAGGCCAAGGTGATGCAGCAGTTAAGTAGCGTCGAGAAGTGGCGTGATGCTAAGATCACAGAAAGCGGAGCGATATTTTTCAAGCAAACAAATTCCGCCAGACAAGTTGATTACCAAACTTTAACCACACAGAATTTCTGGGACCTGCTTCAATCCCGTTGGACGTGTGTAGTTGACTCAGAAAAGGACAAGTTAGCATTGGAGGCATCTGTACAGTGTCGTCCAATGGTGGAGGTATTTGACTTCGAGTTTTTCGTCTATCTAGAGCCCCCTAAGAAACAAAAGCCTACGATGTATAGAGCAACAGCATCTCGGATGGCTCGCCGTGGAGGCTGTTGTTGCAATGCAAGAACAACAGGGAGTCGAACTCGGACCGATCACTGCGCATCACGTTGCCGTCCACCACGCCCGCCAACCCGACGATACACCGCATACTGTTCCTAGCGACAATACTACGAGACAAGCACAAGCATTAGACGCCGAAATGGCCCGGCTTAGTGAACAACAACGACGGGATGTTGTAGATGACGACTATGGAGAGATTGAAGTGCAATTGTTCGGCACCTGGGTAAAGGTACCAGTTCGCATTTCATCAATTCAAGCAGCTCTTCGACTACCTGACCACAATATATTTTCGAGGGGAATTTTCCACGGCTACACACCGCAGCTTCCCGAACCAAGCGGAGACGACGTGCTAGATTCTGACCATATTCAGCCTGGAGCACGGCCGAGTACATGAAGTGAGAACATCATTTTAACGAGAAGAAGGAACACAAAACTTGAATACATTGAATTTTAATTGGCATCTTCTTCGTCATCTTCCTCGTACGTCTGAACTGTAAACTTTTCACTACGGAGTGACCCGTTTACATAGCCGCAATGTGCATATAAGTTTAGCACACCAGGAGCTTGATCTTCTTGTTGTGATAGTTTGGAGCAGCACGACCGCATTTCAACCTCCAATACTCGGTCCGGATAGAGAGGAAACACGAGGTTCGCGTGCTTTTGTATCCATTTCTTCAATAGCCCGAAACACACCTCAATAGGATTAAGATGTGGCGAATACGGTGGGAGAAAAAGCAGTCTTGCACCAGTTTGATGAATAGCCTGTACCAAAAAACAGGAATATTTATTATAATAGCAACAGCCACATACGTTAGCATTAGAACATTGATTTGGAATGATAACATTCGTAAATATTCATACCTCTTCCAGCTCCTTGTACATGTGGATCTTCGCGTTGTCTAAGATGACGACAGACCGCGGAAGTGGCCACGGGTTGAGAAGAGGAATAATCTTGGACACGAATGCTCGATGGAACGAGTATCTGGTAAATGTCCCAGGCGTTGTAGCCCAAGCAACAAATCTGTGATGGTCAAGAGCGGCAAGTATTGAACACCTCTCTCCTCTTGCAAAAGGCAAACGCACGACGGCTTTACGGTTTCGCCTTGACCATGCATATCGGCGATATGCATGCCTGCCGTCCTTAGACGACTCGTCGATGAATAGAAGCTGTTCTGGGTAGGAGTAGATTGCTTGAAGTTTGGCCTTGTATTCATCAACCTCTCGCGGGACGCACTCTCGAGCCGCTTTGGTAAGAACCTTTCGGCTCATATTCATGTCGAAGTTGAGAGCACTGCATATTGTGCTAGTGGAAACATTGCCTAGCTCCGGGAATGTATCGCTCAGAAAAGACTTAAGCTCTTCTAGGTAAAATGTTGGGTTCTCTTTCACGTATTGCTTAACGCGGGAGACCACCTCTAAAGGCCAGCGGGAGGTTTTGACGCGCTCCTTCTTCTCCTCAACAACACCAGTTGGCAAGAAGAGACTGTACCAGCGCAGAAGCGTGCGCACTTTAGGCCCAAATATGTAGCTAACGTACCCAACACTGATGCCGTAGACATGCATAAGAAAGATGGCGTGCCAGCGAAAGTCGTTGGCGTACGTCATGACAGCCTGTCGTTTTCGAAGTGAAATGGCGAGTGGGGGTGGGTAAGACGCTGTCTCTATAGACGGGAGAGGAATTTGCTAAAAGTACCAGAATTGCACATTTAAAAGTGCAATTCTGGCGGCAATGCATTAATCCGACGCTTAATTTCAAGTAGCGTAGTTTTATGCACCCGATTTAGATATAATTCCAGTAGGGCACTGTATATATCCAGCAGATTGGAGCTTGTATTGCCAAAACGTTTGCAAAGCACAATACTATTTATGTTTAATTCTCTGAAATTTATTTCGGAGCTAAGGAGGGGTCCGAGTGGACGTCATATTTTAAAAACTCTAAGACAATTTATGGGAGATAGGTGATATACGTTTTTACAGGTTCAGTGGAAAACCCATCTAAGTACTCTACAGTTGCTTTCATGAATCATAATACCCTCTGAATATGATAAATTACTGGGATGTTGCTTGTAACCAGGGGTCCGACAATACAGTATTCTATTGTACTGCAGGTGCATGCCGAGCGTAGTAATAACGGCAATACGAAGCACAACAATAATAATAACTGGGCCAATATCAGTATATTGCTGCTGCATGTTACTCGTCCTCAGGTAAACGTCACCTATTCGGTGGTGAGAAGAGAAGTCGCGTTCCACAAGTCGCGATTCACGCGCAGGAACGCCAACATTTCGAAGTAAGCGGGCAGCATACAAGACCACTGGGGTTTAAGAATAAACTTACACTGCGAAAAGAGTCGCTCGACCGTGTTCGAGGTCGGTGGCACGACCTTCGCCAGGTCATTGTAGGTAGCCGACGCAGCGCCAGATGCTCTCGCCTTCTTTCCTCCTTGGAGAATCTCATTGGCGTAGTCGCTCGACGACCTCTCCTTCCACTTGCCGCTGCTTGCAGGAGGGTCGACCACGAATCGCTGCACCGACCGGGCTTCAGCCGCAGTTAACTTGACCTTGTTCTCGATCTTGACCAGGGCCGCCTCGAACACAGGAGAGTGCACGATTTTTGCGCTTGGGCGCAAATGGCTTGCCATATCCGGATCGTCGTCCGCCACCTGGTCAAACAGCACGCGCATATCCGCAATGCTAATGCTCTTGCCCTGCAGTCTCTTGCAGACGCTATCCAGTTTCTTCAGCTCCTCGAGAAGCTCGAGTAATTTTTTGTGAGTTGCACCCGTGGGAATAAACTCTTCAACAGCATTAACCTGTCGAATTGAATCCCGGATTTTTTGTAGCGGCGCACCATCTCGAATGTCGATGACCACCGTGTCACATTCCGTTTGACAGGTTTTAGGTCAGTGTACTTCGCCAACTCCGCTGCGTTGTTGACGTGCCGAAGCTGCACCATGAGACTGTTGACGGCAGCAAGCTCGGACTCATAAGCAGCCAGATATCGGTTCACTGCGAGGTTGTAGCGGTGACTCGCGCACCCGACCAAGGGCAACTCCATTAGCGTAGCGATTCGGTGGTTGGTAGCGCAATTATCACCAACCAGAAATACCACCATTGAGACGTTCTTGTTGTACAGAGACAGTACACGCTTGAACATGGCGATGTGGACTTCCGCATCTTGGCTACCGTCCACCAAAGGCGACAGCGACAGCAGTCGCTCACGGCGCTTGCCGTTTACGAAGGTCACGCCGTAGATACCCACGTAGTGCACGGTACCATGGGTCCACCCGTCCCACATGACACCGAAAATGTCGCCCAGCTCCTTTTCAATCACGTCACCGACGTTCACCGCGCACGTTTGCATGTCCAACTTCGACGTCTTGGACGATACAGGCTTCCAGCTTGCCATGGACCTTGTGAGGGGGTCGTCTTCCTCCGAGATCGGCATGTTGCGCTCCACCACCCACTGCAGCCACTGGTAGCGATGCTGGGTCGCCTCAGAGACGAACCCAAAGCTCGAGAGGGGCGCATCCGTAGCCACCGACGCCCAGTAGGTCTCCTCGAAGTCACGGTGCGTGGAGGTGAGGTGGGACAGCAGGTTGCTGTACCTGAAGCCGACTTGCTGCTTGCGAGAGGTGCCGCAAAGCTGGCAGCGATAGTCACCTTGGCCCTTGTCCTCGTAGAAAAAAGCGCAGATCTCACGGATGGGGCCATCTTGTCGAATTGGAAAATGAAGAGAAGCTTGTAAGACTGCTGGGCAAGCGGCAAGGCGTCTGTGACGTCTTGGTTGTCTGCCAGTCGTTCTAGCGACTGGCCGAGGTCAGTCGAGTCACAAAATCGCTCTAAACCGGTATTGTACTGGTATTATTGGTACAATATCATATTTTATTGACTTTGTGAAGACCCAATAATAAATAATTGTACCACAACAATACAGTAATTACTAAACTGCTATTATTTTTCCGAGCACTGCTTGTAACGTCCACTTTGTCTCGTTACGAGTTTTGGAGGTTGCGCGAAGGGATATTTCGTATTTTGAGTCCACAGGAAATCTTCCGATCTGGAGCACTCCTTAAATACGTACGAAGTTGCCCACACGTGTAGGCTACACGGTGTAGCCATATCAAACACATAGACTAATTTATATATTAGTTAGTTTTACTAAGATATCAAGTACATGTACTGATAAGGTATGCTGCTACTTCGTTCACATGGTCCGTCCCTCCACCAAAGTGCATTTAGAGCTGGTTTGGGACTATACTTTCATTTGAAATACAGGTGACTGGCACGATGCAGATGGTGCGGCTGCGAAGCAAGCGCGCCAGATGCTCATCTTGGTCAATGGTATGTGAACACGAATCACATCTTAGCAATGTGGTAAATTGAGCTTTATTACCGGAATCGTCAAACGAATACTCGGACGCGTTGAAGCCGTACGATATGACCACAAAGATGAAAGTAACCGTTTTAAAAAGACGTTTTAATGGTAGAGAGAAAATGTAGTATCATGGACAACAAACAAACAAAAATTCTAAATTTCAGAGCTTATTTGTCCGAAGCGCGACTTTGTATTTTTTTTCGGGCACTGGGTTGAAGCTAAAAATGTCGATAGGTAAAAATTGCATCAATTTAATATTGCAATACCTCAGGTCTTTAATATATACCAAAATTTGTACCAACATTCGTAGAGTTGCTCCTACTTCTTGGATTCTGAAGATACAGTAATTAAATTTTACACGCGCATTATGTTAACGGCTGACTAGATTTATATCGTTTAAAATTTGAATTAACGCAATGTATATTTCACGATTTAAATGGTTTGAACACGGTTTGTCAAGCTAAATATCATAATAGATCATGGAATATATAATTGTATTTTCCTAGAATGGTTACGATGAAGTCTTGTGTATCTAGAGTGCGTTTTTCGCTCTTTTGAGTTTGTGCTCCGGCTTTTTATCCGTCTTCAATCCACATTACTTATCAGATCAGGGGCTGGATCCAGCTGCCGCGGGTTGATACCACCGTCTCGCTGGAAAGCCACAGTAGTCGGTCATGAAATAAGCATCGCCGTGTAAGTATTGCCAAAATGTTCGATCGACATTCGCTTTGAGTCATACAATTCCTCAATTATCTCACCGTATCGGGTTGCCGCACAAATCGCATGAACGCAGGAAAACATTTCGTCTTGCCAGTTGACGCAAGTAGGCTCTGCAGCAGGCAGATCATCAATTCGATCAGGGTGGATGTAACCTGGAATCGCAACCGGACCTTTGAACAACACGCTGTATGCACCTTCCAGGAGCTGTGTAAACTTTCTCACTGTACTTCCTCAGGGCGGGAATTATTCTAAGTATGTACTATCGACAGGACCCATGACTCCTGAATGGAATTGTTGTAAAATATCATATTATGTAGGTACAATGTACAACAATAAGGAAAGCTCTCTGTATATTCGATCATACCACCTTCATGGAGAATGGCGACAGCGTAGCGAAATGCCTCTAAAATGAGGGGAGCTTTCCTAGACGGCGCAACGTGTCCTTGTCGATGTGAGGAAGCTTGTACTCGTTCCAATCACCGGCGCGCATTGTACAGTCGAAAACCTTCTGCAACGTGAGAAAAATGTTGTCCAGCTTATCATATTCGAGTGCGTCGTACGATTTCCTTACCTTATGAATGAGCTGGGCGATGTCATAGCAGTCCTCTCGATACTGGAGAGCTTGTATCGACGAGAAGTATCCCAAATCAAGAGTATTATAATCTGGCGAGTTTGCTGGCTGAAATTCGAGATGAATGTTCCATCCGTCAGCACGCCTAGCGGCGAGGATGTATGTATCGTTGGGCCTGTAGCGTTATCTTGTGAGGTGTAGCATTATCTTGTTGGATGATTGGCATACCTTTTTCACAAATTGGCCACTTAACCTTGATTGCTGGTATAGCATGTTCAAGCAGGTTGCACTTGTAGACTTTACCGTTGACAGAATCCAAGTGATCGTTCCTGCCCGTCGGTTTTTGCTGGTGCGCTGCGCTTATGTTTGCTTCGTAAAATCCCAAATGCCAATTTTCCCGTCATATAAAACCTGCCCATTTGCATCATATAATATATTATGCACACAATAACAGCATTAAAGGTCATAGAGTGAGCAAAATCGACAATTTGTGCAGATTCCGCTTATCTTGGTCTAGCTACTGCAGCCAGTCGCATTGAAGCGACCGCTTGCCTTGCTTGCACCGCAAGAAACTGGAGCGGTGGCGGTATGCCACATTGGCAAGGAGGTGGAGCGTAGCTCCAGTTCCATGAACGACCACGAGGTGAAGTACCTCGGCGTTGCCGTTTCCCGGGCCATGGCCCATGCGCGTGCGCGCCCTCCAAGGTTGAACGGCGCAAAAGCTACCTGAGCTCGCGCGTCGTAGATCTGACCAGCGCTTAGCGCGATCTCGATCTCGCGAACCCAGAACACAAGACTATCTGAGCCCTGGCCATCAAACGTCGGTACCGAAATCTTGACGGGCATCGTCGTGGGTGGGCGTGCAGCGAATGAGGCCGTGTTCGTGGCTGACGCCTGTGCCTCAGCTCGCATCGTCGCACGAGCGGCTTCCTGCGCAGCAGCGCTCACGTGAGCAATTAGCGACGACTCGTACTTGTCGAAGCGTTCCACGCGCGCCCTTTGCTGCTCACCAGGAAGGTTGGGAAATCCTGCGAAGGCTGCCTCGCCCAGGAGGCTGGCCATCTTCTCCAGCGTAGCCCAGTGGGCCTCGGAGAGGTGAGGAAAGTCCTGCCGCGCCGGCAGCCGACTCCCTGAGTCTTCCATACTCAAAGAGACCCTAATTGTAGAGATCCGCGTCGGTCGCGGGATTGACTACAAGTGCTACCAGGTGTGACGGGGGTCACACGCACAATAGCTGAGAGGAAGCGTAACTCGCTAACCACATCAGACGCCTGGCGTCTCTGTTGTTCCTTATGCAAAAGGCCCTGCCATATCGGTCTGCTTTAGTAACGAGTACTTAAGGGGGCTTGCACACTTGTACGTTACAGTTAAACTGTCTTGTATTAATAACACTCATAAAGTTCTATCTACTGCTTTCTATCTGCATACTGAATCTCTGTCTATATGGCTATCTTCCTAGGCGGTTGGATATCGTGAACCGTCGTCCTTTAAGTACGACCGACCCCTAACTTAACATATTACTTGGGAAAGGTCTGTGAAAAATATTCTATCTAAGAGGCCCTGGTACACCGTACCTATCGTGGTGTATGACACTCAGTTGTTGTGGGCCACACCGGCCGGTGTGGTCCACACCAGAGAACATCCATTTTCCTTGAAAAGGACACTGGCCAACCCTGGCCCCGTTACATTGTATTGTGTCTGATCAAATGGCCAATCGGACTGCAAAACGTAGGTCCTAAGCAGGAGGGTTACGGCTCGTGGTAGGATTTGCGATGCAGATGGCTGGGATTTACCTTTGTGTCTGACTGATGTCAAGGTCCTACGTTAGGGCTCACCTTTGGTCTAAAAGGTACCTTTATGCAATTAAGGCCGAATGGCCACTTTTCGCCGACCAATTTACTCCTACGAAAGAGCTGCTGCTCAGCCCATCTGACATATCGACTCTTGTAGCATAGGGCATGCTATCTTTAATGACCATCAGACTGTCTTTTAGTAGGTCTTACGTGGGACCGCTACTCCTACGTAGGGCCTTAAATCTGAGGGTAAAAGGGCCGAAAGGCACAATACGACGAGTACGGTGAGGCTTACAAAGCGATTTCGTCCATTTTATGCATGAATTGAGCCAATCAAAATGCAGATTCGAATACATGGGCTGTATATTTTCCGTATTACTAGGGCTTTGCGATGGCTGGGATAGGATTTTGTGAATTAGGACATTAGATAGACTACATGTAGCAATTATATACGTATCTGTTGGAGCCCAAACCTAGATAAAAACAACACAGTCAAGCTCGCGCATAATCTACCTCTCGAGTCGTTGGTAAATTGTAGACGGAGCTTTATTCACGGTTGTCGAAGCTGGCTTAGTCAAGTGTCTTCAATGTAGCCTAAAAACTTCTTTCAGTCAACTCAAATCTTCTCTCTTTGTGATTGCACATGTTTTTCTGGGTGGCAGGAGTATTCCTATTCTGGCGCTCAGGAACTTGCTTTCGTTGGCACTATACGCACACATACACACTTTCTCCCCTACAAAGCGTTTTTTTGTGCTTACCACGGGCATCTCCTGCGCCTGCTTCGCAGCTGCAGCATCTGCCCGGGAAAGAACGCAATACAGAGAGTAAGAAAGGTTGGATACACCGCCGGCAGGTCGGTCATGTCCTCGCCTCGCCACTTTGATATTTATTGCTAAGCTTCCTATCCCAGGACAATACATTAATATTAATACCAATCGTATGTCGAAAGACCTGTGCTTGACGGGGCAGCACTGTAACTTGTCCAAAACCGGGTATACTACGTATTAATCGCCGAAGTCTTTGCTCGCACCTGATCTGCAAGGTGTTTGTCGCTACAGATGCTTGCATGGGAAAGTACAAATACATTTGGTCATATAAAATTTTGTAGCCATCTGGTAATTTACTTTGAGCTGTGCTCTCTGGCTATTGTTGGCTGGCGTTGGCCGCCGCTTCGCCTCGCGCAGCAGTCAGTGTTGGACTGACAGCGTGAAGCAAATTGAGGGAGGGCCTAGCGTCCAAACAGGGTTGTCGCTGTTTGGTTAATTCTCCGTCTAACACCAATCGGTACGTTCCTCAAGATTATTGCTCTTCGCTATTGCTGTCAACGCACTTGCTGTTCTGTTGTGCTCCTGTAGGTCGCCGCCGGACCTACCACTGTAGGTCAACGGGAGAGCGCCCTGTGAAAGGGAGACGGGTGTTCGATTCCTCCCGGTGAACTATTTTCAGCTCCAAGCCGAAGCGTCGCTCCAAGGTCATTCACCAAGCGCCAAGCGTCGCACCTCGTAGGTCGAAGTCGCGGCTCAGTGAAAGGTCGCTGTATGCGCATGAAGCAATAAGACAGTGTGTGCGTGGCAGATCAGCTAGAATCAAGGCGATAACAGTGTAATGTATGCAAATGAGTTTCATGTTGATTGTTCTTATCCGTTAGCTATGTTTAGACAGTCACTTCGTCACACCCTTCTTCGATGTCTTTACCGGCATCGGCATAACCTCATGCGCGCACAGAAGCATGACCATCCAGCCTAGGTCGGGCACTGAGCAGGAAGAAGAGGGTGGCGCCACGGGTTCTTCTGGTTGCGTGCCTGCATCGATCCCCACATCCGCCTTGATCGTCGTCGTTGACAGCGCGGCTCAGTCATCCTTGATCCAGGTCACTAGCTTGGTGCGGGTTGGGGGCGACACCTTAAATGCCACTGCCGTGCCGGCGGCTCACCAGAAACTCCACCCATTGCTGGCGGAGACGTGACTTCAAAGGCTGGTTCCACGCGCCGTCTGCCGGCTGGCACAAGTAGATGTACCCCGGTGGGACCTTGAGGAGCTCGACATTAAGCAGGCGCGCAAAAATGAGGACGTCAGTCCGCCAATGCCCGGGAAAATCGTCTCAAAGCAGCAGCACGGGCTCATGCATGTTGGGCTTTCGTAAGAAGTGATAGCTGAGGAAAGCTACTGACAGCTCGCTGTTCCACCAAGCAGTTGCATTTCCGTATATATGCACTCCACGTTGAAGAGGCGCAAGCTCTGCCCAAAGCTGCCAGCCAAATCCATGACGCGTCGTCGTGCTCTATCTCGCAGTGTCGGCAATCTTAGAGGGCTTCGTCTTGAATATGAGGAAGGGTTCAAGCTTGTTTCCGTCGCTGTCACCGAGCAGCATGACCGTTACGCGCTTGTTGGTCTTGCCGGCACACTGTCTTGGCGCCTAGCGGCGAGACAGTTTGAGGAGGAACGTACTTGTAGTTAACACTTAAACATGTACCGTTAGAAAGTGAGCCATAATAAACAAAAGACTCTTGAAGCGTACCCGTTTGTCCAGCGTTGTACAACTTGGATATCTTGAGCTCTTTCGTCTTGTCGCGCACGATAACGCTGAACTCCGCAGCCTTGGTTGCACCATCGGCAGGTGTCGTCTGGCCAGCACGGGTACGACGACGGATGGTAAGCTGGTGTCGGCGCAGGTTGTGTCTGTGCCAGCTCCAAGTAGCTGAAAAAGCGCCGTGAGGAAGCTGATACCCGCGGTATACTTCTAGAGCCTGCAGCTTGAGCATGGGCACCGTCACAGGCACACCGTCTGCTCGCAACGAGTTAATCCATTCCACCATCCGTTCTTCAGTTGCCGGGGGAAGAGTAGCCCTCGTGCTACGGCTGCGGTCGCGGCAGTGCAGCCGGGAGCCGCTTGAGCACTTGGCCTCAATAGTAGCACGGTCGGCCTTCCATGCGTAGTACTGGCGCTTCTTGTTCGGCCGATTATCTCGGGGTGGAAGTGCGCGACAGTCTCTTCCATCGTTGCTGTGTAAAAAGACCTCGAGCTTATGTTGGTAGGAAGCAGCCATGCGCTTGTAGAGCTTGGGTCGCGCCCCCTTTCCTGCTGTACGTTTCCTCCCTGCATTTGCCATCTTCTCTGGGAATTCAAAAATGTCAAGGCAGAAAGCAATGGTTGATATACGGGTGAATTATGACATCGATTCGACCGCAAGTTATTTTGTTGGCTGTCCGCGAATGCGACTTATGATATCGATTACCATTAAGTAAATTACACTGTGCGCTATGATATCGATTCCTGCGACAGGAAATTATGGATGAGTATAGTCAAATCTCCGACCGTACTTAAGATTGACACATACAAAAGCTTAGTCAAGCCCGGTCGGAGCATAACACAATTACCCTAGCCCTTCCCGAAGTGTTATGCATAGAGTCTCCTAGTCATATTAGTGGCCCCGTTTGATGATTGGTCGGAACTTTGGGGACGGGTGTCACAGGCGAGCGCAGCGAGCCCCCCTGCCTGCGGTTTGACAGCCCGCGTGCGTAGCATGCGGCTGCAAACCCCGGACCTAGCAATGGTCTACCTACCAAGCGGAGGTGACGCGTGCGAGCCGCAGCGGGCTTAGGGTTCTGTCATCAGCGAGCGCAGCGAGCCGTTTTTATTGGGTTCGCGCGGAGCGCGTAGCAGGGTGATAGTTTAACAAATTTAGAGGTCATTTTGAAGCATTGGGAGGCTTTCGTTTGGGGGGAAACTGGAGGGAGCTTGCTCTCTTGGCCGGTGATTCACAACTGTGATCTTTCCCTCCAGCCGAGGATCAGCTAGGATGCTTGCGCATCACTAGCTTATTACCCTTTTGAATTAAAAACCAATTATCACAGGGTTTCAACTATCCTGATACAGATAGTTTTAGAGGCGACCCCCATCCGATCCGCACGTTCTGTGTGCAGGTCGGAGCGAGGTCGGAGGTCGGAGGTTTTGGGGTATGGAGTAATATCCACTCTGTTCCAACCGCTACTCTTTTTTGCAACTCCAAGCAGCGCAAATACAATCGATTTTTTCCAATCAATAGTGTATGTTCAACCAATTTTAGCCAATCATAAGGATATCTGGCATATAAGCTTTTTCATATCTGGTTGGAATTTTATCAGAATATGTTTAATGCCATGAAAATCGCCATATGAATACATATCCCAAAAATATCCTGTAGTGGTAGACCCAATTGGTCGGTACGAGTTTTTTTTTCATTCAGAGTGAGAAGAGCGGGCAAGGTGGCATGTCGATTGCATCACTAGCGCCTGCAAACAGCAAGAAGGCCAGGACGACGGCAATAAACTCGTTCGTGACGTTTCTGGCCGCAGAGAGCATGACACTTGACGCCGCTAACCAACTTATCGATGAGGATAAGACTGGTAAGGTATTGCGTGTAATTCTCGACAAGTATGTCTACTCGTTAGCCACATCGGCCGATAAGGTACGGGCGACAAATACGTGTCTAGCATACTATGGCGACGTCAAGAATTGGGGTTAAAACAGCCTTGCTGCAAGGAATATCTTTGTTCAAGGACCCAACCATTTTTTTAACCTGTCCTCTGCAAGCTCTGGTCATGGCGCTTGCTATGCAAAAGGCGCCAAGTCAGCGAATGTTTCCTCAGTTCATCACAAAAAAACACAGTTCCGATGATATTCACGACGTAGAAGAGTTGACGCTTATAGAACTCCTGGAAGTTGATGACGAGCAGCCTGCCATAGAGGAAACGCAACAATCTTCGTCAAAAAGAGCAGTTCCTGGTGCACAAGCATACGTGAACAGATTGTTGGTTAGACTTAAAGAGATAGCAGATTTACGAGGCATTCGCATGACGCCCGAACTTACCTCGCATTCGTTCCGACGTGGGGGTGCCATGCATGCTAACGACGGTACCTTGGTGGAGAACTGGGTCATTGAGCGTGGTGGCTGGCGGCTGGATCGCGTGAACAAGGCGTTTGGATATATGCTTGGTACGACTCAAGCTGACCAGAAGGTGTCCCGCGTCTTGAGCGGATGGAAGCCAAAAGACGGTGCGCGACTACCACCGCTAGCCGCCTTAGACCCGCCAGTACTTGCCCGCGCGCGCAAAAAGCAGCGGTTGCTTTTCTCTAACACCGTGGGGTTTGCCGATACAGCGCTCAATCTTGACGACGATGTTGCCGACGTTTTTACCACCACGCTTTTCATGCACTTCTCCGACATGCTGCGTCTCTGTGAAGCAAGTCCATTTATCACAAAGGTGCGAGAAACCTTGGCGGAGCTGAACATCGGTGAGTCGGAGCTGCTTGCGTGGATCGTGACGATTACACGGGCCTTCGTGACTCCTCCCGCAACAACTACATCCGCTGCTGATGATGTCGAGGAGAAACATCCGCCCACTCTAGTTGACCTCATCAAACGTCAGTCCGAGCAGATCGACGTCTTGATTCTGCAGAACAAACGGCTCGACGAAAGAATGTTAGCAGTTGAGTCGCAGCTACGTACACTTATCAAAACCCCAGCGGCCGTCTCAGCTTGCAGCGATATGTCGCTCACTGTCGCAGAGCGACCGTCTCCACTTGCAGCTAAGGGGACACGCTCAAAGAAGAAGGTGGCTCAGTCGTTGTCTGTAATCTGGTTCGAGTGGTTCCAGTTGAGCCTCGTGTGTATGCTTCTAAATCTGCGAAAAAGACAGCATTGTACGAGTACAGACACATTACAGGGTACCTGATGCTCTTCTTACCCATGGGCTTTGCGCTGGACACCTCATCACCAGCATACAAAAGCGAGGTACTGGAGCTTGGAGACAAGGCGCAGCAGAATGTACTTACCTTTTTGAAGTCGCATGGGTCCTCTGCGGTTGCGGCGGGCACGGCGTTAAAGGCTCTCCGGCAGATGTAGAAGCTTGGGAAGCTGGACAACCTAATCGCGCAGTTCCACGAGCGTGTTGACCGCGGTGATGTCGTCTATCCTACACCAACTGCTGCCTTGTCAGCATTCATTCGACTGAAGCCTGCTCAAAGTTGACCTGTAACAGCATTGCATCACATAACAGACTGGCAAAGCTCAGCGTTTAAGCGACCCTACAGCATAACATCATTCACTCGCAAATGGGCACCATCACTAAATGCATCGACAATAACATCATAATAAGTTGAACCTCTTCATATATTACTCGAACTGGATTGATACTATATTACAAACAAAAACTACGACACCAAGTTAGACGACATTAAAGCAGGCAAATAGAGAGCAACAATAGGTACCTTGTAGCTAGCGTCAACACTGGGATACAACGCAGCCATTGTACTCTTCATCGGGATCTTAGCCTCTTCGACATGGTGCGCGACGTATTGCCGATATCCCTGTTGTATCCATCTTCGACGGGCAGTCCTGAGCCTCTGCGCGTCCCCGCAGTAGACGCGACGCGCGTTGACACCATTCGCGGGGCTTACAACCAGCAATCCCATCACGTCAACCCTCACCCTCATCACGACGAGCGACACACTCCCTGACACGCACATCTTTCGTCGCCTCCAAACGCGCCACGCTCAAGGATGTACACTCGCCGCCCCTGCTCGCCGTAGGGCATCATCGGCCACGATGCTTGCAACCGCAGCCACGGGCAACGAAAGCCGTCGCGCCCTTGTCGTGGCCTCCGTCGTCTTCGCTAGCGTCTTTGTCTCCTTGCTCGCACCGCCGTCGTAGCGCTTCCCCCCTCCCCTCGTCCTGGCCGCCCCCGCCGCTGCTGTCCGGTTTCTTTGTGTCGTCGCCAGCCGTCGCAATCCGGCGAGTACCATTAATTTGGTACACCAAGTACCGGTACGGGTTGGACGCTGGTCAGAGGCATTGGAATTTTGACGGTATGGAGCATTATTCGCCAAAGGACTTATGACAAAAGCGCGAGATATTGTGGGTTCTACTCCAAATTGGTTGAATCAACCGCCCGCCAATTGACCTCCCTTTGTAATTGCATTAAATATGCTGTATGAGAGTTATTTCCATCGACATCCCTTTTAATTACATACACTATTCATTATGAGAGTTGGTTCCACAGTTGGACCCACAGTGTAGGTGCGGACGTATAAGCCAATGCATGATTTTGTCCAATCGGAATTGGTTTGTTGATGTTTTTGTCCAATCATATGTGTATAGGTCGGTTTGCTGGAGACTTCACCAATCGCCCTATCCAAACAAAGTCGCGCTTCGCACGAAGAAGCTCTGAAATTTAGTAACTGTATCAGATGGTGCGGCTGCGAAGCAGCCGCACCATCTGCGTCGTGCCAGTCACCTGTATTTCAAATGCAAGTATAGCCTCAAACCAGTTCTAAATGCACTTTGGTGGAGAGACACACCACGTGAACGAAGTACATGTAGCAGCATACCTTATCAGTACTTACTATCTTAGTCAAACTACACCAAATGTATAAATTAGTACATGCGTTTGATATGGCTACACGTGTAGGCAACTCGAACGTACATGTATTCAAGAAGTGCTCCTAAAATTCAGGCTTTCCGAATAATAGATTGTATTGTAAATATACGGAAATATTAGTACGGAATAATTTATTTTCACCCGGCCAGAAAAAGTGGAATAAGTTACGACCCCACCTTTTACAATGTATTTTTACAGATATAAAAAGTGATTTTTACTGGCTGTCGCGGCTTCTCCGCAGTGAGTATGACTTAGTGTGATATCGATCTCTACTTAGGTTTCTGAGCCTCATTTCGAATCAAGATGGCAACCAACAACCCCTTCACCACCCGTCAGGTCTGCAACTACTTCTACAAGGTCATCACTGATGCCCAAGATGAACCTACGCCCTACTTTCGCTGCCAGTGCTCTGTAGTGCGTAAACAAGCGCGTAAGACCGGCTACAGCAATCTTTTCGACCACGTTCTCAAGCGGCACCCCGACTTTGAGGTCACGATGATGGCCAGCGGCACCAACACGGCCAAGTTGGTCAGCATCATCGACCAGAAGTCGCAGACTGTGTTCTGCTGGATAGACTGGGTGACAACCTGCAACCTGCCGTTTTCATGGTGCGAAGACCCGTCTGTGTCGAAGTACACCAACTTGGAGCGCATTTCGACGGAAACGCTGCTGAAGTACGCCGGTTTGGTCGTACGTCAAGTCGAAATCGACATCGGTCTGGCTCTCCCCGTCAAATTCGGTATCATGTTTGATGGCTGGACGTTCCAATCCGAACATTACCTTGCGGTTTTCGCGGTTTTTCAGCACGACGGCAGAGCTGACAAGGTTCTCTTGACCTTCGCGCCTTTGATCGACGACGATGTTACCGCCCACACCTCGGCCAGCCACGTCAAGTTCCTGGAAGGGATTCTCCCTTTTTACAACCGTAAAATTGAGGATGTCATCTACCTCGTCGGCGACAATTGCGCCGTCAACACCAAGCTGGCCAATCTTCTGGCTGTTCCGCTTGTTGGTTGTGCGTCGCATCGACTGAACCTCGCCGTGCAGAAGTTCATGGCCAACCACGACTCGTTGTTGGATAAACTCCAGGACCTGATGCGTAAATTACGCAACCTCAACCACTCTGCGAAACTTCGGTAAGTTTACTGTGATTTTGTATATATTTTTTTGTAATTTTGTTTTTAACCCCCCCCCCCGCACTCACAGGTTGTATTTGACTACATGTTACGAAAAAGTACATCACATCGTTGTATGCATGTTGTGCACAGGTGTAGGTGAAATTATTTGCAAAAACCAACCGAAAATTGCAGAGACGGTCGTGCGGGAAGGCACGATTGATTCCAGAGATTTCAGACCGGACCGCCAAATTGATGGCTGCGAGCCTCCCCCATTCAGTTGAGAAAAGACCAAGCCAGCGCGACAAGGATTCCAGCGCGACGCAAGGCCTGACGCGAAGCAGAGGCGTTCCATGCCTGCCTAGCATGCAGAAGCACTGCCGAGTGGCAACGGCTTGCTGCAGGACACCGTGCGACCCCCCGAAGGACAAGAAGCAAGTACCGCGGTGGCGGCTGGCCGAGAGTTTCACGAACAGAGGAAGACCGAGGAACCACGTGCGGCAATGTGTGATGTAACGACTGTTTCCGGTCAATCAGCAAAGAAGACAAAGGTATTGGAGCGGCTTGCGTAAGACGTGTCGAAGGCAACGCCGCGCACCAAGAAGATGAAGGCGCCGGTGACGAGAGCATGTTCACGGCATCCGGGTACGTTGTGGTGTCATGGTGTATATACAACATCGACGGTGTAATGTGCTGTAGTCTAACCTGTGATGTATTGTAGTGATTCAATGCATTGTAATCAGCACCTACACGTACGAATTATCACGCTTCACCACGAGAACATTCACGTCCGCGAGAACCGACACTCAAGCCGCGAAACCGACACTCAAGCTGCGAGGTAGGGTGATGGACGAAGACATCGAGACTAATATCGATGCTGATGCCAAGGTTGAAGAAGGTGGCCAAGGTTCTGTAGGATCCGTAAGGCAATAAATCGGTGGATCTACATATCTAAAACCCGTTTCGGGTAAGTAATGCATATTCTCTACTTTCACTGACAATACAATACCATCATAAGGGTCGAGGCAGATCAACTTTGGAATATGCGGTTGAAACTTTGGAAAACATATTTGCAAGAGGACCTCTTGGCATTCCATGAAGGATTGATATCCTCGCGCAGCTTCACGCGGCAGTTCATGAAGGGGAAGGCCACAAGTAGGGCACCTAAGTATTTATGACATATTGTGCAGACACTGTCAACAATCTTCAGTACCTGTAGGGGAGGACGTTATAAAGATTTTTTTGCTAAGTCTGACATGTTGTATTATACTTTGTGTAAACTACTGCTTCTGTGGTATGTACAACATGATAGACTTGAGTATTTTACTGAACGAAATCGCACGCTAACGATCTATTTGAAAGACGAAGTGGTGGCAAGGGTGGTTTTCACATGGGGGTGAGGTCAATATGTTGCTACTAACTATATATATAGACGTGCCCCCTAACTTGTCACGAGCTGGACGGGGGGCGACCACCGCCTCATGTCTGGTGCGCTGCCCGCTTGGCAGCTGACACGAAGATGGCGGCAGCAATGGCAGGAACTTTACGAGAATGAGGAGGGGGAGCATGATGAGGTCGAGCAGGAAGTGGCCGAGCGGGGGAGGGGGGGTGAGAGGAGGAGGCTGAGCAGGAGAAGGCTGGTCAGGAGGAGGCTGGTCAGGAAGAGAAAGAAGTAGTGGTAGCGGCCGAGCCATCTACCGAGGAAATTGATGAGTAGGAAAGGGCATTTGGCGTAGCTGACGGTAGCGCAGCTAGGTCTATACACATTTTGTTTTGCAATCAATGATTGCTCTTTTCATAGTCCGGTACATGCGTTTGTGTTTTGCATCGCTCCCGATAAAAAGGACTAATCCAGATGTAGGATATACCTCTTGTTGACCGTGACTAGTCCCCCGTGGGTGGATTTGACAACATGGCTGTGCAAGGCAGTGCATCTACAATCAGCAACTTTCCCGCTGTTCAGAAAAATACATCGTACTTATAGGTGGCAATACAAAAATCAAATACGCATCTCTTTAACATGTAGTATACAGATTTAACAAGTAGTATATTGGTCGTAGATAGGACACGGAAAAACCGTGAGTGCGGGGGGGATAAAAGTGTGTTTTTTTCATTTTAGGAAAAGCACTTCCTTGAGACCTGTGCTGCGTCAGAGTACACGCTGGGACTCGACGTACAAGATGCTCAAGCGCTTTTTTACTATTGAAGACGTCGGACGACGAGCTTGCTGAGCTGAAGCCCACCCGCCATGAAAAAAACAAGCTAGTCGCGCTTCAGGACGACCTGCGCGAGTTCAAGTCGGCGTCTAAGAAGCTCCAGCGCGACGAAAATGTCACGCTGCTGGACGTGCGTGACATTTTCGACGCTCTAATTGAGCGCCACCCGTCGGTTGCCGAGTACCTGGGCGCGGAGGCGCCGATCGTGAAGAGCGCGGCGTTTGAAAACGCCTGCGTCCAAGTGCTTCTGGGGAAGGAGGCTGAGCTGTCTGCGGAGCAACGCGGCCTTTTGAAGGACTTTGCTGTGCCGATCTCCGGCCTCCGCGACAGCGTAGCCGAAGGCGACGACCGCGCCGGCTTTGCTGATCGCGCCTTGCGCGCGCGCAAGAAGCAGCGCGTTGTGGTCCAGGTCTAACGTGGTGTGCGTTTCATCCCGCCAACCTTGAATGCCGTCGAGCGGCTGTTGAGCAAGGCACGCCATGTCCTCTCGCTGCACCGCCACCGCATCCTCCCCATTCGTCTGGAGATGTTGTTGTTCCTCAAGGTGAACAAGCGCTTCTGGGGAGCTGCGACCGTCTCGAAGGTTGTCAACGCGAAAGTCGACAGGTTTGCACTAACTACAAATACAGGTTGCCATCTTGTACTTGAAATTGTTGCAATATACTGAATAATTCTTTTTTGCACTTCACGGCGATCCGCGGAATAACTTATTCTGCCAGTGCCCCAAAATGATACTGCAACGTCATTTTCGGAAGGTCTGCTCCTGATGGAGGGCGAACGGAAGAGCGGATGATCCCTTCGCGCAACCTACAAAACTCGTACCTAGACGAGGTGGACGTTACAAGCAACATCCCAGTAATTTATCATATTCAGAGGGTATTATGATTCATGAAAGTAACTGTAGAGTACTTACAGGGATTTCCCACGACACCTCTATGAACTAATATCACCTATCACCCATAAATTACCAGGTTATAGTATTATTGAAGAATAAGACGTCCACTCGGATCCCTCCTTGGCTCTGAAAAAAATTTCAGAGAATATAGCTGGAAATCACAATACGACTTCGACGATGCGGTATTGTGCGTTCTACTTAAAATTGCCGTGGGCGGTTCTTTGAATCAACCGCGCAGCAAATCACGCAAGCCTGTATAAATGCATAAGTCATTTGTTTACAAAGGCATTATGAGCGAAACACCGTTAAAACTATGTTCACCACACAACTGAAGCCACATCGACAGGGTACACTGTACCTGAAGCCACATCCAAATACGGTACATGGTACCCGATACAGCAATTCTAGCCAATAAGAGTGAAGCGTCGGTTTGATGGCGGTTCCGTCAATAGGCCAAAAACGGGACGGAATTCACAACAGTAATCGACAAGGTCCCAATCGGGGTTCCCAAAGAAGTGAGCCAATCATCGAAGAGATTCCAAATAACTTGACCAAAGTATAGGCAGGATTATCGGGTCCAAAACCTTAAAAAAAACTCGAGGTTTATTTTGGCCGGCTCTGCGGGCTCTCAGTTCCCGTTCTCCCTCCGAAGCGACGGCGTGCTCCGCGCGTGTCGCGCCGCGCTCCCCCTGCTGTGCCCCAGGGCCCCGCGCCATCCAGGACGACACGCCGCCCGCCTCCAGACGACGACACTTTGAGAGCAGCTCAATACCCGGCAGGGCGGGCGTGATGCTGCCAGTTTTGGCGTATGATACTGTTCAAGACCTTCACGCACGACACGCCCGAGATAGCGCGCGGGTTCGAGCTGTTGCTGTGGCTGCTGATGGTACGTTGGCGTCTTTATTTTGACACTGTGTGCGCTTATGCTAACGCGTTGTTTGTGTGCTCGATTGAATGTCAATGCCAAGTGCATTTGCACCTCGAGTTTGATTGTCTATTTTGTATGAATAGGAGTGTATTAAAGCTTAAATGGAAAGCGATTGGTTCTACGATTCCAAGTCTTTTTGCTTCCATTGGTGACTGTCTGGAGTGCAGCGATCGACGATTGACCCGCTTGCTTTGCGCATTATGAAGGTCGAGCAGAGTGCGTCGTATGCAGGGCGATGGTTGACCCGCAGCTTTCTCCAGCGCTTTCGCAGCGACCCCGCGGTTCGCGATCGCCCCTTTCCGTCGATGTTCCCAAGCACTGTATTGGCCTTCCCGTCCAAGTCCTCCGCGAGCGTCCACACAGCCTGCTTCCACAGTCGATAGGCGACACCCTCGGGATCCAGCGGAGCTAAAGGTACGTCTAGTTCCCGGCCTGCTGCGATGATCATGATGTTGATGCTTGCCTTGAGGTCCGCGCGAGCAAACTGTTGTTTCTTTTGCGTTGCGGTATGCCACAGCTCCAGCGTGTACCAGTTAAAGAAGCAACCAGCTAGCGAGTGCGCTTCGACAACGACATCGCGGCTTGACTGGGCTACTGGAGCAGTTGTCCCGCAGTTGCACAATGCCGGGCTAGCGTCGCTGCGCGGCATGGTCTCCTGTACGGCGACGAGCTTGAGTAGCGAGCGCTGCATCGCCACGATGGAGGTCAGTATCTGCGTAATGGCAGCAGCATGGACCGCCGTGTCGCCACCGCTGCGTTCCCCAAGCTGTGCGAAGTTCTCCGTCTCCCATGAAGTGCGGAGCTGACATCCCCAGGCGATGCACGTGTCGAGCGACAGCCGTGAGCCCAACGCCGCGTTTGTTGAGTCAAGCGCTTGATGGAAGCGATACAGGTAGTGCGACGTGAGACCGGTCGCCACTTGCTCTTGCTGAACAGCAGCGGCGACTTCGCCGAGGTGGATCAGGAGGGACGCCAGCGCATCATCCAAGACCGCGGCATCGACGTTGAGGCTGGTATCCGTGAAGCCGCTGATGTTCTTGAAGAGCTGTCCACGGAGCGTTAGCAGCTGGGTATACTCTAGACCAGGGAGGAGCTCCTTCAGCGTTGTGACGGTAGGCGTGGTGCAAGGCAGGTGAGGGTCCTTGTAGCCGGCCAAGATTTTTCCGACGCTCTGATCCACGCGCGTGGTGGTGCCAACGTACGCGAACGCCTTCGTCAACGAGTCGAGCAGCCAGGCACCGCGAGTTGAGATCCACTGGATTGCCAGTTGCGGCGACGCATTGGCATACGCTGCCGAGCCGCGACGCAAGGAGTGACTGCTGAGGCCTGCAGTCAGATTCGAAGGAAGCGGGGCTGAGGCAGCGGCCAATCGCTCGGAGATCGCCGTGATGATGTCGTTAATATACTTGGATACGTTTGGTCTTCCCCGCACGCGCTTGGTTGGTGGCTCGGCACTTGTATCAATCTTCTCCTCCAGGTTCCCCCAGTACAGAATAGCTTCCTATTGGCTGTAGGTCTTCTCCCCCGGCAAATCTGACGCAGCCGCATGCGGTACGAGCGGGAATACGTAGCTGGAAGGTTCTGAGGCACCAACGAACAGCATACCTAGGCCATGTAGCATACACTGTTTCCAGTGGGTCGCAGCCTTGTAAATCGAAATACCTTGAACTACAGAAGTCTTGACCCTGACAATATGCAGGAAGAGCTCCCCTGAAGTCGCCATAGAGAGCTGGTTCTTTCTAGCAAAGCAAGTGTCGATTGCTCGACCAAACGTATGCCACATTAGAGTTAGAACAGCAGCGTCATACAAGCTCTTATAACCTGACCCAACCCCTTTAATCGCGGTTTCCTGCACCAGGACTCGCAAGTCGCCGAGCGTGCATCCTGGAGCTTCTCCTGTTTGCACGCCGGCTAGCAAATTTCGCTCCTCAATGGCTGAACCCATTTTGTCTCGAATTTTCGCAATCCTCTTGCTGTCCGATAGGTGCTGAGGGTAGCGCTCACGTAGAAGGTTCACCACTTGGGACATATATCCCACAGCAGTAGCCTTAGCAAGACGGCTGGGTTGCCTGTCGAGTCGACAGTGTCGAGTCTACACTATCCATTGGCCCGGAATTATCCTTCTGGGCATGACCACGCTTTTGGAAGCTCATACACATGCAACAGTCCCCCAGCTCACGAACGCTGAAAAGAGGGGATACTGTACATGTACTAGGACAATGCTTGGGCTGGGATAGCAAACACCACAGGAAAAGCAAGTAAGGTGTTCCTTGTCGTTTTCAATGAGAATGTGTGTTCTATGCGTGTTGTTTCATGCCGAGAAACGTGAAATCTCAGCGATTTCGATGCAGGTTGTAGTTTCATGATAGCATAAGTTGTTGTGAAGTTACATCATTTCTCGCTTAAGTGGCCCGTAACTGGTCGACTTACCCTTATTGTAGGTTAACCCTTTCGCGGTCAAAGGGCGCATTTTGCCCTTATTGACGGTCTTTTCTAAAATGGGTGTGAAAACGGCAATCAAAACGGAGCATTTTGCGCCGTTTCATGTTTTGACCTACCTTGTTTTGTTTCCACCAATCATATTGCTTCATGATATCTCATCGCCAATCTGCCGACGAATTATCCTGGGAATTATTTTTGCTCAACCAAATTAACATGGTCTATGCGCACTGATCAGTGTTTCAGGCAACAGCGGTCCCGCAGCACTGTGGTAAATATGCTGATTTCAGTATAGTAATTGTGACCAAGACAGTTGATACTACCTTTGCTATGGAGCCGTGTCTCTGGGTCATGTTGGTTTTACTATGCTGTGTACGACACCCTACCTTATGGAATACTGAGTTAGAAACCCTTTCTCCCTCATAACGAAAAGATGGCGCGCGGTGAGAAGCGAGGACCGGAGAGAGAGAGCAGCACCAGCAAGCGCCGCCGCGCAGCTCCTCCTCCTCCTACTCACAACGCCACAGATGCGTGCATATTCCGGGAGGCATGGCGGTGGAGCTGACGTGGTTCGTGGGTGTGCTGTAGGCGTTGATCGAGGTGGCGTTGGCGCCTGTGGCGTCGGAGCTGACAAGGTGTGTGGTGGTACTGTAGGCGGTGATCGTGGTGGCGCTCGCTTTGGCGCAGGCGGCGTCGGAGATGACGAGGTTTGTGGTGTAGGCTACGCGGTGCTCGTTGTGGTGTTGGAGCTGACGAGGTTTGTGGTGGTGCTGTAGGCGGTGATCGTGGTGGCGCTCGCTTTGGCGCAGGCGGCGTCGGAGCTGACGAGGTTTGTGGTGGTGGTGTAGGCAGTGTTCGTGGTGGTGTTGGAGCTGACGAGGTTTGGGGTGGTGCTGTAGGCGGTGATCGTGGTGGCGCCGGCTTTGGCGCAGGCGGCGTCGGAGATGACGAGGTTTGTGGTGGTGGTGTAGGCAGTGATCGTGGTGGTGTTGGAGCTGACGAGGTTTGTGGTGGTGCTGTAGGCGGTGATCGTGGTGGCGCTCGCTTTGGCGCAGGCGGCGTCTGCGATGACGAGGTTTGTGGTGTAGGCTACGCGGTGCTCGTTGTGGTGTTGGAGCTGACGAGGTTTGTGGTGGTGCTGTAGGCGGTGATCGTGGTGGCGCTCGCTTTGGCGCAGGCGGCGTCGGAGCTGACGAGGTTTGTGGTGGTGGTGTAGGCAGTGTTCGTGGTGGTGTTGGAGCTGACGAGGTTTGGGGTGGTGCTGTAGGCGGTGATCGTGGTGGCGCCGGCTTTGGCGCAGGCGGCGTCGGAGATGACGAGGTTTGTGGTGGTGGTGTAGGCAGTGATCGTGGTGGTGTTGGAGCTGACGAGGTTTGTGGTGGTGCTGTAGGCGGTGATCGTGGTGGCGCCGGCTTTGGCGCAGGCGGCGTCGGAGCTGACGAGGTTCGTGGTGGTAGTGTAGGCGAGGCAGTGATCGTGGTGGTGTTGGAGCTGACGAGGTTTGTGGTGGTGCTGTAGGCGGTGATCGTGGTGGCGCCGGCTTTGGCGCAGGCGGCGTCGGAGCTGACGAGGTTTGTGGTGGTGGTGTAGGCAGTGTTCGTGGTGGTGTTGGAGCTGACGAGGTTTGGGGTGGTGCTGTAGGCGGTGATCGTGGTGGCGCCGGCTTTGGCGCAGGCGGCGTCGGAGATGACGAGGTTTGTGGTGGTGGTGTAGGCAGTGATCGTGGTGGTGTTGGAGCTGACGAGGTTTGTGGTGGTGCTGTAGGCGGTGATCGTGGTGGCGCCGGCTTTGGCGCAGGCGGCGTCGGAGCTGACGAGGTTCGTGGTGGTAGTGTAGGCTAGGCAGTGCTCGTTGTGGTGTTGGAGCTGACGAGGTTTGTGGTGGTGCTGTAGGCGGTGATCGTGGTGGCGCTCGCTTTGGCGCAGGCGGCGTCGGAGCTGACGAGGTTTGTGGTGGTGGTGTAGGCAGTGATCGTGGTGGTGTTGGAGCTGACGAGGTTTGTGGTGGTGCTGTAGGCGGTGATCGTGGTGGCGCTCGCTTTGGCGCAGGCGGCGTCGGAGCTGACGAGGTTTGTGGTGGTGCTGTAGGCGGTGCTCGTTGTGGCGTCGGCGCCTGTGGCGTCGGCGCCTGTGGCGTCGGAGCTGATGATGTTCGTGGTGGTGCTGTAGGCGGTGCTCGTTGAGGTCTTGGCGCCGGTGGCGTCGGAGGTGAAGTACTTCGTGGCGGTGCTGTAGGCGCTGCTCGAGGTGGCATCGGCGTTGGAGCCGACGGTGTTGGTGCTGGAGCCAAGGGTGGCTGTGGTCGTGGTCGCGGCCGTGGTGGTACTGGAGCTTCTCGTCGTGGTGGCGTCGGCGTTGGAGCCGATGGTGCTGGTGGAGACAAGGGGAAAGGTCGCGGTTGTGGTCGCGGTCGTGGAGGTGCAGGAGCCGCTGCTTGTGGTGGCGTCGGCGCTGGAGCCGATGGTGTTGTTGGTGGAGCCAAGGGTGGCCGAGGTCGCGGTTGTGGTCGCAGTCCTGTCATTGGTAGCGGTAAGACATTTGTATACAAAAAACAAGTAATATACCACATTTCAATTTTTGCGCCTGCGGCTACAGTCTGTGAGCCCACTGGTTTGTGCGTTGATTTATTATGCAATGAGGAACCGACTTCATCCCTAGCAGCTTCGTCGCCAGCTCCGTCTTCTGGCCACACTCTTGTTGGTGCAGCAACACCAGCAGCACCACCACCACTCGCGCCACCTCCGCCACGACGAGCAGCACGAACAGCAACAACAACACCAAAAACACCTCCAGCCACACCAGCAGCTTCGTCGCCAGCTCCGCCTTCTGGCCACGCCCGTGTTGGTGCAGCAGTACCAGCAGCAGCACCAACACCGGCGCCATGAGCAGCAGCAACAACAACACCTCCAGCCATATCAGTAGCTCTGTCGCCAGCTCCGCCTTCTGGCCACGCCCGTGTTGGTGCAGCAGTACCAGCAGCAGCACCAACACCGGCACCACCACCGGCGCCATGGGCAGTAACAACAACAACACCTCCAGCCATATCAGTAGCTCCGTCGCCAGCTCTGCCTTCTGGCCATGTCCTTGTTGGTGCAGCAGCACCAGTAGCAGCACCACCCCCTGCACCACGAGCAGCACCACCACCAACAACACCACAACCCGCACCAACAGCTACGTCGCAGCTCCACCTCCTGTCGTTGTCAGCACCAACAGCAGCACTACCACCCGCGCCACATCCGGTACCACGATCAGCACCAAGAGGAACACCACCAGCCGCACCAC
Source organism: Phytophthora x cambivora (assembly GCA_033557925.1). NCBI lineage: Eukaryota > Oomycota > Peronosporomycetes > Peronosporales > Peronosporaceae > Phytophthora > Phytophthora x cambivora. The sequence continues at coordinate 717,288 of JAUCEB010000034.1, forward strand.
CAGCAGCACCACCACCGCCAGTGCTACCGGCAACACCAGCACCTCCGCCTTCTGTCGTTGCCAGTGTTGGTGTAGAAGCACCACCAGCAGCTTCGTTGCCTGCTGCGACTTGTGTTGAGACCAACGGGGAAAAGATAAGCCTCGTTTTAGCATCGGTTTTACTGGCCCATGCATGCACTGGTCATGTTTCTCTGATGTATTATCCAATGAATAGCCTTGATTTGGCAACGCAGAACCGGGCATTCTGCGCCCTTCTACTTTTTATAGACCTTCTTTTGATACGGCTGTCGTGGGCTTGCAATGGCACCGAGTGTACAGTGATTTTGGAAAACGGGGAATTTTGCGCCGTTTCACTAGAAAATCACTTCATTTTGTATACTATACAAATTTAAGTGACTGGGTCTCCGTTCGCGAAAGGGTTAAGTAAGCTTGCTACCCAACTTGATATTTGGCGCACATCTGATGTGAAAAACATCCAATCATCGCAAGTGTATCACATATTTAAGCCAATCATGCTCGTCTACTCGAGAGTCCCAACAATTTCCCAATTATCTTGGGAATTCAAGCCCATTATGAAATAATGTCCGATACAAATCACAAGTACAAATGTCACATTACACATATTTCACACAAAGTCCCAACCCGTGTTTTGATTGTATCGTTGGTGGCGGTGCTCCAGCAGCATTAGCAAAGATGCAGCGAGCGACAAGAGGGCTTGACATCCCGCAAGGGACGGCAGGACAGGAGGCAGCAGCGATGAAGTGCTTTAGTGAATTCCTAGCTCTGGGTAACATGAATGAGGACTCTATCGCTAGCATTGCTAATTCGTTGTCTGTTCCTGTAGCCCTGCCTAGTCAAAACTTCTACTCGTTGCTAACAGCTTTTTCAATTTTCCTGCAAACAAAGCCAAGTGCTCGAGGAACAGAATTGAATCGGGCAACGAAGGATCTGGAAACGTCGGTCGAAAGAAGTGCCGCTGCAAAGTTTGCCATGCACAGTCTACATGTACCTGAAACAAATCAGGACTTTACTCGTCATTCAGTGCAGCACCAACGCGGAGGAACACGTCGCGCGGGATGCCACACATACACCCAGGAACGTCACATACAAACTGCTGGTCCAATGTGACGCTACTCGCATCTCGACTGCCAAGCATCGAATTGTTGTCCGTGGCGTCTTCCCGCAATCGAGGGGTCTTCTTCACCGGTGTGGGTGGCACGCTGCGCTGGGAATAGTTCAGTTGTGGTCCCTGTTCTTGCCGAGCGCTTCCGAGAGGCACCGCATTGCGTTGCTGGTCGAAGCAAATGGCGTTGAGCTTGACGGACGCATTTTCAACCTGTCGTTTAAGCACGTGCAGCTCGCGAGCGCACTGCGAGCAGTGTTCTTGCGCCTGTCGGGCCTCTGTCAACAGCTCCTCGACCTCTTGCAGCTCGAGCTCCAGCGTCTTCACCGCACTCTGCTGCTTCACCACACAAGCCTGAGCGAGGTCACGCTGCTTGATGGCGCTGGCAAGTCGATGCGCATACAGCTGTCGTCGCTGGCTGCGCTGTTCCTGAGCTTCGCGAGACTTGGCTAGCAGAGCCAACAGATCCGCGGCGTCTTCACTTCTCGCAGCTTTCTGTCGATCAATGTCCTCGAGGGTCGCTCTCTGCTCAGCTCGTCGAGCTTGCGCTTGTGTGCTCAGAGCCAGCAACCGACTGCGTTTCGCTTGGGTGATGTTGAAATCGCAGCACAGCCGAGACCACGTCCTCAGCGCTCGCGTAAGAGATCGCCTGCGCCAGAACTGGAGCTTCTCGTCCGCTACCAGCAAGCCACGCAGCGGTTGGTCCTGTAGACGGATACCGGCGGGCAGTTTGAAGCTGAAGCTGGAAGGGTCCATCTCGGATGGGCATTGATGCGCACAGCGGAGACCGTGGCACCATCCGTCTACAGCGAAGGTATCCGCTGATTGGAGACTGCCGAGGCCCGTTGGACGGAGGACGCTAGGCAGTGACAAGGTTGCAGCGACACCCCAGCAGCCGACGAAGAGAGCCCCGAACGTGTAGAGCCCCACCCCATAGCAGTTTCCAGTGGCAGGGACCGTAGTGCCTCCTGCAACACTGACGTCGCCTTCAAAGTGCAGAGCGGGGCCGTAGCGCGTGCCGTGACCCACTTGAGTTCCGTTGAGCCATTGACCGCAGTAAGTGTGACCTGATGAAGTTGTCAGCACGCCGAGGCCGTGCGGCTCCCATTCGCTTTGCTCCGGCTGGCCGTGCAGTCGAGCCTGGCCCCGATAAGTCCCGCCACCGAATGCAAGAACGCGGAACTCGCTGACGTCGGGGGAATCGCTGCCGTCTGCATACACAGCAGCAGAGGCAGTACATGTAGCTAGATCTTCTGCAGTAGTTACACCATCGACTGCCTGTTCACTGTCGTCCTCCTCGAGCGTTTGACGGACTCGTGCGAGCTCCAGACGCAGCGCGGTCAGTTCCAGCTCCCCGAACGGCGCCGGCGTCGAGCGCGTGGCAGGGATTGCATCTCGATTGCGGACACTCAACCGGTCCGACAAATTTGGTTCCGCTTCGGCAGCCACGCCAGCAGCAACAGCAACAGCATCGGCGATCGAATCTCTAGGCGCCAGCTTCAACACGCCACTTGTCGGTCGCTCCGCAGATCCCGAGCCTCCACTTGCAGTTGCAGTTGCTGGCGCGTGCAGGGACTGTGTAAGGCTTGACACGTAGAAGGCCGCGAGTGAAGATGTACCGCGATGTGGAAACGTGTAGGTAGTTGGACGTAAATTGCAAAGTGATATTAGTTGGTTAAGGCCTTGTGGCCGGCCGTCTGGGCAGTGCCCATGGCGGTGATAAAATGAATGAATCTGATTGGTCAATCCACTTCAAGTTGAAGTGGGTTGACATGCGCTATACAAAAGTAAATGTACACGACAGAGGTCATGCACCCTAGTGCATGTTCCTTACTTACCCACTTGTCTTTGCGTAGTGGAAGTTGTAGTTTAGATGCGCGGGCCTTGACGTGCTCGTCACGTCTCGGTCCTTACATCCTCCCGGGTTTGACTTCACGTTGACGGCGCTTGAAGTCGTCGACGAGAACCTTCCAGTGAGAGACGTGCTTGATGTCTTTCTCGAGTTCCCACGAAGATTCGTGATCTGGGAGACCATGCCACTTGACAAGCCACTCAGTCTTGCGATTGAACTGACGCTTGCGTAGGAGTTTCTCGACAATGTGGAGGTCTTCTCCAGTGTCTTCATTCGTGATGATGCGAGATGCTTTCGGAAGAACACGAGTCTCAAACTTGTCCGGGTTGGAGACATAATGGCTGAGAACGTCTACGTTGAAAGTAGGGTTCAGCGACTTCATGCTGCGTGGCAAAATCAGACGAGCAGCGTTGTCGTTGATCATGCGCTTGATAACAAACGGACCAACTTTACGAGCGGCTAACTTTGCACGTTTGACGTCAATGTCTTTCGCAGCATGCTTGAGTGGAATACGGCGTGTATCCAGCATAACCAAATCTCCTTCCTTGAATTGCACATTGCTACGGTGTTGATCGTAGTACTTCTTTTGCGATGCTTGAGCCTTGAGTAAGTGCTCCTTGGCTTTGCCAATAATCTTGTCGCGTTCGTCCTTGAAGCGGTTTGCATACTCAGACAGTCCTTGTTGTACTTGAACTGTGGTAGACAGCGTAGGAAAAGTTCCGAAGGGATTGCGTTCCTTACGCCCTGTGTCTACTTCAAATGGCGAGAGTCCTGTAGAGGCACTGACTAGCGTGGCATGAGCATACTCAATCGTTCCCAATTTGGCAGCCCAGTCATCACCATGATACGAGACCATGCAACGAAGTGCGTCTTCTAGTACCAGGTTTTGACGTTCGGTTTGGCCGTCAGCTTGAGCGCGATATGACGTTGTCATATTCAATTGTACACCCATGACCTGCGCGAGAGATTTCCAAAAACGCGATGTGAATTTGGGATCACGATCACTGATGATCACTGCAGGCACTCCATGATGCCGAACGACATTGTCGAAGAAATAATGAGCGAATTCTTCGGCATCATCGGTAGTGTGAACGGGACAGTAGATTGGACGCTTGGACAACTTGTCCACGACGGTCATGATAGCATCATAGCCATCTGATTCTGGCAATCCAGTAACGAAATCCATGGAGACGACTTCCCAACATTCTTTTGGAATCGGAATTGGAATCAGCTTGCCATTCTTCTTGGCGTTGCTGTGCTTCCAACGTGTGCATGTTTCACAACTTTGCACGTAATCGGAAACGTCTTCATGAAGCGACGCCCAGTAGTACCATTGCTTGATACGGAGGTACGTACGACGAATTCCTGGGTGCGCGGCAATACTGGAATCATGAAATTGCTCAATAATCTTCGTCCTTAGACGATTGCGCTGCGATCTCGGGACACAGAGTCTCATCACTTTGGACTCCTTGTCGTCCGTGAATTGCACATAAAGCAATTGATCCTTGAGTACGTATGGATCATGCGGAGTACGATACTTGTCACGAAATCCGGGATCAGTGCGGTAGGCTTTGATGAACTCTTCTTTGAGATTCGAAGTCCATCCTAGCGAACTTGCGTGTTGCATTTGCACAACCGATGTGGCAATCTCTGCATCTTGAACAGGATTGTAGAGATAACCATCGGAAAGATCATGTAAGGCGATGTGACCAGCAGAAACCTCCGCCATCTCCTCTCCCGAAAATTCAACAGGCGAGAGAGCTGCAGATACCATGGTCATATTCACCTTCTGGGAATCCCCATCATGTTGCTGTGCACGGTAGCGTGATCCAAAACTGTCACACTGCGGTGTACACGTATGATAGCTGATCGTATTGATAGCGGGACGCGCAACACTCTGTGAGGCTGGAATCGACAGCGAAGCATTGACTGTGCGTAGATCGCTAATTACGCGAAAACTTGATGTCGATTTATCACTTTCAGACTCACAATGCTGAAAACTGATTGAGCAGACAATTGGCGGAGCCAATTGTGGTGATATCAACGCAGTCGGAGTTGAATCCATTGGAGGACGGGACAGTGCATCAGCTACGACATTCATCGATCCTTTCAGATGATGCAAGGTGAAGTCGAACTGAGCAAAGAAGGTTAAGAAGCGTGCAAGCTTCGAGGAAACCTTCGGGTGGTGTAACAACCACTGACATGCACTGTTGTCCGTGTAGATGTCGAAATGACGACCATAGAGGTAATGACGCCATTTTTCCAGCGACAGCTTAATTGCATAGAGTTCCTTCTCATGGGTAGGCCAATTTTGTTCATGCACACCCAACTTCTTGGAGAGGAAAGCTAACGGATGATCATGTCCGTTGTGCTTTTGCGAAAGTACTCCACCCACACAATATCCTGAAGCATCGGTTGTCACGATGAACGGAAGAGAGAAATCCGGTAAAGTCAGGACTGGGGCGGATTGCAATGTTGATTTCAGTTTGCTGAAGGCGATATCATGCTCTTCATTCCAATTCCAAGTATGGTCCTTCTTGACTAGAGGTCCAAACGGTAAGGCGATTGTCGCGTAGTTGTAAATGAAGCGACGGTAGTAGCCTGCGAGACCCAAAAAGCTTTGCAATTGCTTTTGGTTCATGGGAATTGGCCAATTGGCGATCACTTCAGTTTTCTTGGAATCCACCGCAATGCCTTGACTTGACACGGTGTGACCTAGGAACTGAACTTGATTCTGCCCAAAATGACATTTCGAACGATGACAGTACAGCTTCTCTCTGCGTAACACTTCGAAGAGTGTGCGGAGATGCTGCAGATGCTCCTTCATGTTCTTGGAAAATACACAAATGTCATCCAGATACACCACGATAAACGGATATTTGCCTAGTAGGACACGCATAAGACGTGACCAGACACCTGGCATTCCAGCAAGACCCATTGGCGCAACACACCACTGGTAGGTCTCAGAATGAGTGCGGAACGCTGTGTACTGACGACTTTTCAAGGCAACCCTCATCTGATGGTAACCTTGCGCGAGATCCAAGACTGAGAAGATGATGCATCCATACATTTTGTCAAATGTTTCGTCAATTCTCGGGAGTGGAATTCTGGCGATGATTGTTTGCGAGTTGAGCCAACGATAATCAATCACCCAACGAATCGGTAACGTGGCGTTGCCCGACCGTAGCCACTCAGCTCGAGAAAGTTGTTTCCCTGATTTCGGGTCTTTCTTCGGGATACCAAAGATGTTGGAGACCCAAGGCGAATCGGATAGTTCGATCCAACCTTTCTTCAACTTTTCTTCGACAAACAGATCAAGGGCATCTTGTTCTGTCTTCGAGAGCCGAAAAGGTGCGCGTGTGCTTGGCATAGCATCTGACTTCATGTTGAGTTCGAATTCCACGCGTCGATGAGGAGGTAACCCATCGGGTAAAACGTCTGGAAACACGTCAGCAAACTCATCAAGGAGAGGCACAATTTCTTGTGGTTCCTCCGTGACGGGTTGAGCTGGAGTAATCTTGACGCGGTAAATCTCATCGTAGTCATGGCGCTTGGCTTTAGCTTTGAACTCAGCACCAGATACTTCTACCTTGCGCAACACTGGCTTCATTCCTTGCGGTTTGAACTGCAGGTGATGAGTACGCCAATCAATAATTGGTTGGTACTTGGTAAACCAAGGTTTTCCGAGAATGACATCGTGTTCAGGACTCATAGACCATTCCAGGACCTCTAAGTCTCTGAATCGATAACCATCCATCTCAATAGTGACCTTGCCCTTGTGAACGGCACGTTTCTTCGTTGTGCTTCCGTCAAACAAGGTGACTTGAGAGATCATGGTGTCAGGAATAGTATCCACCAATCCAGGACGAATGACATTGCATGTGGCTCCCGTGTCTAGCATAATGGTGACACGTTTGCCATCACACAGACCTGGCTTCCGAATCAACTCATTCGGAGCTGGTAGTGACTGGATGGTAGCAGCGTTGAGATCATTTATCTCAACAACTTCAACAGACTCTGGCTTTTCTGCTGCCAAAGTGTGAACAGCGAACTGACCACGCTTAGTGTCAGACTGATAGCTGTTGTTCGTTCCATGCTTCTGTCGATTTTGAAGCTTGAAGCACTGTTCAATCGTGTGACCAGGCTTCTTACAATACCGACACTTCTTCGAGTTGCCACTGTTACGGTTGTTGTTCTGAACAGGGCGATGATAATTGTCACGACGTGGGTTATGCACATGACCAGTGTCGATTTCCATAGGCTCAGGTTCATTCTCAGCAGGACGCTGTGGAGCCGTGTTGGAACGAGCGAATGACGTAGAGTTGGAACGTCCAAAAGATCTTGGAGGTGTCCAACGACTCTTCTGAAACGGACCAGCACGAAAGTGCGATCTGTCATACTCAAGTGCAACTGAGAGAGCCTCAGATACCGTCGTGCAACGACGATACTGAACTTCTTCTTTTGTGGGACTAACAAGACCTCGAATGAAGTACGTGATCTTGTCAAGCTCACTCATGTCCTTAACTTGCATGATAGCAACGCGGAATCGAGAGATGTAGTCCTCCAAGCTAGAACAACGTTTCTGCTTGAGACTGTACAAACGATCTCGAAGGCGCTCCTGAAGATCCGGAGGAACGAATTCCTTCGTGAGCTTCTGGATCAAATCTTGGACATCACTGATAGAATCCCTGCAAAGCATGTACCATGCAGCAGCATTTCCCCTGAAATTGGCAGTCATCATGGCAATGATGCGCTTACTCTGGTTCTCATCTTGCCAATCAATGTTCTTCGCCTCAAAGTAATGAATAACTTGGTCGAAGTACAATTCAACCGAGTCACCCATGTTTCCATAGAAGCGAGGTAGGCTTATACCTTCAACTTTGACTTCTTTGCGTTGCGAAGTCAAAACGTCGATTAGTGCTTGTTGCTTCTGCACCATTTCGACCACAGACTGTGTCAGACGGTCCGCAGACCAACCACCAGGATTTAACGAAGTCATGATAGTGTAACTTGAGCTAAAAGCTGATTAAAGTTACGCTACGAATGTACAGCTGCTAGCTACTAGAACTAGAGCTACAACAACACTGTCAACAGCTACTCGAAACGGGCGCGCTTGATGCTGATAACGCGATCAACGAAAGCACGAACTTCGGTGTCGATGCGGTTGGCACAGGTGTTCAAGATGTCGACGGTTTCGAAGAGAAACAGTCCAAACCCAGGCTCGATAACACGGTCGAGGTGAGTTTCAAAAAACGGAAAGAAAACTTCACGGAGATGCTCCGTCAAGCAAGTAATCTCGTACTGCAAATGGGTAGCAGCACGAACTGTGAAAGCGCGTTGAACGGCTTGTTCAATGGTGAGAATGCGACGATTTTGCTGATCTTCGTCCCACTCACGAGCAGTACGCTTAGGCATATACTGGAAAAATACCCGAAGCTTACGCCAAAGCTTACCCGAAAATTACGCGAAAATTCAGGAAACGACTGAAAATTACGCGGATTCTCAAATTCGGAATTATACGGATGCTGGGGTTTAGGTAACTACTGATTGGCTGGGCCAAAGTGCAATTACACTAAAACAATGCGAAAAAAGTTTAAAACAACACTTAAACAATGCTACTTAGCACTAATTCAAGCGTTGGCGCTTTGCCTTGTAATTGGATTTCTTCTGACCGAAACCCTGAACAAGTAGCTCTTCCTGTTGAGCCTCTTCAAGTGCTCTTTTACGCGAGCTCTCCTTAAGTTCACGGTCGAATACAGTAGTGAGTGTGTTATGAATACGCACCACTTGTAAACTTAGGATACGGCAAGCTTCTCGAAAAAGTATACGCTCGGACTTAGAGTGAAAACTCTTCTCCTGGTTCTGTAAGTGGTGAGTTAAGCTTGCAAGGCGATTAACTGAGTTTAATCCCTTAATACGAAGTCGATCTACTGCTTGTAGATTAGGATCTGGGTTTGAGTTGAGGTTTTTACTTTTTTGGTTTTTCACCTTGGTCATACAAGGCCAAAGGTTTCCGCAATATACTAGGCTTACGTGTGGGAAGGTGACTAGTGAAGCGAAAAGCGTTAAACTAGTACAAATCCTTCGAAGAACTAACCGTTAGCAAAAAGCGTGAGGCTAGTTAGCGTAATCGACTAGCGAAAAGCGTTAATGTCGATTATGCAAGACTTTACGGCTAGCGAAAAGCGTTAATGCCGCTAAGTCAATGAACACGTAGAGTAGCAGTAAGTGCGAAAGGCGAAACCCTAACCCAGGTACTGTAGCAGTAGTCGAGTTGAAAGTAGCGAGTCGAGTCGGTCGATTGTAGATCTTCTGACCACTTGCCCGGCGAAAATGACCGTAAGTGCTACCAGATGTAAGGCTTGACACGTAGAAGGCCGCGAGTGAAGATGTACCGCGATGTGGAAACGTGTAGGTAGTTGGACGTAAATTGCAAAGTGATATTAGTTGGTTAAGGCCTTGTGGCCGGCCGTCTGGGCAGTGCCCATGGCGGTGATAAAATGAATGAATCTGATTGGTCAATCCACTTCAAGTTGAAGTGGGTTGACATGCGCTATACAAAAGTAAATGTACACGACAGAGGTCATGCACCCTAGTGCATGTTCCTTACTTACCCACTTGTCTTTGCGTAGTGGAAGTTGTAGTTTAGATGCGCGGGCCTTGACGTGCTCGTCACGTCTCGGTCCTTACAGACTGGTCTGCAGGCAGGGCGTCTGACGCAGCCTCGCCGTGAGCGCGCAGGGCGGCAGCGTCATCCGTGTCGGCCATCTGGACTGACGTGCAGACTCCGCGTTCAAGCGGTGGGCACGCGGCCGCGAATCCTCGTCGCTTCGCATGGTTTTGCTGGCGAAGAGACGCTCGTGGACACCAAGCAGAGCGCGAGGGCTTTTGCGCAATGGCAACACGTGGTTGAAGCGTGCGCTGGTTCAAGCGTATTATATAGTTCAACCGCAGGCGCGTGTGTTAAAGCACGCCGAGTGCGATTGTGAGGTGGGGCCTTTGTCAGCCTTCGTAGCGTTGCGATTAGCGAGTCGCGCGTGGCTTGGAAGTTGCAGTCGTCGAATCCAGATTGCGCGACGCTCACGCCGCTATCCTACACCAACCAACCAGGAAGGTATGCACATGTACGCGTGCGCTCCACGTGCTTCAAGGCCCACGGCGGGCGGACTTGGTCGCCGCACCTGATCATCAGGCTGATGTGCAGCACAGGTTTCGTGTTCAAGTTGACTTCTTTCCGGTGCCTTTTCGTCTGTCTCTGGCGGACAAAGACCCGATCTGCCTGCCACGTCACAGATTTGGCCGGAGACCGCCGAACTTGCAGTTGTTGTTGACGCGCTGTACATGTATCAGTGGGCGTAGCCATGCTGCTGCACGCGGCGAGCGGATTCCAAACAGCGTCGGCGTTTGCCGCCCGACCGCGTTAAACGCAGCGCTCATTCCACATTCCGCTCCGTCCGCCACAAGCGCCTGCCCAGAAGGAAGCCGGCCGTTTCGTCGAGATGATGCAAGTCTCCCAGTTCCGAGCGCTGCGCCGCGCGCAGTCGACCATGCACAGCCGCCCGGTGCAGTCGGCGCTGGCCCGAGCCTTCTCGGCGCAGAGTGACGCGGACGTGGAGGTCTGCGAGCAGGAGATGCTGCGCGCGCTCGACAAGTTCCAGAAGGACGCGGCCAGCAGCACCGTGCCCTGGTTCCTAGAGAACATGCCGCCCTCGTACTTCCGCTCCGTGCACGAGGAGGACCGCGTGCAGCACCTGAACGCCATCACGGCGCTGCTCGGCGCCGAGCAGCCCGAGGTGCTGCTCCGCTCGCCCGACCAGACCATCTTCTCGCACTTCCGTTCGGGTGCCAACTTCCCCGGACGTCTGGCCAACGTGCTGGACCAGCTCCCGCAGACGGTGGACGGCGCCACCTTGGCCCGTGTCAAGATCTTCACAGCCCTGGACGACTCGCTGGGCCTTGACATCTTCCGCTTCGGCCAGCAGGAGCCTTTCCTGAACCAGACCGAGGACGAGAAGCAGGCCCGCGCCAGCATCCAGCAGTTCTGCGCCGACATCCAGGCCGGCAAGTACGCCGGCAACGCGTGCTACCCGGAGGCGGGCCCGCACTTCGAGCCCGAGGCTGTTGATGCCTTCCTCAACCAGAGCAACACCATGTACGTGCAGTTCAGCAACCCCCGCCGCCTCGCCAAGCAGATTGAGCTGTTCCAGCGCGTGCGCGGCACTGAGGGTGTGTCCGTCGACGTCGAGCACAACTGGGAGAACCGCAACGAAGAGAACAAGTACGCCGCGACCGGCGTCCCGCAGACCATGCTGACCATTGCGGCGTCGAACGTCATCCCCAAGAGCTTCATGCAGAAGGCGGCCACCTACCTGGGTCTGTGCAACCTCAACGTGGTGCGCGCTCACCTGGACGTGGTCAAGGACCCGGAGAGCAACAACGGTGACGGCCATGTGGCTATGATCCGCATCCTCGTGCAGCCTAGCGAGCAGGCCCTGCAGGACAACGTTGAGCTCGAGTGGTCCAAGATTTCGGGCAACCTCAAGTACCTCAAGTGGGTGGACGACCGACCCGTGCACCTGACGCTGCAGCACCCCGACCTGGGCATCTCGCGCGCGGAGCTGATCTACGCCTACGGCAACATGCTGCACGGTGTTCTGGCAAAGAAGGACCCGTTCGCGTACTCACTGACTCGCATCATGGAGACGCTTGAGCACGAGCAGCACCTGCCGTTCGCTTCGCGTATCTCGGACTTCTTCCTGAGGAAGTTTGACCCGCAGCAGCAGGCTCTGACCGATGCTGAGCAGGACGCCATCGTCGACGAGATCAAGGCCGACGTCCGCCGCAACGTGGAGCAGGAGGACGCCATCGTGCTGCTGCATGGCATGGCCGACGCCGTCCGCGGCACGCTGCGCACCAACAAGTTCGTGCGTGAGCGCTACGCGCTGTCGCTCCGCATGGACCCGAAGGTTATGGGCTACGGCACCGTGGGCAAGGACACTCCTTTCGGCGTGTTCTTCATCTACGGTCGTCGTTTCAAGGGCTTCCACGTCCGCTTCCGTGACATTGCTCGCGGCGGTCTCCGTATGGTATACCCGAGCTCCACGGACGCTCACGCGCTCGAGAGTGCTCGACAGTACAACGAGGCGTACAACCTTGCCTTCGCCCAGCAGCTTAAGAACAAGGACATCCCGGAGGGCGGCTCGAAGGCCGTGGTTCTCTGCGACCCCATTGTCGGACCCGTTGGCGATGTTGCGCCGCGTGACTTCATCATCCGCAAGAGTGTCAAGGCGTTCTCGGACGCGCTGCTCGACCTGAACACCACCGACGAAGCGGTGAAGGAGAAGGTCGTGGACTACTACGGCCAGGACGAGCTGATCTACCTCGGCCCCGATGAGAACATCATCCCGGAGGACATCACGTGGATGACGAACCGTGCTGCGGACCGTGGCTACCCTGTCCCGCGCGCCTTCATCAGCTCCAAGCCTGAAGCTGGCTTCAACCACAAGGTGTACGGTGTCACCAGCGAGGGCGTTGCTGTCTTCGCTGACGTCGCCCTGCGCTCGCAGAACATCGACCCCACCAAGCAGCCGTTCACGGTCAAGATCACGGGTGGAACCGATGGTGACGTTGCTGGCAACGTGATCAAGATCCTGCACCGCGAGTACGGTAGCAACCTGCGCGTTGTCGGCATTTGCGACGGCACGGGTGTGGTTGAGGACCCGCAGGGTCTCGACATGGGCGAGCTGCTGCGCCTTGTGGACGAGTCGCTGCCGCTGTCCAGCTTCGACGCCTCGAAGATCTCGGCGGCCACGGGTGTCCAGCACGACATCAACACGGCTGAGGGCATCCGTGCGCGTAACTCGATGCACAACCGCGTGAAGAGCGACCTGTTCATCCCCGCTGGTGGCCGCCCCAACACCATCAACGAGCACAACTGGAGCGACTACCTCGACGCGGACGGAAAGCCTTCGTCGAGCCTGATCGTGGAAGGTGCCAACCTGTTCATCACGCCTGAGGCGCGTCAGCTGCTGTTCGACAACGCCGGTGTGGTGATCGTCAAGGACAGTTCGGCCAACAAGTGCGGCGTGGTGTGCTCGTCGTACGAGATCGTGGCGAGCATGCTCCTTGAGACGGACGAGTTCCTCGCCGTGAAGGACGAGCTTGTCGTTGAAGTCGTTGACAAGCTGCGCGCGCTGGCCCGCGTGGAGGCTCAGCTGCTGTTCCGCGAGTACAAGAAGGACCCGTCATCGGCACTGCCGCCCGCCAGTGAGCGCATCAGTCGTGCGATCACCCGCGTGCACGACGCCGTCCTGGCCCACTTCGACGACGTGTGCGAGGAGGACCAGCAGATTCTGTTCACGCTCATCGAGGAGCACCTGCCGCCCAAGCTCCGCGAGCTGGCGCTGCACCGCGTGCACCAGAACGTGCCGCTGGCCTACTTGCGCTCGATCGTGGCCTCGAGCCTGGCTAGCAAGATCGTGTACCGCGAGGGTCTGCAGTTCACGGAAGCGCTCCCGGAAGGCAACCTGGGCAGCATGGCCCTGCAGTACCTCAAGCAGGAGAAGAAGGTGCAGCGCCTGGTGCAGGACGTGCGCTCCTCGCAGCTCTCGAACAAGGACGACATCGCCGACCTCATTGCTCGCGGTGGCGTTCGCGCCGGCATGGACACCCCCAACTAAAATTGTGCAATAACTGAGAGGAGGGTAGCAGGGTAGTAGATGTATCACTTGAACAAAGCTTTCGTTTTCAATTGTTTCACATCATGGGTAGGATACTATTTCACATCATGGGTAGGATACTAGCGTTAAGTATGGCGCAAGTTGAAGTGATAGATTCAAGATGATACGGTAGGCGAGCTGAAAGCGATGACATGAACTCACACGACGAAGTGATGCTGAATCTTAGCTCGTGGCTTCTTGGGCCTTGTGCTACTACGGTACTGTAATACTACATAGTATGAAGGATATCCATGCAATCCAAGGTGCTTACGTAATAGTAAGAATTAGTTTTAGCACGTCGAGACCATGCTTCATCCGTAGTTCACCAGTGTCCCGCGTCGTTGACGAAGCCTTGCCCGTTGCCGTTCCCTCCTTTTTAAAGTGGGTTTCTTGATGCGAGACTTACTCTGCACTAGCGCATGGCTCGGAACCGCTGCTGGTTTGCGTTCGGGGGTTACTTTATTTCGACAATCCGTTTACGCACACAATAGAGGCGCACGCTCAGCGATTGCTTCGTCTTAGCTCAACGTCGTGCGCTCATCTCTAAAATTCCAGGTGCTACCGGCCGCAGCGCGATGGAAAACAAGCAGCAAGCACTTGACCACGTGGGTCCAGCATCAGAGCTCGACAAAGAAAGCGAAGTTTCGAGCCGAGGTGCGTGGATAATGTCAGAGGAAGGAACCATGTTGTGCTCTTATACTAATCTTTACACGCCGTCCTCGCGTGTAGATGGAGCGGTACGGCCGTGGATTTCCAGCGCGTCTCAGTGACATTGGGAGCTTAAGGCTAAGGCACCTCTCTTCTTGTTTTTTTCAGGTTGCGTTTTTGGAGAATCGTGGTGCTGTCGTGAAGAGCAAGTCACCGTCGAATGCGGCTCTACTGAAAGCTGGACTGAAGAGTAACTTGTCTCCGGCGGAGGCAACAGCTCAGTTGCGTGTGCTATGCCGGAAGTTTGCAGCACTCACAGAGAAAGTAAAGGTAACTTACGAAGCCTCGTGTTACACCGAGTAGAGTATTCTCTCCACTGAAAGCTCGTGCTCTTTTTGTTAGGAGGAAACAAAAGTCCGTGAAGCCGCGGAACGAGAAGTTCGTCGACTCAAAGCGCTGCTTGATAAAGATGCAGCGCCCGTTGTCGCCTCGTGTCGTGCCGAAACACAAGCCTACGTGCGCGAGCTGAAGGAGACTCAAGAAAAACTCAAGCGTGAGCTGCGACTTGAGAAAGAGAAGAACGAACGGGTCGTGGCCAAGGCGCTGGAACTTGAGCGTGAAAAGAGCGCACTTCTTGCCTCTCAGTCACAACAGCAGACTCAAACAAGCACTCGATTGCAGCAAGACTCGAGCTCTGGCAGCTTGAAGCACCAGTCAGCCTGGGATAAGGAGCAGGTATATAAAATTCAGTCAACACTCAAACTCACGATTGAGGAGCTGGAAGAGGAGTTGTCGAGAAAGGAGGAGGAAGTTCAAACGTATCGAGAGCGGTCTCAGCGTGATCGCGTTCGAATTAAAGCACTCGAGGACGAGATCCGTGCCAAGGATGACGCACAGCGTGCTGCTCAAGAAGCTCGGCGGCAGCTTGAGGCAGATTTGCGTCAAGCGCAGAATGATATCACAAATGAACTGGACAACATGCAGCGTATTCACGATCAAGCTCAGGAAGACCGTACGCTGCGAGACACTCTGGAGCAGCAGTTGGTGACCCTGGGCGAAGTGAACGCAGCTCTGGAACAACGCAGTCGCGCACTTGTACGCCGGCTGGAACTATCAGCGACTGTGACACAGGAATGTCAAGACCTCAAGCTTCAACTTCGAGATGCCGAGGTGGACAATGAAACTCTGGTCCACACAGTAAGAAGCGACTGTGTATTCTTCCCTCATAGCTTTCAATGTTACTTGATCATGTGAACTGATGCGTGTTGTCTTGACAGATTCGCAACCTAAAGGACGAGCAATTCGGGCGTGAAAAAGACTGGAAAATGCGGTTAGAGAGCGCCAAGGAAGAGAAGGCTCAAGTAGAGCAGCACGTCCGCGAGCTTCAGGAGGATCTTGCATCACTCCAGGCACAAAATTCGCTCTTTTCAGAGTGGATGCTAGTTCGCAATGAGAATGCAATAGCTGCGCAGCGCGATATGCCTCAAGACTCTGAGTACCCGCAGCAATCACAACAATCACAACCTCAAGCTGCATCACCTACGGCTAAGCGCAAGAGTTCTTCTTGGCTTTTGGAGCAAGACTATGACGCCGACTACAGTAGCAGCAGCACGTATGCTTACCGTGATACCACAAGCACCACCCTACATGGGCGTCGATCGGCTTCTCCACGGAAAAGTGCCAGGAACGAAGACGACGACGACTCGCACTACATATTGTCAAAAACAATCGTGCGGTCCCGCCCAAGTACGCCTGCATCGCCACGGCAATCATCCTCGCGGAAGTGGCAATCGACTAACCCTTTGAGCCCCCGTGGAGCAACACGCACTCGCAACATGGAGCAAAGCAAGGTCGCACCTCGTTCACCCCGTGAAAATATGCGCCGCAAGATGTCAACGACATCGTTGTCATCTGTGAGCTCGTCAGCTACCTCCATAACACCGAGTGCGTCTTCATCCTCCGCCAGAGATGACCACGAGCGATTGCGGAAGCTCATGAGCCGAAACCGCGAACTACAGCAGCGTCTGCAACAGGAAACTATGGCCACGCAGAACCTAGAGCGAGAAATCACCAACATGACGTCCTAAGCCGGCTCAAACGAGGGATATTTTGACACATGTGCTAGATTGAGAGCAGTACCGATGACGGGCTCGAATGAAGAAGCCTGTCCATCTTGCCCACTTATTTCGCCTTGGAGACCGTGGCCCCATTATTCTCAGAACCACTAGCAGCGCTTTCTGTAGTGTGACTTGCATTCTCTTCGTACAGCTTGCTAACGTAGTCGACCATGCGTTGTGACTCGTGCTTAATCTTCTCCTCCACCCCAGTTAGAGCTTCACGCAGCGAAGAATCTGTGAGTATGCGGCGCATACTGCTCAACAACTCCTCGTCACGCTTACGTAGCGCCGATAAGCAGTTCTTGTCCTCTTCCACATGCGCTTCAAGACTTGCAACCTTTTCTTCAAGCTCTTCTGCTACAGCCGACACGCCCAGAGCACGGTACGATGCTGCCTCGCTGCGTGCCGCCGTCAATTGAGCCTCGTTTTCTTCCACGCGCGACATCATAAACTTCACACAGGGCAACTCGCTTTCGAAATAGTTGAGCGAGGCCTCAAGCTGCTGCGCCATACAAGACGTCTGCTTCGCACGCAGTGCATGCACCTGACTGTGGGCGAGTCGTGCCTGACGCACTTCATTTTCCACTCGGTTTACTTCCGTAGTGATAACGCGACGACGTTGTGCTCTGGAAAACCGCCTCGCTACGTGCTGGTGCTCGGCACGGAATCGCGCCGTGTCCGCGATGAAGCGTTCCTCCACTGCACGCATCCCCTCGTCAGCCTGGTACTGCTCTCCAACCACGCGCTCCAGCTCGCTCTTCACCGCGCGCAGCTGGTCCTCTAGCTCCTCTTGCTTTTGACGCAAAGCTTGCACCTCCGCACTAGCCGCCGCCTTCTTTGTGCGCAGCGGGGTCAGCTCCGTGTCTTTACGGTCCTGCATGTCCTGCAACGCCTTAGTCACCTCCTGCATCGCCGTCTCGTCCTGCGCGATCTGCGAATCATCTTCCGGGCTCTCATTGTCCTCCTCTTCCTCCACTTCGTCCTCCACTTCCCGCTGCTGCTCGGAGCTTTGCACGCGCTCGTCCACCAGCTTGGTGAGCGTCTTCAGCCGCGTGTCGTGCAGCGCCAGCGCCTCGCTCCTCAAATCCCGTCGCTGGAAGGACTCGCGCATGGTCTGTCCCCTCACAGCTTCGTCGGCGCTCGTCACGGCTGCGATCTTGGCCTCCAGGTCCTGAACGTCTTTCGTCAGCGGGGAGTGCAGCTCCACGCCATGCAGCGACAGCGCGTGCGCGCACACCAGGCGACTGAGACTCCTCGCGGCGCGCTCCGCCTCCGCGTCGACGTCCTCCGCGGCGTCTTGCAGCTGGTCCGCAATGGCCCTCACGGCCGCGACGACCTCTCCAGCCATCTGACGATGCGGCGCGGACCCCTCCGCGGCCTCGCGCTCCACCGACAGGCAGTTGGCCAGCAGCGCCTCCAAGTTGGCCAGTACCGCAGCAGCAGGCCGCGAGCGCAGCACGTTGCGGAGCAGCAGCGACAGCGCGTCGCTCTGGAAGAAGGCGAGGATGGTCTCCGTGTGCACGTAGAGTCTGCTCCAGCCCAGGAGCCCCACGAGCGCCGCGTGCGTGTCCGGGATGGCCGCCGCCACCTCCAGCCGGCGCGTGAGCGGCAGCTGCGACGCGTCTTCGTGGGCGTCAGCGCCTCCGTTGGCGGCGGCCGCGCGGTTCTCGCTCTGGTCCTTGTTGGTCTTCTTCTTGTTCTTGGTCTTGGACTTGCTCTTGCTCTTCTTCTTGGGGGCGCCACCGCCGGAGCTCGTCGGCGTGCTGGCTGTGCTGGTGCTGCTGCTGTCCAGACTGCTGGTCTTGGTCAGCGAGCTGAACATGTTGGTGGTCTTGACGGCCTCGTGCGAGAGCATTGTCGGGCCTTGCGCGCTGCGTGTCAGGTGTGATATTGACTGACTGAGACTGTCAAGACGCACCACAGTCAGTCGCGCCTTCTAGATTTGCTTAAGATCGCGAAGGGCTGCGAGGTATCAGCTTACGCAGGGAATGGCGAGTCCAGCGTGGTGATAGCGATGCATGGAGTAGTGTGTATTGTGTATTGAATGACAGTTAAACTATAGTCCGAGGCTGAAGATCTCGTCTTCGCCCACAGCGACAGCAGCGGCGTCGGCGGAGGCGGAGGCTGAAGCTTCGTCGTGCTTCTTGCCTTCGTCCTGCTCCTCTTCTGCTACCGGCATTTCCGTCTCCGTCTTGATGTCCGCGTCGGTCTCCGACGTGTCCGCAGCCTTGGCCTCCGCTTCTGCTGCTGCGACGGCGGCCTGGGCCTCTCCGATCTTGGCCACAGCCGCGCGCAGAGCCGCCTCGTTGTGCTCGCGCGCCGCCAGCTGCGCCTGCTCGTTGATGGACGGCGTGTCCGTCTTGCTCTCGTCTTCCATGGCCTTCACCATCTCCATGGCCTGCGACGTCGTCACGGGGGCGGCCGTGAGCGTGTCCATGAGGAAGGCCGTCTCGTCCGTACCGCCCGTCGCCATGGGCAGCGACACAGCCGGCGGCACCGCCACGGACTGCGGCACGCCGCCAGCGGCCAGCACCGCCGCGTCAGCGTCAGCGGGGGCAGGCGCCGCGACGCCCGCGTCCTCCACGACGACGGGGTCGAGGCGGTGCCGCGAGCAGAAGCGCGCGAACCAGCCGGGCGAGGCCTTGAAGTTGGCCATCTTCTCGTAGTTCTTGGACAGCACGATGGCCTGCTGGCGCACGGCCGTCTGCGTGAGCGGCACGAGCTGGTAGGGCTGCGACTCGCGCATGCGCACGATCCACTGGTACAGCTCCTGCTCGAAGGGCGCGTTGCGCTTGAAGCCGCCGCGCTTGCGCTTGTCGCGGTTCTGCTCGTTGCCCATGTAGTAGCGATTGCGCACCGTGTCCTTCATCTGCCGCAGCTTGCGGATGGCGCCCTCCGACACGCCGTACTGCTTGGCCAGGTCCACGTTCTTCACCTTGGCCTCGCGCTGCACGATCTCCAGGATCTCCATGCGCTCCTGGTCGTTCAGGCGGCGTCCGGCGCCGCGGCGACCCATCGTAGCAGTGGAGTGGGGTGAAGAGCTGGTCTAGCTTGAGCTTGACCTTCTTGATGCCTTTGGACGCACGCTCTCGACCACCGTCGCCGATACAAAAAACACTTGTACGGTACGTCCTCTCTAAGTACGAAACCAATGGCTCAGAGAACGGGGTGTGGCGCACGTAACATGGTGTGGAGGTTGTGTACAGGTGTAGCCATTTAGTGTTTGTTCGTGTGATGAAGCCGGCGGAGCAGCAGAGGAGGAAGCGCCGCAAGCCGCGCTCGCTGCTGTTGCTGCTCAAGAGCTTCGTGGGGCTGCGCGTGCGCATCGACCTGAAGAACGACTCGGTGCTCGAGGGCGTGGTGCAGGAGGTCGTGCAGGACATGGACTTCACGCTGCTGGACGCCTGCGAGACCAAGCCGAACGTCCGTAGCACTGTCGGTCGTAAACAAAGAGAGCAGCACAGCTCATACCTCACGCTTTGTATTCGTAAATTTAGGGTACTACATTAATGCTGGACGAGGTGTTCGTCATGGGCAAAACGGTGCTGTACGTGCACATACCCGACCGCATCAACATCTCGCAGCACCTCCAGCAATACGTGCGTCGATCGATCTCTTCTGACATTATCCAGTCGGATGTTGTTGTGCTGATAAATGTTGTTATTCATGTGGGCAGACGCGTATGCTGCGACAGAGTGCAACGATGTATACAAGGGCGAAGCGTACGGCGCCGTCGTCGAAATAAAAAAACTCACTAGACTACATAGAAGCACGGTGAAAGATTCATGCATAGGTGTATTATACAGGTGGGAGGCGCTGCGTCGTCGGTGGAACGGGCTTCCTTGTGTACTGCTGCTGTCGGTGCTGTGGAGAGCTGCTGGATCCCGTTAGTGCGAACTTGAGACCTCCACCGAGCGTCTTCTGCAGCTCGGTGAGCCGGTCTTTGAGCTGGAGGATGAGGTCTTTCTGGAACTCGGCCTCGCGCATCTTCTCCTTGCGTTCACGCAGGACCTCACTACTGACCGAAAGCTTCTTGTTTGTAGGAGTTGTGATCGTGGTCTTGTACTTCGTCTCGCGCACCTCTTGTGTCTGCATTCGCACGTTGTGGAACTCGCGACGCAGCTCGTTCACCTGTGTAGTGAGGATTGCGTTCTCGCGCTGCAAGCGGTGCAGCTCGCTCTCGCTGATCGCCATGCCTTTCATGATCTTCCGCTTGAGTGACTCGACTTCCTTCTCAAGGTACTCACGTTGGCGGTTGTACTCGGCCTGCGAGTTGGGCTCTTTAGCATCGGGGGTGACGCCATCCTCGTACTTCTTGTTGAGTGCCATGACGGCGATCTTCAGGGCCTTCTTGTTGTCCAAAAGTTGCGCACAACCCAGCAGATCTGTTTGTACCTGACGCACCAAGGCTTTACCAAGTGCCACCTGTGCAGCTTGAAGGTTGAGCTCCTTTTGCATGCCGTCCATCTTGAGCCGCAATTCTCCAATCATTAGATCGAGCGCGGCGTTGCTCTTGTGGTATTGTTCCAACTCCGCATCCATCTCTTCGATCTGCGTCTTCATGTCTGCGATTTCCTGCTCTCGAGGTTCGATCTGTCGCTTCAACTCCTTGATCTTGTAGTCGAGCACGAATTTGAATTTCTCCAGCTCCTGGTTCTTCTTCTTCAGATCGTAGATGCGTTTCTCCTTGTCTTGAATGGTCTCCTCACGCTCGCGTATCTCCTTTTTGTGACCTTGAATGTCTTTTTCGAGGCCGCGAATATTTTCTGCCAACTCCTTGCCCTTCTCTTCTAGTGATCGGATCTCTTCGCGTTGGTCCTCAATGTCCTTCTGCAGAGCGGAGAACTTCTTCTTCATGATACCATTTTCACCTTTCAAGCGCAGTGTCGCCTCGCGTTCGTCCGACAGCTTCAGCTCATATTTCGTCTTTAACTCTTCCACTTCCAGTTCTGCATCCTCTTCAAGCGCACGTTTTAGCGATTCATTTGTTGCGATAAGCTCCTCCTTGGCACGTGCACACACAGCTTGCAACTCCTGCTCGCGAGCTACCTTTTGGTCATATTCCGTTGTCATTTCCGCCAGAAATTGTGTATGACTTTCAACAAGTAGGTGATTCTCTTCCTCAAACCGTGTGTTCTGTTCACCACGCGCTTGCTCCAGTGCTGCGTACCGAGCTTTCTCTGCTTCCACTTTTGCTTCGTAAGTCGTTTTCAGTTCTTGAACTTCGCTGCGATGCGCTGATGCCATTTCGCGCATCTTCTTTTGGTACTCATTCTCCATTTCGGTCTTGTCGTTTTGCAAGTCTCCACAGCGTTGTCTATCTTGTGTCAGCTCGGCTGTAAACTTGTCAGACACTTCCTTGATTTTCTCCTTGTAGTTGAGGTCTTTTAATCGAAGCTGGTACTCGTTGTGCAGCGTTAGCTCGTCCACCTTGGACTTTAGCTCATTCATTAGACGATTTTTCTCCTCCAGATCGGACTTGGTTACCAGAATCTCCTCTGCAAAAGGCAAACCGGAACCATTGGCACCATTACCTCCACCTCCAACCATCGCACTGTCGCCTCGCGCTTCTCTTGATCCGATAACACCACCACCTTGGCCACTACTGGCGCCGCTACCACTTCCTTTTCCGATCACGTTTACCGTCTCAAAAATGCACAGTGAACCATCTTCACCAGCCGAGAAGAGAAATTGGTTGTCGAACGACAATCGAAGACGCGACACTGGCAAGTCGTGGCAATGGTACTCAGTGTACGACTGGTTTGTCGAACCTGTTGCCGAGGATGATACTAGCGTTGATCCAGTCTGACCAGAAGTTATAATTGAGCCTGGTGAAGTAAGAGACTGCCCCCCACCACTACCCAATGCAGGCGTAGGTGGCGGGCGTTCTTTTTCTAGTGGAAGACGATATAACCGCACCATACCAGGACGACCTGGCTCTGCTGATCCAACGAAAAGTACTTGCTGGGAGTTTGCCAGTGTAAGAGGCCCAAGAGTAGCTCCATTGCCACCAGTCCAATGTTCTGCCCGTGCAAGTCCAGATGCCATATCAATCTCCTTCAGCAAATTGTCGGACCCTGTGACGTAAGCAATATCCCCTTCTGGTGATAACGCAGCATCAATATACGAACACCGCGCTTGCGAGTGACCCTCACCAACTTTTGATGCTGCTCGAAGGCTCCACAGCAGCACTGTGCCATCAGCACCACATGTAAGTAGCTTCCGATCATCAGGCTTCCAAGAAATTGCCGTCACACGATTCGAATGCCCCCGCAGTACAGCTACCAATTCGCCGGTGTACGTAGCATACACATGAACGACGTTGTTGTTTGCTGCTGCGAAGAATTGACCGCCATGAGAGAACCGAACTTCGCGACAACCCTTAATAGCAAATTCCCGACACGATCGAATATCGTCCATGAGCACGTTGAGCATGCGTAGCTTGTCTGTAAAGCCCACGACGACATGCAAGCCCGAAGGATGGAAGGCAACACACAGTGCGTCTTCACGGAAGAACTTGAGGATATCTGTCGACTTGTCCAAGTAATTCCACACTCGCACGGATCGGTCCAGTGCACAGGTGACTACGAGCGGCTTGCGGATGCACGTATCCAGTCCAGTGATGTGACAGCTACCGTTACCACTCGGCGCATGGAACGCAGTTGAAACAAGCTCGAAATTCATGGCGTCTTCCTTGAGAATATCGGTGCTGGAAAGCGTGAGCGCGTACAACTGGTTATTTTCCAGCGAGCACACGAGTAAATCCTCGCTTGGGCTGATAGCCAGGTCCTTGATCGTGCTCGTATCGCCTTCAATCCGGAACGTCTTCGCCTTTTTGTAGTATTCTCGCGATCCTCCATCATCGCTTCGATCGTAAATCCGCACGCAGCCTCCCGATCCGCCGCAGACAAACCCCTTCGAGTAGCCCAGCAACGACTTGACAAAGCTGCCGTCGCCTGTCGTACCTGTCGTCGGTGGCGTCAAAATCTGCCGAAACTCGAACTGCTCGAACAACCACAACTCGCCCGAGTCCGCCGAGGCCACGACCCGATCATCACTGACCCACGCGTGCCGTAAGAAATGCGCCGGCTCGCGCTTCAACGGCGTCGCCTGTAGCCGCAGCTGGCCGTCCGTAAACCGAAAGAACTTGAGGAGTCCATTGCCACTAGCGCAGATCGTGAGTGGGTCATTAGGACTGAAGTCTGCCTGGTGCACAGCATTGCCCTGCGGCGTCGACGCCTTGACACTAGCGAGCAACTTCGTCTTCTCCCACAGCCAGAGCGACAGCACCCAGTCGGGCGCGCCGCCCTGCGTGATGCAGTACTTGCTGTCTCCAGAGAAGGCCACCCACACACACGTGTCCGCCAGTGCGTCGCTCAGCATCAGCGTCTTGCGGCGACGCAGCGTGTTGAGGTCGTGGATGTGCACCACCGCCCGCTCCGCCTGCTCCGCCACCGCCACGTAGCGTTTGTTCGGCGCCACAGCGAGCGCCGTGATACCTCGTCCTGTGGTCTCCACGCCGTGCAGGAACTGCTGCTCCTTGGACTCGAGGTTGTAGATGACGACGTTGTGTCCGCATGGATACACGAGCACGCCCTCCTCTGCGAACGCGATGTTGTTGTGCACGCCGCCCTTGAGTCCGAAGAAGTGGCTACACTCGCAAGCCTCCAGTCAGCACGCGCGTATACTACAGTAAAACATGTAATAAGGGTGTCGTACCGATGGATGAGGCCCGGCGCGCTGCTGCTGTTGTTGTTGCCGCCCGTCATCTCGCCCCCAATGTTGAAGTGCGACGTCGGTTCGTGCCGAAAAAACCGCACAATAACATTGCAATATATTGTCGTGTGGTACACACATAAATGTACCAGTCTCGCCGGTACAGCTGTCTTGCTGCCAGCAGAATTTTCCGCTGCGCTCCACCACGTGATTCCCTGCTTCCCCTTTGGCGTCCAGTGGCTTGCCCGAGGCAGAATCTTCGACCGCGTCGACCAAGGTGAGGCCCGCGCAGGCAACAGGGGGCGGCAATAGATCCGCGGGGCTCCCGCGGACGCCGCCCACCGTCTCACAACTCACGCGGAGCGCCGGCGCGCAAGCTGCCGGTCGCAATGCATCGGCCGCCTCCCCCCACTTAACTCGTTGACTGACTATTGACTATTGTGACTATTGAGCAGAGCAGAGCATATAGTAAACATGCCGGAACTCGTGCAGAAGCACCTGGCGGTGCAGGACCTGAGCAAGCTCAAGCTGGAGGAGCTGACGCCGCTCACGCCCGAGGTCATCAGTCGCCAGGCCACGATCAACATCGGCACGATCGGCCACGTCGCGCACGGCAAGTCGACGGTGGTCAAGGCCATCTCGGGCGTGCAGACGGTGCGCTTCAAGAACGAGCTGGAGCGAAACATCACCATCAAGCTGGGCTATGCCAACGCCAAGATCTACCGCGCCGAGAACGGCACGGGCATCGGCTGCTACCGCGCGTTCGGCAGCTCCAAACCCGACCGCTTCACGGACGAGAACGACGACAAGACGGTGTGGGTGCTGCAGCGCCACGTGTCGTTCGTGGACTGCCCCGGGCACGACATTCTCATGGCCACGATGCTCAACGGCGCCGCCGTCATGGACGCCGCCCTGCTGCTGGTCGCCGGCAACGAGGTGTGCCCGCAGCCCCAGACGTCCGAGCACCTGGCTGCTATTGAGATCATGCGTCTCCAGAACATCATCATCCTGCAGAACAAGGTGGACCTGATCAAGGAGGACGCCGCGGTGGCCCAGCACGAGCAGATCAAGAAGTTCGTGGCCGGCACGGTCGCCCACGACGCCCCCATCATCCCCATCTCGGCCGTGCTCAAGTACAACGTGGACGTGGTGTGCGAGTACATCTGCCGCAACATCCCCATCCCCAAGCGCGACTTCACGTCCAAGCCCAAGCTCATTGTCATCCGTTCGTTCGATGTCAACAAGCCCGGAGAGGACGTGGAGAACCTCAAGGGTGGTGTCGCTGGTGGCTCCATCCTCGAGGGTGTGCTGCGTGTCGGCGACGAGATCGAGGTGCGCCCCGGTATCGTCAGCAAGGACGAGGAGGGCAAGATGACGTGCGTGCCCATCTTCTCGCGCATTGTGTCGCTGTACGCCGAGAAGAACGACCTGCAGTTTGCCGTCCCCGGTGGACTGATCGGTGTAGGAACCCACATTGACCCGACGCTCACGCGCTCGGATCGTCTGGTGGGCCAGGTGCTTGGTCTCAAGGGCAGTCTGCCGCACGTGTTCACGGAGCTGGAAATTAACTTTTACCTGCTCAAGCGTCTGCTGGGTGTCAAGACCCAGGAAGGCAGCAAGGCCTCCAAGGTGCAGAAACTGTCGAAGGCTGAGGTGCTCATGGTGAACATCGGTTCCACGGCTACGGGTGGCAAGGTGCTGGCTGTCAAGCAGGATCTGGCCAAGATTCTGCTCACGGTTCCCGTGTGCACGCAGGAGGGAGAGAAGATCGCTATCAGTCGTCGTATTGACAAGCACTGGCGCCTCATCGGTTGGGGACAGATCCGCCGTGGCAGCCGGATCGAGATCGCCGACTCCGAATAGATACATAGTATCCCGTCCTGTTCACCTCGTGCCGCCGCAGAGAAAAGCAAGTCATCGAGCGCGTCAGAGGATAGGAAGCCAGGAAAGGATCAGATGGAGATGGAAGAGAGAATGCGGGGTCTGCAACTCGTGTAGTATGGTAATTCCAGTCTCATGCATTTCGTTCTCTCGTTTCGCTTCGTCTGATAATGAAGAGGAAAAAGTGAGCTATTGCAAGGTACATGTATGACTTGCAGACTTGCGGCTGCTTTGTTTGTCTTATCTAGCACGGGATGAAAATCGAGAAAGCATAAGAATTTGCACCTCGACGTCACCGATCTAATGCAACTGCGGTAAATGAACAAGACCGTCGACCTACTACAGAAACGACCTTACTGGGCGTAGATGTAGATGGCAGGCTTGCCCGGCGACGCCGACTCCATCTTCTTCACATCCACGTTGGGGATCTCCTCACCCACGTAGTAGAACTGCACGAAAGACAAACCAAAGATACGTTAGCAACATTGTTCTCCATGTCCCAATTTGCAGCAGTGCCGTCTTACGTCGATGTCCTGGAGTTCCAGCGACTGGCAGAGGTACTGCTTGTTAGAGGCAAGCACGCTCTTCTGGTCGTACGGCATCCTGTAATCAAACATTGCAAAATCATGAAGTGAGCGAGCCATTGCAGCACATAAAGACAAAAACTGCAACGGCATCACATACCTCAGCTCCAGAGCTTCACGGCCGCGCAGCTCGGCCTCCACCTTCACGAAGGCAGCGAACTGCATCACGTTCTTAGTCAGCTTCTTCAGCGAGTCCTCCTTCGAGATCTCGCCCTTGAGCTGCTTCATGAAGTCAGCGGGGAACTGCTTCGTCGCGTCATCGAAGACGCTGTCCATGAACACGAGCACCTTCTGCTGCCATTCCGGGAACTCCGTAGTCAGATACACCTGCGCGTGCGTAGGCTTCTTGGCCGGCTCGGCGGGAGCAGCGCCCTTCTTGCCCTTCTTCTTGCTGCCGCTCTTAGCGAGCGCCTCACGGAAGCTGCGGGTAACCTTGTTCAGGAAGTCACCCGCACGCAGAAGAGCGTGGTCAACCTCCTCAGCCACAGGCCAGGCGGCCACCGAGACGAAGCCCTCCTTGCCAATAGCGGTCCACATGTACTCGCAGAAGTGCGGGCAGATGGGGGAGAACATGACGAGCTGCGACTCAATGAAGCGCATGATAACATCGTGGTGCATCGGCACCTCGCTGCGGCTGCAGATGTCACGGTACGAGTCACGAGCGATCTGGTACTCGAAGAAGCCCGTGTGAAGACCCTCACGCCACTGAAGACGTTCGTAGAACGAGGTCGTGGTGTTGATGAGGTTGTTCATCTGGTTCATGAACACCTTGTCGTTGAAGTTGAGCTCACCCGTGCGAAGCGACGCCTTGTCCTCCACTGTACGCTTGATCCACTCCTCCTCCGTGGTGAGACGCAGAATGGCCATGCGGCACGTGTCCAGAGCGTAGTTAGCGTCATCCATGCCATCGCCAGCGTCAGCGCAAGCGAAACGAGTAGCATCAGCACCGAACTCGACGGCACAGTCCTTGAGCGTAAGGAAGTTACCCAGTGACTTGGACATCTTCTTGCCGTCCACCTGCACGTGGCCGTTAGTGAAGAAGCCACGCGGCCACTTGGACGGATCATCACGCCAGATGTCAGCGTGGTTGTACAGACACATCGTCAAGTGGTTGCGGATCAGGTCCTTGCCGGACGCGCGAACGTCAACGGGGTACCAGTACTCGAACTCGTCACGGATCTGCTTGAGCACAGCCAGCGGGATCGTGGACTCCGTGGGCGGCGACGCCTTCAGGAAGATGTAGTCAAACACCTCCTTGGTCATCTGCTCGGGCTTAATACCGTGCGGGCCCAGCTTGGAGCCGTCCAGGTTGGCCTGCAGGTGGTGCGCGATGGTGTAGTAGGCCATGTAGATGGTCGAGTCTGTCAGAGACTCCACCACGAACTCGGGGTCCCACGGAAGACGCGTGCCCAGGCCGGCCTGACGGCATGGGGCCCACTCCTTCAGCCACCCGAGGGTCGACTTGTACTCACCAAGCGCCACCGGGTTGTAGGCGTCGAAGGTCTCCGGGTTGCTGATGTGGTCCATCACTCGCTTCTTCCAGTCCTCAGCGCCGTACGTCAGGTACCACTGGTCCAAGTGAGCAACAACGCACTCGTCGCCACTGCGCGACATCACCAGCGACTCCGGCTCCCAGTACGGGATAGCGTCGCCAGCGTCCAGCAGCTCCTGGCGCATGAGGGGCTTGGCATCGCACACCTTCTGGCCCTTGTGGGGGCCGATGATGAGGACGCCCTCGTAGAAGCCCTTGAGGTAGACCAGCTCCTTGGCCTTGGCGAGCTTGTCCTTGTCGTTCTGCGACACGATCTTCAGGTCGTTGCAAACCTTCTCGGCAGCCATGTCACCGAAGCCCGGGATCTCGATAATAGGCACAGGCTCGAACGGCAGCACCATGTGGTCCTCAATGCCGTACTTCTCACGCAGAGCAGGCTTCTGCTTGAGGTCGCGGAACGCGGCATAGTCATCCGGCGAGTCGGAGGGCACGCTCATGACCACACCCGTACCCTTGCCCATGGAGATGGTAAGCAGCGGCAGCGTGTAGATCGTGTCGTACGGGGAGTTGGGCGACGAGAGCGGCAGGCCGAGCAGGTCCCAGCCCTTCATCTCAAGCAGACACTCCTCCTTGCCCCAGGCGCGCGAGTACTCCTGGTGGGCCAGGTTGCGCGCGGCACGACGGCTCATGACGAACACGTCGTTGTCGTCGTTCATGAGGAAGGCGCCGTAGTCGCCCTCGGGCAGCACGAAGCAGTTGGTCTGGCCGTAGAGCGTATCGGGGCGGAGCGTGGCAGCAGCCAGGAACACATTCTTGCCAGCGAGCGCGGCGAGCTTCTCCGGCAGCGGCTCCTGCACGCGCAGCTTGACGAGCGTGTACTCCTGGGGGCCCACGCCCTCACCCGAGGCGCGGTCGTGGTCGGCGCAGCTCTGTCCATCCAGGATGGAGTAGACGTTGGGGCGCTTGCCGCGCACGACGCGGCCGTGCTCGTTGAGCTTGTTGAGTTGCCACGTGACGAAGGCGTCGTAGAACGGGTTCATGTCCGTCGTGATGAAGGAGCGACGCCAGTCGATGTTCATGCCGAAGCGCTTGAGGTCGGCGATGGCGTGCGGCGGGAAGTACTGCAGCCAGTAGAGCGGGTCGTGGAACTTGGGGATCTCGTCCTCGGGGATGTGCGAGATCTTGAGGATGTCGTACTGGTGCACGACGCCGCCCGTCTTGGCGGCGGCCTTGGACTTCTTGCCGTGGGCCTTGTCCAGCGAGCCCTCGACGCTCTTCTTGGGCTTGGCGGCCTGCTGCGTCACGTCGCGCGAGAAGTCCGGCGGGTTGCCGTACGTCTCGAGCTCGCGCTTGAGCTTGTTGGCCGCGGCCTGGATGGGCATGCCCGTGCAGTGGAAGCCGAAGGGGAAGATGACGTTCTCGCCCTTGAGGCGGTGGTAGCGCGACGCGAACTCCACCTTCATGAGCGTGAACAGGTGCCCCACGTGCATGTAGCCGTTCATGTACGGGTACGGGAACGTCACCATGTACTTGGGCTTGGAAGGGTCCGGGTCCGACTCGAAGAGCTTCACGGCGTCCCACTTGGCGATCACCTCGTGCTCGATCTCGATCAGGTGGTCGCGGCGTGCCATCTTCTTGGCGGGCGCGGCGGCGCCGTCCTCGAGCTGCACGTCCTCCATCTTGACCGTCACGTTCTCCATCTGCTTGTGCTTCGCGGGGCTTTGCGGGCCACTAAAAGATTGTGTGGGGCGACGTCAGAGAGTGTACCACAAACGTCGGTTAGGCTGTATGGGAGGTTTTACCGTGTGATTATCACTGCTGGGGTACTATTTTGAGCAGATGCAATGGTTATCATTGCAAACTGTATCCATACAGCGAGTCGCCGCTGCCACTGACAGCATGTCAGCGAAGGTGAGCTGCGTCTGCAGCCACAAGAAAGGTATTTGAAAAAATTGTTGCAGGTCGTGGCTGCCGCGAGCGCATACATGTATTAATACTGATTTGTTGACCACGCTCATAGCGTACCATAAACTTACCGCTTTGTTTGCACAAACTCATATAATATGTCAATTACTATGCAATACTACTACTATGAAATACTACTAGTAGTAATAACTACTACTACTACTGTAGTATTTAACCCTGAAAACTGATACTCCAGGGTACATGTAACCAGGTTACACCCGATCAAAGTATCCGCCATTAACGCCGATGAGTTCGAGCTCGAGCTCCGAGCGGCAAGCCGCGCGCTTAAAGCGCCGCGCTGAGCGTCTCAACCCGCCGCCACGTGCACACAGCAGCTCCGTCGGTGGCACCAGCAGCAGTAGCAGACCCAGCAGCGTCATGATCTCCCGCGATGCGCCGGCTGCCGCCTTCTCTTCGCGGTCGCGAGGCTCGAGTCTCCCGACCCACAGCACTAGCAACAGCAGCGAGAGCCTCCGCCGACCACCCGCCACCTCCACCCACTCGTCCACATCTGCCACCGCAGTGGCCATGAGCACACGTCGCAGCGCCCGCAGCCCGCGGGACATCAACGTGCTGGTGGACAAGCTGCTGGCCAAGGTGCACGGCGCGCCGTCCGCCATCACCACGCGCCGTACCGTCGTGCGCCTGCACGACGCTGTGTCCGTCGCTCCTGCGACCGACTCGGTGCGTGCTGCAGTTGTGAGGTTTTTGCTGTTCGTGGCATTTTGACATTAGGCTTTTTTGTTTTTGAGCAGTTCTCGGTGCTGGAGAAGATCAAGCGGAAGATCGCGACGGACGCGCCGCATTTCTACGCCAGCTCACAGGAGACGGTCACGAGGCTCAACGAGGTCTACTCGCGCTTCGTTAAGTTCAAGAACCTCGACAAGAAGACGTACGCCGGGGCTGCAGTTTTTGTTTTTTTGTTTGTTGTTGTACGGATTCTGACGTTTTTTTGTGTTTTTTTTGCTGTTTGTTGTTTTTAGTGAAGCGTTGTTGTTGCTGTATGGCCTGATGGATACAGCGCCTCCGCCTCAAAGTGAGAGCGTCAATGGCCTTCAGGACGTTGAGCCGATGAGCGTTGACAATTTCGGGATGCGAGGGTCGATGACGGGAAGCTTGGATAGCTCTGCTGTGGAGAGGAATGGGGAGTTGGGCGACCACCATCGACAGTCGGTGCCCGGCGTGCCTTTCACCTTTGGAGGACAAGACGCAGCGTCGCCTGCTTCAGCGATGGACCAGTCGAAAACCGATCTGGACTCTCTCGAGGACTCGTTCAAGTTCGCCGTCGGTATCGCTCCGGCTCACAAAACAAGCAGAGCGAAAGGCAGCCCTCGCACAGGCACTAGTCCTCGTACGCATACTGGCGCACATGCTGGGACAATCGCTCCAGGCCCGATGCGATCTCCGGTGGGAGGAGGCCGCTCGACCTTCGATGTACCGGAGGAAGTTCTGCTGCGAGACGTTTTGTATGCGTTGCAAGCAGTCGAATCTCGGTACTTGTACTTCGATGACGCAGCGGATCGCTTCCAGATCACGAGGAGTGTGGGCGTTCCGACGCGTAAGTACCGACTTGCACTTTACCTTACGAGGAGGCTGGATACTTACGCTTTGGTGTGCGTGTGATCTACCTTTTAACAGCAATGCGCGAGCTGATCCACATGTTGTGCGACCTGGGTTGGTTGTATCGCAAGATTTCGGAGTATATCAAGCAGCATCGCGAAGAATTAGCGTTTGGCCTGGTTGGTGCTTTCATTGTCACCATGGTGTTGGATAATAAAGGCAACCACTTACCATTCGTATTTTTTTGTAACGTGTAGGTGGGCCAAAGCTTTTGTCATGTGCTCAACACGGTGCTGACAGACTACTTCCGCCTTATAGCGGTCTTGGCTTCTCAGATCGACGAAGATGCTGAAACGAGACAGCCACATGAACGACCACTCAGTAGCCTTACCTTGAGGACCCTGATCGTATGGATTCAGGACCCTCTGGACAAAATGCGCTTGATGGCTCGTCTAATCGACAGGTAATCAAGATTTGCTCCGAGGTGTTGCTAAAGGAGTCTGTAGCTAAGTGTCTTGCGTTCCTGCAGTGTTGAAGGCCTTCGTGGTGGCGCGCTTGCGTCCGGTATTCACTCGCATGTGCTGCATGGTGATCCAGACGTGTCACAGTCTGTCCAAACTGTGATGAAACGAATTGCTGCTCCCATCATTCGTATGATCAAACGCTGGGTGTTTGAAGGGGAGCTTGAAGATGTACACGTAAGTTGAACTTATGCGCACGCTTTGTTTAAATCTTAGCGTTGTGAAGGTCTAACATATTACTATGGTGAATCTTGGATCGATAGGGAGAATTTTTCGTGGTGGCAGATTCAACAGTGAGTGACGATCAATTCTGGGCCAAGAAATACACATTGAACCGGAAGATGTTACCAGCATTCATCTCAATGTACGTTTATTTATTCATATGTCGAGGACAAGATACATAACTTAATCGCTTTGTTTTTGGTGTTCGGTGGCGTGGAAATAGTGAGCTTGCGAGGAAAATTCTGGTCATTGGAAAGAGTATCAACTTCATTCGCCAATGCTGTGGGAATGCTGATGTACGTGGAGCTTGGGTGTTGTTTGGAGTCCTCCTTATTGCTGACAACTGTTCACTGCAATGCAGTGGGTCATGGATGCTGCACAAGAAGGCACTGTGATTGGAATGGATTCCGAAGATGAAGGCGCTAATTTTGCAGAGCTGAAGCGTCTGGAAAAAATGATCGAGAATGTTTCCAACTCTACAAATGAGTACCTGATTCGCACGTTGATGGAGAAATATCGGCTTCTGGACCATTGCCAAGCATTGAAGCGCTATCTATTGCTTGGACAGGTATGGCGTTGCTGTATGTTCTGATCGTGTAGCTCTTGCTTAAGATCTTGGATGTGGTGGTTGCTTACAGGGAGACTTTATTCAATACCTAATGGACCTCTTGGGGCCAGAATTGTCGAAGAGAGGCTCGCAAGTGTATCGCCATACGCTTACAAACGTGCTGGAAACCGCTCTAAATGCTTCCAACGCGAAGTTTGAGGTTTGGAACATCCCCACCAAAGCTTTTGTAAAATGTACTTAAACCTAACACGTGTTTGATTTTAGTCAGCGGACATCCTAGGACGTCTGGATGTTGAGTTGCTGCAAGGATCCTCCGGTTAGCAATGTGTCGTCTTGCGCTGTAGCCAAGATGTAAGCTAACGGAACTCTCTTTGTTAACAAAATGTCGTACAGCGGACACTGGATGGGACATATTTAGTTTGCACTACAACTTGCAAGCGCCAGTGAATAGTGTTATTCCTGCCTCATCGATGCTCCAGTATCAGCAAATCTTTGACTTCTTGTGGCGACTCAAGCGAGTAGAGCATTCGCTGTCTGCGTCATGGACAAAGGACATGAATCTCGGACACGAGGTTCAGGTAAGATTGGGTGCAATTGCTAAATTGCGACTGTTCTTTAACCTGTATGGTTCTCTGGTTCAAATTGCAGGGGTGTGTACCGGGGATTCGACCTGTCTTGCACAGAAGCCAGCTCGTGCGATCTGAGATGATCCATTTCAGCACCAACCTTTTGAACTACATGATGTTTGAGGTAATACGGTAACACCATGCAATTCCTTGTAGAGGCAGGCTGTTACTTAGTACTTCATTTCTTGGCTGCTATAGGTTCTCGAAATTGCATGGCACAAGCTGGTGAAGGATCTGAACGCAGCAAAGGACTTAGACGAGTTGATCGAAAGCCACGCAGCGTACATCCTCTCCATCAAGAAAAATGTAAACATGGAATGCATGTTTCATCCTACGATCCTTGGCGATAACAACTAACGGATGAATTATGTATTCGCCTAGGGGTTCATGATGAAGGAATCAAGAGAGCTTTTGAAACAGCTGAAGCTCATTTTTGCAACCATCATCAGGTTTTGCAAGGCGCAGGAAAATTTATACACAACTGCGATGCATGCGAAGCAAGTGGAGGGAATGCGCCAGCAACTAATTGGACGACGAGAGCTTGATGTACGCTATTGCACCCCTCAAGCAGTTCAAGTTATCTTGCTTGGTACTAACGGACGTTGGTGTGTATTTGGTAGGGTTCGTGGGGAATACCAGAAGAAGACGAGTACAGCGTGCAATCGGAGCAAAACACATTCGGGGCCAACTCGAAGATTTTGCGCCAAATTGAAGAAATTTCAGAGGAGTACAGCAACCAATTCCTGGAGCTCCTGGAAATTGTGAAGCAGAATTCCACTCGGTACGCAATGCTGGTTGTGCTTAGATCGTTCTCGCGCTGATACGTGTGTGTTTTGATGGTATGCAGAGGTTCACAAAGCCTGTCATTCTTGATGTCCCGCTTCGATTTCAACGAGTTTTATCTCAAGAAGGCCACCCCTCCCATGGACGCAGATGAATAAACAGTTAAGGTGAGAGCAACAACCTGTTACAAAGTATTAGGTACTTTATCAGCGACAAACGGGCAGTTCTCTCAAGCGTCTGTTAGCTATCCTCTTTTACCCTTGTATTAATCCAGGAGATCTCTTAAGAAGTAGCAGAGCTCATTGTCGACAACATTGGCGCCCTTGTTGATGGAAAACAGATCTTCCAGGCGACGAACCATATCCAGCGTACAGTCGACGGAAGTCGAGTTTCCAAAAGCATCCTGCAAATTCTGGCTCGAGGCATCTTCTGCTGCCAGAGTATCGTTCACGTTGTCTTGGCTGCCGTCGCGTTCGGCTCCACGGAAAAGCCGTTGAATTTCACGTAAAATCAAGTGGAGGTTTTTCGGGAAAACGTTGCGGTCAATCAGGAGTGAGTCTTCATCTTCCATCTGAGTTCGCAATTTGCTTAGTGCTGCTTCCAAGTGCTGCACCTCCTGCCGATCCACATTGCCTCTTTTGCTGAGCAAGGGAGAAGACGCAAACTTCTCCATCCGGGCGATAGCGTCGGTGTTGTTTGCAGCGGGCGAGTCTTCCGCGATGGACACTTTGGTTGTGCCAAGCGTGAAGTAAAATGTTATTTTGTCGTTGTGCGCGATCTCTCCGACTCCAGAAGCGAGCGCGGGGGCGAGGCCTTGCCCCCAAAGAGCACATATCATTCCAGCGCGAATTTCAGGATCGGATGAAGGAACAGGAGGAAGATCCGTCAAGCAAGCCGTGCGCGAATATGTCGAGTGATGCTGCACCAAAAAGGAGTGAAGAAGAGCACATGTGTCCTGGAGCGCTGCGGTACTAACTGGAAGAATGTGCTGCATACGCAGTAAGCGCACAAAGTAGTTGACGATTGCTGCTACGTCGGGTGATTTGCTGTTTGTCGGTGATGGAGCGGAGACGCCCTCTTTTGCTTCGGACTGGGCGTTGATGGAAGCGGAAACTGAAGGTGGCAGCTTTTCGATGGAGGTGATAGTGCCGTTCTGCAATTCGAGCGTATCAAAGAGCAGTGCCTCGTGTTTTTGAACCTCCAGCGCCAGATTCAGATAGTGAAATGCTGCTTGAACGTGCGCGTCCTCGCTACCCGAGATCAGCTTCTGACCGAACAGATCAACCAGCTCGATCAGGGCCAACCGTACCAACTGGCGATCGTACCCGCCTTCAATCGACGACTTGATGGATCCTGTGAAAGCCTCGACGCATTCTTCAAAACGCTGCTCCAGCTTTTTCTCGTCATGTACAGGCAACACAGTTGTTGAATCGATCTGGGTTCGGGCCATGGTTCCGTACAACTTTTTCGAGAGAATGACTCCCTTCAACAGCAAAAGCCGTGCCTTGGTGGTTGACATTCGCTGCGTGGTATGGTCAATCGCTCGAATGCCATTTTCAACGCATTGTAGCGCCCTCTCCTGACGAGTTTGTCTGTTTTCGCTGCCAGGGTTTAGAGGACATTCGAGTAGCACCTGCGCTAAATCGGCGTGAACCTGAACGAACTCAGGAACTCCAGGCTGATAGATGTTCAGCCTCTTTGCAGCCTGCTGCTGATCAGCACAAACGCCGATCCAGCCATCATGTTCCAACAAGACATCCAGTACGTGTTCTGCTTCACTCAAGCGTTCATTGACTGCATTCAGTGCAGCTGACTGGGATGACAAGAGCGCTTTGGATCGGAGCAATGAACTTAATGCTTGCAGCGTGTGGACGTACGTGAGCGAAACAGACGTGTGGGATGCCAAAGCTTCTTCTCGTAAAACGCAGATTTCTCTTTCGGTCTTTTCACGCTCGCCAAGGAACACTTCCGCCTGCAGTTTCAATGACTCGAGATGCTGTCGAAGGTGCTCTTCGCCAGTGGTCGCAGCTTCTTGAATTGCGGTCTGAGCAGCCTCACATGCAGCGCGACAATGTGTCTGGGCAAGTGAACAAGCGACTGCTTGTGCTCGACACCTGGCCACGAATGTTCCTCGACCAAGCACCAGCGAGTACTTCAGTTTGTGATCAAGTTCCAGGCGCAGCTGGTGTTCGGGACCAGTAGGGATCGCGTTGTATTCGCTGATTGCATCCATCGCGCTTGACCTGGAAGTACTCCACTCACCTTCGTAAAACGCAAGATGACTCAACTGCAGGTGAATATCGGCTCGAATGCGATGGATCTGGAGCTGCTCCCACGAGACAGACGGAGGTGCGTGCTCCGTTGAAGTGTCTCCATCAGCTTCTCCATCGGTTTGAGCAGGAGGGATCGGCACATCACTGGGTTTGATGATCAGTAGCATCGCTTGTGCCAATTTCTTGGCCGCTGATCGAGCTATCGCTGCGTCACGGTCGTATCGGCTTTCATGGCGAGCAAGTGCGACAGCAAGGTGCAAAATCGTCACTAAAATGTGCCCCACAAGCGCTTCGTCGTAACACTTCTTCAGGTCTGCTTGCATTTGCTCTGCATTGAACGCGATCAACCAGTTCAAGGCAGCTCGATTGCTCTCGTCCAGAATTGCTTTACTGTCGTGGAAGATGATCGTGTCCAACTCCGGGACACCAGTGCTACTGCGCAGCGTGGATCCACCTTGCAGCAACTTCATAGCAACTGCGAATGCTTCTTGGAAGCGGCCACACTGAACAAGCGCTTCAACGCGGAACCTACGAGCGTTTGCTACGTGATTCGCATCCTCAAGACAGAACTCCGCCACGTGCTCGTAACCAGTGATGATAGGCATCGCAGTGGTTGCATACTGGTGCTCGTACTGGAGCAAAACCTCAGGAACCAACACCAGCATGATACAAAGAGTAAATGGGAAGACTCGATCGGGGTCTGTCAGCAGCTTTCGTCCTGGCCAGAACTGTCCAAGAATCCGATACGACCCAAACAGGAAGCATTTGGTCGGGTGTGGCAGCGAGCAGCTGTAAAATCGAGTGAAGATAGCTGCTGCCATCAACGCGTAGTCGATCGCCTTGTGCAGTTTGCTGCCGGATGAGAGCATGATCAGTTTCGAGAGCACGCTACAGCATTGCATGCCCACCCAGAGTTCGTCCCCAGCAATTGCGTCCTTGTTCGTGTTACTCCCAGCACTTTCAAGAAACTGGTCAGCAGGCGGAGTAAGGACTTCTCGCCACAACACTCCGACGTTAAGCGTGCTGAAGGCATTGTCCAGTGACTCGAGCCAACTCTTGGTCGCTGACTTCACATCTCCGCAGGCGAGGTGGAAGTCTCCTGCTTCTTGCAGCGCTTGACAAACTATTCGCTTTTGGCGCTTTTGTCGAGACAGAATCACACAACGGTTGTATGAAGCGATGACCTGGCGTCGAAGTGCGAGCAGTTCTTCTTGGTGGCGGTGCACGTTGATACCATCAGTAGTGCGTTTATCAAGGCGGCGGTATTTTTCGACAAGTTCGTGGCAGGTGTTCAGCGCTTGGTGGCTCTTATTGATGGCGCTCGACAGATCGTCGTAAATCTCCGAGAGATTGGCCAGCTTTTCCAGTTCAAGGTCGCGATCAGTGACGAGTTCTTGAATGTGCTGCTCCATTGTCTGCTTATTGGCACGGAATGTGATCTCCTCGGGTGACAGAATTTCTTCCACTACCAGTCGTGACTTCTTCTTTTTCTTTTTCGCTTCTTGCTCCTGGAATGCGGCGATATAGGCGGTTAATTCCTCTTCTGCTGCTTTCAAGAGTGTTTCCTGGTGGTTTACGATCTGCTGCTGCGCGTAAATCAAGATGGGGAAGTTCTGCTCAGAGAACCGAGTTCCCTCGATGCTGCTACCGCACAAGGTGTGATATCTGCTACCTTTCTGCACGATGTTTTTCCAGTCCTTGAACGAGCAAAACGCTTTCAATGCGTACGCCATCAGCTGTGCAAGCCAAGTTTGGTCAATGCTCAGTGCACTAGTTGCAGCGTACACCACAGTCGAAAGAGCCATTGATTGTTCCGCTGAGGCAGAAGCTTGTGTCGTTAACGGAATAGCTGTCGTGGATGCTGCAGTTGGATCTAGTGATCCAGCCATCGCGGTGTCCATCATGTCCAGCAATGCGTCAACGCAAGTGGAGAGATGTCCAAGTCTCGCAGGTGACGTTCCGATCCGACTTGGCGCGATCCATGCCAACCACACAGCGTTCCAAAGCTGTTGAGCTGCAGCTTGAAGTCCTTGCCAACAACTGGCAAGCCGAAACAGTTTGCAGCATCCCGCAGTCTTTTCCAAGAGCTCACCAAAAAGCCGATCGATTTGGTTGCCTTCTGGTACGTCATTTGGATCAGTTTGGGCTGCGGACAGCTCGTGATCTTCTGTGGATATAGTTTCCAGGGGCGTATCTGCTTCCAATGCGTTGCTGGCTGTTTCGTCCTCATTGTTATTGCCAGGATGAAGAAAGTCGTACGTGCAGTCCTCCGTATCTGGACCGTTTGCTGTATCAACTTCTTCAACTGTGTCGCAAAGTTTGGTGATCTTCTGGAACTGTTCACAGGAAGAGGTTAGTCATTTCATTCTTACGTGAATATGCACAACACATCTCAAAACAATTCAATAGCGACGTACCAGCAGCACCGACTGGATGAAGAACAGTTCACCGCACCATCGATACAAGTAATCATCATCAGCTCCAGCTAGTGCAGCTGGGGCATTTCTTTCGGTCTCGGGGGTCTCGCTGATTTTGTTCTCTTGGTCAGTCCGAGAACTGAGCGGGTTTGCTTCATCCGGAGCAGCCATGTCCTTAGGGTCTGGTAGCAGTTCTCCACCGCCAAGCGATTCGAGGGTAGCTCGAAACTGGTTGCTGATCTCTCCTGTCACTTTGAGAGACGAGAGGAATTTGTCCATTTGAGAGATTCCGTTAGCTCCAGATCTGAGTACTGCCCCGCAGACTTTACTTGCGAACTCGATTGTCCGCCGATCGGAAGAACTGTGCTGCTCAAGGGTGGCGAAAACCTTCACAAGGTCATTCCCAGCAGCTTGGAGGAGCTCAGTCAAGCTCTGCATCCCTCCTGCTTCTTTCTCCGTCTCGCTGGCACTTCTCGGAGTGGCTTGTGGCGTATTACTTTGGCTTTTGTCCTTGGTCGCGGCTGCTGCAGCTCCTTTTGCGCCGCGAGGAGTAGCTGCTGAGGCTACTGCGGGCGCAGGAGTAGAAACTTCTGGACTTCCTTGTGAGCTGATGGCCAATTTGAACAGAGCCACAACTTCACGCAAGCTCTCGTGTTCTTCATTGTGCACTACATGAACCTGCTCCGGTTGAGTGTGATTTTGAACGATGAGTGGAATTGTGACCCGAGATATGTCGCTGTGCGCTTCTTGCGCAATGCGGAAGAGCTCGAAGCCTACGCGTGCACAAATGTTTCTCGTGTCTTCATCCCATTTCTCGCTTGGAATTACATGAAGTGCCTACGTAGCACAAAATACGAAGCACTGTAAGTCACAAGCCCCACCATTTGTTCGGGCAGCATGACTTGCTTACCTGGTAGAACGTCACAAGTGCGGCGAATGTCAATCCATCACAACTACCTTTCAAGTGCAGCAAAGGAAGTAACAGGCGATATCCTTTGAAGCTCAACACACGAATCGCTTCGAGGTTGTCTGTTGCGCAGGCGATTTCAATGCCCATGGAGATTTTTCGACTATCTTCGAGGGTCTTTGTCTGTGTCATTGTCAATGATTGAGCGTTCAAGTCGGAAGTCGTGATAAGTTTACCATCTCGCTCCAGATCACCAGGTTCGTCGTGACACAAGATGAGCAGAGCTTGAATGCAGAGGTTTAGTGTTGGCACGGGGAACTGGGCCACAATGTCACGCTTTAGAGCTTGTCTGTAGAATGGATTTGCCATCCATGAAGGTCTTCCAGCACACAGATGCGAGACTACTGCGTTGTACAGGTAATGTGCAGCCTTGTTGGCTCGTCCGGCGAGCTGAGTGTCGTAGCAAGCTTTGGCGAGATACCCATAGCACATTGGCAAAGGCAGCGGGTTGAGTGCTACCACCGGCTCCGAAGTTTCGCCAATGGAATTGATCACCTCATGCTTACTGTCGAACGCTGCAACAGCGAAGACGTAGCTCTCGTTGGGTAGTAAGTCTGAAATCGTTACGTCCAAGTGTGGAGGGTATACGGGGGCTGCAGTTCCGGTAAGGTGATTGCTGTTGAGTGAAACAGCGGTCCCCACCCCAGTGGCCTTTGCAAATACCATGTAATACTCCACGCTGCGCTTTCGAAGTGATGGCAACGAAGGACGGTACTCCACTATTTGCACAGTGATCGCTGAGCTTGATCGAGAGATCACGATAGGTGCAAGAGGGACAACAGACTCGGTGGTTTCCAGCTTCCTCTCCGAAGCTGAAGCTAGTTGACGACAGAGCTTATCCTCTTGCTGCTCTACTTGCTGCAGCAGTTGAATACTCTCGTCCGCGATTGTACATCGCTCCTTCGAGGACTTCTGCGGGTGAACAAGGCGCTGGATGTTGAGAAGAACTCTCGCATAACCATTTTGATCGCACTCTTCGACAAGCTTCATCTCAGCAGCAGATAGCACGCTGTTTGCTTGTAGGGGGATCCTCGGTGTACCGACTGAAGGTTTGGAGTTGGTTTGGGGGAGAACGTCCACCATCGAGGCCGCCTGAAGCTCCAATCGGTACGAAAGCAGCGTCAAGTCGACTTGAACACAACACAAATCCTGGTGCACCCCACCGAATTGAGATCCTGTACCACGCACACCCACGCGATCTCGTGGATTAGCTCCTTCGCTCAGCGAATTTGAACCGCTCGGATCATCAATGGAGCAAGAGAACGAGAGTTTGGAAATTGGCGTCGTAGCTCCTGGGTCCGATTCTCTGTCAACGACCGAGTGGAAGTGAGACGCGAAGTTCACTAACTCGTTCCGGCGCGAGTTTATTCGCTCCAAGCATTGACGCACAACTTGACTGCCTCTGCGTGCTTTTCCTCGGATCGACAGGAGCGTGGCCAGACGCAAGCAAACGCGTCCGTGAAGCAGCAAGTCTTCAAACTTGACGGCGGTGAACGTAAAGTGGATTGTCAGCAGCAATTCACATGTGCGACGTACGAATGGTCTTGACATTTGAGAAGGCTCCGTGGCGTCCAGTTCTTTGAGCATCGGAATGGCAAATGCTCGCCACATCTGTAGCGCCACAGACGTCATCAGTTCTTGGTTCGTGCGCGAAATGGTGCCGTCTCCGTGGAAGACGCAGTCCTGCATGGCTTTCGACAATCGCAGCAGAAACTTTGACGCCGGAATCGCACCGTCGGACACAGGCAATTGTTGTCGTGGGTTGGCTTCCAATCCCAAGCGCTCGTCTTCTGAAAGAGACTCCCAGGACAACCAGGATTGCTGGATCTCATGGAGAGCCTCGAACAGCTCAAGCAAGCAGCTAATTATCGTGGCATCTCTCTCCAATGAGGTGGATTTCAATCGAGCACGGGCACTTTTAACGAGCAGAACAATTTGATCATCGGGCTTTCCAAGTTGAAAGCAGTGCTGAATAGCGCTCAGGTGGAACGATATTGGAAAAATGTTGTCTGGTGCTGACTGCGAGGCCAATTCTTCGCCTTCAACTAAAGGCTTCAGCATGGGAGTCACAATCTCCATAACGAATGCAAACAGCTCCGACATCGCCTCGTTCGTTGAGGGATTCTGCGTGGAAGGTGTTAATAGGAATGAACCTTGTCCTCCGTTCTTCTGTTTGATTTCGCGTGACAAGCTTTCCATAGCATCGATCGCAGCGCGCATCTGGTCACGAACTGCAGGAAATGCTGCCTCGATCGTGCTTCTTGTGAGTGGCTGGTGCCCTGCTGCAGCTTTAACTCTTGTCGCTAGCATAGCCGACGTGGTCTCAGCTTGAGTTAGAATGTGCTGCACTTCCACCGGCAAGGGCATGTCAAGTTCCTCCTCCTTACGCAGCCGCTGGACGGCTTGCTGTACGTAGGCTGCGCATGTCACTGCGGATTTAAGATGTTGATCACTTCTCATCGTCTCTTTCAACGCCAAGTCCTCATAGCAGTCGCAGATCGCTGAACCAAGCTGCAAACGCCACATGATGTACTTGGTCGTTGACAGCGCCACCGCAGATTCCATCGCCAGCAGACTCCACTTCAGAAAAGCGACTACTTCTCGTGAAAACCCCAACGCTTGAAGCGGCTTCGCAATGGAATAAATGAGCACAGAACCGTTCAAAGTCAACCACGCGAACTGCCCCGAGTACTGACGCTCCATAGCCACCGCTGTCTCCATCCCGAGTCGCAGAAATGTCAGTGCCTCAATCATTTTTTCAAGTCTTCCAGGGTGTTTGACGAATCCATCAGACCGCTTTTGAACGTGAAAGCAGCACATGGCCACGCCAAAGAGCGATCGGACGTACGTCTGACCCTCAAGCCGACTCCGTTTTACCGTCGGTGACGATGCAGAAGCAAGAATACGTTTGAGAACACCTTGGGACCCACTAACAGCGACTTCATCCGGTGTTTTCGTCTTCACCTCATCCAGTACAAGCACCTTTTCGTAGAAAAACACGGAAGCAGCACGGAATTCCTGCGCGTGGTAGAACTTGTCTCCGAATACAAGAAGCAGTTCGGTCTTCTTTGTCGTGTTGATCTGGTCACTGGTAGCTTGCATCAACCT
The DNA here is from genome assembly GCA_033557925.1 of Phytophthora x cambivora. Classification (NCBI taxonomy): domain Eukaryota; phylum Oomycota; class Peronosporomycetes; order Peronosporales; family Peronosporaceae; genus Phytophthora; species Phytophthora x cambivora. The sequence continues at coordinate 760,429 of JAUCEB010000034.1, forward strand.
GTCCACTAACGGAGTGAGTTTCTGGGCGATGTCTCCAAAGAACGCCACCTCTTGACGTGCATTGCCATCATCTTCCCGAGACCCGCCGAAGCTTTCCGAGGTCAGTTCCTTGACTTGTTTCTCGCGCGTAAGCTGCAACACGGCGCTGAACTCGCGCGTGAACTGCTCCACCACGACGTTTGATTCCGTTGCTCCATGTTCAGGTGCTGAGGCTTTCGAGACATCCTCCGACTCAATTCGGATCCGTGTCCCGACCTTCTTCGCCATGGAATCACTCGAATCGCCTGCACTCACCAACACAGAACACGAATGTACTTGAAGGATACGACGTCGAATGACGGACGAGTCGCGCGTAATGAAAGGTCGGTCGGTACCAGCGACCGTAGCGAGTTTTTCAGTTGAGATGGATATGTCGAAGCCGACGGCGTTGGCGGCCTTTGCAGCTAGTCAACAACGCGGTGGGCTTAGTAAGACTGAAACGGGGGGTAGGAACCTCGCACAAGTGAAGATTCCGTCATTGAAATCGCTTGGAGGTGATGATGATACGAACCGGAGCCAACTCAAGGAACTGAAACCTCTTGGAGAGATCAAAGGCTTGGAATCTCCATTAAAGCCACTGAAGGTGTTGAATGAGCTTCGAACTAGTGGTGAGGATGCGTCACCTTCTCATAAGGCGGTAGCGAGCACGGGGGCATTGACACCGTCGGAGCCAGACAAGGTAAATGCGGGCAGTAGTTCCGAGCCGGTAGAGAAACAAACGCACCGACGTCGATCAAGTGTCAAGCCCCTAGCGTCGACGAGCATTCAAGGCGGAAAAGCTGCAGAAGAGATCGCACCAAATGCAGATGAAGACAAAGTGGTGACCAAAGCCGTTGATGAAGCTGCTAACCCCGATGCCGAGACCTCTTTTGTGCGCGGTGAAACCAGTCCAAACGAAAGTGCAGCGACTGACACCAAAGTTCCGCCTGGAGACAACGACAGTGATGACGATGATTTTAATTTCGATGATGTCGAGGGGGAAGGAGAAGACGCAAAAGCCAAAGCAGATTCAGGAGAGCAAGGAGAGAATTCGACTTCTGTTACTGCAGCGAAGGTTGCTGTTGTAAACGTTGAGGATCTTTACGATTGTCCTCCGGGTTTGAGCAATGAAGCCACCCACTCACAACAAAAGAGGTAAGCCTTCATTGTCGCTGTACTTTGATGTAAAAATGTGCTGAGTTTTGTTGTGAGTGCTCTTCATAGACAACCGAAGATGTTTTTGCCCCGGGCAAGCGACATCGAATTGTTTCACGTGGTCCTTGCAGAGGATACGGACCAACTGGAGCGGTTTCTGGAGGAGATATCCCCGCAAGAAGTGCTTGACATCGTCGACTCTGCTGGTCGCAACCTCTATCACTACGCTGCTCTTTCAAAAGACAAGTTAGTGCAAGATTTGATCTTCCAGCACGTGAATTCGTATCGTGACAGAGAGTTCGAGATTGAATTAAAAGCTCTGATGCGAAAGAAGGACCAGACGAATAGGTATAGAAGGCAATGCATCTGCTCTTATCTCCTTCAGATGTATCCTAACGCGATGAAATGGCTAGGTGGATGCAAGAGAATAAGTCAAATGGGAACGGGTGGGTGCCACCAAGAGTGAAAGAGCTGCAACGTGAAATGACAAAGCAAAAATGTGTCGACTGGGCACGAATATGCGGAAGTATTGACGAGAATGGACGCTCCTTCTTCCATTATGTGAGTTTTGGGGGTGTTCTCGTTCTTGAAAACTTGATTCATTCGACTTGACAGTGTTTTTTTTTGCTGCTCAGCTTGCTACTACAGCATCACTGGTCCCTATCGAAGACGACTACGAATTTTGTAGTGTCCTTCGGTCCAAGCCCACCATCCTGTCTACTAAAGGTACTTCAACTTCCCATTACGAGCCACGGTCTTGAACCTGATCAATTCTTACACGTTCTTCATCAGACAATTTCAAGAAGCTCGCACTCCACTACGCAGTCGAAAGTGGAAATCTTAAGCAAGCCAAGTGGTATTTCCAGATGGGTGTCAGACTGAGCCAAGCCGATGTCGACTTGCTGTTTTCATTCAACGTATCCCGAGTTTTGGAGAACACCATCCTGCGTCACCTCGAGTCAATTGATATCCAGAACTACTACTCGCTAACTGCAAGAGGTAGTATCGAAGAAAGCGACCACTGCTGTGACCCTGGAGTTAGTACCTTCGTGCTGGCCAAGTTGCAGAGGATTACAGACGATAGTGTTGGACGTCTGCATCAGCTGCCGTTGCACCGGGCTGCGATGTTTGGCAACGTTCGTGCTGTGGAACTTCTTCTCGAAGACGGAGCCGATCCACGTGCTCGCGATGCAAACCAGTGGACGCCCTTGCATGTACGTGGGGAAAATCTGTACGATGATTAAGTTGTGATTGACTCAGCCTTGCTTGCATGTAGTATTGCGCTGAAGAAGCCACAGAAAATCACTTGTCGATTGCTCGCCTTCTTATGGAGACACCACAATTTGTCGATGTAAATGCAAGATCACTGAAAGGCAGATCGCCCCTTCATGTCGCCGTTCATTCAAGACAACGTAAAAGGCCGCACGGATATGATGATTCACAATCGACAGGGGCATCAAGCGCCAAAGATCGAGTATCGTTTGTAGCATATCTTCACGAGTGCAAAGCAGATTTAGACATCAGGGATACGAGTGGGGCAACACCATTACTTTTGGCTTGTCGCGGTGACGATGTGGATATCGCTGAATTCCTTTTGCGGGCTGGGTGTGATCCAACTGCAAGGGGTGACAACAAATGGAACGCGCTTCACTTTGCTGGTATCATTCGATATGTTATACCCTCGGTTTCCGCTGGCACCACATCAAACTCACTTGTGGTTGTACTTTGCTTGATTTATACAGCAATTCGAGGGAATCCCAGCATGGTGTCGTTCCTCCAGTTCTGGGATGCTGACTCGCGTCTGTGGAGTGACTCGCCTGGTATTCAGGGGAGAAAGCCCATGGATATTGCAAAAAGTGATGACGTCCGACAAATGCTAGTGGTAAGGTCTTTAGAAATCAATCTGCACATTGTTAGCTCATTATGCTGTTATGAACTCGCTGCCACGTAGAACCTTTGGACGGAATGCTACAGCGGTAATGTTGATCAAGTGCGGCGTCTGCTGCTGGCTCGCTCAAAACGTGGTCCAAAGCCGCCCGAGCAGATCGGACTCGTCTCAGTGAAGGATAAAACAGCTCAAACGGAGAGAAGCCCACTCCATCTAACGGTACGAGTTTAAGCTATTCAACGGAGCACATCAATACATTGACCACTTGTCCTGTAGGTTATGGGATATATGGACGCACTGCAGTCTCGAGAGACTTCGCCTTCCCCCAATTCGTCACGCGAAGAGCGTCTAAAGTATACGAAATCATCGGAATTGAAACGAACCGCTCCAAGCCGATTTCTGCAGGTTGTGATTCTGCTGCTTCAAGCTGGAGCAGAATTGTGCGCTGCAGACAAGTGGGGGATTACCCCTCTCATGCTCGCTGCTTCGCTAAAAGACACTGTCCTGATGGAAACACTCCTAGATCGGATTTCCGATGAAGACGATCTCTTAGCTAGTGATGCACAAGGAAACACCGCTTTGCACTACAGCTACGCATTTTGCCAGGTATGATGCACATTATTATCGACAAGACAAATAGCTTTTTCACATTATCTTTGGCGTAGGCTCAAGTCTCAACGATGCTGGAAGATCAAATGGATGATGTTGTGAGTGGAGACTTTACTCAGAAAATGGTCATATTTTACTCTCGAATTGACTTTTTGTTTTTCATGTCCAGGAAATTGAAAACAAACTAGGAAAATCTCCATTCGAGATGACCGGATACCGCGAGAAGGTCTACCCAAAGGAGTATCGTGACTTTCTCAAGCGACAGCAAAACTTACGAATACGCCAACAAAACTTCAAGTATCCATCAATGTGAGCTCTAAGTAGGTATAATATATTGGTACACTGCTTTATGCTTCATTGCTTATGAATTGTCTAAGCTCCTCTTGATTTCGTCTCGAGGGCCATGGAGGTGGTTCTTGGGCTTATAAGCAGCTTAGAAGCCTTCGAACGTGTCGCTGCCCGTGAACTGCCGAATCTTGGTGTCCTCCGGGTAGGCGTCGAAGTTGCCAGCATCGAACGCGTCCTTGATCGCCGGAGTGTAGGGCGCCTTCATGGTCTTTTTCACCATCGCGGCCCAGTCGAACTTGGCATTCGTGAAGAACGGGTGGTTGACCACATCCTGCATGCCGCCAGCCAGCGAGCCGATACGAAGTGCCGGGTTCGTCTCGAGCAGCTTCATGACCAGGTCCTTGGCGTCCGGGTCGAACTTGGGTGGGAACTTGACCATCGCACGGCCCTGGAGGATCTTCTCGAAGATTTTGTTCTGGTCGTTGTGCTGGAACGGAGTGCGGCCGGCGATGAGCTCGTAGAGCAGACAGCCAAGCGCCCAGTGGTCCACAGCTTTACCGTGGCCCTTGTTCAGGACAAGCTCCGGAGCGAGATACTCGGGAGTACCGCACAACGTGAAGGAGCGTTCGTAGAGTGCCCCATTGCGGTAGTACGGCACGTGCTTGGCGAAACCAAAGTCGACCATCTTGAGGTAGCCGGCGCTGTCGATCACGAGGTTTTCGGGCTTGAGATCACGGTAGGCCACCGTCATCTTCTGGAGGTAGCGGAGTGCCTCGACGACGTTCGCAGTGTAGAACCTCGCCGCCGGGACGTCGAACGCACCGCAGACACCTTTTGCGACCTTGAAAGCCTTCTCGTAGAGCAGACTCCAGAGCTCTCCGCCTTGAACCAGCTCGAACAGCATGTAGAGCTGGTTAGCGTCCTGGTACGTTTCGTGCAGCTTGAGGATGAATGGGTGGTCGCACTCGGCGATGATGCCCTTCTCGTACATGACGTTCTTCTGCTGGTGTGTCTCGACGATCAGAGCCTTGGACATGCACTTGAGTGCGAACGCCTGGTTCGTGGGGCGGTGGCGTACGATGATCACACGACCGAAAGTGCCCGTGCCAATGGTGCGGATCTTCTCGAGGTCCTTGAACAGCATCTTCTTGGCCGCCGGAGGTGTCGATGCAGCGGATCCCGCACGGACATCGCTCCTTCCACCGAGAACCGACTGCTGCACAAGCTGCTGGCGTTGAATTTCACGCTGCATGATGTGGTCGAGCTTACCGAGAAGCTGCTCGAACGCTGCACGTTGAAGCGTGAGGCATTCAACTCGACCGACCGCGACACAGTCGGCAGCACGGGGCTCGTTGGAGAGTAGAGCGCGTTCACCAAAGAACTCACCGGAACGGAGCTGCATGATCTCAAAGCCCGACTTGCGGACGCTCACCTTGCCGTCCGAGATCATGTAGAACGTGTCCGCGGCGTCGCCTGCCTTGATGATCGTGCTCTTGTCCTCGAACGACACGACATTGAGAGCGTGTGCGAGGATATCGAGCTCGTCATCGGTCAGCGACGACAGGAGCGGCACGCTACGCAGCACGCGGATGCGCATCTGACGGTCGATCAATGACCGGAGCGGACCAAGCAGCTTGGTGAATTCGGCACGATCCATGACGTAGCAGTCCACGGGACCCACTGCGATGCAGTTCGCCTGACGAGGCTCGTTGAGCACGAGAGCCATCTCACCGAAGTAGTTGCCACGTTGCAGTGTCATGAGCTCCTTCTCCGCTTCATCACCGCTTCCGGTTCGTGACGTGCAGCGTACGGTGCCCTCCACGATGATGTAGAAGGTGTTGCCGTCCTCACCCTGTCGGATGATGTAGTCACCGTCGTTGAAGCGCTGCAGCTTGAGTGCAGCCGCCACCTTCTGCAGTTGGTTGTTGCTCAGACGCTGGAGCAGCTCGACGTTCTTGAGGAAGTTGACTCGAGCGAGCTGCGTGGCCGAAGCCGTCGTGGCCATGATCTTGCGGAACGTCGTGCGCTCCACCGTCCAGAGGATGCAGCCCGTGGTGGCTCGGATCGTCGCAGCGCGCGGGCAGTTGTAGAGCAACGCCAGCTCACCAAAGGCGTCTCCGTTCGAGTAGGTGCCCACGAGTTTGCCATCGATCACGATGTCGCAGTTGCCGCTCTCCAGCACGTAGAAGCACTTGCCCGACGTGCCCTGGGCGATCACCGCCTCACCAGCCTGAATGGTGACCATGGCCATGACGTCGATCATTTCATCGATCTCGCCCTGGTCGAGTGAGCTGAAGAGGTAGTGGGCTTTGAGCGCTTTGGTGATCATGACTCGGGTCTGGTTGTTCTTGGGCACGCGGACGTGCTGCGAGCTGTCCAGGTCACCCGGTTCCACGGCGTCTTCCTTGATCGGAGCACGACGCACGCCCTTGTGCTCGTTCAGGTCGAGCACGGCCATGGCCGGAGGAGCAGCATTGGCCAACTGCACCGTCGTGGTGGTGGCTGCAGCCGCGGAATTGGCACTCGGCTTGATAGTCGGGGGCGACGGCGGCAGGATCAAATCCTTCATACGCTTGGAGAAGTCCATGGTCAAGTGCTTGCTCGCGTGCTAAGCGACTCGGGCGTTCTTCCGAAGGACGGGGGTGGGCTGGGGTGCGGGCTGACTTGCTTGGAGGCGAAAGCGAAAGTGATCGATACCAACGAGCACGAGCTTGTAGTGAAGAACCGGAGGCATTGTGCATACTCCCGACAAGAACTACCCTAAGAATACCGATTCATGGCGTCCTGGATCACAACAATCTTGTCTTCTTAGTCCTGAACGAGGCTTCGAGGTGTCGTGTGCAGGAAATAGCTCGATGTCAAGCATGCAAAGCTCAAAGTGGAGATATCCTAATTGTAGAATTGTTGTTGAAGCTTTGGCGACAAACCGTCGGTCGTTTCGATGAGGTTTGGAGGCAAGGCAGTGCTGTGGTGAACGGATATAGCGAGGCGAACTATGGCCCAGGAGCGAGTGGGGAAGCGAGTTCGGGTGTATTGGGCTGAAGAGGAGGAATGGTTTGAAGGCACTGTCCAGGACTATGATAGGTTCCAAGGATACTACGTCGTTTATGACGATGGCGATGAACGGTGGGAACCCAAAGAACAACCGATGCTGGTAGAAGGGGAGGAGGAAGCGCAGACGAACGAGAACTATCAGGCATTAACTATCGAACGCGGCTCGAATAGAGCGCCGGAAATGATGGAGCCTCCAGCTTCACCCGGAAGCGATTATGACGACGATTACGAGCAAGAAGCGAGTCACCAGCAGCTTGAGCAGGACGACGATAGTACAGCTAATGACGTCCCTGTGGCCTCCGACACGGTACCGGACTACAATGTGACCGACAACGAGAACGATATCGACAGTAGCCCCCACCAAGAGGAGGTTGTGGACCAACACGACCACGATAACGTTGTACAGGAGAACAAAGATGACCACGAAGGGCAGGATGTCATGGATGATAGGGAAGCCAGTGATGGTGATAATAGCGACGGTGAAGTGTCCGTCGCTGAATCGGAGATAAGCTTACCTCAGACGTTTGCCAAAAACTCAGCCGAATTGTCTCGACCTAGTACTGTGCGTTCGACGGTACCTGTTCCAGTGAAAGGACTTCTGGAGGGGAGGGTACTACGAGCTACTGGTCTTCAAACAAACCGAGCGCTTGCTCCCAATGCATTCGTGCGGGTGTCCTTTGTCGAGTCCGGTGCCACAACCCACGCGAGCGCCATGCTTCGCTGCAAGGAAACACTATCCACCACGAGTATCGTTCGAGGTACAGCCAACCCTGTATGGAGTGAAGACGCTTTAAGTGATGCTGGTGGCAATCGGCGAGGCAGCTATTCGGGTGGGGATAGTGCTAACGGTGACTTCAAGCTCGAACTACTACCAAAGATCATCCCGCCTGCAACGAAGCCTGCGTGGCACCAACTTCCAGGTGATGTGCTGTTCACAGTTTTCTCCGTTTCGAGATCGGATAGCAGTTCTCGCAACGGATCGAACGAGCATATTGGCCAAGCTACCGTGTCATTACGAAGTCTCTTGCAAGACTTGTTGACCACCTCGCCGTACACGATACGCGTCCTTGAGCTTCGATCTCGTAGTGGGAAGCGTCTCGGATATGGAAATGCTTCAACGAGGAGCCTTTTCGACGATGGTAGAATTGAAGCTCCGACATTAGTCACTTCATTCCGCTTCGTCCCGACGTACGAGACGAAAACCAAACAAAACGTACCGCGTTCTTTGCGTAGCGTACCGAGTATATCGAGAATGGATTCCCGAGTAGCCCCCGCGAAAAGTTTATCTCGAGTAAGTGCACGACAAGATAAGGCTCGAAACGCAAAGACAACAATACCAGCCCAAACGAGCAGTAGTTCCATTAATCGCCGACGATTTGAGAAGCAGGTCGCGAAGGACAATCGATCTTTTGCGAAACGATTAGAATGGAAAGAGGCTCGACGCACCCGTCGATCAGCGCAAGCTAAAGCTCAGGAAAAGAGCAAGGTTACACCACCACAGCACGGAGCAAGAAAGCACGGACACAAAGCCTCCTCTGGGATTAACCGGACCAAGTACGTGCAACAAGTCGCAGCGGAGAACAAGGCGATCGGTAAACGCTTGCAGACTATCCTCGATAGTAACGAGGGTGCTCGTAACCCGGAGAATTTTTCGAGCTGGGCAGCGGCGGAACCCAAGAACAGCACAAACGGTGACTACATGGATCGAGATAAGCTGCATGTACAGGATAAACGTTGGCAGCGGCAGGTTGAACTCGATTTCCTCATGGAAAAGGCCCAAACCAAGTACCAGCAGCAAACTCAAATGGTTGAGGAAGTCATGGAGCTCCAAGAAGCAGTTGCATCCCTGAAAACCCAAGTGGATACGCTCAACAAAAGTGTTCTTCGCCTAGATATCCTGAACAAAAAGGACCAGCACGTCCGTGACTGTCTACTGCGCGCTGCTGTAGCATCGGGAAGTAAGCAGGTAAAGGCGTCACCTCGACAGCTAAGTACCAAAACCTCGTCTAAGGTAAACAGCCCGAGTAGCAGCAACCAAGAAGATGGCGAGAATTCAGGAAAACACCCCAAAGAGAAAGAATGGGAACTTTTAACTCAACACCGAGATCGGCTTCAAGCGGACAAACTTAAACTAAGCCAAGAGTTGAAGGCTCTGAATCAACAGGATCTCGACCTCGATAATGAGATCAACGATCAACAATCCAAGTGGGAACATGCAGTATCGACGCAGCTCTTCCATCGCCAAATGGAGAAGAACAATGCGATCCAAGCTCAGAAGGCAATTCAAGAGATGAAGAGGAGGCAGAAAGCTCTTGAACTATCGCGTGAGGAGGAAGAACAATGGGCATGCTACCAGGCTCACCAAGAACTAACCCAACTGCAAATCGCCATTCAGATACTAAGAGATCAGCGGGGCGATGAACCTCGTCGCTTGGCTGCAACGCGAGCCTCGAGTTCGTCCTCCACGGCAGTCTGTGAATACCTTACGAAGAAGATTGAGAAGCAGAAGACCAAACTACAACAGCTTCAAGCTCAAGTTGATCAACGACGGAGTGACTACCATGCTATGCTTGCCGGTGGAGGGAATGAAAGTCTACGAAAACGTGTACAAGAGCTGCAAAAGCTAGTTTTCCTGTGCAAAACGCAAGCTACACACGTCAAGAAAGCCGAGCGGATTGCACAACGTAAAGGGGAGCAAGTGGACATGGAGTTCCAGCGACGTATGTTTAATGAGCAAACTGAAACAGAGATTGTATTGAAGAGACCTCATAAGCAGTAAATGAAATAATGCAATCTACATGCGCCAAGCTAAGCGTGAACTAAGCACGGGTAGTGCTGCTTACCAAGGCATTTCCCGTCCGAGCATCGCGTACAGCTTCTCGTTGTACGGGGCGTAGAAAGCTGACAGCTTCGCACGAACTGCATCGTCGATGGGGTCGTACTTGCGCGTATTCTTGGCTGAAGTGTCCTTGATGCGGTGGTATGCCAGGTCCAGGAAGTTGAACACCTTGTCCATCGTGGCCTGTACGAACATCACAAACGACTTAGCAACAATTGGGGGTGAGACACTAGTCAATTGACTACGTACGTGAAGGTTCTCCGTGGTCTTGAACTCATCCAGGGTGAGCAGCAGCACGTTATCCTTTCCGTACGCCTCGATCCACCCGCTCAGTTGCAGCGCGTACAGACCACGCGCTACAAACGAGTGAGCACCGTGGTCGAATTCAAGAAGCTTACGCATCACCTTCTCGTCAAACTCTTCAAAGTCCATGTCCGGGTGCACGCCAAGCTTCGAGAGCTCCTCAATCTCGTCGTCGATGATCTGCTCGAAGTTGCGGCCCTTGAGGTGGTGATGACCGCGGTTGCGCAGCTGTTTCTCGGAGCCCTCCGTGTCTGCAGTCATCGAGTAGTGCGAGTACGCACGCTCCACCGGGTTCCGCATGATAGCCAGGATCTTGCGGCAGTGCGGGATCACCTGCTTCATGCGGTTGATCACCGTCTTTCCGCCGAGCATGTAGCTGGGCGTAGCCTCACCCGACATCAGCGACGGGAATCGGTACAGAATCTTCCGCTCCAAGTACTCGTCCTCGAAGTGTCGGAGGTGCTGCTTGGCGCCTTCAGGAGTCGAGGCATCGGGCAGCTCATTGTTCCACCGCCAGTCGAAGTAGTGGGTTTCTTTGCGCTTGGCAGGCCACACGAGGTCGTGCTGCAGGATGTAGTCGTAGAGCGACGTGGTGCCGGCCTTCTGCGCGCCGATGACAACAAATGAAGGGGGCACGCGCTTGCCGTAGTCCGTGGAGAGGTCGACCGAGCGACGCGTTTGCCAGACCACCGTGCCCTGCTTGAGATCCATGCGGTTAAGCGGGAAGCCCTCGTCGACGTAGTCGAAGATCATGTGCACGCGGTGCTGGTCCCAGTTGTTCTTGACGCGGTGGCGACTGATGTTGTTGAGCTCGTAGAGATTGCCCTGCTTGAACTCGTAGCGCTGCATCTTCTGGTCATTGGGTCCCACCATGAAGTCAATGTCGGGGCTCGTGAACACGGGGATGTGCATGCGGTGGGTGAAGTGCACCCACGAGCCGGTGTCATGGTGCACGGGGATGTCGGCTCCAGGCGGCATGGACGCCAAGATGCAGCGCACAATGCGGTTCACGGGGATGTTGATCTGCTCGAAGATCGGCGCGAGCTCCTTCTGCCACGAGTGGTACCACGGGAACGTGAAGACATTCTTCAGGTAGTCGTCGCAGAAGACGAAGACGACCTTGCCGATGCCCCACGTGTCGTGGCCGGCGCGACGTACAGGCACGTTGTCCTTCTGGTTGGCGGGATCCCAGAGCTCGCGACCGCCGGCCAGGATCCGCTTCTGCAGCAGCGAGATGTCGATGTTCTGCTGTACGGGCACCACCATGGCGAAGTCCTTGGCCACCTCCTCAGGAAGCTCCTGCATCGGAACCTTCTTGTGTCTACAAAGCAGCAGTCAACGTCAGTGAATTGCATTGCATTGCATTGATGCATTGGTATTTGTGACACATTTGAGCTCGTTATCGTTATCTCTCGTCTCCTTACTCTAGGGGCACCTGGGGGATCGCGGTCATGCTTGGCAGGGTGGCAGTAAAGAGCGGCGGGCTGTTTGGGCGGTCAAGGCGGGGGCTGTTTGGGCCAGCAGAGCGGTGTCGAGGGCACGAGAGGCGATTGATGCGGGCCAGCAGATCAGCACGTCTCCATGCAACGTCAGTCGATGCGCCACACGACGCGCACACCAGGTGCTATTTTAAGGTGCGCCACATGATACCGTACTTAGCACATGCGACTGGTCCCGACGTCAAGTGTACCATGCAGTTGGTACAGCGCGGCTAGGGGAGTGTAAGATGAGCGATTGGCTGGTAGCTCCACAGTTTAAGCGCGCTTAAGACCCGTTCCGATAGTAGCCGGGGCACTGCGCCGGGTGGGTTTTAAGCGCGCTTCCACTGGCCGCCCGGTGTGGTTGGTTCCCAGCGCTCACGGGTCAGCTCCGAGCCTCGGGCAGTCTTTTTGCGGCGCCGTCTTCATCAAGTTTCAATTTTAAGACTAGCAATATGGTACGTTGCCTTTGGCGATTGAGATGAGGCCGGCGCGCAATGCGCCGAGCTGCAATGAATAGGCAGGTGGATGTCCGGCGTCTGCGCTTCCGCGTCGCGCTTCAACCAGCGTCGTAGCTGCTGTAGCTTGCTCGCAATCAAGCAGCAATCAGCCAGCCACACTGTGGATGGATGTCTGTCTCTCGCGCTCCGCTCTCCTCCTCATCAACTGTTCCGACCTCAAGCGAGAAGAGGACAATAATTCACTTCAATTAGCTGCGCGCGCGGGGACTACAATATTGCGGGACGGAACTACAGGAAGTTAAAGCAGGTCGACGTGCAATGGATACTGCACTAAAGAGAGCGAGAGCTGGAGAACAGACCGACAGACGTGGACACAGGCAGTTGCGGCAGCAGCACGACACGCAGGACATTCCACCTGCAATTGCAACGAAGACGGACCTACAGGTGCTAACGGACTGCAATTTTTGCTGTGTCTCTCTTTAGGGCATTGATCTTGTCGCTGGTGGCAAGGTCGTCGGCAAGAAGAACCGCACGAACCCCAAGTCGGACAATGTGTACCTGAACCTTCTCGTGCGCCTGTACCGCTTCCTGGCTCGTCGCACGGACGCCAAGTTCAACGACATCGTGCTGCGTCGTCTCTACCAGAGCAACACCAACCAGGCTCCGCTGTCCCTGGGCAAGGTCGCTCGCTTCATGAAGAAGCACGAGGGCAAGATCGCCGTCGTGGTGGCCACCGTCACGGACGACATCCGTCTGCTGAACGTGCCCAAGCTCACGGTTGTGGCCCTCAACTTCACCGAGACGGCCCGCGCTCGCATCGTCAAGGCTGGCGGTGAGTGCTTGAGCTTCGACCAGCTGGCCCTGCGTGCCCCCAAGGGCACCAACACGGTGCTGCTCCGTGGCGCCCGCAAGGCCCGTGGCGTGTACGCGCACTTCGGCCACAAGTCGACGCTCGAGTCGGTGCACACGCACGACCACGTCAAGCCGTACGTCCGCAGCAACGGCCGCAAGTTCGAGCGTGCCCGTGGCCGCAGGAAATCGCGTGGCTTCAAGGTGTAAGCGGCCTAGCCACGAACACACTGAAACCAGGCCTTCTCTGGCTTGGACGTTCTGGACGTGGGTGGCATCGGCGGTCGTCCCCCTGTGGCGGGTGTAGCAGTTGTAGCAGCAGTTTTGCTAGGAGCTGTTGCGTGCTGGCGGTGAGCTTGTCTTGCTGCGTGGCGCCACTGCTGCAGTCGTGGAGACGACTTCTTGCTTATCAGCGGTTGGAATAAACAATCCCAGGGAATAAAATTGAGACGCGCACCAATTTGACTTTATTCATTTTTCTTGAGTGGCGTTGCCAAGAAGCTGCACTTGTCAATGAGCGAAGAGAACAAACGACACTTTGACGATGCTGAAGACAACAGTGAAATTAATCCGTGTGTGATGAGCTCATTTCCTACGCGAGAGAATGTACTTGAGCTTGGCGACGATCTCGGCTGTTCAAGTCGACGACATATGAACAGATGTGCGATTAGTCCATATTCAGCTGCAGCTTTCAAGTCAAGTCCAGCGTAATACGCACCGCATTCATACGGCGAGTCCGCTGTGTAGTCTGTAATGATCTCCTCGATGCTGTCCTTGAAGTAGATCTGGAACTCGGACGGGTCCTGGTTGAACCGCACCCAGACCACACCAGACATAGGTCGCTCTGCCTACAATCCACACAAAACACAATGCATCAGCATAATGACCCCAGGAAGCTTGCAATTGCAACACCAGCACGTACAATCTTTGTGGACTTGCTCGATGTGATGACGCGCTCTCCCACTTTGCGGTTGTAGATCTTGTTGAGATCGATACCCAACATACGCTGCTGCTTCTTACCATACTTGTTCTTCTTGATAACGTGCCACTCCTTGAACATGGCGGCAGTAACATCGTTGAACATAAACGTCTCGGGAGGAGGACGAGAACGACTGTCCACATTTGCGGTTTCCTCCACCGCTGACGGTGCTGGCGCAGAGATCTGAGGAGCATCGGCGAAGATTTCTTCAAGACGAATGACATACATAACGTTTCGCGTATCAGTACACACTGAATCGACGGGAACACAAACGCAAACTTACTTGTTGCGAGTGTCACCTCGTGGAGATTCAGCGGCCGCAGCTTGGTATGCATGTCGATCTCATCGCTTGCGAGGTCCAGACGTTCGCGGTCTGCATCGCTGATCTTAAGCACATACAGCTCCTGAAAGAGCTGAAGCCTGTGCTTCTTGTTGAGAGTCGGCAGCAAATCTTGGCCGACTGTCGTGCCGTCAATGGCCACCACAGTGTAGTCGTCGCTCTTGGGCCTACATCATAGCATGGAACACAAAATCAGCGATGGCAGCACACTCGACCATACTGGAAATTGAAATCCGCACATGAAGATTTTGAGGAAAGCCTTGTCGTTGGGGAGTGGCGCCTTGGCGGCTGCAGCACTTGGTTTCGCTGCCGCGACAGGTGCAGCAACATCTGCACAGCGCAATACACCAACGATCAGTCATTTCAACCTTCAAGCAAAACAGCCACCATGAATAAGCTGCTGCATACCAGGAGCTGCATCGCCCGTTGGCGGGCACGCGTCAGGCCGCTCACACAGGCAGTACTCGTGGCCTCCAGCATCGCCAAAGTTTTTAATCTTCCGAGACCTATCAAGAGCTGCAATCACAAACCCACCACATCAGCACGCCTCAAAACATAAAACTCCCAACCAACACAACAAACCTGGGAAGTCCTCATCCGGAATGCCGTCCGAGTCATGCAGTCGAAGCTCGTAGCACTCCGGATGGCCGTAGTACAACGGCGGCTGACTCGTTTCTGCCTGGTGCACCCTCAGCAGCTCCTGAATAGCTTCGTCCACCGTCGACACGTCATACAGCTACCAACAACAAGCACAACATCATCAAATACGATTCCACCCCACAAAAAAACCCTCCACCACGTCCGTACATCGATCTTCATCTCGTCCCTCGTGGGCAAGTAGATGGTCAGGTGCAGCACAGATCCTCCGTCCGCCCCCATCATCTGCGGTCTAGCCCCCATGGCCGCAGCTGCCGGACCCTTGAGCGCCTTGTCCAGCAGCGACGACTCGTGGAACGAGATGGGCTCCACCTCCTCCTTCTCGAAGGTGAAGCCGTCGCCCGGCTGCTTCTTCTCCGCTGCTGCTGCAGCGCCGTCGTCCTTGTCCGCAGTCTTGACGCTGGCTGCGACGCTGCTCTTCTTGTCCGCGCGGTTCGCTTGAGTCGACGCGCGGCGCCTGGACGCAGCGGCGCTGGAGGCCACGCTCTTCTCCCGCGTGTCGCGCGTCTTGACGGCGGCATCGTCCCCCGCCTTGGCGCCACCGTTGACCACTGAGAGGCCGGCGCTGCTGCCTTTGCGCAGCCCCTTGGGCGACTTCTTCCCCGCGGAGGACGACGTCGACGCCAGCGGCTTGAAGGCCGTCATCTTGTCGATCCACGAGTTGCGCAGCTGCGACTCCATCTTGGGCGACGAGTTGTAGATGCGGTCCACCTCCGAGTCCTGGCGGTCATGGAACGTCGGGCTGTTGCACGCCGCCAGCCGCATGAGCCCCACCACGTGGCTCAACTCGCTCAGCTCCGTGAACTGCATGGCGAATTGACACCACGTCGCGAGGAAACTACAGTACTCGCCTGAAACGCACAGTACCGTTTCCCCTCTCTACAAGGTCTTCATTTGTGTACACCACATAAGTATACACTATACGCTCAACTTTTGGATTCCACACACAGCGTATCTCCCCATCGTCTCATCAGCAGCTGCATCCATCCATGTCGTCGACGGGGGTCGCCGCGACGGGCGGGGCGGACGACGCGTCCTTCCCGGCGTCCAAGGCCGTGATCCTCATCGGCGGGCCCAACCAGCAGGGCAACCACTTCCGTCCGCTGTCGCTGGACCTGCCCAAGCCGCTGTTCCAGCTGGCGGGGCGCGAGATGCTCTACTTCCACGTGGAGGCATGCGCGCGCGTGCCCAACCTGCAGGAGATCCTGATGATCGGCTCGTACGACGAGGGGCTTTTCTCGCGCTTCTTCGACTCGGTCTGGCGCCGCTTCAACGTGCCGATCCGCTACCTGCGCGAGCAGAAGGCGCTGGGCACGGCCGGCGGCATCCGCTTCTTCCGGGACGAGATCTTGGAGGGGAACCCCGCCAGCCTCTTCGTGCTGCACTGCGACGTGTGCTGCGCCTTCCCGCTGAACGAGATGATGCACTTCCACCTCAAGCACGAGGGCTCCTGCACTGTGTTGGGTAAGCGCGTGTTCCACGACGAGGCCAAGAAGTACGGCTGCCTCGTGGCCGACCCCATGACCAAGGAGATCCTGCACTGGGCCGAGAAGCCAGAGACGTTCGTCAGCGACATCATCAACTGTGGGGTCTACCTCTTCGACGTGTCGCTCATGGACACGATCGTCAGCGTCGGCGACAAGATCAGTCGACAGAGGCTGCGCAGCGAGTCCAGCTCCGAAGCCAACACGCAGCACGACCTCAAGAAGCTCTTCCCGGAGTTCAGCAACCTCGACAACCTCCGGTGCGTGGAATTAAGGCTCTAGGTGTTTGTTTTTTTTGGTCTTGGTCGGGATGTTTTAACGTTTATTTGTTGTTGTTTTTGTTGTTGGAAGACTGGAGCAGGATGTGCTGCTGCCGCTTGCTGATCAACATTGCCTCTACCTGTACGAGCTGGGAGACTTTTGGTGCCAGATCAAGACGCCTGGCATGGCCATCACGTGCTCGGAGCTCTACATGCAGCGATTCCGGTTTACAAACCCCAGTGCATTGAGCTCAACTGGCGGAAAGCTGTCCCCGATTATCGAAGGCAACGTGGTGGTGGACTCGTCGGCCAACGTGCACCCGACGGCCAAGCTGGGCCCGAACGTGACGATCGCAGCAGGCGTGACTATCGGACCTGGAGCACGAGTCGCCCACTCTATCATTCTTGAGGGCGTGACCATCAAGGATCACGCTTGCGTGCTCTTCTCCGTCATCGGTTGGAATTCTATCATCGGCCAGTGGGCCCGCGTCGAAGGCCAGCCGCCCAACGCTTCGCAGATCCAGGTGCACTCGGCCGAGACGGCGCTTGTTCGGGATGTTACAATCTTCGGTGTGTCTGTTGTTGCGAACCCGGAGGTCATCATTCGCAACTGTATCGTGCTGCCTCACAAGACTCTTACGCAGAGCTACCACGACGAAATCCTATTGTAAAGAGCTCATTGCTGGCTCTGCTCTCTTTTAAACTTCACAGTGTTGCGTTAAATCTACTTCTCTGTCCCACCAGAATATGCAGTAAATTTTTAAGCATCGATATCTTGCGAAGTAGTGGTCGGATTAGATAGAGGACTAGAGGCGAAGCTTTGGTCTGGGAGGACAGTGTGATTTGCAATATATTGGTCAGTTGTATGCTGGGTAGGCACGATGTATATTGTGAATTCCGGCTAAATTTAGAAATCCTGAGTGGTTCGCTGAATCGTCCACATACAATTCCCAAGTCATTACTTGAATCACCCGGAGGCGATGTGATGGCTACACTCGTACTTAGTTGAACTTGTATACGCCAGAGTATACGCGGCGCGATTGTGGGCCGATCGATTCAATCAATCGACCGAGAAAATTTTGAGTGGAACCCACAATACCTCGTGCCGTTCTCGTTCTCCCACGACCATCCTAATGATTTACAACACTTTCGTTGTTTGATATTTTATAATGCTACATACACGAGCAGAAATCAACTCTATTGGAGTTTCACTCCATATTGTTTCAGCGCACAACTTCCTAACTATTGATAACCATGGGCGTACATGATGCAGATGGTGCGGCTGCGAAGCAGGCGCACCAGATGCCCCTGTTGGCCAAAGATCAATGCGGTTGTTTACCGCTAAACTCTGTAGTAACCAAAAATTATGTCGTGTAAAATCATATTTAGCTCCTCTTGGTCAATGGTATTGAACATGAAGAAATGTAAAACCACTGGCGATGGTAGAGAGAAAATGTAGTACCATGGACAACACGCAATACAGTATCTAGCTAATTTCTAAATTTCAGAGCTTCTTCGTAAGCGCGACTTTGTCTTTGTTTCAAGGTTTACACCTTGAAAAGAATATTTTGTTTTGGCAATTGGTGTGTTCCACATCATGTATTCGGTCGACATTCCGGAAACAACAAGTCACGAGATGTACCAACTTCGTCGTGTTACGGTAGCCATTATCTGTGGACTATGGACTCAGGCGACATTTGCCAATTAATCATGGGGGGGGGCGGCCGCTGAAATAAAATTGGTTAGGCTGTTCAGCCAGCTAAAGCTGTCCTCCCAGTAAAACAGCATTGTATAGCTCACAACGATTGCTTCGTCCTCTAATTGTTTCAGATCGCCAAGACCAATATTGACGGGGATACGATGAGATCAGTGCCGCCCTGTGCCAGTGGTGATCACGTTTTCCTCCGTAGTTCATCGAGTATTCATTATTGTTGTGATGTAAAAGTATGTGCGTATTCGTCGTCATCTTGCGCACTCAGATAAATTGGTACGGTCCCTGTAAGGGCTGATTTAGAACCGTGACGAGGCTGTTTTATTTGGCTTCGCTGAGCCTGATTTCTATCCAATAACGAATGACTAGCCACAAATCCTAAGATTTAGCAGATCTGTACCCACATTTTATTAAATGGCTACAGAAACAAATCCTAAGATTTAGCAGATCTTTACGGTTCTTCCACAGTGTCCACGCCGTCCGTGACTTGATAGGAAACGCCTCAACAGCGGCCGCAACCGCTGCTGAGGCGCCTACTCCTCGAGCTGCCTGGTCAACGAAGAAAAGGGCAACCGCTACTTTAGTCTCGACAGACAGGTCGCTTGTTCCGCAGGTACGCCCCCATGAAGTCTGTTGGTCGAAAGCGCGAGTGGTGCGCTGTGATTTAGAGGTTGGCAAGCTCAGATTTAAAGGATACAATTTCTACCAATCAAAATGTATGTGTGGTCCACATCGAATACATCGGGTTGCAATCCGAGGATTCTACTGCATATTCTGGTGGGACAGAGAAGTATCGAGTTTTTGATTAATGATTGGGGACTAGAGGCTCTGCTTTGGCTGGGAGGACATTTTTCATGCCAACTTTGAGACCGCCTAATAGGGGTTTCAAAGTTGGCATGAACCGGAAACATATAGGGAACTGACCAGAGTCACCAACGAGATTGCATAAAACCAACGCATTTGCCCTAACCACCAAAGTCGCCGGCCGAAGGCCGGCGACATCAAGCGCAGCGCGTAGCGCTGCAAGATTAGGGTGAGCCTACCGGACTCGGCCAGAGAGGTTTAGCATCGACGTGCGAAGCGAAGTCTTCGCGCGGCGTGCTAAACCTCGACATTAACCCGTTTTCCAGCAGGGTCCCGCATGGTTTTTGGGGTTAGGGCAGGGTGATAAGGTACATGATGTTGCTGGAAACTCGCAGGAAGTTACAGGAAGGTTGCAGCAACGACGTTTTAGCCAATCAGAGCGGTTTAATGTTTTTCCGCTTATGTTACCTTATGTTAGGTTTCTTGATGCCCTCACTACGAAAATGCTGCTGATAGACGGGGTTTTGCTCACGGGCGCATACTTAACGTCGGTGCATATGCTGCTGTTGGACGCCGATTTAGCGCTATAGACACAGCACAGGGTGGGTACTTCTGCCGTACGCGAACGTCATGCTAGCAATTATGTGTCCTTGCTAACTGATCGCTAAGCAGGGGCCTCAAAGTAAGGAATTTGCTTGCCATTATGTCAGTATGCTTGGCAAAAATCTACTTTGAAACCCCCTATTTTTCTGGACATAACATATCCGGATAAGTCTTGAAATGGAATACCGTAATCTCGGTGTTAACTGTCACCCTTTGTTAATTGTCACCCTCTTGTTTCAACCAATCACCAGGGTACATTTGACCACCTGGCAAAATTGTGTTAAGTGTCACCCACTAAAAAACCTCAGCCATCCAGCCAGTTCAGAAGTCACCAGCAATGCACCGCTCGCAGTGAAGAGCATGAGGCTCTTGCAGAGTTCCTATGAAGCACAAGAACATCTCCGAAACATTCGACTTGAAAGTGGCCGTCCCTGCATCCTACGATACGCAAACCATGCCCGCGGTTGTCGCGGTCCCGGGATCGCGCTTCGCAGCCCTGCCTACATGAACGGGCCGTCCTGTGTTGAAGGCAGCACCGTGCCCACATTGGCCGCATGGCCGCCAGTACCAAGACGGTGGGGATGAAGCGGTGCCACGTGTTATTAATAGGGTCCGCTAATATCCTCTCCGACGATGCCGAGGCCGGCCTGCTCGACTGGATTGTGATTGTACGCCGCAAGCCGCAATGGCATGCCCGTGTCAGCGACCCAACTCCGCTGCTCTAGCGCAGGAATTTGCTGCTGCACATTTCATTTTTTGTGTGCCTACACCAACTTTCTGCATGTAAGGTTTTTCCTCAGATGGGACCAGACTGCAGGTGGGGGGTGACAGTTAGCACCGAGATTACGGTATGCACGTTGGCATTGCGAAGCAGTTGGTGCAACATTCAGAAGACCCTTAGGTTTTGGTCTTAGATTTTATTAACGTTAGACTGAAACCTGGCTAGCTGTGATGAGGCGACACTCACCGTGTGGGTGGGTGTGGGTGTGGTGGTGTTGTTGTTGTTGGTGTGTGTGTGTGTGTGTGTGTGTGTGCGGGGGGGGGGGGTTAGGAGGTAACGTTAGAACTTGCCGTCTGTGTCTTGATACGCAAGATGAAGAGTGAGATTATTAGCAAGGTACACACCCAACCTGCTCAGTTTCTGCTACCTCCGTCTGAACTGGTCGGCGCTCTCAACAGATCTGTAGATGCTGCAGATCCTCTTTTTAACACTCGATTTCAGCGAGTTTCCTACAACTTCAATGTAGTCCGATTCGAGCTTGCAGCTCGAGCATCCTTGGCGCATTGACCGCCTTCGTCAGCACGTCTACCGACATCTCCTTGATTTCCAAGTACTCAGCCCGCAACACATCACGCCGCACGTAGTCCCCGACGAACTTGATTCTCACGTCAATCTGCTTTGCCTTTTCCGACGACTGCCCCTCCCCCCCAAGCTGCTTTAGCGCACCTTGGTTGTACACACACAACCTCATATGCACCTTGTGCGACACCTTCATCTCGCCCAGTAGCTCCCGTACTCCAAGCAGTTCCTGCGCTTTCTCCAACCCGTACGCCTGTAGCACATCGATGGTCACCTCCTGATCCAGGTCGTACCCGTAGTCATCGCTGTACTCGATCCTCATGCCCATGAACTTGTGAGCGCATCCCAAGTCCTTAATCTCCAGCGACTTCAGTTCTTCAAAGAATACATCCACAGCATCCTGCTGTGTTCCTGTCACGAGCAAGTCGCCCACGTAGACGCCCACGACTATTAGCACCCCAGCCTTGTACCTGTAGTACACGCACATATCCACGAGACTCTGGTCGAAACCAATGTCCACATGCTCTGAGTGCAGCAGCTTGCTCTAGAGTCGACCGGCTTGTTTCAGCCCGTAAAGAGCCTTCTTCAATTCAAGTGCTACCTCAGCGTCAGTCTCCACGCCGAGTTCCTTCAAGATCCCCTCGGGGATCTTCATTCCTTGCGGCACGCGTATGTAAATCCGCAAGTCTTCCTTCTTGTCCGCCTTCACATAGGCGTTTGGCACGTCGCCATGCTTGGCGGGCACGCGCCACTTCCTGGCAAGTGCCAGTATCAGCTTCACGCTTGTCATATCGATGACGGCTGCAAACGTCACGCTGTAGTTCACGCCAAAAGTCTGCTCGTTCCCGCAAGCAATAAGTCGAGTCTTGAGTCGCCCGATCAATCCTTCCGCGTCGAGCTTCGTCTTGAAAACCCACTTCGTGTGCAAGACGCGCACGTCCTCCGCACCACTTCCAAAACGCCATTGTCTTCCAGATCTTTGAGCTCTTCCACTATGGCCATCAACCAGGCGATCTTCTGGCGGCTGCGCATGACCTCTTTGCAGTTTCTGGGGTCTCGTTCCAACACGCTGCTCACGACATTTCCTGAAGTCGTATTCTGCTGCGCGATCTCCGTCATTTCAGCCCCCGCGGTCCTCGCAACTGAACGAGTCACATGTCTTTCCCTCCTCCAAGCTTTCTTTTTGTTGGAGCTCTTCTCGCGCCCCTTACCGCGGCCGTTCGCGTCGCTCTCCTTGCCAGTGCTTCCTCGATCCGCAGCTCCGCTGTCCCGCTCTCCGGACTCCTCCTCAGGTTCAGATTCGTCTTCGTCCTGATACAGTTTCTGCACCTGTAGGTTCTGGGTCTTGCTCAGAGTCTCGATGTTCCGCACGTGCTACGACGCCACCACCTTCTTGTCCTTAGGCAAGTATACCCTGTAGCCCTTCACCTCCTCGCCGATCCCCACGATCATGCCCTGCTGAGCCCTCTGCGAGAAATTCTTGTTGCTAGGATCTCTGTGAACTATGCAGAGAGACCCGAACACCACTATCTTGCCGAACTGAGGCGTCTGCTTCGTCAGAACCATTAGTGGCGAGGCTCGTCCGGGATTGTCGTGCTCGGTTGAAGATATAGGCGGCGTGCTGCACCGCATCTCCCCAAAACCACAAAGGAAGTCCACACGCAAAAACCATGCAGCGCGCCATGTTCACCACCGTGCGATGCATCCGTTCTGCCTTCCCGTTGCTAGCTTGATTGTTAGCTTCGCTGCGCCGCCTCGCAACGCCCGTGTCCTTACAGAAGAGATCTACATTCTCGTATTCCCCACCCGAATCAGTCCTCAGCACTCGAATCTTACAATTAAATTCGTTCTCGAAAAAAACCAAGAAATGTTCGAACTTCTTCGCGCCCCGCTATCCTTCTGCGACTGTCTCCCTTTGCTTTGTTTGCCTTCTGTGCAAGTCAGACAGATAAGGCGATTGTGGTCCGTGAGCGCGATTCCAGAGCTCGGGTCCCGTGCGAGCCTCTCCACCGAATCGTAGTTCAAATGATCTAACTGCTTATGGAAGTCCAGAAGCGCTCCATGCTCTACATCCGGGGACAACTCGTTTCCACCGTGTGCCTCTTCCTCCAGCGCCGCCATGACGACCTCGGCCGGCGCCTCCCGCAGCTTCACAACACGTCCTTCCACTACCAGCACATTGTTCCGGAGATCCACGTCAAACACCACGCGCCCCCCGTCCTTGGTCGCCAAAACACGCCATCCACCTCGCTGTACCAGCGAATACCCCATCTTATCCAAAATCCCGTAAGATAGTAAATTTTGCACTGCGTTCTCGGAATAGTACACGTTTGTGAGCTTCAAAGTCTGCTCCTTTCCGCACGCCTTGTCGCGCAACGTGAGCGTGCCCTTCATCGTGATGTTGAGCGGGTCTCCGTTCGGCTGCATGCACGAGTCCACATGCGGCTCCAAGTCATCGATCCACGACGGGTCGTTCACCAGATGACGACTCGAGCCGCTGTCCAAGATCCAATCTCTGCCAAGCTCAATAGAGGCCTCGGTCACTGCAAGCGTAAAATCCGGCTCCTTCTTTTCTTCTTTGTCTGAACACGCAGCACTCAAGTGTCCAACCTGTCCGAACTTGTGACAGCGACGAATTTCCTTTTTGCGCCGCTCACTTACTGCTCCGACGAGTTCCCTGCCGAGGTTCTTCTTCTTCGTCTCGATTTCCCATGCTTGAGCAAAGTGGGCGAGCTCCTCCGCATGCGTCAAGTAATCCGTGCGCGTGCTGTCGACCTTAGCCATGAGCACCGTTCTCAGGTCCGCCGAGGCGTACTGCACAATGTTGTTTGGAACCAAATAATCCGCGCCTCCGCCGGTCGCCTCCAAGACTGCTACCAAGTACACGTAATGCTCCGGCCACGTCTTTTGCGTCCTTCGGGGCCGTGAAGAGCTGCATCGCCTGCGCGGGCGTTATATTGGTCTTGAAAGTCTCCAACATCTTTTCCATGACGTACTGGAGCGTCGGCATCTGGTACCACCACAACTCCACCTGCTTACTGTAATACCTCCCAGCAGTTCCCGTAAAGTAATTCCCCAACAGGTCGATCTTCACGAACTCTGTCCACGTGAATCCACACGCGGCCTATCTGCCTTTCAAAGCGCTTGCCCCACTCTAGGAATCCGGATCCGAGCCTCACGTAGAGCTCCTTGCCGTTGAAGGGTCTGATGGCCAGCTTCTTCTGGCGCGCGTCGGGGTAGCCGATGCCCTGCTCATGTCCTTGCTGTCCACGTCCGCCTTGGCCTTGCTCTGGTGCGTGAACTGAAGGTATTCCTCGCGCTGCCTGCTGCTCAGTGTAGAGGTGCTGCAGGTGGGAAAGTGGTACATTGGGATCGTGATGCTGTGCTGCAAAGTACTGATGGACTGGCTCTACTCGTCGCGGCGGCGGCATCCTCAGGGGTGTTCTCTGTGGCCCACCCAGTGAGTCGATGTGCATGCGCGCGTCCATCCCCATGCGTGAGGCGAAAGGACTTGCGGGGGGGGGGGGGGGGAGTCATGAACATGTCGACCCTCAAGTCATTCTGCTTCTCCACCAGCGTCTTTTCCAGCTTGGAGTTCGACTGCTCCAGCTTATCCATGCGCTTGGCCATAGCGCGTAGCAGCGCCATCATATCCGTTTCTTGCGATCCACCCTTGCCCACAGCACCTGCGTTCTTGGCACCGGGAGCGGCGCCGCTACCCCTTTCGCGAGCTGCGGCGTGACTCTCCACTTCACCGCCGTCGTCCATGCCGGACTTGGCTTGAGCGATGACGGGCGCCGGCACGGGCATCTTCTGCTCGAGCTCGGCGGCTTCAGAGGCTGCGTCCATTTGGGGTCATAACCTGTTAGAAGGTAACATTAGAAGTGCCTTGATACGAGAAATGAAGAGTGAGATTATTAGCAAGGTATACACCCAACCTGCTCAGTTTCTGCTACCTCCGTCTGAACTGGGCGGCGGTCTTAACAGATCTGTAGATGCTGCAGATCCTCTTTTCAACAGGGGGGGGGGGGGGGTCAGGCTGGATAGGACATACCGAATAACCTATGTTATCACATACACTTCACTGTACCAACATAGACCAGATATTTGCTGTCCTGTCTATCTGAAGCGTACGAGAAGAAATCGAATGGAGTCTATTATGCATGAGTAAATCAGTGTCCATCGACAGTTAAATCTTGACGCTGCCAACTCAGGGTAACAGTGGCTGATAGTCTTCGCGATATCATCAACGACAACGATGGTCTAAGACCTCCATCTTGTGCGACGCTGTGAAAAATGCAGTGTATGTGATAACTTAGGTTGCACGGTGGTCTTTCCCGCACGGCCTCTGATTGGCTAGATCACTGCTGCATGCCATAACATATAGAAGGTGATAACATAGGTAATTCGGTACATGTCAACCCAGGATAATTATCGCTAACGGATATCCCCCGATGCAATCGCTAACAAATATCCCCGGATACAACACCGGCCTCGAATAAAGCCCTTTGACCATTTTTGAAAGCGGTCTAAAATTAGAACCCTACCCGATTTTAAGACCTGTATAAATTATGTGGTGCACACAGGCCATTGGCTACTCCTGACCAGTAGTTCCTACGCCAACGCTTAGCCATTCCTCTCCAAACTGTACGCCATGCGCATCGATCTACTTCATTTTCCATTATGGCTTACCGCCTATTCCAATCTGGCGCAAGCAGGAATTCATTTCTTGGATCGACACTGAAGGTAACGGTGTCCCGACACACGCAGAGAAGCACTTCCGCGACCTCGGACTGAAGATCGACGGAGCTGCCATCTGCAAATGGTACCGCGACAATGACAAGATCATGAATGCCCAGCCGCACCAGCGTCGGCTGCCTGGCGGCGGGCGCAAGCCTCTGTCCAGCTCTACGATCTCGTCATTGAGAAGCATCTTCGCAAGAACAAAGTCACTCGGGAATGAATCGCTGCGTCGACCCGTTGTCGAAGGTTGCGTTCGCCATGTCATGCATTGGCGGACGAGCAAGGAGTTGGGTGTACGGACGCCGACTCACCGATCCTACGTGCTTAAGCACGTACGAGGTGTTCAAAGAGGAGCTTAGACAAGCGTTTGAACCCCCGCAAAACGAGTTCAGCTCGAGGACAGAGTTCCTCGACCTGCAACAGGGCAAGCATGACGTGCATGCTTACGCTCAAAGGGCGCGGTACTTGGTCTCGCACATCGTGACCAATCTGATAGACGAGGCGACTAAAGTCGTCACGTTCATGAAGGGCCTTAAAGATGAGCTTGTGGAGACCTATCTCTTGATTGAGGTTGAGATATGGAAATTCCTCAAGAGGGTGGTAAGGTTGGTCCGGCGCGCGACGAGAGCGACTACCGTGTCTTGAAGTTCGAAACCCAGTGCTGCGAAGCGGCAAAGTGTGACGGAGCATCGTCACCAGCGTGGAGAGAAGAGAGCTTGGTATGCGTCGAGCCGTGATGGCAGTGTTGACTTCGACAAGCCAACGGAGGAGAGGCTCGCCCTCTCATCCAAAGTAGCTGTTTACGTGGCGTTTCAATGACCCCACGCGCGGTGTGGACGGGGTCGAAACCGTAGCGCTAGCAGCGGTCTCGCGCTGTTCCTTCATGATGAAACCCAGAGCAACTCCGTGTTGCTCCGTTGGTGATAGCGTGCGTAGCATCGTTGCTACTGCCGTTTCCCCAATGACCGTCGACAGTCGTTGGAGCACCCTCCACTCTGGGTACGCCAGGTGGAGACAATCTTCGCGTGCAACATGGGTTGCACCCGTGTTCGGGTTACCGGTGGACATGCTCGTGTCTGCAGACAGGTCCTCGTCCCCCGTGTCCTATTTCATACGATACGTAATTAGTCGGTCGTTGGACGGACTGCAAAGCGCTACCAGGTGAAATGGGCTTACTTAGCCCAATAGTTGAGCTTAGACGGGTGCGCGCGTGTATGAGGAAGCGTAGGCGTATTTAATCTTTACCCCCACGTGTACCACGCGTGGTACAGATTTCAAAATCCTCTAAGTTAGTTGTAAACTGGGTTTTTAAGCTCAGCCCGGTTCTAACGCCTTTTCCAAATTAAGAGGTTTCTTCCGCCGTTTGAACCATTCAAATCCGCTCCATGAATCGCTCGTGGTGTTGCCCCAAAGTTAGTGATGCATGCAAGACCTAGAGAATATTATTAAATGCATTCTAGTGAAGCAAGTTGCTGCAAACAACGCATTAATAGCGTCCTAAGTGTAAGGGGAGGGCTTGATTTCTCTGTAGCTTGGGCGGCAGGTTCCCAGGGGCTCGCAAACCCATACCAGGTACCCAAACACGCATTTGAGCCTA
This sequence comes from Phytophthora x cambivora, assembly GCA_033557925.1. Taxonomy (NCBI): domain Eukaryota; phylum Oomycota; class Peronosporomycetes; order Peronosporales; family Peronosporaceae; genus Phytophthora; species Phytophthora x cambivora. The sequence continues at coordinate 787,849 of JAUCEB010000034.1, forward strand.
CAAGTCATATATAACCCCAAGCGCCTGAAGCGCGTGTAGTAGGCTTGAGCACAACCCCCGCTACACCTCTTATGCATTTCCTGCCTTATTTAGTGCGGCTGGGGCGGCGGAAGCGATCGCAATTAGAATACGGCCAACAAAGCAGTGTCTTTGGATGCGAATTGTGCGCTCCCCGCTTCGATGCAGGCCATCTAACTAATACATGTAAGGCGCCGATGCGGCTTGAGAGTCGTTGTTTCTCGGCAAGGCGGGGCGAACCAGCGCGACACATGCATCTGACCATGTTCATTTCACAATCTTCTGATCCGCTCAGATATAATCAGATTTAGTCTTATAGTTTGTATTGAAATTAAAATCACATTGTACTACGAGTGGGACTGATGCGTGGGACGACTAAGCTGGGGAGTAGAGATTTACTTTGGTAAAGTATACTTGTGCCCACAAGTACAGTTAAAACTAAATAAATGTACAATTAGTAGCTTTTGCGGTAAAATGAGAACTGAATTGAGTGTTAACTGTGGATTTCCTCCTAAAACTGATATCTTTAAAGAGAGGTTCTGCCAACGAGTGGTTGGCAGAAACTCTGACCTAATGTATGCATCTGATTGGTAGAAAGGTGTTGCTTTCCTACCAATAGCGTTGCTTCCTAATATGAATGGTGACGACACTGCAATGTGGTCCACCTGAATGTATCCATTAGTGCGTGTTGCACTAACGTGAATGTTAGCCGAATGTGTAGCCCCGCTACAACAACGACTACAGCCCACTGGACGACTTTCCAAAAGGCATCGCAGATGGCCGCAGGGACCGCCGGAGATACCCTAGACTGGTGCGTGCAGATATAGCCACCCCGCAAGTTGGGCAGGAAGCGTCGGCGTCAGGGCAGGCAGGCAAAAGCTCCAAAAGTCAGTTTTACGAGCAGGTTGAAGCATACAATACGTATCGAGGCTAGCTCATGCGTGCCGCATTTCCCGCCGAGGATACTGCACTCGCTCACGCTGTAAAAGAACATGCAGTTGAAGAAAGTGTGGGCATTTCAGCGGTTGTAGTGGAGTGCATGGGGGCGTAATTCGCTTCAGGGATGTCTCCAGCAGCGAGATAGCAGGTCGTCGGGATCGCTAGTCATGTTGCAATGTATTTAAGAGCCACTACAACACAGATGGCGACGTACATCGACGCAGAGGCTGCCGCTGCCATCGAGAAAAGTGTGGCGCGGGTAAGAAGCGTCGACGAACTATTTATTCGCTATTCCATACGCACAGATGACAAGTTTGACGCCATGCATCGAGATCGGGAAGGTTATCGAGCTGTCAGTACGAAAGATTTGAGAAACTTACTGGCTAGAAAAAGGTACCAAATCGACAGCCCCCGAGTCGACTGTGTCTAGTGCAGATGATGTGCCTACATAGAAGAGGTTATTCTAGTGGACACATCGCATGGTTTGGTAGGTCATGCACGAAAACGACCCCGCGTGCCGAACGCACTCACTCGAGAGATGTTGACACCGATCACGATCAAAATGTTATTGAAGACGCTGATAGCGCTCCGACGGATGATAATGTTGCGGGTAGTGTTGTTGTTCGATATCCAGTTATTCACGTTGGTAGATCTACCGGTGGTGATGTTGCTGAAGTTTGTGACTTCAATGATGAGATCATGTCTAGTGGCGAGGAGAACGAGAGTAGAATGAGAGCGCGGATGAGGGGGAGAGCCAACATGATATTGAATATCAAAGTTCAGAAAGCTCTGGTAGTCTATACGAAGCGACTAGTACAACATCAGTGGAAAAAGCTACCCCGCCGTTTGGGGTTTGAGGGCGCAGCTATCGAAGGAGGATGCGCTATTCGTGTGGACGGATTGCCAAGATTCTGGTGGTACTCGTAGTATACATATTTATCGTGATGACTTGGACAGTTTGCTACCGCTTTCTTCAATGACGGGACGGTTATTGACTGCTTCCTTTACAGGATTATGATCAAGCAAAATGGATTAGTTTGTTCTGATGGGACTATACTATATATATCCATGGAGGTCACCCGATTTATACGCAACCCAAAGAAGAAACCCCGCATGCTCAAGGATACAGTATCATCAAGCAATTTGACTGAAAAACATATCGCGTACCTTTCCCCGTTTCTGGTCACAATCACTGGGGCCTCCTAGTAATTGAAAACCCATTGCATTCAAAGCCAGCACAAGTGTACCATATCAATTCGATGTAGTTCTGTGTACGCATTTGATGTTGTGAAGTGGCTCTATCCAAGCTCCACGAAAATAAATCTGGGCCACCAGCTGTGTTTGTATGGAGCACGTTTTGCCTTCTACACGAAGCCGCAACAATCAAACAGTGTGGAATGTGGGTTAATATCCCCGCCGAAAGTCACGAGGTGGCCCTACATTGATAAATTCGCTATGTCCGGCGCAGCTCCCCGTTTAACAATTTATTGAGAAGAGGTGAGCGCTCAAAATGTTCAAGTCGTTGGTGGATCCTGGGGTTTCAAAGAGCGCGTGCCAAGTCCAAGGTGAACGTGATGCCACGACCACTAAAATGATTGTGGAAGTCCCTTCCTTTTCACGATATACCCGCTGTCGGACATTTTTTCCAAGTCCAGACACGTTTTCTGCTGCGACACTTCTTCTGGCGGCCGACTAGACCTGTGGGCACTCGACGGCCAAAAATCCGTATCGATCCATGACATCTTCCCTTATCATCACTTCGAGCCTTGTTCTGAGTATCCTGGGCTACGAACACAGCTAGCCCACCTCTCAATGAGCGGCGAGCAGCGCTCATGCACACAGGGCAGATGGAATTTAAAGGAGTAGCACTGTAGATGTGATGTAAGTACGATTATGATGTTTATGGACGCGCGGGGTTGACAACCTAGTGAAAATGCGTAAGCGGATGTCATTGATGGCAACTACGACGCAACCTGTAAATATGTAAGTATATTGTACGAAGCCTAATGCGTTTTCTAAGGCGACGTTGTAGTTACTTGTCTAATCTAAGCCTGATACCATCCGCAAAAACTTCGAAGCATCTATTAAGTAGTTCCAGAGTTAATGTGTAATGTAATTTGGGTATCTAAGCCTAATCCCTTGTGGTGTGTCGTAGTGTTTCGAACGGGCAACCTCCTAACAGGTAGGTTCCCGGAACTACCTCATTACCAGACTTAGCTGTATCTTTGCCTTTGTTCGGATAGTCGCGATGTTGTGGCCATCAGCAATACCACCCCAACGCATTCATACGGATTCCGTTTATTGGTGACGGAAGCTGGCGAATATGCTAATGAGAATCGCTGTACGTATGGCTGGAGTGGTGGTGGCGGCAGTCGACTCGGCGTATCGGGGCGAAGTAGGTCGTTTGAGGCGGCAGGCTCCGTAGTGGAGCTACGTATGGCTGGAGTGATGGCGGCAGTCGACTCGGAGTATCGTGGTGAAGTTGGTGCGGATGACGCGGCGGTCTTTGGTGCGGGTTTTGTAGCTGGCGAAATCTTTCATGGAATGACGCTTAGTGCGGCAGCGGTAGATGCCTCTGCAGATTTTACTGCTGCTGCTGACGTCACAGCTCCTGTTCTCCTTGAGTTTGCGCGCGCGGCACCGCTGCATGTTACGTCGTGTCGTGCTTTGCTAAACCATCTTTCTTGTTTCAGGGAATCTTCAAATGTGTAACATGGGTGCTGTCCTAGATGGCCGTCACCCAAATCCGTACTGCAGAAACCGCAACACGGGCTGTATTACGGTCTGCATTACGGGCGCCTCTGCAACAGAGCCCCCTGCGCTACATGTACTACGGCACCTACCAATATGATAGCTGGAGCGAAAAAGCTTCCGGGTTCGTGATTCATCCACTTTCACAAACCTCGAGGCAAGCAACAGGCAAAATCATTACCTATGCTCTTTTGCAGGTCGGCCGTAGCGGATTGGTTACATCTTGGGCTTGACCTTAATCTCGCAAACATTGCAGCACTCTCCTGCGGTGATCGACTACGTCAAATAATCTATGATTGCTCGTCCAATGGCACCTCCCGTTGGCATTAAGGCTGGGACACATCGATTTAAAAAAATCACCCTCAATTCATTCAGTAGATCTATTCTCCTAAGCACGAATATCTGCGTAGACAATAAACATTCAATCCGTGTTATGCATTGATGGTATTGATTTACTATTTATTAACAATGCAAGGCAACATATAAACTTACTATTGGCCGACACCGTAGTAGGAGTTAACGTGATGGACAGTAGTTGACATACGACAGCATCTTCACGACATTTTTTCCACTCCAAGATCCGCGCCGTCGGGAGTAAAGTCTGCGATGGAGCAGTGGAAATACTTCCGGTTGGTCAGTAGTGCGTCTCGCCCACCGTATGAGGGCGTGGTACATGATCCAAAGCTTCAGTATGATGCTATTGTTGCATTTTTCTGCAAGGGGAAATTTGATGAATGTATCGCGTCTCTTACTCGAAAGCTTCAGCTCTCAACTTGTTCATCGGCGGCAAAGCTCATGCATATTTGGAAGTGAACGAGAACTTGAATGACTATGGAGTGAAACCGAAAGCCCCTCGCCGCACAAGTGCATAAAATCCGATCTCAATTAACGGATGATACCACAGCCGCTTCATTCACGGTTGCCCCAGCCTCTCTCGTATGGGGATAGTGCTGAGGTCCTACTGAATAGAGTACCGGAGATATTTAATGCCAGCCACCATGCTGGAATTGACATGTCAGACCTCGTGGATTGCAGTGATATGGAACCGGGGCTGTCCAGTCGCAGACTGGTTGGCGAGAAACGACTGTGCATATCGTGATGGTGCCGGAGCGCGAATTATTCCGCGCAACACTAGTGGTAAAACAGCAAATATTAAGGTTATTGGTGAAAACAAGAGCTGATCCAACTCAATTCTGAGGACTACTTCAATCGATAAAATCGACGAATACTACGAAAATGGAGAGAACGGCTAATCCCTCCTGTTCATCTGTATGGAAAGATCTTTCGGCATCGGGAAATGTCAACTAGCTTTTGTGTAGGCAGGGCGTTGCCAAGCATGACTAGCATTAGTGGAGACTGTATCACAGCTTTCCTCGATTTCAGAAACTTTTTTTTTACCTGTGCTGACGATGTCAACGTAGCACGAGAGAAGCCGATGCATGCCGTTAACACTGACTCGGAATACTACTTTCGAAAAAAGTTGTGAAGTTTCGGGTCTATTCGCGCGCTACACAAACATTAAAGCCTGGAAACGCGTAAACTTATTCGTTTCAACGAGGACATTACGCTTCGGGAGATCGGGTAGCTGCATGTGCTCTAATTAATCAGGTGAAAAAGGAGGAAGAAAATCAACGGGGTAAATGTTGCCCTAATTGGTCTTGAATGAAACGACCTTTGACTCAAGCAGAGGAACGATGCTGCAGAAAAGGACGACCCACGACCAAATCTGCCGCGCAATGGACAACATGCATCGGTTATTGCAAGATGGCGAGGATAACACCTCAAACGCTTCGAGAGGCGGCATTGAATGAGTTTCGACCAAGACACCATTGCGACCGTGAACGAACAAGACACGAACGTCACCAGTATTCCTTGGTTCGCCTAATATCCTAACGTTACGTGCAACGTTCTGACTAAGAGGCTCTTAGAGCACAAAAGCCGGTACATCCAACTGTTTAACCCCTCTAATCCGAACATAATTCCGGAGAATTCGTAACTCTTAATATATGAACGATCGTATACCGGAAAAAAGTACATTATAACCTGTTTTAAGCCATTTTGCATGACACGTGGCTAGAGTAAGGCATTGGATTGGTTACTGAAAAATGATTTACAGTACAGAGCTTGTACGAACTTTAAATTGTGATCTCCTTGCAAAACGGTTTCACCTGATTCAAAGACGAGACAGAAACTGCGTGCTGACAACCATTCGGGTTCATCATATTCACTTAGCTGCTGCCAGGCAACGAACTCATACAGCAAACGCTAGCACTTCCGGTACCGTGGTCCGACCACACCATGGGATTTGCAATATCTTTATACAGCTTAGAGATGCAACTCTGCGGATGATAATATCTTCTACCTCTATATCCTGCCCGTAGCTAGTTTTTTCATTGCTCATCTCATCGAATCCGTTGAAAACGATGCCAGTGTGGCGGAAACAGTTCTCAATTGTAGCCTTACTCTGCAGTTCCTGCCAGATGTCCATACTCCAGCTCATAGCCTGGAGCTGATCGACCTTGTAGACGTCGCCCTTCCTAATATCCTCTGCGCGCTTGATCTTCTCGTACACCCATCGAAGTTGCTTTCTACGATACGCACGCTTGAACTCCGCAATAATTCCTGCATCCATCGGCTGCAGGAAAGCCGTCGTGTTTGGCGGCAGAAAATCTAGGCGAACGTTAGTACATACGATATCACCCATACAATACGAGGATGCATTGTCGACTAGCAGCAAGATGTGCCGTTGTGGCGAGGCGGGTGAACGCCTTTTGACCGCCCAGGTGTATAGTGCTGTGCTCCAGACTCTGGAAGGTGCTTCCGGTTAGGAAGTCCTCCACTGGTAACGCCTGAACGTAAACGTCCAGGTGGCGTGTGCTCCTTGTGGTAACCCCACTAGGTTCGTTTGTCTTTGAACCGGGAGATGCACCGCCGGGATTAGTTGTTTTGTATACCAATATCGGTCGTTGGAGAAGAGCGTAGCGTCACCAACTTAGACGTAGCTCCAACAACCAAGATAACCAAAATCAATACAGTTATACACACAAATATACAACCGTTCTTATTCTTAGACCCTTGAACGGTGGGTCGTACACCAGTCAACTTAGCTGCACTCCCAGGACACTGGTCAGTCCCGGTCAGCTTTCACAAACGCGCACCACCCCAGAAGTACTGGGGATAGTTCAATGCAGTCTCACTGCCTATCACACAAGATGTCCTTCGATCACGATCCTGAATGGGACTTTCTTCCACTCTTTCCAGGATGTATATGGGATATGAAATGTAGGATCGCCTAAGCGAACACTACAACTAGGATATGAAATAGGGCAGATTTACCACGGGCTCCACACCCGCTACTCACCCTAATTTGGACTTGGAGTATTTGGGGGTGGAGTCCACACCTCTGGATGTCCTTCCTCAGAGGGCGTTTTGCCTTCAGCACTTGATCGGGGCCGCCGGTATTTGTCCGGCCGAAGCTGTCCGAGCGCTTGCGGGGGTACACGGAATATTGAACTCTGTTTGGTTTTATCTTTTGTGGCTATCTTCCTGCAATAGACACACATTCAGCTTTTGACTTACTTTTAGTATACCTTGAGGGGGGCGTCATCATCTTAGGCATCCTTGATCTCATCGTGATGTCGTGGGTACAGGCGTAGGACTTCAAGGTTCCATGGAATCTACCCGGAACCCGGTTGGTCGTCCTGGTCGGTCGGATATCACTTGGCTTGGTTATACCTTGGTCCTCTCGTCCAGAGTGTTCATTGTTCTTCGGTGTTCTTTGGTGTTCTTCGGTGTTTTTTTGGCACGTCCAGTCATGTCAAGACGGGCGACCACCAGTCCAATGTGAACTGGGGCTCTTGGTCGCTCCCGTAGGCTAGACCCGTCGTCCGGTAGTTGATCCATCCAGACTTGTTACGTGGGGCATTCAACCCGATCCATTGCTGAACGTGAGAACGCCACGTCCCGCAGTTAACACCAAGTCGCGATTCCATTCCCTCTGATGTATTGGCTTTTCGACCAATCACCATACTTCACAGTAGAAAATCTCGATTCCCATCGTGTCACCGTCCAGACGCGCGCATGTCGCGAGCAGCCATTCGCGGAAAACTTGAGCTGTCATCCACGCTTTCTTGTTCGACTTGTACTTGAATTCGAGCTGAGAAGCCGTGTGCTTCTTGAAACAGTACGGCTTTTTGGCGCGGCCCAAAAAGAGTGGAGGTAGTGCGTCGGAGCCGTCCGCATTAGCTCTTAGTGCGACAGTGATTCGTGTCTTCATCTTCTTCACGCCGTGCCTCTCGTACAGATGGATCGGGCCGGCGCCATAGCATAACAAAGACCCGTTTTGTCCATATTGTATACATCTTGAGGAGAGTATTGATCAGTTAGGTCCTGTACCCGCTGCCTACCTAGATAAACAGCAGCCGTGTCAGCGGATGCGGCTTCGCCATGACGCTTGCGATATCGTAGGCCATGACGGCGCTCAAACCCAGTGAGCCATCCATCATAGAAATTCAACTCCCATGCGTCGCAGAGCTTCTTCTGCAGGTCATGTGCCTTCGTCTTGATCAACTCTCGAGAAAGACACACGTTCAGGGCCTCGACGTACTGGATCCACGCCCACAGCTTCTCCTCCAGTACCACTGACGTCACCTCCAGCGGCTTGCGCCTCTTGCCGTCGCCGTACGCCTCGCTTGTGATGGCGGGCGCCTTCCACATGATGCCGGAGATCGTCGTCTGGGCGGGCGCCCGCTTGAGCTTGAAGGCCAGCTTTGCCCACGCGGCAAGATCATGCTGGGTCATTGTCGGGCACTCGGCTGCCTTCTGGATGAGGTCCCGCTTCTGATGGATCCCCATCCAGGCACCCATGACGCCCTATGGGCCAAACACGGCTCCGATTCAGTTGTGTGAAGTGGGGCAAGTGGAGCGCGGCGACAATCGGCGCGGCGTGGTCCAAGCGGCGGGAGGCGTAGGTGCACTGTTGCTTCGCGCGCTTTACTGGTGAGCGTGGATTCCCGCCCCAACTCAAATCCTTCCTAAAACGATCATATCATTCCGAGGGGATATGGATTGTGACTTGTACCGGAACCGAGAGCGGTTAGGCCCTTGTTCAGGTGGGGAACGTGTTCCTGTGCCAGGTTTGCAGAAATTTTAGTGATTGGTCAGATTTTAGGGGTTAGGTGATGTTTTTGTGCCAGCTCCAGAACATCTCAGCGAGGTGTTCTGAAAACAAGTCGTCCAGAACAGGAACCAGCACAAGCAGCCTTTAATATTTAAGTTATAATGTTATTTTTCCCGCCTTTCTCTAATTTTTGCAAACTCACTAAATTTATTTTAGCCAATGATAACTGTTATTTTCTGGCACAGGAACGTGTTCTCTACCTGAACAAGGGCCTTACTGTATCTGTATTCACAGAGTGTTGAAAAATTTGCGCGGATGTATATTGCTTCGGGTATGTGCTAGTTATCATGCTGAAAGACTATCTACATTCGTAGCAGAATCATTCTGCGCTGGTAAAACTTGCCATGGGCCTATGCATATCAATCATTGAATACATCGAAGCACCTTACGACTTCAGGCAGACACGAGGACGCCTCTTTCGTCTATGACCAGGTGCTACACTTATGCTGAACTGCCGGTCGCCCGCTTTGTGTCAATATCGTCCATATCATGATCTTCATAACACACTTGCGGCTCCTTATTGCATTCGTCGGCGACATACTAGACATCTTTGATGAAGCCACATTTCTATCCCGAGAACTAAACAAAACAAAGCAATTCGAGTCAAATATGTAAAGAGCCTTGTTATTAGATGCCTCCATCGTTAGCTTGAATACCTCTGCAATGAACCAAGCGCGTACGGTTATCCTAGTGGTACACTCGGAACATACCGTTCAGGATACTGCTGAACATTCGACTGCGAATCCGGATTAGCATAATCTGGATTATACGTAACAAGAATATTAGGTTAGTATCAAGTCAACCGAATCAGGAGTGCCCCCTCAGCCAACGTCTACCTTATCACATGTCTAGCGCTTCGATGACACGATGGGTTTGCGATTGCGTTATCCTTCCGGTAATGTGTGTCACTGTAGACTGGCGCTTGATAGCGGTACATGATGGATGTCAGTTGCTGAATGCGTTTAGATTGCAAGCCACATACTTTCCTTACCTGGTCTCGTGTACGCCTTCGCGCCTCCTCCAGTGTGAAGCACGCTGGCCATTCCTCTCTCCTTCGGCTCGTCTTGCTCACTGGACATCCGGTAGACTACGACACCTCGCCTTCTCTGGGGTTTAGACGCCAACAAAGCAGTCGTCAAGCCTCGCCTCGCGTGCCTTTGTGGGTCTGGTAGTTAGAATCGGAGCTGGAAAGCAGAAATACGCGTCGTTCACAGCATTGCAGCAGCCTGGACATCCATACGCAGTTCATAGTATGCATGTTGGACATATCACAACTATGAAATGAACGGTAGGATGTATGTACCTTCTCGAATAATCCTTCCGTTGTTCTTGGGTAGCGTGCCTTGCTGCGGGCTTGATGAGTGGGGGCCTTGTCTTGGGCGCCAAATGTGAAATGAAAGGCTGGAGAACACCCGCGGGCTCTCTGGAATCTGATATCGGTAACCGGAACCGCCCCCCCCAAAATATCATGTCGCATGGAACACAGACATTACAATCCACCTGTCAAAATTTACCCCATACAATTTCTTATATGCGGATATTGGGTCGCGACAAATCTGTTGCGGACATCTCGGAATATTTTCACCTCTAAAACTTGTATTCCGGATTATCCGTAATGGCGATTAGAAGGGTTAAGCTTTATGCAACAGTGCCTCAAGCTATGCAGATCGAGTACCCTATCGGATTAATCGACCCGTTTATGGCATTTTAATATGCTTGTGAAACATATGGGTAACATATGGAAATTTTGTCATCCTGCTATATATACCGTGCGCGCCAAATCAATAGGACCGGCACGTTTTAGCCGATATCTCGGATTCCACTATGGGTTACGAGCTACTGTTTAGATGTCTATACCCCAACTAAGGTTGTGCCAACAAGCTCGAATTCCACACCCTTGGTAGGATAGCCATACAGATTGTCGTTTGGGCAGTGGCGACACAAATTATAACCATATCATATTCTGTCTATAGGCACACATTTTGTGCATTGGTTTGCTCCGACGACGAGGCAGATTCTTCGGTATTCCCACTAAAATCTAGCATGATCAGCAGGAGGTTCACCTTGCATCGTGCACGGCTCATGAGATATGATGAAGCTGTTGACGATAGCCATATCGATCAGTCCTAGGGCCGGAGTCTTGTAAATTTTGCGGAAGCGTAGTGTGCATCTGGCACGCACGTCGACTTCTCCAATTCAGCAGTGGTACGCTCGTATTGCTGACAGGCAAATATTAGTTTCCGTTGGACCTTGGGTACGGGCATGTCGTTAGCAATCAGTGGCATGCTGTCAGTGAGCATCAACACGTACGACATGTCGACATTGAGGTGCTGGTTCATGCAGTCACTCGCTGCGCCGGACAGCCTATAGGTGGCTGTCCACTTTGAAACTAAATCTCATCTTCCGGGTCAAATTGTTTAAGTTTTCTTATTCTAACTCGAGCTGATGTAGTGGTTGTGGTGGTGCTGGAATAGCTGGTGGCTGTTCACTTTGAACCTCATTCTCATCTTCCGAGTCAACTTCAATAATCTCATATCGTTGTTCTTGTTGTAGTTATTGCTGCAGTTGCGGCCTTCCCAAATCCGGCTGTAGATGTTGCGGCGGCGGGCTCCGTAGTGGAGCTACGTGTGGCTGGAGTGATGGCGGCGGAAGTCGACTCGGAGAATCCTGGTGAAGTTGGTGCGGATGACGCGGCGGTCTTTGGTGCGGGTTTAGTAGCTGGCGAAATCTTTTATGGGATGACGCATAGTGCGGCAGCGGTAGATGCCTCTGCGGATTTTGCTGCTGCTGCTGATGTCACAGCTCCTGTTCCCTCTTGAGTTTGCGTGAGCTCCGGCCGGAGGACAAGAAGACTCTTTGCCCACCTATGGGCAAGGATGTGGTGCGACCGAAGGCGCCGGCCAACGATACGCTTCGTACAACGAAGTCGAGTACTCGGATGCGGAGTCCGAAGCGAGCGAAGCCTCAGCCGACGCACACGGTCACGTCGACGCGACGAACGACAACGAGCGCCGAGCCGCTGCGGCAGGGACCTTCGCCCGACCAGACAATCGACATCAGGCAGGCGGACCCAACCACAACGAGACCAAGAGGACCGCCGTCAGTATGGGTCGTGCGCAGCGTGCAACAGCCCGTACTCTTTGGTCCACTACTGCAACCGGAGGTGCAAGTTATGCAAGCTAGTGCCGACGCGGGAAAATGTGATGCCATCCGAGAATTGACGAGTCTGTTGCGGACGAAGGTCGACAAGAAGAATGTCACCCTAAAGCTGCAAAACCTGGTGTTCGGGAGCCAATTAAACTAGGCAGCCCGCCAACTTGCCACAGCTGCTAACAACATATGTAACGCTTGTTAGGTGACGAAGCGTAGGGCGCAGTCTCGTTCACAGTCAAGTAGAACGTGTTCGTGACATTGTACATACTGAACCACTGCTCGTCAATGTGAATCATGTAGGGTACTCTAGGGTACTCCTAACACTAAGATGTTAGCTAACGAATTTCACCGAATACAAGACCGGTAGGTATTGTGCCTTTCACGCAATTTGGCGCCAGACAGCTTTTTTTCGACGATTAAGCGCATTCATTAGCACGAATACGCTGGCAGCGAATAACAGTTTCGACAGGATTAGCGATATGGACGACGACTTGCTAGCTTGCTACACGATTTATGATGCAGCTGCAACGAATGGCGGGTGGCGAAGCCGCTATTCGTTCTCTAAGTTTGCTCTTTGTTGTGTTGCCATATCTGAATTGGCCTATGACAAAATCGAGCGATCTCCGATGGCGCGCCGTCACATTAGTGCATGTCTACGATGTTGAGATGACTCAAGTTGCAAGTGTCCTGGGGGTGTCTGTGCGGTCTGTGCAGAGATGGTATGGCTGGTTCCAAAGCCGAGGGAATGTCGAAGGCGTGGGGAGGAAACAGCGGACTTCAAGATGGCCACTTGACGTGTGTCGTTTTGTTGGTGAATATGCTGAGTCGCATCCTTGCTTCTATATCGACGAGCTGCGTGGGGCTCTCAAGGCACGATTTCCCAACTTGCGAAATACATCCGAGGCGACCATTTGCCGCGCACTCCGCTTTGATCTCTGTCTTACACGGAAAGTATTAAGCAAGCGTGCTAGGGAGGCTGCCCCGGCCGAGATCGCCGTTTACTACAACAAGTTGCTACCCTTTTACTCCGGTCCAGAGCAACTAGTTTTTTTGGACGAGACAGCCAAGGCTGGGCGCGATTGCATGCGCCGATACGCGTGGGCCCCACGAGGAACGCCTGCGGTAGTGGATTTGCCTTTTAAAAGAGGAGATCGCGTTTCGGTATTAGCAGCGATGGATACAACTGGAATATTTGCGTGGGAAATGACAAGAGGAACATTTTCGCGCAAAACATTTCACAAAGCTTTCCGAGAAAAAGTAGCACCACTACTAAACCCGTGGCCCCTCCCAAGAAGCATCGTCATCCTTGACAATGCAAAGATACACATGTATCGAGAACTAGAAGAGTTAGTGCACTCAATTGGCGCTCTTCTCTTTTTCCTTCCTCCATATTGCCCGCAACTCAATCCCATTGAAGTTTCATTTGGGTTGTTAAAACGTTGGATCATCCGTCATGCCAATATGGCTTTCCGTGCTAATCCAGAAGCTGTATTAGAAGTTGCATTACGGGAATGTACACGGTCAAACGAATCTGTTGGAAGAAATCTGTATCGTAAATGCGGATATTCATCAAGCTTAGTAGAACACGTTTTCGTCGATAGGCAATAATCTAATCTAAACGAGCGTTCCTTCGCGACTATTGTGATCTTCCTTAGCTTCCGCGTTGGCTTCTTCGTTTTCATCACTTCCCCCGTCCTCTTTCTCTTCTGCATGATCATCGTCGGCGACGTCGTGCGGTTCAGCAGTCTCTGGAATTATGCGGCTGCGAAATGGAGGGCACAAATCATACCCGGGAAGACCAAGAGCTTGGCGGAGCTCATGTATGTTGAGGTCAATTGGAACTTCAACGCCGTTAAGGCGAATATGAATACGGCGAGTAGGACTAGCCGTAGTAGCCGTGACCGCAGATAATTCTTGCTGATGTTGTTGAGCTTGCCTGTCAATGAAATTGAGCTGCCGAAATGTTTCGTTGTCGGGCTGCACGATCGGGGCAGAGTCCGGTTGGCGGGCTTGCATTGTCGCCCAATACTCAATTGAAGCTGGCCCAGGCGGGTCGCGATTTTCCGATTGCAGCAGCTCGCTGATAGCTTGTGTTGCCTGTGCGATTCGGCTTGCAGTAGCCCGGTGGATTGGGTTCGACTTTTTTACGCGTTTTGCATACAAAAAAAGCGGCACCCGCTTGCCCTGCTGCCTAAAGCGCGTCCATACAGCCTTTAAAACACCTGCAAACTGTTGCTCGTCTTCCGGTAAACGCTTGTACTCGTGTTGTCGGGCATTTACCGTCGCCTTGATGTAGATACCAGCGTTTTCGGGCCAGATTACCGCCGTGTCACCGACAAATAGGCGTTTTAATCTCTCCTTCAGAATCCCATAGCCTTCTCGAATTGAAAAAGGAGATCTCATGCGAGCCCTTGTGAACAATACGACAGTCGGTCAGTGGCTCACCGATCTTGATCCTTACTACAGCGTCACACATCAAAGGAAGAGCGGGGAGTTCAGCTGTCATTGCTGTCGGGAAATATGGTCGTGGAGAAGCAAGAGGGTGAAGGCGGCAGCTGGGTCAAAGGCGAAATGAACTATTTTTGCGCGACGAGTTCTATGATTAGTCCGGGCGATTTATGAAACGAATACACTGCGCAAAATTCTTGAAAGCGACAATATTACAGGCCCGGTCTTTTTTCATTGTTGGCTTCAATAAATAGAAGACCTGTACGAAATAAAAAACCGGTCCACTAATAATACCTTGTAAGAAAATGAGGCATAGCGCGACCTCGTTCGTCCTTATCGTAGAGCAGTTTAACTGAAGCTACACGTAGCCCAATGTACTGGCAAGTAAGCACTACTCGATCAGCATATGAAAGTAGAAAAAATGTCAACTGGATCAATACGGAGTCATCTTTCGTGTAACCTCTCACTTCCGTGTCCTCGGCTGGAGCCTCAACCCGGCTTTAGCTGGGTGCTGGTAGTACCGCATTTCGCATGTAGAGCGCTACCGCAATTTAACATATACACCTTCGAGTTGATCAATCAACGACGGTATAGAAAATTGCATGAGATCGCATGTAGAGCGATACACCCTCAATATGGGTATTTTGCACAATTTTGTTTAGTTTAAAAGTTTAGCAATGGCGCGCAAGCGCCCGAAGGGAAGCCCAAGCCTCGGTGGAACTGGGAGGCACGTGCAGCAGTACCGCGTGTCGGAAGAGTGCGTCGACAAGAAGCTAGCCGTTATTAACCACCTCGAGCAGTGTAAGAAGATTAGAAAAACTATCAAGGACTATTATCCTAACCTTGATAGCTACAATAGCAAACGTACGACGATTCTGCGGTGGGCTCGAGGACACAAGCAGCTTGAGGCCGCTGCTGCTCAAGGCAAAGGCGGTCACAAAAATTGCGTAGCGTTGGTACGGGGACGACTATGTCGGCTGAGAGTGAGACCTACTTAGCCCAATGGGCGAGTGAGTTGCGCGATGAAGGCATTCTCGTATCGACCAAAATGCTGACCGATAAAACACTCAATGTGGCTGAAGAGGCAGAGTTGCCTGACTTTAAGGCCTCAGACAACTGGGTGGGTGGGTTTAAAAACCGCCACAGATTTAGCTTCCGTTGTCCTACACGGCAAAGTCAGATCAGCCCTGCCGACATCAACGTGATTGCCGCCGACTTCGCAGCGAAGGTGGGAGCCAGAGTCCGAGACCTCGGCATTAGTCGTGTATATAATGCGGACCAAACAGGTGAGATTTATATTTTAACTTTTATTACCGTTATTTATTAATAAATATTTTTTTGAATCGAGTGTTTGTTACACAGCCGTCTTCTTTGAGTGTGTGGCGAAGAAAACTCTCAACAAGCGAGCCCAAAAACCGTGTGGGTGAAGAGCAGTGGGGCTTCAAAAGAGCGCGCATCTGTGATGTTGCTCGGTGACAGCGATGGAAATCGGAACATGTCTTACGTTGTCTTCAAGACAAAACCATCTTCCGACAAATTCGAGACTACAACGAACGACATATGTGCGGCTTTGGATACCGTATCTGGCAAGATGTCCAAAAAATCCGGCGTACGACAGGGCTGGAAGTGCTTGGTAATTCGAAAGGTGAGAGTTCTGAAATATTTTCGGCTGGATATTTGATTGTGACTCACTATTTTGTACTAATACTACTGTAAGTTGGTGGAATGAGAAGTTATCCTTTGCCTTTCTCCAAATTCATTTTGGTAGTCGCGTCTCACGTCACACTGTGCTGCTACTTGCGGACGACTTTAGCGAACACTGGACGGAGATGATTAAGAGCTATCCAGCATCCATCAATATCGTGCTGCTAAAGGTACCCCCACACGCCACACCAGTTTCGCAGTCAGCAGACGTGGCGTGGAATTTCCCTCTGAAGGCACGTCTCCGACAGTATTGGCACGACGATATAAAAACGCAGATAAGCCAAGTACAAAATTCGAGCACGAAGCTCAAGCTGAAGAGACCTAATCGTGCAACGATATGTAACTGGGTGCTGCAGGCTTGAGGTGAGCTGTCCACAGAGACAATATCGAACGGCTTTCGCGCGAGCGGTCTACTTCCCAGTGACAACTGGGTTGCATCCGCAGAGTTGCTTGTAGACCATGAGAAGCTGACCTGCTAGAAGGAGATTCTGTCGAGGTGAGCCATGTTTTTTTACTGGGTGATGTTGTAGAGGAAGCAGTAACCTAACCAAAAATATAGTCACCTGCCCCAAATTATGGGTTTCACATTGTTTTTGAGGCGAGTGCAGCAATTAACCTAAGCCTATGGCAGGGATGTATTCCTCTACATGCGAAATGCGCTATATATACATATATCGCAACGGTTCCGACATCCCTACATTT
Organism: Phytophthora x cambivora; assembly: GCA_033557925.1. Taxonomy (NCBI): domain Eukaryota; phylum Oomycota; class Peronosporomycetes; order Peronosporales; family Peronosporaceae; genus Phytophthora; species Phytophthora x cambivora. Next base: position 804,743 of record JAUCEB010000034.1, read on the forward strand.
TCCGACAAATATGATAGTGTACAGCGACAGGACAAAATCGGAAATAGGACAAAATCGGAAATTAAAAATATATATACGGTAGTTAGGCCTCGTGGCCTTTCAGTCAGCTTTCATGCGGTACTCACAGCCGCAAAGAAATCGCCTCTAGAGGGGATATTTATCGCTAGGCACCACAACGAAGGGGCCCAGGCACCACAACGAAGGAACCGAAGATGATTGGCCAAAATTAACGCAGCACTGTGTAATTAATTCAACAGCGAGCTGAACCAGCTCATAGGTGGTGCTCATGGGAGGCCAGTAGCAGGCGGCGGCGCCAGGTGAAGAACGCACAAGAGTACTCGCTCTGAGTCTGGCCCAAGGTGTCGGCCGCGATGGCCACGATCTCGGCCACGGTCCCTCGGCGATGACCAGCTCCGTCGCCTCCAGAGCACATTGGCTTTCTGGACCTGACAAATTTCTACCAGCTCTGCTCGCTGCTCAGTGTGAACCTTGAGCGTCAGACGCTCTTCTCCAACAGTTTGATGCGTTGCTGCTGCACGTCACGCCAGTGCCAGGCCATTCGTCGCTTCCGCGCGCAGGCTCGCAGCACCTTGCTGTATGAAGTTCAAGTCTTCGGGCGCTATCGCGTGGTGCTTGTAGAGCTCGTGGTCGGCATGCTCATCTGTCTCTCGTTTGCCCAGCTGTGCAGGTGAACAACATCGAGTTGGCCTTCTCCGTGAACCCCTCGTGGCGCCTGCTGGGCTTCTTCCTGCTGAAACTCTTCACCCTCGAGGTGCTCGTCAAGATGTTCGCCTTCGGCTACAATAAATTCTTCACGCGGCCGTTCTGCAAGCTTGACTTGGCGGTTGTCAGCGTGGGCTGGCTGTTCGACGTGCTCACGACGCTCTCAAACCTGCCGAACTTCTCGCTGGTGTTCTACGATATGGCATTGGCCGTGCGATCACTGCGCTTCCTGAAGCTGTTGAACCCCTTCCCGCCGTTCCACGAGATCCCTGCGGCTACTTTGTGCGCGTCGACCTGTCCAGCAAGACCGTGTCCGGCGCGGCCAGAGTCGGCACGTTCCAGAGCATCGTGGCCACGTCGGCCGACTGCACATCAGGAGGACTCATAGCTGCAGGGGGTGGAGGCATCGGCAGGGTTGGCGGTACTGCTGGATCCGAGCCGTGAATCGAGATGAGGAATTGGCGTTAGAGAGACATCCACATACGAGACGAGGCGCAGAATAAAATCAAAACTATATCGATTCGCGTCATATTCTTGATTCATCCGCCTTGTGGAATCCTCTCCTCCGTTAGCACCCACGAGTTGGCGGTCAATGGCGTGGTAACAATGCCTCATGCCGTTTAAAGGTTGAGGGAGGAGGAGAAGAGTCTTGCTTTGGGCAGAAGATGATGCTCGTGCTGAAGGAGATGAAGGTGGGTAAACATGCGTGCATATATATCTTGTCTGTGTCTAACTGGGATGTCTTCATTGTGAGAGCCTTGCTCGGTCTACGGGCACTTCCGAGTTAGGATAAAAGGTATCGTTAGCCACTGCAATTGCACTGGTTATCAACTTCTAATGTGACTCCGTATTGTTGAACGTGTCTTACCTTTAGGATATCTCAGTTGATATCTTCTTCCGAGGCTTCACACGTACCCGTAGCAGAAACTCCGCAGCTTTTCAGAGGTGGCTCCCCGAGAACATACAGCCCTGGGCATATAGCGGAACCAGCTTCTTCGACGTCGTGAACGGTGAACGTACACAGTGTGGCGTTGTGACCGACTAAACCGCAGTTGGTGCAATGGTAGTCGGCTCTCTCCTTCCAACTTGGAGCGGATAGCTGCGATTCAAAGAATGCATTGATGGCTGGCGTCTCGTCATGTTCATCGGCAACCAAGACAATAGTACCACTTCCGCGCGAGCCAGCATGCCTTGTTCGCGATGCTTTGGGCCCCTCTCCTCTGCTTTGAATTCGTTTTTGGCCACGCTGGATGTCGGCCGTCTTGACCTTGCGTGAGCCACCTGCTTGCCTATACAAAGGTGCAGGTAGCACATTGCTTGTAGACGTCGAAATCGTGTCGACCGGCAATTTGACCTCGACACTACGATAAGCTTCATGAATTATGCGGACCAAATACACGAGGTGGATATAACGGAGCAAATCGTACACAGGAGGCCTACCCTTGCTCTGCTGCTCCAATGAGTAAATTACTGCTTGAATGTGGCGGCAGGGAATTTGCAGTTGCTGTGCAACCTTGCACAGCGGCATGCTCCACTTGACATATTCGTCTCATACATAGTAGTCGCGGTTGCAACATCACTACGGTCGAACAGGTCAAACACATAGAAGCAGGGCATCTTGGACGGCACCACAGTAAGTTTCACTACGTGCGACATCTCATCGTCAAAAAGCCTCTTGGCGTGCGGAGAGATGCCACAGTCAGCAGCAACCCTCTTGTCGGTCTCCGTCACTAACGATCTGCATGTACCTACAGCACGCAAGCAGTACGCGCGCAAGGCACGGAACACCGAAAGACTACGAGCTCGCTTCCATAGCAAACCATTGTTGTCACCTTCAGCACCACTAGTGGATCGAACTCCGAATAGAGGCATCTCATCGCCGTAAGTTGAAGTGGCATTCCAGTTATCGCCAAACCGCTTCGACCCCTCGCCACTTAGCGTGCCGTTGCCCACAAGTGTCCAGTTGGTCGGATGCTTCGCAGATACGAGTGTACGTATTCTTGCGTCGGCTTGCCGTCAACTGTTGTCGTAATTGTTGTTGGAAAAAGCTTACAAAGCCGATTGATGTTGTGTTCATGCTCTCGCATTGACCGCGACGCTTGTAGGTTCATGATCTCATCATTGATCTTCTCCTTCGTGACACCAACCGTTTTGAATTTATCCACCATGTTGAATCGTATATGCACTGCGCAGAACCTGATGTTGAATCACAAACCCCAGCGAGCAAGAACAGCTCGGGCAAATAGCTGCTTTCCGCGATCCGTAAATGTTGGGCGGTCATGGAGAGCAATACCTGCAGTGATGCAGTTTGCAAAAAGGCAAACAAAGTTATCCGTGGTTTCCTTGTGAACATACGCTACAGCAACAGGAACGATTCTCTTGTCACCATCATTGCCAAGTAAAGTCACACATACACCGTTGTAGTCAGCATCCTTCATGCTTGTGCCGTCACTTTCCCAAACCGGCAACAGGGAACCCTGGATAGCTACTGTTGCTCCAATCGATAGAAATAAGCGAAAAACTCGGCCAGAAGTGTCAAGCTGGCAGCAAACCCGCGAGCCGGGATTTTGCTGGGCGAACAGTTCCATGTAGTCTGGCAGAGCATTAAAACCCGCAGCGCTGTAGCTAATCATACCTGTTATGACCGCCTTAATGATCCGATATAGAACTGCACTCTTAACCGACACGTTGATGTTCTCAATCACCTTTAGATTGCTCACCACGCGAGATTTAGAAGTTTTGTGCCCCTGTAGAATGGACGCCTGGAACCCGGGTAGTTTTTTCCGATCGGCTCCCCTGTTGGATTCGCAGTGCTGGTGCAGCATTGAGCATGTTGCAGGTTAAAACTCGAAGCGTACCAAGAACCTGGCGGGAGATGACTGAGCTTTGAGGAAGGTCCTTTTCTCTTGCTCTCGGGGTTTTCTTTTACACGTCTACGAGAGATGGAGGCACACCACTTGCAACCGTTCGCCGAACACACCCAACTTTTGTAGTCTCCGTTGTTGTTTTTGCTCACTACACTCTTGTTAGCGTTTACAGCAAAGTCCCTGATGAAGTGGCCTGCTACTTCTGGATCCGGAAACGCAGTGTGTCGCCCTATCTGGTCGTTGCCATACTCCTCCAACATATCGATATTTTGTGCACGATCGGCCCCTTAGTACGCGCTTCAGTTTGACTGCAACGTGCGATTCTGCCTCTGGGGCGCCTTGCGAGTATCTCGGTCAGTAGTATTAAACCACAACCTCGAATTGGTTTCTTGGCTGCTACTTCGTGAAGGTGGTGGTTGGAACTTCCTGTTGTGAGCAGGTCTGGTTTTGAAAAGTTCTATTTAACACTTTGGCAACCCCCATTGTGTAGTTCAACCGTTCTATAAACAGACAATAGTTTTGGCCAATCGTCTTCGGTTCCTTCGTTGTGGTACCTGGGCCCCTTCGTTGTGGTGCCTAGCGATAAATATCCCTCTAGAGGCCTGTGGGGGCCGAGAAATGAGACATGTTGTATTAACCTGTTTAGGCCCCTGCGCACTGTGCTCTGGAGCCGGTAAATTCATTTATGAGGCCGATGCTCTGGTAGGGGAGTCACACATAGAAGCGGTCTAGTGATAACAATAGCACGAAGTAACTTTTATTGGCTATTTTATTAGCCAATCAGTGAAAGAAAATAAGTAAGAGTTTTAATTGGTACAGTCTACAGCCAATAGGCGTCTACCACGCAAACATTAGTGGCTGCTAGGCAATGTAGGCAGCCGACACACAGCCCAACTCTTTTTTTTCAAAGCTACTGCTCAGGCCTCGAGACATGGGCCACGGCAAACGCCCGCCCCCACGCCTCCCCGCTTCCAAGCAGCCTCACTACCGACCAGCCCCCCCCCCACTGTAGCTCAATGGTTAGAGTGCAGGGCTTCGGTCCTGAGGTGCCCGTTCGAATCGGGATCGGGTCGGTGCTATCGATCAAGGTCGCTGCGAGTCGGTGCTGCTGTCGCGTCGTGGAGGTAAGTCGTGCTGCTGCGTTGTGGCGGTGCGACGTGCTGCTACGTCGTGGTGCTGCCGCTTCTACGTCGTGACACTGCTTGGCGCTGCTACTGGCGCGTGGTGTCGTGTGTTGGGATGCTGCGTCGTGCAATCTGATGTGTGGCTGCCTGGGTATGTATGCACCAACGTGTATTATGCATTTGATCTAACATTCTTACACGTGGCCTACAATGGCAAGAATTTCTTCTGTATCCGCAGGTGTCGGGTCGAAGATGCTTCCGACCTTGATAAGCCTTTGGTAAGCGACGATGTACTCGTCTAAGACGCCGCTCTTGTGCAGCGGGCCCAGCGCACGCAATACGCTCCCGGCTCCCTTCGCATTGATGTTCCGCGACTTCACGAACGCAAGCACGGCGCCTTCCACGCGACGCCCGGCGTTGAGGAATTGGTCTTTGTAGTCGTCCGCCCTGGGATCAAGTGCGAAGACTCCGACGAGGAAGATCTTCATGAAGGCGACGACGTGGCGCGACTCCGACTTCTTCTGGCGATCAAGGCTGTCCCAGACCCGCGGAACCCGAGTGTACCATTCATACTAAGCTGCAGAAAGGTGTGTGACTTGTTTTTTCTTCGCTTCGGCAACGGCTCATGGTCTGGTGATTCCCTTGTAGTATCCTCTTCAGCGCTTTCATGCGGTGCCTTCTTCGATTTCATCAGCGCAGCCTCGACAACTGTTACGCGCGCAGCCAGGGCCTTGTTCATGGCAGTAAGCTCTAAAATGAAAGCTAGAAGATGGCCCAGTTTCGAGCAGTGGTGTTGGGCTTCGTGTTGGTGTTTTCCTTGTGCAGGTGGTGCAGCTTCATTGTCCAGCGCGACCAACCAGGCGAGCATGTCGGCGATCAGGATGCCGGCAGCTACCACGCAAGCTTCCACACGCGTGACGATCGAGGCCGATGGCGAGAGCTCCTTCAACTGGGGGTAGTAACGGATGAGGCACGCTGTGAAAACGCTGAGGACCTTGATACTTACGTTGAGCCGTTGCTGGTTGAAACCTGTGCAGGAGCCGAAAAGCAAGACCTGAAAGCGACCAAGGCGCTCCGGACTTGCATGATCAAGCGCCGCGACGTCAGCCATCACTGGTACATCGTCGGCAGCCCACCTGCTCAAGACCCGAGCCACCTACCTGTCCTCGCGCGCGGTGTTGGTGACGTAGGCGAAGGCCTTGTTTGTCTTCGTCATATACCCAGCACCGCAATCGATGATCCACTGGGCGGCTAGACGGTTGTCTCCGTTTGCATACTAGGCTCCTCCGCGCCTGAAGGTGTGTGAGGTCAAGTCAGGGGTGGCTCCAACTTGTTCGGCGACGCGCTTAAGCATGCGGTTCATTGGTCACCGTCTTCGCCGCGTTTGACCTCACCACTGTGTTTCTTGGTTTGAGCTGGTGCCGTTGCTGTTTGTGTCTCTATCCAGGATGATGGCGGCGTGTCAGCGAATACGGACGTCAACGACAGAGGAGAGCCCCCCCCCCCCTCCCCTCTCAGCTGCGACAGGTGCTGCCGCCGACATTGTCCCCATTGAGCGGTTAGAAGTCTGTGAGCGCAAAATGCCGGGGGTGCAGAGCCCATTGTGGCCTAGGCCAGGACTTGCCGTCGCCTGGCGGGTGTCGGGTGGCTTACGACCCCCCTCTCGAAGGATTTGCAGCGAGACCAGCACTTGCTCGCGAGGTGGAAAGAATCGAGAGTGAGAAGCAAAAGGAAAAAGCGGAAGCCGTATGAGAAAGGTGAATGCTATGAAAATACTGAGAAATGAGAAGTACTTAAGTTAATTATAGACTTGAGCTTGAATGAGAAAGGAAGATATGGGAACGGGCATTAAAGTCAAGGTCCATCTCATCAATGCACATCGATGTCGTCTTTAGTGGGAGTGTTACGCCCATACGATAAAATATATAATTATGGTTTATGATTGGTTAATAATAAGGTCAGTGATTGCAAGCCATCAGATTGAAAGAAGACAGCGTGCGCTGCACAGCTCATGATAAGCCGAGAGATGTACAATGGAGAGATGGCAAATGCAATGCCATCTCACTTTTCAATTTATACTAACGGCACAACCAACATCAACTACATCTACACTCAACAATAACAACGGTCAGCATATGCAGGCGCGGAAATTGTAACCCGATACGGTGTCTTCATCTAGGGGCGTTCGGCAAGGATTTGCTCATCCACTGAACCTCATCCAAAATGGCTGGTGACAGACTATCAAGGCAATTTTGATGCCACTATGTGAAAAATGGTTTACCCGTCTTTGTTTGCAGCCTATGTGTCATGCTATATCTAATTGTATGGTGCGAGCTACCATAAGCATCAAGAGAAACGCTGCACAGAATCGGCGGACATTCAAATCTAATATTCAGATGTGGCTCAACGGCCAATGTAAGCTACCACGTCTTTTACCAGTTTTTGATATTCTAAATGCTTAACCAATATGCATACAGGTGTTCGGTATGATCCAAATACCTTTATCCCTCAGCTTCTGGGGCTTGTGAAGGAGCACAAGCCGAAGTCAGTGTATGTGGCGCAACGGATTAAAGCGGAACATGATCATGACCTACTATACCCACCACCATATCATCCCAACCTTCAGCCTATTGAGCTAGTGTGAGGTCTCGTAAAAACCAGAATTAGTCAACAACTAACCTAAACTCCAAGGGAATAGTCCTTCAGGTTGACAACTGTATTTGCACGAGTGAATTCCTAGTATTCATGCAAGTTTTAACAGACCGTAAATATTTGGCGGCGCTCAAGGAATGTGAACTTTATGAAGGCGACGACGAGAATGCAGAACGAGGCTGGGCACTTGTATGATTTGATAGCCGTACACGGATAGTTACAAAAATCGACCAGGAAAAAAATCTGTTTTTTTTTCTTTACACGAGTTAGAATCTCACATGTCGCGTACATCTTGCTTAATCCAAAACATTTGTCATATGACCCATTCCATCAAAATTAAGATGTTTGCACGACGTTTTTAAAGCTCATTGCTATTCAATCAAGGTGAATTGGCCTGTTTAACACAATTATTATTCGTATATTGTTTAAATAAAGCTCCAAGGGAGCATCTAAGTCTAACAGTTCCAACACTAGTAGTTCGGAGGACACATCAAAATCAAACAAGAAATAGAGACAATCACACAAATCGTAAAGCACTCACAGTAGTGGTCTGACAAACGCAAAAACAGCAGGCTTAACACACACTCTGTAACGACGAGACAAAAACACTCCTCTCATTTCAGCTAAAATAACCCCAGCGTATCTAGAAGGTGAATGCGTGTGCTGGCGCGCGCCATTCATATTTTACTTCGGAACTCAAGAGCGGAGATGGAGAAGCAAGCACAGCAGCGTTCGTATAACTGGACTCAAGTGGCAGCGCGTTTGAGCGAAGAAGAGCTGGACGAGTGGTTAGATGGCTGCAAGTCACATTTCACGAATACATGAAACGTTGTCAGGTGCCAGATGTGTGAATTAAATCTAGAGTCGCACAAGTATGAATACCGGATTATTCACTGCAAGTCGACTGCCTGTCAGAACTTTTCCGACCAGAAATGTTCATGGCGAGCCAAAGTATTGAAATGTCGGGTGACGACTAAGAGCTACATCTTTATCAGCGGGAAGCACCATACCACCTCCGAGTCGCCAAAAAAGCCCAAGCTGAAGCGCAGTATGAAGCGCTTGGCGACTCAACTTTTGGGAAGTCGGGCCAAGCTCAAGCGTATTCGACATGACATTCTTGACCAATTTGAGCCTGAAAAGGGTGCAGCGCCGAAGCTGAGCCAAGTTCAGCATTTTATAGGGCACTACAAGCGGACTCGCCTGAAAGAGAGTGATTTTGTGGAAGACATGGAGATTCTGGCTACTGGACTGAAGTATCACGACGAAATTGGCAGTATCGACCCGTTCATTTTTGGCTACGAAGTTGAAGGTGGAAAACCAAGTTTTGGAGATGGTACGGACGAGCACCCGCTTGTTGTTGGTGTGTCAACACCGTTTATGCTAAAGAAACTGAGCTACGCGAACGAGCACATTTTTCACATCGATGCTACGTACAAGCTGAACCAGTCTGGATATCCAACGATTGTACTGGGGGTTTCGGATCGGGCTCGCAGTTTTCACCCTGTTGCGATTTTTATCACCTCACAAGTTACTGGACCCGTTATCCATAAAGTTTTGGTGCAGCCCTTTAATATGTACTGCGTTTTGACTGGAGAACTGCACGATATCCGGTACTGCATGGCAGATGCTGACAAAGCACAGTACAATGCTGTTCAGTCTGCCGTTGCTCTGAAGACCCGCAATCCCGAAAAGTTGGTATTCCTCATGTGTTTCTTTCATGTTGTAAAAAACGTGGGAGAACATGTCTCGAAACTATTCGGCAAGTCGATTTCCCAGGTGTACCGGTACCTGTATTTGATGCAATTCGCGCGGTCTGAAGATGAATTTGAAAGTTTTTCAAAGGAGGCTTTGCGCGTTTGAGGTGATGACCCTGTACTCGCTAAGTTTGCGAAGTATTTCAAGAAGCAGTGGCTGGATTCAGTTTTTGCCAATTGGGCCGTGTTTTGGACTCCACCTGGTTACGCTACGACCAACAACCCAGTTGAGACATTCAACAGGTCGATAAAACAGGACTATACCTTCTTTAGCTTGATTAAGCTTGTCGGACTTATGGATCGGCTCAAGTTGATGTGTCGTCACTGGTCGCGTGATGAAAGCCCTTTTGGCTTACAAGCTACCCCTAATAGAAGGATGCTGAACCGCGTCAAATTTCTAGAGAAACACAATTGTCTGTGGACAGTTCTGCCTCAACGCACCAGCATCATCTTTCTCATGGACGGGAACACTTCAGACAATATCATGCATTTGTGTCAGCGAGAAGACCCTACACATACTGTTGACGAAAGCGCTACCTGGAAGAAGTTGTGCCCGGCGTTGAAAACGAAAAACCAGAATCTGATGGAGATCGAAGATCAGCCGGTTGACGGCTGGAAGTTCGACCTGGAAACAAAGATTTGCCTTTGCCGGTCGTGGAATAAATATGGAGCTTGTGTGCACTCAGTCACCTGTTGGCGGCTAGCCAAACTTCCTGTCCCTGGGGTGCCCGAGTCGAAGCGAGTGTTTTTCAACAGAAGGAAGCGTGTTGGTGGAAGACCCGCCACAGTGGGACCCGCGTTATCGCTGGAGTAGCTTCCTAGAAAAGATCTCGATTTCATGAATATTTAGTTACATTTTGGTTTTGCACCCCTGATTGCATGTTGATGTCTCCTGCATCACTGATGCGTGACAGGCACACTGTTCTATTGGTGCAATAGATTGTATAGTACCGCTGCTTAAAATGTTGATATTGAAGGGGTTTCGCATTGCTCTATTTGTACCCCAACATTACTTCAACGTCATGATCTTAAGTTGAAGATTTGCAAATTTGGAACCTTTACCCTTTTCAATTTGCACCCCTACGTGTCCACGATTGTGTTGGTTCTATAGGAATCATGGATAGTCTAGAGAACACTTTCCCCCCCTGTGATAGGATGGTTAATCTAGAAACATTGGTTTTGTTACCTTTGATCAAATCAAGACTATTTGCAAGAAATCCTGACTTTGAATTTGTACCCCAGCTCAAACGGTGATTGTGGATTAAGAGCTATACAATGTTTTGAGATTGTTGATGCGCCCGGAAGATTAGTTATAACGCAAAGTGCAGTATACGAGACTTTAAATCTGTAAATCTTCTTTCTTGATATGAACAGGCAATCGATGGCTGTTTATCTCAATCAAAGAATATGTTTTGACGAAATTCAGACTGAAAGGCAGTCATACGTTAAAATACCCGATCCACTCTATACCATGCGCCGATACAAGGAAGACCATAACAATAAAGCGCCACCGAGAGCAAAACCATCTCGTTACGCACCAGGGGTACAAATTGAAATACCCATTGTGACACTGAGTTTTGATATAGCTACAAGAATACATCAGCTGTTGGGTTTTCAATTGTGAGTATTATCAAACGTAATTGATGTCTAAATACCTATATTGTCATGTACAAGTAGTATGCATTAAGGTTAATGATGCACGTAGGGTGCAAGTATAGTCTTCTAAATTTCAACGTTGTTGAAATCGCGAGAAAACTAGGATTCCCAATGGCATTTAGATTCCAAGTAGACTGTACGTTACGTCATGTTTATGGCAATGCCAACATGCATCAGCATAGTTTTGATCTATAGCGTAAATCAACTTCCAGGGTGCATTTATAGCAAACTATTTCTTGTCCATACAAATCCTCTATTGTATCTTACCATAACTTCAGCTTAAAATGCAGCGTACTTCAACATACAAACTCTTGTACAAACAACATATAACTCGATAGAAAGCTATTGTATCAAACATCATATCCAGTATCTGAACTAGTTTTTAGCAGCCCGGGCAGCGGCTAAGATAACCGCTCGCTTCCTTTTCTTTGAGTACCGAGTGTGTGCACTAGCGCTGCGGACAACAAAGAGAGGGTCCATGCTTCTCCTTTGCAGAAATCGCTGCTTCTCCTCCTCAAAATTATCCTCACTCCATTCGCGTCCCTCCATACGCGTAAAAGCCGGTAGAACTCTTAACCACGCCTCTCTCGACCCCTTGGAAACCCCAATTGTCAATCCCGATATGTACCGTAATACAGTTCCGTGATCTTCAGCTGTCAATACGACGTTTCCGCCGATAATTCCCCACTTATCATCATCTTTCGTATCCTTCTTGTAGCCCAATATGGTACACTTGGTTACCCATGTAAACCACGTCTCCAGGACGTTGGCCGATCACACAAGTGTGTGGGTCCTCCAGCATCCTGTTAAAGGAATCAGCCGTTATTTTTGCGCGTATATTCCGCGCATATTTTGGGGTCCCGTAAAAACACCCAGATTTTAAATGTCTGCTCCAGACATGGAGGTATGAACGCCACCGTGCGCCCATAATCCACGTGCATGGCGCTTTCGCGACTGCCCACATGACCCCGAATTTCGAGAGGGTAGACATAGGCTTCGTTGGGCTCAAAAGATAAGCGAGTCGAATAGCCAGGTAACCAGAGCGTACACTGATCAACAGGGCCTGAACCAGACTCGTCTATATTAGCCTGAGTAGTGTCACGAATGTTGTCGATGACACGCTCATTCCTAGAGAGTCTTAGCTCCTGCCTTATATGCTCAGTGGTAGTGGGCAACGCCTCGTCTTGGTAGCTCACGACGTCGTTACTTGCACCGCAGTAGATAAGTAGGGCAACGTCCTGCTTCGCCACTGCGGTCAAGGAAAACGGGCCATGCCTATACAGGTCTTGCGACCTTTTCAGCTTTGCCAGTAGCTTCTTCATGTTAACCTTGCGACCACAAAAATCGCCCTCTGTAACGAGTTGTACCAATTTAGTGAAATGGTCCATTACGTTGCTTACCTACACTAATGCAGGGTAGAGGGACGACCTGATGTGACGGCCTGGCAACAGCTAGGAGACGAGCACCGGTAGCAGCAGCAGTTGGGCGCGGGCGGCAGCGGCTGCTTGGGCGCGGGAGACGGCGGCAGCTAGGGTGCGGGCAGCAGCTCGGGTGCGGGCGGCAGCGGTAGCTCGGGCACGGGAGACGGCGGCAGCTTGGACGCAGCCGGCAGCGGCAGCTTGGGCGTAGCCGGCAGCGGCAGCTTGGGTGCGGGAGACGGCGGCAGCTTGGGCGAAGCCGGCAGCTCGGGCGCAGGCGGGAGCGGCTGCTTGGGCGCGGGAGTCGGCGGCTGCTTGGGAGCAGGTGGCAGCGGCAGCTCGGGCACGGGAGACGGCGGCTGCTTCGGCGAGCGAGGTAAGTCTGAAACTGAATGAACACCAACCAATTATATGTTAGTGTGGTGTACACAACACCTATTCATGCTTTGTGTGATTGTGTGACACACTGTGTGATACTCACAGATTGAGTGTGATTTTCGCATTACCTCGTAGTTCGCGTAGATTACGGTGCCACATTAGCTCATCCACTCATGCTTTTTACTGCACACGATACATTCCAGGAAATATTGATGCAGCGAGTTGTCGACGTTGGTGACATTGGGGATGTTGCTGGCGATGGATGCAGTTGTTGTAAGTGGAGTGGGAGTCCAGCGACGATTTTGTGTTCGCTGGCCAATTTTGCTCAGTCAAGGAATTTCTTGACATCCTCAGTGGGTCTGTTCGGCGAACGAGCCGCACTATCCCAAGTTAAAGGACCTTCCATTACGTGATAATTCAGACAAGGTGAGACATCACCGGGAATGGATGGTTAAGTGGAAAACTAGAAAATTGGCTTTAGCGAATTCGTGGATCTTCCCGACGTGCAATCGGACAAACATTTTGGTTGCTACTGAGTCGCCGTGCAGCAGGCGTGTTCCGTCGTATGCAAGCTGGCACGGATGTGCTGATACCGATATTCTCTGGTGAAAACGTCTCGTTCATTTTGGTGCATGTTAAACATTCCGTGAACGATACTGATTACCCGTCCTCCGCATCCTCCAAACTAGATCCTGCCAACATATTCCACCACTCGAATTCACTATAGAGGAATAATCTGATCGATACGGTCCTCATTTACATTACCCTACGCGCGATTTCTTGGACAATTCCCACGCAGGTGTATGTGGATACAACAGACACGCCAACACAAAAACAAGGCAAACTTACCAAGAGAAAAAGTGAGACATGATACACGCTCTGTCTAAGAGGCGTGCTGGCTGACACGACACGCGATTGGGCTTTTCTGTCGTCGGCAGCGGCTAGTTGGCTGGAGAAAATTGTCACCACTGGATGGCGGGATTTGGAGGAGCGAGTTCAAAGCGATGTGGATAGAAGCGATAAGTTCATGTTTAGTAGGCAGGGTAGCACCTTGTCCCAGGCCGTGGTGCTAAAACAACTGAGAGGACATGGCGTTTTCAAGGACCGAAACAACTAGAAGAACCGTTAGGTCATCAGCGGGAAGAGATTTTAACGCTATGGTGCGGTGACGAGAGGCCGTACAAACGCCATTATCATTTCCTGGTAGTGCAACGGGTGATGACAGCTCATCAGGGATTGATCCATAATATCATAAGTAAGTACTGATTCAATATAAATTTCAATTGACCGTTCTTATTTTGTGTCGACTCTGATATTAGGCCTATGCGTAGGCGGGACATGCCAAGTTGTGCTATCCAAGGCGTTTGTCGTTTCACTTGGCGCTTTTCTCGATTTAAAATATCTGGAGCTCGGTATAAATCATGGTGGACAAAAATACAGTGCAACACTACCAGATCGTATATCAAAATCATGTGCTTAGATTCTAGTAAGCAACTGCGATGGAACTGACGGTTTGGAAAGGGAGAAAATAATCACAGACCCCCACCCCCCACCCAAATGTAATCGCAGCCCCCCCCTCCTCATAGTATAACCCTCCAGACCGGAGCCTCTAAGTTTTTTTGTATGCAGTATTCAGCATTTTTAGACTTGCCATTTGTATATAATGGGATAAGGCAGGCCGCAGCTAGCAGCAGGCCAGTTACATAATTGTGCTAAACATGCGTATATGCTACATTATACGATTCAGAACACCAGTTCCATGCTGAATAAAGCACTTGAACGCCGATATGGACAGGTCACAACACCAACCCCTTGAACAGAAACAGCATGTTCTCCTTTTCAGAAATTCATTTCAAACTTCCCATACATATGCAAAGTTGGCGTGTCACCTCTACAGACTAACAATCAATAGAAACGCACTGATCGGAATTTTGTGCTATACAAAATTCAAAAGAGCTAATCAGTTAGGAAAGAAATCAGGTTGATGTCACGTCTAGCAGCGTAATCGTGATTGAACATTGACAGACATGATGCAGTTCAAGATGCGCACTGACCACACGCTTCAACAATGCAAGGCGAGTACACCACTTAGCGCTGCATATATACATGTTAGTGTCAGCCTAATATTATGTGTACTACCTACGGGCTCGTTCTGCGTCTCTTTTTTGAAGGCGGAGTGCTTGGTATACCAGGAGACGACGGAGTGCCGATCCGTTTTCCGTTAGACCACCCCTTGTGCCAAAGATTAAAACTAGTCATTGTCACTTCACACACTTTACGGTGGGCTGACATGCAGAGATAAATTTGACCCGCGTCGTTGCGGTCGCCGTAGAAGTACGTATTCATCGATGCACACTTTGTGTCAGTACAGAGCACAAAGCACACCTAACAGCTTGGCTTGCGTATCGACATTGCGTACTTCATAAGTTTGGCAAGCTGTGTAAGCCGTTGTCTAGCCCCTGACAGCCGACACGGGTTTATACATGGTCATGACTGCGTGTCGAGCGTCGTACACGTCGGTAGCACCAAGGTCGCACAGCTGTAGGTGAAATTGCTAAGACGTGGAAGTTGTTGATGAATAGCGGGTATAGCATCTCCACCTCGAAGGTGGTCATATTCGCGACAAGATTTGACATCGCCATCTTGATCGTGCCCCGAGCAACTTCAGGCAGATGCGTTACCCTCCTCTCTATAACAACTTTGCATTATCTCAATCAGGTTTTCATTATCGTGCCGACACAGTAAAACACCATGAGCAAAAGCTCATCCACTAATGCTTTTTACTGCACACGATACATTCCAGGAAATACTGATGCAGCGAGTTGTCGACGTTGGTGGCATTGGGGATGTTGTTGGGCGTGCGTTTTTGTTGCTGGTGATGGATGCAGGTGTTGTAAGTGGAGTGGGAGTCCAGCGACGATTTTGTGTGCGCTGGCCAGTTTCGCTCAGTCAAGGAATTTCTTGACATCCTCAGTGGGTCTGTTCGGCGAACGAGCCGCACTATCCCAAGTTAAAGGACCTTCCATTACGCGATAATTCAGACAAGGTGAGACATCACCGGGAATGGATGGTTAAGTGGAAAACTAGAAAATTGGCTTTAGCGAATGTCGGCACGATAATGAAAACCTGATTGAGATAATGCAAAGTTGTTATAGAGAGGAGGGTAACGCATCTGCCTGAAGTTGCTCGGGGCACGATCAAGATGGCGATGTCAAATCTTGTCGCGAATATGACCACCTTCGAGGTGGAGATGCTATACCCGCTATTCATCAACAACTTCCACGTCTTAGCAATTTCACCTACAGCTGTGCGACCTTGGTGCTACCGACGTGTACGACGCTCGACACGCAGTCATGACCATGTATAAACCCGTGTCGGCTGTCAGGGGCTAGACAACGGCTTACACAGCTTGCCAAACTTATGAAATACGCAATGTCGATACGCAAGCCAAGCTGTTAGGTGTGCTTTGTGCTCTGTACTGACACAAAGTGTGCATCGATGAATACGTACTTCTACGGCGACCGCAACGACGCGGGTCAAATTTATCTCTGCATGTCAGCCCACCGTAAAGTGTGTGAAGTGACAATGACTAGTTTTAATCTTTGGCACAAGGGGTGGTCTAACGGAAAACGGATCGGCACTCCGTCGTCTCCTGGTATACCAAGCACTCCGCCTTCAAAAAAGAGACGCAGAACGAGCCCGTAGGTAGTACACAGAATATTAGGCTGACACTAACATGTATATATGCAGCGCTAAGTGGTGTACTCGCCTTGCATTGTTGAAGCGTGTGGTCAGTGCGCATCTTGAACTGCATCATGTCTGTCAATGTTCAATCACGATTACGCTGCTAGACGTGACATCAACCTGATTTCTTTCCTAACTGATTAGCTCTTTTGAATTTTGTATAGCACAAAATTCCGATCAGTGCGTTTCTATTGATTGTTAGTCTGTAGAGGTGACACGCCAACTTTGCATATGTATGGGAAGTTTGAAATGAATTTCTGAAAAGGAGAACATGCTGTTTCTGTTCAAGGGGTTGGTGTTGTGACCTGTCCATATCGGCGTTCAAGTGCTTTATTCAGCATGGAACTGGTGTTCTGAATCGTATAATGTAGCATATACGCATGTTTAGCACAATTATGTAACTGGCCTGCTGCTAGCTGCGGTCTGCCTTACCCCATTATATACAAATGGCAAGTCTAAAAATGCTGAATACTGCATACAAAAAAACTTAGAGGCTCCGATCTGGAGGGTTATACTATGAGGAGGGGGGGGGCTGCGATTACATTTGGGTGGGGGGTGGGGGTCTGTGATTATTTTCTCCCTTTCCAAACCGTCAGTTCCATCGCAGTTGCTTACTAGAATCTAAGCACATGATTTTGATATACGATCTGGTAGTGTTGCACTGTATTTTTGTCCACCATGATTTATACCGAGCTCCAGATATTTTAAATCGAGAAAAGCGCCAAGTGAAACGACAAACGCCTTGGATAGCACAACTTGGCATGTCCCGCCTACGCATAGGCCTAATATCAGAGTCGACACAAAATAAGAACGGTCAATTGAAATTTATATTGAATCAGTACTTACTTATGATATTATGGATCAATCCCTGATGAGCTGTCATCACCCGTTGCACTACCAGGAAATGATAATGGCGTTTGTACGGCCTCTCGTCACCGCACCATAGCGTTAAAATCTCTTCCCGCTGATGACCTAACGGTTCTTCTAGTTGTTTCGGTCCTTGAAAACGCCATGTCCTCTCAGTTGTTTTAGCACCACGGCCTGGGACAAGGTGCTACCCTGCCTACTAAACATGAACTTATCGCTTCTATCCACATCGCTTTGAACTCGCTCCTCCAAATCCCGCCATCCAGTGGTGACAATTTTCTCCAGCCAACTAGCCGCTGCCGACGACAGAAAAGCCCAATCGCGTGTCGTGTCAGCCAGCACGCCTCTTAGACAGAGCGTGTATCATGTCTCACTTTTTCTCTTGATAAGTTTGCCTTGTTTTTGTGTTGGCGTGTCTGTTGTATCCACATACACCTGCGTGGGAATTGTCCAAGAAATCGCGCGTAGGGTAATGTAAATGAGGACCGTATCGATCAGATTATTCCTCTATAGTGAATTCGAGTGGTGGAATATGTTGGCAGGATCTAGTTTGGAGGATGCGGAGGACGGGTAATCAGTATCGTTCACGGAATGTTTAACATGCACCAAAATGAACGAGACGTTTTCACCGGAGAATATCGGTATCAGCACATCCGTGCCAGCTTGCATACGACGGAACACGCCTGCTGCACGGCGACTCAGTAGCAACCAAAATGTTTGTCCGATTGCACTCTGATCGATACGGTCCTCATTTACATTACCCTACGCGCGATTTCTTGGACAATTCCCACGCAGGTGTATGTGGATACAACAGACACGCCAACACAAAAACAAGGCAAACATATCAAGAGAAAAAGTGAGACATGATACACGCTCTGTCTAAGAGGCGTGCTGGCTGACACGACACGCGATTGGGCTTTTCTGTCGTCGGCAGCGGCTAGTTGGCTGGAGAAAATTGTCACCACTGGATGGCGGGATTTGGAGGAGCGAGTTCAAAGCGATGTGGATAGAAGCGATAAGTTCATGTTTAGTAGGCAGGGTAGCACCTTGTCCCAGGCCGTGGTGCTAAAACAACTGAGAGGACATGGCGTTTTCAAGGACCGAAACAACTAGAAGAACCGTTAGGTCATCAGCGGGAAGAAATTTTGTGACGCTATGGTAGAATAACATCACTTATCCGACCATTGCTAATTTTTGTATGAGCCGCAGTTTCTTATAAAAATATTCAAGTGAAGGTGTCGAGATTACCCGAAAAGACCCAAGTGAAGGTGTCGAGTTTACCCGAAAAGACTCAAGTGAAGGTGTCGAAAACGTGTCGATAGCACTCTCGTATGCATGCGAAAAGCATTATTAAGCCATAGCCATGCACGTACACATGCGTACTCCTCCGCGACCACCACGCCCTAGCAGTCCTACCACCGCTGTCATCGTTTGCGCCGCTACGCCCCTGTCATCCTCCGTGCCACCGCCCCGCTCTCGTCCTACGCCACCAAGCCTCGCTGCTGCCGCCAGCGCTGCACCAGGCTTTAAGCGGCCGTTCACGGACCACTCAGCGAGGAACAGCGCGATTATTTGCCTTGTTTCTTCTGGGATGTCTGCTGTGCCCTTAGTTCGACCCATTTCTTCTTTGTTGTATCGATACTGTCAGCCCGACAGTGGCTGGATCCTGCCTTTTTTTGTAGTGGCGACACCTGCGGTACGCGCTGGCGCACGTCGAGAGGCCTATTAATATTATTTCTAATCTGAGTGAGAAATACCTATGTATATAAGTATGAGACATAGTAATTCTAGCAATAATTGATTTTTCAAATTGATATATTCTGTAGGGTGCACGATTGTATCGACTACATCATATTGTATGATATGATTATAGGGTACTCTACATGTTAGTTGGATTTACTAGGCACTAACGAACAGTTAGTGGAAAACTATACATGTTAGTACTGTACAGTAGGCAAATGTATTGATTAAACTATGAGATATTGTAATCTATTCATTTCTAAGCCTCCACGTCGATCCCCCACGACATCGTCCTCCCGGAATTCTGATGTAGTGAGGCCAAGAGCCTTGCGCCTCTTGGCTCCCATGTCAGCTCTTCTCACCCAACCCACTTTTCCAAGTAAATTGGGTGAAAGTTGACTGTTCTACGTGCATCTATTCGCTCAGCTTGATATATGCCTGGCTCTTCGTCTGGAATGTCGGCGTCCGAATCCTCTTCACTTGATGTATCATCTGATAGGTCGACAAGGTTAACATCCCCACCAGTAAAGTCGACAGGATAAGACTGTGGGGAGTGCAATCCGCTCTCCACGGCGATATTGGTGTTGACGTAGTTGCGCTAATAATCGTATCGCCGTCGAAATTATTAGCCGATTGAGCGGACTGTGGGGCGGCTACCGGTGACTGTATTGGAATGGAGACGCTTTCTTCGCGAAATGGTGGTACTTCTGTTGATGTTTGTTCTGCATCGAGGGGGGAATTGGCTGCATGACTTCGAACCCACCTCCCATTGCATGCGTTGCGTGCACGCAACCGCGCTTGGCGCTGACGCCTATTGGTCCGGGCCATGCTACGCATCTTCAAAATAAGGAGTAAGGAATCGTCTTCACTGAGGATAGTTCAAAGTCAAGATAGCGACTTCATTCAAATAGATACAGCCCAAAATGCATCTGAGCAGTAGCGAAGTATACCAAGTGTATAGACCAGACATTGTTTTAAATATAATCTGTAGAGGGGTTATAATTAACGCACTCTGCAGTCACAAAAAAGGTTGTATACCTAAATATCCATCAACTTCAACTTTTAGGATTTGCTTGTGTGCGGGTTCACATCGAAGTTAATTGTGACGGACTCAGATCAAATATAAACTAAACCAAACTTATTTCGATACGAGTCAATGTGTGGGATCGTTTGTTATGGATTAGCTCCTTCTTTGCCTCTGATTCAACAACTCGGAATGGAACACCTGTTCTGAAGACAAACTTCGCCAGAGCTTCTGTAATGCGAGCACGATCAGCATCCGTAACCGTGTCCACCCAAAAATGTAACAGCAGCCTTCGTGACAGTCCTTGCTTGGGGCGTGTGGCGGGTGATGGCGGCGGAGCTGTAATGGTAGCATCCGATTGCACGTCGGTGGTAGTCCTTACGACACATGGTTGACCTCTCTGCGCTCGTGTTTTTGCTGCAGAACTTCTTTAAAAAAAACGCCGCCTTGTTTTCTGATGCAGCAGGACAGGATGCTCTGTTGTGTGAGGAGACTCGATCTCGACTCCACGGTACTCTTGTCACAAGTCCGACATTTTCCGTTGCCATCGTCGATTCTTGAAAGAAACTCGTTGATATCGAACTTCGTGGGGTCGCGTGTCGAGCGCTTGTACTTAAGTTTATCGGTCAGACTTGGAGCCATTGAGAGCTGGATCAACAGGAGGTAAATTGCAGACTGGAGAAAACTTGGAGGTATATCCATCCATAAGAAGGCTTTCAAAAGGGGTTGTCTTACCCTCATCCAAAGCTAAGGTTATAAATAGTAGTTGTTGAAGAGAAATTGAAGATGCAAAATTCTTATCACGATCTGCTAATCCTATGGTACAAGTTCAACTTCAGTCAGTTTTGGGATCTTCACCTTCGCATCTTCTTCTTCGATTCCATACTTAACTTGAGTATATAATAATGCTTCGATGATTCGATGATTCGATTTAAGCGTGTTTGTGATGACTATATATTAGTTTCAATCGAGCCGACTGGAATGTATTCCAAAGTTGTCTATTCCTGCCATTTACTAAAGATAAAGCTTGTACAGGTCATTCCTGGCATGTGTTGGATGTTACAACTCGCTAGAATTGGTTAGTAGTGTTAATAATGCATCTGTGCCTTTAGAAATCCGTATTTGGACTCCTAGTGCTACTGACATGTTAGCTCCAAAAAGAAGGCACTAACTAACAGTTAGCTAACATGTATTCTAACGGATTTCACAGAATAGTACCCGGTCTTGTATTCTCCAGAAGCCCCTATATCTTGATCACTTTTGCAGAGGGGGCCTCTAATCGGGTAAGGACTTGCAGTTGATGAATCTCAAGACTGGGGGTCTCAACGTTAAAACTTGCTCTACTCTTCATGGGAATATACACATATCTATAAAAATTCGTCTCGCTCCGCTCAACTCAATTATTCGGCGAAACCTCAAGATAAAGTTCAGACCGTAATGGTTCTCGCTAAAGAGCTGGAGAGCTTGGCCAACGTTCAATCCCCTTGTGACTTTCTTTTGCTATGCAGGAGGCCCTCCAACTCTTCAAACGATGCCTCCAGAGACCCTCATCTACATCGGTCTCGTCAAACACATATATGGATGAATATAAATTTTCCAATTCATCAGTACGCAAGCACGTTGGGGCAAAGGCGGTTGTTCTTGATTATTAAGTTTTCCTGTCGATGGGAGCAAGCCACGTTGTCTCCGCCGGAGTCCAGCTGCGCCAGCTATATCTGCCAGGACGAACCGGTCCTCGGCACTGAGCGGCGTTGCTATCATTAGGATAGGATGTCCAGCAAGCGGTTTTCACCCGGGGGTCGGCGGAGCCATCGGTTCTGCCGACCCAGCGGTTTTGCTCCGTTAGACTGCACACAGTTAGGGGGTTGTTCTTGGCGGCCGTCGCCATCCAGCTGCGCTTTCGCCAACTCGGACACAGGCAGCCCTTAAAGGGAGTACATGCAGCCCTTAAAGGAAGTGCCGCTTGTGTCCGAGTTGGCGAAAGCGCAGCTGGATGGCGACGGTCACCAAGAACAACCCCCTAACGATGTGCAGTCTAACGGAGCAAAACCGCTGGGTCGGCAGAACCGATGGCTCTGCCGACCCCCGGGTAAAAACCGCTTACTGGACATCCTATCCTAATGATAGCAACGCCGCTCAGTGCCGAGGACCGGTTCGTCCTGGCAGATATAGCTGGCGCAGCTGGGCTCCGACGGAGACAACGTGGCTTGCTCCCATCGACAGGAAAACTTAATTTCCTCCTTGCTTCGCTCGTAGGAAATACCGAGTCTTTCCGACAGATAAGTTAGCACGGTTGTTTCATGACGGCCTCTATACGTATAAAAGCCTATCAGATGCATTTTCGTAGGAATTTCAGCCAATGAGCTTGCTTCGGGTGAGGTAAACCGATTCCAACACTTTCCGACAAATATTTGTCGGAAGGACAACCTAAATACGTATATGTCTTTACAAACGTCAAGTATTTGACATATTTTCTGAATATTTTTGCATTTTCGACAGCTAGGCCTTTTCCTAGAGTAGGAGAGAAGGTGGACAGGAAAACCAACACTTTACAGCAAAATCCAAACAGTCAAGAAAAGACAGAAGAGACGTGCTTGTTCCTACAAACACACAGAAGGCACGGACTACAACGATTGTTTTAAACAGATGCTGGAGGCGGAGAATGTTGGCCTGGCGTTTGTCGAGGCCAGCATTCTCATGGATGCCTCGGACAAACGTTTGGCGGCGACGATGGACGGGTTCGGCTTCTACCTAGCAACCAACGAAGGTAAGAAAGGTAAGCTAGCTCTCAACACTGCGACGACTTACCATTGAAATATTAAACTGTGGCTATTGGACAAGTACCCACACTTACGTGTGCATACTGAGTTGAGCAAGGAAAGACTTTGGATAAGCATTGCTTAAAACGAGAAATGGGGGGATTAATTAATAAGGACACGCCTTGCATTAAGGAAGATTTACGGTCTTTGGTCCGCTACGTGTACAGCACAGTACGCGTGCACGCTGGCTACCAAGATGCCGCATTAGTGTGGCTGATGTGGCACTGCTTTGGCCGGTCTTCGGACCTTGGTTACATCCAGAAGCAGCACGTGTCAGTCTCAGCGGACGACGCCTTTTACCTGCGATTGCTGCGCGTCAAGACGGAGGAACAGGGACATGCCTTGATACCGGACCAGAGTGACAAGTTGACGTGCCCCTGCACGCTCTTGCCGTTGCGCTAGCGACGCAGGATGCACCAGGCGCAGCGCTGCTGGCTCAGTTGTCCGATCTCGAAACTGAAGCTTCCGTGCCACACGGGCGTCCCGTTGCAGGACCTGCTGCAAGCTGAACCGGCCTCGCTCGAAGTCGCTGAGGTGTCAGCGCAGGACAAGTCTTCGCAAAGTGAGTGGTGACGCAGCTACCCATCATAACAAGCTTGATGAGCAACAGTAACATCAAACAAAAATCAGTGTGGAAAGTCAGATCATTCTGCTACTCGCGGCCAGCCAGTTTATGACCAAAGTACTTTTCGTTGGTGGTAGAATTGAGGGTCGGAGTCAAAATTAACTTGAAGTTGAGTAAAATGTACTCAAACTGCAGGGCTTACAGCCCGGACCGGACAGTTTCCTTAATTTAGGGTTAGGTGACCTTAAACATTGGGTTTTGTTCCTTAAACTGAGCTTAAATTGTACTCAAAAATGCACCCTTTATTGTTTATTCTAATCCTGAACTTTGAACTTTCCTGAAGTTATGTTGCACAATAAATTGAACAAGTGATTTCTTTAGAGATTCGTCATTTATCATTTAAGGCAAAATTGACTCCTTTATTTACCACGATTCATTTGTTATTTGTGGAATGCCAAACATAACTAAATCTGTAATTCCCATCATAGCGCGGAGCTTTTCAAACTGACCTTGGCTCAGTGGTTTTGTTAAAGCGTCTGCTACCATATCATTGGTATTACAGTAAGTAATACTAATACTTTTCTCGTTATGTTTCTCACGAGCATACAGATGTCTGATAGCAATGTGCTTTATTGATGAATGACTGCATGGGCCCTTTATGATACTAATAGCTGCAGTATTATCGCACCAACATTGTGTTGGTAGTACTTTGCCATACCCCAATTCATTCAGTAGTAGTCTTAGCCACATCGCCTCTCTTACCCCTTCACTTACGGCTATTAGTTCCGATTCCGCTGTATTAAGACTAATACAATATTGCTTAACACTCTTCCAGGTAATGCATGCGCCAGCTAGTATTGATCCATATCCCTTTAATAGATTTCCTTTGTTCAGTAGCATTCGCGAAGCTCGCGTCTGTGTATAGCTCTATATTAGCAGTACTATTTCCATTGTACTCTAAGCCATACTTCGACGTTCCTTTCAAGTACTTTAGTACTCGCTGAGCCGCTCTCCAATGAGTCTTATTATAGCAAGACAAATATTTGCTTAAATCCCTTACATCATTAGCTATATCGGGTCTAGTACCTCTAAGTACATTAATGACCCCACCAGACCTCTGTAATCAAATGGCTGAGCCGCTATTTGGTCTGGTTGTTAGAACTGTTTCCTTGTCTAAAACCACACTTTTAGCCTGTGATGTAGCCTCCGTATTACTGTCACGCATCTGAAACTTTTCTAATTGGTCTTGAATGTACTTTTGTTGCGACAAACGCAGGGTTTTCTTTTCCAGATCTCTTTGTATCTCCATTTTTAGCAAATAGTGCAATTCGCCTAAGTCCTTCATTGTGAACTTAGCATATAGTTTGGCCTTGAGGTCATTGTTAGATCTCAAATGTGAGCCTGCAATGGTCAAATCATCGACATAGACACATACAATCAAGGTGTGTGTGACTGTTCTAATCTCCCACCGTTTTAGATACAAGCAATGCTCTTTCTTGCATCTAAAAAAACCTAAGCTCGTAAGAAACTCACTTAGCACTTCATACCAGATTCTAGGAGCCTGTTTTAGGCCGTTCATACTTTTATGTAGCTTACAAACTAGGTACCGTCGCCATGACGTAATCCCAACGACTGCCTCATGTAAATGTCCTCAGTAAGAACTCCATTTATGAACGCTGTGGACACGTCCATTTGGTGTAGGTGCAGACCTTGGATGGTAGCTAGTGCGAGCAAAAGACGCAGAGATTCATATCTAGCGATATGTGCAAACACCTCCTTATAGTCAATACCATAAGATTGGGTATTACCTTGAACTACCAACCTAGCTTCAAACCTCTCAACAGTCCCATTTGCATTATACTTCACACTGACAAGCCAGTGCCTTCCAAGGGCCCTTCTACCACCGGGAAGGCGTACTAATTTCCAGATCTTAATCCTTAAAAGGGCTTCATACTCGGTCTTTATAGCACCCCCCCACTGTTTCGCATGTGGGCTTAACCGTACTTCCTTAATAGATCTGGGAATTGGGACTCTTGGCCGATCGGCCGCTACAGCATTAAGCTGCGTCATATAATATTTAAGTCTTATATTTGGTGTTCGTTGCCGTTAGATCTACGGTTACCAACGGTGCCCAGTTTTTGGACTCCCACTGTTCCGGATCTCGGTGGTCGTGGTGAGCATTGTGAGATGTCTGCAATATGTGCGACCACTTCAACAGCGTTATCATTCCTAGACCGCTTGCCTAGATTTTGAATGACCTCCTCTTCACTTAAATCTACACCACAATCTTCTGAAGGGAATGATCGGCGTATCATGGCTTCTGTACCGGTCGAGCTAAATTTTACATCTCGAGCGATAAGGTACTTGTTCGCTTTTACATCTAAAAATCGGTACCCTTTATATTTAGGTGAAAATCCTAAAAGTTTTGCATTCATTTGCTCTATCACCAAATTTTGGATCATTCCGCTTTGATTTAGGAATATGAGCATAGAACGTGGAGCCCCATATTCTGAGTGCAAATCCACTTGGTTTCTTACAGTACAGTAACTCGTACGGAGTCTTCATCCCTAATCTAGCCATCGGCAGACGGTTGGTGATATCTACAATGTATAGTAGAGCTTCAGGCCACCACTTCGCCGTCATATTGGCTCCTCTGAGTGCGCATCGCACACCTGCCATTATGGTCTGGTGCGACCGTTCTGCACTCCCATTTTCTTCTTGGGATTCTACATTTGAGTATTGGAATTCTAATCCGTGCTTTAACCCCTTAGTTCCCGTATGTTGTACGGTACTACATAAGAGGTGTATACCCTAATTCACTTTGTTCGCAGCATCTCTGGTATGTTGGAGGTACAACATAAGAGAGGAATATACTTGATCTTTGTATTGCACAAATCACAGTAGATCGTATACTCAAGTTAAGACGTTTGCCTTTCATAAAAAAATCAAATGCACAGGTTTAGGGTTTTGCGGAAGGGGGATCAGTTGAATGTGATAGAGAGGGAACACCGCACCCACCACAAACGAATGGCACAGCAGCCGTCAAACGCTCATTCTCCAAAAGACGACTCAAAGCCGACATGGTTGCACCAGTTGGCAAGTCCCCGCGACACCAGCTAACGGAGGAGGAGCGGCGTCTGTGCAGAGAAGCACTGCTGAGTGAGCGCCATGCTCGCCGTGTCCGACGCGCGCAGCAGAAGGGTCCTGATGATGTGGGCACGGGGGGGAAGAGGCAAGCAGCCAAGCGAACAACTGCAGAGATGGAGATTGCAGAGTCCAAGGGGTGTGCTCCAGTAACGGAGACGGCGGAGGCGAAGGCAGAGACGGTTGTCCAGGAGTCAGCGGAGGCGAAGGAGTCGGCGGGCAAGAAGAAGAAGGCCGCTAAGGAGGTGGCGGAGGTGGCGGAGGTGGCGGATGTTGCAGCTACGAAGGAGGTTACGGCAAGGGACATGATGGGGCCGCCTGCGAAGAAGGCAGCGGCCAAGAGCGCTGCCACTGCTTTGGTTTCACTACGAGCTGCGTCAAGCGCAGTCCCATCGCCCGATGCTGCTGTTGGTGAAGTGGTAGCTGACATGGTGACCTCGGTGGAAATCAGTGAGCATCTAACTACTCCTGATCGTGCGCCCCGACCTGCAGCGGAGACGGTACCGACGACGGGCACAACAAAGCAGAGACGAGCTCCACAATCCTCGTCACGGAAGCGCCGGCGCAGCGTTCTACAAGACGACGAAGATGACGAGGTAAGTTATGTTGATCATATACAACATAATGTATTTTGTTGCAAGCGGTGTCAACATAAGGAGTAACATAACACTGTGTGTTGGCTCTAGATTGAACCAAGTGACGATGAGACCCGTGACGGCCCAAGTGCTACATTCACTGTTCCCGCGTGTATTGTTGATTCAGACCCAAACATGATGAACGACGGAGCTGATCAGTGCACTGGTCTGAATTCGGATGAGGATTCCGAACTCGAAGAGGAACCAGAAGAAGAAGATGAATATGCTAGTGATGACGACTGGGACGGAGATTGGGATATTGGAAGTCTTACGGATGAAGAGTCGGATGAGGAGCACGAGGAGCTTCCTGACTCGGTGTGGTCGTCGACAGCAAAGGACAAATCCACAATTACTCGGATGCGCGACAACGGGTGGGAGTACGGTGCGTTTAGCTGCAAAGCTCCAACATAAGCTGTATTGACGGTGCTCAGAGTCATCATAACAGCTAACATAACATTCATACTGTATTTATTTGAACAGACACCTCCAAGTTTGGCCCCGATCCGAAGTACGAAGACTTGTACGACGGTCCATACGGGCCTAGCGACAGTGTTCTCAGTGTGGCTGATGACCCATTGGCTTTGCTCTTCTACTTTTTACCGCCGAAGCTATGGGCTCAGATTGCAGTTGAGAGTAATCTATACCACCGGCAGACCATCGCCTTGCGAGCACGGACCCTTCGCTCACAGCAGCGACGAAACGGTGGAGACGTGGAAGACCTTGGCGAAATTCGACGACGTCTCGCAGCTGTGGAAGATATAGAAGCTTGGGAGATTTTACGAGTTGTGGCGCTGCTGGTCGCAAGAATGCTGGCGCCGATACGAAAGGGCATTGCTGCGCACTGGTCGCTGAAGAAGGTTGGCGCGCTACCCGCTAATCGATTCGGCACTTTCATGCCGAAGAACCGGTTCTTCCATATTATGGGTTATCTACATCTGTCCAACAACAAGTCGCCTCAAGCACGACGCGACCGGGCATGGAAGATTAGACCCATGATCGACGTTCTACAGCGCACGTTTGCACGCGGCTACAAGATGCCCCCCGTCATTAGTTTCGACGAAGCCACGCTGCCCTCCCGTTCGCGGTACAACCCCATGCGCCAATTCAACAAAGACAAACCGCATCGTTGGGGGACAAAGGTGTTTGTTGCTGCATGCGCCAAGACGGCGTATTGCATGAGGTGAGCAAGAATGACTGACGTGGCAAGCTTCGGCTTGCCACGGTTTTTTTTGGTCCAAGTGCTTATGTTGGATTAGAGCCAACATAGCGTCTGGGCGGAGGGTCTAATCATACAACATATCGCTAACTTATGTTTCCTTGTGGTTTGATGTTTCAGAATTGAGGTATATTGCGGCGCGAAGACGCATCTCCAAACGCCAGTTCCCAAAGACAATAATTCTGGAGAAGCAGCCGTACTGCGCAACATGAATGCGCTTCTGCCTCCATCATCGACGTCTCCGTGGCGTCTAGTCGTCACAGATCGATTTTACACCTCCGTGAAGCTGGCTTTGGAGCTTCTTCATCGCCGCCTCTACCTTACAGGAACGATCCAGACGGACCGATCCGGGTACGCCAAGGACGTTGTCACTGCGAAAAAGACAAAGACTGTGAACAAGCGGAAGGTGATGGTGCCGCCGCAGGGCACGACCAAGCTTGCCCAAAACAAACTGTTCCCACAGATAACTGCAGCCATGTGGATGGATCGAAATCCAGTTCACATGCTGTCCAGCGGAGGCAGCCGAGAGAGCTGCACAGTCAGTAAGTTGTCATTGCACGATGTCTAAATGAAGTTGTCGTGCTAACTTTATATATTATTTTACAGTGCGGCGTATCAATGGGGAACTCAAGCCTGTTCCTGCACCGGGGCTGGTCCGCGACTACCACCGCTGGATGGGTGGGGTCGACGTCCACGACCAGCTCCGCATGCAGCGGTACAGCGTTCAGCTGTGCTACAAAACCCGAAAGTACTACAAGACATTATTCCTGGGCCTACTAGACATGGCACTCGTGAACGCATTTATCGTGTTCCGCTACAACAAAAAAGTGAACAACAAGCGTCCGCCCAAGCACTTCGCGTTTTTCGAAGAACTCATGGAGCAACTTCTTGCGATCGACTCTGCTGCAGCTTTTGCCGAGATCGAGGTATGGTGTATGTTGCTCAGTCAACATAGGCATTTTGTGGATACAGTTCCGTATAACATAAGGATAACTAATGTTGTATTTGTTTTATTGTAGAGAGCGACAACGGCAAGGGATCGAACGGCAGCGTCGCCAGCTCGCTCGGAATCACGGCACAACATCTCGGGCCCAGAATCGGATAACTCAGGCGGTCATTGCCTTGAGGAGAACCCAGACACCGTCGACAATGAGCAGGGCGTCAAACGGCGCCAGCGTTCGTGTAAGGTGTGCGCGCTTTTCAAAGTCAAGCCCAGGAAGTTTACCAAGTATTTTTGCCCGGAATGCTCCACGGGCAATCGGCGGTACGTGTAGCTTGCTCTTCAAAATGATGCTTGTATTTCTAATAGTTTTGTGATGCTACAGTAAGTACCTATGTAATGTTGTGCGCGAAGGAAGACAAAAGACGTGTTTCCAGATTTGGCATGCTGAATGGGGCAACGGAAACGATATCCCGCGGCAGCTGCTGCAGGAGCACAAGGTTCGCGACCGCCGGCCTCCTACGCATCCCGGTAAGAAGCGGCGACGCTGTACTCATGCACGCAGTGAAGCTGTCAGCGAGCTCGAAGATGCAACGGGCGCTGGTGATGGAGGAAGTGGAGAGGAGGAAGCTGGTGAGAATGGAGATGATGACAGCGCGGGGGAAGGAACAGCAATCAACGAGTTGTAGGCACCACGTCTTTGCTCGTGTGCAATCAATGGAAACGTGTATTTTTGCATAATTATCATTGGACAAATGCACATGGTGACCATTGCTGGACGTTTGCAACGTTTCAAAAGTTGGACAACTAATAAAAAGGACGTTTGGTATGTTGACATAGCTAACATTCGCCTGTCAGCGACGTTATTTCGACGACATAAGAGTGGCTTATGTTGGACGTGTCTCCACTTTACGCAGTAGTATCCACTCATACCCACACCGAACCCCGACGTACTTTAGTGGCGCGGCATACAAATCTCAATACAATAATATATGGGATAGGTGAAAAATATACCCTCGTGAATAGCTCCGGGAACTAAGGGGTTAAGCACAATTTAGAAACCACCATATTTATGAATTTCATGCCACCGTCAGTCCTAATTCGTCGGACCTTAAATGACGGATGTTGCACTGTTAGCTGCTTTAAAATAGTTTTTATGATACCCGAAACCTCTTTTTATGATTTCATGACGAAGTACCACTTATAAGCAGTTGCGTCATCAACCACGGCAAGAGCTATCGGTACCCAAAATTTCCGTATAGACCGTTAACTCTCAGTTTACCAATCGAGTCCATGTATAGAGTATGCAATGGCTCAGTGGATTTACTTCCTTCCATCCTTTTATAAGACATTCTGCGGTTCTTCATATGAGCACACGTTTTACAGAATAATGTAACTTTCTTGAGGTCGGAATAGGGAATATTAGGTAAACCCTCAACTTTTTGGTTACTTATACTCCTGATTAGGCGTTCTTTTCCTACATGACCAAGCCGTAGATGCCATTCTTTAAGAATATCTCCGATTTTACTAGATTGTGCACTAAAAGCGCTCGTCTTTGTGGATTTTGCACTTGGCAGGTAGTAAACTTCGCCTATGGCTACCGCTGCAAAAAAGTAGTTTAAAGTTATTTCCTAAAAAGAACAAGAACGTTCCTGACTTAGACTGAAAGTGTCGGTAGCCCTTCTTAGCAAGGTAGTATGCACTAAGTTACTTTCACGGTTTAGCTCGTATGAGATATCTGAAAAAGTTAAAACACTCAAGCTTCCTATTGGATTCAAAACATTTAACTGTATTGAACCTTTAAGCATGCTGTGTGAAACGGTCCCATTTCCGTACGTGAAGATGTGACTCTGACCAGGTGACAAGGTTCCTTTGAACCACCCTCGGACCGAAGTTATAGCTTGGCCTGCACCAGTATTCACAACCCACATTTCATCGGTTAGTGTTAACCTGCTTAGAGTTCTTAAATAGAGGCACGTTGTTTACGCACCACTTCCACAATCCCTTCCATGCTCTGTGGCGTCCCAACTGGCGTCTGTGCCGAGTTATTGATGTCCTTACAGGCCTCATGGTGAGCTGGGCTAGACACTCGATGTCATCCATTGGCTGATCGTCAGCACACCTCTCCAAAAAGGTTTTCTCCCCCTCATTTAGGCGCTGCTTACCCTCAATAACTACCGCTTTAAAGGTGTTTATCGCAGTTGTCTTCGCCCTTTTAGATCGTTTTGAACCCGGCGCCGTGTTCACATCAGTCCTAAATAGGGGCCCACCTTCACGGTTTGGGTCCCTATTAGCCAACTTTGTCGGGCAGTCTGGCTTAAAATGCCCAGTCTGAAAGCAATAAAAGCAGCTCCGGTCACCCTCAATTGCACCGGGTTTGCGCTTAATTCCCTGCATCACCAGCAAATTGTTGACCAAAATTGGCTGACTTATCCATAAGTGCCACTTCCTTTTTCGACTTGTCGCCAAAAATACGGCGCAATGCACCCTCAACCTGGTCGACCGTAAAATCCTCTTTCTTCATAGAAATCGAAGACGCCCAGAATTCACTAGGCAGCTGAGACAGCACTTCGACACAGAGCCAAGGATCTGTCACCATATCTTGACCCAGCAAATTACGGGTCTTCGGATTGATCTCGTTCTTAGCATTCTTGAGTTGCGCAAACAAAGTTCTTAAGTCGCGCCAAGGACTGCGGGTCAATTTAGACCAGGACCTCGTTAACTCAATGAGGCCCGCCGCGTCCCCTTGCCAGAAGTCATTTTCTAGCAACCGGATAACCTCACATGGGTCCATTGCGGACACCACATCTGGCAGCGTAGATAGGAAGAAGTTGGGGAGAACCTGGTTGAGCAGGTTCTGGAGGTCTCTCCTCCCCCTCGCCCAGTGCATCACGTCCCACCGCATTGCGAGCGCCTCTTGCTCAGCAGTTGCGGTGGTCGGACTTTCTGGCTTTGCTGGGTAGCTTCGAAGGAAGTCTGTCATGAGGAACTTGGCCTCAGGCTGCATCTTCTCCAGCAGCTTAGTTTGGTACTGATGGTCAAGTTGATTGACGTGCGTGAGCAGCTTGTCCCTCCACATGGTGTAGGACTTGCCGCTGAACCTCTCGAGGCCGCCAGCAGACTTTGCATCGGCGGTCATCGAAGTACTTGAAATGTTGAGTGTAGATGCAGTTGATGTATATTGTGCCGTTAGTATAAATCGGAAAGTGAGATGGCACTGCATTTGCCATCTCTCCATTGTACATCCCTCGGCTTATCATGAGCTGTGCAGCGCACGCTGTCTTCTTCAAACTGATGGCTAGCAATCACTGACCTTATTATTAACCAATCATAAATCTTAATTATACCTTTTATCCAATGGGCGTAACAGTTATTAATTTGTTGAGCGACCACGACTAATAAACATCAGAGCTTACAGCGCCCCGCCCAATTGTTCAGTATCAAACATTGTTCTCTATCAATCAAGTCCCCTTCGCAACGTGGTTCACGGTACAATAGCTCTCGTCTTAGAAGACCCCTGGTGACCATGTTAATATCGGTTGTATGAACGCTTCTGCAACTAGAACGCTCTGAAAATGAATGTTTCCCATCGATTCCGCAGGGTAGCGCCGATTGTGTCATCTTAGATGCTTCAACCCCATATTGTTGAAAAATGATCGCATTCTGCAGACATGTTCTGGTTGAGTACTTCATCGAGGCGGTTGCAGATCAGCTATGCTGTCATAGGCATTATAGAAATGCCTTGATAAACAACGTACGGACGGTCAATATCGTTGATTCTACTCTCTTTATATTTCTTCTTGTGGCCTCAAATTCGGCGTGATCTGCGAATCACGATATAAAACTTAAAAATACCAGAAATTTAGGCTCGTATCAGTGATAGCTCTACCAAGGTGCAAATTGTACTCTTACCGCGACGAAGTTGGCCCTGAGGCCGCTATTATACACTACCCATACCCAGGGGTTCCGAAATTTATACGGAAATGGAAATATATTCCGTACGTTTCGTAAAATAATTTATTTCTGTCCTTCAACGCCAGAAATCAGTAATTTATCCTCATCGTCTTGTCCCTCTTATTACTATTTTTGTGTAGAACCACACACCTTAATACTGTTTGTATTATATCACAGTGAAGGTAAATTGTAAAGCTTCCACAATCTGTTGATGCTCCTCCGTCCACCAGTTTGCCTGCTAACACAAGCAAGAAGTGTCAAAGTTGGCATATTTGTTTTCCTGAGCTACTTACAACAAGCTCTACCGACTCATGACATGGTTCGCATCGACACGCTTCTGCAAGCCCAGCAAAGAAGTTCTCACCCAAGCAAGTCGCTCGATTCTTTTTCAAGCGCATTGTCGACGACAACGACGATCCTACCGGCTACTTCGAGTGCAAAGCGTGCGGCAAGACTCGCAAGCAGGCCGCATCGACGGGGTACTAAAATTTGATGTCCCACGTTCGCTGCGAGCATTCAACCTACGAACGCGAGATGGAGGCTGCGACCGTCTCAGCGACCGGGAATTTATCCCATGGGTTCGCCAGAAGGCCTCCAACCGGTTCGGGTGGATGGAGTGGGTGATATATGCTAACCTGCCACGCTTCTTCGCGGAGAGCTCACTCACACGCCGGTAAGACCCTTTTTTAAAGCTAGATTCTAACGATATTATTTACAGGTACACAAACTTACACCAGTATCAGTAGACTCACTGCGCCTCAACTTGGAAGCCGTGACTCATGGCATCATCGGCGCTGAGATGCCCGATGATTTTGGGCTCATGCTAGACGGGTGGAATACGGTAGCGAGTTTAGTCTTGCGGTGTATGACATGTACCTCTGTGAGGGTTGGACGCGCTATCCACTACTGTCCATGGCTCTCGTCATGATGGGGCCTGAGGACGACCACGGTGCGTAGTCACTCATGGCTGCAATTTCAACCTTTCTTCCGTTTTTCGGATAAAACCTCACACAATTTCTATTTTTAGTAGGCGACAACTGCGCGGTAAACAAACGACTTATCAACCTAATGAGAGTTCCGCTCGTCAGTTGCCCTAGCTACCGGCTAAATTTGGCAGTGGAGGGATGCCTGGTGCAGTAGGAGGACGACCTGAACAAGGTCCAGCGCCTCATGAAAAAGCTCAGGACTCACAAGGAAAGCGCCAAGCTCAGGTAAGCGGGATTATTTTTTGCCTATTTAAAATTTTATTCGGTATTATTTAAACAAATTCATATGATTATTTTAGACTGAAGACGCCACTTTGGCGTGTCCTGTGCCAAGCGACCCGCTGGGGCACTACTTATGCGATACTGCGACGCTATTTTGGACCTTCGCGTTTTGTTTTGGTGGAAACCGTCGGTTTGGCCCTTCGCCGGCGACACACCGGCGGCTCAAGGGACTGCTCGACGAGCTTTCAGATTGTGAGTCTGTTTTCCTCGTACCTCAAGGCGACAACATCGACCTTTTGGAGGCGCGAGACCTTCTCGACGGACTCATTACCGTCAAACCATCACTCAATACGTACATCGGTGAGTACGCATGCTACAAGGGTTCTTTGATATATAGATTCTGACATTGTACGTGTTTGTTGTTAATGCAGGTGCCAGCATTGTGCACTCCACGCTATTCGAGGCTGGTTGCTGCAAGGTCCTCGCCGGTGATGCAGTTAAGTTGACGCACGGCGAGAAGGCCATTTTGCAGCAAAGTGGTGGGCCCTGAAGGCAGCGCGGAGCAGCAGCCGACTCGCAAAGAAGGCTTCGCTGAGCGCATCCTCAAGAAGCGCAAAGTGAAGCCTTCCCTTTGGAGCTATCCACTTGTACATGTGATGCCCCCCCCCCACACACACACACACACGTCGAACGTTTTTGAACGCCTCTTTAGCTGGTGCTTGGGGGTTTCCGCATATTTGGATACACCTGACGAATTAGCTATTTTTACCACTTAAGCTTTTTCGACTGAAGAGAGTTGATGCCTCTTTGTCTTCATGGTGATTGTTTTTCTCTGCGTCTTCCCAATTTGGAAGTGGTGGATGAAAAATTCCAGATAACATTTGCGTCCGGTTCGAGTAAGTATTTATAGCTATTGCATATCACCTAGACCGCCTTAAACAATCGCTGGGTTACAGTATCGTCATGTTTCGCCGCTATATTGGTTATCTCGACTGTCTGGCCGCTTACGGAGACGAACCATGGAATGACGATCCGCCTGTGCCCTATATTGTTTCCGCGCGGTCAACCACATTCATGAAACACCTTAAGCGTTGCCAACTCTATAAAAAACAGCCGTCCTACGTAAATCAAACCGTTCTTATCGGCTTTTAACGCCATTAGACAGAAGCAAACACGGCAGAAGTTGCTTCTTCAATGAGTTCTGACAAGTACCAACGATTTACTTGCGAGCATTGATAAGTATAGACAAGTATCGACAATGGCTTCCCCGAGGGAGGTAATGACGAATTTCTGTGTCTGCTCGTCCACTTCCAAGCGAAAAACGGGTTGCTTGCTCGTTTAACGAAAATATATCAATCCTCCGTCTTTGTAGCTTCCTCAACAGGGCATATGTATGATTGCTTTCGAAAACGAAATATATGGGGCGGATTCTAGCCAAGTTTAGCAAAGTCGAAGAAGGTAATCAGCAACAGTCTGGACTTCAGTGGCGGACGCCTGAATTTTAAATCGATGTGTGGCAGAACGTCGCCAATTTTCACTTGCTGGGGGGCCGAAACAGATTGAGGCAAAGGGGTGGAAAATCGAAGCTGTCGTAACAGACAATGCTGGTCAGTGTGGTCGAGGACGGCAAATTATCGCCCTGCAACACCCGCGCATTGCGAATTTGTATTGCTTTGCCCATGATGTTTATAAGTTAATGAAGACAGTATTGATCCGGTCTTTTGTGCGATAACAAAGAAGCATTCCAAGCGTCAGTAACGCTGAAAATGTCGTCGGTCAAGTGATTGACACGGACGCAAATTATCATCGCTCTAACATAGGGAAATCCCTTGGGTTTTTTAATCTATGCGAAACCCGATGGAACAGTATGCAGGGATGCCTCGCCTCTATTTTGCGCGTTCGAAATGGTCATCTTCAGTTTTCTATCAAGTACATCTACGATGCTGAAGTTCCTAAGCCGCTCGGTTTTTAAGGATCCACCATTTTGGCGAAAGCTTGAAGAAGATAAAGAAATAATCCGTCCGCTTTCAAACGTGTCGTACCAGCACCAACGTTATGAGAACAATCTCGCTGGCGTCACTATTTCCTATCGAGAGCGATATCGCGGTTTTCTGGCTGAGTTCGATAATCTGATATCGAGAAGGACTGCGTGGACGATATCACGTTGTACTTAAGCATCCCATTGTTGCGGTGGCGCATCAACCGTACAAAGTATCCCCATTTAATTCGGCTTGCAAGCAAATGGTTGGGGGCTGCTGCAACGAGCGTCCCTTCCGAACGAGCTTTCTCGACGAGTGGAGACATACTGACTGTCAAATGAAGCTCCCTTGCGCCTTTATTGGTAAGCGATCTGGTGTTCATAGCTAGCAACTGAAGAATTGAAAATGTGTGAAGATACTAGCTGTTATGAGTCTCTGAAGATGCAAACAATACAGGTTAACAATTTACATTTTCTCCTGGGCATTCATCGATATCAACTCAGGCTTGACCATTTTGCCATTGACTGGGGTATGGCTTCGTTGAGTAGATCAGCGTCATTTCGATGTAGAATTTGGTTATGCACTAATTGGTAGTTAGTAGGAAGGGACTGAAATTTCAGTACCAGATCGGCGACTGCACACGATCTCCAAACACCTCTGCGTGGCCTCAATGAACGGGAGGTTCAGTTCCGAGTGGATACCCCCGTCGAGGCCAAGCAGGTCGATGCCGAAGCCGATCTTGGTGTTCACGAACTTTCTCAGCAGTGTCTTCAAGGTTATGACGCGCCTACGTTTCGCGTACTGTGTGAGGCCGTCGGTCAACTCGAGGTGCATCTTGAAGATGCCCTCGTTCGCAATGTCGCGCAGCATCTTCACGGAGAACATGTCGATGCGGCGCTGCTTTTTGCTGTTCACATTGGCGACACTTTCGCCAAATATATCGTGTTGCAGGTCCCCAGTTCTCGAGCGGAGACCTCCGCGGACGTGGTCTTGCGCATCGTTAGACGGGTGGCGGTGCTGAGCCCCAGTGTTTGTTGTCCCTGAACTGACTCTACTCGGTCACCCCAGTCATGCAGTCTGAAGCACATGACATCTATGGTGTTGCCAAGAATCAGCAGCTTCGACTAGGTTGGTGCAGTCCTTGAGTGTCCAGCGGGCGTGGTCTTCATCTTCGTATTCACCGCGACCAGCAGCTTGTAGACCACAGGTTCCATTCCCGCGGCGAGTACCGCCTGCCCTTTGTAATCTCAAAAGCTACCAGATTGTAAACTTTGGAGATGTTTGAGGTTCAATGCCAGATTGAGATAGCGCATCCAACCAATGGCATGGACGCATGGAAATCGTGGAAGTATAAGCTGCATGGAGCATATTGGGCTTCTAGATGCAGCTATAACCAAGCTACTGCGCTACCATTGATATATCTGAAGGGATGGATTCATACTTGACTGCATCTGGGGGCATAATGTACTAAGTGCTGAGGAACGGTTGCCAAAACAAAGTCGACAAGCATTTTCAAATATTCGTGCGCCTTTGATACTGTCTAGCCAAGCATGTAACCCAATGTTGCAGTGCATTCGATCGCATCGCATCTGGAAACAATAGTCTCTTGTGTGTGGGGGAGGGTGTACGCGGGATGTTATACGTCAAGAGTTCTCCATGTAGCCGCGCGCGTTGGCGGCTTTTGCTTTGGCGCATTTGTACGGCTGCTTTCGTTGATTCTATTGGTTAAAATGTTATCTCCTACTCAAAACAGGATTGAGTTAAAGACCCTGTTAGCTGAAACGTACCCTTGTTTGACTTGAGTTTCACCCCGAAAAACCACGCGTCAAACTAAATCTGAAATATGATCAATTTTTGGGCTCGGAACGTTCTCTAAGGCTCTGCGTCAGAAGGTGTTCGGTGGGCGTAGCGGTTTAAGTCGTGGAAACATTAATATAAGTATACCAAAACGCTAAATTTGCACCAGAGCACAGTTTTAGTCAACCACTGACCTTTCAAAGAAACGATAGTATCCCGTCAATTTCTGCCTGTGGCGGCAGACAGCAGCTCGGACAGAACGGCTCGGACAGAAGGCTCCGTAGACAACCCACGTCGGCAGGAGAGGTGCGCAGATGCTACACGACTTCGTTTCGATATTTAGCTTGACTTGGTGGTCGACAGACAGTGTGGGGCAATGTGGCAACTTCCATGCACTTATCGCACATGGCTCGTTGCATCTATTCAGTAGTGGTGACTGGAGTGCTAGCACCATTGACCCCTTGGTTAAAACGGAGGGTGAGCGCGATGGTCTCGTCCAGTGTGGTTGGATGGTGCTCGCGTAGGTGGTGCGCCGTTTCCGACCGAATATCTTGCTGGAAGTAGAACCGAAGTTCAAGAGACGAGATGGGGACTTTCCACTGAATCAGTGCATCTTGAAAAGCGCTCACGTGTAATTATGAAGTGAACCTAACTGTATCAGCTTGCACAATTTCTCGCGCAATGGTTTCAGACCTTCGGACGCCATAAGCCTACTATACTGCTTATGTCAAGATTTTAGCGCTTTAGTGGGCGCGTCTACTGCACTTGTGAGATGATTGTGGTTTGGTACACTGTTGCCAAGTTTGCCTGGCTGCATATATCTAGCTTTCCTCTCCACGAATACTCCACACCGGAAGAACTATGTTAACGGAGAAAAGCCTCCGCTGATTGTGCCCGTTGCTTACGGTAAGATACAAGAAAGATTTTAGGCTTACGGTATTTTACGATAGTTTACGGCAAGGAAAAATCGGCCACGTACGGTCCCGAGAGGCATACAGCGCCACGGCGTCCGCGAAACTAACTACTCAATTCACTTTTCAATTTGCCTTTCAAGGATAAAAGCATCCTCACATCGCAAAGTAACATCAGAATTGCTGTGATATAATCGACCCGATCGTGGCTATCGAGGCTAGACTCCATGTAACTGTTGACCAGGTTTTGTTGTTGACATCTCTTCAGACCGAATTCCAAACTTCACACGCAACCCGTTGCGGATGCGTAGATTGTACTCGTGATCCGAAGGCAGGAAACGCTTTATCATGACCGGCATGAAGGTCTCCCAGGTGCGGACGACTTGGCCTCAGTCACAGTCAGCTACAAACTGCCTGTACCAATTCATTGGTGTCGGTGCTAGATAGGACGACACCATGGTCA
Source organism: Phytophthora x cambivora (assembly GCA_033557925.1). Classification (NCBI taxonomy): domain Eukaryota; phylum Oomycota; class Peronosporomycetes; order Peronosporales; family Peronosporaceae; genus Phytophthora; species Phytophthora x cambivora. Next base: position 844,321 of record JAUCEB010000034.1, read on the forward strand.
CAAAAGCAGGTGACTGCTCTACCATGAGCGGGTGGTAGTCTGTGTAGTATTGCTCTACCGCGAAGAACCACAATTCGAGGTCCTCATTCAGGTTTCCATGTTTCTTGGGGGCTCGACCTTGCGGGCAGCTGGAGCCTTGCTCGTTAGTGTCTCCATTCTAGCGGCTTGAGCCGCAATTTGCTCGCTCATCCAAGCGTGAAACTGTTATTGCTGCTAGGCAACATACTGCAGCATTTCTCCAAAGGTTTGAGGAGTTTGGTCGGGCTCTATGATGAGGGTGACGCGGAGCTAATACGAAGGCTGTTGTGAGTCGATGACTTCAACATTTGGACTCGTCGGTCTGGATCTTGGATTCAGCGGATCGATGGGCGGGCGGGCTTGACAACGACAAGTGCTACTATGTTATGCAGCGATGTGAGGAAGCTTTTGTCCTTGAAAGGAAAATTGAAAAGTGAATTGAGTAGTTAGTTTCGCGGAAGCTGTGGCACTGTGTGCCTCTTGGGAACGTACGAGGCTAACTGCCTCTTACCGTAAACTTTCGTAATAAAATAGCGAAACCCTTAAATCCATCTAGTATCAACGGAGGCTTTTCTCCGTTCCAGGTGCGAGCTAAAATTGACCCGTCGTGGGCAAATGATGACAATGAACCTGTCACTTACACGTGGAATTACGACATATTCTTACAATGCGATTCCTGGGAACGATACCAACGAAGTGCAATTTACTATCGACGAGACGACAAAAGCACTATTACGGCGATTGGATCGTGCCCCCCCCCCCACGTTTCATTTTTCACAGTGATGCAACATACAAGCCTTCTAGAAAAGTGTGGGGAGGTGCGGACAACTTCCCAGCGTCTAAAATATACCTTGAATGAAACTTGAATCAGAAACCTTGAATCTAAGTCCAGGAGGGCTCAGAGTCTCAGAGTCTCAGCTGTACTCGACAAAGACTTGGCCGGCACCTCTGAACCCGAACTCTTGGCCTGACGCGGCGTTTGCGCCTCCCTTGCGATCCCCTTGACGGTTCTTGCTTGGACTACGCTTTGGGTTAGACGTCAGCTAACCACGCCAACTTGTTGCTAGTCCAGTCGTCCCTTGATGTCTCCAAACGAAGCCGGCTCCCCACTCAACAGGCCTTCGTCTGCACGTGTTTGACCCGATTTGCCCGGGGTTTACCAAATGTAGACACGACTTCACACACACTTGTCTGCTTCTTCCAAGACCGCAGACCCGGTCTTCCTTGCTTCTTCACGTCCTCCAGGCGGATCCAGTTGAGCGCCCCGTACAAAGGTCTTCACCCCCCCCCCCCCCCCCCGACCTCAGGTGGCTCCGAGAATTGGCTCGGTTTGAGCCTGTCTGGATCCAGGGTTCTCGCCTCTGCGCCCTGGGACTTCCTCGCACCACTTCTTGACGTAGATGACACGGCTGCGGGGGGAAAGCACGTCAGCGCCACACGAAATTCACCCAACAGCTCTGAGTACCACTATCTCAGGCGCAGATCTGCCTAAACCAAAGGGTAGTTCACCTTCTACGCGAAAATAAAATACGCGCCGCCTAGTCGGCCTGCCAACGCATAACGATATGAAATAGTCAAATGGGCACCCCTTCACATCGATGTACACCCAAAAGGTCTATATGGGGCTTGCGTTTTGGTTGGATTTTCCTCTGACACCCTTTTACACAGCAGCAAAACTTAACGCTGCGGCCTTCGGGTCAAATTCGAATCTGATTGATATTTTACTCATGCAAACAAAGACCTATCAGGGGGGGGGGGGGCCGGCTTCCTTCGGAGCGCACCCGAACAAAGGTGAAAAGAAAGATATCACCTTGCGAGCTGCCTGCTAGCCAACAGTGAGCGGCGCTTCAACATGAGTCTAGCCAATGACTGGCCAAGCTCAGATGAGTCCAGCGATGTCAAGAAGTGACTCAGTGATGCTCCACCGATGAGTGACAGATCTCGGGCTTCTCATTGGTTGGTCGATGTGTGTCTTCTGGGTTCACCGGATTGTGCCCCAGCTGATTTATTCTCGGTCATCATTTGATGACGCGACCCTCCAGCGTGTGGCGACCATTCAGCAATCCGTCGGCGACTAGCCAAGACCCCCTGTTCTCAGATAAGATCCACACCGACATCTTCGAATTCAGCTTCCACCTGCATTCGCTTCCGCTGAGCCTCCAAAATGTCCACTGAGACTTATGGTGACTTGTCAAGCCCGTATGCACGCGTCTCCAACAGCTGAACTCCTCCATCATAGCCGAGCCAAACACCTCTCCATCGAGACCCACCATCCTCACACGGCATGACCTCGAAGTTCAGTGAGTCACCGCTGATGTTGTTGCTTGAGCTTAGCCATGTTCGACTTGACTCTCCGAGCTGAGCACACGTACCATAGACATCTCCACGTCTGATCTTAGCGAACAACCGAGAAGCCGGGCGAGCTCAGCCATACGTGATTCCCAGGCTTCCAGCATTTCAGGGTCGCTCAACTCTTTCGGGCTGAGAGTGGGTAGGACCAGGTTTGCCGTTCTTGTGCTCGGCGAGTGTCTACTGTGACATGAAGAGCTCAGTCGCACGCAGCCCACAGCCCTGTGGCACTCAGCTGATTCCGAGCTTCGCTGCTCGAATTCCGTTGTCATCAGTTTGATCCAGCGGAGGCGTCTCTTGGTACACCTGGGTCATCTCGTCCTTCGCTCAAATTGTCTTGAGCTGGTTGAAGATAATACAGCCGGCGTTGGGTTCGGCCATCATCTTACCAATCACAGGCGATTCTCGTCTAAGCGTGGTCGCTGGCAGATGCTCGATGAATTCTCCGAAAGATCTGGGGGGAGCTTCGTCACAAAAGACTATCCAGTCCCTGCAACTGGAATCTTTGATCGCTGTCGAACATTTTACCTAGTTTATATCGCAAGGTATGGAAAACACCGATAGTGTCATGGTGTATATGTGATTGGTGATGCAGCCGACGGCCAGTATAATGCGCTACAAACCGTGTTTGGAAGGTCGTCTCTATACAACTTCCAGATGTGCTTTTATGCTCTATTTAATGTGAACAAACGTCTAAAAGCCGCTTCAGGCGTGGCTGCAGCTTCTATCCGGCATGATATCTACATCATGCACTTCGAAACATAACAAGAAGAGTTTTGAATTTGATGAATGCATTAATGAAGAGGTGGACAGCGCTTCCGGATGCCCCGGTTTTTGCTGCGTATTTCTCAATAAGAATCGTTGAACACGCGCTTCGTGATGTGACAGTGCTTTTGGTCTCCGCCAGGCTACGCTACTAGAAATAAACCGGTGGAGCGTTTATCAGATACCTCAAGCCCGAATGGATTCGTATTACCTCGATTCGGACATATTGAAAGTAGAATAAGAATCAATTTTATTTGGTGGAAGCCGTTGGTCCTCGCCATTTGTTCCCCAACCAACGATCTATTTGTGAGCCTTCACCGTGCTCGCATTGGTCGTACGATCAACATGGCGAAGCGGCATATGTGCAGACCTCGGTTGAAGGGCAAGTGAAGAAACTGAAGTTCTGGCAACAAAACAAGGCTTGTTCGCTCTTGGTAGCGGCCAGAGCGTTGTCTATCTCGCCAACCAGTCAAAGTGGTTGGCGTGACAGACAACGCTCTGGCCGCGCCAACCTATCCAATCCGGACTTCATCACGGACCCAAGTATATTTCGTGATCGATACAGAAAAGCGGGCGGTGGGCGTCCGCACAAGGTTTTGGCTTATAAATCGCGGGCTACAGAGTCTTACGAAAATTCTATTCGGGACAGCGGAATTGTAACGTCTGATACACTGAAGACGCATTACCTTACGATACTCGAAGACCCAAGCTTGCTGTATCTGACGATTTTTGGCCGCTGCCGGCGTCGCCATAACACCGAGCTGGCTCTGGAAATATTTAGAAAATTCTCTTGGTGATTATACACGTGCCACGAAACCTCCCGACAAATTCAGCCACACCAGAGATTGAAGAGCGCTATGCAGTCCAAGCGGAAGCAGTATTTCCTGGGGAGGGGTTGGGAGTGCAGGTCAGCTGAAAGCAACATTTGTGTATTCTCGTGCGTCTTAAAGGTCACACAGGGACCTGATGTTGCCACAATTCTGAATGCCAATCCACCGGCGAAGACGACGGCAAAAATATAAAAGCTAATATAATGCTAAATTTATCGCTAAAACACTGTAAGACGTGTTGCAGCTGCTTATTTTTTCTAGAAGGCTTAGGACTACTCAATCATGTATTGTACATGTTTCTACTTTGGTTGATTAGTATACTTATGTTAAACATAAGTCTATTCCTGCTTCGTTAGAACACCATGTACAATAATATTGTCAGACAACATTATTGTCCATGGTTTTCGAACGAAGCAGAAGTAGTTTACTATTAAAAGACCGAAGCAGTAGTCATATGGAAATAAATTCGCGATACGAAACCTGTTCAAGCCCGTGTCTAAAACATGTACGATACATATTGGCGGAACGTCTTAAGAAATGAAGAGTGATATAGATTGGTTGTTGTCGGCCAAGACTGTCCGCTCAATCTGTTCTGCTATAAAAGACGAATAAGCCAGCAAAACCTTCGAAGTGTGACAGTATAACACGTACGCACCTTGCTAGCTTGGCCTGTCAAAACATCTGGAAGCACAATACTTACTAACAGCATGTGCAAAACAAACTACGCGAATCTGATTAATGTCTACTACGATACCTGGCCAAAACCTGGTTAATACCCATATGCAAAATGGATTTTTGAGAAGTGCTTCCTGCAATACCAGTTGATTAGATCTTAGATCTAGTTGCTTGTATTAGTGTTCTTTCCCTTGTCGGAGTTCACAACTAGATACAGACTCTGATAGCGTCTGCAAGCAAGACCTTCAGTTCGGTCACTTCCAGAAAGCTAGGCAGTCGAAGAGACCGCAATTATTGTTATCCTTCTGCAACGGGTTGTGTACAGCGATGTGCGTGAAACCGGTCAGAGGTATTCCTACTATTTCCGATGCCAGCTCCGATAGAAGCTTGTGGTGGGGGCTGCTGTCTACGCTGTCGTAGCACATGAAAATTCACTTTGTAATGTCTACTAGGATGCACGTACAGTGACTTCTGTTCAAATTGATCGACATGAAGATGAAGTCATCGGAGGTCGTCTCGAGCGCGGTGAGCAAATGCGTTTGCCTTTGTCTGTCGCCGAGTTGCTGAGTCGAGGCAGGAAAATTGTCTTGCTTTTCATGTACGCTTTCATTCCATGAGTGCAAATGTAGGTCCACTCATAGGGTCCATATTTTTGGGCACAAGCGCGATATCGGAATCCAGCTTGTTAAGGTATCTCTTCTACTTCTTCATGTGCTTGTTCCTTAACCGGACGTTAAGGATTTCAGCGATCACTAACATCGGCTTTGTGCGCTTCTCGTATCTCTCCATATACGCTTCAAAACTAGCCCATGACTTTTTCAAAGCAGGTGCGTTGTGTCGCTCTTCAGAGATCTCCGATGCCGGTCGCTTTCGAGACAATAAGCTACCGCCAGAACTCCGATCACATTGCTCACTTTCACCATTATCATCCTGTGATGTATCTACAAAGCTGTCGTATGGTGCGTTTTTACGAGTTCTATGTAGATACATGGATGGATCAGGCTGAAACTACCAGACGCTCGTTATCCCAACCCTCACATCATTGGTCTTTCATCCCCCCCGTATTGATCAGTGAAGCACGCACTTAAGTTCCGTCTCTACGTAAAACTTTTTCTTTACTACAGACCAAAGCAACTGCTATTCCTTAAATTAACTCCATTTACCCCCAAGAATTCGTGACTCTGCTCATTCATCGGGATGCCTTCCTTCCAAGTGCTTATTTACGTTAGAGTGACATCCACTGGCTGAAGGTTTAGAGCTGAGGCACACAACTGCACCGTCATCTGAAAATGAAAACGTCGCCGAGCTTGCTTGTGGAATGCACGGATTGACATGTCAAACTAGCAGATAGCTTAGGCTCCCTTCATGCGACTCAAAACCACGGACTGTTTCTGAAGGCGGGCTATCGGCACGGTCATGCTGCTCAGACGAGGATAGTCCGAGGTAGCCCGAAACTCCTCACCGGCAGCCTTCTTCACCGGATCGACCGCGGTTAATAATTAATAATTTTAGTGTTGTTCCCTTTTTGCGGGGGGCGACTGGGTTCACTATTCACAGTGCGGCAGAGGTGCCCAGATACCAATCTCCATACATTTCTTCGTACGGGCTGCTATTCTGAGCTGGCAGTGACTTTTTCTGGAGTTGTACCCCTCTTACCTAACCTAGCTGAGGCCTGTGACTACGAGCACGCAACACCACCGAGGTCATAGCGGGCGTTCTATTGAGGGAACATCCCCCCAATACAGTCCTCGCTGCTCTCTATGTCTTTAAGCCCCTTAGTGTCGGGGTGCCCTAACCACCTGGGCCATGAGGGACAATATCGACCGACCGCGGTTGTCATTGTTTAGGTTCTCTTACCCGCACGCGACCGACCCTTCCATGCAGTTGCTGGTACAATAGCTTCCAAGAGGCGAATGACGTCGAGGGTTAGAATACGCACTTCGTTTTTCGCGTCCCAGTTGCAGAGCTGTGCTCGACTTCAACCATTTTTGGCCATGTGGTACTATTGCGGTCAGTTCGGAAAAGTGTGATGTATTTGCGGTCAGAACGGATAATGATCCCGTCATTTGAGTGGCCCGTCAAGTGGAATGACGCACCCGAGTCAACTATGGCTCGCTCCCACTTGACGCCTCCACTTCAGGCACTATCTTCTTTCAGGGCAGCCGCTCAGCTCCCTTGCAGTCGCTTAGCGGCACCTCCCCGCTCAGAGTAATCGCGGGCAATGTGCCCAGACGGGCGGCAATTAAAACACCGCACGGTGTCTCTTCCATCACCAGGTTGCTCGAAGCGCCTTGGGTTGCTTGTTCGACGAATTTGGGCCTGATGAGCTGCCTTGTGCTTGTGCTCGACAATTTGGGTTGTGGCTTGAGCTTGTTTTGTGGCCTGTTGACCGTCCTCGTACTTGACCCTCTTAAAGCTGGTGGAGTCGCGCTGCTTTGAATTACTGAGCACTTTTGGGGGAGACCGGCCGTTGCTATATGCACTGTATGCCAAATGGTCGACGAGTCGATGCAACCTTGCCACTGGTGAGCTTGAAGTTGGCAGCCTTTCGACGAACGACTTCAGCTCATCTGCATACTTGAAGTAAGCTCGCTTGATGAAGATGTACATCGCGTGGCGTGCGTTGGCCTCCGCAGACAATCCTCCTGGTAGCGAGTCGACCATGTTTAGCAGGCGCTGGGCGTACTCCTGGTAGGTCTCTGCACGCAGCTTCGGCTCCGCCATGATTCGGGTCAGAAGTCCTTGTTCCGGGAGCTTGGACTGGAATTTTTGGACGAGTAAATCCCCGGCTACAGTTAGCGTTAAGCCGGGATACGTTACTCGTAGATCCGAAAACCATTCTGCGGTATCTCCAGTAAGTGATCCAGCGAAAATGCTGAGGCACTGCATATCCGACCAGCGGTACCCATCGAGAATCTGGGTCGTTGAGCTGAAATACAAACTTCTTCCACCAACGTTTGACGCCGGAATGGAATGCTCCTGAGGACACTAGTCCCGAGAACGATTCAATCGTGAGGTTATTGCGGTTGGGCTTGCCTCCGAGCGGCAACGTTTCGACTCCGCCTCCCGGAGCCGATCGAGCAGGGATCTGACGCTCACGGAACCTGAACACCGTCGATGTAGGCAGATTAGACTGCATATTGGCTCCAGAAGTTGCAGGATCCGTCCTTAAGGCACCGCCTCGGTCTTGGTCGTTGCTCGGCTGCTCCGGACGCGCTGCGACTTGTTGAGTTTCACCTCCGGTCTCACCGCTTCGGCCTCCTGCTAGAGAGTCGCTTCGCGTAGAGAAAATACCTTCCCGCAGTACTGGATTTCTTGGCTCCAGCAGACCTCTTGCCAAGGCATCGTCGCTCAGCACTTGGTCATGCGACCCGGTATCCACTGGGACTTGGTCTGGATTAGACGTCGATGACCGGCGACCGCGAGAGAGCTCGTCTGGGGTCTTCGCTGGGTCGTCGTCGCTTGGCGCCCATGGGATCTGGCTGGGGGTGTCTGAAGCGGTGGTGATGCTGGCGTTACTGGTCGTGGCTGGCGCGTCTCTCCTTGAGTGGTTCCGAGTGCGGCGATCTTGGGCGAACGACGAGGGGTCATGGCTCGATTTTGAGAGACTTAAGACTCTTAATCGGTAGGGAATGGAGGCACTTGTGTACTAGAGGGAATAATCAAGAATGAATTGATGAATTAGCACGACACTGCTCTTTGGGTCCTGATGGGTATCTCACTGTCTCTCAACGAGTACTGCAGCTTGCACGCGTCTAATCCCAACAGATTCGGGTGTCACTAACAGCTCCCACGCCGGCCCAAATCAGCCCATGAGCTGCGAACGTCCAGTGGTAAACCACCTGCGAACAGATGCGGACGCAGCCTGAAAAGTGCAGGGGACATTCAGAATATAGGGGGGGGGCATGGTGGGACCAATTTGGGCAAAAATCGTATATAATCCCCATATTATTGCATTTCCAGGAAAGCCGAAAAGAATCTCCGAAAAATGAGGGGGGGGGGCTGATGCCCCCCATTTTGACCCTCCGTCCGCCTCTGCCTGCAAACACACGCGTACACCTACACCCTTGGGTTCTCACTGAAGACCTTTGAACAATCTCCAACCTCCCCCAACACCCCCCCCTAAACACCAATACTTACAAATTATATGTTGCATGCATACAAACTTCCAATAAGGGCTACCACAATGATCAGGATACAGGGCGGTGATGGTGGGCACAGACGACAATATGCAAGCTTGGCAGCAAGCCTACCAGACACCAGGGGGCGGACGAACAGGTCCCCAAAAGCGTCTTTCAACACCGCGAGGCCATCCTCGTGTTCATGCGTCGCCTGTGCCCCAAACCCCGTGAAAACCAAGGCGTCTATACAGAGACATCATCCGTCGACCGAGTTGCAGCCCTCGCACAACCAGGGCGTACTCCGCGATTTACCAGTCAAACACACTAATCATCCTCATCACATCAGCGATAGCTCTTCACAAGCTCGCACCGGACCGCTAGGTTTCCCGGACGTCGCCTTAGTAGAAGCACACATAAAGCGAGATAATAGTCAAAGACTCTACATCATGACTCTACATCATGCTGCACCAGAGGCGAAAATATGTCTGTCATTTCTCTCGATTGATTCCTAAGGTCAAACATACCGGTGTTCGCGATAGCGACTTGACTAACCAGCACTGTAATTTGTCTACTATGCAGAACGTCGATGAAATTTCGACTTGGCAGACATAAGATGCTGGAGCACATGACAGGAACCCACCCCAGCGAGCTTCACATTTTCCTGAACCAGCGCAATTTGGTCGTAACATCAGGTGCCGTTCAAATTGTTCGTGCTGCCCGCAGAATCATGATGAGCTTACAGACGCTGCTGCGCCGGGGAAATAGCCCCCATCCGCCCTAATAGCTCGGCGTAGCAGCAGAAGGTGAACAAGTTACTTGCAAGGTGGATTACAAGTCACTTTAGACCGTTGTTAATTGTAGAAGACGAAGGTTTTGTTGAATTTGTCTTTCTCCACAACTTTTGGGGTAAAGCATCGTAGTTCACTAATCGGCATATGTGCATGACCATCTGCTCATCCAAAAAGGGACAAGGAGAGGCGGGTCTTAAAATACTTGGCTTTCTTGTCTTGGTCGAAAGCTGAACTGGGGAGCTCGCTCCGCGAGTCGCTGCGGCTCGCAGTGGGTGGCTCGCACATGATATGTGCACCACACCAGTATTTTCATTATGTGTAAAACACCAATTCCTTTCGTGCCTCAAGGAAATGAACCTTTCCACAACTTTTGGGGTAAAACATCGTAGGTCATTAATGGGCATATTTTTGTGCATGACCATCCGCCCATCCAAAAAGGGACCAGGAGAGCGGAGCCCCCTTGTAGGCCATGCAGCATATTCCCACTAATGATGAGTTGAGTCACCCTTGGAGCCGGTGACCATGTCGGCAGCGAGGGAAGTGACGGATTGCGCGCAGAGGTTGGTGTAGGTCTTGAAGGTATCCGAAACCCACCGTCCGCAAAATTGAATCGTCATGGCATCCACTCCTGCCCAACACATGTGCGTTGCACCCCCGGCACGGAAGGAGTGCGGGCTGAAATTTCTTGGATCCTCGCCGTTCTGTACAGCGGCCTTCTTGATCGCACTCGACAGGTGTGCCGTTGAAATACACGCAGGCTGACCAGAATGCCCAGGTACACTGCCGCTGGTATTCCGAGAGGAAAATCTTGTCTTGACCGTAGCAGAAGGGGAGCACCGAAGACTGGGCACACAAATGCATGCCCTGATCGGTACAGCATTCGAGCTGTTGCATGCCCTCAGTGATTGGTCTTGGAACCGCGAAGCCTCATATGTTCCGATTGCGCTTCAGCCGCCGATAGTGTTGATTCTCCCGTCGCATCCAGGACAACCAGGTCCTCGGCTCTAAGCGCAAACCACTTGAACGAGTTTCCACTGATGGAGACAATTTCCGAGCGCCTTAAGAGAAAAAAAGAACGCGACACACACGACCCCCCAGAGAGCTTGGGAGAAGGGATCGTCGAACCGGAGAAGAATGGAAGCAGGTTTCGAGGAGCCGGGTGGACACTGGAGCCTTGTGCCGCGGAGGTGTGTCAAGCCGGCTTATTCATTTCAGGAGCATGCGAACGTGTGGGTGTCCAATGGGAAGGACCTCCCGACGCTGCGAAGAAGTGGCGAACGCCTTGTAGCGTGTTGATGATGGATGAACCGCGAAGCGGGCCGCCAGCACGGAATCCATAGCGAAATCCATGTACGATAAATTCAGAGAGAACTTGAATGCAGTCCTCATCAGAGATGCCCGAGAGCCATGGCTCTATCCCCCGACGTGAAGTCCACACCGTCCACTTTTTCATCGCTGCAGAGTACTTGGTGAAGGTGGAGTCGGCAACGGAATGCTCGCGGAGATATATCGCGCCAGAGCGCCGAAAGTCCGTGGACATCGATCTTCGGGGATACCTGAGTCCAACCACGAGTCAGTTCTTCAAACTAAGAGGCGTAAGACGCGTGAGCGGCAATGCGTGAATCGGCGTCTGCACGGGTGTTGCCGACCCCGGCAATGTGGGAAGCCGAGAAACGGAGGTTGAAAGAGCTTTCCCAGTGTGATAATGTCTTGGGCGCGGGCGTTTCGTGATGAAAGGCGATTTTGCCAAGCCACCGCCGAGGTATTGTCGATACGGAAGTGCACGTGAAGAGGGCTGCGTCCGGTCGAAGCACACCGGGACCACCTACGACTCCATGCGTTGGTTGCGAACACGCAGGAGAGCAATTCTCGGAAATTGATGTTGAATCCATTGGCTTCCCCGGTTTTGAAGCGCGCAATAAGTCGAAGCTAATGGGGTGAAAATCGGTAAGTCAGCGCAATGTTGGCATTGGTATCGAGCGCGCACAGTCCGTGGTCGCATGCGTCCATCTCAACGACCACGTCGGGCTCTGGGAGAGTGTTGAAATACTCGAGTGCCACACCATTCAGGAGCGGGGAGTGAAGAATGTGCCACTACCAGAGCAGATCTTGTTCCATGGAGTCACATACCGTGACATGTCGAAATCGGTGAAGGTTTATCTCTCTCATCCGGAGACGCTGAAGAAACGGTCATGCTGCCCTGATGCATGTTGCGACGTGGCGCAGACCTCCCAGGAGAACGTTTCCGCGAGAGTGCATTCGTGTGGTACGCCGATGCTACGAGGTTGCGAGCCTTAGCAATCTTAGCAGCTGGCATCGCGGCTGTTTCAGCAACGGTGTCGAACTGCAGTCCGAGGATCTTTTGGCTGGTGTTCCATGCTGTGAACTTGTCATCATTGACGGCCCCACTGCCTAGTATGGCGGTCATAGCGTAGCGCAGCGAGCGTTCCATGTCTTGACAGTTGGATCCAATATCTGCAGTGACGTTGATGTGATCACCAACCCAGTAATAGTTGAAGAAGCCTCTCGGATTGTGCTTGTTGCCATGTCCTCCGTGAAGAAAGGCTATCGCCCCACCGATGACTTCATACTCTCCAGGAGAACCCGTCCATCCGAATGGACATGCAAGCTCGATAACAAGAGCATTCTCGATCTCAATGCGGCCAGCAAAGTGGTGTACGCTGCGGCTGTGAATGCTGACGTTGCGGAACACTGAAGTTACATCGCCTGTCATGGCCTTGGTCTCGGCGTCGGGGCACTCCCGCTTGGTCCGTAGAATCTCGGAAGCGACACCATCACAGTGTCGATAGTCTGCCTTGGGAAGAGCGTCCTGGTCGGTAAGGTCGTTGATCGAGGCACCTTCCGGGAACGATAGATCATGGATAGTTCTTCCGGACGTCAGCGGATCGCCCCCCGCTTTGTCGACAATCCCGAATGGGCTGATGAACACTTCGGGCCACAATGAAAGGAGATCCAAGTCCAGCACTAGGCACCTCCACGCGTCTTGCTCCTTGCGCACGTTCTTGCGCAGTATGTTTACTCTCTCAATTGCCGACCCATGGTTGTTAGGCGGATACGGTTGATGCGGCTCGTCTTTCTTGAGCTCCACGCGCACGCTTTCAGCTGCTATAGATTGCAGTTTATTAAGGTGTTGGTAGCCTCTTCACACCTGCGCAATCACTGCAGGAATCATATGCTTGTTTGGACGGTAGTCTGTTTCCGTCTGGCCGCGTACAAGTTCCACTAGGGCTGGTATCGAAATCTGTGTCCGGCGGATAAATTCAGACAGCGTACGTTGCAGTGGCTCGTTGAGAAAAAATTCTGTATGCTTGACGATTACCGAGAGGCAGGGTACAATGAATTTGGGAGTCGGAGTCCAACCTTCCCCAGAGTCTTGTTCAGTGACAGACGGCGAAGTGCTTCATAGCTCGTGGCGCGTCAAACTGCGTTTATGTAACCCTATTAGCCCTTGCACTAGATATAACGTCATGCAGTGTGCGTGTTGCGGGGGTAGCGTGGTCTGTGCGTAGCTGCGAGTAACTTGGCCTCGAGTCCGTTTCGACACCCCCAGACGGTACATCAATCTCGGGTGCAGGAAGAGACCTAGGCTGTATAGCCATCGCGAGCGCAAGAGGAGACCTAGGCTGTCTGGCCATTGCAGGTTTAGAGTGTATCCTATGCTGTATAACCATAGCCGGAGGAGGAGCTATCGTAGGCTGTATGGCCGTCTCAGGAGCTAATGCTGTCCGGCCATCCCAGGCGCAGCTGGCTGTATAGCCGTTCGAATAGCCCTAGGTTTATGTCTATCATAGGAGCGGGTTATTGTGTATCCACTTGCCGGGAGCGCAAAAGGGGGCTTGAATTTCGAATTAACCCCCTCGAAATTCTGGCTTATCGCCCCGCGGCGAGCGCGGGGATTCTCCCCCCACCCAACCCCTCTTGCCTCCGGGCATAATTGATGCGCGCACCGCGCCGATACACATGCTTGACTCACTTGAGATATGGGGGAAACTGTACAATCTGTTATCTTCCTTATCCCATGCTTGACTCCCAAGTGGCGGATAGTCGTCGCCACCTCGGCATCCTCAGCTCCTAGCCCCACGGCGGCCCTGCTTGTACTCTTGGTCCCAGCCTCTGCGGCGGGCGTACGTGTCTTGAGCCCACTCCTTCAGGCGACGTGGGATGTCGGCGGACGGCCAACCATGGACGCGCTTGTGGTGACCGCATCTGTCACGCGTACCGCCAGAGCACATTATCCCGCCAAGGAAGCGGAGACAGGGCTCCTCACCGCGCCGGTCGGTCGGAATGAGCTGGCGAATGTCGTCCGGGACGCTCTTTTCACGGCGGCCTTGACCATCGCGGTTCCGATGCTGGTCACGCGAGTCCGTGTACCTACTTTGGGGCTGCTTGATACAGCGTGTTCACGAGGGACATCGTCCACTCGGGAGATTTGGAGTCGATTGCTTCAACAGCCTGGCTGAAGCCGGTCCACCATGCAGTGTTGTCCACTTGAACGTGCCCCAGTGCGGAGCCGAGACACTTGTTGACGAACAGAAGCACGAGTTGCACGCGCGCAGACAGGCATCCTGGGTCGGCTGACTTGTTCTTCGAGAAGAATACGCGGAGCCGCTCCGTCAACACTAGTATGTGGTTGTGCTGCATTGACTCGCCCACCCGGGCCAGCCCGTGGATGCCGTCGAAGATGTCGTCGTGCGAGTCACAGCTGGTGGCCGCCGTCGGAAGGACTGCTGACGGACTGAAATCGCTCGTGAAGTTTCCGCATGGCCGACCCAGCTTCGAGTGCAGCTTGCTCGCTCTCCTCGCGGATGTGGAGGATGGTCAAGCCTCGCAAGCCAAGTCGACCGGAGACGATAGCCATGAGCACAGCCGGAGTAGTCTTGAACCCGATGCACGCCGACTCACTCAACCCTACAACAAACGACATGAGAGAGACTGGCTTACCTTCCGACGGCACAAGGTATTCGCGTCGCCGCCAGCACGTGCGCTTGAGGTGGATGGTAGTCGCCATTCGCCTTCTTCGCTTGTTCCGGAAAGCTTGAGCTGGTGAGTTGCCGAACGCTGTCCGCTGGAAGCTCCCCTTGGTCGTTCGGCTCGGTGGAAACGGACAGTGACAGTCGTACGCCCGCGACTTGACTTCTCAGTGCCTCTATCTCCTCTCGGAGACGCTGCATCTCGTCTTGGACGCTTGGCGACCGTGCCGCTGGAGCTGCCACGCCACGGGCTTCGGCTGTCGGTCTGGGTTCGCTGGCCAGACCAGGATGGAATGCCGCCATGAAGTTCATGAGGTCGAAGTCCGTGGCCTGCCGCGTGGTCCCCTGAGTCGCCGGATCAGGTCGCAGAGACGTGGCCGGACGCGGGCTCTCCGTCGTGGCCGTCGGGCAGTCTTTGGTGGTCGATGCTTCGGCGGGTAGAGGCGCGGGGAGGCCAGCGCTGCGAACCAGCTTCTTCTTGTCCTACTTGGTCTTTTCCGCCTCCGCCGGGGTCGCCATGCGCTTCGCCCCTCGCTTGGACGCACGGATCGGTGGGGGCTCAGTCGTTGAGCGAGCAGGAATCGTCATCCACGCAGCGGCGTCAGCCGTGACGTCAACGATGTCGGCGGTCGATGTTGGCGTTGGTGCCGGCGCGTCTGCCACAGCGGAGCTCAAAGGAGACGCTGCCTCAGGCGTGGTGGCATCGGCGGTCTTGTCAGGTCCTTGGTCGGTCATGGCGTCGTTGTTGTGGTCGTGTAGAACCCCCTTAAACTACTTAACTTTCTTGTCTTGGTCGAAAGCTGAACTGGGGAGCTCGCTCCGCGAGTCGCTGCGGCTCACAGTGGGTGGTTCGCACATGATATGTGCACCACACCATTATTTCCATTGTGTGTAAAACACCAATTCCTTTCTTGGCTCATGGAAATGAACCTTTTGTCACTCATGAGCTGGGCTGCGTGGATATCGTCTTGCCCAAATTGGGACCAATTGAGAAACGACATGATCGATCTTGCGGTTTACCTCAGAAAGCTTGTAAAGGAGGAAGTTCAGCGCTTCTGTGTCTACTAATCACTGACTAGTGACATCTGGACTGCGCGCGACGGGAAAAGTTACATTTCTCTTACTATTCACTACATCACCGACAAATTTGAATCGAGAAACTGGACGCTTGAAGTCCGCGAGCTTCCCGGAGTTAATGACACTGCTATCGCTACGGCTTTGGCCGAAATAAGGCGTATTGCACACCCCTTTTGCGCGACGGGGGCTCCAATATGGCTAGTGCCTCTGCAAAGCTGAGGGTTACCGGACTCTCTTAATTTGGTCGTAGCTGGGATTTTGATAAAAAGAAGAAAAACTAGAAAGCGGACAAGCCGGTGGAGCGTCCGGTGCGGGCAGCGCAGGTGGCCAGTGAAACTGTCGAGCTTATAGCACCACAGAGATATACAACTCTCGAAACATGAGCGCGAGGATATGGAAGTTCTTCGTGATCTTGCAGCTGATGATATATATAAATATCTGGATACTAATATTTGAAGTCTTGAGCACAATGAATTCGAGTCTGTGCGTAAAGTTCTCCAGCAATTTCGTACGCTAGTTAGCTACTTCAGGAAATCTACGAAAGGTCAAAATCGGCTTGGTACGTGTCAGATTAGGGACTGTGGAATCAAGCCAAGCGAGGTTTTCCGAGTGCAATTTAACTGTCCGACAAGATGGAATAGGTGTTGGGATATGTTGCAGCGCCTGGTTGTTCTCGAGCAAAGCCTAGTTCGCCTTTTTGCCCATTTTAAAAGCCCCGAAGGCCGGAATCATTTTGGAGGTGTAGATGCAAAGGTACGACGACCAAATTCGTCGGATTGACTGACGATCAAGTGCTTATCAACTATATTGGCCTAGGTTGCTGCTGCCACTATCAATTACTATCAGTGGGCAACAGTATCCGACGCTGCATTTGTGGGTTGCAACCCTTTATAGCATTTGAAAGTGCTTGTCACGGAAGGACTTGTTTGCTGCACGCGTAGCCGTTGCGGGTGAGGAGGGTTATGTGGACGGGACTGAGGTGATGATGAACGAGTGCCGCATAATTATTCTGAAGCTATTCAACGAGCACTTCTACAAATTAGAACAAAGCGAACTTGTGTGGGTTGCTTACCTCAATCCTCACGTTGGAAAATGGATGCCACACCTTAGCGCTGCTGACAAACAAGGAGCTGTCGATGGTCTCCTTGCAGCGACTCGGTGTGTCTGACCGCAGCGACTGGTACGTTAACAGCATCTACAAGAACGTTATGATCGGCAGAATCATCGAGGACAACGACTTCACCGCTGGCCAGCCCCGGGTGTGACTCAAGAAGCTGAGGGAGCACCAGACGCCAACCCAAACCGCTCTCCAGATGTTTGAAAAACGCAGTTTGCTGGTGGCTTCATTGGTGATCTTTTCGGGCCAGACGAGGTGACTCGACAACGATCCGTCTTGTTGCACTTGCGGAAAATAGATGGCAGCAGCGCAAGCATCGGCCAATGGTGCCAGGACTTTCTTACATTCCCAGCACGATTCTCTTGCCTTAACAATTGATAACAAAGCGCCGGAGCTGCAATTTCTAGAGAAGATGTGTGGTTATGGCGTGTACTACTTCGGACGATTTGTTGATAGCAACGACCCCCCCCCCCCCCCCCCCCCCCCCCGAGCGTAGCGCACTAAGATGGAAAAAGGAAAGTAAGATTTGAATCTTTAGCACTACAACTCCTGGGCTTCAACGATTTTTCAAGTAGTATATCACTTAAAACAATAACCATATACTACAAGTCGTGGCGTGCAGTCTGTGCCGGAATAAATCCCATAACATGTTGAAAGTTGGCTGGAATTTACGTATAAGCCATTGGAAAGTCTGTGCGAGGGGGAACCCTTTTCGCCTGATGGCACATACATGTCACAGACGAGATGCGGGATTTGCTCCAGTAGAAGATTCACATTCTATCCGAAAACTGTCTACAAAACTGCAGAGGAATGGTATCTGCAAGCCGTTACGTTTGGAGATCTATCCTCATTCTCTTACTACGCGCTTTGTTTTAGATTCTTCTCCTGGCAAGTCTCGAGCTTCGATGCAGGACCTAAACCTCGGGCGGAAGGAATGGATCATTGACGTCATGGTATTGGAAGCGCTGCTCAGGTGGTTCGATGAACGTTTCTGACATATTTATTATATCGCTTTGGTATGTACATTAGCTTCTTGCGAGCGGGAGTGTGCGCCCTGATTCATTACACGTGCTGTTAGCGGAGGTAATAAACTTGTATGAAAATGATTCAGCTGTGGTGGTTTCGGAAATGTACATTCCTAAGTTGTGATGTCCACTAATGCTTTTTTTGATGCATTATCATGTAGAGCTACTGCATCTGAGGCAGCTGTAGTTCGGGGCCGACTCATGACCCGACTTACCCTTGCTTGATCAGCATGCGGGGGGGGGGGGGGGGGTGTGAGTGGTGCGGTAATAAAACCCAGAGCCCCCACACCCGGAGAGAGGGCCGAGGAAGGACATGATGAGGCCCCTGCAAAAATACAGACATGCAAGGTATTGATGATATTGAAAATATGGATTAGCTCTCACTAATTCAACTTCGCATTGTGTACGCTTCATATATCGATGATCAGTCCGCACTCCGCTTTGTCTCCAACTTGATTAAAAGCTGACCTCACTGACAATATCTGGGATATCTGGTTGGGACAAAGCTGTTCCGAGTTTCAAGTACCTCCAGAGGGCAAGTTCCTACGAGATAGTTTCCCGGATGGATATCCGTATCAACGTATCCTTTGGATCGGTTCGGGCATTTTGCAGCGTTGTGGTGTTCAGCTTTGCCACACCGGCTGCAAGTGTACTTCTGCTGCTTCTACTTCTCCCGAGCCCGTATCTCAACACTGAAGAACTCACGCATCTTGGCAGCGATTTCAGCTTGGGCGTTTGGTGGATCTGGTTCTACATTTCCCTTCTTTTGTTTGCTGCGATTCTTGCCTTCGCCTCTCGACGGAATTCTCTTTTCTCGCGTCGCTCGATCCCTGGCAAGTTTTGAAGTAGTGGTAAATCTCGAAAGTGGTTGCGAGGAACCTCCAGCCTGGTTATACAGCGGTAGAGGTTTGATGTTCACGTCAGGGAGCAGTGCTGACACAAAAGGCAAATAGATGCGGGCATCCTGAAAGGCGTGAGCATACGCCACCGCTGTGAAAGCATGGTGAAAATACCGATACGCTCCAGACGTAGAACTAAGTGACCCACTTTGGCTGAACACGGCTGCAATGATATGCCGACATGGCATTTGGAGATGCAGCCTGTCTGCAAATTGATCGCAAGTTCCCGTGTCGAGATCGAGCGAGAAGGTTACAGGTTGATGATGCCCAGAGCGTGCGCGTACTGAAGCATTCTGCTTCTGGGTTGTGGTGACATCTCCTCGGCTGTTTCGTGTGAACTCGTCTACGTAAACCAAAGAAGCAGTGCTTTTTCGTACGGAGCATGCTGCAGCTGCCCACACCTGCTCGGCAAACATGGTCTTAGCTTGAGGGGTGACAGTGTGCGAGTCTTTCATCCAGTCCCTTGCGTTTTTCTGTTTGGTATGCAACGTTTCCACCATCACCTCACAATTGCGCAGCAGAGCACTGACAATCGCGGATACCTGCGAGTAGGGAACCATTATTCTGGCCTTCGACAGCGCTGGTGATCCTACCACCGAATAGCGCACATGGACCACCGTAGGATTCAACAGTGCCCCATCGATCATTAAGTGCAGCTTCTTCTTCAGGTGTAGGATGTATTTAGCCTAGGTACTCCGCGACAGTCTGTGCTTGCACAACAGCGTTCACTTTCACGGTTCGAGAATTGGGGAAGGCAGCTTCAATCTCCGCGAGCACAGTATCATACTCCATTAGCGTTGTCGATCCTTCCAGGCGGAAGACAAGGTCTCGAACGTTTTCAATATTCGCATCGACAGAGCGAAAGTGATGGCACACATTAAAAAAATGTACAGTGAACAGAACTTTAGATGAACAACCACTCCGCGGTTTCGGAGGTGTATCTGCGCTTCTCTCGGCTTCCCTCTGTCCGTGAAGACAGCACGATCATGCAACTTAATCCCAGCGACAAAACAATTCGCAAAGAACCACTCAAAGTTCTCAGCAGTTTCCTTGTGAACAAACGCCACTGCCACTGGAATGTTTGTCCAGTCACCATATTTTCCAACCAAAAGAACACATACGCCATTGTACTGATCATGCTTCATGTGAGTTCCATCACACTCTAGGATAGGAACCCAGTCTGCGAACGCTGGATCCACTTAGTGCATTCTGGCACGTCGTACGCTTCGAGGATAATGTGTGGTCGGTACTGCGTGGCAAGAAGCGCAAAATCCTATTTCGAGCTGTGGAAGTCAATGGTGTCTACGAGGTCGTCACGGCGAAGTCAACTCTACTGCCCAGTGAGTCTGGAAGTGCTCTTGTCGCTGCATTACGGACGAGTGTGCCTCTATCAACATGGCATCGGCGTCTCGGACACCTCAACCTTGCAGATTGCCGACGGTTATCCTCCAGTTCAGCTGTGCGTGGCGTGGTCATCAGCCAAGATGAAGAGGACCCGCCAGCGTGTCGACCATGTGCACTCGCAAAACTGACGACCGCCCCTGCTCCCAAAACCCGGAGTAGTAATGAAGAGATAGCTGCCGGTGTATGCCACATGGATCTCAGTGATCCCGTGAAAAGATCCTATCACGGGAACAAGTACTTCATGGTCGCCGTTTGGCGAGATTTCATCAAGGTCTACGGCTGGTGCAGCAACAATGATGCGAGTGAGCGAGCGGACGAATTTCTCAAGTTTATCGAGAGGTAAGCCAGTGTAGCATCAAGACCGTGCGAACTGACGGAGGAACGCAGTTCCTCCGTCAGTTCCCGATTTTCGAAAGCTGGTTGCCACAGAAGGTCTCCGTCATCAGCACACGACGCGATATCGCAGCAATTAAAATGGAGTGGCAGAACGTGCTATCATGACGCGAACTGAAATGGCTGCAGCTATGCTCATAGACAGCAGTCTCTCTCACTATCTGAGGGAGGACGCCCTCTGTCATGCTGCCTACATTCGAAATCGCATCCCTCAACGCGGCGCCTCAATCACGCCACATGAGCGATTGCTAGGAACGAAGTCATCGCTTGCCGGTATACCCATTTTTGGGCACGATCCGTTGCAAAAGTACTTATCTTGTCCAGCGACCATAGACCCCAGCGAAAGGAAAGCTCTGTAAAAACGACCCACACTGTCGAGTTGACAGCAAACACGTGACCCCGGGTTCTGACGCTCGAACGATCTGAGGAACGCTGGAAGCTTGTCGTAGGTGTCATGGGTGACTGCAACTAACTGCTTTTTAGCGCGAGCGATGGCTTTGTACAGCATGACAGGGCGGTGGTCAACGTTTATGTTGTCTACGAGCTTTACGGACTCGGCCACCCGCTTGCGTGCGCTGCTCAACCCTGGAACTATTGCGGACTGAAATCCGGGCATCCCCATCAAATCCTTCGTCGAGCACTGACCAATGGAGTGACAACCAGGAGAGTGGTCCAGAAACAAGTTGCTTATGAACCATGCCTTCTCTGGACAAAAACTACTTTTTGTGTTTGTACGCTTTGATTTAGCTTTCGACTCGGCCTTCTTCGATAGAGTAACATGCCAACAACAAGTAGACTTAGACTTGCACTTCCAAATCTTTTTGGGCCCCGAGGGTAGCGGTTGATGGATCTATTTGTTGTGATTGAACGCGTAGGGTTTCAAAAACTCCTTGGCGTCCTTTGCAGTTGCAAATACATCATGCAGCTCGAGTGTCTGCCTTCCGAACCGGGCTAGCAGATTTGCTTGGTCACGCTCCATGCCTGTCTGTGAACGAGAATGCTGACGACGCAAAATGTTTGGGCGGTTGCATTCAACGAAGTTGTGCTTTAATTGGAACATGTATGTGCAGCTTGCGGAGCTGTGCTCCTCTTCAACCATTTTTGGCCATGTGGTACTATTGCGGTCAATTCGGAAAAGTTTGATGTATTTGCGGTCGGTACGGATAATAATCCCAAATGACATGATCCGCGGATTCGTCGGGTTCTCCGACGAGATTCGTGGATATCGAGTCGACGTACCTGGTCAGGGCCAGCCAATCAAGGATTCAACGGATGTGGTTGTACTAGACTCCAAGCTAGTAGCAAGACCCACCCTCGGACAACATGAAGGCCGAGGCTGAGGGTTCGGAACAGTCTGTGCAACGTGATCTGGTATCCCAATCTGCTGACGCGTCGATGCATCTTCGAGACACGTGCTGGTCTCCGGAAGCCGTTGAGAGTGCAAACGGGACTTCTGCATTGACACGACGTCGACGCTCAGAATGAATATCAGCACGAGACATCGGATGTGCTTTTCTCTATTTGACCGAAATCATCAGGGACCCTATCTCGATTACTGAAGCGAGGCGCTCCCCGCAGTGCCATTCTGGGAAGAAGCTATTCACAAAGAAATTTCTGCACTCAAGGAGAATGACGCATTTATCCTAGTGGACCCACCTCCGGACGCGCACATCCTGGACAACACCCTGCAGTTTAGGATCAAACGGGACCTGAAGGTGAGATAGTCCAGTACAAGGCAAGGGTCTGTGCACGAGGCGACCGGCAGATTTTCTTCTAGATTACGTGGTCACACGGGCTCCTGTTGCTGATCTCGTCAGCATTCGCGTCTTTCTCGTATTGACCGTGAAAATGTAGACGCACGTGCGTCAGGGAGACGTACCTGCCGCTTGCTTAAAAGCCAAGCTGAAAGAAACAGTGTTCGTGCTCCAAGTCAAAAGATTTGAAGAGCCGGGGAGAAAAACAAGGTTTGGTTGCTTAAGAAGGCCATGTACGGACTCAATCAAGCTGGTCGTGAATGGAACAAAACAATCGACCCATTTATCAAGAACTACGGCCTGAAAGCAGCTACAGGTGACAAATGCATTTGCTATATGCAGATTGCTAACGGTTTGTTATTGGTGTGCCTGCATATCGATGACATTCTAGTAGCTCACCCAGACGAAACTCAAGTGCTGAGGTTAATGGCGGCGCTTAACCTGAAGTACAAGGTCAAAGACATGGGGGAGCCAACACATTTCCTCGGTGTGCGAATACAAAGTCATGGCAGCGACGAAATTCGACTATCTCAAGCCGCATACATCGACAAGGCGCTACATCGCTTCGCAATGCAGCCTGCTCGGTCAACTCCCACGCCTATGATACCCAACACCCGGTTGGACACATGCGAACCACCACCCACACCGGACGAGTCGGACGAGTTGAGACGCATGCCTTACAGAGGAGTCGTGGGTCGTATCCTCTACTTGGCACGAGTTTCACGCCCAGATATCGCGTTTGCTGTCAATCAGCTTTCCCGACATTGTTCCAGCCCGCGAAAAGTTCACTGGATTTGACGTTGCGATTGAGCCCATCACGGTTATCACCGATGCAGATTTCGCAAATGATCAAGCAGACAGGAAATCTGTATCGGGATACTTCGTATTTTTGTTTGGGGCTCCAGTTGCATGGGGATCTACGAAGCAAACGGTAGTGGCCCAGTCCAGTACAGCGGCAGAATTCATTGCAGCCAATGATGGCCTCCTCCAAGTCGACTGGATCAAACTGCTGGCCAACGAAATCCTTCAGAGTCAAGATGCTACCCCCCCCCCCCCTCAAGCTGACACTCAAAATTGACAGCGCTCCTGCAATCAGTCGTATCAAGCGAGAAGGTTCCCCCA
The DNA here is from genome assembly GCA_033557925.1 of Phytophthora x cambivora. Classification (NCBI taxonomy): domain Eukaryota; phylum Oomycota; class Peronosporomycetes; order Peronosporales; family Peronosporaceae; genus Phytophthora; species Phytophthora x cambivora. The sequence goes on from JAUCEB010000034.1 coordinate 867,652, forward strand.
ACAGTCAAAAAGTGATTGACATTCGCTTTCATGCTCTCAAGGACGCGTGGCAACACGGCAACTTGGCGTTAGAATACATTCCTACAGGCGAAAACCCAGCAGACTTGCTGACCGAGTCTCTTTCCCGCACCGAACTTCGGCACAAGCGTGGCCTGTGCGGCCTGACATGAAATTAGCACTCGGGTGACAATCCGAGGAGCTGAGCTTGCGGGGGAGTTGTTGGGATAAGACGCGTGCAAGCTGCAGTACTCGTTGAGAGACAGTGCGGTGATCCAAGGGGCAGTGTCGTGCTAATTCATCAATTCATTCTGGATTATTCCCTCTAGTATACAAGGGCCTCCATACCCTATAGAACCCCTCCTGCAATATTGGTAGCAATGCCAGTTGGAGCATTGTTGGCAGCTTTGCTCGACGAGGGTAGGTACGATATTTTTGTTAGGCCGGTAATTGGACGAGGTTTTCCATCACAATATCCGATTAGTTGTGGAAGTAAGCTGTGAGAGTGTGGCACATTTCCGGACAGAGCCGTTTGCATCGGCGTGTTCAAATGCTGTCGTGGGTGGGCTGCTCAGCTCTGGAATATGGGAAAGCCGGGGTTTGGCAGTGACACTCCGACGCTGCCGAAGGCTGTACTGGCCGCCTTGAGGGTGATTGCACTTCATAGGTTTGTCCTGTCCCGACCAAGGGATTGGATTTGTAGTCTATGTAGCGCAAACGGTGGTGCTCGCAACCCGCGTGGTAGGGAAGGCTGCATAGCAGCGGCCGCTCACGGGGGCAACGGGTGAGCCTGCCTCTCACCCGAGGGGGAGGGGGGGGGGGGCTTGTACGGCAATTTGCAAGCTTGGTCGGTTCTGGGGTATGGGTGCATGCGATTGGGGCGGCGTTAGGTACCTCTCCACAGGGAGTTCGAGAACGTCAGTCTGCTGGCTGCTCGGCGATGTTACCAGTCGGTTGGCATTGGCCTGATGGATGTCGGCAGCGTGTCTGGGTTTAGGTGGACTTGTTACTATTGTGACATGATAAGTCTGCAATAGCTCTGTGGGCACATTAAGTGTGGGCGGGCGCAAAGCGGTGCGTACCAAATTGGTCGTACTGCAGATGAGCTGTTAGTATGACACACAGAGTGAGGTGACTGCGCAGGCGTGCGAGTGTGCTTTGTAGTTGAAGGATGTGGGTGCGTACGCGACGCCACGAGCTCAGATTGAGAGGGAAATAACGCATCACTTGTACTCGCAGCATTAATCGTATAAAGGGGTAGTGGTCGAAGCGCATGTGAGCCGGTTGCGCCTCAGCACCATCAGGTGCAGCGGGGGCCGTAGTGGCCGCGGTGAGCAGTGCCGTATCACTTTGAGATCAAAGCTTGAAGGTCTCGGGGGAGCGGTCCATCCCATGTGTGGGTGCGGAATCAATACGCGCAGAGCTCGCGGGTACGTCCGAAACACGTGCCCCCGCCGATGAACCGGAGGAATGGCTCGGTGCCGTCCTATCGGCGCGGCAGGACAGCCCGAATGTGGTCCTATATGGATTGGTCCCGCATTTGTGGACGCCGAGTTTGACCTACCGGCGGGGATACCCGCGACAGTGCTTGGGCAGGCCGAGCGGATGAGAGGCGCTGCAGGACGAGGAGCCAGTCCACAGATTGCACTCAACGGCCTCGGTATCCGCGCAGAAATCTCGCCATCACGCGGCCGAGTCTTCCGCCAGGTGACCGACTGCACTCGCGAGATAGACATTTGGAGTCTGCGTGTCACACGGGATATCCAATTTTTTGGGTCAAATTCGGTCAAGGTCAAATTGGGTCAACACTTTTTTGGGGTCAGCTGGCGGGTCAAATTTGAGTTGGGTCAAATTGGATCAAAACTTATCATGATAACAAGGGTTCAACCTACACTATTATATCAAAACTCTGTTTTGGAATGCGGGCAAAGCCATGCCTTCCGTTGTCATATATTAGCAGGGGTTTTGGGTTGCGGCAAATTGCTGACACCTCTACCGAGGTAGATCATACAAATATACGAGCAATAGCGGAGGAACGACCACGACATCACGCGCAATGCCACGATCAGCGTACTAGCGACCGTAGGACGAGCGAAGTGACGGTAACGACGTCTTGTATCTAGCTCCAACGAGGGGCTACTAAATCACACCAAACTAGAGCACGAATAGACTCACTTTTCAAACGCTTTCGTACTACACAAGCCTCAAGTTCACCCCCTTCAACTCCCTTCGGCTACAATAGCTACCGAACTGCCTCTGCACTCCGACCATTTCAGCTACGACGGATCTGACTACAGTGATGCCTCCGGCGAGACAATCATCCTTGAGGAAGCGCCAGTCGAGCCGTTGGGCTCGTTGGATGGAGAAGAAAATGGAGCGCGTCGTCATGTGATGGGAGGAGAGCTTCAAGCCCCAGATGTTCAAGTTGAAGAGTCAAGCGACACGTCCCTGGGGAACAAGACCATCACCTTTCAAGGGTATTCCTATGCCTGGTACTACACCGGGTCGGCTTCCACAAATTATCGGTGCAGTGTCTACCGACGGAGGGGTTGTAAGGCCAAGCTATTTGTGAAAGATGCTGGAACCGAAGTGTCTGGCGAGCATGAACCATATTGTGCTTCTGATGTCCGTCGCCCGATCAGTTCAACGCTGGCCGTCGTCAACCAGAAGGAAGAGATGCTGCTGGCCACTAATGAGATTGGATTGGCCGACGTGACGCTCACGCCTCAGGAAGTTTGGCGCACAATTGGCGACAAGTTCTACAACGATGATGATTTGATCGTTCGGGTGCTTCCAAAAAGCAGGTTTTGGGTCGGCTATATCGCACAAGAACAGCCCATTTTGGACGTGAAATCTACGGCCGTATCGAGAGTGAGCCACTTTGCGACGTTTGAAACAGCCCTGGTCTGAAATTCTTTCAGTTCCACTTCACTTGCTACGAAGAGGAGGTTTTGCATCGGGTTATCGGATGGGCGCATCGTCAACTTGTTGACCGTATGCGGCAACAACAAACCTCGATTTTCTTCGACGGCACGTACAGATGCGTGCCGGTGCAGTTCTACCAGCTTGTGATCATCATGATGTACTACAACGTTTCAGACGTGTATTTGCCCGTGTTTTATGTGCTGACGACGGGCAAAAGAAAAAAGACTAGCGACGTCTACGAAAATTTGCTGCACTTCATGTTCATTGCGACCAAGAGAAAACTCAAGCCAGCCCACGTCGCCTGTGAATTCGAGTATGCAATGATCAAGGCTGTCAAGAACCAGTTTCCGGAAACCCGCATCATTGGCTGCCATTTTCACTTCAAGCAAGCAATCCGACGGAAAATGCTGAAACTTCATATTTCCGAAGAAGAAGTATATCTGGCAATGCGGGAGGGTACTTTCGACAGACTGACAGTGATCCCGCGGTCCGATATTACTGGTCAAGGGAAACGTGGCGTTCGAGCTCGGTTGAAGAGAGACTGACTGGCAGCTGGGATTTCTTATTCAAATGAAAACTGAAAGCGAATTCGGAAATATTTTGAAAACATGGATATAAAATTCAAGCCGGAGTGTCGGGACTGCGTCAAGATTTAGTGAACCGGACAAAAAAACCCTCGAGCGCTACAACAGATCGCTAAATGAGGCATTTTCCGTCGCACACCCAGATCTCACGCAGTATATTGGTGTTATGGAAGAGCAAAGTCGCGAGAATGTTCGACTTTTAGCGGATATTTCAAACCGCCGTGCTCGCGCTCCGAATCACGCCCCTGCTCGCACACCCTCTAACCTCGAACCCGACTCGGACTCGGATACTGAGGGTTTTGAATATTCAGAAGTCGAAAACAGCTTATGCACCTCGTTGATAGTCGAAGCCGGCCAGCAGTGAACAAGAAGTCGGCTGCGAGTGCGAACAAGAAGTCGGCGCGCACGAAGATCGTCGGCGACGGCGTCACGAACGCGTTCGACTCAACGACCAAGGTTGCTGCTGTGAGGAAGAAGTCGGCGACGAAGGGCGGCAGCGGTGGCAACAAAGGCTGCGATAGCAACAGCGGTGGTGATGATCACTCAGATTGGGATGAATTTCCGGATCCGTCGACGAAGCAGCGGCAGACGGTCTTGCGTAAAGAGGGTTTGAAGAAAAGGTAGCGAACTCGGATGAGGTGCACGCTGCGCCTACCATGAAGCCAAAGCACCTGATCTTGAGTTCTAATAGCAGTAATTTGGCTAGCCCGGTTTCAGTTCGGGACTTGCCAAGCTCCCAGACGTCTTCGTCTAAGGAACGTGCTGCATTGTCGGGGCCTGGTCTGTACGTGAGGGTGGACGACCCGGCACGCGCGGTTTCGGAGACGAATACGTCTGGGAGTGGTGCGTCCCGAACTGGAGCCATTCAGTCAGCTACAGCTCTTGGGAAACACAAAGCGTAGACTCACCATGACTGGAAGGATGACGAAGAAGATGAAGCAGGCAATAGTTTTTGGGATGTTGAATCTCTTTATTCAAGTGATAGTGATGATGATATCATTATCTGTGGTGTTCGTGCTACCTCTCTTCAACCTGGGAACGACGGAGTGGTAACCCAGAGCCAAGAATGCAACCTTGCTGAACATGGTGTTCGAGTTGAGGTATCATCGGAAATGCTGGACAACGACGTCGGAGAACAAGAATCCAACGCTGGCCTCGAGCGAGAATATCGAGTCTACCGGATTACACGACGTCGGCAGATTGGCGAAGACTTCCAGTATTATGTTTTGTGGGCTGAAGGCGACATATCCTTGGGAACTTGGGAGTGGGCAATTCGCTTAAACGAAGACGGTCAACAAAGCCAAATCGATGCTGTTGATCTCTACGCGGAATACATGGAAAAAGTTGAAGCCCTCAACAAAACTTGTCCGCCAAACCGGCAAAAGAATTGATGAAGTCCGCGAAATGGGCCAATGCAAGCAAGGCGGCAAAGCGGCTTCTTTCAGATGACGGCAAGAACCGGTGTATGTTTGACGCCTGCGGACGATTCTTGAAGAAGGGCTCGGCTGGAAGATGCCATTTTCCGACGAGGTGGCTAAAACTTATTGCGAGGAAAGTGGAATTAGAAAACGTGGTTTATCGTGGACGGAGTTTATGACCTTGTTTCGCCAAGTCAATACTCGCTGGATCAAGAAACACCACGTCGGCGTGGATCTCCGCGCATTGAACGTGAATCGCTTTAAAGGAAAAGGTCTTGGGGTAAACGGCTTGTGGACGCTTCTGAATGATGATAAACTGGAGGATGGCTGGTACTTTTGTGGGGCTATCGACTCTTGGTTTATTAGCCATGTTTTTCCAGTTGAAGTAGATAGTGACCTAGCGTTCGCGTGGGTTGGCGGAGAGCAGAAGCCCCTTGGTACCCAAGAAAGCTGGGTCTGGCGCATGACGTTTGTACTGCATGTAGTGTAGGTCGAGGGAGAGGAAGCCGCAAGTTTCGTCCGAGAACCGGCTACTGGGAAGGGCCGACGGCTGCGACGTAAGCGTGGAGGGAAAATGAACAAGACAAAACGGCAAAATGAGGAAGATTAAGACGAACACGTATGGAGGATTCGATTGAACAAGAATATATGTCGGCACTGGTGGGTCCAGACTTCCAAAACCACTTTGGCATTATTTTAACCCCTTGAAAGCGAGAGCCTGTATTATACACATTAAGCCCTTTTCTTAACCTGTATTATACGTGTTATGCAAATTTGTCTTGTTGTTTGTATATGTATACAAATTGCAAGTCAATTAGGGATTGGGGTGCCGAAATTGTCTCAACAAATCTTCCTACAGTGTGCAATAGACGTGGTACGAGACCGGCTCCTAGATATATTATTTGAGAGGCCTGCTGTGACGTAGGCCGCACACATAAAGTATTAGAGAGCGCACTGACGCCACACGTTTCCCCCTCATTCCAGAGTTCGAGAAGGTGGCGCTCGCGCTAAAGAAACGAGGCTGGAAGCCACGGCGCTCGACAGATCGGTCGAACGACCACATGAACTCACGCCCGAGTAACACCACCAAGCACTGCCGACTACTTCGTTGGAACGGAATTATATGTGGCATGCCTTGATGAGATCGGCTTAGGTAAGAAAACAAGTGCAATTACGTATTTGAATGGTTCTAACTAGTTTAATTCTTCTTTGACTGCAGCGAGCGAAGTTATTGCGGCACAGAGTGGCGCTTGAGTGCTGCGGTTGTCGCTCAAGATTGCGTCGTGGGATTGATACGTATCCAATTATATCGTGTGTAAGACAAGATTGTAGTTTGACATCGTGTATATTGATCGTATCGTGTTAGGAGCGTCCAATGAGCCTGCTGTATCATTAGCGGTGCAGTCCCGGAGCGAGAAGCCGATGCTGCAAATGGTGGGATGTCGAAGCAGCCTTCGAGCGTGAGGATATGACCGGGACGGTGACGCAGCTTATGCGCTCAAATTGGTACTTCGCCGTTGGGGTATGTTTTCACTACATGTATTATACATGCTATCGGATCAAGCTATCTTGTATAATAATTGATTGTTTTTGTGTATATGCGTCCGCGGACAGCTATTCGAAGATGAACGCAGCGCTTCAGATGCTCACATCGATCCACTTAGCCCTCGACGCTATAGACCCCATGTCCAAGTCAACCGAGACGCAGAATCGCAGCTACTCATCCAAGTTGGGGGCTGCCGTTAGTGCATGTGCCGTCATGCCATCGCCATCAACATACACTAAGGGCATTCGCTGACATGGAAGAGAAGTTTCGACCGCAAGGACAGGCCTGCCTTCGTCGCAATCCAGCGCGGCAATTACATTCCGTCAGTCGCTCATATACAGCATAATATATTATTATGGAGTTCACCGTTTTCCTTGTGTGGTGCAAGAGCAACAATTGCCATCAATTCTTCGCCACAGTTTGCTTGACGTGAAAAGAATGATATACAGGCAGAAGTCGCGTGGCCAAGAATGATGAAGGATTACTAGATTTTCATGGGCGTGATTGATGTCCACGATCAACTCTTGCTCTAGCGGTAAGTTTGCTTTAGTATTCGTAACCTGTATCGACCGCGTAATTCTAAAATAATCCTGTATCATTCACGGTATATGCAGACACCCTCTGCATTTGGCTCTCAACGACAAAACACATATCATAAGCGCTCGTCTCGCTAAGACGACGGAAGTGATGTCGCCGGGTACTAGTCAAAAAGACGGCGCAGCGAGGAGCTAAGCACATGGTTTAGAGACTTGAAATGACTGTTTAAATACTGTGATATTTTCCTGCACAGAAGCTGTAGTTGAAGTATTTACTCTGACAAAATTATGTACTTCTTCGCCTTACCTTTGCACAAGACGATGCAGTCTATTCACCCCCAATATACAGCTTTATGTTTGTATACTGTCTGACGTGACCATCCAAACTTGGAGCATACACGATAACCATTTTTCACCATCTTAGGCATATGGTTGCCCTAAGGCTATCCCTATACAGGAAATAAAATTGTACTAAGCTGACTATAGTAACCCTTCCCCAGAGATACACGTTACACCCAATTTGACCTTGACCGAATTTGACCCAAAACAAATCACTCCTCACACGGGCCTGTGCATTTGCTGGATCGGCTCGCTGGTTGTAAAATACGAACCGGTGAAGACGATCGAGAAGGCGGTTACCAAGGAGCAGCGCCGAATGCGCTGAGCCCTCTGATCGACAGCAGAACATCGTCGTAGGTAGCGCACTTGGCCGGTTGCGGTGGCTGTGCCGCTGCGCTAAAGTCCAGTGAGAAGTTTGTGTTGTTCGAGGCTGCGCGTCAGTCATTCGTCATCTAATAAAGGTCGAAAGTGAGACAGCGACAGGCGTTGAGAGCATATTCACATACAGTATAGTCCGGTCGCCGTCACAATACCTTAGCCGAACGGGATGCTGGTCAGGCCTCTTATCCATTATAGAGTATCGAAAGGTGTAAACACACCATCGGGGAGAGACAGGCTCGGAATGCTCTAAGTGGCGGCTAGGATGTGCGTGACATGTGGCGCGTACTCTGAGAGGCCAAAAGATTTGTTTTCCTTACGGCGACAGCCGGTTCATATTACTTGTCACAGTACGGGGGCGTCCAGCACTTACCTCCACATACAGTTCTTCGTATGAAAGTAGATTTCCGAACTGGCATATGCTTCTGAAAGGCCAAATTTAACCCTTCCGAACCTATCTGAGGCCTGTGGATACTAGCATCTTCAGGTGCCAAGGTCCTTGCTGTTACCTTCTATAGTCAAAACCGTCCTTCCTATGAGCGAGCTGTTCTCTACATCTTTAACCACTCAGTGTCGGTGCCTTAACCGCTTGGGCCACGAGGGACGTGCCTCTTCGGGGTGTTCTATGCGCATCCCGCTCGGGAAACTAATGTCCGCTGTGGGGATCGAACCCTCAGTCAACAGCGTAAGGTCCAGAAACTTTGACCAATCGCCCACGCCACTGGGCATGTGGCGTGTATTCGCCACGGCTAAGGTGCGTGGATGATCGAAAACATGTCGGCCGCAACTCTCGCAACTGAACAGGTGGTAATTGATTTGTGGCTAACGCTGGTCGCGTCCAAGAAGATCTAATAGTACCGTTGATCAGTACCGTATAGCAAATGTCATATCCAGCGCCTATATTCAACAGGCGAAACATACCTGTCTACATCGATATTAATTACCAATCATATCATATGCAATAGGTCAATGACATCTGACCAGCAAATCATGGGACATCGCAAAAGTCAAATTGAGGGGAAACTGCCACCAGAGGTTACCCCGAGCACCTTTCCGCTGCGCAAAAGAGATCCAATGAAGTCCTTCATGTAGCTATTGCAGCCGTGTATAGTACATGCGCACACACGCGGTGGCTGAAATAAGACGTTAAATCAGTGTTTGAAGTAGTTAAACATCAGCATATTCAATACCGTTAACAACTCTATCCACATAGTCTTGCTCTTCAGCGACTTCACCCACCCGCTTTTCCAGCAAGTCTAACTACTCTAATCGAGCTACGATCCGGTCAACATGATGCTGGGAAGCCTCGTCTTCAACGCCCTCCTGTAGTACCGCTTTGAAGCCATTCGCAATTGTGTCCGCGCTTAGCTCGTCCCAGGCTTGAGCGACCCATTCAACCACATCTTCATGTGCAGGTGCAATCATCTTGAACGACTCGCCGCAGCCATTGCCGCATCGTGCCTCTCCATCTGGCGCTCTAAGTATGCGATCCATCGTTCTCCAAGACGAATCTTCAATGGACAATCCCACGCGACATCTGCAGGCTGCCAGACCCCGGTGCACCCTGCCGGAACTCGCATGAGCTCCACACTCAGATCTCTTGCACACGCTAGAACTGCATCCGTCCAGTGTCCACTGAACTCGACTAGTAGCAGCAGCACTGGGGTGGCCATGTCGCTCCTTGCTGCAAAATGAAAGCGTAAGAAGTCAATAGTCAGCTTCTCGTTCCACCAGCCGTTACCGTTACCAAATATGACATCGTGACGAGCTTGCAGTGGCTTGAGCTTTCTCCAGAGTTGTACTCCAAAATCCATGTCGCTTCTTGTCATTCTCGGCGCGCGTGGACGGCACCTTTGACGGCTTGGTTTTGATGACCAAATATGGAGCGTACTTCTGGTCGAGTGAATCTCCAAGCAGCATGCACGTGAGTCGCTCATTGTCCTTTACAGTAGATCGAACCCAAGACGTACGAGCGCCCTTCGTCGTGATCGTGGACTTGGGCAGGTACTCGAAGAATACCGGAGTCTGGTCTGCGTTGTAGGCGACATCGATGCCAAGCTTAGTCATCCTCTGATTCACCTGTCTGTTGAAGTCCAGCAGTGTCTTGTTAGCGTACACTGGTGGGATCTGCCCTTAGCGTGTTCTTGCCCGGAGTGACATGCGGTGTCTGCGTAGAAAGCCCTTGGCTCATCCCCTCGAGGCCGCAAAGATTCGAACAGGGATTCCGATGTCGCCGCCAACTGCGAGCGCTTTCCGGTGAATCATGAGGCTTGATACGGTGCCCTGTACGGTTGGGGTGCACCTCTGCGTCACGAGAAAGAGTTGTGCCTGTACCGCGTAGACTTGCACTGGGTGAGTGTGCCTGTCGACTGGCATAGTTCCACAAGTCTCACCTTCTGTTTACGCCACAGGTAAACGCTTGTGCGTTTCGTTCGGAGCTGTAGCTAAAACCCTTGTAAACCTTGTCTAGAGTTTTCTCCATGCTGTGGTCTTCGAAGAAAAGCACAACATCCAGCCGAAACTGGTGCGTTGGCAAGGAGCGTTTGTACGCTCGGGACTTCCTACCGCCGTTCTTGGTGTGCTTCTGCCTGCCCTTAACCATTTGAAAGTGAGCTATCTGCAATCTTGTCTAGCTGAAGTGCCGCACTTTGTTGTCCACCAATTTGGTGTTGGAAAGGAATATTGCTTTTGAAAGCCACAAATGCTTGATTTTGATTGGCTATTTAGTGTTGTCGTATATGACACTTAGGTGGATATGGCATTTGCTATACGGTATGGGCTGCGGGGTCACGCCTGTAGGTGGTGCCGATAGAGTAGTTGCGGTCGTCTCGGCTGCGTCCAGTCTCCTGCTCATGTCCAGTACTAGCGCGTTAAGTTACACAACTTGCGCAAGGAGGAGGATGAGAGCGCCGTCGGATGAGGGGTCCCTCCCAGCTGAGACCGGGGTGCCGCAATTCACGGCTAGGGGCCAGTCAGAAATGAGGCGAGGTCGCAGGCGTCAGCGCCTTCGGGTCCCCAAGTACCGGAAAGCTCTGCATGATCACTGGGTAGTCCCAATTGCCGGGAACGGTGCGGTACACATATCGACGGAAGGTATGGCCTGCGGACAGAAATGAAACATTTGATGCAAGCACAGACAACAACGGGCATTACTCATACGTTAACCTGCTGATTGAATAAAATAGTCGACCTGGTGCGACTACAGTATTATTGTTGTGAGCTTAGTCTAAAAGAGTAAATGCTTTATTTGTTTCTGAAGTTCAGCATACGGCATTGCTTTGTTAAACCTTTACGAATTGTTTCTTCATCAAAAGCTTCCCAAACTTGAATCATCCGCATGACCATTGCTCTCGGCTTTTGCTCGGCCGTAGCATTCTCAGGGGTATCCTCTGTCAGTCACGCTGTTCGCAGCATCGATTTGATGGGACCCATCTCTCCGACGTCAAGTGACTGGCAGACGGATGTCGGTTTGGGTGGGAGGGGCTCCAAGTTGCACCGTAGTTCATCCTCCTCGATCGCCTCGCTCGCTTTCAAGACGTGGTATTCTAAATTGTCCACTAAATGCAGCGAGTGTCCTTCTAAGTCTAACACTAGCAATTTGCGTAGATAATGGTGCCCAATTCGTTCATTCATCCACGCATTTTCAATATAAGTGGTCTAAACACATATTTATACAGTGCGCTTCAAATCATTAAGCCCCCAAATTTGGAGTAGAATTTTGCCGATATCTCGGCTTGTAGGTTAAACAAGAAGCTACTGTTCAGATATGTTGTCTCTACAATGCATAGTAAGAGGCTATTTGTGTTAATGAGTGATAATTTCACCATCTTGGCATGGCTGCCATACAAACTGCAGGTTTCGACAGGTGCGACATGATTTAGTAGCATACCCTTCTTCTGACAAAACATACACCGCTTTTTTGCAACGCCATAGAAACATATATATTAAAATATAGTACTTATTAGGACATGGTGAATGGCGGACACTAGTTCTTTGCAGCCTACTGCAGCGTGCTACAGGTCCTTCAGGCCTTTTATGCTTCAATAGGCCGTGGCAAAGCTCTATCTGACCAAGAATACTGGTGTATTGTCGGCCTGTACGACGGCGGCATCTCGCTGCACGAGATTTCAAGGAAGGCCGGCGATCTCGCTCCTATGTGCGGAATGTGATCAAGGCGGAGCGCGGTCCCCAGACGGACGAAGGTGGCAATAAATGAAGTAGCGGATAGCAGCCATCACTGTCCGAGAGAGAGTTGCGTCGGCTCGTTCGTGAGGCAGCGACCGGCGACTACTTCGCGGTCGAGCTCAAGATCAAGCTCGGAATCAAGGCGTCTGTGTGGTCGTTACAGCAGGTGATCAAGCGTGTAGACTATCTTATTTACATTAAGGTGGACGCACACTACCTTTCACCGCCGCACACAAGGCAGCTCGATTGAGCTGGGCTGAAGAGCACATACTTAATCCAGGTATAGTTATGTTCGTGTCTGTTGTTTTTACTGCACTGCAGCCCGATCAATAATGTCTGGTCGATTCTGGTAGCGCGAGTCTACGCTCACGGTCGCCAGTATCGCACCGTTGGACAACTCGAAGCTGCAATCATGGCTGCATGGTACTCCATCGAGTACGAGTACATCCTGAAGCTCGTGGAGTCCATGCCCCGCCGCTGACTAGCCGTCATCAAGAAAATCGTGGGAGCATGTTAGTAATAAACAACCACATTTGAAATATATACAAAAATGTAAAAACGCTAAAACACCATCAGCGCTAATTGTAAGCAATGCGGTAAGATGAGTAGAGTGCTTGAAGGTCGCCGGAATTTTTGTCGACTTCCCTTTTTCCGCCCAAATTTTAGTCGAGGCATTTTGTAAAGTACCCCAGTCTTGTCAGCGTTGAAAATATGACGAGCGTCGTAGGTTCCGTAAGTTTTCCAACACTTGCTGCTGAATCCATCGCGAAATTTTAATAGATCAGGCGAGGGAAGCTAATATAAACAAATATAATATCAACAACAAAAAATACGTAAGATTTCGATAACAACAATTAAAACCCAATCACATTTCAGAAGCATCGATAGCTAAAAACGTTTTTACCGAAGCGTTGTGAGGGGTGCGGCGGGAAAAGCCGTGCAAAAGCGCAAACCGCTGCAGCAACTTGATTAAAGCATCGTATGGAGACTTATTGCGGACCATGTAATCTTCGAGCCACTTTGTACGCTCAATCTTGATAACCTGGATCATATTCACAGTACAAAGGAACTTCATAATATAAATTAGCCATCATTAGACGCTAAGAAACAAATAACCATAAAAGTCAACACCTTTTCGCTAAGTTCATTTATTCAGTTTAACATTTCAAGTGTTTGAAGAAAGTGATCATGGCAAGCAACGGCTCAGGAAACCCGTTCGATAGGCTGGTCTTCCCCAAGGACACCAAGCAGTTCGGTGTGTGGAAGGACCTGATCATCGGCTATCTCCGGCAAAAGAGCGCTGCTCTGAGCCGTGAGGCAATAGTAAAGGGCCAAGACGAGCCACCATTCTCCTACGAGGATTTGCTGCAGTCAAGTTGCGAGGTCCCTCGTCCGATGGATTCGGAGGATGGGGAGCTGAACCGCAAGTACAAGTGGCAGCAGGTGATCCTCAATGATCAGGACACCTACATTCGGACGATGTTGAGCCCGACTCTACCCAGGGAGCATCTGGAGTCGCTGCGGGTCTCGTTCAACGACGAGCGACTGCCGGCTGCATGGAAGCGGCTGGAGACAGTTTTCGTCCAGTCGAATGCTCAAGGACTGGCGACTCTGATCGCAGAGTTTATTGACGCCCTGACGAAGGATTTCGATTCAGTGGGCCAGCTCATCCAGCGTGTCAAAGAAGCGCGCAACCGGATCACCCGCCAATCACGTGAGGCGCTGGGGAATGTTACGATGATTCCGAACCAGTACACGGTGATCAAAGTACTGTCGCTGTTCCCAAGCCAGTACTGGGGCAACCATGTGGATTATACCCTTCCTGGGTTTCAGCTGGACGTGATTGAAGAGATGCTGCGCAACGTCTTCATGAACAAGTCACGGAGCCAAATTGAGGCAATGCATGCAACGGTCGTGCCTGCAAATCATGCCATGGCTGCCAGGAATATGGGCAAGAGTAAGGCGCGTAGCGCTGAGGTGAAGAAGCGCAATGATTGCTACTACTGCGAGGGCAAGTATAATCAAGATGGTGAATCGCACTTCAAGCGGGCATGCCCAAATATGCGCGAAGACCGTGCAATGGGCATATTCAGGACCAACATGTTTGTGAAGCTCAAGACAGTGGGCGTTGCTCATGTGAAGAAAGGTCCACAGGCGCCCAAGAAAAAGGCCAAGTCAGCGCGCATCGAGAATCCGGTGGATGTGGCGCTCGTTAAGCCAGTGGGCAAGCCGAAGGGTGTTGCGGCTGCGCAAGCGACACGTGCAGAGCCAGGGTCATGCAGCAGCGAGGAGCTGACACCTGAGCAAGCCAAGTCGGATGAAGATGAGCTGATGGGCTCGCCGCCGCCAGGATCTCCGGTGGTGTCAGACACGCCGATGAGTGACGACGACGATGTCGACGAATTCGACCCTGCGAACGTCCACGCTCTGGCAGGAAAGGTATCGGAAGCTTCCGGGAAAATTGAAGCGGGAGCGAAGGCCATCGAAGAAACGGTAAGGACTTTGTACCCTAAGTTGTTGCAAAGAGAGGGGACTGATATTTTACACTGTGATTGGGTGTTGGACTCAGGTTGCGGCTACGGTCTAACCGCAAACGCGTCGCTCTTTGTGAGCAAGAAACTGAGCCAAGAATTCAGGTTTACATTCGGAGAAGGCAGTAAACTGAGTAATACACATTTTGGTTCAGTTAAACTCTTTTTCTTGGGTCCGGATGGTATCCAACCATTCTATTTTGACAATATGGCACCTGTACCGAAAGCTAAAGCAAATATTATCTGTAAATATTTGCTGAAAAAGACAGGGTATCAGATTGTAGAGAGTGTCAAAGGAGGGTACAAATTTGTTCTGTGGAAACAGAAGTTAGCATTTGTGGCTAATGCGGTAAATGGTGCATACTATATACAGGCTCGCACGTTAAGGGAAAGGCAGATGCACTGCTCTGCAATAAAGGCGAGGCCTGCAAGACCACTAAGGGTGTTAGGCTATACACAAGTGAAAGCCGCATTTATGGAGTGGCACGTAAAGCTAAGACACCTCAACAGAGATAAGCTTATAGAGGTGATGAGTGGTAACCTGATACCAGGACTACCTAGCTTTAGTAAGGTGGGTTTGTCGAAGTTACCGTTCTTCTGCCACACGTGCACAGAAATGAAGATGCGCAGAATGAGCTACAGGAATATGGTAGGCACTAGGGGTACACAGCCTATCAGTACGATCTACATGGATACTAATGGACCAATGAAGACACTAGGAGTGTACGGAGCAGAAGGGTCTATCAGATACTTCCTGAGCATAATAGACGACCAGACGTCGTGGCGCTGGACATATGTCCTACGAAAGAAAACGGAGGTACAGACAAAAGTAAAAGAGCTGTTCGCACAGCTAGAAAGGGAAGGAAAGTTTACAATTAGGCGCATCAGATCAGATGGTGGCACAGAGTTTGTAAACATGGCTTTGAAGACGTTCTGTACTCAAAATGGGATTGCCTTTCAGACCTCCAATGCCTACAGCCAGAAGAAAATGGAACAGCTGAAAGGGACCACCAAACCAAGATGGGTAAGGTGCGATGTGCTCTGCGAGACGCAGATATGGCTGCAAAATGGTGGCCAGAGGCACTCAAATACATGACATATGTGCAGAATTGCACACCTATGAGTCGCCTCAAGAACAGAACTCCCTACGAGTTAGTAAAAGGGGCACATCCTGATGTAAAGACACTGCAGGTGTGGGGATGTGCATGTTTTGCGCACGTACCAAAGGCTATAAAAAAAGACAAGAAACTGTCCGCTCGAGCAATTAACCCTTTCGCGAGCCTCTTGTCTCAATTATACTATACGAGCCTAAGTAAATTGCTTCTAAAAGGGCACAGAATGCGCCCATAAGGAAAATCATGGTACTCGTTTTGCATGCCTCTTGTAACAAAGTACCTGCAGTGATTTGCTGATGCACCTCGATCATATGCATCCTACTTAATATTTGTATGGTTTTATGATTACTGATTGTTCTGTTTATGATTTGTCATCAAAGATGGTACATTCGCGGTTGAACTTGTGCAAAAGGGCACAGGATGCGCCCTTGTAGGCGGTGCTGCTACACCGTGTTTTGAAAACGCCCTAAAAGGGCGAAAAATGTGCCCTTCTACCGCGAAAGGGTTAAGTGCAGATTCCTTGGAATTTCTGAGGATACAAAAGGGTATCGATTACTGGACATATACAACAACAAGTTCATTGTTGCTAGGTCAGTCACATTCGATACAGATAACTGCTCGAGCATTATAACACGATCGTTCGGAGTGCCAGAGAAGCTAACAGCTGATGAGCTACTAGAGATCGACTCACTTGATTTACCTTCGAGTAAAGATGTGGACGCTCAGCAGGCATCACAGTCTACCCCTGATAGGATTACAGGAACAGTGGGAGCTAAACGAATAAAACAGCAGTTGCCCGTAGCAGTGGGAGCCAAGCGCAGATCTCACAAACATACAGCTGGGACAGTCACCTCGCGGCCACAGAGAGTACGGACGACTCCTGCGAGATACTCTGACTAAAAATGCTACCAGACGCACATCGACAATGCGATTGCAGTTGATGCTACGGTCAACAGGATTGCAGTTCCCAAAAGTATTAGGGACGTCCTCACTGGGGCACACAGGAAACAGTGGCGGCAAGCTCTGGATTTGGAATATCAGTCGCTTCTAGAAAATGGGACGTGAAAGCTAACACGTCTGCCGCCTGGGCACAAAGCATTACCGTGTCATTGGGTACTTGCTATCAAGTATAATGCTGATGGCACTGTCGAGCGATTTAAGGCCAGATTGGTCGCTCAAGGGAATCACCAGGAGTATGTGACGATGTCTACGCACCGGTAGCACGATTTGAGTCACTACGACTCGTCCTGGCGATTGGAACCATTTTGGACTGCCACATTCATCAAATGGATGTGAGCACCGCATTCCTCAATGGGTCGATGGAAGGGAACACAAGGTGTATATGTACCAACCCCCTGGATATAAGCTAGCGGGTCACGAGAACTTGGTCTGTGAACTTCGGAAAAGTATATATGGACTCAAACAAGCACCTAAGATCTGGTATAGAGTCCTCCACAAGTTCTTTACAAACCTAGGTTTTGTCCGATGCAACAAGGAATATTGCGTTTATGTCCAAAACGTGGGAGAGAGTTGGATCATTGTAGTTGTCTATGTCGACGACTTGACAATAATGTAGGCTCATTGATCAACTTAACCCTTTTGTGGTCAAAGGGCTCATTTTGCCCCCTTTCGTGGGTCTATCTTGGAGTACCACTGTATCCACCTACAAAAGAGCGCAAAATGCGCCCTTTCATGAATTCCCGCCCATATGGGCAGTGTCCCATTGGCTCGCAAATATTGTTCAATGATTTGCGGAAGATTTGTAGTAGTACCGTGGCCAAATGAAAGGGCGCAAAATACCCCCTTCCATAGTCTAACATCTTGGGTTTGTATAGTATTGTTTAAGTAAGACAAATGCACGCGTTCACGAAAGGGTTAAACGAGATCTCTCTGCGAGATTTAAAATGAAAGATCTTGGGGATATTCACTATATCCTTAAAATGGAAGTCCGAAGGAATAGGAAAGACAAGACCATGACAATTTCTCAGCACAAGTACATTAAGGAACTATTGAACAAGTTCGACATGGAAAAGTGTGTACCGGTGTCGTCTCCGCAAATCAGAGGCATAGAATTAGAGGCAGAGACAGACTTGTCAGCTCAGCAAATAGCAGCCCAAAAGTTCGACTATCGAGGGCTAGTGGGGTCACTCCAGTATCTGGTAAGAGGAACAAGGCCAGATATTGCAAACGCAGTGAGAGAATTAAGTAAATTCCTATCGTGTTATAATAAGACTCACTGGGAAGCTGCGAGGAGAGTGTTCAAATACTTGAAAGGGACGTGAACGTATGGTCTCCTTCTTGATGGAAAATCAAGAGCGGTGACGTATGAAGTGTACACAGACGCAAGCTTCGCGTGTCAACCCAAAGAACATAAGTCAGTTACTGGGTATGTGATCACTATGGCTGGTACCAGTATTTCTTGGTGTAGCAGTAAGCAGGCATCAGTTTCTCTTTCCACTGCAGAGGCAGAGCTGATTGCCCTAAGTGAAGGAGCAAAGGAAAGCGAGTGACTTTGGTACTTATTCCTCAAGAGCATCCGGTGCAAGTGTGGTGTGACAGCAAGTCCGCAATCAGCACGGTTAAGAACCCAGGAAATCATAAAGCAACTAAGCATGTACAAGTTTGTTACTTGTTTTCAAGGGACCTTGTCGAAGAAGGAAGGCTGGACATTCACTACTGCCCAACCGATGACATGGCAGCGGATATATTAACAAAAGCCCTACCACCAACACAGTTCTCAAAGCTGAGAGAACTAATAGGGGTCAAAGGCCTTAAGACTACAACGGGCGACACTTAGTGGGAGTGTTGAGCCCAAGGCTCGTTGACTGTTGCCCAGTTCAACATCCAGCACCGTGGGACCGTCTGTTCGGTATGGAAACGGACAGACGATCCCCGTGATGGGATTGAGAGCACCGGAGCAGACACACTAAAGTAATATATATTGGATTAAGTATACCGATAAAGTGTCGAGTGTAGTCTACGGTACTGCGACCACATGACTGGTGGCTCCTGCCTCCTCTTTGAGCAAGGCAAGTTAAGTGCGGATAGGAAGTGAAGCAAACAGGTAAGGAAGCGAGGATGGTGTCCTCACTTCCGCTTTCACTTCGGACTGAGCACGTCTGTAGGATAGCAATTGGATAGCGGAATAAAGCTTAATAAAGGCACATTGAGAAGAATAAGTTCATTCATTCAGTTTAATAGTTTCTCTGCGCGCCCAAAAAACAGGATCGGATGGACGTCAGAGCCGTCGGCATTTGCTATAAACGCAACCGCCATTCTTGTTTTGTTCTTCTTACCCCCCTCCCCCCTCCCGCTTTCTCTTCGAGCAAATAGAGTGCGCCGGTGCCATTACATAGCCCGATCCGGTCTCGACCGTGTTGTGTATGTCACATGGAAAGTAGAGATCTGTCAGTTCTTGCGGACGCTGCATCCCTTCACGGACGATCTCAAGACTTGCAGACGCTGCTTCGCCATGCAGACTGCACGATTTTAAGCCATGGCGGCGCGTAAAACGCGTGAGCCATCCGTCCGAAAAGCTTAGATCCCAGGTATCACGCAGCTCAATTTGCAGGTCGCGCGTCATCGTCTTTATGAGAGCGCGAGATAGACACAGATCCTGGTCCTCGTACTTCTTGATCAGGCGTTTCGCGAGTCGCAACGACGCCACCTTCAGAGGCTTGCGCCTCTTGCCGTCGCCATACGCGCTGCTACCGATGCGCGCAGCATTCCGAAGAATGTCACCAACAGTGCTGCGGGCCAGCTTGCCCGGAAGCTTGAACGCATTCGTCGCCCAGTCGGCCAGATCCTCTTGAATCATCTCTTTACTCTATCTTGCCTTGGCGATTAGCTCCCTCTTCTGACTGATAGTCATCCAACGTAGCATGGTCGCCTTGATCGTGTGAGTTTTGTTGCCTGAATTAGTTAGGAAAGTGACCTACGCTGCGCCAAGGACACCTACCTCCTCGAGGTATGTCCGCGTTCAGTTTCCCGCGCTCTGGGGCATTTCAAATGAGAAGGTGGGATAGCTACATCAGGAAAATGATGGTATTAGCGACTCTCGGGTTATTTACTAGCCGCGGTGCCGGAAGTGAGGGCGAGATCTGTAGGCCATATCATCCGTCGGTATGTTGTTTCCTTGACTCGGTGGTGGTGGGTTATCGGGGTAAATGATTGAATGTCTTTCGCGATGTTGGGTCCGCTGGCTGTTACCCGCAGACGCCGATTTTCGGTTGGACTCCATACTGCCCGACGAGCTGCGCTTCGATGCTTGCGCCTTGCTCGCGCGGCGGTGCCCAGTATTTGTTTGCCCGCAGCCTTGGTGCGAGCATCAATCATATTTACAGTAATCTGCGTGAATAAACAACGCCTGGCAACTTATATATTTTGATACCTTGTGCACGGCTGGGAAAGGGGTCCCCCCAGGTGTTTACGCTAACCTACTGGTTTTAGATAACACCTTGCCATGTGTACTTTTGATTGGTTATGCTCTCAGAGACGAATCAATATCATTGGCTAACAAATTAAGGTTCCGCCAATCACAGCTCCTTTCAATATTTGAATTTTGGCGCCGGATTGAGGAGAGATGCATATGAACGCATGAACTCCTGGAAGCCTCCCCTCACAACTCAATTCTCCTCCAGCCCCGCACACCCGCTCACAATGAAGCCCTCCCACCCCGTCAAAAGAATTCGCCTTACTCGACACCAGAAGCTGCTCTTGTGCCAGGCCGCCAAGGCCTTCCCGTCCTACACATGCGCCGAGCTCGCTCGCTGGGCAAAATCGACTTTCAACCTCCCGGCTTCTCTAAACAAGGCAACGGTCAGCAGGATCACCAGAGGCCACGCCGCGCTGCAGCGCCAGCCCACTGAGTCGGACGAGAGGAAGAAGCGGCTTCAGCCGGCGCACGCATTAGTCGACCAGAACGTGGTCGAGTTCGTGCTACAGGCAGAGGAAGAAGGCATCTGCATCAACGGCGCCATGATCATCTTTTTCGCCACCGAGGTGTGCGAGAAGCTCGCAATCCCCCGTCATTTGCGTCCTCGTATTGGCCCTTCCTGGCTACGCTGCATGCAGGAGCGGTACGGCTTTCGCTGGCGTCGTGCATACGGCGAGTCCGCCACCGTGGATCTGGACAAGGCCAAGGAGCAGTTGGATCGCGTCAGGGCCGCCATCCGCATGTACCCTCCTCGCAACGTCTTTAATATGGACGAGTCGGCGCTGTTTCACAACGCAGTTCCGCGGGGGTCCATCTGCAAGGGCGCCGCCCCCGCCTTGAAGCAGAGCAAGGCGCGCGTGACGATGGCGTGCTGCACCAACGCTGATGGTTCGGAAAAGCTACCTCTACTGTTTCTTGGCACGGCAGCCAAGCTGCGATGGTACTCTCGCAAGCCTGAAGAGATGCAGTACATGGGTACACCCAAGGGGTGGATGACCACCTGGATGTACCAGCAGTGGCTGGTGGGACTAGACGAGCAGATGGCCGCCGAAGATCGCCATATTCTTCTGCTGGTTGACAACGCCTCGTCGCACGATGAGACAGGGTTGACACTGACTCACACCCGAGTTGAGAAATTGCCTCCAAACACAACTGCCAAGATCCAGCCACTGGATCAAGGTATTATATATTGTATAAAGCGGGAGGTGCTCAACAAAAAGATGCGGCATGCATACTACAACATTGGTGAGGCTGAGCATGAAGGCAATCCATATCAGGTAGAGCTTCTTACCGCCCTTCAGTGGTGTGAATCTGCTTGGGAAAAGGTTAGTGAGGAAACCATTCGGAACTGTTGGCTGCACTCTTCTCTGATTAACAAGGGCAGCGTGTCATTCATTTTGAATTAAATCAGTACATTCTTGTTAAACATTGAAACTTGCTATACTCGATGCTTCTCTCTCTTTCTATGCATATCAGGCGTTGTTTATTCACGCAGATTACTGTATATACTGATTGACTGCTGATTCCCAAATATAGTCGATCGGTTTCGCCAAGGTATTGGAAGGAATCGGTGCGCATATTAAGGGGTGCGTATGTAGTCACTCACTGAGGCCAGGCGGTGCCACACACATGTATCGCGCCGGTGTGGACGCGCTGACCATCCGATTCCACGGACGCTGGGCATCTGATATGTTCAAGATGTACACGCGACACTGCAAGAATCGGTGTCAAATCGCGATGCGAAATGGTGAGCGGTGCAACGACCCTACAGTAACAGCACGAACCACCGTCTGGTAAGGGGGCTCAGCCAAAGTCCAGCTTAAACATGGTTGCAGCCGACTCTGCGAACCGACACTGTAAAACACGTTGCAGATTTGTTATCCCGCGCCGGCCTCAACAATATACAAAACTGTAAACGTGGGCGGTTGATTGAAGTCCTCTCGCGCTCCATACGACAGATCTCCGCACGATTGTGCTTAAAAAGCACCTGCATGTCTGCGCGCTGGTTGTCCGCTCTCGTCCAGTGATGGTCTCCCACTTGTAAACGCAGGATACACTACAAAGCGCTCTGAGAGATTGCCGAAATCATACAGCTTTGCTGCACAGATGATGAACACCGCGCTTGCATACGAAACAAGGATCGGTCGTCGTTAGCTCGGCATAGGAGCAGTCGGGGGTTGCGGACTTCAAAAAGACGTCAGAAGTTAGAGTTCTTGGTCGTTGCGGAGGTTTGGGGGGCTTCTGAACTAGCTGGAAGTTTGAAGAATGGCAGCTAAGTGCAGGACCTTTGGGGCCTGGCCCGCCGAAGCAGTCCTCGGAGGCAAGCTTCTTCCTCGTGCGACGATTTTCTCTTGCAAACATTGTCAAGATGCACGCCCTGTCATTCTGTAAAGCCAGGAAATGGCTTAAACGCGTCAAAGTAAGGTAGAAAGCGATCAAACCAGTCTGCCCTCACTTCCAGATTCCTGGATTTCTTCAGGCACGCACGAGCAGTCACTATTAATATGTGTCTTCGATCTGATCTACTAGCTACTATAGTAATATTAGTTTCGTTCCGTCCCAAACTAATAGTTACTATAGTAGTTAGCGGCATTATTTTAATAGCGCTGTAAATGAATAGTAGTCCAAATTACCGATGTTATCACGTTCTATATGTTATGGCATACAGCAGTGATCTAGCCAATCAGAGGCCGTGCGGGAAAGACCTCCGTGCAACCTATGTTATCACGTACAGGACATCGAACTACATTTTCACAGCATCACACAACTTAGATCATCTCGTTGTCATGATGATATCGCTAAGATTATCAGCTACTGCTGCCCTGAGTTGCCAGCGTCTAGATTTAACCGTCGTTGGACAAGGATTTACTCGCCCATATTAGACTCCATTTGATTTCTCCCTACGTTCAATCGTACGCTTCAGATAGACAGGACAGCGAATATCTGGTCTATGTTGGTATTGTCAATTCCGGCTGTATTTACATATTTGGGTTGATTCGTCGAATCGCCCAAGCAATCCACAGACGCCTGCCATTGGTCTAAAATATAGCTACAGCGACTTAAAGCAAGTGCGCACTCCTGCATTCTCGACCGTGGACTCAAGTTCGCCGCTGCCGTGACTTCTCGCGTCGCTATCTAGGAGACACTATTTCTTGATCACGTGCAACGACGTCTCTTGCGTAGCACTATACTCCGTAGGCAATGAGGTAGCGTAGCGAGGATGGTTTGTTCTTGAGTTGGTAAATTGCAAAGTGAGGTCTGTATTTAGTGGTGTTGTGTTGCACTGAGGGGAAACGCACCAAGGTGAAAACCCATCTTGGCCCTCGGGGGCACTGCAGGCTACTTCAAGTAGCAGGGAGCGGCCTTAAGCTTCAGGGTGACGTCGCGTCCCCAATCTTCTTCGGCCTTCGTTGCTCCCCATGTCCACGGCCTCAAACTTACAACCTTCACTCTCTTCTCCTTTCTGCACTTGAACCTCAACTAACTGTCACATGCAGATCACGTACTCGAATGCAGTGACACACTTGCATTCACTATACCAACGCAGCCACAACCGGAGTGATCATCTTGTTCAACCGTTGCTGCCGCTTCACCCACGGCAGCCAGCTCTCGCACCAAGCAGGAACACGGTCGAACACCAGACCATCAATGGACAGCGCTCGTACTCCCACTTCACTTCGTAGTGGCCGATGAACATGAAAGCGCGAATGCAATCCCATGTGTCAGGTTCAGTTGTTATGGGGATGTCATCTACATGTCGATGTCCATGTTATCGACATCATTCGTTACCATCCCTTGAACTTCCTTAGGCAATGCCATCCAGGCCGCCTTGGCGTTCTGCATACTTAGGCTGTCGCGCAACTCCTTGAAACGCGTAGACCCCAAAGCCTTCGTAAAGATGTCAGCAAGATTATCCGTTGTTGGGACGTACAACAACTGTAGCTTTCCTGCATCCACGTGATCAGCAACGTAGCGAATCACTTTGGCGTAGTTCCGCAAGCGGTCCAAGTTACCATTGTTTTCGATCGCTTTCAGCGTACTTTGGTTGTCACAAAAGAGGGTTGTTTCAATTGTCTGCTTGCCGCCCATATCCTTCAGCAGGTCTTGTGCTCACAGCACCACTTCCGTGTACGCATAGACGGCAAACAGCTCCGAGCTGCAAGTACATTATCCTGCTTCTTGCTTCTCCAGTCAATAGCTCAGTCATTCAACTTGATGACGAACCCGGCTGGTCTCCGGGCAGCGTGCATGGTCCGCATCTGCAAATGCATCCAGCTGCAACGGTCCATCTTGAGCTCGGTATACCAATCCATCGTCCTTCGTAACCAGCGCATACCGCACAACTCGTTGTGCTGCGCGATAGTTATCGCGCGTGTAGGCATTCGCATATCGCCCTAGAGTGCGAACAGCATTTGCCAAGTCCGGGCGGGTGCATGCAACCTGGTATTGCAGTGAGCCACATATCTCACGATAGGGTAGTTTTGGATCATTGATCATTGCCATGTCCTTCTACACAGGCGTTGTTGGCTCATGATGCATATGTGGGGTCGGAGCTGGACGAGAATCTTCCAGTCCAAATCGCTGTGCCATCCGTTCAATGTAGGCTGCCTGAACCATCGTTATCATACGACCAGGCTCATATGACACTTCCATGCCCAAGAGATGCTTCACTCGACCGAGATCTTTCACCTCAAACTTCGCAGCCAACTGCTTAATCACAATCTTGTAGTCGTCCGACTTGTTAGCGATGACGTGAGAAAGGCCACCGCCTTCACACCCATTCTCCATAATACACCGACATCAAATGCGCACTGTTAAAAGCCTAGTTCAAGGAGAAACTTCTTGAGTGTATCACTCCATATTTGTGAAGCCTGCTTGAGTCCATATAGGCCCTTGAGTAGCATGCACACTCGTCCCATTCCGTCGTCGTATTCTTCTGGCTGTTCCATGTAGATATTCACACCCGTCAGCACTCCATTCAAGAAGGCTGTCACGAAGTCAATGTGTCTCAGATCCAAGCAAAACATGAGCGCGAGAATCATCACCAACCTCACGGACTCGATTCGTACCACAGGAGAATAGGTTGCAAGATAAGCAATCCCGTATTTCTGCATAAATCCTTTCACTGTCAATCTCGCCTTCAACCTCTCCACGACGCCCTTCTCATTCCTTTTTGCTAACAGCACCCACAGACACTTCAGTATGTTGATGGGGTTGGCTTTCGTTGACGTCTGCCTTGGAACTAGCACCCATGTCCCGTTCCGCATCTGCGAGTCGTACTCCTTGTACATGGATTCCTTCCAGCCAGCCGCCTGAGGTGAAGCCATTGCTTTGCGCACACTTGTCGGGTTCAATATCTCATTGATCACCCCGACCAGCATACACTGCATCAAAGTGATAGCCATTACGAATGTTTGTGGGCTGTACCGCGAATTCGGCCAGCGTTGGCGTCGTCGGAGCCGGGGCCAGTCGGCGCTGGCGGGTATCAGTTCGTCTCGCTGGCGAGGCCGTAGTGGGCCCCGCAGCTTGAGAACTATTTGAAGCACCCGATCCTGTAGTGGCGGCATCCGCTTGTTGCTCAGTATGCGCTCCATTTCCACCAGTAATCACTCCTGTGCTCCCACTGAAGCCAGCTTCCTCCATTTCCACATCATCGTCTTCATCCAGTGAATCATCGCTGTTAGCGCCCACATTCACGTCCTCCGAGGTGTCCGTAGTAGAGTGCTTCTCCTCCAGATCCCCCCCCCCCCCATCAATTGCGGAAGGATGATACGCAGCTGTCTCTAGGTATCGGCACGCACGGAATTTAATTCAATTTGCCTACCCAAATGCCGCTTGTCAAGAAGCTTTTGCATGTAGGTAGGGTCCACCGTCTTGCTCTCATGCAATTCCACATTTCGGCTGACTACCATGCCACCTGTATCCAAGTCCAGCATTCGGAACCCGTTGGTGTACAGCGAAAATCTGAGCATCAGCACTGGGCGTGAGGTGCGCTGAAGCTTGTGCGCTCGTTTTTCAGAAGGGATAAACAGTACCCAATGCATCCACACACAAGATTTTCACATCAGGCTTCTTGCCTTCGTACATCTCGTACGGCATCTTGTTCTTTAGTGCCTTGGTTCCGCTCATGTTGTCCACTGTCACGACGTACATCAGGATTTCACCCCACAGACAAAACGGTAGCCCACTTGCTTAATGCGTAGCCCATACTTTCGCCATCGGCTTCCCGTTCATCTTCTCAACTAGGCAATTTTCCTCCGGAGTATACGCGTTCGTAGTCAAGAAATTAATTCCATGATCATGAAGAAAGTTGCTCAGTACGGTGTTGACAAACTCTCCACCTTGGTCACACGAAAAGATCCTCACTGGGTAACGTTTCTCCACCTTCCGCACTACTTGCATAGCATTGGATGAGGCTTGGCTCTTCAACTGCAACAGGAATGCCCATGTAAATCTCGAAGCCTCTCGTGCACGAGCTGGAAGTACTTGGCTCCACCCGGTGTTTCAATCCCAACATAGCAAACGTTTTGACACCAGGCGAGCGCCAATATCTTGTTGTCGTTTCCCTGGCTGGCGTCTGTAAGCCATCCGCTTTTGTTTTGCTAGGTGACACGCATGACAATCCATCCTCTTGTTGAAGTCACTTGCTGTCATTCTTGTAAGTCCTTCGACCATGTGCAATTCTGCCATCTTCTTTAGTGCAGGTCCATTGAGGTGAGCAAAACGCATGAGCCATCTGAGAATCATGCCCTCCTTAGTCAATGGCACCACCATGCACAGTTTCGCCGCCATTGGTTCAACAATCTGGGCCGTGAGCCAGAAGTGAGCACCACGGCGCGCAAGCAATAAACGAACTCCATATTTTGTAAGGATCATGATCCGCTTGTTCGGGTCTGCCTCATTAGTATATGAAGGCACCCAGCCGTCTTGCTCCAACTTGTATTGACACAAGATGTTGGTTGTCCCCTTGGGTGCATAACGCGTGTGCCTTAGCTCGATCAGTGGGCCAGCATTTGACTCATTATTCCCCACCTTGGCACGAATCACCACTTTTCCGAAAGGCTTCTCCATGCTGATGCCACCTTCCCAATCTTGGAAATGTGTGTCGTCTTGTTCGAAAGACAGGAATGCATGCTCCTCAGTACACACGTGAGTAGCTGCACCCGAGTAGATCATCCATGGCCCGAACGACATTGGCATCGCAACGGTATTCATTACTTCTGTCACCATACCAATCCTTTCAACAGGATGGTCGTTGACAATCTGCACCATCTTCATCACTCCACCATCACTATCCGCAGAAAATGAAGCAGATGAATCTTCACATTTCTTCTTCTGCTGTGCCAAATAGCCGAAGCACTCGTGGCGAAGGTGACCTTTCTTCTTGCAGAACCAGCACTTCTTGTCACCGGTATTGGTCTTTTTGTTGCTGTCAGGCGGATCACCGCTGTCTCGCTTCCACTTCTTTCCCAACTGACGCTGCTGGTAAGGTTTCTTCTGGACGGACATCACCTTCGTCGCACCAGCAGCAGAAGGGTCATATTTACTTTCTTGATGCGCCTTGTCTGTCTCCGCCTCCCCACGCAATGTTTTGAGTACGACGTCTAGGGTAATAGGCTGGCCGCCAGGCCGCTGCTGGTTAAAGATTCTCATAACATTGCGGTGGGTCTCTTCAACTCCTTGCAGAATGGTGTTCACCATCTCCTGGTCAGGGATCATCTCATGCATATTCTCCAACTGGCGCCGAATGTCCTCCACATTGTCCAACCACCGCTCCATATTACCACCAACAGTAAATGTACTCGTGTACAACTGACGTCGTAAACGAATCACACTCGAGAAGGCCCGTTTGGTCTTGTCGGCCTCAAAAGCTCGCCACATTTCAAAGCCCGAATCAAACTTGCACACCTTCCTCGAGTCCTTTTGCAGGAGCCTCGTAGCAACGCGTCGCACATAAACGTGTTTTTCTCCTCGTAGATCTGCTGTAGAGCTACATCATTAGGGTGAGGCTGAATCCGACCACAAACAATGCCCCAGCAATCACGTAGGGCCGTATCCGTCTTGGGCATGTTTCCGATCGTCGCCTATTTCCGGTCAAGCCAACGCTATATTAAGGACGTTTTTACGCAGTCCCCACGCAGTCAATATTACTCCGATTGATCTCAAAATTGAAAGACGTGTTGACACGAATCTGCTCGTTTCTGTGATGCGCCCTTTTTGCGATTTTCAGTGTGAATCGGCTAATCTACACTGGATTGCATTTGTATCGGCTGATTCTGGGGTCTGAAGCAGCTGATTTTCATAAACAGTACGAAATAGTCTGCCCGATGGGGTGGCTTGGCTGGCGGGGAGTTTTCATGACGTTCTGAGCGAGTAGGGACCCCGGGGGGGTACATTTGTCAAGACGCTTGGCTGGCGGGTTCGATAAGCTAGAGCGGTCGAATCATGATCCTGACGGCCCCAGAGCGTGCTTTCGGCGAAGCATTTTGTATAGAAAATTGCATGGGCCTTCCTAATGACCTAGATTTGTATGGTGACCGGACATATGCAACGCTTTTGCAACACCCCCTCTATATATTACGTTTTGTATGGTTGCTTAAGTGACCGGACATATGCCTTAGACGGATAGCTGCGCCTTGAATAAATCGAATCCACCATCTTCGATGTATTGCGGCGGCTTGTTAGTCCCACGAAGCACTACGTGAGCGCCGCCTGCTTGACGACCAGCAGCGCCTTGTTGTGTAACAACCTGCTGTCCTCCACGAGCTGATTGTACGCCGACAGTACCTTGGCCACCACCACCGGAATGCCCTGCACCAGATGGACCCTCCTTGCTGTCCCACGCCGGACATCTTCACTCGGCTCACCACCAGAAAGCTTCCTTAACAAAGTTTTTCTTGACGTTGAAGCCTAGCACAGTCTTGGGCTCATAACTTAGGAGACACTATTCCTTGGTCACGCGCAACGACGTCTCTTGCGTAGCACTATACTCCGTAGGCAATGAGGTAGCGTAGCGAGGATGGTTTGTTCTTGAGTTGGTAAATTGCAAAGTGAGGTCTGTATTTAGTGGTGTTGTGTTGCACTGAGGGGAAACGCACCAAGGTGAAAACCCATCTTGGCCCTCGGGGGCACTGCAGGCTACTTCAAGTAGCAGGGAGCGGCCTTAAGCTTCAGGGTGACGTCGCGTCCCCAATCTTCTTCGGCCTTCGTTGCTCCCCATGTCCACGGCCTCAAACTTACAACCTTCACTCTCTTCTCCTTTCTGCACTTGAACCTCAACTAACTGTCACATGCAGTTCACATACTCGAATGCAGTGACACACTTGCATTCACTATACCAACGCAGCCACAACCGGGGTGATCATCTTGTTCAACCGTTGCTGCCGCTTCACCCACGGCAGCCAGCTCTCGCACCAAACAGGAACACGGTCGAACACCAGACCATCAATGGACAGCACCTCGTAATCTGGACCACCAAAACCTGCTTCGAGTCTTGCCGCTGGGTTTCCCGAAGCGCTGTGACTCCAATACCTTCATTTGGTTGCGGCCGTGGTGCTCTCTTGCCGCTGACTCGGCTCTCTCAAGCTGGTGCGGTGGCTCTGTGACGAATTTCGCTGCTGTTGTTTCATACTGGAGCATCCGTGATGCTCATTAGCTGCTGTCGTGGTTATCTCGAGCTGTTGTTGTGGATCCCTGCACACCTGCTGTGCATCGCCGGAGGTGTCGCCGTGCTACTTCCGTGACTGTGAAGTTCTTGTGTCGGTGGTTTGCTCGTCTAGAAGGACGTTGTAGATAGCTGAAGACTCAGGTTCCTGTTGCGCTTATTGAAGCTGTTGCCTTTGGTAGCTGTTGTTCTCTCGGAGGAGGCGTTGCTATCCACGAGTATTAGTTGTAGATCGCTTGAACCTGCCTCCGCAGACACGTTTACCATTTGTTTGTGCGGTTTCGGCTTACCGCACTGCCTGCATCAGCCTGACATAAGAATGGAGTGGAGTCATACAGATGGAGCAAGCCGTAACCAAACAACACGATCACCCCAACACGGTATTTCATTGCTTGTATGGTTACTATTATCTCGGCTACACACGGCCTGACTTAGCACGCATCTACAACACGGTCCCTTTTACTATAGACTGCACGATCATGCGGTAGATGATGTTACAGGCGCGTTGACCTCGTTTGAAACAGAACTGCTGTGGCGCTCCGGGTACCGTACGGGGACACTCGCACACGCTCCTCCATCTTTGAGGACTGGCAGCTTTCTTAGGAAAACCTATGATGTTGCATATGCTGGTACAATACACTAAAGTGTATGTGATAACTAATGCTGTGCGTTGCCCGGTGAAGCTCTGGATATGCCCATACCACCTACAGTAGTGCACCAGTACTGCATGAAAGTTAATCTGTTAGTCCAGAAGAAGGCACCGGCTTACAACGTTAGTCGAAGAATCTCGGCGCCTTTTAGTCGAATTTCGTTGCTTGCATTTTTTTTCTCGTCTCCGGACGAAGCAAAAGAAGTGATGTCCAGAAGCCAACGATGTAACCGAGATGAACTGTGACCGGTACGGTAATGTGCGTCAATACAATGTTTAAACTTAACGTTAGTACGCTGCCTTTCACTTAGTTATCGATCGACCCAAGCGTCAACGTGCACTGAGTCAATCTATGTAGGTGTGAAGCAGCAATGTTGCGTGAGTGCTGCACGACTGTTGCACGACTGTGGCCCTCCGTGGTTGTTGCATGAATGTCGTTCTTCACCGACTGGGACAACATTTATCAAGTTTGGTATAAAATCGGACAGGTAATGTAATATCGCATCGCATTCTCATCTAAACGGCTCGCACCCAAACTATTAGATATTACAAAAGTACTCAAATATAGGTTTGTACAGGATTAGCGAGGCCTGGCGATCCCGCCTTAGACTCTGGATATAAATATCCAGAGAACATAGGTAATTCGGTACATGGATTAATACTGTCAATCCCGAAATCTAGGATTCCGACAGTAGATGCTACACCCCGCTCTCCGCATGAGCCGCTTCACGACCGCCAGGATGCCGCCCGTGCTGCTGTGCACCGACTTCGACGAGACTGTCACACAGCACGACACGACCTCGCTGCTCTTCCAGCTAGCGACCAGCCCCGCTTCAACTGAGCAGCAGCTGGTGACGCAGTACGTAACCGAGCTGGAAGATCTCCTCAAGAGTTACGAAAGCACATGGAGACAGCAAGGATGCGCCGTCAAAGAGAGTAACTTTGACGAGACCGGGTTACGCGAGTTCCTGAAGGGTTACGCCGCCACGGATCTGCGTTCGACACAGCGGGTGGTCGCGTGCCGGGCGCTGCAGGGCATTCGCCAGCCGGACATCGTCGCAGCGGCCAGCACCGTCCAGCTCCGAGCCAATTGCGCGGAGACGCTGGCGGCTGTGGAGCAGTGGGAGGTGCTTTCCGCCAATTGGAGCACGGAGCTGGTGGTCTCTGCGCTGCAGCACGCAGGGGTTGGTGCAGTCTCGACGCAGATCATCGCCAACGGTGAGGGGCTTCGATATACATTGTCTACTGTAGCTAGGGACAGACAGTCTACTGTAGGGGTTTGTAGTAAGGTTTGCTGAGTCTTTTGCTTGCTTTTGTGTGTAGAGCTGAAGATGGATGAGCATGGAGTGGCGACTGGTGAGATCGACTTGAAGGTGCAGTCTCCTGTGGACAAGGCCCGGCGGGTCGCTGAGCTCCGATCGAGTCGTGGAGAGACGCAGGCGATGGTAGTTTTCGTCGGTGATAGCGCGACTGATCTGCTCGCAATGATTGAAGCTGATGTTGGGGTTTGGCTCGACTCAGATGCAACATTGTCTTCCTCGAAGTTGCTGCAGCAGCTTGTGGGGTGCTATGGGATTGATATCCACCCGCTGACGAGCTACAATTATCTTCTCGAGTGCGCCCAACACCGAAGTGCAGACCCACGTAGACCCGTCATATTTACAGCGACAGAGTGGTCACAACTACGGACAATCTTTGGTTGATGCTCTTGTCACTGGAAACTACTCGAGTCAAAATGTTAGAGTTACGCTCGCAGACCGGGGTCACCGAGGCATCTTCAAGGATAACAATGCGAGTCTGGCCCATTCTGTGTCGCGTACTGCCTTGTATCAATAAATGCAGACGAATGATTCGTCTATGACTGTCCTTTATCGCTAGCTTGGCTATCAACTCATTGTAGCTCTAGCTGTCTAGATGGGAGTGACAGAGTTGAAGTGCTCGCCGAGGGTGTAGTAGTGCAGGTGGTACGTCAGCTGCAGCTTGGTCGCATTTTCGTCGTCCTCGTTACCGAACTCTCCCCCCATCACAAGCACGTCGCCCTCAGCCGAGAACACCTCAATAGGCGTCCGCAGCGCGCATGCCAATGCCCGAAGCTCGAGCTGTCCGCCCCAATCTACCGTATTCGCCACTCGATCGCAGTACGTGGCAAACGCCTCTTGCGCACTGGCAGCCGCCTCGTCCAGCGCCATAAAGGGCAGGAAGTCGTCCGCGTGTGCGAGCATGTAGTCGCTCGTCAGCTTCCTCAGATACTGGAAGCCTGTCACGGGGTCCGCGATCGGCAAGTTCTTCTGCTTCATCTGGTCCGCCACCGCGTGGTACATGCAGTGCCCGTCCGACGGGATGTCCTTGATCTTGAGTCCGTGTCTGGTCAGCTGTGCCATGATCAGGTCGGCCTCAATCTGGCGCTCGCTCACCGTGTTCTTGTTGGCTTCTTCGATGCGCTCCCGACGCTCGCGCTCCTGCTTCTTCTTGGCTTCACGCTTGCGCTGCGTCTTCTCCTGAGCTTTGGCCTGTTTAGACGGTACTGCGGGTTCCACCTCAGCCACAGCTTCAACAGCAGCAGTAGAGCCGCTAGCAGCGTCCTGCTCGTCCGTCTCCGCCTCGAACGCCTTCAGCTCCTGCTCATGGCGCTCCTTCAGCGCGCTCTCCATAGCCTCCACCTGCGTCTCGACCTCCTTCTTACTGAGTCGGTCCTTCTTGGCCTTCTTCTGGAACGCCTTCACTTCGCTCTGCAGATTCTGTTACGTTAGAGGCGACGAGGAAGACACGTCAGCAGTTGGAAGCTACTGAAGCGAGCACAGCGCTGCTTGAAGTCGAAATTGGACGATTAGATGGACGAATAGAGTATACTGTAGACGTACACGAAGCTCCAGCTTGTGGCGCTGTTTGGTTTGCCCCAGCGTCTCGTTCGTCGACGCCATCGCTGCCACCTCCTGTCACTGTTCCAGCGTGCCTTGAAAACGAAAAAAAAACATAACCAGGTTACGACTTGGGTTACGGTGTGTAACATGTGTACCCCTTGTAACCTGTTACGCTTGTTATTCTTGCTATGCTACACTACGAGAGCGACTAAGTTACTACACGTTGAGGCGCAACTGCTCCAAAGCAGCTCGGCAATGGGACGCTAGCTGGGCATCACGATGTTTGGCGTGCAGTCGAAGAACGTGAAGACAACGTTCATCGTTTACACTGGAGGCAGCAGCCGATCGGGGGTCCACCTCGGACACGAGTCTGGCGAATGCACCAAGCGCTCGAGCGCATTCCCGCAGCAGCTCAATGGAGAACAGCGACCGCTCGCTCGCGTGCTCCAGTTGCGCCAGAACCACCGGTGTGGCTTGAATCCGAAGCTGTTGCGCTGTACGCCGAGCCAGCGCCAGTTCACTCGCTGGAAACCGAGGGACGGCACGCGCGATGTTGGCTAACGCTCCAACTGCACAGCGCGACATGCTGAGATCTGAAGCTTCGGCTGCTTGAACCAAAGGCGCCACCAGGTCAGCGTGCGCAACGAGACAGGAGTTCTGCACGTCCTCTGTGAGCTCTGCAAGTCCGGCGCATCCTTCCCGCATTGCGTCCAGGTACCGAGAGGTTAGCATGATCTTCATGGCTTCGACGCCCGAGCTCGGTGTCGGCTTCTTGAGTGACAACGTCCGCCAGATCTGAGTTCCGAGACCTTCATGGTCCGCCGACTGCGTTGAAGGTGTCATGTGCGTGTGTTGGTTCGAGGATTGAAGTTGATCACCGGGACCTGGCGCGATATCCCTCGCCACACGCTTCTGGCTGCTGCTCTGAGTGCACGGCAGTGCTGTCACATCGATGATAGCCGTTAACTTCTGATGAAGGATACGGTACAGTCCATCCCAGAGCAATACGCTCCCGCTGCGGCGCTGAAACTCCACCAGAAGTGTGCGCTGGTGTGCGTACACCCGCACAACGAACTCGACGTGGCTGTAGTGCACGTATTTGAGGCACTTGAACTTGCATTTCAGCGGGTGGAAGATGGCCTCGATGCCGCAGTCTGCGAACAGCGCCGCGAGCGTCGACGTCACCTCGGCGGCAGCAGTTCCAGCGCCAGTATTCATCCGCTTCGGCTTACAGTAGAAATGATACGGATCCACCGGATACGGCGGCGGGGGC
Organism: Phytophthora x cambivora; assembly: GCA_033557925.1. Lineage (NCBI taxonomy): Eukaryota > Oomycota > Peronosporomycetes > Peronosporales > Peronosporaceae > Phytophthora > Phytophthora x cambivora. The sequence goes on from JAUCEB010000034.1 coordinate 902,088, forward strand.
AGCGACGGCGCGATGATATGCTGCAGCACCGAAGGCAATCCTTCCCGTCTGTCGTCCACCTCCTCCATCTCTTCCACCTCCACGTCCATGATACTGTCCAGCTCCTCTTCGTCGTCGATCTCGTCGTCACTGCCCAGTCCAAAGTCATGGCGGCCTGTATTGGGGTTCACCACGTACGACGCGAAGCTGCTGGTGCTGCTGGTGCTGGCGCAACTGTTTCCGCTGGCAGTGCGCGCCCTCCTCAGCCGTCTCCACTGCTCGTACGGCGTGCTCTGTCCTCCTCCGCTCTCACTGTGGCCGCTGGAGCTGGGCGAGAACCCGTCGACGCTCGTACTCGCGCTCGCGCTCACCTTCGTCGTGCGGCTGCTACGCAGCACGGGGATGCCCAACGCGCCGTGGCTGCGGCTGAGTGCAGCCCTGGCGCCGCCTGTTTCACTCCGTCGGAGCTCCATCTTAGACGGCAGTCGCGACGTGGACGAGCGCAGCGACACCGCCGACGGACGCGACGAGTGCGACGCCACGAGCCGCGGAGGGCCGTCGAAGTGTCCACGCGAGTTGTGCAGCACTGGGGCCTGGTGGTGCTGCTGGAGCTGCGGTACCATTGGCCGCTGGTGCTGGCGGTGGTAGTGGTGCTCCAGCTGCGCGATGGGCTGCTGCGCGTACTGGCGGCGCAGGCGGCGCGCGGCCGCGCGGCTATCGGCGTCTGCTGAGGTGGTGGAGTTGGCGTTGCCATTGGCTACGAGCGCGGCGTTCTCCTGTCCGGCGCTGCGCGAGCGCTGCATGGTGGGAATGGTGCGGCTGGAGACGGAGGCCGACGGAGCGCCGGTACTCTTGCGCGGCGTCCACGGGCCGGGAGACTGGAAGGCGCTGGTCATGGCTGCCCTGCCGCCTGCTGGTAAAGGGGTCTGGCGGAATGGGGCGCGCCATACAAAGCGCAAGAGCAGTGGATCCCGACCTGAGTTGATGTTTTTGGCCAATCGTAAAGCGACGAATTTTCAAGCACTCTGCGGGGAAGCCGCTTGGAACCTGCGTTCTAACGTAAAACAGTGGGTTGTTCATTTAATGTGGCAAGCATTTCGTATCTTGCATATACTGTCTGCCCACCTATTTACTGATTTATGGTTAGCGCCGTCGTTAAAAGAATAAAGTTGTAGAGTGTAGCCATGTCAGCGCCATCTGCGACGTGTGAGCAGGTCTTCCGCCCTTGCCATCAGATCAGCAGAACCGATGGGGGCATCTGCTGGACGTGTGGATGGCGATGGCTGCGCGCAGCGAGCGGCTGCGGATAAATAGCAATTGATTTCTTGAGGAGAGTCATCTGCTCCCTCCGTATTGTGGTCGATTTCCTGTTCCTATAGTACTGTTACCTACACCGGCGGCAGGCTGCTGATGTCGCGTCGATCGTTGCGCCGCAGCAGCCGCATCTGCCGGTTAAACTTGCGCACGTGTCCTTGCGGGTCGATAGCTGACGCGTCTCGCTCTGCTGCTACTGGACTTCTGCTTCCATTCGCGCTGCTGCTGCGCAAGCTTGAGGAGCTGCCAAATCCGGACACGATCGGCCGCGAGGTGATGGCGCTCTTCGGACGTGGAGACGTCGCTGCTGCGACTGAGACCGGCACGATCTCCTCGGACCCGTTGATCCGTCGAAGGACATGCTTCTCCATGTTGACAGGCAGCAGATATCCTCCTCCCTCGCCGGCAGTGTCTACTTCGTTGTGAGGTCCAGAGTTGGTGCTTCGACTGCTGGAGCTCCCGTTCGCTCCGACTGGAGCTGGAGGTGGCGCTGCCGTCCCTGGTGAGAGGTCCTGGAAGCACAACTTCGGCATCCCGAGGACACGCATCTGCTTCTTTTCCAGCTGAGGGATCATGGCCTGCGAAGAGAGGATGGTCTTGAGCACGTACACCATCCACTTCTGCTCTCGATACGTTTGCCGCACACACTGAGTGGCGGCAGCTCCAGCTGGTAGCAGGGCGGTGCAACTACCGAATATCCTTCGGCCCTCAGGTGACGGTGATAGCAGCCCTGATGCTAGTGGTGAGCCTTCGTAGAAAGCTGTAGGGTCATTATCTCCTGCGTCAATCGACGTTTGCAGCAATAGGTCTCCGGGTCGTGGAAGTTGGGACGTGTTCGTTTGCACGTGAGTGAATCGACGAACTCCGACCGTGGCTGGAGGCGTGACCCCAACAGGAGTGTCTCCAACCATGTTGGAGCTGAAGATGGAGATTTTTTCACACTCGTAGCGTACTTGCTGCAATTCCTCATCCGTCTGCCGCAACACCGAGAGCAAGCTGGGAATGAGTTGGCTGCGTGCGTCGACTGCAGCGCCTTCCTCGACGACTAATCGGTGCAAGGTAGCAGCACAAACTCGTCCCAGCAGACTATTCCGATACGTATTTCGTAGCCGTAGCGGAGAAGCTGGGCCCGGCGACAAAGTAGGTGTTGAGAGCGTCAGACGCTGGGCTTTAGGCTTCGGCTGAGCCATCAATTGTAGCAGTGTCTGAATCACGCCCAAGCGCACCATCGCCACACGAAACACTTTGACTGTGCTCAAGTTTGCGATAGCAGCACTCGCTTCGAGCAGAATGCGATCGCTAGCTTGGCCCGACACGATTTCTTCTTGAAAGTACTTGATCCCATGAAGCATGTGTCGTTCCAGCATCAGACTAACAGAAGAGTCTGGGTCCGGGTCCCCATTCTCGCTTTCGTCCTCCTTCTGCAAGTCTTTCATGGTGTCAACCGGTTTATCTGCGGTGGCGATGCCGACGTCGTAAAGCGAGCCATCCCCATCGTCGTGTTTTTCATAGAAGAGCGCTAGGTGCTCCGTGACGCTCAACGTGAGATTTCGGATCGTAACAGCGCCGCACTCTCGAAGTCGCAGATTTCTCGCAGTGCCCATGGGATTCGCATTGGTTGTTGACGCACCGTTGCCACCGCAGATACTTACAACCACATGCACGGCTTGAGTTTCACATAACTGCAGCTGGATGTGTTGATAAGTAGATAGCAACATGAGAACGCGGACGCACTCGCGTGCGATCACACTGCTATTGGCATGCCGCCTGTGTAGCAAAGCACAGAGGCTTACAGTGCGCTGACGTAGTAATGCCTCCGCACATTTCGGTTTGCCAGCCAGCGTATGCGTCAAACTTGCTGCTAATTCACAAGCATGTACGTCATTCCCCAAAGCGCGATATTCCAGCAGTGGCAAAAGTCGCAGGATGATGTTTTCCTCCACTAGAGCCAACGCAAGGGTGTCGTCATGAGCAACGTTGTGCAGACACTTGAGAGCAGCCATGTAGGTGCTAGTTCCAGTAGGCTCACGCTCCAGCATTGGCATCATCGGTTGAGATTTTCCTTGATCATTCGATAGTTCCCACGAGACGGAGACAGGTGATGAAGTAGCAGGCAAACCATTCGCAGTGACCTCGAGCAGCGTCAATACCGCTCGAGGAACGCGCATCTCTCCAAACAAGTGCAATGAATCTGTCACCAGTGAGCAGTTGGCCAGAGCCTCGATGGCAAATTGCCGAACAACAGGATGATCACACTCCGTGCAGAGAATCAAAAGTTGCAACGTCTTGCGCTCACAAAGCATCTCCACCCAGGGCTGGTGGCAGCTCAGGTTACGTAGTGCCATCGCAGCTGAAGCACGAGACTCGATATCTCCATCCACGTAGTTACGAATGACCTCCATGACTTGAGCACGCATGAGCTCCTTGTGGTTTTCTTCATAACTGGCCAAGTTACAGATGATGGCGAGCGCAAATCGCCGACTGTCCATGCTTAGATGACCAGCTAGACACTGTAGCTGCTGTTGCTGCTTCTGTGGTGACCTCACTCGACCGAAGAGAAACGATGTGATTGCCGGGTCGTTGAATGATGGCGCTCTCCAGTTCGGGCTCGAGTTACCTCCTGAAGCTGCTCCTGGCTGCTTACACTCCACTGCAGTTGAAAGGTATGCCATGACCCCGTTCGCTAAGAGTTTATGGTGATATTGGCGGTCGCACGATAGATTAAAGAGAGCTCGCAAGCCGATGCTGAAAACCTCGTCCGGAGATGACGATGACAGCGCTCCATTTTCCGTTGTTCCGGAGGCTCGACGTTCCCCTGTCATCCCTGTGCCGCTGGTGACTGCAGTCGTGCCCGACATCATCACCTGCGAAAGTCTCATCAGCGCGTAGAGCACTCCATCCTCGACAACCTTAGGGCGCGTAGCTCCATGCGATAGAAGGTTGGACAGCGTCTTGGCATGAATCTGCTTCGCCTGGATCGAATTGGCTCGCAGAAGTGCAACAACAATGAAATCCTTCAGCTCTGCAGAGGACCAAACGCACGCAACCGTCGATACGTTGCAGGCTGCAATGGCTGCGTATTGTTGGCACTCAACCTGGCTGGTACGGCCAAGTCGGTTCAGCGCTCGGGCCAAATCTGCGCATTGCACAAGTTGTTGACAACCTTCGGCTGTAAACGAGATAATAGCGAATGCAGCCGAGCAAGCCAACAAAGACTGGGATTCCTCGTTGACGTTGCAGCAGTTGATAAGTCCTTGTATAACGCGCAGATTCACGGAAGTTGACGCACACAAGTGATACAGTGTCGCTGCACAAAATGCCTGTGTGATGCCCCCTCTTGACGATGAAGAAACACCAGAAACCGGTCCGCCACCTCCAGCTCCCGATGGGAGCGCACAAACTGCAATCAGCATCGCTTCCGCCTCCTCCGAATGCGTGAGATGCTTCTGACTGTCACGCCGCTGAGTGGCAGCTCGAGTCAAGGCAAATAGCGATGCTGAGGCGTAACATGTTGTCGGTAGCTGACGCTGTAGCTGTATTCGACGCGGATGTGACGGAGGAGCGTTCGAAGGTATTGAAGTTGCCAAATCCAGGTACGTCTTCATGCAAGGAAGAGCAAGCATCACCACCAGCTCGATATTTGCCATATCCATCAACTCGTTAGCGATAAGGAAGATCGAGGCCAGAAATCGCTCTTGATCGTCATCAAACGCCAAGTTCAGTTCCTTGAATTGGTCTTTCTCCGAATTGGAAGGAGAAGAGATAGTCGACATGGAGAGTGACGTCCCTGTTTCGTCTTGGTTTTTCGCCGGGTACGTCTCGAAAAAGTTAAAGCCGCTCACCAACGCACGTAGTACCTGGTCGCCATACACGAGCTGCTGTAGGTAGTTATCGAAGAGCAGGTTGCACAGGACAGAGGCGTATATGTATCGGAGGCGCCTTGAGTGGCCAACATCCTCCGCTGCTGCCGCAAGAAGTTTTCCGTCCAACGTCCGGAGCAACTCATTAGCGAATGCCCCTTGCTGTGCAAAATTCAGTAGCGCAATGAGTGCGTCCTCCTTCACGTCCTCCGACATGTCCGTGGTCCATGGAAATGAAGACACGTACGAAGCGCGGGACGATCGCAAGTACCAAATCGGTTCTGGGTCGGCCAAAGACCCGAGCGGAATGCTCCCAACGAAGCCGCCGGTCATATCGTGCGCAGAACCTTCCTGTGTTTCGGTCATCGACGGCATCCTGCCTTCCTGTTGCTGTTCTTGGGGCCGAGTCTGTTGTTCAGTTAGAGGTGGGGCGCTGTCATCCTCCGTTTCATCGGCCGATATGGGAGGCAGCACGGTGATCGCGTGAAGCATCAGAAGTACTTGAGGTATCTCCGTGAAAGCGGATCTGCAAGAGCTTTCGAAGCTCAGATTGCATAGTGTCCGAACTGCATTGCGCATCAGCGTCCGTGCATCTCGCGCATTTGCAGCATATCGCTTGTGGTCCATCAACGCTAGTTTTGTGGCCTGCTGGATTAGATCCTGGGGAAAGTTTTGCCGCCGCAAGTCGATATTGCTGGAGAAGTTGGTCAGTGCTCGTGAACATGGTATGCTGGTGCAGCGAAATCTCTCCTCGGTCGTGATGCTCGAGTTGTAGTTCCCCACGTCACGCAAGGCTCCAGACAGCATCAAACTTAGTGATTTAATGGCGTGAGACCCCATCATACTGTGATACTCGACGTATGCTGAGAAATTGGCGAGCGTGTCGGCTGCCAGGCGCAACAGCCTCATACAAATATTCATGTCGGCGGTCCATGCAGGAGGTTGAACGCCAAGGCTCAGGAGAAAACGTGAGCTGGAACCGCCTCCGTTGCCATCAACTAATTTGCAGAGTTGGCTGATCAAAGTGTGGAGTGTTTCCACACCTCCACCTCGGAGCACGCCCAGACAGCTTGAGCGGTACAGCGACAAGTTGAACAGGGCCTCAACCACGAACTGAGACGTGGAAGGCGAAGCCGACATTTGACTGATAACGCTCATAAGGCCCAGTGGACTTTGAACGGCTTGGGGGTCACCAACGAAAACGCGGTCGGGGAACGAGTGTCCGTAGAAGACAAGGTTCGCGATGCAGCTCACCACCAACTGCTGGAGGGGAACGTGCGGGACTGTGAGCATTGACAATAGCTCTGTTATCGCACGACAACGGACTAACACCGCAGCGCGTGCTCGGCTTAGGGATAGTCGGCAAAGCGCTGTTGAGCAAGCGACTTTTACATCCATCAGAGGTGTCCAGCTCAATTCAAGCAGGGCCGATACGCCATCCTTCGACGCGAAGTCTTCTAGCACCGACTGGTCTGTCGTGATGTTAACGAGAACAGTAGCGGAGTACCTCAAAAGCTTGGAATCTTCCACGTCACTGAAGTCAGCGATCTGCGCAATGGCACCTCCACCGATGATCGCTAGTTCACTGCCGACCTGGCACGATAGCTTGTAGAGGGAGTGAGCGCAGGTTATTCGCGCTCCAAGATTTTGAGTGTGATCCAGATTCAGTTCGGACTGGCGTGGCTTGAGTTCGTACGGAGTCATGAAGGAGCCGAGGTCACCTCGAATGGTGTTCACCCGTTGAAGAGGGGTCTTCGCTGTTAAACTCCCACGCTTCATGGTTGCACTTTTGAACGAGGAACGCAATGGCGGCTTTCCGTTCGGAGATGAAGCCGGCGTACTGCGGCTTGCAGCCTTCTCCGTTGACTGCTCGTCGTTCGTAAAGCGTACTTTGCTCTTTGAGCTGACGGACAGGTTCCGCTGGTTGCCATCGATGTCGTAGTGGTTGTTGCTGATGGATCTGCTCCTGTAGTTACCACTTGCAGCGTCTTCCTTGAGCTTGGTCTGGATTCCCTCCATGAGTAAATCAACTCCAACGTCCGTCTCCTCCGTTCCGGCTTCACTGGCCTGCAAGAGATATTTCCTCTGAGCCGGTTTTTGAATTCCGAGGGAATGTCTGGCGCGCACAGCGTGTGCCAAAGCTCGCAAGCGCAATACCGTAGGTGAGGAGGGTTTTTCCTCCTCCGCGAGCTCGGTCACCAACTTCATGGATGATGCACTTGACGTCCTGCGATTCGAACCGCCACTGTTCGGGCGAGACTTCCGACGTGGGAGTTGGCCGGAGACTCCACGAGATATCCGGCGCTCCATGGGTGTAATGATTCCAGCTCTCGTACTGCCGGACCTAGAGATGACCGTTTTAAGATCACCGGCACCCTTGGGCTCATTGACAACGCTGGGTAGCTCCTGCCCTCCTTGTTCGTGCATCATTCTGGCCGTCGCCCGCCCTCCAATGCCGTAGTGGAGAGCTGCAAATGCCGTAGCTATGTTTCTCTTGGCATTCAGTGAGAGTGGCTCCAACACTTGTGCGTCCACTTGTGCGTCCACGAAACGCAAGCAAACAAATTCGCTCTCGCCAGGCTTTAGCGTCACTTCTGCACCGCAAATAGCTCCCACGATGGAAGAATAACTGCTGAAACGGAGGTCTTCTGTATATAAACAGCACTCTGTCAGCACAAATGGCGGCACCGTCACAAGTCAACACCAGACGCAACGTAGCAGAAGCTGTCTATTAGTAAGTAGGTACTGCAAGCAGAATACAAATGAGGTGAGACGCAGTTAGGAGGCGAATACCACACCACCACGCAACCAAACCCGACCAACGATCGCAGCAGCCTATTTCCGCTGCGTGGGCAGCCACCTGTGGTCCTTGCTGGCGTTTTTCTTGCGCTTCTTGGCCATGAACTTGGACAGCCGCCCCGTCTCCTGCAAGTCCTGGAACTTGGCATGCAGCTCCAGCTTCTTCTTGTCCTTCCGCTGCAGCACGAAGAAGAATAACAAAAGTCAGTTCGTGTCCAACACCCCAACTGTCCCCACACATGAAGAAACAAACCTTGAGGTAGAAGGCGCCCTTGCCGCTGGCCACAGCTTCGCGCTCCTCGCGCTTGCGCTTGGTGAGCGCGCTCTTGATCTTCTCCTTCTTCTGCTTCTCCGCCATCTCCTGCTGCCTCAAGGCGATCTCGTGCTGCACAGTCATAGTAAAAATTAACTAAAATCAGTACTCTGACCACCAGTTCCCAAAGGTCACCCCTATTCCATGTACTGACTTTGAGTTCCTCCTTCTTGGTCACGCTCTTGGACTTCTTGAGCTGCTGCTTGAGCTCCTGCAGCTCGCGCTGCTTGTAGCCGTCCAGGAACGCGTAGCTCTTGTTGAACAGGTCCTCGTTCAGGCGGCCGCTCTGCGCCTCGAAGCGCGGGTCCAGCGCGCGCCGCTTCTTGACGTCCACGACCTGGCGGTGGCGGCCCACGGCGCGTTTGGACGAGAGCTCCAGCGGCTGGTTCTTGTTGGCGCGGCGCGCTGGGCCGCTGTCCGCGTGCGCGGGAGGCTCCGCCTGCTTGTGCGTGGCGAACCCCTGCTTCTTCTGGCGCAGACGCTCCTCCAGAGGCACGTCGCGCGCGTCGCTCGACTGCACGGGCGCCATTATTGACGTTGTGTAATTGAGTGACAAGGAACGAGTACCAATGAACTTGACTTGGAGTTTGTATGTAATATAGATATCAGTTAGAGGTAGGTTGAGGGGTTTTATAACCGTTATGATCAGATGTTGAAGTTACGACCACCGAAACAAAACGCAGAGAGGAATGGATCCAGGTACTATTCGGCATTAAAGCAAGACATACAAAGTGAAATCGACATTTCTGTCAGCCATTGCCTCCTTCAACAGGCTGTCAGCACAAAAAGCATATTCTCGTCGGCACGATCTCGCTTCCAGCTGCGTGCAGCATCCTCACGCCTGGGGATTCAGGACACTCAGAACTAGTTGCACAAACTCAATGTCTTCGTCACCAGCTTCGACAGCGCAAACGTGTCGAGCCCTAAGCTCAGACTGGAACTTACGAAAGATTACTGAATAATCTTTCCGACGTACTGCGTCACCATGAAATCATTTTCCTTTTCGTGGGTTATCGTGTCCCCATCCTTGTATGGCTGAAAGGTAAAACGGTCGTAAATGTCGTCCGAGACCATGAAAAGAAGCATGTGCGTATAACCAGCAAACTCATTGCGACTCGCCAAGCCTCGATAGAGATCATTCAAGCGCTGGTATTGGATGGGAACAGGTTCGGCCACTGTCGCCTGGACGTAGATAATACGACCTTCGTGGTTTTCCATCTCCTCACGTGGTAGAACAAGCACGGCATCGATGGCTGGAAAGGTCTTCAAGAGAGGGATATATAGTACCAACTCATTCTTCATCTCGGATACTGCTTGAATGACCATCGACCCTGCGATGAATTCACCGAGTTGCGTAAAACGCCCGCCATCTTCTTCGAGGGATTTCATACAGAGCTTGCTGGTGCAAAGATCCTGCAGCAGACATCTCTCTATTTCCTTTCCTCGCCAGGACCGTAAAGCCGGCTCTGGACTTTGCCACATCGAACGAATTACTTGTCGTAGCTCGGCTGTGCTAGCATCATAGCGAGTACAAGTATTGACGATAGCCTCCACTGCCAAAGAGGAAAACGAGAAAAATGTTTGGCTGGGCGCGTCGTCGAAGCGATAAAAATGAAACAAACTGTGTTTCATTCGATCATCGAATACTTCCTGCTGGAAAAGGATAATCAAGCGCTTCAAATCCTTGATTTTGTGAGGGATATCGGCGTTCACACGTCGTACCAAGTCATCAAACGTTATAAGCGATGAAAACAAAAACCTCGGTATGCCTCCGACGAGATTGTATCTACGTAACCACTCGTCTTCGTCATCCCAGCGAAATGAGGAGGCGAGCTGCTGACACTCAGCTTTTGTCCATGGATTCATGCACACCTTGAAGCACGCTTCTTTCACAAAATCGTTATAGTTCTTAGTGCCTGAGCTAGCGAGCACATACGCATGGACAAAGGTCCCAAAGTCCAATGCTCCGCCAGTTTCGTCACCATCGAACAAACCCTCGTATTTTTTTTCCAGGAAGCGGCGACTGGGATATCTCGTAGCCGTTCGGGCTATTCCAGTTGAAGTAATAGGCCAACGATTTACCAAGAGAGCGGTAGGCAACATCTTTTTTCTCCGTCAGGAACAAAAGCAGCAAAAACACCCCAAACACTGACTTCCCAATCCCAGGACTGCCAATCACAAGAACTCTACGAAGCTTCTTACGCGTCCCAGCTTCTTGGATTTGTTGCTTGATCAGTTTGTAAAGGTCCCAATATTCCTGTCGAACGTACAAGCCCCCGAACAAGTTTGTACCCAAAACTGAAAATGGGCCATTCAACAACTTTCCCACGGCGAGGTCAGTTGCAGGATTCAGTTTCTGAGCAATTGCAGTAATTGCGACCAATTCATCACACGCGAAGGTGACTTCCGTCCTTGCCCTTTTCACGACTGGCAATTCCTCGGTCGCAAGATTTGTTGCGGTCGCCTTTGGAGGCACCACCAGCACATGAACTTGGCCCTCCCCGAGTTGAAAATTCTCTCCAAAGTTTTTCTTATTCTTCAGTAACAGCGTGGGATTCATCTCCTCGAAGCCTTGCAGTTTTCCATCACCATCGAGCGTCACAGCTGCCGCTCCACCCCAGTCAAGCCACGTACCGACCGCCGTCTTCGCCAGGAAGAGCTGCAGACGGTCGGCTCGCTTTTCGCTCAGTTTAGCTGCAATAGCTTCCTTCAGGAGACCTACCGTGATCGACTCCTCAATGACCACGGGAATCACAGCCCCTTCTCCGACGATGGAGCAGTTTAATAGAACCATATTTCCTCGACTCGGCAGATTCTTCAATAAGTAAGGGGAGGAGAGAATTTTGTACGCGTACCTACGCGGGAATCGTGAGATTTTTACAACCTTGATCAATCATGGTCTGGAAGTATCACAAATATTTGCATCAGATGTTACGGATGGTAGTTAACTACTTCACGTAGTCAGGATTTCGATTGCTTCAGGGTCGCGGAGTGATGCTTTTTGCGATCTTGTTTTTTTATCAGGATTTGAGAATTACCTGAAATGACTCGGGAATGGACCGACATCTCGCGCCATGTCCAAGTCGGGACCAAATATGCTGGCGAGGTCATAGTAAGAAGATAGGTGCGACCACTGAACTCAATGTTGGAGTCCTTTCCGGCAACACTGAGAATATCAGTCGAATTTTCCGCACCAAACAAGCAAAACTCCACCTGGAGGAGCTCGCCAATGTTGCGTTCAACATACTCGCGATATGCACCTTTCTACTTCTCCTCGCTGGGTTTATTGTCCCATTTGAATCCATCGACTTGAGGACACTGTGCAGCAGTTTTACGCACAGGTATCGCCGTAATGTTGAAGGCGTGAGTTCACCTGCGAATGGGCATATTGCGAATTTTGTACCCGTACATCCGCGGAAATCATGAGTTATACAACCAAGATCAATCATGGTTTATTCTAGTCAATCGATCCACGAGTCTAGTCTTTATCATGGAATCCATCTTTACACCTTCATGTTGTGTTTGAACACTGCAGCGATTTCCGAATACACCTGGGTATAGTGCGCACGCGAGCGAATACTCGTGTGGTCTCCAGGCACCATCGCCACGTAGTTCGGAACTGCGGAGCCATCTTGAGCGTTGGACTTCGTGTTCCCAACCAGTTTCTGCAGTGATCGGCACGCGAAGTCGAGGTAGTACGTATCCTCGACGCCGCAAATTACATGGACCTTTCCACGCAGCTTGGTTGTCAATAGATCCGGCCTCTTCTGAAGGAATTTGCAAATGTCATAGCGCTCCCAGTACTTCGCCACGTCGCGGTTGATATCGCCGGATACCTTGTCGAAGAGAGGAGTGGGCATGCCATCAGCTCCACGAGGACTAAACAGGGCAAACTGCAATAAACGATGTCAGTCTCATGATATGAATACACTCAGTAGATCGCTGCAACTTACAAATGCGTCCCATTGTCCGCCGTTGCCACGCCCGTAGACTCGCTCCACGAGATTCTCATCGCGGTTGCTGCATGTCACGAGCCCATTGCTTCGGCTTGTCGGGTACGGGTTGCCATTCGAGTCCCAGTATGCATTCTCAGCCTCATAAATGTTCATGACCTGGAACCGCGAGAAGTCGACCGGGTCAGGTGCGGAGCTCCAAGTACCACCAAAGAAGTCGGGGAACTGCAGTTGGAGCCACAGCGTCGACCACGCTCCAGACGAGTGGCCGTGAAGGAAGCGGCCACCAGCAGAAGGCACCGCTGGGTATTGACTCTCCAGGAACGGGATGAACTCCGTCACCAATGCCGTTCCCCATGGCCCGTTAGCGTCTGTATCGGCAAAGGAAGTGTGGCCAAACTTGAACCGGGAGCCCAGGGTAACCCGAATCATGGGCGTGGGCCAACGTCCGGCCTGCCACTCCTGTCCCATCTCAGACGACAAGAAACCCTTGGCGCGCTTTGCGTACGACTCCGTTCCAGTGAACCCTTCAATGTAGTACACCGTCGGGAAATGGCGCGCGTCTTTCAAAGCCTCGTAGTCCTTCGGGAGCACAACAGACGCCATCATGTAGACGTCCTGATTGTGGTACTCGCTCAAGATCTCGCTCTTCATGGAGACGTGCTCCACGAACTCGTCCGGGGTCAAGTCCATCGTGTCCTCCACCACCTGGTCCACGACAACCTTGATGACGTTGTCAGCATCGTCACCGTCGAAGCGCACTTCCACGGGTTTGCTGAACGTGTTGCCCACGCGCGAGTTCGCGTCCGGGTCGTTGACATCTACCAACCAGCACACCACATCCAACAGTTAAACACACAGTACAGTAACCCCCTACATGCAGCAAAGCCTAACCGTACCGTGGTGGATCAGCACCTGGACGAAGAGCTCATTGGAGAAGACGTCGAGGTTCTGCGGCACGAAGCCCAGCGCCTCGGGCGTCGAGAACTCGGTGCTCTCGAACTCAATCACATCCCCCGGCTGCACGTTTCTCTACAGATCACAACACAACGCAATAGTAGGTCAGTACAGTACTCGAGCCAGCTCTTGGAGCGTAAATCATTGTGCGTGCGCTGATTTGTGGCACAACGTACGACGTCCTTGGCGAAGAGCGGGCGCGGCGCGTCCAGGTCGAAGGCCTCGAAGCGCGGCTCCGGTTCCGCCGAGGGGGCGAAGAACAGGATCACGCGCCCGTCCTCAATAGGCTCCAGACACTCGTACACGACGCGGAAGACGAAGTTGGACTTGTGTGATCCCTGGAAATGGTCAACAACAAGGCGATCCAAAAGTCAGCAAAATGGGTGCGTTGCCATGTCAATCCATTGCATCAATTACCTCTGGGTAGGAATAGTAGTTGCGGCCATTCGCGTGGCGCGAGAAGTCCGTGAACACGGTCTCGAGTGCGCGGTTCATTGCGATACCTAGATTCGACTTGAGCTGCACGACGCGAAAGACAAAGTGAAGGCTGCGTGCGACAAGAAAACGTCCTTTGGGCTCAGATTGTGAAGCCATGCGAAAAAGTGTGTGGCACATTTTCGTCGTGGTGTGGCCCACACAAATGATATATCGAGTCCGAAAGGTTTTTTAATCCTGACCCGACAACCTGACCCGTAAGTAAAAAATACAAAAGTATCTGACTGTGAAGACGAGCATGGCCCCCATCGCGTACGACCCGGAGAATATCTTCCTCAAGATCATCAAGGGCGAGATCCCGAGCTACAAGTTGTTCGAGACAGAGCATGTGCTGGCCATCCTGGATGCGTTCCCGGTGACCCCGGGCCACGCGCTGCTGCTGCCCAAGGCGCCAGGCTTCGCGACGGTGCTGGACATGACGCCCGAGGTGGCGGCCAACGTGTTCAAGGAGCTGCCGCGCCTGGCCAAGGCCGTGCAGGAGGCCACGGGCTGCGACGGCCTCAACATCGTGCAGAACAATGGCGCGGCCTCAGGCCAGGCCGTCTTCCACGCCCATATCCACGTGATCCCGCGCTTTAAGGGCGACGAGCTCATCCAACTGCCCGCCGGCCAGACCATGATCACCAAGGAGGACGGCCAGGCCATGCAGGCCAAGATCCAGAACAAGCTCTAGGTCCATAGCTCTAAATACCTAGTGCCCTGGCCACTTGTGGCCACGCACCCGTTTCGTCTTGACGTCCTTGAATCTCATGGGCCAGCAGCTTCTGCCGTTGACATGTTTGTTTACCCTCGCGCGTTCGTATATTTAGGAGTGGAGACACGTCGCAAGCCGGTCGTTATTTTGCTGCGTGGCTAGTGAGTGCTTGATGGTGGTGGAGGGGGTATTTCCAGTCATGGCAGGACTTCATTCTCGAAGCGCAACCGCCGACGAAAGCCATTTTTCAGGAGTGACCGAAGCTTTCTGGGGCTACCCTTGCTGATTCCCGCTGTAGGAGGCGACAATGACCGTTCTCGAAGCTGTTCTTGGGCCGGGGGCGGCGCGAGTCACCGATGTGACTGTGGATGCAGAGTCGTCGTATCGGACTGTGCAGGTTGGCGAGTCCCCCGTGGCTGCGTCGAGTGGGTGGGCCCCCAAGATGCTGGCGGAGGCGGCCGCGGGGCTTGGGACGTCGACCATGTCCATCTTGTCGGCAGTTAGCGACGGCGCTGCAGGCGACAATGGAGGCGCCTTGGGGCTTGTGGAGACCAGCGCACGCTGCATTTTCGTGAACGACAGAGACGCCAATGCAGCGCAGAAGTTTTGCAACAACAGGGTGGTCACCGCCAAGTACACCAAGCTCAACTTCATCCCGCGGTTTTTCTACGGGCGGCTCTCCCAGGTGGCCAACTTCTACTTCTTGCTGGTCGGCGCGGGTCAGATTATCCCGGAGATCTCGTCGACGCAAACGATCCCGTACCAGTGGATTGTGCTGATGCTCGTGCTTTCGATCGATGCCGTGTTTGCAGCTATCGAGGATCGTGGCCGACACATGGCAGACGCGAAAATGAATGCTCGGGTCTCGCACATTTTCGATCTAGACGAACCGGACTGCTTTCGCGACGATACGTGGCGGAACGTAGCGGTTGGAGACATCATCAAGGTCGAGAACTACGAAGCTATTCCAGCCGACGTCCTCTTGCTGGCCGTGTCCGAGCCAGATCCGAATGCTCCTACTGGCATTTGCTTCGTTGAGACGAAATCGCTGGATGGCGAGACGAATCTCAAGGTGCGTCAGGCGTTGAGCTGTACATTTTCACAGCTCAGCGACCCACGCGCTCTCGCTCAGCTCCCTGGTCGAGTAATTTGCGAGAAACCCAACCACGACGTCAACAACTTCTCGGGACGATTCGAGCCGCAGAGCGGACATGCCATTCCGATCGACCTCAAGAATGTGGTTTTGCGTGGCTGTGTAATTCGCAACACCCCGTTCATCTATGGTATCGTCCTGAACACGGGTGGTGATACCAAGATCATGCAGGCCGGGTCTCACACTCCCCCAACCAAGATCAGCAAGATCCTAGCGATCGTAAATCGTGGTAACGCGCTTCTTATGGCGATTCTGGCATCTTTGTGTGTGCTAGGAGCGGTGCTGTGTGCATTCTGGGTTGCCCAGAACCTCGAAGGCGCGACATACTTGCACCTTGAAAACCTCAGCGGGGTCGCTCCGTTCCGCAATGACGTTGTCGGAGTCCTGATCTATCTGGGTTACTTCTGGATCCTCATCGCCTCGTTCGTTCCCATTACGTTGTACGTCACCATCGCCATTGTCAAGACCTACCAAACGTTCTTCTTGAATCGCGATCTCGCCATGTACGACGAGGTTACAGACACACCAGCTCTCGTGCGGAATTCCGATCTCAACGACGACCTGGGTCAGGTCACGCACATTTTCAGTGACAAGACCGGCACGCTAACTGCGAACGAGATGGACTTTCGCAAGATGAGCATCCATGGCATTTCTTACGGACGTGGCACCACTGAAATCGGTCGAGAAGCTACGCGCCGACTTGGTAAGGACCTATCTGCTAGCGATGTGCTTGCGGACAGCACACCCATTCTGGTGAAGACGGAAAACGTGAACTTCTTAGACCCAGCGGGGGATTTGGAGCGAGATAGCGACGCACGTCTGCACCCGGACCAAGCTGCTCGTATTCACGATTTCTTCGTGCACCTGGCAGTTTGTCATTCAGTTGTTCGAGAAACCCTGTCGGGAAATGACACGGGCACAGGCTTCTCAGCTTCATCGCCAGACGAGCTTGCGCTGGTATCTGGTGCCAACTACTTCGGCTACTCGTTCCAAGCTCGTCGAAATGGTGAAGTGGCGATTTCAGTCCCTGGTAAACGTGAGGAAGTGGTCTATGAGCTCCTGGAGATGGTCGACTTCACCAGCACGCGCAAACGCATGTCAGTTGTGGTGCGCACACCTGACAAACGCATCCTGTTGCTGACAAAAGGTGCTGACTCCGTTATCTTCCCCCGCCTGGCACCGTCATCGGACCCGGCGATAGTGGATACGACACTTGCCCACCTTGAGCGGTATGCGACTGAGGGTCTTCGCACACTTGTGATCGCCCAAAAGGAACTCGCCCCGGACGCGTATGCTCAATGGTCTTGCGAGTACGACGCAGCACTAGGTGATCTCGAGCAAATGGCGCGACAAAAGCGTGGTGAATCGAATCGAATTGAGGAGCTTGAGGAAGTTCTGGAGCAAGGATTGGAGCTCATTGGCGCTACGGCGATTGAAGATCGACTCCAGGATCAAGTGACGTCCACGCTGGGAGACCTGTCTCGGGCTGGTATCAAAATCTGGGTGCTCACTGGAGACAAGGAGGAAACGGCAGTGAACATTGGCTTTGCGTGTCAGCTTCTCAATAACGACATGGAACGGATCATGATCAACTCCGAGACAATACCGTCGGCCTCGGACCTCTACGACATGTTGTTGGCTCGCTGCACTGAGGCCCGGAAGCGTGTGGAGCGGCAAGCAAAGGGGGCAAAAGAAGACGCACAGCCACAGGCTATCGTGATTGACGGACGGAGCTTGACGATGGTGTTCAGCAACAACGTGCTCTCGGAGCTGTTCCTTGAGGTGTCCCAGCAGTGCGTGTCAGTTATCTGCTGCCGTGTTTCACCGAAGCAAAAAGCTCAGGTGGTTCGGCTGTTCAAAACCAACTTGCACGGCTGCCGCTCGCTTGCAATCGGTGATGGCGCCAATGACGTTGCCATGATCCAGGAAGCACACATCGGCGTTGGCATTTCGGGCCACGAGGGCATGCAGGCGGTGAATGCGAGCGACTTCGCCATTGCTCAATTCCGCTTCCTGAGACGGCTGCTACTTGTGCACGGTCACTGGAACTATCGACGCATGGCCAAGCTGGCATTGTACGTTGTGTACAAGAACATTCTGCTGTTTGGAACCGAGTTCGTGCTGGCTGTACTTCCTCAGTGTGGGTCTTCAGGCACGCTTTTCTTCAACAATATGTGGATCAACGGCTACAATGTGTTCTGGTCGTCGATGCCCATTGCTGCCGTGGCAATTATGGAGCAAGAAGTCCCAGCACGCATTGCTGAACAATTTCCTGGGCTCTACCACGTCGGTGCACAGGGTGAGCTGTTTAGTCTGCGCATCTTCGCGCAATGGGTGACCGAAGCACTTTACGAATGCATAGTCTGTGGATTAGTGCCGGCCATGATCATCGGTGGACCTGTGGACTCGACGGGCAATGGATTCTCGCGCGACCTGTGCGGAGCCATCGCGTATTGCTGCTTGATCAGTGTCGGATGGGTGAAGCTCGCGCTTAACATGGTCACTTGGAACGCCATCACAGCGTTTGCTTTCATCGCCTCCATCGTCTTCTGGTACATTTCGGGCTTCGTCATTGCAGCATCCTTCCCCACATCCGTAGCCGATACAGCATTCCCACACATTTTCGGGTTGCCTGAGTTTTATCTGGCGCTCTTCTTGTCTCTTTTGCTGTGCCTCGGACGCGACTTCCTTTACAAGGCTTACAAACGCGAGATGCACCCGGAATATTATCACATTCTCCAGGAGTTCCACCGACGTGGAAGTCATAACCCGGACAAAGCTCGTTGGACACCACCGGAGTTGCGCTACGAGCGCTTCCAGGCTGACCTGAACGAGGAGAAACCGCGCTTCGACCTGCCTGAACAGCAAGCCCTGCCGAACCGTCGACCATCTCAAGCAGATCACAAGGTGTACACCGGCTTTGCATTTTCGACCCAAGTTCTTGAGGACCGATTCCTGAATCCCTTGCGCGAAATGGTGCTTCCTGTCAGCCAAGTTGCGAGTGCCATTGGTCGGGTGCTGTCGCCGAGTGGAAGTCCCTCAAGCCGTAACAATCCAGAAAGCCCGACACGCCGTGAAGCTTCGGAGGAGCCTAAGACGTTTGAAGAGAAGACTCTCGCTCTGTCGATCGAGGAGCAGACCGTGTACGAGATCCAGCGATACCAGGTGTTCAGTGGATGGGGTTCGCTGCGGCCTGGACATCTTCTCATCACGGACCCACCCAAGTTCACCAACGCTCTTATGACCGATGGTGCTGGCACTTTCGATCTCGACCACTGGGTTGTGGACCCGAGCTTCGGTGGTTCCGATCAGTGGCAGTACGCCACCAGGTTCAAAGACTTCCTGCGCGCACAACAGAAATTGCAGCAACAGGATACACAGGAGAGTGGACCCCCAGAGCTGCAAACTCACGCAAGCGGTCTCGACCCAGACCTACAGGAGCGACGGCGTATCAAGCAGAAGCTCAACCGGCTTGTTGGGCGAAGCGTGCGCCGCCGCCGCTGGGTGCGCAAAGAGAAACTCCTTGCCGAGGCTATAGAGCGCGCCAACATCGCTTTGGCAGCACCGGATCCAGCGACTCCGCCTCATTCACCTGTTCCTTCCCCGCAATAAGCTGAATAACTTGCATATATATTAGGCCAGCACAATCTATGGCTGCTCTTACCTCATCGTAGTAGATATTTTTTCGTCGAAAACTTTTCGCATCACGAAAGCAACGCAAAGCGCAGTGGCAGGTCGATACGAGCGAAACAACCAAAAGTGACAACCATAGTCACAGCAGTCAGATACCAAAACTGGGCATGGAAGTCTTGCAGCATAAGGCGCTGTATCCAAAGCCGTGCAGGCATGCCGTCAATACTTCCTGTGATGGCGTCTGGGTGGGTTGTCTCGCCCAAATCCTCAGGTGACGAGCGTAGTCGAGACCGTAGCTTACACGTGAAGATTTCTCGTGCGAGAAAGGCACCACCGAGACGCCCGATGAACATGCACACACATCGCAACCACAGATTCGTCTGGTCCTGTACCACCGCGAGAGCGCTGCCTGGCTTTTCGAAAACAGCCAGCAGCGTCAGAAGCGAAGGTACCAGAATCAGAGCGGTAGTGTCGGCCATGTTGTCTTGCTCTGCGAGCTTCATGAGGAAGTACAGTGGTCGTAGAGCATCACTGGTAGCTGTTCTCGAGGTGGAAGCCATCGTGCCAATTGACGGTGCAACGTTTCCATTCCCACTCGTTCGGTCGGCACACTTCCTGCAATTCATTTGAGCTCGCGAGCACTTATCGCGAAGAGATGAAGATTTCCGTGTGCCAGTTTTCCGGGATGGTGAAGAAATGTCCAGTGCTGATGCTTGGGCATCTCTCCGCGAAATATTTACACCGCGGTCTCGTTCACGGTTTCGACTTCCAGTTTCTTGCCAAGATGGCAGCTCACCGATAGCAGGTTCCTTCTCATCGATATTTCGCGTCACAATACTGCTAAACCCATCGGAGCCGTAGCCGTTGTCAAATTCACAGTCGTGATCTCCGTCTTCAAGTAGATCAGCGTCCGTTTCCATTGCTGCTGCACCTGCCACACCACAGTTTAGCCCCAACAGACCTTGTCTTTTGAGTGATCTCCCATTAGGCAGACACCTAGACACGTCCATAGCCGACGTGGTAGAACGCAGGCAAAATGCCACTGACGAAGTGATGTTGGCATGCAGCGGCATCGCCAGAAATGCCGAGGACGAGCGCTTGAAATCCGTGTAGACGCCCGTGTTCAGAAACGCGATGTGGATGTTGTTGAGCATGAGCATACCCCAATACAGCGCGTCAATGGGCGTGTCTGACCCCACGAGAATGTACCAGAACACGTAGTAGTAGAGCTGCCCGACATACAGCAGCGATGGGTGCGAAAACGGCTCCGACATGCTGTTGACCATGTGAGTGATCACGAAGAAGTAGCCCTGCATAAGGAGCAGATACAGCACCGAGATCGCCAGCTTCAGCCACGACTCGCTGGTGGTCGAAGACGATGCAGCAGGATCTTCCGCCAACGCAAAAAGCCGCACGCACAAATGTCCAAGGAACAGCGGGACGTGCACGACCAGCGTGCTGTAAGCCACTGCGTGCTCGAAGCTGAATCGCACGCGCGCAATGCGAGAGCAGAAGAGCACGAAGCACAGCACGGGCGACAGCAAGTACACTAGAAACCACGACCTCGTCGAGCCTTCCCCGCCGCGCGCTGAGCTGTAGGACGAGAACATGATGAGCCACAGCACGAAGACGCAAAACCCGCATCCGTACAGCAGCCGCGAAGCGGGTTGTCCCTGTCGCTGACTCTCCACCTGCGGCTGTCGAGTGCTCTCACTCTCACTCTCCCCTTCACTGCGCACTCCGCCGGAGCGTTGTCTCGCCCCCAGTGACAAGGCTCTCAAGTTGCTGCGATACTCGTCCCCCTCGTCCTCTTCCGGCACGCCGTGCATCCTGCTGTCCTGCTCCTGCTCCATGACGAGATCGTCGTACTGCGAGCGCGGCGTCCTCTGCTGCATACTGAAGAAGAGCGGCACGGCACCCAGCGCCACGATGCCGAAGAGCGTGTTGCCCACGATCCACGAGTACCTACTGGCGGGCATGCTCATGTACCACTCGACGAGGCTAATGGCGACGCTGACGGCCGCCAGCGCGTAGTACACGCGCGTCTGCGGCTCTCCGTCCGCCGCGTCCTCGAGCGCGGAGAAGCGGAACACCAGCTGGAAGGGCGCGGCCACCAGCGTTAAGTTGCACAGGTACCAGACCGGGTTCACCACCAGCGAGTAGGCGGCGTGGCCGAACTGGCCCACGACGCACAGCAGCGTGAGCAGCACCAGCGACACCAGCGGGAACGTGGCGCGCCACAGGAACAAGTTCCACTCGCTATGGGTCTCCGGGCCCTGGCGGAACTTCTCCAGCAGCTCCAGCGCCGCGTGCGACTGCCGGCGGGCGCGTCTCGGACCGGCGGCTAGGAAGCTCTTCCAGGCGCTCCAGGCGCCGCGCGGGGCCAGCGAAGACGCGGAGGAGCTGGAGACGGCGCTAGGCAAGCTGCTGCTGGAGTGCGGCGCGCGCACGAGCTGCGCCGTCCATGAGATCAGCGCCACGGTGCCCCGCCACAGCGCGCGGGCCATGTGCATGTGCGCGAGTGCGGAACTTGTTGAAATGTGTGACTAAATGGCAAGAGTTGCGATGGATTTGGACTAAGTTGCGGTACGAGCAACTTCGAAAGGTGAAGTTGCGTGAAGAGCAACGTAACTGCATATCAGCAGCGCGTTCAACGCCAGTCACTAAGGAAACACCTCAGCTACCGAGATGGCGACCGACGGAGTGCACGTGGACCGCGCGCAGTCCAACGCCATGAACCTGCAGGTGCTCAAGCGCCAGGACGCCGAAGTCATGGACATCGTGGACACGGCCAGCCACGTCGTCATGTACGAGTTCGACCAGGACGCGCAGAGCTGGGTGCGTGTGTGCCTGCTTCACGTTCAATCAATCTCCCCTCAAGGTTCTTCTCATGCCAGGGCTGATCTAACGTTGCCGGTGTCTCGTGCAATGGGCTGCTAATGTTGCAGAAGCGGAAGGACGTTGAGGGCTGCTTGTTCGTGGTCAAGAGGTGCGTGGATAGCTCTGCAACCCGCTGTAGAGCGGATCTCTAACGTCTTGTGCTGGTCTGTGGCTTCAGATCGTCGTCGCCGCGCTTCCAGGTCTTTGTGAACAACCGCCTGAGCACCACCAACATGACGCTGCCGCTGGACGAGCGCCTCGAAGTGGACAACGTCGACAGCTTCCTCATCCTGCGGAGCCCCGACTCGGTAGGATAGATATCCCATTGTCGCGATCTATGTGAGGTATTGTGCTGACTGAAGTGTGTCTGCTTGTTGCATTTGATGCTGGCAGGCGTACGCATCGGGCTACGCCATCTACGGCATCTGGTTCTTCCCCGAGGAGGACCGCGGCAAGATCCTGCAGCTGCTCCAACGGTATGATGGCTTTGGACTCACGACTGTCAACTGGTGAAATGCTGATGATTGTGCTTAATGTTAATGTTGCAGCCTTATCCAGTCGCTGAAGGCCCCACAGAATTCTGCCATTGCCGATGCTACGCCTACGGTTCCGACGCAGACGAAGCCCAAGCAGCAGCAACAGCAGACGTCACAGCCTCCTCAGCAGCAAGAGCAACAGCAGGAGCGGCCGCCGTCACAGTCGCGTAATCGGGGACGTTCCCGCAACAAACGCGACGATTCGAAGCGCCGCGGCTCCGGTACAACCAACCCCACAGCGATCCTGCAGCGCTCCCCGAAGGGCAAGCGTAGCAACAGCAGCAGTAGCGGTGGTAGCACCAACGGCTCAGCCAAGCAGGAGACCACTCCGGTGGTCGCCAGCTCGAGCGGCATGGTTCCTATCTCGAAGGCAGACGGCATTGCTGCGGGCGAGGCCATCATGGGCATGTTTGCGCAGAACCAACCCCAGCAGCAGCAACAGCAGCAGGCGACAGCCCCCAACGTGAGCAAGGAGCAGTTGAAGCAGACGCTGATCGGCCTGCTGGATGACGCGCAGTTCTTCGACCAGATCTACCACGCGTACGTGGACCGCATCTCGAAGCGGGGATGAAGCGCGAGCTTCAACGGGCGTAAGTAGTGTAGGCGACGATGGCGGCCATTGACGATCGTTGGCATAGAACTTGAGCGGACACCCTTCCACCCCACCCACCTCCTCCATGCTCTTGAAACGAGGCAGGCAGACGAGCAAGAGGCCAAATAGCACGCACCAGAACAGAGAGACCAGACTAAACCCACACACACATTAACATGGAATCACTTAACTTGGGCGCGCACAAATTCCTCAGCTTCACCATTCCTTTCATTGCCGTTTTATTACCGTTTTTACCGAGTCAATGGTGTCACCAACGAGTGGCGGCGGCAACCCGTTCACTCGGTTTGCATTCGGCTCGGCCGATAAAGCCGACACCAGCGCCGACGTCAAGCTAGAGGTGGCCACCACAAGCTCAACTACCAAGCGAGCACGAAGTAAACACGAGAAAGAGGAGAAGACGAGTCCCACCCGCCCGACGAAGCTCACCAAGACTGAGAACAAGAGCAAGCCATGCACTACATGTAGTATCAACGCATCCGACTTCGAGTCTACCGGTACTGAGCCCGACAGGCGACTGGAGCTGCTGCTTGAGCTGTATAAGGCAAGGGAGGGCACGGTCACCCCTATCGACGAGTTCGGCACGCATGCCTGCGTTGCTGCTGGCGTGAGTTGCGCCAAGGTCGAGCGCTTCCAGTTGCTGGTTGCAGCACTGCTCAGCTCTCAGACTCAAGACCCGATCACGTACGCGGCGATGCAGCGTCTGCATCAACTCGGAGAGACCGACGAAGGTCTCACCATTGAGACGGTGCAGGCTACAAGTGAGGACAAGCTGAGCGAAGTGCTGAAGTCTGTGGGTTTCTACCACCGCAAGGCGCAACAGCTCAAGCGCGTGGCTGCCATCCTCCGTACGCAGTTCCAGGGCGACATCCCCCGCTCGCTGGACGAGCTGCTGCAGCTGCCAGGCATCGGCCCCAAGATCGGTCGAGTCATCACTCTGCTAGCATGGGGCCACGTAGACGGCATCATAGTGGACACGCACGTGCATCGCCTCGCTCAACGACTGGGCTGGGCATCCACCGCTACTCCCGAAGAGACTCGACGAGAGCTGGAGGACTGGATCCCGCGCGAGCACTGGGGTAAGCTGTCCCTCGCTGTCGTGGGCTTTGGCCAGACCGTGTGCACTGCCAAACACCCGGCGTGCTCGTCATGTCCGCTCGCTGTCAAGTGCCCCAGCGCCTTCAAGGTGGAGTCAAAGCCAAAGAAGACCGACAAGAAACACAGGAACAACACCTCCACCTAAACAATATCAAGAGCATTTCATTACGTTGGTGAGCTGCGAGAAGATGAGATTCAGTCGAGTTTTTGGTGATACTTCATGATGCGATGCATCTCTCTCTTCACGCCGCCTG
Organism: Phytophthora x cambivora; assembly: GCA_033557925.1. Taxonomy (NCBI): domain Eukaryota; phylum Oomycota; class Peronosporomycetes; order Peronosporales; family Peronosporaceae; genus Phytophthora; species Phytophthora x cambivora. The sequence goes on from JAUCEB010000034.1 coordinate 926,616, forward strand.
CGAGTACACCACGAGCAGCAGCAGCAAGCAGAAGAAGAGCGTGACGAGCGCCAGCACCGCCAGCGCGCGGTCCGATACCTCGTCCAAGTTCTCGCGCTTGCGTCTGTGTGACAGCATCTGCGCGGACAGCGAGGGCGGCATGGAGCTCTTGGGGCTGCCGACCAGGAGATTTCCAGCGGCTGAGAGCGACGCCATCCACGTCCCCACGGACCGCAGCAGCTTGAGCGGCTCCACGCTCACGGGGAAGCCCCTGGGCACCTCCCCCAGGTCCTCGTCGTCCTTGCGGCGCCGCCGTTTCCTCCGTGCAGCGGCGCCTTCGTCAAACTGCGGGCGCATCCCTTCGCGCGGCAGCAGACCGCCCAGCTCCTCGTCGTGGCTGCTGTCGCCCTCGTCCTCGCTGCCGCTGGCCATGAGCGGCTGTCGCAACTTCCCCGCGTCGTCGTCCATCACGGTGCAGCCCTTGCGCGGGTACGCGGCCTGGAAGCGGCCCCACACGACGTCCATCCTTCTTGCTAGTCGAGTGGCTGGGTCTGGTCTGGTTCTGTCTGAGTGAAGCCGCTTCAAGGCACCAAGGGACGCAGTACAGTGATGAAGCAAGGCTGTACCCATGTATTTGATAATGCATACCCGATTTAATAGATTCACATCGTGCAAAGCAACAAAATTGAAACGCTTCGTAAAACCGGATGCCCTCTGGAACTACATACTCAAGAAGTAGAGTTAAAATGGAAGCGTGATCGTTTACGACATCAGGATTCCATTTTGACACATCGCGTAATCCACGCTCGTAATTGGCTGATAAGAAGATGGAGGACACGGCGGGGTTAAGACGCGAGCTCCAGCAGCTCTCGCCCGCGCAGCTCCGGGAGCTGCTGAGCGCTAGCGGCCATGGCCAGTTGCTGCGTGAAGAGAAAACACAGGACAAAGCCGATGTAGACACGCAGCTCGTGGCGTCTGCCAAGGACGAGGGCAACGCCTTCTTCCGCCAGGGCCACATGCAGGACGCCGTCACCGCCTACTCTCGGTCTGGAGGTAGTGTATTAATTCCTAGAGTATTACATGTTCTAACGATTGTATAATGTATTGTGGCCTACAGTTGCATCGCAATAGACCCCAACAATGCCGTGTGCCTCTCGAACCGAGCTGCTGCCTACCTGAAGGTGCGACGTTCGTCATATTGAGCTCATTATATTATAGTGATATTGGTGAAGGCTCATCCTGCTAATGACTGTACAGTTGAAGCAGTTTGATCTTGCCGTCGTAGATTGTTCCAAGGCTATTGAGATGGCTCCGACGATTAAGGTGTCTGCTGTGTTTGATACGACTCGGATGATGTGGTGAATTAATGGGTTGACGAGGGACTGCAGCCATTTATGCGTAGGGCAGCAGCTTATATTGCACTGCGGGAGTTCGGACGAGCTGTTGACGACCTGATCGCTGCGCTGGAGTTTGAGCCGCGAAACAAGGAGTGCTGTGCGAAGCTTCAAGGCGTTGTGGACACTGCGGTGGACAAGGCTCAGTGGGTGAATGCAACTCCTGATGCGGAGATGCGCTATGCATGCGTCCGCGCCGCGGTGGTTCTTTCTGTTCGAGAGGGTTGGTCGAAGAGCGCAGTGCGAGGCAACCCAGGCCCTGCTGCGGTGAACGGGCACACACTTTTCAGAGGGAGCAATGACCGCATATACCTGTTCGGTGGAAGGGCTGTACGCGAGCAAAAGCCCGCAGTCTTTGTGTTAGACAAGAATGATGACTCAAGTTGGGACATCGTGCCCACTCGAGGAACAGATGTGCCATCATCTCGAGCCTGGCATACGACCTCGGCCGTAGGCAACAGGGGAAGTGAATGCTACTGCGTGTACGGTGGCGTTTCATCTCAGGGTGAGGATTCCAACGTGCATTTACTTGTACCAACTTCTCCACGGGGTTTTCGGTGGCTGTTGCCTTGTTGTTCGCAAGATCAAAAAGAGATCCCTGCCCCTCGGTCTGGTCATGCAGCGGTATCGGTTGCGGAGGAAAATGGAGACCGTGCTATCTACATATTTGGTGGCAGGACGAAACAAGGCGTGAGCGATCAATTACTGATACTGCGATCAAGAATGTCTATTGGTGGTGAAAACGATGCAGTTGAATCGACAGATGTGGAAGTTGTTTGGAACGAAATCCACCCTTGCAAAACGGTTGGAAGCACAGATAAGCTTGCCCCCAGGCCTTCACCTCGAGATGGCCATTCGATGTGTTTGTTGGACGGCACGGGCGCCCTACCGCGTCGACTTATTGTCTTTGGAGGAAATGGTCAGCTCAATGACGAAAGGATGAATGACGCATGGCTGTTTGACATACAGAAGAACTGTTGGACATTGCTGCAGTGCTCTGGAGATGTCCCACCACCGCGGTCCTATCATACAGCGCACACCGTCGGCGAGTTTCTTTTCGTTGTTGGTGGTCGAACTGAGCAGTGTGAGGACGGCAATGTGTACATGTTGGACATTAGCAACTTAAAGTGGTTCAAAGTGCCGATCCCGATTGGCCAAGCGCTAGCCCCTCGTGCTTGGCATTCCAGTGTTCTTACGGAAGCTGGTAAATTGTTCGTACTGGGTGGCGGTACCTACCACGGTCCCTTGAAAGATGCCGCTACGCTGGACTTGAGTTACTTCATGGACAAGGTATCTTCACTAAGTCGTGAACTCCTTTAAATGTCGAATGGACAATGGATCAGAGAAAGTATTATTTCCGTTGGCAGATACAGCAAATCCGTCTAACTTCCAGGGTGAGGGTGTTAGCGAAACTGAGTTTACGCGATGATGTGCCAGTTCGGTCGTTTTGATGAGGCGGTGTTCGTAGAATGTGAAGAAATCCTTCCGACATGGTGTCGCGCGTCGGGCCTGAAAAGTGTTTGCAAACAAAGAGGCGCAACCTCTGCAATGAAACAAGAAACTGCTTACCCCTGAAGTGCCTCGGGTCTGGTTTCAATTGGCGGTTGCCAGCACTGGAACCGTACTCACACTACCAGTGCAGACTCGGCGGTTGCCAGCACTGGAATCGTACTCACACTACCAGTGCAGACCCCTCTCTGAAGCAATTACGAGATGCTACGCATGCTTCTCATAGGAGTTGATGCATCCAACCTCAAGGTCAAGGACTTGAAAGGGTTTTGGGCGACGAATCGCCTCAAAGCGAAAGAGCCAACGGAAGTAAACATCTCGAGGCCGGATACGATCGAGACTCTAAGAAGTGCTGAAGTAAGAACTGCAGCAGTGCCGACAATCAAAGTCATCCAAGCATTTCAACGAGACTGCTGTACCTTAGTGAAAGCAGATTTCTGTACCCGAGTGTTCCGCGTCAGTATCGTCAAACAGGTTTCAGAGCCGCTAGACGGCGAGATCAAATGCAGCAACGCACAGTTCATTCATTAGAAGCAGCCCAGGGCTGCCAGCCCTTATAAGAAAATAAAATGGAGGTGAACACGACCTCCTCGTCATTGCGCCTGGACGGCTGAAGCTGTGGACGCAACGTCAGGAAGCTGATAGACACGCTTACGGGAGAACTCAGCGACGAGGTGGGAGTTCTTCGCGGGGTCATCCTCCGGTGCGCCGTCGCCGAGGCCTTCGTCACTACCCCCTTTGTGGCCGAAACTTTGACTCAAGAAGGTCGCTGACGAGTTGGACGGCGGGTCTTCGAGTGTCTGCAAGAACTGGTGCGACGACGTCGGCGGTGTGTCTGGACTTGGCATGGGGTCTCCGAGAATGGCGTGACGGTAGCTGGCCTTGCGGTTCTTCCACTTGGTCATGACAGCTTCGAGGCTGGAGCAGCCGTCCAAGAAGTTGGGCAGCTCTCCACGCAGTCGGTTGTCTCGGAAGTCGGACTCCTTGAGGAACTTGAGGCGGGCGATGCTCCCCGGCACTCGGCCCTCCAGCGCGTTGTCGAAGAGGTAGAGATACTCGAGGTCTTCGAGCTCGCCCAGCGTCTCCGGGATGGGGCCGCTCAGTTGGTTGCTCGACAGGTTGAGGAACTCGAGCGCCTTGCAGCAGCCCAGCGACGGCGGGATCACGCCCGTGAGCTCGTTATTGCGCAGCGACAGGAACACGAGCGACTGCATGCGGCCGACGTCCGTCGGGATTCTCCCCGTGAGGCAGTTGCCGCGCACGCTCAGCTTGGTGAGCTGCGTGAGTCGACACAGCGCGTCGGGCAGCGCCCCGCACAGGTTGTTGTGCTGCAGCTGCAGCGTCCGCAGACTCTGGAGCTTGCCCAGCTCCTTGGGGATCGTCCCGGACAGCGAGTTCTGGTACAAATGGAGCTCCTGCAGCTGCTGGCAGTCGCTGAGCTGGCGCGGGATGGCGCCCGTCAGGTCGTTGCAGCTCAAGTCGAGGCGCTTAAGGTCCGCGAGCGAGCGCAGCTCGGCCGGGATCTCGCCGCGCAGCTGGTTCTTGGACAGGTCAAGCGCGCGGAGCTGCGGCAGCCGCGCGAGGCTGGCAGCCGGTAGACACCCGCTCAGCTCGTTGGCCGGCAGCTCCAGCGCCACGACGTGGCCCAGAGCCACCTCAACGCCGAACCACTGCTCCGGGTCGCGCGTGGGCTGCTTCCAGCCGTCCCGGCGGCGCCAGCGGTCGCCGCCCAGCGCGTCGTACAGCTCCACGAGCGCCGCCACCTCGGTCGCCGGGATCGAGCTCTGTCCTTGGCCCATTATTGCGTCTTATTCTCTCTGCTCCTTATCAGGCGCTGGGCGTGGGCGGGAGGCGGCGGTTTCTGGGATGGAGCCGAGCCCCGCAAGAAGAAGAAAGGCAGAGATCAGACCCAGCGCGAATATGATTCCGTTCGGTGTGGTGTGGAGCAAAGTGCTGCGTTGTGCTGCGTTACTAAGCTTACGGCCGTCAACGACCGAGCGGCCTCATGATGTGGCCGTCCCATCTGGTCGAAGCAGACCAAAGCTCTCGATCCGAGCGACGCAAGCAACAGCGTGAGGAATGAAGAGAGACTGTTGATGTAGATGAATTGGGGAATACCGCAGCTACCGCTGGCTGCGTTCATTAGATTAATTGGTCTCATCGTACTCGAGTGGATGGATAATAATTATGGGGACTGGGACTATCAGTAGGTTGGTGGTGGGGTGGGACGGCCTTATAGCGCGTAGCTCTGTTGATCCAGTGATGGCTCGCGGCTGCGCGTCGGCGGCGACAACGTCACGTCCGACTGGTACTGAGGTACGTAGCGTGGCACGTACTGCGGCTGATGCTCGTTACCGGCGTCGGCCACGGCCACCTCGAAGTTTTGGCCGTTCACGGACGCCGCGGCCAGGGCCTTGGCTGCTAGCCGCTTCTGCTTGCGCTTGTTGATGCTGTACGAGATGATGCTGTTCTTGGGCGGGGCTGTGGAGGAGGACCCATATGGCCGCGTGAGCTCGTCACCGGAGAGCGCGCCACGTCGGCCACGTTGACGGGGCGGCGATGCATCAAGATCCACAGGCAGAACAGGTATCCGGCAGCTCTCGGGCATGGGCTCGGGCGCGGGTTCGCCGCTGGCACTGCGCGAGGACGCGAAAGACGATTTGCGGGAGCTCGACGACCCCTTGGTCAGTGAGGACACGAGCTGGTTCAGGTCGAAGGCGAAGGCCGGCTGGAAGGTGTGCGGGTCCTTGGAGGGTGCGACGCCGTCCAGCGCGGCGTTGAGGTCGCGGCGCTGGGCCAGCGCTGGCAGGCGCCGCATTGAGGTGGTGCCCCAGGCGGCGGCCACCGCCTCGTACTCGAAGCCGTCGTAGCTGGCGAACGTGGACATCTCGGGCGAGAGCTCGCGAGTGGCCATGGCGTCCGCAGAGATGGGGACGTTGTAGTAGTTGCCGCTGCGCGTACTGCGCATGACGGACGTGTAGCGCGGCTCGACCATCATCTTGACGAGGTGCTCTAGAGACCGCGGGTTGGCGAGTGGCGTGGGTGTGTAGCGTTGGGGTGCGGAGCGGAGAGGCGCGGAGAAACGGCCGCGTCTGTCGTGTGCTGATGAGGAAGGCCCACCAAGACGTGCTGCTCGCTAGGTTGTGCGCCGGTCGTCAAGTGATCAAGTGGTGTGGTGTGGCCACGCTGGCCGCGCTCGGTCGGTGCCGCCGCGGCCTGGCCTCGCCCGCAGCCTGTCCATCGCGCGTCGCACCTCTCCCCTACGGTTAGGTCTGCCCATCCGATCGCCATTTCAGCTGCGGAGGCTCCGCCGGAGCGGACACTTTGGGCGCGATATGAGCTGAGCTCAAGCGGTCGCCGGCTGGTGCCGCGGCCAGCACCTTTGCACACCATAATGCCAATCTGATGGGATCGCGCGCGAGAGACAAGAGGCCGCCGTGGGAGCTCGGTGCTTGCCGAGCACTGCTTGGAGCTGTACCGGTACACCCGGAGCACGCGCACATGGTCCGACAGCATGTACAGTATGCGGTGCTGCGGTTGTGGTGTCTACCTAGGGCGGATGACTTGGAGCGCTTCGCACAGCATAACAGAGATCGGTACAGTATGCGCTTCGACATGTACGCTGCCGCCGCGTTGGAGAGGCAAAGAGCTCTAGCTCGGCGCTCTATGTAAAAGTACGGTTTGCTCCGGGAAGCAAGCGCCGAGACCGGTCAAGGTCACGGTAGTCGCCGTTTCCTGCATGCTGAAGCAGCGCATTCAGGGTTGTTTGCCTCTCAACTGACGTGATGCGCGTCAAGGCATTCCCTCCCCTTTGGCGGTGGAACGGCGGCGGTCTCCGCAGGGCTGTCCTCGGAGCAATGCGCTGCAAGTTGCAGTGCAACAGCATGCCTGCGCAATCCACATCAAGCGGGTTTCGGCCTCGTCGATGGTGGGACCGTTTTGCAAGAGATGATCGCGAACGTGCAAACAGCGTGCAACACGCCCGCTCGGTCATCTCGTGCAGAGACGACTGAGAGATTATGGCTTGCAATGGCGCTCTCACCCGCCACCTACATGAACCGTAGTGCCATGAATCATGGCCCCATGACGATGAAAGCTCAGCCCGAGAGCAATCCTGAAGCTGTGGATAGTTCAGGTGGAAGCAACGGTCACTTTCACTTTTTAGCGCTGGTAACGATGTTGAAGCTGCCTGTATCGCTTTAGGCGTCGCAGTTGTTACCTTACCGGTAGCAGACAAGATGCAGCTCTCTACATGCAGCGCACTATCCTAAGCCACGAACGAACCCTTGGTCACCAGGGGTGGTGACTCACCACTGGCAAGAACTCGAGCGGAGTCGGCTGTTGGCCACATGAACGACCCCAACCGCGCACAACAGTACATGGCAAGCAGTTCGTCCACGATGGCACACTACTTCTACGTGGCTACCAATTGACCAACGCCTGCACCACCGGAGCCGAGAGTTAAGCTTACCCAAGCGACACGGACAAGTTCGTCCGCATGCATGCGCATCAACCGCGTGGTCAGCCGCATGGCGATCTGCTACGCTGCCCCTACATCCACTGCAGCCGTGAGTCAAAGTCGTCGCCTCGTTCGGGCACGCCGCACGCAACAAACTGCAACGCGCATGATTGGGTACGTACGCGCTGCGGAATCTCCTCGTGAGTCCACGAATCGTTGCGTGTACCGGTACATGTACATGTAGATAGATAGGCTTGGCAGGGTCAAGTCACAGCTCGCAACGAGGCGATTCGTCGCCAAGTTGAAGTCGTCTGATATCGCTGTCACAAGTATCCCCCGCTTGAATGACATATCGACTGGCCGTCAGTCAACCAGCACACAATATCAGTGACCACCATGGCAGGCGCGACGGAGCAGCCCAAGCCGCGCATCAAGAAGCTGACGGCGGAGAAGCTGCAGCAGTTCCGCGACGAGATCGTCAAGGGCAATGGGCAGCAGGCGGACCTTACATCGCGCGGTATCGAGACCATCGTGAGCCTCGAGGGGCTGCAGCAGGTCACCAAGCTGGACCTGAGCCACAACAAGCTCTCCAAGCTCTCGCAGCTCAAGTCCGTGCCGCGCGTGACGATGCTCAAGCTCACGGACAACAAGCTGAACGGCGACGGCCTGGCCGAGATCCAGCACCTCAAGAAGCTCGTGATCCTCAACGCCGCCGAGAACAGCGTGACGCGCATCCCGTTCGAGGTGCTGCGCAACGTGCGCACGCTCAAGGCGCTCGTGCTCAACAACAACTCCATCTCTGCGCTGGACTGGGTGCCCAAGCTGCCGGTGAGTTGGGGAAGGGGTGTGGTGGAGAGGGTGGGTGACTAACTTATGGTGTTTACTGATGATACAGGAGCTGAACTCGCTTATTGTGAGCAACAACCGCATCACGCAGATCCCCCAGCGCGTGCTGGATGGACTTCCGAGTTTGAAGAAGATCTCGATGTACGTTGGGGGTTGATGGTGCTTTTGATTGCATTGGTTGCGTGGGTGCTTACGTGTGAATGACTTTTGGCTGCAGCTCGCACAACTTGCTGGAGGAAATCCCGAACTTGAGTCAGTTGTCGGAGATCACGGAGCTTCGACTTTCGCACAACAAGATTAAGAAGATCCCGGCGCACCTGGCACAGCTGAGTAAGATAGATGAGGTTTATAGATGATTGTGCTTCAGACGTGATGAGATCTAACAGTGTTGGTGGATTTGTATTGAGCAGAGAACCTGAAGGTGCTGGAGTTGAGTCACAACCAGATAGATGACTGGTCCGGTCTAGAGGCGCTGAGCTCCCTTGAGAATTTGCGACAGTTGAATCTGATTGGCAACCCCATCGTCGGAAAGAAGCTCGAGGTGGATGCCAATCCTGCCGCGGAGGACAGTGATAGTGACAGCGATGGTAGTGACGATGGAGATGAAGCGAGTGGTAGTGAAAGCGACGACGACAAGAAGAAGAAAAAGAAGAAGCGCAAGTCGTCCAAGAAGAAGGCCGATATCTCCGAGGAGGAAAAGCAGCAGATTAAGGAGGCCAAGAAGCTCGACGCCAAGCACAAGCAGTACAATTTCAAGATGAAACGTTTGTTCCCGAACCTGGTTGTGCGCGATGCCGTGCGTGTGCTGGACAAGCGCGTTCACGGTTACGTTGCACCGCCGAAGGAAGAGAAGAAGCAGAAGCAGAAAAAGCCGGAGCCGTCCGACAAGAAGAAAGCGAAGGCTGCTGCAGGTAAGCGGAAGCGTGAGGACTCCAAGAAGCCGAAGGGTGAGAAGGATGAGAAGGAACCTCTTGCGGCTGCCGACACTAATGATGCCGACAAAGCTGCCAAGAAGGAGAAAAAGGCTCGCAAGAAGCACAAGAGCGACAAGCAAGCTGCCGAATCCTCGACCAAGGACGCTGAGGTTTCTGCAACGCCTCAGCCAGAGAAGAAATCCAAGCACCATAAAAAGAAGGTTCCGTCTGACGAACCTACGCCCATGGAGGTCGATCAGACGGAGCCTGCGTCCAAGTCAGACAACAAGGATGCCGCGAAGGCGGAGAAGAAGGCAGCCAAGGACAAGAAGCAGAAGAAGGAGCAGAAGCAAGACAAGAAGAAGGAGAAGCGACAGCCCAAGGAGATCGCGAGCGGCGTGGTGGCCGTGAAGCAGTTCAAAAAGGGCAAGAAGGCCAAGGCCAAGAGCGCGGAGGCTAAGCCAGTGGACCTGACGAAGCTTAACTTCACGCCGGACGTGGGTTTCGGCGGCTCGTCCGCGTGGGACTAACCAACCCACTTCAACTTGCCTTTATGTGCGCCACATCAAAATAGATTCTGGTGGTCGTATCGACCTCTTTAACTTCATAAGTATGCTCCATGTGATTTCACAGGGGCCCTATGAGCGGCGCAGAGGCCCCAAACACGAAGGAAGGTCAAGATGGCGAGCAACCCGGTCAGCGAGTTCATCACCAAGCTCATGGCGCCCAAGAGCAAGGGCGAGACTGAGACTCTGGTGCGTTGTGCTCCTTCCCTCTCTACGCTGATACCTACCTAGCCATCTCGCTGACCCTCTTTGATCCGATATAGGAGCACCTGTCCACGCTGGCCACAGGCGCCAAGTGGCGGCTGGAGGACGACCTACCGGCCCACAAGAAGGCTGGCTTCCACCGCCACCACCAGTACACGAGCCCCGAGGGATTCTCGGAGGTGCCACGCCAGTACATCGTGCCCTCGCACTCCAAGGAGCAGAACTTTGCCACGTACGCGGCCAACTCGTACGCGTCGGCCATCGCCATCCAGGAGGAGATGAAGACGCGCCAGTTCTAAGCTGCGTGGGGATTGGGAGACATGCAGTTGGTTTGCGGGCTGAAGAGGGTGCAGATGAGTGGTGAGAATCTACTTCAGGGGCCAATGACAGGGAGGAATACACAAAAAACTCAACAGAAACAAAAATGAAGGAATCGACGATGGCACACTACAGTAGATCTAGCGACCCATGGTGCAGGATCTTGCGGAGTTCTTGGAGACTGAAGAGACTTGACTTGTAATTGACTTGGAATGTTATGCAGATGTCGACAGTTGCTTGGGAATTGATGGAGAATTGTACAGATAGACCTGACGATGACACTGGAAGTCAGGACGCCGGTACACTATTTGGCGCTTTGGAAGGAATGGACCTACTTTGGTGCCTTTGTAGTTCCGCTCGTCGTCGGGTTTCCAGCCTGGGATGGAGAATACGTACGTCACGATGCGGACGTGAAGTCGCCGCGCTTCTTCCAATCTGGTCACCACAACATTCAATTTGAAATCAAACACTGCTGTACCGCATCATCAACGGAACTAATGCGTACTTCGGCAGTAGCATCTTAATCCCCTGAAAGACGCAGTCGACAACAGACCTTGTTAGTCAACTCACTAGCCACTTCAACTTCCAGCACGAAACCCACTTACTTGCGGCACGAGGTACAGGAACAACGCCGTGGCAGGCGTCAGATCCACCTCCAGTGCATCGCCATGTCGAATTTCCACCAGCGTCTGCACTCCATGCTCCTGTCCGTTTCCAGTACCAAAGACCCCTGCATCAGTGTCTACCGTACACCTCCCAACAGACGTCTGGTGTGTCGGCCCAGCACCTCGACGCGTGCTCGTGCTCGCTTCACCAGGTCCTCGTTATACTCCACACCAATGCACCTGCAATTGACACACACAACACGAAGCTATTTAGCTGCTTCGCGCCTATTGCAAAAGATATTGAGAGTGGTAGGCGTCGCACCTGGCGCCGGTCTTCTCGGCTGCGTGCACCAGGATCCGCGCGTCGCCGCAGCCCAAATCAAAGAGCACGTCGTCGCCTGTAAGCGCCAGCAGGTCCAGGGCATGGTCGAGCACGCCGTCGCCGCTGGGTGTGAACGGCGCGAGCTTGGGGCCCATCGCGACGGCCTCGTGCATCACGGACGACATCTCGCGAAGTGTTCAGCTTCAGGCAGTGATTGTGTGTCGACACATAAAATGTTCTAATGACGATTGAAGTATTTCGTTAACGTTACTTTTGTTCATGGAAGCTACAGTATGAAAACTTTTTCACTTCACTAGCGTGCTCGACCCACCGAAACGGAGGACGTGAAGCTCCTTGAAGTCGGCATGTGTGGTCGGATCCGGTATGTTCACTTGTTGGCTTAGAAGAGGCCGGTGTCTTTCTTCTTAGCCTGCTGCTTCCACTTGGGGAGTTTGGCGAAGTCGTCCTTGCTCATTTCCATTACCGTCAAGAACTCGGCATCCGTGAGGTAGCTCTGTGGAAACAAAAAACGTTTGTCAGTTGGGCAGCTACGAGATTGAGCAACCGCAGTAGTCCACGCTTACCTCCTTCACAGTAATGTCGATACCCTCAACACCAGCCTTCAGCTGCTCATAGGTGAAAGTTTCGCCCGAACGACCGGTAGCCTTCGCAGAAACCGGGGCGGCGGCAGGTGCAGCCTTGGGGGACACCGGGGCAGCCTGGGGAGATGCCGGGGTAGCCTTCGGAGACACTGGCGTGGCCTTGGGAGAAATCGGCGCGGCAGGGGGCTCCGTCGGAAGGACAGGGATAACCCTCGCCGCGACCGGAGCAGGCTCAGAGGTCTCCTTCTCGCAAATGTCCTCGTTGGTAATCGTACCGGGGAGGTCCCTAGGGGCGTTCTTCTCCTTCTCCTCCTTCAGCTTCTGGAGGCGTGCCTTGTAGGGGTCCAAGAACTCGTTCCTTGTGAAGAACTCGTTGTCCCATGCAAGGAAGTTGCTCGTGAACATGAGTGGCTCCTCGTTGCAGTGCACCGCCACGATGGGTGTACCCTCGCCACGGCCGTCGCTCTTCGCAACAGCAAGGTACTTCTCAGCAAGAGCCATGGCCTCACGCCTCTCCGGCTCGTTAGCACCGGCACCGATCCACACGTACAGACTCGTGTAAGTATCCAGGATGAAGACGTCGTCCGTGTTCAGGTCGTCTTGGGCAAAGTTCACGATCTCACGTGCATCAAAGTATCCGTACGCATTCGAGCACTGGAACAGGCGGGGCTCGTGAGGGGCCTCGAAAGACGACTTCGCCTTGGCGTACTCGCCCTTGCCACCGAGGAACTCCCAGAACTCGTCCGACTCGCTGCCCTCCTCAACAACCTCGCTCTCGCGGTTCTTCTTCAAGATCGAGGCAATCTTGGAAGCAATCTCGCGCTCTGCAGAGCTGCTTCCAGCACCCTGCCACTCATAGACAGTATTGGGGGTCACGAGCACAAAACAGTCGCCAGAGGTCAGACTAGAGGCCTTCTCGTCCACCTGCACCGCCAGGGTGTTCAGCTCGTTGGTTCCCTTGACCTGGTACAGCGAAACACCGTCCGTGTCGTACGAGTCTTCGTCGTCGCGGTTGGCAAACCCACTGGCCTTGCCACCTGCGTGCACAATCATAGTTCCCTTGAACAACGCGCGGAAGTGTGCCGGCTCCTTGCCCTGCACAACACGGACCTGGACGGGGTTGCCGCCCAGGCTGTCGTCCAAAAAGGTGGCCAACAGGGCAGACGCGGCCTTCTCATCCGTCGTCGACGAGCGCCCCTGCCAGAAGTAAATCACCTGGGTGGGCTTACCGCTGGAAGGCGTCACCACGTGCAGAACGATGTAGCTGTCACCATCGTAGAAGTGGCCGTACTGCTCCTCAGCAACCTCCACCTTCTCCAGGTTCTCAATACGCCACACCGTAATTTCGTGCTTGCCGTCACCGTTAGGATCAACGCCAATGTTCTCCTCCGACTGCGAAGCAGCCTTCAGCAACGCCTTAACATCCACTGATTTGTCATCTTGCATCTTAGCGACACCCTGGCTGGGCTGGTAGCCAAACTCCAGCACCTTGGGCTCAGTCCATGCCTTGAAAAGTGCCGTGAAGAGCGGGGTCTCACCCTCCTCCACAACACGAGTGATAGGCGTGTGCGCCGGACGGCCCTCCTTCTTCAGGTAGTGCACGGCAATCGTCAGAGCGTTCGTGCGTTCGCTCTCCGACGCGGTCTTGCCCACCCACACGAACACCTCGTTGCCGGCGTCAATGACGAACACGTCCTCCGACTGCAGAATGTCCTTGGTCAGCACACCCGAGGCAGGGGTCACATCGGCAACCTGCAGGTTGTCATCGGTAGAGCCGCTCACGCGCAGCACCGTCGTGTTCTTCTTAACCGCGTTCTCGTGGTGCTCGTCAGTCTCACCCGAGCGCGTGACGGAGGTGAATCCACCCAGAACCTCCCAGAAGGCGGCGTTCTCCGGCTCCTCGTCGATGAACGTGACATTGGCGCGGCCTCCACGGGCCTCCCTGGTCTTGCTGACAAACTCCAGTGTCTTGGCCTTCTCCAGCCGGTTGGCTTCCTCCCCGGCGTACACGTAGAGCTCCAGTCCGGCGTCCAGAACGTAGGCGTCGTCCACACTCAGAGCCGAGCTCTGCAGCGGCACCTGCTCAACGCGCACCGTGCGCTTGCCCTTGATGCGGTACAGACGCGTCACGTACTCGTCCCGCTTGACCTCATTGAAGCCGCTGGCGACGCCTCCCTCGAGGTACTGGAGGCCCGTGGACTTGAAGTACGACAGGAACAGCGCCTGCAACACAGGGATACAACGTCAGATGCAGCCCATAACAGACCGGCAGTTGCTCTACGCACCGACTCGTAGCCCTGGCACTCGCGGTGCTGCACGGGCACGCCGCCCAGCGCGTCATCGAGCTCCACGGTCTTGTAGGCGGCCACGCCGCTCTCGTCTGCCGACGTCTCCTTGCCCAGCCAGAAGTGGATGTGCCATGTCAGTCCGCTGGAGGCACAGGGGGCCACATACACACACGGTTAGATGCTGCTTCACTATGGGGTGTTCACCTGGTCGTGCGCTCGTACGTCGTCGCCTCGCTGGTGTGGAGGAAGATGTAGCTGTCGCCGCTGTGCAGCTTGTGCAGCTCGGCGGCGGGCACGGCCACGGGCTGCAGGTCCTCGATGCGCCAGGCCTGTAGCCCCGCCGTCTTGCCGGCCCCCGCGAATGCGCTGTCGGTCGCCATGTTCTTGATGTTGTTGTGGTGATCTTCGCTTCAAGCTGCTTGTTGTCTAATGTGAGCGGATTTTTCCAGCGAACGTATCCAGATGACGCGGGGGCGAATTGACTTGGTTTCACTATGTCGTTTTGTGATTTACAGCGGACAATTTTTCGCATAATTTGTGTACAAGTTGGGTGCCGCACATAATTATAGGGTTTCGCACACAAATATGAACACGCGTAGGTGTCGCTTGTTGTGGTCAACAACTCCACGGTCCCAGCGTGCGCTGCACAACTGTAGCTACTGTTGGGGTCTTCCATCTGCGCCTTGTTTCCGTTGTACTTGAGAGGTATATACAACCGGTAATTGTCTGTCACGCTTCAGATCCATGTTACTTTGAGCAATTGCCGCTTGCAGGGGTGTTCTGCCAACGTCGTATCGCTCACAGCGCTGACAGTTGATGAGGTGGTCGTTCATGCACATTAACTTTGCCGTTCCATCACCAACCACTCTTCGTCAAACAACACGTTCTCTCGCTCGGTACCGGTACGCGCATATTGCTGGCATTGGCGACGTCCAGTCGAGTCCAGCACCAACTCACGAAGCCTCGACAATAAACTCGCCGCCGGAGTACATGTACCCGTCTCAGCACCAAGTTACACAGAGCGTCGATCTCCTCAAGCAAAATGCCCATACCGGTAACATCCCCGTTGCCAACAACCTGCGCATTCACCTTCCGAGTCCAAGGCCGGCCAGTTTGGAAATGCGGGGCGCGCCCGCACGCAGCAGCCATCGAGGTCGCTGTCGTTTAGTACCCGCAGTACTTTCGTATGTTCGTGCTGCTCGAGGTGCAATCATTGCAAAAACAGCTCCGGTCCATCAACGTCTCTGCCCATCCTATGGAGACCCCGTTCTTCCTCGTGCCTGCCACCCATCCGGTCCGGTGGCCACTTCTTCCTAGCCTGCGTCCTGCCTGAATGCGTGCCGCATATTCACGCGGCCTGCTGCAGCGAGCAAGGCAAGGCACAAGAAGCAAACCTCGACAACACCACCTCCGTTGCCCATCTTGTCAATTGTATCCTGCGTGTTTTCAGCCAATGCGTTTTTTTCGTCGCATTTTCCGCCATTCGTGACGCGCGGCACCGGCTGGCTTTCGGCCAATGAGACGGAACTTCAACCGGATACTTTTTGTGTTCCGCACATAAAAGACGCCGTCGCCGGTGTCACCAGACAGACGTTCGTGTTCATTCGGCGATTCGCTCCCAAGCAGCCAAGCTTCAGCTTCCCCCAAGCACCACTCGATCGTCATGCTGGCGCGTCAGCTTCGTGCCCAGAAGCGCGCCCTGCAGGCCGCTGTGCCGCGCGCGTCCTCGGCGGTGCACGCGCGCTTCCTGTCGGCGCCCGTCTCCACGGAGGACCACGAGGAGGACGAGGACGGCGGCGAGCCCGCGGGCTCCGAGCACGACACGCTCGACACGTACCTCACGACGCTCAAGAAGTACAACCCGCCCATCAAGACGGGCCTCAAGGGCCTCAACATCGTGCACGACCCGCTGTACAACAAGGGCACGGGCTTCCCGCACGTCGAGCGCGACCGCCTCGGTACGGAGGAATCCACGCGAGTTGCAGAAGAAGGCAGCCTATTGACTGTTGTTCTCTGTTGGTGATGATGTTGCAATGCTCAGGCCTGCGTGGTCTGGTGCCGCCGCGCCGCCTGACGGTGGAGGCGCAACTGACCAAGCTGTACGACACCTTCTGTGAGGAGAAGGACCCGCTCAGCAAGAGCCGCTTCCTTACGGACCTGCACGACCGTAACGAGACGCTTTTCTTCCGTCTTTTGATCAAGCACATGAAGGAGATGGGTGCGTGCTTGCAGTGCAATGTTACTAGCGTCGTGCGTGAGCAGGGGATTGACAATTGTTGTGTCTGTCAACTTCAACTTCAGCTCCCGTCGTGTACACTCCGACCGTCGGTCTCGTGTGCCAGAAGTTCGGTCACCTGTTCCGCCGCCCGCGTGGTATGTTCTTCAGCACGCGCGACCGCAGCCAGTTCGGAGCTATGGTGCACAACTGGCCCTGCGACGACGTGGAGGTGATCGTGGTCACCGACGGCAGCCGTATCCTGGGTCTGGGTGACCTCGGTGCCAACGGTATGGGAATCCCTATCGGTAAGCTCGCCCTCTACACGGCTGCCGGTGGCATTGACCCGCGCAAGGTTCTCCCCGTCATGCTTGACACGGGAACCAACAACCAGAAGCTGCTCGACGACCCGTACTACCTCGGTGTGCAGCAGCCGCGTCTCACCGGCGAGGCCTTCTGGTCCATGGTGGACGAGTTCATGCGCGCTGTGCGTCACCGTTGGCCTAAGGTTCTCGTGCAGTTCGAGGACTTCTCGAGCGAGCACGCGGCGGATGTGCTGAACGCGTACCGCCTGAAGCAGCTCTGCTTCAACGATGACATTCAGGGTACGGGTGCGACCGTGCTGGCTGGTGCTCTGAGCGCATGTGAGCGTGTTCAGATCCCGCTGAAGGACCAGCGCATTGTCATTCTCGGTGCTGGTAGTGCAGGACTGGGTGTGGCCACCACTCTGCTTCAGGGTATGCTTCGCGAGGGCATGACGACTGAGGAGGCTCGCGAACGATTCTACATCGTCGACCAGCATGGACTGCTGGGCGAATCCCGCGAGTCCTTGAACTCAGGCCAGCAATTCTTCTCGCGCAAGAATATCGCTGACAAGACTAGCCTCGTCGATGTGATCAAGCAGGTGAAGCCCACGATGCTCATGGGTCTGAGCGCTGCCGCTGGTGCCTTCACGCAGGAGGCTGTTGAGGAGATGGCCAAGCACACCGAGCACCCGATCGTGTTCCCGCTGTCGAACCCGACCTCTGTGGCCGAGTGCACGGCTGAGCAGGCGTACGAGTGGACCAAGGGCAAGTGCGTGTTCGCCAGTGGCAGTCCGTTCGATCCGGTCGTGTACAACGGTTCTCAGTACAACATCAGCCAGTGCAACAACATGTTCATCTTCCCGGGTGTGGGTCTCGCGGCGTCGGTGATTCAGGCGAATCGCGTGACGGATGGTATGCTTTACTCGGCCGCCAAGGCGCTGTCGCAGTGCATGACTCCTGAGGAGATTGCGAACGGCCAAGTGTTCCCGTCCGTGGAGACTATCCGCGACGTGTCGCTCAAGGTGGCCACGGCTGTCGCCCAGACCGCGCTCGACGAGGATGTCGCTGGCTTCCGGCCGACGATCCGTCGCGGCGCGACTCTCGAGGACTTTGTCGCGTCCAAGATGTACTACCCGACGTACCACGCGCTTGTCGAATAAGCGGTCTAGATCCAGCCTTCGCCTGTCGAAAGCGTGCTTGCCAAGCACTGCTTGGTGCCTTAGCTTTATTGCCTGTCGAAAGCGTGCTTGGTGCACAAGATCCATATAAATACTTCTCGCGTTATCGTGCTGCAGGCCTGTGCCACAGCGATGACCAGCATTCACGGGCGGCGGGCACCACAGCAACTTGGAGGTGCCGCAAAAATGCGGCGATGTACATCAATTGTGTTCGTGTTTCTGTTTGGTTAGTCGCAGCGCGCACCTTTGCAGCACTGAAGCAACCAGCGAAACGATTTGCTGCGTACGTACTTCTATGAGCCCCAGCGCCCAGCTCACCTTTTGCTGGGTGTGTGCGGGGCCAAAAGGGCAAACTTGGACACAAGCGCGTCGAAGAGATCTCCGTCGTCGCCGTCCTCCGGGCGCTTTGCCTTGCGCACTGCATGCAGACAGCCCGTGACAGATCCTCGTGGGGCGTCGATGTCAACTCCGCTCGCGTACTCAAACGTCTGGCCAGGTGCCAGCAACGGAGTAGCGCCGACGATTCCTGGTGAGTTGCGAGGCAGCGCAATCCGCTGGCCATTCTCGCTCTCGAACGTGTATTGGCGACCTAGAATCTGGACCGAGCACTCCTCGTCTACAGCAAAGAGACACACACAAAGCAGTCGCACCGTGAGCACCCGCACTCTCATGAAAAACTCACATAAGCAACACGAATCCGTGCCCTCCTTACTTTGGTTCGTGATGGTCACCCGATACGTGAAGCGGTAGGTGTTGGAGGTCGGGCTGCTGTGGCTCTGCACGTAGTGGCTCGTCGCCTCAATCCGGACGCCGTTCGTCACAGTCACTGCAATGCCACACAATAACGCGCACTCCAATTATCAGACGTCGACATCACACCACAGTATGTCAGCAACTACCGGTATCAACGAGCCCTACCACTCGAGCATTGGGCAAGTAGAAGTTGCGTAGACAGCTCGCTCAGCGCTCTGCAACATCCAAAACCCAATGAGAACCATCACAAAATCCAACATCGCAATACATCACGACACTTACTCAATGGCTTCGTCCAGTTTCGCGCTCACAACCTGTCGGCAACCGCATCGTCAGCTCTCTTTGACTCGCATCAACCAGCCCCAATTCCACCTCAACTCTTGTCGCCACCTTCGGGTCGCTCAGCTTCATGTTCTCTCGGAATCCCGCGCGGATGCTCTCGATAACGTCCACACGGGGCGACGCCATGCGGAACGCATTGTCTCGCAGCTGGTAGAACTGCTCCAGCGACGTGAGCACCCTCGGACCCTGCGTCTGCGTCTGCGTCTGCAGCTCCTCCCTCTCCTGCTCGGACAACGGCTCCACGAAGCTGCCGGTGCCCCACTGCTCCAGCTGCAGCTCCCGACGGACGTTGAAGTGCGGCGTGCGCTGCAGCGCGCGCGCGTCACGCAGCAAGCAGCGGTAGATAGCGCGGACCGTCGTCGACGAAGGCATCCTCAATAGTAACACTATCGTTACTTCAGCCTTCAAACCATAATGTGAACCACACAGAATACATCATCTACTAATGTTACTTCAGAGGGGGAAGATTTTCTATGTCGGTTTTAGATCGAATCTGAAGCTGTAGGTAGTGATGGCGGCCGAGGCGACGACGACGACAACGCGCAGCAAGCTGCAGCTGCCCGAGGAGGTGGTGACGCACCCGCTGGTGCTGCTGAGCATCGTGGACCACTACAACCGCGTGGCGCGCGACACGAGCAAGCGCGTGGTGGGGGTGCTGCTGGGCTCGACCTTCCACGGCAAGTGCGACATCACCAACTCGTTCGCCGTGCCCTTCGACGAGGACCTGCGCAACCCTGGCATCTGGTACCTGGACCACGACTTCCTGGAGAGCATGTACCAGATGTTCAAGAAGATCAACGCCAAGGAGCGCATCGTGGGCTTCTACAGCTCCGGCCCCAAGATCCGCAAGGCCGACCTGGACATCGACGACCTGTTCCGCCGCTACTGCCCCAACCCGGTGCTCGTCATCTGCGACGTGCGCCCCAACGTGGACGGGCTGCCCACCACGGCCTACGGCTCCGTGGAGGAGGTGGAGGAGGACGGCAAGGCCATCAAGCGCGTCTTCAAGCACATCAAGTCCACGGTCGGCGCCTACGAGGCCGAGGAGGTCGGCGTCGAGCACCTGCTGCGAGACATCAACGACCCTTCCGTGAGCTCACTGGCCGGCCAGGTGAAGCACAAGATGACGGCGCTCAACGGCCTCAAGGAGCGGCTAGAGGAGATGAAGACGTACCTGGAGAACGTGGTGGCCGGCCGCCTGCCGCCCAACCACCAGATCATCTACAACATGCAGACCATCTTCAACCTGCTGCCCAACTTGAACGTGGACGAGCTCGTGCGCTCCATGTTCATGAAGACGAACGACATGCATTTCGTACGTCGAATTGTGTGTTTTTCTTAGTGTGTGTGTTTTTTAGGAGGTGCTGATGTTTTTATTTGTTTTTTATTTGTTTTTTTGCTGACGGCAGGTGATCTACTTGTCTTCGCTTATCCGCTGCACGATCGCGCTGCACAACCTCGTGAACAACAAGATTAAGTACAAAGAGTCGGAAGAGGTAGGCTTCGCGGACAAGAAGGAGGAGAAGAAGGACGCGGCTGTCGACAAGGCCGCTAAGGACAAGGCGAGCGAAAAGGCCCCGTAGAGTTGTCGCGCAGATAATGCGCTGACGAAGTGAGTCGCGCTCCCAATGAATGACTTTCTACTCTAATGCGCTCTTTGCGTCCCTTGCATTGTCCCCATTGACAGGTGAATGAATACTACGTAGTAGCTAGCTGGTCGGGTGGTCCACTTTTTTTCCGGTGCAAGTACAACGCGCCTTACCGTGATGGTGATGCGACTGTTTTGTCAAAAGCAAAAATGACTAAACGGATCCATTTATCGGATACTTTACCCCCTGCACCCACCCGAAGCGCGGTGTGCACGACTGCCAGGCTTTTCGATTTTCCTGCACGTCGTTCACTTCCGAATTCGCATCCAGCCCGACAGGTCTACGAGCCAATTTCGCGAAAGTGATGGCAACTGGAGAAGAAAACGACAAGGAGAATGGCGGTGGACTGCAATCGCAGTCGGAAGAGGTTGTCTCGCACACGTCGGCAAATGCGTTCATGGCTGCAGGACCCGACGCGTTTCACCGCTTTGTGGCGAGCAAATTCAGCCTTGCTGCGGGGCAGTCACTTCCTCGACTCGAGATCCGCGTGCGCGATCTCTCACTTTCGGTGGAGACGTCCGTGGTACATGACAACGCAGCGGGCGCAACTTCCTCGGAGCTTCCGACATTGCCCAAAGTACTTCATCGAGCTGTGGTCAAGTCGCTTGGTGGTTGTATCCCGTCGTTCCTGAAGAAGCAAGTTGGGTTTGATAACCATTCGACAAGGCGCTACATTCTTCAAGACTTCTCGGGCGTCTTCAAACCGGGAAGCATGACGCTCGTACTCGGTCAACCAGGGTCGGGGAAGTCGTCGTTATTGCAACTGCTAAGCGGTCGGTTCCCTCTGGAGAGTAACAATGTCACCGTTGAAGGTGACATCACGTACAACGATGAGTCTCGTGAATCTTTGGCTCGCCGCTTACCGCAGTTTGCAGCCTACGTCGCTCAGCAGGACTTGCACTTGTCAACTCTCACGGTTCGTGAGACGCACGAGTTTGCACACACGTGCAGCACTGCGTACTTTGGCAAATATGTCGAAGAACTTTTGGGTCACGCGGCACAGTCGGGAGACAACGCGGAGGCGCAGGCTACTGCACGCTCGTTATTGCGTCACTTGCCTCAAATAACGTTGGAACTTCTTGGTCTGCAGCACTGCGCAGACACGACCATTGGCGGTCATTTAATGCGGGGAGTATCCGGTGGCGAGCGCAAGCGCGTTACGACGGGAGAAATGCTGGTCGGCTTCAAACTGGCGCTGTTCTTGGATAGTATCACCACTGGTCTCGATAGTGCGGCAGCCTTCGACATCATTTCAAGTTTGCGCGGCCGAGCACGATCCTTTGGTCAGACTGTTGTAGCAGCACTTCTGCAGCCAGCTCCTGAAGTCTTTGAGCTGTTTGATGACGTTCTACTGCTGATGGGCGGTCGTGTAGCTTACCATGGTCCAGTGAGTGAGGTGCGAAGTTACTTTGAAGACCTCGGCTTCTACTGTCCCCCAGGACGCGACTTCGCGGACTTCTTGATGGATCTGGGCACTGATGACCAGATTCGGTACCAAACAATTGCTGTCCCGTCGGATAAGGTACCGCCTCGTACGGCAAAGCAGTTCGGTGCAGTGTTTGCAGGTTCTTCGATGTATCAGCGGAAGCTGCAGCAGTTGGAGACTCCAGTGGATCCAGACATCGTGGAAGGCGCACACAAGTATACGGACACTATTCCTGAATTCCAGCAAGACTTCGTGGCAAGTACATTGACTCTCGTGCGTCGTGAAATGCTCGTGCTGAGCCGCAATGTCGCGTTCGTGGTCGGACGGGCAGTGATGACGGTGGTCATGGGGCTGCTGTACGCGAGCACATTCTACGACTTTGATGCCACCGACGTGCAGGTTATCATGGGCGTAGTCTTTTCGGTGATCTTCTTTGTGTCGCTGGGCCAAGCTGCACAAATTCCAACGCTTTTTGAAGCTCGCGACATCTTCTACCGCCAACGTCGATCTAACTTCTATCGGACATCGTCGTTTGTGCTCGCTAGCACATTGAGCCACGTACCAGTGGCGCTATTCGAGACGTTTGTCTTCGGATCGCTTATCTACTGGCTGTGCGGCTTTGTGCCTGAAGCTGAACTATTCGTGCGCTACGAGGCCATCGTCTTCCTTTCCAGTTTAGCCTTCGGTGCCTGGTACTTCCTCTTGGTCGCACTTACGCCCAACATGAACGTTGCAATGCCGATGGCGATGCTGTTTGTGCTCTTCTTCGTGATGTTTTCGGGCTTTGCCATCCCGAAAGACCAGATTCCGGACTATCTCATCTGGTTGTACTGGGCAAGCCCCGTGGCATGGGGCATTCGCGGGCTGGCAGTAAACCAGTTTCGTGCTTCACGCTTTGATGTCTGCGTCTACGAAGCTGTCGACTACTGCAAGCTTTCGGGTGGCACCATGGGCGAGTATTACCTCTCGTTATTTGACGTACCGACGAGCAAAAACTACGTGGATCTCAGCATGGTCTTCATCGTGGCTTGCTATCTCCTCTTCTTGGTTCTTTCTGCGAGGGCCTTAGAGCACCACCGCTTCGAAGGCCCCGGAGACATTTGCGCCGGTGCATTTACTGGTGATGTCGATCAAGAAGACGGGGTCGAAGGCGAGAGTGAACCAGCCAAATCAAAGCAGGCAAACGACGGGTCATACGGACTGCTTAAAACCCCGCGAGGAACGGAATCAGTGGATATCGCGATCCAACCTCCGGACGGTGAAGATCACAAACGCAACTTTGTCCCCGTAACACTGGCGTTTGAGGACATTTGGTATTCGGTACCAATGCCTCGCCACCTAAAGAAGGAAAGCGGAGAAGCTTCGAGTCGTGATAAAGCTGAACAAGGAATGCTGCAAATTCTGAAGGGTGTCTCTGGATTTGCGAGACCTGGATGTATGACCGCACTAATGGGATCTTCCGGTGCTGGGAAAACTACGTTGATGGATGTCATCGCGCATCGCAAGACGGGGGGATCTGTACGCGGACGAATTCTGCTTAATGGACACGAAGCTAGTGACTTGGCAATGCGTCGCTGCACTGGTTACTGCGAACAAACGGATGTGCATTGCGAAGGTGCAACCTTCCGTGAGGCGCTCACTTTCAGTGCTTTTCTTCGACAACCAGCAGACGTTCCGAACAGCGTGAAGAGGGACACCGTCCACGAGTGCCTAGATCTGCTTGATCTACACCCCATAGCAGATCGAATCGTTCGTGGTGCGTCAATGGAGCAACTCAAGCGCCTTACAGTCGGTGTTGAGCTAGCTGCTCAGCCCAGTATCCTGTTTCTTGACGAACCTACCAGCGGCTTGGATGCAGCCGCGGCGAAGGCCATCATGGAGGGGGTGCAAAAGGTAGCGCGTTCAGGTCGAACAGTGCTCACGACAATTCACCAGCCGTCAGCTGAAGTATTCGGGCTCTTTGACAGCGTACTGCTGCTCCAACGAGGTGGCCGAACGGTATTCTTCGGTGATGTTGGTCCACAGTGCCGCGACCTGGTGCAATACTTCGAGCAGCTTCCAGGCGTCTGTCCACTTCAACCGGAAGCCAACCCAGCCACGTGGATGCTAGAATGCATTGGCGCGGGGGTTAACACAGGCGATAAGAGCTTTGGGAATGCGGCAGTGGTCGATTTTGCGGACACCTTTCAGACTAGCAAGCTTCAAGAACAACTAGACGCTGCGATGAGAGAGCCCGGTGTTGCATGCCCATCCGAAAGCCGAGCTGAACTGACGTTTGCAACGAAGCGAGCTGCGGGGGCACTCGTACAGCTCCGCTTTTTAGTGCAACGCAGCTTCAGATCATACTGGCGGACGGCGTCGTACAACATCACTCGTGCGGGCATCTCGCTCATATTGGCGCTGATCTTCGGTGTTGCTTTTCTCGAGGCGGATTATGGGTCTTACGCAGGCGCGAATGCTGGCGTTGGGATGCTGTTTATCGCCACCGGCTTCAATGGAATCGTGTCCTTCTTTGGCGTCCTACCTGTTGCGGTGGGTGATCGAGCTTCTTTCTATCGGGAGCGTGCCGGTCAGACGTATAGCGCATTTTGGTACTTCCTCGCTGGGTCTATCGTGGAAATCCCTTACGTGTTCGCAAGCACGCTGCTCTTTTCGGTGGTTTTCTATCCCATGGTCGGCCTTACAGGAGGAATCGCCTCGGGGGCACTGTTTTGGGTCAACACAGCACTTCTGGTGCTTGTGCAAGTGTACATGGGCCAGTTGCTGGCGTACGCACTGCCGACAGCAGAGCTGGCGATGGTGGTTGGCGTGGTGGTTAACACTGCCAGTTTCCTCTTCATGGGCTTCAATCCGCCGGTGCACTCAATCCCTGCCGGATACAAGTGGCTCTACCAGATCGTGCCGCTGCGGTATTCCTTCAGCGCCCTCACTGCGCTCGTGTTCGCTGATTGCCCAGCTAGTGGAAATTCCGACATCGGGTGCCAGAATTTGCTCGACGCCCCAGTCACACTCACGTTCTCGAATGTCAAGGAGTACGTGGAGTTCACATTCGGTGCTCGGCACGATCAGTTCGTACGCAACATGGGCGTGGTGCTGCTTATCATCATCATAATGCGTGTTCTGGGTCTATTAGCGCTGCGCTTCATCAACTACGAAAGACGCTAAGGAAAAAGGCGGAGACTGTTGTATTCCGAATCAACTGAGAAGGCAACAATGGGAACTTTGGTTAGCTGAGACCATTTTTTTTTCAAGTTTTGTCTGTTTCTTGATCTAAGCGCAGCTCTCGCCTTCGCCGTCAGAGAGGTCGAGCACCCAGTAGTGCTTGTACTGTTTGGTCTTGTCGTACTTGTAACCGGGGCCGATGTACGGATAGTCGGCGTAGACGTAGTCGCTCGAGTCCTTGAGCCAAGCTGCAACCATACCGTCCACGGTGCTGTAGCCGGCGCCAACGAGCTCAGCGGCGGCCGTGACGGTCAAGTTCTGCACCTCGAGGCGGTCCATCTGGGTGGTGCCGTCCGAACCCGACGTGCCGATGAAGTTCTTGGCAGCCATGTCCTCAGCGTGGACTTGGGCAGCCGCCGCGAGCTTCGAGTTGATGCAGACTGCGGTCAGGTTCTTCTCGGCGCGCTTGGCGTTGACAGCGTTCAGCATCTTGGTGCTGAAGTCAGCGACCTGGAGCTCACGCGAGACTTCCAAGGCGTTGGCCGAGCCGACGAGAGCGACGAGTGCGACGGCGAGGAAGCTCTTCATGGTTGTTCTTGTACTTCGCTTGGAGTGGAGGGTGGAGGTCTTGGTATTGCACTGCAATTTGGAGAATGAACTGAGGAGTCCGAAGATTTTTACGGCGGAAGCTGTCGCCTGGAGCCCTAGCAGCAGTTGAGAAACGCGCTCACACTCCGAGCAAAGCTTATGATCACCAGAATCGAGTGCAGATGGGGATATGATCGCCACTGTAGGGTGCATTCGCCATGAGTTGATCTACGCTGCGCAAGGTGTTTTGACTCGGGTTTTCCGGCGTCACGAGCGCAGGTATGCGTCTCCTTTGCGACGCGGACAATGCGTTTCATGCATAATAAGCTGCGTGCTCAGCAGACGTGAAGGCCGCGCTTAGGCGCACGCGTTGTCGGTAGTGCTACGCTGCCTTGGAGACGCCAGGGCTATCCAACATGGTCTGGCTGTCTTGTGCCGTCATGTGCCCCTTCACGGTCAAGTGACGAGGCAAATCAGCCGAAGTATCTTTGAAGCGTGTGTAACGTGGCGTGTCCGTTCAAGTCGACGATCCGTCCACCGCACGAAGTTCGCCATGTGGACCTCGGTGGGGAACGTCCAATGCTCACGGCGTTACCGGTACGAGGCCATAGGGCCTGTGCGCGAAGGTTGCAGATGGGATCGCAATACAAATGAAGCTACAAGAGTGCGTTTGTGTGCATTACAGTGATAATTTTTGTGTTTCTGTGTCTTTTCCTCCTAACATCACGCGTAGATGAGATAGTCTACGCGCAGGTCTCGCCGTCCGCGTTGGCAAAGTCGAGCACCCAGTAGTGCTTGTACTGCTTGGTCTTGTCGAAAGCGTAGCCAGGGCCAATGAACTTGAAGTCGCTGTACAGGTACGCGCTCGAGGACTTGGTCCACGTCGCCAGCACGGCGTCCACGGTGGCCTGACCGGCGGCCACTAGCTCGGCAGACTGGGTGGTCTCGATGTCCTCGTCGTCGTAGCGCGTGGTAGGAGTTGAGCCGTCGGATCCCTTGGTGCTGACCTTGTTGTTCTTCGCGTTGTCATCCGCTAGGTCCTGGGCAGCGGCCGCCAGCTTGGTGTTGATGCAAACCGCCTTGAGGCCCTTCTGAGAGCGCTTGGCGTTGATGGCGCTCAACAGCTTCGTGCTGAAGTCGGCCACCTGCAGCTCACGAGCGACATGGTTGTCTGCTTCGGCGCTCGCCAGACCGGCGAGGGCCACAACTGCAATCGCGAAAAGTCCCTTGATGTTCATGATCTTGAGTGACGGATGTTGTTGCAATCGCGCTGCAAGTTGAGAAGTGATTCATGGCATGGCGAGATTCACCAAGCGTGGATCCTTCGAGACCAAGCCATCCCAACCAGTCTGGGTACACCAGAGGCTCGGTTTGTTCCCTACAAAGCCCATGATCAAAAGTCCTGATTCAGGACTACCGTATAAATCAGGATGCAATGCACAACTTGTGCCACAACTTGTGGCACAAGCTTCAAGCAGGGCTTGTGGCCCACAAGCCCTGCTTGAAGCAGCGCGATCCGCCCCCATGCAAGGGTGAATACCAAAGTAAGGTTCATTTTGGTAGCACATGCAACGCTAGTAGCCTAGCTTGTCGTGGCAAAACCCCTTGCATACAATGATCAAAGACAAACTATTTTACATTCGCTTGCCATGGTCTCGTCAGCTTCTCGAGCAGGCCATAACGTTACGATTAAAAATTCTCTTTGCACATCAAAGGTGTTCGTGCTCCACGTCAGTCTGCAGGCAGGTGCCATCGACGCAGAGGGGCCAATTACAGATCGCGTCGCGCAATGTTGCGTGTTCGGCGATTCCTCAAAGCATGATTCAGTGAAAGTTGAAATCATTTCACGTTGGCGCGGGGAATCCCCGGTGGATTGCAGGCTGCAGTCTGCAGCTGGCGGGTAAATCAGTGCCTCTGTCAAGTTGACAGTCAAGTTGGCCGGAGCGGGAACTTCGCACTCGTCACGAGTGGATACACTTCCCGAGACCCTTATTCACTTGTCAAGCATTTCGTGAACGTCTTTTACATGTAACGGGGATCCAGGACGTACCAACAAACTTCCGAACCACCAAGCACCTGAGAGTTTGAGAATGCCGCAACGGAGACCAAGCAAACTAAAAATTGTAGCATGGATGCAGTTTGAACAGTGAATAGAACTCTAGTCCATAAGATATTCGCTCGTCCTCACCTCTAGCGCCAGTATCCACGAGTCGTCGTGGACCACGACAGGAACGCAGACGTATCAACTGAGAACAAGATATCGGTTGATCCTTTTCATCAAGGCACTCGTTATTCAGCCCGCAACTGGGCGTTAAAGACGCTACGAAATGGCTTTTATATGCTCCTCTTGTATACGTATATAACTATAGTACGGTTAATCAGTTAGGGGTAGGCCACTAGCGCGTTGGCTCTCGTCTGCGGACTTCTGATGGGCCCGCCCCTCTCTCGCTGCGCTCGTGGGGCGCCGCTTCGCGGCCTGCCCCACCCCGGCTCCGAAGTCCTCGACTCGGCCAGGCGCTGTGGCTGGGATTAGATATTAACTCCTAGACCTTTAGTTCACATTTTGAGTATTAGGCGACTACAGATACCGCCCACTAAGTTGTACAGTGGTACTCTTTTAGTTCCTGCAGTATATTATATGTGTTCAGAATATACGGTATTACAGATGGTTGTCGTTGAAGTTTACGTACATTCAAATCAACTGCTCACTCAGCTGAACGCGCTATCGAGGAAGCGGCCTTTGGACGTGCAGGCTGCCTCCACTTTTGACTTGGCAGTAGTGGCGCTGCGCAGAATATTCGCGATGGTAGCTCGAGACGGCGGCTGCGACAGCTTGAACTTGGCCTGTGACCAGCGTGCCAGATCGGCGAGCGATGGCGACGGCTGCGAGCGTGCATGCTCCTCGATAACTTGCCATTTTTGCGCGATCGTGAGCCACTTGCCCTTCGTTTGCTTCGTTGTGCAGGTCATGGCGGGCTGCGGGGGGGGGGGGGGGTCTTGCAGGGCTCTGTTTGAATTGTGAAAGATCCCTCTGGGCGGGAAAACTGGATATTCCCTCCTAAAAACGATAAGGCTTCCTTACCGATTTTGAGGGTGTATAGACTGACTGTGTGTACAACTTAGTGGGCGGTATCTGTATCTAGGCAAATCACAGGAAGATGTTGCACGCTACGAAACAGGGCACCTTTCCCGCAAGTGATTCTAGAATGATCAAGTACTCGATCTTTAACCAAAGATTCTCGAATCGCTGAGCACCGAGTGAAGTAGGTAGGACTCGATAATTAGCGAGGATCGACCATTCTACCAAAGGACTCACTCATTTATTAATTCATCACGCACTAAACCAAGAACCATGGCACCCTCCCAAAGGAGGCGAAGCCAGGCGCTGAACCACCAGCTGCCACCGGCGGAAGTCGCCCAAGGAGCCTCCCCTTCAGCTCAACCTGGTAATGACCGCCAAGCACGTCGAGCAAGAGTGCATATTCCTCCCTGCTCGCAGTGACGATGAACTTAACTACATGTACCAGAACTACCTGTGCATCTCCACGTGATCGGCCACAACACGCGCGCGAAGCGCCTTGCTGCTCAAAGGCGTACCCGCGAACAGCGCAAGTTGCGCTTGCGTCGAATGCTCGCAGCTCAAATTGGGCGTCCGTCTGCAAGTTTCCGGGATGACAGGAGAGTGGGGAACGCGAGGATTTTCTTAGCCGCGAAAAACATGTTTCTATTGACTAAAAGCGAAGACGCGGGTATGAATTAGTCGGTAAATCGGCGAAGCATCGATCTTCTAGTAGAAGACGCAGTCAAATCTCAAAGACAGACTACTTTACGGAAAGTACTGTGTATTTGGCGTTGTAACTGGACTTTATCGATAGCCTTGCAAATTTACAAAAGTGATGCACAATCGATCATGTGGCGACAATTTTTCGATTTACTCAGTAGCTGGGTTAGAGACCTCCTGGACAGTGTTGCCGAGTCCAGGTTTTCGTTCATTTTATGCACAGTCACGAGTATACTTTTTGGTCGGTTACCCCAATCGGGCTAAATACTCACTCTCTTTCATCAAAGCATTTCGGGGGTTTTGGAGGTGCTGGGTGGAGTTGATGGCAAGGAGAATTGAAAAGTGAGCGTTGGCAGGTCCATTGCTCTGCGTTGGTACAGGATCCTTGCATTGCGCATGATTTCCAGCAGAAGTCGGGGCAATCGTACAGGACCAGTGATGGGTGAACGCCTACGTCAGATACAACAATTACCCACGTGAAGTTTAGGCCAGTCGAACAGCCCAAAAATTAACGAGATCCACAAAACTCGCCACTCCGGACCATGTATAGTAGACTACAGTACTTATTTCATGCCTCTGTGTTGCTTTGGCTGAAAAATTCTGCTGCGTATCGACTTGTCGGCGGCAAATTGTGTGTGTGCTCGCTCAAATGGTATGCGTATCGACATCTTGAATCTTGAAGCGCAACAGCCATGAATGGTATCACTAGAGGTCGTTATAGGGTTCGAATTCAGAGGAAGTTAGGTATTCTGGGTACTTAGTAAGCTTATAGCTCAACGTCATCCGACACGCAGTCAACAACCCCCGCAAACTCCAGCTCCCAACTCTACATGCAGACCTCGCCGTCCGCGTTGGCCATGTCGAGCACCCAGTAGTGCTTGTACTGCTTGGTGCTGTCGTAGGTGTAGCCGGGGCCGATGAACTTGAGGTCGCTGTACAGGTACGCGCCGGCAGACTTGATCCACGTCGCCACCACGGCGTCCACGGTGGTCTGACCCGCGGCGACCATCTCGGCCGACTTGGAGGTGGCAATGTACTGCGCGGCGTAGCGAGACGGGGGCGTGGACCCGCCCGAGCCCGTGGTGCTGACCTTGTTGGTTTGGGCCATGTAGTCGGCCTGGACCTGCGCCGCCTTCATCAGCTTCTTGTTGATGCAGACGGCCTTGAGCCCCTTCTCAGCTCGCTTGCTGTTGATCGCGAGTGCCAGCTTGGTGCTGAAGTTGGCAATCTGCAACTCGCGCGTCACGACGTCGGCCTCGCGCGCCGCTGTTTCGCCGTTGGTGATGCCCAGGAGTGCCACAAGTGCGATCGCGAAAAAGCCCTTGATGTTCATGGCGTTGGTTGGTGGGTGGTGGGTAGGCTGGTTGGTACTTGTCCTTCGCTTTGATAGGCGGTTGGAATCGCGGTGCAATTTGAATAGTGAGGACGGAGGTTGAGCGAGCCTTGGTCCTCTGCTAGATCGTCTGTTGTAGCTCAAGGTCTCATGCCTGCCTTCCAATGCGTGGCGCTCAGCACCCAACACAACAACGGATAGAAACCCCCCGCGAAATCCGGGAATCCATTCGACAAGCGACTGCGCGGTGGTTGGAGCAAACGCTCCGCCGACGTTGGTTGAAGCCGCGGACGCGGTCAAAAATTCAGGAACGAAACGACTGTATAAGCTCCGAACAGCAAAAATGGCGAGCTGAAGACCGTAATCGAGGTCTGTGGTGACGCAGGGCGTTGAGCAGGAAGGAGCTACAGTATAAGCTTAACGTTTGCGACGCCTGTAGCGCATTGGGGTGGTTAGAGTCCGTTGTGCTGGCTGATACAGTGCCGTCGAGGATTTTTTTCAAGTGGAAAAAACTTCTTTTCATTCTTTCGCCGGCTACTTTCCATTCAGTGCGGATACATTGCATTCTGGTCAGCTCAATTACATTCTCGATGGATTAATTTCATTCTCGGTATTACATATATATTCTCTGAAATTTATTTCAGTTTCAGAACAAAGACACGATCCCGCTGACCTCCTTTTTCCATAATTTAATATATTGCTAATTTATGTACTGTTTTGTTGATACGATTAAGAGAGACGTTAAACTTACCGTACTTAATCTTAGTGATTCTGAATTTTCAGGCTACAGAAGTCGATACCTCTACTATCTTATGTATTACGTGCGTGTTGCCTGTGGCGTCGCCCTCTTGTACAAGTGCGAAATTCTGATAGACGCGGGGGTTGCGCGAAGGTAGTAGATAGCTTTAGCACGCTCGCACACGAGCAAAACAACGAGCCGATTATCACCCTGTTTATTTCCTTAAAGTGCTCGTAAAAACGAGCTGCAATTCGTTGGTGTCTGTGGCAAACTTGCTGGTGTGTGTCACTCACAATCTGACTTCCATCCTGGATGGCTCGTTCAGGTTGGGAGCGCCTTCTGGTCTTTGCGATTCGCACTCGCAACGCTGCTCTCATTGCGAGGCTATATGCAGCCGCCCTCCCTTCGCTGACGCGCTATCAGATTCCTGATGTAAAATTCGAGCTGGTGAAATACAACGACGCTGAGTGCAGAACGCTTTTTCGCTTCTCTAGAGCGGAATTAGCGGTGTTGGTTGTGTGCTTACGTCTACCGGTTACGTTTACTACAAAGGAGCGTACGCGCTGCGGCCGTGAGGAAGGTCTCTGCATTTTGCTTCGCCGCTTGGCGGTCCCTGATCGGTGGTTTGACATCATGCCATTGTTCGGGCGATCGCCGAGTGGGATGAGCAACATCTTCTATTACATGCTAGACCATTTGGTTGCTGTATTTGAAGAGGTTCTATACCTGGACCATGATCGTATAGCTAACCAACTCTCCTACTTCAGCCGTGCGATTACAGCCAAGGGAGCAGAGATCGAATACGTGTGGGCGTTCATCGATGGCACCGTTCGGGCTTGCTGCCGGCCAACCGGTGGTACAGCCCAGCGCTCGCTCTATAATGGGCACAAGCGCAAACATGCAGTCAAGTTTCAGACACTGGTGACACCGGACGGGATCATTTCCCACATTTTTGGACCGGTAGAATGACGCCTTCATGATATCACTGTACTACGAAAGTCCGACCTCGCTCAGCGCCTGGAAGACGACCCACGCTTCACAGGCTACATTATCTACGGCGATCCTGCATATGGCAACACCGACCATTTTGGATCTCCATTTAGTGGCAAGCTTTCCGTGAGTCAAGCAATTGTCAACAAGAGCATGAGCCGAGTTCGCGTTTCGGTTGAGTGGTCGTACGCTCAGATCGTCCAGTACTGGAAGTTCGTCGACAGCAAAAGTCAGATGAAGATTGGTGAGAAACCAGTTGCACTGATTTATAAGATCGCCGTGCTTCTAACGAATTGCATCACGTGTTTGAGAAGAAAGAACACAAACAGCGTGTATTTCAAAATGAAGCCACCTTCAATACAAAGCTACCTCCGTGCAACTTAAGCCTGTGTCCTCAATCTTTCTTTGCCTTGTTTTCAATCAAAAGCTGCAACAGCATTTCGAACTGTTTGTCCCGGCGCTTGCTCTCTTCATCTCGCAGCTTTTGTTCTTGCTGCAGCAGTTGTAGCTGCTCCTTGCGGTACTGCTTTTCCTGCTCAAGCGTCTCGCGCTGTAGTTGCAGCTCCCTTTCCTTGGCAATACGATTGAGCTTGCTCTCTTCTAGTCTCTCTCGATCAACTTCTATCTGCTGCGCGAGCATGGCTTCGAGGTCGAAGTCGGCTGTCGACTTCTGCCGTTTCGTGTTGGGGGCTTCTACAACAAGGTAGCAAAGACAGTAAGATTACACCTTAGAAACCCAGGCAGTACTTGCACAATATATTAGGTCATGACCCCGAGCACGCACCTTTATCCCCTTCGATGCGTTGTCGAACCCTAGCGTCGGCTGCGGCGCACAGCCTAGCCCCGGCCGTGGCTAGCGCTTCCGCCTTCTTGTCATCCACCTTCTTCTGTTCTAGCTTTTGCAGAACGATCTCCTCCATGCGCTCAGATATGTCAACCATTAGCTTCGTGTATTCATCATACTCCTCGTCAATACCCGAAGCTCGTAGGCTAGTTCGCTCAGCTGCAGCATGCTTTTTCAAAAGTTTTTTGAATCTGACAGACATCCAAACCACACATAATACATATTATAGTTCAGCAAGTGCTTCAGCATAATGCTCAAGATGGTCCTTCACTCACCTCTCACTGCAGCCTCTTGCCGACATGTTTTTATGATGCACTTTCATAAACTCCGCGATAGCCTCCCATGCTTGGGTTTTCTTGCCGTGTTGAGTGTTGTATGGTTCTTGACGAAGCACTTCCCTGCTCAACAGCAACCAAAATATTAATACAAGCTCGGCATAACATAAAATCAATCAATACAAAGTGCGTCAGCTATTACCGCAATAGATCGAGGTGCATATCTTCATTCCATTGAATCGTCTGACGGGACGTTGATGGCGTCGACGCAGATTCGTCCGGCGCCGTTAACGTCTCGTACTGGCTGCATCCGTGGCCGCTGCAACTATCTGCAATATCTATGGTGGTCCCTATTACCAAACCAAACGCCAAAGAAAGTTATACACAGTCTCAGTATATCGCAATTCCCGTTGATATCTGCTACGTTTGGAAAATTCGCCAACACCCGGAGCTCTGGTTCCGCAATTGAATGATGATTTCAGTAATTGGCATCATGCACACGATGCAACTACTTCAAAGTATTATATGGTACACTGTATACAATATGACACATGCAGATACTGCGGCTGTGAAGCAAGCGCAGGAGATGCACATTTTCATGCGAATCTAGCATTACAACAAGTTATGCCGTGCGAACAGCGCTACCAACCCAGCCCTCTAGTTAGTTTCTCAAGTTATTCACATCTTCGCGAGTCCTGCGCCTTTGGCACCTTGAGCCCGTTTGCGGCCACTGCCGCGCCATCTCTACCTTTAAACATTATCTAAATTATAGAGCTTCTTCGTGCCCCGCACGAGTTTGTATATAATTCGTTCTTCGGTTCAGTCACTTCAGTGTAGCGTATTCAAATTGATACAGACGCTATATGTATGTGCAGAGGGTACCTGCCGGCGACCAAGTTATACCCACACACCATTAAAAATTATCTGAACACAGAAATTTTCTATGTGCGTCATTAAATAAAGGAAGCTGAGTATTCAGTTGAAGTGCAGAAATCTCTATCATATTTGCTACGCACTGTATATTGCCTATCTGAACACCTATTTGTCCGGGTTGCTGTGACATGGCATTAAACATTTTACCATGACACGCCAACCCAAGCGACGCCACGACGACAGAGACGACGAAGCCGTCCGCATCAACGTGATTCAGCGTTGCCTGGAAGCGCGTGAACGCACCCGTCTTCGTGTGGTGAGGTGCGGGCAACTTTCCCAGCGTCCAGAATATACCTTGAGCTAAACTTGAATCAGCAAACCTTGGGCCTAAGCTCAGGGGGTCTCAGAGTCTCAGAGTCTCAGCTGAATGATCTCAGCTGGACTCGACGAAGACTCAGTCGACACCTCCGAACTCGGACTCTTGGCTTGACGCGGCGTGTGCGCCTCCCTTGCGATCCCCTTGACGGTTCTTGCTGGGGCTACGCTTTGGGCCCAGACGTCAGCCAACCACGTCCACTTGTTCCTTGTCCAGTCGTCCTTGGATGTCCTCCAAATGAAGCCTGCTCCCCGCTCAACAGGCCTTCGCTTGCACGTGTCTTGACCCGATTTGCCCCGGGGTTTTCTTTTATGTAGACACGACTCCACACGCACTTGTCTGCTTCTTCCGAGACTGCAGACCCAGTCTCCCTTGCTTCTCCTTCTTCCTCCAGGCGGCTCCAGCTGAACGCCGCGTACACAGGTCTTCACTCGCCCCCCGACCTAGGGTGGCTCCGAGAGTTGGCTCGGGATGAGCCTGTCTTGATCCAGGGTTCTCGCCTCTGCGCCCTGGGACTTCCGCGCACCACGTCTTGACGTAGACGAAACGGCCGAGCGGGG
This sequence comes from Phytophthora x cambivora, assembly GCA_033557925.1. Lineage (NCBI taxonomy): Eukaryota > Oomycota > Peronosporomycetes > Peronosporales > Peronosporaceae > Phytophthora > Phytophthora x cambivora. Next base: position 962,011 of record JAUCEB010000034.1, read on the forward strand.
AACCACTATCCCAGGCTCAGCGCCACACGATATCCCTCCAACAACACTGAGAACCACTATCCCAGATGCTGTTCTGCCTGAAACCTCAGAGTAGATCACCTTCTACCCGAAAATATGAAATACACGCTGAGTGCAGTCGCCTAGTTCGACCTGTCGACGTGTAATGAAATGAAATAGCCAAATGAGTACCCCTTCACACCGAGGTACACCCACAAGGACTATATGGGGCTTGAGTTTTGGTTGAGTCTCTTCTCAGACACCCTCTTCCACAGCAACACACTTAGCACTGCGGCCTTCGGGGCAAATTCGATTCTGATTAATACTTTACACATGCAAACAAAGACCTATCAAGGGGGGGCGCTCGACTTCCTTCGGAGCGCACCCAAACAAAGCCAGAAAGATATTATGGCGAGCGGCCTGCAGTCCCTTCGGCATGCGGCTCTTCAGCGCTGTCTTGGCTCTCAGGAACCTGCGGTGCTCTGAGTCCCCACTTGGATCTGAGCTCAGCGATTGGCTGAACCTCATTAAAGTCACTCGTGGCGTCAGCAATCTCGTGATCACCTGTCAGCAAACTTCCGATCACATGTCGGCAGACCCGTGATTACATGTCGGCAGACTTGTGATTATCCCACACTCCGTGCCTCTGATTGGCTGAAGGGTGCGCGTCACGGGGATGAGACAGTGCGTCACCTGGGTTCGAACATGGGTTGAGCCTGATTTATGGTCAGTCATCATTTGATGACCGCCTCTTCGCGGCGACTGTTCCCAGAACCTCATCGCCCATATCTCTTCTGAGCCTCTGAGCCTTCGCTGAGTCACCACCTGAAGCGTCTCCAAACGTCCACTACCATCATGCTGAGTCCCACATGGACTGCGAGAGACTCCGCTGAACCTCCAAACGACTCAGAGTGTCCTTCAATGTCCTCCTCTGAGAGTCAACAGGGTTCTGCTGAGAGTCCGATGGCTCAGCGAACGATTGTTTCCGCTGAGCTACCAGTCACAGCGGGGACGAGTCGGCAGTTACAGATGTCACACGACAGCTGGTCATATTTCCACCAATCACCACCCGTTTTGATAGGTGCGGAGGGGGTACGGCGGCCGAGCGAAAGGTCTGCTGGACCTGAGATTCGAGCGTACCTCGTCACATTCGCCTTATCAAGCGACTCAGACGCCTCAACGACGATATCGAGGCGCTTGAGCCCTAAATCCACCGGTTCAACAACCACGGATTCGAGCGCGATCCGACACCTCCACCATCACCGATGCCGCAGCGCCAGTTACAGCTGGCGCGCACCTCATCGCCGCTCGAATTAATCTAGACATTTGGAGGCATCCCAAGCATAAAAAAGGATACTCTCGGACCGAGATCTCTACAACGATGCCATCAAACCCCAGCTCGACTATTTGAGTCTATCTCGATCTCAGCAGCAATTCGAGGCGCTGGCAGGGCAGATCACCCAGAACTGGGTTGACCTTGGCGAAGGTGAATACGCGGAGTGGTTGGACGTGGAATATCTTACAGCTCCATGGATATGTCGTTCTGTACGACCAGTGATGTCCCGGGTATCGTACCAAACCAAAATACAATTGAATCGCAACAACACAGCATTAAGGCAACTGCAGTGAACCAACTTCGCGCATCAACCGGGCATGTTCTTGCTTCGACTTGGCCTAAACTCCTGGTGGTGTGCGCGATGGAAATAGGGTCGGAACCAATACATCATTCTGCAGCGGGTCCAGTCTTAGGGGAGCTATTGCTAGCCGCCGTGTTGCTGTGCAATAATGAACATTATTACCCGATTCACAAACGCAAATCACGCAGAGCGGGTTCGCAGCATACCGGCATACTATTTCAATGAGAGTTACTGCAACGGCAAGTTCACGGCATCAATGTGACTGCAGCTCGAGCGAAAACGTACGAGCAATCTCTTCATGGGATCTTGAAACACGATGGAATAGTGGAGAACATACATCTTGGCCACCTCTCGTTGCAGAAGGTGGATATTTTGAGCCGAGTACCATTCGAGCACAACTGGAGCGCTCTGGTATGATCCCTCGAAGAAATCAAGACGATCCGATCGAAATTCAAGTGTGACTGCAAAGCATTCTTCCAAACGGGTTGGATGTGCGCTCATGTATTAGCAAGTCTGCACCTGGTCGACAATCTCGATTGGACCCTTATCCTTCGAGGACTGCCAGCACGTCGACCACCCGGAAGACCACGAAAGAAGAACAAATATCTTCAACGAGACTGCATACGATCCTCCCAGTACTCCGTTGACGCGCTAGTAAGGCGACTTGTGAGCAAACCAGCCAGTGTGATCAATTGGAGCGTGCTTATCGAGAAGACCATAGCCGAAGAGGATGGTGAAGAATCTCAACGAACCTACGTTGGCAAGCTTGGACCACCTTTTCATCGTGGAGGAAAGCGATACTGGGAGATCGCGTGCAAGGGCAGAAATGAAGTGACTGTATTGGAGGCAGAGTCTCAGGCAAGATCGATAAATTTTTCGATCCAAATGGGGCACAACATCGCAGAGGTCATTTCCACATTCATACTTTCATACTTAAGCACAATTGCAGATGTACGACATCAGGCTAGACTTAGTGAACATTTCGGGTGTTACGAACTAGGGACCGAGTAACTTGCACATTTGATACATTTTCCCAATAAATGCAATTACACCTTACTAAATGCAATAACGCCTTTGAAATGGAACGTAGCCAATAAAAAATGAAAAGCAATCATTTTGACCCTGAATGGAAAGTAGCCGCGAAAAGAATGAAAAAAAACCGCGCCCTTTTCAAGTCCGTTGCGCGTTAGTTCAGCTCACAGTTGCACGCGTCGAGGAATTAGAGTACTACGGATATCCTGTATGCGGGCCACCACCTACCTTGGATGGATGCCAGCCCACGACTGAGTCTGACTGAGTCGTGACTCCAACAGGAGTATGGACCTACCGGAAAAGTCGTATTGATAGAGCACCAATTTTCTAATGAACATTGTCAGTGACTGCATCTTTTCTAACTTTCTGTAAAGCTTGTGAGTGATTTGAAAGTGATCTAGAGCACTTTTTACAAATCAATGTATACAAATTTCAAGTCATTTTGTCTTTTTGTGTAACTTAAGGTCACTGAAATAGGAGGTACGCGTTCATGTAGGATGAGCAAGACAAAAACTCCACAAGTGTTCTATCATTGCGGGTGCTTTATCAATACTTGTACGAGGCTGCACTGCGGTCACCGCATCACTGCCGTCCTTCTTTTCCGACATCGTCCGACGGCTGAGGCCATGAGATTGACCAAAAGCGTTACCGAAGAAACGACGCTTGGTTAATCCTTGGCTTTTCGCACTTCTCAGCAGTCCGGGCAGTTGAGCTCGATGCACTGCAGCAGCGAATAACGTAATGTCCCGAGAATGGTCGACAGATATCAGTCGATGAGTCTGTCGCAACGTGATCTCATTGAGCTTGAGCTCGAGCTCAAAACCGTAGACGAACAGCGACCTTTAGCGTGACAGCGCCATCAAAAGTTCAGATTCTGAACTCGGAACTTCAGCATACTGCCAGCCTGGATAATTATGGTAGGGCTACAGAGGTCCATACTCCTGTTGGAGTCATGACTCAGTCAGACTCAGTCGTGGGCTGGCATCGGTGGTGGCCCGCATACAGGATATCCGTAGTACTCTAATTCCTCGACGCGTGCAACTGTGAGCTGAACTAACGCGCAACCGACTTGAAAAAAATCCTCGACGGCACTGTATCAGCCAGCACAACGGACTCTAACCACCCCAATGCGCTACAGGCGTCGCAAACGTTAAGCTTATACTGTAGCTCCTTCCTGCTCAACGCCCTGCGTCACCACAGACCTCGATTACGGTCTTCAGCTCGCCATTTTTGCTGTTCGGAGCTTATACAGTCGTTTCGTTCCTGAATTTTTGACCGCGTCCGCGGCTTCAACCAACGTCGGCGGAGCGTTTGCTCCAACCACCGCGCAGTCGCTTGTCGAATGGATTCCCGGATTTCGCGGGGGGTTTCTATCCGTTGTTGTGTTGGGTGCTGAGCGCCACGCATTGGAAGGCAGGCATGAGACCTTGAGCTACAACAGACGATCTAGCAGAGGACCAAGGCTCGCTCAACCTCCGTCCTCACTATTCAAATTGCACCGCGATTCCAACCGCCTATCAAAGCGAAGGACAAGTACCAACCAGCCTACCCACCACCCACCAACCAACGCCATGAACATCAAGGGCTTTTTCGCGATCGCACTTGTGGCACTCCTGGGCATCACCAACGGCGAAACAGCGGCGCGCGAGGCCGACGTCGTGACGCGCGAGTTGCAGATTGCCAACTTCAGCACCAAGCTGGCACTCGCGATCAACAGCAAGCGAGCTGAGAAGGGGCTCAAGGCCGTCTGCATCAACAAGAAGCTGATGAAGGCGGCGCAGGTCCAGGCCGACTACATGGCCCAAACCAACAAGGTCAGCACCACGGGCTCGGGCGGGTCCACGCCCCCGTCTCGCTACGCCGCGCAGTACATTGCCACCTCCAAGTCGGCCGAGATGGTCGCCGCGGGTCAGACCACCGTGGACGCCGTGGTGGCGACGTGGATCAAGTCTGCCGGCGCGTACCTGTACAGCGACCTCAAGTTCATCGGCCCCGGCTACACCTACGACAGCACCAAGCAGTACAAGCACTACTGGGTGCTCGACATGGCCAACGCGGACGGCGAGGTCTGCATGTAGAGTTGGGAGCTGGAGTTTGCGGGGGTTGTTGACTGCGTGTCGGATGACGTTGAGCTATAAGCTTACTAAGTACCCAGAATACCTAACTTCCTCTGAATTCGAACCCTATAACGACCTCTAGTGATACCATTCATGGCTGTTGCGCTTCAAGATTCAAGATGTCGATACGCATACCATTTGAGCGAGCACACACACAATTTGCCGCCGACAAGTCGATACGCAGCAGAATTTTTCAGCCAAAGCAACACAGAGGCATGAAATAAGTACTGTAGTCTACTATACATGGTCCGGAGTGGCGAGTTTTGTGGATCTCGTTAATTTTTGGGCTGTTCGACTGGCCTAAACTTCACGTGGGTAATTGTTGTATCTGACGTAGGCGTTCACCCATCACTGGTCCTGTACGATTGCCCCGACTTCTGCTGGAAATCATGCGCAATGCAAGGATCCTGTACCAACGCAGAGCAATGGACCTGCCAACGCTCACTTTTCAATTCTCCTTGCCATCAACTCCACCCAGCACCTCCAAAACATGAACTTCAAGGGACTCTTCGCGCTCGCCGTTGTCGCACTCGTCGGCATGATCAGTGTTGAGGCTGCCATGAGCGATGACCACATCGCTCGTGAGCTGCAGGTGGCCGACTTCAGCACGAAGCTACTGGATGCCGTGAACGCAAAGCGCGCTGAGAAGGGACTCAAGGCGGTGTGTATCAACACCAAACTTTCAAAGGCGGCCCAAGTCTTGGCGAATGATAACGCCAAGAACAACAAAGTCAGCACCAAGGGCTCCGACGGCTCAACCCCATTGTTGCGTTATGCGGCGCAGAAGATCAAGACGTCGCAGTCGGCGGAGCTTGTGGCTGCCGGTCAGGTTAATGTTGACGCAGTCGTGGCGACGTGGATCAAGTCCTCCAGCGCGTACCTGTACGGAGACCTTAAGTTCATTGGCCCTGGCTACACCTACGACAAGACCAAGACGTACAAGCACTACTGGGTGCTGGACCTCGCCAACGCCGCCGGCGAGTCTTGCGCTTAAAAGGGTGGACATATCGATTGATCATCCAGACTTTGTGTTGAATCGTAAAGGGTCGCAACGTTCACTGCATTGCAACAGAAGCGAAGGCATAGTCTATACGTATTTGCAATACGTAATGAGACTACTTAGTACTCGTCGGCAACATATTCTTGCTATCCATAGCAGCTAAGGTAGATAACGAGCAATCCATTGAGTGCCTACAAAACAAGCATTTCGTGGCGAATATAATATATAATATATATATAATGCATATTATGCATAGGAAGGGAACACGGTACAGTATTTGGATGCGCTTTTACGCTGATCTCGGCAAGTTTATTGGAATTGTTCATATCAATTTTTTTGAAATCCGCTTGTTCATCGTGTATTTTCTGAACAACTTCAACTTAGGTTTTCGGTGAGTGTGAAAGCGTTTGTGCTCTACAATCACGTGTGTGCGTAGCATAGGGAGTCTACCCATCGTGGCTCGAAATATTGCCCACCTCTGCTTGAAATCATGAGCTTTGCTATCACAAATACCGGTATGTTGTCTTTTGACTTTGCTCGGCATCCTCATTGCTCACTTTCCGATTTCCATCACCCCTCTCACAAGAAACCAAGTCAAGCTCATGAACATCAAGGGACTCTTCGCAGTTGCGCTTGTCGCTCTCGTCGGCATCGTCAATGCCGAGGTGGACGACCACGTCGCTCGTGAGCTGCAGGTCGCTGACTTCAGTACGAAGCTGCTGAACGCCGTCAACGCCAAGCGCGCCGAGAAGGGGCTCAAGGCGGTGTGCATCAACACCAAGCTGGCGAAGGCGGCCCAGACGCTTGCCGACGACAACGCCAAGAACAACAAGGTCGGCACCAAGGGCTCCGACGGCTCGACCCCCACCTCGCGCTACACCGCGCAGAGCATCAAGACGTCGCAGTCGGCAGAGCTGGCAGCCGCTGGCCAGCCCAGCGCGGATGCCGTGGTGGCGACGTGGATCAAGTCCTCCAGCGCGTACCTGTACAGCGACTTCAAGTTCATCGGCCCCGGCTACACCTACAACAGTACCAACATGTACAAACACTACTGGGTCCTGGACCTCGCCAACGCGGACGGCGAGGCCTGCGCGTAGATACATACAACACCGTAGCGACGTGTACTTTCACCATAAAACCATTGAAATATCATTGGTACATCTCTCATGTTAATCCCCTCGAGTTAACGTCTTCTATCAGTCGACACAGCTGGTCAGCCTACGTCCACATTACTTTCATCCAATCCAATCTCCACATTAACCTTCATTTCGTCCAATCATCTACCTGGACGTTATGACCAGCCACCTCGGGGGCAAAATGCAGACGTGTTTAGCCCACCGTCCATGCTCGAGGGCGTGGTGAGGCGGGATTAGCTCCGAGCGGAAAAATAAAGAGTGAGGAGCTACCTGAGCTAGCTTGCTGGTGCTATTTCTACTCCGAGATCTGGCTGCTCTCTGGTCAATCAATCTGCTCTGAGACTTGCCTCTCTGGTGAATCAATCTGCTCTGAGACTTGCCTCTGGTCGGACAATCCGCTCTGAGACTTGCCGTCCGGAAATCCAGATATCCCTTCGAATATCATTCATTTCCGCGACGCAAGACATCGTCCAGTAGGGGGCAAAATGCAGACGTGTTTAGCCCACCGTCCATGCTCGAGGGCGTGGTGAGCAGCCCCAGTGAAAATGCTTGCCGTGCTCGCGAGCGTGGGAAATCTCGACTAATTGGTGACGACCATCTTGCTAGACAATCCGACGGTGGACTTGGCTGTCTGCACCGGGTACTCGCCAAAACAGTCGCTCATCCATCGACCCAGCACTTTGATGGAGAGGCTGTCGGCGGCCCCACTCGATAGAGAGGTTGCACCCCCAATGCGAATTGAATGGGTGGAGTAGTTTCGTTTCGGCACCCCGATGCTTGCTGCGAGATCCTTAAAATTTTGCGCGACCTCCTCGGCCTTCAATTCAGCGCACAAGTACGGATGCGTACCGCATCCCAGGGCACGCCGAGCTAAGTGTATATGACGTAGCGCCTGTCGTGGGCAGAGGAGTGCATCACCGCTCACGTGCATGGTCCTCCAGGCACATCTCCCGTACTGATCGTTCTTGGACCCCGCCAGGCCAATCGTCACTGAACTTGCACTGCCGTAAGTTGTACGCACACCTTCCGTGTTGGAAAAGAACGCGTCGCTAGTTTTCAAACAGTACGCAGTCCTCTGTGACCCGATTCGGAGAAATTCAGACCGCCGGAGTAGGAAGAAATAGCCCAGCAGGACGGAGCCCCATAAAAGGCGATCATGAGGCCGAGCGAAGTCGAGGCGTCGATAGAGCAGCCGAAGAAAAGCCGGCGTGACTGGCTGCTTTTTCAACAATGGATCGGACATGCGCTTGATGCCACGTAATAGGAGCTCCATGCTAGGCGACGTAACAAGCACCTTGTCGCGATGCCTTCTGTGATACCAGCGGACACTTGCGAGTTTTAGCTGAATCGTCCTATACTTATTGCCTCGATGACCCTGTTTCCACCCATAGCGCCAGCAGTAAATCGCGAAAAGACCCAGCTTCTCATTGGCGCCTTTGGTATCATCCTTGAGCCACTTAGACCACTTCATAAACTTTGAGAAAGAGCACCATTGTTTCCAATGGGCTCGGTACTTCATTGTGGTAGAGTCAGCAATGGCGTGTCCTCGGAGCATCGAGCCCAAAGTGCCGAGAGATCGTCGTAAGGCGGCCTGACCTGTACCTGCGTCCATCCAGCAGCAAGGTTAGTCCACGTAGCGTACAAGGGGTGAGATGTGTTCCAGGCACGCGACCCGGCATCCGCCATCACGTTGTGAACGCCTCGCACGTGCTCGGCCGAACACACAAGTGAATACTGGAACTCGGCCAGGGAGAGGATTCGGTTGTAGAGCTGGGCGAGCGGCTGTCGGCTGGCCCGGCGGGTGGCCCACGACACTGCACTGGTATTATCAATCCAGAAGACTACGTGAGCCCGCCGCTCCGTGTGTTGCTGTGCCCATGTCGGACCCCAGATGAGGGTACCTAGCACCGCACTCTGCAGCTCTCGGACGTTGATGGAGTGCAGTGATGCGTTGCGAGTAAAGTCTTCCTTCATTTCCGGTGTATACTGGACTCGAATATACTGCTTGAGCGCAGGCTCTAAGACGCATAGCCCGTCGCCCGAAGCATCCATGTGCACGTGCACGATGGGCAGAGTCAGCTTGGCAAAAGTGGACACCGATACCCCGTTAAACCGCTGGTGCTGCTGCAGGATAGCTCGAAACCACTTCAAGTCCTCTTGCGCCGGGTCGTCAAGGCGGCGGTGCCCCCAACGACCTAAAGCAGATACCCGCTCTTGAACACGCTGGTAGAAAGCGCGTGCGGGTGGGCAGCACGTCGCCACGTGGCGGAGGCTGCCAAGTAGCTTCTGTAGTGAGGTCTTCGAGACTCGGTCCGCGGAGAGAACGTCGTGGAGCCGGTTCTGGGCCTTCTCAATTTGCTCAAGCGGCATCGTCACCACGCCGGCTTGTGTATCCCATAGGAGTCCAAGAGATCGGCCCTGCTCGCCCCATTGCGTGAATTTTCTCTCATTGATTGCCCGTGGACCCAACACCGTTGCCATTGCCCGTCGTAAAGTCAAGTTGGCGACAGCGCAGCGATCACCTTCGTTCACCTCGACGCATGTATGGTCGTCGCACCAGAATGACCCCGCGAGGGCTGGGACTAGGACAGCATTAGGATCCCCCTGCTCGTATAAATCGTTGATCAGAGCCCCGGGCACAAAGTACCAGGCTGGAGACCCACACCATCCGAAGCCACACGCCAAGTCGATGACAAGCAAATCACCTATCACAAACGCGAACATGTGAATGTGGTCCGCATGAATGGGGACGTGACGAAATGCGCCTGCGACGTCACCCAGCATTAACATGATCTGAGCCCGTGGGTGGTCTCGCTGTAGGTTGAAGATCCGTCTGGCAATGTCACCAGGCGGGTTATAGGTGATCTCCGGCCAGTTGGTCCGATCCGTAAAATCGTTGACAGAGCTGCCTTCAGGGAAGGAATAGTCGTTGATGAGACGGATGTCCGGCCCATCCGCACCCGCCTTGTCAACGACCCCCACCGGCGAGACGAACACCTCCGGCCACTGTTCTAGGAGCTCTGCCTGCACCACGAGATACCGCCCGTCTCTTTGTCCTTTACGTATGTGCTGCCACACTTTCGGCAAATGATCTTTAATCGAAGTGTGGTTGGATGGCCGCCCTTGTTGCTGTCCGGGTCGTGTGGGCAGCCATTCGGGAACCACGCCGTGTGCGATCACGTCGTTCCAGCGATGCCATAGCTCATGTACTGCTGGGTTATGCGGACGGGGAAACTCGTATAGATCCTTGTTGGGTCTCGGATCCGCGTCGGTCTGCCCTCGAACGAGCCGCACGAAGTCCGGTAGCGGAAGGCCGGTGGACGTCGCCAGCTTGGAGAGGAACGCGACTTGCGCCGCGTCAACTTCGTTATTGTTTGCCTCAATTGGAGGCGGGCGCAGGCCATATACCTCCGCAACTGTCTGAAGGTTAACCTCGGTCTCGATTCGACAATGCTCGCTCAATGATCTCAGACTATCCATGTATTTCGTGTGGGCAGCCAAACGCTGCTTTCGATCGTCATTAAACCCCAGCTGATTTGTAGATACTACTCGTGTGTCACTCGCGGGCTGGTTCTGAGGAAGTTGAGGAACCGAGACCCCCTGTTGTCACAGGTCTGCAAACTCAGGAGCGAGTCCGCCGAATCGAGTCGCAATATAATCTCGCACTTCTCCTGGCAGGTGCGTGGGGCGGAAATGGGCACGCTTGTTCGAGAAGCACTTCCCGGGGGCCCCTCCACCGGAACAGCCCCCCTTTGATAGATACTTCATGCAGAGACTCTGCGTGCCTTCCGTGGGTAGCTTGCGTAACACTGTGGCTGGCGTCCCTGGCTGCTTGGGCTGTCGAACATAACGCTCCACCGGCTGGCTCGTGCCAGACGCGGTCGATTTTCTTGGCATATGTTGCGTCAGAGCTGCTAGTTGGGCTTTCTGCTGATCGTACAGCAGTTCGGACAGGAGTCCATCCTGGAGACAGAACTCTGCTTGAACACGACCAGCCGCGCTTAAACCATCAGAGAGGACCAGACCTCGAAATTTGCAAAGCTTCATGTTCGCCCACAGCAGTAATAGCTGCGTCGTGTCGAGCTCGGGATCACCGCCGTCACCGAATGACTCAACAAACCGTACAAGGCTGCTAAGCACTTCAACAGTAGTCTCATTGTAGAAGCTGCGGCCAAAACGACGCAAATTCTCGAGAGCGTCCAGTAGTTCGCTAAATTTGGGTTGCACATTGACAGGCTGAAGACAATTCTTTCGAGAGAAGTCAGTCATGTTCACTATCGGTCCTGCGCTTGCCGTCAATGTCGATCGGGTAACGCGCGCAAAATGCATCACCGATAGGCCGCGCACGTGAAATCCAAAGTCATATGCGCCTCGTAACACTGGAGGGGTCCCACGAAGGTGCGAGCCGCGTGCCTGCTGCTCATATTCAAGAATTCGTTGTGCATCCTTACCTTGGTGATCGGAGTGCCCGATCGCATCGTGGATCTGGCGCTCAATGGCCGTCGGGCGAAAAGTAGTTGCCGATCTCCCGCGCACTTCTTCCGTAGCATCCGTGTTCAAATCCGACCTGGATGTCAACACCTGGTTCTGGCGCTGTACCGCGAGTTTGTCCACCCGTTCCTCATCCGATGATAGTAAGACAGACGCCTCAGATTCTGAGTCATCACTGGGCGTATCAATCACCCGTTTCTGCCGCGAGCGAGGGCGAGTTTCCTGGGTCGGTTTGCTCGACGCTTTGCGCTTTGCGGACCTGCGGGTGGTCGTCCCAGAGGGCGCCACGAACATGCTCGACCCGCGTTTCCCCTTTTTGTTCAGCGCGCACTCTAGGACGTGCTGTCGAGGAACCATGACCACTGCTAACGTGTCCGGCTTAATCATCGTGACCAATTCCTCGGGAATAAAAGGTACCGACAAGGCATTCGAGACTTTGGTTGGTAAACTTCCCCGGACCTTTGCGCACAGCGTGCTCATGTCGTTCATGGTGGACAGAAGCTCAACGGCGTTCAGCGCGGCGGAGTTGACGCTAGCACCAGGTTGAAGAACGTAGTTGAGCCAATCAACTCGGATCACATTGGCGGGATCCCGAAGAACGACCTTGCATGCCCCGCTCGCGTGTTGAATGTGCAGGCGCGTGTCATCCCCTTGTATGCTATAGCCCGTAACCACACCGTAGACCCATGTGTCCATGTTGACTCCGTCTGGTTGAATGAACGCAATTGGCTTCCCGACAAACGATCCAGGCCAGTGCACTCTTTCGTTATTGGCAACCATGCGGCGACGGAGAACACCAGCGTCGACTGGGTCCTCCACGTCCTCGTCGCCTCCCCCTTCGGAGGGATCGATGGTCTTCACGTAGACCTTGGGTCCGTCCAGACGAACGACCCGCACGTAACGAAACTCCGTAAAGACCGGAACTTGGGTTGCCCCCACAAACGCGAGAGCGCCGACTGTCACCTCAGGAGGAGTCATTAGCTCCGATTAGCTCCGAGCGGAAAAATAAAGAGTGAGGAGCTACCTGAGCTAGCTTGCTGGTGCTATTTCTACTCCGAGATCTGGCTGCTCTCTGGTCAATCAATCTGCTCTGAGACTTGCCTCTCTGGTGAATCAATCTGCTCTGAGACTTGCCTCTGGTCGGACAATCCGCTCTGAGACTTGCCGTCCGGAAATCCAGATATCCCTTCGAATATCATTCATTTCACCATAAAACCATTGAAATATCATTGGTACATCTCTCATGTTAATCCCCTCGAGTTAACGTCTTCTATCAGTCGACACAGCTGGTCAGCCTACGTCCACATTACTTTCATCCAATCCAATCTCCACATTAACCTTCATTTCGTCCAATCATCTACCTGGACGTTATGACCAGCCAGCCACCACTTCGACTCCATTCCCAATCACCATGGCCCGGGCCGCGACCGCCACCAAGAGCAAGAAGAAGCCGGCGGACTTCAAGCGGCCCAAGCGCAAGGTCGGGCGGCGCGCCGCGCCCGCCGCCAACGTCACGTCCGTGGGCATCACCTCGCGACGCATCAACCTGCTGGAGCAGTCGCTGCTGCAGGACAAGAGCGGGGCCGCGCAGCTGACGCACCGCCACCAGGCGCTGCCGGAGCTGCTGCAGCAGGCGGGCCACTACAATGCGCACGTGCGCCAGCGCGCGCTGCAGGGCCTGAAGGAGCTGGCCGCACAGGAGACGGCGGCCAACCTGCGGGCCAACGCGGCCGTGCTGCTGGAGCGCTTCCTGCCCACGCTGCTGGACGAGGAGGCCGTGGTGCGCGAGGCCGCCGTGCAGGCGTGGAAGGCCATGCTGCCGGTGCTCCGCAGCGTGCTGGCCCCTTTTGCAACGCTCGTGGCCACGTACTTCTGCAGTGGCCTGACCCACCTGCAAGTGGGCGTGCGTCAGGATGCACTGAAAGCCATTGGAGAGCTCGTGGATGAAGCCCCGGAGCTGCTGAGGGAGGACGTGGGCCGCGAGGCGCTGGCCAGGCTGCTGGAGAACTTCAGAGACTTGATCTGCGCCGCGCAGACGCAGGGCATCAGGATGATGAACACGTACGACTTGCTGATGGGGAAAGACTCGGCCAGCACGAAGACAGCGGGGGCCAAGAAGAACCAGAAGAAGGCTCAGAAGAAGAGCAAGAAACCAAAGGCGCCGTCGGGCGCGTTGGCGCTGCGCTTTACGGCGCTCAAGGTGCTGCACAAATTGCTGCTGTCGGTGAGTACAGCGCTGGGTGATGGCAAGGCTGGAGCAGCGGGTGTGCGGTCGGCGTCGGTGCCAAAGACGAAGGCGCTGCTGCTGTACCCGACCCCGCAGCTCATTGATACCAGTATGTTCGCTCCTTCGACTGCTACTACGAGCACTGGGGAGAAGGCGAGTGCCTCGTGGCAGGAAAAAGTGCGTGCACTGCTGCCGTCTCTGCTGGATTTGTGGCTTGAATGTCTTGAAGGAAGCACGGACGCACTCTCGGACGGACATGTGGAGCACATGAAGTACATCGTGGAGTGCACGACTGCTGTAGTTGGTGCCAATACCAACTTGCTGGATGTTGAGTCGGCGGATGACGCTGCGAACAAGGAATTCTTCCAGGCAGCTCTGAAGCTGCGCGAAGAACTTCTAGCACCAGAAAGTTTCCCGATGATGCCAAGTGCTAGTGCGGCCCTAGCTGCTGCGTCGGATAGTTTGGGCGTGCTGTCCAGATGGCATGGGATGAATGCTGCGCTCGCCAAGTTGGCGTGTGAATACCTTCGCCTTCCCGCATTGATGCGTGGTTCTGACAAGGAACCTTCGCAGGCTGAAACACTCGAGCAGCGCGTGTGTACGTACGTCGTCACCACTCTGGCAAAGTACAAGGAGACGCCTGAGCTCCGTGCAGTCGCCAGCATGCAGAATGTGCTGCAGCCTCTGCTTGAGGTTGTGACGCTCATCTTGGCGTCTGTATCCCAGCGAAGCAAGACCCCCGCGTCGTCGGAGAGCTCAGCTGATGAACGCAACGTCCTACTTGAAGCGGTCACTCAATTTTACGTGTTGTGCACGCCTAAGTCGGTGAGCTTCCGCAGCTGCACGGCGTTTGCGGTTGACCAGTTGGAGATTGCGTTGCGTGGACAGCAGAGACCGAGTCAGAAGCTGCCCTGGCCGATGGTTATGCAGTGGGTGGGTTGCCTTGCTGACTTGCTGGGCCAGCTCGACCCGCAGCACATGGAGCTTGGCAGACGCAGCTTGCTTGCCTTGATTTCCGTTCTGAAGCAGCTCCCGACTGAGTTTGCCAGTGGTGATCAGATGGAAAGCGTGCTGAAGAACCTGTCTGCTTTCTTCGACCTAGCTGCAGTGCCATCTCCATCGATGACACAAGATGAGAAGCAGAGAATGCTGGCTAGGACTCGCTTTGATGCTCTGGGTGCGGCAGACCAACTGGCGTTTGTGGCGCTGGTGTATCATCTACCTCGGTATCCTGTGTCACTACTGCGTGCTCTTGCAAGCTGCTGTAAAAGCCCTCGCATTTACGGCGAGGCGAAAAGCTTCCTGGTCGATATCCTGTTCCAGCGACGCGAGGCTGTGGATCTTGCTCACATCGTGAGTTTCCTTGTCAGCACAGCGCTCGCGCCTGTTGATGCTAACGCTCACCAGCAGCGCCAGCAGCTTCAGCTTGTGGATCATGTGTGCCGTACCTTCGTCGCGATGAACTTGGGCAACTCCCTCCCGAAAATCTTAGCGCCGACACTCGCGAAGGCTCAAGCTCGAGAGGACATGAACTCGATGGAGCTGCACACGTTGGTGTTACTCTACCGCACGTGTGTGTCTTCCGCTTCTAGCCGCAGTGTCGAGGCTCAGCAGCAACGTTCGGATATTCCGGTGGAGATGGAGCGAGAGCTGGTGAACTTGAGCCTGAAAGTTTTGGCGAAGTTCTTTGTGACTCCGTCTGCTGACCAAGCTGCCACACCGGAAGAGATTGACTCGCGTGAACAGGAGCGGCTACTCGTGGATTCTTGTGTGTCGACTTTGGCACATGGTGAGGCGAACGTCTTTGCTTCCTTTGTGGACGAGCTTCTGGCCGCTCAGCAACAAGTGCTCGTCTTGACTCGTCGTTTGCGCGTGCTCCAAGCGCTCGTGCGGACATCAAACCTGGCAGGAGCTTTCAGGCGCCATCTGAACCATGTGAGTCACCTGTTGCAGTTGGCGGAGGAGCAACACGCTGGGGAAGAGGACGTTGCGCAGCTTGTTCGACTATTGCGTGGAGACCTGGAGCTCCTCGCAGTGGGCCAGCTTAGTGAAAACAACTCCAAGTAAGTAGATAGACGCAAAGCCAATGAATATCATTCGTATACAGTACTACTTCAACTTGACGGTGGACTTGTAGGCCACGCACTGGATTCTTATTCTCATCATAAGCTTACTTTGCCCTGCGACGATGGCGTCGGCAGTGCGTCTCCTTCTTTTGGTGACAATCTCCGTCCTTTGCAGTGCTGTTTGTGCTAGAAGTTCGACTCCGATGCCAGACGACAATCCACAGGTAGCTAACTGTAAATGATAAGAATTGGTTGTGGTGGTTTGTCATTCTCCGATGTTTTTTCTTACTACTTGAAGTAATGGTTACAGGCGTGTCCATGGGACATAATGATCTGCGGCGATGGCACGTGGGTGTACCGCGCTGCCGACCGCGATTGCGCGTTTGACGACTGTCTGGTGGAGTTTGCTGAACAAGAACCCCATCAACAATCAAACTACACGTCACCGACACTTCGCTGAGTAAATATACCCAGAAAGCAGCACGAAATGTGCTAGGCATCGATAATGACATGCTCAGTAAAGGCTAAACTACAACTTATTTTACCCACGCAAAGCGTCGGCAGTTGCGATCTACCAGACATCGATGAAGCCTCGGTCGTGGATCAAGACGATGGCGACGAGCGCGCTCTTGTCGCCAAGAACATCGTTTCGAAAGACCAACAGCAGCCCTGCAACACTTACCACAGTCGCTTCGGCTTCATCCTCGGCCACGTCGATCCCGCTGTCGATGTTGGCCACACTCACTCGATTGATCCAGTTCCTCGACGAGAACCACCTCGAAGAGGAAGGGCTGTACAGCAAATCTGGAGTGGGGCTTGAGCGCAAGGAGATACTTCGCATCTGTAAAAGCCCGGGGAATCTAACCGATTTGAGTCTGTAAAGTCCTCATTCCATCGCTAGTGCTGTCAAGGAGGTAGGAGATTCAGATAAACGGATGATCTTCGAGTTTGTGCTGACTTGCGCTATAATTCGCTGCCAGATATTGAGTGAGTTGTATGCACCACTTGTCCCTGCTGACATCAGCCACCAACTTTTGGAAGCTGCATCGAGTGGTCGTATTGATGAAGAAGCAGAGCACGCAGTAACTGAGCTATTCAAGCAAATTCGCGCGACCACGCGGGAATTCCTGCACGTCCTTCTGAACCATCTGAGGAATGTACGTTTTCGCAGCATTACTAGGATTTTACAAGCTGCAAACTCTTACAATGTGTGATGTGCTAGCTCGCTGCAAGCCGACCAAGCCGGATGAGTGTGACGAATCTGGCCTTGCACATTGGGATCGCGTTAATTCGACCCACCGAGGACAAAACCACTTTAAGCTCGAGTAGGTCAGGCGAAAACAAAGCTTTCGTCTAGTTTGATGTGCTAATGCGTTGGTTTTTTTTTTCCTAGAGGATATGATGCGTCGTCGAAAATGCGTCGCGGAGTTCCTGATTCGACAAGCATCGGCATTGCCATACGATTGTGTGACCGAAATGAATATCCCGGCGATACCAGAACTGCTATCCCCACCATCCATCCACGTACCTTCAAAACAACTGCATTTCATTCAAGCTACTTGGGATGCAGGAGAATCAAGCTTGACATTCGAGCAGTTAGAGGTAAGAAGTACTGTCGATCAAGAATGGGGTTCTGATAATGTTCTCGCTTCACAGGAAATGTTTGGCAAATTTGGCGAAATCGAGAATCTCGGCATTAACGACCAAGGGAACAGGTACTATGGGACTCATGAAAAACTATATGGATGTCCACTGACTTTGTTATTTTGCATAGGGCGATCATAGCTTACGTTACTGCAGAAAGCGCCGAGAAGGCTGAACACGCAGCAATTCCGAATGTACGAATCCGTCGACGCAAACCGAGACAAAGCGAAAAACGACGCGAGCACAGCCCTAAGCACTCAAAACCCAACAACAACTCCAGCCTTCAGAATGATGACACTGGTTCGTTGACTGAAACTAGTGTGATTTCTACATCAAAAGACGGTGCGGTGGCACCCCGAACGTCAAGTTTGCCCGAAAGAATGCTAATGCAGCCAATTCCAAGACTGAATCAAGGATCTCCGGAGCAGCCTCAATACGACAATATCGTAGTCGAAGATATCGAAGATGAAGAACTCTCGGAGCAGTTACGACCGGTGGATTTACTACAGGTTGATACCGCTCAACCCGATTCAAGCGAATATCAAACCAAGGTGGACGAAGGAGTAGTCGTTGTTGCCCAATTGAATGAGCATTTGTCTCCGAAAACTACAGCGGAAGACCTCGCTCCAAACGAACTGACCGAGCAAACTCCATCGCATGTCGTGGTCGAATCAAGCAATCCGGCGATAGTGTCTATTTTGCACAAAGACTCTGCTGTGGAAACACAACAAGCTGAAGAGATCAAGTTATCCTCGGATCAAAAGCATGCCTCCATAGGACTCGACAGTGCCCCCTCTGTCCAGGTCAAATCTGAAATGGATGAAAGCGTCGGCAAATCTTTACCATTTCCAATTCAACCAAGCGGTAACCTGCGCACTATCAATGATACCAAACCCAGTAGCCCAGTAGCTCAAGAACATCGTGATGGGAATGACCAAGTAAATCAAGAACCAACTGAGGTGGTCACAACTCCTACCACAGTAGCCAGATTACGCTCACCGCCCCCATTCCCACCAACTGAGCACCACGAGCTGATAAACGATAGTACTGATTCTACAGTACTATATGCCATGACTACAGCGACTGCAGACAGCACTACATGTAGTGAATTGTCCGAGCCTACTACAGAAAACGAGCTTCCAAGCTCGGATGAAGGGATTTTACCGACCGCAACAAAGTCATCTTCGCATACGGCGTCTTCTCATGCGTCGACAGGAGCACTACAAAACAAGCTTCTTGATATGGAAAAGGTGGCATTTGTGGCGTTGGCAGAACTACATGTATATTGTCGAGAGAGGCTAGAGCTGACTATTATTTTTTCTCTGTTTGTGTAAAAATGCAGATCCTCTGTACATCCACTGCAGCGTTGTCAGGAACGAAATTATCGAATGAATTCGAGCGCGCGGTGTACCAACTACACAAGCAAATTTTGGATATGGTTGAGGAGTGCTTGGTGCTGGCCGGTGCAAGACGTGGAGAAAACGTGACGACCAAAACTTCGGTTAATGCCGAGTTCCTGGATTTCCTTGAAGCACAGTCCAAGACGCAAGTAAAAATTCTGGAGGTCGAAGTGCGTGCTGGCCAGGAGCTTCTTCGCTTACACAAAACACAGTATGAGAAAGAACGTGTTGAGGTACATCCACGTGACTTTTTAAGCTGCCCCCGCACACGTATTGACATGTTGTGTATGTTTGTAGCTAGAAGAAGAGATCACAGCACTGCGCGTTGGGCGTACGGAGACTGAACGACTTTGCGCTGAGCTGCGTGCAGATCTTCGCAAGTGCCGAAGCGAATTGGCTTGCCACGTTGCAAACGCTACCGATATTCAGAGGTACGTCAGTTATTGAACCAAGCTTCGAAGTACAGCCTTGTCGCCAACACTTTCTTGTGTATAGGCAGAAAAGTGCACTGGAAGAAAAACTTGCAACCAGTGGCAACCAACTTCACTCGAAAGATGTAGCGCTAGCGAAACTCCAAGCTGAGTACGACAAAATGTATCGCGTTGCGGCGGAGGCACAAATGCGGACAGAAAAGTACAAGCGAAGTGGATTCGACGAGGACTTAAACAACCAGATCGAGATCGAGCACAATTCTCAATTACCCACGATACCAAACTGTGAAAAACGAGCCACAAGTACCCGAGTAGGTGAAGATCTCCCACAAACGTCAAAGCTTTTTTCAAAGCTATCCGCAAGCAAGATCAAACTGCAGGATCCAGAACGGCCACTAGAACCTCTGCATGTACTTGACACAACTAAAACTTCATCACGGCCGTCGAACGTCGCAGCGTTGGAAGCTATGAAGCAGCAAATATCGCAGGACATCCAAGACCAAATCGCCTCCACGAAGTATGTTCATCATCGTATGTTGTATCGGATGAGTTGTCATGTTATCTGACGAATGTTTTTGTTGTTGGGAATCAGAGCTGCTCTGAGGGAAATGGAGGTATGCAGCACGAGTGGTAAGACGTTGGAGGAGGAAGAAGAAGAATTACGACAACTGCAGCAACAACTCGCTACGCGATCCTCAGAAATGGCTGCAGCGATGAGCGAGTCCAGATCTAAGCTACAGGAACTCCTCGATCCAACAACAGCATCACACACCAACGATAAACAGTCTGGCAATGATGACATAGCATCCAACCAAGAGCCAACGATCTTCGACTCGACAGCACTAGTGAATGAGCTGATAGCTCGAGCAGGAAAAACTCCCGCCTACAACTCGAGCCAACAGGAGAATGCATCGATCGATGATTCTTTGGGCATTCAACATCCATTCGTTGGTATTGGGTCTGGCCAGCAACTTACTGAGTACCATCGACCGGCTCGCGATGCTCAAAGTTTGCTGTATAAGAAGTGGACAAGTGACCGCTCTCGCAAAATTGCGCAGCTAGCGACCTACAGAGATCAGCAGGCGGCGGTCCAAGCTCAACAATCGATGCAAACATTCCAGCAAACGCTCGCCGAGTTTCGCAACCAACGATAAAGAGCTACCAATGGGTAATATCAAAAGTCCGCCCCTCAGTTGTCGTCCGTCATATTGAGCACGTGGTCGATCTGCAAGCCCCCAAGCTTTCTGCGCAACCCGGACGCTGTGTTCAACGTGTGGACGTAGACAGCTGCTCCTTCGTCCGATGATATCGTCTCTTGCTTGCAGTAGGTGATAACCCCGCCGCCACTTCCTTCAGCTCCGAACACTACAACCTTGACTCGGTCAACGCAGCGCGGACTCACCAAGTTGTGCACAACGATAGTAGGCACCTCACCCTCGGAAGTTGCAAGTGCCTTCCGGACGAAGTCTCCAGTGTCAATGGCAGTCACAGCCACTCCGTCAATCAAGAACGGGGCTTGCTTCTTGTGCTTGATAATGTATCGACCAGGGCAGTTCCGGATCATTTTCCACGAAGCGAATTCCCTACCAACACAAACCAATTAGACAACGTCGGCACTAAACGAAATGCTCTTCTCACTTCCGTACCACAAACGCTGCAGTAGTTCTCCGCCATCACCCACGTAATTCCCGTCGCCTACAAACGCCTGAGCACCGTCCATTGAGCTTGTGATCGTACTTTACATAGCACGGGATCCCCTCATTTCACGATGGACAAGTTTCGCGTGGTGCAGTTGACGCAGGAGGCGCTCAAGGTTCAATGTAAGGTGGACGACTTTGACGAATGGGGCGCACCGACGCTCAATCTCCAGCAATACCAACGCAAAGAAGAGCTGCAACGCGCGACGGCTTTCTCCCGACGCGGGTCCATCTTCTGGGCCCTAGTGGAGGATAACGGGGACTCGACTGAATTGGTGCCGGGTGAGACCGTGCTCTATTGCCACTGTGAGAGTCACCGCTTCGACTGCGTTGTCCGTCGTAGCTCTGGAGAAGTAGAGCGCGGCTACTCGCACCACATCGGGTCGGTGTTCACACTGCCGGAGCACCGCAAGCGCGGACTCGCGACGTTCTTCATGAAAGAAGTGGCCAAAGCTTTGGAAAAGCTCCCGGGGGCTCTCGTGTCCGTGCTGTACTCGGACATCGGGCCGGCGTACTACGACAAGCTCGGGTGGAGGTTGCACCCATCCAAGATGGCAACGCTGGACGTCACCCACCCTCGCAACGCCGAGTTAAATGAGACCCACGTGGAGATGGAGAATTTGTTTCTTGACGACAAACTCGACGCATTTTTCCAGGCGGATAACGCCAGACTTGTCGAGGATTTGAAGGGTGAGACGTTTCAAGGAGGAGAGGCATTTGTGGTGCTGCCGACTCGCGATTCCCTTGAGTGGCAATTCTGCATTGGCGTACACTTTGCCAAGGTTTGGAAGTACGACGAGGTTCCGTCGCGCTGTGGTGTGAAGATTGACGACAATGCGTTCGTCATTTGGTGCCACAATTTGAAGGAGTCGACGCTCTATGTGGTTCGCGCTCGATTCCCGGAAGCTGGTGAGAATGCTGCAAACACCACGCGGCTACTGCTGAACACGGCGTTGGAAGAAGCACGCAAGTTCAAGCTCAAGAAGGTTGCTATCTGGGATCCACCGTCTGGCCTGCTGCATGGTGAAGTGCACAGTCACCTCGAAATCGAGGTTGTTGAGCGCGAAGACTCGCTGTCAAGTGCTATGGTGTTTTACCGGGGCAGCGGCAATGCGAAGGGGGACTCCACGAAGGGGACACCTCTTCCTCACTGGCTCAGTAACGAAAAGTATGCTTGGGTCTAGACAACCGACTCGGTGATGTAGCTCCATTGAAAAAGCCGAATACTATCCTACTACTACCTACTACCTGTAGATCATCAAACGAAATAGCAGAACAATGCTGGTGTCCTCAAAAACTTCAACATATTCATTCGTACTTAGCTGGAATTCCGCGATCGTTGATGTGTCTGGTATTCCTCCCCCCTCATCTTCACGATGGACAAGTTCCGCCTGGTGCAGTTGACGCAGGAGGCGCTCAAGGTGCAGTGCAAGACCGACGACCACGAGCATTGGGGGGCCCCGCTGCTCGATGTGCAGCAATGGCAGCAGAAAGATCAAGTGCAGCGCGCCACCCCCTTCTCCGAGGATGGCGCTCTCTTCTGGGCCCTCGTGGACAAACGCGAAGAAAATCACCAACCCACCTTAAGCGATTCGGGGCTGGTAGCCGGTCGAGACCTGCTCTATTGCCACTGCAAGACTCTTCGGTTCCCCTGTGTCTACCGTCGAAGCTCGGGGGAGATCGAGCGTGGCTATTCGTACCAAATCAGCTCGGTCTACACGCTCCCGGAATTCCGGAAGCGTGGTCTTGCGGGGTTCTTCTTAGCCGAAGTGGCCAAGCAGCTGGAGCAACTCCCTAAAGCTCTGATCTCTGTGCTCTACTCGGACGTCGGACCGACGTTCTATGACAAGCTCGGGTGGAAGTGCCACCCGTCCAAGATGGCTACACTGGAGATTGACCACCCTCGGAACGTCAAGACTGTCGACAGCAACAACGTCAGCGTCGAGCTCGAGACGCTGCTACTCGACGATAACCTGGAGAAGTTCGTCGAAGCTGATAACGCCCGCTTGGTGGAAGAGTTGTCAGGTGAGAAGTTCCAAGGGCGTGAGGCGTTCTTGATCCTGCCGACCCGCGACTCAATTGAGTGGCAGTTCGTGAACGGCGTGCACTATGCGCGGGTTGCAGGGTTTGACGAGCTTCCCTCACGTTGTGGCGTCAGGATTAACGACAATGCCTACGTGATCTGGTGGCACAACATGAAGGAGTCGACGCTGTACGTGGATCGTGCGCGGTTCCCAGATTCCGGTGACAATGCTGCTGAGACCACGCGTGTTTTGCTGGACGCGGCGATGCAAGAAGCACGCAAGTTCAAGCTCAAGAAGGTCGTGGTCTGGGACCCGGCGTCTGGTTTGGTGCGCGACGAAGTTCGCCATCTCCTTGAGATAGAGGTGGCTGAACGCCAGCTCTCGCTATCGAGCGCCATGGTGTTTCGCCAAGGAAACGCGGACGAGAGCTCAGCGGCATCTCTTCCCCACTGGTTCAGCAACGAGAAATATGCCTGGGTCTAAGCTGATGGACTGGCACACTGTGTTACCATATTTGGTCATGAGCATGGTGTTCGGTGCATTGATTTCGCGGGCTGGATGGATTCAAGGTGGCGTGGCGTACTCAGATGAATGAATGTTGGCAAACTATCCGCTTTAGCCCTGCAAAATGAAGGCTACCTGACTTTTGTACAAGAAATCTTCGTATCGTGGAGCTGATAGTACTAATAGTGCGTTGTGCGCGTTGTGGTGTTGGTCGGCAGTTGTTCTATACTCTACTGTAGTTGCTTCTGGCTTGACCAGGTCTGAGTCTACTGTAGTTGCTTCTGACTCTACTGTAGTTGCTTCTGGCTTGACCAGGTCTGAGTCTGCTTTCGTACGTGCTATCTACTCAGATGGCAAAACTCGCAACGCGGGTCAAGGCGCTGTCTTGGCCGATAACTATTAACAAGGCTAGTCCTGCCGATCTGCAATGTCGTTCGCTTCTGTCTGATCGTCAAACATGTGCAAGTGGTGTATGTGGTGGCGTAAGATCTCCACAACCTCAAGGAGGAACACCATGGGCGCCTTCGTGCGGCCTGCTTCGAAACAAGCCGTGTGTGAACGAACTCACTTGTCATTTTGACGCTCTGCAACCAGTCAAGAACGCCAAGCTACTATCGCTCTCCTCGAAAGACCATGAAGATCCCCGCGTCAGCTTTGATCGGGTTTGGGGCACTTCTCCACAACCTGCAGCTCACTGAAGTTTCGGGTCAAGACTTCGGCAAGAATGGCATCTCCAGCCTCGGTGGCAATCCGCCTGTGGTGGGACCATCGTATGTGTCGAACGAGACCAACTCCAGCCCAGGAAATGCTGCCCCAGCTTCTTCGGCGTCAGGAACTCCGTCAACCCCCAACGTCGGCGATGGTAACTCCTCGACACTTGGTGCCTTGGAACCACCAAGTTACTTGGTGGAGCACACGGACGCCATGATGGGCTTCTGTCCTCCCAAGTACCTGGATTCGTCGGTGATCAAGACCCGTGCTATCCCGACGAACAACTGGTGGGGCAACATCATCGCGCACGACTCGAATGCTGCCATTCAGCCTATCTGGCCGAATCCGTACTCGCTGCAGATGGTTGTCGACAGCGCGCCCTTCGGCATGTCCGTGAGCTACCCGTATCGCAGTCGCTTCAGCGGTGGAAACTCCGGAAACAACGGTGCCGTCAAGTTCTATGCGCACGGCATGGTTCGCGAGTTCATGTTTTCCGCTGAGGAGATCGTGAACCAGAAGCCGAACTTCCAAGTGGTGGACTGGGCTGACCAAGGTGTGACCGTCAAGTTTTCTGCCAGCTCTTCCAGTGGCACCATGGTGTCGGACCTTGTGTCTGGCATGGTGTACACTTCCATGAAGTACTCGGGACTCACTCCACGCATCGTGTCGAGTGCTGTAATCTCCGGTGTCAACGGCCAGCCGCTGGGTGGACAAGTGCAGGGTTCCAAGTTCGTGCTGTCGAACAATGCCGGCCAGAAGTGGGTAGTCTACGCACTTTCGAGCGACGGTCGGAGTGAAAAGCAGATCACTTTGACTGCTGATGGAAACTCCGCTCTGAAAAGCACTGGGTCGTTCGATGGCATCCTGCGTGTGGCGCTTGTTGGTGACGACTCATGGGTGACTACCCTTGACCAACACAAGTCGTGCATCGTGCAAGCAGCGAACGTGGAGCTCCATGACGACAGCTCCTACGCGTTCAACTGGAAGACGACGGGCGATTGTTCTGCTGGTCTGCTGCACTTCGCCATGAAGCACCATGCCGAGTCGATTGACACGAGCACCGGGGTCAGCAAGGTGGACGGCATGGTTACGTATTCGACGACCCGCGGAGCGTACCAGGCTTTCACGACACCGGCTGGCTCTGCCGACCCTGTGTGGGAGATCAAGGAGACCCAGCAAGTGCCCGAAGACTTCTACCCGTCCCGCAAGATTGCATCGGACATGGCTCAACAGCAACGTGTGCTCGACCACCTTCGCGAAGACATCAACGCCGCGTGGTCCATTCCGCTTGATGGCAGCTACTACTTCAACGGGAAGGCTGCTCAAAAGTACGCCTCGTTGTGTTTGATTGCGAACGATGCGGCCGTCGTGGGTGGAGACAAGAGCCTCCTGAACACGTGCCTGAGCAAGCTGCGCGGCGTGATGGCGCCGTTTGTGACCAATAGCTGGGCCAACAAGCTCCAGTACGACGAGATCTACCGCGGGATCGTGAGCTCGCAGGGCTTCAAGACGAAGGACGTGAACTCCGACTTCGGCAACACCATGTACAACGACCACCACTTCCACTACGGCTACTGGATCCACACGGCGGCCATCATCAACCGCCTCGACCCGACCTGGAGCGACTTGGGCAAGCTCAACACCATGGCCAATCTGCTCGTGCGTGACGTCGCCAGCTACGACCCGAATGACCAGTTCTTCACGCGCTTCCGCTCGTTCGACTGGTTCCGTGGCCACTCGTACTCGCACGGCGTGACCGCGCTCGCCGATGGCAAGGACCAGGAGAGCACCTCTGAGGACGTCAACTTCGCCTTCGGCATGTACATGTTCGGCAAGGCAACGAACGACGCGGCGCTGGAGGCTGTGGGGAAGCTCATGACGCGCGTGAACGCCCACGCCATCAAGACGTACTTCCTGATCGAGGACGCCAACCAGATCCACCCGCCCAACTTCCGCCCCAACAAGGTCACGGGCATCTTCTTCGACAACAAGGTGGACTACGCCACGTGGTTCAGTGCCGAGAAGTACTGCATCCACGGCATCCAGATGATCCCCGTGTCGGCCGTGACCGAGTTCGTGCGCACCAAGCAGTTCGTCAAGGAGGAGTGGGACCAGGTGCTGGGCAAGGAGACCATCGTCACGCGCGAGGACACGGGCAACGCGTGGCTCTCGCTGCTCTACGCGAACTTCGCCATGGTGGACAAGCAGCGCGCGCTGGGCGTGCTGCAGAAGGCCAAGATGGACGACGGACTCTCGCGCTCCTGGGCGCTCTACATGGCCGCCAGCTTCGCCGAGTGAGCCAACCAACCAAACGGCCGCTTGTCAAGGCCCATCGGAAGGCCACTGACAAGGTCAGAGATCACGCGTCCATCTCGCTAAGACGTTCAAGAGCTTCTTCTGAGCGCAACTTCATTCGTTTCATTTCCATAGTCGTAAGTAGAACACTTGCTAACTCAAAAATACACACGCTTTCAAAAGATCACTCACTATCCGACCTCGAAAACACACATACTTGTCAAAACACCACTATTAATACCGGTACCGGCACATACAGCTACCGGTATTGCCGGTACAAAAGGAGGCAGGCAATAACACATATCAGTACCCAATCCATGTGTGCACTTTCTCACACACAATCGCACCTAGCCGAGAAACCCATCTTCAGTACCGTGGTTGTTTCTGCTAAGTCCGTAAATCTTGACGCAAAACCTGTGTGGTGCCCAAATCTTTCCTTGGTCAGAGAGACCCCGACGTCACCTCCTCCGCTCGACGCACCATGAACGGCATGATGGTACGTGCGCCCCCTCCTCCCGCCCCCCCTCTCTGCCCACTCTATCTGACCCTCCGCCTGACGCGTACGCCGAGCAGCAGCCGCAGATTATCCTGCTGAAGGAAGGCACGGACACGAGCCAGGGCAAGGCCCAGCTCATCAGCAACATCAACGCGTGCCAGGCCGTGATGGAGGCCGTGCGCACGACGCTCGGGCCGCGCGGCATGGACAAGCTGATCCACGCGGGCGGCAAGACCACCATCTCCAACGACGGCGCCACCATCATGAACCTGCTGGACGTGGTGCACCCGGCGGCCAAGACGCTCGTGGACATCTCGCTCTCGCAGGACGCCGAGGTGGGCGACGGCACCACGTCCGTCGTGCTGCTGGGCGCCGAGTTCATGCGTCAGGCCAAGCCCTTCATTGAGGAGAACATGCACCCGCAGATGATCATCAAGAGCTTCCGCAAGGCCGGCGAGCTGGCCGTGCAGAAGATCAAGGAGATCGAGATCCGCGTGGCCGAGTCGGACGAGGTCGGCCGCCGCCAGATGCTGGAGCGTGTCAGCGGCACGGCGCTCAACTCGAAGCTCATCTCGCGTCACAAGCAGTTCTTCTCCCCCATGGTAGGGACTCGTTGGTTGTCTCCGTTGTCTTGGGATCTTTTTACTGACTTTTGTTATTTTTTTTTAACTTTTTGTGTAGATTGTCGACGCTGTGCTGAGCCTGGACGAGGGTCTGGACATCAGCATGGTCGGTGTCAAGAAGGTGCCCGGCGGATCGGTCACTGACTCGTTCCTGGTGAAGGGCGTGGCTTTCAAGAAGACCTTCTCGTATGCCGGCTTCGAGCAGCAGCCCAAGACCTTCGTGAACCCCAAGATCCTGCTGCTGAACGTCGAGCTGGAGCTCAAGTCGGAGAAGGAGAACGCCGAGGTGCGTCTGGACGACCCCACCAAGTACCAGTCGATTGTCGACGCGGAGTGGAACATTATCTATGAGAAGCTGGAGCTGTGCGTGAAGAGCGGCGCCCAGATCATCCTGTCCAAGCTGCCTGTCGGTGACCTGGCGACGCAGTACTTCGCTGACCGCGGCCTCTTCTGCGCCGGTCGTGTGGCGCAGGACGACATGGAGCGCACGCAGCGTGCCACTGGTGGTGTGGTGCAGACTTCGGTGCACGACATGAACCCGTCGGTGCTTGGTTCGTGTGGCCGCTTCGAGGAGCGTCAGGTCGGCAACGAGCGATACAACATCTTTATGCAATGTGCTGAGGCCAAGAGCTCCACGATCGTGCTGCGCGGTGGTGCCGAGCAGTTCATCGAGGAGGCTCACCGATCTGTGCACGACGCGCTCATGGTCGTGAAGCGTGCGGTGGCTTCATCCACCGTTGTGGCTGGCGGTGGTGCCATTGAGATGGAGATCTCCCGCCACCTGCGTCAATACGCGCGCACCATCGAGGGCAAGACGCAGCTGCTGGTGAACGCCTACGCCAAGGCGTTCGAGATTATCCCTCGCCAGATCGCCGATAACGCTGGCCACGACGCGACCGACATCCTGAACCGCCTGCGCCAGAAGCACTTCAAGGACCCGGAGGAAGGCAAGTGGTTCGGTGTCGACATCACCACGGGCGGCATCTGTGACACATACGAGTCGCACGTGTGGGAACCTGCGGCCAACAAGATTAACTCGATCGCGGCGGCGACGGAGGCAGCGTGCCTCATCCTGTCCGTGGACGAGACCGTGCGTAACCCCAAGTCGGAGCAGCCGCAGGGAGGTCCTGGTGGTGGCGCGCCTATGAGCGCCGCCATGGGCGGTCAGGGCATGCGTGGCATGATGGGCGGCGGCCGGGGAGGCCCCAGCGGCATGGGCCGCGGTGTGCGCGCTTTCCGCGGCAAGGGTGGCGCATAAGCGCCGCGCGTGCCGATATTTGCTGCGCCTTTAGGTAGAGACGACGTGGCCTGACCCCGATCCGGGAGGCCGCGCGAGGGCTTGTGACTTTGACTTCGAGGAGAGAGCAAGGCAACAAATCGTGTAGGTGACAGTCGTGGTAAATTTGCGGCTAGCGTCGACACAAAACCATACTTATTTGAGTACAAGTTCACTGCCAACTACGATAGCAAACGTCTCGCTATATATCCTGTCCATGGACTGGCAGGGCAACTTTACCCACCTGAGCCCTGAACCAGCAACCACGTTGAAGTTGGTGAGTCACCAATGGTGACCTTGCGAATCTTTAGGCGTCCTTTTGTAAAAGATCTCGCGTTTGGGCGCCGTCCATCGGGCATTTTCGGACTGACCGACCACTGCTCAAGCGCCTCGAACGCCTCACCCTAGCAGCAACCATGTTGAGTACGTGCTAGCTAGCGGATCTGCCCCATTGGAAGCTCTTTGTTAATGCTGTGCACAACTTCAACGACATGTACAGATCGCATGCTCAAGTCCAACGCCCGCTACATCGCGGGGGCCAGCGCCGTGACGCTCGGCCTGGCAGCGTCGACGATGACGCAGAGCAAGCCTGCGGAGAACTCCAACTCGACGGCCGACGTGCTGCTGGACATCTCGGGCCGCCTCAGGAACATCGAGAGGGACTTGGGCATCGGCGGCGGCGCTGCGACGTCCAAGTCCAAGTACAACAACTACCCCGTGCTCACGCCCAAGCACAAGAGTCTCATGGCCAAGAACCTGACGCCCGAGATCTACGACAAGCTCAAGGACCGCCGGACGGCCAGCGGCTACACGATCGACCAGGCCATCCAGACAGGCATTGACACGCCCCACCTGGGCGTGGGCGTCGTGGCCGGCGACGAGGAGTCGTACCAGACGTTCAAGGAGCTCATGGACCCCGTCATTGAAGGCTGGCACGGCTACAAGCCCACGGACTCCCACAAGACGGACATCGACTCGTCCAAGATCCGCAACGGCAAGATCCCGGACAGCTACGTCATCTCGACGCGCATCCGCGCCGGCCGCAGTGTACGTGGCCTGGCACTGCCGCCTGGAACGTCGCGTGGCGAGCGTCGTGAGGTGGAGCGCGTGCTGTCCAAGGCACTGAGCAACCTCACCAAGGACCTGGCCGGCAAGTACTACCCGCTGAGCAAGATGACCAAGCAGGAGGAGGAGCAGCTCATCGACGACCACTTCCTGTTCCAGAAGCCCGGCGGCGGCACTTTGCTGACCAACGCGGGGGCCGCACGCGACTGGCCCGATGGACGTGGCATCTTCCACAACAACAACAAGACCTTCCTGGTCTGGGTGAACGAGGAAGACCACATGCGTGTGATCGCCATGCAGAACGGTGGCAACATCCAGGAGGTGTTCGACCGCTTCAGTCGCGGTGTGTCGGATGTGGAGAAGGTTGTCAAGGCCGAGGGCCGTGAGTACATGTACGATAACCATCTGGGCTTCGTGTGCACGTGCCCGTCCAACCTGGGCACGGGTCTGCGCGCTAGCGTCATGATCAAGTTCCCGCACCTATCCAAGGAGTCCGAGCGCTTCTACAGCTTGTGCTCTGCTCTGGGCCTCCAGGCTCGCGGCTCGAAGGGCGAACACTCGCCTCCTGGCCCGGGCGGTGTCTACGATGTGTCCAACAAGGCCCGCATCGGCTTCTCGGAAGTGGAGCTGGTGCAGACCATGATCGACGGCATCTGGAAGCTCGTTGAGCTCGAGGAGGACCTGAAGAAGGGACGCCCGATCGACAAGAAGGTTGCTGCCATCTTGAAGTGAGCTTAAGGGCTCACGTGTATGCACATGCACACATGGCCGCCACTTGAGCGATAAAGTGGCGCTCTTGCGAATGTCGAAAGGGGTGGAGTGGTGGGTCAGATGAAGCCTCGCCGCATCACTCAGGGAGGAAATCTACGCGCAGTCGAGACAACAACATGAGCTGAAAAGTAAGAGAAAAACAAATAAAAAAGTGAAGTCTCTTCATCACACAACCGTCTTGCATTGCCCGCGCACGCCCTCTATCATTTCAGCAGCAATACAAGCCAAACCTGCACGATGACGACCGGCAATTGTCTTGCTTTCTGCACAAATCTACCTATGCCTGCCTGGACGCTGAAAGGTTTAGCATATTTACAGAGCCTTGGTGACGCCCTCCATGTGCTTGACGACCTCCAGCACCGACTTGAAGCTGAAGGGCTCCGTGGCGGCGATGTCGGCCAGCACCTTGCGGTTCAGCTCAATGCCCGAGCCGTTCATCTTGCCGTAGAGCTTCGAGTACGAGAGACCCTCCTGGCGGGCACCAGCGTTGATCTTCTGGATCCACAGCGAGCGCATGTCCTGCGATCATTACAAAAATGAATAAAACAACGATAATAATAAGTGAGTAAGGCTACAGCTAGAAAATAATTGCGGTTTCTCTACGTACGCGCTTCTTCTGCTTGCGGTCACGGTACTGGTACTGCAGACCCTTCTCCACGCGGTTGATGGCCGTACGGTAGCACGAGTTAGCACGGCCACGGTAGCCCTTGGCCATGGCCAGGATCTTCTTGTGCTTCGCCCACGACATGCTGCTCTGCTACTGCTACTGCTTCCTTGCTGTCACCGAGTCCGAGTCTGCGGTGGGGAACTAACTCCTTTGGTGACCACTGCCCTCAGGTCCAATTTATGTCCAATCAGAGGAATACCCCCCTCTGATTGGTCGAAAGTATTATTGCGATTGCGAGCCGCACACAACAGTGTTGTGACACAAGAGTTGCAACCGACGCCTATGATGCTGCAGCGCCTGGGCCGGCGCGCGTCCGCCACTTCCGTCCAGCGGTCGCTGCGTCGAGGAGCGATGACGCAGCCGTGCGGCCAGCGCCGCGCCTTCCACTTCAGCTCGGCGGCAGGCAAGCCGACGGCCTCAGACGGCAACAGCCACGTGGCCAGCGCCGCGTCCTTCTTTTTGGACGCCAAGGCCGCGTGCAAGGGCAAGCGCTGCGCGCTGGGCAAGGACAACAGCGGCATCGGCGCCAACCCGGCCACGTGTGGTGAGGACTCGTTCTTCCTCACGCCCGACGTGGTGGGCGTGGCTGATGGCGTCGGCGGCTGGAACGAGAACGGCGTGGACCCAGGCAAGATCTCGCGCAGTCTCATGCGCAACGCGGCCGTGTTCGTGCGCCAGCAGACGGCCAACAACGAGAGCGCCACCACGCAGCAGGTGCTCGCGCACGGGTACAACCAGGCACTGCTGGACGACGAGGTGGAGGCGGGCAGCACCACCGCGTGCATTGTGAGGCTGAAGCAGTCGCCCGAGGGCAAACCCGTGCTCGAGTACTCGAACCTCGGAGACTCGGGCTTCGTCGTTATTCGACACGGAGAAATTATCTTCCGCAGTAAATTTCAGTACTACGGACGCGCTCCGTATCAGTTGGCGAAGATCCCTCTGCGGTTCAAGCAGTACGGCGCCATTGAGAACCACCCGGACGATGTACGTCTGGCTGAGTCTTTTGTCGTTGATTTGGAGATGACTGCACGGAAAACGATGGGTGTGCTGACTGACTGGATTGCGTTGATATACTTACTGCAGGCGGACTCGGGCGAGCTCGATGTGCAGGACGGAGACCTCGTGGTGCTTGCAACCGATGGTGTGTGGGATAACTTCGCCCCTGATCTGCAGAAGGCGTCCTCGCAGTTTCCGGTGCGTCCTTAGCGTAGAATTGGCTACACAGGTTTGCGCTGGTGCTAACGAGCGGTGTGGTTTCTTTCCTTCTGAACAGCCTATGCTTTCCTGGCGGCGGTACTGGTCGGGTGAGCTCGCGTCCTTCGTTGATGTGATCGCGGAGAACCCGGACAAGGCCGCCGAGAACATCGTGCTGGCCTCGCTCCGCCACAATCTCAAGCCGGACGACATCACGGTTGTCGTGGCGAAGGTAGTTGTGATGGCGTCCAAGCTGTAGACCGCAAATTGGTATCAAGTGGCTGCGGCGCGTCCTTGCATAGATAAATACCGCTCTAAGGAAGTCGTGGAACTGATTGCTTTTTTGCCTTGACTCGAAGTTCGAGCACCTACATCCGAAGATACCTCCACGAGGCGTCATCGGCTGCCCGCGGGAGTGATCTGAAGCCACCACGCCAGCCTTGCTAGTATTTTTTAAGGAAGTGAGTAAATTGCCCGACTGGGCTATCCGACCAAATTGTATACACGTGACCGTGCATAAAATGAGCGAAAACCTGGACTCGACAACACTGTCCAGGAGTTAATATCTAATCCCAGCCACAGCGCCTGGCCGAGTCGAGGACTTCGGAGCCGGGGTGGGGCAGGCCGCGAAGCGGCGCCCCCCCGACTGGGGGGCCCCGAGCGCAGCGAGAGAGGGGCGGGCCCAGACGAGAGCCAACGCGCTAGTGGCCTACCCCTAAGTGATTAACCGTACTATACTTCTATACATATAAAATATGAGCATATAAAAGCCATTTCGTAGCGTCTTTAACGCCCAGTCGGGCTAAATAACGAGTGCCATTTTTTAAAGCTACCGGTGATTAAAATCAGCTTTTGCCGCTGGATGCACAAACGAGTCAGCATCAATCAATCCATCAAGAATGGAGGCTGTGAAACAAAATCACCAGGAAGAGCTGCCATGAATCTCACTCTCACTCTGTAAAATCGCTTCACCACACCTCTGTTTTCGCTTGGGTAGGTTAAGAAATTCTCTTTCTCCCTTCCTCATTCGAGAATCACCGCGCTGAGGAAAGATGGTGAAGCTCTTCTGTGCGATCGCTGGGGTGGCGGGAAGCGTGTTTCCTGTGGACATCGACGCAGGTCAGTCGGTGGGAGACTTGAAGAAGACGATCAAGAAGGAGATCAATTATTCGGATCCAGCCTACGAGCTGGAGCTGTTTCTGGCGAAGAAGGACGGCGCGTGGCTGACGGAAGAAGAGGTGCAGACTGGCGCGATTGGCACCACTGGTCTGGTGGTGTTGAATGTGGTGCGAGCGAAGTTACGGCGTGTGGGATTGTCGGATTCTGATGTCGGCGGGGTGGATGAGAAAGAAGAAGCAGAAGGGGTAGGCCCGGTGAACGTGCTGGTGGTGGTTCCCAGTGACCCCACAACTGTGGAGTTGAAGCGTGCGTGGCATCCACCTCGTCGTGTGTTTTTGGAGTATTATTGCTAATTTCTTTGTGTTTTATGTTAATTTCTATTATGCAGAACAGAACGAAGATGATGGATCGTCAGCGCACAATGGTACTTACCTTTCGTTTTGGGGGGACTTGCTCTCTTTGCTTTGGCCGCTGGAGAAACTCCAATCGACGAAAAAGGATGTCTAGAGGGTGTGGTTCGATCGGTACATGTATGTAGTGTGGTGGTTTTTGTCAACGCAATGATTGCGTTGATCAATACAAAGCAATGAGTTCCATGAGTTCCTTAGAGCACTCACCACACATTGCATTTGCCGCCACGCTCATGCATGCCGCACACGGGCTTGAATGGTTGTTGTCACCATTCTACGATTCATGCAACTTGTATCTTCCGGGATACATGAGCGTCTTACATCAGATGTAACATCTGAACCATTTGGCGGTGGCCCGGGCTGCCATAATAGCCCGGTACTCAAAAATCCTGAGATAATGCATATGCTAAACATGAGGTGGTATACCGTATTCAGCTACTCAAGAGTCTTGACTCAAGAGTCGCAGTTGGAGCACACCTCCGAAGCTGTTTTCACTAAGCTTAGAGAAAAGAAGGTGACTATCGACGGGCTCTTGGTGATGTAGTGTGGCAGCTTGGGTGGGCGTCCAACTCGTTTTATGTTTTGAGAGAGACGCCAACCGCTACTTTTATTTTGCTGCCAGGTGTCTCGGCGCTTGAATTCGTCTGCTCTGATCCGCACGTGGTTCCATTCGGCCCCAGTGTATACGCTGGATCCACTAGATAATATGCAATGTATCGTGGTAGGATCAAGAAATATTTCCTTGACATACTACATCGTCAGATAGAGGTGCCTCACCAAGCCTAGCTTACGCCCGCTCTACATGTATATAGTGCCGTGGGGTTCTCTCGCGGGACACTGCTTCATCTTGGATTCGTCTGCGCGGAGCCTCCGCTAGGACTTGCGGGGGCATCGAGCATTGCAGTACGCTCGTCGTCTGTCCGATCTTTCAATGCGACCTCGGCGACCTCTCAAAAAAATAATTGAGATTGGGGTGCTTTTTTTTTGCGGTGGCCCGGGCCACCGCCAAATGGTTCATCTGCGGTCTGTAGCATTGGATACACCGGCTGGGATTCGCTAATAATCCAGCCGTTTTTCGGCCAGTCACGCCGCCGCAGCCACTCTTAACTTCACTATGCGGCATAAAAAATGGAACAAATGTCGGCTATCGAGTGATCGCAGCAGCATTCCCGCTTTTGACCCGCGCTGGCTCCGTTGACAATCTTCCGACCTTCATCGCGTCGCAGAGATCTCGTCGAGGCGACGACACTCTGAGACGAGCAAGCCCAGCCTCCACCAGTCCACCAGCCATGGCGTCGGACCAGGCGCGCGACCCAGCGAGGCGAGCGGTGCCGCGCGCTCCACCGACCCGAGCTCACTCGGACTTGTCCGAGTCGTCCAGCGCACAGCGACGACGTGCGCGTCCCACCAGCGCGCGATTCGCTCCAATGCCGTCGCCGTTCCACAATCTTCTCACAGCCCGTCAGCGTCGACGCACGTTCAGCGGCACGTCGGGTGAGTTCGGCGAGCTGCTGAACCTGGAGAGCAGCACCGCCAAGTCCGTCGAGGTGTTCCGTGGCGAGGCTCGAGGCATCCTGCACGGCATCTTCTTCGTGCTGCTGATGCGTTTCGTGCTGGCGCTCGTGGTCACAGTGGGCGCGCTTGGGGTGGCCGCCGTGATGATCCTCATGGTCAAAGAGCCCGGTGCATCGCTCACGAGCTACTTGCTCTTCTACTCGTGAGAGGCTTGTGTGGCGTCGACGCCGCTGCCACGAAGCGCTCTCAGCTTCGCAGGCGGCAGTATTTATTTGAGAACCGCGTTCAATTGTGGTCGAGAGAGCTGCTCACTTTTGTTAATACTACGTAGTAAACGATTTGGCTGCTTGGATGATTTTCATACACCCCTGTGCAGGCCAAGAAAAGTTTGTCACCTAGTGCACCTTGAGCCCTCTGATCCTAAGTTGCACAGCCAGTAGAGTTTGTCATTCAGGCAACATTCACAAACTGCTGCTAGTAATTAAGTAAGGTCACCATAAATGGATGTAAATGTTGCCTGAATGACAAACTCCTCTGGCTGTGCAACTTAGGGTCAGGGGTCTTAAGGTGCACTAGGTGACAAACTTTTCTAGGCCCCCTAACACAATTCTTCGAACTGCGAATTGCTAAGGCCGGGTCCCCAATTCGCAGTTCGAAGAACTGGCAACATGCAGCATGATGGTATTATCACCTAGCGAGCATTTCAGTTCATGGATGCTAACTGTGTCGTGCACCCTCCGCTTCAAACTAGGACATGTATACATGTATATCTTGCCAGTCAACGGGGCAGATGCTGCACTCGGTTGATGTCTATGGGAGGCACAACGTGAATCTCGCGATTGAGCGTGCCAACGTGACAAGAATTGCTGCACAAACTAGCTGGGGTTAAGCTCGAGTGGCTGTGGTCGCCGCAGGTCTTGCAATCGCATACTGGTGGTGCCAGTCCAGTAGATTTACATCGTGCTTTCGAACTGCGAAACCCCCGGGCGCGTCGCCCGGGTCCAAAGGGGCCAGCGCTAAAAAATACTGTAGTACAAAGTAAGCAAGGTTTTAAGCAAAGCCTAAATTGTATACCTCACTTCAAATTAAAATTAAAATTCAAGGTTTTTTAAAACCTTGAATTTTAAAAACAGGTCACCTAAAATGGATGTGAATGTGAATGCTGCCTGAATGACAAACTCCGCTGGCTGTGCAACTTAAGATCAGGGGCTTAAGGTGCACTAGGTGACAAACTTTTCTAGGCCCAGTTCTTCGAACTGCGAATTAGAGGGCTTAAGGTGCACTAGGTGTCATCTATTTATTTTATCCAGAGTCCCAGGCGGGATCGCACTGACGTACGATTCTTCTCTGATATAATACCTGTCGATCACGATACATCAGTCATGCTGGTAGGCTACGCGAAATATAATACCTGTAGTTTTATACAGTAGCGCGCAGCAAGCGCACGAGGTCTTTCAGCTCAAATGTGGACTTTGTGTTTCTGCATCAAGCAACGCACAACAGTATAAAGATCAAAATCTCAGTTGAACTTAATCGCAGGGTTCATCATTTCATTTTTGCTTGAGCTGATGTGGGATCCAGGGAGCAGTCCACATATTAATAAATGACTTCCAATACGTGTTCGTGGACTGAAGTCCTCGAAATGGGCTGTGTAAGCATGAGGTCGGCCAATCTCGCAGCTTGTAACAGACAGACACCACTCGAAAAGGAACAACCACCTTTTACTTGCTGAGGGGGCATATTTTTTCGACGAGATACCCGCCCCTATGCCCCTAATGTGCGGGCGACTAGCCTTCTTTCTATCTACTGTATTTGATGATGGTATTGTCAATCGAGAAGGACGACGCTGTGTCTAGTATTGCCAATTTGTGTAATTTACACAACTGAGGAGCAGCCGTGCTGCACCATGTCACACACTGCGCGTCGAATACGAAAGCAACATGGTATTTATGTATGACTTCGCCGTCACATAAATACTTATCACAACAAGCTCTCCAGTGGGGAGTCTCCACCGACAAGCTAATGTAGGCACTCTACCTACCAGCGCAGCGAGTGTTTACAATTGGAGTTTCTGTCAGTGTAGCATGGGTGCGCTGCACCTGGCTGACTCAGCCAGGCAGAAGGAGATCTCTAGCAGTGCACTACGTTGTACATGTACGTGCAGATAGATGAAAGACTTTTTATTCGTGACGGTCGCGCTGCATTTCAGAGGTGCGGCGGTGTTGGCACTTCTGTCGAACACTAGGTCGGGTGTATCTCGACCCTCCAATGACCCGGAGGCACACGCGCCGTACCACACTCAAAATCAAACGGAGTTTCACTGTCGACGACAGCGACAGCCTGTCGTGGTGGCAGCAAATCGCCGCAATAGCCTGATACATGTATCCCTGCAGGCTGCCGCTTGCGTTGGTGCTGCCCTAGAGCTGCTCTGCTGATGCGACTGCCATACAGTATGCCGGTGCT
Organism: Phytophthora x cambivora; assembly: GCA_033557925.1. Classification (NCBI taxonomy): domain Eukaryota; phylum Oomycota; class Peronosporomycetes; order Peronosporales; family Peronosporaceae; genus Phytophthora; species Phytophthora x cambivora. The sequence continues at coordinate 1,000,019 of JAUCEB010000034.1, forward strand.
CTCTCGATGCGCGCAACTGTAGTGAAGCCTGGTGTGCGTCAAGGGTCGCCGCTGGCAAGTGAGCTCACTTCATTTCTAACCACCAGGGGTCGCGAGTGACCGTTGAAACGGGTTCACGTTTGCTGGTATAGTAATAGCAAGTGAGTAGCACTACCATATTTAGGGATTTGCGCGGCGAAGAGTCGGGGGCTACTTTGGGAAGCGACGCTTCGGATACTTAACAGCACCGCGACTCCTCGTTAAAGTTTATTTCTAAACGTCTCTCTGACACAAAGCAAATGTAGAGCTAAACCTGATCGAGGAAATCGCGTCGAAATAACAAGAATTAGAAATAGCGGTTTTGCTAAGCGCTCCAAACGTCGAGATTGCGGGTGTCCCATGTGAGCGAGCGCTATACTGAAGCAAAGTCAAACTGATTAAAACAACACACTAAAATCTGAAATCGACCTTGTTTTAAAAAACAATAAAAATCAAAACAGGTACATTTAGAAACCCTAGTGCTTTCAGCTTTGCTGAAAGAATAGCCGGTTTGATTTTCAAATTATGCTGGTATGTTGACCCATCCAGTTGACGTCAAGATAAAATACCTGTTATAATTTCTAACTTGCATTTGGTTGTACTTATAGTACCTGTGACAGATTATCGCTGGAGCAACACGCATCAGATTTTCTATACCGTAAAACTCGACTTGTATCCGACACCTAAATGCCTTGGTTGTAAACCCCTCCCAAATATGATATGCCTATCAACAGATCGTGAAACACATGTTTGTTAATTTTACGTGTAAAACCTCGGAATTAGCCCAACTGGATAGCAGCGGAGGGCATAGTGGTTCAAGCACCCTTAACTGTAGGGAGGGGGTGAAAACACTTTTCTCGGCCGAGCCTAATCAACGCCTGTGGTTTAAGATCCGTGCGCGGTAGCGCGCGGGCTTAAACCCAGGACCAAGCACGGCCACCTCTGGCTCGGCTTAGGGTTCTGTCACCGCTCTCGGGGTTTTCGGGGGTGAGGCTGGGGTGTAGATTTCCTGTCGGCCACTCCGATTTTGGTGATTTGCAGTGCGATGACACCCGTCCTCACTTTGAAAACGCATACTGCATTGCTATTCTTTATGATAGGTTTAATATAAGTTAAGGGTGCACCAAGCCGGTTAAGGGTGCTCCAGGCATGTCGTGCTGTCGTAGTTAAGGGTGCACTAACGCCATTCAGCGGAGGGCAAGGTGGTGGTGGTGGGGGGGGGGGGGGTACTCTCGAGAACCCTGCCAGCGCGCAGGAGGAATTCGCAACGCTCGCACACGCCGCACGTATTAAGAGAACACAGTGTCTATTGCTTATCAGCTCTAGCCAAATGCATATCAACTACATGTACATCATCTCTATCAGACACTACATGTACGGTAGTAGATCCATCGCTTCTAGTTTTGCGGCCAAGTCTGTGAATGCTTGCTCGTCATCGCTACTACATGGAGAAATTTCCATTGAGGCCATTTGACACAGTAGCGGCTGATAGCTCAGCCCCCGAATCAGCTACCCGCACTGCGTCGGGACGCTTAGGCGCTCTGGATCTCCGCATTCACTACCTGCTCCTGCAGTCGCTGCAACACACCGGGTGTCTCGCTTGTACTGCCGGGATTTCGTGCCTCCTACAGAGCTGAGCTTGGGGCGCTTGCCGCGCGTCGTCGTAGAAGGAAAAATGGTTGGTATACGAGGAGGTCGGTGTCAGACCACCAAAGCTTCAGAATTGACCACTATAAATAACGATGTGCCCACATACAAAGCACAATGTGACACACAAAATCTAAAAAAGGAATGCCCACCCGTTCTTGAGTGTATGCGCACCCGAATAAGTGCCACAGATTCATAATGTACGATCATGGAGATACATCAATACATTAACAGATTGGCTCGCAGCATGGTGCAGCCCAAGGAGCAAGCCTAGTACAAGGAGACGGCCAAGGCCAAGTTGCTCTCCTCGCGTCTGTCCCGGAGCAACCAGGCAGAGCACAAGCGTGTTGCGGTTGATGAGAGACACGTCTGTGTGTAATCAAACTAAGGTAGACTTCTTACCCCGTTACAATGGACCACCACCACCACCAAATGAACAGATAGAGCCAAGGAGTACGCGTCACGTTTGTCATTAAGAAGAAGAATGGGAAGAATCTACACGGTCTGATAGTAATCTTTGTATGGGATCGGAGCTCTCATACTCGCTCTTGCAAAACAACTCGATCACTAACGTCTTGCAGAATAACTCGACCACTAACGTCTTGCAAAGTAACTCGACCACTACCGTCTTGCAGAATAACTCGTCGAGTTATTCTGCAAGGTGGTCTAGTTAGTTATGCAAGACGGTCGGGTTATTCTGCAAGGTGGTCGACTTACTCTGCAGGAAGGTCGAGTTATTCTGCAAGACGGTCGAGTTATTCTGCAAGACGGTCGGGTTATTCTGCAAGGTGGTCGATTAATTCTGCAGGATGGTCGAGTTATTCTGCAGGATGGTTGAGTTATTCTGCAGGATGGTCGAGTTAATTTGCAAAGTGGTCAAGATATTCTGCAAGACGGTCGAGTTACTCTGCAAGACGGTTGCTCGAACTTGGTGTAGTGATTACCGTTTGATTACATACTTAGATCAATTTACGTACTCGTTTCCAAACATGAAACGTGAAGGAGAGCACTTCGGAGAAGTCACAATGAAATATAGCAGCAAAGAAAATGTAAACTATGAACCAACTTACCAGCCTGTGCTCTAGCGGCGCGATCGCTTCAGGTTTTGCAGTCTCGATTCCAGTGCCCGTCTTGTCAGCTTTTGTCGTCGGCTTGATCGGCGCACATGACCATGTCCTGCGTCGCTTGTGGCTTCCCCTGCGTCTTCAAAACAGTCGACCGCAAGCTCTACACCACTCTCGACTACCGGGTAAGTCTGTGCTTCCGGCTCTTCCTCTACTGACGCAAAAATGACTGTGGAAGCCTCCGAAAGTGCTGGGCTTTCCGGCGGCGGCGTAATGACATAGTCAAACATATACGGATCTTCTGCATCCTCTATGGCAGCACCGGGTGCTGGTCCAGCTGCTGGTGCCGTCTCCGTATCCATTGTATTTGAACCGGCAAGGGCAAGGCGGGGTCGACCCAGAAAGGCAATCATTTAGACTTTGTTGCTGCTTTTTGCAGCGCTGGGAGGTACAAGGAGTCTGAGACCGCATTGTGTGAGAGCAGTGATGTAGATTATAGCCACGATCCAGTAAGCGATTAATAGCACATCCAACTTGTTTACTTTTACCAACAGCGTGTGTCGGCAGCGACGCCCGAAACTCTGCGAAACCATCGGAGTTCGTAGTTTGTCAAATTCGGGTCCAAAGGGGACGCTGACGCGATACATTGGCGTCCTCTGCGCCGGAATCGGGGTCGCCGACCTCCAATATTCCACCGGAACCGTCGTTGAGGGTAGCACTGCGCGAAGTCATCTTGGCTGCACCTGGGATCAACGTTTGTACGCAAATCGAGATGAGAACCGCAGTGCTATCGATAAAATACAAAGTTTAAGATGTTGAAGTTCAATTGTTGCACTTCGCCTTGGTGGCTGTACACTTTTTGTTCATGGGGCGTGCCTATTTTTTGCATGGGTGCTCCTGGCAGTTATTTGGGTGGCGCTACACTTTTCTATGGTACGACACCACTATTTTGTTGGTGCACCGAAGCCTCACTCGTATACGAGTCAGTGATTTATCGATGGAAGGTAAAAAATAGATTCTGATGTCGGATATAAGTTGCTAATACCTACCCCTCCTTATACATGATTTCATTGGCTAATATGAGTTGTCGGATATAAGATTGTGTCGGATACAAGTCGAGTTTTACGGTAAAGCTAAAAAAAAGCGATTAGACAAACGCAGGCATTGCTACGGGTAGCTTTTCTTTAGGATGATTTTCGGCGATTTTGTTTTAACCATCGCATTTATTCCATGAGCATGCCGTCGAGCTCGAAGCCGAAGAGCTACATAATGAGCGATCGCTTGAGCTTGGATGTCGGAGTGCCAAACGGGCGTGAACTTCTCCGAGTGCACGTCGAATTTCTTGACGCGCTCAAAGCCGAAAGCTTGTGCTCAGTCACCAGTCTGTCCACCTCGTAGAAACATCGGCCTTCAACTCGGCGCCAGTAGGCGAATCCGAAGCGCACAGCTCTTCAGACGACGCTTTGAGGTCCTTGTCTTTCGCCCACATCGCAACAAAATCGGAGTCAGGAAAGATAGGGGAATGAGTAGTTTTTGAGCGAGTCGCCGTGAACGAGCGCATGTGCGATCAGCGGACTCTTGCTGTAACGCCCTTAATCTTCTCAGGAGCGACGTACTCGCCCTGGGACAGCAGAAGATGTCTTTCATGCGGTCGATGATGCACAGCGTGCCGTCCGGGTTCCAGCAGCCGATGTCGCCCTCACCGTCAGGCCCGTAGCCTTGCAGCATCGTAGCACCTAACACGTTCTCCCAAAAAGTCCTTCACGTCCTTCGACAGCGGCCAGACCTGTTCATCATCCGCCTTACGCGTCCACCCAACGCTTGGTCAGCCTTAGAAGACCAGAAAGTCCCAGAACGTGTGTTCCATTCCTGATTGAAGCGAAGTATTTGGGTGAAACGTGCAGTAATCTGTAACAAGGCTCAGGTCTTCTATTTGTGAGCAGGGCTTCGTAGTGTCAGCTTTTCTTCTGAACTACTATTAGTAACTGATGTAAATTACTTGTTGTAATAGTAGCACTTTTCAAGATGTCTGATAAACAACATGTGTTAAACATGTCGGTCAATAAAGTTATTATGATATTACCAGCGCAGTGGCATCACCCGTGGACTGGACTTTGTCGTGCCACTGGCACTGGCACGGTGCCAGACAACGAAGCAGGACTTGTTTCACCAGTAAGTACGACGCAAAAATTCTGGAAATCCAGAGCTGTTCCGGGCAACTGCACGTCCTTAGTTTAAAATATTATTGTGCTTTGCAATGCGTTTGTCGTTTTCACTTAGCGCTTTGGTCGATTTATAAAATCTGGACCTCGATATAAATAAAGTTTAGTGAAAAGGACAGTGCAAGTCGACCAGATTATTTCTCACAAGCATGGGTTTGGATCCTGATTTATGGTAACTTTGCTGGAATTGCCGGTTTGAAAACGCAATTCTGATCGATTTATTAATAATAAATTATTATACTGGGATAGGAAAGCAACGTAGTGCTGAAGAGCCCTGCCCTCACAGGATTATTGCGTGGAGTGAGCGCGTTGTCCGATCCGGTATACCGGTACTATCGGTTCGGTAGAGTCGAATAGTCTGTCAAACCGATGCGTTTGGACTGAATGATGGGATCGCAGAATCACAGGCAGGGAGGAAGAACGGCGGGCAGTAGATGCTCGCCATTCTTCCTCCAAATAATCTTGATTGTTGTAAATCAATGCTCCTATCCCAGCCTTCGCGGAGCCCTAGTTCTGAGATAGGAACGAAGTTGCTATACAGCCCAAACAGGATTATTTCCGTGGGCCGGTACCCACCGGTATGTGCGTGCAGATACTGCGGCTGCGAGGCAGGCGCAGGAGATGCGCAATTTCACGTAAACGTAGCAATAAGAACGGCACTAGGAAGAGAGATACTATATCCTATCTCAGCCTTCGCGGAGCCCTAGTAGCTCGACCTCTCCATCTGTCCGACACAATAGGCACACATCATGTAGGAAGAATCAACAAAACGTGACACCAACAATTGGACAGAGAGATTGGTGGGTGCAGATCAACGTCGAGCTACAGTAGTTGCATGGTGCCCGGTATCTTGCTTGTGTGTTGTGTACTAGGTGGCGAGCCATTTATCGTATTCATATGCATTATATTTGTGTGCATACATTAGCTTTATATCTGTACGAATGTTGCGCAAGCACGATTTAGCAACTCCCGCATTTTTATGTCCACGATTTGTTTGCTGGTGGAGGTCGATCATAGGCCTTAAATGGATCGACAAAAAACCTGCAAAGCACAATAATAGCAACAGTTTGTTCTCGCGATGCAGCAGAGTGGGTCTTACATCTTCGGCCGGCTCGTGTCGCCTGTGTAGCTCGCGCCGCCTGTCCGCCTGCGGAGCTCGCGCCGTCTGTGGAGTAGCCGTCGCCCATGGACTTCGTGCCGCCTGGCGAGACGTACGCGCCTTCGACATACACGCCCGAGACTTACGCACCGTCGATGTACTCGCCCGAGACGTACGCACCTGAAACATGAGCTCACGCCGCCCGTGTAGTCGCCGCCCGTGGAGTTCGTGCCGAACGGAGAGATCGTGCCGAACGTGGAGTTTGTGCCGCCTGTGGAGCTCGCGACTGACACGTTTGGCCCGATCGAGTCAGCCCTCCTCGCTGAACCTGGCTGCGCCTTGGCATCGTAGTTGGTGGTGCCACCGCATGGCGTGGGGGAATATCGCTTAAAAATGGCCAGCTCCCCGTCACTCCATCGTCCAAACTGCGCGTGCTCGTTTCAACACTGCACCCGTTCGTCTTGGTGTGTTTCGATACTGTGGTGGAGCGGGACAAGAAATTTCGGCACGTCTCGATCTATCACTCGGGCCAACGGTTGTGACCCCTCGCGCGAGTGCCACATACGTTTCGCAAGACTGTCATGGCCACCACGGTAATATCAGTGAACTAAGGGACCAACTCCGGTGGTACTCGATACCGATCAGCAATATCGATCTTGGCAGGGATTGTGCCAATCTTGAAGATTGGCACTGAATCTCGGCGGCACGTGCGCCGTAAACATCCGGCAGAGAGTCGGCAAGACGGCAGACGACCAAGGGAACCAATGAGGACGTGCCAAGGCCGGGAGAGTACTTGGTGGACACGAGGAGCACAGGAGAATGGTAAGACAGGTTGTAGGCAAAGGCTAACACATTAAACAGAGTTGATTTTTCCTTCTACATCACAAGTGGTCTTCGCCTTCGCGCTACCGGGCACGGGATATACTTTGGCCCACCCGACGCTTCCCTCCAAGATCGGATCACCCCGGACGCCAGGATAGCTTGGCCCAGCGTCCGTCAACCCTCATTACGACCCACCGCTAAAGGAAGCGGCAAGCAAGGAAAAGGCAAGGGAAGGTCACATACCGACCCCAAGGCAACCCCAGGCCCAGATCAACACTGGCCTGCGAGTCTCGATCCGGACACCCCAAGATCGTAGACTCGACCCTACATCGGCGCAGCGAGTAGAAGTATCCCCGCTGCAGCCCCCCGTTCCCGCTGTCCGCCAGACAGCCCAAGACTCTACCCCAAGCGCGTCTTCCGAGTCACCCGAAGAGCGATCCAGCCCTCCGACGGGTACACAAGGTGAGGATCAACACACTTCACGGAAGATCGGAGTACCCCCTCCGTTAGTCGGCAGTTCGGGCGCCGTGTGCAAGAGGACTATCGCGATCTGCAAATTTCGCGGAACCACTTCGCCACAATGGTGCGCGTGCCCGGATCTTTGAGTGACTCGGGATTTCACCGTGAGTCCCTTCAAGAGGATGCGCAAGAAGAGTTTGGACAAAGGAATGAGGCGTCGACGGAAATCGGACCACCGACGACGCCGCTGAAACAAGATCGACCCGCGGAGCGGCGGAGCTTTGGGAGGGGCTCCACCGACGGAACTGAGGAAGGTCCGGCGACGGACCTCGAAGAAAAACCTCTACCACCTCCCCAGGTCCCTTCGGGGACCCCCGCGGGTCTAGATTCGCGTCTAGACCCGCCGGACTAAAGCCCACCGGCGCAAGCCGGAGTTCATTCGTCCACCCAACCGCTCGGTGCAAAATCGACAGCCAAGAAGAAGTCGTCGAGATCGAAGTCCTCGCGGAAGAAGATGAAGGCGCCCGACTCCGACGCCGACGACTATGCTGATCTTACGCTAAAGAAGATCGAGGACGAGTTGGCTGTGGCGTACTACAAGAAAGAACTGTACGCCTTCCTGATCGAAGATGTTGGAATGCAGATTCTTCGACCGAAGATTGTTGGAGACCTCCGGGGCCCAGTATCGAGCCGACACCCGGATCAAACAAGCTGGACGCAGCGAAGGCACTGCTACGTCTGCTCAAGGAAGCAGACATAGTGGCGGTATCGTTCGCGATTGGAGCTCTCTTCGACCTCAAACTCAGTGAGATTGAACACACCAGCCAGAGCCTGTTCGCGCTTCTGAAGCCCCTAGTGGGTGAGGATGCCGGTTCACAGGAGTACCCGACGTCGCTAACACCGAAATCGGCAAGGCCAACAACAACACCAACGAGATCGACGCCGGCGCCCAGTCCCGGAGATCAGACAGCAATGTCGTCCCCGTACGTGTCTGCCACTGAAGAGGTGGACTCCGACAGCGCCGATGACAGTCCTCGTATGACGCTGGGTCCGTCGGGGGCAGCCATGCTGCGAGATCGAGCCAAACCAGCGGCAACTTCGTCAACCGGCAGTGCCAAGATCGCAGTCGTCGACCCGAAGACTCACTCGCCGGAGAAGCTCGAGTCCTTCTTCCAGTCGGCTATGGAACGGTTCTTGAAGGAGCAGCAGGCGCCCCAGGCGCGCTTAAAGCCGAGCCCGAATGAAGATCAAGATGTGGAAATGGAGTCGGTTGAATCTCCAACTCGGTTCCCTCCGCCAGGAGAGTACGACCCTGACGCCCTCGATCTCGGTCAACCAGCTCGTGCAGCGATTGCAACGACGACGACGACGGCTAGAACATCGACCGGTGCCTCGCGTCTTCGCGTGTCAGCCATGTCGGAACTGAAGGAATTCTCAGGGAAGGATGGCGACGAAGATCGAGCCCGATCTTGGGTTGGGAAGGTGAAATCGGCATTCATCCGTGATCAAGCGCCAGATGAGGAGAAGTGCTTGGGTTTTGGCGATCTTCTCACGGGACCAACCCGTAATTGGTATCGCCAACTCAGTCGCACAACCCGCAGCACCCGGAAGGATCTTTTTCAGAGCTTCCAAGTCCAATACTGCGGTCGAGGAGTCTCCGTGGCGCGGCAATACTACCATGCTCGGAAGCGATCTGATGAGTCGCCTCTCGAGTACTTGCACCGTCTCAACGTTGCAGGACTTCGTGCTCGCATTCAGGTCAAAGACGGACCGTCAGAAGTTCGACGGGAGCATGTGGACCATTTCATCGAGACGCTTGATGACCGCGATCTGGCAGACCAACTTGCCTTGTTGCGAATCCCGGACGCGGACACACTGGAAGAGGTCCTGCGATCTCGCCAGCGATCCAAGTCGCGGCAGAACAAGACAGTGTATGGCTCCGTTAAACCCCGTCAGAAGCCTCCTTCCGCTGCTGGTGCCCGAGCAGTGCGTGCAGTTCAGGTGCACGCCGACAGTAGCGAATCTGAGGTCGAGTCGGACGAATCTGACGGTGATGGATGTCTTCGCCGTGTGTACGCCGCCGCAGCCGAAAATCGTGAAGAATCGCCCGATCGACGCCTGTCCCGCCAGGAGCGGAGCAATACCCATCAAGATCGCGACCTCGGACAACACCCCAAGTCGGCCGACATGGGGGCGCCCTCCAAGAGGTGCTCACACTGCGGGCCCGCAAACACGATGATCTCGGATGCTGGAGACGGTTGACGTGTGAAAAATGTGGAAAGCGGGGTCACCCGTCAGATCGATGCCTCTTCGTCTGCAAGGCATGCGGTGAGATCCACGAAGCTGGAAAGTGTCCTATGGAGGAATTTTACAACTTGATTCGTCAGTGGTACAATCCCACCAAGCATGGAGGCATGTTGCCAGAATCAGTGGAGAAGATGTTAAACTAGGACGCTCGCCGGGTTTGAATCCGGTACGAGCCGAGCGTTCTAGGCTCTGCATTTATGCATACATCGAGAAGCAGTCGGAGGGGGCAGTAAGCAAGCTGATCGACAATACACGTGAACTGCATGGGAAATTTACCGCTTCCGTGTCAAGTCTTCGCAAGATTGATGATTATTCCAGATCGGACGTGAAGATGGCTTTGGAGATCTCGTCGGGTGAGTCGCGTGGTCGCGTGGTTACTGGAAATACCACGTCCCCGACAAGAAGTTCAAGCAAGCGAAAGCTGTGGGGAAGATCAACAATGAAAAGGCAACTTTGTTGTTTGACAGTGGCGCCGAGGTGTCTATATTAGACATCGCCTTTGCTCGTAAGGTAGGGTGCTACGTGGACAACAGTCAAACATTGGAGTGTGAAGGAGTGGGCGAATCCCCGTACATGGCTGAGGGACGTACCCGTCTAAAGATCACGCTTGCTGGATCGCTGGTGTACTTCTTCGACGTGTGGGTGGGTCCTCCAACCGGCGGCCAAGATCTGATACTTGGCATGGACTTCATGGTCCCCGCTGGTATCCGCCTTGATTTAGCTGATGGGTCAATCTGTCTTCCTGACGAAGTGCGAATTCAACTGACGGGCGACGCCCGATGTACGGCGACAAGGTTGTGCAGGTATTCCTCGACCAACATTGCCAGATCAGCGTCGGAAAATCGGCAGAAGTGAAGCTACAGCGAAGCAGATCAGTCCAACAGAAGCTTTGGGTTACGCGTGGGGATCGATGGGTACCCACTGTGACTGCAGGTCCTGGCGCGACGCGATTCCTGCATCTCACCAACGTGAGCGATCAAGAATTAGTGCTGCACCGAGATTTACGAGTCGCAATTTGGCTCGAAGGAGATCGTGTGCCACGCGTACCTGGGTATGTTTCGGTTGGGTCACGCCGGTACGCTGAGTGGCAAAACTTGGCCTACCAGGTGTCCACCGACGAGGAAGCAGAAGTCCCGGCATCTCTGGAGGAAGACGAACCTGCAGTCGAGCGGCCGCAGTACGCAACACCCACCGCGATTTTGAAGCGCCCCCCAGGACAGACTGCAGGAATGATGACATTTTCGAAGTGTAACCCGGTCAAGAACATCGCCGAAGACTGTGCTCGCGACGTGCCAACTATCGCAGATGAGACTTGTGCTGACGCCGCCCCGTCGACAGATGAGAAGGGCTCTCGATCCGCGACGGTCGGAGTGTGCAATGCCAAAAGTCAGGTCTGTGACAACGCCGGCCCAGTCTGCGTCACCAAAAATCTGGTAAATCAGATCGACGACGAAGATCGACACGATGAGACAGGCGCAAATCAGGCGTCTGGTCCAGATCGACGAGGTGGGACCGGGTCTAATCTGGGACGTAATCAGTGTCGCACGCCGGATGTGGGAGACGAGTCAGGGATGCGTAAACATGTACCCAACGGTCGCGACACGCATGTCGCTGCGGATGGGATGCGTGACGATTCTGCCGTGTCTACAGATTGGGAAGACCCTCGGGCAGCGCCATTTAACTCCTTTCCTGTTGAAGAACGGGATCGCGTCACGACAGGATCGGGCTGTGCCACCAGTGTTCCAGGAAAAAAGATGTCAGAACAGGATCGACGCGATGGGACAAGATCTGATTTGGAACGTAATCAATGTCGCACGAAACGTAATCAATGTCGCACGACTGATTTGGGCGACGGTACGGGAGCGCGTAGACACGCGGCCAACAGTGATCAAGGTCTAGACACGCACTGGGGAACGGTCGACCTTGACTCGGGGGCGGAGGACGCCGTCGCTGGACAAGTCTGTGTCACGCAGAGAGGTGAACCCCATGCAGGGGACGCCGCAGGCCAGCGGGCACAGCTTCCGGAGGGCGCCGCTACGGTCCAGGAGATCAAGATCGGGGACGCTGGCGGCGATCAGGTCGGTGTCTCCGACGGAGGCGGTCTCGACGCCGAAGATGCTGAATGTCAGCAGGTCGGTGTCACGAATGGTGATGATCTCGACGCCGAAGATGTCGAAGGTCAGCAGTCCCGGCTTTCGGAGGGCGCTGCCACGGCCAAGGAGATCGAGATTGAGGAGGCCGGCGCCACGGACAAGGAGGTCAAGACCGAAGAGGCCGGTGTCACGGACAAGGAGGTCAAGACCGAGGAGGCGGCCGCCACGGACAAGGAGATGCCGGGGGAAGGCAAGATTGAAGAGGCAGGAGATGAACAAGTCTGCATCAAGGAAGGTGGCGATCTATACGCCGAAGACGTCGAAGGTCAGCTTGCGATGCTCCCTGAGGTCACAACCACGACCGAAGACATCACGATCGAAGACATCCAAGTGGGCAACTCTGGCGAAATCGACCCAGAAGAGATCGACAGGTTGAGAAAGATCATCTGGCGCCGACGACATCTACTGATCGGCAAAGGGAATGCCTTGCCACCAGCGGCAAGGGGGGCGATCTGCGATATCGACGTTGGTAACGCCAAGCCAGTCGCTCAACGCGTCCGCAAAGTGGCCCCGCAGTTCCGAGAGAAGCTATCTCAGCTGCTCAAGGGACTCTTGTCGGCCAGGATCATCCAGAACTCGACGTCGCCTTGGGCATCACCGATCGTGGTGATTATCAAGAAGAATGGGGTTGACATTAGACTCTGTATCGACTACCGGCTGATCAACAGTCTGACACGACTGATGGTTTATCCCATGCCGCTGATCAACGATCTTCTCGACGATCTCGACAAAGTGCTCTGGTACTGTTCGCTGGACATGGCCAGCGGATTCTGGGTCGTCTCAATGACGAATCGGGCCCGGATGATCTCGGCATTTATCACACCTTTTGGACTTTTTGAGTGAAATCGGATGCCCTTCGGTTTGAAGAACGCACCGCAGATATACCAGCGACTTATTGACAACGCGCAGTACGGATTCCTGAAGATCACGAACACTCAAGAGCGTCAAGCCAAGAATGATCCCAATGAGCCCAATCTGGTCGATCTATTCAAGGAGGGCGAACCGGATGAGGACAAGCCTACCTCTGTGCTGGGTCGTCGGTCTTATACCGACGACATACTGGTCACTGCTGGCTCGTGGGAGAATCTGTGCGAGAAGGTCGACAAGTTGCTGGACGCATGTGATGAGTGGAATTTGTCCATCAGTGTGGTCAAGAGCTTCTGGGGCATGAAGAAGGTCGACTATCTGGGTCACAGTGTGTCAGCGGACGGTATGGAAGCACGACCCAAGGACTTGTCATCTTTGGCTAATCTATCGTTCCCGACTACTTTGAGATCGATGCAGTCTTTCTTGGGCAGCCTCAATTACTACAGCAGATTCATCGAAGATTTCGCAATCTACGCTTCAATCCTGTACGAGCTCCGAGAAGCGGATTTCTTCGAGGCGACCAGGAGGTCTAAGATCAATCCTGACGTCGGTTTGACTGGGGACGATGACAGCCAGCCTGGTAGTGAGGACAAATGGGCTCGAGCAATGACAGCATTTACGGTGCTGAAGGGTAAGCTCGTGCGAGCACCAATTCTCCACTTCGATCCAGACCGAAGACCTGTAGTAGTGGTGTATGCCAGCAAGTGGGAAATTTCGGCAGCATTGATGCAAGATCACGATGGAGTATATCAGCCGGTGACCTTTACCAGTCGCACCCTCAAGCCGAACGAGATCAATTACGGAGTCGTGGACAAAGAGGTGCTGGCACTACTCAGGGTACTGGATGTCAGCTACACGCAGCTCGTGACGAGGTCAATCAAAGTACTGACGCGTCATTCGACTTTAGCGTGGCTAGTGAACTCCTCTGGACTGCAAGGTCGGCTGGGTAGATGGGCGGCGCTGCTCTCGGGGTGGACACTGGAGATCGTGAAATGCACCAAGGGTGAGGACGAGATCTTAGGAGTGATGGCTGCAAGCATTACACCCCGAGAAGAAGTTGACGCGATCTTGACCTCGATCGCGCCCCGGAAACAGCCCCGACAAGCGATCGCCATGTTGCCTCCTACGGTAGAGCTCGACGAAAAGTTGTTAGTCGTGAGTTTCGACGGGTCGGCACGAGTCAAGCGCAGTGGGGGCGCCTTCAGTGCGGTTGTGTGGAGCTTACCAGAATGGACGGTGATCTCGGCCGCTTCAAAGTACAAGACTGATCTCACGGTAAACGAAGCCGAATACCACGGAATGCTGCTCTGTTTCGATCTCTTGTCTGATTTAGACAGGGGGCGACTCATTGTCTGCGGAGACTCGAACTTGGTAATCCGGCAGATGCGCGGAGAAATCGATTGTAAAGCCCCGAGTCTGAAGCTGCTGCGCCAGAAAGCCATGGAACGGCTACGATCGTGGCCGGACCACGCATTTCTCCACGTGAAGAGAGACTGGAACCAAAGCGCAGACCGGCTAGCAGGTGCAGCGTTGCAACGAGAAGATGGAGCAGTGGTTGTGTCCGACGCCGAGCGAGACGATCTAGCGACCCTCAATCGACTGGATGAGTTACTGGTACCTCGTACACGTGCAGCAGTTCTCAAGATTGCAGCTGTGACAAGACCACGGCGGCGGCTGAACCACGAAGTGTTACAAGAAACACTCGTTCAACGTCTGCGGATGGAGAGAATTGCTCAAGCCCAGGACGAAGAGAAGTGGATTGTCGATCTGAAGAAGTTTATAGTTGGGGACGTGCGAGATCTCACCTCAGCGGAAGCCAAGTCGTGTGCCAAGATCGCCGAAGTTTACGAGGTCGACGAGGCCGGGTTACTGTTCTACTGCCCGTCGTCGAAACAAGTCAATGAAGATCGCGATCAGGTGACACGACTGGTGATTCCAGAAACCCTACAAGAAGATTTCCTGCACCATTATCATGCAAGTCTGGAAGCTGGACATCAAGGTATCGGAAGGACATACCAACGACTCCGAGCCCATTTTCATTGGCGCGGCCTCTACCAGAGTGTGCAACGCTACGTTGGCCGCTGTGTGGACTGCGAGACCGGGAAGGGGAGGCCAACTGGGAATGGAGAATCACCTGGGAATCTCCAGGCTACTTAACCCTTCCAGATTATTGCTATGGACCACATCCCATCCTTGCCCAAGTCATACAAGGGCAACACGGAATTGCTGATCTGGGTTGATCTCTTCACTGGGTACGCGATCGCGAAAGCCAGTGCGTCTCGAACTGCCCAAACTATCGCAGAAAACTACGAGGAATGCGTGTTCCGCAGATTCGGTGCGAGTGAAGCGATCAGGCACGATCGAGAACCGGGATTCATGTCAGACTTCTTCAAGTCGTTCAACAAGATCATCGGTCAGAGACAACGTGCTACGATGGCGTATCGGCCACGGGCTAACGGTACCGCAGAGCGGATGGTGCAGACTTTGACTCGGGCTTTGAAGATGTATGTCGCCGACGTCAACCAGCGAGATTGGGATGAGTACGCTGAGCGGTTAACGTTCGCACTCAATACGGCACAAGATCGAGTACGTGGAGACACACCTTTTTACTTGGCACACGGGTGGGATCCCCGTAGCACTTTGGAAGCGATGGTCCCACTCGGATCAACCCGCCGACGCGACTGCCAGCCTCGGAGATGGAGATACCACATTCAAAAACATTACCAACAAGCCCGAGAGCAAGTCAACGACAGACTACGGGAAGCGATCCAAGATCGAGCGGATCGGCATAATGAAGCAGTACGGCCTTGCGAGATGGAAGTGGGGATGCAGGTGTGGCTCTACCTCGACAGAGTCAAGGAAGGCTACGCACGCAAACTAGCGCACATGTGGCATGGACCCTTCAGGGTGGCAGAAGTAATTGGCGCCCACGCGGTGCGCCTGGAGATTGCCGGCTCGGAATACCGCCTGTTTCCTATTGTGCATGTCGCCAAATTGAAGCCAGTACGCAATTTCCCAGACCGCCCAAGGACCAAGCTAGTGAGTCAAGACCAAGACCGGTTCGATTTTGACGAAGCTTTGCTACCCGAGGACAGTTGGGATGTGGACTTAGCAGAAGACGAGTATGAAGTGGAGCGTATCGTGGGTATGCGATCTGGACGGCGAACGCGCTATGGGCGCAATCTACGTGAATTCCTGGTACACTGGAAGGGCTACGATGATCCAAGTTGGGTTGATGAGGCCGATCTTAACTGCGGGGCTCTGCTACACGGTTATCTGCGAGATCAAGCCAATCGGCATCGATTCGGCGTTATGCAGTCCCACGAAGAGCCGTAGCGGTGAGGATCGCGGGTGAGTTGGTCACTTGGCGAGTGGAAGTGGTGAAGGACGTGCAGGGTGGCTGCCGGTCAGGATCGCGGGTGAGTTGGTCACTTGGCGAGTGGAAGTGGTGAAGGACGTGCAGGGTGGCTGCCGGTCAGGATCGCGGGTGAGTTGGTCACTTGGCGAGTGGAAGTGGTGAAGGACGTGCAGGGTGGCTGCGCAGGGTGGCTACCGGTCAGGATCCCGGGTGAGTTGGTCACTTGGCGAGTGGAAGTGGTGAAGGACGTGCAGGGTGGCTGCCGGTCAGGATCGCGGGTGAGTTGGTCACTTGGCGAGCGGAAGTGGTGAAGGACGTGCAGGGTGGCTGCCGGTCAGGATCGCGGGTGAGTTGGTCACTTGGCGAGTGGAAGTGGTGAAGGACGTGCAGGGTGGCTGCAGGTCAGGATCGCGGGTGAGTCGGTCACTTGGCGAGTGGAAGTGGTGAAGGACGTGCAGGGCGGCTGCAAGTCAGGAGGAATGGAGGTGTACATGCATGAAAGTAAAGGGCGGGTCGTGAAGATCACGCCAAGAAGGACACGGCGATGAGATGTGCGAACAAGAGTATGGCCTCTCCAAGAAACAAGGCAGAGATTGACTGAACGAGATCGAGACAAATGGATTAATGAAGAATTACTGAGGAGCGAAAAACTTGCCAGCGAGGCGAGCGATCTGCATGGCAGGATGATCCTGCGGGTTCAGCCGATACTGAAGTCGCCAAGGTTCTTCGGCGTCCAGAATCTCGAGCGTGTCAGCAAGCGTCGTTGCGTTGCCCGTCAATCTTGGATACCACTCCTTGAGAACGCGGGGCTTTGGGAAATGCAAGAAGAAGGGGTCGAGCAATATGTCGATGTCGCACAAGTGACGCCGTATGGCTGGCACAACGTATTTCGACAAGAACTGTCTCCAGGCGACACCCGCTCGACTACGCCGCTGACGCCTTTGCTCGTGATATGCAGCGAGTAGTGGATCAGCTAGGCACATAGCTTCGGTGATTGGCAAGGTATGCGTGGATTCCCAGATCGATTGAAAGTGACGCTCCTCGTACTCCAAATAAGCTTGCGCGAAATTGTGTGGCATTCGGCCACGAAGATGGGGAATGAACGTCAAAGGAGCTTCCTCGTTGTCCAGGGAGGCCCAGGGTGGAGGAGAGAGATTCATCAGAACGTCCACCGCAGCACCGGTGATCAGATGCTCGTACGTACTGGGATGTGGGTGAGCTGAAGGAGCGAGAGTCGGGAACAACCACGCAGAGACGTCCAGCAGGAGAGAAGTCAGCGCGGATACATCGATCTCGATGGCCAGCTGGTGGCTCACCTTGTCAACATCCCACGGAGCGACGTCGGCGGCACGGAATAGTCGATGCACGCGATATCCGGGGATCCAGAGACTACGAGGCACGGTCGTGGAGGGCAACGAAGCTTCGGCGTCTTCATCGATCTCGGTGGAATTATCCTGTCCAGCCGAAGTGTCATCTTCACCAGCGGGCAGATCACCCCCTTGTCCGTCATCAGTCGCGCGATCAGGTTCTGCATCACCGGAGTCGTTGGAGGGGCTTCCAGGAGAACCACCTGGGCCGGCACCCGATCCATGGACGACCAGAGGCTGGCTGGCTGAGCCCACACCAGAGATCGAAGAACTGCGGCGACGTTGACTAGACCGAGAGCGAGAGAGGGCAGCCAACATCTCCTCATCTGCGTCGTCCTCCTGGCCGGGAGACGCCCCATCATCAGGGGACGCTTCTTCGGCAGGAGGCACGCCCGCATGGTCTTGATCAGGAGATCCCTCCTCAGCTGAAGATGCTTCCTCGTCACTTCGATCTTTGGGTGGTGAAACTGGTGATCCACCACCGATGCTGCCAACGCCATCATCTTCGTCGGCCATCGCGCCACCAACGGGGCTCTTACGAGCTGGAGATTGAGAGCGAGACGATGGCGTGTTTTGAGCGGCAAATGATGCGGTAGCCGTGCGCTGCGTCTTCCGGGCACGTCTGGGTCCAGCAGAATCACTAAGCGCATGTTGAGCAAGTCCAGACGGGTCCGGAAGATCAACGTTCTGGCCCATGGCGGCAGCCACTGCGGAAAAACGGTTGTAGGCGTCCGCGTAATGATCTTGGAGGCGACGGTAGTCAGTCACGACAGCACCACGATCACGAGCAGCATCATCTCGACCCTGAAGAGCGAGATCGCGGGACCGCCGAAGGGACGCAGCACCTTGCTCTGCTGCCGCCAGCCGACGCTCGGTGGCGACGCTGGTACTGCGCCATCGGCCCACTTGCTGCTCAAGGCGGGAGATGGAAGATCGCATGGAGTTAAGGTGTTGATCTGGAAGCAAGGAACATAACAAACCAAGATTCAGGACGACAGCAAGCCCCGCAAGGAAGAAGCAGGACACTTACCATGGGCATGCAGATCGGAACGTGCCTTGAGAGTGCGGTCGACCCCGATCTGTTGCCGCTCCACTGCCTGATCTCGCTCGTGCACTGCAGTATCCAGCTCGCCTTGAAGACTGTCTCGCTCCTCCCGAAGACGAGTGACGCGACGCTGAAGAGAGTCGACTTGGCGACGCAACTGTGTTGCAGCCTCAACCAGAGCGTTTTCGGATTGCTCAAGCGCCTGACAACGCTGGTGCGCTGCGTCCCGCTCTGTGGTCAAGGCCTCCACCTCTCGGACCTGTGCTTGCAGACGACGAGCCAAGGCAGGTGGTGGAGCGGGCCCTATGTCGGGGAAGCTGGTCACCGTTGCAATCTGGGCTTCAAGATCTTGTACACGTCGACGGAGTTGTTGGAGTGCGGCCTCAGACGAAGATCGCAGCCGATCCAACTCGACCTGGAGAGTATCGGCCCTGGCCGCTTGTATCTCCAGATCCTCCATCTCCACGTTACGAGAAACCAAGAGAGCGTTCGTCAACTCCAGCTCTTGAAGCAAGGCAGCATGACGATCCTGGCAGAAGTGGACAAAAGATTCGGCCGATGACTTCAGAGTACCCAGCCGTTGATGGAGATCACTTGTGTGACGCAGCGACGCCGTGTGGGCACGTTGAAGTTCGACGTGCTCATCCTGGAGCTGCTGGGATTCCTGATCTTGATCAAGGCCCCGTTCAACTCGCTGGATCGAAGCCTGAATCGACTGAAGAGACGCACGGACGGCGGCGAGGTCAGCATGGGGATGTTCGATTGGCACGGTAGGAGCACAAGCCGCCTGCGCGCAGACACGACACCGAACAGGCTCTGCAGCGGGAGGAGCGGAGTCGGCAGTTTCATCGCCGACGGCCACGATCGCGAGAAGGTTGAGCTTGGAGTCAGGATCGTCATCACCGCCCGGGTCTGGATCGGCTACCGGAGGCGTGTCCGGCAGAAGAACATCGAAGGCAGCATCTTCGTGGCGTGAAGGCGAAGCGATCGAGGCAGGAGCCGACGAAGACGGCTCTGGATTCGAAGCTTGATCGGAGGAAGGCGAGCGGTCGCCACCGCCGGGTGAAGCAGACATGAGGTCCAGCAGTGGAGCACAACTGGCGCGATCAGGAAGAGCGGAGCGAAGGAGTGTGCCGAAGCTTGGAAATTCGTGAATGATGCAACGAGCGAACTGCCGTTGGGCGGCGTTCTCTCGTGCAGGGGACGACTGTGGTGGAGCGGGACAAGAAATTTCGGCACGTCTCGATCTATCACTCGGGCCAACGGTTGTGACCCCTCGCGCGAGTGCCACATACGTTTCGCAAGACTGTCATGGCCACCACGGTAATATCAGTGAACTAAGGGACCAACTCCGGTGGTACTCGATACCGATCAGCAATATCGATCTTGGCAGGGATTGTGCCAATCTTGAAGATTGACACTGAATCTCGGCGGCACGTGCGCCGTAAACATCCGGCAGAGAGTCGGCAAGACGGCAGACGACCAAGGGAACCAATGAGGACGTGCCAAGGCCGGGAGAGTACTTGGCGGACACGAGGAGCACAGGAGAATGGTAAGACAGGTTGTAGGCAAAGGCTAACACATTAAACAGAGTTGATTTTTCCTTCTACATCACAAGTGGTCTTCGCCTTCGCGCTACCGGGCACGGGATATACTTTGGCCCACCCGACGCTTCGCAAGTCGACGAACCCCTCCAAGATCGGATCACCCCGGACGCCAGGATAGCTTGGCCCAGCGTCCGTCAACCCTCATTACGACCCACCGCTAAAGGAAGCGGCAAGTAAGGAAAAGGCAAGGGAAGGTCACATACCGACCCCAAGGCAACCCCAGGCCCAGATCAACACTGGCCTGCGAGTCTCGATCCGGACACCCCAAGATCGTAGACTCGACCCTACATCGGCGCAGCGAGTAGAAGTATCCCCGCTGCAGCCCCCCGTTCCCGCTGTCCGCCAGACAGCCCAAGACTCTACCCCAAGCGCGTCTTCCGAGTCACCCGAAGAGCGATCCAGCCCTCCGACGGGTACACAAGGTGAGGATCAACACACTTCACGGAAGATCGGAGTACCCCCTCCGTTAGTCGGCAGTTCGGGCGCCGTGTGCAAGAGGACTATCGCGATCTGCAAATTTCGCGGAACCACTTCGCCACAATACTGCTCCCGTTTGTCTTGGTGTTGGCATCAGTATTAATAGAGTCCATTGAAGTTGCACTGGCTGGTCCGTTGCTTAGAGAAATTCAAAGTGTATGCAACTCTTCTCTCAAATATACGTATATAAGTTAGGATACCGACGGACATTTGCCCCAAAACGCGGACACGGTGTGATCACTAATTGCTTGGAGTCTTTCTTCTTCCGCTAGCGCCTCTCGTGGAGGTTTGGCCCATTTGGTCAAATCCTCCGTGAACGGCGTCATCGTGACGAATGCTTCACGTGATACTACATGTACACGAGACACCAGTAGATACGGCAAGTATGGCTTGTTCACGACTGCTGGTTTTGATTTCCACTCCATCACTACCATAGCTTGGGGAGTTTCTCCCTGAACTTCGTACACAGTCGACCCAACCGCACGCACAAAAGGGAATTGTTGAACTTCTGCTCTGAAAAAGCGTTTCGACCCATCGGGAGCTTGCGGTAGCGATATTGATGCCTTTTTGTACGGTTTAGCATTTGGAAACACCGGGAAAGAGCTTGTAGCGTGTTCCGCTTAAGAAAATGTCTTGAACACTCGTCAGGGTAGCTGGCACTTCCTGAAGGGTTTGTCGCCGAGTAAATTCAAGAGTGAGCTAAACTTTGGCCGGTAGAGTGCTCTACTTGCATCTAGACCATTCGCCTCTACCGTGGTCAATACAGCGAACTATATGTAGCCTTTCCTAGTTTTCTGGTTAACACGCATGGACTCCATGGGTGTCGGGTTGAACTGAGTGCCAGCTGGGCAAGGAACGCAACGTCAATGCATCACGCTTGAAGTTATTTGCCGAGAGTGATCTAGAGGTCACTGAAGAACTTCGAGAGCACATCGCCGCTCAAGGCATCGTCCTTAATGTTCAAGCGATCCGCGAGCACCGATGGAATGGGGAGATGCGCGATTTTGAGCTGTTGGTGAGTTGGGAGGGCTTAGAAGCTATTGAGGATTCTTGGGAGCCTCTCCGAGCGATGAATCAAGATGTTAGGTAATGAGATGCTTCACAGTGTATGAGTGGGGGCTGCACTTGGTCACGGCGTACGGGCCCACCCACGTCACCAGAAGCTTGTTGTGTGTCTTCTCATCAACTCTTGATCTGAGTACATAGTCTCCAACCGAAAACTTAACCATTTGGTATCCTTCCGCCCGCTTCTTGTTCAGTAGCGCCCTCTTTTCACGCTGATCAGCTACCTATTGATGCATTTTGGCCACATCGTTCCTCAATGCAGCTAGTGATTCCTCGAAATGAGGACGTGAGATGTCCTCAGTCATCGGTGCGTAGCCTGGGATAAACAGCGATGACACCGGGCTTGGGCACAGCAACCCCGTGAAGACATCGACAGGAGCTCGCCCTGCTAATGACTGCACTGGGGAGTGATTTAGATTCGCCTGCACGAGCGGAATCAAGTGCACCCAATCCTTGTAGGTAATGGAGTAGTCCAGGATCATTGCACGTAAAACTTGCAAGACATCCCTATTTACTCGCTCCACTGAGCCATTTAGCCATAGGCTGAATGCCACCACAAACTCCTGCTTTGCCTTCATCATCTTGCTTAGCTGGGCAAGCACCAGGCTCTTGAAGTCTGTCGCATTGTCACTGATCCACGTCTTTGGAACTCCATAGCGGCTGTGCCACCAGAGCATCGCCCCCGTCGCCACCGGACTCGTCGGGGCGTCGCACGGGATCATCTCGCAAAAGCGGCTAAAGTTGTCTTTGATGATCAGCAGGTACTTGGTGGGGCCAAACGTTTCACCCAGAAACAAAAAAAATCCCAATTGATCGCTTCGTTGCAGACACTCGAGCGAAAGATCGGCCCCCAGGGACGTGGTATAATCCCGCCCCCCTTCACATGATGGCAGAGTAAGCAACTTTTCAAAAAGCGGCGTGCCCGCTCTGCCATTTTTGTGAAAGTGAAAATCCTCTTTATGTGATTCGGCATTACCGCTTATCCACGATGCCCTTGCGGCCCGCAATGTGCAATGATAAACAAGCGTTGTAGAAGACCACTTGCCCCTTGTGGCACCCAAATCTTGTCGCCAGACCGATAAACTCCATCATCGACTGCCTGAAAGTTCACCGGTATGTCGCGAGCGTGTGCCTTCTGCGTTGCGGCAAGCTCGGTCAAGGTTGGCCATACGAAAGAGGTTTTGTCGAGAAGTCGCAGCAGCGGCTGCTTCTCGGCTTGGACTTGCAACCGGGTTACCCGCTTAAAACGTTGGACTGTAGGCGGCTTCGCACCACCCCACCTCGAAACCACATCCGCCCAGACATTTTTCTCGCCTTCGATGTGTGCAATAGTGTACCGGTACTCCGCCATTTTGAGCGACCATCGAAGAAGTTTTCCTCGTACATGTTTCTTTACCTCAGGGTGTGGCGCGAGCATGAATATCAAATTGCGGTGATCACAAAATATTTTGAACCCGTGAGACCGAAGCAGAAGATATTGCAGGTCCTCGCATGCCTTTACGATTGGATACGCCTCCTTTTCCGCCACAGACCAATAAAGCTGTGCTCCAGTGAACGTGCCGCCTTTGTATGTCATTAGCTCGTGGCTCTGCTTCGTGACACCTTTGTCTGCATTCCATTCTTCTACTTGAGTCAGGATCGAGGACCATCCATTGTCCGACGCATCGCAAAACAAAGCGAAAGTCGCGTTGTCTTTGGGGTGGGCCAACATCGCTGCATTTGCCATCAGCGTTTTCACTTTCTCAAAGCATGTAAGGTCTGATTCATTTAAGCGCAGTGAGATCCCAGCGGCCACCCGCTTCGTCTTGCGTCTGCCGTCAAGCGCTCGGTCCAGACACTGCTGCAGGTTGAATGGTTCGAGAGTAGTCAACGAGACTATTTCTTATCCAGTTGGACGCGCAAATAAATTGCTGGAGTTCCCCCGCAGTTGTCGGAGCAGGCATACTTGACAAATCCCTAACACGGTTGGGGTCGTGTTGGATACATTCAGCTGAGATCACCTTCCCACATCAAGTCACTGACTTCTGGTACTAGCGAGTCTTCTTTACGCTGAACTTGAGTCCGAAATATGCCATTAAATCAAACAATTTCTCCATCGCCGTCAAATATTCTTCAATAGTATCGACATACAAAAGTAAATCATCGATCCATATCAGCAGCGACTTGTAGACGAGGTCCGCGAAGCAGTTCTCCATCGTAGCCTGAAAGTGCAAAGCTGCATCACAGCTACCTTGCAGCACCCGAGTTGGAGTGAAAACACCTTCATCCGTTGCGTGCGAGAAGATTTCCTGGTTGTCCTTCGCCAATGGTAATTGCCAGAACCCTTTGATAAAATCAAAGAGTCCGTAATGTTTTTTTACGCGCGTGATGAAGCTTCGATTCGAGGTTGGGCATCACTCCAGCAATCGGTTCGGTTCCAGCATTCACCGGCATGAGGTCGCTTGCTTGACGGAACTCGTCTGTGTCTGGCTTCCGCACAGGTCGTGCTGGGAATGCCCACCGACTCTGCTGGTTTCGGTAGACCCAGCCCAATTCCACTAGTTTGTTGTTGAAGTCCCGCATGAACTTGCTTTGGGCTGGTGAATATTTTCTTGCCTTGCATCGGAATGGTTTGGCACCTTCTTTTAACTTGATTTCAGGGGGGTCATTCCGAAGATCAATCCTCCAGATATCGTGCTTCTTCTCGAGTTTCACCAGCTCCCGGCTGTGCGCCACGGGAAAGCCAGGGTAGATTTTTTTAGGATCTTATTCGGACAAGACATGGAATTAGATCTGGCTCTTGCCAATACAATAACCAAGATAAAGCGGTGCAGCAAAATGGGCATAAACGGGCAGGATGGGCGACATCGATCACAGAGACGGCACTTGGGTATTGCGATCCGCCGAGCTTGGGGACTGTGGCGACCGCATCCTCGAAGTTTCAACGCCCGGCAACCCCAAGAGGGTCATGCATGGAGGAGAGCCCATTGGGCCTGCTAGTGCTGCTTATTAGACTGCTGTAGTTAGGCTCAACCCTTCACAGGACGCCATCCAGCTCAGGGTTAGCAGAAATGTGGGTCATCCCTCCCCAATTCTTCAGATCAAAAGCCATGTCCTGTCCGAATAAGATCCAAAAAAAAGTTAACCGAAAGCCAGCTGCTATCGCCTCATCTACCAACTCGTTCAATTGCTCCGAAATTTCATCCAAATCAGGCTGATCGGTTCTCTTGTCGTCGATATTCTCGAATGGATCATCGTCTTCATCCGCCTGTGACTGAGCAAGCTGTTCGAGTAGTCGACCGACATCAACTCCCAAGGACTTCAGCAGATCCTTGCCAACGATGAACTCATCGTCGTCATAATCTATAACTAAACACTCGACGGTGTCTGAGGCTTCACGACTCCTGCGGCCGTACCAAGCTGGATGACCAGATCTACAGCTCTGTCAGCTTCGACCCAATGTTTCCCAACTGCACGTCCCTTAACCGGTTGCCTCAGTTTCCGCGTCTGCACTTCCTTTCCCGTTACCGCACGGAGTTCCTCCAGGCTCCTCTTGTTGATGAGGCATCTATCGGATCCGGTGTCTGCACAGTACGGCTTCCGGAGGACACCATTCAGCAGAATGGTGCCCGCCGTATTTCAGTTGTCCTCCCGTAGCCTCTTCAGATTAACTACGCTGGACTTTGCTCTTGCTCTTGCGGAATTGCTTGGGAAGTTCCTTCTTTTCCGCCTCACTTGCATAAGGGCACTTAGCTACCCAGTGAGCACCTCCACACTTCAAGCATCCTTTATCAGGGGTAGTAGCGGCTATTCCTCTGACAGTTGGCTGTGATTGCTTCCTCGCTGGAGCGGCATCCACCTTGCGCTGACCGCTATCTTCACGAGTGAAGTGACGCGACGCCTCGTCCCGTTTTTTTGTTTTTTTTCTTGATGCTGTCGGACGTCTCGCACTTCGCTGGTTGCACGCTTTATTTTTGAACGGCGATAGTCGCGGTCTTGTTCCAGAGCCTTGACCAGAATGAGGTCGTGCAGCTCGCACTCATCCGCCTTGACTTCCGGCGACTGGTAGCGCAAGGCATTATGAATTTCCTCTTTTAACTCCTCCGGAGTGATCGAGTTGACCAGCAAACTGCATTTTCCTTTGTGCCGCTTTCCGACTCAAAACATGCCTGTAACCCATGCTCTTCGATGATTCGGTCACAGGTCATGAAGTACTGAAGCACTCTTTCGCTGACGTCACTCTCCGTCGGGTCAAGGTGAAGATATATCTTGAAGAGTGCCTGCACGTCGGGCAGTGTGTGGTTCTTGACCGATTTGATGACCTCATCAATCTCCTTTCGAAGCCTGTCATCGGTGACATCCTCCACTTTTACTCGCCAACGCAGCTTGCAGCAAGTCTCGAGAAGCTTCCGATCAAACGACTCCTTGATGGACGTCGTGACTGCGTCGTATTTCTCTCCGCTAGTCTGGCATCGAGCCCTCATGGTGTCTTCGTAAACCTTGCGCTCCATTCGCCACTTGACTTGGGCAGCATGCGAGGTTGACGAGATTCCAGGGTGCAGCACCGGCGTGAATATAGGCTGCGTGACTTCATGTTTTTGCCTGGCGCTGGCATCTTGACTTGGTCTAGTATGCATTTTTCTTGAGTGAACGCTTTCACTAAGGTCGACTTTGTAGCGTGTCCCGCTTAAGAGAATGTCTTAAACACTCGTTAGGGAAGCTGACACTTCCTAAAGGGTTTGTCGCCGAGTAAATTCGAGAGTGAGCTAAACTTTGGCCGGTAGAGTGCTCTACTTGCATCTAGACCATTCGCCTCTACCGTGGACAATACAGCGGACTACCTGTAGCCTTTCCTAGTTTTCTGGTTGACACGCATGGACTCCATGGGTGTCGAGTTGAACTAAGTGCCAGCTGGATCAATGCAGAACTGCAAGAAACTCGAGATCGTGCCGTATGGGAATCGCATGAGGTCCTCGGAAAAGCCTTAGTAGAGCGTACAATAGTCGTTCCGAAGGCACTTGGACTATTGCATTAGATCTGCTGTCCCGGACAAGTTTAAATTTAGGTTCGTGGCGAAACTCGACTATCTCCAGTGTTCCCAGACTTCCATTTGCTGCGCCTTTAGATGGACGTATATTTTTCGTAAGGCATTCCTAATATTAAATCAAGAAACGGGGCCATACGAACAAGCTTGGAATCTGGAAGTCCCATGACTAGCTCTTTATCCGACCTACTCAATCACGCGCTCAACGCTACTACTCCCGGAACGTCTACGTCATTTATCGCGATAATCCATGCTATCGGGGGCTCGAAGCGCGTGCGGACAAAAGCTGGGAAAACTATCGACAAACAAAAATTCCTCGTGGTAGCCGAAACCAACACCCGACTCGTTTGTACGTCATGGGGGCGAACGGCTCCTAAGCTTTCCGACGCAAACCAAGGTGAAGATAACGGAACCAGATCTGTTAACATTGAATTCACGGCCTCTACTCTTTTCAAGCCTACCCTACAGCGGACGCACCAGTTCCGTGCGTGGTACTCCCAGCTGCCACCCAACCCCGTTTTCTAGCTAGTTCGCCCTTGCGTTTCAAGTCTTCACACGATTTAGCACTGCTCCATCGTGCTGTCACTACCCCGTCTCCATTACTTTAGCGTAACCAACAAGATTTCTCAAGTCAAACTTCTACTATGTAGTATTTACCAGCAATTCACTTTCACGAACTGTTCGCCCCCCCCCCCTCTCACGAGAACTGCGATCCCCCTGACCCTTGAGTCCGGGTCCCCTAATCGCTTCCTCTTCCTCCAGTGCACGGCTGTCGTTGGTGTGGATCACTCAACTAAATCGCATCCACTTCAGATAGTGACCGTTGTGGATGCGCCTAAGTTGAGTACAGTCGTACCGCTGGGAAACTGAAATTAGTGGGCGGCGTTTTGCTGTAAGAAAAAATTACTGGACACTAACTAACTATTAGTGGCATGTTAGCTGACTGTAAGCAGACGAGTTAGTAGCAGAAGATAGCCATGCAATAAATTAGACTGAAGCAATCTAAACGCTATGTGGCGTTGAGGCCCGTCGTCGAGAGAAATGTGTCCGGGCTATATTTCAAGTTCTCGAGCTCATGAATCATGTCTAAGGAAATATTATTCAAAACATTCCGATTTTTGTTCGAAAATTGGTATCGCTCGTTCGGCGCTTATATGCTAGCAGAATTCACTAGACACTAACTAAGAGCATCTCCACCGGTTGTGAGTAAAACTTTACCTAAAATACGCAGAAAAAAATCATGTATGATGACAAAGACAGGGCTCTGCTGCACCGGTAGCAGCCCCAAAGCTTTGCTCATAGCTCTACACAATCCTCCCTCGTGAGCAAACTTGCTCAAAAATCTCGCGTGAGGAAAATCAAATGTAATTTGCTCAAGAATTTGCTCAACCGGTGGAGTGGACAAAACTAAATATTTGAGTAAATTTGGATAGAAAAGAGCCAAAATTTAGCTTTACTCACAACCGGTGAAGATGCCCTAACTGTTGTTTGCCTGTATAGATGACTATACTGTCAGTGTACAGGGAGTACACTAACTGAAATGCACATACAGTTTGTACCCTTTCTAAATCACTCGGAACAGATGTATCACTTTCAAGGAAGATCTGGAAATGTGGACCACATATGCGTTCAACATTTGAATTGTCCCGCCGACGACAATCGGCCCCGCCATGAAATCCAACACAAGTCGTGGGGTATTGTTTCGCAGGAGACCATCGCATACTGCTTTCTGAAGTCTGAGGTCATATTTGATGACAAGGAAAACTGCCCGCCGGTGAGCCGTTGTTGCATTGGGCAAAGCACGCGCCAGCCCGCTTTGGCTAACGTGCTTGGGCGTATCCAACGGGGAAGATTGGACGGCAACGGAATGTCGGTGGTGGCCGACTGGGTGACGTATGGGCTCTCGTCACTTGACTTCAACGTGGCGGTAAGGCAAGCGGTCGAAGCTCGCGGCTCGACTATATTATTTACACGGGATGACGCAGGACGCAGTGGCAGAGGCAGTGGAGCGCGTCGATTCCAGACGTGCAGTGACGTCGTTCGGTGGAATGAGACCGGTTAGTACCCTACAGGAGAGCAAGGAGCTGCAGCGCAAGACAGAACGACAGACCTAACAATGAATGACACTTCAAATTTTTCCACCAACTCACAAAGCGGCCTTCTACTCGGCTCGCATTCCTGAAAGTCGCTACAGGTTCTGGGCCCAAGGACCGCTGCCTACCGATTAGAAGACCGCGTCGATGTCGGTGGCCGGACGGCTCGACTTTACGGTCTTGGACAGTCCCCAAGCCATGCCACCTGCCGCGAGGGCACATCGTGCGGCCTATCGCAGTGTCCACGGGGAACTGCGAAGCCACGCGAACGTCTTCGTCACTCCAGAGCGGGCTCCACGGCGCTCAAGGTCCACAAGCCGCGCCTCCACCGACGACAGCACAAAATCGAGCCATTCAACCCACAGCACGCGCATGTCGGATGCAGACATGGTGGCGATGCTGAGAGCACGGCTGGACGACTCCATGGAGCTAGTTGAACCCCACCAGAAGATGATCCGAGAGAGCATGACGGCTGCTGCGGTTGACGAGGCGCGCGAGCAGCAGCTCGACGAAGTTCAGTGGCCGGCGGTCGAGGTGGAAGAGCAATCAGCAAGATGCTGAGGACGAACCCCAGGACCGCACTGGCAACACGGATCAGCTAGCAAGCTGAGGCGCTGCGCGGAGCACACCGCCCGAGATCGCAGCAGCACATGAATCTAACACAACCTCGCAGAAGATGGCTACAAGTACAATGATGCAGACTGGACAACTGGAGTCAGTGCCCAGTCCACGCAAGTAACCGACAGCGCAGCGGCCCACGTCAGATCCCCAGCCACAGCCAACGGCTCCTGTGAAGAAACACAAGCCACAGCAGTCCACGGAGCCCGAGCCAACACCGCCGGCCCCGGCGCAGGCAGCAGTGTCGCAGAAGTCGCCGAAGCTGAAGGACATCCACTGTCGGCGCTTTGACGGCAAAGAGTATACCCAGGATTGGGTGCGGGCGAGGAAGATTTTCTCAACGAGTTCGAAAGCGCTGTACGGATGGAGCGACTGCTAAACTAATCAACGTGGACTAGCGAACTCAAGGCTTCGGTGCTCGGTACTTTCCTGGAGCGACAAGCCAGCAGGAGCTACCACGACTTCGCGAGAGACCGCAATGTCAGCTACGAGGAGCTGATCGCGCATCTAAAGAAGTAGTTCGGCTGTAACCTCAGCCAGTACGAGCTCGGCAAGCGCCTCGATACTAACAAGCGCGCGGGCGACACCTGGAAGCAGTACGTGACCTACCTCAAGTTTATCAAGCGGCTGATGGTCGGCGACCAATCGCAGATCTTGCTTGAGACCGTCTGCAACAACGCCTGCCCAGAGCTCAAGTCAACCCTGCTCAGCATGATCGACGACACCAGCACCAACCACATACAGGAGCTCGACAAGGTGATTGACTTCCTTATTCACTCTCAAGGGGACGGGCGACGAGTGGGCCAAACCAAGCTCGGAGGGCGTGGAGGCCGTGCTGGTCACCCACAGCAGCAACGGAGCCAACAAGCGCAAGGCAACAACAAGAAGCAAGGCGGTCATACACAGGGAAGCAGTCAACAGGGAGGGAGTCAGCAAGGAGGCGACCACCAGCAGCAGCGGCCTAACAACAACCAATGTCAAGGTCAGCAGCGCAACTGCGCAAGCGCGAACGCAGCCGAGAAGACACTCACCTGCTGGAACTGCGGTGAAATTGGCCACAGGCAGGCGCAGTGCACGAGCCAGAAGAAGAGCACGCAACAAGCGTCGGCACGCCAAGCCGTCTGAATCAGAGGATGACGGGATGTCGGAGCTATGGATGGCTTCAAGTGTAACCAGTGCCCCGACTGAAGCCACGCCGACTTGGATGATCGACTCTGGAGCATAGCACCACATGTGCTCAAGCGCCGCCGTACTGTTCGTCACTTCCCCGTCCAAGCTGGTCATCAAAGTGGCCAATGGTGGGTTTTTGCTCCATGCGAGCGTGAAGGGGAGCTGCATGCTGCGCGTGAACAGTGATCAAGGCGCCCGCCTCGTGCTGCTTCACGAAGCGCATCACGTGCCTGACCTGGACCGAAATTTGCTATAGTAGAGCGGGGGGTCACCACGCTTTTTGATACAGCACCTTACAGCTTGAAGAGCCAACATGGCGAAGTGATCGGAGTCGCCGAACGCCAGATCAAACTATGGGTACTTATTGGGGAAACCGTGGACGCGCACGCTGACGCAGTAGCGAGTACCAAATGCAACCCTCCAGCACTGACATGAGCGACTGGGTCACCTCAATTTTCAAGACCTTCTGCAGATGCACTAAGGGCCTCGCAAGCGACATGGATGTCGTCTCAAAGAAGCTGAAATTCTGTCTCTCGTGTGCAGAGGCAAAGCAGACCATATCCCAGCAGCCAACCACTGATACCTCGGAGTCCGCGCCAACGGATGAGATTGGCGCAGTGCTGGGCGTGGACCTGAAGACTAACATCCTGCCCGCTGACAGGAACGGCAACAAACAAATGCTCACTATCGCCGACTCTGGCTCGAGTTACAACCGAGTGTACCTGCTCCAGACGAAGGGAAGGATGAGGCCCCGAAGCGGCCCGTGGACTTCCTACCAGAGTTTGAGCGACAGTACGGCGTTCCTGTTAAGGTGATAAGGTCCGATGGAGGCGGCGAGTTCCTAGAACGGAAGTTCAAGGCGTATTGCAAGCGCCACGGGGTAAGACTACAGTCGACGCCCCCCCCCCCCCCCCCCCCGACACTTCAGCGTCGAACGGCAAGGTTGAACGCATGCACAGAACGCTAATGAACTCAGGGCGCGCCATACTGTGGGCATCTGGCCTGCCGGGCCGGTACTGGGGTGAAGCGGTCAAATACGCATAGTGCATAACCGAGTACCAACCAGAGCCAACGCCGACTACCGAGCTCCACTCGACGTTCTCACCGGAAAAGCACCGAAGGTGGACCACATCCTGCGTTTCGGCTCAACCTGCACGGGGCTACACAATCAGCAAATCTCACGTTAGTGCAACACGCACTAATGGATACATTCAGGTGGGCCACATCGCAGTGTGGTCACAATTCATATTAGGAAGCAGTCCTATTGGTCAGAAAGCAGGGTCTTTCTACCAGTAATACTCAAGCATTAGATCAGAGTTTCTGCCAACCACTCGTTGGCAGAACCCCTCTTTATAGATATCAGTTTTAGGAGGAAAGCCACAGTTAACATTCAATTCAGTTCTCATTTTACCGCAAAATCTACTATGTGTACCTTTTTTAGATCTAATTATACTTGTGGATACAAGTATACTTAATCTAAGTTAAATACATCTTACGCTTCCTCATACACGTGCGCTCACGTGTAAGCTAAAGTATTGGGCTAAGTAAGCCCATTACATGCACGACTCACGTCGCTCACGAGAAGACAGCGTCCGTGAAACGCCGTGCTGAGAAAGCTGTGGTGATCGGGATCAGCGAAACCCAGAAATGGAACCGCTTGTTCCTGCCACGGACAAGGAAGATCATTACAAGTGCAGATGTACAGAATATCGACCGCCTCGACATCCACGAGAAAGAAACTCAAGACGCGCTGAAGGAACTGAACGGCGAGAATGACCCGCCGCCAACTGAACCTGCTACCCCAGGCCCAGCAAGTACCCAGCCAGCTTCTATGGGTAGCAGCGACTCTTTCCAGTTTCCAAGCAAGCGGCGGCTTAGCATCATCTCGACCAAGAAGCGCAGGAGGCTCGTGAGCAGTCCTGACATGTCGCGCGACGATGGTGAACAGCCGAGCAGTCCCGGCACTTCAAGCGACAGTGGCGAAGACGAGTTCAAGGGCAACCCAATCAGCACTGGCACGATTCGACGGGTGTTTGGGTCTCGTAAAAAGAGGAAGCTGCAATGCGGCTTCGCCTTGGCACAGGAACTTATTGAAGAAGTCGCAGGATCCGCAACGCTGCTCTTCTCGGAAGCGACGGCCGCAATGCAGTATTGAAGAAGCTAAGCAGACACCCGAGTGGCCCCAGTGGAAGGCCGCCATTGAGAAAGAACTACGGGATCTGCAAGCGAATGGGACGTGGGAAGTGGTGACGACGCCGCCCGATGCGAACATTGTGTCATCCAAGTGGGTATTTCGGATCAAGTTCAACTCGCGTGGCGAGCTCGAGCGATTTAAGGCGCGGTTAGTGGCGCGAAGATTCTCGCAGCGGTACGGCATCGATTTCGTGGAGGCATACTCGTCGGTGTTAAAGACCACCAGCGCGCGTTTTCTGGCAGCATTGGCGGCGCAGTGGAAGCGCCGACTCCGACAAGGAGACGTGCCGAACGCTTTTGTGAAGGCCAGCTTGGATGGACCGATCCTGATGAGACCGCCGAAGGGGACTGTGGTGAAGCGAGATCAAGAGTTTTCGGCGTTTCACCCCGTTCAAGGCGTGAAACACATCGCAAAGGTGTCAAGGTCGTTATACAATGATGTCAAGGCCAGAGAAGTGACATCCGAATGATACCCGGTATATCTGATACAGATCATGGACATCCATCTTGCCAGGGATGACGTCAATCTTGAAGATTGACACTGAATCTCGGCGACACGTGCGCGGTAAACATCCGGCAGAGAGTCAGCAAGGCGGCAGACGATCATGGGAACCAATGAGGACGCACCAAGGCCGGGAGAGTACTTGGTGGACACGAGGAGCACAGGGGAATGGTAAGACAGGTTGTAGGCAAAGGCTAGCACATTAAACAGAGTTTATTTTTCCTTCTACATCACAAGTGGTCTTCGCCTTCGCGCTACCGGGCACGGGATATACTTTGGCCCACCCGACGCTTCGCAAGTCGACGAACCCATCCAAGATCGGATCACCCCGGACGCCAGGATAGCTTGGCCCAGCGTCCGTCAACCCTCATTACGACCCACCGCTAAAGGAAGCGGCAAGCAAGGAAAAGGCAAGGAAAGGTCACATACCGACCCCAAGGCAACCCCAGGCCCAGATCAACACTGGCCTGCGAGTCTCGATCCGGACACCCCAAGATCGTAGACTCGACCCTACATCGGCGCAGCGAGTAGAAGTATCCCCGCTGCAGCCCCCCCGTTCCCGCTGTCCGCCAGACAGCCCAAGACTCTACCCCAAGCGCGTCTTCCAAGTCACCCGAAGAGCGATCCAGCCCTCCGACGGGTACACAAGGTGAGGATCAACACACTTCACGGAAGATCGGAGTACCCCCTCCGTTAGTCGGCAGTTCGGGCGCCGTGTGCAAGAGGACTATCGCGATCTGCAAATTTCGCGGAACCGCTTCGCCACAATGGTGCGCGTGCCCGGATCTTTGAGTGACTCGGGATTGCACCGTGAGTCCCTTCAAGAGGATGCGCAAGAAGAGTTTGGACAAAGGAATGAGGCGTCGACGGAAATCGGATCACCGACGACGCCGCTGAAATAAGATCGATCCGCGGAGCGGCGGAGCTTTGGGAGGGGCTCCACCGACGGAACTGAGGAAGGTCCGGCGACGGACCTCGAAGAAAAACCTCTACCACCTCCCCAGGTCCCTTCGGGGACCCCCGCGGGTCTAGATTCGCGTCTAGACCCGCCGGACGAAAGTCCACCCAACCGCTCGGTGCAAAATCGACAGCCAAGAAGAAGTCGTTGAGATCGAAGTCCTCGCGGAAGAAGATGAAGGCGCCCGACTCCGACGCCGACGACTATGCTGATCTTACGCTGAAGAAGATCGAGGACGAGTTGGCTGTGGCGTACTACAAGAAAGAACTGTACGCCTTCCTGATCGAAGATGTTGGAATGCAGATTCTTCGACCGAAGATTGTTGGAGACCTCCGGGGCCCTGTATCGAGCCGACACCGGGATCAAACAAGCTGGACGCAGCGAAGGCACTGCTACGTCTGCTCAAGGAAGCAGACATAGTGGCGGGATCGTTCGCGATTGGAGCTCTCTTCGACCTCAAACTCAGTGAGATTGAACACACCAGCCAGAGCCTGTTCGCGCTTCTGAAGCCACTAGTGGGTGAGGATGCCGGTTCACAGGAGTACCCGACGTCGCTAACACCGAAATCGGCAAGGCCAACAACAACACCAACGAGATCGACGCCGGCGCCCAGTCCCGGAGATCAGACAGCAATGTCGTCCCCGTACGTGTCTGCCACTGAAGAGGTGGACTCCGACAGCGCCGATGACAGTCCTCGTATGACGCTGGGTCCGTCGGGGGCAGCCATGCTGCGTGATCGAGCCAAACGAGCGGCAACTTCGTCAACCGGCAGTGCCAAGATCGCAGTTGTCGACCC
Organism: Phytophthora x cambivora; assembly: GCA_033557925.1. Taxonomy (NCBI): domain Eukaryota; phylum Oomycota; class Peronosporomycetes; order Peronosporales; family Peronosporaceae; genus Phytophthora; species Phytophthora x cambivora. The sequence goes on from JAUCEB010000034.1 coordinate 1,034,949, forward strand.
GAAGACTCACTCGCCGGAGAAGCTCGAGTCCTTCTTCCAGTCAGCTATGGAACGGTTCTTGAAGGAGCAGCAGGCGCCCCAGGCGCGCTTGAAGCCGAGCCCGAATGAAGATCAAGATGTGGAAATGGAGTCGGTTGAATCGCCAACTCGGTTCCCTCCGCCAGGAGAGTACGACCCTGACGACCTCGATCTCGGTCAACCAGCTCGTGCAGCGATTGCAACGACGACGACGACGGCTAGAACATCGACCGGTGCCTCGCGTCTTCGCGTGTCAGCCATGTCGGAACTGAAGGAATTCTCAGGGAAGGATGGCGACGAAGATCGAGCCCGATCTTGGGTTGGGAAGGTGAAATCGGCATTCATCCGTAATCAAGCGCCAGATGAGGAGAAGTGCTTGGTTTTTGGCGATCTTCTCACGGGGCCAGCCCGTAATTGGTATCGCCAACTCAGTCGCACAACCCGCAGCACCTGGAAGGATCTTTTTCAGAGCTTCCAAGTCCAATACTGCGGTCGAGGAGTCTCCGTGGCGCGGCAATACTACCATGCTCGGAAGCGATCTGATGAGTCGCCTCTCGAGTACTTGCACCGTCTCAACGTTGCAGGACTTCGTGCTCGCATTCAGGTCAAAGACGGACCGTCAGAAGTTTGACGGGAGCATGTGGACCATTTCGTCGAGACGCTTGATGACCGCGATCTGGCAGACCAACTTGCCTTGTTGTGAATCCCGGACGCGGACACACTGGAAGAGGTCCTGCGATCTCGCCAGCGATCCAAGTCGCGGCAGAACAAGACAGTGTATGGCTCCGTCAAACCCCGTCAGAAGCCTCCTTCCGCTGCTGGTGCCCGAGCAGTGCGTGCAGTTCAGGTGCACGCCGACATTAGCGAATCTGAGGTCGAGTCGGACGAATCTGACGGTGATGGATGTCTTCGCCGTGTGTACGCCGCCGCAGCCGAAAATCGTGAAGAATCGCCCGATCGACGCCTGTCCCGCCAGGAGCGGAGCAATACCCATCAAGATCGCGACCTCGGACAACACCCCAAGTCGGCCGACATGGGGGCGCCCTCCAAGAGGTGCTCACACTGCGGGTCCCGCAAACACGATGATCCCGGATGCTGGAGACGGTTGACGTGTGAAAAATGTGGAAAGCGGGGTCACCCGTCAGATCGATGCCTCTTCGTCTGCAAGGCATGCGGTGAGATCCACGAACCTGGAAAGTGTCCTATGGAGGAATTTTACAACTTGATTCGTCAGTGGTACAATCCCACCAAGCATGGAGGCATGTTGCCAGAATCAGTGGAGAAGATGTTAAACTAGGACGCTCGCCGGGGTTGAATCCGGTACGAGCCGAGCGTTCTAGGTTCTGCATTTATGCATACATCGAGAAGCAGTCGGAGGGGACAGTAAGCAGGATGATCGACAATACACGTGAACTGCATGGGAAATTTACCGCTTCCGTGTCAAGTCTTCGCAAGATTGATGATTATTCCAGATCGGACGTGAAGATGGCTTTGGAGATCTCGTCGGGTGAGTCGCGTGGTCGCGTGGTTACTGGAAATACCACGTCCCCGACAAGAAGTTCAAGCAAGCGAAAGCTGTGGGGAAGATCAACAATGAAAAGGCAACTTTGTTGTTTGACAGTGGCGCCGAGGTGTCTATTTTAGACATCGCCTTTGCTCGTATGGTAGGGTGCTACGTGGACAACAGTCAAACATTGGAGTGTGAAGGAGTGGGCGAATCCCCGTACATGGCTGAGGGACGTACCCGTCTAAAGATCACGCTTGCTGGATCGCTGGTGTACTTCTTCGACGTGTGGGTGGGTCCTCCAACCGGCGGCCAAGATCTGACTGATACTTGGCATGGACTTCATGGTCCCCGCTGGTATCCGCCTTGAATTAGCTGATGGGTCAATCTGTCTTCCTGACGAAGTGCGAATTCAACTGGCGGGGCTACGCCCGATGTACGGCGACAAGGTTGTGCAGGTATTCCTCGACCAACATTGCCAGATCAGCGTCGGAAAATCGGCAGAAGTGAAGCTACAGCGAGGCAGATCAGTCCAACAGAAGCTTTGGGTTACGCGTGGGGATCGATGGGTACCCACTGTGACTGCAGGTCCTGGCGCGACGCGATTCCTGCATCTCACCAACGTGAGCGATCACGAATTAGTGCTTCATCGAGATTTACGAGTCGCAATTTGGCTCGAAGGAGATCGGGTGCCACGCGTACCTGGGTATGTTTCGGTTGGGTCACGCCGGTACGCTGAGTGGCAAAACTTGGCCTATCAGGTGTCCACCGACGAGGAAGCAAAAGTCCCGGCATCTCTGGAGGAAGACGAACCTGCAGTCGAGCGGCCGCAGTACGCAACACCCACCGCGATTTTGAAGCGCCCCCCAGGACAGACTGCAGGAATGATGACATTTTCGAAGTGTAACCCGGTCAAGAACATCGCCGAAGACTGTGCTCGCGACGTGCCAACTATCGCAGATGAGACTTGTGCTGACGCCGCCCCGTCGACAGATGAGAAGGGCTCTCGATCCGCGACGGTCGGAGTGTGCAATGCCAAAAGTCAGGTCTGCGACAACGCCGGCCCAGTCTGCGTCACCAAAAATCTGGTAAATCAGATCGACGACGAAGATCGACACGATGAGACAGGCGCAAATCAGGCGTCTGGTCCAGATGAGTCTGGTACGACAGCAAACATGTTTCTGGTCGGCACTAGACACTTTTTAACCACCAGCAAACACAAATTGACACGAGCAAACACTTGGCACGTAAAATGACCGCTGGCAAACACTTTCTTGGCCGTCAGCAAAATCAGCACATCACGCACAGGAAAGGTCCTAGCAATTCACAATAATCTGACTGAAAAGTATGCCGGATGTGAACTCCGGTCAATTTATTGTGGCTCCCAGAGGTCAGATTGATATGAACAAGGTCGTTGCGGCCCAAATGTCAGATTAATGTGAAGACGGTCAGAATAATGTGGCTCCAGATCTGGGGATCATAATTATCCAACTCTCCTCTTATTACCTTCAATCTCCGCGTCGCTTGCGACTGCATTCTCCTCAGTCCCGAGCAAGCATCTTTTGCGCGCCAATGTCCGCAAACAGCATAGCAGAGTTCAGCGTTGTAGGCAAAAAAGTCAAGTATTGGTGGGGTAATTTCGATCGTTTTGCTTTTTGTTTTGCAGTAGGTCAAGTTATCTGCGCTGAAGGTAATGAGATGATCGAACGCCACCTACACTCGGCTTCCCGTTGTGCGCACAAGTTCACCGCAGGATGCGACACAATCGTTGGCTGCAAGAATCAAAGTATTTCATTGAAATAACGCGGACAATCATTCGTTCATAAGCATTTTTAGTTGGTTTAGATGCAGAATCGACTTTTGTTTTAGAGTTCGCGAAGGCAGATAGGATCATTTTTAAGAAGATGGAGGGGCCGAAGGGCCATTAATATTGAATATTATCAGTGTCTAGCTAATGCAGATCCAGCTACGCCTTCAGCAACAAGAGGCATCTAGGTCTTTCATCTTGAAACTATTTTAAGCTTAGTGGCTCCTGCTATCCCTTTATGGTTCACGGATACTGCAGAGCTTATCATCCAACCAGACTGTTTATCGTGAGTCAGAGGACGCAACGTGAATCGTACGAGGCAATAGCAACTTTTCTTGGGATATTTTGTGAGCGTGTGGAAACGGACCTCGAACCAACGCTATGATGGCCGTTTCGCAGACTGTCTGCTATATGCGCTAAAATGAATACCTGACTTTGAGAAAAGTTTTTAATGTCTTTTTATCAAGTACTCTACGATGTACGCAAGCGTGTCCGACCTTTGAACGAGGTTGTGCGTGCTACCGTCTATCTGGATATACATAATACAGTGATTCATAACCAATTAATCGGGCAGTGAAACCCAGTTATGCATCGAATGGAAAGTTTGCTTTGAAAATTATGTGTATATGCTGACAGGAAGTAGACAACTTAAGAACACTGAGGCACTGGAGGTTGACGTAGGCAACAGCCTTGAATGCCTTGGAGTGTCAGCTTTCAGATTCTCGAATGACCACGTTTTCTCCCAGATGTGTGGCCAAACCTCGGCATCTATAACTAACTGTAGCGTTCTCATCACAGCTTTTTCACGTTGATGTCGATAAGTTTCTCTTACATGCAATGTATATATATATTCCATTTTGGTGATGGCAGATTTACCAGTAGCTGGGTGGTTATGCCACAACAAATAACCCATGCAAAGTTTTTACGCAAGGACCAAGAACTATACCTCACTATAGTCGTCGTTCGATATTCCAGTTGCTTACTACATGTATTACTAAAGCTTAGTCGATATGTGTCGCCCCGCATCTCTCCTGATCAGCAGTGAATCTGCCTCAAGAAGCAAGACGTCTGGCTGAAGTATGTTTCCTCCAGACTTCGTTTTTTTTTTCAACAACAGGACACTCGGTGGTGAGTGTACTACACGCATATGTGGCAACTAAGCTAGGCTTCGCTGTTCTGTGTTCTTCTGTGCGGTGGCAGAAACCTCAATATGCTCACGAGTTCCTGCAGACGCTCGTGACATGCACTTTTCACCATACACTTGAAGATTACTGTAAACAAACGGTTGATAATATTAAGCTGACGGGCGAGGTTGGTTTATTTTGAAGCGTGGTCAGATTATTGTGAACAACCAGCTGTTCACATTTAACTGACCGGGCGGGGTCCATTTATTGTGAAGCGTGGTCAGATTATTGTGAGTAAACGGATATTCACATTAAACTGACCCGGCGGGGTCAAATTATTGTGAAGCGTGGTCAGATAATTGTGACCAAACGGTTGTTCACATTTAACTGACCGGGCGGGGTCAAATTATTGTGAGTGTTCGAGTCGAGTCGAGTTAGCTTAAAACAGAGACCGATAGCTACAATTGCGAGGTCCGGCCTCGCCGCGTTTGAAATATTTCTCGGCTACAGCCCAACTGGTAAACTGCCAAGCTCAACTTGGCGCAGATTGGCGGTAGTAGGGAAACTGTCGCTTTACCATTTGATATAGCGATGATAGCAATGGCAATGCCATGGCGAACATACATGTAACTATTACTATAATACATGTACGAATATGGTACAGTACATGTACCAACTGGATCGCCGATGTGCGACCGCATGTCTTTAACACACGCGAAGTGTTTGCTATCGCCACTTTGATGTGTTTGCTGGTGTCAAAATCGTGTCTACTGTGGGCTTTTACTCGGTCCAGATCGACGAGGTGGGACCGGGTCTAATCTGGGACGTAATCAGTGTTGCACGCCGGATGTGGGAGACGAGTCAGGGATGCGTAAACATGTACCCAACGGTCGCGACACGCATGTCGCTGCGGATGGGATGCGTGACGATTCTGCCGTGTCTACAGATTGGGAAGACCCTCGGGCAGCGCCATTCAACTCCTTTCCTGTTGAAGAACGGGGTCGCGTCACGACAGGATCGGGCTGTGCCACCAGTGTTCCAGGAAAACAGATGTCAGAACAGGATCGACGCGATGGGACAAGATCTGATTTGGAACGTAATCAATGTCGCACGAAACGTAATCAATGTCGCACGACTGATTTGGGCGACGGTACGGGAGCGCGTAGACACGCGGCCAACAGTGATCAAGGTCTAGACACGCACTGGGGAACGGTCGACCTTGACTCGGGGGCGGAGGACGCCGTCGCTGGACAAGTCTGTGTCACGCAGAGAGGTTAACCCCATGCAGGGGACGCCGCAGGCCAGCGGGCACAGCTTCCGGAGGGCGCCGCTACGGTCCAGGAGATCAAGATCGGGGACGCTGGCGGCGATCAGGTCGGTGTCTCCGACGGAGGCGGTCTCGACGCCGAAGATGCTGAATGTCAGCAGGTCGGTGTCACGAATGGTGATGATCTCGACGCCGAAGATGTCGAAGGTCAGCAGTCCCGGCTTTCGGAGGGCGCTGCCACGGCCAAGGAGATCGAGATTGAGGAGGCCGGCGCCACGGACAAAGAGGTCAAGACCGAAGAGGCCGGTGTCACGGACAAGGAGGTCAAGACCGAGGAGGCGGCCGCCACGGACAAGGAGATGCCGGGGGAAGGCAAGATTGAAGAGGCAGGAGATGAACAAGTCTGCATCAAGGAAGGTGGCGATCTATACGCCGAAGACGTCGAAGGTCAGCTTGCGATGCTCCCTGAGGTCACAACCACGACCGAAGACATCACGATCGAAGACATCCAAGTGGGCAACTCTGGCGAAATCGACCCAGAAGAGATCGACAGGTTGAGAAAGATCATCTGGCGCCGACGACATCTACTGATCGGCAAAGGGAATGCCTTGCCACCAGCGGCAAGGGGGGCGATCTGCGATATCGACGTTGGTAACGCCAAGCCAGTCGCTCAACGCGTCCGCAAAGTGGCCCCGCAGTTCCGAGAGAAGCTATCTCAGCTGCTCAAGGGACTCTTGTCGGCCAGGATCATCCAGAACTCGACGTCGCCTTGGGCATCACCGATCGTGGTGATTATCAAGAAGAATGGGGTTGACATTAGACTCTGTATCGACTACCGGCTGATCAACAGTCTGACACGACTGATGGTTTATCCCATGCCGCTGATCAACGATCTTCTCGACGATCTCGACAAAGTGCTCTGGTACTGTTCGCTGGACATGGCCAGCGGATTCTGGGTCGTCTCAATGACGAATCGGGCCCGGATGATCTCGGCATTTATCACACCTTTTGGACTTTTTGAGTGGAATCGGATGCCCTTCGGTTTGAAGAACGCACCGCAGATATACCAGCGACTTATTGACAACGCGCAGTACGGATTCCTGAAGATCACGAACACTCAAGAGCGTCAAGCCAAGAATGATCCCAATGAGCCCAATCTGGTCGATCTATTCAAGGAGGGCGAACCGGATGAGGACAAGCCTACCTCTGTGCTGGGTCGTCGGTCTTATACCGACGACATACTGGTCACTGCTGGCTCGTGGGAGAATCTGTGCGAGAAGGTCGACAAGTTGCTGGACGCATGTGATGAGTGGAATTTGTCCATCAGTGTGGTCAAGAGCTTCTGGGGCATGAAGAAGGTCGACTATCTGGGTCACAGTGTGTCAGCGGACGGTATGGAAGCACGACCCAAGGACTTGTCATCTTTGGCTAATCTACCGTTCCCGACTACTTTGAGATCGATGCAGTCTTTCTTGGGCAGCCTCAATTACTACAGCAGATTCATCAAAGATTTCGCAATCTACGCTTCAATCCTGTACGAGCTCCGAGAAGCGGATTTCTTCGAGGCGACCAGGAGGTCTAAGATCAATCCTGACGTCGGTTTGACTGGGGACGATGACAGCCAGCCTGGTAGTGAGGACAAATGGGCTCGAGCAATGACAGCATTTACGGTGCTGAAGGGTAAGCTCGTGCGAGCACCAATTCTCCACTTCGATCCAGACCGAAGACCTGTAGTAGTGGTGTATACCAGCAAGTGGGCAATTTCCGCAGCATTGATGCAAGATCACGATGGAGTATATCAGCCGGTGGCCTTTACCAGTCGCACCCTCAAGCCGAACGAGATCAATTACGGAGTCGTGGACAAAGAGGTGCTGGCACTACTCAGGGTACTGGATGTCTGCTACACGCAGCTCGTGACGAGGTCAATCAAAGTACTGACGCGTCATTCGACTTTAGCGTGGCTAGTGAACTCCTCTGGACTGCAAGGTCGGCTGGGTAGATGGGCGGCGCTGCTCTCGGGGTGGACACTGGAGATCGTGAAATGCACCAAGGGTGAGGACGAGATCTTAGGAGTGATGGCTGCAAGCATTACACCCCGAGAAGAAGTTGACGCGATCTTGACCTCGATCGCGCCCCGGAAACAGCCCCGACAAGCGATCGCCATGTTGCCTCCTACGGTAGAGCTCGACGAAAAGTTGTTAGTCGTGAGTTTCGACGGGTCGGCACGAGTCAAGCGCAGTGGGGGCGCCTTCAGTGCGGTTGTGTGGAGCTTACCAGAATGGACGGTGATCTCGGCCGCTTCAAAGTACAAGACTGATCTCACGGTAAACGAAGCCGAGTACCACGGAATGCTGCTCTGTTTCGATCTCTTGTCTGATTTAGACAGGGGGCGACTCATTGTCTGCGGAGACTCGAACTTGGTAATCCGGCAGATGCGCGGAGAAATCGATTGTAAAGCCCCGAGTCTGAAGCTGCTGCGCCAGAAAGCCATGGAACGGCTACGATCGTGGCCGGACCACGCATTTCTCCACGTGAAGAGAGACTGGAACCAAAGCGCAGACCGGCTAGCAGGTGCAGCGTTGCAACGAGAAGATGGAGCAGTGGTTGTGTCTGACGCCGAGCGAGAAGATCTAGCGACCCTCAATCGACTGGATGAGTTACTGGTACCTCGTACACGTGCAGCAATTCTCAAGATTGCAGCTGTGACAAGACCACGGCGGCGGCTGAACCACGAAGTGCTACAAGAAACACTCGTCAACGTCTGCGGATGGAGAGAATTGCTCAAGCCCAGGACGAAGAGAAGTGGATTGTCGATCTGAAGAAGTTTATACTTGGGGACGTGCGAGATCTCACCTCAGCGGAAGCCAAGTCGTGTGCCAAGATCGCCGAAGATTACGAGGTCGACGAGGCCGGGTTACTGTTCTACTGCCCGCCGTCGAAACAAGTCAATGAAGATCGCGATCAGGTGACACGACTGGTGATTCCAGAAACCCTACAAGAAGATTTCCTGCACCATTATCATGCAAGTCTGGAAGCTGGACATCAAGGTATCGGAAGGACATACCAACGACTCCGAGCCCATTTTCATTGGCGCGGCCTCTACCAGAGTGTGCAACGCTACGTTGGCCGCTGTGTGGACTGCGAGACCGGGAAGGGGAGGCCAACTGGGAATGGAGAATCACCTGGGAATCTCCAGGCTACTTATCCCTTCCAGATTATTGCTATGGACCACATCCCATCCTTGCCCAAGTCATACAAGGGCAACACGGAATTGCTGATCTGGGTTGATCTCTTCACTGGGTACGCGATCGCGAAAGCCAGTGCGTCTCGAACTGCCCAAACTATCGCAGAAAACTACGAGGAATGCGTGTTCCGCAGATTCGGTGCGAGTGAAGCGATCAGGCACGATCGAGAACCGGGATTCATGTCAGACTTCTTCAAGTCGTTCAACAAGATCATCGGTCAGAGACAACGTGCTACGATGGCGTATCGGCCACGGGCTAACGGTACCGCAGAGCGGATGGTGCAGACTTTGACTCGGGCTTTGAAGATGTATGTCGCCGACGTCAACCAGCGAGATTGGGATGAGTACGCTGAGCGGTTAACGTTCGCACTCAATACGGCACAAGATCGAGTACGTGGAGACACACCTTTTTACTTGGCACACGGGTGGGATCCCCGTAGCACTTTGGAAGCGATGGTCCCACTCGGATCAACCCGCCGACGCGACTGCCAGCCTCGGAGATGGAGATAGCACATTCAAAAACATTACCAACAAGCCCGAGAGCAAGTCAACGACAGACTACGGGAAGCGATCCAAGATCGAGCGGATCGGCATAATGAAGCAGTACGGCCTTGCGAGATGGAAGTGGGGATGCAGGTGTGGCTCTACCTCGACAGAGTCAAGGAAGGCTACGCACGCAAACTAGCGCACATGTGGCATGGACCCTTCAGGGTGGCAGAAGTAATTGGCGCTCACGCGGTGCGCCTGGAGATCGCCGGCTCAGAGTACCGCCTGTTTCCTATTGTGCATGTCGCCAAATTGAAGCCAGTACGCAATTTTCCAGACCGCCCAAGGGCCAAGCTCGTGAATCAAGACCAAGATCGGTTTGATTTTGACGAAGCCTTACTACCTGAGGACAGTTGGGATGTGGACTTAGCGGAAGATGAGTATGAAGTGGAGCGTATTGTGGGTATGCGATCTGGACGGCGAACGCGCTATGGGCGCAATCTGCGTGAATTCCTGGTACACTGGAAGGGTTACGATGATCCAAGTTGGGTTGATGAGGCCGATCTTAACTACGGGGCACTGCTGCACAGTTATCTACGAGATCAAGCTAATCGGCACCGATTCGGCGTTATGCAGTCCCATGAAGAGCCGTAGCGGTGAGGATCGCAGGTGAGTTGGTCGCTTGGCGAGTGGAAGTGGTGAAGGATGTGCAGGGTGGCTGCAGGTCAGGAAGACTTGAGGTGTATATGCATGAAGGGGATCGATCAAAGGACATCACTGTGTGGATCGTCACTACAGCGGATCAGAACAACGGTTACCCCAAGAGGGGCACTGCAACGTGGACATGGGACTCCAACACCGGAGAATCAACGGAGCCAAGTGCAAGAAGGTGGGTGCTGGAATGATGCAGCGAGATGAATGCCGTTGTGCGGCGTTCCCTCGTGCAGGGGACGACTGTGGTGAAGCGAGATCAAGAGTTTTCGGCGTTTCACCCCGTTCAAGGCGTGAAACACATCGCAAAGGTGTCAAGGTCGTTATACAAGGATGTCAAGGCCAGAGAAGTGATATCCGAATGATACCCGGTATATCTGATACAGATCATGGACATCCATCTTGCCAGGGATGACGTCAATCTTGAAGATTGACACTGAATCTCGGCGACACGTGCGCGGTAAACATCCGGCAGAGAGTCAGCAAGGCGGCAGACGATCATGGGAACCAATGAGGACGCACCAAGGCCGGGAGAGTACTTGGTGGACACGAGGAGCACAGGGGAATGGTAAGACAGGTTGTAGGCAAAGGCTAGCACATTAAACAGAGTTGATTTTTCCTTCTACATCACAAGTGGTCTTCGCCTTCGCGCTACCGGGCACGGGATATACTTTGGCCCACCCGACGCTTCGCAAGTCGACGAACCCATCCAAGATCGGATCACCCCGGACGCCAGGATAGCTTGGCCCAGCGTCCGTCAACCCTCATTACGACCCACCGCTAAAGGAAGCGGCAAGCAAGGAAAAGGCAAGGAAAGGTCACATACCGACCCCAAGGCAACCCCAGGCCCAGATCAACACTGGCCTGCGAGTCTCGATCCGGACACCCCAAGATCGTAGACTCGACCCTACATCGGCGCAGCGAGTAGAAGTATCCCCGCTGCAGCCCCCCGTTCCCGCTGTCCGCCAGACAGCCCAAGACTCTACCCCAAGCGCGTCTTCCGAGTCACCCGAAGAGCGATCCAGCCCTCCGACGGGTACACAAGGTGAGGATCAACACACTTCACGGAAGATCGGAGTACCCCCTCCGTTAGTCGGCAGTTCGGGCGCCGTGTGCAACAGGACTATCGCGATCTGCAAATTTCGCGGAACCACTTCGCCACAGGACTACATGCCCATCCGACGCGGTTTGGCTCCTGAAAAAGGGGCTGTACGGGCTCAAGCAAAGCGGTCTCCTGTGGAACAAGAAGATCAACACCTTCCTGCTTTCAATTGGTTTCGCGCGGAGCAAGCTAGACCCCTGTCTTTATACACGCCGACACCGTGGAAACTTGACTGTCCTCGGGCTATATGTCGACGATGTGATCGTCGTTGCTGAGGACGACGATGACAGTGATTGGGCCATGCAGCAGCTGGAGGCGCGATTCGACATCAAGGACATGGGCGACGCAAAGAAGGTGCTGGGCATCTACATCGAGCGCACAGGAGATAGCCTTGTCCTGCATCAACGCGACACTATTGAGGAGCTTCTCATCAACATGGAAATGGCTACATACAGGTCCGTCGGCACGTCGATGGCCACTCAGCGACGATACGCCCATGGAGCAGACGCTCTTGAAGAGGAGTTCGAGCGATGTCGTCCCGCGCAGGTACCGAAGTATGCGCTTTACGCCGCGCCAGTGACATTCACACGGACGAGCGACAAATCGTGCGAGATAGTTCACAGCAGCAGTAATGTTCGGTCTCGTACAGTTGGAGATCCACAATAGCGAGCCAATTGGCCGCCGCATTAGCCTGGTCATGTGATTACTGCGTGCGCTCGTCATCTCGTTCTCCATCGACTTGATGGCAGATTGATTATCCACTTGCAAGCTGACCGCCACGTTGGCCTTCCAGAGTCCGATTTCTACGAGAGGTTGCTTGACCCACGCAGCATCCTTTCCGGCCAACGCCGCCGCCACATACTTCGCTTCCATCGTGGAGAGGGCGACTGATGTCTGCTTCTTTGACGACCATGCGATCACCAGCCCGTTCATCACCAACACGGCGCCCAACACTGACTTGACGTCCGACTTGTTGCCTGCCCAGTCGGCATCAGAGAACATCGTCGCGTGTCACTTGCATCTGATGCCTTGGTGTGCGTTATCACTACATCCGGGATGTAATCGCTTGTGGTGACGTGAGCGTCTCCTGCTGTCCAACTCAACAACAGCTAGCAGACATCCTCACGAAGCCGTTGCAGCGAGTTGTGTTCGAGCGTCTACGGGAGCAGCTTCGCGTGGAGCGGTTGGCCTAGGAGTCTGTTGCATTGGGCAAAGCGCGCGCCAGCTCGCTTCGGCGAATGTGCTTGGGTGCATCCAACGGGGAAGATTGGACGGCAACGGAATGTCGGTGATGGCCGACTGGGTGACGTATGGGCTCTCATCACTTGACTTCAACGTGACTTCAACGTGGTGGTAAGGCGAGCGGTCGAAGCTCGCGGCTCGACTATATTATTTACACGGGATGACGCAGGACGCAGAGGCAGAGGCAGTGGAGCGCGTCGATTCCGGACGTGCAGTGACGTCGTTCGGTGGAATGAGACCGGTTAGTACCCTACTGGAGAGCATGGAGCTGCAGCGCAAGACAGAACGACAAACCTAACAATGAATGACACTTCAAATTTCTCCACCAACTCACAAAGCGGCCTTCTACTCGACTCGCATTCCTGAAAGTCGCTACAGCAGTCACAAAGTCAGTATGAATAAAAATAATACTCAAATAGAAGGTCACTATACCACCACAAAGTCAGTATGAACGAGTTGTTGATTTGAACTGTAATATTCGATTGCCTACACAGTTTAAATAACCTTTCAAAGGTTGGAAAGTCCACCCTTTTCAGTTTTTCAGCGATATCTGTACAGAAAAATCTGTTTCCACTATCATCATATATCCTTTCCAAACCGATCATCGCAGATCAAATTATTTCAACGAGTTGAGAGTGATGATCACAAGTTTGAAGTGGGGGCGTGTGCACACACACGAGGTGATGGTGGAGGACGCGGGAAAACTCCACAGCTTTAAGGTGTCAGTCCACAGCGATGGTGTTAATCCAGGGTCAGTCCACGCACCCCGGAGAAAATCCACAGCCTTCCAAGCAAATCCACTGGAGCTGGAGTCAATCCACCCAATGTTGGGTTTCAAACAACTTCCAATTTAAGTCAACCATTGCACTCGAAGACGAACAGCGCCAACATTGTTGAGATGCCCTTCTGGTGCTGGACATCTGCAAGGTAATCAATTCTCCGCAGGCAGGTTCGTGCCTTCACTCGTTACTCGGTGTATCGACCGTACTCCTGGTTGCTAACACCGTGTATGGGCGGGGCTTTAGCTGTTTTTGTACGACTGCACATGCTGTACGAGTCTTACCAGCTCAATACTGTTCATTGAGTACATCGGCTCTGATCTCCGCAAGTACGTCCGTTTGCTCTCCATCGTATGGACATGCTACACTTAATCCCACTAACTAACGCGTCGATTTGCTGGAGCTGCAGCTGTTTTTATACGACTGTCATATATTGGCAAGAACGTCTGTATGCTGGTTTAGCACGTTCATGTCACTAATCACCAGTTCGTGTGGAACGCAGGTCATTCAATGGGAAAATCACTTCCTTGTGCGCTGGTCCATCGGAAAATAGCAGAGATCGCAGCCCAGAAGATTATTGATAACATGAAGCACGCCAAGGAACACAAAGTGACAGTGAGCAACACCGCCAAATGCACAGTTTGTAATAGCTCGACACTACACCATATGCGGCATCGGGCGCTGTCATGTGCGTCGACGGTGTGCGCGGAAGCATGCGTAGTGCCGATGAAGTGTCAAAGACGCGTTAAGATTCTAAGCTGTGAACAAAGTAAGGTAACCAATATCTTTGAAATTGGGGTGCACGACGTCTTAGCCGCAGAATCACCGCCTGGGAAACGGACGCATGAGCAGAAAGTGCTGACACACCAGCTAACTGCTAATGGCTTGAAGCCTGCAAGAATTAGAAACGCGCTCTCCGACAATGCGCATCGTTGGATACGATACCACGTCTTGATAAGGCTCGAGACTTTGTGACGCATTTTCAAAAGACCAAACTGGACAACACCGATGACTTGGATGTACTGGAAGATATTGTGGAGGACAAAGCTTTTCGTGGGAGGAGGAAGACGACGAAGCATTTTCATTTTCGTTTTGGCAGCAAATGAGAATACAATCAGGGAAGGGACTGATAAAAATCTATTTCTTGGTTGGCTTTACGACGAAAGCATTGCTCCGTCATCTAGATCAAAACCCGCATGATTTTATCTTTCACTTTGATGCTACTTACAAGCTCAATCAAGTGGATTATCCTACGTTTGTTTATGAATTTCGGACCATGCGCGTTCGTTCCACATCGTTGCGATTTATGTTATATCGCAGCAAGAAATACGTCATTATACATCAGCACTGATCGCGTTGCGAGCTATCTACACTCGTGTGGTGGGGAACCCCATAAAAGTTCATTTCAGTCTCGGCGACGCAGATGACGCCCAATACAACATGATTGCTACAGTATTTGACGACTGCGATCTCGAAATTTTTACTCTTTTGCGGTAGAAGGGCACATTTATCGCCCATATAGAGCGTTTGCAAAACACGGTATGAAAGTACCGCCTACAAGGGCGCACCCTGTGCCCTTTTAGACAAGTCCAACCGTGAATGCACCACCTTTTATGACAAATCATAAACAGTACAGTCAGTAATCATCAAGACATACAAATATTAAGTAGGATGCATATGATCGTGTGCATCAGCAAATCAGTGCAGGTACTATGTTACAAGAGTCATGCAAAACGAGTACGATGATTATCCTTAAGGACGCATCCTGTGCCCTTTTAGAAGCAAATTACTTAGGTTTGTGTAGTATACTTAAGGCAAGAGGCTCGCGAAAGGGTTAATGTGTTTCTACCATGTTATCGCAAAAGTTCACGAAAAAACAAGTCTATTCTACCAGGAAAGCGTAGTCTAGTAATAGCCGACGTGTTCGATATGCATTACGCTAGGACGGGCTCTGCGTTTCATGCAACCAAGATTGCGGCGGTAAACGCCGCTGGATGGCAGATCCCGACACTGAAGAATTCGGCAAATATTTTTTGAAGCAGTGGTTAAAGGGAAAGTTTGTCAAGTGGCACGGCTTCCGTACGTCAACTGGTTGAGCAACAACCAATAATCCAGTGGAGACGTTTAATGCAAAGTTGAAAAGAACCTATACACTTCGGAATCGGATGCTTATGGGGGCGTTACTAGGTCAGGTGCAGTTGTGTTATCTAGGTGCAATCTCTTTCCAGGAAAAACCAAAAGCTAGCAATCGACTACGAAGAAGGGCAAATGTGCTGCGACGCCAAAACCTGCTCACTAAAACGCCATCGCTGGATAGCTTTGATTATTTCGTGCTGGTTATATCGAAAGCAACTCCATATAAGACCGAAAAAGAAAGCAATGGAGGTGATAGAGGTTGCTGTGCAGCTTGGTGCGAACACGGCTCGAATGGAGCATGATGAGCAGCCAGATGAAGACTGGTCAGTTGATGTTACAAACCGTACCTGCCCATGCAAATACTTCTTTCACAAAGGCAGTTATGTGCACGTATTTTTTGCCTTGTATGTTCGCTTTGGAACCGATGATCCACGGAGACGCAAGTTGTTTAATCGCAGTAGTCGAAACAAGCGTAAAACGTTGGAGGACCAGATTGCGGAGGCAGTAGCTGCGAATGAAACCAAGCGAGGACGCCCGATACTCAACGGACCTGCGCTGGCTTACGTGTAGCGAGTTTTAGCTCAAACCATGGCTAGTTGATAACTACAATAGTTCCATGCATGCAATGTATTCTTCTCGCTCAAAGACACATTGACTATTGATGTCCAACCTTCTTGAAGATCTCACCACTCTCATCTACCGCGTGTTGTTAAACGCTTACTCGTCCTGCGTGGCATCATGCGCTTCTTGGAGATGCATGTATCCGCCCACATCTACAGTCGAACCAAAGGTCCTTTCCATAGAACACCGTTAGTTCTTCATTCGCGCTTAGAGCCCTCGTCGTCACCACAGCCACGTGCACTTCAGCACGATATTTCATTTCGCGGAACTGGCAATTGGCTCGCAGCTGTGGTTCACGAACTGCATAATGTTTCGTACACGCTGTGGCTCGATGTTGACGTACTCGCGGTGACGCGACAATGTAGACAGCAACATTGAGTACGCGCTGGTAAATTTCAGTAGCGTATCCTTCGTCTAACCACCCATCGGCTTAGGAAATGGCCGGAGCTCTCCAGCGTATTCACCAACTACCACACCGACGTGAATAAGACTCCTCGAACGAACTCCAATTCGAATATTTCTAACGCAGGATATTCGTCAAGGGCGCCCCAAGGCGCTGACAGCTCTTCGGCGGACTTCCCCGAGTCGCTGTCGCAGTCGTCGTTGTCGTCGCTCAGGTGGTCGTTGTTGTTTAAGGACGCGTCTGACGCCGTGGTGGCCACCGAGTCCGGCGACTCTGGCAGAGGCGGTGGGGCGTTAGCAGCAGCAGCAGCAGACGAAGAGGTAGAGGCAGCGAAGAAAGCGGACGCTGGAATGGGTGCGCTGACAAAGCAAATCCTTAAGATAACACGCACCATAAAAACCAGGTTAAGTTTTACTTGTCCGTTATTGGATAAAATTGCGCTATCATCAGCATAACGTCGAGTAAAACCTCGTTTGTTGAACCACTAATATTGAGTCCGGCGGAGTTTCATAGACTGAGCTGTTGCGAGGGTGGTCGCAAAGCGGTGAGGATGCTCTACCAACTTTCCGGGCTAATATCGCTAATTCCTAGCCGAATTACGAAAAAAAGGCTATTGCGTCATGATGATTGGCTAAGACTTGCGAAGATATTTAGCATATTTTAATAGTTAACAGACTACAAAAAATATCTTCAGATCCGTCGAGGTCTGCTCTATCGATTAAGCAATTGCTCCTTGTCCAGCTCGAAAAAATAGTAAAATGAGAGGTAAAAATTCGAAATTCGTATAGATTGGCCGGACAGAGAAGTATTGAAGAAGTTGGTTTTCCTCTGTATGGGTCCAAGAGCGCCTCGTCTTCTTTTCTGATGCCGCCATGTATGTTATCCACAGTGCAAGATGAGATGTGGTTGCTATTGGCAGGAGACTGAGATGACTGGTTTGAAAAACAGCCCTACTCTGTTTTTCGGAACCAGTCATTTAGGGATAAAACAGCTATTTGCGCATATATGTGTTGGACTTTCATATTTACGATCAAATTGCTATTTTGCAGCTGAAGCAGCTGGTTACACCCTCATCCTGATATTATCTGCGCAAGTCGAACACTGCCTTAGTGTTTTCCATATTCTACAGTAGTATTTGTAAAGCCCTTGTTCAAGTGCCAGCACTGATTTCTTGAGCAGCAATATTCGCAGGGGTAGGTTTAAGAGATCGATGCATTGGACATATGCTGGCGCCATTCGTTCCGTGTGCAAGGACTTGCCCAAGTGGGGCTTGCTGAAACCATTAATCACGTAGCCATCCATCTGACCGTGCGCCAACAGCGCCACGAGCCGCGACCGACGAGCTCACTATCGGTGTTTCCCTGTCACCAGCAAGCTCATGCAGACACTGCACGAGGACGCCGTGCGGCCATGCCAGCCAGCACGGCTCCAGACACCGTCCCTACTGCTGCCGCATCGCCGTCGTCGGACGCCGCTGTGTCAGCCGTGGCAACCGCCCCAACTGGTGCGACAACAAAGCGCGCTGCACGCGCCCCGCGTGAGCCGGGTTCTGCGAAGAAGGCGAAAAGCATGCAGCGTCTCAAGTGGACGAACGCCATGGTGGCGGAGATGCTTCGCCTTCGCATCGATGATGGCGACGTGAAGCGGCGCCTTGAGACGGCGGACACAAAGACGAAGAAGGCTCTGGCTTGGCAGCAGTTTGCCAGCGCTCTGTCGCAGTCTCAAGGCGTCGTCATTAGCCAGGTGCAGGTATGTATATGGTGTTGCATATGGCATTGCTGTGTTACACAATGTATAATATTGACCTTGTTATTTGATGTTAATGCTTTGGCTGTTTCAGAAGTACCGAAAAACAAAATGTATTTACGGGAAGGGCAGCAGCGAGCGCCAACAGACTGGGAATAATACAAGCGAGCCTTTCGCTGTTGACGAAGGCCTGTGGGCCGTCTTACATGACGCATTTGTGTCGCGTGTCGGGCTAAGCGGTGAAGTACTGGTGGATACTCACCTTGAAGAAGACGCATCTGATGAGAATGCTGCGGCTGATGCTACCGAAACCAGCGGTACGTCACCAGCCAAGGGGAAACTTCAACCGGTCGTAGAGTTGGCAGTCGCACTCCAGACTGGCATGGAGGCCATTGCGGCTTCGATGAGCGCGAGTGCCGCTGGAGGAGACCAGCTTCAGCAATTGACTAGTGCCATTGGGCAACAGGCTCGATCCATGGCTGCACAGCGCGAAGAGAATCGCCATTTCCAGCAAATGCAACTGCAGCTCCTGCGCGATTTACTTGCCAATAAATCGCAGTAAGACTTCTCTACGATATGCTAACTGACAGGGAATATACTACCATGTGAATAACGAAGTGCCAACATGTTGTATTACTTAGAAAAGACTTGCCAAAATATCGGCAATGTCACTGCGCTTCATGAGGCCTTGTTCATGTGAGAGTGGCTGTTCTGGGTTCGTGAGCTCTTCGAGTGCGCGTGCACGGGGTTGTTGCCGAAGGGGGTCGTTCGGTGAGACTTGGTAACTGTCGCCCATCGTGAGCAGTAAGTTGTGCAACATTACGCAACCAACAATAACGTCACTAATCGTCTTCAAATACTTTTGCTCCAACTTGCCTAGCAGTATGCGGAAGCGAATTTTTTAGCCTTCCGAAGGCGCATTCTACTGTGATTCTGGTACGAGAGTGTCGATAGTTGTAAGTGCGCATGCGCCGATCTGCAGCAGCATCCTTCTCGGGAAAAGGGGTCAGAAGATGACCCCACAGCTGGTAGCCGGCATCCCCGACTAGATGCTTGCCTGTAGGGATGTAAGACGGTAATCTATTACATTGCAAAGACACATACACGCTTAGATTGAGTACTGGTTAACCAAATTGTAAATAGATGACTCACCTCTTTTTTTTCGAACACCAGACCCATTCCATAATGACTGATCGTTGTTAGAACCCGCACGGATGGATAGGGATCTAAACGCGCCTTTGTGGTCCATGATCGCCTGGACGTTGACTGCATGAAACCCCTTCCGGCAGTACCAGCCTTCAAAATCCCGGGGTCATGGAATCTTAACCCTTTAGCTACCGGGCCACCGACGGGTCCATAGGGACCCCTTAGAGAGGCGAATTAACAATTTCTATTGGCCGAAATTGTTGCTAGCTATCAGACGGGCCATGCTCGTGTCGGACAGGGGTCCATTGGGACCCCTACCGGGTGCTAGCCAGACCAACGGATTCGGTTCGTAACAAGCTGATATCTACGGTATAAGTGTCATTCAGGTATTTTGCGCGCGGCAAGCACTCGGAACAATGACAGCAGGGGTTGGCAGCGATTGGGACGCGCTCGAGCTTCAACAGGACTACAGCATCGAGGACATTGCACTCGAAGCGCTCGTCGAGGACTGGGACCGCCTAGTGCACGCTGATCCCACCCTCGACGGCACTGACGACGAGCAATACGATGCTGACGATGGGCATCTCGACGCTAGTGGCGACGGTCAACACGGCGGTGTAGTTGGCGGCGCAGTGGACGTGCATCTCGGGGGTGCTAATAGTGTGCGTCTCAACAGTACCACCGATGTGCAGCACCCCCCCCCCCCTGTTTGGAGCACGCAGTCTGAATCGATCGACGTGCAAGCGGCGCTCGGTCTATCGCAGCCCCGTGATGTTGCTGAAGAGCCCCGCCTTCCGCCGACTGCGCCTACCACCTGCAGGATTAGTGGACCAAACAGCATGCAGTCGCTGCTGCACGCAGCCGCGAGCGATTCGACCGTCAACGCGGCTCCGCTGCCCAAGCACAACGGCAACGAACTTCATACAGCAGCTTCCACATCTCACCTCGCCGTACCCAACATCTACGCGCCCAACCCGCTTGGCAAAGCGTACATGGAGTCGCTAACATGCAGAGCGGGCTTCATATTGCAGCTGAGGCCACGGTGACGAAGGCCTATCGCGACAACGCTGAGTTCGGTTTATTTTCTCTATTTGTCACGTCGGCGTTCCGCCGCAGCCTGCAGACATGGACTTCCGATGTTCTAGCGTCCCGAGGACAAAAAAAACTTTCTGAACGTGAATTCAACGCATACTGTGGGCTTGAAATTGCCATGAGCATTTGTCCGATGAATGATATTGCTGAGTATTGGTCTGAGCGCCAATTTATCGGTCAGGCGGCGTTCAAAGAAACTATGGCGAGAACAAGGTTTCAAAATATTAGATCAGCACTTCAGCTCCATGCGCCAGATGACTCGACATTGGACAAGCTGGGCGATCCGCTGTGGTACAGCAGAACTATTATCGCTCATTTTCAGAAGCGCTTCGCCGAGTTCGCGGTTCCAACTGGCGTAAGCAGCATTGATGAAATGACGGTGGCAACTAAAGCGCGTTCGAAAGCTCGGACGTACATGCCGTCGAAGCCCGACAAATACGGCGTGCGCTTCTACTCGGTTGTCGGTTGGGATTCACTTTACGTCCACGCGTTGTGAGACAACGCGTCGGGCAACTCACAGACAACTACGCCAGCTCAGCGCTATACGAATCAGTTTCCATCGCTACGAACCTCGCTCTACAATACCCTGCGGCGCGATGATGTTACTGTGAGTGCAAAGTCAGCTACGGCGTTGTGGCTGGCGGCGGTAGGACACCAATCGAAGATGTTTCGCTCTCCTAGTGGCTATCGACTTGTGGTGTCTGACAACTTCTATACTCGACACACCTTCGCCAAAGCTATCCTCGCATTCACGGACGGTGAAGTGCGCACGACCGGGACTGTGCGGCTCGATCTGATCGACAAATGGAATAAGCCAGCGGTGGAGGATTCAGTTCGCCGGGTCGCCGAAGCAGCGCGCGGCGAGTGGGAACTTGTCGCTGCCGTCGACCTGGATCCTGGGACGAAGAAAAAAGAAGCCGAGCATGACAAAGCACAAAAGCAGCTGCCTAAAGCGCTACGATCTACATTTCAGCCGACACTATAGCTAGCTGATCGAGCAGGATACATCATCTACAAAGATCGCAAGGTAGTAATATTCTACAGCAACGACCTACTTGCAACACCAACTTCGCGCACACTGCGCGGAAACTCTGCAGAGGCTGTGGCATGTTGTCACGGCCTATACCCGATTCAGCGCTGGACGGATGATCGCGTCATGCACCGAAAGATATTCATGGCGCCTACTGTTATCGCCGTATACAACCGCTTTATGAACGCAGTCGATCGAGTCGACCAGCTACGGTCGACGAATCCAAACAGGCGCAGGGAGAAGCGTCTGGACATGACTCTCTTCACCTGGCTGCTGGACATGGCTACAATAAACGCATACGCGCTTCTGAAAAAGACTACCGCTGCGAGCATCACCCTTCGCGAGTTCAAAAGAAGAATTGCAGAAAGCTTGACGAAAAACGAGAGGAGCGCCGCACGGCGCCTGAAATGTCGACAGGAGAAGAAGCGACAGCGCGAATCATTGGAAGATATCGTCGGAGCAGATACGTCGCTGCACATCATCACTCCCAACACGACCGAGCACAGCAACGGCAAACTAAAATGCTACCTGTGCAGCCTCAGAGGTTTGTCCAAGAAGTCAAAATACGGTTGCACCAAATGTGAAAGAGGATTTCATGTTGAATGCTTTAGTGCATTCCACTATCAGGACGTTTTCAGAGCGCGTTCTCCTGCACTTCGTGAAGCGCTGGACGCTGTTTGCAGAGCAACGACCGGTGAGCCTGTAGCAGTTACACGCAAACGATCAAATAGGTCAATTACCAGCGTAGAAGCACTTACATTGCCAACAGCTTAGCAATATACCCACCATCTTGTTGTCCGGCCAAAGTTGGTTGAGGCGACGAGCGATGCATGCTGGAGCGTCCCCCTTCATGTTTCCGTTCTTAGCATAGAGATACAATCGACGCAGCGATATGCGGATAGCACGATTGCGGTGCCTCTTCCTCGCCAGTTTGCGCTGCAGACGCTTCCCTGCCTCCTCTAACTCGCCACCATAGCGCTGCCAGTCGCACTCCGGTGCGCCACACCAGCCGCACATGCTCTCAACGCTCTCGACGCTCTCGACGGGCTCGACGCGCTCGACGACGGGCTCGACGCGCTCGACGCTCTCGACGGGCTCGACGCGCTCGACGCTCTCAACGCCTTCGACGCTCTCGACATCCTCCATGCTGCGTTAGAACACGAGGCGAAACCAAATTTGAGGGGGATGTTGATTTAAAAGGAAACCAGCCACTCCCTTGATCCCTCTGATTGGTTTAAAAATTCAAAATGCAGCGATTTGATAGACTCTTCAAGAGGTCCTAGTGGACCTCTCAGGAATGGTCTGGTAGCTAAAGGGTTAACCCTTAATTAGCGTCCCGTCGATAGCTCCAACGACCCCGGGAAATCCAGCGATGGCTTCAAACCCTTGCTCCACTGCATGCAGCTCCTGCACCGCGGGCATCACGACGTATCGCTTGGACATTTTGGTAAATAATCGAAGTGTGTCGATTATATACACGACAGCGCGGGGACGCGAAATTCCCATCACGGAAGCCGCCTGATCCATTGTGCCGCCAACAGCTAGATAATTCATAGTTAGAGTTACCCTTTTAATTAGAGGCGTCTTACAAGTAGCTGCAGGCAAGCGTTCAGACGCTGCCTCCACCTCCTTGTAGATGTGAAGGAAGGAGGTCTTATCACAGCGCAGTTTCTTGTGAAACCAGTCTGTCTTGCTAACACGCATGGCTTGCTCGAAGGTAGTGGTGACAAATGTGGACTTCATGCCCGAAGGAGGTGCGCGTAAGCTGCGCTTGCCTACCGTCGCCACGATGGCAGCGCTGGTGCACACGCTGATGACAACAGCAAGGACTGTCATGCGTACTTTGTAGTCGTCCATTGCTCGCGGCTTTGAAATGTGTGGTGTGGGTTTCAGTGGCACAAATGTGCCAGACTGGGAACGCCTCGTGCTGGTGTTCCAGGTGGAGTGTTCCAGAGCACAAATTTCAAAGTTTGGTACAGCGTACCACTATAATTTTAGCCAATCACTACAATCCTTTTTCTGGCACAGAACCGTTTTCTTCACTTGAACAAGGGCCTAATGGGCTTACTTAGCCCAATACTTTAGCTTACACGTGAGCGCACGTGTATGAGGAAGCGTAGGTGTATTTAACTTAGATTAAGTATACTTGTATCCACAAGTATAGCTAATCCTAAATAAAGGTACAAATAGTAGCTTTTGTGGTAAAATGAGAACTGAATTGAATGTTAACTGTGGTTTTCCTCCTAAAAATGATATCTATAAAGAGAGGTTCTGCCAACCACTCGTTGGCAGAAACTCTGACCTAATTCTTGACTCTTACTGGTAGAAAGACCCTGCTTTCTGACCAATAGGACTACTTCCTAATATGAATGGTGACCACACTGCGATGTAGCCCACCTGAATGTATCCACTTAGTGCGTGTTGCACTAACGTGAGGTTAGCCGAATGTGTAGCCCCGCTACAGTATTAGTAGAAGTAAAGATCTCCGTTTCGATGGGTTCACTCCCCCTTCCGAGCAGCCACGCTCATGCCGCAGAGGAAACCATGACCGTATGCCTATTGTGGGGAGATGATAGGGTTTACGCGTACTCTAACTGTTGCCGTCGTATTTGTGCTTGAGCAGCGAGGGCGTCGTGTGGGCTACCAAAATGACAGCGTCAAGCAGCAGCTCCTACTTTGCGATGTTATGGCTGAGTTCAAACCGAAAGGACGGAATATGTGGGAGACTATGGTGGCTGCGTTCAATGCATCGAAGAAGAAGTGGCCAACGCGCGACTACAACTCGTTACGACGCAAGTTTAGAATAATCTACGCTAAGCCAAAGCCGACGGGAAATCAAGTGTCACAAACAGAGCTGGTGGCGTTATTAACCCACGAGATTCAAGCTGCAATCGAGAAGAAGGGCGGCGTTCACACTTCGCATGACGGGCGCGACACCGGAAGGGACGACGCTCTTCTTCTCAAGACGTTGCGTATGCGAACGAGTCGGGCTGGAGCCAAGATGCAGCGGGAAGTGGAGGCAAGGCGGGGCAGAGCGCAGTCATCGAATCCCTCGACGAACACGACGAAGACGATTCCGCTGATTCGGATGATGAATCTTAAGAAAATCGCAATGAACCTAGCCAATACGCGCAGCACATGCTGAGAGCCAACAGTCGAGCATCAGCCCGTTGGTGCTCGGAACTGTGTCTACTCAGTATGGGGGCGTGCCTGCGGCTTTTGCCGCTGATCTCGACAACGATCTCAGGGATTCATTCTCCCCGAGGACTCGCATTACCGCCTCCAACATCAGCTGCACGCCCAGGACGGTCGGGATGGACACTGCGATGCCTCCCACACAGAATATTGGTGGGATTACTACTTCTAGGAGTGCTGGTCGTCCACGAAACCGAGAACGTCAGGCGTTGCCGTCAGCTGCTGCCCCATTCTCACGAGTAGCCCCGAACGGTCTACCATCGATGTGGAGGAGCTCAGGCGGAATAGACGCTTGAACATCAGCAGTGACAGGCTGGGTGGTCGGGATCTACGCGTCATCCGTGACAATTTCGAGGAAGTGGGGGAACGGGTGGCGGGGTAACAAATCGAAGCGGTCCTCGCAGGAAGGGTCATCATCGACCACGTACGCCAGTACAAAGCGAGCCCGCGCTAAGCAGCGCATGAATTCGATCGATGAGGAATTGACGAGAGCCGAGGCCGCTCGGGCCTCCCTCGGATCTGAAATGAAAGAGCCCATCTTGTTTTTCAGAGAAGAATCTGATCGGCGGGTAGAGGCAGATTCGAAGCGGATAGACTACTTCGTGAGGAAGCTCAAAGCAAAGAAGCTGCAGCTCAAGCTGAAAATCGTCGTCAATTCGAAGCCAGACTGGAACTAGATCGCGTCTAAAAAGCCCCACGTAAACTGCAGCATCGGCTGCTGTTGGCGACAAGGAGCACAAGTGTATTTTGTCTGGCCAAGGATT
The DNA here is from genome assembly GCA_033557925.1 of Phytophthora x cambivora. Taxonomy (NCBI): domain Eukaryota; phylum Oomycota; class Peronosporomycetes; order Peronosporales; family Peronosporaceae; genus Phytophthora; species Phytophthora x cambivora. The sequence continues at coordinate 1,060,366 of JAUCEB010000034.1, forward strand.
GCCACACAATTCTAGCCGGCGCAAAGCCGTTAAGGGCTGCTGTCAATGCGGCTTCAGCTGCATTGAGAACTCGCGATAGCGTCGGTGGAGGGACCCCGAACATCAGACAAATTCGGCTTCGATGCTCGCATCCCACGTAGAACGCGAGCAGCACTGGTGGTGACACTGGGGCTTCCGTGGGCGACCGTTTTTAATATTATAGACGGGTATGACGTAGTGCGAAGTGAACTGCGCAAGCAAACGATTGAACGAGGCTCTTCAAAGTAAACGCGTACGCATATAACGTTATTAACATCCCAACAAATGTTCTGCTTGTAGAACTTACCTGCAAAGACTTGCTATATTAATCAGACAATGTTCTTGTGTGTACCGCTTCGCCATGTGTCCATCCACGAGGACTGCTCCGGCGGCGAGAGGCAGTCTAAGGTAATGTAGTGCCTCATCCGTATAACGCGCTGCCGTTCCCACTGCCTTCTCTCAGCATGCAGCCTTCGAGGGAGAGATTAAATGACCTTTTGCGAGCAGCGCCGTCCGCATACAGCGCCAACACCATACTCGTTTCAGGAGCCCTGCTTTTGATGGAAGCGTGAAGACGGCGTTCAAGTGAGAGAGATCGGTTGTTCGGGAAGGGGGCGCAGAATATGTCGCGCCTTCAGCTATCTTTACAAATTGATTTTTTACTTCGATGTGTCCAGTATAAAATTGCACTGTCGTATGCGCAAACGTCACCGGACAGTTTTGGCGTAGGCGTTTCTACCTTGTTATAAATCATTTTGTGATTGGGTGAGAACTGAGCCTAAACGGCCCATAAAAATAGATAAAACAGTTTGATGATCGTTTGGAAGGCACCTATTCTGGGAAAACGCCAAATAAGACCTTCGTTGGAATCGTTGGTCATGAACCACCCGACTATACTAGATTTTATTATTGCATCTCCTGACTAACTAGAACATCAATTGTGGCAACTCGTGCTCGAGCACGGTTTGTAATTTCTGAGACGTTACCAACTCGTACGAGATACAACCGAAAGTGACAAAAGTGTGCAACGCACAATACAATGGTCGAGAGTACATTTCAGGTATTGTGCCTTTCTGTGTTTTTGCGCGTCCTTCAGGGAACTTTAGAAGGTATTTGTTTACTACTGGGGGATACTTATATCTTAGGATTTGATATGTAAAACGGAGTAGCCACCAACTATTCGGACGTGCCTCGAAGTTGGCCAAGTACCTGCCTAGCGGTAACGGGTAGCTACCGCGTATTTTCGCTAGCAATATAGACATTTTGACCATGTAATATCGTTCATGTACTTAGCTAAATGATTCTGAGCCCAACTGCGTCGTGTCGCCTGTTTTGCCGCAGTCTTGCAAGCAGCTACTTTCGTAGTAGGTACCTCCTCCGTTGAAAAGCCCGATTGGCCGCTTTCAGCACTGCCAAAACGGGCTTTTTCTCCTACGCAGGGCTTCGCAAAGCCTTATGAGGGTGCTTCAGGGAGGATTTGCCGGCTAGGCTAATCTGTACCTCCGTGGTGGTAACTTGTTGCGATTACCCTACCCCATGTGAAGAAAGATAGTTTTTCACTGCCGTCTGGCCAAAAGAGATGAAAGGCACAATACCATCCAATGTGGTCTTGAGGTTTCTTAGTCAGCCAAAGGTTGTTCTTTCTCCAGTTGGTGTCGTCGGCGCAGCTACAGCGAACGCTCATCCTCAAGATCAACCGTCGGTATTGCTCTATCCAAACAGTTGTGGTTGGTTCCAAGCAGAATCGAATGGCGTTACTGCAATGCTAACTTGACCTGATTTACAACGCTACGACACTCTTACAGCAACGTTATAGGCTTATTGCAACGTAAAAATTAAGATGGGTACAGGGTAGGACATGGTCGGACTCGTAGTTTATCCGATAAATTACAGGTGAGGTCTACACTAGTAATTTATTTGTGAGGGATTCAAGGCGGTAAATGAGTACAAAGTAGGTTTGCGAGGAGCACAAATCACTCGGAGCGTTCTTCGAGGACATTTGGTAAGGTGACAGGTACTATAGAGATTTAAGCTACCGGAACCCGTACACCAGGGCTTAAGCCCACCTCTGGTGCAGGTGCTGGTAGCTATCCGACCCATTTCTGGGACCGGGTTCCGGACCCCGCCATTACACTTTGGGGATTTTCGGCACGTAGGGCCTCCAGCCCACCCAACTATCACACAGCCCTTTTTATGGGTGCGGGTTGGCCCCTTTTTATGGGTGCGGGTTGGCACAGGTACTATAGAGGCGGACACTTTCATCACTATTCGAATTCACGCTTTGCCTTTGGCTCCTTGCCCGCTCAACACCGTTGCACCATTTGGTTTCTTCAATATTAGTGATATCCCAAAGCCCGTCGCATCAACATGTCTGCTAGGAGTTGAAACTAGATATTCAATAGCGTTATCTGTAAGAACGTTGCAGCATGGTAACGTTGCTCAACTCATAACGTTGCCCAGAAACGATTATAATAGTATGTAATACTCTAATACTCTAATACTCCCTTGTAAAGTAATCCCTCCTTGTGACTATGAATAAACTGGCAGCTCACCCCAACGCCCAAGGACAACTCAGGAAGTTCATGTACCCCACCTCCCATCAGACGCACACTACGTATGCTCCAATCGCAAGCAGAGAAGAATCGATGTAGATAGCGTCACCACCATCAAATGACCAGGACAAAGTTGATGCTAAAGTATCGACTCCCAGAGCACCACCGACCCGCCACTGTATTCCTTTGCCTGTCGCTATAACGCTGCTTCTACTTCAACGTTGCTATTAATTAGTGTTGCTACTAACTAACGTTGCTACATTGATGTTACTTAGCGTTACTGCTAATTAACGTTGCTTCTAATTAACGTTGCTTCATAACGTTGCCTTCAATTTAAGGTTCGAGTACGCAACGTTGCTATTATTGTGCCCTGATGCTTTTTCTCACTAACGCTTCTTGGGCGCTTGCGTTTTGAACGCGTTGACCAGATCTTCGTCTGTGGCTCGGGCAGCATCGTCAGCATCTTGCTCCGTCGCATGAATCAATGACCCGCACATCACCACCCACAGAAACCGAAGCCGTAGGACCTTCACATAGTCGGCTGTCACATTGTCGAGGACAAATCGTCTTGAAGGCACCCGCACCAATGTGTGCATCATGGCTAGCACCATGATTCCACAACTCCCTCCATCGGGCTGTTGCGGACTCTGCACAAACTCTTTGGGTACGCGGTCGGGAAGTTGGTACTCGTCTGTCGCGTACGACGCTCTGTGCGCAGCCCATGCCCGTAGAAACGGCAGCATCATATCGTGCCAGGCACATTCCAACTGCTTCTGGTGCTTGGGTGAATGAAGTGGGTCGTATAAGTGGCCACGAACATTTCCGTTGTCAATGGTGACCACAATCACCGTCCAATGCATGCAGTGTGTGTTCACAGGAACCACGACATATTTGAAAGAGTATAGACCTCTGTCTTTTGGAAAATGTCCAACGAGATCATGCGACGATATTGCTAGGCAGCCACTACACCCATCGCAAATTGCAGTCACTCCGTAGTTAACAGCCGCCCCCGTTAGCAACTCAACCCGAGCCACAGCACCAACGATTGCATTGAAGTTGATGAAGGCGTTCATCGATCGGAGCGAGTACTTAGAGGTAAGTGTAGCAAGCTCATACTTCACCATAATCTCAGTCGCCATTTGGTCGTATCTGAAACTGCGGTCAACACAGCAGTCGCATTTTCGGTACGTGTCTCGCTTGCAAAAAACTCAACCGGACCTGCTTGTACTTCAAACCAATTCTGTCGCAACCATGCCGTGTCTTCCGTCCAAGCCGTCGCAAACACTGAAACATCATGGAAAGACTTCATTGCTAAAACACACGAGCTAACACATATAACAATATTAGCAACGCTACGCAGAGCAACGTTAACGCGCAACGTTAACGCGCAACGTTAATGTGCAACGTTGAATAAGAATTCAAACCGTACCTCGAGAAGAAGACTAAATTTGCCCTCAGTTTCACGACAGCTTGCTGTCGAGTTTCCGGCTGGGAATCTGCAAGGTCTATCTCTTCTGGAGCTTCACAATCTCTTTTCGCTTCGCTGCTTTTTGCGTGTAGTAGGTGTCAATTGCAGCTTGCATAGATATCACCAATGCATTCGGAACGACGAAGGTCCAAACGTACTTCTGTGCTTCAGCATCCGAGGTCTCAAAGACGGTTGGACTGGTAGCGGCAAGGACCATGTCATCCATGATAACAGGGTACTGGTCTAGCACCTCTTTCACACGATCCAGATGTCGCGTATGGGTTGCCCAGTGCATCAGCCTGATAACGTTGACGCTCAGCCCTTTCGGGTATGTAACCGTAATGTACCGTCGCATTGAGCCTTCCGCAGCCCAGTGCCGAACCTTTTGTTCCCTTGGTTTATCTTCAACGTGTGGGGGTAAATCCATGCCGTCCACTACCCGTTCTGTACTTTGCTTGGCCAGATGAACGACCGAGACCTGTCGTTCAGGGTCACCGGCCACGGCCAGGGACGAATCGGTTGCAGTCTTCCCAGCCGCACACGCAAGAAGTGACATCGCAGCATCTGAGGTGTCTTCAGAGCCGTCCCCGGGATCCTCTTGGGATTGGCACGTGACGACTGAGTCTCCATTCACCCCGACAATTGTCTGAGAAAGTTCCGACATATCTAACGTGCCCAGGGACACTTGCGAGGCCGATGGGCACGAATCAAAGTCAGCTAGATTCCAGTCCGGTCCTCCAAGACGGCATGGAGCGTGGGGTGGCGGCGCTTTGACGTCTGTCAAAGCTGACACGGGAGTTAACGTTGTTGCAGGAGTCAACAATTTTGCTGTATTCTGCAATAACGTTGTTCCACACGGAACTAACGTTGCTGATGCTTGTAACGTTGCTGAAGGTAACGTCGTTGGTTGTGTCAGCTGCTTTTCCACGCTAGGAACTTCATAAGTCATCGCGTCATCATCCAGAACCAGCATGTCAGTCAAATCGAAGAAATCATCATCTAATTCGAGCGTGCAATCCGAATCGGAATCGGTTCGCGTCTCCTCTGTCTCCTCGTTCAATTCATCGCCAGGTGGAGCGCCATTATCAGCCATGAACTTCGTGATCACGGCCTCCCACAATTGAATCTGTTTGTAAAAGTTGGAGCTTCCCAACCTTGTCAGGCCCTCCAGCACCGGGTCGAACACAGATCTAGCAATATTGTACTTCTCCGCATGGATCAGAGCAATATGCGCGCTTCGTTCAGTGCGCTCTAGCCGGACAAAGGCAACCTGACTAGTGCTTCTGGAGTAGATAGGCAGGGATTTGGGCATAACGTTGCTCGAAGCATTAACGTTGCGACTCTTCCTCAATTTGACATTGTCCAGGACGTGTGCAATATCGGCCAACCCCTTCGCAATCTGGTCCGTCAATGAACCTGCCGTGACCATGTTCCAGCGAGTATCCAAAGCAATAGGCGGAAGTTCATCAAATCCATGCCCCTCGCGAGCCACAAACATGAGGTGCTGGCATGGAAGGTGCTGCGACGTGTAGAATCCACAAGTACATGTCCACGCAATGTCATCACATGTGAACGCCCGGGTCTTTGAATACACGTTCCACTTGCAGTCCTCCATTTTTTCACAAGTCGTATTAGACTTGGACACGACGAAAAGCTCCCACTGGCGACGCACACGCTTCAAGACGTAGTCACTCATCACGGCCGCGACACGTCTCAAAAATGCAGGGACTGTATGGGGCGGTCGGGAGCTAAGACCGTGCCGATGAACCTCAAAGAGTACTTGGTTGATCACTCCTTCCTGGTGCGCAAGCAGCGAAGCCACCATCCTATCAATGCTCGTCTTCTTTCCCAGTAGCCGCTTCAACAGGTTCCAATTCGACTCGATCCTGTTCGTCGTTGTGTTTCCAGCCGAGAAATATGCATTGCGAGCGTAGTTCGTCCACATAGTAACGGATATTCCCGAATACAACACCGGTCCCGAATAAAAGCCCTTTGACCATTGTTGAAAGCGGTCTAAAATTAGAAGCCCTACCCGATTTTAAGACCTGTACAAATTATGTGGTGCACACAGGCGTGTACAGTGAGCGGTTTTGGGATAGCTGGGGGACGCCCGATGCTGAGAGTGAGGCAGATACCTTTAACATCGATAATTCGAAGACTCGCAGGACGAAGTTACCATTTTGCACGAGGAATAGCGACTCGGTGCTCTCTTTGGTCGAGGTCACCATTTTGATTGAGGAATAGTAACCCTATCCAATTAAAAGACCCTTTTCGTTTTTGCATGAATCTGGACCACATCTAATAAATAGAATACCGGACAGTATTCGGGCATTTCCGTTACAACATCGGCCCCAATTCTTATTGAAGTAAGAAAGAACAGAAGAATGGCCATCTTTTGCGAAAGCGGAAAGTTCTTCATACCACTTCAAGTACGAAGCTTCGGTTTTGCTACAATACCATAAATATCAACAATTAACATTACGACCATGCAAGACGGAAGCAGCAAGTAGATATCGGTTGCAGTACCTATACATCATGTTCGCGAAACAGCGCTGGACGACATCGCGCTCTGCTGGTTTCAGCCCGAAATTCCTTCCCAACCGCTTCCAGTATGTGAGCGCGTGAAACTGACAGAGCAGCACTTTCATGTCCGGGAAGCACCTTTCCAACACCCCCCACTCGACAAAATGCTTGTCAATAACGAAGGTCTGGATATTTTCCCACGTTGTAGGGTTCGTCCTCTTGAAGAACTCGAAGATTTCCGTCATGATGTCTGCAGTTTCGTTCAGTACCAGAAAGTCCAGTACTGGTATTCCTCGCCCGGTTGGACCCGTAGCTACAAAACTCCGTACACATCAACGGCACAACAGTATCACCCGTCAGTAATTCAGTAACGTTGCTTCGGTAGCGTTGCTCGGTAACGTTGCTTACCTAGGTGATATCCCAGGTTGTTGGTACCATGCGTGAAGTCCAAGGTGAGATTTTCTCCCCACTGTTCACACGCCAGCTTTTGAACCCGCGTCTGGATCACGATTCCGCATGTGGTGTCAAGGTCGTCTTGTATCACGAGCACTTCGGAACCGTCCACCTGCTTAAGCTCGTGCAGCAAGTTCTTCAGACGCTCGGCAGCACTTGAGTTTCCGTGCATGCGCCGCAGCACATTACGTATAACCTGTGAAGACACAGTTTGTCCTTAAAAAGGAAAATGGGGTGTTAGATTGAACAAAAAAAAATGAAAATGGTTAAACAAAGTAGTGTCCACTACCTACTTACCCAGCTCACTCGTGGCATACGACGCGATTTGCTTCGACCCCGCCTCTGCATCTGCCAACGCGGCAATATGGTCGGCAACGGGGCCATCGGCCGGCACATCATTGATCTCGCGGACGCGTTTCCCCTTGTCGGCGTGATGGTTGTGCATTCCCCACTCGTTTTTGATGAGGATGCACCAGACCATCTGCTTCTCCTTGGTCTCCACCCTAGTCACGACCGCGTCAAACCGGTTTTACAATCCGTAAAGTTTACCTTGGACTCTCGCACGCCCCCGCCACGGCTAGCCTGCGTGACGCCGTGGATACACCGGAAGTTTTTGGAACCGAATTCAAACGCATCCGGAATCTGCAGCCCGTCAGACCTACTGAAAGCCATCACAAGCATTAAAAACATGCGTTGTATATAAAACAATGGCGTAGCGTACCTCGGGCATCTCGCTATAGGCTGACTCGACCGGATACGATAGCGGAATCCTTTCAGAGCCGCGTAGTACTCCAACGCCAACATAACTTGGCTCCATGAAACAACTGCCGCGAGAATGGATCTGCGCAGCCGCGCAGCCACGGAGGGGTCGGCCTATCGAGACATGGGCCGTTACCACTCAAGCAACGAGGACTACGAGCCTGCTCGTAAGAAAACTCGCACGGGGCGTAAGTAGATGTACGCATGTATCGTGGAGAATCGCTGAGAATCTAATATTTACTGTTTATTACAGGTAAAGGGGGGCCGACGAAGAACACAAAGCAGGAGAGGGGGGAGACGAAGGGAGGGGAGATAGCGCTAAAGGAACGGAGTCGCGGTAAGTCTGTCATAACATTGCTATGCATCTTGCGTTTCGTTACACTGGTAATCGCTTAACGTCGTTGATATTCGTATTATTTATCCTTATAGCTGATAAGTCTACGAAGTCCACGGCTGCGGCAGTCTCAATGAAGGCCCCGAAGCCAGGAGTGCCTGTGCTCTCGCTGAGGGAGGGCCCGGTCGCAGCAGCGCCGACAAAGTTCGCCGCATCTGCTCGCATCGGCGCCAACGCCAACCTCCAACTTGCCCAAGGCCCCCGCACCAGCCAAGACGCCGCCGAAGCAGGCCGCGTCGCCGGAGCCCCGAAGCCGGAGGAGACGCAGGACCCGCCCAAGGCGCCAGCACCAGCCAAGACGCCGCCGAAGCCGGCCGCGTCGCCGGAGCCCCTGAAGACCGAGGAGACGCAGGACCCGACCAAGGCGCCGGCCGAGACTCAGGACCCGCCGGAGCCGGCCGAGACGCAGAATCCGCCGGAGCCGGAGGAGACGCAGGAGCCCCCGAAGACGGAGGAGACGCAGGACCCGTCCAAGGCCCAGGTCGAGACCCAGGACCCGCCGGAGCCTGAGATGACGGAGGATCAATCCGTGGTCAAAGCGGCCAAGGCTCCTCCAGAACAGGACGAGAAGCAGGACCCTTCCGCGGGAGACCCGCCCGGCGGGAATCCGTCTAAGGAGAAGATGGACGAGAAGCAGGCCCCTGTCGCTCCTTCACTTACATTAGAAGGTAATGTTGCATCTTTATCGTTGCTCAGAATGGTAACGTTGCTCATCTTTTTAATATTGTTGCTGCCCATATGTCGGTTACGTTGCTATATAATATCACTATCAGGGACGCGCGCCTACCCCACCAGCCTGAGACTCCCCCAGAAAGAAAACGAGCCCATATGCGGTAACGGTGTGTATTATCTGTTGTGTGGTGTCGTCTAAGAAACATATCCTGACACATCAAGTCTAGCACCAGCCGCGAGGCCTGGGCCAAGCTTAGCGGCCGTCCGGATATTGGCTGCAACAGCGCGACGTTGCTGATCTTCGTTGCTTGGTGTTGGAGGCCATGGACGCTAGCGCTGGAGCCGCAGTTGGCGTCTTCGCGGGTACACGCTTCTGGCGGAAGAAGGAAAGGGAAACCTTTGAAATGGCCAATTAGATACATATGTACCAAGTCAATAGGCTCTTAGGTCGTTTGGACTCGATTTTTGCGTCAGTAAAACATGACATGACGGCAAAACCGCAGCGCAATTTGATTGGCTGAAAAGTTGTTTATGTTCTTACGTCTATAGGCTCAGTCCAACTTTGAAACCCCCTATTATACAGCAAACGGGAAACAAAAAGCAGTGGTCAAGTCCATAAGGAAGAAGCCCAAACCGACACCCAACAGGAAGAAAACTTCTAAGAAGCCGACTAGAAGGTCTCCATCTGGTGCGTCTACCTTTGATTGTGATGCAATTTATAGCGTTGCGCTTAGCAACGTTATTCAGTGCAACGTTGCGCTAGTATTGATACTATGATATCGTTGCTGATACTAACGTACCCGATGGTTTGACCTTCTAGTTGCTGTGTCCTCGCCCAAGCCCACACCAAGCCGAGGCATGTTTTCACCCCACGCACCCGTTGAAAGCAGTGGTGATTCCAGTGATGAAAAGGGTGAAACGCCGACACAAATGACCAATCCATTTGCCGATTTGCCGGTCGACGAAGCTCCAATTGAACTACCAGAGTGCTATCTCTTCCTTGACGAAAAACGACCACGAGAACGGCGCAGTGGGACATCGGACACAAGGAGCAAAATTGCAGAGGCCCACGTCGACGTGCCGAACCACGCGGACGCGATCCCACGGCTGGGCTACCGGCTATCCAGGCTGCTTTACCGAAATGGGAGGCTCAGAACCCTCCCCCTTGTTCTTCAAGTACTGTATTGTTTCGTTTAGCTACGAAACTAAACGAGGGTACAGCCCTATATAATTGAGGGATTGGGGCCTTGCTTAAATTACGCGTCATTTATTTTCTCAGCAACGTTAATCCCGCAATTGCACGTTAAAAGACTGCGGTTAGGGTAAATTAGCGTTGCAGGACACACTCTCCGCAGATTCACATATTCACTCAAGACGTGTATTTACTTAGAGCCTGTTCGCTACGTTGCTGGAGATGGAGACGAAAACCAAAAGTGTGACCGGATTGGTCAAAAGTAGGTAGCACACAACAAGACAACTAGAGATGGCACTGTAAATTCGTCTCCAGCTCTTTGAGGTGGAGAGGGGCGGATCTACCTAGAGATTTACAGGGCCAGGCACAACATGGGAGACGAAGATGCAATTGTCCTCGCTGCGTGCTCCGCCGTGGCACAGGCTGTGGCTTTGTATGCAGACAGTTGCAAACCAGGACCTCCCGCTGGCAAGTTGTGCTGCTTGCGGTGCGGCCGAGGCTTGCAGACGCTCGAGCATGCGAGATGGAGCGGGAGTAGGCTCTGGCGTAGCAGACATCGCCACTGATACTTGAGCTAGCGGAACAAATGTGGACGCAGTCTCGGCGCCTTCTAGCAGCAGACCTTCATCATCGGCAGATGGTGTCAGCGAGACGAGGGGCTCGGACGCTGGCGTTTCGTCATGACGTGCGAGGGGCGCAGGAATCGAAGAGCCTTGAGCAGCGGCATGTGCCGCACGCGTGGCCGCACTGGTGAGGCGAGTCGGCATTTTCTCAAGAGGGGAGGAGAGCCATCCCATATCTGTCCTGTGATTGGCTTAAAATTTGTCTGGAGATGGATACATAGCGAACGAGCTGTAGGTGGAGATCAAGCACCATCTCCATCTCTAGTACAACGCGAACAGGCTCTTATATAACTACTTACTCATTGAATTACATTTACTTACTCATTGAGTAACGTTTACTTACTCATTGTATGTCATTTACTTACTCATTGAGTAACGTTTACTTACTCATTGTATGTCATTTACTTACTCAATATCTACAAAGGCTATTATGTGCGGGAAAATGCAAGATACGAGTGGCAACAACTCCTATTTTCCAGTATGGTCAGCGCACCAGAACAATGGTTTCTCGCCACCCTACAGGGAAGGTGTCACGAAAAGTTGCTCCAGGAGGGGCTCGAACCCTCGACCTGCGGCTCATAAGACCACCGCTCTAACCAACTGAGCTACAGGAGCGGCAATCTCGACTGACTGCGTCAATTTTAGACCCCTTTAAAATAATTTTGTTCCTAACCCAATAACCTATGTTATCACATAGATCTATCTGAAGCGTACGATTGAATGCAGGGAGGAATCAAAAGGAGACTACTGTTCATTCAGCAGCTCGAAACACATAGTCAAAGTCATCGTCCGAGCTAAAAAGCCCCTACCAACTCGTCCGGCCATCCTGCGCTGAGCACTTCGTCTATATTGTCGCCGGCATATTCGTCAGTCTCGGTGCTCGCTAAAGAAGCCTCTTCTTGTCGAGCCCAATAATATTAAATATGATAGTCTTAATGTTATATCCCCGTTCGGTATTCGCGCATATTACTGTAGAGTGGAATATTGGACGTAGATAGTACCCGAAAAACACTGAGCGCGCGGGGGGGGGGGGGGTAGTCTAGCTAACCCTAAAGATACTTTCAATCCCTGGTCGGGGGGGGGGGGGGTTAAGGACTTCTCGAGATAAGATCAGCGTAGTTCTAGATGTTTCCTAAAGAACCTCGTATTGGTCGATGTTCTTATAGTCATATACATGAGGGACACCATGACAAATCGCAGGTCCCAGAGCCCTCGTTTAACGACGCGACCTAGCCCGTGTCGGGTTCGCAGACCAGAAGGAACGGGGCAGAAGGAAACAAAAAGTATGATACTGGCCGCAACGAAGGTACAGTGCGAGACGTCAAAAACGCCAAAAGCAAGTCGAAAGCAAGCTCACCGTGATGGGGCTTCGCCCAATAATAGTAAGGTTTCGAACTCGGCACTACCCTCACTTTATCTTCACGCAACAAAATGCACGGGTAGGGCTAGTGATACCGTACCTCACAGAAAGATTACTTTGGGTGTTGCGCGGTTGGCACTCTTGTTACCATTAGAAGGCATGGCAAATATGCATTCTTCGTGTTAATATTTAGCTCGCATATTTCAAAAGCTAGAAAATGATCTAGTAAAAGATGACTACGGATCGGTCCTTCCAGGTCATGGTGCTGCAGTGATTGCTCGTGACCCGGACGTCAAGCGGGGACACATCACACTGAAGCGAGAGTTGGCCAAAAGCAGCCTCAATTGTACATGTAGAATCTATAAAATGTCACCACAAAGTTTGCGAATTTGCTGCTGTTGAATCCTTGCTTCTGCCGCCGCGACGTCGATGCTGGTTCTGGACTTTCTCGACAGTTCTGGAAACGCCTGAAGGCGAATGTGCGTGTTGATGCTATTCTGCTTCGTGCGCTCCTCTTGCGCTTTCACCCACCCTGCGTCCGACGCATCCTGCAGCAGAAACTTCTTCATGCGGAAGGCGGAAATTTTCGAATGATCTAACTAGCTTTTGTCGATGTATTATACTTGGCTTCTTATAATTGAGAAGCTTCGCTGAAGGCTATTGTAGCGATGTTTTGGTCGTCGAACATTACATAAGCGAAGCCCAACCGCTTCAAATCTGATGTTAACCAGCGATTCGATTTTGCTATCTTCGTGTTAAGAAACAGCAATCAAACGAAACCAAATGCTCGAAAATCTTGATTTGACATTCTATCTGTTAACCCCTTAGTTCCCGTATGTTGTACGGTACTACATAAGAGGTGTATACCCTAATTCACTTCCCGTCGCAGCATCTATGCTATGTAGTACGGTACTACATAAGAGGTGTTTATACTTGGATTTTGTATTGGACAAGTGTCCATGTACCGCTATAATAAAACTAAGATCAAATTTTGAGTGTAAAACGGACGGATGCACAGGCTTAGGTTTGCAGTTCATGGAGTACAGTTGCAGAGGGCAAAGAACGGAGCCACTCACCCATTGAGGGCGTGTGGCGCACGGCCACCAACCCGTCATTCTCCAAAACGACAGCAAACCGAACAAGTGGAAGGAAAGGACGGCGACACGCAGGTGGTGGACGGCATGGCGTAAGCGAAGTAGGCGTTGGATACGACAGAGGCAGTTGATACAGTGGAGGCGAAGGGCATGGCGGCGAACGGCACGATGGTGAAAACCACGGCGGCGAAGGGCACGGCGGCGGTGAAGAACACGGCGGGGGCGAACGGAGCGGCGGGGGCGAAGGACACGGTCAACGCGGATCGGCACGGCAGATGCGATGAACAAGATGGGGCAAACGACACGGCAGAGAAGGCGAACACAGCGGGGGCGACGGACACGACGGAGGAGTTGGACACAGCGGGGGCGACAAGCATATTGGAGGCGAACGACACAGCGGAGGTGAAGGACCCAAGGCCGCAGTGAAGGAGAACGACACGACAGCGGAGAACGACATGGCGGGGTTGAACGGCTCGACAGTGGTGAGTAGCACGGCGGAGGCTACGGTGGACGAACGGTGCGCTTGCGGCGAGCGCAAGCTGGCAACGTTTTTTTTGGTCTGAGTGCTCGTGTTGTATATTTGGCAACATAACCCAAGAGCTTTTCCAGATTATGTAGCATAATACATCATAAAGTGGATCAGAATCACAGACTTCAGCGGCTCGCAGAGAATCCCGAACCTGTCGATAGATAACAAGGTGTGAAGCGGCACCAGCATTCTACAAAGTCCAACTTCGCACATTTACAAAGTCATTTTGCCCATGGTGATATGACTAGAACAAACGCTTGATGCTGCATACACTTTTGCATTTACTACAGAGTTTAGGCTTACAAGTTCTACAATGGTTATCTCCATCGGACACAAGTTGCGCGCAACACCACCGGCGTCGCGGCCAGGCAAGAAGCAAAAGTGCCAGGCGCTCAACTGGTGTCGGTGGAGGCGTTGACGGCGCCGCGAATGTATGCGGCGATGAGCTCGAATGGCTGTTGCTGAGGAGTAAGCAACTGCTTTGTCTAGTAGGCATCTTTGTAGCATGTAATCAAATGAAACGTTATTCAGTTTCTTCGTGTCATTGGCTAAAACGTATGAGCCCTCCGTTGTTGGACGTGTGCAACGATGAAAAAATGGACAACCAAATAACCGGGACACTAGTTATGTTGATTAACCCATCATAAGCGACACCGCGGCCTCATTTTGCCTACATAAGACAGCTGTATGTTGTAGATGTCTTCACTATGGCCACCTGTCTATCCTCGTACCCACCCCGAACCCCCACATCAAAATCCGTACTTAAACAGTGTTGCATACAAACGGCTATATACTTGAATATGGGACGGGGTAAAATATACCCTCATATCTAGGCCCGGGAACTAAGGGGTTAACCATTATTTCTGTGAGGTACGGTAATCCAGCTGACCCTTCGAGAAAAAATCCCGCGAAATCGCATAAACACACCTGGCATCGTCTGGCTGGTTGAGAGGAGGCGCAACACAGAGGAAGTTGAGAGCAGACGAGAAGCAATACAGCCCAAAGACCTCCCCTAGCACTGACAGCCCCCCCCCCCCGCAGTGTGTACATCTACTTCAGTATACAGCTCACGCAGCACGAGGCGTTCGAGGTTTTACTAGTTCTGTTCGCATTAAACAAGGAGGCTACATGGATGGCTTTGCAACAGGCGGGTTATTGAACAGCCATGGGCGCCCCCTCATATCCGATGTGCGGTTCGATCTGAGCACGTACGGAGACGCCAGCGCCACAAAGGACTTCCGCTTCGACGTCAATGGGATCAAGCTCTTGACAAACCTGTTTCCGCTCCCTGTTGTCGTAATCACTAGGACGGAGATCGCTGCAACCGAGAGGAGGCACTGGTCGTCATGCTGTATCGGCTCTCCTATCCGCGTCGCCTCCACGACATGTTAGCGCTCTACGTCGGCGCTGAGCATAATCTTCTTGTGGATGGGCATGTACTGCCATCAATTATATTGTGACTGTGTTTAAGACTAATCGCTATGCTTTTCTAGTTGACTTTGTAGATCAGCGGTACGAGGAGACATGTATTTTAATCTGAAGTTAGTACAATCAAGAATGCACGACTGCTGCAGCGCAATTGAGCGCAAGAGCTCGGCGCAAGGGATATTTGCTTTTCAAGATGAAACCAAGATTTGGATATGCCGCCCGTCACCGAGGTGTGGGCACCGATCAGAAAACCTGCAACGACAAGTATACAGTGGACACAAGCGTGTTCACTGTCTACTTTTTCAGGGTATGGAATCTGTTGTGGATTTGGCACCCTACGTGTAGCAACTAACTGATCTGTGTCTTGTTATTTTACGCAGGTCTGACTACCCCAGACGGACTTTGTATCTCCTTCATCGGTCCATATGAAGGAAGACGTCATGATATTCGGTGACCCAGAGTACCCAGTAAGCAATTATGTAGTGACTCGCTTCAAGAGAGTAGTGCAAACGACATATGAGCGTATCTTCAACAAGGAAATGAGTGCTGTTCGAACTGCAGTAGAATAAAATTGGCATTATAGAGAGAGTGTGGGCGTTCATTGATTTCAAGAAGAACTTGAAGCTTCGCCTCAGTCCTGTCGACAAGTTTGTGCGTGTGGCGATGCTGCTGACGATTTGTCAGTGCTGCTATTTTGGAGGCAACCAGATTACATACTTCAATTTGCCTCCGCCTACACTACGCGATTATTCGCAGTTCGAATGAAATGAGAACTGTCGTTGGGGCTTTCCTAGGCATCTGCGTTGTAATCGAACAACCTTCGTCACACGTTCGTGCGACCTCGATCGCAACCCGTCGCTACACAGGGTGCATTTTCGGATCTCGGGCTCTCGTCGAACCGGGGCTGGCGAGCTTTTGCCGACATGCACTACAGGTAGATGCGCATCTGGTTGGTTGTGCACTGGTGGTTTGGGTGGGATTTGCGTGCTAATGGATTGCTCGCGTTCGTGCAGCGGAGCGAGCGCGCATCGACGCGGACGCGGGGTGCGTCTTCTTGTAGCGTTCTGTGGGTGTCTCTGCCGGCGGTGCGTGAGCACGGCGGTCGCCTCGTGCGTGGCGCGTTGGTGTGCCGGGGCTCCTGGTCGAGGTCCAGTGTGGACTAGCTGATTGGCTGCCGGTGGCGGGTGCGCGGCCGCTGCAAGCAGACAGCAGACTGAACCAAATCAGCAACACAATATGTTGCAAACATCCACGCGTGGATCGCTGTGCATTCCCCTGCCCTAGAAAGCATCCGCATTCGAACTGCGAACCCCGGAGCCTTTGGTCCGGTACGCTAATTTAGAAAGAAATTAACAATCTTTGGCGGTAATCAAAGCGCAATTTCATTGCACGTAGAGTTGTGAGTCATGGGTTTCTAGCCTCGCTTAGAGCAGTTCCACCGGTAGAGTAAAAGCAAACGCAAATTTGGCCTCTGTTGGCGTATGACAATACGGTGCGGTAAATTTACTGCCTCACTTTTCGCACCGGTCCAAAGCAAAACACAAGTAAAGCTAGCATACAACCATTGACTGTAGAGCGTGTTCCTCTTGGATACGAAGACGCATCTTGGCAACCTGCCATCGACGACGACAGATTTTCTTGCGCCTTGACAGCCCGGGCTTGGATTTGCTCTTGATTCCTCTTCAGCTTCAAGCAGTTCACACCATCAGCTTCGTTCGCGCCTTTGCCTTCGCCGCTCATACTTGGCGACGCAGTCGTGCCCTCGATCTCTGCACTTGACATGTGAATCCCTCGCACTCTCGCCACACAGCTCCAACGAATTGCGCTTGTTCGACACTTGCATCAGCTTCCGAAACTTGGGGAATGCTGGCAGCTCTACGTAGCACGCGTACTGGAAGGTAGTGTTGTTCTCGACATGGTAGAGTTCCTGCGCCTTCAGGAGCGCGTTGCGCTCCGTCGTACACGAGTCGCTGCGCGAAGTCGCGCCTACCCGACTCGCGCAGCGACTCGACTTTCTTCATGAACTTGGAGACCTTCTTGGACATATCGCCAAAATGGGACTTCAGCGGAGTCCAAGATCTCGCGTCGCACTCCACCAGTTTTGTAGCGATGCCATTGGTCTATCTGTTTACCATTGTCCAACGCGGCAGGGGGATCCCCCAGCCATATTTGACTCCAGGATCCCCGGGATTTACCCCGTTGTCATAAATGCTCCACGTTTTCTCAGACCGGTGCGAGGGCGTAGTTGTATTCTGAGGGGAAATATAGCTTTTTGTCCACGTTTACCTCTACCGGTGGAACTGCTCTTAGCAAGCAACTCAAAAAGTTGGATGAAGCGCTTCTCCGTAGTCTACCGATCGAGACGCACCTCCTCCCACTGCTTTTGGCGGGCGGCTAATTCCTTCTCTTTCTGCTCGCGAAGCAGGTCTACCAATTTGGCGAACCTGTTGCCGTGTGATGGACTTTCGTTGACCTCTGCCTGTTCGTCATCCCGCTGGCGCTTTAGACGTTCAACTGCCAAACGTCGAATTGTCTCGCCTGCAATTGCTTGGGCTGCCGACTCTTCGGCCTTGATTATCTTCTTTTTGCCTTCTCGACCTTGATGTCTTCGAATTTCGGCAAGAACTCGTCCAGACGTGTATCCTTCTCAGTATGAGACTCTGTTACGCCTGAACGATGAGCCGATTCCGAGTTTTACTTCTGCACAGAAGCTATTGCATTGAATAACTGATAGATCGTACATAGGTTTTAGAGAATATATAAAGCTTACCGAGCAAGGCGTTGACACGATTCTGAGCAGTCTTGCCACTTATATTCTTCCTCACGAAATCGGGATGAGCAGCCAACGTTGCAGCCAGGCTATCCCATGCCTCCGTCGCCTTGCCGTGCTCATGCCGAAACGGCTTATCCGCCAAGGCTTGCTTAACAAGCATGACGTCCTCCTCAAAACAATTCTTGCGCTTCCTTGATTACGCCATAGCCAATTTAGCAGTGGCCGAGCTAGTCCGAGAATGGAACATCAGACGCCACAGAATGGATGGTCGTGGCGACGTGAGGGTATTGCTGCAAAACTAGCCAAGCGCCGCCGCTACGCGGCGATAGTTTTTTTTAATTAGTTGGAGCCACTCAGCTCACTTCGCTCGCTTCGCTACTATAGGCAGGCTGCCTACGCTACGCTACGGCAGTAGCGCTCCCCGTTCCGCTCGCCTGCGGCCTCGCTGCACTACTCGACGTGCACAATGTTGCTTTGAGGCCGCCTTCGCTACGCTCGGCAGCAGCCAATTAATTATACCCAATGAAGGCCGCCTTCGCTGCGCTCGGCAGCAATGTTTATTTTATCCAATGAAGCCGGGGCTCAATGTAGTATTTATACCCAATGTATGTCGTAGAGCGTCAATTTTGACCAATGGGAATTCAGGTGACAAATCCGTTACTGACCGACGGACAGCACGTTGCTCTGATTGATGCTTTAGATCCACACATTTGCCGCTTCCACCAGAATTTGACGTTGGGGTAACTTCTGTTTTAAACACAAATGTGAAGATAATGGTAGGGCAAATAGCTTTTGAAACTTACCTATTGGTTAAAACATCCTCCAACTAGTACACCCAACCTGAGCCACTAGTTTTGGCTATTGGTACAAGCATCGCGACGCCATTCGACAAGCCTCGAACGACCAGCTGCGACCCCGGGATGGTGGAGCGCGCCAGCGCCTCGGCGAGATAGAAGACATGCCGTTCGACATAATCGGAGCTATTGCGCAGTCGGATCCACGCAGCGTGGTCTGCAGAGGCGGACCTAGATACAAAAAGATGGGTGCGCATGACACCACCATTTTTGCGACCACAAGCCCTTTTGTCATTTTTTTTGGTTTGACCCTCATTAATATGGCTCTGGATCCGCCCCTCGTACACATCTACAATACTGGCAGGTATTAGAAATGCGGCGAGCGACTTCTTTAGCGGACACCGAGACTGACGAATATGCCGGCGACAATATAGACGAAGTGCTCAGCGCAGGATGGCCGGACGAGTTGGTAGGGGCTTTTTAGCTCGGACGATGACTTTGACTATGTGTTTCGAGCTGCTGAATGAACAGTAGTCTCCTTTTGATTCCTCCCTGCATTCAATCGTACGCTTCAGATAGATCTATGTGATAACATAGGTTATTGGGTTAGGAACAAAATTATTTTAAAGGGGTCTAAAATTGACGCAGTCAGTCGAGATTGCCGCTCCTGTAGCTCAGTTGGTTAGAGCGGTGGTCTTATGAGCCGCAGGTCGAGGGTTCGAGCCCCTCCTGGAGCAACTTTTCGTGACACCTTCCCTGTAGGGTGGCGAGAAACCATTGTTCTGGTGCGCTGACCATACTGGAAAATAGGAGTTGTTGCCACTCGTATCTTGCATTTTCCCGCACATAATAGCCTTTGTAGATATTGAGTAAGTAAATGACATACAATGAGTAAGTACACGTTACTCAATGAGTAAGTAAATGTCATACAATGAGTAAGTAGTTATGTAAGTAAATACATGTCTTGAGTGAATATGTGATTCTGCTTGGAACCAACCACAAGTGTTTGGATAGAGCAATACCGACGGTTGATCTTGAGGATGAGCGTTCGCTGTAGCTGCGCCGACGACACCAACTGGAGAAAGAACAACATCTGGCTGACTAAGAAACCTCTAGACCACGTTGGATGATACTGAAATGTACTCTCGACCATTGTATTGTGCGTTGTACACTTTTGTCACTTTCGGTTGTATCTCGTACGAGTTGGTAACGTCTCAGAAATTACAAACCGTGATCAAGCACGAGTTGCCACAATTGATGGTCAAATTAGAGGCGTCTCGCAGCTCTTCACTTTTAGGCCCTTTTCTTGGAAAAATAAAGAGGTGAGCGGGTCGCAGCTTCTGAGACAATAGCGCCACTGGAGCTCTTCCAAAAATTGCACATTTATGATCGCAAATCTCAAAAAGAGTGAGTTTTGTGCTGTGTGTCATTAGAGATGATGCAAACGTCAATTGATGGAGCTCAACAAGCCACCACGGCAATTTTGGTCTTCCAGCAGTCTACATCTTCTACCCCAACTGACTCTACTGGGGCTGCAAGTACGACTCAGCCACAAGCAAACAGGAAGTCTCTAATCGCGTCTCCCTTATCTCGGACTAGCTTTTCGGGCCCCATAGTCTCTTCTGTTGCCCACCAAACGCGATCGATCTCCATCCATTCTTCGATTGCCACAGGGGTCAGTGCCGGCGTTCAATCTAAGTCGATAATCCAGTTATGAAGAACAACGCTGCCTTTGGTGATTGAAGCCATAGCCGTAAGAGTCTCCAATGACAGATCCGACTTATACAATCTAAACTTACCTTTGTAGTAGCCCAAAAGCCTGCTCCACCGCAATGCGCGTTCGGCTGTAAACTAAATTGTACCAGCGATATGCTGCGGTCATGTCCGCAATAATCTGGTACGGAGTCAACACGTTCGTCAGTAGTTGATAACCTGTATATCCAACGAGGTGGGTTGCAGGCCGAAATATAACTACAGTGTGACCCCCCGTTTTCGCGGAGGGTGGACCATAAAATGGCTGAGAGGTCAATAAGGTATGTCGAGATAATATATATATATATATATATTGATTTTATTTAACCTAATTCAATATATATGAGACATCAGCCTTTGAAATGAAGCCTGTGCGGCACCAACAGTTGCGAATGGTCTCTTCGGAGATATTTCTAAACCCCTCAGAGCACCACTTCATTGCAGAGAAGAGATCCACTGACTTGTAGTCCTCGCCGCGAAGAAACATTGCCATCTCAGCCTCCTCCTTTTGATTGCGATACTCGTCCTTTAGACATTTAATGATGCCTTGGTCCATAGGCTGCAACGCAGCAGTCGTGTTTGGAGGGAGCTTGTGGACTTTAACATTGGAGAGCTCTCCCTCGACCAACACTTCATTATGGGAGGACACGTTGTCCACCAAAAGGAGGATGTGGCGCTGCTGTGTCTGCATGCTGGCATTAAGCTGCGATAACCAGTCGCAATACTTTTCGGTGTTCATCCAAGCTTTACCCGTATTTGTATACGTTGCGCCAAGCTCCGCGTATACATCGTGGCCCCGAAAGGGTCTTGGCTGCTTTGACTTGCCGATGAAGTGCAGAGGGAGGCGGTCTGTGCCGTGCGCGTTGGTGGCGACGCACACCGTCACCCTCTCCTTCGACTGCTTCGTGCCCTTTTCGGCCTTGTCGGTGGTTAACGTGCCTCTGGGCTCTCGGCGATAGAAAAAAGAAGTTTCGTCCATGTTGTAAATATCACGTGGGTGATATAGAGCAACGATGGCCTTAAGTTCCTCCCTTCCTTTCATCACTGTATTCTCGTCGAGAGAGCCCGCTTCCCCGTGACGAAGGCAGAACCAGAGACCGTTACGCAGTTGGAATTTGTACAGCCAGCCCTTGCTGGATCCATACTTGCCCTCCGTCTCAGCTGCGAGGCGGCGCACCTGCGAACCGTTGATTGTACCGGTGCGGTGCCAAGCTTTGTATGCTTTGATGCGCTCCATGAGGATCTTGTCTGAAGCGCGGAGGTCAGTTGTACAGTGCCGTTTTCGGTTGGCATGAGTCTCGGGGACGTCGTCGTACTTGCGCTTGTTCTTGAGGATACCACGAACGGTGGATTCGCCCACCGGAGTTGCTGTCTTGAATTCGGTAGTTGCCCAAGCGGCGAGGCGTTTGTGCGACCAAGATGGCTCAGCGCGAGCCTTCAGACAAAGCTCGTGTTTTTGAGCCAATGTCAGCGTAGTATAGGAGGAGGGGCGACGCGCCATTGCAGTACTCGGCAAAATATAAAGTGAATGCCTTTGTATCAAATGATCTACGCGACCGAGGTTTAATCGATCTTGGAGGACGTGTCATCCCTCCCCAAGGAGGGGAAAACCTGTCGAAACGAAGATGCGCACCCGGCTTGCGCATTCCGGTCCCATCCCAAAGGCTATCCTCGGAATGTGCGGAGTATCAGGTCTAACAGTTTATTGGAGGTCACCGGCCGCGAAAACGCACACTGTAGCATATCGCGCGCGAAAATAGACCGATCGAAAACCGACTTAACCCCTCCGTGACCGCGGCACATTTTTTTTGCAAAACTTTTTTCATGCTGTATATTGAGGCATGAATAAAAGAGGCTACACCTAATTTTTGTATGATAGGCACTTAAGTACGAAGCCTGACTCTACAAAAATGGATTTTCAGAAAAGGACGTTTGCTCATCGTGCAAAGCATTATGCTGTATAATATGCTATTGTTTTTGCATGAGTGACCAGCGATGCTGTATATACATCTTGTGCTAGTGGCCCTTTATCCAGAGACACTGCGACTCAGGAGCATTCAATGTGCCGAGCGCGGATAGATGCAGCGAGAATGAAAAAAAATGGCAAAACGTATTGAGCAATCAACGGCTCTCTCAACGACTCTCTCAGTCACTGCTCCCTTCCTCCTCGCCACCACTTTCATTCCCACTATCGCTCAACTCGCCACTTGACTTGTCCCCGGAGCGGCGCTTCAGCTTGCCCTTGCCCGGAGCCCGCGTTTGGATGTCACGCCCGCAACGGGGGGGGGGGGGGGGGGCGGAGGACCGTTGCGCTACATGCTGTGCCAAATACTAAAGCACGTGAGAGCATTTCCGGGGTAGTGTTCTAGGCGTACATGATCGCACTGATAGACCATACGTATCAAAGGAATATGCAAGTCTCAAATCGTTTATTCAAAGAGCACGTTGGCATACCGCTTGTTCCCGACACAGCAACCACTGCAGTATACTCATGTATTGCGCCGCTCGCCAATCTTTATCTGTGCAGACTGTATACTTTGCACTGGCGTTGCCGATACTTACCGACGCCATTCACAACGACCCACTCGTCATCGGCTACAAGCGAGTCAGACGTGCCAGGTGAGAAAAGCTGACAACTAATGTAGCAGTTAGTAAATCAAATAAAGCATACTCAACCGTCAGCGTAACCGTGTCTGCAAACGGTCATACCGATCAGTTGCACTCCTAGCGCTCTCCGCCCTGCAACAAGTAGTCACATACTTCATCGGTTAGAAAACTGAAAGCTGTATATATATCATCACAGTACGTACTGTGTTGTTGCCGGGCCTCCGCAAATGAACGCATTGGTGTTTGTACCAAGCGCAATTGTCTTGTAGTGCTTTGCGAACTTGCATGCACGTCAACCCCGCCCATCCACGTCTGATATCACTCCGAGCGCTCTCCGCCCTGCAACAAGTAGCCACATACAGCACCCATTAGAACACTGAAAGCTGTATATATAGCATCACAGCACGTACTGCGTTGTCGGCGGGCCTCCGACTCGATATAATCGTCTCCGTCATAGTCGAATGACATCAAGCTCTTGACTGACGCTGCCTCCGCCCCCCGCAACTGGCGCTGCCCCGCCACTGCATCCGCTCACGCCTCCGCCGCTGCATCCTCTCCCGCCTTGGCTGCTGCATTCGCTCCCGCCTCCGTTGTATCTGGCGCCCGCCTCCTGTGCAGCCGGTGCTGCCTCGAACACCACGTCCTGTTCGCGCTCCCCCTACATATAAGCTTGGTGGTCGCAGGTTAGACGCACACGGTCCTCCGCGCTTCACTTCGCGGTCGCTCCTCTGCTTGCGACGTTCGCTGCCAGTTTTGAAATGACTGGATTGGAGGGCGAGCGGGAACGCAATCCTTTGTGAGGTGTCTATACACAACCTACCCATTTTTATGGACAATCGCCACCTACCCCTGTGCAAGTTCCGCATAACCGGTACCTGCACCTTTTCGCAGCAAAACCGTTTTATCTTGAATTTGTATGAAATTGGCCATTTCCGAGCCATTCCCAATGTAACACGCTATATTATACAGCCTTGGTTGCGGAGGGGTTAAAATTTATTTTGAGCCCCATTACATGCGGTGAGCCTCTTTCGATGGTCAACGACGGCCATCATGTTGAACGTAGGATATACACGACGGCATTATCAGCCGTCAAAGTGTGCAAAACGTTTGATGCGAATCAGGCATCTGTCTACAGCACCAATGACGCCCGGTATTCCGCTCACATGCTCAAACTCAGAGCTGATTAATTCCCAACCTGCATCACTACCTGGTGGCTTTATCGTTCTCTCTAGCCATGTTTCTAGGACGGCTAGGGCTTGATGGATTGACGTCAGCGCGATCGTCTTCCCATGACCACAAGGCTCTGCAGCCTTGTACATTGTCCCACCATGCGCCAGATAGTTCATAGTGTTGCCCACACGTGTTGTGATATCCACCCCAGCATTAGCCCCAAGAGGAGGCAATACGGCATTCCAGCTGTTTGATACTCGGCGGCATATCTCCTCGAACGCGTCGCGCGTGCAGCGGGTGTGTTCACTAAACCAGCCAACAGAGAAAACTTGCTGAGACCGGATTAGATTCCAGTCATTTCGTGGCACTGTGAACTTGTGTTTGGAGGCTCAGGTCATTCCCGCTTGTCGGCAACGACCACACAGAGAACCCATACAGCGGCAGCGGCGTACACCAATGTCGATCTACAGCGGGTAGAAAAAGTTTACGCCCACCAAATTTTAGCCAAACAAAAAAGTATTGTTTAGTACTTGCTGTAGCCCCCCACTGTGCATAACAGCCTTGAGTCTTTTAGGCATCGACACGCAGCACTTCCTAACTACACTAACGTCGATGCTTGTCCAGATGCGTAGGAGCTTTACTTTGAGGTCGTCAAGATTGGTGGCTGGCTGGCGATGAAGCTCTCTCTTCATGATAAACCAAATGTTTTCAAACGGGTTGAGGTCTGGACTCTGAGGGGGTGCCCCAACGATATCAAATTCAAGTCGCGAAGACACTTCGCTATCAATTTGGCACCGTGCGTAGGCGCATTGTCCTGAACGAAGAGCGTCTCACCCGAAAGCCCAAGAGACAACTTTGTGAAGGGAATCTCCTTACGGAGCAGAAAGCGGTAGTATATTCCCGTGACAGACCTCTCGCAAAAGTGCATCGTGCCATCTGCCGTCACTGAGCTCCACACCATGAGCGATTTCCGACTCGACTGAAACGTCGGAATCACGCAGCGAGGGTTGAAGGCCTCCCTTGGTCTGTTGGCGGGTGTGATGTCGCACACTTACACCTCCATGACGCGCTCCTGGATTGCATGTGGACTTGCATTAGATGGTGAGAGCAAGATCGTACGACTTTGTGCGTAGAAACTTACGACTCGTGGGTTTGCGCACAATCGTACGACTCTGTGATTAGAATCTTACGACTCGTCTGTTTTAGCATAATCGTACGACTCTACATATGGGATGTAGATAAGGACGTGTGGCATGCACGACTGGTAGTGGCTGACGAGCAGCGTAGGTAGAGTTAACCGATTCAATCTCACACTCACTTTTTGTTTTGCAACCTCGCCAACAAGCCCTTCTTCATTGGCAAGCACCGCAGTGCTCTTACTTACCTTCCTTTAGGTTATGAGCCCAAGAAACGACGACTCCAAGTTCAAGGTCGAGGCCTTCGACGGGTCCAACTACGCGCTGTGGAGCTACAAGATGAAGATGTATCTGATGTCCAAAGGGTTGTGGGGAGTGGTCTCTGGCGAAGGTGACGTGACAGCGGTCAAGGAGCAGCAAGCGCACGCGGCGATTGTGCTGAATCTGAAGGACTCACAACTGATGCATGTGATCGACGCGGCGACTGCGAAGGATGCGTGGGCGAAGCTGGAAAATTTTCACCGCACGCAAGACATGGCGAATCGGCTGTGGCTCAAGGAGAAGTTCGCGTCGTTCAAGTACACCGCGTCCTCTATCAAAGACCATGTGATGGAGTTGGAGACGCTGGTGCTGAAGATGAGGAACGCGAACTGCGGGCCGAATGAGGAAGACGTATGTGCGACGATGCTGCGGAGTCTACCTGCAAGCTACGAGAGCTTGGTGCAAGCGTTTCGCATGTCAACGACAACGATCAGCTTGGCGGACCTCGTAAGCAAGCTGATCGCAGAGGAAGTGCGTCAGAAAGACTCGACGTACATCGAAGAGGCGACTGCGCTTCTTGCCGGTAAAGGTAATGGGAAGCAGCAGAACTCGAAGAAGAACAAGCGCGGCGGACGCAAGAAGGGACCTGCCGGCGCATGCTTCACTTGTGGCAAGAAGGGTCACTACACAAGGGACTGCAAGATGGACTCGCACTCAAGGGGTACAGACCAAAACCAGTCGAATGTTGCCTTCAATGCAACTGAAGGCTTCGCGAGCGAAAGCTGGGTGATGGACAGTGGAGCTTCGGCTCAGTCGCGTGGCGCATTCAGCGAGTATACAGCGGTGAAGAATGGTCGCAGTGTTTTGAGCGCGAAGACAAGCGCGGACTTGAAGGTTCTCGGCTACGGAACGGTGACTCCGCGAGTGTGGACTGACCACTCGTGGATCAATGCCAGGCTGGAGAACACGCTCCACGTTCAGGACTTGAACAAGAACCTGTTTTAGCTCACGGCGGTGACGGAGCGTGGAATGATCGTCACTATGGACAGCAAGAAGTGCATCGTGAAGCGCGGTGACGAAGTGTGGCTACTGGGCGGAAGCAAGGCAAGCTGATGTATCTAAACACAGAAGCAATCGAGGAGTGTCATGTCGCTGAGGACAACACTGATCTCTGGCATCGGCGACTCAGACACGTCTCGTTCAGCACGCTAAACACCATGATCAAGGACGGGAAGCTTAACGGAGCTCAGAAGGAGAGCTGTCTACGAAGTTTGTGCAACAGCCAAGCAGTCTCGCAAGCCTGTCAGTTCAACGAAGGAAGAGCTGGAAGCAAGGGAGAGCGCACGCACGGACACGTCGGTGTGCTCGGATGTGCTTGGGCCCATCACGCCAGTTTTCAAGTCGGGCTACAAGTACATTGTGACCTTCATCCTGATGAAGAGACGCTATCTGACGATTTATCCGCTGCGCAACAAGAGCGCGGCGTGCGGAGCGTTTCGGAAGTTCCTGAAAGAGATCAGGACGAATGCTGGATTGAATATCAAGGTTCTCCGGAGCGACAACGGTGGCGAATATTGGAGCAGGTCGGAAGCTTTGTGCGATGACAAACTGATCAAGCACGAGTTCACGGTACCGCACAATCCGGAGAAGAACGGCATGGCAGAGAGTGAACAGGACGCTCGTTGAAATGACTCGCTGCATGTTCAAGAAAAGCGAGCTCGACAAGGCGTATTGGTGTGAGGCGATGATGACAGCGGTGGATATCCGAAACGTGCTGCCAAACACGTACAACCTACACTCAAGTCCTTTCGAGTTGGTGTTCAAGCGGAAGCCACGCCTGGACCACATGCGAGTGTTTGAAACGGAGTGCTATGCTCACGCGCCCAAGCAAAAGAGTAAGAAACTCGACGACACGGGCATGCAGTGCGTTTTTCTCGGTTACGCGAAGCAGCGCAAGGCGTACCGACTTCTGAGTGTCAGCGATGGATCAATCGTGATTTCGAGAAGCGTGACGTTTGCGGAGTCACCCGCGATGAGGGCCCCGAAGGGTGCTACCGAAGGGGTATTTGACGTCCTCGATGAGGATAACGAAGTTGAAGACTCCAACAAGGAGGCTAGAGCTCAAGACAGTGTTCGCACACCACCTACTCGACCACGCCGGGAGCCGGTGCGAGAGGGGCACGATGGACCGACTCACTCCGTGCCAACACGTGGTTCCAGCAAACCAGGAAGGGATGGCGAAGACGAGTGGATGGTGCTACCTGAACGCAAGCGCCGAGGCGTTGTTCGGTATGAACAAGAGTTCCCAAACGTGCGGCGCGGTGAGTTCAATCTGGACGACTACAAAGCCGAGTATGATTCGCTCTACTGCCTCCACGCTGAGGATGACGATGGCGAACGTGCGGTGACGTACGATGAAGTCATGAAGAGCACGTACAAGGACGAGTGGCTTCGTGCAATGGAGAGCAAGATGAAGTCGTTGGAAGACCATCGGACTTGGACTTTGGTAGACATGCCCTCCAACAAGAAGCCGATTGGGTGCAAGTGGGTCTTCAGGATCAAACGCGACCCGAACGGTGACATCGTGAAGTTCAAAGCACGCTTGGTGGTGAAGGGGTTTACAATGCGTCCTGGGATCGACTACACTGAAACTTTCGCTCCTAGCGCGCAAGGACACTGCAACCGCGATTGCTGCAGAGGAAGACATGGAAGCTGAGAATGTGGATGTTGATACGGCGTTTCTCTATGGCGATGTCGAAGAAGAATCTACATGGATCAACCAGACGGCTTCATTGACCAAGCCAACCCGACTAAGAAGTGCCTGCTCGGGCAAGCACTGTACGGTACGAAGCAAGCGGCGCGCCAGTGGAACAAGAAACTGAACCAGCATCTCGTGGCTCAAGGCTTCAGGCGCTCTGATGCAGATCCTTGTGTCTAGGTTCGTCGATCAAGCAGCGAGTACAGCATCGTTGTTGTCTACGTTGATGACCTCATGCTGTTTAGTAAGACCAAGGCACACATCGAGTCGATCAAGAGAGCGCTAAAATGCGGGTTTAATCATAATATTTTATTTTACAGGTAGTAGGCCAATGGTCTACGAATTACAATGAATGGCTAGGACACAAAACGCAGCACTGGTCGTGCTAATTCCGCGCCACATTTTGCGATATGGCGCGCGTCGAGCGCAGCTATAGTATTAAGCAGAAGCGAGTGGCGCTCGCTGTAGTGAGGCAAGTTGGGGAAAGGGCGGATTCAGACCAGCTGTGCATTGCCCGTGGCACGATCTACGACTCGATCAAGCAAGTGGGCGCCATCTATTCCTTCACCGGCAACGCAGAGTCCAGGACTTTGAAGGGTCAAGGACGCAAGGAAATATTTCCTGGCGTCCTTGACGTGGTCCCGTTCATGGATTGATGGAATCCTATATAAACGGAAAGGCTGAGGGGAAGTAGCACTCGAGCGTACGATACAGCGGCTCGCTAATCGGTTTTTTAATTTGTGGTATTTTATTGTAATTTATAATATTTTTGAAGTTTTTATTTGTTGTATGTTATCTATTAGATATGGCCTCACTTCGCAGAAGCCCCAATCTGCTAAGAAGTACGAAGAGCTCGAAGAAACTTGGGCTGAGTTTGCGCTTGACTTCTGGGCGAAGAGCAGTGCTTTCGAGGGAGACAGCGTGTTAAATGTCGATGAAACGGCCATCATGTTTGTCCTGCCGCCGATCAAGAGCTGGGTAGGCAGGGGATGAAGGGACTCAGCGCGCATACTGGGTGCAAAGAAGCATGCTGGGCGTATGATGGCAGTACTGACTGAACGCGACGACGGTAAGTGTCTATATCCTGCGGTGAATGTCATGTTTGCTTATTTTATTGTTTTATGTTAATTTTAGGCTACAAGTTGCCGATTCTCTTGGGGCGTACCAGGGCCAGACTTGAGCAGAATGAGCTGCAATAACATCCGGACGGCCACTTCTACGCTGCCCAAGAAAATGCCTGGATGGACTCGTCTGTGTGGAAGATCTACGTAGAAAAATTGTTTGAAATAGATCAACCCGCTGTCCTTCTTCTTGACAACTTTGAGTGTCATGTCTGATGTATCGCGTGGTTCCCTGCCGAACCGCTTGCTCTCTGCTGAGCAAGTTCCAAACTGTTTTTGCTGTGTTAAGGTTTGTCTGTCTTTTTGCTAGCTATCTCTGTCGATCTGAATCGGCCATCTGGACCTCTAGACGTGACGAGGCGCGCCAGCTGCGGCCCCCCGGACCAGTGGTTCCCGTGCGAGAACAACACGGTCGAGCAGCGGCTCCCGTACGGGAAGAACGCGGTCGAGCAGGGGCTCCCGCTCGAGAATGCGACGGTCGAGCAGCGGCTCCCGTTCGCTGACGATTCCGCCGCGCAGCAGGACCTGCGCGTGACGAGGCGCGCCAGCTGCGGGTCCCCCGGTGACGCGGTGACGAACGCCTCGAACAACAAAGGCACATCGTTTAATCACCTCGACCAGTTCCCAGGACGCTTCAATGTCGTCAAGCCCGAACCACTTCACGAGAATTTCCCGCCGATGAGTGTCAGGGCTGAGGCGACACGCTCGGAGCGCCTCACCGAGGTGCCCTCCTTCACCGAAGATGGCTTGCTCCTGCAGCACCTCAACGCTGCCGCGAGCGGCGTCACGGTACAGCCACAAGCGATACATGCCGGATAGAAACCTCGAAAGGGGCTACGATAGCTCGAACCTCGAACGTATAGTCGTTCAGGGCGCGCACCAGCTTCTTGGGCCCACGCCAAACCAACGCGAGCTAGTGTCCGCTCCGGCCAGTTGCTAGTGCTTCCAGAACGAAATCTCCTTCACTAAATTTATGCAATTTGACACCTTGGCGGCGTTTGTGCCGCTCGTCGACGCTGATCGCTGGCGTCAATCATTTCTGCATGCATCTCATCCAGGGCAACTCGAACCTTCGAAATACTGGTCCACCCACTACACGGTCGTGTCCACGGGATCACGCGGGTGGAGAATATGTTGCAGCTGTGCGCCACCCGGTAACGCTGTAAACGATATCAGCGGTGACTCGCCACCAAGTCGATCGGCTGGCATTCCGTTCAAAGCGGGCTGCACCACGGGCAATACCCCCGGGACAGTCTCGGATGGGTAGCCTTCGCTCACTCAGCAAGGCCTTGATGATTTTCAAAACTTCACGGTTCACGACCTCTACAGCCCCGTTTGCCCACGGTGCATACGCGGTCGTGAAGTGATGGTGGGCGCCTAACGCACGTTGCAGGATCTCCACAACTTGGTTGCGAAAGTGAGCCCCCTGGTTCGAGACCCACTGACGAACGACGCCGAACCTTTTGAACCAATCTTGTAGTCCGTGATACGCGTTGTCCGAGTTTGCTTGAAGGCACGCTATCAACTCAGCATAGCCGCTCATCCCGTCCATTAGTACTAACATGTACTTCACGCCGCCTTCACCTTCAACCATGATCAGGTAGTCGAAGTGCAGGACCTTGTTTGGCTTCGTCGCCTTCAACGTCTCACGAAACGGGCGCAGAATGCGTCCGCTAGCCGTAGCCATGCAGTGCAGACAGCCTGCTACAAACTCGGTTACGTCCTTCGCCATCGTGCGCCAGTAGAACACGGTCTCTAACGCTTGCGTTGCTGCTCGAGAACCTCGGTGGCCACTGGCCCCAGCGTGGACTACCACACAGAGTCGCTGCTGCATGTCGGCAGCATACCCTGGGATCCACACCTGACCAGCAGCAGCCAGTAGAAGCTGGCGCTGCTCACTCCACTGGGCGCCTTGCAAATCAGAGTTGTCGTCACGGGCCACTTGCTGGAGCGCACAAATCTCGGTCTACGCAGGCCAAACAACCTCGTGATCTTCCAAAGGTGAGACGCGCTGCACTACCGCAAGCCGGGCGACTCGTCTTGAAGTACGTCTCTGCTTCAACGCAGGTCCAGCTCCCCAGCGGCTCAACAGATCTCTCCATGCGTTGACTTCTCCAGGCACGTGCTCTATCACATACCGAAACGCGAGGAGGGGCATTGCCCAGCGTTGCAGCTTATCAGCTTGGTATCGTGTCATGGCGCAGTCGGTTGCATAGGGGTCGAAGATGTAGACCAGATTCCGATGGTCAATGAACAGCCGGAACCCCTTTGGCCTCAGCAGCAAGTTTTCTATCCGGTGGGTCGACTCAATGATGGCGAATGCCTCCTTCTCAATCGCCGCTGCTCCAACAAATCTCCCGCTCAAGAAAGCAACCGGCCGGTGATCCTGCTCTTCCAATGGCAGTTCGACCTCGTTCGGCTGCAGCTGGGTGACCACTGCGCCCCAGAAGTCCTGACTGACATCGGAGTACAAACAGACCTCGCTCGACGGACTTGGTTGGGCTAAGGGCACCATGCGCAGCAGCGCCTGAGAACGGGCACTTCTTTGCGTGAAGCTTTAGGCCGTACGACTCGCAACGTGTCAGGACCTTATCAAGTAGCGTCAGTAATGCCTCTTCATCCCCAGCGCAGTCGAGGATGTCGTCAAGCCATGCCAGTATCCCATCACCAAGCAGGTCGCTAAAGATTTCCTCCACTACCCCTGACAATAGGCAACTGCATCTGTTGCCCACATGGGCACACGAGTCGGAATGTAGATGCCGCGATGCGTCACGAACGAATACAGCTCTTGCAAGTCAGGGTGTAAGGGCAGTTGCCAATATCCCCTGAACCAGTCGAGAACGAAGTACACCTGGGCCCCCTCACGCTCTCCCAGGACCACATCCAGGATGGGCAACGGCTCGCTACGTTCGTTAACACTTCTGGTGTCGATGGTCATTCTAGGATCCGCCGTGGGGTCCGTTTCTTGCTCACGCTTGCGAACAATGCTTGGCGCTGATGCCCACCTGCTTCTGTGATTCTTGAACACGAGCCCGTGCGCAAGCAGCACTGCAGTATGGCGGTCTAAGAACGCTCGGTCGCCTGGAGAATAACGGCGAGGCTGGACGCGCACCGACCTTCAGACGCACTTGCATGGGCTCAACGCGAACGGGAGGATCGTTCCAAAAATCAACTCGAAAACAATCGACCCTCACACGCAGGATGGTGCGCAGTTTGGCGCGGTCATCGAGAGTCAAGACCACTTCTCGGCCACCTCAACCTTCTTCTCCAAGAACCGGATCACGTCGCTCAGTGACGTCGGGCACATGCTTGGCAGCGCCGTTCTCATTTCATGTCGTTCAACAGTGTCCACGTCGGCCTCTACTTCAGGTGGGTCACGAGTAGCAACCTGAAGCCCACAAACACGCTGCATTGCGGTCGGCGTTTCTCCACTGTTGTCACTTTCCAACTCGGTCGGATAAAGCTCCCACTCTGAGTTCACCTCCCTTGCCTTTACCAGCAGCTTACCGGTCGAGTAATCTAGGATGCGCATGATAAGCCGACCTACCATCATATCATTTGAGTCATTCTCCTCTTCAACGTAACACGTCAGATTGCGCAACATCAATGGCCCGGCGGGAGTGGTGATCACAACTTCCCCGAACGCCGCCTGGCGGCTCATATTAATACTCTGGCCTACAACGGAATTCAGCTGCACTTCGTCGACAGAGCGGACAGATACCGATTTGCCCGCTTGTTCGAGGACGTCAAGCACTCATGGACCCACCAGAGATGTATCCGCCCCGGAGTCCAGGAGGATTACAGCAACTGCCACACCATCAACCTTGGCGTCAACTGTTCCATGATCCACATCAACACCATTCGCCTTAGGAGAATATCCATCGGCGTCGACGACATCGAACCTACGAACGCTCATATTTCGTGCAGCGTCTCGCTGTTCGCACCTTGCTTTCATAGTTGTGCAGCTTCGCCAGGCTGGCACCTCGAACAGTCACGCACTTGGTGGTCAGCCGAATTGCACTTCAGACAAGCTCGTCGTGCGGGTCTCGGATCGTTGCCCGCTGCTACAGGCGCCACAGGAGGGCCTGACCCACTCCATCTTGGTGATTGCGACCTTCTCGCCCCCCATCAGACCGGTTGTTTCCACTTTGACCTCCGCGCCCGCCTTGGACAGCGCCAGCACTTCGTCCTCCCTGATGACCCCGACCGGAGCCATGAGGTTGCTGCGTTTGCGACGTTGAGTCAGGTGTTGACGCGGCTTGAGCAGCACGCTCCCAGGCCATGAACTCCCGCATTAGATGCGTGACCCATGAGCAGAACGGCACCACTTCATTCTTGTACTTTTTGTTCTGTTGGAGCGTCAACTTGGTAACAATTACCGACTTGAAGCTCGCCGGGGCCAGCACATTCACCAAGTACCTGACGATACGACGCTGTTTATGCTCAAATGCCAACTCAGTCAGGTTAAACTGGTCCAGGGTCTCATCCAGGTCCGCCTGTAGACTCATCATTCTGCTCTTCGGCTCGGGCCACGTAGTCTTCATGCGAATCTTCTTCATCGCCTCGTCAACGGAAGCATGGTTCATGTGGGAGGGCGCATTCGCCTGCTTAAAGTAATCAATCCACTGTTCTTCTCCGACGAGATGAGGAGCGAGGTTGAATTCGTAACGCGTCACCATGCGCTTCGTCTTCGACTCGATGCACGCACCGACGGGCATTGCGAAGACGCCACCCCACTGCGTCAGGAGGGCGTTAATTGCTGTC
Source organism: Phytophthora x cambivora (assembly GCA_033557925.1). Lineage (NCBI taxonomy): Eukaryota > Oomycota > Peronosporomycetes > Peronosporales > Peronosporaceae > Phytophthora > Phytophthora x cambivora. The sequence continues at coordinate 1,094,567 of JAUCEB010000034.1, forward strand.
AAGTACGTCTCGTACTGACGCATGAAGTCTCCCCGATCTTGCATTGTCCTGCCTGTGAAACACGGGGGTTGCGGGAGCGCCGTCGAACATAGCGATCAGTCGACGGCACCCATCCTCGACGCACGCTGCCACAGGCATCCGGAACGGCCGAAAAAAAAAAACCGTTTCAAGAGCAGATAGATGGCGGCGGTACGCCTCGTATGCCTTCATGAAGGTCGACATCTCTTGTAACGTAGAGCCGCGAAAAACAGGAGGCGTTGGCAGTGTGGGCATCGTCAGGACTCGTTTGTTCGCCGAAGTATCGCTCGGTCGGGCATCAACCTTGGCCGATTGTGGGACTTCATTGCTCACGTCCACCATGCAACGTCTTCGTCCGCGATCCACTCGCGACGTGGTATAGCGAATGGACCGCCGCTATCGCTGCATTTGGTCCGTGCAATCGCCCGGCGAGTCGGGCCACCTTGCACAGGTGGTGGATCCCCCGCAGTGGCTGCTGTAGGCATATCGGTTACATCGGGCGGCGCGGCATCTGCCGTCTCCACAACAGCCGCCACGCCTGCTTGCCCAGCTTGGTGTGGAGCGTTAACATCTTGATCGCCAATCGTGAAGCCGGCCACCATGGCGGGCAGAAGTCGGTGGTTTCGGGCGCGGCTAGCGCAGTCGTGAGAGGTCGACGTACGCGGTCGACGGGAACTTGCTCAGTAGGCCGATTGCACAGCGAGAGATTGTTTGCAACTTAGTACAACAGTACTAAAGCTAGCTTTGATCTGCGCCCCCGGCGTTCTCGGCCAGGGAGATTCGACGCGTTCAAAGTAAATTGCAGCAGAGTGAATTGAAAAGAAACGTTATGCATGCCAAGACTCTACTGCCATGTACCTTGTCGTGCAGCTTGCACAGCGACTACCAATGGCACCGCCCTTGACTCAGGCAGCAGCCGACGATCTCAGAGGTGAGATCTCACCATCATTCTCATCACTGCTGGGCTGGTGGATCATCAATGCAACCCATGCACTTCGACAGGAGGGGTCGTCAGCCGCAAACCCTGATGGTCATCGTCTGGGAGCGTCATTCTGGCGCCGCCCAGAACAGGCATCCTCAATACTTCCCCGGGTCAAACTGTTTCGTCAGCACTCCCTCGCTCGACTAAGTACGATTAATGTTATCATTAATAGATGAGCCTCCATTCCTGCTTGTGTTTTCGACACCTTTCTGCTCATGATTTTGCCTCATGTATATCGTTTTTTGCAAAACGCGGAGTTATTTTAATTTTTTTTTGCAAAAGCAACTGATTGTTGCAAAATGCGGAGTTCTTTATGACTAAGGTAAATGACCAATTCGGGGACATTTGGTCAATTCGAGGCCGTGACGATTTTGTCCACTGAGAAAGTAGAATTTTGAATCATTCGCTACAATAGAGCCAAGTACGAAACCTATACAAACTGTTTTGGCTGGCGGGAAAATTTGGCGGAAACGAGGACTGGTCAATGCATTCAAAGGCTCATTTCCAAACAAGAACGATGCCGAAGACGTACACAATCGAAACGAAGCTCTCTGCCGTCGCTCAAGTCAAAGGGGGGGGGGGGGGGCGCACCGCTGCTGCTGTCGCCACCGCTACCAGTGTTCACGAGCGCACCATGGATGGTGGCAGCAGTACAGGGTGGTCTACAAAGTCCATCGCGCCCTGGGCCTAAGCCCTTCTTCCCGGATCAGGCCGAGCGCCACATCTACGACTGGGTGGTCGGCAGACGCTTGTAGTCCACCCCATTGGGCGTTCTGCTATCATTCACAAGCCCCAGGAGGTGGCCTTACTCGCGTGCGGTAGGAGCGTTGGTGGTGGTGGTGGGGGGGGGGGGTATCGAGGCTTTATGCAGCGATTTCCTCAGCTAACGTGGAGATCGGCCCAGATGCTACCATTAAAGCGCAACTTCATGACCTAGCCACACTTTTCAACACTCTAGCCAAACTAGTGATTGAGCTCAAGTTAGACGCCTCACGTGTGTTTAACATGGATGAAACTGCTTAAAAAACAAACAAGAAGGTTATCGCTCTTCGCGGTTCAAGCAACGTGTGGGCTGCGATTTCTACCACCAACTTCCAGCTCTCGATTGTGGCATGTGGCAGTGCGGCGGGATTCGTCGTATCTCCGGCGTTCATCCTGCCCGGCAAGGCAGTGTCGCTCCGGCTACTCGAGGGCTGCGAGATTCCAGGCGCAGCTGTAACGACATCTGAATCAGGATTCATGAACTCCAATCTATTCGAAGAATGGCTACATGTTTTCGCGAACGCCGTACCTAGCTCCGTGAAGAGGCCGCTTCTGCTGATTCTAGACGGTTATGAGTCCCACCACTCGCCCAAAGTCGTCGACGCCGCTGAGCATCTCCAGGTCATGCTGGCTTTTCTCCCGCCGAACTCTACGCACCTCCTACAGCCTCTGGACGTCGTTGTATTCGCGACACTGAAAGACAAGATATGCAAGTTGATCAGCAATATCGTTGAAGATGATGACAAAGGGGGTTATACGATTAGCAAGGACGACGCCATCGCGTTGGCTAGTCTGGCTTGGCGGGGATCGAAGGTGGGTCGCAACGTGCCGCGAGGATTTGATGCTTGCGGGCTGTTTCCGCTCTCCTTGTCAAAATGAACGCGCGGTTGAACACTTTCACGCGCAACGGGGCTCTGCAGCATGTGCAGCTGGCGACGTGGCTGCAGCTGAAGCCGCTGGTTGAAAAGGAGATACTCAAGCTGCCGAAACCACCCCGCAAGGACTCTAGCCGAAAGCGAAAGCGAGTGCATGTCGGCGGGCGCCTTCTCACTCACAAGGTGCTGCAGGAAATAGCGGCAGGTACCGCCAGCTCGGGTGTTGGCATGCGCAAGAAGCGAATACCAGCATTGCCTGGTGCATCGATCACGACGAGCATCGTGAAATCTGTGGTAGTGTAGCAGCAACAGAACATTTGCATTAGACTCGATAAACACAAAACAGAATACAATGCTTACCAGTCCATATCACCCTAATAGACTTGCGTCCGTGCGTACACGACATTTTGAGCAGCATTTTGGTCGCCCTGCCGGGTTTGCAGCACATCACAGGAGACGTCTTGTCCGCGCGCTAGGGTGGGAGCAGCGAGGCAGGGTCCTTGAGCAGCCGTACGAAGTGTCTGAGGTGTCGGTGGGGTCCTGGGAGCATCAGGAGGGCCGCCGCCCCGCGTGCTATCCCGGCAGACTTGCTCGTCCGTGCGTGCGCCTGAAAATGCTGCATTCACGAAAGTGGCTACATCCTTACAACTGAATACCCTGTGTTAGGCGCTTAGTCTGCCTTGAAATTGACTTTGACAAGATACCTAGCCCTGATGAAGATGTGTGGGCAGCGACCCAAAGGGAATACTAAAACCAAGATAAATTCCGGCCTTTGACTGGCAAGGGACCTTTCGGTAGTGGCTACATTCACTGAGAGCTACTCCATCAAAATTATTAGTTCTCGGCTCGAAAAAAGCTATAAAAAAGCACAGAGAGCGGGCTTTCTAGAACTGTCAAAATTGCGCTTGAACGCGAGCTGCGTCCCGAGATACGCTGACGATAAATGAGGTGCTGACAGAGTGGCCCCTGATTGACTATTTACTTTACAAGACGAGCGGAGCCCCGCAAGCGGGGCTCTTTGCGCAATGTTTAGCCAAGCTGCTAAGGTGTCGCCTCGCTTCGCTCGGCGGGGATTCGACTTGATTGGACCACCTCGCTCCGCTCGGTGGTGAGTTTTGTACCCACAGAAAAAAGGTTCCTCATTATGGTCAGCTTAAATGTAAAATGAAACAAAAAGGTAGATAAAGAGTGTCAACTTATATGTACTCGTATAAAACTCGACTCGAATCAAACCACAACTTCCCTGTAGACAATGTTCTTCGTGTAAACTTCGTCGTCGATCATCGCGGGGGTTTCAACCAATATCGTAATGTTTCTTCGGGCCGTAACGCGCGATATGGCAACGTAAAACTGTCCGTGGGCGAAGACAGGTTCCTGAAGGAAGAGCCCGAGGTGCTTGATAGACTGACCCTGGGACTTGTTGATCGTCATAGCGAAGGCGACTTGTACTGGAAATTGTTTCCACCGCAGTTCGAAAGGAAATCCTGAGTTTTTGCTGATAAGGGTAACCCTTGGGATGATGACTTCTTTCCCAGCGAAAGCACCGCTCATTATTACAGCTTTCATGCAGTTGGGCCGTAGTTCCAGAACTCTCAACCTGGTTCCGTTGCACAATCCTTCTTTTGTGTTGAGATTTATTATCAACATAACAGGAGCTCCAACCTTGAGGCGAAGCTTATGCGGGGGCATGCCACTCAGCGAAATGGTGTTCAAGAATTCTGGTGGATAGAGATCGCTGTGTTCTTGTCGCTCTAACTCGTCATCGCCATCCAAAGTGTCTACCGATCGGTATTCTTCCGTCTGTCCTGGCAACTTGTCAAGTATCATGTCGTTGATAGCGAGGACGTCGATATTCTTCGGAGTCAAAATGATTCTGTCCGCAAAATAGCTGAAGGGTTGGTTTCCACCATTGAAGTCCTCGTAGACTTTTTAAATTAGCAGGGCAAGTCTTGCCGAGGGTGTTTGCTGATCCTCATTATCCAACGAATGTAACGTCGACGTATCCAATAGCATGTCTCTCGGAATCTTTATGTAATCCGACCCCAGAGCAGCAGAGGTGTCATGTCGACCATCTCCAACCCGGAGTAGATATTCTGCAAACCGCCGGGCGTTCTGGGCAGTTGTAGGATCTTGAGCGGCTTGAACGCGCATGTTAGTTGTAAGGCGAAGACATTCAAAGTTTATCCACAGTGGAGATCTCTTAAGAGAAGCTGAAATGACCTCAGCCGGTCCTGCTCGAGGTATAACAGGAAGTGTTTGCCTGAAGTCTCCCGAAAGTAGCATAGTGATCCCTCCAAAATGCATGTCGTTTTTCAGTAAGTCCCGAAGCGTCCGGTCCAATGCCTCATATTGATAGCGATGGGTCATCGGAGCTTCATCCCAAACGATGAGACTGGTTCGCTTGAGTAAAGCGGCTTCAGATGAGCGCAAACCAAAGTTGCAGGTGGATGTTTCATCCGGATCGAGTGGGAGCCGGAATGTCGAATGCGCGGTTCGGCCGCCGGTCAGAAGCTGGGCTGCGATTCCACTCCCAGCCACAGCAAGAGCAATCCTTCCCGTGCGACGCACACTTGCCAATACTTTTTCCAGCATGAAAGACTTTCCGGTTCCTCCTGGTCCATCTACAAAAAACTGTTTTCCGGACAGATGCGGAATTGATGCGTCTCCTCCATCACCGAGAACGGCGTTCATGACTTTGTCGTAAACGAACTGTTGATCTCCGTTTAGAGAACGCGATTCCACACCCCTTGTCAATTCGTCGAAGTTGTACGAAGTCTCGTCTTCAATCAATCGATTTCGATCCCTGCAAAGGATATCTTCTTCAGTCTCCACGTCAGCGAAATCCTCAAATTGTGGTAGGGACTCCAATTACATGACCAACGACTGTCCATTGGAGACCAAATGACTGTTCACGTCTTGAAGAGCTAAATACACAGCGCGTCGATGCAGCCGACTGGTTTCTTCCAACGTGGAAGGGTCCTGAATAATTTCGGCTTCTCTGTTTTCGGCACGAACCCGACAATTATGTCTGGTGATCTCATCACGTAAGTAGTCTTCAATCAGAGCGCCCAAATGGGTATTCCAAAGTTCTTCGGGGCTGGCTGGACTGCAGTATACCAAGAGGACGGCGAAGAGATGTCTCAGTTGGCCAGGCATTTGAAAAGTCGCCGCCTCTACCAAGCATCTATGATTTTCTTCATCAGACTCCAAAAGACCCATCGCCAACGCGGCGGCCTTAAAAGTATCATAAACTTCGCCGTCTACCGTTCGGAGATCCTCAAACGACGCGGGACCGCGTCTGTAACAGAGCAGGAGGCGGATGTAGAAGCGGTTAGTGTCTCTCGGGGAAACTGAAATCATACGCCCGATTGCCTTATCACCGCCTTGAGATCGTGACATCCATCTGTATCGTGCTCCAACTTTTTTCCAGACGAAGTGGATAGGCATTTCGTGATACAGAAGCTCGCGGGCCACTAAACCATCACTGGAGGTAAAGCCGCAAACTTCGAAGAAGGCCGTCAGTTTTATGAACTGGTTCAATTCCACAACGTCTTCAAGTCGAGCAGTCGTTGAGTAATGAACCAACTGTTTCCCTTCTTCGTGAACAGGTAGCCTGTGGACGTGATGTGATTTCTGCTGCATGTCGTACTTGAAAATCGTCCAGCATGCTTCAGGGAGTGATAAGTATCGAGCGTCGAGGTACTGCTGAATCTCGTCCACGTTTTGTTGGTCTTGGTTCGTATCAACAGCTTCAGCCATACTCCTGCGTTGCTGTTGCGACGTCAGCGAAACTGTTGCCCGATCCTGGCCCTTGTACACGTACTTGTATAGATATTTTACTGACTGGACAGTAGAACAGATCTCGACGTTGATGTGGCAGTTGTACTTTTGACAAAGATAGGGATTGTACGGAACCACCCATCGGTTGTCGACGACCATAGCTTCACGCCGAGACTTAGGTCCGGGTTACGAATGCGTTTAGAGACAAAACGCACTGAAGAAGACATCTGAGGGTCATGCGGAAACGCGGGATCCACAGGTCCAGACTGGCGCCCTCGATAGACCGGATAACCATCACCGTCGACACGTGTCTGATCCACAAATGCCTTCGGGAAGCGTTTAGAACACTTTCCGTCCTCCCCAACACATGCAGAGTTGATACCCTTTCCGCAGGGACCATGAATCATACATGTAGTAACAGTCTCGTACAGGTCGGGATGAAGCTCTCGACTTGGGATTTCAGCACAGACGAATCGATCGTACTCAGCAGAACTCCTGGGTTTGGAGTCACCCTTGAGAATGATCAAAATATGAGCATGTGGCAGCCCACGCTTCTGGAATTCGATAACGTAAACGAACGCTTGCATGCCACCGAAAACGCGCTTCTTGGTGATATCTTCCAAGATCGCCTTCAACTTCATCTTGAACACTCGTGTGAAGATGTCTGGTCGATCCGAAGGTGTCTGACCGGGCAGCAAATTAGCTTGTATCTCCGGCCATTTGGGATTCGTAGTAACGGTAACGAACAGGTCCGGTTTTCCAAACTGACGCACGATAGCCATCGAATCGTAGTACTGCTGCCTCATGTACCGCACAGTTCCTGGAAAATTGGACGACAGAATTATGTGCGTGCCGGTCTCTTGTAAGCCTTCTGCCGAGCGCGTCAATGTGTGGTCACCCAACATCAGATCTTGCAAACCGGAAAATAGTTCACGTCGATACAGACGTTGCGTTTTCAGACGTCGATGGAAGAAAAACCGCTGCTCAATGATTTTAGCTGCCTGGTCGACGCACCACTGTTGCATTAAGCGGGAGGCTCTGTGGAGCAACGACTATTCCACATCCTCGTGCTTCATGTACAGTCGAAAAGCCGTATGCTCACGGAGACTCACTTTGGAGTTGTTGTTTCTCTGAACCCCTTCGACGTAGCGAGCATGAATGGACCATCCCAGTTCACCCCTCAAGTATATCAACGGGTACTGCAGAGGATCGTATAGTGGATGTGTCTCGAAAATTCGACGCAGACCTCCTCTTCGGTACCGTAATACGACATCTCTGTGAGAAGCGGTAGGCCCCCCGTCGACCATCAGAGCCGCCACTTCGTTTGCCGTCGGTTTGTTGTAACGACGAGGATCCACGCGTGGGTTGTCCAGAAGCACCAAACATACTTCCTGACTCTCGTTGGCATGCTCCCTTGCGCTTTGGTACACCGCTGCTAGTGGATTAGTGTCATGAAGAATGGCCTGTAGCTCTCCCAGGATCACGTGGTTCAATCCTGATGAAATCGCTAGTCCTCGAAGAGCGACTTCATCCTCTGTCGATTCGTCGTACATGTAGATCTGGGCAAACGTCGGAGTTGCCCCCTCGGGGGGAAGCAATTGGCCGATGCGATGATGCATGGAACCGTTAATCCGAAACGTGTACGGAGCGTTGCCACGGTTGATGAGGTAGTCTTCCTTGGCCCCAGTAGACGTAAATGCGAGGCACTGTTGTACCCGCGGATTTTCTCCAAAAACGACCGCGTATTGTACAGCTCTCGTATGCGAGGGTGCGGTAGTTCGGAGGGGGCTAACGTCACATCCCCATTCAAGCAACACGCGTTCTGCAATTCCAAGCGCCAAAGCATAGCCCCACAATGGCCACAACGGACAGCTTGTTCCGGGAGGACATGTCGCGGAAAGGATACGAATTCCGACATAGTCCCTAGGGCTGCGCAATACTGGCCTCCTGAGCGGCGAGAGCTCCGAGCAGGTGCAGTTTCACTCGGCAATCTTCTCAAAGCCTCCGCCAATTGCGCGTAGGTTGGAAACCCTGAAAGGTCGTCTGTAGCGCTCGACGGAGTTGGTGCAAGATTCCTCAACGCCTCTGAAAGCTGAGTGTACTTCGGAAAGCCGTGCGCAGGCTGATCTTGAGATAGAAGGCCTGGGGACAGGTTGCGTAGTGCGGCATTCAACTGAGCGTACGATGGACCGTCACGGCCGACGTCATTCTGACGTGATTCGGTCGGAGCGAAGGTCCGCAACGCAGCTGCTAGGTCTTCATACGTCGGTAATCCAGTTCTATCTGCGTCGTCGGGTGTAAGATTCCGTAACGCCGTGATGAGCTGCGTACGTGTCGGGAGTTCGTTACCATCTTCTTCTGTACTAACTGCTTCTGACGCCAAGTTGAGTACCGCGGCCGCGAGCTGTTCGTATGAAGGCGGTTCCCTCACGACCGACGGAATCGGTACCGCTGAAGCAGTTGTTCCTGGAGGTGCGTGATCTCCTACAACAAAGCTCTCCACGACCTCAGACAGGTGCGCCGGGTCTGGGGTGTCCGCGGCGATCTGAAGCCGACGGGATGTTGATCGCCTCTGTAGTTTTACTTCGGCGCGGCGGCGATTGTTGAGTCTCCGTCGTCGAGCGTCCGCGCTCTCTTCAATAGGCGGAGTTGAGTATCGACGGGCAAGAACAGCTTCCTCGGCTTGAGTTAGCTCGACGCGAGGTAACGCACCGACTGCGACGGCAGCAGCCTCTTGCGCTTCGATACCTCGGCGGACCTGTTGCTTTTGCAGACGCGACCGTGCTTGAGCACGATTGGCTTTACGGCGGGTCTTGGCGCGTCGGTCCTCAGGCACGGGAGGAGTAGCGTACTTAGTCTCCAGAGCGTTCCATTCCCGTTGGCTGTTCATTGCTCTCCGCGAAGCAAGTTCGAAAGTGAGAGGTCATACACTCTGCTTGTCGGCGCGCACCACCGACGGCCTAGGGAATTGCGAACGTGACGCACAAACGCTGGCAGTCCTAGTTGAAACCAAGTTTACGTAAAAATAAACGTTTATGCAATTGGTTGCAGTTATGGTTGAAGTAGCGTATACATATAAAAACGCGGTCTTGCAATTAGTTAGATAAACATTTGATTTACTGTATTTTTACCAAAAATCTTAAATGTTTAAAAAGCTACCTTAATTTTCAGAGTAAGGTTGAATGACTTGACAAATCTCAGTTTATTCTGACTGGTAGGTCAAATCAATGACGCTGTCATCATAATCGTCAGAGCTTTCTTCATCCGCGTCATAGTCGCTGAAGCTCTCCACAAACCACGGTTCCTGGTCGTCCTCTTCATCGTCCACGTCGTCTTCGTCGTTGTCTTCCACGCCATCGTCCTCATCGTCGGACCCAAAAAGCTCGCGAATGTCCATGCTCCGACGAAGCCTGGCGATGGTCAATTGGGCGTCTTCAATATTCTGCATGAGCCTTCGGATTTGCTCTATCATGTCCACGTTGGGCGGCATCAAGCCCTCTCCCCGAAGTAGCTTGCTTGAACGGTCGTTGCCGGAGTCAGAGTCGGAGTTGTAGACGCGCTTGGCCATTGTAGCTAACCGAAAAATGAGAACTGATAAGTTTTCATTTTCTTGGCGGTGAGGTCATTGCAGTCTGCACATGCTTCAAAAAACCACCGCCCATTTCGAGTAGTCAGATTCGTAACACGTACACAAAGCATATGGATACTACATAGCAGGGCAAAGTACGATAATACCTTGTAGGATCGGTCGGCACGATCTACCCCGGGAGCGCAATCATTCTATTTTTGGAATGTCATACTCCTGCCCTGTCCTGATGTTGCCAACGTCTTCGTTTTTACGAAGGGAAAGGCACAATTACCGCGGTAGTATTTTAAATACCGTTGAAGTTCTGGTAGAGCCACACGGCCACACGGTTAGCCTCATTACAAACACCGTTTCTTTCGTATCAAAATTTGAGTCTCACAAATCACAAATCGGAATTTTGCTACCATTTGATTAGACTAAATACCACATGGCTGCACACCCTTTACCTGTTCGTGTGGTTCACATACGGTCCTCTAATAGCATGTTTTGGGCGAAAAAAAACCGGTGTCTGTAATTGGATGAAACGCATATTAGCCAATCAATAGGCCGGAAAAGCCCTACACAATGCGTCACACCTTCTATAAAAGTGGGTACGGTGCCCCATCGTAAAAAATCGCAAGGGGCACCCACGATTATATATCTGATCAACATCACTACTTTAGCTTGTAGCAGCACACATCCTGGTGCACAGCGCCTCGCCGACCGCGCGCCGTTCATCAAGTGCAAGGTGTTCGCCCGAATGGATGATCTTTGTTGAGTGCAGATGTAGATGATGTAGTAGTTGCCGTCAGATTTGGCAGTGATGGCAATGAAAGCCTGCTTCCTTCACATTCCTCGGCTTATCATATTGCTGCCAGCAGCGCTGGCCTTTTTCCTGTTGAATGGCTCATAATGCCTTTTGTATTATCCAATCAGATACCATAAAACATATCCTTTCAGTCTTACTTCTTTTCACTATAGCATACAAAGCAGTAGTATACATGCCGCAACACCCCCACTAAAGATGCCAGGTTGCCCTTCGAAAGATCACTTCTCGACCATTCGACTTCAACGCCGTTCTCAGATTATTTTGTGTCGCATACCCAAAATTAAATTGTCAGGTCGCCCAAGTTACTTTTATCATAAGCAGTGCAAAGACCCAATGTAAATCAGATTTGCCCAAACTAAGATTCATACTTTATCTTATATGTTGGAGAGAGTACCTTTCCCATGAAGTTCCCTCCGCCTTTTGATTTTGCTTCTCACTCTCTCTTCTGCCTCCGTGCCGCACAAGTGCTGATCCGACGAAAACTCCGAAGGGGGGGGGGGGGGCGTAAGCCGTTCACATTCTCCTGGCTACAGTTGTGTGACCTATGCTACAGAGCCCTAAAGGTTTACATGCAGCCAACAGCCCAACTGGGGACCCTGTGGACGGAAAGTCTCATTCTTTTGAGCTACTCGCGGTCATCCAGTCTATGATCACAGCGCTTTTCCGCCGGCGACTTGGTGTTAGGACTGTTTCCTTTCCAGGACAACACTTTTAGCCTGTGGGGCGGCTAAAAGTATTACTCTGTACTACAGTCTCGCATCTGAAACTTTTCTAAAAGGTCCTGAATGTACTTATGTTGCGACAAGCGCAGGGTTTTATTTTCCAGATCTCTTTGTATCTCCATTTTTAGCAGATAGTGCAGTTCACCCAAGTCTTTCATTGTTAACTTAGCATACAACTTAGCTTTTAGATCATAGATCGAGCTCAAATGGGAGCCTGCGATCGTGAGGTCGTCGACATACACGCATATGAAAAGCGTATGGGTAATTCCTTTAACCTCCCACCTTTTTAGATACAAGCAATGTTCTTTCTTGCATCTAACAAATCCTATGCCTTTCAGAAATACATTAAGTACTTCATACCATATTCGTGAAGCCTGTTTTAGACCATACAGACTTTTCTTAAGTTGACAGACCAGTCCAGATTCATTACGAAATCCTAGTGGCTGCCTCATATAGATGCTTTCCTTTAAGATGCCATTCAAGAACGCTGTTGAAAACGTCCATTTGGTGTAGGTGAAGTCCTAGAACCGTAGATAGTGCGATCAAAAGCCGCAGGGATTCATACCTAGCCACAGGGGTAAATACTTCCTGGCATTCAATACCATACAATTGAGTATTTCCTTGGACTACCAGCCTAGCTTTAGGGCCGCTCCTAACCGGGATCGCGATCCGTAGGGCTAGGTGGCTTCAATCTCACTCACATTAATTTGTGTAAGGATAGAAAAACCTGGATAAACTTATATTTTCACGACTTTGATTGGACGTTTCAGCTAGGGTTTTGAGCCAATAACAGTCGTTCCACACACTATTAAGCTCGTCTGATTGGTGGTAATCACGTCGTGAAGTCCGCTTTCAGCTGATCCTTCTCGTTTTTGAAAACCTATCCCTAGGTGTCATTATTTGCGAACACACACTAATTACTGTAACCACTGTAGTGAGCCTTGTGCGCTCAATTGGAGGCGTAAAAAATATATCGACGGGCATAGTGTGTTGCACGTGAGCTCTAGTTTCCAACCGAAACCTCCTTTCACGCAATTCTTCATGTAAGGTGGCTTGGCACCGCGTTGAAGCAGCCATGCGATCCGGCGACCCCACTGGGAGCGCGACCCGAGAATCGGATCGCAGGGTACGGCGGGGGTACGATATCAGATCACAACTTTGGGATCGCGACCCGGATCGCGATCCGGTTAGGAACGGCCCTTAAGCCGATCTACAGAGCCGTCCTCGTTGTATTTAACATCGAACACCCTGTGACAACCCAGTGCCCTCCGTCCATCAGGAAGGGGTACTAACTTCCATGTACCATTCTTTATTAGGGCCTCAAACTCGGTCTTTATTGCGCACCCCCACTGTTTGGCGTATGGGCTAGCCCTCGCATCCTTTATAGATTTAGGAATAGGAATGCGTTTCTTATCCTTTGAAACTGAATTTAAATGTGTAACATAATCTGTCAGTCTGACATTGCGGGTTCTTTTTCTCTTAGATTTCCGTATGTCACTGCTAACACCGTTTTATACTCTCACTATTCGGGATGTCGGTGGTCGAATGTCTGATTTCGACACGTTCTGTTTGACTCCGGTGGTCGCTTCAACTTCAACTTCATTTCTAGAGCGCTTTCCAAGGCTCTCTATGACCTTTTCCTCATCCTCATCTACACTACTATCTTCAGTTTGGAAAGACCGCTGGATCATAGCTTCTGTACCCATTGAACTGAACTTAACGTCTCTAGCAATAAGGTACTTATTTGCCTTTACATCTAGAAGTCTATACCCCTTATACTTGGGTGACAGTCCTAAAAGTTTGCATTCTACAGCCCTATCACCCAGCTTTGGGTCTTTTCGTTTTGACTTAGGAACATGGGCGTAACATGTTGAGCCCCAAATATGTAATGCTAAACCGTTAGACTTCTTATGGTAAAGTAACTCATAAGGGGTCTTCATCCCCAGTCTTGCCATTGGTAGACGATTTATAACGTCTACAATATAATTTAAGGCTTTAGGCTACTATTTGGCTCCACTAAGTGCACAGCGAACTCCTGCCATCATTGTCTGGTGAGATCGCTCTGCACTGCCATTTTCTTCTTGAGATTCCACATTTGAACTTTGGAACTCTAACCCGCACTTCGGTATTTAGAAATTCAGTACCTCCGTCTGTCCTTACTCTATGAACCTTAAACAGAAACTGTACTGACAACTGCTTTAACAAGTTCCGTATCTTACCGGGAACTTCCTTTAGTGATTTCACTACAAAATACCACTTATAAGCTGTAGCATCATGCAACAGTCAAATCATAGTGATGACCAAATGATCCGTACAAACCATTGACTCTAAGCATTCCAGTAGAATTCATATGCAGTGTATGAAGCGGCTCAGTGGCCTTACTTCCCACCATATTCCTATAGGATATTCTGCGGTCCTTCATTTGAGCGCAGGTCTTACAAAAGAAATGCACCTTCTTAAGCTCAGAATAGGAAATGTTAGGCATTCCCTCTATCTTCTGGTTACTTATTGTCCTAATAAGGCGTTCTTTGCCAACATGGGCAAGCCTTAAATGCCATTCTTTTAGAATATTGCCCAATTTACAGCTTTGGGCACTGAAAATACTCGTCTTAACCGGTTTTACATTTGGCAAGTAGTAAACTTCACCTATAGCCACTGCTGCAAACAGTAACTTTGAGTATTTTCCTAAGAAATAGAGGAACTCTCCTGATTTAGACTGAAAATGTTTGTAACCTTGCTTAGCCAAATAGTATGCACTCAGTAAATTACAGTCACATTTAGGGTCGTACGAAATGTCTGACAGACTTAGCGCAATCAAATATCATTTTGGATTTAAAACACTCAGTTTTATTGATCCTTTAAGTGTGCTATGCGAGACGGTTCCATTGGCGTACGTGAGAATGTGGTTCTGATCAGGCTGTAGGCTGCCCTTAAACCAGCTTCTGTCCGACGTTATAGCTCGGCCTGCGCCCGTATCGACAACCACATATCCTCAGTTAGCCTTAAATTCTTTAGGTACCGCAAATAAGGCAAATGGTATTTACGTACCTCTTCTTCAATCCCCATCCATATTTTGTGGAGGTGAATCAGTGGGGGTCTGGACCGAGTAGCCACTGACGTCGTCCTCGTAGCGGGCCGGGTTCAGACTCTCCGCGTCGTCCATCATCTCATCGTCTTGAGCCTGTTCGAGGGCCGTCTTTCCGCCCTTGCCGAGCCGCTTCTTGCCGTCCGCCACCACAGTCTTGATGGTGTTAATGGCAGTCGTCTTGGCTCGTTTAGCCCTTTTAGCGCCAGGCGTCGTCTTGATGTCGGTCCTATATAGGGGTCCGCCAGCTCGGCCCGGACTCCTATCACTGGCCATAATGGGGCAGTCGGCCTTAAAGTGCCCTGTCCCAAATAAATAGAAACTCGAACGTGCCTCCTTTCCGCCTCCTTGCTTCCGTTTTTGGCCCTGATTGACCCTGACATTATTGAGCGGAATTGACGCGCTTCTATCCATATGCAACGAGATCTCCTTTTTAGATTTCTCCTGGAAGATGCGCCTCAATGCGCTCTCCACTTTCTCAATTGTGAAGTCCACTTTCTACATTGAAATCGACGAGGCCCAAAACTCATTTGGCAACTGGGACATGACTTCCACACATAGCCATGACTCAGAAACATGTCCTGTCCCAGAAGCTCTTGGGTCTTTCGGTTAATCTCATTGCGTGCCTTCTTAAGATGCGCGAATAGCGTGCGTAGATCGCTCCACTGGCTCCGAGCCAACCTAGACCAGGCTCGGGTCAGCTCAATTAGACCCGCCGCATCACCTTGCCCATAGTCCTTCGAGGGCCTCAATTACATCACATGGGTCAAGGTTCGACACTAGGTCTAACAGAGTAGACAGGAATGCGTTCGGTAGGACCTGGTTCAGAAGGGTTTGCAGATCGCCTCTACCCCTTTCTCAGTCCATCAACTTCCACTCCATTGCATTATTTTCCTTATCGGAGAGGCCACTATCCTCAGGGACTGACGGTGGCTTCTCCGGGCTTCCATGAAGGAAGTCGACCATCAAAACATGCACAGGCGGCGAGCCTTTCTCAAGCTGCTTGCGTTTGTATAGCTGGTCGAGGTGGTTGACGTGAGTCAGAAGCTTATCCTTCCATATGACGAACCCTTTGCCGTGAAACGACTCCAGGTCGCCCATTCTTTTCTTCTCGGCCGCCATGGTCTTGGTGTACTAGAAATGTTGGGTGCAGGTGTAGATGACGTAGTAGTTGCCGTCAGATTTGGAAGTGATGGCAATGAAAGCCTGCTTCCTTCACATTCCTCGGCTTATCATATTGCTGCCATAATGATTTTTGTATTATCCAATCAGATACCATAAAAAATATCCTTTCAGTCTTACTTCTTTTCACTGTAGCATACAAAGCAGTAGTATATATGGCGCAACAATCGTGCTCGCGAGCTCCTCGTTTGCACTCGCTCATGACAGGCAAGGCGTCGATAGATAGATTGCAACTCCTTGTCAGATTGCAACTCCTTGTAAAGGCAACTATTCCGGCCCACGCGCCGACCGTTGCAGACCCCCGCTTCGCTTAAGTAGCAAACGGTCTCTCTGAGGGTCGGCTCGGAGAGAACTCCGCATTTTGCAACAATCAATTGCTTTTGCAAAAAAAAACATTGAAATAACTCCGCGTTTTGCAAAAAGCCCCAGCTCATTTCGAATGTTCGACCTCCCAAAAATAAAGGCCAATGCTACAGTCCAGTTCCCAAGTCCAGGTATTGTCCAGTTCCAAAGCCCAGTTATCGTCCAGTCCCGTAATTTATTTTATCTTCGCCGCGCACAAGCATTTCCTGATGTGGAATATCATACATGTAAGTACGTCCGGTTCCCCAATTTTATATGTTGTTTCAGTCTCAATGTGTTCTTCGTGCTACTTGATCTCGCATCTGCGGCCGTACAACGTGTAGCGTCTAAAATGATGCGCTAGCTTAGCATTGCCTATAGTCACTTGGGAGATTGGAGGACAATCAAACCATCAAACACTTAGGCAGACGTAAATTCCACAACTCGTTGAAAGCACTCTCGTTTGTTTCTCCTTAGAATTGTGCAGGTCAACATCAAGTTTTGGTTGCCCATTATCTGTCACATGAGCGTTCAGAACGATTTTAAGTTGCGTCGTGATGTGCCTAGGTTCACAACTATCCTCCCAGTTTGGCCTCTCGTTGGTGCCGTTTTACCGAAGGACGAGCGCTGTATTTTCTTCTATAGGAGTCGGCATCTTGCTATCCGTCGGAGCATTGATGCGAATTCTCTTCCGCTGTCTAGTAGTACGTTGGAGGCACCACACCACTGAGGGGGAACCAGTACCGCAGTCCTTGAGTCACTGCAAAAACGACCGATGCTCACGAGACAACGGGATTGTAGCCATATATTCTTCCCAGCTTGTTTGTCCCCGCAATGTAATGTGGTGAGCGCACGCGATGGCAAATTGAGGAATGATATTAAGCTTTAACACTGCTAGTTCGGTCGGTGCACTACTCTCTTGTAGCTACTCCTACTAACTAATGATAATATATCATTCTCGAGATCGATTGGCTACTTTGACAATTGACGTGTACTACTATAGTACCAATTGTCAATTGACGTATGAAGTAACTGACGAATCCTGTTTCACAACAGGAATACGTCACATGACCTCTTTTTAAAATAAGGCCTACTTCTTCGGGCAATGAGGAGCAATATGCCCAGGCTGCTTGCAGCGGTGGCAGATCGCCGTCTCCTCCCAGTCAGCATTGCGGCGCTGAGCCGTGTCACCCGAATGATCAAAGCGCAGTGCCAGCTCCATGGCAGCGTCCAGGTTTTGGGGGTGGTGCTCACGCAGATGGTTTGACGTAGCGGGCTTGAGTCCCTGCTGGAAGTAGAAGCGAAGCTCGAGTGGCGAGATTTGCTGCGTGCATTGGATGAGCAGGTTCTGGAACTCGGCAATGTAGTCGTGGAGACTTCCCTTCTGGCTGAGCGCCCAAAGGCGTTCGCGCAGTACGAACTCATGGTCCGGTGGCAGAAAGCGGCGACGCATGGCGGTCTTGAACGCGCCCCAGGACTTGGTCCTCCCCGTCGTGTCACATTCCGCCAAGAACTGTCTGTACCAGTTCATAGGCGTCACTCCCAGATGGCAGGAGATCATAGTTACAAACTGTGGCGAATCCTCTACCATCTGGGGGTGGTAATCAGCGTAATATTGCTCGATTGAGAAGAACCACAGCTCAAGGTCCTCCGTGAGCCTGCCTTGATACGTAGGCGGCTGGGCTTTTCTAGCCGCCGGTGCTTTCGTAGAGAGTGCGTCGAGGCGCGCCTCGCTCGCAGCAAATTGATGTTGCATCATGGCTTGAAAGTTGGCTTGTTGGCGGTTGAGGGCTTCAATGAGTTCTCCGAAAGTGTTGGGCACGGTGGTCTCTTCCATCGTGACTTGAAAATGGGGTTGGGGCTCGATGGTCCCGCAGAGGAAGGCTTGGCAAGACAACGCTTGGACTCTTCAAGTGCTACTATGTGGTTGTGGTGAGCGCACGCGATGTCAAATTGAGGAATGATATTAAGCTTTAACACTGCTAGTTCGGTCGGTGCACTTCTCTCTTGTAGCTACTCCTACTAACTAATGATAATATATCATTCTCGACATCGATTGGCTACTTTGACAATTGACGTGTACTACTATAGTACCAATTGTCAATTGACGTATGAAGTAACTGACGAATCTTGTTTCACAACAGGAATACGTCACACGCAATGCGTGCTGTACATGTACTGTAGTGTCAATATTCATTAGTTCGCAGTAGTGGTAGAACTTGCAAAACAGGAAACAATCGTACCTGCACGTGATCAGGTTCATCACGTGCCTCGCATGTCCGACTTGGAGATGGCAGTAGTCGTTGTGACTGGCGAGGAACTTGCGCGAGTGATGATGTCTCCTTGGACGGGGTGAGGTTCTCTCCCACATGCGAAAGCTCTGGTCGAGACTTCCTCGTCTTCATGAAGGCGTCCAATGCCGACGGGCTATCCTTGGCGGCACCTGCACTCTGCGTGGACTGTTCCACTGGACTCCAGTTGCGCGCGTTCGCTACCGACGTCGCTCCGACCGCTTGCACCACCGACGCCGCTGCCACCCGTCTGCGGGTGAATTTAAATATAAACTGCAAAATATGCATGTAATGTGCTCCGGTAATGTATAACGTTATGATAAATTACGGAACTGGACGATAACTGGACTTCGGATCTGGACAATACCTGGACTCGAGAACTGGGCTGTAGTGGCGGCGAAAAATAAAGGCACTCGTTGCTGCGCCCAACTCGCCGCGTCACATTTTTCGTTTAACCTTACTGTTTGTATAGATTGTCTCACACCTGTCTTCAACCCGCCTTTCCCGGGGACCGATGTCATCGAGGTCTTCTGCTTTGCTTCGCAAAGGCAGTCGCTGCGCTCCTGCGGGGAAAAGATTCTCTCACCTGGTCAGTGCAGTGCTCGGCTCGCTGGAAAGCTCGGCGCTGGGCCCGCCTCCGCAAATACCGCGCGGCCCTGCTTCGCGGGCACCCCGCGCGGGTTTGCTGCGGCTACGCGACCTCGCAACTGCTCGTCTCCGATGGTCGTTTTATGTGATGTTCACCCCCTCCTTTTCCAGTTGGGTGCAATACCGTATCCTCTATCTTGTATGACAGTGCAATGTTCCGAATTTACCCAAACCTCCCTATGTACTGTGTTCCGAAAGAAATTATTGTGCCTTTCCAAGCAAATGGCCAATCGGACTACAAAAAGTAGGTCCTAAGCAGGTAGGGCTAGGGCTCTTGGTAGGATTTGCGAAGCAGATGGCTAGGATTAACCATCGTATCTGACTGATGTCAAGGTCCTACGTAAGGGCTCACCTATGGTCTAAAGGGTACCTTTAAGCAATTAAGGCCCGAATGGCCATTTTCCGCCGGCCATTTACTCCTACGAAAGAGCTACTGCTCAGCCATCTGCCACTTTCGCTCGTGGGTACGTGGGACATGCTAATTTTAATGTCCAGCAGACTGTCTTTTAGGAGGTCTTACGTAGGACCTCTACTCCTACGTAGGACCTTAAATCGGAGGGCAAAATGGCCGAAAGGCACAATACATGTTGTCCGTAAGGGTTTCACTATAAATTTAGCGGCCACAGAAATGTAATGATCAGAGCAGCAAAAAACATGTTTTCCTCGGCAGAAAATCAAAAGTGAACCCGCCGCGGCGGTAGTGGCCTGGTTTGGGGTTCTGGGCTAAAGCGTCCCCCTGGTTTAGACTGTCTCCTCATATTCGTAGCAGCGATCAAACTCATCGTCAGAGTCCACTTGGCCTACCGTAGTATCGATGCGCCCTGAGCCGACCAACATTGTAATCAAATCTTCGTAGTCCTCGTGCTCGATGCGCTGTTCTTCGACATCCCGCGTGTCTCCTAGGTGAATGCCAGCCTTCGTAAACCCGCTCTTGATTGTGTCCCGTGTCAGTCCATCCCAAGCTCCCTTGAACCATGTTAAGACGTCCTTGCGAGACGGTGGCGAGATCTTACCAGACTCACGGACAGCTTTCTTGATGAAATCCACCCAGCGAGATCGCATTGAGCACTTGAGCGGCCGGTTCCAGCTGAGGTCAGCTGGTTGACACACGTAGGTGAAGCTTGGGGGGATGCGCTTCAGCAAGATGCTGAGAGACTTAGCCTTAGCGACGACTTCAGGGGTCCAGTGGCCACTGAAGTCGTCCCACAGAAGTAGAATGGGGTCCTCAGTCCAATGCCGATGCCCAAAATGGAAGTCAAGAAAGGCAACAGACAGCTCTCCCGTCCACCAGGCAGACTCATTGCCGTAGATTTGGAGGTCGTGTGAGGCCTGGAGCTGGCGAACTTCCTTCCACAGCCGCTTTCCAAAGCCATGACGCAGTCGCGAGTTCTCCTTCGCAGTTGCTGAGACCTTTGACTTTTTCGTCCGCAGCACGATGAACGGCTCATACTTGTTACCCGCTCTGTCACCCAACAGCATTGCTGTCAGTCGCTCCTTGTCCTTGCCAGCACTCTTGACCCAAACCGTTTTTTTCACCTCGCTTAGTCACCGTAGCTCGAGGCAAGTACTCGAACAGAATACCGGTCTGGTCACAGTTGAAAACATCCGCAATGCCATGCTTGGCAACTAGATCATTCACCTCGCGAGCAAAAGCTTCATATGTTGCTGCCGCTTCGGCCGGAGTTGTTTGACCGTGACGAGTCCGGACTCGGATACTGAGTCGATGGCGTCTCATGAAGCTCTTCACCCAGGAGGGTGACGCTGTGAAGAGCCCCTCAGCCACGCCCTGTTCTTCGGCGACAGCTACAACTTTCGTTTGCAGCATCATAGTAGAGATAGGAACCCCATCCTTGCGCAGCATGTTCACCCAGTTGACGAGCTCACTTTCGCTGTCCCCCGTCAGTACGGTGCCGTGTCCCAGACTTCTGGACCTGGATAGACCGCCAACGCGCGTACGGCAGAGATTCTTCAGCTCTTCAATCCGCTTGACCCATCTGTAGACCGAGCGTGCTTTGGTGCGCTTCTTGGCGAATCCCAGCCCCGGAAAGAAATGATTGATAGTCTGCCCCATGTCCTTGTTGTCAACATAGTGCTGTGCCGCCTGTAGCTTCACATCATTCGTTGTCGAGTCACGCTTGAACTGTTTCGGTCGGCGTCCGCTGCCTTTAATGCGCGTGCGGCCACGCATGTTAATCAATGATTGAGCGCGATGAACAGCTCAAGCTACCAGCGACAGCGTTTACTTAGCCATTCATTTGTTGACATTTGGTTAACTGTACAAAACATTCTTTCGGTGATTGGCTAAAATCATCTCGTGACAATTAACATGGTGCGTCATACAACATAGAGTATACGGTAACTCACTTCCAAAAACAAAAGTAGAAGCTATTTCGTACTTAGTTCGACATCCCGCAGACGAACCTGCACGTTGCCGCTGGCAACGGTTGGATTGCTCCCTTGCGTCTGCGCTCGTCGCATCGCAGACGCTCTCTCACTTTGGAGCTGACCCCCTCGTCCGCAAGACTGGCATACATGG
Organism: Phytophthora x cambivora; assembly: GCA_033557925.1. NCBI lineage: Eukaryota > Oomycota > Peronosporomycetes > Peronosporales > Peronosporaceae > Phytophthora > Phytophthora x cambivora. The sequence goes on from JAUCEB010000034.1 coordinate 1,116,184, forward strand.
AGAGTCTCAGCTACCCCAGCCCAAGCGCGCAGCAGCAGCTCCGCTCCTTCATGTCGCTCCCCGCGGACGACGAGATGGCGCAGCTGATCCTCGAGGTGCGTCTGCGCCGAGTTGCTCCACTGTATCATTGACGCACTAACCGACCGACCGCAATCAGGAGCTGTCGTTCTCGCGGCGCGCGTTCACGGGCGTGGCGGCGGAGATTGCCAACTCTCCGTCGAGCAAGTCGGCGTCGGGGCTTAACTCGATCTCCGAGGACGAGGAGTGCGAGGACGAGTAGACGGAACGTGCTGCCAGACGCAGGCAATGCAGGGAGAAATCTCGCGGCGGAGTGAGGAGCGACTGCACATCGCGGCAGCCTCCGCTCCCGAATACCTCGTGCGTGTGCAGTGGAAGCGGTGGATGTACAGCGGACACAGCAGAGTAGGCGATTGCAACGCGATATTTATTGGGAACATGGAGTTTTTAGCTTTCTGGCGGTGGCGGCTTCTCCATGTTGGTTCGGTCTCGTGCCTCTGCAGTGTTCTGGCGGTGGCTGCTGCGGCTTTTGCGTTGCTCTTGTTGCCAGTTGAAGCCACCGCTGGACCGCTATGACGAGATGCCCGCAGCGAGGATACGTCATGCAAAACGGGATGCGCTGGATGAGCTTTTGGCTCAGCAGTCGTGAGCTGAAGCAGCTGATTGGCAGGATACTGTACGTCGTACAGTATCCTGCCAATCAGCTGCTGTACATGTATCTTGGGCTGTTAAAGAGCAGGATGGTCATTAGGGGTGAGGAGCAGGTTCTAAAAACTACCGGTGTACAGTACTGTAGGTAGCGTTGTCCGCCACGGGGCGACGTCATCACTGAAGGGCGGCGGCCTCGGCGCGCAGCATCTTGCTGGAGGCGTCGTTGCTTTCGATCCAGGCCGCGACGTCCGCGGGCAAGGCCGGGTTGGCCTCCTCGTCCGACTGCAGCGCCGGCAGCTTGGCCACGATCTGGGCGGGGCTCAGCGGCCCCAGCACCGAGTTCTTGACCAGCACAATGGCGTTCACGAACTCGCCCTTGGCGCCGCGAGTCACGAAGCGGTGCTCCACGTAGAACGCGCGCTTGTCCCAGCAGAGCAGGCGCGACTGCAGCTTGTACGCCTGGCCGAAGGACAGCTCACGCCGGTAGCGCACGGTCTGCGAGCCCACCACGAGGTTGCCGCCCGCCGCGGTCACCACCTTCCACACGCCGCTATGCTGCCGCAGAGATCAAAGTGGTTGGTCAGTTCGCTCGTCCTCTCCACGCATTCACTTCGAGGCCGCTCGTACCTGCCACAGGTCGCGGCGGCCGAAGCCGCACTCGCGCAGGAAGCGTGCGTTGTTGCAGTGGCCGTTGCGGTCGATGTCCATGAGCCACACGCGGCCCTGCATCTTGCTCACGGCGAACAGGTGGCGGCGAGGCCCGCGCGCCGCCGGCGTGAGCGCGTCGAGCCCCATGCGCAGGAAGTACCAGAGGTCGCAGAAGGCGAAGCCCGAGAGCGCGCCCACGCCCAGCGCTGCGGCGCCGCTCGCGCCGCCCACGAAGTAGCTCAACGCCGAGACGGCAGTCGGCGGCAGCGCCAGCAGCAGGAAGGACAGGACCTTGCGGGACAGCACCATCACGTCGTCAATTGCTCTGTGCCGGGGGCATCGATGCACATCAATGATGTAGCCATCTTCAAGTTATGATGTAGCACACACCATATGAACCATATGTAGCCATCTTCAAGTTGTGATGTGGCACACACCCTTTACATCGCAAAAACCACCACAACAACAACCAAGCCATGGAGGCGCAGGCGCGCGCGCTGGAGGAGGAGGTGCGGCAGCTATGCGAGCTGGAGCAGACCAAGCAGACGGCGCTGCTCAAGCAGCGTCTGTACAGCCGCGTGGGTCAGTTCCTCATGGGCAGCCTGGACATGCGCCATTGGTGGTGCAGCTACTCGCCGCTCATGGTCTTCATGATGCGCGTGCTGGAGCTCTACCCGACGTCTGAGAGCGTCTGCGTCTTCTACAAGCGCATGGAGCAGCAGCTGGGCGTCTGCACGAAGTGGTAGGTGCCGTACTATACGACTATATTGTAATTATTCTATTAAATGTGAGCTTACAACTCACCCACGTGATGGTTGTTGCAGTGTGGACATCTACCACGCGTCGATGCCGAGCGTCCACGTGGAGCTCGAGTTCGAGTTCACGCCCGAGTCCATCCAGGCGTTCTTCGTCAAGCTGCAAGGGCTGGACGCGGACAGGATCCAGCGCCAGTTGACGGACACATCTATGGGGATGGCCAGCGCCCAGCAGCAGACAGCGCAGGCGGTGGCTCTCACACTCTACGAAGTGCTCAGTCAACGACGACTGCTCTCGGACTTTCGCATTGTGCGGGTGCTTTCGAAGGTGTGTGTGGTGTGTGGTCTGAATTGTGACAACCAAGTGCTGAAGTTTGTTTGTGTGTGTGTGTTTAGTGGACGTCGTCTCCGTTCTCGGAAGTGGCAAACAATCCAAATCTGGAGAACCTCCGTGGATGTGCGGGACTGTATCAGCTGCTGGTGTCACCAGACTCTGGTGTGCGGTGCGAATCTCTTGAGTTCAATTACTGGAGTCTTCATATCTGCTGACTTTATTTGTCCATGGCTTATTTTTGACCTGGTGGTGATTTGTCTTGCAGTGAATGGGCCAAAAAAATGGTGCAGCACTTTGGCAAAATACAGCTAACTGGAGATAACGGTGAAGACCAGTATTTCCGCGAAGTGATGGAAGAGTGGGTCTACATATTGGAAGGTGAAGCATTCAACAAATCGGTGCTATCGCTGGAGTTGAAATCGACAGAGGATCTTCAGAATGTGAGTAGCTTTTAGCAATATGTCGACGATTCACTTGTGTACCCGTGTGACTTACCGACCACAATATGCACCTATCCATATAGTTCTTGGAGCCGACAAATTGCGTCAAGACTCCGACAAAAAAGATATTATGGTCTGCGCTTGACCATGTGATGCAGGTAAGGATTTCAAATCATAACCTCGGTAGAAAAAACTAGCGCATTAACTTGATATTTGTTACCCACTGCGTAGCAAATGGATGTGAACAGTCTGGAAGTCATGCTAGACTCGTTCGATACGATCCCGGATCTAGTGTTAAACTATCTTCAGGACCCAGACCTCTCGGATGAACAGGCAATTATGTTGGTGGTACGTGGTAGATATATGCTTGAATAAGTACCAAGGCTTTGTTGTTAACGTGCTAACTTATATTTCTTGGCCAATGCAGGTAACAAAGTGCTTCGCAGTTCTTCTGCGATGTCTTGGACACCGATTTTGGAATCATCACGTAAGCTCTCCGAAAGTGGTGCTGGATTTGGTTATGCTGCATTGCCGTCGCCCGTCGTGGCGCGTATTTGTTACGAAACAGTTTATTGAGCTTTTGCCACCTTTGCTTGTGGCAATGCGACCACCTCAAGCCTCTAGCCAAGCGGTAAGTAGTACACTAGACCACCATGTGCGCAGTTGCTAATACCGCTCTCATACCTGGTTTTGCAGTCCAATCAGGACAAACTTGACTTTTATTTGAAGACGCGGCGTGAACTCTTGCAATTTTTAATCGTCGAGAGTTTCCGCCCAGATCATTACGACTCTATCGCTATAGTGGCATCGTCAAGGGCAGCATTTGCCATTCTAAATGATTGCTACGAGCATCGCATTCCTGGTTCTGTGAAAAGTGCTGGTGGAACTGGTTCAGGTCGCGACGAAGGAGCACTTTCAGAATCAATTTCGGTTGACTATTCTGTCTCGGAAAGTGCCTTCTGGTGGCCCTGCGGTTCCGGACTTGGGGGAGATACGGATCTGGAACAGTTGTGGATGAATCACTTGTTTCAAATAGTAGTCAGGCCTAACAACATTGAGTCGCTTGTTGACGAAGCAGCAGAAACTACAGCCCTGATTCTGAGCAAGCACTTGCAACTCGCGCGTCATGCCGTGTATACGAGCATTGCAGCTAATAAAGGCGATGACACTGGATCGCTTGATGTCGTCACAAAGGGAAAACCAATCATCACTGATTTATTGAGGAAACTATGCTCGTGGGGCACAGTTACAACAATACCACTTCAAGTTCATGGAGCACTCTTCGAGTCGATTGGAGGGATTTCCGAGCTGCTAAATGGAGTTGCTGCTCAACCCAGCCCGAGTGAACATCTTCAGCACTTTGCAGATACTTTGCGGCAATACGAGGCACACACCCAACAATATCTCCGACGAATGTGCGACGAAGTGTTGCTGAAGGGCTTAGCAAACCCATTCGGTTTTCCGGTGGTGTCCCAGCACATTAGTGCTTGCTACCTGAGTCCGACCAGCAGCGTGGACCAGCAGGTGAAAAGGTTTGTTCGTATGTGCTCTCCAACAGTACAGAGTGCCGAATATCGTGTCTAATTGCTTATTATGTGGTGATGCTTCGTAGATTAATCGGCCAATACGTTGCTGACAAGAAGAGACCAACACAAGTGCCTTCTCCGCTAGAGGCTCTCCTCATTTCTGTTCACCGTAATGCTGAGGCGTTTTTGCGCGGCCAGCTTTCGATGCTTCAGTCGATGCGTCTCTACGGATTTTCAGAGGCTGTTTGTTTGCCTGCTGTCAAGAAGCTTATCTTTGTGTGGTCTCGCGTCTTTGATATGCTGGGCGGTGACCTAGAGAGAGCTTTTCAAAAAGCGTCGAATGCCAAAGCAATGGCCACTTCGTCGTACCAGGTCACGGACACTGGTATCGCAGCGGCACATCTGCTTAAGCTTCCCAGCCTGATTAACGATTTTTTGATCGCTCTATTGACCAGCTTGTTTGACCCGAAAACGAAAAGCACTGTGGAAGTCACTGAGGCGACTCGAGTGCAGTGCCTCGATTTTGGAATTTCATTCTGGAAATTCTGGGTGACGGTGTTGAAAGACCCAATTGTGTCAAGTAAGCGCGTGGTAGCGCTCATTGCACCACTGGTCGAGTGCATTGCAAGAAGCGCAGTGTCCGAAAAGAAACGAGCTGCTGAACTGTTAATGACAGTTTTGGGGTGTCTTCTGCAAGGAAATACTCGGCTTGACGAACCCACCCTTACTCTGATCGACAGCATAAAGGCAGAGGCAGCATCAATCGAGTCTAAACAGTCTACTGATTTTGGACGCATGACCAAGAAGTTCCGTAAGCTGGATCAAACCTCACATTTCTTCACAAAGCGCCCAACAGGATCGACTGGATTGCAAAAATTTGTGGACTTGACCTCTCGGTCGAAGTCTAAGCTGCCTCCAAGGGCTAAATCTTCTGCTACGACTATGTTGAGTTCTAGTACTCGACCAATGAGTGGAAAGTCGGCTGCTAGAGCTCAAAGCCGTGCGTTGGTAGATCTTACTGGTATTGAAGAAGTGTCGAATGAAGCGGCAGCTCGAAAGCAGCACAGCTTTTACTCCGAAGAAGAGTATCGTGTACCGTCAAAAAGGGAGCCGTCTCCCAAAGGACAAACACAAAAGTCGAAGACTCCATTTGATATGTCGCAAGTCATTAAGGGGATCTCACACTCTCATCCAGGTTCAAACAAGGCGATTCGAGTAGAGCGGCAACAGGGGTCTGACAGAGTGGTGAATCAACCGCAAGAGGAAGAGGAGGAGGAAGAGGAAGATACCGATTTACGTTTTGCTGCACTCTTTCATCGGATCAAGACCACGCGAAAGCCAATTGCAGTTTGCTCGCTGCTACCCTTTTACCGGGAGTTGCTGCAAGTTTGCATGCCCGTACTTTTGTCTGGCGAGTTTCAAAACGAGAGATCCGATAAAGAGTTAGAAGCACCTGCATTGAGCTTCAAGAAAAACGCAGACTATGTTCGTGCCTTTCTACCACTGATGCTGGAAGAATGCAATAACGAAGTTCAGGAGGGGCTTCGAAAGTGTTCTTACGGCAACAGGGGGCATCTTCTGCGTTACGAGTCGGAAAAACCTCGAGAAGGCATGCGGTGCATTAGTTTTAGCATTGTTCAAAAAGATGAGAGTCTTTTGGCGAGCTCTCAGTCGAAGTTTGGAGGTAAAGGACGACCAGGCCGAGGCTTCAACGAGAAGTTGTTCCGAAATGGTGATGTGGTGCTCCTCCAAATTTCTGTTGCAAGCCAGCAGAACCAGGGTGGCTTCCTGGGAAAGCGTGAATTTGTTGGAGTCATTTTGATCAGTGAGACTGAAAAGGGGCGCAGGCAAACATCATCTACGAAAAAGAGTAGCAAGAATGAAGAAGAAGATTCCGTAAAAGTACTCTTCCTCAATGATGGCGAGCTGGACAACGCTACTGCAAGTGTACGCTCATTCTCAACTGAAGTGTTGGCAGCGAGTGCAATCGCCGACTCGGAATGGAAGGTAAACCCACTCTGTAATTTGGTCACGTCGGCACGCGAGTATATCGCGCTCCGTTCAGTCGACATGCTCCCTGAGCACCTGAGAACGGCTATTCTGACTCCAGAAGCATACAAGTCTACACAATCAGAGCTTATTACGATCACATCCGTTTTGGATGAGCTGCGAGCAGACAAATCAAGCGAAAGTAATGCAAAAGTTGTGAAACTCCTAAAGCGCTTGGACAAGATGGACGTGATGCTGACAGACTTGAGAGTAAGACTTTATATTTGCTCTATCTTACTCGTCCATTGTCGTGTACTAACTCACCTTTCAGTCTACCAGCATAGGTAAAGCTGTGAACAAGTTGCGCAAGCACGATGATACAGAAATCAAGGCCCTGTCAGCGAAACTGAAAGACAAATGGACGAGCCTCATGGACAAGAAAGACACGTTGGAGCGTGCTCCTCGATTTTTATCGCCCGAACTGTGGGAGGCAATCAAGCCGCAGTACAACTCGTCTCAGTTGCAGTCCATCCACAGCGTGCTAAATAACTACAATATGGGTGTGTCCCTGCTTCAAGGGCCTCCAGGAACGGGCAAGACAAAGACTATCATGGGGCTTCTCAGCGGACTGCTATCCTTGCGAATTCCAGCTACTGCAGTGATGCCGATGATTAGCCCGAAACCCAGTCCAAATGGGGCTAAAGGAGAGTTTAGCAACTTCGAGGCTGTGCGATCTCGTGGAGTGACAGCTGGACAAGGCAGCGGTGGTCGTACAGATACCGCACCGACTTTCTCCTTGAGTGGTGTTACTTCTGCTCTTGGAAGTATCCTTCGTCGATCAACTGACACATCGTCGGCCGGGCCAAGTCGAACAAGCATCCAAGCCTTGAAGAATGTTGCTTCTTCACGCAGTAGGCTGGAAAACAAACTGTCATCTCGTACGTCGCATCAGTCAGGGTCTAGCTTGGTGGTTAAGCGCCGTGTTATCTCAAGCGCAGCATCAGAACGGTTGGCAAGTCGAACTAACAACATATTGCTTTGCGCGCCATCTAATGGAGCTGTAAATGAGCTCGTGCTGCGAATTGTTACGGACGGCCTGATGGATAGCTCTGGGAACATCACGAAAGTCCGAGCGCCGAGTGTGCATCCGGAGGCAATGTCAGAGGAATGGATCTCAATTGTGCGTCTCGGATATGCAGGTGAGGATGCATCCGAGACTGTAAACTCTGTGTGTTTACCGCACATTATCCGGCGCGAGATGGCGATTCACCCTAAAGCGATGCAATTACATTCGCTCCAAGACACACAACGTCAACTACGTGGCTCTATCCGCGACTTTCATAACAAGGAGGAGGATGCGAATGGACCCAAAAAGGACCGAAAGGCGCTAGCCAAGATGCACCAACAGCTAACGGAATGCTCGGGTAAAATCCGGCGCTTGCGAGATGAAGTGACAGCAATTCGAGCGAAAATGACGGAAACCATTTTGTCCAAGGCAAGTATAATTGCCTGCACGCTGTCAAAGGCCGGCAGTGGCGATTTCTCGGAATTAAAGCATGGATTTGATGCTCTCATTATTGACGAAGCAGCACAAGCTGTGGAGCTAAGTACCTTGGTCCCTATTCGAGAGCGAGTGGCTCGAGTTGTGCTCGTCGGTGATCCGAAACAGCTGCCTGCAACAGTGAAAAGTGTCGTAGCGGCGAAAGCGCGGTACGATCGATCTCTCTTTGAACGGATAGCAGAAAGTGGTGTCGCTCCTTCGATGCTTCGAGTGCAATACCGAATGCATCCTTTTCTGCGTGATTTCCCGTCAAAGAGGTTTTACGGAGGCATGCTGACCGATGGCCCGAGCGTGATGGAGCGTGTTCAGAAGGTTTGTCCCGGTGTATATGCACACACAAGTTTTCAACCTTTCCTGTTGTATGATGTTGACAACTCGAGAGAGGAGGATATGAACGGGTCAAAGTACAACCGCACGGAGGCTGCCTTTTGCATCAGCCTATGCCAGAATATGTTCGAAACCTGTGCAGACGTACGCAAGAACAAGTGGAGTGTCGGATTTGTGTCTCCCTACAAAGAGCAAGTGCGCGTGCTTCGACAAGAGATTACGAAGTCAGCGATACCAACAACTGTGTCGATTGAGGTGAACACGGTGGATGGCTTTCAAGGTCGAGAAAAGGATGTGATTGTGTTTTCATGCGTCCGATCGTCTCAACGCGGCGGCATTGGTTTCCTGCGTGACGTCCGACGTCTAAACGTGGCAATCACGCGCGCTCGGTTCTGCCTGTATGTGGTTGGCAACGTGAATACGTTAGTGCGCGACGAAACGTGGGCTGCCCTTGTTAGGAGTGCCCGCGATCGCAAGCTGATTATTCGCACAAAGGGTGAGGCATTTCCTGCAGTCGCCAAAAGGCTGGAAAGCGAAAGAAATCGCGAACTAGCTGAATACTACAAGTCGATGCACGCAAAAGCGGCTCAAAAGTTGGCCCCTTCTGCAAAGCCTGCGAAGAATACCGCGACTAAACCTGCTAAGGATGGCAACCCCGTGAAGTCTGAGGAAGGAATGCGCGACACAAAGGCCAATGGGGGCGAGAAGACTAGCGGTGACGCGCGTAGTACGCCCCAAGACAAAACCCACGAAGCAAACGCTCAAAAACTCGCTGATACTGCTAAGGAATCCGTCAAAGCAGAGCCTCGACCGGAAACTCCGCTGGAAACTCTCAAAGTGGAGAAGCAGCCTGCTGACAGCCTCAAAAGGCCAGCAGCTGAGGAGACTTCAGAGGACACGTCAAGTCTCAAGAAACCTCGTCTATCGGTGAAAACTTCACTCTCTGCAGCCGACTTGCAAGGTCAATACGAGATCCGAAGCTTTCGAGACCAACGTAGTTCATCGACATCAGCCACAGCATCTTCGACCTCTGCAGCAGACTTCCGAGGTAAACATGAGATTCGAAGTTTTCAAGACCGAAGTAGCTCGTCGAGGACGGATTCTCGACGGCGTGATGACTATCGTTCGCGTGAGCGTTCACGTGAGAGCCCTTCAGATCATCCTAGAAGCGAGCATGCAGGATTTTCAACAAGGGAAGCCCGGCGTGACGAGTCCAGCAGATCTCGCGACTACAGAAGTTCAGCTGATAGAGACCGGAGTGATCGAGACGCGTATCGTCAGGGTGGTCGATACCGCGGCGATGATCGGCGTGACCGTGACAGTCGGAGCCGGTACGAATCTGCGGATCCAAGGAGCATGTCTCGATCCGCGTCCGCTTCTCTTTCCAACAAACTGCCACAGTCAATTTCGGAGAAGGAGTTCTGTCAGGCAAATGAGCCCCCTCCCCCCTCGAAGGCTGATCGCATGCGTTCAAATACTCCACGCATGGGAGGGAAACGACCATATTCGGGGTCCAGCTACCCTCCGCCAGTACACTCCGACCGCCATCGCAACCGTGATCATCCATCCTCTCGGCTTGACAATCGCCCTTCGAGCAGCCACCGCACAGTCACGAACGAAAGCACTACCAACCGAGCCCGCAGCAGCAATGCGACGACTCCACGGAGTGCTAATGTGCTGGGCAACATCCTAGGCAGCGCCTCAAAGCTGGCGAACGCGACCTCACGCGTGAATGACAAGTCGAACTCACGTACCTCCGACTTCTCCTAGGCGTGGCATCGTCTGTCCGCACGAATACACTAAACTGACCAGTACCAAAGTGTTGTGGAAAAATTGCCTTGTGTTGATGCCTTATAGGACCAGGCGCATCAAGGCAGCACCCACAGCCATAATGGTACCTGCAAAACCAACGGCGTACTGCAGCATCCGTTTCTCCACCTTCTCCATCGACAGCCGCAGCTCGTTCAACGTCTCGTCTTCCGCTTGCTTCTGCAGCAAAAACTTTTTCTCGAGCTCTGCGATCTCCATGCGGATCTTGTCGAAGTCGATCTTCTCCAGCATGCGGATGTCCTGCTTGAGCGTGTTGAAGTCGCGCTCCAGCAGCTCCCGCGAGTGGCGCTGTGCAATGTCTACAGATAACGCGTCACCAGTGGTTACCACCCAGTCCAAGCACTTGCCAAAGCAGCAACGTACCGAACTTTAGAGTCGAGTTGAAGACTCGCTCGGACAGCTCCGCCTTGAGCTCAACATGCTCGGACTTGGTTGCCAGCTATCGGAAGACACAAGAGATATTTAAGTACTCAATTAGGCAGCAAGGCAGACGCAGTATACGCTCCGCAGCGACGTACGATGCGTGATTGGGCCTCCAATGAATCGGCCATGGCGTCCTTCATTACTTGCAAAATGGCCTCCGACTGATCAACGTTGAACCCTGCATTGCACAACAAGAGAGAGAGAGAGAGAGACATCAGCAAATGGGCCAAGTGATGCAGCACACAAAGCTGCTCCAACCATTCTCCTGCAGACTCTTCACCACTTTGTGGGTGTCGAAGTGCAGCGGCACGTCGCTGCTGGAAGTGGAGAACCAGCGACCGCCACTGGTGAGTTGCATCGTGGCAAGTGTCGAGCGCAAGATCGGCGACGGTGTCCTGCCGCTGCTGCTGGTAGCACCGGGAAAGGAAGATGTTGCGCCAGACGATGCATAATGTGGTGGTTGCGCCTGCGCGGCGCTGGCGAGGGCCTGGAAGTGCGGCGCAACCAGTGCGAGCGCCCGCACGCGCGGAGCAGCAGCAGTGATTCCGGCTCGGGCGAGCATATTGCGTTCTGATCTATCGGATGATGGGTTTGCGAAAATGGGGAATGTTTGTATTGTGGTCCACGAGGACAGTGAAGCTCATCGCTTTGTGCACATGGCAACACGTTGACTCGAGCGGATAGTAGTCTTTCATTTTGGTCATTGATTGTCTGTCACTCATAAGGTATTGTCTGTTCCTGCTTAAGCGGAGCCGCTGCCTCGGCCGCGCTGGTGGAAGTCGCGACAGCCGATGCAGCAGATGAAGCTGCAGGCTTGGCGTGCCCTCGCGTCTTGCCCGAGCTGGAACGACCAGCGCCCGCTGGAATGGCTTAATGGTATCCAGACACCTCCTGGAAGTGGCCGCCGGGGTTGAACTTGAGCAGGAAGTTGGGCGCTTCCTTCTCCAGCTTGGTCGGCTCCACGTCCAGCTCCCGGAGGCCAGGCAGGTCCGACGTCTTGACCTCGTTCAGGCTGAGACGCGTGGCCCAGTCGCGCGTGAACTTGGGGTCGGGGAACTGCTCGCAGAAGTAGCCGATGGCTTGAGCCACGGGCAGCGGCAGGTTGACCAGACTCGGGTTGCGCTTGATCACGTCGAACACGTAGTCCGCCAGCTCCTTGTACGTGAACTCCTCGTCGCCGACGAGCTCGAAGGTCTTGCCCTGGATCGTGGGGTCCTGGGTGATGTGGTAGATAGCCTTGGCCACGTCGTTCACGAACACAGGCTGGATCACGGCGTCGCCGTTGTTGACGACGGGCACGCCGCCGTAGTTGAGGCGGTTGCCCATCCAGACCAGCAGGCGGTCCTCGGGGCCGAACATGTTGGACGGACGCACGATGTTGGCTTCCGGGAAGGCCTTGCGGACGGCAACCTCACCGCGGAACTTGGAGGCGGCCCACTCGGACGGCGAGTTGGGCTGGGCCAGCAGCGACGACACGTGCACCATGCGGGGCACGCCGGCCTCCTTGGCCACCTCGGCGATGGTGCGGGCCACGTCCACGTGCACGTCGTCGTACGTGTAGTTGATCCACCACGGCAGGATGTGCTTGGTCTGGTAGTGCTTGCCGATGAGGTTCACGACGATGTCCGCGCCCTCGCAGGCCTCGAAGATCGAGTCGCGGTCGCGCGGGTGGAAGGGCTGCTGCGCCACGTTGCCCAGGTCGGCGGACACGCGCAGGTGGGACACCTCGCTGTCATCTCCGCGGTACGGCAGCACGTAACCGTTTCCGTTGGTGCCTGCGGGTGCAATAGATTGAGAATCGTTAGACAATTAATTGGGGAGGTGGCTGGACCGCCGGGACAGGGAGATGCAGACGCACCCAGGTGCGCGCAGACGTAGCGGCCCAGGAAGCCCGTGGATCCGAAGACCGCGGCCGTGATGCCGTTGCCACCCACACGCCCCGCGGGGTGACGCAGCAACGCCTTGGCCACAGGAGAGAGCGCCGACATGTTGACTCCGCAGGACTCTTTATCACGCTCGAAGAGCCCCCTGCCGCACAATTCTGCGGCTGCGAAGGAGCGACATTCAGACGACATTCGACCAACATTCACATCGTGGCTAAGATTACGTGGTCCACACCAAACAAGCACCTTTTCTTAGCGTGACAGCATCATTATCCACTCGACCAGGTTTGGCCTGACGTGTCTCTCACTCTCCCTCGGGTCTCCTCTCACGCATAGGAGAGATCAGGCTCCCTCCGCTGCGATAGCCGCTACGTCACCGACCTTCCTCCTGCGCCAGAGGCTGCAACAACCGCCATAGTTGAGCGTCCAATCGACCGACAAGATGAAGCTCGTGGGCAAGAAGGAGCAGGCGTACGCGTCGCTGGACATGGAGTCGCCGCACGGGTCGCCCATGCGCCGCAGCAACTCCGGCCTCTCCAACGTGCAGCTGTCCCCCTCGGCGGCGTCCACCATCTCCATCAGCTCGGAGCGCGTACACGCATTCGCCCCTAGCCGACACGGCGACGACGGCATCCGGCCCTTCTACAATAACGTGGCCAACGACATCTTGGCGGCGCTGGACGGACCAGTACGGCAACTTGCATTTGAGACCAAAGGCGCATTGCTGGCGACTGGGTACGAGAGTTGAGTTGGAGGTTGGGACGTGTCCGAGTTGAACGGTACTAACTTGTTGTCGTTTTCTTTGAATTGAAATGGGTGCAGACTGGCAGCGGCGTTCTACTTGCTGGCGTGGTTCCAAGCCGTGCTGATCCCATTTTTCCTCGCGATTTTCCTGATGTGGGTGTTGCGCTGTGCCTTAAAGTCGTTATTACCTCATGACGAACTTACATTGTGTTGTTGTTTTTTTAGGTACCTGGTGGACCCGTTGGTTGAAGTGATCGACGTGTCACCCAAGTATTTCCTTTGCATTTGCACATCCCATGGACGTCATGCCCGTCGAAAGTCGCGTGGTTGCTCACGTGCATTCGCGTCGCTGGTTGCTGTCAGCTTGGTGTGTGTGTTCTTCGGACTGCTAGGCTACATCACAGTGCTTTCAGTTCATGCGCTGGATGCGGGCGCTTACCAGACTGGATACAACCACCTTGTTGCGGGCGTGGAGCACTTGCTTGAGCAGATCGGACTGCCGGTGAACATTACGACGACGCTGCATGACAACGTTGATAAACTGGCGCGCATAGTGGTTACGGAGACGATGGACTTGCTATCCGTCATGTTTGTGACGCTTATCTACCTCACGTATTTCCTGTGCACCCGCACTCGTGCAAGTGACGCTGGAGGCGTTTGGTCCAAGATAGACCACGATATTCAGCGCTTCGTGACCCTGAAGTGCTTCCTTTCGCTCTTCGTGGCACTATTGGTTACGATCGTGTACGTGTCACTTAACGTGGGTCTGGCGATCGTGTGGGGTATGCTGACGTTTATTCTGAACTGGATCCCCAACGTCGGAGCCATGATCGCTTCCATTGCGCCAATTTGCATCATCGCTATTACGCCGTCCGATCTGATGAACCCAATGGAAAAGTTCATGGCAGTCGTGCTTCCAATGTGCTTTCACATGTTTGTGGGCAACTTCGTGGAGCCGAAGGTATTCGGTCGCAAGCTCGAGATCGATCCGGTGATTGTGATCTTGTCACTTTCGGCGTGGGGGCTTTTGTGGGGCGTCGTGGGCATGATGCTATCTGTGCCACTTACTGCAGCAGCCAAGATTATGCTGAGCCATCTCAAGCTGTGGCCTGAGTTCGTGGCTCTAGTGGAAGGGACGTACTTCACAAGGTTTGGCAACAAGGCCGCCGGTTATAAGAAAGAGGAAGACGATAAGGCGGATTTTGAAACTATGCAGGTGCGGACCGAGAGTGAGAAGGATCGCGCAAATGGCGGCCACATGCGGGCATAATAAAGTTGCTTTTATAACCTGCACTACCTTGGATTAGCTACATTAGCTAGATGCCAAAAGATGCTAAGCACTAGAACTAGTACCAATGATGGTGCTGGTCGAGTGGCCAGAGAGGGGTCGTGCAGACACTTACACCTGGAAGCCGCCTCCTCTTCGCCATACTCCTCTCTACAGCGCTGCTCGTCTACAATCTCGACGGGGTAGCCCTCGTAGTTGGGCGGCTTTCCAGCCCGGTTATCGTTGAGAAACATTAGCACGCCATCACACGTATGTCGTGAGGCGTTGCACGGAACGTCATTGAAGCCTAGAGGTGTGTCCGCGTCGCCGCATGCCGAGTCAGAGCAGTACCATGTCGCCGTTGAGTTGCCTTGGCAAATGTGCTGGCGGTCATTGCAACCAGTCCAGACCTTGTGTGGAACTACGGGCGAATTGGGCGAGCAGATCGTTTGTCTGCTGTCGGGCACCAGCAGTCCGCAGTCCGAGAAGAGCTTCGGTGCCATGTTCATCGCCACACTGGCACAGATTTTCACTGTTTTGGTACTGGCATTGAAGAAATGTGTGTCCAGCGGTGTCGTGAAGTGCGTAGGCTCCTCCGGGTCGCACGAGTAGCAGAAAGCAAAGGACAGATAGCGCTTGGCCACATTCTGGAACTTATCGCACGCCGGACCGGCCTCAATCAGCGCGAGGAACTTGCTGTTGATGTCCGCGTCATGCGCTGGAAGGCAGCAGCTCGTGGGGTTGTACCAGTTGCAGAATACCATAGGCTGGGCGTTCTGTTCACCAACGGCAGTAAAGCAAAACATACCGTTAGACTCCAAGATACCTTGAAAATCAAACTCACCCCATCCACTTGCCTTCTTCGGCGGGTCCTGCAGACACTCGCATGCGCCATCCTGCGCGGATACGGATACCACCAGCAGAGCGATGCACAGATACAGCACAGCAGCAACGCTCTGCACCCCGCACATTTCCCAGAGGACCACTCGGCCATTTTTTTGCCGTGCGCACTGAAGGCACCGACGGTTGCAAACCGCCGCCAACGTCACGGCGGTTCACATTTGTGCCGCGCCACTTATCAATTGCATCTCACCACCAACATACAGTAAACTTACTACGTGAGTACTACGTGAGTACTACGTGGTGCTACCGGTAGCAGCGCTACGATGCCGCAGTTTCACTCCTGGGCTATAGCTCAAATTACAACAAAAGCAACTGATATTTTGCAAGCGCAGATTCTTTTCGTTTGCCAAGCGTAGTAAACGTCATGTTGCAGACTTTGACTTAAGAGCGGAGCTTGAGGAACGTACGCTTCAGGACGCGAGCCTGTAATTAACAGTCGCCAAAGCAGGGTCAGACTCTAAAGATCATTCAGGCATGCACTATCACGTACCTCATAGCTTATAGTGTGCTGAATCGCGTCGGTTCCAGTGTTCCGTTGATCAGCTGCGGTTGTAGTGAATATATCCTTGCCGTGCTGGTCGGCGCAGTCGAGAAACTCGAGAATATCGTCCATGGTGGAGTCCCGGATGGTGGTCATGTGCTTTGCCAGGGTAAGTGCCAATCCAAGAAAACAGCGTTTGGCATAGTACCAAGTATCCGGCCCAAGCTTGCGGTGATACGGCTCCATGCTTTTCATCACTCGGCAGATGCCAAAGTCGTAGTTGTTCTTGGAGCAGTACAGCGTGCCGATAACGAGGTTGACAATGCAGAGGTGGAAGAGCCTCTTTTCAGGGTCGCGGCTCGATTCCTCTTCTTCCTCTCGCTCGATAGACCGGAGTAGCTCCTCAGCCTTTTCATTGTCGGTGTTCATGACGTAGCACACGCACAAATTGGCCAAGATGATGGCCTGCACATCTAGCAAGTTGTCTTGGTGTTTCTTCACGAACGGTTCGTAGTACTGAATTGCCTGCTCGTATTTGTTTCCTTGTAAGAAAAAAACGTGTGCCACGTTGAGCTTCCAGGCCTCGTGCTCCGAGCAGAACTCAGCCGTTTGTCGGAAGATTTTCTCCACTTGCGTGTAATTGCCACGCTCCCAGTAGATGTTCGCCTGAGCCATCAGCACGGGCATGAAGTCCTCCAGGGCGTCGTCATAGGCCTTCAACGATGTCTTGATGTCCTCATTCGACTGTGCAAGACGCGCGTCCTGGATCTTCTTGGTTAGCTTGCGTAGACCTTCAACATGCTTCGTGGCCAACTCGTCGTACTTGCGATAGGCGTCTTCCGGCGACGTCTGCAGCGTCACTGTTGCATCCATGAAGTCGTAAAAATCCTTGGACAACAACTGGAATGTCAAATGAGCATTCTCCGCGAGGACATCAGCCATGAGGTCGTGGAAGCCGTGCTTGGTGTACAGGATCAACAAGTTCGAGAACGTCTCCACTGGGAATGGTGGGTTCTGCAGCAAGAAGTTGAGCTTCTTGAAGCCGCCGTTGGGTTCCACATCCATGTTCATGAGTCCGAAATTGTGCAGCGACACCGGGTCAAGCTCCTCTTCCTGTCGCGGTGGCATATCCAGCAGCGCATCCCGGGCGCCCTTGTAGTTTTTCATCTCGTACTCGATGGCCGCCTTCAAGTTGAAGGCCTCGACCAAGGCTGTCTCGCGCAATACCGTCGAATTGCGTACGGACTTGACGTCGGCATTCTGTTCACTCTTGCTCCCCACACTTAGCTCCGGGTGGTCGCGCACACCCTTCTCAATGATCTCAGCGATCTGCCTCATGGCATTGCCGTATTGCTTCATCTTGAAGAAGCAAAGCGCGATGTTGTACGATAGATCTGGCTGGTAGCCTAAGATGTTGAGTGCGTCGGCGAACTTGGCGCGCGCTGGTTCGTAGCGGCCTTCCTTGTACTCAATAGCTCCATCGAACACGATGGTGGTAGGGTCATCAGGTAGACACTCTTCCAGCACCGAGCGCGTCGCCTTGATGTCGTTCTGCTCGTAGTACGAGGCCGCTCTCAGAAGGTGGACCCGTTGAGCGAACTGCTCACTCTCCAGTTGACTAGCTCGCCTCGAGGCTGCGTCATATTGTCCCGATTTGTACAGTGACTGAGCCAGGTAGAGCTGATACTCGTCCACGTCGGGGTAACTGGCACAGAGCTGTTCGTACATCCCGACTGCCTGGTGGAAGAGCTGCATGTGGTAGTAGCAGTACCCCAGCAGTGAGAGAGCCGCGCGACTGTGCGGGTGATTCTCCAACTCGATCTGCAGGATCCGCACAGCCTCCTCGTACTTCTGGTCCCGGATGAACCCGTAGATCGTCGACGTGTAGCTGCTCCCGGCGCCATCTTGCGTCTGGAACATGGCTGTCGATCGAGAAATCGATCAGTCCTCGAGTCGTGCAGCTCCCGAACGATTTCGAGGAATGAACGACTGTTCCGAACCGACACTGATAGCGTCGGGGATTTCGCTAAAGTGGAGATAGTCTGCTGGCATAGATTGAGAGTTGGGATATTTCTTCCACCGTCGAGACCGCAGCTCATTCATTCTACATGCTCGTGTGGGTGCTGCACTTGCACCAGGAGCGTGTATATTCCAATGACGCCTCCAACAAGGGGGCCACAGATTGGGATCCAGAAGTAATAGCTATCCGTCGTCACACCTTCGAGCCGTACCCGACAACGTACGTCAGCAGCCGAGGGCCGGAATCACGCGCCGGGTTCATCGTGTTCATGCTGAAGCTCATACCAAGAGCCATGATCACGAGCGCAAAGGCAAATGGAGTGCCGACGGTTCCTGGAGATCGGTTGTGCTGGTTGGTGATGCCGTAAATACACAACAGCAGCATACCCGTAGCAAGGGCCTCCGTGTAGAAGACCGTGAGATTGTTGATATCGGAGCTTGGATACGTCGCGAAGTTGGACTGCGTGGTCTCATTGTTCGGGTCGACCTCTGGGATAGTTTAGCAGGTAGATGGCGACGGCGCCCACCACCTGCGAAATTCAGTAGCCCGGCAATTTTCACTTCGGCAAGCGTCCGAATATGGCGTACGCGAACGAGGCAGCGGAGTTCAAGTGCGCTCCGCTGACGCCTTCGGAGCAGTAGACGCCCATCAGCACGCCGATACCCCACGCCATGTTGATGCTGAGCCACGTACCGTAGGACTCGTCCAGTGAGAGCGCCACTTGGTCCGAAAGCGTGATGGTTTTCATCGCGCTGGATTTTAATCCAGAGTCTTGCAACGGAACATAGCTTTACCCCGTCAATTTGGTGCCATCGCTTTCTGGAAACTATACATACAACGGAAACTCTCAATACAACATTGCCTAATAGGATACAGAGATGAATTCTGTACCGAGATGTCGACCCTTCCACAAAAGTACAAGATGAAAACCCTGTAGGTTATTACATGTATACCGGCTGTTATGAAAATGATTCTGCAATTCGGGGATTATTCAAGATTTTATCCGCATTCGACCGTTTTCCTTAGACAAAAATCCACACGTTGGATTAAATTAAAATTAAAATTAAATTGCTTATTTTAATTTCATCATAAAGTAAAATCCAGAGCTGTTCCGTGCGTTTTGTTAAAACTCGAAAAAACTTGTGAGAAATAATAGGTATGTTTTTTTCGCCCTTGACTTTGCACAGAAAATCATGTTTGTTTTCCACCAATCGTGAGACGGCGCCCTCTTCCGACCAGAGTCACTCGCTTCACATCTCTTCATTCCGTCTCCATTCCGTCTCCAGGCGGCACGCACCACCTCGTACGCCCGTCCCCGCGTCCTCTATTCACCCCACGACCATGAGCAACCTCACCTCCGACGACTACTACGAGAACCTGGGCGTCGCGCGCACCGCCACCGCGCAGGAGATCAAGACAGCGTACGTGCAGCCATTGGATGGAGATAAGGGATGATGGCAAGTGACTAACGGTTGCGTTCTGCCAACTGACTGCCGCTGCCCTGCAGCTACCGAAAGCTCGCGATCAAGTACCACCCGGACAAGAACCTGGGAGACAAGCTCACGGCTGAAGCCAACTTCAAGATCGTGGGCGAGGCCTACAACGTGCTGTCGAACGACGACACGCGCAAGATCTGTACGCTCACACTCTCTGCCGATGCACAGGATGTGGCTGTAGGTTGCTGACCGCGTTGTTTGTTCCTTTTAACGTTGCATGCTTTTTGTGGTGCTGCAGATGATATCTACGGCAAGGAAGGACTGGAGGACGGCGCGCAGCCGATGACGAAGGAGCGCGCGATGGAAATCTTTGAGGAATTCTTCCGCTTCGGCGAGGCGATGGACCCGGACGCCCCTGATCGCTCCAAGGGTCTCAAGCGTGCGGCAGGCGGTGCAGTGTACGCACCTGCCAAGGGCCTTCTCTATGGTGGCAAGTCTATCGTGGGTGGTGTGATCATGGGATCAGCCGCGATCGTGGCTGGAACTGGCGCCATGGTTGTCAACTTGGCCTCGGGCATCAAAGAGATGGGTGAGGCTGGCGTTAATGCTGCCCGCAAGCGCAAAGACAGCAAGCAGGCTAGCGATAGCGAAACGGAAATTCCTGTTGCTACAGTGGTTGGCGGCCCTGATGATACCGAAAAGGGGGAGACGGCGGTGATTGAGGTAGCCAACCAAAAGCCCACGCCAACCTTTATGGGAGGACTGAAGAAGGCCACGATTGGTGCTGTTGCGGCTCCTGTTGCAGTACGTTATTGATATTTTCATCGGTTTGATAGGTATCGGTGATTGATCTCCATCTCTTTGATTCTTTACAGGCAATTGTGACGGGCGGTGGTGTGTTGCTAGCGAGTGGCGTTGCGGCTGGTGGATACGTGGTTGGAGGCTTTGCAGGTGCTGCGACGAACGTGGCAAGTGGCGTTCGTGAAGTGAAGGCGGCAAACAAGATGGAGAAGAAGCGTCGCGCTTCCAGCGCTGCCAGCACCCGCGATTCCTTGGCTTCTACGAAGAGCTCACCGGCTTCGGCTGAAGCCTCAGTAAAGGCCGTTCCGGTACCAGACACAACGTCAGCGCCAGCAGCTCAGACGGCGTAGAAGAAAATGGCATGCACGATACGGGGTGAATCCTCGCTCGTTGTGTGTAGTTAGAGAGAGATAATACATAGTAAACCCTGATCTAGTTTCTTTATATCTAAATCTTTTATTTACGTGTGCATTTGTGTTGCCTAAGCACGGAACAACCCAGGACCTCCGATTGAGCTGGCGAAGCACTCGAATCCCTTGGCCTGCAGTTGGGTGATAAGCTTCGCCAAATCTTCGTTGCTGAGACTACGAGGCAAAAGCGAAATGGTGCAGCCGCCACCGCCTGCGCCAGTCAGCTTAGTAGCTCCGTTAAATTGCTTGCAAACGCGTGCCACTTCGTCAATCTGCGTGTGACCCACGCCCAAGCCGTTTAAAATCTTCTGGTTGTGCTCGATCTCTTGTCCAAGCACTTCCTCAGACAGCACTCTTCGCTCACTGAGTTCGACGAACTTCTCGACAAGCTCCTGGATGGTTTCAAATTGTTTCTGTACCTTTTCACGATCTGCTTCGTAGCGTTTCCGAACATTGCCCACTTGCTCTCTTGTAGAACGCGGGACACCCGTGTTAACCAAGAGAAAGCGGAACTTGTCGAGTTGGCACTGGATGGGGCGGAAGGACGGCTCCGGGTGTTTTTGAAAGATCAAGGTGCCGCCAAAACACGAAACGGTGTTGTCTGCACCAGAAGGCGAACCGTGTAGAATCACTTCAGCACCGAAGGCGTAAGAGTTGATGAAGTCCAACTCGTGTTTGCGGGAGCTGCCCGACAGCTCCGCGAAAGCGCCTGAAAGTGCCACCGACATTGCAGCCGAAGAGCCAAGTCCAGCGCCAATGGGCAGGCTGCACGTTGCCACCTCCACATGCAGTCCTCCCTTGGATCTACATATACGATTGAAAGAAGAACACAAAAATTAGCCGACGGCATTTACACACTGAAGTCGGATGAACAACCGTCCTACCCGCTGAGGTATCCAGACGAGCGGAGCAACGCACAGCACAGGAACAGCGGTGCGCGCAATGCCTTAGCATCCTCAGGCGTCTCTCCGTCCAGCACCCGCTCTATACGGGCCATCACCTCTTGCGCCGGGGTTGGCACGTAGTGGACTTCATCCTCGAGCCCTTCGACCACTTTCGCCAGCTCGGAGGTCGTGTACGCGCGGCGCAGCGGCTCCTTGTCGCGCGTGGACTTAATGTCTTTACAGGAAAATTCGATGGTCGATTGGACGCCTGCAGGCACAGCGATGCGAGTCTGAGGAGACACACAAACAGTCAATCCATGGCTCTTCAAGTTCAAGTGAGCTCGTGACCTTATGGCGAAACACGCACAATTTCCGCCTGGATGCGCAAGTCCGACAGCGCCGCCGCCACCACGGGGCAGCCGTAGACCACGGCGTGCTCCCCGAGCAGCAGCAGCTTGCCGGGCGCCGACACGCGCACAACTTCGCGATCCCCTGCCATGACGATTGGCAACTGGGCCGTACCTTTGACCGCCAGAACGTGCAACGCATGTTCGGTACACTGTACCATTTTATGTGCACCACGCCAATCCTGTACTGTACCCATTTTGCGGCACGCAGTCTCTCGCCACTAGTTTTTACGAAGCCCAGCCATCGCGAAGCAGTATTTACGCGTCGGCAAAAGCGGCAAAAGGTGAGCCGAGGTGAGTTGAAGTGTTGAAGTGACAATCACTCATGGATATCTAACGCTGCTGCAGCAGGCGCCTTTACCTGCATGCCAGGCTCGAGTTCGTGGATGGAGGAGACTGCAAAGGCCGCCGGACAAGGCGTGGCGGACGCTGGCAAAGTCCCTGACGTCGCGTCTGCAGCGGAGCAAGTGGACGAGACCACGGGCGCCGCGCTGTTCGACTTGTCCAGCTACACGGGCGGGGCACCGCTCATCCCCATGGGAGACGGTGGCGCTGGGGTCGGAGGGCCGTCAACTGGAGTCCCGACAGACGCGGCCCACGGGATGTTCGACCAGGACGTGGGCAGCGCTCAGGAGCTCATGGGCAAACACTCGGACGCAGATGAGAAGAAAATGGGCAGACCGAGTCACCCCGCGTGGCAATTCTTTGTGCGAGGAGAGAAGCGCAACCGCTTCCACCACAACGCCTACTGCAGGTTTTGCACGGACAATGGAGAGAACCCCATTGCTGTGCGGGGAGTGTCGGGGAACATGATTCGCCATCTGCAGAAGTGCATTTACTGCCCTGCTGAGGTGGTGACACAGTTAAAACTTTTGTGTGCCCAAAAGGATGCCGCCAATTTCAATAAGCGACACCAGTCGCAGAGCCGCAGCGTCGACGCGCTCATGCAGGAAAATTCACCTGTTTTAAGGAAAAAGGCACGGGTTAGTGAAGACCAAGGGGACGGGTCTGTTTTACAACTGCGAAATGCTGCTGAGCGTGGGTCTACACTTGCTGCCAAGGCGAGTGGGGCACAGGACACGACTGGAGTGGAAGATTTCATGCCACTGCCGTTACCATTGTTATCATCCGAGATGAATGGAGGCCTTGCGACGGGCATACCAACATCAAAACCGATAAACTACGAAGAAAGTTTACCCACCTCAAGGAAGCCTAGTACACCTGCCAAACCTCCAGTCCGCGATGCAATTAAGGAGCCCTCCAAACCTCGAGTCCCGCAGCCTCACCGATCCGGTGAACTTCCCACAGCTCGACCCGAGAGTGATGGAATTCATGCAGACGCTTTGAACAAGCTTGTTGTATCCTCGACAGTATCAGCAAGACTGCCTTGGGACTGGGTATGGGCAGAACAGTCTGATTTAATGTTTGGTGATCTGCACTCGAAGATTGAGCCCCCGACTGCTGATTTAATTTCGTCTTTGGGAATCGCTTCTCACGAAAAACAGATCATGAAGATGAAAGATGAGCAAGTCGGGGTTACTTTGGCGGTGAATTGGTGGGTGGCTAAATATCCAAGGTCAAGTTTCGTCCTGCTGTCTCTGGTAAATGCTCTTGGTGAAGCGACTACTTGGGATCTTATTGACCTGGGAACTGAGGGCACTGAGCCAGAAACTCTAGCCGAAAAAGTCAAGGGCAACTTGACTGATTTGCGAAGAAGAGGTATCCATGTGATCAACATTGTTGCCGACACAGCCCTTACGTATACCGCATCTCGGCTGGCCGTGAGCTCGAGTGAATGGACTAGCTTGGCCATTCCAGTGTTGCCGTGCTTTTCGCACTTACTACAAATGCTGCTAGGCGTCGTCCTGACCGAGTCCGACAAAGCGATGGAAACTATTGGCGAGATGGTCGAACTTATAAGAATGTTCTCAAATCACCGCGTACTGAAAGTGTTGAGAAGAGAATGTGGCGATCCGGATGCAGTGCTGCACGTACCCACACAACATAACTGGTATTCATTCATTGAAGCTGTCGATTCGGTTCGTCAGTACGAGGATATGATTAAGATTATCTCGTCCAAGGTTGTCCAGGCTTCATCTGACTCCAGAGACTCAACAGGGCACATTTTGAATCGATCGAGAGCTCCTAATCCACGAAAAGATAGTGCTGGAAATACGGTTGACGAGCTGGCGGAGTGCGGGCTTTCGAGTGCTGTTATACAGACAATCCAGGATCCCGAGTTTTGGGAGAATGTTGTGGCTTTGAGCGAACTGATGTCACCGCTCAAAGAGACGTATAAAATGATGGTTGGTACTTTCACGTCCTCTTTTTCGTTGTCAGATATTTTCTACCAATTCGGCAGAATGCATCAACAGTATGGAATCATTTTGTCTGACTGGGAAGATACCGATGGTGGGGGGCGATCTGCTCAGCAAGCACGCTCGTTGCTGCAAAAAGTAGTTGACATGTGGAGATTGTATGACCAGCCTTTGATGATACTGGGATATACGTTCAACTACAACCTTCAGCACCCACTTTTGGCTCGCCATCAACCATCGCTTCAGTGGCTTTCAATTGGAAAGTACGCGAAGCAGTACTTTCGGGGTTGGTTTTGCGCAGCCTCGTCAACACGCAACCCATCTCGGTTGCTGGCATTGAGTGACGAAGCTGCTGCCCAGTTCATGGAGGACATCTTGGCATTCAAGGAACGCAAGTATCCTTTTGACGCAGAGTCAATGTGTGACTTTGACAATCCCAAGTTTTTCTACATGCTTGTATCTGACTCTCATCCGTTGATGCACATGTTCGGATCTCGACTGTTCAGCTTCGTGACTAGCACACCGCGTCTAGGTGATGTTCTTCCTGGGAAGTGTTTCATCCCGTCTGCACCTTCGACGGCATGTCCGCAGCAGACTTTGTTGCCGTTATTGCGAATGAAGCTATTCGCCCAAACTGCGATGCGACCATCGAAAGATTTACTTGGGTTCGTACAAAGTAACAGACCGAAGGGTGCCATGGCAAGCACGGCCTGTGGTGACACACATTTACACCCCGAGTCGATGACAGAACCCGACGAAGCAAGTGCACCATTTCTTCAATGCTTTAATTCCGCTGGAAAGGTAAAAATGGGAGAAAGTGACGACAGTCTTTTGCCAGCGGACAGAATATGGAGCAAGAAGCAATGGAGAGCGATGGCGAAAGAATGGAAATCACATTGGCAAAAAGAGACTGACATCAGCAACCAGCTACAAACTTCTAGAGTTTTGGACGCATTCACGCCGGATCTGACGCTAGATCAGATTTTCAAAGATAAGTTAGTATCCAGACTCCCCCACGATCGAGAAGATGCTGTTGTGGATGTGTGATTCTTGGTGGATGTATATGTTGCGAATACGCGGTGGTTTATTCTCCAAGGTAGAGTTTACGTTGTTGTAAAGGAATGGACATGAATAGCTTCTCCAGCGTATCAACATCTACATCGCTGTTGCAAAGTACTTCTAAGCCGGCTGTTTGGCAAGCCAAGTCCTCGAACCTGAAGATCGAAATCATTATCAAAGCTCCTGGGTATCAAGCACGCCAAATGGATGAAAACTTACGATGCGTGGAGCTCATTAATGCGCTTGTCTTTTCCTGAAATGTTATTTCGAAAGGCGTCGTATCTGATCACAGGATCGAAAATGGTGAGATCAGACCCGCACAGCAGTCATGGACACTTTACTTCATATATGGCAGCATACTTTCGGTGATTTCTTTCGCTCTTTTTGGTGATCTTGTTCAGCATCGCCACAGCATGACGCTCTGCAGTGTCTAACTGGAAATGATCTCCGTAGCCCGCTAAACCATTTATGGTAGAACCGGCGTGAGCTTCGTCGTCTGTGGCTGGTTCACTATCTTGAGCAGTGTGTGGGCTTCAACAAGATACAACTGAGTGAGGATATACTGAAAAATCTCCTAAAATCAGCCTGGGGTTTACCTATTAGGAGCGCTGTTGTTATCATCGACACTGAGAAGCGATTCTTGGCTGGGAGTTGTTTTGATATCGCGACGTGAGCCAGTCGCTTGTGCTGGAGAGGTTGCCAAGTGCGATGATCTGATCGAGCGTTGTAACTCGATGCTCTTGCTACCGGGCGGCTTGGACGGGTGTGGTGCTTGCGCGGCAGTCGTCATTCCGCCACGCTTTGACATCTCTCGCGCTCACCTGAAGCGTTTGGGGGTTGCTGCCGCAAAGCAGTTTTCCGCCCAATTGATCTTCGAGGACCTGTTGTAAAATTAGCTTCACAGCTTTCCAACTTGTGAAGCTGGTCATTGAGAAGTCTGGTCCCCGTTGGATGGAAAAGCTTGCTCAGGTTGGGATTGTGGCAGTCTGCGTGGTAGAATAGAGGAGCTGTCGTCATGAATCAGAGCGTTAAACCACCGAAAATTTTGTTTGTGCGGCCGAAGTCTGCGGGATCCGTTCGCAGTCGGTCGCAGATTTCCACCTCTCTCGCATCGGCGTCACGTCCGAGTGGGAGGGAGCCTTCAACGCTTTCTGCACATCCGATCATTTTAACTGGGGCTGCCGCGCCGCAACCTGTTCGTCCCAGCAATCCATGCAGACGACCTTCAAGTGCCGTCGGATCACGGCGGTGTTTTACTGCAACCTCAGTCGCTGCTCTTCCTCTAGCTAAATGCCACGACATGAACGGATCCTGTTTGCGGGAACAAGATGAAGAGGACCCAGAGACCGCATCGGATGTAGACAGAGGAAACATTTACCGCGTTGTTGTTGCTCGAAAGGAGGCAGAAGAAACCGCACAACAACTGGCAAGTCGAATAGCACACTTTCGTTCTCAGGAAGAGCGTGCGCTTCGCGAGATGCAAACCATGAGGAATCGTCTGGAGACGACACTCACCAAGACACTGACACTATCAGATGATATCCCACAAGCGAACCAAACTTTAAACTTCATGGCGGAAGCTGCCCATCCGTTGAAACTTCAAGGTCGCAACACAATGGCACCTTATGTCACTACGAACTCCAAACAGACGAAGGCGCCGTATTCGGAGCGCAGACAGAGGTTGCGGATACCACGCAGTCGCGAACAATTGGAGTTTCTCGCAGTAAGTACCATCAGCGCGTCGCTTCGTTGGTTGTATTCATCTTGACGGTGTGATCACCTGCCATTCACATCGAATAGAAGCAGAAACGCGCCCTGGGGTTGCACCGACTCGAAGCGGTTCGGCAGGAAAAAGAGCGACGCAAGGTTTGTACATCCAAGATCATGGCTTTGTTTGTCTTTTATGAAGATTTCTTAACTGGTCACCATTGACTTTTCAGGTAGCACTGGCTGAGCAAAAGTTGAAGGAAGCGGAACAAGAACAAAAACGCCGGTGTCGAAAAGAGCGCATACGAGCTGAAGAGCAGCAGACCATTGAGCTGCGCCTCGAAAAACAGGTTCGCTTTGAACGGCAAGCTTAAAAAATACTTGTCCGTGTAGGTTGGACTAACTAAACCCGTTTTCACCAGCGACACATGCGCGAGGCGGTGAGGAAGCAGCAGTTCCAGCGGCTGACGACGGAGAGGCAACGGCAGCACGAAGCACTGAATTTGATCGCGGTAATGGAGGAGGAAGAGAGAAACTTGAGACTGCGGCTAGAAGCGCTTCACTTTCATCGCGAGTATATGAACCAGGAGCTCTGCGGTGGCTTACCTGCGGCCACACGACGGGATCGGATTGACAATGATACGGCGTGCATCCCTCGATGATACCTTGACGTTCTTCATTCGTCCTGGAAAGTTGCTAGGACCACAACTAAACGACTTGCTGTCGCCGGAGAAACAGCACTTGAGTGGAATAAGGAGGGAATGGTTTGTGATCACAACGACCCGCTTCACACTATGCTATGAAGTTCATAGGCATCGGGGAGGAGCTTGCAGATTTTGGGCTGTACCACTTGCATTGCCTACTTACTGGTACAGTGCAGTTCGTCACCCAAATGACTGTTCTGTAACAAAATGTGTCCGCAAAATACTCACGTTCTGTCTCTTTTCGTCTCGAGCCGGACCTCAGTGGAGATGGGAGCTATATCTACGATTTTGTATGGGGTGATGGGAAATATGTACAGTACCGGTAGTCGCGCTCGAAAGGATTCCGGTCCTTGGCATCTTCGTCTACGGACAAACTAAAATGCGAGTGTAGACGAACTCGCCCGAGGCGCATCCCGAATGTGACGCGGCGGAAGTGAGTCCTCCAAAATGCATCGACCAGCACTTGAAGCCGTTGCTGCTGTTAAGCATCGCTTTAGCGTGTTCGAGTTCCTCCGGCTCAAGCGCGACAAAGTCTCCGCTTGCCTGACCACCACGGGTGTACCTCTCTTCGGCACGCACGCGAAGCACTTGGTCTCAGTATGCGAGGATCGGCGGCATGTCCTTCTTGGTCTGACGCGTGACCGTCTTTATCCATCCGCTTGGCGCTTTTGCTGGTGAAACGCGGTGCCGTGGGACTCTCAACAAGAGGATTAGAGGCTAAACGGCTGCGAACGAATGCTCGGGAGACCGGCTGGGACACGTTCGAGGTAAAGTGCAACGGCCTCGTGCACACTTCGCTGCATCTGCACGCGCACTGCCACTAGACCTTTAGTTCACATTTTGAGTATTAGGCGACTATCTAGGCAAATCACAGGAAGATGTTGCACACTACGAAACAGGGCACCTTTCCCGCAAGTGATTCTAGAATGATCAAGTACTCGATCTTTAACCAAAGATTCTCAAATCGCTGAGCACCGAGTGAAGTAGGTAGGACTCGATAATTAGCGAGGATCGACCATTCTACCAAACGACCCACTCATTTATTAATTGATCACGCACTAAACCAAGAACCATGGCACCCTCCCAAAGGAGGCGAAGCCAGGCGCTGAACCACCAGCTGCCACCGGCGGAAGTCGCCCAAGGAGCCCCCCCTTCAGCTCAACCTGGTAATGACCGCCAAGCACGTCGAGCAAGAGTGCATATTCCTCCCTGCTCGCAGTGACGATGAACGTAACTACATGTACCAGAACTACATGTGCGTCTCCACGTGATCGGCCACAAAACGCGCGCGAAGCGCCTTGCTGCTCAAAGGCGCACCCGCGAACAGCGCAAGTTGCGCTTGCGTCGAATGCTCGCAGCTCAAATTGGGCGTCCGTCTGCAAGTTTCCGGGATGACAGGAGAGTGGGGAAAGCGAGGATTTTCTTAGCCGCGAAAAACATGTTTCTATTGACTGAAAGCGAAGACGCGGGTATGAATTAGTCGGTAAATCGGCAAAGCATCGATCTTCTAGTAGAAGACGCAGTCAAATCTCAAAGACAGACTACTTTACGGAAAGTATTGCGTATTTGGCGTTGTAACTGGACTTTATCGATAGCCTTGCAAATTTACAAAAGTGATGCACAATCGATCATGTGGCGACAATTTTTCGATTTACTCAGTAGCTGGGTTAGAGACCTACTAGGATACAGTAGCCCAAGCCAGTCAAACAGTGTGAGCCCTTGGCAGTATGGCTGGTCCATGGTCGCCGCTCCCTCTCTCTGCGCATGCAGTGCACCAAACCCCGGCACGAAGCCTGACCCACCTCTCACGTGGAGTCCACGGCCCACTCGCTTCCTCGCGGGGACCGCCTCAAGCGTAGCAGTTCATTCCACATTTTGCTTGCTGCACCCGGTGTTGCGTGCTCAAGCCCCACTATCAAGAAGGAAGCACCATGGAGAAGTCGGTCAACTCCTCGAAGGCGCCTCTGCTGGAGCGCATGATGCGCCGCAAGCCCATGCAAGTCATCCAAGCCGAGGAGAACTCCCAAGATCTCCCCCGTTCGCTCAGCCTCTTCGACTTGATCTGTATCGGAATTGGAGGCACAGTCGGTAGCGGCATCTTCTCCACGGCCGCCTCGATTGTGAGTGACACCGCTGGTCCGTCAGCTGTGGTGAGCTGGCTCATCGGTGGCGTGGTCTGCTGCATGAACGCTATGGCCTACATGGAGCTCACAACTCGTGTGCCCTCGTCCGGTAGTACGTACGCGTACGCGTACCACGCTATCGGTGAGATGCCGGCCGTGGTCGCTGGCTGGCTGCTGACATTGGAGTACGCTGTGTCCGGCGCCGGTGTGGCGCGTAGCTGGGCGCAGAAGGTCGAGGACTGGGTCGTGCTGGAGCATCCGAATGCCAGCGTCCACTGGCTCAACATGGAGTACGCCAATGTACTGTCGGCTCTCATCCAAGCTCTGTGTGTGGTCGTGCTGCTTGCCGGTGTTCGATTTGGCAAGTTGTTCGTCAACGGGTTCACGATCCTCAAGATGTTCGTCGTCGTGTTCATCATCATCGCTGGCTTCTGCGCCATCGACCCGGACAACCTCAGCCCGCTCGTTCCCGCCCGCGCGGAGAACAGCTCGGGTGACATGGCGTACGGCTCTCAGGGTATCATCACGGGTGCTACGCAGGCCTTCTTCGGCTACATCGGGTTCGACGAAGTCTGCTGTCTGGCTGCTGAGGCCAAGAACCCCAAGAAGGTCATGCCTGTCGCTGTGCTGAGCGTCGTCACGGGTACTGCGGTGCTGAGTGTACTGTGTTCGCTCGTGCTGTCCGGCATGGTGCCGTACTCGGAGGCCACGAGCTTCCCGGATGGGTTTGCCGGTGTCGGCTGGGA
Organism: Phytophthora x cambivora; assembly: GCA_033557925.1. Taxonomy (NCBI): domain Eukaryota; phylum Oomycota; class Peronosporomycetes; order Peronosporales; family Peronosporaceae; genus Phytophthora; species Phytophthora x cambivora. The sequence goes on from JAUCEB010000034.1 coordinate 1,146,579, forward strand.
CTGGGCCGCTCAGATCGTGCGCGCTGGTGAGACCGTGACGATGCCTGTGGTGGTGCTTATTGCCTTCCTGGCCCAGCCGCGTCTGAACTACGCGCTTGCTTGCGACGGTCTCATGCCGGAGATATTCGCTAAGGTCGACGCCAAGGGCAACCTATTCGTGAACACGCTGATCACTGGCATCTTCTTCACGCTGGTGGCTTTCATCGTGCCGTTCGTGACGCTGTGGGATATCGTCAACTTCGGTATCCTCGTGTCGTTTGTCATGTCCAACTCGTCCCTCATGATGATCCGCATGTCGGAGCAATCTCCGCAGACGGCACCTAAGTACATTGGATCGTCGGTGGCTTTGGCTCTCCTGACGGCCTTCTTCTACCAGCAGGGCTACGTGACCCACGACTCGACGGTGTGCCTGGTGATCGCCATAATTTGCCTGGTGGCGACCGTCGTTATGACGATTGTGATGGGTATCAAATGCCCGCAGTCTGCCAACGATCCGCTCTACTTCTCGGCACCGCTCGTGCCGTACATTCCGATGATCTGCATCTTGGCTGACTTCTATCTCGTCGCTCAGATCAGCAACCTAGGTTTGATCCTCGGTGTCGCATGGGTCTTCCTTGGTGTGCTTTCGTACTTCGCCTACGGACAGCAGCACGCTGCGAGCCAGAACGGCTGGGCGGAGCTGCTCCAGTATCACCTGCCCAGCACCCACAGCGCCGGTGATGACAGCTATGTGGGCACTCGTCCATCCCTCAACGAGGTGCGCCCATCGATGAACTCCATGGTTAAGGACAACTAGGCAAGACAAACTCAACACTAATGCTTACCCGAATGATGAAATGCTCGAGTTATACTTATTCTCCTTGACTGCTGTTCTTCCTGCATGACCACTTTACCAAAAATGCACTACTGCTCGCTGGTGGTACTGTACGCTCGGCTACTTAGTGCCCCGCATACCCGTCTCCTCTCTTCGACGCGATGTTAGCAATACGTCGCTCGACGCGCTCCCGCTGCGCTTGGCGTGCCAGAGCGATCGCATTCTTGATAACTGTGGACGACTGGCGGTGCATATACGCCAGTTTGTCGGCTGAGCGAGGCGATACGGGAGGCGTGCCGTCAAGGAGGTCGTAGTCTTCAATCTCCAGAGGGTGCGCCGCAGCGACAGCCACCGTCTTCTTCTCCACCACCTCGTAGCTTTCATCACTGCCAGTGCTGCCCAAACTTTGCGGCTGAGTAAATGGCCGAGCTGGTTCCTCTTCCTCCTCTGCTTCTTCGTCCTCCTGCACCACAGCCGCCACTGGCTGTTTCACCAGCGTCTCCTCCTCCTCTTCCGACGACTCGAGTCTCTCCTCCTCTTCCTCCTCGTACAAAAACTCGCTCTCATCGATCTTCTTCATGACCGAGTGGTTCTCCGGACCAGCTGCCAGTGCGTTGTACTTGCGGTGCAGACGCTGGAACAGCAGCTCCTCATTGAACTCGTACTTCCGGATCAGCTCGTCCACCTCGCGCAGCTTCTCCGGGTTGTGCTGACTGTAGAACGCCACCAACCTCTTGCTGCACGTACCACACACACACAGCAACACACCTCAACGTTAATTCCACTTCAAAATACCCCTCCCTCCTCCTAATTCGCCCACCGGAAGCGCGCTCTGGCGTCGCCCTTTCCGCCGAACAGAATGACGCTGACGATGGCCGCGAAGCACAGCACGGCGCCCGCCAGGAACAGCTTCTTCTCCGCCTCGACGCTGAGCCCCAGCAGCGAGTCCTCCGCCAGCTGCAGCCCCCACAGTGCGAGCTGCAGCGCCGCCACAGCCGCCAGCACCCAGAACCAGGACGGTCGGATGCTGGCCAGTGCATAGCTCAGCAGCGTCAGCAGACCGCGCAGCACGCGCACCGACGCGTCTGCGTCCGCGCCGTCCAGCTCCAATCCGATGAGAGGCTGCAGCAGCAGCTGCGGCCGCACGTAGCAGGCCACCGCCGCCGCCAAGACGGCCACCTTGAGTCCCGACCCGAGCATGATGCGCAATGGCTCGCCAATTGATGTCTGAGTGAGTGATTTCCCTGAAGCAGCTTGAAGCTATTTTTTGCCGCATGGAGCGCGCGGATTGGTCGATATTCATCACTGCAGGTTTTAGTCATGAGTAGGCTGCGGCAGCTGATGGTGCTGAGCCGCGACCTGGCGCGCTCCAAGCAGTTCTACCAGGAAGGACTGGGGCTCAAGCTGCTGCGCTCGTCGGATACTTTCGCAGAGTTCGACACACAGGCGGGTGTGCCGCTGTGCGTCAAGTTGGCGCAGAGGTTAGACGGATGGTTTAATGGAGTGAACTGGAGAGGGAACTACGGACTCATGGGACTGTGGCGCTGGTATTGTGTGTAGTGAGGCCGCGTGCAGCAGCGGCTACTCGCCGTTCCTGAACTTTGACATTCCGGACCTGAGCGACGCCGTGCCGCGGCTGCTGATGCTTGGGGCGATCATGGACGGCCCCATCAAGTACCCGGCGCACGGGAAGGTGCGTCGGTGAATGGGATGCTGTCTGGGAAGTTGTGGACTCTGGTTGTAACGTGGTTTTGGTGTGGTGGTGGGTTGGTGAAGGTGGCGGCGCTGCGGTCGCCCGACGGAGTCATGATCGGACTGTACGAGCCCAACTCGTGGGACAACGTGACTTCAGCATGATAAGCGTCACGAGAATAAAAACAAGTTGCAGCTGCGTCGATTTTGCTAGAGCAAGCTTCAGGTGACGACGGACTGGTGCCTGTGGTGCACACCACGATGCAATGTGATTGATTTGGTACCCTTTTGGGGTGAAGAATCTTCACCCCAAAAAGGATCGGTTTTTTATGAAAAATTTCGATTTCAAACCAATCGGCTCGTTATAAGGTGATTTCGTGGTCTGATATGAGTTTGTTTCGACTTGCCCTCGAGACTTCTCATCGAAGATCAAAGTCGTGTCTTCGACTGGCATAAAAGTTTATATTGAGATCGTGAGAGCACTACAATGGCCGTGTACCTGTATAATGATACTCAAGTAGTTGGCATTGGGTGACGATGAGCAGCTGACACTTCCACGAGATACTGCCCGTTTGAGTGATGAAAAGTCGCAGATCATTGACACTGACAAGTATTTCTGGCACCAGAATGTTCCTATCACATAAAGAGTTTTGGGAGGCCGCACTTACAGTCTCAGCTTGATGCACGAAGTGTATTAGGACCGGGTTTAACTGTATCGGATTGTCCATGTACTCTGTCTCGCTATCATCGCCCGGAGTGGTTACGGCAACCATAACTTATGGTTGCTTTAGGCTATCTGCGACATGTATGGTTGCTTTAAGACGTTTTCAAATTTAGCGGGTGTAATTTATAAAAGCATTTTTTCAAAACTCCTCTTAGGTACGTAAATCAAAGTAAATTACCAAAATGCATTAAGTACGATCAAACAGAGCCGTTCATTTCAGAAAACGCGGCCGAGGGACGACATCGCACGGAGCACGGAGGAGCGCGAAGCGGCCGGCAGCACGAAGGGAAGAACAAGCGGCGGAAACTGAAGGAGAAGCATGGCGACAGTGCCTGGGTCCGCTTTGCACGGTACGCATGGCTCTGCTGACAGCTTGTCGAGAGGATCAATTGGCTTATGATTTGTGTGAATGCAAATTCTAGGACGGCGCTTGCGGGACAGTAAGGACGGACTAAACTACATGCTGGCAACGCTTGGTATCGAGAAGGACGATGGCAGTGATGAAGACTTCGTGCTGGAAGAAGATGCAGACGACCTGGAGACCGATGACGATGCAGACGACCTGGTTGCGGAAGAAGAAGATGAGAAGGCCATTGAAGCCGATACTGAATACAATTCGAAGAAAGGTATTTATTTGAGCTTGGTAATGCCTCATCTATTTATCGCGACTGCTAACTACTGATGAAATGTATCATTTAGTGCACAAACGCCCCAAGCAGAGGAAGCTAGGCCCGTCTGTCTTAGAGAAGCGTAAACTGGAAGCGCTGTTTGAGGCCTCGGATGAAGATGAGGGCGATAATGTTCGAGCTGCCGTCGGCTCCAGCCCGTGTCTCGAGTACACGCCTCGAAAGCGTGCGAGCAAACATCTCAAAGAAATGCAGTCGATGACCACGGACAGAGACGGGATTGAAAATGTCGTGCCTCCATTCCCGTCGGACCCGATTGAGTCTTGGGAGGAGTTCGACATACTGTTGAAGAACTACAAGAGGAAGTACAACCTCAAGTTCCGCGTACGAAGTTCTGAGACTACGGCTTTATACAACAGGTATGAATTGTTGCTGCTATTTGTTCAATTAAATATAATGGTGACGCTTTCGGTTTGCTGCAATATAGATCGCACAATGTCAAAATGCCCGAAGATTTTAAGTGGACTCACAAGGTGTTGCGCTGCACACATGGCATTTCGCAACAATCTCGGTCGAAAGGCCATCGAAATCGTAAGGTTCGATACTGCGGCTGCCTGGCACGACTGACGCCAACCGTCACTCGAGGTCAGGGAGGAGCATACGTGATCGTGATACAAAACGAGGTAAGTGAAGAGGCCTCCTTGCTAGTTTGTTAAAACATACTCGTTAATTCATTGGTATTTGAATTGTAGAATCACACGCACTCGCATCCAACCAGCCCTACTGAAGCTGCAACATACATGACAACGGAGACACTGCCACTTGATGACGAAGACCGAGAGGACGTGAAGACGCTGGCTGATGCTCGCGTGAGCTCGTCACACATAGCCAACTTCCTGAATGACCGAATTGGTACGCACTTCGAATTTGAGCTAATGCTGGTGCGCGCAAAAAAATTAACGCCGCTCTTATGTTAATGTAGGATGCAAAGTGACACCACAGCAAACGCGAAATCTCATCCGCAGCATTACGGGCCACGACTCGGGTGAAGATCATATGAAGGATATGCTGCACGCCCTCCGCCAGCTTGATGGCTGTGATGTGCTCGTGCTACAGGACCAAATGGATATCACTTGTGGTGTCGTCATGAAGACCAAGATTCAGAAGATGATGTTTGAACGGTGGGGTGAGACGCTAGCAATGGATTTCACGCACGGCACCAATAACCTCGGCTATCATTTGGGTATGTTTTCGTATAGCGACTTTATCGTAAAGCGACCTTACTTATAGCAACCTTACTTACAGCAACCATAAGTACTAATCTGAGTTTCGCTGTCATGATGTCGTGTAGGGAGCTTGGTTGTCACTACCTCTACGGGGAGAGGCTTCCCGGTTGTCGACTTCATTTGCCTCAACGAACAGGCCGTGACGATAGCGACGGTTTTGGATTACTTCAAAAAGAAGAATCCACGTTGGCGCGGCATTCACACTGTTGTCATTGATAAAGACTTCGTGGAGTGGCGGGTGCTCGAAGAGTGCTTCCCTGATGCTACAATTTTACTTTGCCAGTTTCATGCTATCTCTTACTGGAAGAAGGTCATGAACCGGTCGGCTTATCGGGTCAAGATCCACCAGCGGGAAAAGCTTCTCAGCTTGATGACAGGACTTCTGTACAGGTTGGTTGCTGTGCGAACAATACTTCGAGAGTCGACGTTATCTATACTAACATTTTGCTGTGTGTATTAGCCCGACGCAGTCAGCTTATGAAGCTGGGTACGAAGCATTTGAAAGCTACTGCAAAACCAACAAAATGCAAGTTTTCTTCGCCTATTTTGACAAAAACTGGAATTCCTGTCGTGGCATGTGGTCGAACTTTGCTCGTGGAAAGCATTTCACTGCGGGTAACACTACTACGAATCGCATCGAGTCGAACTGGAATCAGTTGAAAATGCTGCTTGGTCAGAAGACGAGAATCGACAAGACCATTGCCGGGCTGCTTCAGCACCAGATAACGATTGCACAGCAGATTGTTGCGGAGATTGGGAAGCAACATTCTTCGTCACGGGTGCCTAAGACAGTTCCTCGATATTTGCGGGCGGTGGTCACAAGACTGTCATCAAATATGCTGGAGAAAGTGAAAAAGGAATGGGAGCGGTATATGACTCTGATGGAATCAGCATGTTGTGAGAAGGGGTCAACTATTTCAGCTTGGAAAGTTTACAGTTCGAATCAAACCTTTCTGTGCGATGATATTGATTGGGAATGCACGTGCTTGTTCTACACAAGCAACCACTTGCCCTGTCGACATCTTATGTTTGCTGCGAGCAAAGGCCGCGGATTTGAGTTTCTTCCCGCCATTTCGATTGACGAAAGATGGAGTATCTACGAAGCATTGAAGATCAAAGAAGACCTCGCGTCTGCTGCCGATGCATTGCTGCCTATCGTGCGCATGTCGAAGTTAAAGTTGCCGAAAGTAAGGTTGCTGGATGACAGTAATGATGATGAACCCAGCGCGTCGACGCCCGAGCCACAGAAACAGGTTGCCTACGTTCGTCTACACCGCCATGAGCGCGCCAACATGGTTGTGCTTTCATCCGCGGAAAAGTACTGCTACGCGAAAGCTATGCTCGAGCCGCTCCTTCAGCATCTATCCGACTTGTCGAGTGCTGAATTTTATCAAGAGCTCAACGCTTGGAAGGAGACTGTTGAAGCTGGGCTCAATCGGGTAGACTCTAAAGCTGCTTATGCTGCCGGAACGACCCATCCTGATGACGACGATGATGTAAGCGGTGAGGATCCGCTGACGATTTTAGATCCGGCAGATGCGATGGGGACTGTCAATCTAATGAATGCGCTAGAAACTACAAGTGACGGCTGCTCCACGGACATTAGTACCGATGATGATAACGAGGTTGTACCAACGAAGCCTGTCCAAGTAAATCTGGAACGGTCGCATCAGCAATTGCTGACTTCTGGTGAGACTTCGAAGTCCGTTGAAAATGTAACCGACTGTAAACAAGATGTCGACGACGAATCCCACTCACGTTTGTCATCCACAACTGCAAAACCCGTGCGCCAAGTCGACATCATCACGGTCCCCAAACCGAAGAGCCGGGGTAGAGCACGACCCAAAACCAAGCAATTGCGCCAGACTAAAATGACACTTCGACCTGATCGCCTAGCCATCCACAAATATCCAAGTGGTCTCTCTGTATCACTAGATCAGCTGGTAGGATGGGCAAGGAACACTGCAAACATGAAGTACGTCATGGAGATGATGGAGATCTATCCAGTTCAGCTAGAAGACGCTTACTTACGAGCACGTACAATCGAGTGTCGATGGGAAGCCGTCCCGGCAACAGAGTACACTCACAACTTTGTCATTCCAATCGATCTCACGCGATCGATGCAAGCTGCTATATCAAATGCGAGGCAGGAGCAGCGCAAGCCGGATGAGCTAGATGCGAGGGTAAAGAAGCAAGGTATCGTCCTTGAACTCGTCGCGTCAATCGATCCAAAGCTCTGGAAGTTCAGCAGGTAAGGTTGCTTTAACTTTATGGTCGCTTTAACGTTATGGTTGCTTTAACAGTATGGTTGCTTTAACGGTATTGTTGCTTTATCGTTGTGGTTGCCAATTGATTCTAGTCAATACGTGTATTCGTTGGTCGGCTTCTACGCTATCAAGGCCAAGGGCAGAGCATGGTTTGCTGACCGAAAGTGGCTGGAACAAGATTGGCGAAAGGTCAAGTCGGACGTAGCTCTCTTTGCACATGAAACGAAGACGTTTGGCATGTCGGCCGACAGCATGGGCAATCGTCATCGGGCCCTTGCCAACGAGATCATATCCAAGTTCACGTCAAGCAGACTGCGCACCGAATTTGTGACGATGAATGGCGGTGGGCTGATCAGCTTTGACAACATTGTGGGTGGAATCTGCAGAGGTTGGCTAAATGATAGCCCTATCGATTACTGCTTAGAAATAATTGCAGCTTCGGTGGGAAGTTGCTACGGGCTGTCATCACTTACATGGGCCGTAGGATGGCCAGCGACGCCGAAGGAGCCACTCGGAAATATTAAGTTTGTCGTCCATCCGGTGAACTTAAACGCGAGCCACTGGGGCATCATTATCGTTCGCCTAAGCGGGAAGGCGACACCGAGGGCGATTTTGCGTGTGCAGGTTTACATGTACGAGCCTCTTATTGATGACGCGTACCACAAAAACATGGAGGAGGTGTGGAATGGAATACCAAAGGGCGAGGAAAGTCAAGGCAAGGAGGGACTCCGTGGGTTTATTGAGCGCTGGCACAAAGCCTCGATGCCCAGCAGCAAACTTCGCATTGATCCCATCGAGTGGGTTGAACGCCCACAACAACCAGATGGAGCTAGTTGCGGTGTCTTGGTAGTTGCCCAAGCACACAACTACCTAACTGGTAATGAGGAGCGGCAGAACTACAATGTTTCCGCGAGTGATGTCAAGGTTATGCGTCTGAGAATGTTGTGGGTTATCATGCATCTTTCGCATGAACGAAGCATGTCCGAATCCGATGCTACTACGACAAGTAAAACTCACCAGAAACTGCAAGACGAGCTTAAGTAGCTAACTGAATATAGACATTCTGCCTTAGTTAACCGTTCAGTCTGTTAATCGCCATCTCGAGTAGCATCCCAAAAGACATTGCATCTTGAGCAGTTCCTCCGTCATCCAGCGCTGCCCCCAACGCGTAGCTGCGCTCTTCATTCTCTTCAATGGCGGACAAAATCTGTAGCTGAAGTTTCAATATCTTCTCCAGATTCTTGTTCATCTTCTCCAGGTTTTTCTTCATCTCAGCGAGCTCGTCGATTCTTGCGCGTACTAGCTCCCGTGCCAGCGTTTTCTCGTCCATCCTGCTTGCTGCAGGATCTCCGCGGAAAAACTCCAAGTGTGCAAGATGTGGCCCGCGTGTGGGCGTGTATTGTACACTCATTTGGGTGTGTTACATGTAGTTTGTGTGTCGTAATTATTTCTAAATTTAGAGAATCCTGAGATGAATGGTGACGACGGCGACGTGGCCACGTAATTTATAGTGCCCTTTAGAATAAATTACCGGACACCAGCTGTTGTTGTGGTTGCTTTAAGCCATAAGGTTGCTTTATGTCTTGTCGTCGTGTCGTGTTATGGTTGCTGTAACGCCATTCATCATCGCCAATCTCCCAATGGTTTAAAATTCCGTCGCACGTAAAAAACTGGTTTTAAATGGTTTTAACACCGGTACATTTTTTACGATAGAAAATTCAGTGAAGATCGACTTGCATGGAATTTCCAAGCTGGAACTACATGTACGTAACTGCGCGCAACTCTATTTCCCATGTAGAGCGAGGCAAGTGTTTATCATCCACGTTTGCACTTATAGAGACAAGGCAGCGACCACCGCGCCAATACATAGCGTATTCCGGAGCGTTGCGCGGTAATCTGTCGGCGATCCAGCCAGACTGGCAGATCGGGTACGCGAGTGCACGACTGTGTCGTAGGGGGTGAATGTGAGTCGGACTGAGGACGCTTCGCTTGCACCGTGAAGAGCAGAACTGACGTCTAACAACCTGGCTCCGATCATGCTTAAACCGTTCACGGATCGCAGCACCATGCCAGGACGTACCCCCAGCAGTCTAGCAGGCCCGAGCACCTCTGACACTACGATCGGCGATGGTGGTGGGGTGAAGTGGAGCACACATGGGGACCGAGCATTGTGCAGAAGATCAACCACGTCCTGCAAACTCTTCCCAACGAGCGAAATGTTCCCAATGCCGATGAGTTCTTGACCGGGAGATACGTCCAACCGCATTCCTGGGGTGTCCTTCACAGCCACACCACCCTGAGGCATCTCGACGAAGGTCAGCCCCAGTCGCTGGTTCTTGGACCAAACCAGTCGCGTAGGCCCCTGCTCCTCTAGAAACCGCGTCCTCGCTCGCTGTAGCGACACACAGAGCGCTCCTCCCGTGTACACGATGGTAGTCTCCTTCGGACTTGTCTGCAGAGAGGTTGGTGGTGGTGGCAACTTGGCGTTGAGACCGCGAGTCCGTCGCTTTTTGAAGCCGAAGAAGCGCATCGTCTCAAGCCGCTCGAGTCTTGAGCACTGCGCGTGTGTTTGCTAACTGCAACCAACGCCTCACCGCCGCCTCAAAGCTCCACTCTCGAACAGCAGAAAGAGTCCAGACGCGCGAAACTGGTTGGGTTTCTTCGAATTAGCTGCTGAAGCTCAGTTGCAACCTATACATCCCCAGTGCCTGTCCATTGGGAACTCGCGCCTGTCCTCGTTGCAATGCTATTCGACTCGATGTTACCAGTGTGAGCCATTTGCAACGCTCACTGCCTCCACAATCCCACCACCTCCAGACACGACAAGTTCACCTTATGCACTGTATCGGATGCAGTACATGTACTGTACTCGATGCAAACATTCACGATATCTGATTTGCCAAGTCTTCTCATCCAAAATCCTCAATAAAACCATCATTCCGGCCTAATTCCGCGGGATCGATCTGCGATCTGCATCACAAGTAAATTCGCAGCTAGCGAGCGACATGGGCAACGCATTGAGTTGGCTGGCGCAGTGCCTCTACCCGGAGGACCAAGTGTTCTGGGCGGCGGCGCGCTACGGCGACGCGCGCATCATCCGCTCGGCCACATCGCGCCTCACGCCGGAGACGCGCCAGTTCCTCGAGTGGCAAGAGCCTTACACGGGCCGCACGGCGCTGCTGGAGGCTGCAGCCAAAGGCCACGTCGAGTGCTCGCGTCTGTTGATCCAGGCAGGCGCCAATTGCAACGCCAAGGACTTGAAGATGAACACGCCGCTGCATCTCGCATGCAAGCGAGCTAGACCTGAGATGGTCAAGTTCCTGCTGGAAGTGCCGGCGGTGAACCCGTTCGAGGTTAATTTGTACATGAAGACGCCGCTGGACCTGGCACGAAGCAGGTTTTCGGACGAAGAAGAAGAGACCGAAGCCGAGCCATACGCCAAGTGCATTGAAGTCCTGGAAAAGGTTCGAGTTTGTATGGCACTTTGGAAGATGCTGCAATGTTTGCTAACGGTTGGGGTGGGGATGTGTACACACTGTAGAAGTTCTGTTTGTACAGTGGCTGGTTGTATGAGAAGACAGACAATGTGCTGTCGCTGGTGTCGGGTATTTCGTCACTGAACTCGTGGACGCGACGCCTGTGCATCGTGTTGGAGCGTGGGGAGCCCAACGTGCTGGAGCTGGCGCTCTTCAGTATGAAGGAAGGTGGTGGGGCGCGTCCTGTTTGCCCGACCTCAGTGATGCTGTACAATGTTGCAGCTGGACTGGAGGTGACCAGTGACCCGAGGTGGTTTAGCCCGAAAGACTTCACGTTCATTTTACGAGGAGATCAGCTGAACAAGTGTCATTACCGAGCTAGCTCGGCACTTGAGAACCCCGTGCATTTTGCTGCAGTTGACCAGACCAGTTTTGATGCGTGGAAGAACTTCTTTACTCATCAACAAGAGCGGTTGGCCGAGCGATCCCTCCCGAACATCAACCTCCATGAACAACTGAGACCTTCCGAGGCTAGACACAGTAGTATCGCTGGTTGGAATCCCGGTGCACTGCCCACGGGTTCTGCTTCTTCAATACCGACTTCTCCAGGTATTGGCCCAGAAGAAGATGAAGATATTCGCAGAGCTATTCAGCTTTCTCTCCAGACGGCGGCTGGGAAAGGTCACGGTCCGAGTGCTTCAGATGCAGCTCTCTCACCGCCATTGCCAGTGTCCGCTCCTGATTGGGAAGACTGGGAAAGATGCGGATCAAGCGGAAAAGAGGCCTCAGCGGTGGATACGAGTGAACAACACAGTGAATCAGCGATGTCTTCGGCCTCAGAGGAAAAACCACCCGTGGTAAACAACGAAAGCACGGCAGCATATTCGTCTATTGGCGAGTGTGTTATCTGCTTCGATGGTCCTCAGTCTGCTGTATGTGTGCCTTGTGGTCACAACGCAGTCTGTATGAAGTGTGCCGAAGAGATACTTACAACCACCGCCGAGTGCCCAGTGTGCCGGGCTCATATTCGCGAGCTGATCAAGTTGTACCGTGTTTAAAAGTACCGTAGGGGCAACCTCATGTATACTTTTCAAAATGAAACTTAATTTATGCAAATGGATCGACCACGAGCTCAGACACGATAGAGGCGAATCACTTCTCTGACCTGCTGCCGGCACACAGGACACAGTCGAGTGGTATCAAGAAGCTCTTGTGCGCAGTCCATGCAAACAGCGTTGTGACCACATGGGACGCATACCGCTTCCTGGTGGCCATCAAAGCAAATCACGCACTCGTCATAGCTCTGAGCCCCAGCACCTTGCCAAGGAGCACTCTTCGCCGGAGAACTCAAAGCAGCGGGAGATGGGGATGCTATACCATGAGCAGCCGCCGAGTCATCGTCACGAATTAGCTGCACAATCTCCACTCCATCAGGACCCACCACTGTTTCCGAGTAGCCCAGCGTTTCCAACATTGTGTCGGAGGGAGGTGGAGCAGATGGCGTCGAATTCGTTCTGGGGTGACGCCGGGATTCCTCAAGAGAGAGTCGTAGAGCTCGTTCCAAATCGCGCTGCTCCTGAAGCAACGCAGCTTGGGAAGGATTAGTACTTTGAGCCGGCACAGCGGCAGACCGAGCAGGTTGTGGTGCCGGAGTGGGCTGGCCTCCAAACGCGGTAGTGATTGGACTCACTGGGGCGTTGACCTGAACAAACAATACTTCATGTTAGAACGTAATAACATCCTAGTAATTTGGGAATATCAGCAGAAGATTTTACCCGGAGACTCGTCAGGAACGACTTCCACGCAACCAGTTCGCCTTGGTTTGAAGCAGCGAAATCCATCGGCTGGACGGCCGAGGCTCGACTCGTGCCTAGCTTCCGCGACACCTTCAAGGTCAGCCGAAATTCCTTTCGGTTCAGCCATGTAACATCATCACTCTGTTGAATTCCGTCGCTAGTTCGATACAGAAGCTCCGAGCTGCCAAAACGAATACGTACACACGAATGTTTTCTCGCTCAGTATCATGTTTACAGAACTGCCATGAGGTAGTAAAACGTACATCGGAACCGGTGGGCGTCGTTCTCCTGGCTTCATGGGGAATAAATCAATCTCGACAAGATCCCGCGCTGCAGTCCGCAGCACCATCGTGTACCTGAGTGTAGCACAACAAACACATTAGATCCTAGATAGCTTCTCATCGAGCCGCACGATTCTCATTCTACCTCTTTTTCCACGAGTCCAAGCTTGAAATTCCCACCGCAATCGACAAAAAGTTGTCTGATCTCTCATACAACCATCCCGAGTAGATACAAAGTTTCTACAAAGCCCATAACCACCCCCAAATAAAACAAATATCAGTACAATGGCACCAAATAACCCCTCATCCACCAACACCGAGTCTTCTACCTTCTCAATGTGCTCCACACACTGAATGTACTTGAGACCTCGTCCCTCTGACGTTCTGTAGGATTGACGTGCAATGTCCAGCGCTGTCTGCGCCTTGGTGGACGTCTTGGCGAAGTAATCGACGGCCGGAGTCTCCAGCAGCAGTCGCACCACTTCGCTCTTGCCACAGGCCGTGGCGATGTGCAGCGGCGTGTTGCCCTGCGAGTCGCGGGCGTTGCAGTCCACGCCGTACGTCAGCAGCGCCTGCACGCAGTGGAGATGGCCCTGCGAGCACGCGTTGGCCAGAGGCGAGTAGCCGTACACGGGGTCCCTCCACTCGGCGTAGAAGCGCGTCGCGGGCGTGAGGCGCGTCAGTCCTTCACGCAGCGTCGACAGGTCTCCGCTCTTGGCCGCCACCCACAGCGCCTGCTCCTCTGGACACAGCGACTGTGTCAACCAGCTCGTGGCGTTCCCCATGGTCGCACTCACGTCTTTTTGTCGAATGGCAGGTTCAAGCAGAAACCGAGCGTTCAAAACTTAATATTGTACATCTCAGATAAGTTTAGTTTATCCAAGATATGATATTTCTATGTTTTGGTACCCTGTGAAATACGGATTGGCAGGAATGATTGCAGTCAATATCCATTGCTGGATGCTAGAATAGGTTGCGAACTATTGCCGGTGATCTGCGCTGACTGGCAACTAGCCAAGCGCCACCGCTACGCGGTGGTGGTTTTCTTATTAGTTGGAGCCGTTCAGCTCACTACGCTCGCTTCGCTATTAAAGGCAGGCTGCCTCGCTACGCTACGGCAGTGACGCCCCCCGTTCCGCTCGCCTGCGGCCTCGCTGCACTACTCACCCAATGGTTCTGCGAGGCCGCCTTCGCTTCGCTCGGCAGCAAAAAATAATTATTGTCCAATGAAGGCCGCCTTCGCTCCGCTCGGCAGCAGTATTTGTGCCCAATGACGGATTTTTAGCATTAATGCCCAATGTATGTCGTAGATCGCGAATTTCGGCCAATCGGAATTCAGGTGATATTTTTGTTACTGACGGACAGCGTTGCTCTGATTGATGCTTTAGACTAGCCGAGCGCCGCCCGCTCCGCGGGCGGAGGTATTAATATTATTATTAGCGTTTTTATTAGGCCAAGCGCCACCGCTGCGCGGCGGAGTAATATTACGCCCCCGTTCCGCTCGCCTTACGGCGTCGCTGCACTACTCGCCGTGTTATGATAATTAATTAGAGGAGGGCGGGCCCTATCGGTCCCGCTATATCGACACGGTAGGCCGCCTTCGGGGGCGGGGCCGCCTTCGCTGCGCTCGGCAGCTTTTTGGCCAATGGGGGCCGCCGTCGCTTCGCTCGGCGGCGTTCCGTTTTTGCGCACTACATCTAGGCTAGTATGCATTCTTCTAACGCACTGGTATTTTTGTAATTTTGGTATAATAGAAGCCAGTCCGGAGGATGGGGTGATTCGGTAGCGTGGGTGAGTGGTGGCCGGACGGCTGCGCACGATATGCGATAGGGAAGGTCGATGCTGCAAGGTAGAGAACGGACGGACTTCCCAACAAACAAAGCTCGTCGTCGGTTAGTTGTTGTGGATGCGAACACCTCGTCGCTGACCTCGTTCGTATTGAAGTCGTCGATATCTAAGGACGTACCTTGAAGCACGACGAACTGCAGATTCGGGCAATGTACGCTTATGGTGTTCCGCATCAGTTGGTCGCAGCCTCGAAGGTTCAGACGTCGCAGCGACGGCGAGCGGATGTACAAGTGCGTGAGGTTCTTGAGGAACGACAAGTCCAGGTCCACCACTCGCTCGAGGTCCAGCAACACGAACTGCAACTTGTCGTTGCGAGACAGATCGAGCATCTCCAGGAGCTTCGATGCCACGTGCACTCGAGTGAGTTTCGCACAGCTGCCGAGGTCGAGTCTCCGCAGAGCAGGAAGGTCTCCTGGATCCACCAGCACCTGCTCAAGCTGCGAACACCCGACAAGACTGAGGACTTCCAGCGCAGGAGATCTCGGGAGCAGGTTCTTGATCAGATGCCGCGCCTGCAACGCCGACAAGTTCCGCGAGGACAGCGTTAACTTCTTGAGCTGTGGTAGGCTTGTATCGGCGTGGAACTTGCTCACGGGGCAGTTCTCAATAGTCAAAACCTCCACGTTCGGCGCGACGATTGCAGGTTCTTGCACCTGGTAGCATTGGCGAATGGTGACCGTCTTGAGCTCCTCGGCCTGGAGATGCACGTAGAAGCCGCTGATGCAGGCGACTCGCGTCAGCACCAGTTCTCGCAGCTTCCAACTCTTGGTCAACCACGGTACGAGCGACTGCATCGTCGGCATCTCATCCAGAATCGCGTCCTGCAGCCGCAGACACCACACGTGCGGGAACTCATTGGCTAGACGACCCATTATCTCGGAATTGCTGATGTTGCTGGCCGTGAGCTCCCATGTGTGCCGCGGAATTGCAGCATACAAGTTGCGGCTGACCGCTCGCATGGCGCACAACTCGAGGCTGCTGAGCCAGGAGCTCAGGTGCCCCAGCACCGCCGGCGACTCAAGTGCCATCAATTCTGATATGAAATGCCAATATTTTTTGCAAAAAATGAGCTCGACCTTCACTCACATCTCACGTCACTTAAATTGACCCAAATTTTGTGAGTCTGAGTCAATAATAATTATTTTAGTGAGGCACAATTAATTATTTTTTTTTGTCTGGCGTCACCATTTTGACCACCAACGATGAACAGTGATAGCGAGAGCGATGGCGAGCAGCTGATGTTGTCGGGTGCGGCGCTGGCAGCTCTGCAGGAGTTCGCTATCGAGCGCGGTATTGCCGTGGAAGACGATTCAGTCGACGTGCGCAAGGACATCCAGAAGGCGCTGGACGTCGAGCCCAAGGAGGACTCATTCGTGTTCAAGTTCGGTCAGTCGCAGGACACGCAGGACGCTGAGATCACCATCCGCCTCAACGGCCTGCGCCGTGACATCGGCCAGACGCTGCAGTCCACGGGCCTCACGCTCTGGCGCGCCGGAGACTTCCTCAGTGACTTCATGTACCAGAACCGCAGTCGCTTTGCTGGCAAATCGGTCATCGAATTGGGCAGCGGGCTCGGACTCATCGGCATCTTGGCGTCCTACTTGACAGACCAGCAGGTGGTGATCACCGACGGAGACGACGACACCATCGAGCTGCTGGTCGCCAATTGCAAGCTCAACGAGGTGGACGACAGGGTCCAGTGCCAGAAGCTGCTCTGGGGCGTCGACTTGGACCGGTTTCAGGACAAGTTCGACGTCATTCTGGGCGCCGACATCATCTACGAGCAGGAGCACGTGGTGTCGCTCTTCGAGACGGCCAAGTATCTGCTCAAGCCCGGTCGACGCAGCGTGGAGGATGGAGGCAAGGCTGCGTCCGAGTTCTTGCTGGCGTACACGAAGCGCAACGTGTCCATCGACTACGTCTTGGACACTGCCAAGAGCTTTGGCTTTGAGTGGGAAGAGCCCACCAACGACGAAGGGATCTACACCTTTAGATTAGTGTAAACATGTCTGCGCGCGACGCAGCAGAAATTAGGGTGAATTCATCTTCATCTAGACAATCGGGTGTGCGGGTTGTAGCTCTATGACTGCGTGTTCGCTGCAGGTGACGATGAACCTGACGAAGAGGAGGACGAGTATTTCTCACTGAACTCGTGCAAGATACGGCGCTGCTTCGGGTGGAGACTCACGTGAGGCCTCTTGGCCTTCACAAGCTCAAAGGCCGCTTCGAGCGTCATGCTACGGTACTGGATGAGGAATGCCACTACCACCACTGTGCTTCGCCCACGCCCAGCTTTGCAGTGCACATAGGTCGTGTTCTGCTTCACGTCAACCTGCTCGTGGACAAAGTCCACACACCTGCGTCGAGCGCACTCACAACGGCGTCAGGTGATAGTCTCACTCCAGCAGGTACTGCATCTCCTATCAGACGAACCTCTGAATGGTCTCCAAAGTTGGCGGAGAGAAGTCCCCTGTCGAGCCAAAACACTGCGCGACTTGTGCGCTTTCCCACTCCTCTGCCATGCAAAAAGTTAGAATCAACTCATCGCCCAAGTTCCAGACGCTGCAATGCACTTGACACACCTGGAGACACTGGCGTTGCCAAGAGGTTTGGCAGCAACTCAACCGACTGGTTCATTGTGACAATTGCTCTCACACCTTCATCTTGCACCAACTGAATCCACTCTCCATAAGACCTAAGCTTAGTAACCAATCTCAGCGTAATGGTCGTCTACGGTACCTGGTCCAAATGGTTTTTGTTCTGCAGCGGTAATGCGCCGAGGATCAACTTGGACTCGATGTGACTCCACCACGGCCGGCGCTGCTCGTGGCGCAGCAGCAGGTTGTACAACAGCGACACGTGGAAAACCTGCTCGACCGCGAGTCAGCACATCGGATACAACCGCAACCAAGACGTCACCTACCACGCCGCGGTTGCGCTTGGCCATCTCAATACCTTGTCGTCCGATTGACAAGCAAACAGTGGCGATGACATGCAAAGATGTAGCCATGTGTTGTGACATGGCTACAAATAGGCTCAATAGACCAGCAACCCCCCCCCTCGACTCCTTTGCTGTTGTACGCCCAATATGAGCATGAACCCGTCACTTTCGGTGGCCTCGTCCAAGCTCGGTATTGTCCGGCGCGTGTCCGTGCCATCAGGTCCAAGCGACGCAGAGCTGCTGTCCTCCTTGAAGCGGACATTGCTGATAACAGCTCTAGAGACTCCGTAGGTGGTTCGATGATAAAATTGATGCGTAATAGTGGCCCTGACGTTGGTTATTTGGTGTTAATCAGCCCTCGATTTCGCAGCGACATCGACGTGGTCATGATTCAGCAGCATTTGGCGAGCCTTGGGGTGTTCGCGTCAGTTGCACCACAGATTCTGCACTGTACGTCACACAACGGTTCCCTGTTGTAGCAATTACAAAAGCTAAAGGGGATTGTTGTGCTTGGTAAAACTAGACTTGGCGACCGAGTGTACAATTACTGTCGGTGTAGTTTTTTTTATTTACCGGTATTTATTTGTCTGCAGTTCCTGGGTCACTAACACTGATACTTCATCAATCCGACCGTTTAGCGCATACCCGATGGGGATGTTCTGTTTTATCAGGTGCACAAAGAGCAGAGTGGTCTAATGCGTCGGTGTCACTGACTTAAATTTGTGCCCATTTTGCAGGAGGACGTCGTCGATGATTATTCCCACGCGTATATCGTGGTAAGCTCACCCCACGATGTTACAATTCCATGTTAGTCTCTAACGTTTGGGAACATTTTGCGTTTTCTCAGCTCGAAGGTTCTCTTTGTGGCTACTTCAACAAATCTTTTAGCGAACGGCACAGTCGAGGCGACGACTTTCGGTCTTGGAACAGCAAAAAGACCAATGCTAAGGGCGTAACGATCGATTTTGGAGACCTGCAAGTCACCTATGGCAAAGGAGGTAATGGATCTAAGGCTAAAAACATGGTGACGACACTAATTGCGTTGTGTATGCTTCTTCTTCTTTACAGCCATATGCGGGATCGACGATTTTTACTCGTGCTCACTGGCTTCACGGAGTCGGCGCCATCTGAAGCCTCACTGTCGTCGCAGGAGCGTGGTAGGCACATGAAGTCCTATGGAGTTTATTTTTTGTGCGTGAAGCTTTGTAGTTTACAAAGTTGTTGTTTCCTGCAGCACAGCCAAGAATCCACTACTGCCATTATGCTAGCAAAGGTTTGGGTCTATCACGAGATGATCTCATAAAGAGAAAGCAGCATTGTACTTATTCAAACTAATATTTTAAATGTTACGAACAGGATTCACTGGATCGAGTAACTGAAAGATTTGGCTTGGTTTACGAACGTGGCGCACTTACTTCGACAAAGGTCAAAAAGATGTCAATGATTCGTTCATGAGTTTTTTTTTCCATTAACGAGGGCATCTGTGGGAATGTTACTGTTGTACAGGAAACCTCTCGAACGGATGTTGCTCACTTAGCGCTTTTCTCACTCCTATCTGAAACAGCGAGAAGAACGCTGCTTCAAACCGCAACAAAGCGAGAACTTAAGACGGGAGAAATCTTGTTTTCTGCTGACGCTGAGAAAGATTCCAGCGCTTCAGCGTTTGCGATAGTGCGCAACGGCTGTTTAAATATCCATTGCGTCGAGTATGGTGATACTCCGAGCCCTGATCTGGGTATGAACGCTTCACAAAGCAACACCATGGCAGGAAATTCCAACACTAAGAACACCACATCAAGTACAATGTCGGTGCCTAACGGTGCAGTGGCTTCACTTGGTCGAGGCCAAACATTTGGCGATCAAATGGTTGCCCTCGGTCACTCGCACATTTGGGCATCCAACCCTCGTCGGCGGCGCCAGGTTTCCATGCGGTTTAAGGTTATTGCAGGTGACTCATCCACAGAAGTGTTACTGATTACAAGAGCGCAGTATGAACAACTCATGCGCGAAGATCACCTTCGGTTATCGTACACTCCGATATTCGGCACGGCATGCGTTCCTCACTCCTCAGCTTTATTGGCGTCAGCCATCGAAGGCCGAGATATATCCCAGATGACTCGGCAATTGCTGACAGATGCAACGTTATCAAAGTTTTTCTTTCAGTTTCCTCCGATTGTGCTCGAGCGCCTTTGTCATCACATGGAGATCCAGCATTTCGAGTCTCATGGTGTTCTCTTGGAAGCTGGTGGGTCCATCGATAGTGTATATATTGTCGTAACGGGATCTCTTCACAGTCGCCGATTTCAAGGGTCTGAAAGTGATCGCAGCGCAGGAAATAAGGTTCTGGTTCACCAGAGAAGTGCGAGGCGAATGTCCCTCGAGCAAGGGGTGCATTTTATTCCAGGTGATGCGTTTGGTGCTCGCGAGTTGATGAATCATTGTTATACCTCCGATTCACCGGTATTGGTTGATGCTGGTACAACCTTACTTGGCATAACTCGCTCAACATTTGAGAGGTGGGTATCTCCTATGCGTCACAATACAATTGTGAAAGCTGGAAGCATCTTGCAGCCTTTTGTATGGAGTACTACATCTCCTCCAGCAAGCCCGCGATATTCGTATTCAGCCAACTATCCTTCATCATTGAAAGTGAATCGGCGACAGTCTGGCCCATCGATAATTTCCTGTGCAGTTGTTGAACGGGACCGAGGAAAAAGTCGGCGCCTTGATGACGCAGCGATTTTACTCAAGCGATTTGGGCTTTTTCCAACTCTGCCAAGATTCCTGCTGGCACAAATGCTAACCCAGGCCTGTCTGCAAAGCAAACATGCTGGAGAAGAGCTGTTTCACGAGGGAGGCGAGCACCGAGCACTTGTCGTTATTCTCTCGGGATTCGTGTCGTTCTATAGTATTGAGAACATGTCAGCTACTGTTGATATGTTCCAGAAACACCCATTTTGCATCTACTCAACGTTTTCTGGCAGTACCACAAGCCCAGAAGACTTCGTGACTGAGAGAAGAACGGAAGAAAATTCAGTGTCGCCTCCCTCTTCATCGTTGAAACACCGTGGTGCTATGCATGGCGTTCATATACAAACACTGCCGCCCCGTAATGCCTTTCGGACTGGAGTACTTCAAGATGGCACAGTTTGTCCTGCAACGGTGGTGGCCCAAACAGATTGTGAGTATCTTGTATTTGACGAGAAATTGTACGCGCAGTTGCTGGTTGAACACACCCCTGCCGTCGATATGAGCGCCTATGCATCTCCATCCGAGACTTCGGTGGCTCCGGTGGCACCCACTTCAGCTCCAGGATCAGTGACACAACCAACCCCCAAGCCGGCCACACCAAAGACGGACATTCCACCCAATTTGCTCTCGTATCTTGAAGCAGCTCATATTCCTTGGTTACCGCTTTCTTCCGCGAAAAAGACGCTTCTGCTGCGTTCAATGCGCCATATGCATCTTGCTCCGGGACAACGGCTCATCAAGTATGATGAGGTCTTGAAACAGCTTGTGTTTGTCGTATCTGGAAAACTCGCCGTATATGTCCGTGAAAACCAGGAAGCCACATCAATTCTGAGCGCGAGTCAGCGCTCTGTCCAAAGTGTCGCTCTGGAGAAAAGTGTTGCTAGCAACTACTCTACTACATCTCAACAATTGTACCAAGAGCGAGACGGCATCGATGGTGCATCGAATCGAAAGGCTCTACAGCGTAAAATTGCGCGAATTTCAGAAGTGGAGACCCTGGACAATGAGTCTGAAGTCAAAGCTACCAGTCCCAATTCACGCTTTACTGACTTTGTATTGCACGCATCAAAACAAGCAAAAACGCAACAACCCAGCAAGACAGAGGGCCCACAGAAAGTCATCCCCAATCCTCCAGTAGGTACTCGGCGATCTCTGCATTCGATGGTTAACAAAGTGAAGTTTCAGCGCATGTCTGGAGATTCAAGCGCGAACAATGTTGCAGTGGAAAAGAAAGAGTCAACTAAGGTGCTGTTCATGCTTCACTTGTGCCCCGGAGATATCTACGGTGATGAAATAACAGCTCCAAGCGGCAATTTTCGGAGTGTTCACGACGTCTACGCAGATACCTCGCTGAATGGTAGCTCAGGAGCAAACGACACGGGAAACAATCAGCCACGCGTGTCATCATCACTCGGAACAGAGGTTCTCTGCTTAGATCGTCAAGTATTCCATTCAATTCTTGCTAAAAGTGAAGAGGAAGCAGCAAGCGAGCTCATTGGAAAGTCGTCAAACGCGAAGGCAAAATGGCAACTTGCGAGTAAGAGACTCTTTAAAAGAGCCTCTCACTCGACGATTGAGGATACTGAGGGGTATATCAAGCTGAAGAAGACTCCAAAGCTCTTTGATTTCTTCAAGAACATTCTGAATCAGCGGCGATTTCTTACTATGGGCACTATTGCCCATTTCCCATTGTTGCGAGATTTGTCGGAAGACGCTCGGCGCGAGCTGTGTCTAAACGCGCGGTTTGAAGCGCTGGATCGGTACACCGACGCTTACAAGGGCAATGGGGACTCCAATGGAACCGGACATCGGTTCTTCCTGTTGCTCACCGGACGTATACATCTCGTTGCCAATGGGCCAAATTGCCATGTCGTACCCCAAGACGCGAATTCGACTACCCCGGAGCACAATCTTTGTGAGGTTGGAGCAGGAGAAGGCTTCGGTGAGTTTGCAATTTTGGTGCCGGAAGCCCCTGCCTATACAGCGGCAATTGCTGCAGAGCCCACAAAGCTTTTGTCTATTCCTGCTGACAAGTTCTTGAGACATTGGCCATGCACGGAAGACGCACGCGGCAACATTGAGTATTTGCGTTCGCAGATACCATCTTTTATTTCGCTTGACCTCGAGAGGATCGCTTATCTGTATCATAGTTTTTCGTTCCAGACGCACATACGAGGAACCAGTACGTTGTATTCTTGATCGGACAATGTGATGTTGCTTATGTTTTGTCTGTGTTTGCTCGCAGATATTTTCCAGCTCCACGACACTAAGCGATCCTCTGCTCCGGCGAAAGAGGTTTATTTGATCAAGGAGGGCACGTGCTGCATCCGCCAATCTGTTACTCTTGCAAGCCGTCCAAACGGTGGCTATCGTTATGACCCATGCGACGACGAATGTGCGAGCACTCGAGAAGACAATCCTTCTCCGACGAGAAAAACTGCAAAAACTATCAAAATAATGGCAACCGTGGCAGATGTCGGGGTCGGGCACGTTTTCTGGATTGACAACGATCACGATCCCATTAGTTTGGTAGCAACTTCGGCTGCTGTCACGATAGCTAGCATTTCAGTCGACAAGTTGAAAGCAATTGTGCCTCGAGGTCTGCTCGTTGGTCTCGAAGATTTGAGTGATCAATTACGCGAACTTTACGCGCAGCAGTATCAGTTAGCAAAGCGAGTGACAGCGACTGTAATGAACGAAAGACTGACAGCCCAGAGCCAACGGCTCCCAACAATTCAGCCTTGCACTGCTCAAAATCCTGACAATTCGCAGCAACCTCCCGGCAGCGTTTTATCACCTTGCGGATCACCAAATCGAAAAAATGTCGACTCCGTCACGAACAACGATTTGGACGTGAATACAAATAGCTCGATGCATATCAATATGGAAAATGCTACCTATCGGGCCCAGCGTAGATTGGAGCGCTACAATATTCCGAGTGAAGTGTCGGTGACCAACTTAGTAGGATCATTTCTAGACAAAAATCAAGCTGCTGGCGATACAAAAGTCATTGATGATCAACCGCAGCAGAAAACTACGGCCAAGCAAGATGAATGCAGCAGTGCTGAAGTTACGACTGAGCCCGTCGGTGCACAACAAAACGAAGTATCGAGTCTGCTACGATTGAACGTGAAAATCCCTGGTGCTGGAAACTTGAAGGGTGGTTCTCCAAGTTTCAGTAGTATAACAAGGGCTGCTACAACTTCCACAGAATGGAGAAGGCACTCGATAAAGAGTAATCGTGGCATGACAATTGATATTGAAAAGGTGATCAGCTCGAATCAAGAGAATCTGGTGATTTATGAGGTTGATGTCCGCTCAAGAGTGCGTGCACAGATGTGTACGTTTGAATCGCCGATGCGAGCGATGCGTTTGGAGCCTTCTTGTACCCCAGTGAACAGCTTGGGGAAATATTTTGCTGATTCGCCATCCCCCTTCGCGCGGCCGGGGGAATCCTATCAGAGGCAGCATCTAGGGTTACTACACTATCTACCCACCCCGCCAACAGAAGTGCGAACTAAACCGCAACATCACAAGCCGGCAAAGTCGTTCAGATCAAATGCAAAGCAGTTGCAGGCGATTTCACGTTCCGACGCTCCATCTCACGCTATGCTGACGCGAAAGCAAGGATTTCTCACGGCGTTACGCGTGAAGAACACGGTCTCTTTCGACGGCGACGGTCGTGATATTCTCGATACACTTCTCCCTCGAGTTCATCAAGGACGCCGATTCTTCTATGCTCTGGTTGACAGTGAGCTCCGCGAGTACGCAGACACCATTGCTCTCCAAAACTTATCACAAACACCTTGGATTCATCGCTACATTCTCCACAATCCTCGTAGGACATGCACAGTAAGTGACGTACCTGTCACGTCGGGTCAAGCCGAAGCCTTGCTGCGTCAAAGCTTCCTGTTAAACATCGACAACGCGACTCAATTATTTTTCACGGCAGCCAGTGTGATTGATAAGCTCAAGTGGATGACCGAGCTCAGTCAAGCATGCGTGCTTGGAGGGTTACACCATCCCGTCTCTATCAAAGTGCAGTCCACACCTATCGCTGCTACGCCACCTCCTGGTGACCCAGCAGCACTCGCAGCAGCGGTGATTGATGCTTTCAAAGGCCGGCGTAAGTCAACCATAAAGGAGCGAAAGCGATCATCCGTCTTCGTGCCGAAACCCAAGCCTGAAGACACGCTGCACGTAGAATATCACATCCAGAGTTTACCAGTAACTTGATTTTTGCCTAAATTACTACAGTACTATCCAGTAGCTCCAACTAAATTACTGCTAGAGTAGTAGTAGTAATATCGGCGAGTTGAATTAGGACAGTAGTAGTACTATAGTAACTTCCAGTAATTTCCAGTAATTTCCAGTGGTCGACCTCCTAAATGGCTACATCACCGTCAACTTCCCCGTTGTGCTTGAGCAGCACGTGCATTTCTGCGCGTTCCTTCTCTCGGATCGTGTACTCTCACCCCATGCAGACGGCGACGAAGTCAATGTCCCCCACTTGAAGAGGCACGTCGCGCTGCAGAAGCGCTCGAAGAGGCTGCCGGAGTCGTAAATGTCGTTACTGCAGATGCGGTGCCCCCAGACCACACACGCCGGAATGGTCCGTCTTCGTGGGATCGGCACATGAACAATTGAGGCTTGCACACTTCATGAACGGACGACGCGCTGATTCGGGGACCTCTTGGGGCTTGGTGTCAGGGTGGCAAATTGCAGAATGGAAGCACACTACAGTCAATCAAAAGCAGGCAAGACCGTTAAAGCGGCCCTGTGTGACGATGACTACTACGTAGTACTTGCGAACGTCGTATCTACCATACAAACAACAGGCTTCGCGCCATCGCGAAAGCCTGGGAGTGTGCTGCGTTGGTCAAAAGACAAGATCGCCTGGATTTCTTCAGTTGCCCAAGCAGTAATTAGCAGTAGTTTGGCAGTACTACTTGGCCTCAATCTGAGTTACTGGTTGAACAGTAGTAGTAGTTTCCGCCCCGCCCCAAACTACTACCAGTAGTAGTAGTTTAAGCAGTAATTTCCAGTAAATAGTAACGAAACAGTAGTTTCCGACAAACAACTGGTAAACCCTGATCACATCAGCTGAGACTCTCTAGTGTTGGTTTTGACGCGGCAAAACCAGTTTTATTTTTTTTATTAATCAGTTTAATCCGGTTTAATCCACGGCAAAAACCACCGGAAGCCTTAAATTGACCGAGGATAGCGCACCGTAGGTGTGATGGCAGCACTACGAGAGATAGGCAGGTGCAACAGACACGAAGGGAAGCATAAACGCTTGGTGTATCGATGTTTTTTATTTTTAAAAAGCGAAGTTAATTCATGTAGGTGGTACGAAATCCATGCAGGTTAGACGGACACAACAAGTGGCAGCTAATACAACACTAGCTGCGTTTCATTCACTTTGCCTTCCTTTTCACACGTGCAGCACCATCTACTTGAGCTCCACCGTCGGGTACCACTGCTTGAGCGTGTCCATGAGCTCCCGGAAGCTGTCGTCCACCACCTTGTTGACGAGGATGGCGTCGAACACGCCCGGCTGCTGTCCGTACGCCAGTTCGCCCGCGGCGTTCTTGACGCGGAGCTGGATCTTGTCCTCCGTCTCGGTCGCGCGTCCGCGCAGCCGCTTCTCCAGCTCGTCCATGGACGGCGGGGCGATGAAGAGGAACTTGGCGCGGATACCCGACGCCTTGACCTGCTGCACGCCCTGGATGTCGATGTCCAGGATGCAGATCTTGCCCTTCTGCTGCACGTCCTGCACGGCGCGCTTGCTGGTGCCGTACACGTTGCCGTGCACCTCTGCGTGCTCGAGGAACAGTCCGGCCTCGATCTCCTTGAGCACCTGCTCCTTCTGCGTGAAGTGGTAGGCCACGCCGTCCACTTCGCCTTCACGCGGGCCGCGCGTCGTGTGGCTCACGGAGAAGCCGAAAGTGCTGGGAAACTTCTCGAGCAACAGGTTGATGAGCGTGCCCTTGCCCACGCCCGACGGGCCAGCGATCACGATGGGCGGCAGCTCCGCGTGGGGCGGCTGGAAGGCCGAGAAGTGGTCGGCGGCGAAGGCCACGACGTCCTGCGGCTTCTCCAGCAGCAGCGCCGACATGAAGCCGCTCAGCAGCGTCTTGATCTCCGGGTGCGACTCCACGTAGGCCGCGTGGTCCTTCTTGAGCGCCTCCTTGCGCTCGTTCAGCAGCGACAGCTCCTCGAACGACAGCGACTCCAGCGCCTTGGTGGCCTCCTGCTCCGCTGCACTCATGACGTTACGATGTCTTTTATGTACTGGTTGGAAAAAATGTGGATCGGAGTGTGAAGTAGCGCTATGAAGTGGGAGTCGTTACTGGGATTACTGCCACTTCACGTGAAGTACTGTGGTAAGTTAGTTGCTTTACGTGACGAGGCGAGCGTTGCAAATGGCTACACGTTTAAACCCGGCGACTTACGTATCTTCTTGCATGGCTTTTACCTATGCTCACGGCGGCTACTGCAGCACACTCGCGTTGGCCGATAAATTCACTTCTTCGTCCTGTGCAGGAGCGTCATACGCAGTTGCCTGGGCCGGAGCGTATTGAGGAGGGGCCGCCGAGCCAAACGCAGGAGGCTGCACAGCGGGGGCAGCGGCGGGTGCGTTGGCCTCTGCGCTGGCAGCGAACTTCGGGTTGAAGATCTTGAACTGAGGCGGTCCGCGGGCTGCTACGCCAGCGTTAGGAGGCGCGTAGCCCGGGTAACCACCTGACGGCTTGTTTGCGTACGTGGAGGCGTACGGGTTCGCACCGGGAGCAGGAGGGGAAGGAGCGGATCCGTCTGGCGCAGGTGTGTCAGCTGATGCAGGAGCCGGCGGCATCATAACCGACGGGGGCGGCGCCGTGACCTTGACCTCGCGCTTGTTGCCGAACTTGGCCGTCAGCTCCTCGTTGCCCACACTCGAGCCGAAGCCGTCTGCCTGGATGGGGCGGTAGTCCTTGGGGCGAGCGAATCGTGACGGTCCACCACGAGGAATGGCACTGTGCGTGGCAGCAGCATACAGATTGTTCTGCGCTGTCTGCTGTTGCGGGGGCATGCCCATCGGAGGGCCCTGCATCGCCGAGTAGTCTCCGCCCATCGGAGGCGGTGCAATGACCGGTCGAGGTGCCAACGGGTCCACCGACGGCGTGACTCCGGGCGGGAGCATCGACGCAGCCTGCGTCGGGTCTTCGTGTCGGAACTGCAGCGGGAGCAGGAACTGGCGGATGTTGTCGCCCTTGGCCACGTCGTACGGCGTGCGGCCGCTGCGGTTGCGCAACGCGGGGTTGGCGCCATTGTTCACCAGGTACTTGACAGCGTCGTCACGACTCTGCGCTGCTGCGTAGTGCAGAGGCGAGTTCTGGCGCGGACACATGGCGTTCACGTCCACGTTGTGGGCCAGCAGGAGCTCCAGGAAGTCCACGCGGCCGTAGTACGCCGCCGTGTGGATGGGCAGGTTCCCCGCCTCGTTCTTGGCGTTCGGGTCCATGTTCTGCTCTTCCAGCAAACTCACGAACTTGTCGTGCAGACCCTGTTCGATGGCGGCGTGGAACTCCTGCTCGGGCGTGAGCGTGGGCGCCAGCAGCTCGCCCAGGTTCTTGACGTTGAGCTTCTCCGCGAAGTAGCCGAACATTGTGCTGATGGGTTCCTCTTAATAGCTCTCAACTACAGCGGCCTCGGGGGAGATACACACAGAGAGGGGGGAGTGCAGAGGAGGAGGGGGCCACCTTCTCACCTGGAGGACTGCGCTATTAATTAAGCGGGGCGCGAAGCAGCGGGCTGTCGCGTGCGTGGTTTTACTTTGAACTGAAGCGCCACGTAGGTTACCAAAAGCAAACTTTTAGTCCCTGAGAACTAGTTTTTGGGTCCAACTAAAACAAAATAGGTTGTTGCAAAAGGTCTCAGTTTTTTTAGTCTACCAAAACCAGTTTTTGGATCAAACTAGTTTTTGGGTCGGACTAAAACAAGAATAAAATGAAGTGGTGTACACAATGTATCCATGCATCCAAAGTGTCGGAAACTTTTTGTGCGACAAGGCGAGAATCCACCTCTTGTAGCTCCTCATTCTCGATTAATTCGTATCAGACACAAGACCAGAGATGATTCCTGCCGCGCAGCCACTTCCGCAGACAGCGGCCGACATCGCGACGCGCTCGTACGTGCCCATGAAGGACCCGCGGACGGGGATCGACACGACGAACGCCGAGTGCGCGCGCTGCCGCAAGGGCCTCTTCGAGAAGGACATGGTCAAGCAGCCGCAGTGCGGCCACCTGTTCCACGCGCACTGCATCGACAACCACCTGCGCTCCGAGATCTGCTGCCCCGTGTGCAAGGTGCAAGTGCTTTTCCCGGCCGTGGCCGCCACGATCGTGCACGACGGCAGGGCGGGCGGCGCTATCTACCCATCGGCCCAGCTGCCCCCGCGGGCGGTCCCCGTGGCCACGGCCTTCGCGCCGGTGGACGGCACGGACGCGCGCGACTACGCGGCGTGTCGGGACTGCGGGCAGATGTTCTACCGGGACCCGACCAAGGTGCGTCCCGAGACCAACGGGTGGCACCGCTGCCAGCGCTGCGCACAGACAGACATCGTCGACTTCATCCGAGGCAGTTTTTGCGTGCTGCAGTGAGGCGACAGCTTGTGGTACAGGCGTAGCTGCATCCGCTGGCACCATTCGATCGGGCTGGGGACTGCATGGAAGCCACAAGCCGCTCAGTTTTTTATACATCACCTTTTTGTACGCTAAGCTCAGCCATAACGAGGAGGGTCAAGTGAAACAGTGAGAACACGAATGCAAACGTTTTGGCTGCCATGTTGTCCTGGGGCACATTTGCTCTCTCGGATTTTACTATTGCCGTTGTTCGTCTTCTTCGTGGAGCCCTTTCACCGAAAATTAGCTCATCTATTCCATTTGGTACTACGGATTGTTGCCAGCTTATCAGCTGAGCAAGATTCTCTTGAAGAATCTCTTTCATTCATACGTGGCACAGTTGTTGTTCATACTACAGTACATGACACAGTTGAAGTTTCATCTTCCAAACCTCAATTTCATCTTCCAAACCTCAAACTTTGAATTTACGCTGAAGTATGCCGACACAGTTACGTCAAACTTCAAATTTATTCAGCAAAAGTGAGAATTCCGAAAACCAGAACCCAGACCGCTCATCAAAGCACGGAAGGCCTATGGTGACCAGGAAACGGACCGTGCCCGGCGTGCGCAACGGAGGCCGCACTGTGGCCCACCGTGGGTCGTCGCCGAAGACGAAGAGTCTCTTGAACGTTGGGGACTGGCTGGGTGCGTCTCCCGTCGCTCCTTGTCGCGTGCTCTCGCGCTCCAGAACTCACCAATTCCGTGGATTTGTGCAGACGTCCTGGACCTCGACGGCGTGTGGAACGTGGCGCGAGTGCTGAGCGTCCCGTCACCCGGAGAGGTGCAGCCTTGTACTCAGCTCCTTTCTGGGCGTTCCCAGCCTCTAACGCTTGTTCTGACAGGTGGAGATCACGTACGACGGCTGGCCGAAGGACTTCGACGAGGTCGTGCGCATCGACAGCGACCGGGTGGCGCCCTACCACACGTTCACCAAGACAGTCAAGTGCTGGGTCAAGTACCTCAACTGGCCGTTGTGGCCCTCGTTGGTACGTAGCTCAGCTACCTTACTTCTTAAGTTCATATTTGTGCTAATGCTACTGCTGGACATGTCGAAGATCACGATCCGGACGCCAGGGACACCGGAAGGCGTGCGGAACCTGATGGCCGAGCATCGACTCCATGTGGACTTCTTTGATAACGCCATTTTTACCAAACGAGACCGGTACGAGCTCCTTCCGACTGGGATTTGGCTGGTGGAAGTTGTTCTTGACGGTGGTGTGTGCTGTAGGTGCTGGCAGAAGAAGGGTCAAGCCCGGGCCTTTGATAATAACTACGATGCGAAGCGCATGGCGTCGACTGGTGAGCAGTTTGAACGATCTCTGGGATGGGTGCTGCAATCCGACGCGTCCACGACGATGCCTAAGTTTGCGGTAGGAACTCTACCGATCAAGTACAAGAACGGTGAGACGGAATGCGTTGAGACAGTGAGGGGAAAAATGGGTGACGAGCTCTGGTTCCAAAGCTTCGCGGGAAACAGAATGCGTCACCGTTTATGTCACGTCTACGAAACGACGGATGATGAGGAAGAAGAAGAAGAAGACTCGTCAAGCGATGATACAGTACCAACAAAGCCGACCGCGAAAATATTGGATCTGTCGGCAAGGGAGGAGACTCCCATTATCCTCAAAGCGACGAAGAGACCGCCTCCTGTCAAGATAGAGCTGGATCCGCATTCGGAGCCTGAAGTGCCGTACGAGCTAGATCCAATCGACAGCAGCGGCAGCGACGACAGTGACAGCAGCGACAGTCAAGAGGGCAATCGATCGAAGAGAAGACGGCTGCAAACCAGACCGCGGTCGAATCTGTCGACGAAGGCAAAATCTAGGCAAAAGGAGAGACGTATACCTCGACCTCAAGCGAGTAAAGCATCAGGACGTCACATTTCGCCACAAACGGAAAAGCTCCACAAACGGAAAGGTACCTCTCCGACTTCGCAAGCTCACCCTTAAAAGGCATATTGACACTAACGTAATGCTTTGCAAGCAATAGATTCAATCGCCTCTTTCGTGGATTCTGCAGAGCTGGATCGCTCTCTTCTTGTTTCGGCGGGCAAATCTGACAGTTCTGACGGTGAGGAATCGAAAGACATCGCTGATGAACACTCGGAGGAGAGGGGCCAGGTTGAAGTCAAAGGTGTGGATGAGGCTGATGCAAGACCCCCATCAACGGTAGTTTCAGTCGACTCAAGCGGCCTTACCGCAACGACAGTCAGCACCAACGACAAAA
The DNA here is from genome assembly GCA_033557925.1 of Phytophthora x cambivora. NCBI lineage: Eukaryota > Oomycota > Peronosporomycetes > Peronosporales > Peronosporaceae > Phytophthora > Phytophthora x cambivora. The sequence continues at coordinate 1,177,970 of JAUCEB010000034.1, forward strand.
GTGAGAATGGGTCCCCAGAACTGCGTGGGCGATTCTGTATGATGCAGGCTGCCGAAAAGGGTGATGACAATAGTTCATACGCTGCGGTGCTGCTGTTCATTGCTAACTTATGATGAATGTGGCTTTTGTGCAGAGACGTCTCCAGCGGCCGAAGCCAAAGAGAAGGCAAAGGGATCAAGGAAGACAATCATCGCTGTACCGAGAAAGTTTGATGAGGAGGCAACAGCTCGCAAACCTGCCAACTCGACAAATTCAATGCTTCACATGGCGCCACCTCCTCGCCTTCGTCTTGTCAAGGAAGGCGTTGGGAATGGGGTCGCGTTGGCATCTCCATCGACGGCAGTTTTCAGCTCCAGCAAAGGATTTTCAATGGAGTCGTGGTTCAAGCGGAAGTTGGTTGCAGATTTTATTGCTGGTGAGTCACCCAACAAAGGCGTGCCGAGCCAGCTCTGAAATGTCGAGTGTGAAGTGAAGTTAACGGTAGTCATACACGGCGTAACGTGTTCCGTCATGTATCTGCTGGGGATGACGATATTTGCCAGAACAGGTGTGCAAATTGCATACGTTGCGGAACAAGCCCGACGATGAAGTTTAACTGAAACGGGGATGTAGTAGCACTATCAGGGCTCTGAGGAGTTTGAAGAAGCGGGGAAAAAGTAGATCTGGAGTCAATTGTGCACCTCGTTTTCGGCACGGTGGACTGGCAAGGTATTACTACTGTAGTAATAGCAACTACTGCGTACAATAATAGTACTCCAGTAGTACTTCGGTAGTACTACTGTAGTAGTTTTTTCCTCAGTTTTGGGAAATGGGACTTCAAGCCCTCAGGATTTTTGCCCAAATTATTCGAATATTTCCGTTCCAAATCATAATCTTGCCAGAAGTTCTGCATTTTGATTCCATCACCGTCGATCCCGTTCCCAGCAGCGGTCAAGTCCGCCATGACGCCCAAGAGAAGGACCAGCAATTCGTCCACCCGCAACTCGTCGCCCCGACAGAACGTAATGCTGACAAAGGGCGACTGGCTCGGTGCGTTCCTCCTCTCCGGGTCTACAGCCGTTGGCGGTCCAATCTAACCGCTGCTTGAACGATGCGATATCTTTGTTATTGTGCGGCAGACGTGATGGATAGCGATGGGGTGTGGAACGTCGCTCGAGTACTGAGCGTGCCGTCACCTGAAGAGGTGCTGGGCGTAGCTTCCAGTTGACTTGTGCCTGGAATTCTATGTGATGCTGACCTCTGGGATGTTGATGCATTGACTGCAGGTTGAAGTCATGTACGACGGTTGGCCCGAAGAGTACGACGAGGTTGTGCGTGTGGACAGCCACCGGGTGGCGCCCTTCCACACGTTCACGTGGGCTGTCAAGTGCTGGGTCAAGTATCTCAACTGGCCCATGTGGCCCTCAGTGGTGTGCACGCAGCTGTAACTAACTGTTCTACACGCTAGGAGATGTCGCTAACGTCCGTTGTTGACGATGCGTAGATAACTATTCGGACGCCCGGAACGCTCAAAGGGGTCAAGAACCTCCAGAGGGAAAATCGACTTAACGTGGATTTCCTGGATGACCCAAATTTTGCCAAGCGAGATCGGTAAGTGTGAGCTTTTGAAACTTGAAGCTGTTGGTTGAACTTAGAGTTTGGTTGTTGGTGTAGGTGCTGGGAAAAGAAGCGGCAAGTAAAAATGTTTGATGAAAATTACGATGCGAACCGCATGCAAACAAATGGCGCGCAGTTCGAGCGAGCGCTGGAGTTTATGCTTCGGTCGGATGCTACCACGAAAATGCCGAAGTTTGCCAATGGGACGCTTCCTTTGCAGTACGAGGATGCAACGACAGATTCTGTCGAAGGAATGCGGAAGAGTATGGGAGTCGGACTTTGGTATCGAAACTTTGCCAACAACAAACAGCGCCACATGAAGACGCATGTCTACGAAGTGATAGGGGATGACGAAGCGGACACAAGCAACGGATCCGGGAAGTTGACAATAAGAAGACCGAAAACGGCGTCAACAACTGGGGAGCAGCTTCCAACACACTCGAAACAAAAGAAAAAGCGACCACTTCCTGCAAAAAAGCAGTCGATCCCGGTGAAGATAGAAGAAGAACCGTTAATGGAGGATGAAGCGCCTTATGATCTCGGCGCAATGGGGAGCAGTGATAGCTGTGGCGATAGTGAGCGTGAACGACAAGCTTTACTCATGAAGAAAAGACGCAAGAGCCGACCACCCGTGTCTCCAACAGCAATCGGAAAGGAATCACGAAACGAGAGGCACGTGATCTCACCAAAGGAAACTAATGTTGCGATAAGTATGCCACGGCATGTTACGGTGTTGATGGATGACATTATTGTCGACGATGATGAGGATAGCGGAAGCAGTGGAGTGGCTAAACCGAGATCAACACGGGCCACTTCCGCGGGATGCAGTGCCTTGCGTTCTCGCGCCGCTACCTCGCCAGTTCAGGCGAAGACCAGTCCATCAAGAAAAAGCCCCGACAAAAGTACGTGGTGGGTGAAGAATACAAAGCGATTTTGCTGGGTATTAATGTGATAATTGTGTTGCTTTGGGTGCGCAGAACGAGCCAAGATGGCAGCTAGACGAAGTATTCCGCCAATCCGTAGTTTTGCTGCGAGCGCTAAGCCAAGGTCTTCTCGTCACTCAAATTCAGATGATGATTCAGAAGAAGAAGAAGAAAAAGCAGTTCCCAGAGATGCCGTGAATGACGTCGAGCAGCTTAAACTATCCCCAAGACATTTGGTTGAATCACACCGCATTGAGCATTTCGAGAAGAAAAAGTCTCGATTTGCTGATGTTAGTGCACCAAGGACACCAAGACAACCGAAGCCAACAAAACGGCCAAAGCCAAAGGCGGCGTTGCCTCTGATCGAGCAGGGCATTACGCTCGCTCAGGAGTTGTTACGAGACCTGGATAAAGAGAAGCAGCAAGCGACCAAAAGCGCTGAAGACCAAAAGCGGAAAAAGAATGCTCGTCTGAGCAGTTTTTCTCCCCGTGGCTGTAAGTACCATCATGCATTTTCGTCTTCCATGCTAAGCAGTAACCATTGTCAAATATTTGCAGCCCGCGATGGAAAGCGACCGATTATTCACCGAAAGAGGACGAGCCAACCAGAGCGCTCGGATCTATCGTTCCTCCGCCCAGGCAGCGAGAGCTGTGAATCTCAGGGTATTGATACCTCGCGTGAAGGTATGGTACGCATATTCCAGCTTCACTGCTGACGCTGAGTTGCGCTAACTTTGTGTATTTGGGCTTACAGAGACTTCATTCGACTTTGGTTTGGAGACCGAAGAGCTGGGTCACTCATTTCTGTCGGCAGATACAGCCTTCAGCTCTGATAGCCAAGAATCAAAGGGTGTCGCTACGCCATTTGACGAGCCTATGGTGAAAGACCCTCCACGAGATCCCAAAGAGAGCCCATGCAGCAAGAAAGCTGAGCCAAAACCTCGCAAGGTGAGAAGCGTGGCTGGTTCAAAGCAACGTGCAGAGGAGAAAACAAACTCAGACGATGGGTGCGAGGAAAAATCTCAAGAGGTGCGTCGACATTGCTGTGTTATGCGGGCTGGCTTAAAAGGTAAGCCTTCATGAAGCTTACCTCAGTAAAGGTTGAAACTGTCCAGAGTCTTGACCGAGGCTTGGTTGTATTGTACTAGGCACACTGGAGGTTGTTGATGAAAAAGCGGAATCGAAAAAAATACCGAGGCAGACTGTGATCAACATTTCACGGAAGTTCGGCGAGCCTGTCAAAGAAGCGTCGTATATGTCCACAAGTTCGACAGACTCCATGCTGCGTATTTCGACGCCGCCGGTGCCACGTGACGATGCCGATGACCACGCTGACACAGCGTTGACGCCTCCCCCGGCGGAAGTTTTTAGCTCGAGCGAAGGGTTTTCGATGGACAAGTGGCTCAAACGCTCGCTGGTCACCAATCTCCGCAGAACTGGAATGATGAATTGATGTTCATGCCTTGATCAAGTGGAACACGTATTTAGCGTTCATAAACTAACAGATCAGCAACAATACTTACTAAGTAATGATGATGTGAACGCAGTCTGGAGATCTATTCTGGTAACTGTTTGGATGTGAGTGTTCACACAAGTTCTTGTGTCGAGCTCCGAGCGCAAGAACAAGGAACAAATGGGGAGTCGTAGCGACGATGAGGAGAACACCATCGATTTTCAGCAAGAATCCAAGCGAAGGCCACTGTACACAGTCCGCCAGCCGCCATTAATTCAGCCATTGCGATTATCTCCATTCATCGAGAGAACGTGCTCTCGTTTTGGTATTCCGCCCGACGACCTTGCGAATGAATGGGTAGTGTTGTTTCAAGCGATCAGTGGGGGAGGAAGAATTGGCGAAGGTATGCCACTCCAGATTCCCGATACGGTCTTGCTCAGTCCAAGTGGGTACGTTATCGAGGCCTCGAGCCGCGAACAAATTCTGAAAAAGTTTAAATGAGCGCAGGCAGCCGAGCGTCTGGTACACAACATCGGCAGCAGGACGCGTAAAAGCGAAAGACTTGATGGTAAGGCTGGCCTCACTGCGTTTAGCAGTCTTCATTTTGCCAAGCTTACATGTTTTTTTTTTCAACTTTGCAGCGTGTATCGCCTCAAGCGATTCTTGAAGCATTCCAAACACCATTACCTCATAGGCGGAATCCTCCTGTCTGCACGGATGATCTAGTTGCTGTGCGTCGTATAGGCTTTGAAGTGAACTCTCTTTTCCAACAGCAGCTTCAGGTGAGGAAATTGTTGGCTTGTTTCATACCAGAATCAATTAACTAAACGTTTGATGCTAGGTGTTTTGCAGAGATATGGCGTTCCCTACTATCTGTCTGCCTGCAGAGCTTAAGCCTCAAAGCGATTCTAATCCAGTACAGTCAGGACTAACCAAGGGGGTGTTCTGCTTGCAGCGATATATCCCCTGTCAGAACAATGCCAGCTTTTTGGTGGTGTGGCGACATTCGCACGTACGAGACCATTGCGAGAAAACCACTTCCCCGGTACCAGGGAACTGTGGCTCGACCCTCAAAAGTAATGGTGCTAGCAAGCGTTTGACGCCGCGTGCGCACTCAGACGTATTTCTTCTCACTCAAGTTGCAGTTGATGTCGAGCGTGGTGCAAACGACAATACTGAAGATAGCGATGTCACAAGCGAAAACGAAACAGCTCGTGCATTGGTGCAGAGTGATCGTCGACTTGCTCATCTTGACATTGAAACTTCTGATAACTGTACCGCTAAGGCTCTTCGACAAAGTGGATTTGACGTCGGCGTGATGGCTCCGTTGCTGTTCTACATGAAACGAGTGACTTCAGAGATCGCAAACCGTATAAATCTAGGCCGTAACGCACGGCAGGCTTGTGGTACGTTGCAATAAAAGGTGATGGAGGTCATACAACAAACTAACGCGTACTACAACTACCTATCTGTTGTTTCGTCATCAGGCCTAGCGTGCGAGTTTTTCGTCGGTGAGCATAACCGAAGTGTGTATTTCTCGGCATTGCGTGGCATTCAGTGGGTCACAGGAGCACCATCTTGGGAAGTTTTGCGTGATGTTGACCCTCTCTCGAGATCATTGTGCGAATTTTACGAGAGATCTGATGCCGCGGGTTCTCATCCAGGTCAAAGCACCGGCAGAAGACGAAACGCGGTGTCCCCTCTAAGGCCTCAATCGCCATTAGCAGCAATGTATTACGAGCAAAATCCACGGTTCCCGTCGGTCCACACACCATTTGCCGGTGAGAAGCAGTGGCTTCACCGCTCCCAATTGTTGGCACCAGACGCATCGCCACGATACATCGGTGCATCCGTTCCAAGAATCTATCGAGATGGCGTGTTTCAGTCGCTGTTGACAGCGCACCAAGCTGACTCAGTAGTTCGCCTTAATCTTTCGCCACAGGCACCGACATCACTATCAGAAGTTCGCCGTGAGCAGCCTCACTTATCCCCTCGAAGTATTTCAATTCGCCGGAGGACGACAAAGAGTATCTCGGTCCCTTCAAACAAAAACGTCGATACCTCCACACCGCCTTCATCTCCGTCCTCCAGCGCAGTGTGAAAATCTAAGGATAATACAACTACTATCACGACAATAAGACACTTCGAACAAAGGTCATTTGCACATTAGAGAACAACTACAGTGCAGTATCCTCCACAGCAGCCTCGCTTCACTTCCGCTGAAGCTTGTTCTTGAAGCCCTCCGTAAGCCATCCCAAGATGTTCCAAGGCTTGTTGTCAACTTCGTAGCGAGACCCGCCGGACCAGTCTTGGTAGAAATCAGGGTCTTGCTCAGATGCTTGGCCTTGCGCAGTTTGGTTGCGTGGTCCTTCGAGTTTCGCAGTGGAGATACGCTCGGACAATTTGGCAGGCGGAGCCATCGGATCCTTGCGTCGACGGTTGCCACCACCGAGCCCAGCATCGGGCGGGCGACTGACCTCGATGGCTGGAGCTGAGGGCTTCGACTCGTCGGTTGGCTGCTCGTCACTTAACATCTCGCTGTCTGGGATGCTGGGGGGCTCTTTTGGTAGCTCGGATGGCGCTGGGTTTTCGTCTTCGACACCGTTGACAGGAGATAGCTTGGGTTCCCAGGACGGAACTTGAACGGCAGGCTGCTCCGCATCAAGACGCACCTCCGATTTGGCTCGAAACTCCGTGTGGTTGGCAACAACGCTGGCGTGGCTGCTGTCCCTGGCAATGCTTGATGATCTGGAGCTTGCTTCGCGCACGGATTGGGGAGGTGAAAATGAAGACGCAAAGGAAGAGCTGGAAGGGCTTGTTTGCGTCAGTTCCTCAATTACTGATTAAAAAACGAGCCATACCACACATACACAGGCGAAGATCAACACTATGCACGCATGGAAGGCAGAGAGCTACGCACAGGCACGAACGCACGCACGCACCCATCCACCTGCACTACATCTGCAGACGGAAGGAAGCAACGTCAAATTAACCTTTAACGCGTCGGGCACGGGTGCTGCGGCGGGTGCTTGGTGCCGGAGCGGCGGGGCGCTTGTTCTGACGGGTCCGTCGTCCAAGAGCCGGCACTGCCTCCTCTTCTTCTTCTTCATCGTCTCCACTTTCCTCCACTGCATCGGCTTCTGGTTCCTCCTCCTTCTCTTCGCTCTCATCGTCATCTAAGCACAAAATCAAAAAACACCCAAAACACACACACAATCACTTTTCTGCCTCTCAGCGGTGAGATGTCAATTGCCAATCACCAGGCACGAACCTTCCGATTGCTCTTCCTTCGGCGCCTTCTTGGGCGGGCGACCAGGGCCACGCTTGCCCGTCTTAATGGCACTCGACGAGGGCGTCTTCTTCCCCGACGACGACGTGGGCGCCGCCGTGTAGCCGTAGAGCTCCTGGTAGCGGTTGCTGAAGTCTCTGTAGAGATGGAACCACTGCTCCGAAGTGCACTCCTTCTTCTTCTCCTCGAGCGGGTCGGCCAACTTGCTCGAGTACTCAATGGGCAGCGTGCCCGGCCCCGAGAACAGCAGCGGCGACGTGCCGGCCTTGGCCCGCTGCGTGCCCTCCACGAACTTGGGGAAGTTCTTGCCAATGTTCTTGGACGCGCGCTCCTCGAAGCCGTCGCGGAAGGCCGCCACGTTCTTCTTCTGCATCCAGCAGCGCGAGCGCTTGTCCTCATTGAACGAGTCGTAGAACTCGACGTAGAGCTTCGTCTCCTCCTCCAGGCCCTGCGCCGCGAGAGCTGTCGTAGGCGCGCGTAGCACAACCTGGATAAGAAATATCATTCGTCAGCAAATAGTACTCAATACTACTACTACTACTACTTTTATTTTCTAAAAATAAATTACGTAATAAATTACGTACGAAAGCCGGCCACCACGGCCACTTGGTCAGCTTGGCCCAGCACTTCTTGACGATCGTGTACGTGTGCAGCGGAGCCAGGCGCTGCGTGGCCACGCCGACCCACTGGTTGTAGTCGTCACCCCAGCCGTCGTACTTGATCTCGACCTTGTCCTCGTCCTCGTCGTCCTCTTTGCCCACGTCCACGACCACGCCCGTGTTCCAGATGCCCTCGTCGTCCAGCACGTCTGCGTGACGCAGCCACATACAAAGAGACAGAGACAGCGATGGTCAGTGCGAGGAGCTGCGTATGGTGCTACAAGAGGAGAGAGCGCACGCACCGACGCGCAGCCCGATATCGAGCGGCATTGCCATCATGATGTTTGCTTGCTTCTTTCTCTTTTCCCCCTTGTTTTTTTTCCCGCGCGATTGATGTGGGTCACGTTTGACTGGGCGCATGAGACCAAGTCACAAGTCGGAAATAAGCGGATGTGGTCTGTACATTTATCAGATACTGTGCCTGCGTCCCGCAAAAAGTGAAGCAACCAGCGGTACATGCGATCTGCCTCGTCGTGTCTAGTTTGCACAGTGTCTACTGGAGCTAGTATACATAGATGGATGTGAATATCCTGTTGAATGCAGCTGCCTATTTACAAAGTCTAGCGTACTGGTCTTCTTCTAATTTCAGGTGCGCAATTCATCGTCCTTCAACCGCGATTGGTGTGGCTGCCAACCCACCTGCAGCAAAGTGGTGCAGCGTTTCATCAGCTTGCAGCATTTGCGTTGGTGACGATGCACCTTGCACATGCTTGTCCTCCGCGTGCGGGTTGTAATGTGTCTTGTCGTGGCTCTCCTTGCCTGTTTCAGGCTCCTCTTCCGGCGTTGGCTGGGGCTCGGCGGCAGGTTGTCGGGCCTGCCACCACTCTGCAGTCTCGTCCAGCAGAGGGAAAAAGTACGGCACGTGCACCTTCTTGATAGGTACCTCTGCGGGCTTCCGCTTCTTGCGGAGCGGCAGCGGCATGGTCAGCGACATGGAGCGCGACCCCTTCCGGACTGGCCGCATCACCTTGGGCTGCTGCTTCTCCTTCTGGCCAGTATTGACGCTGCTCCATGGCGAGCGCAACAGCCCCGCGAATTTGGGTAGCAGCGAGTCCTGTACGTCGTGATCGGCCACCACATTGACACTCAGCCCTGACGTCTCGTCGTCGCTGCTGTCACCTTCGGCTGCAGTGGCTGGTCGTCTACGCGCAGCGTGGACGAAGGCGGAGATGAAGACCACAAAGAGCGCGACGCTCAGCGCGGCGGTGACGAGAGGTTCCATCTCAAGGTGCGCAGGTCCCTGGTGACGGCGAGGTCGGCGGCTCTGCAGCCCACCACCTTGGGTCCCTTTGCTGTCCGACTGCGGTAATGATCACGTGGGATTTCATTGGTGGAAATATCGACGCTTTTGGATTGGTGAAAAATTGGTGAAAAACGGAGTTCGGCTACCGAACTCCGTATCGGTACGGTACCGGTATGAACACCCAAGTGATGCCGTCTTTAGCGCACGGGTCAAGGGATGCGTGGGGCGTGCGGCAGGCACGAGCTTGGCCTCGGCCCGTGGCCGCCACGCTCCCATCTCGGTGGTGACTCAATGCATTGAAGACAGACGGACGGACAAGGGCGCCGCACGACTGCACGAAGCTCGATGGCTCGATGCCGCGTGCGCGTAATCGCCCCGCGCGGTGTGCGCGCTTGGCTGGTCTCTGACTACCCTCCTGTGGCTAGCGGCGCTCGCTGGAAGCAGCACTCGGCAAGAGCTGGATATCCGTATCCGTGCGGCAGCAGATTGCCAGCTCGCCGATCGCGGATCGCTCCCGCATTCGTCGAGTGGGGTAATCCGCTCCGGTGTCTACAGCACCTCTGCCTTGAAGTCCGCGGCGTGCGTCAGCAACTGGCTGCGCAAACCTGTTCAAAAAACTTGCTGGCCTCGGGTGGCCAACTTGGCCGCCAAGCTCTTGCCGCGTTCAAATCTTTGGGTCGCCGGGTTCTATGCTGCGATATCTAGCGCCGCTGATTGCAGAGGTTCCAGCCGCGTTTGTATGGATACCGGTATCCTGTAGCCGCAACCTCGCCGCTTTCCTTTCCTTCATGTCATGCAGTGCCAATGGCAGTGCCATGGATGATGTTCGCCTCCAGCATCTTGCGATGCGGATTGCGAGCGCACCGCGCGCCCATGATTATGGCTGCTCCCAGGACGAGCGTCGCCGACGGCGGCGTCGCATAGCATGTCGGATATTATCCGACTGCACGATCTCCCATGTCGATCTCCGGTTACGGCGGAGCTCGGAGTCCAAGTCGGACCCCGCTACGCTGCTCGCGGCCCCAGCACCGGTAAAGCTGGCGGGCCGTTGCTGCTGCTGTTAAATGGATGAGAGGGATGCTCTGATGCTCTCCGAGCTGAGTCAGCCATTTCACTCGCAAAAGGCAAAACGCAGGGGGATTGGATTGGTACACTGGTAACGTGTTGGCATTCATTCTGCTCATACTTCTTACTACTACACTGTACTACACGGACTTCTCTTTTTTATAGTAGTGGAGCGCTACATACATAATAAACTATCCTGTGGGGGGCAACCTAGAGCTCGAGGTCAAAGATGAGGTCGCTGGCTGCGGCGACAGGAGACGTGGGCGGTCGGCTCTCGTTCTGTTGCTGCGGGTGGATGCAGCACGGGCACTGGTCGGCGTCGTCCTCCTCGTCGTCTTCATCCCACAGCCACCGCTTCGTGGAGGTGGCGACGTACTTGCGCGTCTGCGCGGGGATCAGCAGGGGCGAGGTGCGCGCGGCGGCGGCGACGGCCGGGCGGGACACCTCCTTGTGGAAGAGCTGCGTGTGTGCGCGCTCACGCTGCAGGAGGATGAAGCTGGCCATGAGCTGCTGGTCCTCGCGGCTGAGCGTGTCGCTGCCGCGCTCCGAGTCGCAGTCGGTCTCCTCGCCCGACAGGTACAGCGGGTCCTCGTCGTCGAAGGCGGGCTTGCAGACGGCGGTGGTGGTCTTCATAGGCGCCCATGTGGGCAGGCTCTGGGTCTGAGTGAGAGGCATGGCTGGATGCTAGTCAATGGAAGGCGGTGTGCGCAGGGCTTCGACAATTGCGGACTGAGGTGCTGGCAAGGCCTTGGCTCGGTTGCAGTCAAGGCGCTGGCGTGTGTGACAGCGCCGGGCTCCGAGTCCAAGCGGCGCCAGCTGGCCGTCCGTGGAGCACGCGTACCTGGGGCGGCCGCCGATTGGCCCAAAGTGGCCATCGCCCAGCCGAGCCCGAATCTGTTGGAAGGTGGTGACGGTAATAAAAAGAAGCCCAACGGCGTGCCAGGCGCGGGCTGCCTCACATGGGGCTCGGTGACGCCGTTGTTTATGGCCTGCCATCGGTGGCAGCGTGCATCGTCGAGCGACTCACAGCCAGCGACTCAAATTGAGTCTCGATGCCAGCGACTCAATCAATGCCAGCGGTGTCAAACGAATCTCTTTCCAGAATATCGAGATTCGGGGATCACGAATCGGGGCGCGGTACGGTACCTACGCCAGATACCGGTACAGGGGCAACTGCAACTAAACTGCAACTTTGCCCACGGTTGGAGGCCCGAGCCACGACGAGGTTGTGGCTGGCACGGAGTGCACCGCGCGCGTGCCGCCGGCTCGCTGCTGTCGCTGCCGTACCCGGCGACGACGAGCGATCGCGTGTCATCGCCCGATGACGTCGAGCACCGCTGTCGCCACAACAACACAAAGATAAGATTCGTTGTAGGCGACAAAGTGCAAGTTCTGGAATGTAATAATGTTCTATGGTGTATTACACGCCCGCTCTGCGGGCTGAATAAATAGTCTGTCCTGGGGTTACTACGGGTGCGGTCGGGGCTTACAGCTCCATGGCGAAGATGTCTTCGTCGCGGTCGTCCACGGCCGACGGGGAGGCCGGGGCGGCGGGCGACTTGAGCGGGTGCGCGCTGCGGCGCACCACACGGGACTGTGCGCCGCACTGCGAGCGGAAGAAGGCCAGGTTGCCGTAGAAGGCCGGGTCGTCCTCGTCCAGTTCCTGCTCGCAGTCCAAGTCGTCGTCGTGCTTGTGCAGGTAGCGGCCGGCGCGCAGCAGACGCATGTCGGCGTGGTAGGACAGGTCCGGGCTCTCGGTGACGCTCGCACACTGGTGCGGGTGGGGCTGCCGCCGGGCGGACGCGGGGATGCTGATAGGGGTCGTGCGCGCCCACACGTCCTTGGCTGCGAACTTGCGCTTGGCCTCGAGGTGGCACTGGCAGCCGCTGTCGTCGCTGTCTGAGTCAGCGCAGTCGGTCTCGGCGTATGAGGACGCGGAGCTGTGCTGCTGCATCTGCATCTGCAGCGTGGTCATCCACTCGGAGAACTCTTGCATGATGGCAGGTGCGCTTGGGCAGTAGGTCGCAGATTCGATTGTGAGCGCCGTCGTCTACACCCGCAGCGCCGCGGCCATCATCCGAGCCTGTCTATTCGCTGTGCGCGAAACCTGCACGAAACATTTCGTGCCACACAGGCCGCTGGCAGCGCCAGCAGTATTTTCAGGCACGCGCGCGGGCCGCCATTGGCGCAAATTGACGCCAATCGGCAGGCCTCTTTAATGGTGGGTTTTGGGGAAAACACCACGATTAGCTTAATGGTGGGCTGAAACGGTAACTTAATTGTGGTATGGTGTGGGACGATACAAACAATAAGATAACTGTCTGACAATGATTGCATCGTGTGGACTTGCCAAGTCTTCTTCTGTCTCTAGTGAAGCTATTCGTACGAATTGCTTCGCGTGCAGAATTCCCTCGAGTGAAAAATCTGTCAGCGAGTGTCGATACTGATCTCGTTCCTAACCGATAACCGAAAAATCCGATTCCACGGTGGTAGTGTTGGGATGGTCGTATTATTTTAATAGTCAATGCGCCATACAACTGCTGTAGAGCTGTGATAAGGCATCTATTGTACAGTACCGCGGTCTATCATGCGCACGTGCATCAGCAACCTTAACGGCATACGAGCGCCTCTGGCGACGTAGTCGTTTGATGGTAACAGCTGAAAAATATTTCCAGGAAGTGACCTAACACGGAGACCTAGGCCGATAAATTGTTGTTCAGATCGTGAAGTTGTGCTATTTGTTGCCCAAGACGAGTAGCGAGGCTTTAAATTCCGCTGACACGTAATTGACAACATCTTGCTACAGTATTGAGTGACAGCAATACAAGTTTAGGAGTGCTCGCTAACATTTTTTTGGTGGGTTGACCGGGGATATTAATTGTGGTATATTGTGGGTTTGTGGGCTCAAACCCCACAATTAAAGAGGCCTGCCAATCGGGGACCAAGCGGCAAAGATACGGCCGACTGCCGGCGGTCTCGCACCCAGCGATTGGCCGCCGGCGCCTCGCAAAAAGACACGCCGCCCAAACCCGTCACGATTCGCATGGGACGAAGCGTTGGCGGCCTCTGTCAGAGCTTCGTCCTCCGTCAGTGGCTCTATCATAACGCACGCCTCCGACGGCGCAATGGATGGCCCCTGGTGGCTGTCAAACACACACAACGAACAGGAAAGCGCGGCACGCTCGTTGTGCTCCCAATCGCCCCGGAAGGCGTTGAGCTCGCTCGACGAACGCGCACCGCGAGCCCCGGCGTTCGGCCGTCAAGGCCCGCGAGAAGAGCCACCCACCCGCCGCACGTGCCTGGGCTGCATGTGACACTGGCAGCCTTGTCGACAATAAAACAGGGCTGAGTGGTGGCTTATTCTATGTATCTTGGTGCCCCCGGGTTGCTGCGACTCGCCCGACTCGCTCCATGTATTTTGTGCGCGGCCATCCCAAAGCCCGGGCTGCCCGCGCGATTGGCAAGCCCTTCGGCCGACGCCAGCACTTTGACCGTAACGATCCGTCGGTGCCCGCGAATCTCTCGCCGACGGCGGTGACGAATCTTGCTCGTGCCACAGCAAGCGCTGCACCACCCGATTGTTGCCGCTATGATATGGTCGGTCGCGGGGTCGGTCGGGCGGTGAAAAACGCGCATCTCCAAGTTCAACGGCCCGTCTATGGTCTCACAATAGACGCGGCGCGGTTAGGGGCGTGGTACCAGATCTTCGGTACACTCCAGAGAGTCCGCTTGAAGTTCAAGCCGCAGTTCTGCGCAAATGTCCTCAAAAACGTCCTCCTCTCTGCCGGATCGCGGCTCCGATGTGCTGCAAGCCCGCGGTCATTACAGAGGCCAGCGGTTGCGGGCAGCCTTTGCTCCTTGCGGCTCGCCGGTGGAGCGCAGTCGCCGAAGAAAGAGTTCCGAGTCGAGCTCGTTGCGGTTGCGGATAAGCAGTTTCCTGTTGGAAGTTAGCAGAGGCACGGCGCCTCTCAACGTCATGTGATGGTGGTTCGGGCATTGGGCGCCGCCTACGTGACGTGTTCAGGGGCAGCCTCGCTAGAGGATTTGGTCGCCAGGTCGTCGTATACACGATGCGAACAACCTCATTGTACTGTGATATTGCAGCCGACACATTGGCGGAAACACAAATGTTGCTTCAGTGAAGAGCAAAGCAAAAGCGCCCCTGGTATTGATTGCCTGCAGCTGATACCGGTAAGATAACTTCAAGGTAGGATACATGTTCGCTTGCGGGTTCATCTTACCCATGAAAAGATCTCTGCAAGGCGTGAACGGCGCACCTGCGAGTAAGACGCAGCTGTTTGACAGGTGGGTAATAACGTTAAAAAAACAAAAGAAGATCGCTGCCCTGTGCTCGATAAGCAGATATCTACATGCTTGATCTAGTTTGGTCGGATCTTTGGTAGTGTTGCTTTTGGATTTTTCATTTTGGTTATTCAGTCACATGACGTTTGGTTCAACCTTCGTGGGTCTACTGTAGAACGCGGGCTGAGAGCACGGCTGAGGTGACTCCAGCTCGCGGTCGAGGTGCTGCTTAGCTGACGTAGGTTCAGTAGAACGCTCTGGAGAATTCGTGCCGAGTTTGTTAGCAGTGAGGAAACAGGTAGTTTCACTTTCTGATGGGTTTTCCGTGCTGTTATTGTTGTTGGGAGTGGCCAAGGTGCTGTTTAGCCTGTATACTGAGAAACTTCGGAGTTCTTCACTCATGCCTTGACACAGCTCATAAATGGCGGATCGCAGTGCTGCCAGATTTATTTTGATGGAGCTACTTCTAACAGTCAATCTCTGTTTCAAATAGCTATGTTTGCAATTCTCTGGATTTTATATCCAGAGTCCTACCAAAGGTATGAATTCTACGTACACCATATACCCTTACAAATTCGATAACGGTTAGACCACAAATACGTTTTAATAACCTTGCTCATTGGATATCCTGCTAGGAAATGATCTTATTTGGTGAATGTTGACCCATCCGGAGAAGGTTAAGATCCATATCCTGTTAGAAGGGATACATTCTTCGATTTAATTGTATATGCAACATTTGATTAATCTGTTACACTCGCGCAACATAAATGGATAAAATGTGCAAGGCGCAGATCAACAAGATACAAGAACCCCAAGCGCGTGCAGGCGGACGGCACCACATGGATGAGGAGTGAGACCTCTATGAAGCTCGATCTCAAGGAGCGAGACTTCTTCAACAAGGACGAGATCGAGCAGATGAAGCTGCGCGAGCAGATCGAGAAGAACAACGCCGGGCTCAGGCCTGCTTGGCAGTAACTCGCTGCGCTAGTAAGAGATAGTATAATAGTATTATCGGCACTACTATTACTATAGTAGCTAGTAATTCAGCCGATTCTGATTCTACTACTACTATATTAACTGGTAACCCAACAAGCGATCTAATAGTATTGTGAGTTCTACACCAAACTGGCCGGGGCGATTGGTTGAATCGACCGAGCCCAATCGACCCGCCAATCGCCCCGCGCATACTCTAGCGTAAACAAGTTCAACTAAGTACGAGTGTAGCCATGACATGTGGATGCTGGTCTTGCTCGGGCGATTGAACTAACAACTTGGGAATTGTATGTGGGCGATTCACCAAACCGCTCGGGGTGGCTAAATTTAGCTCGAATTCACAATACGAGCGTGTAACTAGCGAGTTACCAGTGGATCAAAGCTTGCAGCAAGTCGTGAATCCAGTTCGCAGTGGATCGCGAACTGGATTCACGACTTGCTGCAAGCTTTGTATCCATTTTTATCATCGAGTGGACATGCAGGTGCTGATGAAGCACAACCAGAACGTGGAAATGGAACGAACGCATCCCGATGTGGAATACACTGTTTAGATGGTCGGTAGGTTGTAGTTCGATAGTACTATAGTACTATTTCTATAGTAACTCGGATGTCTTGAAAAATGCTACTATTACAGCTAGTAACTTACATCGTCGTACTGGCGAGTTACAAATAGTAGTTCAGAAGAAAAGTTGTTACTACCAAGCCCAGATTGAATTGAACCGACAACCTCAATACCTGCCGATAACCTGTGGTCGCTGGCATTATGCCAGGTTCCGTTCACTCGATGAATTTGTGCACTTCACGTGCTCTTCGTTACTTGAAGTATCACTCTTACATAAAATCCAGAGCTGTTCCGGGCATAGCACGGCTTTGTTCTCTGACATTTATTTTCAGAGCTAAGGAGCGGTGCGAATGGGTGTGCGATTTTGCGAAGTAGAATACCCTGCGAAATCAGTTGGCTATTTTGCAGGTATTATTGCTCAATTTTGCTTGTTATAAACAATATCCCGCGCAAAAAGATAAATTAGCTGCATGTTACCTGTGTCGTCCACCTCAGCTAAGTGCGAAATCTATAAGCCAATCAGCCAATCAGCTCAGATTATTGAAATCTATTAGCCAATTGCATTATCTCAATGTTGCATGAAGGTTAGCCCATGTACCGGTAGTGTTTGTCAAACAAGACTTTATGATGGACAGCTGCGGATTAATTCCACGGTAAGCTTAGGCCTTGGTTTCTCCGTCAGCGTAAGCAGGCCTAACATTCGTACATTCTACAACATTTGGAATGCATGAAACGCGCGCAGATACTGCGGCTGCGGAGCAGGCGCAGGAGATGCGCAATTTCATGAGGATGTAGGGGGGGGGGGCGAAATGACGATATATTTTTACGATACCCGCTGACTAGAACAACTAGAGCCGTCCACACAGCGTAGCAACACTTTCTCTCGTTTTTCTTAACTAATTAACACTTGATATGGCCCTTGAAAGGATGTGTCTGCTGATTACGTGAGCAAAATGCAGAACACGGATTGGATTTCGGAAACCCCAGCTTGGATTTCATTACAAGCACCCCAGCTCATTCCCCAAAGCTCATATCTGTTATTTCGGCATTTTCGATATGAGCGGCACTTCGACGTTGACGCCCAAGGCGCCCAAAGAGCGCCACTTCTTCCGCCCCAGCGACGACATGCGGCTCCTGCAGGCGCTGCCAGACGAACGCAGCTCAGTCTTCTCGTATGGTTTATCAAAATCGCACCTCCACTCGCATCGCTCTTTAGCATTTCATGAGGATGCAGTAGGGGGGGGGGGGCGAAATGACGATATATGTTTACGATACCCGCCGACTAGAACAACTAGAGCCTGCGCGACCGCGTCCACACAGCGTAGCAACGCTTTCTCTCGTTTTTCTTAACTAATTAACACTCGATCACCGCATTATCGCGGCTAAAATTTCAGAGCTTCTCTTCATGCGAAGCACGACTTTGTTTTTGTCGTGGGCCCGCCGGGTTTCCAGAAAACTCCTGAGTCCAAGAACCTGGGCTGTGTGCTTCTCCTGTAGCTCTGAAACGTTGAGTACAAATCGATGAATCGGAGTAGCATATGCATTCTGAGTAATTTTAAAAGTAAGAGTATTGTAAACGTGAGTAAGGGCCCCCGCACACATCCTGGGTAGTGGCATCATGCATCGTGCGAAGAAACGCGGGGCTCCTCAGCTGAATGACGAATTGGCCTTGCGAATCGCGTAATTTACATCGTAGCTCACTGCCACTCCCAACAACAATAACAGCACGGAAAACCCATCAGAAAGTGAAACTACCTGTTTCCTCACTGCTAACAAACTCGGCACGAATTCTCCAGAGCGTTCTACTGAACCTACGTCAGCTAAGCAGCACCTCGACCGCGAGCTGGAGTCACCTCAGCCGTGCTCTCAGCCCGCGTTCTACAGTAGACCCACGAAGGTTGAACCAAACGTCATGTGACTGAATAACCAAAATGAAAAATCCAAAAGCAACACTACCAAAGATCCGACCAAACTAGATCAAGCATGTAGATATCTGCTTATCGAGCACAGGGCAGCGATCTTCTTTTGTTTTTTTAACGTTATTACCCACCTGTCAAACAGCTGCGTCTTACTCGCAGGTGCGCCGTTCACGCCTTGCAGAGATCTTTTCATGGGTAAGATGAACCCGCAAGCGAACATGTATCCTACCTTGAAGTTATCTTACCGGTATCAGCTGCAGGCAATCAATACCAGGGGCGCTTTTGCTTTGCTCTTCACTGAAGCAACATTTGTGTTTCCGCCAATGTGTCGGCTGCAATATCACAGCACAATGAGGTTGTTCGCATCGTGTATACGACGACCTGGCGACCAAGTCCTCTAGCGGGGCTGCCCCTGAACACGTCACGTAGGCGGCGCCCAATGCCCGAACCACCATCACATGACGTTGAGAGGCGCCGTGCCTCTGCTAACTTCCAACAGGAAACTGCTTATCCGCACCGCAACGAGCTCGACTCGGAACTCTTTCTTCGGCGACTGTTGAGTGCAGTAGATGATGTAGGTAATTGCCGTCAGTTTTGGAAGTGATGGCAATGAAAGCCTTCTTCCTTCACATCCCTCGGCTTCATATTGCTGCCAGCAGCGCTGGCTTCTTTCCTTTTGAATGGCTCATAATGCCCTTTGTATTATCCAATCAGATGCCATAAAAAATATCCTTTCAGTCTTACTTCTTCTCACTATAGCATACAAAGCAGTAGTTTATATGGCGCAACACTCCCACTAAAGATGCCAGCGTGCCCTTCGAAAGATCGCTTCTCAACCATTCGTCTTCAACGCCGTTCTCAGATTATTTCGTGTCGCATACCCAAAATACAATTATCAGGTAGCCCAAGATACTTTTCTCGTCGCCCAAGATACTTTTCTCATAAGCAGTGCCCCAATATAAATCAGATTTGCCCAAACTAAGATTCATACTTTATCTTATATGTTGGAGAATACCTTTCCCATAAAGTTCCCTCCGCCTTTTGCTTTTGCTTCTCACTCTCTCTTCTGCCTCCGTGCCGCACAAGCGCTGATCCGACGAAAACTCCGAAAGGGGGGGTGCCGTAAGCCGTTCACATTCTCCTGGCTACAGTTGTGTGGCCTAGGCCACAGAGCCCTGAAGGTCTACATGCAGCCAACAGCCCAACTGGGGACCCTGTGGACGGAAAGTCTCATTCTTTTGAGCTACTGACGGTTATCCAGTCTATGATCACAGCACTTTTCCGCCGGCGGCAGATGAGAGAGTCAAAGACTGAAAATTAACTTAAAGTTGAGTAAAATGTACTCAAGAGTGCGGGGCTTGCAGCCCAGACCGTGAATTATCCTTAATTTAGGGCTAGGTGAACCTTAAAATCTGGATTTTAGCCATTAAACTTATCCTTAACCGCAATCTTTGCTGTAAAACGCACACTTTGTTGTTTATTCTAATCCTGAACTTTGAACTTTCCTGAAGTTATGTTGCAAAATAAATTGAACAAGTGATTTCTTTTGGGATTCGTCATTTATTATTTAAGGCTAAATTGACTCCTTTATTTACCACTTTTCATTTGTTATTTGTGGGATGCCAAACATAACTAAGTCTGAAACTCCTTAATTCCCATCATAGCGCGGAGCTTTTCAAACTGCCCTCGACTCAGTGGCTTTGTTAAAGCGTCTGCTATCATATCATTGGTATTACAGTAAGTAATACTAATACTTTTCTCTTCATGTTTATCACGGGCATACAGATGCCGGATATCAATGTGCTTTGTTGATGAATGACTGCATGGGTCCTTTATTATACTAATGGCTGCAGTATTATCGCACCAACATTGTGTTGGTAGTACTTTGCCATAACCCAATTCATTCAGTAGTAGTCGTAGCCACATTGCTTCTCTTACTCCTTCACTTACGGCTACTAGTTCCGATTCCGCTGTATTAAGACTAATACAATCCTGCTTAACACTCTTCCAGGTAATGCATGCGCCAGCAAGTATTGATACATATCCTGTAATAGATTTCCTTTGTTCAGTAGCATTCGCGAAGCTCGCGTCTGTGTATAGCTCTAAATTAACAGTACTATTTCCATTGTACTCTAAGCCATACTTCGACGTTCCTTTCAAGTACTTTAGTACTCGCTGAGCCGCTCTCCAATGAGTCTTATTATAGCAAGATAAATATTTGCTCAGATCTCTTACAGCATTAGCAATATCAGGTCTAGTGCCTCTAACCAGATACATTAAGGACCCAACCAGACCTCTATAATCGAACGGCTGAGCCGCTATCGGTTCTGGTGTTAGGACTGTTTCCTTTTCTAGGACAACAGTTTTAGCCTGTGGGGTGGACTCTGTATTACAGTCTCGCATCTGAAACTTTTCTAAAAGGTCCTGAATGTACTTCTGTTGCGACAAGCGCAGGGTTTTATTTTCCAGATCTCTTTGTATCTCCATTTTTAGAAGATAGTGCAGTTCACCCAAGTCTTTCATTGTGAACTTAGCAGACAACTTAGCTTTTAGATCATTGATCGAGCTCAAATGGGAGCCTGCGATCGTGAGGTCGTCGACATACACGCATATGATAAGCGTATGCGTCACTCCTTTAACCTCCCACCTTTTTAGATACAAGCAATGTTCTTTCTTGCATCTAACAAATCCTAAGCCTTTCAGAAATACATTAAATACTTCATACCATATTCGTGGAGCCTGCTTTAGACCATACAGACTTTTCTTAAGTTGACAGACCAGTCCAGATTCATTACGAAATCCTAGTGGCTGTCTCATATAGATTCTTTCCTTTAAGATGCCGTTCAAGAACGCTGTAGAAACGTCCATTTGATGTAGGTGAAGACCTAGAACCGTAGATAGTGCGAGCAAAAGCCGCAGGGATTCATACCTAGCCACAGGGGCAAATACTTCCTGGTAGTCAATACCATACAATTGAGTATTACCTTGGACTACCAGTCTAGCTTTAAACCGATCTACAGATCCGTCCGCGTTGTATTTAACGTCGAACACCCAGTGACAACCCAGCGCCCTCCGTCCATCAGGAAGGGGTACTAACTTCCATGTACCATTCTTGATTAGGGCCTCAAACTCGGTTTTTATTGCGCACTCCCACTGCTTAGCGTATGGGCTAGCCCTCGCATCCTTTATAGATTTAGGAATAGGAATGCGTTTCTTATCTTTTGAAACTGCATTTAAATGTGTTACATAATCTGTCAGCCTGACGTTGCGGGTTCTTTTTCTCTTAGATTTCCGTATGTCACTGCTAATACCGTTTTCTACTCCCACTATTCGGGATGTCGGTGGTCGAATGTCTGATTTCGACACGTTCTGTTCGACTTCGGTGGTCGCTTCAGCTTCAACTTCATT
Source organism: Phytophthora x cambivora (assembly GCA_033557925.1). Classification (NCBI taxonomy): domain Eukaryota; phylum Oomycota; class Peronosporomycetes; order Peronosporales; family Peronosporaceae; genus Phytophthora; species Phytophthora x cambivora. The sequence continues at coordinate 1,199,382 of JAUCEB010000034.1, forward strand.
TCTAGAGCGCTTTCCAAGGCTCTCTATAATCTTTTCCTCATCCTTATCTACACTACTATCTTCAGTAGGGAAAGACCGCTGGATCATAGCTTCTGTACCCATTGAACTGAACTTAACGTCTCTAGCAATAAGGTACTTATTTGCCTTCACATCTAGAAGTCTGTATCCCTTATACTTGGGTGACAGTCCTAAAAGTTTGCATTCCACTGCCCTATCACCCAGCTTTGGGTCTTTTCGTTTAGACTTAGGAACATGTGCGTAACATGTTGAGCCCCAAATCTGTAATGCTAAACCGTTAGGCTTCTTACGGTAAAGTAACTCAAAAGGGGTCTTCATCCCCAGCCTTGCCATTGGTAGACGATTTGTAACGTCTGCAATATAATTTAAGGCTTCAGGCCACCATTTAGCCGGCATATTGGCTCCTCTAAGTGCACAGCGAGCTCCAGCCATCATTGTCTGGTGAGATCGCTCTGCACTGCCATTTTCTTCTTGAGATTCCACATTTGAGCTTTGGAACTCTAACCCGAGTTTAGCACACAATTTGGACACTTCGGTATTTAGAAATTCAGTACCTCCGTCCGTTCTTATTCTATGAACCTTAAACGGAAACTGTACTGACAACTGCTTTAACAAGTTCCGTATCTTATCGGGAACATCCTTCAGTGACTTTACTACAAAATACCACTTATAAGCTGTAGCGTCATCTGCAACAGCCAAAGCATAGTGATGTCCAAATGATCCGTATAAACCATTAACTCTAAGCCTTCCAGTAGAATCCATATGCAGTGTATGAAGCGGCTCAGTGGCCTTACTTCCCACCATATTCCTATAGGACATTCTGCGGTCCTTCATTTGAGCGCAGGTCTTACAGAAGAAATGCACCTTCTTAAGCTCAGAATAGGAAATGTTAGGCATTCCCTCTATCTTCTGGTTACTTATTGTCCTAATAAGGCGTTCTTTGCCAACATGACCAAGCCGTAAATGCCATTCTTTCAGAATGTTGCCAAATTTACAGCTTTGGGCACTAAAAATACTCGTCTTAACCGGTTTTACATTTGGCATGTAGTAAACTTCACCTATAGCCACTGCTGCAAACAGTAACTTTGAGTCTTTTCCTAAGAAATAGAGGAACTCTCCTGATTTAGACTGAAAATGTCTGTAACCTTGCTTTGCCAAATAGTATGCACTCAGTAAATTACTGTCACATTTAGGGTCGTATGAAATGTCCGACAGACTCAGCGCACTCAAATATCCTTTTGGATTTAAAACACTCAGTTTTATTGATCCTTTAAGTGTGCTATGCGAGACGGTGCCATTACCGTACGTGAAAATGTGGCTCTGACCAGGCTCCAGGCTGCCCTTAAACCAGCTTCTGTCCGACGTTATAGCTCGGCCTGCGCCCGTATCGACAACCCACATATCCTCAGTTAGCCTTAAATTCTTTAGGTACTGCAAATAAGGCAAATGGTATTTACGTACCTCTTCTTCAATCCCATCCATACTTTGTGGAGGTGACTCAGTGGGGGTCTGGACCGAGTAGCCACTGACGTCGTCCTCGTAGCGGGCCGGGTTCAGGCTCTCCACGTCGTCCATCATCTCATCGTCTTGAGCTTGCTCTAGGGCCGTCTTTCCGCCCTTGCCGAGCCGCTTCTTGCCGTCCGCCACCACAGTCTTGATGGTGTTTATGGCAGTCGTCTTGGCTCGTTTAGCCCTTTTAGCGCCAGGCGCCGTCTTCGTGTCGGTCCTATATAGGGGTCCGCCAGCTCTGTCCGGACTCCTATCACTGGCCATAATGGGGCAGTCGGACTTAAAGTGCCCAGTCCCAAAGCAGTAGAAACACGACCTTCCCTCTTTTACGTCTCCTTGCTTCCGCTTTTGGCCCTGGTTGGCCCTCACATTATTGAGCGGAATCGAAGCACTTCTATCCATATGCAGCGAAATCTCCTTTTTAGACTTCTCCTGGAAGATGCGCCTCAACGCGCTCTCCACCTTCTCAATCGTGAAGTCCTCTTTCTTCATTGAAATCGAGGAGGCCCAAAACTCATTTGGCAACTGGGACAGGACTTCCACACATAGCCATGACTCAGAGACCATGTCCTGTCCCAGAAGCGCTTGGGTCTTTCGATTAATCTCATTGCGTGCCTTCTTAAGTTGCGCGAATAACGTGCGTAGGTCACGCCACTGGCTCCGAGCCAACCTAGACCAGGCTCGGGTCAGCTCAATTAGACCCGCCGCGTCACCTTGCCCATAGTCCTTTTCGAGGGCTTTAATTACCTCACATGGGTCAAGGTTCGACACGAGGTCTAACAAAGTAGACAAGAAGGCGTTCGGTAGGACCTGGTTCAGAAGGTTTTGCAGATCGCCTCTACCCCTTTCCCAGTCCATCACCTTCCACTCCATTGCGTTCTTTTCCTTATCGGAGAGGCCACTATCCTCAGGGACTGACGGTGGCTTCTCCGGGCTTCCATGAAGGAAGTCGACCATCAAAACGTGCACAGGCGGCAAGCCTTTCTCAAGCTGCTTGCGTTTGTATAGTTGGTCGAGGTGGTTGACGTGAGTCAAAAGCTTATCCTTCCACATGACGAACCCTTTGCCGTGAAACGACTCCAGGCCGCCCGTGCTTTTCTTCTCGGCCGCCATGGCCTTGTGGTACTTGAAATGTTGAGTGCAGTAGATGATGTAGGTAATCGCCGTCAGTTTTGGAAGTGATGGCAATGAAAGCCTTCTTCCTTCACATCCCTCGGCTTCATATTGCTGCCAGCAGCGCTGGCTTCTTTCCTTTTGAATGGCTCATAATGCCCTTTGTATTATCCAATCAGATGCCATAAAAAATATCCTTTCAGTCTTACTTCTTCTCACTATAGCATACAAAGCAGTAGTTTATATGGCGCAACAGCGACTGCGCTCCACCGGCGAGCCGCAAGGAGCAAAGGCTGCCCGCAACCGCTGGCCTCTGTAATGACCGCGGGCTTGCAGCACATCGGAGCCGCGATCCGGCAGAGAGGAGGACGTTTTTGAGGACAATTGCCGGCTTGAACTTCTCTGGAGTGTACCGAAGATCTGGTACCGTGTCCCTAACCGCGCCGCGTCTATTGTGAGCCCATAGACGGGCCGTTGAACTTGGGAGATGCGCGTTTTTCACCGCCCGACCGACCCCGCGACCGACCATATCATAGCGGTGGTGCAGCGCTTGCTGTGGCACGAGCAAGATTCGTCACCGCCGTCGGCGAGAGATTCGCGGGCACCGACGGATCGTTACGGTCAAAGTGCTGGCGTCGGCCGCAGGGCTTGCCAATCGCGCGGGCAGCCCGGGCTTTGGGATGGCCGCGCACAAAATACATGGAGCGAGTCGGGCGAGTCGCAGCAACCCGGGGGCACCAAGATACATAGAACAAGACCCCCCTCAGCCCTGTTTTATTGTCGACAAGGCTGCCAGTGTCACATGCAGCCCAGGCACGTGCGGCGGGTGGGTGGCTCTTCTCGCGGGCCTTGACGGCCGAACGCCGAGGCTCGCGGTGCGCGTTCGTCGAGCGAGCTCAACACCTTCCGGGGCGATTGGGAGGCTCCCAATGGGAGCACAACGAGCGTGCCGCGCTTTCCCGTTCATCGTGCGGCTTTAAGCGCCAAGCTTTATGATGAATCACCCACCATCGAGCTCCTGGAAGGTCAAAAAGCTCGTTTATTTTTGTGCTGGAAAACCCTTTTCATGGCTCAGTTCGACCTGCTGACGGCGTCATGCAAGTGGAAGAACAACGCCAAGACGTCCACGTCCATGTTGGGCTCCAATCGGGCGGACGTCGCGCCTACGTTAGTCTGGATGTCAACAGACTGTCGCTGAGTGACGAGAAGCAGACGCAGACTGAATTGCTCATGGTCGCAACTGGGAAGACACGCTTTGTGACGCCACAAATCGTTTTGAGTAGTGAAGAGGCTACAGACTCGTCCTATGCCAAGGCATTTGCCGAGCTCTGCAAGCGCATCCGATCGCCAGCATGGGCTTCGTCATTGCTGGTGGTTCTCGGTCACGACCCGGAGAAGCACCGAGATGATCTGGAACGCAACATTCGACAAGATGAAGCAGCGGAAGCCATTGACAATGAGCTACGCGAGTTTTTCGACTCGGTGCTGGCTCCAGCCATGCAGGAACGTGAGACGGCAATAGTCAACACTATCCACGAGTGCGTCCAGCAGGAGATGCTCGCTAAAGAGCTGGTAACTCAAACCCAGCAACAACGTTTGGCTCAACTCACGCTGCAGATTGAGGAGTGGGAGAAGCAAGTTGGACATCTCAAAGCCAAAGTCGATCGCCGTGTGGCCGAGAACAATGCTCTACGCAAGGAGCAGTACAGACAACTGCTCATGCTGCGCGATATCGTGAGCAAACAGGGGACAGAGCCTGGAGCGTTGTCTGCATTGAACGAGGCGATCGCCACCGTTTTAGCGGGGAAGCAACAGATACCGACACCAGAGACTCATCAAAGCAGCAACGACTCCGATCAAGGTAAAGCCTCTGGTCGCGGTTGGATGCCCGTGAATGCCAACGTGCAGGCGTTGCATCGAGAGAAGGACAAGTGGGAGCAGAGAGCGAAAGAAGCGAGCGTGGAGTGTGAAGGACTACGCGATAAAATCGCGCAGTTGACTCAGCAAAACATGACGTATCGAGCTACTGAATCGGTGCCTTGGTTCTTGAGACCTCAGAGTGCCATCGCAGAGCGTCAGCGCATTGCGGATGCTGTGTGTTCGTATCAAAGCAATTGGGAAGAGATTGGAGACTCCATTGTGGAGCTATTGAACAACGATATCCTTTGGACTGCAGTAGAGCAAAGTGCTCGTCGAGGAGGCAAGCGTCGAGTTTCGAGAGGTCTGGAAGCTGCACTCGCACAGCTTGATAGCTGCGTCCAGCCTTCGTTCATCGAAGAAGAGGCTGCGTCTGAAAGGGGACGAGAGATCTCCACCCCTCAGCTTGGTAGAAGACGCTCTACATTCACCGATCTCGGTCGGTTGATCCCATGTAAAGCCTGTCATGGCATCGGGTATATCAACGCTGACAAAGGAGATGCCAGTGCCAATGATACAGATTCATATCTACGCAAGACGCTGGAGCAAGTGCTGGAGTTGAAGACGCAATTGGATAAAGCCAACACTAAGGCATTAACGCTGGAGGGACAACTCCAGTTATCGCATATGCACAGTGAACAACTACAGGAGAAGATTCAGCAGGCAGAGCTCGTGAAGTCTAGCGCGTTGGATAGTTGTCTTCAAACGGACCTGGACGAGGAGGAAGGTCTTGATCTCGATGAGATCATGTGCTCAGCATACGGGCAAGATGCAGAAACGGATGATGCCTCCCCTCGCCAAAAACGACGAAATACACAATACGACCATCTGATCGTTGAGCTCAAGAGCACGCTTGCAGTCAAGGACGAAGGTTTGATCGAGAGTAGAAGAGCGCTCGACGTTGCTCAAGAGCGGACAACGAATTTGCAACGTGCGCTTCAGAAGGAGAAAGAAGCACACTCTGAAGAGCTGGCGATGCTGAAATCCTCGCTGGCATTTTCACTCAAGACTGGCAACAGCAAGATTGAAGAGCGCCAAGCGGCCGTGAAGCTCTTGATGAAGAAGTTCTCGAAGAAATCGCCTCCTCAACCACCAGTCGTCAAGCAAAACAGTGCAGTGGTCTTACCTTCGATGAACGAAGCTGAAGATGGCAAAGAGAGTGATGAGAGTGACGAAGACCACGAACAACAAGTGGATAGCTGCGCGTTGCCGGATACAAGTTTAAGTGAGCAGTGCAGCAAGCCGAATGAGCTCGTGCGGATGGAGGCGTTAGCTCAACGGTACGCGGAAGATATCATCCGTGTACGAAAGGAGCATGAAACCCAGCAGGAGCTGCTGAAAAAGGCGGAAGCGGACATCGCAGAGGAGGATGAAAAGCGGGGGCGGACGAACAGCATTTCCCTGGGAAGTCTTGTCGTTAGTATGGCATCGCATCCTCGTGACTTGTTCAAGGCGCTTTCGACAGCACAAGCCGACATTTTGAAGCTGCGTAGGGCATCGCAGCGCTCATCAGCGTTGCAGACAGACCGTTTGCTCACGCTAACGACTCATTTGGGTCACATGTCCGAGGAACTTTGCACTCTACGCAAGCGAAACTTAGCCGAACTTGAGTTCTGGAAGCTGGAGTGTGAAAAGCTCCAAAACACGAACAAAGCCTTAGAAGCAGAGCGGCAGATCTACAGGAAGCAGCTGCAAGAAACACACAACCAAGACGAACTCGGAGATTCGTCCTCGAAAACCTGTTCGATGTGTGAAAGTCACAAGAAAAGACTTATGCAGATTTCAAACCAGCTTTTGAATCAGACGCAAGCGTCTCGATCCAACCCGGAAGTAGAAGTACCTGCTCCATCAGCGCTGACGGACTCGGAGCGAAAACTCGTTAGCAGTGTTCTAATGGATCTCGAGAATATTTACGCCGGGATGACCTCAACTAAGCAACAACTCGCCCGTGAACTGGTAGCCACTCATCTTGGTAATGCTCTTCGTCCACGTTCTGCTAGGCGCACAGCTTTAGACGTCACGAAAACTGATCTGAAGGTCCTGCGATCGAACAACCAAAGTGGAAAAGATGGAGGCTCACCAGTGTCCACAAGAAGTGCAGGAAACTCTCCAAACAAAAGCTTTGCTGATTTAAAGGCCTCCAAATCAAATCACCAACTGAAGAAGACTGGAGGAGAAGTTCATGACGGCAAACAGAAACCCACTGGGAGTCCTAGTCGACCTAGCTCGGCAATTACAACGCCGACCTCTGAGGCTGAACTTAACGCCGAAGATACTCGACATGGTGAGTCTGATGAAAGAGGCTTTGAATCTCACCATAGAAAAACACTTGTCCAGGAGATTCTGGAAGGTGGTGGGTTCTCTCTAACTAAACTCGGTCTCAGAATCGACAAACAGACACCCGAAATGCCTGAGATCGATACTTCAGTGGACAAGAAGCTGGATCCTGAACTCGATAATAAAAGCGAAGATGTGAACACGGACCATCCTGTCGGGCATAGTTCAGATAACAAGTCTTTCGACCGGAAGAGTTACGAGTCTCAATGCGCCCCAGCATTAGAGTTTGACGAAAATGCGTTGACGCTGCAGATACATGGCCAGTCTCTGATGAATAACTCCAGTAACATTAGGCACGATCCTGAGATCATTGACCAGCTCAGGTTTTTGATCAACCACAGTGCTGCGGCTAAAGAGCGGGTAGCCGTCACCCGGTGGCAGATTTTGGTGTGCCGCATCTTGTGTCTGACGTGCGAGCAGCGGCTTGAGCAGGTATTCGGGTGCAGTGATTTATTTCATCGCTCAGTTGAGAACTAACGCATATCTTCTCTTTCAGCTTATGTTTGCTGCCGACAGGAGGGCGAAAATTCACCCCGACGGAACTCTCCGCCCCGCTAACCGCAGAATTACCAACGTTTGCGCCATAATGGCACAGATGGTTCAACGCCAGCGAGTGGCTTTGGAGACTGCAATGGCTGCTCAAGAGCTTTCACGAAGAGACCTCAAACGGGCTGAAGCACAAGTAAGTCCCCGAATCCCATTTCAGCTTTGGAATAATGACTGCTCACGTTCGTATCGATGGTTTTCTGCGTTATGTCTAGCTAATTCATGGAGTAGCCATGCTTTTGGATAACCTGAGTCGAAAAGGGAAGCCGACGATTGAACTCAGAGAATTATTCTACCCGAGTCAAGGAGGCTCACCTCGGAGAAGTCCAACAAGCAATCGACCGTTGTATCCGTCAACAAAAGTGCACCTAAATCGATTGCCACAAACACAACAGATTTCGACGCCAACTTTTCCAGCATTAGTCGGACCGAACGCTAGTGAAAACGTACATCCAAGTAGCTCAAGTTATAACAGGGAACGGTCCGTCGAAAGCTCTTCATACTCCGAGGGGTACCACCTTCCGGTAGGTTTATTTTGCTTTCAAACTGTGGGTTTGCCAACAAAAATGCTAACAAGTACTCGTGTTTCAATCGAAGAACCGGCTCGTCAGGTCTGCGGGACCGCGTCCATTTCACTTGGTGCACTCGTCAATTGGAGCTCTACAAGGGTCGATGCCATTCCCTGATCCAGTGCATTTTCGGAGCTTACACGAGTCAGAAGTACGAGTACCAACGGCCACATTTGCTAGACCCCAACGGCCCCATTCATCCCCAGCAGGCCCACGATTGATGTCCCCCCGAACGCATGATTTGGCTTCGTCAGCCTGTTTGTTATATAGACCGGGGCAGATCGCTGAATCCGAAGCAGAAACTGAAACAAACTCGAGATGTTATTAACTGGAATGCTACTTCGTTACTATTATGCTACCGCTGTTGTTCCTTGACATTTCTGCAGATCGCTAACAAACATTATGCGTCGCTACGTGTTGGGCAGTGCCTAGAAACCCATACAGTCAACCGTGTGCATTCTTGAGCCAACTAAATTGCCAGCTGAAATCAGCGCCTACACCACAGCGTTGTCAGATCATTGAACATAGCAAACGAATCGTGATATACGGTCATACATGAGCACTTACCGTTGTGGTCCAGCGAGTTTTGGATCGTGTAGCATATCCACAAGAACAGATTTGACTGTACCATTCGCCATTCGCGATCTAGCACAAAGGCGAGTTGATGCAGTGTCGAGATCCCAAGCCTTTTCTTCAGTAGAATGCTCATAGCAATGAAAGACAGAAGCTCCATGATACCATAAATCGCAATGTTGCCGAGCATTGAGAAGAGTGACGTGCGATCTAACGTCCGGATCTGTGGATAGAAGACTCGATTTGGAAGTTCAAACATCGCGATCGTGTAAATGCCTGCATTTCAGAAGAGCCATCAGTATTAGTGCGGAAGTATCATCAACATGGCGAGTAATATAGAGCTTACTGTAAATGAAGGGGATGATGACTTCGGTGAATTCAATCAGCACAATAAACTCAGTCGTGAAGAGCACTTGGGCAGTTTTCTGAATGTATTCAGCCCGCTGCTTGGCAGTGAAGATAGTGCGGAGAGGTTTGAACGCTTGCGGCTTAGCCGGTGTCACCGCGGCTGCAGTTGAAAAGGGAGCCGAGGGGTACGCTGCTAGTATTGCTACTGTTGGGAATATCGGGTGGGAAGACTTGAAAACCGTCTCAACCTCATCAGAGGTTGGGTCAAGATGCACTCTCGCCTTCTTGTCCTTCGGTGCATCCGGGTAACGATGAACCGAGAAATAGCGAAGTGATACGTCTCTTTTCAGTTGAGCGTCTTCATCCAACATTTGCAGAGCGACTTCGACGAAGTTTGCCATCTTTAGTGGGTGATCTGCAGGAATCTTGGCCAGTAGCGAAGTGATGCCGACTAGAAAGTGGTTTACGTCCTTGATGGATATCCACGCAAGCACGAAATCGACGAGCATAAGAGCTAAGGTAGTTGTAATCGATGTAGCGTTTTGCATCGAACTCGCTACATAAAGTGCGTTGAAAACCTCGATGTTGAGGATGACAACCTGCGGCTTGAGATCGTCCTTGGAACCGAGGAAAAAGCTGATCCAATTTTTCGTGGCAATTTTAATGATTGGTAGTAGCAGGACGTAGAACGTCTGCGCGGTTGAATCGATAGCCCGGAAGCCATAGAGATAGGCGGGATAAATAAATGTTAGCACTACTTGACAGGCGATCACCACAATGTAGTTGAGCAGTTCCTTGCGTAGTGCCGCTTCTCGCCGTAATTTTGCACCGAAAAATATTCCAAAGCATATTACCAGCCCCAAAAACCATACTGGAATTCCAACCACGAGAGTAAACGGCAGTGGAAACCCGATTAAGCTCGTCATTGCCAGCATAAACGCAACAGAACCAGCACTCGGGATGACGGAAATACTCAACGTCCGCCATGTCGTGAAGTGCAAGCTTGGTACAGTGAGATGAAGCTGCTCAAGAATTGCACGTGTCATGAGCGAAATCGTCAAATAGTTTCGACCCCAGAACAAAAAATTCGCTCGATAGCCGCTTTCAGTCGGAGCCAGTGGTACGCAGTCTATGAGCGTGAGGATAGCAAGACACGGGAATGGTGCCATCGCTAAGAAAATACTTGCGCGAAGAGCCGAAGTCGAGCTCGTATAATTGTTTAAAAGCCTCATGCGGTAGATGGAGTAGCTGCCGTGGAGCTCCACTTGCAGATACATCCACACCTCGAAGATCCCATTGCATAAGCGCTTCAATGCTCGCATGTTTCTCTCTTTGTCAGTCTGTGTGAACTGTTAACCCTTTAATTGTTCGAGTTTTTTAGTTTCACTCATCGAAAGCACTCCTCCAGAGCTATTTTCTCTCGCACCGTAGTCACAAGTGGTAAGAGTTTTTCTGGGGTCCTTGTCTGAAACAGCCACAGCACAACATCTCACTCAACCAGAAGACAAGTGTGCCGATTCACGGACTTCTTCCATCTCACTTCGAGCTCCAAGTTACGCTTTCCACCGGAATGAGGCAGGAAACTCGGGTTATTTGGCGTCGCCTGCGCAAATTTACGTCTACCTTTCAAGCGGAGCTGCGTGGGCAATACTCTGTCGATAGGATGTACAACTTGCTGAAGTACAGTCAAGCCACACCAGCGACTCGTGCAATTTTCATTGGCGCAGTGTCACCATTTCCGTGCCTGTTGATACTTACATTGATAGACTGTGCCCCGATGGCTCCACCTGAAGATGGATCTAGGGCAAACTACTTGTTCTGGGCTCGGGACGTTCTGTCGATTGCACTAATGACTCGGGTTATCTTGGAGCAGTTCAGGATAAGCGTCCCAGGGCTACATATCAATTCTTTTCAAGTAGTGGCCATGCCGATTATCTCCAGCGGAGGAGCAGTAGCATTCATGGCTACGATGTCGAGCATTATTGGGTTCCCACTGCCGTTCGCACTTGTTGTTGGCATCCCGGTGTGGTTTGTGGTCCTCGTCGTGTGCTTTGTGATATTCTTCGGCAGAATACTGAGGAGAGATCTAGTGTTGTTCAAAGACTTGCTGAGGTCGATTGTAGTATTGATCTGCCAAGTGCTGCTGACGTTCGTCTACCCTGCATACTTGTATGGATTTGTCAGCGTGGAGCCGTCGAATCAGAAATTCTACGTTATGCTGCTTCCGGTCATCAAGATTATTGCCAAGAACTGGATCAGCTATTGCCTTGGGAACAAGTACGATTTGATGCCACAGATCATGATCTTCAACGTCGATGTCTTCAATGCACTCTATGTATCTAGCTCAATGCAGAACTCTCAATCCATTACCACAATGATGGAAATGGTGGCGCTGGATGCATTGCTCGGTTACGTCTCGATATCTGACATTAGCTATCTTGTACGGGATATACTCCGACTACGACGTAAAATACCAAAGGAACATCCGCTGAAAACCGCAAGCTTCTTGGAAATAGCGCTTCGGATCATCGAGGAGGACCCTCATGCTAGGGATCGGCTGGCATTGCGTCGGGATAGCTCTACTGCTGTACTCGTAAGACGTTGGAGTGGTCCGACAATGCCAGCTCCTTCTCGCCCGGGGTCGACATTGTCGACCAGCAGGCAAGTGCTTCCCGTAGATCTACCAGCCTCAACAATTGCTACTGCACCCGAAAGAAAACCTGTCTCTCTGCAGCCAGAACCAGTGGAAGGCTCCCTGAATAATGTTTTCTCACTCAAGGAGCGCCAGCGCTTCGTTGAACGAAGTGCGCGAGTGCTTTTCACGACAGAATTCGTCATTCTCGTCGAGTACACGGAAGTGATCGTGCCGTTCATCTACAGTAAGTGCTTGAGGAAATGGCTCGCGGTCCCAGCCTCACGTGATTTTTTTCCTGTATTTGTGACAGGCATCTATACTGCTGCCATGTACTATCTGCCCAACCACGACTACTATCCACAAATTCAGTCGTTTAGTGACGCGGGTCTGGCTGACAACCTCGGCAGGATCATCGCGTTTGGATTCATCGAGCTGCTTTCCTTGCTGGTGATAGGGTCCATCATTCAGCGAATACTTCGTATATCGATACTTTCGATGGTGTCATTCGTACTTGACCACAGTTGGCGAATGGTTCAGTCCAACTTGTTCTTGTGGATTTGCTACACGATTCAGAACTCACTTGAGCACAATGGTACGCCGCTAAGTAGCGTTATTTATCTGACATCGATCGTGTTTTACATTTAACTTACGTGCTGTTATGTCGCCGCAGGGGCCGACTTTAGCTTCTCATTTTCCTGGCTTAAATCTTAACCAGTAGTGACTCTTCAATATTTGCCGGACGTTTTAGCAGCGCGTCCATGGCGGCACATCCAACAACAACGCAGCTAACAACTGTAGACCAGGTTCAAGATGCTGCGAGGTTACTAATGCAGCCGCGAAGTTCTCGTCAGACGTCTAGAGTCCCTGCTTTTCAAGCACCAAAACGAATCTTGTTGCCAGAACAACAACTCACCAGAGACTTTGGAATCGACCTCTTCCCTTTTATCTCATTCCCCACTGTTTCTACCTCACTGACCGTGCTCGATCTCTCGTTTAACGAGCTGGATGACAACTTTTGGTTGAATTGGACGCCCGATTTGCGAAGGGCGGTGTGGCCAGCACTGACAACACTAAATCTAGCCAACAACCAGTACGTCCCAGTCCAGTCTTTTATCTTACTTGAAGCATTTTTTAATGGCTGTAACTTGTTTAGGTTCACAGGCAGAGGGCTCGGAGAAATTGCCGCGTTTATTGCTCGATGCCCCAGTCTGATACAACTTGATCTATCGCTCAATCTTTTGAGTGACAAAAGCTCATCGTCCGACTGGATAGGTCCTCTCATAAACGCGCTGGATGAAAAAGGCCGTGGTCGGTTGCAAGTGCTGGACATGTCATGCACGGGTGTCACCGATTTTGATATCGAGCAAATACTTCAATCTGAGTTTGTGAAGAGTATAACTAAGTTTTACCTGCGCTCGAATGTATTGACGGATGAGGCGGCAATTGCATTTGGGGACGCGTTGCCAAAGATGAAAGTGGAAGTTCTTTCGTTGGCAGGAAATTTGATTGGAGACTATGGGGCTGCTAGCCTTGCATTCGTAATGGACCAAGTACCAGCTCTCCAGACTTTCGACCTCGAAGAGAATCAGGTGCAGCTTACTGTTAGTAGACGATTTTGAAGGCTGTCGTGTACTTACCGGTACCAAATGTTGTGTTTGATCACGCGCACAGATCGGGAGCGACGGAATCACCTCATTTTTTCACTCTATCAACGGGATGATAGCACCATTCCCGTTGCGCTACCTACACCTGGGTGGAAACTCGTTTGCTTCAAAAACTGTTTTGGAGCAGATTCACACAAAGTTGCACGAGAAAATTATCGAAACGCAATTGAGCGCTGGTCCTGCTGCGACAGTGCTCAATATCAGCGGAAACAAAGTCAAGCGGGATATGTTACTGGAGTGCTGCCTAACTGATCGCTATGTTCACATCGTGACACAAACGCTTCGAGCGTCACCCAATTGGCACTTGCTGGAGGTGCTTGACATGAGTGGGAATGAGATTGGCGAGAAGGGTGCGTATGATGTCGGTCTGTTCCTAGCATTGCAGCCTCAGCTTCGGGTGCTCAATCTGTCTAACAATTTGATCACAGGTATGGACAACAAGTTGCGTCAAACGAAATAATTTCTTGAAATTCTAACATTCAATATGCTTTGCTCAGACACGGCGATCTTAGGTCTTGCAGAAGGCCTTGAACCGAATGCAAAACTTCAGGAACTTCTTCTCGACCATAACCAGATTACAGACGCGGGAGCTAAGCAACTGTACTTGAAGGCTTTCAAAGCAAATCAGCAGCGCCGTATCAAGCTCAGTGTCGGGAACCCTCTTACGTCGGAATGTAAAGTCATGTTGGCAGCGATCTCGCAGGCACACGATCTCAGGAAGCGATTCACCAAGGAGTTCGCCACTCAAGAAAAGCTTGAGCTTAGTGGTAGAGCGTTGCGGCAATATGGTGCTGCTGCGATCGCCGAGGAACTTGCAGCCACTCCAAGCTCGAAGTGTCGGATAATCGACTTCTCAAGAAACGGACTTGGTGACGAAGGTGCCCAGGCTATCGCCCAACTGCTGCGAGCGTATCCGCTGCTTGAAGAGCTTGATCTAAGCTTTAACGATATCGGTGATGACGGTGTCATTGTACTAGCCGATGCACTATCCGAAAACGCAACCTTGATGTCACTTTCGTTGCACTCGGCACTCGAAGGATCCCAAGTGAAGCCGAGGCTGCAGGAGAAGGGATTGTGCTATCTTGCACAGGCCATTCAAGGGCATAAGGCACTGGTCAAACTCGATTTACGAAACAACGTTACCTCCCCGGCCGTAATTCGGGCCTACGTGGAGATGTTGCGTCGGAACCAAGGGATTCAAAAGTTCAACGGCACCAGTGCAGCGGTATTCTTATCGAGGTACGACTTCTAAGACAACTAAAATAGTTGAATATCAAAACCTAGTCGATGCGAGTTAGCGCGATTGCTTGTATGGTTAGTTCACGAAAGCATTTCTTCTTGAGTCACACCATCTGGATAACGATGACAAACTTCCGCCGCTTCTTGAGGCGAGCGTACAGGTTCTGCGTGAGTTTTCAGGTGGAGCTACGTGGACACTACTCGCCCGAGCGCATTGGCAACTTCGATGACTACTGCTGCAAGACCTCTGCGCTTTGGTCTTTCATAGTTTGTGTGCTGTCACCGTTTCCGTGCTTGCTCATTGTCGCAGCGCTTGACTGTGTCCGCATGGCCCCACCAAAAGAAGGTTCCGAAGCAAACTACCTGTTTTGGATCAGAGATTGTCTCGCAATTACTCTCATGACTCGAGCTATCCTGGAGCAATTTCGAGTTAGCGTTCCAGGTTTACACATTAATGCGGTTCACGTCGTCGTTATGCCGATCATCGCTGGCGGATGCGCTGTGTTATTCATGACCGCCATGTCAAGCGTTATTGGTTTCCCACTACCGTTCGCACTTGTGGTCGGGATTCCGGTATGGTTTGTGGTAGTCGTGATATGCTTTGCGTGTTGCTTCGGGCAAAAGTTGCGACGTGACCCTGTCCTGTTTAAGGATCTGCAAAACAGTATCGTGGTGCTGATCTTTCAAGTGCTGCTAACTTTCGTTTACCCGGCATATCTCTACGGGTTTAACCGAGTGAAAGCGTCTAACCAGAAATTCTACCTTGTCTTGCTTCCAATAATCAAGATTATCGCGAAAAACTTGATCAGCCACAACCTAGGGACGAAGTACGACCTTATGCCACAGATCATGATCTTCAATGTCGATGTCTTCAACGCTTTGTACGTGTCCAGTACGATGCAGAGCTCAAACTCGATCAGTACGATGATGTCGATGGTTGGACTGGATGTTTTCCAGGCGTGGGTGTCAATATCCGATATTGAGCGCTTGATGAACTGCGTGACTCAGCTTCAATGCAGGATACCCGCAGAGCACCCGCTCAAATCTGCCAGCTTCATCCAGATCGCCCAGCAAATTATCAAGGAAGATTCCCACGCAAGAGCTAATCTTTTGTTGCAGCGCTATAATTCTGCCTTTTCGATTTTGAAATACCCAGCGAGGGGTAGCGTTGGCAGTCTTGGCTCCGTCGGCGCATCGGCTGATACGATCCAAACGGCCAGTAAAAAAATATTGCCGGTGGATACAACAGGCGCGCCGCTGCCGGTTGCAGAAGTGGAGACTTTTACCCCTCTGCACCACGACGAATCGACTCAGCGATGTGGTGTCCTAGAAGATGTTTTCTCTCCAAGGGAGCGCCGGCTGTTCGTCCAGAGAACAGCTCAAGTGCTTTTCACGACTGAATTCGTGATACTCGTCGAGTACACGGAAGTGATCGTGCCTTTCATCTTCTGTACGTGCATCTACTATCAGCTGCGTTGAAAATATTGTTAGCTGATTATTGTGAATGGGTGGTGGTGGCGCAGGCATCTACACGCTTTCAATGTACTATCTTCCCAACCAAGCTTACTATCCACAGCTAGCGGCACTCAATGATTCAGGTCTCAGGAGCAAGCTTAGCACCGTTACAATGTTTGGAGCGGTGGAGTTACTCTCGCTTCTGGTGTATGGGTTTATCATCCAGCGGAAGATTGGCGTCTCGATGCTGCGAATGCTGTCGTTTGTGCTCGATCGAGGGTGGAGAATGGTGCAGTCCAATCTGTTCCTTTGGATCTTCTACACAGTACAGAACTCGCTGGAGCACAATGGTACGTGAAAATACAGTGAGGGTTGTAATGTCGACCAGAATTATCTGCGTTACGTTCATTTACACGGCCGTGTTTCGGATTTTTGCAGGCGCAGACTTCAGCTGGTCATTCACCTGGCTCAAGGTGAAGGATGCATGATGAAGCAACGGAGATCACAACATACAACGTACAAATAGGCAAGTTTTGGCAAAAACTGCAAGAACTTCTGAGGTGAATTCGCTGACTTGTAATTGGTGAATTTAGAAATATCGCAGGCAGTTCATCCACGTTTTTCTCTCATTTAACAGTGTGGAGCTTTCTGATACAACTTGTCGTCCAAAACATTTCTGACAACTGGAATGAGGTGATTCCGTTGAATCCGCAGGAATTGTTGGTAGACTCGTTGATCAACAGATCGTATTTTTCGCGCCACGTCAATCCAACACCCAATTGGGAAAATGACTAAATCGGTATGAATTTGCAAATTAAATGCCAAATCGGTATATTTTGTGACTGGATCGGTATGAAATGAACAGATGGAATATTTTCAATTCTGTAAGTATGTTTTACCAAAAATAATGACCAAACCGGTATGTAGGAAATATTATTAATGAATAATAAGCATCCAACACTCAAGCCCTTCCCTATCATAGTACACCACCGCCGCCAACAACAATACCGACACCACCGTAAAAACAACACGGGGTGATGATGATGATGGTGGTGGTGGCAGTGCTGTTGTTGCTGCTGCTGATGTTGTTGTTGTAGACGATGGAATTGAGCCCCCCAATTTAAAGGAAATGCATGTACCGTACCGCCATATCAATTCATACAAGCGCTGTCCTCGAAAGAGCAATCAAGATCCACCGATGTCAACTGGCTGCAAAAGAATACGAAGGTAGCATGATGATAACATCCTGTATAGTATACGACGGTCAGTGCGAGGATAGCACGTAACTACAATGTACAGCATTCGTCTTTTGATATTAGCTACGTGTGCCGAGATGGTCTGTGCAAGTGCGGCATCGCGGATGCTGAGCGAAAATGTGCATTTATGGACCCGAATAGATTACCGTGCTACCATAATTGCAACTCTGGAAAGCTGAACAGCGTTTCGTATTTAGATGAGGTCTATTAAGTGACCAAATATTAATACATGTACGCTTCACGGGTGCAGCATTGCACCTTCCGATAGACCAGCGCAGATGCAGTGACCAAACCACCACTTTCAAAGCGTGTGTGTCCACGAAAACACGAACAAAGCGGACTAGGAGCAACGCAGATGAGGCAGATAGAACCACGTACCGATGTGGAGGGTGCAAGCTAGTTGGTGGACTTCTAAAAGACGCAGAACTGATATCGCAAAAAAAATCGTTAGTGACTCGATCGATATGCGAAATTTCATGGCAACACGGGGTAGGGATAGACGCTGCATACCGATTTGGCATTTAATTTGCAAATTCATACCGATTTGGTCATTTTCCCACAACCAATTACTGTAAGCTTACCACAAACATCGAGTGAAGCGATTGGTCGATCGATTCCGAAAAAATTGGAGCAGACCGTGGGGTTAATTACGAAGAGGCTACATTTCAGTTATAACCGAAGTCAATGTTATTCACCACAGTTAGGTTTTCTATTCATTTAATCAAAACATGGGCGACCGCGGCTTTGAGTTCCGCCGCGACCTGGAGCAGCTCGTGCACGATGGTGTCCTGTCTTCGCGGGTCACTGGCCAGCGCGCACGCTTCCGCCCGGGTGTTTTGCCTTCAAGCGCCGAGCCCGCGGACGTGCAGCTGCAGCAGCGCACCAAGAAGAAGCTGGCGCGGGCTCTGCGCACTCTGCGCGAGGACTACGGAGCGTCGCTGGAGCTGAGCCGCGAGGCGCTGAGCTACGCCAACTCGCTGGAGGACGCGCTGCGCTTCCTGGCGCTGCAATGCACGAGCGACGAGCTGCCGCCGACGCTGCGTGCGCAGCCCACGGAGCTGCTGGGCGCGAAGGACGCGGACGAGGACAGCGGCGAGCTGCTGGCGGAGGTGAACGCCCCCGTGAGGGCGGAGAAGCAGGTAGAACGGGTAGAACGAGATGTAGAACGGGTAGAACAAGAGTCGGAGGGGGTAGAACAGGTGGACGACAGTTGGGAGGACCAAGAGCAGCACAAGGAGGCGGACAGAGGAGACGCCAAGCAGACGCAGGCGCTGTCGTGGACGCAGCAGTACGTGCTGAGCATGGCGGCGCGGGAGGAGGAGCAGGCTCGACGAGAGGCGGAGGTGACGCCTGAAGCGCGCGAGCTGGAGGAGCTGGAGAAGCGCTACGATGAGCTGGCGGCGGCATTGAGACGCCTGAAGGAGCGGAAGAGCAAGAAGAAGGCCAAGAGCGGGGACAAGCAGAAGACGCGTGAGTTAAACGAGCAGATGCAGGACACGAGACGCCAACTGCTGGCGCGTGGCTGGAGAGACCCCATGCAGCAGCAACAACAGCAGAGGAAGGTGAAGAAGAAGGAGAGTGGAGACGTGTCCGCTGCGAAGGGTGGCGCTGCTGCGGTCGTTGAGAAGAAAGACGAGAGTACGGCATCACACCATGTGCTGGACGATGTTGATGATGTGTTGCTGTCGTTAGCGCTAGGAATCGCGGACGATGAAGTAGACCCAGGGCAGACCGAAGAGAGTGCGACTGCTTCGAAGCAGCGCGATGAGGTAAAGAAGAAGGTTGAGGAGCCCAGTCCTGCTGTTCAGACAGGAGGCGACGCGGAAGACGAGGAAGGTGGCTTGTTTGGGCTCTTGGAGGAGGCTGAGGCTACGGTCGTGAGCGCTGATGAGATTAAGAAGAGTACCGCTGTCGACACGGCTGCTATCATCGCTGCTCAAGCTGCGGCAGACCTTGCAGCTTCAAAGGGGAAGAAAGGCAAAGGAGGTAAGAACAAGAAAGGTCGCAATATGCTCAAGGTCCAGGCAGCGGCAGCTCAAGCTGCCCAGACCCAAGCTGCTGCTGCAGCTCCTTGGACGGGCAAGTCACCTCGCGACCACCTGGAGCAGCATTGCCGTAAAAATGGTTTGCAAAAGCCGCAGTACAAAAAGTTGACTCGCCCCGCAGGCGGAGGACACCTATATTCCGTGGTTCTCGGCAACAAAAGTCGTGGTAAACGAGATGTCACCGTACGAGATGCCAGTGACGCCGCGCGGGGATTTGACTCGATATCAGACGCGAAAGATGCCGTTGCTACCAGCGCGCTGTTTGATCTAGCGTCAGACTTGCCGCTCTATCGGGTATTACCGCCAGTGTATCGGGATATGTGGCAGCGATGGATCGCTGAGAGACAACAAACTGAGGCAGCAGCCGCAGCCGCTGACCAGGATGAGCAAGACGAGCTCCTGAACGAAATTTTTAACACACTTCCCGCGGAGATTGCTGAAAAGCGAGCTCTCATTGAGATACCGGCTCCTACGCCGAAACTCGCAGCCCCTGTCGTGGAAATGGATGCTGAGGATGTTGAGAATAATTTGGAGGACTGGAGTGTAGACGACTGGGATGCCGATTTGTCCGATGACGATGATACGAATGTCAAAGAGGCGAATTCAGCTGCAAGTGATGATATCGCAGCACCTGTTCATGAGCTGGAGGTAGAGGAAGAGAGCGAGAGTGCTAGAAATGCCGCGATGGAGCTGTCGCGCCAGCTACGAGAACAACTCCAGAAGCAGATGCGCTCTGGCGCATACAAGTCGAAGCTCCCACAGCGCGAGTCTCTGCCGATTGCATCTTTCAAGAAGCAAGTTGTCGAAATGCTGTCTGACCACGATATCATACTGATATCTGGTGAGACTGGCTGTGGCAAGAGTACACAAGTACCGCAATTCTTGCTGGAAGATCTATTGCTTTCCGAATCTGGAGGGGCTCGTGGGCAAATTGTTTGCACACAGCCTCGGCGACTAGCTGCTATTAGCCTAGCTGAACGAGTATCCGAGGAGCTAGGTGAGTCAGGTATGGGCACAGGCGACTCGCTAACAGGCTTTCAAATCCGCCTCGAAACACGGATGACTCGCCGCACGCGTCTGCTCTTCTGTACAACTGGTATCCTACTGCGCAAGCTACAGGACCCCCGCACTCTCGGTGAGGAAGTGAGCCACGTGATTGTGGATGAAGTCCATGAACGTGATCTTCAAAGCGATGTACTATTGGCCATGCTCCGCCAGTTCCTGGCGGAGGGCAACGCGGCAAGACGCCGGAAGTTTGGGGGTACGCTGCCGCCGCTCAAAGTGGTTCTCATGAGCGCAACGCTCAACGCCGCAAGCTTTCAGCAGTATTTTGGGGGTGCTGCAGTGTGCCCGATGATTGAAGTTCCTGGTCGCACGTTCCCTGTGGAGCAGTTCTACCTCGAAGATGTTCTTGAGAAGACCAACTTCGTCGTAGACGAAGAGTCCCCCGCTTACGTGCCAGTAGATGAAAGTGGCTCAGACCGAAACTCAACACAGGTCACCATCTCAGGCCGCGGAGGCACATCGTATTCACAGCAGGTGTCTTGGACATCATCTTCAGGCGTGTCCTCATCCAAGGCAACAGCAACCGAGACGCAGCGTATGCTGGAAGAGACGTACAGCGAGTCAACACTGCTTGCCTTGGAGCGCATTGATCCGTCTGTTGTCAACTACGAACTCATCCAAGCGCTCTTGGAGCATATTACCACGGAAACGGATATGCTCTCGGTATCGAAAAAGAGCGATGACAGGCACCAAAGGAGGAGTGCATCGGTCCTGGTATTCCTCCCAGGTCTTCAAGAGATCACAACGCTTCTGGACATACTGGCAGGCAGTCGTTTACTGCGTCATGACCCTCAGGGTCGTGAATTCGAGCTACTGCCACTGCATTCCTCGCTGTCGGCGCAGGAGCAGCAACGCATCTTTCGGCAGCGCCCTGGTGTTATTCGGGTGATTGCCGCGACCAACATTGCCGAAACATCTTTGACAATCGACGATGTCAAGGTCGTGATTGATACAGGACGAGTCAAGCAAATGAGTCATGACGCTCAACGCCGCACCAATGTGCTAGAGGAGATCTGGGTCGCTCGTGCCAATGCCAAGCAGCGTGCTGGTCGTGCGGGTCGTACAAGTGGAGGCTCGTGTTTCCGCCTTTTCCCGCAGTCTGTTTTCCGTTCTGTCATGCTCGAGCAACCGGTGCCTGAGATCCGACGTGCTCCATTGACGTCACTGTGTTTGCAGATTAAGACGTTCGGTGTTGGTGGCAACGAGCAGAAGGACGGATGCGGAGAGTTTCTCCGGGCATGCTTAGACCCACCGGATGACATTAGCATTCGCGATGCATTGGAGGAGCTTTTTGAAATCGGGGCGCTGAAGCGTGAGGACGAGTCGCTCACCAAACTGGGTGCTCACTTGGCTAAACTACCGGTAGATGTCAAGGTAGGCAAACTGCTTCTTCTCGGAGCATTATTTGGTGTGTTCGATGCCGCAAGTACCTGTGCCGCCGTGCTGGAGACAAAGTCACCTTTCGTTGCACCGTTCGGTCACCAGAATGAAATGAAGCAGGCCCGTCAAACCTTCGCAATTGGTGCTAGTGATTTGCTCACGGACGTGAACGCCTTTGAAGCTTGGCGCTACGTTGTGCAGCACGGGAAAGAGAACGGAGTCAACGAGAAGAACTTTTGCCACCAGAACTTCTTGAGCTACCGAGGGCTGCGAGAGTTGAGCAAGCTCAAGCGCCAGTTCCGAGGGCTTGTGGTGCAGCTTGGATTCTTGCCACCGACCGAGATCAAAACGGACGAGCGAATGACAGTTCAGCAATTGGCGACGATAGCTGCGGTGTTGTATGGGGGACTGGCCCCGAATTTGGTGCATGCTGATCCGCCGTCGGCAAACGGCCCCAAGCGCGCAGTTCTCCGAGAGCGCGATCACAACATTGTTGTGGTGCATCCGGGATCGATTAACTACAAAGTGGCAAGCTTCCGGGCGAGCAATTTTCTCACGTACGCAGTGAAGCTGCACACGTCGCAAGTCTACCTTCCAGCCTCCAGCCTCGTTCTTCCTTTGGCTGTGTGTCTCTTTAGCCATGCGCTAGAGCCACTGCCACAGCTACGACGCAAGGACAAGGAAGGTAATGAAACGATCGGGCTGCGCGTGAACGATTGGGTTGTTTTCCAATCCTCCTACCGCTCAGCGGCACTACTGCTGGAAATGCGTGACGCGGCACTCGAGGCCATCGACTCGAGTCTCCAGTCGCCACCGTTCGCCCGTGGTGGAAATGCTGAATCTAAAGCGCAAAAACGTGAGCGGGGGTCTCTTGTTGATGTGCTGCGTGTGCTCTTCCTTGCTGAGTACGAGGAGCAAGACCCCACTAAGCAGCTTTCGGGACAACTATGCGCTGGCAAAAAAGCGCTTGGAAAGTAGACCAAGAGGATAATGACTATCCTTCAAACAAACATACAGATAGAGGTTAGAAGTGCAAATCGCATCGAAAGTTTGGACAGAAATGGGTAATTGGAAATGGGCATGTTGAAGTGATATGGGTAAAAGTATTAGTGGAGTGCATGTTGAAGTGGTTAAGTTGACCTACGAGAACGGGATCTACTACTGAGTAGTGGCTAGACTCGTTACAGCGAGTATTGCGCGGCCATGTAGAGCGCCCAGGAGAGCGAGAGGCCGTTCATCATGGTGCACTGGTTGAGCTTGACGAGGGCCTCGGCCTTATTGAGACGCGCATAGTTGAGATACAGCAGTGATAGCCACGAATTGGACACCTCGTTGGAGGTCACGATGTCCAGTTTGGACAGGATGCTGTCCCATTCCTGCTGAACGAACGTCGATGTGCGCACGTACTCGGTGAGCGGCGTGACCGGCAGCATCTGGATGCCGTGGATCATGTACTCGTCGGCGGAGAACCACGTCGCGTAGTCGGCTTTGTTGTCGAAGAGGATGCCGGGCACCATCCGGGGGCGATACGCGGCCGGGTGGATTGTGTTCGAATTGTCGAACAGGAAGTATGTCTGGATCGCGCGCATGCCGACCTTACTCATGAGCAGACCAATGGATTTCATGCGCGAATTGTTCGTTGTCTGGCCGAAGAGCGCCATAGCGTACGAGAAGTTGATGTCCTCGGACGTGGATTCCTCATCCTTGCCGTCTCCCAGTGATGTCATGCCGTGCGAGTACGAGTGTCCCCGGAACCAGTCAAAGCCGCGGAATTTGGGGAAGTACGGGTCATCACGTGACGGGTTGGCCACATCACGCAGGAGAAGCCGCGTCATGGCGTTGAGCTCTCCAATTCGCGACCAAGTCGGGTGAAGGTAGTTGATCACCGAGGCCATGTGCACCCAGTAGCCGTAGTGGTAGTGATGGTCGTTGTAGACGGTGTTGCCAAAGTCAGCGTTCATGTCCCCCGTCACGAACCCCTCCGAGCTCACAATGCCGCCCATAATGGCGTCGTACTTGAGCTTGTACTTCCAACTATTGTCCAGGAGCGGAGCGATGGCGGTCTCAAGTTTGGTCACGCAGCGACGCAGGAGGGAGACGTCGGTGCCTACAATAACCGGGTCGTTGGCCATCAGGCAAAGCGATGCATACTGCTGTACGAGCTTTCCTGTGAAGTAGTAGCTACCATCGGTTGCCACGGTCCAAATGCTCTGAATGTCAGCGCGCAGCTTCTTGAACAGATCTTGCTGCAGTGCGACAGGTTTTGTGAGGCGAGTTCGCGGGTAGTGAGTCACGGGAATGTTGCGAGACTCGTAGAAGGACCACACGGGGGGGGATGTCAGCGTCACGAAAGCCTTCATGAGCCCTCGTGTGGCAGAGTACATCGCAACGTTGGCCACTTCACTGACGCTAGCCGCTGTGAGAGACTTGGCGTGGTGGTCCAGTCCATAGTGAAGCAGTCCCTTCGAGCAATCGCCGTCGGTCTTCCACTTGAAAGAGTACTTCGAGTCGCTGGTGATCTCGACATCTCCTCCAGTCACAATGCAACTGCTGTACTTATCCTGGGCGGCGGACTGAGTGTCATCGAGAATGGATGAAATCCGCATCACTCCGTTGAACGAGGTGACAGCCTGCAAGATCATGCTGGTTGCAAGGTTTAGCTGGATGCCAGTCGTTGACGAGGACGACGGGATCACATGAAGCCACCACTGCTGGCCGCTGACTGCCACGATATTGAACTTGGTGCCGTAGTAACGAACGCCGATCGTCGCCGCAGCTCCATTGATCGTTGCGATGGGGGCTTCAAGGAGGATCTCGGGTGTGAGTCCCTGGTACGTGGCGGTAAAGTACGCCATGCCACTCACCATGCTGGTTTTAAGCGTACCCATCGACGAAGGAGCCTGGAGCTGCACGGTGACGCCCAGGTCCGTCCAGTTGACGACCTGCATGTCGGGGATCGAAGTTGCAAACTCGCACGCAGTTAGCTGAATTTCGTTTCGCTTCGGGTGTGCGTAGTACTTGGCGACTCCATCGGTGACGCCGCCGAAGAACCTGTTGCGGTACGGATAGCTGAGTGCGAAGCCGTACGCCCCCGACGACTCCACACTCACTGCGAACGGGTTGGGCCAGACAGGAGAAGTGGCGTTGGTGCTGCTGTCACATGTGACGAGGTTGCCCCACCACGCGTTCGTGGGCACCGGGTGACTCCGCATTGTGTCTAGATGGCGAGGCATGCAGAACGTCGACTGCTCCGTAGTGGCGTTCACGAGCAGCGTCGGTGACGGGAACTTGCCACTGGGATCCCACGAGTCATTCTGCGCATTGACGAGTGTATTGTCTCCGTAGAGAAGCTGGGAGCACACTGCTGCTGCTAGAAGCCAGGAGCGACGGGAGGCGGGAGACGCCTTACTGGAAGGCGGAGACTGGTACATGCTCATCGTGAGATGAGATGAGAACTGAGAGCCATCGTGCCAGGCGGCACTGGCAGCTAGTGCAGCATGATCCCACCAAGGCAGAAACGAAAAAGACCTGCAAATAGTGTTTTGAAGCAGGTTTCACCTCCAAGCGCGCTTGCCCAAATTATACCAACACACTTTTCATCAACACACTTGTCGTCAACCTCGATGTCGCTTCACCCAAAAAGCTGGGCGTTCGTTTCGAGAATTCGCATTGTCACAGGAAACGACAAACCAAAATGCGATGATGTGGACAAGTGGAGAACGTTCTGTCATCAACGAAGTCTCGAGGGCAATCGCAGAAGCACAATGTGTGTGTCATCGCACGCGGAATTGTGGGGTTGACCTCCGTGAAGTTGAAGTTTGTATCCATATGGCCGTGTAACACTGATTGGCGGGAATTTCCTCCAATCCGCAGCGTTTCGAATAAAAACGCAAGTTGGCCGCTGTACTTGTTCTGGGTATGGGCCGCCTTCCGCCTACACAAAACCACCTCCAGCAGCCGAGATAAAAGAGTAAAAGCCTCCCGTCCCGTCCCGTCCTCGAGCCCCAAGCCTCAGGATCCCTCTGCGCGTCCCCCCGGCCCCTCGTCCTCCCCGTGCCCCATGAGCGAGCGCGCGGCCGACGGCGCCGTGAAGCCGCCCGCCAAGGCGCCCAAAGATCCCACGATCCAGCTCAGCGTGGACGACGAGATCGCGACTGTGCAGACCACGGCGTCCGTCACGAAGAAGAAGGAGGACATGCGCAACGAGAGCACGGGAATCACGGTCGGGGACTCAGCCCATACGCTGTCTGATGTACGGAAGAAGAAGAAAAGAAGGAGAAGAAGAAGGAGAAGAGAAGCTGATTATTTTCTTATTATTTTTATTGTTTTTTATGCTGTGGGGTTAGGGTAAGACAATTCACTATTCGGCGGAGAGGATCATCGGCAACGGGTCGTTCGGCGTCGTGTTCCAAGCTGCAGTGGAGGAGACGGGGGAGATCGTGGCCATTAAGAAGGTGCTGCAGGATAAACGCTTCAAGGTGAGATGATTGTAGTTTTTTTATTATTTTTTCTCGTTAATTTATACTGTTTTTTATTGTTTGTTTTTTGCAGAATCGGGAGTTGCAGATCATGCGGCAGCTGCACCACGTGAACATTGTGCAGCTGAAGCACTGCTTCTACTGCAACGGAGAGAAGCCCGACGAGCTGTACCTGAACCTGGTGCTCGAGTACATCCCCGACACGGTCTACGGCGTGGCGAGGCAGCTGCAGAAGGCCAAGCAGTACATGCCCATTGTGCTGGTCAAGCTGTACATCTACCAGATCTGCCGCTCGCTGGCGTACATCCATTCGATGGGCATTTGCCATCGCGATATTAAGCCGCAGAACTTGCTGCTCGACCCCAGGTCCCACGTGGTAAAGCTTTGCGATTTCGGAAGCGCCAAGGTGCTGCAGAAGAACGAGCCCAATGTATCGTACATCTGCTCACGCTATTATCGCGCCCCCGAGCTTATCTTCGGCGCTACGGACTACACCACAGCTATCGGTAGGCGTTTTTGACTGCTGCTGTGCTGTTATGACAGAAGCATGCTGGATACTGATGCTGTTGATGTTTTTTTTATCCAGATATTTGGTCACTAGGCTGCGTGTGCGCTGAGCTGCTGCTGGGACAGCCGCTGTTCCCTGGCGAGAGCGGGGTGGATCAGTTGGTCGAGATCATTAAGGTTTTGGGCACGCCGCAGCGCGAGGAGATCGAAGCCATGAACCCGAATTACACGGAATTCCAGTTCCCGCAAATTAAGGCTCACTCTTGGAGCAAGATCTTCCGCTCACGAACCCCTCCCGAGGCTATTAACTTGCTGTCCAAAATGCTGGTCTATGATCCGAAGCGGTAAGGTTTTGAGAAGTTCTGCAGGTGACAGAACTGCACTCCATACTGACTGAGTTGTGTTTCTCTTGCTTGCGAATTTTAGACGTGCGAAGCCGCTGGAAGCTGCCGCCCACCCGTTCTTTGATGAGCTGCGGCAGAAAGACCTGAAACTTCCAAATGATGTCCCTGCGCCCGCGTTGTTCAACTTCACCTTGCAAGGTGCGAAATCGTGCTAGTGACGTGGTTGACGTAGCAGATTGAATTAACCGGTTTCGTGCTTGCTTTTCTTACGTCGTGTATGCAGAACTGTCGCAAGTGGATGTTAGCACGCGCGAGATTTTAGTACCGGTCCATGAGCGAAACTCAACCAATTGGCCGGTCTTAGAGGACGGCTCGTGGCCTGATGCGGCTGGTCACGGGACTTCCTAAACGCTTGTTCGTCAAGCAAAACATGAAAGGCCCGAAGGAGACAAGGGTGAAACAAAATGTATTTTGCTTGTATCTTTTGCGGGTCTGGAGGTGTTGTGCCATACTCGTTTCTGACCAGGTGGCACCGTAGTGACTCATAAGGTAAGGATATTTGTGGTGGAGCTGTCACTGCTAGCTTCCCGGATGCTAGAAAGGGGGTGAACTGGTACTTGACCAAGCAGGTGAGCTTCGGGCCCGTTACGAAACCCTGCCGATGTGTGGAGACGACGACCTTGAATTGCTACGGCAAACAAGCAGTCGCAGGGTAAGACGGAAGAACTTGTGTCGGACACGGCGGTGGAACATACCTCCGTTTTGAGCTGTGGACGGCAAGGCGTCTGACGTCCCTGATCGATTGCTACTGTGAGAGCTCAATCCCAATGCTGTTTGAGGTCGCACTCGCGCTTGCTCGGCTGCTTTAGCTTGCTGAAAATGCTCTTCCCATTCCTTCTTTGTGTTTTTGATATCCTGACCGGGCATTTTTGTTAGTCGTTTCTCTTTGTTTCTCCTGCAACAGAAGAGCCTTGAACCTACGTTTCGAATGAGCTCGAGTGAGACTTCGTTTTGCAAGATGAGCTCCGTCAGCTCCACGTCAATCAAAGCGGACTCGTCGAGCAGCTATATCAGTTTTCACAAACAGTCCGTGAGTGTCATCTGATGAATAAACTGTACACACGACACTTACATCTGAATGTGATAAACGCCGATGGTTCTTTGGTCCAGTAGCTTCCTCTTCGCCTTCCGGTATTCGCGGTGATCTCAGAGAATCAAGAGATTCTTCGGTCTCCTTGGTTTGTCGAAGCAGCATCCCTCTCAGTCGCTCGTTTTCCCGCTGTAAGCTCGCGTTTTGTTGCTGTGAATGCATAAGAACAGGCACGCTAGCTTTAGCATTGCAGCATGCTTGGTACTATCACAAGCTAACGATGGCACCTCTAACGACTTCACACGCTTCGTTTCAAGTAGTCGGGCTCTGCTTGGATCACATTCGAGAGTGGCCAACTGCTTCTTCAAGTCTTGGATCTGCTCTTGAAGAATTGGGATGTTGTTGTTCTCGGTCTGGAGTTGTTTGTTCTCTTCAAGCAGCGACTCGCTGACAGCATCGAGCTGGCGATTCTTGTATTGCGCTAGGGATTCCTGTAATAACTTGGCATAATAAGCGAAGCAAATCCGATAGTTTGATGAAAGAGATCCACGTACCATTAGAACTTCGATATGTTTCAGCAGCTTTCGAATTGTGGTGTTGGGATCGGACGGGTCCAAACCCAAATTTGAAGTTGATACACTGGGGGATAAAGTCAGCTTCCTTAGGTCGTCACCTAGCGCCCCATCAGCCCCAGTATTCTCCGTCTCGCTACTCGGCAGTGGATTGGCATTGCGCATTTTGTCAACAAAACTGGAGGTTGTTGGGGCTCCTTCATCAGCATCCCTATCACTTGAAACTGTGGGGTAGTTTGACTCGTCAGGTCCTGAAGCTCCACCCGCGTTCTCAGCCATATACTCCAGCAGAATTGGATTGTTGTTCAGGAAGTCGTCACGAAACAAGCGAACGTTTCCGCGAGGCATGAGGCTGCTAGCAAAAGGGTCAACGTCATTTGACTTCAGGGTCTCGGCTGCAAGGCTTCCTCGCACTCCAGGAGCAGCAGGCGCAGTAAATGGCCGAGCCCCGATAAATCCGTTATTACTTTGCCGGTTTTTGTGCATCGACGCAAAGAACTCCTCGGTCAAGTCTTTATCAAGCTGAGTAATGTGGTCCCCATCTAGCGTCTTGAGACGCGAAAGCACCCGCACAACCCGGAATTTATAACCCTCGACATCGCGCGAGCAGGGATTTCCACCCAAATCCAGCGATCGCA
This sequence comes from Phytophthora x cambivora, assembly GCA_033557925.1. NCBI lineage: Eukaryota > Oomycota > Peronosporomycetes > Peronosporales > Peronosporaceae > Phytophthora > Phytophthora x cambivora. The sequence continues at coordinate 1,228,680 of JAUCEB010000034.1, forward strand.
GCTACCAATCCACACTCAACACTGTTAGGTCATGTGACTTCCACGAATGAGCGCTCACACAATACCTTTGGGAGGCCACGGCAGATATGTAGCGCTGAGTCAAGGTCGGCAATTTGATTTCCGTATAAGGAGAGCGTATTAAGCTTGAGCAACTTGCGCAACGGAGAAATATCCACGACCTGGCAATTCGGAAATCGAATCAGTTGCAACAACTATTATACAGCGCAATCTCACGACAAGGTTCGCACCTGGTTGTTGGCAATGAACAATTTCTCCAGCCCAGCACACTATAATCATAAAGGTACCGAAAACGTCAAATTTGAAGAGGTAAAAGTACGTCGTGGCATGTGCCCAACCTGCAGATTGTCGAGCGTTTCAATCTGGTTGAAATTGACATTGAGCTGCTCACAATAAAACAGAAAAGAGAAATGTGATGTTAATGCCCAACACCGTCAACACGCAGCGTTCTCCACTGTCTAGATTTCCGACCTCAATCAGATTGACAAAATACTGGAAATGTTGTAGCGATGTCAACCGGTTGTGCGACAACGAAATAATCTCCAACGAAGCCAAACTCTGTGCACAGGTGTCACCAATTTGTGCTAGTTCCTCATCACGCATGATCAGCTGCAACAACCATAAGCCATCGACGATAGTGTCAATAAGAGATAGAACCATTGTACCAACAGAAGTTAGTCAGTCACCTCCTTCAGTGCCAACAGGTCGTAGACCCCCGCGCGGTTCATGACCACGTCGGTTGTCAGTGTCAATGGCCTCGAAGTGGTCATCTCTCTCCCTATTTCTCCCTGATTCACCTCCATATCGCCACTATCGTCCCAAACACCGATAGGAGTTCACGACGGTTCAAGATCGGGTTGCGCTTGTGTAGCATACACCACTTCAACTTGGGCTGCGAAACGACGCGAATGCAAGTGTAGCCATCTTTGCACACTTCCAGCAATGCACTATATCCGCGAGGAGGTGGCGGGAATTCCACTAATTCGGCGCCCCAGCTCTCTCTCAGCTCTCGGTGAAGACGTCGGGACCTCGTCTGGACAAAATGCTGGCCGTACCAAGGCAAAAAGCAAAGTTTCGTGGTATCGGTAAGTCATTCTACCCTTTTTGTTGTTTTTATGGGAGCTGATACCCCTCGGATGAATACACACAACCAGGAACTCGTTCGGAGACACGGTCCCGCTTCCGGAGATGCCTCCCGAGCCGTTGGCAATGGACCCACCGATGGTGATCCCTTCAGACCTTCGACCGCTAGGTAGTAGACGCCGTTATTTACGCACAATACAGCTCATTCCAGACCCTTTGCCAGACGATGACAAGAATCGAGAACTCGAGAGTGTGGAAGCAGCGCGTTCGCGTTCGACCAGTCGATTGCTGCGTCACCAGAACTCGATATCCTCGAAGTCGAGCAAGAGAGATCGGAGACTCCTCAAGTCTGTTTCTCACAGAGATCTAGCACCAGATCGCCAGCCTTCAAGAAGGAGGAAATCGAGTCACTACATGGAAGAGAAGGAGCTCCCCATTCCAGAAACCTTCGAGGTGGAGACTCAACAAGACCCAGCAGCACATGACAACGGGGACATTGCAGTAATGGAGACAATACCGACTCCAAATCACTTAGTCGACGGCAAACGCTCTTTGACTCGACTGGCCCCTGTTACCAGTACAGGTAGAGAACCGCGCCATGTTAATGTTGATCTGGGCGAAGAAAACGCGACTGCGCGAGCTCTACGACTGCGGCGGATTTCTCGAGAGGAAACATTGGATGTTCAAAACAATCGGCACTACTTCGGCAAGACCGCGAAGGAGCAGTTTTACGCTCAGTACAAGCAGCTTTACTCGCGTCCATACTTGTTCATGGACAGCAAAGTTGCTAACGGGTCGAGAGGTGCGGCTCCTGTCATCGAAGTGACATCGCTACCGCAGAGAGGATTTTCACGTGAAGATTCAGACGACGAAGCAGTTGAAAGTGCAATCGTACCGGTGTATCCGTCATCAACCGAGATGCGAAAGGTAAACGACGAGCTCAATCCTTCTCGACTCGTATCCAGGGTCTCGTCTTCGATCCTCAACGTCGACCGCCCGGAGCTTCCTTTACGAGACAAATTGTCTCCTCGAGCGCATTTCTTGGCCTCGTGTTCAGCGAAGTCCCAAGTTGTAGTCCCGTTTCTCATCCGCAACCGGAACACTACAGTCTTTGATTTCTCCTTCCAGTCGCTCGGAGACGCATCCATCTCGGCGTTTGCCAAATGTCTTGTACATGATTTGCCGTGTGTGGAAGAGATCAGCGTTCGTGACAACCGCCTCAGTGACGACGGACTGAACGAGCTCCTACAAGCTGTGAGTGACGGCAGCTCAACACTAAATCTTCGTCGACTTGACATCTCACAGAACCAAATAGGCCCCAAGAGTGCACAGACACTCCGCGAATACCTTGTATCGTCAAGCTGTACTCTGGAGATGTTGCATGTGGACAACGCTGACATCGATGATCACGAATGTGCGGCCTTTATGACTGCGTTCGAGAAAAATCAATCGATCACGCGGCTCTGGATGAGCAGGAACTGCATCGGCAAGGCCGAGAATCTCAACGTTGTCCAGCCAAACTTCACAACGGGAGGCGAGGCTATCGCCAACATGCTGCATGTGAACCCTGTGCTGGTACATCTTGATCTGTCGTGGAATTATCTGCGTCTGGAAAGCAGCATAGCACTCGCGAACTCCATTCGTGACAACGGTACACTCGTAGAGCTCAAACTCGCCTACAACGCATGCGCAGATGCCGGTGCCATGATGTTTGGAGAGGCATTACGCTTCAACAAAAGTCTGCAAATGTTGGACTTATCCTACAACAGCATCGGAGTGAAAGGTGCCATGGTGCTCGCCAACGCAATCCGGTCGAACCGCACGCTGCGTACTCTTCAGCTTAATGGCAACAACATTGGGAGAGAAGGTGGCCAATTGCTAATGGCAGCACTCTGCGGAAATCGAACGGAGGTCGGATGCACCATCGAGCTGCACGCCTGCAACCTTGGAGCAAACATCCTCCCAATAGGAGCAACACCTCCTTCAACAGTTCCTACTCGACCATCATCCGCCTCACTAGGCGATCCACGTAGTCTTGCAACACAGTCGAGTACTGTTGGCGAGTTTAATGTCCAAGACTTGCCGGTATTTGATGCCAAGTCAAGCCGAATCTTCAATCCGAGAGAGCCCGCAGGGAGATACTCGCTTAACCTCGTTGAGCCGTACGACAAAATGATCGCAATGGAGCTTGTTCGTCTTGCAACAACGAGAAAAGGATGCCGCTTCATCCGCATTGAATTCAAATCTCCGACATCGGCAAAGAGACCAATCACTCTTATCAAGAAGGAGAACCTCGTTGTGGAGCAGCATAAAGGTGCAGGTACTCACCGCAGCGTAGAGAACAGTGAAGAAGAAACCACACTCGAGACGAGGGGGTTAGACGTTCTCTTCGATAACGTAGACCGTGACAAGTCAGGATACGTTGACCAAGATGAGCTGGAAGCAGTTTTGAACCAACTCGGACTCTACCCTCAAATGGAGAGTTTGACGTCCATGCTGGAAAGGTATGACTACAACCAGTCGGGCTTCATCGAAGAAGGCGAGTTCAGCGCTTTCTTCTTCCACGCTGTGTTTCAGATGATCGATGAAGATCGTTCAGGGAAAATCGACGCCGATGAGGTCGAGGAAGCCTTCAAAATGCTCGGAATCCACAGCTACGACGAGAAAGAGATCGCCAACGCCATTTCAACCTACGACATCAGCGGTGACGGGGAGATGGAGGAGTACGAGTTCGTCGAGTTCATGAAAGACCGACTGCTGGACCGAATCAAGAGCAAATTGCTTGGTCCGGACTCGAGCGACGACGATGCCAACGTCGAAAAGGTCCCGCTCGTCTCGCTCTTGGACGCAGCGACTCAAAAGCCCTGGGTTATCCCTGAAGATGGCCAGCTTGAAGTTGACTTCCTTTACGACCGTGAAGCGTTCGCTACCAATGACGAAGCCTTTCGCCAAGGCAAAATCTCCCGAGTTGGTCTCGAGCTCTTGATCCGAAACATCACTCAAGTGGCCACGTCCAAGGCAGAACAAGACGATCTCTTCCACGTGGCCATGTACGACTCGGAGATCCGTCTAACCGCAGTTCAGGCGTACCAGCTCCTGGACGCCTGTCACTACCTCAAACCCGAAAGCAAGAAAATCGAGACGATCGCGCTCATGCTGCCGCAAATGCTGACAGCGAAGGAAGCACAGATCCTAGTAGGACGCACTCTGACGCTCATGCAGCGGTGCCGTCTGAAAGCGCGAATGGGCAGCGCGTACTCCGTCGTACTTGGCAACCCAACGGCGCATTACTCGTTCGACCTAGCCAAGCTCAAGGACCGCATCGCACTGAACAAATTGGCGGAAGTCGCGCAAAGCGAGAAGCTCTTTTCCAAGCTGCGATCAGGACGTGCCGACACGTCCCAGCACGGCAACTGGGAGAACTTCCGTAACGAAGAGCTGGACGGCCACAGCATCGTGCTCACCAACACGTTCTTCCACTCGCTGCCTCGTCGAGGCAAACTCTGCTTCGACTACGTGAGCACCACGCGTCCGAAACGCGGCACCACGCAGCTCAGCGATCGGCGCTTTGACCAGCTCATCGACATGCTCCAAATGGACGTCGTGCTGCCTGATAACTCGGGGGTCTTGGGCCCCACGCGCTCTCAACGACGCCAACCGAAGCCTCTAGCACAAGCTGATACCGTCGACAATGACCAGGTCGCCTCATTGCCCGGGTCCTTAGCAACGCGGATGAAGCAGCAGTCCGAGTTCTGGACCAAGACCCGCGCGACGGTGCTCAAACGCGGCTGGGACTTTGTCGTGGACCACGCGTACACGTTCCGCCTCACAGGCGCCACCAAGGAGAACGTGGGGCTCAAGATGGTGCAGATCGAGTCGGCCATCTGCGACCGGTGGCTCTCGTGCGAACAGGCCGCCAAGATCATCGCGTGCATGCCCGCCGCCTTCCACGCGCGGCCGGAGACGGCGCGCATCCTGTTCTCGCGGCTCATTGATGTACACAACTTCTATCGCATCTACGACGCCATGTCCAGGCAAGAGCAGCACGTCTGCGCCCGAATGCTCGGATGGCTCAACATGATGAACCCCATGGCGCCCGAGCGCTTCTACGCGCTCAACTTGTCGGTCTACGACGAGCGTGAGATGACTAAAGTGCTAGTGGACTTGGCTATTGGCGAGCCGGGCGAGAACTGGCTCAACCAGAGCTTCACGCTCGTGCAGGGCGAGCCGGGCATCCCTGGCTGGAAGCTGCCCGCGCGCTGGGAGAAGGAGGACAGTAAGGAAGGCGGCGTCAACCGCGCGGGCTTCCTCGAGCTCGAGTATTACTCGGGTCAGGACAGAGGCTGCGCGCCGGTGCTGTCGCTGCGCAAGACGCTCATGAAGCGAGTGCTCTGCGGCACCCGGCAGTACTGTCTATAGAAAGATATGGCTACACTTGAAGCGGGAAGAAACGACTGGTGGTGATGCCGCCGCTGTCACAGTGACGCTGTGTAGCCATTTTGCGCAACATGGGGATGATGGCTCAGAATGACGGGGATGGAGCCCAAGATGCCACTTGAGTCAAGTCAAGTGACTTGACTCGAGTCTCCAGTGAGCGCACGCCATTGCGGTGGTGGGTGAGGTGTTTGCATTCCTTGCGTCTCAATGGCGATGGCGATGGCGATGCGTCGATGCCGGCGGCTTCAAATCGGTCGGGATGGTGGCTCACTGACGGTCCGTCAGTGACGGAAGGTCCGCATGATCTTTCGTCTGCGGGCCCCGCGAAGCCACTCGTTTGCCACGCGGGCAGCGATCACCACCAACACCAGCACCGCGGTGACGAGCTGCGACAATCCGCGCTCGACGGTGGCTGGTCTGCCTGCCGTCACTCAGTTCAAGGTGAACCATTCAATCGACCTTGACGGGCAAGGCAGGAATCTTGACTCTCGATGCCATGGCTGAACAGGGTCAATTAGGTCGATGGGTATCATGGCGGCGACCACGGCCCGTAATTCACCAGACGAAGGACGCCAAGCTAGTAGCTTCATGCTAACGCATTCTGCAACGTGATACCACGTTGTGAATGAGCGTCTGCGCCGCAACCAACACGGGAGGTCTTCACTCCAGTCGACCAGTCTCTGTTGAGCAGCGCTCGTTTGACATGCCGCGGCCCTGTCTCCGTGGGCGAGAGACCTCATGCGTCCAATCGGCCTGTGCGGATGCCGTGGCGAGCCCAAGACCCGAGCTGGAGGGAGGCCCTGCCGCAGTGCCGGACATCCGGCGCGTTAAACTTTTCTAGTCTCCCGTCAAAGCTCAACACGATCTCGAGCCTGTTCCTCCGTTTATCTTGGGCTCGTGTGTAGGCTGTGAAATCGCTGAGGCGCCGTCTCTTTTGGCTGGTACGCTCGACCGTGCGGACGTGCAAACCGACGATCGATGCATTCTCTCTAACATTACAGGTCGGAGCGCTTCAACAAGGAGCGCGAGCAGGAGCTGCCACCGCAGACAAGCCGTGGACCAGCTCAGCTAATTTTCATTTGCGATAACGAGGCTTCCCTGCGTACATCTGGTATCCTACACTGGGGAAGGTGGCCTCGCTGCCAAGTTGGCACGCAATGTGTGTGTGTGTGTGTCGGCGGGAGCGAGGAGGTGTAAGTTACACTGTAACACCAGCAAACAGCAGCAGTTTGATGAGACTTTGGTGGCGTCTCGCCTGCATGCAGAGCGATATTTGTCAACAGCGGGTCTGCGTCAACAGCGCCGTCGAGCGCCGAGTGAGAGAGTCGGTGTTGTGTGTTCGCGCAGATGGCAGTCTTTTTCGGCAGGCGGAGCTTGAAGAAGCACCGTACACGATGCGAACAACAACTCGGTGGATAGGATAGTCAACGGGGCCATGGTGAAGTTGCCTGGAAACAATTCCCTCCTGGTGTGGAAGCGCTGGCGGGGTCTTTGCCAAGCTGAAGCTGCTTGGGCGGTGCCTCAATCAATTCAGCGAGATTTCGCTTTGCTACAGTACCACTGAGGCATTTTCTGATGGTGGACTTCCCGCGGACACATCCATCGCGGCGAGGCCGCTTCAACCACACTGCGACGCCGAGCAAGGATCGCAACGCAAGTTTGGGGTCCCGCCGTCAAGGGCAGCGAGTCCGACCGACCGGCCTTCACGCAGCGAAATCATGCTGCGAGAGAACAACTCGCTCGTTCTCTGAAGAGAAGGAAATCAGCTTTCCGAGCAGAATTCCCTCGGCAGCACCGCTCGCAGCGACAGGTGATCCCCCGAACTCTAACTCTTTCACTACGCTGCACAACGCAGCGCTGGTGGCGCTAGACGCGCGCCACAGCAAGTCGACTGCCGCTTCGCAGTCACAACGGCGGCAACACACTCGCGATAGTCGAGGTGGCGCGCTGCACGGACGCCACGTGCAAGTGGCTCCAGTCAATTGATTCCGGGGGCGGTGGGGTATTTCCCAAAACGTGGACCCCCACCACCTGCAATTTCCCAAAAGGTGGACCCTGCATAATATAGAGTGGCACACATAGGAGTAGTGCTGCTCTGTGTTGTACCAGTAGCGGTCGGACAACTCATGCACTGCGTGCTACGCTGTACTTGTATAAAAGATCATACACGAGTGCGGTGGCATCGAGCACATGGAGGATCTACTTGTGGACGAGCTGTGTATTAAGCTGATCGTAGAGGAGCTGTGCATTATGCTGCTTGTGGAGATTCTGTACGCGGAGCTGTGCATGAAGATGCTGGGGAGGAGTCATGCCTGGAGCTCCTATATGCGCAGCAGTTCCTCGCAGCTTCTCCATGCACTCGGCGCCGCCAACATCACGCAGCAGATCTCACCGTACTCCAAGCGCACCAGCGTCACCACGCAGTGCACGTTGCGTTGACGCCCTCCCTTCATGTCAGTCACTATAGCTATCGGTACCGCACAACGTGGCCCTGATACTATGTGTGCCACTCTATATTAGTGCAGGGTCCACCTTTTGGGAAATTGCAAGTGATGGGGGTCCACGTTTTGGGAAATACCCGGGGCGGTGTCGAGCCGGCAAATCCCATTTGAGCACATGCGAAATGAACCGCAGCCCTGGTGTCGGAGACTTGGCGCTAATAGCTCATCAGCTCAAGCGAGTGCCGGGTGTCGGCATTGTCGGCGGTCTGGATCCTACAGTCACGCACGAAGCAGAAATCCCATGCGAGCCGTGTGCCGGCCGGCAGCACTCACATGCCTCCACGGCCGGCATAGCCGGCAGGGCAGAACATGCCGGCAGACTCGACCCGAGTCAAAAGAGAGTGCTTCAGCTGACGAGCTGACGGTGATGGGCAGAGCAGCGCCGGGCCACGCAGACAGGGCAGCAAAGTTACGGTCTCCCTCGCCGAGAGAAACCAAACACGAGTCCCAGTTCACTTCCGGATTTCGCGCGCGTTGCGTACGTCGAGCAGAGGAGCGACCGACCGCCTTCAACATACAAATGGGTGTCTCCGTGACCGCGTGCGACTCGCCGCTGGCGCTCAGCAGCCCTCAGCCCGGCAAGGGGCAGGCCGGCAGCCCGCCGCAGTGGCGCCCCGACACCGCCAGCGACTCGTGTCTGTGCTGCGGCAACGACTTCTCCATCTGGACGCGCCGCCGTCACCACTGCCGCGCGTGCGGGGAGCTCGTGTGCGGCGAGTGCTCGCCCTTCTACGTGCGGCTACCGGAGCTCGGCTACACGGGCCGCGTGCGCGTGTGCACGCACTGCCACGCGCTGGCCGAGGCCACGCTCGAGTCCAGCGCCTCCACGCACAGTCTCACGCGCCTCGAGTCGGCCGCCGCGTCCAGCGAGTCCTCGGACAACGAGCAGCTGGGCGACGTCGTGGAGGAGCTCGTCTTCCGTGCCGTCGACGTGCTGGCGCTCACGTCGCGCGACAAGCGCTCCAAGCTGCAGTACCAGTACTTCGTGCAGTCCGAGGCCGTGAGCTGGCTCATGGACGCCGGCATCATGTCCAGCCGCACGGGCTGCGCTGCGCTGTTCATGCGCCTCGTGGACTACGGCTACGTGACGCTCAAGCCCTGGAACGGGTCTGGCCGCAGCGCCTTCTACATCCTGAGTGAAGAGGTGACGCTCGAGAACCGCTCGTCGCACTACGACACCGCCATCCACTCGGAGACGACCAAGTGCCGCAACTGCGCGCAGTCGTTCCAGAAGGCGCTGGCGCCTGCTGACGGCTTCTGCTCCATCGACTGCAAGACCAACGCGCTCATCAGCCAGTCCGACTCGGCCCACATCCGTCGCTTCTGTGCCTAAGGTCGCAGAGTTCGCTCGCTCGCCATCTATCTATCGGCGCCTTCTTCGGGCGGCCGGCCTGTATTATAGAGTGTTCAGTGTGTATTTACAAAGAGTTGTTAAGGTGTCGGTGTCCAAGTTGAGGCTACCTAGCAGCCCCGCACAATTGCACCGCACGATAAGGTATTTCATCACAACATTTCTTGTTCTTATTGATCCGATTCCGTTCGCGATTCCTGCTTGAGGAGGTGCGTACATTCGTGGATTCAAACAGAGCAACGTGTTTATCGCTCGATCAGTATCGTTACAACTCATGCTGATCGTCGTTCGGCGACGGCGGGGATAGATTGATTCGCATTCATCGCCTCGATCGAATGCTCACCGCACGCTTTCCGGTTCGATGCATCTACAGCGCGCACGCCCGCATCGCCAAGGTCACCACTATCGCCTGGCCATTTCCGGCGTCTAAAGATGACAAGCTCTAGCAGTTCGTGCCGCACCAAAACTGACGTGAAAATGAGTCAACGGCTCACGGTTTCAGCCATGTCCGACGTTGCAGAGCCATTCACGACCGTTTTCCGGTCACTCAACACCACGGATCCAAAACTCAACGCCAACACAGCACACCTCAACTCTGCTGCTCTCCTCTCACGTAGAGAAGACCCTCCCAGCTCAATCGAAGGCAGCGCAACCGCTGGTATATTGCGCGAGTTTCTCCACCGTTGCTCCTCTCTACACTAGGACTCGGTCCTCCGGCAGCTTCGAGCGCACGATCTTCCACTGGCTGGGCGGCCACACGACGGCCACGACGCGTGAGTCGATGAGCGCGAGCGGCACGGGGCCGAACTTGTCGCTGTCGTCGCTGAACGTGGGGTTGTCGCCCTCCACCCAGCACTTGCCCACGGGCACCACGTGGATGCGGCCGTCGCGGTCCCTCACCTCGTCCCCTCCCAGCGCCACGAGCCGCTTGGTCAGGTACTCGCCCGCCGCCTCGGGCGACTCGAGCACCACCACGTCGCCCCGCCGGTAGCGGTGGCGCATCTGCACCGAGAACTTGTCCAGCAGCACGCGGTCGCGCACGTCGTCCTGCGTCAGGCCGTCGTTGAACGTTGGCTGCATGGAGCGGCCCTTGATGCTGGCCAAACTCACGCCCAGCGCGTTCACCGTCACGCCCACGGGCAGCCACAGCGCCACCTTGATCGCAGTCTGCCACCTCCCCATCGCTAACTAATTTGCTCCAGTGGCAAAAGTCTCAGTGACGAATTAGACTATCTCGCTACACTTTGGTAAAATGTAGGTTAATTCCACTACATGTTGGTAAAACGTAGGTTAATTCGCTGGTAAGGTACATGTAGTTGAAGTCTCATCGACCGATACATGTTTATTAGGATTTTATGAATAAGTACACACATTTTTTACTTTCGCTTTACGAGTCGTTGGTGACCCCGCAGACGTGCATGAACGAATAGAGAGTGGCCACCACGAGGAAGTGCAGCAGCAAGATGTACCCGAACGCCATGTTGCGTGTGATACGGTGGCCCAGCAGCAGCTTGGCGCTCGTCAGCAGGATCTTGTCCACCGGGTTGAGGTTCGTGAAGCGCTGCTGGTTCTCCATCTTGTTGAACTGCACGAACGGGTTCATCTTCTCTTCGTACATGCCGCGGTAGCGCGCTTCGACGTCGGACGCGCCCCCGGATCCATCTTCCAGCGCAGAGAAGTTAGGCTTGACTCGAGAGCCAGCTGACTTGCCATCGCCGCCGTAACTCTGAAGGTAGCGGATCTTGTGGTACAGCTGCATGTTGTCTGTCTCGAGACGCGCCACGGTACTCTTGTACGACTGTGCGAGCTCCTCCACGCGGTTTTTCTCGCTCTGGAGCTCCTTCATACGCTCACGGAATCGATCACGCTGGCCACGGACAATCTCCAGCATTTTGCTATCGGACGAGGTGGTTGGGCTAGTCGACGTCGAGTCTGCTGTCGCTGCTGCAGTAACGCTACCGCGAGAAGAGCCCGAAGTTCCTGCGAATTGGTCCTCCATGGCGTCCATGAGGATCTCTGATCCAATGTCGCCCCCGATAACACCAGCTGTGCTGCGGTTTCGTCGAGCTTTCTCCAGCGCAGCTACACTCTCTTCTAGGTTGCGAATCAGTGTTGCCTGCTCACGAATCTTAGCATCTCGGTCGTGGAGTTCGCTTTGGGCACTTTGCAGCGCTGATGTCCGAGCTTGCAGCGTGCGCTCGCACTCCTGGAGTGAGTGCTCGAGACGACGTACGCGCGATACCAAAATCTTTTCCACCTCAACCGTAGCTGCCTCCAAACCACCTGCAGCCTCAGTAGTCTCCGCAGCATCTATTGAAGAAGTCTTGGTCCTCTCATCATCGTCGTCGACAATGTTGTACTCAAGCTGCTGCAAAACACGCAGCTGGCGCGTCACCTCGTGGAACTTCTCGATCGTTGGTCTCGCCGCTAACTGAGCTTCTAGATCCTTTTGCGCTTGCTGCGCATTATCCAGAGCACTTTTCAGTCGCTTCGACTCCTTGGTGGCTGCTGCACTCGTAGTCGCTTGGGCCTCCTTCAAACGGAACACATCCTGTCGCAGCGCTGCGACGACTGAATCCTGTTCCGCCTGCATCTCCCTCGCCGACTGCAAACTTTCCCTTCCATCTCCGTCAGCACTCGGAAGCGCTGACGAGTGTGCCTCAAAGATCTCCGACGATGTCGAAGCGCTCAGCAACTCGTCAAGCTGCTTCTTCAGTTGGGCGTTCTCCAGCTGCAGTGTTTGCGACAGAAGCGATTCCTGTGAAATAGCCTCCATCTCAGCATCGAGCGCATTACGGGCAAGACCCGATCGCTGCTTGTGCGCGAACAAATCCGACTGCATCGCATCCATCTTCGCAAACGTCTCCCGAAGCTCCGCACGAGACGCTTCCAGCTGTCGCTCGTAGTCACGGCGTTGCTGGGCCCACTCCAATCTTGCATTCTCCAGTTGATCTTCCAGCTCTCTCGTGCGTTGCTCCACTTGCTGGTGCACCACATCCTCCTTCTCCCGCACAGCAGCAGCGACTTGCTCTTCCAAGTTGCGAATGGTGATATCCTGGTTCTTGAGCGTCGCGAACTCCGCCTCGTACTCCTTCAGCTCCCTCTTGAGCTTCCTGTTCTCCTCCGTCAGATCATCAGTCCCGGAACTTGAAGCCACCAGCGCCAGCGCCGGCGCCGGGTCTGGAGCAGCGTAGAGACCCTTGTACAGCTGGAAGAAGGCGTTCTCCGAGAACTTGGCTCGCCTGGTAAGGTGGTCGATCTCCTCTTGGTAGGCTTTGAGCAGCGGCCCCGCGCCCGCGGCCTTGTCGGCATCAGTAGCCAGACGCCGGAAGTGCTTGGTGGTCTCCGCCAGCTTCTTGCGGGAGCGGACGCTCGCATCTTTCTCGCTCTTCATGGTGCTGCCCTGCGAGTCCAGTTGCACGCGCTTGCTGTCCAGATCGAAGGCTTTCCAGAACTGCAACACGGGCAGAACACTCTGCCGACTCATGGACGAGCGACCACGCGGCCGGTGGTCGCCTCCGCTGCTGCCTGGGGGCGTCCCCGCCGCCGACACTTCGGTCATGACTTTGTCACCCGCGACTTGAGCCATTCCGCGAGTTATAAGCGGATTTCAATCGTAAAAATCAGGTAGGGGGGGTGGAAGGGGATGGATAGAGTGGATATGATGAAGTGGGGGCTGCTGGAGCGGCGTGTGCGACGCAAACGAGCAAGAGGAAGAGAGCTTCTTCTTGGCTCTTTCGACTGCTGTCGCTTTGCTGCGTGGCGATTATTCCAAGAGCTATTACTAGATGTGTTCTCTTAAAGGGACTATGGATGCAGACAAATCTCTGTAACAGAACTGACTACCTTTTGTATCCATTTTGACTTCATGGGTATAGCAGACACCCCCTTCAGGTAGTCAAAATTTGATCAGCATGGTCCTGGGTCGCGGTGGAATGCTCGCGCTGCGGACGCTGCGCCAGCGCTGCGTGAGGCCTTCATTGTCTGGATCTGGCTACCGTATGCTGTCGACACACGTCTCCGTGATCGGTAGGACTTGAATTCGTTGCAAGAAAGCTAGTGTATCCATGTTGCAATCGAGTCTGACGCTCGGTATGTCTGACCACCAGGTTTGCACTGGAAGACGGACGAGACGCGACTACGCGAGGCGTTTTCGGGCTACGGGACGCTGGAGGAGGCCAAGCTGCTGACGCCTGACCACTCGACCACGCACCTGTGGGCGTCCCTGGTGTACTCGACGTTCGACGAGGCGCTGGAGGCTGCCAGCGAGATGAACGGCCAGGAGCTGGACGGCCGCTTGCTGCGTGTGAGCATCGTCGACCCTCCTACTGAGGACGAGCCTCCTCTGACTACGAACCAGTAAGCAAGGAGTAAAGTTTGATATTGCAAGCTGCGGGTTACAGGGAGTCTTGCGTGCATCCGTGGGAGCTCACTCGGTCGTGGGTACTGCCCGCGTGTTCTTCCACGCCAGCAGACCGTGGAAGTCGTCTTTGACTAGTGCAAGGAGTGTTTCGAGTTTGTCGTTTGCACGAGCTGCGCCGACACTGACCCGAGAGATATTTTGCGCCAACCGGTCGCCGGTGCGGGCAGCTACTGCTTGGACGAGCTCGTAGTTCTTCTCGTGCATCTCGCGTGCGCGCTGGAAGTTTTGGGAGGCTGTGTAGATCTGCCCGAGGCGTGCACAAGCGTCCGCTTGGTTGACAACGTTTTCAGCGCGGGTTGCGATAGTCACGTAGTGGTTGAGGAACTCGATCGATAGCTGCTGGTTCCCCAGCTTCTCGTGAGCTGTTGCCAATGCTGCACAAGCATTACCCTCGCCCTCTGCGTCGCCACTTTGCCTCGCTGCTGCGAGCTGCAATGCAGACACGGAACCACAAACACGTTGACTTGGTAAGAAGCAGAAAATGTGAGTTTTCAATGAGAAAACGTACATTGGTCTCCAGGAACGGCAGCGCATTGGCGGGCTCGTCGAGTGCGTTGTAGCAGGCGCCGATCTTGAACTGAGCGTGGGCTTGCGCTTCGGCGTTTTGTGACTTCACCGCGCAGTCCAGACGAAGTTTGTACAGCTCGATGGCCTCCAGAAACTGCTTGGCTCGTTCATGACGCAGTGCAAGATCCACGTACACTTTGCCTAGCTGTGAGTAAGCTTCTCCACGTAGCTCTTCATCATCTTCGTGCTCGTACACAACTTTTGCGATAGCAACGCAGAGTTCCAGATACTGACGAGCCTGCTCCAAATCTCCTGCGGCATGATATCCACCGCCAATCTGGCTCAACACGCGCATCTCGCTAACCTGATCCTTTACCATCCTCGCAATCTCCAAGCACTTCTCATAGAAGAAGATCATGGTCTTGGTGTCCTGTTTCTCGGAGCAGTACGTAGCGAGGTTGTCGTAAGCAGCCATCACATCCGGAATCTCACCGCGTCGCTTGCAATGCTCAGCCGCTACCAGTTGATCTCGCAGGAATTCCATCTCCGGCAGCTCCAGCATGGTAAAGTCATTGGCTTTTGAGGCTGCGGCATCAGAAGCCCCGTTGATATTCGGTTGCTGAGGCTCCGGGGCACTTCCGTTGGCTCTGTGCTGGGACGTCGAGTCGTTCCGATGCGTCAGATAGAAGAGGTCCACGTACGACTGCACGTATCCGTCAATGAGCAGCTGGGTGCAGATATCCTCCTTCATCTTCGCCTGCAATTCGGCTTGCGAGATGATGCCACCACCAGCCAACGCCGTGTCCTTCCAGCTAACCTGGCCTGTGCCATTGGCAGTGCCTGGAATCGACCCTCGCATGGGTTGCGCCCTCACAGGACGTTGGTGAGTCTCATGAACCACCCGCTTCTCGCTGGGTGCTGGCACACGATATGTTGCGCCATTATCAAGCTTCTGTAGGTCTCCCGGACGCTTCTTGCTCGCCATCGTGTTGCACTTTGACCAACATGGCTACATCTTTCGCGTCGTTTCGTGGATATATATTCGTTTAAGTACGAATCATAGGTGTGTTGTTGCATCGAGGAGGTCCAAAACGTGAGGTGGCCCATCACTTGTCGCCACCCAAACAATGGCCCAGGAACGCGAAGGTATCAGTTGCCCCCCAATGCAGGATATGGAGCTTTGTATGGTTTGCAGTAACGCATTTTTGGTGATGTCCCCATTGCTGCATTGGCAGAATTCATCGCTGTGTGCGGGCAGCTCAAGCTGGAGGTGCTGGAGATGCTGCGCACCAAGCACCAGCTGCCCCAGGATGCCCTGGACTGGGTGGATGAAGTGGTGGAGTACAACTGCATCGGCGGCAAGCTCAACCGCGGCATCAGCGTCGTGCACTGGTGAGTTGCAATGCATTGGCTTTGGGTTTTTATAGCTGGGTGTATCATTTTGCTAATGTTTTGCTCTTGCTGTAGCACGCAGGCCATGGCCCCTGGTAAGGTCCTCACCCCGGAGCTGAAGCAGAAGGCGAGCGTTCTGGGTTGGTGCATTGAGTGGGTGAGTGGGAGCGATGTTATGCTGTGTCGATGTATGTGCTGGTTGTTGACGTGTTTCACAACTCGACAGCTCCAAGCGTTCTTCCTCGTGGCCGACGACATCATGGACGAGTCCATCACTCGTCGTGGCCAGCCGTGCTGGTACCGCAAGCCCAATGTGAAGATGATCGCCATCAACGACGCGTTCTTGCTCGAGGCGTTCGTCTTCCAGATCCTCAAGAAGTACTTCCGTTCGGAACCGTACTACCTGGATCTGGTTGACACCTTCCACGATGTACGTCAAGTCAAGCTGCGTCGGAGGTGACCAAAATGAGTACTAAACAACTATGTGAGTGTCCAGGTTGTTTTCCACACGGAAATTGGCCAGCTGCTGGATCTGACGTCGCAGCCTCTGGATGGAGACGTGGACCTCGACCGCTTCACTGTGGAGCGGTATGTTCCTACAACTCTAACGAGGCTTCAAGGCTTTTCAATATCTAATTCCAACATGCTTGTATATGTGCAGCTACCGCCAGATCGTGATCAACAAGACAGCTTACTACACCTTTTACCTTTCGGCTGCTTGTGCCATGTTCCTGAACGGGGTTGCCGATGAGCCTTCGCACAACCTGGCCAAGAAGATCTGCGTGCAAATTGGCGAGTACTTCCAGATCCAGGATGATTTCCTCGACTGCTACGGCGACGAGAAGGTGATTGGCAAGGTTGGCACCGATATCCAGGACAACAAGTGCAGCTGGCTGGTTGTTCAGGCACTCGACCGTGCAACGCCTGAGCAGAGGGAGACACTGAAGACGAACTACGGCCGCAACGACCCGGATGCCATTGCGGTCATCAAGAAGCTGTACAATGAGCTGGATCTTGCCGCTGTTTACCACCGATACGAGGATGAGACGTTCAAAACACTCTCCGACGAGATCGCGCAGGTGACGATGATGCCGTCGGAGGTGTTCACGCTGCTGGTCGGCAAGATCTTCAAGCGCAACAAGTAAGCGCTAGTCGGGCACGATAGTTTGTGTGACCTGTGGCACTCCAAAAATTACGTGAGAGAATAAACAACTTGGAAATGCATAGTTGTGACTGGGTATAACATGTACTTGAAGTAACTCAATTAGACTTGCACCTCAGAGCCTCTACTTCCGCCGAAAACTTGCCTACCGATACAACGTGATCGGGAAATTCTCCGTAATCATATTCCCGTTCTCGAATAGCACTACAACGTTCGCTTCAAACTCAATCTTGAACGCTAGCAAATGATAAACCGAACGCGTACAGTTAGCACTTTAGCAGCGACCCCTGCATCGCAGCAACATACAAACGCACCTGGAGTAAGCATCGTAGGGCATGTGAATAGGCGTGGGAAGATCATGTAGATGGGGATCGCCATTTGACGGCACACATCGCCCCATCCAATCTGGACATTTTGGATTTCCGTCGCTGTTCCGCATAGCATGAATGGCACAAATACATTAGAGGGGCTAAGAAGTGGCTGCACACTTTGCTGTTGTGCGTTACCATCTCTCGCAACTCCATCAGCATGCGCCACACTTTCAACTCGAATCAACTGCAACTCGACCGACTTAATCGGATGTTTCGCTTCCTCAATAATTATCTGATGAATACATTCCATACTCCACGATAAGCAATCTGAAATACCCGCCACAAGCCAAAGAACGTGAATTCTTACCTCTCCTGTGAACGGCAAGTTCACGGGGCAATTTGTGCGGTGAACCTTGCCCGTGATGTGGAAATATGGCATTGCCGACAGACTTTGCTACACTCCATCGACAAATAGCCAAATCACCAACAAAACGAACATTAGCAGCAAAACCAAACATCATCCACATGCATCCAACCTCACCGGACGAACGTTCTCCAAAGACTCCGGAGTGATGTGGAATTCCTCTGGTGAGTCCGGCAATGGCTCCCTCAACTGAAAAAAACAAATCAAAATATCAGTAAAAAATCCCAGATAGAAACTAAAAAGAGAATTTTCTCTTCATACTCACCGGCACTTCCACCACAAACTCCAACGTTTTGTGCAATTTATTCTTCATGATCCCTCGGATGCAATCACACACGATCTCGTACTTAACGGAGACATACACTCCATGATACGTCTCCAGTAGTTCCTGGCCGTCGTTGCCCTGCAACTCGAACTCGAAGGGGAACTTGGAGATACCTGGAGGGACTTTGCCCGCCTGGGCCACTGGCAGATGGAAATACACGAGCTCCAGTGGCGCCACGTTGTTGTAGAACGAGTCAAAGAGACCGGCGCTCTTGGTGGACAGCTGCAGACGTGCGCTGCCCTCCACCTTCATCGCCAGCCCCTGGTGGGAGAAGCCCTTGGGTGACGAGATGATCACCTGGCCCTGGACGATCTCCTACGGGGGTATATTATATGTTTTTATTGATTTAATTAAGGTTATGACAGTGTTAAAATAGGGGAGGGGGTAGGCGGGTTTTGCTTACATGAGGACGGAAGATGCGGTCGATACGGTTGAGCTTCACGTCGAGAGTCGAGCTCATGGCTTTCTCTTTTTGAAATGGATCTGCTTTTTGACGGGAAATTTAATATTTTGGAGTTTTGACCAATGAGGGAGGTTTGGGCTTGAAAGGACGCACATGTTGAAGTTGGCTCTTGTAGACGAACGCTGGCGTTGCAAGTATTTTTTTTAGTGAAAGCAATATTTAAGGTAACGAGCTTTGAGGCAAGGGGGTTGGTATTGTTATCAAGTCACGGACGGTTGAGTTCTATGTTGCTGGTTTCGGCTGTGAGCAAAATTGAAGCCGAGGTGGTGGCTGCGGCTGCTTGTGCGCGTATCGACTTCTCGCTCGGTCTGAGAAATGATGCACTGCATCAGGGTGCTGAAAGAACGAGTCGACAGGAAGGAGCTTGCTCAAACTGCGGACATCCGATTAGGCAGGCCGGTGAAGGACCGTGATCGAATAGCTCGGCTCACTGGAGACAACATCTTGTCTGTTGGGCTGGGCAAAATACTGTTCAAGGCAGTAAACAGCATGAGTTTAGCATTCAAACAACCTGCGATGCAGAAAAGTAGATGCGACGTACTCGTGAAGTTGCCGAACGCGGTCGATGGTGGGGTCGTCGCTCTTGCAGCAGACGAATAGCAGCTCCTTCCGGAAGCGGGCGGCATCAACCTCGATGTGGTGGCTCAGGGTCATCGTATCCTTCTTGGAGCTTGAGTCGCTGAGTGGAGAGTGGGACTGCCGAAGCTAAATCGGAAATGCCTGCGCTGGGAGGTGGCCGCCGTTCGCAGTATTCGAGCAGTTTTGCTTTCCCTTGGTAGGGCCCTCCTGCGTTACAAGTATTACTTAGCAGTCGCCGCCGATGACGACTGCAACGCAAAACTCAAGATAGCGAGGTCTCCCGTCCAAGAGAACGCGAACGAGAAGCGACATAACTGCGCTTTCCCACGTTGCCGTTTCCCGAGAAGCCCTCGGAATGTTGGCACCACGCTGTCGCAAGTGGCAAAATTCGGGGAGAAGACGCCATGCAGTTTCGTTCGTGCGAAGCTGGCGTGGCCCCACGGAGTTAACTATGGAGTTGCAACTTTTAGCTCGATTTTTTTTACGTTGGGTCTGCAAATTCAGGCATCTAAATCTCCTTGCTATCCTCCCAATAAAGTGCTAAGTCGGCATTTTCTGGCGTTGCGGGTGCACTTGCGTGTGTTTCTGCCATGTCGGGGTCCCCTTCGTCGCTGTTGTCTGCGGTGGCTTGCTCGCTTACGTCACTTAGGTTGTCGTTATTTCTTGCTCTGTTGCCACGCCTTGGGCCGAAGCTGCTGATAGTTGCAAACCCTCTTTCGATGGTGGTCGGTGGTGGAAATGGTACCAATTTGCCTTGGATGCAATTCTCCGGGATATCAACTTGGTCCTCCGGCGCTTCACTTGTTACAGACCGGGTTGATCCATCCAGCTCCGAGGATAGAGGCATCACAAAACCAAGATGGTGCAGTGCTTCATGAATCCACCGGCCTGCGTTGGATGCTGGACCGTTCTGTGGCGAATGTTGACCCGCCTGGTTGGGTCGAGAACCGTTGTTTCTGTTTGTGAGACGCATTTCCCGGTTTGCCAGGAACGGCTGGAAGCGCTGGTTGGTCTGCTGAGTGTTTGCAAGCTCGTGGAGCGCGCGCTTAAGCTTCTTCATGTGCAAAAACTGGTTTCGTGCTGCGCGCTCTTTGGCAAATAGCTGCTGGTAAAAATCCTCAAACTCAACGCGCGTTCGGTCGATTTCATCTTGACTAGCTTTCAGCAGTCGCTCGTACTTGACTTGGTCAGCCTTGTGAGATTTTTTCATCAGAGCCACACGCTGATGCAGCCGGGTGATCTCTTCTTCCTGGCTTGCAATAATTGTCTGGACTTCCTCTGGAAATGTTCCCTCTATTGGAAATGCGGCTCCAATGCGGGCAGAAGACCAAGCAGGTGAAAGAAGACTCGTTGATGCTGTCGCCCCCTCAAGGAGCCGAACCTTCTCACTCAACCCCTTGTTTTTGACTGCCAGATCAAAGCTTTGCTGGTGCAACTTGAAACCCTTCTCGTCCGCAACACGGTACTGCTCCTTAAGCTGTCTGATTCGTTCCTTGCAAACACGCAACTCCTCTTGTAGCGCACGTCTTTTGCTAGGGAAATTATCCTAGATGGAAGTCGCACAAGACTCAGGTTAGCGCTACAATTGTGAGTGAGGTCATGTCTCCATTGGCTTTTACCTTAGAGTTCTGCAAGTCTTCAAGCTGTTTTGCCAGCAAGCGTTCCGAGTTTTTCATCGTGCGGTTTTCACGTATCAGCTCCTCAATTCGTTTCTCCTTTTCCTTAACGCGGTTTTCTAGCTGCATCGACAACATGGTGAGCTTAGGAACCAACTAATTAATTAATAACGAAAGCACCCACCTGTATAACAACTTCACTTGTATAAAACCGCTGAAGCTGGTTGTGAAGCTCTGCGTTGACTTTCTTGGCCTGGCTTAGTTTTTTTGTCAGCAGAGCGATCTGCAAGTCCTTTGCTTCTGCTGGACCAGAACGAGTTTTGGGGCTACGCCGCGGTTTCTGGGGTTCTTCAAGGTGAGGCGTCGGCAGATATGGTTCGACTTCACTTAGTTGTTCTGGTGATGTCGCTCCGCCTCCTACCAGTCCATTTGCGATGCCTCTCTTGACATTTAGTTCCTCTATATGCCTGACCTCTGCTAGGACGTCACATCGCTCTAAGCTGGTATCTTCTGCTGCTAAATCATCGCCTTCATTTGCAACGAAGACGTCGAGATCGTGATCAGCGACTTCAGCCGTCGAGTCGACTGGGTCACAAGTTACAACAGGGTCCACGTCTCCCTGCACCTGACCGTCACCGACCTCGGGTCGAACCTCCACTTCCTCCTCCGCCTCCAAGTCATCCTCGTACTCGTCCCCGGATGCATTGTTCTCCATTGCTCTTGTCTGATTGAGGCGACAATAATAGCCTAGGACAGCCCCAGCGACTGTGACAGATTGAATCACCTGGCGCGCGTGTGCCTTTCGCGATTATTTGTGTTCCTATGATCGTAAGTTACGACTCGAAACTTCCGACATGCTCTCCAGAATAAGCGCATGGGTCGATTCGACCGCTTGTCACGGTCTGGTAGGCAATGCTAGTCTACTTTTGCAGTGTTGCCGGAGTTGGATGCCCCGAATTAATCCCCAACTCAAACTGCCTAATTCATAGGCCCGCGTTGTGCAGTGCAAAACACGCAGTCTCTCAAGTGGACCGCTGCCTGCCGTCCTGATTCAGGACGTGCATCTCTGCGGCGCCGTCTGCTCGCGCCCCGTCGTTTAACGTCGCGTTGTGTGGTGCACACACTTGTGCCCAAGCAGAAGCAGAGCCAGTCCAAAGCCCGAATCCTGAAGCAACGGGTTATAAATTGCTCGCCACTTGTAAAGAACCAGGCGAAAGCTCAAGTGGATGATGTTGGCGCGCATGACGGCGCCGTACCCCATGTACGACCTGGAGGGCGGCATGGGCACGCCCGTCAAGGAGTACAAGGCCCCCAAGGGTCGCGCCATCAGCCGTCTGCGGGACAACAAGGCGCTGCGGGTGCGCGAGCAGCTCCGTTAATGACACATGCATCCGCTGGAGATTCTGATGTCATCTCCCTCTCTCTCTCTCTGTGTTTGGCTGACAGATCGGCTGCAGCTTGGGCGTGTGGTACCTCTTCTCCACCAGCGCCACCTTCACCAACAAGGTGCTGATCAAGGAGCACCACGTGTCGGCCGAGATGCTCACCATGTGCCACCTCTTCATCAGCATCATCTTCGACTGTACGAGCGATTTAACGCTGCTGTCCAATGGCAATTTAGGTCTATTTTCTCCTTACTAATGTGACTAACTGACTGTGTGTATGTCTGCAGTTGTGGTGCTGACGTTCCCGAGCTCGCCGACCAGCACGGGGGCCTGGCGCATGCAGCGCGTGCGCATGCGCAGCATCATCTGGATCGTGCCACTGAGTCTCTTCTCCGTGTTCGCCAAGACGCTCACGTACTGGAGCTACAACGCCGTGCCGGTGTCCATCACGCAGACCTGCAAGGCGTCGCAGCCCTTCTTTAACGTGGTGCTGGCCTACGTGGCCTACCGCTCGCGGTTCTCCTTCGCCACGTACTCGAGTCTCTTGCCGATCGTCTTTGGCGTTGTCATGGCATCAGTTTCCGAGATGGGCATGAACGTAAGTGGAAGAGGCTTTTTTCGTTTTTGGTCATGAGCTGACAGGGATGTGCGGATTGCTTTCTGGTGGTGCAGGACTTGGCCTACTCTGGAGTGATGTTCGCCGTGACGTCAGCACTGCTGGGTGTCATGCAGAGCATGTACGCCAAGTTCCTGCTGCGACGCCGCATTGTGGTCGACACTGTCAACGTGAGTGAAATCTTTTGTGGGAAGGTTGTGTTGTCTTGGTTGCTAAACTTTGGTTGTTTGCATGATTTCCTGTCGATAGCTGCACTTCTACAGCGCATT
Organism: Phytophthora x cambivora; assembly: GCA_033557925.1. Classification (NCBI taxonomy): domain Eukaryota; phylum Oomycota; class Peronosporomycetes; order Peronosporales; family Peronosporaceae; genus Phytophthora; species Phytophthora x cambivora. The sequence goes on from JAUCEB010000034.1 coordinate 1,251,542, forward strand.
CGTATCTTTCGCTATCAATGCGCCGTTCGTGCTGATGAGCGCGCGTGCGCACCAGGACAATTTTGTCGCGAGTTTCCCGTTCGGCAAGGTGCTGATGTGCAGTATGATGCACTTCGTTGGCAGCTTCTGCTCGTCGTGGGTGCTGGGTGAAGTATCAGAGCTCACGTTCTCCATCATGAGCACGATGAAGCGCGTGGTCGTCATCCTCAGCGCTGTGCTGTACTTCGGCAACCCTGTCACAGTGCAGTCGGTTCTAGGCATGGGACTTGCGGTACGTAACTTTTAATGGGTATCAGCAAAAGGTCTTGTGCTGATGCTTGTGCATTGATCTTTTGCTGCAGATTGGTGGAGTTGCTGCCTATCAGCTAGTCAAGATCTCGGAGAAGCAGTCCAAAATGCTGCCGTTGCCGCTAACGGTGAAAACGTCCGAGTAAGCCACGCCATTGCTCTTTGTTGCTTTACATATAGTACGAGTAGACCATATAGAATACGGAAGCAGTGAAAGCCAAGGGCGTGAACAATAAATGACGCTGGCAGGCAACGTCAGCGTACAGATTCAGCTGAAGTTAAAGTTCAGAAACGAATGAACGTGAAAAGCAAAGCATTCAGTGCCTGTACGACATTCCCTTCAAAATATCTTAACCCCCAAATTCCCAATTCGTTTTCTTGGGCAACCACAGCGTCGCTGTTCCTAGGTGCTACATGTACCGGTACAGCCTGTACTACAGGCTGTGTATGCTACGGGCAAACAAAAGCTTATCGAAATGTAAATTGCTCATCATTCAATTAAAAACACGTCAAGGTTTGCCATCTTCTTGGTATGTAGCGCGCCCTTGGCAATTATACGTCAACGCTGCGTTGGTTCAGTGAGAGCTGGTCGGACGCGGACGTGTTGGTCACGGTACCTCCTGGAGTCGTATTCGCCGACGTTTGGCCGGCTGCATCGCTGCCCGAGGGCGACAAGTTCGGCAGCGCGCCGTTCGACGGCGTGGTAGAATCCCCGGCAACTGCCGCGTTCTGCTGCATACTCTGCATGCGCTGGTACTGCTGCAGCATCTGCTGTTGCAGTTGAGGGTTGGGCCATTGCACTCCAGTGGCAGCGGCGCCGTTCTGGGTCTGCAAAAGCTGCTGCAGCATCGCCGCTTGCTGCTGCTGAAGCTGCTGCTGGTACACGGCCTGCGGGTCTGTGGGGCCCTATAAAACACACACACAACTGCACCATCAGCACAGGACTACTAACTATAAAGGGCTTAAGTGAGGGCCGCACCTTCTTGGCCGGCTTGATGTCGTCGCGCGGGACGATGTCGATGAGGAAGTCGAAGACGTCGGTCTTGGTGATGGCCATGGCGATGTCGTTGCGCTGCAGCGTGCGGCGCTTGTTCTCCTCCGTGTGGATCCAGGCGCGCAGACTGAGCTCGAGGATGAACATCTCGCAGGCCTTGGCGAAGAGCACGGGCGCCTCGGCGCTGATCATGCGCACGTCCTCGTCCGTCTTCATGATCTTCTTGATGCGCGCGAGCGGCAGCTGGTGCGTCTTGAAGTCGAAGGCGTTGGGGTCGATCTGAGAGATGTCCTGGATCTGGTGCTGCCAGAACGCGTGCAGCGCGAGCTGCTGCTGCTGCATCTGCGCGCGCTGGTTCTGCAGCTGCAGCTGCATCTGCAGGTTGGCGTTGTTGGCGTTGGCGTCTCCGTCGCTCGACATGTCTGGGCGGGGCTGGGCTGCTACATTAGCGTCGCAAGGGAAGACAGACACACACACGTGCGCATGGCGCGTCAGTGCGCGGCGGCTATAGGCGGAAAAAGACGCTTCGTTCTCATTGGGCATGCATTACCTCGTCGGCGGCGGTGGTTGGTCGATTGGAAGAAGCTCTGTCAGTGGCGGAAGGGGGCGTGGGAAGTCACTCTAAAGGCGAGGGAGTCACGATTTTGACTTCCTGGCAGAGAGAGGGGCCCCGGCAAATGTGGTAGAACCTCGCACTTGGCGGGAAAACGTTTGAATTTGCACTTAGGTTTAGTATAGGAAGATGGGCACTGAGGCCAAACGAGGTTTTTTTACCTACCGGCTACTTTTAGACATGGCTACATCAACATGATGGGCACACTTTTGACACGCATGGCATGCCTTCCCCCCGGCTGCATTTAGCGATAGGAGCATGGTGGCGACAACCACCATAGGGGCCTGGCACTGGCAGGAGCGCTTCGAGCCTGTGGACGTGGAGGGCGCAGCACGCCATCAGATACTCAACGTACGTGCGCCGCGTCGCCATTGGCTGCAGGTGTTGAAGCTGCTCACACGTCGCAGATCCTAACTGTCCTCGGTTGTCCTGCAGGTCCGCAGGTCCATAGCGTACGACCACTGGCTGAAGCAGAAGACTCGATCAAACAAGGACTCAAACGCACTGGAGGCAGATTGCATCGACAATAACAATCAGGACAAGCAGGCGGAGATCGACGCCGCCTTCCAGGATTGGCTCAAGCGCAAGAGGAAGTCAAGCAAGAAGAATAAAACTGCGTCAAACAACAGCAGCGAGCAGGTGTGCAGCACGCTGCATAAAAGGAATGTGTACATACTAACGTCGCTAATTGTTGATCAGCCGAAACCGTGGCGCAAACCACCTTCTCAGCACGTGAACCCAAAGACGAAGGGCACGACACGCAAGCCCGAGCAGGTTAAGCCCAATTCAGTGTCAAATTTGCACTGTCGTCGCTCGGAGACTGAAAGTCAGCAGGCCTACAATGCCTGGCTGGCCCGAGTTCGCCTAGAAGATCAGATCAGACGAGCTCAGCGTCGTGAGGAGCTTGACCGACTTGAGCAGCAGCAGCGCGAGAAGCACAAGGTCACGTGGCGTAAAAAGCTGGCAGTCTGTGCCTACTCAACTTTAGTTGTCGACAACTAAAATAATATCAAAGTGTCGATTGTTGAGATGCATCGCTGCCGTGTTAGTGGTTAAAGACCTCTTTGCAGCCTACTTGTCCCTAGCTAGATGTCTGTGTCTTCCATTCTCTCGACTGGGGTCTCATCACGAGCTGGACTGCCAGGTGGACTTGTGCTCTTCCCTTCAACTCGAGGCGCAACTTGAATTAGTTGAGGCTTACCCTCTTTACCTTCGCGGTGTGGTGCGTCTCCGCCCATGATGCGCTGCAGCTCCTTGCTCATGAACTCGCTTGCAGTTTCCCCGTGCAACGCCGTGTCCTCGCAGAAGCAAAGCAGGATGGTGTCGATAGCGGCATCATAGACATTCACGAAAGCTGAAGCTACCAGCCAAGCGAGCACACAGGCCACGACCACAGGTGCAAGTGGCGATGTCACAGTCTCACCTCCCAGTAGCGAAAGCTGGTCCGCCGACAGTGACAGTGAAGACGATTTGGACAGCAATGCGAATACGGCGAGTCCGACGGCGAGTGTCACTGTCAATTTGATGAGGAACAGCAGGAAGAAGCTGATGGAGTTCACCACTGCCACACGCGCCATGTTCTTGAAAATGAGCTTAAAGGAGCGTGCGGATGCCGCACAGAACGAACTGCCTTTCATCGCGATCAGAATGTAGGCATTTTTCGAGAGAAACTTGATGCACTTCTCGAAGCACCACAGACAACACTTGACTGATAGGAGAGCCACGCGAACCATTCGATTACTCTGCTGGAGCTGTTTCGTGCTGCACGGTTCAAACAAAGAATCAAGTTATCCTCAGGGGTTAATTATCCATCCGAATAAGCTTCAACGTACTTTCGATCGAGATACTCGAGCATGATCCGTAGGAATTGAACAAACGCGATGATGAAAGACCCAAAGCAGAGAGACCCGAGACTGAAGCGTAACGTGTATCCCAGCGCTCGGGCTATTGGAAATCGTGCCTCAAGTGTTCGCTTTCCATTGTCTGAGGGAGGAGTCCAGTAGAATTGCGCGACACTGCCAGCAATCACGCAAATTGAAATCGCCTGTAGTAGCTGGTTCGTCCATAGGAAGCCGAAGACATGGAATGCTAGCAGAACTTGTTGTAGTTTTTTGGCGGGGAGCTCTTCTGCAGCACTCAGTTCAGTCGTGACATTGAACGTAGCAGCGGATTCTTTCACCGCTGACGTCAAATCGTCTGAACTCAAGAGGTAAGCAGCCACAGCTACGCAGTAGATCACGAGTCCCACAAAAAACGCAGTAGGAACGACTGGCCAAATCAAAAGCATCGGCAGCTTTTGAATTGCTTTTGAGCTTTCCCGAATGATCGCGATAGCGATTTTCAGACGTTTACGCATCGCAATGAGAAGTAAGAAGACAATTCCAGTGACCACCCAAGACACGTAGGCAGCTGCCTTAAACTGCAGCTTAGTGTTTTTGTCGCTAGTTTCCGCCAAAGCTGTCGTATCGATCGTAGTGGCATTCATGAAAGACAAACCACCTAATTGTTCAGATGAGATCAAATCCGAACGCACGGAGCAAAACAGGCTTAATAGCACCAAACCAATAAGTACCAGCGAACACGTCAGCCATACCACACAGCCGGCAAAAAATTGTAGCACGATCAACCAGAGTATGCCTAGGATCAAGGCACCAAGCCCACCGACCAGTAGAACCACCGAGCGTGCAGCGTACATGTCGTTCAAGAAACGCCCCAGAACCTGCAAGTTGCCTTGCAATTGACTTAGCAATGGACTCGTTCCACCCGTAGCCTCAACCTCCCAAACTTCCTTGTGCGCTCGTTTGGTGTTGCAGACGATATCACAATTGCCAGCCTCGAATAAGTCTACAGTGCAAGCTGGGTCAGCACCTTCAGGGTCAATGCAAATCTCCTCCAGAATAGTTTCGTTGGTCGACGCTACTGGTAAGCAGCGGAAGAATGCGGCTTCAGTGTCTTGAGCAACTACCCAGCACGTTTCATTGCCATATGTGCAAGTTTTTGAACCAGCCATGGGACAACTTTCTACGCAGACTCCGAAAAACTTTGCATTTGCTGGAGACACTCCCTTCGCTGCTGCAACCAAAAGGTCTTCATTGAGTCGAGGGTATGTCGTGAACCGCGCAGTGCTGTAATTCCCTTCGCCACAAACGTTTCCGTTGTAGTCTTTCCCGTAGATCAGACTGTTTGGTTCGGATGGAGGATAATGAGACCACTGCGTGCACGTGTCCTGAGAGTTGTGAAATGGTTTACCTGAGGGGCTGTCCGGTTTGCAGAGCTACGATAGCAACCACGATCTAGCATGTGATCCAGGCATTGAGGGAAGGTCAGTCAGTCAGTGAATCACAGGGTCTTTAAAGTAGTCGAACTTACCATGCCAATCCAGTAGACTACAAACAAGAGGCAACAGAACACATCGCGGCATCTAACAGCACGATTATTCGGCATTGGTATTCAAATTCATCCTAAACTGCAGTGCGGATAACCATCAGCTTACCTTCGATCACTTCGAGGAGTTAGACCAGTCCTCGGGTCTGCTACTCCTTCTTTTTCAGAGATTGCCTCGGGGTTTGAGCAACACCCTGCCATATTGACTTCCAGCTACGTTACCCAACCACGCCTCTTTCAATTCTGGCAAGAGAACATTGAAGGTGCTCGGCAAGGGTTTTATGGTGTGCCAACTGCCGTTATTTGTCTCGGAGAAACTCCCACGTCGAAATAGCAGCTTGATCAGCACTAACTTTGACATGGAGATCGAAGGTATTTGAATGCAAAGTTGATGTTACCAGAGTCGGATGCAAACGACCATGTTCTGCTCGAGTTTCTGCGTGAAATACTACTACCCGGAACCATCGATAGCAGGGCGCGCCACCAAAGTACGTTTTCTGGTTGATTCACAACGTATGAAACAAGGAGAAATCATTTTCTTTATATTTCTGTTTTTTAAAGCTACATTTGGCTCTCCTGAAGAACAGGCCCGCTTTCTAAATCTGAAATACCAAAACTAAATCTGGAACACATCCAAAGTGTGACACGCGCGAATTGAAATATGTACACCACATAAACCACTACAGGTGCCAGTCCCAGACAAAACAAGCCCGCTTTCGCGCGCAAAACACCTGCGCGCGAAAAAACAAACATCTTGGTTTGAGTATGAAACGTACATTTTGAGCCCGCTTTTACGAGGCAGCCAATCAAGCGCCGCCCTACACACAACACTTTCATTCACGAATTCGCGCGCAAGTTCCCACCCGACGTCCCCCTACCACCATGTTTCCCCCTCTCTCATGAGGAAGACGAGAGCCTCTTCGCAGTGGGCAAGGTGATGGAGGTCACCTGCGACGAGGCTCTCTGCGTGAAGTGGTGCATGTGGGAGGGGCTGATCGACAAGGAGATGCGTTTCCCCAAGTGCCACGGCCCCACACGACTTGCCCCCCCCACGCGCAAGCGCTGACAGTGCTGTGGCCGTACGATTGGGTCCTGTGACTCGTACTCACGCTATCGAGGGCTTATGGGAGGCCAGGATCAAGTGGCGCTCCTGGGTTTCGATGCGAAAGCAAGCGTAGGTAGATAGATACCGACCAGTGCATGAGTGGTCTGGTAGCTGCCATAATGTGTAATGAATAAAAATAAAATGTTTCAGATCTAAATTTAGAATTCGTTTCTAGAAAGCGGGCCTGTTCTTCAGGAGAGCCCTACATTTGCCTCCATGCTGACATCACATGCACCAGGTTGTGATGTACGCAACATACAACGGCACCTTGGTGTCAGGACTAGCTGGAGCAAATCGAAATTTATCACACGTCCTCTTGTTTGGCACCAACGCAATGTATCTGCTGCCGTTCGGAAAGAACCCCGCATACTTGTCAACCGCGTTCGAATCAATTGTGTGCGTGTCTGATTTCGTGATTTTGATTAACCCAACCATGTTGGGCTGCCCTCCCATGTTCAGCTTGGCGACACAATCGATGGTCTCCAAAGAACGACGAGAGGGATACCAATAATTGTCACTCGAACTCGCCAATCGCTTTATGGCCGCATCGCATTCCGTTGCATCAATTCCATCGTTGCGGCACGACTTGGCTTCAAACTGCAACGAATCATAGGTATGATGTCTCGCTTTCACTCGGTCGTACGTCCTCACCCGCAACTCGATCTTCACTCCATTCCTTGCTAGTGTATGCACGTAATTCTCGAATGCAATGTCCATCAACCCGTCGTCTCCGAGCATGCAGCCCTTGGACCACAGTTCCTCGTAGTATGACGGCTTCACAATATTCCCAAGTTGCCTCAGTGCGTACTCAGACGTGATCACATAAACCCAATGTTTGCTGTAAAGGAACTTGTTCAATTCACGGTGATCGTTTGCTCGGATTCCCGTCATCCGTAAGCGATCAACTTGACGATCCGATGGATCCCTGTAGTGCGTATTGAAAAGTGCTGCATCCACCGATTCGATCGACTTCACCGTTTGATCGATCGAGCTCTCCACAATCTCTCTCTCCGATAAGAAATCGCGCAAATTTCCTCCCGAGGAGAAGTATCTGTCCTTGATTTGTTGTTCGGTCCATTGAACGTGCGCGCCAACCGCTCTCAGATCTGACAAAGACCAAAAAGGCACGAGACATCGCCTCAGGACAGGGGTGTCATCGCCCTTCATTGGGTATTGAACAGAGGTGGCAAGCATGCGGAACCGTGCCAGCGTTCTAAAGTTTTCGCGAACATCATCGTACGCGAGTCCGTCCAGACACAATTCAAAATCTCGATTCTCCACCAGACCAATATCACTAATACCCACTTCTTCTTTTCGCCAGTATCGCTTGTTCTCAGCATCCAGATACAACATGGAAAACCCTTTTCCCTTCTGTTTTCGAAACAAAACGACGCGTTTCTTTTGAATCAAGGCCAGGTAGAACGCAAATAACACGACAAGCGTGCTCTTGCCGACACCAGGTGTCCCCACAAACACAACGTTAAGTTTTGCTTCCATCAGGGCCTTGAATACCTTGAAGATTTCCAGTGGTTCCTTTCGAGCGTAGAGCCACTCGGGAAAATCCGACTCGACGTGGCAAATGTTGAGAGCGATGCCACCAACGTGCCACGCATCGATATCCAAGTTGTGCCCAATCGACTCCATATCCTCGTCCTTGATGGCAGTCGATATTCTGGCCTTCTTGTGTGGAGGTTGCTCATCCGTAACCACTCGACGCTGTGCCGGCACTACCACGATGAGCGCATCTTGCTTTGAACCACCAGACGACCCAATCAACTCATCTGCTCCCAACGCCTTCGTCGCCGCTCGGTTCTTGAATACTGTCAGAAATGCCGCCACGAATTTCTTAGGGAGAGCAGGGGACATTCTAGCAAAAACAGCGTCTCGTAGATCTGCAACATTTGCTGTATCAGCCAGCTCCTTCACGCGGTCGGTTACAGCATTGCCTTCTTCATCCACCAGCTCGAACCACACTTCACGCGTCATATTGGCAGCAAATTCAAGAATGTCAAAAAACACCCGCAAGATTACCTCAGCTGAGGTTTTACGACTACTGGGTGATAGACTACAAACAAGAGGCAATAAAACACATCGCGACATCTAAAAGCATGGGTGCTCCATTCGGCATTGGTATTCAAATTCATTCAGAAGGCGTGGCTCAGCTTGTGTTACAACGGTTTTTGCACAAAACCGCAGTGCAGATAACCATCAGCTTACCTTCGACCAACCACTTGTGTGAAGCTAGACCAGTTCTCGAGTCTGTGAGTCTTCTTTTTCAGAGATTGCCTCGGGGTTTGAGCAACACCCTGCCATACTGACTTCCAGCTACGTTACCCAACCAAGCCTCTTTCAATTCTGGCATGAGAAAATTGAAGGTGCTCGGCAAGGTTTTTATGGCAACTGCCGTTGAGCGAGAAACTCCATACGTCGAAATAGCAGCTTGACCATCACTAACTTTGACATGGAGATCGAAGGTATTTGAGCAAAGTCAATGTCACCAGAGACGGATGCAAACGACCATGTGCCGCTCGAGTTTTTGCTCGGAGCCCGCGCGAAATACTACTACCCGGAACCATCGATAGCGGGGCGCGTCCCCAAAGTACGCTTTCTGGTTGATTTTTGTTATGCGCAAGAATTGCAGATGAAACTAATCGTGCGCTGTTACTTAGACAAAGCGCGTATTCGCATCGTCCATTCACCCACGCAAGCGAGAGGAGCGAGCTCGAGAACTACTGCGACGAGTGTTAGATCAGGAAGACTCGCGCGAAATTGATGGGCCACCGATATGTGCGATTTCACAATCCAACTCCGACAGGTCAGGAGTGCTAAAATCTCTCGGAGAAGCAGCGTCAGCATCGCTTGGTGACAGAGAAACCATTTTTGACCCTGACAGCTTCCACCTGAGCTTTGAGGGCTCCGAGCGAAACTCTACTCGGATCAAAAGCTTACAGCAACTGCGTGATGACGATTTGAGGCGCCAACAACAGCGAGATGCGAGTTTCCACGGCTATGAGGAAGGTAGGACTACCTTCCTGGATGTCACTGGGGAAGCCGCACGCATCCCACACACGACGACGCGCCAACTACGAGATCTCAAGCTCAGTGTGGTCAAAGCGAAAAAGAAGTCCGAAGACAAGAGAACACAGGAGTTGATCGAACTTTTGCATGAGCAACAAGCGCATACTCGTGCTGCATTTCACCAGCACAAGCAGTTGTCGCAAACACTTTTGCAGCAGAAACTTCCGCGTGTGATGTCGACTAGTGTGTTATCGCTCGATAGCATCGATAGGAGCGTGGTTGATGGAAGAAGGGCTGTCCGAACTTTCGCCCCGCTTAACGATCAAGACTTCTACTACGACCAACAACGGCTGGAGGAGCAGGAACACCCCGGAAGACCAATTATGGCTACACTAAATCTTGATCTGCTAGCTTTATCTTCTTCGTCAAATGCACTTGATGCAGACTCGCACGGGTTTTCCAGTAACAATGAAGACGACGGGGATGGCGAGTCCGAGCAAATCCGAAAGCGGCTAGGCGATCGCCAACGTGAGGCATTCACCAGCAACGCTGCCAACGGGCTATTCCTCGGGGGAGGGTATATCTCCAGAAACACAAAGGACAAGCGCGAGAAGAAATCAAAGTCGAAATCAAAAAGCAATAACCCCAGCAACCGCTTCTCCCAAGTTACGAGCGATCACGAAGTTCTTGAGGCCGTCCTCGGCACCCAATCGGCCCCAATTCTTCCGTTAGCAGAAGCAAACCCGCGAGCACTTCGTCGTCGAAAAGCGAGCGCCGGTCACCACCGTCCTAGAAACCAGATCCACACACTTCGACCAGATAACGAATAAAGGTTCGCACCTGCGTCTCACGCTCTATTAACTCGTCACTGCTTGCTCTCCGTCGGTACGAACGGCGACGACACCGGGGCCGCCACTTTCAAGGGACGGCACCTCACCGCTGTGCCGTAGCAGATCACGGAGCAGTGCATGCCAAACACCAGTCGGTTCATGGTCGTGTTCGAGTCGAACCGCACGTTGATCACCGCCGTGGCACCTTGAGCTCTGGCCGCATACTGCACTCGATGCACCGCCTCCGCCATCGTCTCGTTCATCAGCGACGTATACGACGCCGCCTCGCCTACAACAGCAACATCATCACTAATACATCAGACCAATCACCGCAGCATGGAAGAACTCAACCGTACTATCTAACTTGTCATTCATCTCGTACCTCCGACCAGCCCCGCCAAAGCCACGTACATGTCACTGATGACAGACTTGGAGCGAACCGCCACGGCCGACACCATACCGAACTCCTCGAGCACTTCTCGACCCTTAATGTGGTCACCTAATTAATGTAAAAGATAGGACCAAAAGTTTAGAGGATTGGGGGGGGGGGTATTTCTCTCTGTGCGGACGCCTTACGCGTGGTGAAGTAGAGGGACTTGGTGCGCTCTGTGGTGACGTCGCTTCCTGCCGCGGAGGTGAAGGTGCGGCGCGGCGTTGCGCGCTGCACGCGACGTGCTACGCGACTCAACATCGTCGGAATTTGAGGCGATTGACGAATGATAGATACATTTGCCGGAATGATGGTAACGTAGAACGGATCTTCCCTCCCGGAAGGTTAGTGGTGATATAATTTTAGATGTCGCCTATCCTATTGAGTGTTTCTAATACCGTTACATATACTGCTGTATGGTGCTCTGTCTGCGTTGGCGAAGTATCACTGGAGACCCTCGACTAAAGCTTCTCTTGCTGGATGCACCAGTGTTTCGCTGCTAGACACAATGCAACGTTAGTTACATACATTGGTTCATGGTTCTCAATGACAGTGCTCACCTCGGACGGTGCAGGTTGATAAGTTTCAGGCGGGGTGTATGATGCCTCCTCCTCACTTTGGTTGTCGTCCTCGAAGCCTGTGTCGATATCAGGTGATTGATGCACCTCCGACTTTGCTTCATCGTCTTCACTGTCTCGGACTGGAGTCATGAGAGAGACCTCTTCGACATCACCATCGGTGTCCCATTCGTCGCTGTCCTGCTGGTTCTCTGCCATTGCCCTCGCTCGCTGCTGCGCCAGCAGCAACGCACGCTGGTTCCTCCTCTTGCGACGCTCTTCGAACCACCTCTTGCGACGATTGAGGTTGTACACGCGAAGCACCACACAAGCTGCGAGAAACATAATCCCTATCAACAGAAGGATCCCTTCCCACGACATCCCGGACGTGCTCCGAGGCGGCTTTGCAATGAAACTCGCCTTCGGGGTTGGCTTGACCAAACTGTCGTGGTGGGCTCCTTCCTGCTTGGAAATTGCAACAATTTCTTGCGCATTCTCGACCTTGACGTGGTCGATGTCGACTTCCGGTACGGCCTCGGCCTCGATTCGGTTAGTCTCCAGCTCTTGAGCAATCAGTAGCGGTGGTGTTACAACCTGCTCTTGATTCAAAACAGCATCATTTTGCGTAGCGTCGGCTTGTGCGTTGTTAAACTTCACAGAAATCTGCATGGCTGGTACGTTTTGCTCTACTGCTGGTGCCACAACCGGGTCCTTGTTGGATTCAATATCGGGCTGCTTCTCGCGGTCTTGCGCATAGTTGACTGCCCGGGCAGGTTCAGTGTCAGAAGAGGTTTCTGGTGTTGATACTGCTGCAGACTCGTGCATTGCTGTATCCACCTCGATTATAGCAGGCGCTTTGACGACAGCCTCCTCCTCGCTGTCAGCTTCACTTCCGGCGATCGCTTTACGATCGTTTGCCTCCAGTTCATTCATCACATGGATCTCAACGATTTCTTTGAGCTGGGCTTGAATCGACTCGCGCTCTCTCTCGACCAGCTCGTGTGTGACACCTAAGATGTGGCGACGCAGCTCTTGCATCTCGCCCGTTAGCATATCTTGATGCCGCTCACGATCAAGCCGCATCCTATCCATGTGGCGCTGCAAATCAGTTAAAACCGTTTGAGACTTCACTTCGATATCTGAGGTCGTGCTTTGAAACCCTTGCAGCTCTTGCTGGAGTTCAGCGACTCGGTCGCGCATGCGGTCTTGCTCAGCCCTCGACAATTTAAACGGCGAGTTCTTCGAGAATATTCCCAGTAGTCCCATTAGCTCTTCCATGAGAAATCCACACGTCCCGACCAACACGCAGCTTGCCACCACAATTACACTCCACCGTGGAAGCTCTGCGCTAGATGAAGAACTCCTCTGCACTAATAAATCACTGACGAAATCTTCATCTTTTGAGAGCGGTTCTTTGTCGCCTCCCCCGCTTGAACCATCGTTGTGATCATCTCCACCAGCAACGAGATCTCCAGCTCTTGGCTCAGCTTGAAATACCTTGTCCATTGACGCCAGCATTTCAGATATAGTCTGCGTCGAAGTAGGCGGCGAAGCTCCGTCCGAGTCAACAACATGCGAATCAATATCACTATGGTGTGTTGTGGACGGCTTGGTTTGTTCGCTCATCGTCATCGTGGATAACTCGCTTGGCAGCATTCCGTCATCACAAAAGTCAGTCTTGTGAGCGCACTTCGGGAAGTCATCTCTCGTCTCATAGCACGAGCTGTCATGCGAATTAGCCCTTGATCGCGAGAAGACTTCAGGGAAACTGCTAGTCGAGTACCCGACCGGTTGCTCCGACTGCTGGTTCGTCTTGGCTCGTGCTGCTTTCGTCCCGTAAAATAAATCATTCCACAGCACTTCACTGTCCCCAACTCCAGCAGCCTTCTCCAATAACCGATCCGCTTGAAGAGCATCTTCCTCCTCCCACCTCCTCAGTGCCGACTCATTGAACTCCTCTTGATTCGAGTGCATGGCGGTCGTGCGCCAGCGGTCCGGTGTCTTCATCTGATCATATCGAAGCTGATTCCTTGGTGACGGGGCTCCCACCAACCGCTTTGGTGTCGAGGCTTTGATCCTCGAGAAGGCCAAATTCTGTCGGAATTCCGACGTGGAGGAGCTCAACGGCGACTCCCGAGGTCTCACTGGCGAGTAGAAGTCTCCTGCAGCATTGAGTCTCTGTCCTGTAGGTCGTAGAGTCACGTCATTGGCTGAAGAATGAGCTGGTGGCTTTGGGTGCTCCTCCGGACGTCGGAAAGGCGCCGGATACGGAATTCTCGACGGCTTGAGGCCAATTGGCGGCCGCTCGTTGTGCTGGTTGGACGTGGCCGCTTCTCGCTCCTCTCGCTGCCTAATGAGGTGCATCAGAGCGTCCTCCTCCGGGTCGTCATGGTGCAGCGGCCTTGTCCTGCGAGCGCTTGGTCTGGGTCTTGGTCTGTCCAGGTACTCGCTGCTGTCCAGTCCAAGAGACGACGACGGAGACGGAGCCGCCATACGCATCAGACGCTTCTGCACCTCCACAAGCCGTCGCTGGTCCTGCTGCAGTTGCCACTTGAGCAGCGCGTTACGCACTGGGCGGTTGCACTCTCTGCGATGGTCATGGCGCGCTGCCATCGCTGGAAGTTCGGATTCGACGGTTTTTGTAGGTTTTCAACTTTCGACTATAGTGACCTATAGTGAAACCAAGAGGTTTGGTTTTCAACTTTCGACCTATAGTGACATATAGTGAAACCAAGAGGGTTGGCCTGGCGCCAAAACCGATGTTGGCCAAAACCGATGTTGGCCATGGGTTTTCATAAGCCGAAACGATACATGTAGTTAGGCATCAATGGTATCAAAACTGAACGGCTTGATTCATTATCGGTTGGTTGATTAGCTGGAAGTCACTTGTTTGGACTGGTGCTTGCTGCTTGTGTTGGTTTCATCTAAAGTACACCCGCTGGCTCGCAGCAGCACGTCGTCAACATAAAAACCCGGGTAAAAGGGGGTGGAGTTTTCTTTTATCCGTGAGGGCGGGCCCTCGGTGGGGGGCGTCACCATTGCCTTCGTGTCCCACCAAGGCCTCACGGTTTAAAAAAAACGGTGATTGGGTTCTGCGTCCCCGTTGCAGCTGTTGCTTCCTCTCCGCTCGCCTACAAAGCACTCCGCGTACTCATCGCGGGTTGTGACGGACAGAATCTCGCCCATTTTGCGTTTAAACCGCTCGCAGTAAGCCGCAGGGGGAATAGCCGACAGTCCGTCTGCATCCTTCGCGAGCAGCTTGGTCTTGGCAAAGCGCTCCAACTTCTTGTCCATGTTCCACGTCTGAAGAATGTCGATGAGACCGAAGTAGTAGATTGATGGACCCACGACGGTGTTTGCCCGGCGCGTACCCGTTGCAACGCGCGGGAGGCCTGTTGGAGGCTTTGAGTCCCTGATCGGAGGAGCGATGGACCCCTCACGGCCTCCCCGACTCAACATAGTTGAGTTGTTAATGGTCCGACGTCTCGGTCCGACCGCATCCTTGGGCGGAACAACAGGTTCTTCCTCCATATCCGGATTCACCATGTACTCCACGTTGTGGATACCCAGCAAAAGTGAGTAGTCCATGATGCCAAGACGCGAGAGGAAATTTGCGTCCTTCACCACTTGATCGTACAGCTCCTCGGCCACCTTTGGATCCAGACGAACCTTCGCCGTCAAATCGTTGTCCTTCAAAATTACATTGGGTTCGTGACGCCCAACCCGTGCGCGGCAATTCTCTGCGTCCGTCGAGCCGAACACATACTTGGCGTTACAGTGACGACACGTAACACGCTTGCCCTTCGAAGGGTGTTTGGCACTACGGTTCACCCACGAACCCTTGATATCGTACCGACGGTGAATAACCTTTTCGGTACTGAACAGGTTAGCCATGACGACGAAATTGAACGTGTTGCCATACAACCGAATGGCGTGGCAGCCGTAGAACCGCGTCAGCAAACTGTCGGGGTTTGTAAGCAGGAATGACGCATACTCTGCTGCTACTGAACGTAAGAAAACCGACTCCTCGTCGCTCATACTCTTCACAATCAACTGCTGATCGTGTGAGAAGAACATGAAAGCGCCGCTTGCACCTTCACTCAAACGTTCCTTTGTTGTGCGGCTCAGACTCTCGATGTACTGGTTCGTATCGATGCCAAAGTGCTCTCGGATAGTCTGGAAAGTGTGGGGACAGTAATCAATAAATAACGTGCCCTTCCCAAGTTCAGCTTTAGGGCGGTTGCGAATCATGTATTCGTCCACGCCCAACGATCCACGGTTATCCTCCGTGCCCTGAGGTTGCAGGAACAGCTCCTGCTGATTGGCTCCAGGTGGAAGGTGCTGTGTGTCACGCACAGCCTGAATAATACCCGTTGTGGTGTAGTACAGCACCTCGCACCGCAGGGCAAGGTTCACTTGTGGACTGAGATCCACATCGACATCAACGTCCGCCTTCTTTCCTTTACCCTTCTTCAAGGTGTCGTGAAAGTCGTTCATCTGGAACCACACCACAAAGTCGAAATAGCCCTTGCACGTAATCATGAAGTTCATCATCTGCCTCACCCAACTGGATCGGTCATCTCCTTGGACCAAAAACGGCACGTAGATGCAAAAAGAAAGACCCCAGTAAATGATAATGGCGATCACATAACTAAAGAACAACAGCAACAGCCACGTTATGTCAGCAGAAATGCCAATATAGATGTCAACGAACAAGCATGAGAAACCTACATCGTGACTGAGTGCAGCACACGAAGACGCATGCGCAATGTCTCTGAAAGGCCGGAGTTGAGGCGCCTGTATGCCCAGAAGATAACCCTATAAGAACGAAAAAATGAAGCGAAGTTAGTTCAAGATCTCAAACATCAACTGTAGCAGAAACGTACGTGATGGCGTAAACCCAGTACAGAATCAGCCAGATGTAGAAGAGCAGCCACGACCTGATCGTTCAGAAGACAACAATCACAACACAGAGTTACTATCTGGTACAAGGTTACTCATTTCAGCGGTAAACGTACTGAAAATTGAGGTTCCAGAGATTGCCCGTCTCGCTCGAACCGGAGGTGTCAGTCCCATCATCATGACGCAACTTGCTCTTGCTTGCTGTCCAACAGTATCCAAATTCGGATTCGCCAGCGAAGTCCGGGATGGACACGAGAAGAATGCATGTAATAAGACCTGCCAAAACATCACCGTCAGTTCCCATAGTTGTGCATTAACCAGCATGTAGTCAGCATACCTGTTGCCCACACAAATCCGTGATAGCGGCGAACGTTGTTCTTGTAGTCCGTGAACGGACTCTGCAATGACGACAGCATGTCGATGGCCATGACGAAGAACCAGCTCTCAGAAGTCCAAAGGAAGAACTGCGTGAGCGCTGCTGTAGCTGTGCACGAAGCTCCTGTCAGCGTCCTCGAGCATTCTCCGTTGCCGCACTTGTACAGCTCCGTAATGAGCAGCACCGCCACCAGACAAATATCGCAAATGCTGCGGAAGAAGATAATGGGGTTCGGGTGTTTTCTCCAGGTCGGCCGGGTAAGGAACGTGTACACCACAGCGCAGCAACAGAGGAGCGTGATGAGGCTTCCTGCCACGAGTCCCACCGACGCATCGGCATTGTTGTCGGCAAAGGCGATCGTGAGCGCGGCGCCACAGATGAAGATGAAGAACATGCAGGCCTGGATCTTGTAGTTGTTGGCCCAGTGGATGGAGTTCTCGACCTTGATCTTGGCGTGGAACCAGCCGATGCCTTCATTGGGGCCGCCCTGGATCTTGTCCGTGACGTAGCTGCCGTTGTCGAAGCTGTCCTCGGAGCTCTCATCTACAGAACGCATTTGTTTAGAGCTGGGGGGAGACTTCTTGAGCTCAATCGGAGTTTTAATCGACGAGTAGCCATTACTGCCACAACAGACACACACACACACACACACAAACGTTAACGTCACGAGACGCGCACCCCACCCTCTCTCCTGTCTACGTACCCTGCTTCGAGCATTCCGTTCGGGAAGCCCGCAGCGTTCGGCGCGCTGTCTGTGCGGACGTAGTACGGCACGTCGCCCCCGGGCATCTGGCGCTCGGACTCGGACATGCCGTAGTCCATCTCGTTCGGGTCGTAGACTGGCTGCTTGCGGGGCTGCGGCGGAGGAGGCGGCGCGTGCGGGCGCTGCGACTTGTCCTTGCTTGGGGGCCCGTTGTACATGGTCCTCTGCTCGGGTGTGTGGAAGCCGCCTCTGTCTGTTGTCTCTGCTGGCCGTGCGCTACGCCAGAGACGGACGTCTGTTTGTCTGTCTTTGCTGCTCTCTGGTCTGCTGAGGAGGGTCCTGACTGCGCGTGTGTAGGCCTCGCTGGAGCCTGAGCGGCGTGTGTAGCGTGCGGACGGTCGCTCTGGGCCTTTCCCGTCGTCGATTAGACTAGCCTCGGCCTCGACGCTGCGTGCGGGCTTAGCTTAGCTTAGCTTCCTGCCGCTCGTCTCTTTCGTCAAGTGTGCTGGCTTGCCACACGGTCATAAAGCCAGCGCCGTTACGGGCCACTACTGGTACAGTGTGCCGTTTTGGTACCATGTACCAGTTGTTTGGTACTGCCCGTGCGACACCATTGGGCGAAAATGTTTGCAGCACTGGCAGAGAGCGATTCGCTGGCGTCCTCGCAATTCGCTTCAACTGGGTTGTGGCAAAACGGGAAGTAGGCGGCGTGCGTCGAGTAATGGTGCTGTAATCTTAGTATCAAGCAAGCCCGAGCATGGCGGCTCCGAGTGGGTCGCAGTTTGGTGTCGTCCACGGCCAAGTGGGCCCCACTGTTTGTCGCGGGTTCACTGTACCGGAGCGTACCGGTAAGCAAATACTTCAAGAAGAAGTACATATTACCGGTAGCCTGTTCCTCGCTTTTTTCGGCTGACTTGTTTTCACTAAAAAGCAACGCAGACTTTTCGATACACAGCTCCAAAAAAGTAGTTAACGAAATACCGGTACATAACTTTTTCCGAGTCTGTGCTGGAAAGTCTGCTCCAAAGATATTTTGATCAAGTCAAGAGATGGTACGTACGGTATATACCGGTATTTCCAGGCGTACTTAATGAGACGTACTTAGGCTAAGTTAGTCTTAAAAAACGCCGCATACCAATCGTTTGGGAGATCGCAATCTGGATCCCATTCTTCTTCTTCCAAGACACGTCAACATGGTAACCAGGGTTCGCCAAAACCCATGGTTTCAAATTTGGGCAGGTGGGTGTGACAGTGACAGCGGGTGGGTGGGTTTAGGTTTTGGGTTTTTCGGCCCGGATGACATCATCTGCACGGTAGACCAGGCTCGAGGATCGAGACCGGTTCGGGCACTGCTAGCATATAACAATACTATCAAAGACGTCAAACCGCGGTTCGTGTCTGGATGAGTTTCGCTTGCCATTCATTTTGGAGAAGACTGAGCTAACGAGAGCTTGCTCTACCACCATGCCCTACCACCATGCCCTACCACCTTGCTCTACCACCTTGCTCTACCACCAAGTTCTCGTTGGCTCAGTTTTCAATTTGAATAACCCCAACCACCTCTCCCACGCAAGCAACCTTCAGCACCATGAGCTTCTCAATGCCCGTCGATCTGGTCTCCTACCCCTCCCCGCCAAGCGCGCCTCGTCGTCAACCTCGGTCGTCCTCGCCACAGCCGGCGCAAAGTTCTGACCTGGAATTTGGTCAGCCCTCCTTTCCTCCAACGTTGGCTGGACAGCCGGCACAGCAGAAGCGAGGCCCTGCGAGCCAACAGCCGTCGCCAAGTCCTGCGAAGCGCGGCCGACGGAAGGATCCGGTCTGGAACGACGTCATCGTCTCAGATGATATCGTGTCGTGCAAGAAGTGCGAAAAGATCATCCACCAACTGGGAGAGACGCATGTTGAGCGTGTTCGTGACCACTTCAAGCGGAAGTGCTCCAAGCGACCCGTGACGAAAGCTATCACAGCATGCTTTCCGCCCGCCCTGGGTCCCACCAAGCTGGCCGCTTTCCAGCGACAGTTTGCACTGTGGTTCTATTCGACTGGGATGGCCTTCAACAAGGTGTCGCATGCTGCTCTCGCGGCTTCACTTGCGATCCTGAACCCTGGTGTGGAAATCCCAACGGCAAAGGAGCTCGCCACTTCCCTTCTGGTTGGATCGTATGGGGAGTTGAAGCTGGTGATGATGCATCGCGTGAAGGGCAAGTTGTGCACTCTCGCCACAGACGGTTGGACGGATGTCAACGGAAAGAGTGTAATCAACTACATTCTGATCTGCGGCGAGGACACCTACCTTCTGGAGACCGTGTACACTGGCTCCACATCGCACAGCGCCCCGTTCCTCGCAGCTGATATCAAGAGGGTGATTGAGGCTTCACGCTTCGCTAGGATCGCTGCTGTGGTCACCGACAACACCAGCACAAACCAGTTGGTGTGGCAGACGTTGCAGGTGGACTACCCGCACAAGTTCTTCCACGGCTGCATCTCGCACGTCATCCACTTGGCGGTGAAGGATCTTGTCACCCGGCTGCCTTGGCTCAAGACGCTGAACGATGACTGCCATAGCCTTGTCAAGTTCTTCAAGAAGCACCAGCTGTTGTGGGCGGAGTTACGTCGTCTGCAGCTGCTCGAAGGCAAAACCGCCTTGGTGCTCTCAGCCGACACTCGCTGGGGAACGATTGAGAAGTGTTTCGCGTCTGTGCTGTCCTCCGAGGCGATTCTACACGCTTTTGTTAGTGGGAGAGACTTCCTCAAGGCCAAGACGAAGCAGCAGAAAGCCAAGCGGCGCATGGCGTTCGATGTCGTGCGCGCAAAAGATTTCGTCCCGCAGCTGGAGAAGGCCATCGGACTACTCAGCGTCCTATCGAAGTACCAGAAGGTTTTCGAACGAAACGCAAGCCCGATCTCCGACGTCTACAAGATGTTTCTGGAGCTGCCAGCCACCTTCAACGAGATTGCGATGCCTATCTCGGAGTTCGGAATTATCACCTCGGTGCTCAAGGAGAGATTTGACTTCGTCTATGGCGACGCCCATGGCGTATCGTATCTCCTGGATCCTCGTTACGCCGGGAAGGACATGGATCCCGAGACTCGCGAAGGTGTGGAAGACTTCATCGCTAAGTGGAACGGTCCCGACAACGAAGACGCCACCATGATCGAGCTAATGAAGTTCCAGGCCGCCACCCAGCAGCCCACACGCCAGGTCAAGCTGGTCCGAGACCAGCGCATTGGGGTGCCAGAGTTCTGGCACGGTGTAAGTGGGTTCCCTCTTCTGCAGAAGATCGCAACCACTGTGTTTGCGTCTGCCTGCTCAAGTGCTGCTGCGGAACGGAACTTCTCGGCGCACAAGTTCGTGCACTCCCAGCTCCGCAACCGTCTCAGAGAGGCTAACGTCGAGAAGCTCGTGTTCATCTTCTTCAACATGAAGAATCTCCAGCCCGAAGACTTGGATCTTTTGAACCTTGTGGAAGATCTAGCTTCTTCCGACAGTGACACTGATAGGAACAATCAGGACTCCGACTTTGAGTACTACTAAACGACTCGGACTTTGAGTACTACTAAACGGTAATACAATGTATCAGCTCAAAGCCTTTTAATATTCGCTTTACACTTTAAATTTGTAAGTAGCCAAAACGGGGACCACCCTGGCCCGCAACATACTAGCAGCCAAAACGGGGACCACCCTGGCCCGCTACATGCTAGCAGCCAAAACGGGGACCACCCTGGCCCGCAAGCAGCCTGTAGCCAGAATGGTGACCACCCTGGAGTTCCAATGTGGCCAGCATCTCTTCTGTTGATATTTTTGTATCTTATGATGTTCTTATGATGCACAACCCCATCCTATGTTTATAGAGCACAGCCTATGCGGCCCTATCAGAGAGCTAAAAGAAATGTGACTTATAAAAGAAAGCATTGAATTTGATTGGTCATTAACTTCAATGCATAATCATGATGCTCGGCTGATTACTCGTCGTAATCGCTGGAACTATCGCTCGAAGTGTCTGACTCTTCGAGCCACCACCAGTCTGCGTCTACGGGTCTGCGCCGTGGCGGGGGTCCCGGAACAGCAAGGACCACCGGCCCGGGAAAGACGGGAAGCCTACACATGGGGCACGCGGCAGCCATCCCGCGAGCGTCGATGTGGGCGTTGATGCACACACGACAAAATGTGTGGCGACAACGCCCACACGCAATAGCGTCGCTCACGGGACCCCAGCATATGGGGCAGCTGTCGGTGTCCGCCTCGACTGCGGCTGCTTGGCCTGCTGATGCTGCCACGACGGCCGCTGTTGCCGCTGCCGTCGTTGCCGCTGTCGGTACCGCCGCAACAGCTGTTATTGCGGCGGTCGCGTGCGCTTGAGGCTCAAGCTCAAGTTGAGCCCTTTCTCTGCGACGCTCTCGGCGACGGCTGTTCCGTCTTGCCCGGCGTCCCTCCTGCACTTGGGTCGGAAACTGCCTTGAAAAGCAGATTGCCCTACGGCTGTGCCGTCGTACCGAGGCGGCGTGGCGAAAGAGACGGTGGCAGGTGGAGCAAGTGAATTCCATTTGAGGAATGGTAGCTCCCCAGACCCTCCATATGCATGAATACATTTTTTTCCAAAAATACCTTGATTTCTTGTCGGTGGGTGGGCGGGCTTTTTATTTGTCCCTGAACCCAAAAAAACTTTATCCCTATTTTTGAACCCTGATGGTAACGTGAAGGTGCTTCCCCTGGATTGGTATTGCCGAGCATGTGGGACTCACGCCGTGTGGTTTGCGCCGAGCAGAAGCTCTACACGTACCCCGGAAACTACCGCGTCTTCAAGGTGCTCATTGCCGCCGAGTACAACGGCATCAACATCGAGCTGCCCAAGTTCGATATGGCCAAGGACCTCAAGACCAAGGCGTTCAAGGCCAAGACCCCCTTGGGCAAGGTCCCAATCCTCGAGACCGAGGAGGGCACGATCTTCGAGAGTGGCGCCATCGCCCGCTACGTCGCCCGTCTGCGCCCGGACACTGGTTTATACGGCAAGACGTTCTTCGAGTCGGGCCAGGTGGACTCCTGGATCGACTTCTCCGCCTACGAGCTGGAGGTGCCCCTTGAGGTGTGGGTGCACCCGATCCTCGGCGTCGGCAAGTTCAACGCTGCCGCTATGACCAAGGCCAAGGCCGACGTGAAGAAGGCTCTGCAGACCCTCGAGAACCACCTGCACCTCCGCACTTACCTCGTGGGCGAGCAGATCACCCTTGCCGACATTGTCGTCGCTTCGGCCCTCGTGTACCCGTTCAAGTTCGTGCTGGACAAGGAGTTCCGCAAGCCGTACTCGGCCGTGAACCGTTGGTTCGCGACGCTGGTGAACCAGCCCGAGTTCCAGGCCGTCGTGGGTGACGTGCCCCTCATCGATGTGGCTCTGACCGCCGAGGGCGACAACTCTGCCAAGAAGGCCGCCAAGAAGGATGCCCCGAAGAAGGAGAAGGCCGCCCCGAAGGAGGAGGCCCCCAAGCCCAAGAAGGTGGAGCACCCGCTGGCCGTGCTGAACCGCGAGAAGCCGTCGTCGATGGTGCTTGACGCGTGGAAGGTGCAGTACTCGAACGCTCGCGACCTGTCGACCGCCATGAAGTGGTTCTGGGAGAACCTGGACACGGAGGGCTACTCGCTCTGGTTCTGCGACTACAACTACAACAGCGAGAACACCAAGATGTTCATGACGTGCAACGCCGTGGGCGGCTTCCTGCAGCGCTCAGAGGCCATGCGCAAGTACGCGTTTGGTGTGATGGACGTGTGCGGTGCTGAGGGCTCGGAGATCATCATCACGGGCTGCTGGCTGTTCCGTGGCGACTCGGAGAAGCACATGATCGAGGCCAACCCGGACGCCGAGTACTACACGTGGAAGAAGGCGGAGCTGAACGACGAGACGAAGGCTCGCGTGACCGCCTACTGGTGCAACGAGGACGAGCTGGAGGGCAAGCCCATTGCCGACTCGAAGGTGTTCAAGTAAGTCGCTTGTCGTGCGTCAAGTGTCTGAGCTCGTATCCTCATGCCCGGCAGCAGGTTTGCTGTGGCTGCGGCTTGCTTGGTATAAAAGGAATATACCAAGAGGTAAGCATTTAAAATAATTATATACAGCTCTTGCTGTTGTCGGACAGTTTCTACTTTTTCTTTCAGAATCGCTGGTGGCACCAGTGGTGCTGCATGTAGAACCGTCTTGCCAATGTGACAGGATATCGAAACGTCCTGAACCATTGTATCTGAAGGCAATGCGCACAGTGAGCATATAAAAATATCGCCACTGGGCCATCATTGGGAACACGGAAACTGCAACACGTAGTGCACATCAGCCTCATCTTGCCACTGCCACTTGAACTCCGAACTGGAACCGCGGTACAGTACTAGGGGACTAGCGGCACGATAATATGAGCCTTGAGCATGTCCTCCCCATGGTTGTGGTGTTAACCCCTTTGACCATAAAGATGATGTATCCTCATCTGTCCTATGCTGAGGATAATGAATTCGAAAGTAAATGCACAGAACCCCATTCCGTACAAGGATACATCTTCCGGTGTTGAAAAGTTGAGCCTCTTTGATGCTCTAAAACTGTAGTCCTGCTGTTCAACTGTCTGACACAAAATATACATGTACTCAAAATATAGTACAAATTGTTTTGATCGGACTTTTTTTCATACACAAATAGTTTTGATCAGACTATTAGGAGCACAAATATTTTTGGTCGAACTATTTTGGCACGTGTCGAAAGCCAACCGATTGCAGGGCGAGCGGGGTCTCGAGGCTTCGCCATTCTCTTTCTTCTCCAAGATCGGCAAGATGGTTCTCGTACGTCGAAATGCAACTGAAGCTATTCCACTAGGACAGTTAATTCACCGTATGCGTTGCCTACCTGTTTCCTATCGAGCAGAAGCTCTACACGTACCCCGCCAACTACCGCGTCTTCAAGGTGCTCGTCGCCGCCGAGTACAACGGCGTCAATATTGAGCTGCCCGAGTTCGACATGGCCAAGGACCTCAAGTCGGAGGAGTTCCAGTCCAAGACCCCCGTGGGCAAGGTTCCGATCCTCGAGACCGAGGAGGGCTCGATCTTCGAGAGCGGCGCCATCGCCAAGTACGTGGCTCGCCTCCGTGCCGACACCGGCCTGTACGGCAAGACGTTCTTCGAGTCGGGCCAGGTGGACTCCTGGATCGACTTCTCCGCCTACGAGCTGGAGATCCCTCTCCAGGCCTGGCTGTACCCGATCCTGGGCTGGTCTAAGTTCAACGCTGAGGCCCTGACCAAGGCCAAGGCCGACGTCAAGAAGGCTCTGCAGACGCTTGAGAACCACCTGCACCTCCGCACCTACATCGTTGGCGAGCAGATCACGCTTGCCGACATCTTCATCGCTACGGCCCTCGTGTACCCGTTCAAGTTCGTGCTGGACAAGGAGTTCCGCAAGCCGTACTCGGCCGTGAACCGCTGGTTCGCGACGCTGGTGAACCAGCCCGAGTTCCAGGCCGTCGTGGGTGACGTGCCCCTCATTGATGTGGCTCTGACCGCCGAGGGCGACAACTCGGCCAAGAAGGCCGCCAAGAAGGATGCCCCGAAGAAGGAGAAGGCCGCCCCGAAGGAGGAGGCCCCCAAGCCCAAGAAGGTGGAGCACCCGCTGGCCGTGCTGAACCGCGAGAAGCCGTCGCCGATGGTGCTGGACGCGTGGAAGGTGCAGTACTCGAATGCGCGCGACCTGTCGACCGCCATGAAGTGGTTCTGGGAGCACCTGGACACGGAGGGCTACTCGCTCTGGTTCTGCGACTACAACTACAACAGCGAGAACACCAAGATGTTCATGACGTGCAACGCCGTGGGCGGTTTCCTGCAGCGCTCGGAGGCCATGCGCAAGTACGCGTTCGGTGTGATGGATGTGTGCGGTGCTGAGGGCTCGGAGATCATCATCACGGGCTGCTGGCTGTTCCGTGGCGACTCGGAGAAGCACATGATCGAGGCCAACCCGGATGCCGAGTACTACACGTGGAAGAAGGCGGAGCTGAACGACGAGACGAAGGCTCGCGTGACCGCCTACTGGTGCAATGAGGACGAGCTGGAGGGCAAGCCCATCGCCGACTCCAAGGTGTTCAAGTAAGTCGCTTGTCGTGCGTCAAGTGTCTGAGCTCGTCGTCAAATACTCGGGCAGCTGTCTATCTGCGTTGCCAGAGTTTGTCGTTCGTTAAACTTGGAAATGGAAGAAATTAGAGAACGTAAAATCCTGTTAGGTGCTCGATTATAATTGTACATGCGTACAGGTTGCTATGAAGGCACAGCCATCACTTACGTATCGGCGTAACACACTTGCCATCTCTCACATGCCACGCACAGCAGCTAGAAAAAAACCTCGAGAGGTTTTTTCTATGTGGTGTGGTCCACACGGTTGACCTCGGCGCGGTTTCCGCGGCTCACTTGTGAAGTTGCTTCCCAGCCCTCAGAGGTAGGGGAGAGAAGCGCGTGTTGGCCGCCGCGTTACGTATCCTGTTGCGCCGCGCAGAGGCGAGGGAACCCCGCGCCGCCGCACCCAAGACACGGAGCAGCGCGTCCGCTCCATTTTCAGGCCCGCGCGACGGTCTTAACAGCGCCGTATCGCGCCGGAAACACGCGCCAAAGTCGTCCGATCGAAGCTATTTCCGCGCTGGGGGTGGCTGGATCCGGGGCAAAATAGCTACAGGAGACGTCAGCGGAGCATAGAACGACATGGGTGACTTCCCGCCGCCCGAGCGCACAAGCGTCAAGGCGTCCGAGCTCGTGCATCGCGCCGTGGACAAGAGCTATGAGGACTTCCGCACGCTCATGCACCAGCTGCCCACGATGCGCGAGGACGAGCGCCGCGAGCCGCTGCTGGCGCATCTGCAGAGCTCCCGCAAGCGCTTTGCACAGCTCCTGGCGGTGCTGAAGTGGTCAGTGCAGTCGCCGCTGCTACAGCAGTGCGACACGCTGCTGCAGCAGACGGAGAGCTACCGCAACAACGTGAACGAGACCAACGACCGACTGTTCTTCATGCACGCGGATCTCAACCGGGCCAAGGAGCGCCGGTACGACTTGAGCACGGCCGTGGATGTGCTGTACGGGGGCAGCTACCTTCGGCTGCCGACCATCATCAAGAACGCCATGTTCCCGCGCGAACTGCCGGATGTGGATACGGAGCAGGCAGCGACGGAGGTGGCAGATATTATCCGCTTCCGACTCATTGAGGCGGAGATCCCGGAGCAGTTCTCCAACATTAAGCTGGAGGGGGGCTTCGTCACGTGTCAAGCGGAAGGTGAGTTCGAGATCGTGCTGACAATTCAGGGCAAGGAGAAGGACGCCAAGTGGAGGGTTATCAGCGTGAACACAGCGCTTACAGACACGCAGGCCTTCGAAGACCACTCACAGGCAGCGTCGACGAGCGCCCTGCGCATCATTCGGACGAATGCACCCAACGCGGCGCACTACAACCACTTGAAGAACCTCGTGCAGCGTGCCATGAACAAGTCGGAGAAGCCCTTCGTAGACGCGTTCCTGGTGATGCGAGAGTTCTGCTCTTCGTTGGCGCTGCAAATTCTGGCTTCACAGGGAAAACTGCTCATGGAGGGCCGCTGGAAGAATCGCATCATGATTAAGCACCATCGCGACCAAAATGTGTTGGACATTTGCTACTGGCCCAAGGCCTGCACGCGGAAGGAGACACAGGCACTGACAGAGCAGCAGCGACTACTTCAACAGCTGAGCGATCCGGTTGCAGCAGCTCGAAGGGGGTCCGTGCTGCCGTTTCCCGAGTCAAGCTTGTGTGTTCGCCTGGGTTTTGACCCCAACAAGAAGAAGCTTCTCTCAGTTACCCTTAGTCCTTCGCTTCCACCGAATCTTCCTGGATATCCGGCACTGCTGAGCGCATTGGAGATACCATCCAACATGTTCTTGCTGAGTGCCGAAAATCTGTTGATCGCGGCAATGCGCGCTCACGTTTCGGCAGCTCTTTTCTCGATAGGCAGGCTACTTGTCGTAGATTCCCCTGATGACAAGGCTTCAACACAGCTGGTTTCTGGAGAAGATGTCTCTATGGTCTGCTCGGACACAAGTCTCCGAATCGCACGGGCGGATATTGGCGGACTGCAGCAGTTTTTGGAAGTGACGTTTGACATTCGCGAGGGTCGATTTATTGTAAGCTCGGTTGCTGCAGCGAAACATTCCGTGCTTTACGTCACTGTAAAACAACTGGAACGGGTACTGAACACGCAATGCAAGATTGAGCTGGGGGGAAACGCCGACAAGTCGTTTCCAAATGATTTTGCGCTGGTTTCTGGTGACGGAAAGGGAGACAAGTCCAATGAGTTGATTCACGCTAGTGTTCGGAAGGTTCTGTGCGAAATCGTGGCCGATGAGGTTGCTCAAATTGGGTCCTCCTTTAAGGGCATTGAAGTACTGCGCAGTGTTTACTTAAATTGGGAGCGATATCTCGCATTCCGACAACAGCACGGCGGACAGACTGAGGATTTGACGATCTCAGAAACAGCACTTTATTTCCAGCTGACGTCGTCCAAGGAGTCTACGTGCTATTTGGTTATCGAAATTGATAAGTACGGTGAAGTGGATGGCATGAATGGAAATGCTCACGAAGCTGCAGAAATTGAAGAATACGTGCGATTGCCGTGCTTTTCATTGCTGCAGACTAGCGCAGGGATGCCGGGGCAGCCATCAGGCGTGCAATTTATCCAACGATTTGGAGCATTTAAAAAGGAAGATTTGCATCCTTCTGTCACTCGTCACAATGAGATTATTGTCAATGGCCTTCGTGGTGGCAGCCGAAAGCGTCCTTACGGCTCCAATGCCAATGCTTTGGTTGGGAACGGTTTACGGTCAACGAAAAAAGCAATGCTTGATGGTGGGCGAGCACAAGAAATTACTGGGTATTGGCTGGATGACGCTGAGCACCAAGCGGTCTCTCGCAATTTTGTTCCGCACATCGCATCGGTACTACTGCACGCGATCAACATGTGCAGCGAGAGGATTCAATTGCAGCACTTTGTGAACTTTGCCAGACGGCGCAAGTCGAGGATTCGTTATTCAGGCGAAGCTGGCACATCAATCGGCGATGGCACGGGCGGTCAAGTGGTAACGTTATCTTTCCCGGAGAAAGTCAACACGGATCCATTGAAGATCATTGCTATCCAAGGCCACCTGAAGCATGGCGGAGGATTCGAGCTGTGTCTTCAGCTAGCTTCGCCGCCGTTCAAGTTTGTTCTTCCGAAGAAACCGAAAGAACATTTGCTATCGGAGAGATCGCACTATGTCAACACCCGAGGGCAACTGATCTTTAAGTACCCGACAACATTGGTCACGAGTGACCTTTTCAGTGAAAATCCACTGGAGATGTTCATGGTCGAGCTGATTTGCGTTGTGAGACCGCTGTGTGAGCTCGCAGTGAAGCTGGAGAAGATGCTTACTCCTGTCGGACGCTACACCAATGACATTAAGAGCGACGGGCATTTCTACGTGGAAAGCGCCGATCCGTTTGCGATTGTGTTGGCTTGCCAAGCGGCTAATCCGAGACATTGCATTGCTGCTGGTTCGTCACCGGATGGCATGACGACCTACCGAGCGACCGTGCAGTTCAAGCAGAAAATGGGCTTCGTGGTTAACTACAGCCACAAAGCCGAACATCCATTGATGCACTTCATCCAGTCGGCACTAAATGGACACAGTGACCCGGCGCAATTTGTAGAAGCCTTGGAGCGCACGTGCATCCCGATGGGCATCTTGGCAAGCGTCGTGGAGTCTCAGCTACTTTGCGCCAAATACTACCGCCAAGACCCACCGCCAAATGCAAAGGATGGTATAGCAAACGGGGGCCCCAAGGCTTTTGGTCGTGGCAAGATGGGTGGAAAGGGAATGAAGTTGGGCTACAAGTTTAAGCTCCCAGGCGAGGAAAAGGGCTACTACGCTGAAAAGTCATACGGTGGTGATGACAAATCCTTTGTTCCTGCCGAACTGGTGATGATCCCACGGTCGCAGACGCAGGTTCGCTTGTCTTACGGCGACCGTTGCGCCGTAGATATTTATTTTCTGGAGGTATATCCCGCTGTTATCAAACTAATGTGTTCATTTCCTGCAGAAAACTAACTTTTATGTTTTGTATTGTCATTCAGAATCATTCGGTGAAGATGCAAAGCTCGTCAGGAGGTGTACGCGTACCTAGCTGCTCGTCTGAGAAGGGTATTGTCTTGGACTATCAGAATTTCGCTGATAAGTTGCGCAGCACCCTGTCGGAGATGGCGTCGGCCTAGGTGAACACTGAGGCATACAGACGTTGTGATAAACTGCAATGCGTAGCTACTCTCCAGGTGTGAGTGAGCACAAAGGATATGTTGAAGAGGAAAGATGCGAAGGGGCCGACAGTCAATCAAGTCTGGCTGGTGAGATCGATGATAGGCAATAGGACATGCGGCACAAAAAGAAGCTGGCGTGGAGAAGCGAGGAAAACCGTTGCGGGAGCAGCTCCACCGCAGTCTCGCGACGGAATAGATCTGAGCATTATATTAAAACGCGACGAGGAACCTCGACATCGCGCAGCTCAATACCAACAAAATGAACATAGCAGAAATACAAAGAACTGCGTTGACATTCTAGCGCAAGCGCGATAAATGCTAGCTACTCCACCCTACAGGTGTGACTGCCAACCCGCAAGTCTCGACTGACTAGCTTACAGCTCCGTCTTCTCGCTCTGCTTCTCCTGGAAAAACTCAAGGATGTTCTTGCGGAGCGCGAAGAGCGTCTTCTTCTGGGGTGACACGTTGTCATTCTCGAGCAGGCCCTCGAGACGCTTGATCTCCGTGTCCACGTACGAGGGGCCCTTGGCGACGATCTTCTTGATGGCCTTCACGTACAGCGCGCCGTACTTGGCGTCGTTGCCCTCCAGACCGTCCACAGCCGTCTGCGCCTTCTCCAGCACGGCAGCGGTGATGTCGCCGCTCTCCGAGATGATCAGGTCCAGCTCCTCAACGCGGCCAGCCTCAGCCGTGAGGCCGCCGTCCACATTGCGGTGCGTGCCGGCGTGCTCGTTGATGAACTCAACGAACGAGGCCTTGTCGCGGCCGTTCGAGTAGTCCTCCGGCTCGTCCGCGCCGGGAGGGAAGTAGAAGAGCGTGGGGTAGCCCTTGACGTTGTAGCGCTCAGCCAGCGCGGCGTTCTCCGTGGCGTCCACCTTGGCAATGAGCACGTTGTCCTCGCCCTCGAAGATGGCGCCCACCTCCTCGTAGGTCGGAGCCAACTGCTTGCAGTGACCGCACCACGGCGCGTAGAACTCGACGATGGCGTGCTTCTTCGAGTGGATGACCTCAGCGTCGAAGTCGCCCTCAGTCAGGGCCGCCACGTGGCTCGGGGCCTTGGCCACGCGCACGTTGGTGCCGGCCTTGCCGTTCAGGAACGAGACGAGGTCGTCCTCGCTGCGGCCGCCCTTGTAGTCCTCGGCTTCCGTGGAGCCCGCGGGGAAGTACTTGAGCGTGGGGAAGCCCGTGACGCCGAACTTGGAGCCCAGCTCCTTGTAGTTGTCGGCGTCCACGTCAGCCACCACCACGTTGTCCGCCTTCTTGAAGGCCGTGGCCACCGTCTCGTAGACCGGCGCCAGGTTCTTGCAGTGACCGCACCACGGCGCGTAGAACTTGACCAGCACGTGCCTGGAGCCGTCCACCACCTGGTCGAAGTTGTCGGGCGTCAGCACCGTCACGTCTCCGGCCTTCACGACGCCCACGGCCACCGCCGCCAGCGAAACCGCGAGCTTCCACAGACCCATTTCTTGTCTTACTCTTTGCTGCCTTCTTCCTGTCCAAAGCGCGAATGACTGAGCGGGTACGTGGTGGATCCTATGGCAGATTGAAGCTGTGTTTTAAACCGTTAAGCTTGGTTTGAGTATGTGGAGGCATCGAACGACACGTG
Organism: Phytophthora x cambivora; assembly: GCA_033557925.1. Classification (NCBI taxonomy): domain Eukaryota; phylum Oomycota; class Peronosporomycetes; order Peronosporales; family Peronosporaceae; genus Phytophthora; species Phytophthora x cambivora. Next base: position 1,282,663 of record JAUCEB010000034.1, read on the forward strand.
GCGGAAGAAAACCTGTCTATCGGCATACAGCATAGTGACATGGCTACATCGTCGTCATCAGCGGGAAAGCGAAAAGGATAAAAGCGATAAAACGACAAAAAGCTGGTTATAAAATTTTAATCGACGTAGCGTGTGGCATGGTGGACGCCGAGTTCCTCGGGAGATACGTCCAAACCGTTCTGGTCTTCCTCGATCACGTTCATCTCCTCGTTCTGCACAGTCAGAGGACAAAATAATGGTGATCAGTATCCAGGGTGCGAGAACATTGAAGTATCAGAAATCGACAACCCAGAGAGCAATGGGCACGTACCGCGCGTACTAGCGTCTCCTTGCGCACGTCGTTCTCCAGGAACTGAACAATCTCCTCGAAGGTGGGGCGCACCGACTGGTCGTCGGACGTGCAGCGCTCGTATAGGTCACGCACGCTGTCCATGCAGTTCTTGCTCAGCGATGGACGCAGGTTCTCGTACGCCACCATGTGCATCAGCGTGCTGCCCGACACCTTCTTGTTGCGCGCACCCTTGGCCTTGATGTCGTGGTACGGAATCTTGCGCGTGTCCAGCTCCGCCAGCACTGCTCACACCAAAACAACGGTAAATCAAACTATATACCGCGGCAAACCTTTTCAATTAGAGGAGGTAGCGTACCAATGCCGAAGCTGTACACGTCTGCCTTCTCTGTATAGCGCTCTCCGCGGATCATCTCGGGCGGCAGCCACAGCGGCGTGCCGGTCACGCTCATAGTCTCGTCCACGGACTTTTCGCGGCTTAAGCCGAAGTCGCTCACCTTGGCGCCCCACGTCGAGCTGCGCGTCGTCAATCAAACAGACATATCAAAACAAGTCAGAGAGTCACACTCTCACCACATGCTGCACGAAGAGCGCAACTCTGTCGATCATTACCTAACGAGGATGTTCATGCTCTTGAGGTCGCGATGGATAATAGGGGGCTTCATACTGTGCAGGTAGGCCATGCCGCGCGAGGTGTCGATGGTCATGCGCAGAATGGGCTTGGCCCACGTCATCTTGTTCTCCGGGTTCCGCAGCACCGCGAACAGGTCGCCGCGCTCCAGGAGCTCCGTCACAAAGCAGCTGCACAGAGGGCACAATGCACACAAAGAGACAGCAGCAAGTCAGTTCGCGGCCACCACCACCACCACCATCCTCCTTCCATTCCCCCGAATTGCACGTACATGTTGGAGTACGAGTTCCAACTGGCGCCGATGAACTGCACGATGTTGGGGTGGCGCAGGTTCATCATGAGCTGGATCTCGTCGCCGAACATGCGCAGATTGTCCTCCGTGATCTTGTTACGCAGCATGCGCTTGACCACGACGGGCGTGCCGCAGTACGTGCCCTTGATGACCTCCCCGAAGGCGCCGGCGCCGATGATCTTCTGCAGCTTGAGGTCGTTGAAATTGATCTCAGCCATGCGCAGGCCCTTGTTGCTCTCGAGCATCGTCTCCACCACGTTCTTCTCCTTGTCCTTGAATTCCTGGAAGTCCACCGTGTTGTTGTTGGGCCGCCGGTTGGACCGGTCCGCGCGCTCGGGCGCGTCCACCGCGGGGCGGCCGCGCCTCGACCCGCCGCCTTCGTGCTGGTTGTCCGCGCTGCGGTGGCGTGCGCCGTCACCATTCCCGCTGGGCACGGGCCCGCGCTGGTTGTCGTGCGCGACGTAGTCCTTCGGGTCCTTGGAGGAACACCCGCCCATGACACGCCGCTGTGTTATTCAGTCAGTCAGTGAGTCTGTGAGGGCCGGGACAGCCGCTGCTCGACTTGGGAAATGAAGACCCTGCCCTGTTGCCGATATGCCTGCCGGCTTTGTATGGGGTTTTGTATACCGTCGCCCGTTATGGGCTCTTCTGAACTCTGGTGGAAAAAGGTCCAGTTGGTGTGAACCACCCGGGATCTCGACAGACGACAAGAAGCGCCGATGGCTACACAGTCCACAAAATCCGAAATTGAATCCACTGCGTCACGTTACACGGCACTGTGTGTATGTATGCATCACTAGGGTTATCCATAGGTATTATAGCTGCTATGGCGCGAGAGGTCCGGCCGTCAGCGCCTCGCTGAGCTTACGCACGTCCAGACCCTGGCCGCGTGCCGCTTCCAGCAGCGCCACCACGTCCGTCTTGAGGCTGGTGGCGCGCGCCTTCTCCTGTTCCGCCTGCACGCGTGTGCGCTCCTCGTCCAGACTCGACACCGCCAGCTAATAGCGAGGACAGCAATGAAAGCGTTGCAGCAGTGCCATGAGCTTCTACTGTACTACCTGCATGACAAAAAGCTACAATACAGAGCGGACGCACCATCTCGACCAGCAGCTGACACTTGAACTTCTCCATGTTAGACTCCTCCGTCATGCGCGCGCACTTGTCCCGCAGCTGGGCGTTCTCAGCCTCCAGCGCTGTGTTGCGCTCCTCCAGCACCCGCGCGTGCTCCTGCGTTTGCTGCAGCGTCGTATGATCTGCCAACAGCAGCAGTCAGTTGTCAAGTCTTGATGATCTCCCGCTTCTTCATCAGCTATAGCCACAATGTACCGAGCTCCCACTGCCCCACAGCGCCAAGTGACAGCGTCGCAGCGCCCAGCGTTAACCGGATCGGGATCTCTCTCTCCACCGCCTTCGCCTCCTCCTCCGACGGCTGCGGAGACCGACTCGCCGGTGCCGCCATGGGACTCGCCATCTTCAATACTGCAGTGTCCTTCTATATGTACCGCTATTCTGGTACAACACCTCTTCAGACCTCACCCATCATAAAGCATGATGGATCCCAATTTAGTCCACTCGGCAGGTCGCAACCTCTCCACCCAAACAAAAGGCTAAAGCTTCCGCAATGCCGCCCCCGGGAGCAGCCGACGTGGCCATGGACGGCGGCAGCGCCTTCCTGAGCCCCGAGGCGAAGCAGAAGATGCTGGAGGAGCGCAGCCGGCGCTGGGCCAAGATGAACGCCAAGCGCTACGGCGAGAAGCGCAAGTTCGGCTTCGTGGAGTCGGTCAAGGACGACATGCCCCCCGAGCACGTGCGCAAGATCATCAAGGACCACGGCGACATGAGCAGCAAGAAGTTCCGCCACGACAAGCGCGTGTACCTGGGCGCGCTCAAGTACGTTCCGCACGCCATCTTCAAGCTGCTGGAGAACATGCCCATGCCCTGGGAGCAGGTCAAGGACGTCCAGGTGCTGTACCACATCACGGGCGCCATCACGTTCGTGAACGAGATCCCGTGGGTCATCGAGCCCGTGTACATCGCCCAGTGGGGCACCATGTGGATCATGATGCGGCGCGAGAAGCGCGACCGCCGCCACTTCAAGCGCATGCGCTTCCCGCCCTTTGACGACGAGGAGCCGCCGCTTGACTACGGCGACAACATCCTGGACATTGAACCCTCGGAGAGCATCACCATGGAGCTGGACGAGGAGGACGACGAGGCCGTGATCGAGTGGCTCTACGACTCGAAGCCCCTCGTGGACTCCAAGTTCATCAACGGCCCGAGCTACCGCAAGTGGCGGCTGCCGGTGCCCATCATGGCCAACTTGCACCGCCTTGCAGGCCAACTCATGAGCGACCTGATCGACCCCAACTACGAGTACTTGTTCGACAAGAAGTCGTTCTTCACGGCCAAGGCGCTGAATGTAGCCATCCCCGGCGGACCCAAGTTCGAGCCGCTGTATCGGGATCTGGACGAGGACGACGAGGACTGGAACGAGTTCAACGACATCAACAAGATCATCATCCGTCATCAGATCCGCACTGAGTACAAGGTGGCGTTCCCCTTCCTGTACAACAGTCGACCGCGCTCGGTGCACATCCAGCCGTACCACACGCCCGTGCTGTGCTACATCAAGGCGGAGGACCCGGATCTGCCGGCGTTCTACTTTGACCCAATTGTGAACCCGATCTCGCACTTCCGAGTGAATCGCTCTGGGAAGGAGAACGGCAAGGGAGACGAGGAAGAGGAGGACGACGACGACGACGAGTTCCAGCTGCCCATGGGATTCGATCCCCTTCTTACGGACGAACCGCTATATACCCCGGAAACGGCCAACGGCATTGCTCTGTACTGGGCCCCGCGCCCGTTTAATTTGCGTACAGGCCGTACGCGCCGTGCCATTGACGTGCCACTTGTGAATAAGTGGTTCCAGGAGCACTGTCCTCAGGGTCAGCCGGTGAAGGTTCGTGTTAGCTACCAGAAACTGCTGAAGTGCTGGGTGTTGAATGCGCTGCACCACCGCCCGCCGAAGGCTCTGAACAAGCGGTACTTATTCAAGTCGCTGAAGTCGACGAAGTTCTTCCAGAGCACGGAGCTGGATTGGGTCGAAGCTGGTCTACAGGTTTGCCGCCAGGGATACAATATGCTGAACCTGCTGATTCACCGCAAAAACCTCAACTACCTTCACTTGGACTACAATTTTAACCTGAAGCCCATCAAGACACTTACCACAAAGGAGCGCAAAAAATCGCGTTTCGGTAATGCCTTCCACTTGACACGAGAGATTCTGCGGCTGACGAAGCTCATTGTGGATGCACACGTCCAGTACCGGTTGGGCAACGTTGATGCGTTCCAGCTTGCGGATGGACTCCAGTACATTTTTGCTCACGTCGGCCAGCTGACGGGCATGTACAGATACAAGTACCGTTTGATGCGTCAGGTTCGCATGTGCAAGGACTTGAAGCATTTGATCTACTACCGGTTCAACACAGGACCGGTTGGCAAGGGACCTGGATGTGGTTTCTGGGCTCCTGGCTGGCGCGTGTGGTTGTTCTTTTTGCGAGGTATTGTGCCGCTGCTTGAGCGATGGCTCGGAAACTTGCTGGCACGTCAGTTTGAGGGTCGCCACTCGAAGGGTATCGCAAAGACCGTCACCAAGCAGCGTGTGGAAAGCCACTTCGATCTGGAGCTTCGTGCCGCAGTGATGCACGACATTCTTGACATGATGCCGGAAGGTGTTAAGGTGAACAAGTCGCGTACGGTCATGGCTCACCTCAGTGAAGCGTGGCGCTGGTGCGTATACCCAGCATAAACTGCGTTGATTTGAAGGCGCTTCCAATGTTGTTTCTAATGTTTTTGTTGCTGTGTGTATTATGCAGTTGGAAGGCAAACATCCCTTGGAAGGTGCCGGGCTTGCCTGCTCCCATTGAGAACATGATTTTACGATACGTGAAGTCCAAGGCAGACTGGTGGACCAATGTGGCCCATTACAACCGTGAGCGCATCAAACGCGGTGCTACTGTTGACAAGACGGTCTGTAAGAAAAACTTGGGACGCTTGACACGACTGTGGCTGAAGGCAGAGCAAGAGCGTCAGCACAACTACCTCAAGGACGGTCCCTATGTATCCGCCGAGGAGGCCGTCGCGGTATACACGACCACCGTGCATTGGTTGGAAAGCCGCAAGTTCGCTCCTATTCCGTTCCCACCACTTTCGTACAAGCACGATACCAAGCTTCTCATTCTTGCGTTGGAACGACTGAAGGAAAATTACTCTGTGAACAATCGGTTGAACCAGACCCAGCGTGAAGAGCTCGGATTGATTGAGCAGGCCTACGACAATCCCCATGAAGCGCTGTCCCGTATTAAACGGCACTTGCTTACTCAACGAGCTTTCAAGGAAGTGCACATTGAGTTCATGGATCTGTACAGCCACTTGATTCCGGTGTACGACATTGAACCACTCGAGAAGATCACGGATGCTTACCTTGATCAGTACTTGTGGTATGAAGCTGATAAACGACACCTGTTCCCGGGCTGGATCAAGCCTAGCGACTCCGAACCTCCCCCGTTGCTTGTCTACAAGTGGTGCCAAGGAGTCAACAACTTGCACAAGGTGTGGGACACATCTGAGGAGGAGTGCGTGGTGATGCTCGAGTCAAAGCTCGAGAAGGTTTACGAGAAGATCGACCTGACGCTGTTGAACAGGCTTCTGAGATTGATTCTGGACCACAATATCGCCGACTACATGACCGCAAAGAACAACATTGTCGTCGCGTACAAGGACATGATGCACACGAACTCGTACGGTCTCATCCGCGGACTGCAGTTTGGCTCCTTTATTTTCCAGTACTATGGTTTGATTTTGGATCTGCTGTTGCTGGGTCTTACTCGTGCTACTGAAATTGCTGGGCCACCAGAGCTCCCGAATGAGTATCTGTCGTTCAAGGACACTGCAACGGAGACGCGACACCCGATTCGCTTGTACACGCGCTACATCGACAAGATTTACGTACTATTCCGATTCGACGCGGACGATTCCCGTGACCTGATTCAGCGGTATTTGACGGAGCACCCGGATCCGAACAATGAGAACGTTGTTGGCTACAACAACAAGAAGTGCTGGCCGCGTGATGCACGTATGAGGCTGATGAAGCACGACGTAAACCTTGGCAGGGCAACGTTTTGGGATATGAAGAATCGTTTGCCGCGATCGATGACTACATTCGATTGGGACAACAGTTTTGTATCGGTGTATTCAAAGGATAACCCGAACTTGCTGTTCAACATGTGCGGATTTGAAGTGCGTATTCTACCCAAGATTCGTGCTATTGACGCCGAGTTTACGCACAAAGATGGTGTGTGGATCCTGCAAAATGAGACTACCAAGGAGCGCACAGCGCAGGCGTACCTCCGTGTGGATGATGAGTCATTGCACTCGTTCGAGAACCGGATTCGACAGATCTTGATGTCTTCTGGAAGTACAACTTTCACGAAGGTTGCAAACAAGTGGAACTCGGCACTGATCGGACTCATGACATACTACCGCGAATCTGTCGTGCAGACGCAGGAGCTTCTAGACCTCCTTGTGAAGTGCGAGAACAAGATTCAGACTCGTATCAAGATTGGATTGAACTCGAAGATGCCGTCCCGATTCCCACCCGTCGTATTTTACACGCCAAAGGAACTGGGTGGTCTGGGTATGCTGTCGATGGGCCATGTTCTGATCCCCCAATCTGATCTTCGCTACTCGAAGCAAACTGACGGTGGTGGCGTGACGCATTTCCGTTCGGGTATGTCTCACGAAGAGGACCAGCTGATTCCCAACTTGTTCCGCTACATGCAGCCTTGGGAATCCGAGTTCATCGACTCACAGCGCGTGTGGGCTGAGTACGCCTTGAAGCGACAGGAAGCTAATGCTCAGAATCGCCGCTTGACGCTGGAGGACTTGGAAGACTCCTGGGATCGCGGTATCCCGCGAATCAACACTCTGTTCCAAAAGGACCGTCACACACTCGCATACGACAAGGGCTGGCGTGTGCGGACAGGATTCAAGTGTTACCAGGTGATGCGTCAGAACCCGTTCTGGTGGACCCACCAACGACACGATGGCAAGTTGTGGAACTTGAACAACTACCGAACGGATATGATTCAGGCACTGGGTGGCGTCGAAGGTATTCTTGAGCACACGCTGTTCAAGGGCACATACTTTCCCACGTGGGAAGGTTTGTTCTGGGAGAAGGCTTCCGGTTTCGAAGAGAGTATGAAGTACAAGAAGCTGACAAATGCGCAGCGGTCGGGTTTGAACCAGATTCCCAACCGTCGGTTCACGTTGTGGTGGTCGCCGACGATCAACCGCGCAAATGTGTATGTCGGCTTCCAAGTGCAACTGGATTTGACCGGTATTTTTATGCACGGCAAAATCCCGACTCTCAAGATCTCCTTGATTCAGATTTTCCGTGCTCACTTGTGGCAGAAGATTCATGAATCGTTGGTCATGGACCTTGTTCAAGGTAAGTTATTGCACTTTGGTGTGGATGGAGTTATGTGATTCAGAATTACTGATATTTCTCTGTTGTATAGTGTTTGACCAGGAACTCGATGCGTTGGAAATTGAGAATGTTCAGAAGGAGACGATCCACCCGCGAAAGTCGTACAAAATGAACTCGTCGTGCGCTGACGTCCTCCTCTTTGCTGCGTACAAGTGGCAAATGGGACGGCCGACACTGCTGCACGACACAAAGGATAGCTACGATGGATCGACGAGCACGAAGTACTGGATTGATGTACAGCTTCGTTGGGGTGATTTTGACTCCCACGATATTGAGCGTTACGCGCGTGCCAAGTTCCTGGATTACACAACGGATAACATGACGATCTACCCGTCTCCAACGGGCGTGCTGCTTGCAGTGGATCTTGCGTACAACCTGTACAGCGGTTATGGAAACTGGTTCCCTGGCTGCAAACCACTCATGCAGCAGGCGATGGCGAAGATTATGAAGGCGAACCCTGCCATGTATGTGCTGCGTGAACGTATTCGCAAGGGCTTGCAGCTATACTCTTCTGAGCCGACGGAGCCGTATCTGTCGAGCCAGAACTACGGAGAGCTGTTCTCCAACCAGATTATTTGGTTCGTTGATGATACGAATGTGTACCGAGTGACGATCCACAAGACGTTCGAGGGTAACCTGACAACGAAGCCCATCAACGGTGCCATTTTCATCTTCAACCCGCGTACTGGCCAGTTGTTCCTGAAGATCATTCACACGTCAGTGTGGGCAGGCCAGAAACGTTTGGGTCAACTAGCGAAGTGGAAAACGGCTGAAGAAGTAGCAGCCCTTATTCGATCGCTGCCCGTTGAAGAGCAGCCGAAGCAGATCATTGTGACGCGTAAGGGTATGCTTGATCCGCTGGAAGTGCACTTGTTGGACTTCCCGAACATTGTCATCAAGGGCAGTGAGCTCCAGCTGCCGTTCCAGGCGTGCTTGAAGGTAGAGAAGTTCGGCGATTTGATCCTGAAGGCGACGGAGCCACAAATGGTTCTGTTCAACATCTACGATGACTGGCTGAACACAATCACGTCGTACACTGCATTCTCCCGTTTGATCTTGATTCTGCGTGCGTTGCACGTAAGCAACGACCGTACCAAGATCATTCTGCGGCCTGATGGAGAAACAACGACGCAGGCGCACCACATTTGGCCGTCGTTGACTGATGAGCAGTGGCTGAAGGTGGAAGTGCAGTTGAAGGACCTGATCTTGGGTGACTACGGCAAGAAGAACAACGTGAATGTTGCCTCGCTGACCCAATCGGAGATCCGTGACATCATTTTGGGTATGGAGATCTCGGCTCCGTCGCTCCAGCGGCAGCAGGTCGCGGAGATCGAGCAGCAGGCGCGTGAGCAGAGCCAACTTACGTCCGTGACGACGAAGACGGTGAACAAGCATGGCGATGAAATGGTGGTCACTACGACCAGCCAGTACGAGCAGCACTCGTTCGCGTCCAAGACTGACTGGCGCGTGCGTGCCATCTCGGCGACGAACCTGCACCTGCGTACGAACCATATTTACGTGTCGTCAGACGACATCAAGGAGACTGGGTTCACGTACGTGCTGCCGAAGAACGTGCTGAACAAGTTTATCACCGTGTCCGACCTGCGCACGCAAATCTGCGGTCTCATGTACGGCGTGAGTCCGCCTGACAACCCGCAGGTGAAGGAGATCCGATGCATCGTGATGCCGCCGCAATTGGGCACGCACCAGAGCGTGACGATCCCGCTGCACCTGCCAGACCACGAGTACTTGGAGGGTATGGAGGCGCTTGGCTGGATTCACACGCAGCCGAACGAGCTGCCGAGCTTGCCGCCTCAGGACGTGACCTTCCACTCGAAGATCATGTCTGAGAACACTTCATGGGACGGCGAGAAGAGCATCATCATCACGTGCAGCTTCACTCCGGGTTCGTGCTCGCTGACGGCGTACAAGTTGACGCCTGGGGGCTACGAGTGGGGTCGTCAGAACAAGGACAGCGGCGCGAACCCGGCGGGCTTCGCTCCGACCCACTACGAGAAGGTGCAGATGCTGCTGTCGGACCGCTTCATGGGCTTCTACATGGTGCCGGACGAGGACGTGTGGAACTACAACTTCATGGGCGTCAAGCACAACACGGGCATGAAGTACGACCTCAAGCTGGGCAACCCGAAGGAATTCTACCACGAGATCCACCGCAAGACGCACTTCATGAACTTCAGCGCGCTCGAAGCGACGGACGAGGACGTGGCCACCGTCGACGAAGAGCAGCAGAATGTGTTCGCATGAGCTCCACCCAGCCCAGCCCAAAGTTGTCAAGAGTTGCAGTCAAACATGCGACTCCATTTACAACATTCATCAGTAATAATGCAACACACACTCTTTGTCCACAAAAGACGCACGCAATAATTCATTCAATTCATTGAGTGATTTACACTAATCTGTAGCGAATTAGCGCTAATTCGTCCTCCCCCTCAGCCCCCACAAACACTCGGATTTCCGCCAAGGAAACAAGAAGAAGAGCTCGAGCGCTCGCCCTGCCGCCCCCTTGCCTCCCCCGCCGCCGCGCTCGCGCATTCCGCCCGGCCGCATCAGCAGCGACAAGAGGTGCGTCTTCTGCTCCCAACGCCGCATTTGCCGCGCTCCAGGGCGCTCTGTAGCCACCGCAATCCAGTGCTAAAAGTTAGCACTCCCTTGTGTCGAAAATGCTGTCGAAATCCATGCAGGAACCGAGCATACAACCGTCAAAACAAGTGTCTCCAATTGATTGCAACGTCCATGTCGGGAGACACACGCGCTAAGGACAACAAGTCCTCGCTGAGCCATCGCGCCCAGCAGAAGTTCAAGTGCGTTCATTTTTGACACTTTTTAGCATTTTTGACAAGAGTTTTTGACATTTCTGACATGATTTAACGCGGTGTTTTATTTTTTTATTTTTTGACAGCGCTGGCAAGTACGAGGAAGCCGTGGACGCCCTGGAGAAGCTTGTGGAGGAGATCGACCCCAGGCAGGACTTCAAGGTGCGCCACAATGTGGCGCTGGCCAGGTTCGCCGCCGGCCTGGACACGCCCGACAAGATGCAGGCCGCACTGAGGCAGAACCTACGCGCGCAGCTGCAGGAGCACGACAAGAACAGCAAACCCAGTGCTGCATCTGCTGCTGCTGCGGGGATGGAGACACCTGACGACGCTAAGGACAGCGGCTCGTTCTCCATTGAGAGGGAGACGGCCTACCTCCGCTACAACTACGCGGCGGCGCTGTTCCTGTCCAAGCAGTACGCGCAGGCCAGCTCGGTGCTGGAGGCGGTGATGCGCAACGTGGACCCCATCGACGAGAACGTGGCCATGCACGCCAGCTTCCTGTACCTGGACGTGATCCTGCACAGCAGCAGGGGCTGTGTGAGCACGGAGCGCGAACGCGCCACGACGACCAAGAAGGCGCAGAGCATCTTGGCGTTCTTGGAGAAGCCCCATCGGTTCAACACGGTGCAGGAACTGCCGGATCACCTGGTGCAGCGAGACGCCAATGGCAACCCCGTGGAAACGGACGCGCAGAAGAAGAACCGGTGGGATGTCACGGAGTTCCGCTTCAGACTGCACTTGTACCGCGCCAAGTTCATGCTGCTGCAGAGCAACTTGAAGACGGCCAAGAAGGAGGTCAAGTCAGCGCTGGAGATCTTCCAGAAGGAGATCAAGACGTACGACCGGGGAGATGCGGCTGCCGCGTCGTCGTCTTCTTTGGCGATGGAGTCGGAGAAGACGAGCACGGCGATCGGACACCCGTGCCTGGTGGTGCAGAACTCGACGGCGCTGTTTTTGAAGGCAAACCTGGAATATTTAAAGAAGAACTACAAGAAATGTATCAAGCTTCTGGCATCGTGTACACAGGAAGCCGTGAGCGAGGTAAGAGTGGCCGTGGCATGGAGGGAAAGGGAGCCTACTAATTGTGGTGTGTGTTGGGTTGGATTTTGCAGAGTGTTTTGTTGAATAATATGGGCTGCATCCACTACCAAATGGGGCAGCGAAAGGCGGCACAGTCATACTTTGCCAGAGCACTTCAAGCTACAACGAAGGCGACGAAGATGGATGCGGTCGTCATTGCAAGCTCCGCCCGCCATGAAATCATGTACAATAATGGTCTGCATTTGCTGCTTCAGGGGGAGTACGCGCTAGCCTTCCGGTGCTTCCATGAGTCGTCGAGGCTGTTTTTCAATCGTCCCAAGCTGTGGCTTCGCCTCGGCGAGTGCTGTACCGCAGCTTTCGCCAAGGAGCAGAAACTGGCGGTGGTGGCTGGAAACAAAAGCGGGCTGATCCAGGGAATTGTAGGCTCCGGTTCACACCGTCGTGTGCTGCTTCCCACGAGCTTGCCATCGGCGGCCTCGCAGGATATCAAGCTGCCGGAGAAGAACGGCAACGGTTCTCGTGCGGCGTCTACGGATGCCAATGACTCAGACGGTTCGCCTACGATGAGCCTTCCATTCGGCGCGAAGTGCTTCAAGAACGTGGTCTTGCTCTGCAACCAGCTTTTGGTCTCACGAAACGTGAATGGAAATGCTGACACCAACGCCGCCGGCGAGGCAGCAGATAGCGAAGCTCTCGATGCGGAGGCTCTGGATGTTTTGCGGCAAAAGGCGCTTGTCAACTTGTCGTATGTCTACTTGTCGATGTACGAACCCCAACTCGCAATCACAACTGCGAAGGAGCTGCTGGCACTTCCCACTTGCTCCAAGGCAAACAGCTTTTTGGCCCGGTCATATTCGGCAGAGGCTCTCTGCATGCTGTCTCGGGCACCTGAGGCGACTGAAGCACTGCAGTCGGAGCGAGACTTGATCGCTATGGCTGAGGAATACGCACGGGAAGCCAACATCCAGGTAAGCTCGAAGACTTATATGCTGAAAGTGGGAGTGTGCAGGAAGCCTAATGCCGCTCGTTGTATTTTGAATGCTACAGTTGTCACGCGCTCGCGCTGGTGTCCATGTGAACAACGCAACGACGCTTCTGCTGCAGGGACGCAACTCGGAAGCCGAGGAAAGCGTAACGCGCGCTGTGAGGGAAAACCCGAACTGCCGCGAGTCGCTGGAGCTGTTAGTCTACGTGTTGCTGAAGAAGGGCGACACGAAGAAGGCGCTTCGTGTGTTGAAAGAAGCACAGGTGGTGCAGTAAGCTGCCCCGCCCCTGGTATTTCCAGGGGTGGTGTTTGACAGGCATAGTAAGGATGTACACGGGTAAACCTTGGCGATCTGCACAAAGAGAGCATGTCGGACCTAAAAGACAAAAAATGGATCGGATAGATTCCTACTGCAAGTAAAGTGCTTTCTTGTCCAAAGCCGCGAGCTTGAGGCTGCCTAACTTTGCCGAGCACACGTACAGGTACATGTACTACCGCGTCAACTTCAACAAGTGCCACGTGGCACTTCAAGATCGATCGATAAACGTTCCGGTGCCAAGATACTGCAGTTCCACAGGCGGACTTCGGTCTTTTTGTATCATTTCAGTTTGCCAAGCCCTTCTGCTTGCTGCTCTACCCTAACGAGCCGAAGAAAGTTGCTCCTCCATCGCAACTGTGTCCCCTTCTCGCAACCTTCTATCGGCTCTTGTGTCTGTTTGTCTTCCTACCTAGTGCTTGCCTGCGAGGCACGGCAAGGAGAGGAGCACTCGACCATCGCTGCAGATGACAGCTCTCCCTCTGTGTATCCTTCAATTCTCCCGCAACCTGCTCACGAAGGCAGCTCTTCGTCTCTCGTGCACGTCGACAACCCCGGCGATTGCACATAATACCGCTTACTCCGCTCGGTTGTTCGACGCGCCGTCCACCTTGCCACCGCGGCGGCTGCCGGTCTTCTCGCGACGGGCACCCTCGCGATGGTCGCTCTTAGGGGCTTCGTCGCCGTTACGCTCCTTGCGCTCACCGCGGCCACCCTTGGGACCATGTCCACGGCCACGGCCACGCGAGTCATTGCCGCGGAAGGCACCACGCGGTCCCTCCTTGCGCTCGGCACGCTCGTCCACCTGCAGCACCTTACCGAACAGCTCGAACTCCTTGGCCTCAGCCAGCGCAGCACGCATGCTCTCCTGCTCGTGGAAGTCCACGAAACCGAAGCCACGCTGTCCCGGAATGCTCACACCAGCAATCGAGCCGTAGCCCTTGAACAGCTCGCGGAGGTCGTTCTCACGCGCCTTCGTCGGCACGTCACGAATGAACAGGCTGTACAGGCGCTTGTGCTCCTTCTCCTTGGTGTTGGCCGACTTGCTCTTGGGCGACTTCTCCGGAGCGGGGGCGCCAGCAGCAGGAGCGATCGCAGCAGGAGCGGTCGCAACAGGGGCGGGGGTCGCCGCGGGGGCCGCAGCAGCCTTGGGGGTGGCCGGCTTGGCAGGCGCCGCCGGAGCGGCAGCAGCAGAGGGCACGATAGTCGCAGCAGCCGTCGAGCCCGAGAACAGGGCAGCCCACGTCTTGGGCTTCTCCGGCTCAGCGGCGGCCGGGATCACCGGGTCAGCCGGAGCCGCAGCAGGGGCAGGCGACGCAGCAGCGGGAGCCTTCTCCTGCTTCTTAGGCGACTTGACGGGCGACTTGGCAGGGGACTTGACGGGCGACGGCGTCTTGGCCTTCTCCTCCTCCTTAGGCTTGCTGCTGGTGGTGGTGGTGGTCGTCGTGGTCGTCTTCTTGACAGGAGACGAGGCGACAGTGGCCGTGGCCTTGACAGGCGACGCAGGCGCAGCCACCTCCTTCACCACCTTCTTCGTCGTCGTAGTCGTCGTGGTCTTGGCGGGTGTCGCCGTCTTGACAGGCGAAGACGCCACCTTCTTAGGGGAAGCAGGCGCGGGCGTGGGCTCCTCCTTCTCCTCCTTCTTCTCCACCTTCTTCTGCTCCTTCTTGGTGGGGGACGTGGGCGCCTGCGTCTCCGTCTTCTTGCCGTTCTTGGCTGGGGACGTGGGGGGCTGCGTCTTCTTCTCCACTGCCACAGACCGCTCAGGCGCCACCTCGACGGGTGACGCGCCCGGCAGCTCCAGGAAGCGCAGACAGTCGTTGAGCACGAAGTAGCCCTTGGGCTGCACGGCCAGGAAGAAGGTCTGCACGAAGGGCTTGGGCACAGGGCTGCTGCGCAGCGTCATGACGCCCGTGACGAGCACGAGCACGCCGCCGCCCAGCGAGTTCTGGCAGTCGATGGAGCCGGCGTCCAGGTCCACGCGCGCGCCCGCGTAGCCGCGCTTCAAGATCTGGTCGTTGATGGCGCGCTGGCCGGCGATGGGCTGCTCCATGGTCGAGCCGACGCCGTGGCACCAGCGGCTCTCGGCCTTGTAGAAGCGGTGCAGGCTCTGCGGCTCCTTGGCCAGGAAGTGGTAGTACTGGCGCATGAACGTGTTGCCCACGGTGCTGGGCGCCGGCGTCGGCTCGTCCTCGTGGGCGCTGGGGGCGGAGGTCTCGGGCATCGTGTCTGGGGGGTCTTTGGCTTTGGCTTGTGCTTGTGCTCGACGGAGATTTTTCGATTGGAATAGATCCAAAGGCCAAATCTAACGGCCAGGCGATACGGTGTACCGAAAAAGAGGTACAGGTACATACACTTGGAGAGAGGTGGATAAAAATGAATAACTGTAAGTGCTCTATTGCTCTTATACCCCAATGTTTGTAGCCATTCGATGTGACTAGCTAAACTCACTTCAACTTGGATACTTACTTGAGGGCAAAGACGAGCGGGATGATAATGGCGGCGAGGACGAGTGAGAGCAGGCAGATGTACCAGAGATACTTCTGTCGTGCTTCACGCTGCAGCTGACGCGCGTGCTGCAGCTCGTCCACGCCCTTGCCGATCTCCACGCGCACGGCCTCGACCTTGGTGACGATCTGGTCCACGCCCTGCCCCTGCTCATTGACCAGCGTCCCCACCTGACGGAACAGTGCGTTCACGGCTGCAGCTTCTTGTGCAATCTCGCCGGCCTCCAGCACCTCCTCCTTGGCGGTCTGGATCTCCTGGGCTGAGATCGCGACGGACCCATTGCCGGCCATGAAGTCGGCGTCGCACAGGGCCTCGCGACGCGCTGCAGCCTGGCGCTGGGCCGTCTGCAGCTCCTGCATCACGCGGACGAAGGCGCGCTGCACGTCGCGGAAGCTGCTGCTCTCGGCCTTGCCGCGCTTGTACTCGCGCAGGAACGTGGCGAGCGCTTGGTACGTTGCAGTCGCGGCATCGAGCTGAGGCACGACGTCGGTGATGTAGTCGTGCTCGGTATGGAGCGTCGCACTGGACGCTGCGTCGCTGATACTCGCGGTCAGAGCGCGCAGCGTCTCGAGCAAACTGCTGGCATCGTCCAGTGTCGAGATGACTGGCACCGCGTCTGCCGACATGGCGAGTCGAACGCTTGGCTGGAGCCGAGAAGAGACTGCGTAATATTCGCTGAGATTGTGTCGTTCCTGCTGCAGGGAAAAATATGCCACGCCAAGGTATTTCGAGGATGGCGACGGCTACTTGTTCTTATCCGTGCCCTCGTCCATTGTTGGCCAGTGTGCGGGGTTGATGTTGGCTAAAAACCAGCTATGTCTGTCGACGCCGTCGTCTTATAAATGGAGTTGGTGACGGCGGAATGCGACGCAGCAGTGACCATGTCGCTCATACTGCAACCAAAGATAGTTCCAAACCAGGTCGATCTCGTGAATTGAGTGGCATGGTCCGTTTCGAAGTTTAGCTGCTTATTTTGGACGGTGCAGGGCAACAACAGCACAAGTCTTGAGCGCTGGCACCGGATCTCGTTCTCATTTCTCACGACTGACGTCCAGCACCAAGACTACCACGCAGCAGTGACGCTGGACACGATGCCTGGACCAACGATCATGAGCCCGAGCAGCTTGGACCACGACGCGATCAAGTCGGCAATCGAAGGTGCTGCTCCCGTCCCGAAACGGAAGAAGAGCGTGATCGGCAGGATCAAAAAGAAGTTGTCGACGAAGTTGGGTCGACGGAAATCCATGTCCGTGGCGTCACCTACGCCGCAGGATTTGATCAAAACGGAGCCTGAAATCGCGGAGGTTGATGACAGTCAGCAGCAAAATGGAGAGGAGGAGAACAATGCGGAATCTGATGACAAAGGGGCCTTGAGTCTTGAGCAGCTGAGCAGGGGGTCAGAAATTGATGGCCCTTCGGATCGAATAGACTCCGTACTAGAATTCAACGCGTCACTGCCCAAACTCGAGACCGTCGTCAATGAAATCGACGGCGAATACATCAGTGAAGAGAAGGAAGGGTTCGAACAGAAGGGTTCCCCAACGCCAGAGCGGTTTGATGACGAAAGCGATGTCGACGAAGGTGTTATCGAACAATTTAGGTCGGAGGAAGGCGAGATCATTGCTTCTCACAATGAGGCGGAGGAAACAACCCTCGGCCATGATAACCACGTTGACACTGAATGTAGGGATTCAGACCAGCAAACTCCCAGCGAAGAAGACGACGACGACATGTTGGAAGTTTTTGAAAATGGTGAAGGGAACCAGTCGCATCATTCATCTCCTCGTCAGCCCGAGGATGACGATGAAGGAGACGAAGAGTTACCCAGCGACGAGACGGATGCTGACTCGCCTTTTGAGCCCTCGCCGCCAATTCAGAATGTTGATTTGGTCATTGTTGGGGTCACCCCGATGTCACTACGAAATCTCACTACATGTGGCGATGCGTATTCGTCCTACGAGCGATGCGAGTTTCAAGAAGAGGAAGAGCCCCTAGAAACTGAACCCGATGTCGTGGCAACACCTCGAATCTCTGAACCCCTTTCGTCTCCGTTGAAACGCTTGCGTCCTGGTCCTGCAGTTGAAATGATGTCTTCGATATCTCCACTAGGCAACAACCTGCCTCATCCTCCACTCCAGGATATTCGCGAAGAAGATGATAGTTATTCCTCAGTTGACGTCGAGCAAACTCCTGCTACGACACGAAAGTTTGGAGGTCGACAGCACGCCCTTGTGGCCTCAGAAGCACCGATTCTGTCTTCAGCCGCAGTGCAGATCTGTCCTCAAGATGATGAACTGGAGGTATCGTCGCCCAACGACAATGAAATTGAAGATAAATACGAGGAGTCCCGAACAGGTGACGAAGAGGATGAAGGGGATTTCGAGACGTTGGATTCAGGTGCTTTGATCACCCGTGCGTTTGGTGAACGGATTGTGACTTTGTTGGCGGCCGATCCGTGGGGAGACCGACAGGATGGATTTGATGCTATCAAACTTGCAGTCAAGAAGGCTGATGTATCGACGATCGAGCCCGTCATCCGGCAACGGCTGCTTTGTGCATCACTTGCAGCAGTGCAATGCGGTGTGGAAGACCGTGTTGTTCCCGTTATGTTTTGCGCACTCGAGTGCCTGCGGACAGTTCTCAAGGAATTTGCGCGTGTGCTACTCGATGAACGCGCGTTTGCCAATGCCGAGTTGAAGAGTGCAGCGGTTCTCAACAACCAATTGTCATCTCTTGTAGGTGCTCTCGTACGGAAGCTGAGCGACTCCAACAAGCGGACGCAGCGTGAATCCACACAAGCTTTAGTCCGGGTTGCCCGTGTGCGATCGCTGCGTGCGCTTCCTCACTTGCTGCTGCACTTAAGTGGACGCGAAGTTCCACCTCGACGGCAGCTCGAAACGCTACGCCGTTTAATGCAGGAGCTTGGTCTTACTAACTCGACGGAGTCTTCACCTCACCAGCAACAATTGACAGCAGAGACTGTGCTCCAGTTTGTGGCCCCAAGTCTCAGAATCGCTGAGGAGAAGACTCGGAAAGCTGCCGTGGAGATTCTTGCGGACCTCCAGACACGAACGGGCAATTCGACTGCCTGGCACTCTCAACTTGCTCGAGCGGGGGCAGTCAAACCAGAAATGCTTCGCGTTATCACGCGTCGTGTCGAAGAACTGCTAGCAAAACGTGAAGAGCTGCAAGCAGCTAACTCACCGGTAGCTCCAGGAATGGGCAACACTGCGACGAACCAGGCTGAAGAGCAAGTTGACGATGAGGCCGCCTTCCCTCCAGCAGAACTCGTCGACGTCCCGCAAGAAGATGCCCAGTCGAGCATTACGCTTCTTGAGACATCATTGCTCAACGCTCAGAATGTGGTCGGGCCGGTTTGTTGGCGAAAGCTTGCTTGCAAGACGTGGAGTGACAGGAAGGAAGCTCTACTTGATGTCGAGAAAGCCATGACGGAGGCCAAGTCCGACTTGCGCGACACCCGGCCTGCATTTGGCAGTGCTGCTCAGAGCACATTCGTGGCATATAGCGCATTGTTGCACCGAGCACTAGGTGATAGCATCGCTCCTGTGGTGAACACTGCGCTGGACACCTTCGCAACGTTGGTGAAAATTTACGGTCCTCGTGTTGAATGGCGTGAGGCAGACGTGCGTGACATCACGCTACTGACACTGCTTCGGTTGCTCGCAGCGATGCAGAAACCCAACACGCGTACGACTCGCGCTGCGTGTCGAGGTGTTCTCAAGTTGGCACGGTTGCCCAATGCTCGCCATCCTCTTCGATATGTGCTCTCCTGTATATTTGGTGGCGAGGGTAGCAGTGCCTGTGATCCCCAGGTGCAGATGCATCTACTTCGTCTCTTGGTACCAGAGTTTGGCTTTCAGGCAGACGGATTGGGCGCTTCACGTGTGCTGGAAGTTGTCAGTAAGGGTTTGACCCACAGCAGTGCTCGTGTTCGTCGTTCCGCTGCGGATGTTGCTTTGAGTGCTCAACGGCTTCTCGGTCGAGATTTTGTGCTCGCAAGACTACAAGGAGTCAAGCCCGTGACTTTAAAGGAGCTCGAAAAAAGTTTCGTGGACGGCATTGGGGGGTCTGGTGGTGGTGAACGCCCACAAACTGTGCATGCAACCGCTGCTGAAGCCTCCGCTCCAGCTGCTATTGGAGGTCCTGATCTCCCGCCGGTGACTTTCGGCGGGTTGGGAGAATTTTCGTCTCGACGATTACTTAGCAGTGCACCCGTGGGTATTGGGCGTTTGCAGTGCACACCGTTATATGAGGAAGTATCTGCAACCCCGAGTCCTCCAAATCGCGCTTCAGTGTTGAGCAACGAGGAAGAAAATTTGATGGACGCGATCCTTGGTGCAGACGATTTCTGAGAGTGATGTGAAGGAAAAATGGATATTGAAAAATAAATGCATAGGCTCTCGTGATTTCATCAATTAAAAACGTCGTGTCGAAGCGAGCAAAACATAAAACTTTATGGGTCTCTCTGCACGGTAGATAATACATATTCGTGAATACGCGTATGCAGTCTATACAGATACTGTGCATGGATTCGCGCAGCACTGAACCACTTTATCAACGAAGAAAATGAAATGGATGTGGTTGAAGCGCTAAGGTGATTCGCTACCGATGTTTAACGGCAAATACACATTTGCGGACACGCTTTGGCATGAACATCTCGGTAACAAGTAACAAGTTTAATAGGGCTCGAAGCTCTGTCATAGATTCAAGAATGCTAACGAATTAGTATGCTAGGTGTGGTAAACCGAATGAGCTCTCTGGCCACCAAGCGTAGCAACAGAGAAGAAAAACCAACAGCGAACGTTGCCTATGCAGTCGCGGCTTCAACTTCATTCTCACTTTCGCTCTGCTGGGTCTTCCACTCCCCAAAAACACGGAATGTTATCTGCGCCGACACGGCTGCAACGATCACAATGCCGACCGCACCAAAAAGTGCGATCAAGCAGACAACGATGAAGTACACGACAGGGTTTTCGTGGAACGTCATCCAGCTAGCGAAGAAGAACGGACCGCAGCTGAAGAGAGATATCGCAGGCTGGATCACAGCAAGGAAGATGGCGGCAGCGCTAAGAGCGCCAACGATGGCCTTGACAACAGCAAAGTACAGGATTAGGATCCACATGCGGGGCGTCATCGCTAACACGGGTAGATACGCGCCAATGCCAGCAGGATGTTTGAGCGTGAACTGTTTGGCACATTCTTTCGACTGAGGAGGATCCTCCACACTCAAACTGGCTGGGAGTGCGAAGGCTACAAAGTTGGTGAGTCGAACATCTGTCTTCACAACAGCTTGGGTAAACCAAAGCGAGAGATAGACGAGCGCCAAACCAATCCCACCACCGACGACAAGCACACTGGGTCCGATGACTGTGTAGATATTGAACCATGTCGCGACGTACAGTGCCGGGTAGAAGACAACCAATGCAACGTATCCCAAGCGCTTTAGCCACGATCTGTGCTGAGGAATGCGCTTCCAAAGTACAATTGGGATCGATGCGACAGCCACCAACAGGATTCCCACGGCCCAAAGCAAATTCAGCAACACGCCGGTCAGCAAGAGAATCACTCCGACAAGTCCTCCGATGGTCACCAGAATGTTTAACAGGTGAAAAACAAGCAGCACGGATGTTCGTTTAACGAGTGTCTTCACATCGCAGCAAGTCAAACTCAACGTGCAACATCCTCCACGGTTTTCACTCGGGAACGTTAGTGCGAGTTTCTCCTGTAGATCACCACCAGCCACGTGAAGTTGATAGCCGGACTCCGGTAGCTCCATCTGCGTACAGTAGTGATCTTCTGGCCGTAGGTGTTCTTCTTGCTTGCGAGGATTTGGAGGAGTGAGCTGGAGAGAAATCCGACTCTTAGGTCGGATGCGTCGATGTACCTATCACTATCACTAGGTGTAGCTACACCTGTAGCTATCAAAACAAGACTACGAAATCAATATACTATAGAAGCTTGGGCGAACTTCCTTATGTGGCCAAAGACAACTTGCATCAAAGCTCTCTTTCATTTTCAATGGACAGGAAGATTCAGCACCCACTTGGCATTTGACGAAATTATACTTTGTGTTTCCTCCATTGAATATATTGGCATGCAACACCGATATACATGACGACACCTTTGGCAATGCCGGGGACATCACCAACATCACGCACGACCTCCATTTCTGTCCCAGGACTATCCCGTTTTCAGAACGAGCGTAAGGCTTGGATCCATACCTCAGCTACTTCGTAGCATACAGCAGTCGTCTTTCTGTCATCATCTGTCTCTTCGCCGTTGCCACTTTCGTCCTCTTCTTCTTGGGTGACGACGACTGCTTCGTTCGCTTCGCTTTAGGCTTCATTGCTTTCGCTGGCTTACCATTAGTTGCGTTTCCTCCCCCGCTTCCTCCGTTTTCTTTCCCACCTTCAGCATCCTCAAGCCCAACGACATCGTACATGTGTGTCTCCCAATGACGCACTTTGCTGTCAGCGAATTTGCCAAACCAGGCGTCGTCACCCATGGACTTCCGCAGTTTGGCTACGGGATCTGCCGTCGTATTCTTGAACTTGAGTGGTAGCGTCCCCCTGGCGACGAATTTGGGCATCTCGGTCGATGCATCTGACTGCAGCACGAATGCCAGAGATCGCTCGAACTGGGTGCCGTTTGATCCCGTCCGGTTCTCGTCGTACTTGTGGGCGAACGCCTTCACCAGGCCCTTCGTCTGCCAGCAGTTACCTCGTTTCGCAAAGTTGTCGTCGTCCAGGAAATCCACTTGCAGTCTGTTTTCCTTTGTCAGATTCTTGATGCCATCCTCTGTCCCTGGCGACCGAATTGTGACCTGCACAATGCCAAACCATCAACAGCAAAACGAATCAACACATTTCCTTGGTTAAGTATACAATAGACGGTCTGGTCTACATGTACATACCACAGACGGCCACATGGGCCAGTTCAGGTACTTGACCCAGCACTTCGCCGCCCACGTGTACGTGTGGTAGGGCGCGACGCGGTCGCTATCCACGCGAACAACTTCGTCGTAGTCGCTCGGCCAACCGTCGTAAGTGATTTCCACCTGTAGCAAGCGACCACCAAGTGACGCAAGCGTTAGACACTGTTGATGGAGGTTTTGGACGGAAGGAGCTTCGTCATGCAGCACCTCGTCCACCGACGGGACGCTCAGAACGCGGGCGACACTCCACACGCCGTCGTGGTCCATCACGTCTGCAGATTGCCACCATTTAGGCGTTTTTGTTTGGAAGTTGGAGAGGGCACGAAGAGATGCAAGACGGACTACTAACCTAGCCAGTCGCCCGTGCTTAGAACGGCGCTGTGTGCTGGTGGGAGCTCATCGCCAGCCGCACGCTTGAGCTTCTTCTGGGTCGCCATTGCCGTTGCTCTCTCGATGGCAAAAAGTCATCCTGCACACTTAGTTAAGTAAAGCACCTGATAACTTTTGATAACATGTATACTTAAGTAGGTAAAATACATGATAATTGTTCGAGAAATTAATACAATCAATTATTGTTTCTAAAAAATAATTGATTAATTTGTTTTTTTTTAATTGGACCTCGGTGGTTGTATCAAAAGCTTGACATGGCCCAATGCAGCGTTGAATTGGTGGAATTCGAGCAACTCGAATAATTTAAACGCAAATTGCTGACAGCGACCAGCTCTGGAAAATGTTGTGGGCCAATGTATTCAAGCAGTATAAACAATAATGGCCCCCGAACCACTAACACAATGCTGGCTTTGCTTCGGATGTGGGTGTTCGGATAACAATCGTTTCCATTTCACCTACAGTCTCTTGATCTGCTCTTGGCGTGCGTAGTTCAGCCGAATCTTCACGTTCAGAGCAAGCCCACATTGTCAGTGCCACGGATGGTTTGGCGACAAACGCAATGCAAACGACGCCCAGCACCCAGCAACCGAGGACAACACCCACATAGGCACTGGGGTGGTCCTGGTAGTGGACCCACCCGATCGCGTCCGCGCGTCCGGCACTGGTAAGCGCCTCAACGGGGAGAACGAGTCCCCACCCAATGGCAATGAGGCTCAAAGTTCCCACAACCAGCTTCAGTGTGGCGAAATAGAGCATCACCAGCAACATCTTCGGCGACAGGAAGACGAGACGCTGGCAACAATTGTTGCAGCCGTTGTTCGTCGACAACCCGCTCTGGATTCCGTACGCTTTGCAAAGCTTGGGCTCCTGCTTGGACACCATGTTTGCCAGGCGGATGTCCGTCCGCGCCAGCACCTCCACGACGGCCGCTGACAGCTGGAAGAGCACGACCCCCACGCCGAACAGCGGCACGAGCCCGACACTTAGTGGAACGAGCACTAGCACGAGAATTGCGCCGCCGATGCCCAGGAGTGCGTTGAGTGTGTGGAAAGCGAGTAGTCGACCTAGACGAGCCCAGAACGACTGACAGCGGTCGGGAGGCGACGGTGCTAGTGGTGCGGGTGGGGAGCAGCTCGGACGGACGCTCGCCTCCTCGTCGTCCGTGTCGTTGGCGTCTACTGCGACGGCCACCGCAATTGGCTTCTCGGCCGAGTCGAAGTCCCCGCTTGGGTAGCGGTGGTAGATAACGTCGCCCGCTGGACTCTTCATGCTTGCAATGATACTTCGGGTGGTGCGTTTCAAGTTGTGGACTGCGAGCAATGGGGGAAGGTCCATGAACTAACAAGGAGAAATGAATGGAGTCTCACGAAGTGGCTTCCAGTACACGGCGCGACTGGACATGGGTGAGCGGTTGCAGGTAACGGAAGTTGAAGCCGTTGAAGTGGATGTTGTACCGTGCAATTGGTACATGTGACGCGCCTGTGTAGATATCCACATCGGATCATTGACTAATCACGGACCGTTAAATGGTTCGTACAGTATGGTACTTCAGCTATCCCATCTGAGTCCATCGGCGCCAGCAATAGCGGTCGGGCGCGAGCTAAAATAGCATCGATCAACTATACATACCGGTATAGCCAAGGTGTCCGCGCTGCAACGGCGAGGACTTGCATCAACCTCGTCGTCATGACGGGCTCGAGGTCTTGCGCAAGGTTGTGTACCACACATAAAACCTCGTGTTATCCGCCAATCACACGACGACCTACCCCTAGGACGAGAGAAAAAAACCTCGGGAAAATGTTGGGTGGGGGAGCGGCCAGCAATAAGCTCGTCTATTGTTGTTTAGCTCTCGTTGACAGTAGGTGTGTGTGTGCATTGCTCCGATCCACATGAACATGGCGACGTCGATGGCAACCAGCGATCAGGAACGCGCCGTGGACGAAGCGACGCGCGCGCCGGCAGCCGCAGACCCCCAGAAGGAGCGCGAGATCGACGAGGTCATGGACTTCCTCAAGTTCAGCGTCAAGCCCAGCACAAGTTTCGGCGGCACGATCCTCTTCAAGTTCAAGGACGCGGACGACACCGAGCCCAGAACCACTTACGCCGTGGAGATCAGTGACGACCGCCACGTGGACACGCGCAAGAACGCGAGCGCTGCCGACGTGCGCCCCACGTGCGAGGTGACAATCTCGATGGACGACTTCCTGTGGATCTACTCGGGCAAGGCGTCCAGCTCCGACATGGTCAAGCTCTTCTACGCCGGTCGTGTAGCCATCAGCGGCTACGCGTTCCGCACGGTCTCCAACTTCGCGCAGAGCTTCGACTTCTCGTCCGACAGGTGGCGCAGCTTCTACGCCTGGCGCAAGGCGCAGGACGAGCAGAACGACAGCAGCCGCTCGCCGAGCGCCCTCGGTGAGGTCAGGAACGTCGGCTCCCCGTCGAGAGACTACTGGTTCTTCCACGCGAGGAGCATCCTGGACCGCTACAACCTGACCAGGCTGCAGCGTCTGCTGTGGGAGACCTCGCTGGCCAGTCTGTTCGGAGGGAAGATCGTCCTGGACAGCGTCCGTCGCTCGTCGGTGAGCGACAGGAAAATTGCCGCTGGCAGGTTCAGTGTGGTCGCGAGTGTCATGGGCGACGCAGGCCCCGTGTCCGCGGTCTTGAAACGCCGCGCGACCGGCGCCATCACCCCAGGCCAGATCAGCTACGAGCTGCAGCGCTTCTTGCGCCCCTGCGCCAAGCAGTCGGCAGTGGTCGCTGACGTGCTTGTAGCAGGAAACCCAAAGGAGACGGCGAACGTCCTGTTTGACTTCTTCGACGAGGAATACGTAACGGCGGTGAAGCTCAGTGCCAAGGAGCGCCAGCAGCGTCGCCACCATCGCAACCGCGTGGACCTCGGTGACGCCGGTATGGCGCAGCTTGACAAGCTCGTGAAGGTGATCGGCAAGGGCGGCCACTCGAATCTGAAGCGCGACAACCGCTCCAAGTACGTGCCTGCGCCGGAGCTGCTCTTGCGCGAGTTCCGCGTCAACGTGACTGTGCTCATGGACACGTTGAAGGAGAAGGCATCGGGTCGCAAGGCCCTGCACAAGATCCCTGCACCGGAGATGGACTGGCTGGTTCGCAATGGACGCGCCGGCAGCATGGTCATCGCTGAAGGCAGCAGTCGAGTGAAGCCGACGGACGCAGCTACTGTGCCGTCGCCGGCTTCTTCCGCACTGCCCAACCTGCCGCAGAGTATCATTGTTGAAGTGAATCGCGCGAAGATTGCTCGCAACCGCAAGCGCTTTGACGTGCCCAAGCAGCGCATCAAGGCCAAGTTCGCGTCCATTTCGCGCGAGCTGGCAAACCAGAGGAACCCAGTCGTGGCCCACGTCGACGAGCACCTGGTGTTCTCCGACTACCTATAAACGACCTCAAGACCCCGCATAGTGGCGAGTTACTCTTCGATCGAGACGTAACTAGCTCCTATCTAGACTCTTAGCAGCCTGCTGTGCTCATGCAGGCTCAGCACCACCGCCTCCCATTTTCATATTTAACGCGGAATTTTGCGCTTTAACCTCGATTTTATCCGATTTTAATTGGTCCATTTCCCCTAAATTTCAACATTTGACAATAGTCCGTGAGCCAGTCAAAAGCGTTTGGTGGAGTGGCTACGCACTCGAAGCGAAGCAGAGGAAGACCGAGACCGAGACAACCATGGGGGACCTGGACGACCACACGCCCGACGAGATCTACTGCGACAGCCACGTGTTTGACATCGATTTCCACCCACTGACGGATATCGTGGCCGTTGGCTCCATCGACGGCGTCGTGGAAGTGTAAGAGCTGCAGCCAACGAGTTGCGCACGATTGATGCAGCCGACTGACGTTCCTGGTGCTCTGACATGACCACAGCTACAAGTACTCGGAGGAGGCCAACACGAAGGTTCTAGAGCTCAAGCACCACCAGGAGGCGGTGCGCGCACTGCTCTTCTCTCCCGATGGACAGAGTACGATTTGAATCTGGCTGTTGTGTTGATCGTGGTGCTGACAATTGGATCCGTGTTTTGTGCGTAGCTCTCTACACAGCTTCGGCGGACAAGTCCATTCGGGCTTTCGACACGCTCGGCAACCCCACGTGGGCAGAGATGCGTGCACACGAGTAAGGAAGAGGAGAGACATTGAGAGAGTGAGACGCATGCTGAAGCGCGATGCTGACTTTTTATTGTAATTACTGCAGCCATCCGGTCAACCGCCTGCACGAGCTGTCGGCGAATGTGTTCGCGAGTGGCGACGACCAAGGCTGCGTCAAGATCTGGGACACACGGCAGCACCGGTGTCTGTCTGAGTTCAAGGAGCACACGGTGCGTTTTTGCCTTGTGGTTGGTTGATGGGAATTCGAGACCACTTATTTAGTGACGGTTGGGAATCGGTGGTTGCAGGACTATATTTCTGGCTTCGCGACGAACCCAGCGCAAGACCACTTGCTGGCGACGAGCGGCGACGGACGTTTGTCGGCGTACGATCTTCGCAAGAATGTATTGGCAGGCAAGAGCGACGAGTTGGATGACGAGCTTCTCTCCGTGGCGGTGATCAAGAACGGCCGCAAGATTGTGTGCGGCTCGCAAGACGGCGTCCTCATCATTTTCAGCTGGGGCACCTGGGGAGATATGTCGGACCGATTCCCTGGCCACCCGGAATCCGTTGAGGCTCTGCTCAAGGTAGACGAGGACACTGTTCTTACGGGCTCAAGTGACGGTATCGTTCGGTACGTTTGTGAACTCTTATATGGGTTCCAATATCGGATAAACAGAGGCTGACGTGACTTTTTTTTTCTTATCAGTGTGGTGCAGTTGCACCCGAACAAACTTCTGGGACTGATCGGAGACCACGAAGATTTCCCAGTGGAAAACATGAAGTTTTCTCACGACAAGAAGATCATCGGAAGCGTTTCCCACACCAACAAGGTGCATTTCTGGGATGTTGGCTATCTTTTCGATGAAGATGACGGAGAGGACGAGGATGTGGCTGATGAAAACGAAGAGAAGGCCCCTGCTGGTATGTCGATGGATACTGAGATGCACGATGCAGACAGCGACAGCGACAGCGATGACTCGGACATGGGTGATGCGGCTGGTGGTCGCCGAGTGATGCCAACCGCCAACGAGAAGTTCTTCTCAGACTTGTAGAAAGTCTTCGTTTCCCAGAGGAGGTTGAGATATATGGAGGTAAACCCAATCATACAGTATTTTGCAGGCCATTTGTCCACGACAGCGTTTCAGCGAGCAGGTTGCTGAGGAAATGAATCAAATATCATTCTCCACCACCAGCACACTGCGATCGTAGCGAACTTTACAAAATTCTTCCTCTTGACCTTCGAGGTACCGTAGTAAGCTTATAAGTATCTCTACTGTATATGTAGAAGAACTAACACGTTACTTTGAAGTACATGTACTTCGTACTTCGTACAACGTAGTACTACGAAGTACTGAACATCGTAAGCTTTCCACACCTTCAAATTTCCCAATATTACAAGTTCGACGGAGACAACATGAATCATCTGCAGGTTTGGTCGATAGGTTTGTTCGATAGGTATGGACACAATTTCAAAGCCAAACGGTCGAGAGTCCTCCACGTGCTACAAACAGAAAAGTGCACGTACGATCTGTTCATCATCGTAATCCAGCCTTCGTTTGGCGGCTTTGGGGTATTCGCGCGAAGGCCAGGGGCTGCTGGTACAAGATATATCTTCCAGATGCCTCAGTAGCTTTCGAGACGAGGGACGTGAGCTGGGATCGCTTTGTAGACAGTCATCGACGATCTTGCGGATAAACCCAGGACATACCGGTGTTAACATCCCCAGAAGATCATCCCTCGAGACATCTATCAGAAGCTTTCCCGTGTCTAGAGCCACCAAGACCACACCAAAGGAATAAATATCGGACTCCTTCGAGAACTTGCTTTCTGCTAGCACCTCAGGGCTACACCAGATTTTACCTTCGCCAGATTGGCTCGGTTTACCATGAGGTGTAGTAGTCGAAGCACGGCCAGCACAATGGCCGAGCCCGCAGAGTGCCGGTTCTCCTGTAGCAGAGTCTAGTAAAATGTGTCGTGGCTCGATAGCACCGTGGATAATCGGTGGCGAATGCGAGTGAAGGAACGACAAACCTCGCAGTATCCCCATTGCAATTTGCAGCTTTTGCTGAGTCCACGTCCAGTGCTGAGCCTTTCTACCGCTCCGCAGCGCTCGACGTAGGTCGCCACTACGGTGATATTCCCAAATTGCCATCAGATTCTGGAACGAATTCCAGGCAATACCCACGAGATTCGCGATGTTAGGATGTTCTAACATCGCAGCCATGCGAATTTCACGCGCGAGCCGTTCAACAGCATGAGTGTCATTGCGGTTTGGCGCTCGCAACCTCTTTAGAACAACCTCGCGGGATCCTAGCGTCCCAACAAGAACCTCATTCGCAGAGCCATCTCTTCCACGTGATATCATTTTGTCACCATTGACGTCGATGATAGGCACACGCAGGGCAAGAACAAAAGGGTCATTCTGAAAAAGCAGTAGCACTTGCGAGGCACCAAGGGCGTCAGAGTAGTCAACCTCGGACACTCCTGACGCGCTCGAATATCCCCTTCGAACTTCTGTTTCCAGCTCACTCTCGAGATCGGAGAATTCGGACGACATGGAACCTGTAGCTCCGTTGCTGTCATTTGTAGCCCCGAAGAAAAATCCTTCAGGAGTGAGAACGCAATGTTCCAGTGCTGATTTTTCGATGAGGTCCCTCCTGTTGCTTGAACGATTTCTTTGTCGAAACAAGTAACGGGAGTACATAACTCCAATGCCGCAGAGCACCACAACAAGCGTAGCTGCCACCACCCAGATTGCAATTAACATTCCAGACGTCCCCGTGTCGGCTCCACCCGCTTGTGCAGCACGATAGTCCACTAGATCTTGAAGGAGACCTGAAACCACACCGGATTTGCGTGGAGTGCACCACTCGCTAACGTTTGCCGAGGGTTTGATAGTCGTGCATGGGATCACTAAAGCAAGCTGCTGGGGACAATTTCCGCTGCTGATGCTTGGTGGTTGCAATGTGATTGCGAAAGACTCCAAAGAGTGCCGGCGCACAGTCGGCACCGGGATGTCGGTGTTATTTCCTTCTTCTCCCCAGATCAGGCTTGTTTCCACGGTCACGGAGGCTGCGTTCGCCTCGCTTTCAGAGACCAAGACAGCGCACTTTGCCACCTGCTTGATCTGACTGTCCGCGCAAATTGTACCACGCAATACGGAGTCTGCACTCACAGGGTCGGCGCACGACGTCGATGGGCAATAGTAGAGCTCCTGGAACTCGTCGCGTGACACCACCACTTCGTCCATGCTGAGATCGCAGCGCACTTTGATCTCGCGCGTCTTGTTGCTGCTCGTGACGACATAGCCTTGGTCCCAGAGCACGAGTCGCTGCAGTGTCCCGCCCAAGTCTCGCCAGGCCAGATCCCTCTCAGTCAGCAGATACTGCACCTCGACAGGCAGCGTCCCGTTGAGCTTCAGCTTGGGTGACTCGATACCGCTGTTGATCAGCTGCACCATCCGCGACGATATGGTCATGTCGGCGAAGTTCTCTGCAAGTGACACGCGCGCGAGCACCAACAGGAGCAGCAGAGACGACAGCGGCGGTGCACCACGAAGCACTCGAGGGCGCCCCATGCTTCCCCGGCGCCGGCGGCTCTCGGCTTCGGACTCCGGTAGCGTTTTGGTAACTGGTCCGAAGAATTTCAGCCCACCAGCGAACAGCTCAGCGCCGTTGGACCCCATGAGCGGGAACGGCCGTCGTCACTTGGGTTTAACGTTGCAGTTTCAGCGCCAATGTCCGGACCGCAAGCGCGGTGCCGTCCAGCCGCGCCGCCCACAAACAATGGACAGCAACTCTTCCACAGTTCTGGAGGAGTACAGGACGCGAGCGTTGAGACCAAGCAGCAGCAGAGAAGCGGTTGCGCGGTGCTGAGCATTGCGCGTGAAGGGACGCGGTCAACGACGGTCTTATTCGCCTCGCTCCATGTATCTACAGTAGTATGGGATTTCCTACTAGGAACTGCTATGTGTTGCCTCGTGCTATTATAGAGACCCACGTGCACCGACGGTATCTCCACGCTCGACTAGTACAATCTTGCGCAACATTGCGGGTCGAGTACCATGGCGGGCGTCACCAATGCTTGTGGTCCAGTTCGACCGTTATTAGTCAAAGCCAGTTCCTGCTCCTGATTGGACGGCAGGCGGCATACAAAGCGCAAGATGTTTCTGCCTCAGAGCATCACCCTCTTCCTCGAGCACCAACGCCCAACGCGGGGAACAAGCAGAAGTGCTCGATCGGTACTATTAATACCTGCAGCTCAGCCGGCACTCACACTCGCTGCTTGCCTCCCGGCCCTAGTCGCAGCACGCCGCATAACTTTCGAGCTGACTGACCCACACTCCCCAAGCTCGGCCGCAGACAGGCCATCGGGAGAGTGCCGATCGTACTTAGCGCTCCGAGTCTGTCTGATCGTCGAGCCGCTCGCCTCGCCCTCACCAAGCCAGAGCGAGAGCGAGAACGCGCGCCGCGTACCAAGCAACGCAGGGGGAGGAACGCAGCGGCCCGACGTAGCCCCGCCGCCTCGCAGCGACGACGAAGGCGCTCGCGACGTCGGCCATGAAGAAAATGTCCCGCAAGAACTTCCGCGCTGGCCCCTTGTTCTCCAGCAAGTCGTCCACCCCAACGCCCACGCCCGGCAGCAGCTCGTCCCCCGCAGGAGGAGGAGGCGGAGGCGGCATCATGCGCCGCGCCACGTGGGCCGACAAGATCCGCGACAAGCTGCCGCCTCTGGGCGAGAACGAGTACGAGGTTTTGTGGGAGCGCGGCGTGCTGGGCGTGATCTTCCTCGAGAGCGAGAAGGACGGCATCCCGTACGTGTCCAAGGCCACCGAGTCATGCATCTCGCCGGCCGTGAGCCAGGGCGACATCCTCAAGTTCGTGAACGTCGTGCGCTCCAAAGACCACTCGTTCTCGGACTTCTTCAAGATCCTGGCCACCATGAAGAAGCCCGTGCTGCTGCGCTTCGAGCGCGTGTCGGCCAGCACGCCGTCGTCAGACGAGGACGAGGCCTCGCAGCTCTTCGGCGTGCCGCGCTCGAGCTCCACGAACGCCGTGAACAGCGCCAGTCACTATGGGGGACAGAATGCCGACGAGGGGGGGGACCCCACGGGCAAGTTGTCGAGAGCCAATTCCGTGCCGCAGAAGGACCAGAAGCCGCCCAAGGCCATGAGGGGCGCGTTCTGGCGCGCTACGTCGGCCAAGGACTCGGTTGGCCCTGCAAACCCAGCAGCACAGTCAGTTGGGCCGGGAGGGGTGAGTGGAGGAAGTGACCGACTGGGCGCGTCACGACGACTGCCGAGCAATAGGGACCAGGTGTCGCCGCGTGATTTAGCGGCGACGCACGGAGGTGGAGGCCAATCGACTCAGTCACCGCTTGGAACTCATGAGTACCAAGTGTACTGGGAAACGGGGTCGCTCGGTCTGTTCTTTGGCGAGGACCGCTCGACTAACTTGCCTGTGGTTACGAGGTCTACTCCGAGCGCGAATCCGGTGGTGCGGCGAGCGGTGGCGATCAACGACACGCTGGTGTCGGCGAACGGTATTAGGTCTGCCGACTATACGTTTGAAGCGTTCTTTGGACGGCTCCAGCAGATGAACAAGCCGGTACGGCTGGTGTTCAGGCGGAGGCAGCCGACTGATCAAGTGGTCATTGTGAAGCAAGGCGAGCAGCAACAGCAGCAGCAGCGACAAAAGCAGCAACTGCACCAGCAACTCCAGCAACGACAGCAGCAGATGCGGGAGCAACAGCAAATGCAAGAGCAGGAGCAAAAGCGTGAACTTCAGCAGGCTCGTGATCAGCAAGCTCGTGAGCAGCAATTGCGAGACCAGCAGCAACGCGAGCTGCAACAACGCGAGCTGCAACAACGTGAGCTGCAACAACGTGAGCAGCAGCAACGCGAGCAGCAGCATCGTGAACAGCAGCAACGTGAGCTGCAGCTACGTGAACAACAGCTACGGGAGCAGCAGCAACGTGAGCAGCAACAACGTGAGCAGCAACAACGTGAGCAGCAGCAACGTGAGCAGGAGCAACGTGAGCAGGAGAAGCGTGAGCAGGAGCAACGTGAGCTGCAGCTACGTGAACAACAGCTACGGGAGCAGCAGCAACGCGAGCAGCAGCAAATCCAAGAACAGCAAAAGCGTGAGCGTGAGCAGCATCTGCTGCAGGAGCAACAACGACAGGAGCAAGAGGGAGGACAAAGAAACCGAACTCCGTCCGTCACCGTGGATACGACTCCATCTCCGCCGGCACCGCTGTCACAGAGCCGAATGGCTCATCGAAGTCGCACTCCTAGTCCGACCGTCAAGCGTGCATCAACGCCACCTCCGCGTCCTCCTTCTCCGCAAGTGCGTTTGGAATCAGATAACTTTCAACGTGAGCACCGCCATCTAGACAGGGGGCGAACTCCGCCTCCAATTTCTCCCGTAATGTCGGAGCATCGTGCAAGCATGAGACAACAAGCAGCACAAGAAAGTGTTCCAAGCACCAATTACGAAGTTTCACCCAAAGCTAGTGTATCATCGCTGGTACAGAGCTCGCCAAGAGTGGATATCTCGCCCCAATTCAACGTGTCTCCACGTGCGTCGCCAAATACCGGCACTTCGCCGAAGGTTAACAGTTCACCCTTCACTTCGCCGATGTCCCCCTTTATTACTACGGAGATCGGCAGTGAGTCGAACGGTCATGTATCATCATCTGTTGCCGAGGTTGATGATGATACCCCTGAAGTTCCCTCTCCAATTGAGACGGAGGAGGAGACCGTTCAAGCGCAAAAGGAGAACCCTCAGAATTTTGAAAGCACGCATGGTAATCGGAGTCGCAACGCTAGTGAAGAGCAACGGCTGCAAAGGACAAGTATTCCTGTGCATGAGGAGGAATCTGTATTGTCCCCGCTTAGCAAGCCGACTCATCTTTCACCTACGGAGCCGTGGGATCTTCCTGAGCAAATACCATCGCCAACGATTAAGGCGGAACCAGTAATTGTGGTTGACGAAGACGAAGACGATGATATTGAAATTGCAGTGCCTGTGTCACCTAGCTCTGATATCCACGTGGAGATCGCTGCTGTCGCCCAAGAAGACGAGCTAATTGAAGAAGCTGAAGTGATTAAAGAAGCTGGGCTGGCGGAGGGGACTGAAATCGTCGATGACGCCGAGTTCGCTGAGGAAGTTGATTTTGATGATGAAGCTGAACTTGCTGTAGAGGCGGGCTTGGCTGAGGAAGCGGAGCCTGTCTTGCCATCGCTTCCTGTGGACAACTCATCGGACGACAATGCTGATCTTGACGACGTGGAGGTCGGAATGCTTGCCGATGTGGAGGTGGGGGTTGCTGTCGACGAAGCGGACGCTGAAGTTGTTGAAAGCACTACATCTGAGCACGACCGCAACTCAAGCCCATGGGATCTCGAGCCTGAACCGGAACGTAAGAAGGCGCACCGTCATGAAAGCAATACTGCGTCACCACACGATGAACATTCCTCTTCTAGTACTGGAAAGCCCTCGATCGATAGCGCTGTAGATGCCTCCGAGGTCGACTTCACAGACGCGTCCGAATCGGATGAGTTCGCGAACGACCCGGACATTTCTGGTGACATCGACAGTGTAGACGGTGATATCATGATGCAGGAAGCTCCGAAAGACAAGGTGGATTCAGCCAGCCCTCCGAAACCAAGCAAGTCGTCTCTTCACGCCAACTTGGCGAAGTATAAGAAGAAGGGAAAGACTGCACGTGGTGTTTCGAAGCTGCCCGCGCTTACGGAAGAGGAGGCACTCACTGTTCCGCTAGTCGCTCCAAATGCAGTGAACACCACAGTACAAGTGCGTGGCCGACCGAAGCCTAAGCTGACGATGGCTGATACCCCTGACAGTACGACTTATCTTATCAAGTGGAAGGAAAACCGGAGCATTGGATTGCAGCTGAAGGAGGTGCGTTTTGCCAAGGGCACCTACCCGCTGGTGATGGACGTGTGCCAGGAGCCGTGCTGCGAACTGTTGCGGCATATTTGCGTGGGTGATGTGATCATCGAGATCAACGGCCGCAACACCTCGACGATGGGCGTGAAGAAGACTGTCAATTTCCTCAAGACGTGTACGAAGACCACGTTGATGAAGATTCGCCACGGACCAGCGTTCGTGACTCAGCGCGTAAGCGCGACAGTATGACGGAGCGGCCCGCTGTAGCAGTAATGTACGATCAATTCCGCGCGGTCTCACCAAGGCAAGACGGAGCGTGATGGAGGCTAAAGCGGGGCCGAGCTGCACCCCGCTACGACATTGCTTTTTTCTTTTAGTTTTTCCTCTCAGTGTCAGTGAAGTGCTCAATGTTGGAGAGGACGATTTAGACATGATTTTGGCTTGCAGCGTTGGTAGAGTGGGTGGCGCTGGGCCTGTGCGGGCCAACCAACAGACAATTAAGAGACTTGACCTTGCTTCCTTCACCTTGATGCGCGTCAATCCGCACTGCTTGTCTGTCATGTTCATCCAAGCACCGCACCAGCTGATGCAGGGTGTTGTGCAGAGCCGCTAGCTGTGTGAAAACGCTGCAACCACAACGGCGCGTCACACAGCTGGCAATGCCGATGGCTTTGCGTTTCAACGTGTTCAACCTACCGGAAGGAAGACCTCTAAGACCCGGGGTACATGCAATGAATCAGCGCCACCACCTTCCTTCGCTTGTAGGAGTTTGTATTTTTTGTTCACTTTGGAGCCCTCGAGCGCACGGCGACCAGCACTACGTTCGGTTGGACGCCGCGACTCGTCGACAGAGACGCCTCTCGCTGCAGCTTCTTTCCGTGTTTGTGTGTTTCTCTGCTGCTACGTTTATCACACCGTACGCGTGGTTGCTTTGCTCGTTGCGCCTCGTGGCCAACTGCCCGCGCGCTTAGTGCAGGTTGGCGAGTCGGGTCTTGATCTTACCGATAGCCTGCGCCGGGTTCAAGCCCTTCGGACATGTGCGCGTGCAGTTCATGATGGTGTGGCACTTGTACAGCTTGAACGAGTCGTCCAGCGCACGCAGACGCTCCTCCGTCTTGTCGTCACGCGAGTCCTCGATCCAACGGAACGCCTGCATCAGCACTATGGGCAGCAACAGCAGAGCAATGGTTAGGTGCCTGACAAGTAGGTATTGAACAGCAGAAGCAAGCGACGCACCGGCGGGGCCGAGGTACTTGTCGGGGTTCCACCAGTAGCTCGGGCACGAGGTGCTGCAGCACGCGCACAGAATGCACTCGTACATGCCGTCGAGCTTCTTGCGGTCCTCGATGGACTGCAGGTGCTCGTGGTTGGGGTCGCTAGGCTTGTCCGAGTGAAGCCACGGCTTGATGGACGTGTACTGGTCGTAGAAGTTGTTCATGTCCGGCACCAGGTCGCGGATCACGTACATGTGCGGCAGCGGGTGGATGCTGGCCACGTCCTTGTTCTTCTTGATGGGGCTCAGACACGCGAGCGTGTTGCCGCCGTCAATGTTCATGGCGCACGAGCCGCAAATGCCCTCACGGCAGGAGCTGCAGAGACACAGCATCAGCAACAATACTTAATCTCCCTGCTCTCTCTCCCTCTGTCAATGAATTCTCGTACCGACGGAACGTCAGCGTCGGGTCCTGCTCGTTCTTGATCTTGATGAGAGCGTCCAGCACCATAGGGCCACACCTGCAGAGCGCACAAGCCACGTCAGCGTCGGCGTCAGCTTCCCTCCCCTCCCTCAAAGCCCTCTCAGCGCCACGTACTCGTCCAGGTCCACGGGGTACGTGCACTGGTAGGGCTTCTCCTTGGACTCGGGGTCCCAACGGTAGATCTTGAAGTACTTGATGTTCTACTCGTTTGCACAGCAGCCACGTCAGCGTTAGCGCCTGTGAGGGGTCTACACCACCAAAAATCGTCCGAATGGAAGGCGTACTGCGCTACGCACCTTGGGTTTCATCGCCTGGGACTTGAGGTCCGCGTGGTAGGTCGGCACGCTGAAGGCGCGGAGCCCCGTGCTCACCACGGGCTTCTGGATGGAACGCACAGCCGCCAGCATCTTTTTCACGCTTCTGCACACGGGATCAACACCACCGATGGAAATTCGAGACTGACGGCTCAGACGTGCGGCGCGTTTAACCGCACCTGTATAATTACATATCCGAAGCGTACTTAGCGTATACTTTGCGAAAACACAAGTTAGTTGATATGCCTATAGTGCATATCCTGTTGTAGTGATTGCACATGCCGTTTCCCAGGATGCGGATATAAGGGGCGAGAACTTCAGCCGCTCGATTCCGGAGGTCCAGAGGATACACTGCGCCACACCACTTAGAAGCAGTCATTTCACGACACTTGAAGTTCGGGATATACTCAGCGCAAGCCAACGACGGAATGGCCAAGCGCTCCACGACGCTCAAGCAGTTCCTGCTCCGTGTTCACCCCGACCACTTCCTCAACAACCCCAAGGCGAGTCCCTCTCTGCACTTTGTTTTAGCCTCATAAATAACCTAAAAATTGCGTGTTCTACCAGGTTCACGATGAGAATTTGCAGTCCGTGAAGCTGCTGAACCAGTTCATGGATGCGTCTCACGGGGGTGGGGGGTCCATGAGCTGGAGACGACTGGGGGTTCCACGAGAGAAGGTGGAGATTGTCCCTTAAGTTGCAAGCGCGTGACAGACATCCAGCACATTGGCGCTGACAGATCTTTATCGGCGTGGGGCAGGTCTACTTCAGTGTGATGGTGCCGTCCTTGAGCTCCACAGAGCAGAACGAGGAGTCCAAGAGGCTGAAGAGGTTCGCGCTGGAGCTGGCTTCCAATATTGAGACCAAGATGGTCGCTGTCCTGAAGGAGTGCGGCGTCGTGGTTCAGGGCAGTGTGGAGGAGGAGGGGGAGGCTGCGACGTCTGGTGCAGGTTCTCGTCGAGTCAAGAAGCGGGCGGAGAGGAGGCCTGACAATTGGCGCCAAGGTCAACAGCGAGCCTGGAGACATCCTAGTGGCATGGATTTCGGAGGATTTACGATGGGCGAGATGTACGCCAAGGCGGATGCAGCGGCGTCTGCTTCCAAGAGGAGGAAGAAACCGATTCAGACTTTGAAAGGGCTGCTGGAGTTTATGAAGGAGGACGAGACGATGGAGACGCAGCAACGGCGTCGGATCGCGTGGGAGTCGATTCAATCGGTCAGGAACACGTTGAAGCGCGAACTCGGCCTTGAAGACGTGCTGTTTTCGTGCGGATGGTCGACCATGCACTTGAACACGACCGCTATGATTCTTCTCCAGACGCTGCGCAAGTACACGCGAGCGAACAAGCAGGGCATCTTCACACCCAAGGGCTTCCTTCGTGGCGCGACGATTGACCTCAGGTGGGTAGCATTGCGCAAGTGGTTTGCACTTTTGTAGAAAAACTAATGCAATTGTGTTTCGTGCGCAGCGCCAATCCGTCTGGAATAGACTTTAGCAACGAGTATCGAATTGGGCTCAATCCGGCGGATGTCCCAGTGCAGTGGGTGCAAGTACTGGAGACCATTGATGCGGACATGGTAGTGTTCATGAAGGTTGCGCGGGAAAGCCTGGCAACGTTGCAAGCAGATGCCACCGCAGCTCTGGGAGACGCGAACATTTCAAGGGGCCACACATGCTCAGCTCTTGGCTACCGGACGTTTCTGCAAAGTATGCGGCAGCGTGATGTTCAGAACAGCGAGCAAGGAGTACTGGAGAAGTTCGCGCTTGTCATCGAAGATGATTCGTACGAGTGGGTGGTCTTAGAGACCGGTGAAGTGCGAGCACCGTGCACGAGCTCGTATGGAGAAGCTCTCGCGTTTCTCAGCAAGAATCGGCCTTTGATCCGCCGCCAGCAAGAGACACACAATGCGAACCTAGCGGCGTTTCATTACGTATCCTCTCGATGCGCAGACGCCATGCATCTTAAGGCTATCACGCGTGACGAGGGGATTCCAGTGGGCGAGGCGATCGTGGCGTGTGAGGAGCTGCTGAAAGCTGTGGTCGGTATGACTCCGCCGAGCTCAAGAGGTTCCATTCCTCAAGAAATGGTGCGCTTCCTGGACACCTACACACAAGGTCGCAGCATGTGCATCAGCCGCTCGTGCGGACTTGGCCAAGACGGAGTCTTCACGCTGCCTGTAGACTGGTTCAAGTGGTAAAAAAATGCGCAACTTCAACTTGCCTCCACAACTTAATTTCAGATCAGTTATCCGGACCGTTTTAATTATCCGGACCGTTTTAACTGCAAAATATTATTCGCACAAAATGGAGGAAGAGCTTCGTGAGCTCCGCCTCCAACTCAAGGTATCCATATTGTATGGTGTAAGAAATAATTCACAAGCATTGTTGCTAAGCGTGTAGTCGTATTATGATTACAGGCGGCACGTAGCGACGTGAAGCGGTACGCTAGCTACGCGCTGCGCCTGCAGCAGGACTTGGAACGAGAGAAGCAGAGACGAGAGGAAGCTACCGATAAGGACATTCTGGACGACGAGGACGCGCGCTTTCCGGATATAAGAGAAACGTATACGGGGCCAGCAGCAGCTGCTCTTTGGGACAAGAAGGTGGAGAAGGCGACACAGGAGCACGTCGCGTGGGGTCGCAAGATCGACCGAGTGGTGCAGAAGCTAGAGGGCAAGAGGAAGAATAGGAATCGTGATAGTAACCAGGTGGAGGAGAGTTTGGACAAAGTGATACAAGAGCTGGTGCCTTTTCTGAAGCAGCAGAGGAGTTTCATTGGAGAACTCGGCCGTGAGAATGCAAAGCTGCGTGATATGTTGCAAGCTCGACCGACACGACGCGAGCTACTGGTGAGTTGGAGCAGCTTGTTAGTGCAGTGTAACTTTGAGCTGATGATAGGTGTGCTGTTGTAGTCGTCGCAGATGGAGGTTGAGCGACTCCAGCAGAAGTTGCGTATACGGGCGAAAGGTGCTGGTGCGCCTAAGCCACAAAGTTGTGGGGATTCTCACAGCCATGCTCCTCCTGCATCGCATGCATGCAACACTTCGTCGACTACCTGCATTCCTAGGCTGCAAGAACAAACAAGAACAACCACCACCGGCATTCCGGAGAGGTTGGCAAGCTTGAGTAATCGAGACCAGCACTCCGTGGCACCGCACCAGCACTCAGCAGCCAACTGCCGGGGTAAACAGCACAGCGTAATCGACATGCATTCTCCCTTCGGGTACAGGGCCGCACCCAGGGGCACTACATATAGAAGACGAGCAGAGAGGATTGAACCGATAAGCAAGATAATAGCAGACACAATTCAATTTGCCACAAAAGCAGCAAGCAGCACCTGGATTTGCCATAAAGAATTCTTTGGCTTTCGAGTCTTCGCATCGCATCGCACGCGATAACGCACCTCACGCCGCGCAGCAAGGCCAAGTTCCCTCGCACTAGCAATGAGTGGTGGCTACCGCTTGGATAGCGACGGCGACGTCGAGATGAGCGTGCCGCAGCCCGTGTACGAGTTCATCACGGCCCCGAAGTTGAAGTCGTGGGACCAGGCGTCACTTGTCACGTGGACTCGGGAGAGGAAGCGCTACGTGGACAAGATTGCCGAGCGCTGTGCGACAACTGGAGAGAACCCAGAACGCATTTGCGCCAGCGTGAAGTCTTGTTTCGACGTCGATATCCTGGCCGTGATCGCCCGCTACGTCCTGTTCAAGTCCGTCGCTGAGGTGAACGACTTTGAGTTGGTGGCTGAAATCGAAAATCGGTGCAACCACTTGAAGAACGCTCACGTTCCGGATTTGGATCGTCTCTTTCGCGACCGACTGAAGATGAATCTGCGCATTGACGATTGTGATGCCCGCATTTTGCATTACTTCGCCGACTTTGACCGCATCATTGAGGATAATGGGCTGACAGCACAGCTCGGGATTTGCCCGGAAACAGACCCATTCTTCAAGCCCCGCATGAAGCAGCGCTGTAAGCTGCTGATCAACAATCTGCAGCCCGAAGAGCTGCGGGTTGAGATTCAACGCATGGTAAAGCTGGAGCATCGAGAGGCCGCAACGAGCTGCGTGAAGCTCTATCCTCTCGTATTGCAGCGCGCCCGTCTGCAACAGCATTACCACTATCTCAGACAGGAGTTTGGCAAGAGTAAGGACGCTAAGAAACAAGTTCCAGTGGTGAGGGCTGCAGCACCGGCATCAAAACCCACGGCTCAGGGTGAGAGCAAGCCACGGCCTGAGCATTTCAAGCATGGAGTTGCAGCAGCTTCGAAACCCCAGCAGAGGAAACCGCCTCGCACAGGTTGCTGGGTATGCAAGGGTCCGCATTGGCTGGACGATTGCCCAACAGCCAGTGATGCAGAGAAAGAGAGCGCTCGGCAGAAAATGACCGAGATGCGTAGCAGCCGCAGGCAGGTGAAGCGATGGCGTCTTCGAGGTTATGCGGCAGGCGATGACCAGTCTGTCCGCCTCCATGACCTCATTGACGTACCATTCTGCCCGGATAGTGGAGCTGACGCCAACGTTGTGCCGCGCCGTGTGATTGACGACCTTATCGAGCTGCAGAGTGACGTCAGGTTGGAACCGCTTGCAGTGCCGCAGGAGGTGGAGATGTACGATGGCCGGGTTACAGTGTGTACAGAGGAGGCACATCTGGATCTGCGCATTAACACAGCAGCGGGGCCTGTCAATCTCTACCAAGTTCCGTGCACAGTGTTGGATGCAGACACTGATGAGTTCTTGCTGGGCAAGATAACTTTGCGCTCACTTGGAATTGACATGGGCCGGATGATTGAGCAGCTTGCGGTGGCTCCGAACCTTGATGACTCTGATGATGGTCTTCCACCTGACCCTGTGTTTGGCATTGTCGACGCTGGGGCACATGCTGAGCGTTTGCGCACAATGGTGACGGAGGCAGTATCCAACGGCTTTCCGACGGAGCATGCAGATGCGCTGGGCGACCTAGTGTCAGAGTTCAGAGATGTCTTCCGTTCCGAGTTGGAGACCGGTGAACCAGCACGAGTAGAGCCGCTGAGGGTTCAGTTGAAAGCTGATGCTGTACCCTATCGCTGCAAGGCTCGCAGCTATCCACCGTTGCAACAGCAGTTCCTTCGAGAGTACACGAAGGAATTAGAAGACCGGGGATTGATTCGCAAGAACAATTTGAGTCGCTGGGCTTCAGCAGTCGTTCCTGTGAAGAAACCCGGAACGCAAGGGGAATTTCGGATGACCGTAGACTACCGAAGGTTGAACGCAATGACTGTGCCTATTGCGGGCACAGCACCCAACCTGTCGGTCGTAACTAGTTCGGTTCGAGGGTCATGTGGATTTGCCAGCTTTGACCTCCACAAGGGCTTTTGGCAAATGGGCTTGCACACGGATTCGCAAGAGATGTTCAGCTTTATGACCCCTGACGCGATCTACACCCCGACCCGAGTGCCTCAAGGAGCTACCGACAGTGCATTGCACTTCCAGAACCAGATGCAGTTCGTGTTCGACCCGTTGCTCTACAATGCAGTGCTGATCTGGATCGATGATGTTATTCTTTTTGCAAAGACTGTCGAGGAGTTTCTGCAGGCTTTGCGGAAGTTCTTCGAGTTGCTTCGTGATTTTAATTTGAAACTCAACATCATGAAGAGTAAGCTATTCCAGCTTCAGGCCAAGTGGTGTGGCCGACTCATTAGTGGAGATGGAGTTGCCCATGACCCCGAGCGAGTTGATGCACTGAGGGCGCTGCCATTGCCAGAGACGGCTGGAGATCTACAATACTTCTTGTGCGCCGCGAATTGGCTTCGAGATTCTATTGTGGATTTCGCTCGGCATGCGTCGCCTCTACAAGCCAAGCTCGACGCAGCTCTGAAAGGCACGAGCAGACGTCGACAGCAGGCTTTGCGCATACCGTTGGTGTGGAGCGATGATGAGAAGTCTGCTTACATCATGATGCTTGAATGCATCGGCGCTTCGACGCCGCTCGCGTTCCCAGACCCCAGCCAGCAAATTTGCGTGTTCTCGGACGCAAGTGATGTGGGTTATGCAATTGTGGTGACGCAGGTTGCTGACTGGAAGAACGACTTGCCCATCCACGAGCAACAGCATCAGTTGCTGGTGTGCAAAGGGGGAATGTTTCGCGATTCGCAGGCCAACTGGAGTATCGTTGAAAAAGAAGCGTTCCCGATTGTGCAAGCGTGCACTACACTGGAGTATTTGCTGCAGCGTGCAAATGGGTTTCGGTTATACTGTGACCATGCGAACCTGATCGCGATTTTTGCCCCGGACAAAGAGCTCAAGAAGCATGTCAAGGCAAAGCTGCAGCGTTGGGCCATGCGCCTAACTGGGTACATCTACACAATTGAGCATATTCCCGGAGCGAATAACCTATGGGCGGACATCGTGTCGAGATGGTGGCATGTGCGGGATGGCAGTCAGTCCGTGAAGAAGATTAACTTTGTGCGTACCCGTAGCGCTCAAG
Source organism: Phytophthora x cambivora (assembly GCA_033557925.1). Lineage (NCBI taxonomy): Eukaryota > Oomycota > Peronosporomycetes > Peronosporales > Peronosporaceae > Phytophthora > Phytophthora x cambivora. The sequence continues at coordinate 1,325,963 of JAUCEB010000034.1, forward strand.
AAGTCTCGCAGCTTCGACCATTGGAGGACGGCGCGTTTGACTGGCCTTCAAATGAAAGTCTTGCTAACGCTCAGCAGAGGCATGTACGATCAGCCCCACCTGGCCACACAGTGGTGGATGGTTTGGTGTGTGTTGACGGCAAGCCGTGGATTCCTGCAGCAGCAAAGCGTTTGGTGGCTCGCATATTGGTCGTAGCCCACGCTGGCTCCCAAGGACATCGAGGAGAGCAGGCAATGCTGAACGCAATGAGTCGCTTTGCATTGGATGATGCCACTAGTATTATCAAGCGATTCGTGAGAACGTGTCTATTGTGCAAGCACGTGAAGGGACCGCATGTGATTCAGCGCCCGTGGGGGCCTACACTAAAGTGCAGCAGACGTAATGAGGTTTTGCACTGGGACTTTTTGTCATTGACTCCAAGTCATGGGGACCTGCGCTACGTACTCGTGTTGAAGGATGATTTGACGCATTTCTGCGAGTTGGTCGCTTGCAGCTCCCCGACTGCGTTCGTAGCCGCTGAAGCCATCATGGACTGGTATAAGCGATTCGGATCTCCGGAGACCTGGCAGTCGGACTGTGGCACCCATTTTCGGAACTCGGTGTTGAATCTGCTTAGCAGCCGGTTGAAAAGCAAGCAGGACTTCACGCCGCCGTACAGTCCGTGGGTCAACGGCACTGTTGAGCGAGTGAACCGCGATGTCCTGCAGGTGCTCAGAGTGCTCCTTATGGAGTATCAACTGGACACCAAGGAGTGGCCATACTTGCTTCCGGTAGTCCAAGCTAATTTGAACCACACGGAGCTACCATCATTGGGTGACAAGGCTCCTTTGGAGCTTTTCACGGGGTTGCCACCTACTAGTGCACTGGATGTGATTTGGAATCCGCATCGCAGCCACGACGGCGAACCGATTGCGGTCGATCTGAGCAAGCCGGCCATTGTGAAGCGACTTGATGAGCTACGCCGCAGCCTCCAGGAGATGCACAAAGAGGTTGCGGACATACGAGAGCGCCGTCGACTACAGCAAATGGCAGCAAAGAAAGGGGCACCATGCAACTTTTCGGAAGGAGACTTTGTTTTATGGTCTCGGGTGGATGCTCGACTATCAGGGAACAAACTCATGGTCCGATGGGTCGGGCCTTTTAAGGTGATTGATGCCCTCTCGCATTCGTTCATCATTGAACATCTCATCACCAAAGCCCGTCATGATGTACACGGTTCCCGTTTGAAATTCTACGCTGACTCAAGCCTCGATATCACTGAGGAAATGATGCACCATGTCTCCAATCAAGGACTTCTCCTCAACGTCGAGCGATTCTGCGGCGCGCGCTACAATGACGAGCTGTCGCGCTGGGAATTGGAGGTATCGTGGCAAGGTTTGGAGGATGCAGAGAACTCCTACGAAGGTCTGGAAGAACTGTTCACCGATGTGCCAGCCAAAGTGGCTGAGTATGTTGCCGAGAGCTCGTCCGACGGACTTCGCGCCGCAGTTGCTGCTCTGCAAGAGTAAGCACGGCTTGGGGGGCACTGTGGGGATTCTCACAGCCATGCTCCTCCTGCATCGCATGCATGCAACACTTCGTCGACTACCTGCATTCCTAGGCTGCAAGAACAAACAAGAACAACCACCACCGGCATTCCGGAGAGGTTGGCAAGCTTGAGTAATCGAGACCAGCACTCCGTGGCACCGCACCAGCACTCAGCAGCCAACTGCCGGGGTTAACAGCACAGCGTAATCGACATGCATTCTCCCTTCGGGTACAGGGCCGCACCCAGGGGCACTACATATAGAAGACGAGCAGAGAGGATTGAACCGATAAGCAAGATAATAGCAGACACAATTCAATTTGCCACAAAAGCAGCAAGCAGCACCTGGATTTGCCATAAAAGTGAAGTCAGCGTCAATGAAGACGTCACTGGGAGTGAGTACTCTCTTTCTGAGAAGATAATCGAAGAGAGAGTACTCCAAGCATTGCGAGTGAAAACAGAGAAGTCGATGACCCGGCACAAATATCTGCGGGAGAAGTTGCCCTGCTATCTTTCTTTGGACCCCGCGCTGAAAACGCAGAATTTGACTGAGGCCAACATGTTAGAGCGTGTGGGTCGAATTTGCTCCGATATCGTTGCCTCTTGCTGCTATGTGCTGGAGGTTGAGGATGTTGGTGGGCTCCCCCATTGCGTCGAAAAAGCGCATCAACTCGCCCATGTTTCAACAACGTACCAGAAATTCGTTGAACGAATAGAAAAACTTCTCAAGCGGTTTGATGAGGTACACGAATTGTGAAATTACTCTGATTCAAACTGTACTAACTGGTGGCTTTGCTGTTCTTAGGATGCCTTCTACTCGATACGAGCTGAATTTACAGCAGAGACTTCGTGCCACGAAGCCTTGGATATGGTCTGCAGCTGCACGATTTTTTGTGTTTGAGTTCGCGTTTATTCTGACATTCGTGTAGATTTTGTCCCATGTGAACGATGTGCTGGTAGAGCTCGATGCGCGTCGTGATCAGATGAAGCCGCCAGGTTCCAAAGCCCACGAGGTTTTGCTCACAAACATGAAGCTGCTTCAGGTACCGCGCATTGATCAGCTGGCGCCAACTATTCGGGTACGTTGGTAAACGCAACACTTCACTAAGCACGAAATGCTAATGAATTTGCCGACGACACACACCGCGCAAATTTCTTTGCAGCGCTTGGTTGACAACATGCGAGCTGAGCAAGAATTCCAGGGCAGTTTACGTGAGCTTTTCGGTTTGGACGAGGCTGCAAGTCGCAAACAGATTTTGCACGTTGCCTCTGTATTGTTTGGGGAGCTCGGCTTTCTAACTGACAATGCTACTTCGCCTAAAGATTTCCGCAAATGAAACTGTACATTAGATCCAGGTTTAAGAAAATACCAGGGCAACATGGACGTCCGACAAAAGTTACGACACCAAAAAAGTGTTATCATCATCTAAAAAGCAACACCGAGTGTGCCTAGTTTCCAGCAAGCTCAATTCTCCTAGCTTCCGTATAAGCTGTGTGCAGCACCTCCACAACCTCTGCAGAATGCTGCAGCAAAAAAGCAAGGGAGACTTTTCCAGCTCGTTCTTCAAACCGCACTTGAAGAGCGCGTCCAATTATTTTGTCACTCGGGTAAAGCTCTAGAGATTGCTGGGCTTTGGCGTGCACGACTTTCTGCTTTTTGGATGGGGATGCAGTATCAACGTCCACAATCGATCGCCGGTACTTCCGCCAGATGTGCCACGCCGTCTTCACGTGCTCCTTCTCAACTCGGGCTCGAATATCCTTCGCACAATCATGTTTCCTTCCAAGCCACTGGAGCACACATCGTCGATCATAGCGTCTAGCAAACAGACACAGTTCTTGCTTGTCCTCAGTGTCTTCTGTACCCTCCGCCGCTTTGTGCTTCAGTTTTTCCACACAAAAGAACCACTTCTTCGCCGTCGTTGTGTGTGGGAACGACACAAACGTCTCCGCGCGATCAAAACCTGCTTGCAATGCAGTTTTCTCCATGATGTCGACGTACGCCAGTCCTGACGGGTAAACCTGGAAAACCGCTCGCGAGTCCTGCTCGCCCGACAATTGTGTCAACAGAGACGAGAAGCAAACTTCCAGCCCTTTTGGCTGCAACCACTGCAACATCGAGATACCGATTGCAGCATCCAGCACTCCATCTCGAATAGGAAGCTGTTGAGCGGCATTGCCACAGTAAAAGTCGACACATGTCTGAGTCTCCTCCTCTCCCTCTTCCTCCTTCGACGCTAGAGACAACATCGACGCACTGATATCAAACGCCAATGTGAACGCCGGCATGCTCCTCTCTTGGAACCAATTTTGTGCTGCCTTTGTGCTCAGCCCGGAGCCTGCACCCAAGTCTAACAGGAAGAAGACATCGTCCGTGGTCCTGGCATGTGTCAATCGCGTCGAGTCTAAAAGTAAAAGCTCCAGTGCGTGTCGCGTCAGATCCTTCTGGATGCTGGCATTTGCCACTGTGGTGTAGACACTGGACTGCTTTTCACTGTAGAATTCGCGCGCTGCAGCCGACAGCGGCGTCGCCAACGCGTTGCCTCGTTCTTCTGGCCGCAGACTCCTCTTGAACGGCATCGCCAATCAAATGTTCTCGTAAAGTAGCCAACCAGATTTGTATAAATAAGAAAAATGTCAACTTAAATAGGAGGGATACTTAAAGATGTAGAGATGCGGACAAAACCGTCCACAACGAGATATAACGTCCACCACGCGTCCATGAACGCTCAGGTTGACACACGAAAGATGGTTTGGTCGCTGGGCGACTGATCGTTCGTGTCTTCGATGTCGCGCGCTGTGATTGTTTCGTCATGCCCCGAGCGACGAGAACTTGATCGGCCACTTAATGTCGGGCGCCAGGAATTCCGTCGGAAGAGCAGCAGCAAGCCAACGATGGGCGACACACACACCAGCACTGCAGCTCCAGCTGCGACGCCACCGATGAACACGCCAAGTGCTGCCAGCCCCAATGCCAGCACGATTGGCGCCAGGAGCACGTAGCCAGACACACAAAAGCAGGTCGTGAAAGCTTGCCGGAACGTGAGGCGAGCGTTGGTTGTGCAGGGAAAGAAGCAGCAGCACAGGATGCAGAAAACCACAGCCAGTACGAATGCTGGCGGGCCAAACAGCACAAAGAAGAGAATCCGCATCACCATACCGATGCCCTTTTGTGTAGTTCCTTGTCCCTCAATATCCGCCATCTGATTGCCTGCGCAGCCACGGACATTCCACCACTGCAACACACGACAACCCCATACAAAACCATTAGTAAAAGCTCGTTTCCGGCGTAACAATTAATGGCCACGCTTCAAGTACCTGAAAGTGCTCCGGGAAGACATTATCGTCGATGACTTTGAGGCAGATCCAGCAGAAACTTGTGTTGCACACCACGCACTTCATCTGGTTGCAGCCGCCAGTCTTCTCGACGTTGTTCTGGCAACCAGGGCATGGCTTGGAGATCTTACTAATCAGGGCATTGTTGAGCTTCTCCACAGCAATCATCTTCTTGTCGTATTCGGCACAGGTGCGACCTTGATGAGCATTGCTATGCACGAAGCAAAATTCGCCGTTGCAAGCCTCACAGACGCATTCCGGGTGGTCACTTCCAGCACATATCTGCGAGTGGTCGCAGTACGGGCACTGCCGCGCGAGTTCGTGCTCCTTGTTAAACTTGAACTTGTTATACTTCTGCCAGACCTCGTCAGAAACTAGCGACTCAATGTCATCCACCGCGATCTCAGCCTTGCACGCCGTCTTGTCATCCGACCTCTCAAAAAAGCACTTCGGATATACCTGTCCCTCCTTAATCTTAAACTCCAGGTAATTCTTCAAGCACGTCTCACAGAAAGGATGTCCACACACCGAGAGTGCGTAGGACGTGTTCACAGGTGCGTAGTCGTAGCAGATTTGACAGAGGAATGTCTCCTCCATGGAGAGACCCAGGTGTAACGAGTTGGAGGTACGAGAGTGTGAGGGTAGTGTAGACATGGGAGAAAGACAACAATGGAGTGACGGTGGCAACGAAGGACAGGGCTGGGCAAATGCCAGCGTTGATAATCCGCCTTGTGTAGATCGACTCGACGCTGGAACCGTGCAACGACGTGTCCATGTTGAAGTAGATCGGCTCCATGTCCTCGTACGGGAAAGTGCTGGCCAATGGCGTGGAAACAACGATAAGTTCAGATCCGCGACGAGGAGTCACCGCACCCACAGTCTGTGTGTGGGCCACAGAGAAACAAGTGCGCTAGGCCGCACAAGGGCGATCTTGGCGCCGAGGGTCGCTGCGAGCAGTCGCGCGAGCGTAATGGACGGCCCTGAAAGCGCGGAGGGCATGGGTGGCTTTGGACGTACAACAGTGAGTGGGGCTGTCACCGGAGCAGAGGCTCAGTTTAAGATTTGCGGCGTCCAGGACAAGCCGGACGAAGCAAGCGACGACTGTAGCGACAAGTGCAGGTCAGCAGTCTACGGCAGTCGGCAGCAGAGAGGCAGTGGCACTAATACTGACAAGAGCTGCCCGTGTGAGCCCCGTGATCGGAGTGCGGGGTCGCGAAGCAGTACGGAGTGCTGCTATTGACTGTGGTGGGAGACGAACCACCTGTTGGTTGGTCCTTCGTGGCGCGTGGTGGGTGCTGGAGCGAAGCTGGATACCGGTGAGGGAGCTGTGTGCTCTCAGAGTCAACTGTGTGGCTGCGTAGGGAAGGCGCCCGAGGCGTACTCCCGAGTGGCTTGGAGATTTGGCGTAAGCCGAGGCTTCACGACAGGACATCGCGTGCTTTAGGAGTCGACTGGCTAGACGACGTGCAGCGACGAGAAGTCTCTGTGTTAACGGAGCAACTAAGGGTGTAATAAATAGGAGCGGACGCGTTCCGGCTGCTGAGGAGTGGCCAACTCAGTGTTCCATTTCGAGTGCAGTACGACCTGGAGTGACGCAGCAGCAGGCACAGGTGCGAGCTGTACGGTCCGCCGGCGAGCAGGCGACACCAGACTCGTTACATGGTGGTCATTTTGTTGGGGCTGACAGTACGAACCAAGAACACTTAAGTGAATTGAGTGGAGTTAGCGTTATGACCACTACACGAAAAGGAAAAAAGCGACTGCAGAAGTCGAAGACGCAGGACGAGGACGTTGAGTCGCATTCGGATGCGTCCGAGACTTTGTGTGGCCAGGATGACGTGAGTGAAGACGATGTGGATGAGGGAATTGAGCAACGAAAGCTGGCCTCGTCCAAGAGCGAGGTAGCTGCTCAACAGGAACTACCGAGAGAGGAACAACAGGTGACTCCAGCGGCAGAGTCCACTACCGGAGACGTAGCTGGAGGAGCTGCAAATCTTCCTCTAGCAACATCTTCGGCGGAAATGTTGGTGGTAACGGCAGCCTTGCAGCAACTAGCAACCATGGTCGCTGGTATGCATTCAGCGACTACGGGGATCAGTGATGAATGTGAGCGAGACGAGCATGAAGACGCCCAGTTGAACAACAATGGTGGTGATACCAACGAGTCGACGTTGACGCGCCAAGTTGAGGCAACTACACATCAGTGCTCGGTGAGTGGATTAGCAGCGCCAAATGAACAGACAACAACGAGTCACCCTGGAGAAAATGCTTCAGCAGTGGAAACCCGACGAACCATGAGTGGCATTGTATCCGCGACGGAACTAGCAGCGGTTAACGCAGGCATACAGCAGCTCACGGCGACAATGCGGAACTTGCAAATACCCGCAATGAGTGACGGGCAAGGAAGTCGGACTCCTTCTGCAGAAGCCACGGCGATAATGGCGGCTATTCAGCAGCTTACGACCACGGTGGCAAGACTGCAAGCAGCAACAACGACACCCACAGAAGCACATCAGTCTACAGCGGCGGCAAGTTCTCGTCGGGAAAGACGCGTGTCACGTACGCGAATTCGCAGCACGCGACAAAGGAGGGCAACGAAAGCAGGATCCCCCCCCTCTGGTGATAGCAGCAGTTCCGATGATTTTTCAAGTGGAGACGACCAGGACGGACGCCACGGTCACGGTGGACGTGGTAACGGGAGACACGGTGATGATGCGAGCAGCTACTTCAGCGACAGCAGCTCAAGTGGCATCAGCTCCAGCAGTAGCAGCTCTAGCGATGAATCCGACGAGCATGACCGACGTCGACGCCGTGGACGACATCGACGCCATACACACCACGAGCATTATGGACGAAGCGGTCGACATCACAAGCAACCACGACGTCGCAGTGTGAAAGACCTGGAGCTTCCAACGTTCACGCCTTCACCAAAAGTCTCGGTATCCACGTGGATAGACCGTGTAGACTTGGCGTTGAGGGGCGCAAAGGAATCTGGTCGCGGAGAATGGTCCGATCGTGCTTTGTACTTCATCTTAGGCAATAAGTTGATGGAGAACGCGGCGAAATGGTGGGTTAATATGAACCGAAGATTGGCAAAACGCAAACGAACTTGGACGAACCTGAAGAAGGCGCTGTTGCGGCGTTACGGTGAGAAACTTGATAAGTCAGCAGCTGAATGGAGAGTGAGCATGAGAAGAATGATGCCCGGCGAGACTTACGCGGATTTTGCTGCTGGATTGAGAGATGTGGTTGGCCGGAACAAAGTGAGTGAGCGTGTGCTCCTTGCTCAGTTCTATAGGTGCCTGGACAAAACGACAAAGAAATTAGTCAAGCAGGATCCAAAGCCCAAGACACTCGAAGAAGCAGTAGACAAGGCGACGGAGATAGATGACCCTATGGATAACGTGGCCCAGGGGATGCTGAACATTGGCCAGCCGTGGGCCACGGCGCCGAGTCCTTACCTGATTCCGATGGCAGGAACGATGGGACAAACAATGGTGATTCCGGGTATCGGCGGCACGGGATTGCCAACAGAGATGACATCGCCTACTGTGGGCGGTTCGGGAGCAGCCCCAGATCATGACGTTGAAGCTGTAGCTTTGTTCACTAACCCACAAGGGGTATGGAACAACTACTCTGGAACTTGGGACGTACCAGCTGGACGGGTTTGGAATGGGAAATTCTGGACGGAGCCAAAGAAGAGCGAGCAGCGACGTTATCCGACATCCCGACAGAAGGAGTCAAAGAAGTCGGGGCGGAATTCGAAGTCGAAGAAGGAGAGTGTGGCAACTTCTAGTGGCGAGGACTCCGAACCTCAACCCAAACGACCAAAGCTTAAGGCAGCTGTACGGCAAGCTGTTGATCGGAAGAATAATACAGCACGCGACAATGGGCAGGGTGAGAGCAAGGCACGGGCTGGTTCTGATTCACGAGCGTGTTTCCAGTGTGGGCAAATGGGACATTGGGCCCCAGCGTGTCCGAATGGTGGCCGCCGGTGCTATGCTTGCCACCAGCCTGGTCATTATGCGAAAGATTGTACAGACGCCGATGCCAAAGCTAGAAATGACGCATACCTGCAGACACGCAAGCCGGCAGCGAAATCGGAGGAAAACTAGCAACGGGCGCGGTAAGGGGATTACTGCGTCCGGAAAGAGGCATTCCCCGGAGAGAGAAGATGGTTATGACAGCAGTCAAGAATACGAACACGACGACAGACAAGGACAATGTGGACGTGTCGAAGAATGACTGTCACGAGGTGGAGGAGAAAGTGGGCCTGTACTTTGCGGCGAGCGAGGAGCATGGAACACGGAAGGAAGATGTGGCAGCAACCCGTGTAGTGAGAACTTTGCCCGCTGATAAGGACAGCATAGTGGACGAAGTGATGGAAAACTTGACTAAGGGTGCGGGGGAGAAGGACAGCGAGCGGGCAGCTCGTTACGTCGCTACGGTGCGACCAGCCATGGCTTCAGCGCGGTATGTGCGAGCCGATGTGGCAGCGTTACGTGAATATAACGCCGGGGACACACAGAGAAACAGAGAGCTTGAACACCAAAATGAAGAAGGCGTGCATCCTGGGAATGTAGAAAATAGACAGGCAACCAGAAACGTTGGTCACACTGAAGAAGGCGCGGCGGATGCTACGTCAATAAAAGTGGACTCGGAAAAAGAATCTAGCTACGTGGCGCTCTCGGAGGAACTGCCACAACGGAGCGAGACAACAAACAGCAATGTGAACCAGATACGAGCAGCTCGAAAGCTGGCACAGAACCAGAAGAAGAGGGCGCGCGTGAAGCGGGTACTCGTCCTACGACGGACAGCGGCGCGTACGGAGCGGCAGCAGCAAATTGACCGGGCGGAAGCAAAAGCGCAACGTCGAGGAATTGCTGACGAAGCCCTTGAACAGCTCGAGCAACGAAGGCTGCGGCAACCGAGAACTTCGGGCGGTGCAGAAAGACAACGGGATGGCGAGCCCGCTAAGGTTCGTCTTGTGCAACGGCGAGAGGATGGTGTTGCGACGAACGCAGAGGATGAGGAGAAAGTGCGGTATGCGGAAGCCGACGACGGGTTGCCCACTGCCTACATGGTAGTGGCTGGCGAACGCCGGAGTGTCAAGTTGGACAGTGGCGCGAGGTATTCGGTCGCCGGAACCGATTGGATGCTGTTCGGTGACAAGCTACCAGGCGTGTCCCCGGTAGACTACGTCGAAGGCATTGGTGGTTTCCTGCTCGATGTAGTAGGTGTGTGGAGGTTTGAAATGATTAGTGCATTTGGCGAGATCGTTCGAGTGGATGCATGCATTGTTGATGGATGTACCAGCGAATTTCTACTGGGTGTGGACTTCATGCGTGAACAAGAAGCCACTATGGACTTCAGCAAGAACGAGCTGAGGTACTCCGAGCCAGGGAGGTCGATTGTGATTCCTTTTCGCACTTCGGACAAGACGAAACACATCAAGGTAGCGGCGGTGCGGATGGCGAGAAAGACGATACTCAGCGGGAGCACGGTTACGCCAGTAGAGATTGCAGTAACAGCGGAAGATGGAGAACGAGGCATCTTCATGCCGACACTCAAGTTGGGATCGGTGATGCTGTCGGCGACGGTCACAGAAGCTCACAACGGGAAGGCCTGGGTTCCAGCCATAAATGCAGGACGGAAGCGGGTGAAGATGCCTTCGAAGAAGGAGCTTGGCAGGTGGATTCCTTTGGACGCTGATGTTGAGGTTCTCGAGTTGAACGGTGCTCTGCAACCTGAGCGACTGCGTGACTGGTTGAACGAGTTGGGTAAGGATGAACCCCTAGAGAACGAAGAGGAAGCACACATAGGAACGAAGGACGAAGATGATCGTACGTTGATCCTCCGATTACTCCGGGCATATCGGCACCTGGTGAAGGACACGGGCGACTGTCCCCCATCAACAGCGTTAGAAGTGGAACATCACATCGATACCGGGGACGCGGCGCCTATAATGCTGAAGCGTCGGCGTCAGGCTCAATCTGAGGACGCCGTCGTGGAGAGTAACGTGCGAAAAATGCTAGCGGCCGGTGTAATCGAAGAAGGCAACGGTGCATGGGGATTCCCGGTAGTGCTGGTTCGTAAGAAAGATGGAGAAGTCCGGTTCTGTGTGGACTATCGAGCCTTAAACAAGGTTACTCACAAGGATGTGTATCCATTACCTCGCATCGATGAGACCCTGGAAGCGTTAGGTGGTGCGTTGTGGTTTACTACGCTGGACTTGAAGTCGGGTTACTGGCAGATTCGCATGGCTGACGGGGACAAACCGAAGACGGCTTTCACCACCAAGCAAGGGCTGTACCAATTTGTCCGGATGCCGTTTGGGTTGACTAATGCGCCGTCGACATTTCAACGGATGATGAACAGTGTTTTGCGCGGGTTAACATGGGTGACCTGCCTAGTTTATCTTGATGATATCGTGATCTATACACGAGGAGGGATCGAGCGACACGTTCTGGAGTTGGCCTGCGTTTTGGAGCGACTCTCTATTGCTGGACTAACTCTGAAATTAAAGAAGTGCCGATTCGCCACACAAAGAATGGAGTACTTGGGCCACGAACTCAGCTGTGAGGGTGTGCGACCACTGGAACGGCTAGTTTCGGCGGTGCGTGAATTTCCCCGCCCGAAAGATGCTGCTGAGGTGAAGCGGTTCGTCCACCTCGCAGGATACTATCGGCGATTCGTCCAAGGTTTTGGTTCTATCATGGCACCGCTGACAAAGATGCTGAGGAAAGACGCTGACTGGGAATGGGCCTCAACACAGGAGGCTGCGTTCGAGCACATAAAGCTGGTGTTGACAAGCAAACCTTTGCTGATTTATCCTAACTTTCACTTGCCGTTCCGCGTTGTCACTGATGCGAGCAAGATCGGTTTGGGGGCCTGCTTAATGCAGGACAATGGTCAAGGTTGGCAACCTGTTGCTTATGCGAGCAAGGTCACCAGCAAAACGGAGGAGAACTACGGAATTACGGAGTTGGAGTGTTTGGCTGTCGTGTGGGCCATCAAGCTATTCCGGCCTTATCTCTATGGCAGGAGATTTACGATAGTGACAGACCATGCGGCACTTAAGTGGCTCATGACGAGCCCTAACTTAACAGGGAAACTCCACAGATGGGCTTTGACGTTGCAAGAATTTGACTTTGATGTCGAGTATCGGCCAGGCAGCACGAATGTCGTAGCAGACGCCTTGTCGAGGGCACCAGTGAAGATCTTAGCGGCGATCGGACGTCGAAGACGAATGCGAAGACGCGAAAATGTAGCAGGTGTCCCATCCGGAACGACTGCGACGACAATAAGTGGAGGAGGCAAGCTCCACGCGGTGGACACCCCGTCGAATGACCTGTTGCATGTGGTGGCGTCGCCGGCAATGCCGGATGCGTCACAAACAGTCCCTACCGGTTGCGAAACGTCTGCCGTGGCAGAAACGCCAGCAATGGCTATGGGTGCGCAGTTGATGAGTGGCATGGAAGACGTCTTGCAGGAAGAGATGACAGACGAAGACGTCGTACGAACAGGGTGGGAAGAGAGCGGTAGGCCAGCGCCACAAGCACAAACCACGAAGAAGCGCTCCAGGTCAAAGTGGGTAGCAGCAGAGCAATCTCGACCCGTAACTAGAGCAGCAAAACGACGTGCCGACGAGGCTCAACTACGAGGTGATGCCGTGATTGAGACTCGTGAGCGAGTCGCAGGCGAGAGAGAAACCCCACCGGATGGGTCACTGGGCATGACGGCGGGCGATGTGACTTTGACTATGGTGAACTCGACGTCGAGATCAGCGCTGGCGGGAACGCGCGCTGGTAGCCCTATGGGCAAGAGGGCAGTAACGTGGTCACCATCAGTGGAACAACAGCAGGTACACCGAGCGGCAAGGCTCGAAGACCAACAACGACGCCGGGGTAATGATGCCGAGCGCAGCAGTAGTAGGTGGCGGGGGGATACTTCCGCTCCTGTGCAACCCACGTCACAAAATACGCTATCGGATAACAATTTGAAGACGAAGATGACTGCTGGCAACCAGAATAAACGGCGTAGGTTGAGCGATGCGACACATCCCCTAGGAGAAACGAGCGAAGCGGCGGTGTCCAGGTCTGGGCAACGGGGTGGAAAGCAACAACCAATGCGTGATGGAAGGGGACAACGAACTGGTGATGAGCAACGAGCTGTCATGCAAACAGCGCAGCGTGTAGCGGTTCGCAGTAGTGGTGAGCCGACCTTGCAGCTCACTGACGAGGCGATTAGTACTGCTCAAGCAAGGAGTAGACTGGTTCAACGACTAGTAACAGCGGGCCGATATCATGGAATGGATGTAGCAACGGAGTATGGGTTGGTGCTGATCAAGACACCCAGTGGAAAACGGGTAGTATTGCCTCCTGAACTTTGGTCTGTGGCTTTTAAGGAAAGCCATGATTCGGTGTGGGCCGGACATCTTCGAGCTCCGCACACGTACTCGAGAATCGCGCAAGTGTATTGGTGGCCTCGCCTTCAGCGGGAAGTGAAGCGATGGGTCCTGGGGTGCCAAGAGTGTGGCAGCCGCAAGGCACGCCCACGCGAAGTAATACCACCATTACGCAGTATTCGTGGTGGGGATGTAGGAGATCGGTGGGCCTTAGACGTCGCAGGGCCGCTGCCAACTACTGAAGGAGGAAAGCGTTACGTCATTGCAGCTGTGGAATACGTTACGAGATACGCCGTAGCAATTACAGTGGAGCGGCATACAGCGGAGAATGTTGCGAAATTCCTCATGAAGCAGATTGTGTTGAAATTTGGGCCATTCAGGGAGCTGCTCACAGATGGAGCTCCGGAATTGACGGGTCGGGCCATTGAGCAATTGGTGATAATGTTGCAAGCTGAACAAACAACCCCAGTGCCGTATCGCCCGCAGATGATAGGGCTCGTGGAACGGTTCCACCGCACTTGGAAGGACTGCGTCTCTGTCTATATGAATATGGACGAGCAGCGTGATTGGGATGCGTGGATAGATTTCGCGGTGTACGCTTACAACTCCGGAAGGCACTCAACTGTGCTCCTATCCCCAAACGAGCTTATGATGGGCCGGAAACTGCGGGCTCCAAACGAACTTCTACGCCAGACATCGGTCGCCGAAGCGGGTGAAATGACAGCGTATCACCGACGTTTGTTGAGAGCGATGAAAGCTGCGCATGCATGTGCAGAACAAGCTCGTGTGCGCGAACAAAAACGGCAGGCGAAGTATTATGATCGAAAAGTCAGAATGCAGCGCAGCTTCAACGCAGGGGACCGAGTCTGGATGTTCAGGCCACCAAAGGGTCCGAAAGCATCGAAATTCGTTCACTCATGGATCGGGCCAATGAAAATAGTGGAGCCTGCGGGCTATGATAATTTCTTGATTGAACGAGAAGATCAGGATGGAGGAAACGAGCAGCTTATAGCCCACGTCTCCTTCCTAGTGTCTTATCACTACCCACATACGTTATTAGGGACAATCGCAGCAGACATCAAGTTGCAGCTCGAGAATGAAGGCGCGCTCGAACGGGAAGCGCATGTCACGACGGCAAGAGAGACTACTCGAACAACGAGTGCGCCTGTCCAAGCAGCAACGGCAGCAAGGATTCGCCGACAACATAACCAAACAGTGGGAAGCGAAGCTGCAAAGTTCGGATCGAACGAGATACTGGTGGAATTACGACGTAGAAGACGACGTAACAAGGCGGGCCACTACGTCCTGGAGTACCTGTTACGACCCATCGGCAGTAAGCAACGTGGCGATGCCGCAGCAGTTGGAAGTGCAGCTGCAGGAAGCGGTGCAGCAGCAGAGGACGAACAGTGGGTGTCCGTTGCCGAATATGACGAACTATTTCAGGCCGCCAGAGTCGTGGAAGACTCTGGTTGTGAAGAAGGCGTGTAACGAGTTGGAGGTACGAGAGTGTGAGGGTAGTGTAGACATGGGAGAAAGACAACAATGGAGTGACGGTGGCAACGAAGGACAGGGCTGGGCAAATGCCAGCGTTGATAATCCGCCTTGTGTAGATCGACTCGACGCTGGAACCGTGCAACGACGTGTCCATGTTGAAGTAGATCGGCTCCATGTCCTCGTACGGGAAAGTGCTGGCCAATGGCGTGGAAACAACGATAAGTTCAGATCCGCGACGAGGAGTCACCGCACCCACAGTCTGTGTGTGGGCCACAGAGAAACAAGTGCGCTAGGCCGCACAAGGGCGATCTTGGCGCCGAGGGTCGCTGCGAGCAGTCGCGCGAGCGTAATGGACGGCCCTGAAAGCGCGGAGGGCATGGGTGGCTTTGGACGTACAACAGTGAGTGGGGCTGTCACCGGAGCAGAGGCTCAGTTTAAGATTTGCGGCGTCCAGGACAAGCCGGACGAAGCAAGCGACGACTGTAGCGACAAGTGCAGGTCAGCAGTCTACGGCAGTCGGCAGCAGAGAGGCAGTGGCACTAATACTGACAAGAGCTGCCCGTGTGAGCCCCGTGATCGGAGTGCGGGGTCGCGAAGCAGTACGGAGTGCTGCTATTGACTGTGGTGGGAGACGAACCACCTGTTGGTTGGTCCTTCGTGGCGCGTGGTGGGTGCTGGAGCGAAGCTGGATACCGGTGAGGGAGCTGTGTGCTCTCAGAGTCAACTGTGTGGCTGCGTAGGGAAGGCGCCCGAGGCGTACTCCCGAGTGGCTTGGAGATTTGGCGTAAGCCGAGGCTTCACGACAGGACATCGCGTGCTTTAGGAGTCGACTGGCTAGACGACGTGCAGCGACGAGAAGTCTCTGTGTTAACGGAGCAACTAAGGGTGTAATAAATAGGAGCGGACGCGTTCCGGCTGCTGAGGAGTGGCCAACTCAGTGTTCCATTTCGAGTGCAGTACGACCTGGAGTGACGCAGCAGCAGGCACAGGTGCGA
This sequence comes from Phytophthora x cambivora, assembly GCA_033557925.1. Taxonomy (NCBI): domain Eukaryota; phylum Oomycota; class Peronosporomycetes; order Peronosporales; family Peronosporaceae; genus Phytophthora; species Phytophthora x cambivora. Next base: position 1,341,720 of record JAUCEB010000034.1, read on the forward strand.
GCTGTACGGTCCGCCGGCGAGCAGGCGACACCAGACTCGTTACACAGGTAACTAGCCATAGACCGCAGCAAATTCGGCACCGAGTGCCCGAGACTATTGCTCTCCTGTCGTCTGAACCCCGTCAAGGACAAGCTCAGCCCGTTCGTGTCCGTCTTCTCCTCCAGTTCAATAGATGACGGCGGCTGGGTGGAAGCCGCAACTGCAATTGACATTTCATCGCCAGCCTCCTCGTCTCTCACCTCTGCGTCGAACTCAGTCATGCTCATACGAGATGACAAAGGCAATGATAGCCCTCGATCCCGGACGTTTGTGCGCGTTAGAGCGCCCAAAGTGCGGCCCGAGGCGGCCCGTACCAGGCTGGACATGTGCTGCCAACTGCCTCGTCTCGTGTCTTCCATGGTGGCCAACGCCTCGTTCTCCATTATGGGAATCGATCCTCGTCTCAGCGGTGGTGCGTCAGCAGACATATCATTGGTAATGGATTCAGCAGCTGCGTCCTCCACTGAGAGACGGAACTCGCCGATTGCAGCCGCGGCAGAGGACGCTCGCGCGCGAGACAAGTGACCATCACTCTCCACTGGCAGCGCCGAGATCTGATTCTCCATCTCAGTCAGGAGTGAAGCCATGTGCGCCGCCCAACCGTCGGCTGCGTCCTGCTGCTCGAGCTCCTGCTGCCGCCGTAGCTGGTGCAGCCTCCAGCGCCAGCGCATGCGCTCGTCCTCGCCTGAGAAGACCTGAAGCTGACGCAGCGAGCTGTAAAGCGCCGTGCATCTCTCGGTCAGCGTCCTGCATCTCGCGGCATGGTCGAGGGTCACTGCGGACTGCATGGAGACTGGAGAACTACATGGCTCTATACTGACTAGAAAGGCTGGGTGATTGGTGGAAATGAACCAGGCTAATGGACCAATCAGGTTCGGACTCACTTCAACTTCGAAGTTGCAAAGCACGATGAGCAGCAGGTCGACGTTGAGGTCGTCGTCGCTGCAGCCAGGGATCCGGCAGAGAAACAGCTCCGGTCTGTAGATAAAGATGAGCACAGTCGACGTGGAACATTCGTCACCATGCTGAATAAGATGGAGTACGGTGGGGTTGCACTTATGTGAGTATGTGCTACTTGCTTTCCACTCCCTGAACTGACACTGTCGCTGTTCCTTTTTCCGCGTCCTTGGCAAGAAATCGTTACAGGAGTTAAAGCACCCACAAATTGAATGAAGAGAAGTCGGCTCTGAGCTGAAGAAGAGTGTATATGTACATGTGCTGCCGCGGTGCTGTTGGTTTGCGAAGGATATGCGCAGCCGCTGTCGGTTTCCATGGCGGAAAATTGCAGTGGCGGCATTGTCGTGGTGGTCGGTGCCGTTGGCCTGGTCAAGATGGCGAAGCTGTGTGTGTGGATGACAGAAAAATGCAACCTCACTTCATAGGCATGAAGTGTTATACCGGGAGGGCTACGTAGTAGCCTGTAGGGCATCACCAGCTTTATTTCGTTCAAAAAATGTCGACTGAGTTACAGGTAACATTCATTGTACCTTCCCATTTCACTCTTTGCAACCTTCGGTCAACTGTGAGCTCACACGTCACATATTACATTTTTCTGGGAAGCGGAGCCGAACATCTTCTCAGAAACAAAAGTACGGTGGCCCATGAATTTGCTCTGTAAATATCTGGACTACCACTCCGCTTCGCCATGAATTTGTGTGTGTCTATGTAAGAACGAAGCCAAACGGAGTGGTAGTCCACATATTTACACTCTGTTTGGCTTCGTTCTCATATAGACACACATAGAGCAAATTCATGGCGAAGCGGAGTGGTAGTCCAGATATTTACATTTCGAAGCCAAACGGAGTGTAAATATCTGGACTACCACTCCGTTTGGCTTCGTTCTCACATAGACACAGAGCGAATACATGGGCCACCGTGGATTGGTGTGAAAGAGGAAGGCATCGGACGTGGTCACGTCCGATGCCTTCCTCTTTCACACCAATTCAAACCAGCGCAGCTACGCAATTTACGGCCAAGTACAGTATATTTACAACCAAGTGGATCATGGACATTCGAGAAGACGGCTATTGGCACCACCATTAAATCTACCATAAAACTAAAAAATATTACATCTATCCACTTCATGTTTTCACTTGAGAACCACCCTCCCGGTTTAAGCGCCAGCGATCTAGTTTCAAATAAGCTTAGCCCTGAACATGACAAAAATGAATTACCATACATGTAGTACCGGTAATTCTCAGGGCTGTATCTCGGCAAATCAGGTTTTGGATACCTTTCAGCAGCAGACCCTCAAGTCGACGGTTGACTGCTTCCTGCCATCGAATCCCATCCAACCGCGGCGATCATGATCACCTAGACCAGACGCCGCAGTTTCGGACTAGCGCCCAAGCCCAAACATGCAGGTGAGCCGACCCCTTGCTATCGACGTTCGCCGATTCCGCGGTGCCCTCCCCTTCGCCCCGAAGACCTTCACCGCTATGGTGCCAATCAAAGAGATCCGGCTGGATATGGGTTCCAAGGCTCTGGGCCAATCACCAGCCAAGACCAAGATGCTGCGGTCTGCTCGCCTTTCACCTGATGAACGTCCTGGTGGCCGTGTGTGGGGTCATTGCCGTAGCTCTCGGGTCGCAGCCAGAGTGATCGTGGCATCTGTGGTACTCGTACAGGGCTGGGTCCGACCAATACCTCAAGAGTGGTTGATGTACGTTGGATATGGAGCAGAGTGAGTTTAGTTTGGTCTGGTTTCGTCCGAGTTTTGCAATCGAAACCGTTTAGAACGGATGTTTCGCTAACGATTGCTCGAGTTTTGTCGACGTATCTCGAACATGCCCCATTTATGAACATTTCCCCTATATTTAGACTTTAGTTTGCGAAATTTGACACCGCGCACCACACGAGTGCGCACTCCGCGCTTCAACTTCATTCCGCATGCTGGGGTAAGCCGCACAAGCCTGTAGTTGCTGGGGATCCCCAATCGCCACTCAAGGAGAAGAGTGACGGTGAGCACGAAGCAAAGAAGACGCTGGTCGTGGGGTGAACTAATATGTTTTCTTTGCGGAGCAGCGATGCGTGGAGGGTGCCCAAAAAGTCATGTCTGGAAGGTTTTCAGTGGGAGCTTTTGTCTACTCTGATCGACGAGTTAACCTCAGCCTGGAGAAAGTCAATATGCTCATTTCCCTCTGCTGGGACCGAATGGAGAAGAAGCCCCCCCCCCCCCCCCCCAGAGTCATGCTCGACGCCGCAACCTTAGAGAAGAAAACTTAACTACAGTCTATCCGTACTTGGGTTTTTGCTTTCCATTTTGATATAAAACAGCATCATTGCATCGCTGTATCCCTTCACTTCTCGTCGCAAAATACCTTCGTGGAACTGGGTGGGAACAGTGTGTACGCCATGTTGTTGGCGTCGGCCGTGATGAGCAGGGTGTCCACCGAGTTGGCCGAGTCCGCCGCCTGCTTCTCGTCCGTGTAAACGACGAGCTCATCGGTTCCGAGACGAGGAATCCCCTGTTCCTTGTTGGCAAAGCGGGAGAAGGCCAGCACGACCGCGGCGCCCATGGCCTTGGCGAACTGGATACCCAGGGGGGCCATGCAGCCAATGTCCACGATGCCCACGCGGTCGCCGGGCTAGATCCCCACCTCCTTGATCGGTGTGAAGACCGTCGTGCCGGTGCACAGCAGCGGTGCCGCTACGTCCGACGGGGTGTTGCCCGGGATCTTGAACGCGTACTCGTGCGTGACGCCAGTCGCGCCCGCTTGGCCCCGAGGACGTCGAGATCAAGCCGGGCAGGACGATGACCATGCAGATGACTTGGTCCCGCACATGCTCCTGCTCTTGCTCCTGCTTCAGCTCCACCACGTCCTGCGTGGGGCTGTCCAGCGGCAAGAAATTCTTGTCCACCGGCAGGTTGACGCGCCGTCGATCGCGCGTGCTGGCGAGTGACAACTCGTCGTTGTTCCTGCTGGCAGTGGTGCGAGCTGGCGCGCGAGGAGATAATGCTCCTGTCCACGATGCTCGATCCCGTGCGGTGGGTGTGGTGGTGGTGTCATTGGCAGTGCTGCTGCTTCTACTGCTCGAAGCTGCGCTGGCGGTGATACACTTCGTTCAGCGGACCAAACTGCAAATCCCGTGAGTTTCATTTGCAGATTCAACCGAATTAATTTCAGTTTCGCGCTCGAAACTCAATTAAAACTGCGGACGAAACACACTCTAATATGGAGTGCTGGTAATACTGCAACTGGTCTTCATTCTCGTTGAAATGGTATGTTGCATTTGGACCCCAGTTGGAACTGTCGGCGTTGGGTTCTTCTATTTGTCGACGGTAGCTGTGAAGTGAAGGCTGGTGCCCACGTTGCAAACTGTGTCACGAGCAATGGAGCTTCTGGAAGCAGCGTTCTGAAAAACCCGGTTATTTTAGAACAGTGGGGTGGGCTGAAACATATCGTGGGTGGGTGGGTTTTGGGATATTTAATTACCTAGCCCTGTACACACACTACAACCTGCAATAACTTGTCCTATAACCTCTAATTTATAAATTATTTCCCTATATAATTAGGTAGTTGCTCAATAATATCGATGAAAACAAATAACCCCCAAACCCACCCCAGCGACTCGTGGGGTGGGTGGGTGGAATAAACAAAAAATCCACCACCCCAAAAACCCCATTCGGAACCCTGACTGGAAGCAACGCTTCAGGATGCTGATCAATGGACCGGTGGAATGGAGCGAAGCGCTACTTGCCACGGGCGTCAAGAGCAACCTGCTGCGGAATGGTATACAGATACGCACCTCTCCATCGCGCGAGTATGCTATCTAAGTCGATAAGTCGATGAATTTTCTGTAGGCTACAACTCCAAGATGCAGGTGTCGGCGATGTCGCTTGGCCCAACTGTAGCCATCACAAGATATGCAGACACCGACACCACTGCGGGCTCTGCACATGGCATTTTGGATCAACCGAGTGACTCATTAGTTCTGCATGAAGAGAACGCGAGCAGTGTGAGTAACTGGGGTGGGGTGCAAATGAAAGGGTTCCGGCGTTGACAAATGGGCTCTGGTGTACGAAATAGGATACGATGGCGTCGCGGTATCGGCTGGTTGCGTGGTCTAGTGGATCGACGGAGAAGAGCTTTCTTGCAATTGCTTCAACCACCAAGGTGGAAATTTGGGAGATCACTGTTACAAGTGGCATTTCGGCTATCTTGAAAGGCTCTGTAGATATCACTCACTCACAAGGACTGGCTTGGAATCCGTGCAACGAAGTGCTTCTTGTACGTAGCAGCGATGCCCATTGGGGTGATCCAGTGAATGCACTAACAAATATGCGTAGGTTTACTCGAAGACAGAGCTTCAGTTGATCAACGCTTCGCATCCAATTTTATCTTGGCGAACGATTTACAGTGACAGCTGTATTCGACACGCTTGGAGAGCGTGCTCGTGGAGCCCTTGTGGCTTGCATGCATCACTGTATGTCAGACTATTCGACTGAAGGATCCTGCAATAACACTACCGGTACTGACTTTTGATTAATGTTTCTCAGCGCCCAGAATCATGTTCTTCACAGCTTCAGTTGGGAAGATATGGACTCTTTGGGCTCCGGAATTCCGAAGCACGATCAGATCGAGAGTAGCTCCATCAAAGGTGACAAAGGAATTAGGTTGGAAGTCGGAAATATCGGTCCTATAGCCGCTATTGCACGTGTATCTGCTGCACTTTGCATTCTCACGACGGATGCGAAGTTAGTTTTCGAAAATATCTCGCGCGCGGATCCAGCAAGCTCAGTCATGAACTCTGATCTCGGGGACACTCTTTCCGTTGGGTCAAGTTTACTGCTACGCTCCGAAAGCTCCCGTAGCTCAGGTATCATTGACTTGACGTCGATTCGCATTTCGACCAGTTCTAACCAAAGCTCGCTACAAATACTGAACCGCGTAGAGGTACGTATCAGTCCCGACGGGTATCACCTTGTAGTTGCGTGGCTAATATCGTGTGCACGAAATTGCTCAGGCTGCTGACACACGCATTATCCCGTTAGAAGAGAAACCACGGTCGAACTTGCTCATCGTTGAGGACAAAGCGGGACAGTGGAGCGTCACTTCAATTGTTGAGCTGCCTCACTTGACTTCTCCCGATCTTCTCGTTGTTCAGGTCCACCACATTTTAGTCATTCCTCCAACGATAGATTTTTATCGGTTGAACTAACACCACTGTCGACAAGCAGGATATGCGGGTCATTGTCGGAAGCTGTTTGTCACCGCGTCTAGTTGTTGCGCACTTGGACGTATCCGATCGCATGGAATGGACCGCCTCACTCTCGGGTGAACTGGTAAGTCAGCATCCACTTTGAATTAGCACAAGCCGTTCAAACTAACTGCAATTCCTTATGTACGTGGCTCAGGAACTGCCGTCAGCACACGTGTGTCGTGGCATCTACCTCGCCGAGCGGTCTCCATTCGTGGACGTCGCCTCCACGGAGAGGCGCAAGCGCGCGACCTTCTTTCACGCTGCTGCAAGCCTCGACCCGCAGCCAGTTTTCGTATCCACGTTCAAGGTGCCCCGCCGAGCTCGTGGCTGCGCGCAGGAATCGACCGCTATTGCAACAGATAAGACGGCGAAGAACCCCGCTGACGGCGGGGAGAACAAGGACCTGCTGGAGCTCATCTTTTCGACAATGACAGCCCGCTTCGACGACGTGGACAAGAAGCTGCAGCAGCTGAACACCCGCTTTGACAACGTGGACAAGAAGCTACATCAGTTGACGGCTCGCGTGGAGCAGAAGAAAGCTTAAACTGGATATGTGCAAGTTGCTGTATCTGCAACCATTCCGCTGTGCTGAATGCATGTCGGGGTTTTGTTTTAGCAATTATTTTAATATTTTTAAATTATTTAAATAATTGCCAAAACAAAAACCCTTTTTAAAAAAATTGGGCATTTAATCCACCCACCCCACCGCCGAGATCTGAATAAAACCCACCCACCCATCCCACAGTTGATTCTTCCGTTTTGCCAATGTAGCCATCTTATCCATCACCCCCTCACATACAAACTTCAAGATAAGATAACGGATCCCCGTCATTCTCGATCATTCTCTGTGTGCGTATGGTGTGGCGCACGACGGAGCCGCACGCAGGCGGATCGTCAGAAATCTAACCGACAACCAAGACTCAAGACCACAGAACATCATGGGCCGCTCGCGTTCCTCCCGTCCCGCTGCCCGCCCGGCGCCTCGCCGCGCCCCTGCTCCGGCCCAGCCGCGTCGCCCCGCGCCTGCCCCTGCTCAAACCCAAGCCGCGCCCCCTCCGGCGCACCAGAGCAGCAGCGGCGGCGGCATGATGAGCGGCCTCATGGGCACGGTTGCCCAGGGCATGGCCTTCGGCACGGGCAGCGCCATCGCGCACCGCGCCGTTGGTGCCGTGGCCAACTCGTTCTCAGGATCGGACGCTCCCCAGCAGCAGGAGGCCGCACCGGCCGCCCCGCAGGACTACCAGGCCGCGCAACCGCCGCAGCAGAACCAGTGCGGCGCCGACCAGAAGGCCTTCCTCGAGTGCCTCAACACCAACAGCAACGACATCAGCTCCTGCCAGTTCTACCTCGACCAGTTCAAGCAGTGCCAGCAGAGCTCCTTCGTGTAGAGCCGCTCTGCGTGAAGGAGGTGCGAGCTTGAGACCACCGAGCTGCCACGATACCGACGACAACGATATCCGACGACAACGACGAGAGAAGCTCAAGTCCTTTATTTTGCCTGCGCCTCGAGTAGGCAGCGTGAGGATGAGGTTAATCTTTATGTTGCCGGGGACCTGTCCGCCTGAGGTTAACTGAGCACTAGACAACAAGACCAATAAATGAACTACGCGTGCAAAAACCATATACGCATAGTCGCGCTTAACGTTGTTCTGCTTCGACTACTCGTGGACGCTGATGAAATTAGAATACACCGTCGCCGATCAGTCAATCAACGCACCAGCATTTCATGAGGTCAGTGGAAAGGTGCCCTTACACTAAATACTTACAGGTGTTCTCATGAGTTTTGAGCGAACTTCGCGCACTCCATCCCTGGCTAGGGCCGATGAAATTTCACTGAAGCTAATTCAGGCACGCCCAAGCAATCGTCAATTCCAAAGCGGCGGCATCGACGGCAACTCAGCGTGCTTTCGCTCCGCTTCGAGTGAGTAACGAAACAGCGTTGTCGTTCCGGTAGTGGTCTGTGTTGAGGGGACGATTCTCACTGAGAATCTCAGCGGAGAACACACAGCCTTGAAGAAGAGCCCCCTACGCAATCATTGCAATTTGCACCGCAGGCACCCTTCCCAGCACCAGCCGTGGCGATCCGCGTCGCAAAGATTTGGTCTGACCGTCTGATTCGGCGGGTTCCGGTTGAAGTGCCCATTTCCTAAAAAGGGTCCATTTACGAAGCGGAAAGAGCACGGCGAGTAACATGGCGCAACGAAGCATGCCTTGAATACTGCACATGCTGCAACGCGCCCCTTGCTTTCGCTATGTAATTGTACTGGTATCGAGGAATTCGCTGTCGCGTTGGCAAATGCTGGCAGGTAGCAGAAGCCCAATTGGGGCCTATATTTTTGTGTCTTTTGACCATCACTCCCTTTTCACAGGAAAAACCTCGGTGAACAATGCACCTCGGTTTATCTCATAGATTGTATATAGCATACGCAGGGCCTTAACTTTGCCAGCTGCGCGGGCGCTCTGCTCCACCCGTTTGTGGGCTCTTTTCTCTGTTTAGGCCCTCCCCCCGACCCGGCGCGTTTCCTCGCGCTCGGTTGGCTGCCGAGCCTGAGCGCCATTTCCTCTTTTGGATCCAGCTTGTCCGAAAGGGAGAAGCCCAAGAAATCGACGCGTCCACCCGCCGCTAACCCCCCACCCCAGCAGCAACCATGGTAAGCTGGGGCCCACACCCACCCTTAGACCATACATTCAGGCACACATACACACACAGAAGCATGGACATCAGACACTAATGCGCTGTATCTTCCCCCTTCTCCTTGTGACTCGCTCAGGTGAACTTCACGGTCGACCAGATGCGTGAGATCATGGACTACACGAAGAACATTCGTAACATGTCCGTGATTGCCCACGTCGACCACGGCAAGTCGACGCTGACGGACTCGCTCGTGTCCAAGGCCGGTATTATCTCGGCCAAGCACGCCGGTGAGGCCCGTTTCACGGACACGCGCGCTGACGAGCAGGAGCGTTGCATTACCATCAAGTCGACGGGTATCTCCATGTTCTTCGAGTACGACATGGACGCCGGTGAGGCCGCCACGGCCGCCGCCATCGCCCACGAGACCGCCGCCGAGACCGCGGCCGCCGCCACGGAGCAGGTGCAGATCTCCAAGAACTCGTACCTGATCAACCTGATCGACTCGCCTGGTCACGTTGACTTCTCGTCGGAGGTGACGGCTGCTCTGCGTGTGACGGACGGTGCTCTGGTGGTCGTGGACTGCATTGAGGGTGTCTGCGTGCAGACCGAGACGGTGCTGCGCCAGTCGATCAGCGAGCGCGTCAAGCCCGTGCTCATGGTGAACAAGGTGGACCGCGCTCTGCTCGAGCTGCACCTTGAGCCTGAGGACTGCTACCAGTCGTTCACCCGTGCTATTGAGACGGTGAACGTGGTCATTGCCACCTACTTCGACGAGAAGCTGGGTGACGTCCAGGTGTACCCCGAGAAGGGTACGGTCGCCTTCGGTTCGGGCCTCCACCAGTGGGGTTTCACCCTGAAGAAGTTCGCTCGCCTTTACTCCAAGAAGTTCGGCATTGCTGAGGACAAGATGATGCAGAAGCTGTGGGGCGACTGGTACTTCGACGCCGCCAACAAGAAGTGGACGAGCAAGAACAACGCCGAGGGCTCCCTCAAGCGTGCTTTCTGCCAGTTCATCATGGACCCCATCATCAAGATGTTCGACGCCATCATGAACGACAAGAAGGCCAAGTTCGAGAAGATGATGAAGGCTGTGGGCGTGGAGCTCAAGTCGGACGAGAAGGACCTGACGGGCAAGCCCCTGCTGAAGCGCGTCATGCAGCGCTGGCTGCCGGCCGCCGACGCCGTCCTGGAGATGATTGTGGTGCACCTGCCGTCCCCCGTGACGGCTCAGCGTTACCGTGTGGACACTCTGTACGAGGGCCCCCAGGACGATGAGTGCGCTGAGGCCATCCGCAAGTGTGACGTGAACGGACCTCTGGTCATGTACGTGTCCAAGATGGTGCCGACCTCGGACAAGGGCCGTTTCTACGCCTTCGGCCGTGTGTTCGCCGGTAAGATCGCCACTGGCCAGAAGGTCCGCATGCTCGGCCCCAACTACGTGCCCGGCAAGAAGACGGACCTGTGGGTCAAGAACATCCAGCGTACGGTCATCATGATGGGCCGTTACGTCGAGCAGACCCCCGACATCCCGGCCGGTAACACGTGCGCCCTGGTGGGTGTTGACCAGTACCTGCTGAAGTCTGGTACGATCACCACGTCCGAGACGGGCCACACCATCCGTACCATGAAGTTCTCCGTGTCGCCCGTTGTGCGTGTGGCCGTTGAGCCCAAGACCGCTTCGGACCTCCCCAAGCTTGTGGAGGGCATGAAGCGTCTGTCCAAGTCCGACCCCATGGTCCTGTGTTACACGGAGGAGTCGGGTGAGCACATTATCGCCGGTGCCGGTGAGCTCCACCTTGAGATCTGTCTGAAGGATCTGCAGGAGGAGTTCATGGGAACTGAGGTCAAGATCTCGGAGCCCGTTGTGTCCTACCGTGAGACGATCACGGGCAACTCGTCCAAGACGTGCCTGTCCAAGTCGCCTAACAAGCACAACCGTCTGTTCTGCGAGGCGCTTCCTCTGGGCGACGAGCTGACGCAGGAGATCGAGGAGGAGAAGGACGAGGTCACCCCCCGTCACGACTTCAAGCTCCGCGCTCGTTACCTTGCCGACAACCACGACTGGGACGTGACTGACGCCCGTAAGATCTGGGGCTACGGCCCGGACGGCACGGGTGCCAACCTGTTCGTGGACGCCACCAAGGGTGTGTCGTACCTGAACGAGATCAAGGAGTCCGTGCTGGGCGGCTTCAACTGGGCCACCAAGGACGGTGTGCTTTGCGAGGAGGTTGTGCGCGGCATGCGCGTGAACCTGCTGGATGTGGTGCTCCACGCTGATGCTATTCACCGTGGTATGGGCCAGATCCTGCCCACCACCCGTCGTGTGGTGTACGCTTGCCAGCTTGTGTCGGAGCCCGCTCTCATGGAGCCGGTCTTCCTTGCCGACATCCAGGTGCCCCAGGACGCCGTTGGCGGTGTCTACGGTGTGCTGACCCGCCGTCGTGGCCACGTGTTCGCCGAGGAGCAGCGCCCGGGTACCCCGATGATGCAGCTGAAGGCTTACCTGCCTGTCAACGAGTCGTTCGGTTTCACCGCTGACCTGCGTCAGGCTACGGGTGGCAAGGCCTTCCCCCAGTGCGTGTTCGACCACTACCAGGCGATTGGCGGCGACCCGACGGACGTTGGCAACATGGCCGGCAAGCTGGTGAACGGCGTGCGTGTCCGCAAGGGTCTGTCCCCGGACGTGCCCCCTCTTGACCGCTTCTACGACCGTCTGTAAGGCGTTTAGCTCGGAGTAAAATCTTCTGTCGTGGTGCAGCCTGGTGCTTTAGAGCGCGGGCGAGTCTCATGCGTCTGGATTTGTTTCGGCTTGTAGCTCGGTTTTAACATCGTAGTTGAATTGAGATGCCTCTTTTTATATCGATTTTTGTATGGTAGAATTCGTTTACTGCTGGGCATGTTGCATCCATCGGGGATCAGAAAGGTTCTACAGTACATACCTCATGGCATGTTTTGGTTCATGCGGAGGCCACGCTGGTTGATACGCTAATTGCGATCGTAGACCTCAACGTGAAAGCCGAATCCTTCGACAGGGTGACAATTACTTTGATAGTGTTTGTTGCAGCAAGTCCAAGGCCCTCCCAATTCGATCAAAAGTACCAGGTATGTATACTTGAAGTTGTTCATTGCACCGGATACTTTTTGAGGACAACATCTTTTGGACACGCGGCAAACGTCGACCAACACTCGAGCTCTCTAGTTTATAATCCCCACTGCCCTACCTGCACTACATGTATCCAAGACCACACCATAACATCGTGGCGAACCATGTCACTGCAACGGCTGCGGACGCGGTGAACTGGAGCAGTTCAATTGCTTTGTCAGCCTACCGAAATCGGCAGTAACTTCAACCAGGTGCCTCCGATCTGCCCGCCGCATCCCGGTGCTTCGCTAAACTGCGGCGCTTACGAAATGGAGACCGCGCTGGAATGAACATGCATGGAGCCGGTCCTGCACTGCCGTCTGCCAAACCAGCGACTCGCCCTCGTAAGCTTCAGCGCTTACGTGTCGACAAAGAGAGCAGACTGCAGCAATCCAGTCAGTGCTATCCAGGTTGAAGTTGTCCCCATTCCGCCATTGCGTTCCCGTCGTTGACGTCACTCGAATCGCTTTCAAAGCTTGTCAACTTGACAGTCAAGCGCCCGAAGTGACGTTGCTCCACTCATCCCTGTCGTGGTTGAAGCTGCCAGCCTACCACGACAATACTGGGACGGGAGCGGGGACGGGAGAGCTCATTCTGCCTTTTGCACGCTCGCCGTCAAGTCCAGCAGCCCGCACTTCTCGTCGCCATGCAGCGCCAGGTCCTCCGCCAAGCTCCGCGCTTCGCCATGAAGTCGGCCGCCACGGCCGCCAAGGCCGCGCCGCTCGTGCTGTCGCGCCACTTCTCAACGCCTGTCAAGGTCAAGCAGACCAACCTACTGATCAACAACGAGTTCGTGCCGTCCGTGTCGGGCAAAACCTTCGAGACGTTCAACCCAGCCACGGAAGAGAAGATCACGGACGTGGCTGAGGCCGGCACCGCTGACATCGACGCTGCCGTGGCTGCTGCCCGCGCTGCCTTCGAGGGCCCGTGGCGCACCATGCCCGCTTCGGAGCGCGGCATTCTGCTCAACAGACTCGCGGACCTCATTGAGAAAAACATCGACGAGCTCGCCGCCCTTGAAGCTCTTGACAACGGCAAACCATGCGCTGAGGCCAAGGCTGCTGACCTCGGCCTCGTGCTCAAGACCCTCCGCTACTACGCCGGCTGGCCCGACAAGATCCACGGCTCCGTCATCCCCATCTCGGGCCCCTACCTCTGCTACACCAAAGCCGAACCTGTCGGCGTGTGCGCGCAGATCATCCCGTGGAACTTCCCGCTGCTCATGTTAGCGTGGAAGTTGGGCCCTGCTCTTGCTGCCGGTAACACCGTCGTACTCAAGCCTGCTGAGCAGACCCCACTGTCCGCCCTGCGTGTCGGCGAGCTGATCGTGGAGGCTGGGTTCCCTAAGGGTGTGGTGAACATCGTGCCCGGTGTGGGCCCCACTGCCGGCCGCCACCTGGCTCAGCACCCGAAGGTCGACAAGGTCGCCTTCACAGGCTCCACTGAGGTCGGCTACCAGATCATGCGCACCTCACACGTGAGCAACATCAAGCGTGTGACGCTGGAGCTTGGCGGCAAGTCTGCCAACATCATCCTCGACGACGCGGACATCGACCTCGCTATCCAGCAGTCGCAGCTGGGGCTGTTCCTGAACCAGGGTCAGTGCTGCATTGCCGGCACCCGCGTGTACGTGCAGGAGGGCATCTACGACGAGTTCGTGAAGCGCACGGTGGAGGCTGCTCGCTCCCGTGTGGTGGGCGACCCGTTCGATGCCAGTACGCAGCAGGGTGCGCAGATCGACGAGACCCAGTTCGAGAAGATCATGGGCTACATCGACGAGGGTGTGAAGGAGGGCGCCCGCCTGCTGACCGGTGGCAAGCGCCACGGCAACAAGGGCTGGTTCGTTGAGCCCACAGTGTTCGCTGATGTGACGGACGACATGACCATTGCCCGCGAGGAGATCTTCGGCCCCGTCATGTCCATTCTTAAGTTCAAGACCATTGACGAGGTCATTGACCGCGCCAACGACTCCGTCTACGGTCTGGGCGCCGGTGTCGTGACTAAAAGTGTCGACAACGCTATCAAGATCTCTAACGGGATCCGTACGGGTACTGTGTACGTGAACTGCTACGACGTGTTTGACGGAAACACGCCGTTCGGAGGCTTCAAGGACTCGGGTATCGGCCGCGAGAACGGCGAGCTGGGCCTACGTAACTACCTGGAGCACAAGACCGTGATCATCAAGCGCCCGGAGGACTCGATGCCTTAAGTGTTCTCGTGTCATGTTGAAAGTGCAGTGGTGTCTTTTTGCTTCAAACGACGAACTAAGCTAATTGAAAATTTAGCTACCGTTTGATGTGAACGTTTTTGGTTTGCGTGGATGTTCATCTGAGCTCAACATACCCACTGATATGATACCAGCGATCTGGGTGACGAGCTTGGCAGTTATCTGCTAATGAGGCGTTAACGACGGCCACGTCTTGCTCTACTTGGCATCCACCATACTCACTCCATGATCGCCAGATTGATAATGATGCCATCATGATGGTATTCGCTTGGCGGTCTACTGTACAACCCTGAATACGACTTGTTCCGAGAGATTGCACGCCGTGAAGATGCCTTAACGATGGCCCAAATAGCCAAGGCACCCTAGTGAAAAGCTTTCTATGCAACGTTCATTCACTTCAACCAGTTCTCGTTGAAGTTGACCCTAATGTTACGTGCACCACACCAGATCGAGCCTGTGAAATGGCATGCTCTGATTGGCACTTACCAGCCAATCAGCATCTTTCGAGCAACAGCCTAAAATACCTTGTTCAGCGCAGAAAACACGAAGCGAAGCCGCGGTGACGTTGGCGTCTTGATCCATCACTGCAGGGCAGCGCGCACATGTACAACCGGATGGCGAACGGCAGGTCTAACGCTCGAGAGTCCCTCTTCTCGGGGGCCCCCTCGAGGTCGCAGGTGCGCGCAAGTAGAAGCCACGACACGCCTTGCCCGTCCCGAGTGTCCTAACGACCTATTACTGCATCGTTGTGCTTGCTGGCAGCTTGGAGGGAGCGTAGACAACGGCGAGCAGGCCAAGCGGCTACTGGAGGAGCAAAACGACGAGCAGATCAGCCACTTGTCGCTGCAGATCACGCAGTTGAAGCAGGTGCGTGGACTGAATCTCCTTGAGGAGGAAGACGCTGCAGTTATTCACAACGGGCATTGTTTAATGCTGTTGGTATTGATGTTGTGTCTTTGCTGTACTGTAGCTGTCGGGTAACATTCACTCGGAGGTGGTGGACCAGAACCGGTTCCTAGACAGCATGGTGGGCGGATCTTGTGTGGATGGATATTCAATCTGCAGACAGAGGCTGACGGTGGCGTGATTTCTATTTTGTTTCGTTCTTGCGTGGCTGTGTGCAGGGCAAGGAGTTCGACAACACGGATGGACTGCTGGGTGGCACGATGAAGCGGCTGGGCACCATGATGGAGCAGGGCGGCAGCAAGCACATGCTGTACCTCATCCTGTTCGTCGTGGTGGTGTTCGTGCTGCTGTACTTCGCCATCCGATCGCATTAGACGCTCCCCACACGTGGTAATCAAAAACACGACCTTGATTTGTTTTCCCTTAGTCTGCTATGAGTCATGCATGGTCCATGAAGACGTAAATGAGTTATAAGTGGATTCCCATGGCAACTTGCAACCCATCGCCACAACACAAACTTAAACGCATTTTCATCTGATACCCTGTTAAACACGATGGTATCGGAATGTACGGGGAAGCCAAATCACTTATTTTCCCTGGTGAAGCCTTTTCTTGAGTACCTGTGAGATATCATAAATGCAATGTACTAACACTTTTAGCCAGCCGTAACTTAAAGAAAGGTTGTGTTCGTACGCTCCGGATCCGCCTTCTTCACCGACGTAACAAACTTCAGGGCGAGTCGAGTCGCACACAGCACTTCACGTCACTTCCGCAGTCATGGGCAACTTCCTGGCCACGCCGATCACCGTCAAGGACACGGACGACGGCAAGGGCAACGGCCTCGAGTTCGGCCTCGCCACGATGCAGGGCTGGCGCACGGGCATGGAGGACGCGCACGTGGCGCAGGTGTCGCCTCCCGGGCTGCCTGCGGACTGCTCGCTCTTCGCCGTGTTCGACGGCCACGGCGGCCGCTTGGCGGCGGATCTGGCGGCCGAGCGCGTCACGCAGCAGCTGGTGGCGGCCGCCACGAAGGACGGACTGTTCCCCGGCGGCAAGGCGGAGGGCGCCGACCCGCACAAGATCGGCCAGAGCATGCGCGACGCCTTCATGGAGCTGGACGCGGGCATCCGCAAGACGTTCGACGAGAACTTCGGCTCGGACCAAAGCGGCTGCACGGCCATCGTGGCGCTGGTCACGCCCACACACATCATCGTGGCCAACTCGGGCGACTCGCGCAGCGTCATGGCCAAGGGCGGCCGCACGGTCGAGATGTCGTTCGACCACAAGCCCATCAACGTACGGACATAATGGGGGGGGGGCAATGAATACAGGGGGTAATGGGTGTTGTGCTGGTGCTGATTGCAGGCGGGAGAGCGCAAGCGTATTGAGAATGCCGGCGGGTTGGTGCGCAGCAACCGAGTGAACGGAGATCTGGCGGTCTCGCGCGCGCTCGGAGACTTCTCGTACAAGGCTAATACGAAGCTGCCGGCTGAACAGCAGCAGGTGTCGGCTGAGCCTGATATTGAAGTGCAGCAGATCGACAAGACGGAGGAGTTCTTGGTCTTGGCGTGCGATGGAATTTGGGACGTCATGAGCAACGACGAACTCTGCGCGTACATCCGTCAGCTGATGACCAACGGCGAGACGGACCTCAAATTAATAGCGGAGGAGATCCTGGACAACTGCCTTCGCGCAGGAAGGTATGTGGTGCTTTGGACTAAGCTTTGCTGTACTTTGCTGTGCTCTGCGATACTTACTGCTGCATTCATCGTATTTTTTTATTCTTCGTATCACAGTCGTGACAACATGAGCGTCGTGATCGTTAAGTTCCCCGGAGCAAAGGTCGGTGAGGGTGGCGGCGTCCGTAAACTCCGGGAGGAACGTGCTCGCTTGGAAAAAGCTGAGCAGGAGGCGAATGGTGAACTCGACGACAGCGATAACGGTGGAGTTGCAGGTGCCCTTCCGGCTTCTAAATCCACGTAGTTATGCGGCGCCAACGAAGTGGAGACGTGGGGTGGGTGCGTGTCCGACAATTCCAATGCTTCTTCATAGCCAGCTAGCTTGGTTGCTCCCCACCCTGCGTCGACCAAGAAAACGAAAACAAGGAACCGGTTACCTTCAAGGTTTGAATCGTCTACGGATGCGTAGCATCCTTTTCAACAACCAGACTTTCACAGATAATTTTACGCGAGTCAATGTGCCGATCAACGTGCTTGAGAATGACAAAGTGTTTTTGCATTGTGTACGTACTACTACGTGTAATTTGCCTGCGCCATGCATGAATGTACGTACTGCTACGTGTAATTTGCCCCCGCCATTTGGTCACTAGTAGTTCTCGTCGCACCAAGCGCATTCGGGAATGTGCAGTCACTTGGGTTCTATCCGAGAACGGGACGGCAGACCAGAGGTGGCGCTTCTAGTTTCGACAATCGGCCGCTTTAGCTTTAGCCTGGTTCGCCATCTGGCTGCTTCGGTGCGCTGTGTTGTTCGTAGGTCGCTTATACTTGGAGAGGTCCAAGTCCCGGAAATACGTGATGGTGCGCATGAGCCCTTCTTCGATGCAGACATGGGGGTTCCAATCCAAGTGAGTTCTGCAAAAACAAGAGCAGAGCAAAACAATTGTAAATCCTACTACATCCACAACTCATTGTCCATCCACGCGCAACTTACTTGGCAAGGGTGATATCTGGTTTTCGCAGCTGGGGGTCGTTGTTGGGCAGATCTCGGAACACCAGGCGACTCCTGGAATTTGTGAGACGGATGATCATCTCGGCCAGTTCACGGATGGTCATCTCGTGCGGGTTGCCCAGATTCATGGGACCCACACATGTGTTGCAATCCATGAAGCGTAAGATGGCTTCCACCAAGTCATCCACAAAGCAGAACGAGCGGGTCTGGCTTCCCGTGCCGTAGATGGTGATGTCTTCGCCCTGCAGCGCTTGCATGATGAAGTTACTCACCACCCGCCCATCATACGGGTGCATGCCCGGACCGTACGTGTTGAAAATCCGCGCAACGCGAATGTCCACGCCCAGCGTGCGGTGGTACTCGAAGAACAGCGTCTCGGCCACACGCTTGCCTTCATCATAGCACGCGCGCACGCCGGTGCAGTCGACATTGCCCAGATAGGACTCGACCTGCGGAGAGATCTCCGGGTCGCCATAGACCTCACTGGTAGAGGCTTGGAACACCCGCGCCTTGACGCGCTTGGCCAGTCCCAGCACGTTCAAGGCGCCCATGAACGACACCTTGGTGGTCTTGATGGGGTTGTACTGGTAGTGCACGGGCGAGGCCGGACACGCCAGATTGTAGATGCGGTCCACCTCGCACGCGTAGGGCTCCGTGACGTCGTGACGCACGAACTCGAAGCTGGGGAACTGCGTCTGCAGCTCCAGCACATTGGCACGTTGACTGGTGAACAGGTTGTCGAGGCAGATAACCTCGTGGCCCTGCTCCAGCAGACGGCGGCACAGGTGGATGCCGATGAAGCCGGCGCCGCCTGTCACGAGCACGCGCTGCATGGTGCACTCCTGCACTTGGCGAGGCAGAGAGAGGGGTCGACGACGCTGAGGCGGTGGCAGCTCCTCCTCGCGTGAGACGATGGCCACAGGCGACGTGGGTGGCGGCGTTGCAGCATCGTGGTGGTGCACGACGATGTCGCGGTTGTCGTCGGTGGGCGTCATCTCGGGCGACGCGATGGAGGCGGCGGGGGGCATAATGGAGCTCCCGGGAGCTATTGGGTCTGTGGACTCGGCGTCTTATTCGAATGTGGACTTGGGTTGGTGCAGAGAAAGAAAAAGGTGATTTTCTTTGTCACATTGTGGCGTTCGAGCGCCTGTCGAGTGACTTGGAGAATGTATGTTGCAGTGTCGGAGAAGGAGATGTGCGCGCTGTGAATTTCACGCCATACAGTTTCCAAGTGAGTGGAGTACCGCGGGATTTTTTGGGGGGGCTCTTTATTATCCGGAGAGGGAAAAAGTCTACCGAAGCGAGACCCATTTAGCGAGGATGCCGGCGACCGCGGGACGAGTGCGAATGCCGCACAACAACCGCATGCACAGCAGCGCGGCGCTGAAGATGACGGGGATATGGAAGAACACCATCGGCTACGACCCGTATGCGGCTGAAGACGAGAAGCAGGAGACGTCCGACACGTCGTTCGAGCAGGCCAAGGGTCTCATGGCGCTGGCCAAGCTCTCCAATAAATCGGTGGGTACCCATAAACGTACCTATTCTTAAAGGAGGGTAGGGCAATTCTGTATTTACCTTTTTTTCTTGTTTTGATTTCAGAACGATGTTCGCGGAGCCTGCAAAAAGGTAAAACAACTTTTGACTTATTTTTCTACTCATATTTGGGGCATTGCAGGCTGAAAAAAATATGTTTGGTCTTGTTTAATGGTATTTTAGTGTGGCATGGTGGGGCATTTGACGTTCCAGTGTCGAAATCATCTGGGAGTCGCCGAGAAGCGCGTGGAGTCGTCGGACTCGTCTTCGTCCTCGGTGAGCGTCGCGTTGATGTTGATGCCATCGTCTGGTACTGCACACGGCAATGTCCTTATGTCATCTTGTTGTTGTTATATTTTGTGAGCAGGATTCTTCAAGTGACGAGGATGGAGATGAGAGCGAGAGTGAAGACGAGAAGGACAAGAGGCCGTCGTCACGACGTCCGTCATCGCGCGGACGCAGTCGAAGCCGCAGCTTGAGTGAAAGTAAAGAGAGACGTCGGGACCGCTCGGATAGTCGCAGTCGCAGTGCTGGACGACGCCGTCGGGACAAGTCTCCGTCCAGAAGTCGCAGCTCTAGTCGCGGACGCAGTCGCAGTCACAGCCCGCGTAAGGACCGTGCGCCTGCCAAGAAACGTCGGCGCAGTCGGAGCTCGAGCGTCAGCTCCGAACGCGTGAGCAGTAAACGTCGTCGGCGTTCGGATAGCGCGGAGAAGAAGGACAAGAAGCGAAATAGCTCGTCGAAGAGAAAACACAAGGACAAGAAGGAGAAGGAACGCAAGCACCGTCACCGCCGCGATCGTGACCGTGACTCGAAGAAAAAGTCACACTCCAAGAAGAAGCGGCGTCATTGAAAGCAGCCGCTGAATGACGGATTGAGTTACTCAAAATATTTCGTCAAGAGTGATACGGATGATGCTTGGTGCAATGCTCCATCCAATATATACATTTTCGCAGATGTATGCCTCTCTATCCGTGCCTACCCTTTTTACAGAATTTACAGTGTAAACAAAAATACAAAGAGAACAGCTTCCTTCACTGTCTGCAGCAATCCACACGCGGAAGCCTCATTTGAGCTGCAAAAGCGGTCAATTTAGTGCCAGTACATATCGCCACCGTAGCCTTCTGCTTCTTCTCAGGGCAAAATGCCATTGGAAATCTTTTGGAACCAGTCGTATTGTCTTGTACCACGGTGCCCATTGCTCTTGTCTACAATGCGAGCAGCAGTGCGCTCGACATCTTGCACACTCCAGCCGATACACAAGCGACGGCTCAATCTCCGTACAATTCGAGCGCGTGATCGACCCTGGAAGCACGGGAACGACGAATCTTTGGATGACAGGTACACGAGTGACAGAAGTTGTGGTGCTTCCAGGTGCAGAGCAAGTAATCCTTGAGCTACGAGCTCCCGGTAGCGGTCAAAACCTTCACCACCCATGACCTCAACCATTTCCGGCGTGAGCTTGAAGGGAGCTGTCTCCAGACTGAAGGTGTTGCCTGGCGCGATTCCCAACACGAATCCAAAGTCGATGTGTACGATGTGGCCTTCAGTGTCCAGCATGATATTACCATTGTGTCGATCCTTCACCAGGAAGATGTAGGAGAAGAGACTGTAGGCTGCCATACTCGTGATAAAGTTTGCACGAGCCCTTTCCAGGCGGACTGGGTCGTGTTCACCGGTAATGGGGTCTCGACCACACGCCCGATCGAAGATTTCAGGTAGTGACGTGCCAACACCGCTGATCTTTTTGCCCTTCTTCTTGAGACCATCCAGAGACTGAGCGTCCGTAATTACCTCCAACAATCCGCAGTCTTTGCCTGCACACACGATGCTGTAGTAGCGCATCCACAGGTTGAGATTGTGCTTGCGGAAAATAAGCTGGAATAACTTGAGCCCTTGCAGTACGAATACCTCTTGACGCATATCATCGAAGCTCTTCGCGATAACCGGAACTAATGCCCAGCCATCAAAACGCGCAAATGCACTCTCCTCACGAATACGTTTCTGCGTACCAGCAAAACGTTCACCAAAGAATGGGCACTTGCTGGCTTGTGCGGAGTTCGCTGAGTCCAAGCTATCGTTCGTATCTGTGCCATCGTCACCGCCTACCTCCTCTGCACCAAAGCCGTCGCTTTCCTCATCGGAGAAAACACCAGTACTCGCCTTTTCACTTAGCGGAGTGCAACCAGCAGGAAGTACGTGATTAAGTCCGTCTAGATCTTCGGAGATCGACGACCGTAAGGAAGCGTGAGATTCGCTTCGGATGGCTGGAATCAAATCTGCTACGTAGGTTCCGACGACTTCTCCATCGAGGTAGTTAATAATTTCCTGTTGCTCAGGAGCCAGAATACCTTCCAGTTCACTGTCCATTTCCACAGCTGCATCCACCAGCGCATCCAGTTTATCGTCGATACTTGGCCGAAGATCGAATCCCTCTCGCACAGCAGACTTACTATCGCATGTATCTAATGATGATGCGATGATTTCAAAGAAAACCAGTGTTGGTGCGCGAGCTTTGGTACTAAATACCGTTCCTTCATCAGTAAGCACATTGACAACACGGTGGGGGCGAGCCATAGTTCCTGACAGTGGCAATGCCGCCTCAGGTCGGATGTGCTTACCACGTAACATTTCCTGAAGCAGCGCTGGGAGCTGCTTCTTTCGCTGCGCAGGCTCGGAAATGTTCTCTTTTAAATATGTACAGAGGTCCACGAGGAAGCGCACGAGCCGGACTTCATCACTGAAAATGTGTTGAGCAGGTTTGTTCCACAACCGCTGCTTTGTTTCCACCAAGTGTTGAGTACCTGACCTCCGACGCTCCAGCAGCATAAGCTGTGCTTCTTCATGGTAATCCGATGGAAACGGGTCCAGAAAGCCGTCACCAATACGAAGTTGTTTCTGAACATTACGAGAGCTAGCCACAATCTCCTCCTTGCTGCGCGCGAGTAACCACTCAAAAAAGGGAGATTCACGTTGTGAAGCAGCATATGCCCGACGTACATACTCGTACAGTTGCTCCAGTAGTCTTCCAAATGATTCCCGCTGGTGGAGCGGTGCTTGCGGGAACAGTAGCTGAGGTAGCACACTGCGAGGCTCGCCGAAGTTAACGTTCGTAACAAAGAAGAGCATTACCACGATGCCGTTACCACGCTTATAAAGCCCGCCTGCCATTGCGTCCCAGTGCGCTGCAATGCATTCCCATGTTGCCTTGACTGCGAGATGCACGCTGCGACGAGCAGTGGCAGCCAGGAAGAAGAGGTATATGGCACGGACACTTGGAGACGCGTCAGGGAGGTTCACAAAGCCCCATTGCAAGAACTGCGGCCAGTAGAAGTCCATCGTATCCATACAATTTTCAACGTTGTGTACAAGCTGTGCAAGTACCACCACAAACATGAACGGCTGCTGTCGATACTTGAACATCGCTGAGAGAAGACTCAAAGGGCCGAGGCTTCGAGCGCGTATGTGGGCTTCAATGTCAAGCTTTGGACCCTGATCGAAATATTTCCAGCGTACAAGTCGTGACAAGCCACCGGCTTCGTCGACTGCGGAAGCATAATAAACACCAGCTTCTTGTAATGAGGTCAGCAACTGCTGTCGCACTAGGCAATCCATACACACGCGTTTCTGCTCAGGTGCTGGGATAGCTTTTCCTCCCACTTGAGATCCTACAAGCTCTGGAGCGGGCAGTGTGATCGATTCAGGGGTCGTCAGGGTTGTCCATTGACAGCAGTGATCGCGACAGAACCGATGTGAACAAGACGCGCATACCTTGGGCGTATGGATAAGTCTGCCAAATCGTTTGTTACAGCGCCGGCAGCCGTTCGTTGGTTTTGGAGTTGAGCCGAACACAGATCCCAAACTATGACGTCGACTTCGCATACTATCAACAGGCTCTCGAATCACACTGGAGCTGAGGGGGTCCGTGACGTTGCTAGTTGCGCGTTCCCTGGACTGAATAAGCTGTTCACTTCGCTGTCGACCAGAAGACAGCAATAACGATGGATCAATCACAGTATCTGCCGCCGTCTCGAAATCCATATTGGCAGCACAGGCGTCGCTATCCCCCGTGTCTTCAATCTCTTCAGCGTAGTCGTTCCCTTCTGCAAGCTCGAAGTGATCCATAGCAAACATGCCAGGTGCGGCGCTACTCGAAGCCTTCTTCACGACAGACCCAAGGCTATGAACAGGTGTCATCGAGCTCAAAGCCGACGTCGTCAGAGACAGCAACCCGAACGGGTCGTCCTCCTCCATCAAATTCTCGGACTTGCCTTGGTGCAGCAACGACCGCATCGAGATGGACGACCTCGACGCCGAGAAGTGCAGCGACTCGAGATCCTCCACCACGTCCTCCCCCGCCTCTTGCATCTCATCACTCTCCTCTACCTCCTGTCCAACCTGCTGCTGTTCTCCACCCACTTCTCGCGGCAGCCCACTCAGGAACTGCACCCACTTGTCCCTTTGTTCCTGCGACTCCGTCTCAATGAGCAATGCAATGCCCGACGCATCGTCCTCCACGTAGAACGAGCAGCTCTCGAGTCTTTCACGCTCCTCGTCGTCCATTTTCAAGCAGGAAAACGTCTCTGCGTCGTCCCCTACATCAGACAACTTGATGTTGTCTCTGTCCACTGCATCAACGCTGGAGACTCGCGTGCTGGCGAGCAACACGGCGCCGCCGGAGCTTGTGGACGGAGCTGCGTCCTCCTCGTCGCTGCTCTCTGTACCTGCGTCCACTGTAAACCACTCGAGCAATGCGGTGGACGCTCGGGAGACGCAGAAGTACCAAACGTCGTCACTCAAGCGACTGGCAGAGCGGCGACCGCCGGACGAGGACGAGGAAAAGGACCGACCTGCGTCCTCCTCGACGCTGGAGGACGCTCGGAACGCCACGCGCTCGCGGATACGCACGAGTCCTTCGCACCGCGTCGTCCCCATGCTGCCGGAGGGAGACACTGGACACTTATCGGAGCTTCTTGCAGAATATATTGCGACACGTCGAGACTGTACCAATCAAAAATGGGTACTTTTGGGTTGTACAGTACTGTACTTGAAAAGTGTATGTGTGATATATCAGGTGCATAGAATGTAGCCATTTCTCGCTAGAACATGATCCCGTTGGTGTGTCAATTGGTCGGGAAGAGGTCGCTGAGCTCCGTGGCGCCGCTGGCAACGTCCTGACGCACGTAGAAGAGCAGGTAGGCGGTGGTGGATGGACTGAGATCGTTCTCGCTTAATGGGGTCACGACGGTGTCGTCTGCCAGCCACCAGCAAGTTTCGTCCGGCCAACGGATGTGCGCCGTGTAGTGGCCCGAGCTGATCCCGCGGCCGCAGTGGTTCACCACAGCATAGAGGTCGTACTTGGTGCAGCTTCGAGACGCGGAGGTTAGAGGAATTTTGAGTTCATTCTGCAAATATTCGATGCCACGACGGACGCGAGGGTCCAGAGCGTCGATGAAGCAGCGATCGGTGCAGGGCTCCGAGTCGTCGTGTCCACCGTCGATGGGGGACAAGAGACTGCGGAGGTCGAGGCCGTGGACGGGGAAGTCGACACTGTGAGAGAGTTTCCTCCATTGGTAGGTGCCGTGGGAGGTCGACAGCTCGAAGCGTTTGAGCTGGAGGACGAGCAATGGGGGGAGACTCCACAGCGAGAGCTGCTTCGTGTGAGGTGTTGAGTGTTGGCATTGGGAGCAGGAGGCGTCCAGGTGCTCAGTGCTGCAGAGCGACTGGAGGCTTGTTATGAGAGGGTGGGTCTTTGTAAGGCGATATTGGATGTAGCTGGGGTGGTCTCTTGTTGGGTAGGAGTGCAACCACCAGAATTCAGACGCGTCTTGAGGATGCAGCTGGAGATCCCAGTCGATAGCGATGGTTTCGCAGTTTTCGAGGTCGAGTAATTCAGCGGCAGTTGCGGTGGGTAGGATCAGACAACCATGACAACCTGTACTCCAGTAACAGCGACTACAGGCGATGCCATCGTCCCGGACGCGTCGGAGAGCGAATGTTGGCGCGTAATGATGCGCTGAAATTTTGATTTGAGGTTTGGATATGTGGATATTGCTCGATGGAGGCTTGGATCGAGAGCTAAAGCCAACAAGGAATCGTTGCAGCACTGTTTGATGGAGTGCTTGTCCTGTTAGTGCTCCTCGGATTGAGCTGCACACGAATGGCGATCCACAAAGTGCTTGGCGAGTCGGTGTTGTGCAGTAAAACGGCACAAGGAAGCTATGGCGGTGTACGAAGCGCAGATACACTTTTGTGCTCCTAGTTGTGGGAGCGGTGGTATCATCGCCACTACCTGCGATGTTAAAAACCTCGAATGCATGCGTCGGGCTCGGTAGAACGCTTGCTGGTGTCTCGTCTTCTCTCTGGTCTCCAGTTCTATCGCTCACCAGTAAGTTCTGAATGGTACTTCCTTCAAAACTCCCGACAATATATTCACAAGAGCCGAACTTTGATCGCGAAGCGGGGAGCTGTGATAGCACATCCGCAACTGTAGAACGATCGTGCACCTGCACCACTGTACGAATAGGACCCCGAGAATGTCGGAATGCCTGTGCGGAATGGAGGACCACCACCAAATCTCGTTTGTTTTCGCTTTTTGAATCGATGTTGTCTTCTACCAGTGGTAATTGGAGCGATGAGAATGGCTCAAATCGTGCAGACTGATGTGAGCATCGAGTACAAGTCAAAGCGCTCTTGAATTGTCCCGAAAATAATGCGTTGATCACCGAGGGCTCACTTACAAAATGAGAGACCCACCACTCCGTAGCTACAACCCGGTCATGGCGACCATCGCTATCTCCAATACACAATTGCGCCGAGGGTTTCTCTGTCGTAGACTCTGCGTCTTTCGATTTGAAAAGGTTCATCAGCAAGGCATGACTTCGTGGCGACAAGATATGCGATTCACCGTCTTGCGTTGGGTTTGAGCTCCGTTTCAATGTGTCGCCCAGAAACCCTAACACGTATACGAGAAATTCTTGGGCATCTTGCTGATTTCCGTCGAACATTTGTGGAGAGAGAGAGCTGAAAAGGCTTCCAACAGTTTTGCTGGAGAAACTGAGCTCTCAGCATCAGTAGCCCCTTGCCTTGTCGGATACATTCCTACGAAAAGATCTCCAAGAGAACAGAGGAGTGATTTGTTCACAGGCAGCGTTGGAGATGCTGACGAGGACGACATGATAATTGTTTGCCGGTGCTCAGTTTCAATGAGGTGTGTTCGCAACAGCGGCGTGGTAGCCAAACATTGGAGAACGGCATTCATGAAGCAAGTATTACCCAAATTGGTCAGACCTCGTGGGAGTGCACCAGTCGGTGTGAATGTGCGTTGGTTGGAATTCGGCGAAGCTGACGCCTCCAGGGCGTCGCACGGTATGTCCAGGCCTATAAGTCCACCTTCATTTATGCCACCTCCTTGCTGTTCAATCTCCACAACTGAAAAGCGGAGCTCAAACGAAACTTTGCCCTGAGTCACAACATTCTCCAAAGTCCAAGACGAGAACAGAAGTGGAAGTACTGAGCCCAACGAACTCGCTAGTTGATATTGCGGTAAAGTCATCGGTTCATCCTGTTGGATTAGTGTTTTGATCTCACCTGCGTCGCTGCGCTCCGCAATGAGAACTTGACACTGGCACATTGTGCTTACTTTCGAGTTCGTGTCTTCGCCATGCCCACCCCAATTTTTCTGGAATAAAGCACCATCCAACACACTTTGCACAGTGCAGTGCTCAAAAGCAAGCACCTGCGGAAATGTGGCAACTCTTTCAAATCCATCACGGCTTGTGAAGTTTATCAAGATGCGGACCCAGAATCCATGCAAGGACGTTTGTGCACCTCGATAGAGCTGGATACTGGAAACCCAATCAGCTGGGAGATCAAATGAGTGCTCTGGTGCGGATAGTTTCCTTCTGTACCAATACGCGACCAGCATCCAGACTGGCAATGGCAGCATCACCTCACCGGACGGGAGTTCGGTCGCTTCTTGATGCAAGACTTGTGCGTGGGTATCAGCAGTCAAATATCCGTCGTCAAGCTTGATTATCTCTTGGATAAGCTGTTGCCAGTCCCAAGAATTCAGCAGACAGAAAGCCGTCGATTGCAACGTTTGCTCCGAAAAATAGCAGTCGAATAAATGCCTTAGTGGCAAGTGATCGTGCCGCATCATGCTTGAAGAGCTATCACCTTGATATTGGGAGCCATGTTGTTCGAGATGGAACAGCAGCAAGGCGGTTTCTATCTCCACATGAGAAAACCCTGGAAGCTCGTGTGCCACCTCCGCGAATTGTTGTAAAGATAATACTTGTGGACGTTCAGAGGTCGTGGTAGGTAATTTGCTCGGGGATGCAGGTGGTGACAATTGAGAGGATTGTGACCTCCCGCGTCTCCTTATTGTGATATTCGCTTCACGCTCACTGTCAATCGGACTGAGATCCATCGTAAGCTGCAGGAAGACGCTCAATTGCTCGACGTCAATCTGTCCGCAGCTGTATTCATCAAAAATCTCGAATAGCGATCGATATACTTGGTGAACAGTTGATGCGTGCGCACAGCAAAATCCCAAGACAAAAAGTTTGAGCTTTTCGCGCACATTCGGCTCCTCCATTCTCTGGGACGACTTTGGCTCCTCGCTTGTGTTGGCTAAATTCCACGCAGTTTCAATCGCTTTTACGAGATGATCTTCATCAAGCACATCGCGGAATCTATCGACGATATATTCTGATGTTAGATTTGGGGGATCCGTCGACAGAATGAAAAGAATACTGCGCAGTTCGCAGCGGAAGTCCTCACGTTGCTTGGATGAGATACCACTCCGAACATGGAATATCCTAAAGTCACCCAACTTCGGACGAGCCGTAATACGTGGTAGAATGTCATCGTGGGCGTACAGCAACCTCGCGCCGATGTTTGGAATCCAGCTGATGAAATGGGATGAATCGTATGTCCCCAAATTGCTCGGAACTTCTCTAATGTGAGCGTTCCCGTTGTCGACGACCCAAAAAGCGCGCGAAGAAGGCTATCAGCCGCAACAAAACTGTTGTGGTAACTCGAGTTTGAATCAAGACATTTGAGGAAACGTAGTACGTCGGATCTGGAGACATTGCTGTCGTCACCATTTGCACTAATCATTCGAAAGACCATTTCCAAGTGATCACTCTGCAAGCCTTTGGCTGATGCGGCTACGCCTGCGGTGAACTCTGGAAGCGAGAGCTCCCCTGTGCCACTAACATTCCACTCACGAAACAGACGTTGCGCCAAGTACTCTGGAATGCCTGCAAATGTTTCGTTCAGCAAGGTCTCTCGAAAGCTGGCGATGTCAAGTTCATGCGAATGCCCGCAAGCTCGATTGAACGCAGAGGTGGCTGCATCCAGCTCATCTTTGGATAGTCGGCGGACAAATTTTTCATAGCGTGAACTCGTAGTATCCGCTTTGCCACGAAACCAAGAGCGCATGACTAATAAACCAACGCAACTTACCACGCCGCAATGTGATGACTTTCGCGAATGCAGCCAGCCTCGCCGATAGACTGCTCTGTTTGCCACAGTATGCCTATTTGTAGTCAACCTAAACTCGTCCTTGCTAAAGGTAAATTTAACACTAGGCGATGAAATCAACGAAGTTCTCGATTAGGATGTCGTTAGCAGTTCTACTTGCGACTGTACTACCGCTTCCCCTCTTGCACCTGCCGGCTTGATATTTGTCCACATCGTCCGCTTCGCTGTCGTCGACTACCCACCCGCCCAACCGCTAGATAGAGACGCCTAAAGCGCCAGGATGTTCTGGGTGTCACAGTTGTCGTTGGTGTAGCCCTTAAAGCAGGCGCAGACACCCGCGTCGGTGCCACAGATACCGCGGCCGGCGCATGGGGAGACGTAGTTGTACTGATTGCTCTTTGTCGGCGGTGTGACTTTGTAAACCTTGAGGACAGTGTTGGCAGCGCCGGTAGCGGAGTTCCCGGAAAATGCTCTGTTCAGGGTGATATCCCAGTTAGCACCATTGACCACGACCGAGGCGTACTTGAAGAACTGGTTCTCGAAGAAGATGAGATCTCCAGCTGCGAATGCAGGATCCGTCGTCACCGAAATCACAGTGGCACCAAGAGCAACAGCAGCAGCCACGACGAGCTCTGTCACTACCATTCCGGATCCGGACGGAACATCAAAGCGAGGGGCGGCCGACGGTAACGTGTGCACAATTCCGTAGGTGAGCGTGATAGCGGCGGCAGCAGTAAGTTTTCCCACCACAACGTGTGATCCGAGCTTGAACAATGTGGGCACTGTTTCGACTGCCACTGCCGGGGCAGGGTTAGCAACGACAAGAGCGGTGAACGGAGTAGCACCCACACTAGTCACAGTGATGGTCGATTGTGTCGTGAACCACTCGTTGTCAAAGCCCTCCTCGACAGTGTAAACCTTGGCGAACTTCTTCGTAGGATCAACCACACCATTGAAGCCGTAGTCAGCCACTTCAGGTGCTCGCAGGTCGCCAGGATTATCGTAAAACTGACAGACAACCGAAAGCCCAAGTGTACTTGCCAAGCGAGTTGATTTGTAGCCATCAAGATCGGCACCCACGTAAGCCCCAGTTGGCTCACAGAGAATCTTACGGAAGGTCAGGTTGGGGATTCTCGTGATTGCTGCGGCCACGGCATCCGCATTAGTTTGTGAATTTGCCTGACTTGAATCGCTTATCATCGGGATTGGCTCAGTAATGTAAGATTCGCCGTGGTAGTCAAAGAGACGAAGTCGCACGAAGTTTTCAGGGGGCCCAGTTCCAGAGTTAGCGGTCCACGTAGTGATAGAAGCGGCGAGGTACACGTGCAGTGCAAATGCTTCATATGTGGCTGAGCCCACAGACAGAAACATCGGATCC
Source organism: Phytophthora x cambivora (assembly GCA_033557925.1). Classification (NCBI taxonomy): domain Eukaryota; phylum Oomycota; class Peronosporomycetes; order Peronosporales; family Peronosporaceae; genus Phytophthora; species Phytophthora x cambivora. Next base: position 1,371,964 of record JAUCEB010000034.1, read on the forward strand.
ACTCCAACTTTGCAGGATCTTAGCGAGCAGTCCGGTCCGTGGTACCACGGGTCACACCGACAGCCATAAGTCGCTCGACTGTCCCATAGATCGTAGCTGATACTCTGCACATTGTACGGAATTCCGAAGAGTGTACCAGGAGCCTTGAGTCCCAACTCACGAAGACTCTCACATGTGCCATGTCCACTGCACTTGTTGGGACAAGCTGCACGTTGGCACGCCACGCCTTCATAGCCGTCGAAACACGTGCACGACCCCAACGACCGATCGCACAGCCCCTTGTTGGAGCACTCCATGTAGAAATGCGCCTCACTGGTTGCAGCGGTCGGGTTGAAGTACTCGTACGTTCCGGATGGGGCCTGCTGCGAGCTGGTGAGAATCCAACCGCTTGTCCCTCGGTCCTGATCCATGTTGATGTCTCCCTTGGGGGTGTCCACATGCGCGTAGCCGAACTGGCACGTGCGCTCCATGCAGTCGTTGCCCTGGTAGTTCTTGTAGCAGTTGCACATGTCCTTGGCCATGCACGCGCCGTTGCCCGAGCATCCGTTGGGACACTCGGCAGTCGTCGGGACGGTTAGCAGCGCCACCACCAGAAGCAGCAGCCCCGATGCCAGCAGAATCTTGCGTCTGCCGCCCATAGTCGTCCGAAGCTTCTTCTTGCAACCCGATGAATGGATGGATCGTTGCCTCCAGGCCGTGGTTTGCCGAATGCCAAGTGCGCGACACCGGTCGGGCCTCGCGATCTTGCACCGCTCGATGTCCGAAGAGCCGTTCGCGACGAGTGAGCAGCGATCTTTGGCGTCGCGTCCCCTCATGGGATCCGGACGGTTCAACGTGGATCGCTCGACGGTTGAGACGGCTGAATTTAGCGATCGGTTGCGTCGGATAATAATACAACGACGTGCATGTTGTGCCACTCCTCTGGTTGGTGCTGCAATCTCGTCTTTTGGTTGTCAAAAGATGAACCAAGGACAGCCGGACCCTCGTGCACCGGAGTCGCAGCCGACGAGGCAGGGAAGGAGGTTGATTCGGGTGCGTACAGTTGCAGTTGCCGTGTTTTGGTGGAATTGAGGTGCTGATGTTGGATCGTTTTTCGGTGTTTTTGCTACGGTAGATGTTGTTCCGATCAACTACCGAGGAGGCAAAGGCTTCAGATGGAGATACACCAGACCACGACAGCCGAGCTGAGGACGCTGCTGCGTGGAAGACCTCTACGAATTATCAGGATAATTGTGACAAGAACGCTGCTGTACCTGCACCTACCAGTAAATTTGCGTCGTTGAAGCGAAAATTGTTTCCGTCTCAGAACCGACGGCACCCTCGACTTGTACCACCGCTTATGATCAGTCCTATCAATGCACCGGTGAAAGCTCCACCTTCACTTCCACCGATTGATAAATCTCGCAGATCCGTGTCAAGAACTTACGATGAAGACGAGGAAAACCAAATCATCGACTGTTCCTCGAAATCAATTTGTACGGAAAACTTTAAGCTGAAGGATAGTGTAGAAGACACCCCTGAAAGTGATACACCCTCCGCGGCGGAGGGTGACAATAATTGGAGATCGGGTGGTAGAAGAACGCTTATCGATGACGACGACGATAGAGACCTCGAGAGCGCAGTGGAAGCGCTAGACCTCGAGAGCTCAATTGCAGATAAAACGTTGGAAGAGGTGAGCGTTCTCTGTGAAAACTCGGAAGTCCAACATCATACCGACAAATTTGTTGTTGAGTTGCTTACTAGATGAACAAAGCTATCGACGACTTGCGCGCGTGGAAAGAGATCCACGACCAGGAAACACAGAAAGCCTTGAGCAAAATGGTACGACGCAACAACGCATCCACGAAAAAAATGTCGCGCCTCATTGTATTGTACGTGATGTAAACAGCAAGCTGAAGAGTTCCAACCACACCTTGCTGAACCCTCGGAAGACCCCACTGCATGTGACGACCATTTCGCAGAGCACCTAGAGGTCGGCAAATACGCATTGCTTACTCTGGTAGTAAGTACTTACTAACGCTTCAATTTTGCGTCTGTAGCTCAAGCGCCAGCAGCAGCAACGCGACCGGGAAGCTCAGACACTCGAACTCCGAAAAGAAGCCGAGGCGTACCAACTCGAGGTATTCTTCGCCGCAAATAATCCTTTCTCAAATACCGACCATCTAACTCAAACCCACTACAGTGTAACGCGTTCAGGACCACTTTGGATGAATGCGAAGCTACTCGAGTCGAGCAGGCATTGCAAAGCACTAGTGACTCGGAAGGGTTGGCACTGTCGCGACTGCGCAACGAGCTCTTCCAGTTGGACGTGAAGCAGCGACAAGAGGCTCTGCTGCAGGAGCTCCAGGGAACCGACAACGATCTAGGTAAGCTGATGCATTTTATCCCTTGCAAGCTAGAAATGAACATCACTAACTGGTAGTGCACCGGCATTCTTCACCCAGACATGAACATGGCCGATGTCCAGGTACAAAGTTGAAGTTCCACATTGCAGTCTTCATCCAAGATTGACATTTCTAACCACACTCCTCCACGTTCATTGCAGGCCTTCACTGGTGAATTGGACGCCATCCTAGCACAGTTCGACACCTCCAGCGTCCACGAGATCAATGACGAAGTGCAGGTCATAAGATATCTAGGTTGAAGACGACGATCTGATAAGCCCGTCCAAACCGATGCCAATCACACTTCCCCCTTCAATCTCTCCCTACAGGTTATAAACTACCACAATCTCCATCCCACCTAAAACACCATCACTCACCTATAACTTCCTACAGGTCTCTCTCCTCAGGCTGCATAGACCCCCGCTGTACTGACACGTTCCCTCCCCCCTTTGACCATATCCGAATCCGACCTTCAATCCCTTCCCCCCATGACCTCCCGCGAGCTCATCGCGCTTGAGGACGTGGCCAAGATGCCGGCGCCTGGGCTCAACGCCCCCGCCAACGTGAGCTTCAGCCCTGACGGCCGCGTGGTGGCGTTCCTGCACGCGCCCGGGGCCCAGAGCGGCCTCTCGCGGCAGCTGTACGCGCTGGACGTGGCCTCTCGCCGCGTGTCGCTGCTGGCCGCGCCGCCCAATCAGGGCAACACGGAGGGCAACTTAAGCCTCGAGGAGAAGCTGCGCCGCGAGCGCCAGCGCCAGATGGGCGTGGGCATCACGTCGTACGCGTGGAACCCGTCGCTGCACTCGCAGCGGCTGCTGTACCCGCTGCAGGGCGACTTGTACGTGCAGGAGCAGCCCGGGGCGGAGCTTAAGTTGCTCTTCGACAAGACGTCGACCGGTGTAGTCGGGGGCGCCATCGACCCGCAGTTCTCCCCCGACGGGAGGTGGGTGGCCTTCGTGCAGGACAAGGAGCTGTACGTGATCCCGAGCCACGTGACGGAGGGCGGTCACAAGGCGCTGCAGGTGACCACAGGCGCACGAGGAGTCGACGGCAAGTCCAATGGCTTGGCCTGTTTCCTCACGCAGGAGGAGCTCAGTCGCTTCCGAGGCTTCTGGTGGTCCCCGGACAGCACGAGACTCGCATTCGAAGAGATCGACGAGAGCCACATCCCCAAGTTCCGCATCATGCACTCGGGCAGTGAGGATCCTACAGGTGACACAGCGGAGGAGGACCATCGCTACCCCTTTGCAGGTGCTGCGAACCCCAAGAGACGACTGGGAGTCATCCGACTGCCTCATGCGGACAGTCAGGAGCACGGAGCATTGCACTTCCATGGACATCACCAGGAGTTCCCTACGCCTGTGTGGATGGACTTTGAGACGGTGAACCGAGACCCGGACTTTTATATCTCTAGAGTCAATTGGCTGCCGGATCAGTCGCTTGGCGTGCAGAGATTGAATCGACTGCAGACGGAGGTCATGTTCCTGCGTTTTGATGTGCATACAGGACGTGCAACGACGTTGATTCATGAGACCAACTCGGTGTGGGTGAATGCGAGTTACCTCTTCCGGAACATTGAAGCGGAGAGCAAGAACACGTTCCGGTTCTTGTGGGGGTCCGAGCGCGGCGGCTTCATGCATCTCTATCTGTACGAGTACACGGCTGGAGCGCCGGGAGCGCGGCTGCTTGGCGCGGTGACGAAAGGACAGTGGAGTGTCGAGTCTGTCGAGGGCATCGACTTGGCGCAGGGTCGCGTCTACTTCTGCGGTACTGCGGACTCGCCGCTGGAGCGCCATCTGTACGTGACGTCGCTCTTCCCCACCAGCGACCCACCGCTTCCCCCCACGAGACTTACGGCTGCTGAAGGCATGCACAGCGTCGTCATGGACAGCAGCTGCCGCTTGTTTGTGGACGTGTACAGTAACACGACGACGCCACCGCGTGCACTTGTGTGTGCTGTGCCCTCGGACGCTCAAATTGGGACAGTGAAGCCCATCGAACCGGCAGACCCGAGCTTGGCAGCGGAGACACCAGCTCCGCCATCGGCAGAGCTTGCTGCACTCTTTAAAGGTATCCAGGACTCCGCATACCCTCTGACTACTGAGCAAGAGGATCTGCGTGTGGCGATTCTGCAAGCTCAGGGTAAGCTATGCGTGCCGAAGGTTATTTCAATTCCGACTCGCGATGGCAAGGATACACTGTATGGAGCTGTGTACTTGCCTGACCCGAAGATTCACGGCGAAGGACCGTACCCCACGATGGTGAGCGTATACGGTGGCCCCCACGTACAGCGAGTCGCGCGCATGTGGGCGATGACGGTTGATATGAGAGCTCAGCGGTTCCGTGATATGGGCTATGCTGTTTTGAAGGTAGACAACCGTGGTAGCTTCCGTCGCGGCTCAGCTTTTGAAGGCGCCATCAAGCATTGCATGGGCACTGTAGAAATTCTAGACCAGCAGGACGCTGTCCGAAAGCTTGTTGACGAAGGCATCACGATCGAGGGTCGCGTGGGAATTTACGGCTGGAGCTACGGCGGCTACATGTCGGCTATTAGTCTCATGAGAGCCCCCGAGACTTTCAAGCTCGCTATCGCCGGCGCCCCTGTGACGAGTTGGGATGGATACGACACTTGCTACACGGAGCGCTACATGTCGACGCCGCAATTGAACCCTGCAGGTTACCGGGAAGGCTCTGTTATGGAGGCGGTGGGCAACATGCAGAACGGGCAGAAGCTGCTGCTTATTCATGGCTTGATCGATGAGAACGTGCACTTCCGTCACACTGCTCGCCTTATCACGGCACTTATCAACGCGCGGAAGCACTACGACTTGCTGCTCTTCCCGGGCGAGCGCCACTCGCCACGCCACCTAGAAGACCGAATTTACATGGAGCAGCGCATCGCCGAGTACGTCGAAGCTAATCTGTGAGGAAAATATGAATCACAGGTTGCTAGCTCTTGCAGCAGGAGCGCGGGAATACCAGTTTTAAGAAACTGCTAGGAAGAATACGTGTTCGTGTCGACAGTGGTGGTGCGTAGTGCGATGCGTTGTACTGAATCGATTCTAGAGTATGATTTACTCTGCACGATATTTTGTATTGCTTTGTGTATTTGTCTGGGCCAAAACTGCTGCATGTTGGTCGTTCTCAGGATCGCTCCAATGATGCTTGGATCGCGCGTTGCAGCTCATCCATTTCATCTGTATTGGCTGATTCGTCTCCATAGAGGCCAAACGCTTGCGCTGGAGGCGCGTACTCTTGGGCAGATAACTCCATCGCTCGACGCAATTGCTCATCATAGTCATCGCCACTAGGTGCGTGGATGTTTGCTGTATCTCCAAGTGATGCCTGAATAGCTGCCGACATTTGCCCATCAAAGTCCCCGTCGCCTACCAACGCGTGACCACCTAGAGACGCTTGGATGGCAGTCTTCATCTGCTCTTCCTCAGACTCAGCCTTCGCTTTGGCTAACAGCTCAGCCTGAATTGCAGCCATCTCACTTTCTCGAGTCGCCTCTTCAATATCGTCGCGCTCGCGGTTAATTTGTGCTGGCGGAGCCTCACCGCCATGCTCTGAAAGTGATAACTTCAGTGTCTCCTCTAAGCTTGCATCCATAGCATCAAACTCGTTTCGAGATAGCTACAATTATCAAGAACGTCGAGTCAGCTTATGAGCGCTGAACGGTACCAAAACCAAAAAGGCTTACCATGAGAATCTGTTCAAGCTGCTCAACGTCTGTCCGCTCGCGGTCAGACTGGGCCTGTACCTGTTGCTCCACACCAGTTACATCATCGCGTGTTTCACGCGAGTTGATCCGGTGGGAATAACCAATACGCCGTTGTTCCCACTCGCCTGGTGTCTCTCGAATCAAATTCGCTGTGTGATCGGGCCCGACAAGAGAGTCGTAGTGGCCTCCTCCGTAATAGCTCAACCTACACCAGTCATCGATGTTAGGATTAGAGGCAGATACTTGTGCATACATTCATGCACACACGTACCGAATAGGAGGTCTGCTACGCGAAAGCGCGCTGTTCTCGTGGAAGCAGCGAAGCTTCCGGAAACCCTGCACCGGATCATAGGCGAACACTTCGGCAGGACGGTCGTACAGCTCGCACAATGCTTGCAGCTCTGGGTCGTCTCCCCACACACCATCACGCCGCTTGTAGCGCAAATATTGCATGAATGCCGCCATGTCGCCAACCACATACGGCTCGAAGTACTCCTTCTCACTCTCCATATAGTCCATGCATGCTTCACGAACGAGAGCATGATGGCTGTCATCCCCATACACTTGGTGACTCACCGAGCGAAAAAGGCAATTGCCATCCCCCTCAATATTGTGAATTCTCAGCCCCAACGTCGCCTGCAGCGAGTCACGGTAGTGTGTAAATCTCGGGTTTTGGGCTTGAATCACGCGACGGTGGGGCACATTCGGTGCATCGACAGTCAACTTTCTCTGCTCCAATGCGCTACCGCGCCCACGAAGCTGCAGGTGCTCGCCAGCAGGTGCCACCGTCGCAGGCGTGAACGAAATCCACTGATCGAACTTCTGGTCGCGTCCAGCATAACGCACCAGCATAGTCCCTCCACGAGCCCTCACAGCAAAAGCTTCCTTCCACAAACTGCTGTTCCCTCCACCAGGGCGCACTTCAACCTGCTGAGCCTGACGCACGGGCACACTGTCGTTCTGTGCCTGTCATGAAAAAAATAAAAAAATAAAAAACTTTTTAAAACAATAAAACTCCAGTAGAAATGTCACCACCTCCGTACCTTAGTACCGGATTGTGCAAGCCGACCGGAGTCCACTTGCAGCCATTGCCGCCATGCCTCGTGCATGTTAAGGAACTGCAGAAGCACTTCGCCGTCTGCAACTTGCAGAACTCGAGCCGGACACCAGTTGCCGAAAACGTTTTGGGCGTCCACTTGGTCCCCCGCGTGCATTTGGCGTCTCCACTCGTAGTCGAAGACGTTCACGCGCATCATTTCTGTCGAAATTAGCAGAATCGCAATGTTAGCAGAGAGCAAAATGGTAGACAAAGTTACGAACTTATGTGAAGGTATTTAGTGGGGTTTCGGCGTGAACGGGTGGGAGTTGGTCGCACCTTCTTCGAGGTCGGAGTCATCGCTTGCTACGCGGCCTCGGCCGTCCATCGGGTCGTCCCCACGCTGCGTCGGAGATGCGAGAAGCCGTTCGCACACCATTCGCTGCTGGTCGAGAACACGTTTTGAGTGTTTTTGAAGCTGTCGGAGAAAAAATAGTGAATTATGGGTACCAGAAAATAGGTACATACAGGGTAAGGGGTTCCCAGTTGGGCTGGTACTGTATTAATACATGTAGTTCTCAACGTGGTCGTGTTGCATTTCGACAGTTTCGCTTACATGTCAAGAGCTGCACCAGCACTCATATTGACTAAGCTGGGTAGGCTATCGCTCAGGTGAATAGCACACGGCGTAGCCAAGTACTTTTGTTGCGGTCGACCTTATTTTACAACTCAAGAGCAGAAAACTTAAGCTCGCAGATAAGCCGGCGTTCACGCGCTCTTTGCCTATTTTCTTGCGAGCTGAGCTCTCTTGCTGATCGGTTTCTTAGCGAAGCTGACGGATGATGAGGACATCATTCACAACGCATCTTTTAGCCGATTTGGCATACCATCAAATCCGGTGACTTTGGTATGCCAAAGTCATGACAGCGCACCAAAAGTTCACGCCGGATTTGATGGTATCTTACCGTCTCATCGTAGAAAGCATAGCAAAGATCGAAAAGCCACAGTCTAGTTGACAGCATGAATGCCCAGCAATTCACGCAACGCAGGATTGAGTGAATAGTGAGCATCGTTGTCTGTCATTTCGATACAGCACTGCCGGTATCAGCTCCATCGTACCGCTGCATTTCACATTTCTTCACACCAGAGACCAGTAATTGGAGAGAAATCAACGTTATCGCTTAAAACTAACATTAGAAAAATAAAAAAAATAATGCAGCAGCAAAGTCGGCCCCTCGATGTCGTCTGTCATGTAAAATCTTCGCGAAACTAGCTGCTTAAAACACACTCGACCACAGTGTTGTTCCCGGAGATCAATTAGACTGTGTTGAGGCAAACAGGGCACTTCGCCGGAGTCTTCTGGCCCTCAGACCACTTGGACCAGTTTTCGATACAACTGCAATGAAATAAGTGGCCGCATTCGCTTCCGGCACCAGACATTGACAGAATTTCAGTCCAGCAAACAGCACAGACGAGATCGCGAGCTTCTTGGGCCGATTCAACCAGTTCGGCTGCGACCGCCTCTTTTAGAGGTTTGACGAGAATCAATAAACTTTCCCACTCGATGGAGCCGCTGGTTTCGTCCGCATCAAACCGGTGGTACTTCTTACCACTCACAGTTTGCCATGGCGAGCTGGTGAAGAAGCTGTCCCATGCCTTCACGCCTTCAAATTTCCACGCACAATCGTAGAATCCGCACGTGACTGGCTTCACTTTAGATCTGCACTTCGGACATTTGACGTCGCCGTCCTTCCTGAGATTGAACATTTCGAAACCTGCAGGGTGGATCACCAGCCGATGGTACGCAATGCACGTTCGGTTCATGCATCGGCCTTCAATGTTCAGCCCCTTGCGGCAAATACGCCACTCCGGAGCTGTTCGTGAAAATTCACGCTCCACTAAGATGGAGCCATCGGAAATGTCGGCAAAACAGCGAGGCTCCACATAACCACCACCCCGCAATCTCAGCACCAAGTGCAGAGTGCTTTCGCACTGAATATTGTAGTCCGAGAGCTTTCGACCGTCTTCAAGTTGCTTGCCTGCAAAAATGATCCGCTGCTGATCTGGAGGGATGCCCTCTTGTTCATGAATGTAAGACTTGATTTCCTCGATCTTGTTTGCAACATGGCAGTTCACGTGAAGTGTTTTGCCGGTCAACGTTTTAATGTAGATCATAGCACCTGATGATCCAACCAAACTCGTGCTTGCTAGCAGACGCGGGCACCCGTGCAGTAGATCTGGCAGGAGACTCTCCAAAAGATGATCATCGTTCAGGCGAATGCCGTATAGCTGGAGAAAGCGCACTTGCCGCACGGCACCAACACATACATCTTCCGAACGCAGCTTCTGGTTTAGGACTTGGACTAGATCGCAGACTCGCGAACCTGCCAGTGTCAATTCGCGGCAGGTGACCCTCACTACCCCCTCGATGCCTTCTTGGTATACTTGCTTCCATGGCACAGAAATCACCATCTCCGACATGGTTTGTGTTCTCCTTAGAGAGGAATGGGTGTTGTGAGCGTAGTGGAGAAAGTTGCAGAATGACTCCATTCAAGACAAAGGCCAAGAGAACAAGGTTGGGACTGGGCGTTCTCTTTTGAGAGGAATGGGCGTTGTGAGCGTAGTGGAGAAAGTTGCAGAATGACTCCATTCAAGACAAAGGCCAAGAGAACAAGGTTGGGACTGGGCGTAGACCCTTCTCAACTGTACGAACGATATGCAGTCGTTGGCACGTTGGCACACGCCTCAGTATCATGATACCTTGCATCGTCAAGGTGCCGTCAGGAGACGCAAATGCTGAGCCCTGCAAATGAAGAACACTGTTCTGTTCTTAGAACAGACACGACCTGAACTCCGTTGGAAACACTGGTGCTTAAGTACTACTAACGTACTTCGAAGTACAACTACGTAGAACTATGAAGTACGTAGCAGCACTTCCAGTATAAATTGGGGGTGATGGAGCTCTATTATGCTGGGTTTTTGTGGGGGTTATTTGCGTGCAGTGTTCTGGCCGATACCATAGTAGCAGACAATACCGTCATCGTTCTCTAAGGTGGTATCGGCCCCCTTGGAGATGAGGTAGGCCCCCAGCGAATCGCCGTAGCCGTACGCGAAGCAAAAGTGTAGTGCTGTGTTCCCTCGGTTCTGCAACAACAACAAACACATCAAGTGAGCAATTCTACCATTTGAGACTTTTGGGATCAAGCACTTACATTCTGGCTGTTGATGTTAGCGCCACGGCGCAGCGCGAGCTTGGCGATACGTTTGAGACCATTTTGACAGGCGATGGACAGCAGCGTATTGCCGAATGAATCCCTCGAGTTGACCGGCACGCCTTGATCCAACATGTACACGACGGAGTCGTATCGATTGTGACGCGCAGCGGAGAACAGGTCGTAGTCGTCTGCTGGTGGTGCAGCACTCCGTAGCTCCGATACGCTTCCACTGCGGTGCTGCTTGTAGTCGATCACATCGTAAGTGGGCTCGACTACTGGAATGTGCTTGCTACTGGCACGAAAAGCAGCATCCTTGTAAACAGCGGTGGATGACAATGCTGCTGCAGAGATACTTGCGCTTCGAGGTGCGTGGCCAACGATCAGAGCGGTCTCTCGCGGCGTGACATATTCATTGTCATCGGACGAGACGGAGCGTGCACTCTCGCGGGGTGACACGAAGCGTTCGTCCTCGGAGCTGGCGCTGGCGCTTGAGTATCCCCGCCTGGCTGAGCTTCGTGGCGTGTAGAATCGTTCGTCCGTGCCTGCCTTGGCCTCCATCTTGTCGCCGGCACTTTGATCACAACAATCTCCAGATTAAATATCAGCGCGGGGTATGTCAATCCCAGCTTCGGCGTATCCTATAAATACTCATTCTCACACCGCTGCAGAACAAAAGTGCACGCGTCAGTATAAGCACAATGGCGAGAATGAGCCAGCTCTGCACAGAAGAGTGAGACACTGCCAATGGCCGTCGACTTGTCTTTCAAATTGGTTGCGTGTTTCTCTCTGCAGGAAGTTAGTTCTGCGCTGTCATTTGGCTCGCTCCCTTCCTTGCTTGCTAGCTTTTTATGAGAGCTAGGTACACGAGAGATCCTTTGATGCACAGCAAGCGCCCGCCCGGCTAAACCATGAGAACTGCGTGGTGGTTCCACCCTGCTGCAATCTTCTTCACGATCTTGCACCGTAAGCTGGGCTAAGAATTGCTCTGCCTCGCGCTTATTCTTCCATCTTCGCGTCGCCGTCCTCGTCTTCCTTCACATCAGAGACCTCCACGGCGTCAATCTGAGAGCAAAAAAAAAAAAGCATCCGCCAACGTTAGAACACCATCAAGACAACAAACACGAAGTGCCAGTAGCTCCGTACGTAAGGCTGCAGCTCGGCGCCCTCGATGATCTGGAATGGCTGGTCCACGCCCACAACCGCAATGGTGACGTTGCTGGCCGTTAGCTCCTGGTCGCCCTGGAGGCAGCCACGCACGCCCTGCAGCGCGTGGTGAATGAGCTCGTCCTTGCCCACTGCAGCAGCATAACACAGCACAAACATCAGCCTCTCCCTCTCTCTCCCTCTCCTCTATCTGCTGACGTACAGTTGGGGAAGCTCTCGAAGTGCTTCTCCAGATACGTGCGCGCCGACTGCGACCGCGCGCCAATGGCGATGCCCTTGTACTCGTAGTAGTTGCCCGACGGACACGTCTGGTATAGGTGCACGCCTTTTTTCTACAAAAAAAATAATTGCCACAATGACAAATTGTCAGCATCTCTCTCCTTCTCTCTCTCTACGTGCAGCCTGCAGCCTGCACGTACGTCGACGCCCGCCACCAGCAGCCCGACGCCGTAGGGGCGGCGGATGTAGGACTGCGTGCACTCCTGCTTCTTGTCTGCCACGTCCGAGACCAGGCGCCCCACGGTGATGGCGCTGCCGTAGACGAACTTGTGGTTGAGGCTCTCGGTGCGCATGAAGCGCGCGAGCGTGCGCGCGTCGGCCGTGAGCCCCGAGATGGCGATGCCCATGTGCTCGTCGATCTTGAAGACCTTCTTCTGGTGCTCGGCCAGCTCCAGACTCTGGCGCTTGATGCCGCACAGCACCGCGAACTTGCTGGACGTGAGGCCGAGACACGCGCTGCCCTGCTTCACGGCCTCCATGGCGTAGTCGATCTGGTGCAGGTGGCCCTGCGGACTCCACACCGTCACGTCCGTGTCGTACTGGTTGCGGAACATCGCTACGTCTCCTTCGCCTCAATAGATTTAGATTGGGAGGGGGAAAGATCCTCATCGCGGGTTTGGTCCCTATGGACTATTTCATTTTAGTCGGATCTAATTAGTGTATAGACACATAATTATTAGTCCGTGACTATTTAATATTTAGTCCGACCTTTCCAAAATAGTCCGGAAAACGCATCTGATCTGATAAACCCAAGACATGCTCAAGCAGATGACGCGCGTGAGTGAGCTCTTGCCTGCCTGCAGTGCTAGAGCGATGTACTGACGCGTGTTATTGGCGGGTCTAGTACCTGACACAGCGAGAGGCGCAGCGCCTGGATGAGCAGCTCATGGGCAGTGCGTATGGCTTCTCTATCGACCAGCTCATGGAGCTGGCGGGGCTCAGCGTGGCTGCGGCTGTGGGCAAGCAATTCCCCAGCGCTGCGGTGGCTTCAGCATCGAATGCAGCTGGAGATGGCTACAACCGCGTGCTGGTGGTGGCTGGGCCGGGCAACAATGGGTGAGTGAAGAGTTTTTTTTTAATTATTGGGATGAGTGGGTGATTGACATCAAGTTTGTGTGTTTTTAGAGGCGACGCGTTGGTGGCAGCTCGCCATTTGGTGGTACGCAGCTTTGCAGTGAAGCGGGGTGAAGTGGGTGATCCGAATGATGGGTGGGTGGATTTTTGTGTGCAGCACTTCGGCTACTCGCCGAGTATTTTGTATCCGAAGCGCAGTGCAAAACCCCTTTTCGAGGTGAGGAGATGGGTGGTTGGGTGGGTGGGTGAAAGTGGAAAAGTGAGGATAAGTATGTGTCTATACATGTACTTGTTATTGAATCAATTAGGGGCTGGTGACGCAGTGTGAGCAGCTGAAGATCCCGTTCGTCGAGCACATCCAGGACGCGTAGGTGTCGCTGTGTGCTGGTTGACGCAGTTCCAGGGTGTTGACGAGTGCTTCGGGTTGATGATTGCTTCGCTGTGCAATTTGTAGGTTGGCGGTGGACGCTGCGTACGACCTGATCCTCGACGGCATCTTCGGGTTCAGCTTCTCGGGGTCAATCCGCCCGCCGTTTGACCATGTCGTTGGAATGCTCCAGAAATGCCAAACGCCGATCGTATCCATTGACATTCCGTCCGGGTGGCACGTTGAGAAAGGTGAGGCTTCAAGACGTTGCTAGTCTTCGAACGATTGTGTCACGTCGCCTATGGGTGTCTCATGTATGGACAGGAAACGAAGACGGGGTGGGTTTGGAGCCGCAGATGCTGGTCTCCCTGTCAGCGCCGAAGCTCTGCGCGAAGCACTTTACCGGCCCTGGCAAGGTTCACTACGTTGGTGGGCGCTTCGTGCCAAAGTAAGTTGACACAATTGCTGGGTTTACCGCCCTGCGTCGACTCAAAATCAGCATTCAGTCAGTGCAATGCTAACTCCCTCATTTGAATGCTAGGTCACTGGCGGAGGAGTTCAATCTCAAGCTGCCCGAATACCCCGGTTTGGAGCAGTGTGTTGAGGTGCCGATCCCGTATTGAAGCCAGGAAGGAGGCTTGGTATCTCGAGTCTAATCGATGTTGGTCGAGCCTCCGCAGCCGTTGCGTCAAATTAACATCGTCAATGCTCTCTCATCAAATTTGTGCAGCGTCCAAGCCGAGGACATCACTTTGTTCTTCACCGCGATAATACTTATATCGTCTGCTGCGTACAACAGGACTCGTCTCAAAACGAAGTGGAAGGGGCTCGCGCAGTCAATAGATGCCCGACTTATCATGGTTGCGCTGTCCCTATGACGGTGGTGGTAAGCTCATTGGCCCCGTGCACGTGCCTGCTACAAGGCAATTGGTCCATCGGTAGGTCATCCACGCGTCTCTGCTTAGTCGATAGGCTGACCGTAGCTCTCTCCACGCGCTCACCCGTCACGCGCTCACCCGTCACGACTTTCCGTATATTAGTGATCGCCATGCGTCTTCACCTCGAAGCACGGTTGTTCTAGGGGTATTTTCATGTTGTGTAGCCGCTTGCCGTTGCAGGTGCTAGCCGACCGACTCCTGCTTCAAGCGCTTCCAGAAGTTGGTGAGTCATGCTCATGTCGGAACTGAGATCAAAGATGCCTATTCGTCTACAGCTTTGGCGACCTGGCTCACGTGAGTGCCAACCGAATTTCATATGAGATGACAGTCTCCTGACACTTCAAGGAGATGCAGCTCGGGCCTGTCTTCGCCAGTCAGCTTGTACCACCGAGTGATGTTGCTCTCATTGATCAATTTGCTCGGGCCTGCACAAGTGACAATACCGCCATGACACCTCCACCCAAGAAGTCTGAGACTGCAATACGCTTGTCGATGCTCAGTGCTAGCTCCCAGCAGAAAGACCTCGAGGAGGGAGACTATGTCGGCGCGAAGACTCCGGAGCAGAGTGGGTACTCGGATCAAGGCGCACTCCGTCCTGGAGGTGAACCGGTAATGACCAGCAGAGCAAACATCGGGCTGCTGTACCAGTACGCGGTCGTCGGCTTCATCGCCGGTGTACTGCCGTCAATGATCTACCCGTTTCTTCAAATGTACCTCAACTGCAGCGGTGCTCAAGTGGCTACTGCGACGACGCTGGTGTCACTCCCGTCGAGTTTCAAGGTATTCTTTGGAATCATTTCTGACTGCTTCCCCATTTTCGGTTATCGGCGTCGCCCGTACATGGTGATCGGCTGGACCATCTCGGTGGCCATGCTCTTAGTGATGGCTTCTCTGCCGATTGGAGACCCGTACTACACTGATGCTTCGGATCGAGATGTCGATGTCTCGGAGTACACGCCCGAAATCAAGTCTCGAATCAACTACGACGCTCCGTCGCAGGGTGGGAAGTACGTCATGCTCATGTTCTTCACGGCCGTTGGGTACGTGCTGTCAGACGCCTGTGCAGATGCCATTATGGCGGGGTTGGCCCAGCAGGAGTCTTACGCTAGGCGAGGCAAGCTTCAAACCATGACTTACACGGTGCAAACGTTCGTGACCGTGGTTAGCTACCTGCTCGTTGGTTTCTGCTTCAATGGAGAGGAATACGGCGGCGACTTCGACTTCTCCTTCAGCTTTCCCGAAATGATGGCGATTCTCACGGTTTTAACAGCGCCGACGATCCCGATAACATGGTTCTTCATCCAGGAGGACAGACTTTCGGTTGCCCCGGACTTCAAGCTCTATATGGCGGACTTGTGGCGAAAGATTTGTAAGCGGGCCGTCTTCCAAGTCATCGCGGCCCTGTTCTTCTACAGCTTGATCTGCGATATCTCGTACACGGCCTATTCACCTATTCAGTCGTACATGGTGAACGTGACACCAATCAACAGTACATTGGGAGACGCGCTCAGCTACCTTTTCTACATGTTCGGGATGATGGCAACGTCCAGGTGGGGTTTGCAGTGGAACTGGCGCTGGATGATTGTGACCACAGGGATCATCCTGATCGTTATCGACAGCGCATGCAACCTCATTATCGTCTGGAATGTCTACCGCAGTCAGTGGTTCTGGCTTGGGCCACCCATTGTCGCTCAACTCCCCAATGGCATTAGCTTCATGATCAGCACTCTCGTCATTGTGGAGCTCGTCGGAGAAGGGAATGAAGGGGCCATGTATGGACTTATGAGTACCATCTCGGGTATCGCGTCTCCCTTTGCTACGTCGCTGACTGTTATCATCGACAACCCGTTCAACATCACGAACGACAGAGTGCAAACGGATGACTACTCGATTCACATGGACATCACCTACACGATGATCATCGCATACGCTGCAATGGTAGTGTCCTGGGTCTTTCTGCTACTTCTACCCAAGCAAAAGAAAGAGACCCAAGAACTCCTGCACACCGGTGGGTCAAACAAGCTGCTTGGTGGGGTCACGATCTTCTATTTGTCCTTTTCGCTTGTTTGGTCTGTGATGGTCAACATCATGGCCATCTTCGATAGCACATCATGCCTTGTCATAGCTGGTGGAGACGGGTGTTAGCATCAAAACAACCGTAGGCAAAATGGCAAGCGATTTCGTGGTTGCAGAAGTCTTCACGTTCATAACATTATTTGTAGTAGTTCATTACGCAACAACTTTACAAGAGTTCACTCCTGTTGGAAGTTTGCAACAGCCTGGGACACCGCGAAGTCACCCGAATGGCTGATTGACACGCTCAGCTTCGACAGGCCCAGACGGTTGAATACCTGCAGCGGGTAGCCCGACAGCAGCACGGACGGAGCACCCGACGCCGTCATGAAGATCTCGATCTCACGCAGCGGGGCGCCAGCACCCTTCCACAGGTTCGGCTCCGTCGGTGAGGAGCTCGAGATGGCCTTGATCACAGCCTCCTTGGCGGCCCAGCGACCCGCGAAGCTCGCGGCCGGGTGCGGCGCGCTGTAGCAGTACGCCATCTCCTGGTCCGTGAAGTTGCGTCGGATGAAGTCTTCACGGCCGTTCAGGTTCTCGAAGGTGACCACGGGCTCCACGTCCACACCCATGCCCATGTTCTTGGACGCCAGACCCAGGTCGGTCGCCGCTTGGTTGATGGCAGTCAACAGCGTCGACGACGAGTCGGCCGAGTGCGTCTCCGTGGTCTTCTTCGAGGACGCCGCTGCTTCCGCAGCAGCCTTCGCCTTCTTCACGCGCTTCTCCGCGCGCTGGCGGCAGTTCTCCTCTGCAGTGAGCGAGTCCGCGCCGCCAAAACGCCACGTCCTGGAAGTCGCGTCGTACTCAGCACGAGCCGTCGGGTCCAGGTACACATTGCTCTCCTGCGCAGACGAGTACGGCGCCTCGTTCTTCACCTGGATGTGCACCTGCTTGCCCGTGATCACACCCTGCGTGTGCGTGTTCATCTTGATCAGACGCTGCTCACGACGAGCCGAGTAGTGCTGGAACTCCTCAGCAGCCAGCGTGGATAGCAGATAGTCCGGGTGCACCAGCACCACCTCGCCGCCGGCCTGACCGAAGCCGAAACTCTTCATCAGCACAGCCTTGACGCCCACGGTCTGGTAGCTACGGTTCGGGTACACGAGGTGGTCGTACTTGCGCAGCGTCTCGCACGTGTTGTCCAGCTGACGGTTGCCTGGGATCAAGCCCGTGTTCAGCACCTGCAGCAGACCATTCAGCATCCACGCAGCAGCGGCACCCTTCGGGTGGCCCGTCAGGTTCTTCTGGCAGATCACCGGAAGCGGGTTGCCCGCAGAGCGGCCCAAGTGAGCCATTTGCTTGTGCGTCACCTCGCTCTCGTTCTTGTCGTTGGCCTTGGTACCCGTGCCATGGAAGCTCGCAGCGCCCAGGTCATCGATGTCCAGGTTCCACACGCTCAGCGCACCGCGCAGAGGAGCGATGTCCATCTCGCCATGATAGAAGCTCTCACCCCACGTCGCTTGTGCGGCCCGCACCTTCCGCAACCTTCTCCTTTCAATGAATGCAGTGCGAAACTGGTCGCCATTAGCGGACACTTTCTCGCGCGCATACCATTTTTCAATGCTTTCCAGCTCTTCGTCGAACTGACGGCGACGAAACTCAACGTCCAGCAGCGGAGAAGGCTCCGGGTTGTCCGACGAAACCTCGCGCGCCGTCGTCAGAATACCCTGGCCTGGAGCCGGCACGGAGCGGCCGTTCTTGTCCGTCGCCGTGCTCGTCAGCGCCACGATACCATAGATCGGCAGACCCATTTCAAGCGCGAGCTGGGCATCCATCAGCAGCTGAATACCAGCACCGTGGCTCTCCATGAAGCCACCACGCGTCGTCGAGCACGGACGGCACATTTCCTTGGGTTCGCGACCCATTCCAGTCTCCTTCACCGAGTCGCTGGTCGCTTTCATCTGTGCGAACTCATTTGAGCATTCTTCACCGAAGTCATCATAACCACCAACGATGCAAATGCGAGCCTTGCCGCTCTTGATGGTCTCCGCACCGATGTCCACAGACTCAGCAGCCGTGGCGCAGGCACCCACAGGGGTCTTGATGGGGCCAGATGAGCTCAACAGCAACATGTTCACCCACGCCGGGGGTGTGTTAATGAAGACCTCTTGCAAAGCGTCACTCGGAGCAGACTTGCCCAGAAGACGGTTCTTGTAGATCTGTGTCAGTGCTCGCATACCACCCATACCACCACCGGACGTGTTACCAACCTCCGACACGTGCACATACTGGTAGAACTCGTACGGGTCCGTCACACCAGCAGCAACAAACGCATCCATCGTTGATACAAGAGTATACAACGTCGTAGGGTCCACCGCATCGGCAAGATCCTTCGACAGACCAAGACGCTCCGCGCTCCAGCCCGTCGGGATCTGGCCAGCGACGAAGCGGTCGAAGTCGAGCGCACGAGGAATGTCCAGCACAGAGCCCTTACGCAGACGGATCATCCAAGCGCCGGACGCATTCTGGAACACGTCCACGTTCTCCTTGCCCAACTCCTTGCGGAACTGCAGAGCCTCCTCGCGGTCGGCCACCTCGATGGGAGACATCTTCTTGTCGATGGCCACCTGGTGTAGCACCATCTTGTTCTTCGGGTCGTAGCCGTCGAACAGCTCAGGCTCAACGATACGGATGCCCGAGTGCTTCAGGATGTCCTCCTCGTAACGCGGCTTCACCTGGTGGTCCGGCACGATCTCCTTCGTCTTCGCGTCCACCCAGTTGCCCTTGTCGAACACGATGCGACCCGTCAACCACGCCAGTTCAATGCAGCCTTCCAGTGAGAACTCGCCGTACGACTCCATCTCCCAGCGCGTGCGCGAGTTGCCCCACGGACTCACCTCGCCGAAACCAGTCACGACAACAACCTGGCGCAGATCCAGCATGCCATGCAGCATCGCCTGCTTCGTAGACGCCGACAGTCCAGCCACACCCGACAGCTTCGGGAACGAGTTGCAGTAGTAGCTCGACATGTTCGCGCGAGGAACAAACTTTTTCGAGCTCGGAGCAGCCAGCTGCTGCTTCGAAGGCAGAGCCATCATCTTCTTGTCGCTCTCCAGGGCAGCATGGATAGATGCCTGCAGCTTCGACTTCTTCATGATGTCGGCTCGAATAGCATCCACCTGGTCCTTCAGGTCGCTAACCTGGGCCATGCCACCGGTTAGGTCTGCGAAGATCGGTGATTTAGCCGCCTGCCTCACGATTTTAGGGTGCATCAGTGCACTCAGGTTGAAGCCCATTTCCGTCGTACTGAAAGTACGCATCCCCATCTTCTCCACACCCGTGGCGACCACGTTGTTGCCAGACATGAGGCCCGTGCCACGGGTCCAACCGATAATGGCACCTACAATCGAAAGCTGGTCATCCCAGCCCTCCGAGTACCACTTGCCCATGAGACTCTCCACGCCCAGCTTCGACTCAGCGTACAGACCGTCACCACCGAAGCTGCCGTGGTTCGGCGACATCGGAAGGATCACGAGTGCCGGGCGCGTCGTAATCTCACGAGCCTTCTTCGCCGTAACAACCTCACCCAGCAAACGCATCGTGTTCGTCAGCATGATGCGGTGTGCTAACTCCGCGCGTGAGTCGATGTCAGTGATCGTGCGGCCAACCTCCGACAGAGCCGCAAACGGAATCACAAAGTCCAGGTCCAGCTTGTGCATGTTGTAAATGTGCGCCACCAGGCTCTGCACATCCACCTTGGACGCCTGGTTGAACGGCAGCACGATGAGACGGCTGCCGCGGCTACCGTGCTGCTCGTAGATCTCCCGGAACAGCGCCGTCGTCTTCATGCTGAAGCTGCTCGTCGTCACGAACACGGAAGCGCCACCCTCCAGCAGCGCCTTCACAATCTCGGCACCAATGGAGTTCTGGCCGCAACCGGTCAGCAGTGCCACCTTGCCAGCAAAGGAGATACCCGTCGAAGCCATCTCGCGCATGCAAGACAGCAGCACGCAGGTGGATTCGACGTCGTACAGACGGATCGTCGGGTCCACATCGGACGGCTTGCGAATGTGCACGTGCGGCAGCACGACCTTCTTTAGGTTCTCGTTCAGGCCGTAGGGTGAGTGAACAAGCGGAGCCCCCTCGGACTCCCGTTCAGCGCGTCGGTGAAGAGCGTCACGTAGAGTGTCGATCTTGGGTCCTTCGGGGACTAGCCTGCACGAACTCACATGTGATGAAGAATCTTCTTCCTCACCGCTGTCTACCTCGTCACTGTCAACATCGTCGCTGGTAGTACTCCCATTGTCTGTTGGTGTTGCCTCAAACTCGGACCCAGTTGAGTCAGCAGTTTTCCCACTTTTGAGAACGAACTTGTACTCAACACCACGGGAAATCTCGTCAACATAGCTAATGGCGCTGACAACACCTTCGCGCGGGACCTCGGCAAATTCAAGTTTGCCATTCTCAAGAATGCGAAGCTTTGGCTGCGTTGGCTTGAAGCTTTGCATGCTCACAGGTTTTGAGTCGAACCACCCATCCATTTTTGCCACTGTAAGCTTGAGCGCCTGAGCCAACTCGAGGCATCCATCTTCCTCCGCGCGTGATACCAAGAAGTGCATGCACCGCAAAAGCTCCGGCGTAGCACGATTGCGAAGATGTGTGCTCAAAACACTATTAAAATCCGGCTTCGAGCTCACAGGCAAGCCCTTAGCAGCAGCCGCAGTGCGGTAGTACAGCTCCATCGCATCCTGAATAGCCCAGTTCCAGTAGCTGTCGTACTGACGCTCCTTCTTTGCGTCGAACTTGCCAGCAATACCAGCGCCGTAAAATTCACCGTGCTCCGTCACCCACTGCGACACCGAAGACTCCAGGTCCTCACGCAAGTCCACCTCCGTCTCAATCGTGCGGTGCCAGTCTAGCTGGTCATCGCTCAGGTACGAGCTCAATGCCTCCGCCTGGTCCGCGATCATCGTCTTCAGACGCTTCTCAAAGTCGCTCGGCAGCGAGCTCGACTGCATCACCGGCTGGCCCATGGCCGGACCAGCCATCATACCACCCAGCTTCGATAGGTACGGGATGTCGATGCCAGTGAACTTCGCGTAGTCATCCACGACGCCATCAAGCCACTTTTTGGCCATCGCATCATCCGTCAGGCGCTGCTTCGGGTTCTGCGTCAAGGCGTGCAGCAGCACGCTTTCGATGCGACCGCTTGGCAGGCAACACTCAGTCGACAAGTACTCCTTGATAGCCGACAGACCGAAGCCGCCAGGCATCTTGCTCGCAAGCATCTTCGCGATCAGAGCGCTCGTCACCTTGCCGGGCGAGGCGCAGTCGGAGAACTTGCCCGCGAGCTCGGTCAGCTTCATCTCAGCCGCATCATCCGGGCCCGAGCCGAATTCCTTCTCCAGGTCGCCAACGATCTCGTTCTGCACAGCAGACTTGCCAGCGGACAGCTCCTTGATGGTAGCCGTCTCCGGGACCTCAGTGAACGCCTTGCCGAACTTAGCCGCGAGCATCACCAGCAGAGCGTGCTTCGCTTCCACGGGCTTGTCGCCCACCGTAGGGATCGACACCGGAGCGGGGTTGAACGACATGCCCACCGCGCCCGGCGCAGCAGCCATCGTCGAACGGACCAGTGAAATGCCCGCGAACGAAGCGTAGTCGCTCACGCTGTCATCCAGCCACTTGCGCGCGTCCGCATCGCTCTTGAAACAAGCCTGCGGCGCGAGAAGCAGCGAGTGCGCCAGGACGCTCTCCATGCGTCCAGCTCCAAGACCCTTCTCGGCACCCAGGTACCCCTTGATGCTTGACATCGTGAAGCCGCCGGGCATTTTGCTCGCCACCACCTTGTTGATCAAGCCGTTCATCACCTTGCCCAGCGTGTTGTAGCCGGAGAACTTCGACGCCAGCTCCTTCAGCGGCACCTCGCCGGCACCCTCGGGGACGCCGCCACCAAACTCCTTCTCCAGGTCGCCCAGGATTTCGTTCTGCACCGCAGACTTGCCGGCGCAAAGCGTCTTCACGTCCGTGTCTTCCTTGATCTCAGCCAGGTCCTTGATCAGGCGCACCGCGAGAAGCACACGCAGAACATGCAGGGCAGCGACCGGGGCGTCCTCCACAGCAGGGGCCGACGCCGCGGGGGCGGGAGCAGCCTGCGCCACCGGGGCGACAACAACCGGAGCAGCAACCGGGGACGGGGTCGCAGGAGCCCCCTCCACCTTCGGAGCAGCCGCAGCAGACGCCTTCGCAGCGGCAGCCTCGGCCTCAGCAGCCAAACCACGGGCGTACTCAGAGGCAGAGATATTCGACGTCTCCTCCTCGAAGTGGACAACCTCGCGGTCACGCTGGTACCACAGGATCTCACGCGGCACGGACGGGAAGTCGCCAACCTGCAGAGTGCGCAGCGCCATGTTCGTCAACGTCGGGGCAGGGCCAATCTCCACGAAGCGGCGAATACCTCCATCCGAGAACAGGAGCGCCTGCGTCTTGATCCACTGCACGGGGGACGCAAACTGGTACGCCAACAGCTCCACCACCAGAAGGTGCGCGAGCTGGGCTTTCGTCGTCAACTTCCACTGCATCGGGTCCAGCACTTCCGCCAGGTACGGGCTCTTCGTCGCCTCGTACACCTCCTCGAAGTACGAGCGCTCCAGCGAGAATGGGGTGGCTACCAAGTTCGGGATGTACCGGTTCACCAGAAGCGGCAACTGGCGCTCAAGCACCTGAGGGTCGAACTTTGTGCGCAGCAGTGCGCGGAACGACGGCACGCCACCCAGCAGCTCGCGCGAGTGGAACGGCACGTCAATACCGACCAGCGGGATCGTCGCCAGCCCTCTGGCCAGCGTAAACGGACGCCCGTTTTGCTCGCACTTCTCCTTGCGAGCGCGAGCTTGCACCAACGACTCCGCGATGACCTTCTCCAATTCTTCAGGGGCGGTCGATTTCAGTGTCTTGAACGCAGACAATGCCAGCGACAACGTCTCCAGATTCACGTTCTCACCAGCAACCACGTACTGGCGCTGCTGGATGTTAAAGTTCACCACCTGCAAGAGCTTGCCCGAAGCAGCCTCGATGCCATCCACGACCTTGTACATGGCCTCTTCCGTGAAGTGGTGGCCAATGCGGGTGGGGTTCGTGGCAACCATACCATAGTCCGAGCGTCCCTCCGCGTCACGCTTCACAGCTTTCTGCATGATCATACCACGAAGGAATACCAAATCCATGAGAGCTTCCACCGATAGAGCGCCTGCAAAGGAGATTAAACCAGCGTACTCGCCAAGCGAGTGACCAGCAAAGTAGGCATCGTCGGGAATCAACTGCGCGGCCTCAATCTCGGAGAACAGCGCCTTCTCCAGAAGCACCAGCGCGGGCTGGCTAAACTGGGTCGCAAATAATAAACCTTCCGCTGCCGAAAAGCTATAGCTCTCAGTATCTGCGTCAATCTCTGGTAAAAGCGGGGAAACCTCACCGGTTGCGGGGTCTTCGCATTTCAGGTTCATGTAATTTTCACGAATCTTGAGACCCTTCTTACCGCCAAAGTGTACCGTAATGGACTTCGGGTTCTTGCGCACCATCTCGAGGATAGAGAAACCGAACGTGCTGCGCAGGTGAACATCACCACGGTTCCAGATCTCGCGAGCAACCGAGGACTCTTGGTAGCGGTCCATGCCCATGCCAACCGCGGCAGAGCCCTGGCCAGTGAACACAAATGCCATCGGCGCCTGCTTCACCACAGCACGCGCGCTAACCACGCGCTCGCCGGAGCCGTTCACAACCTCCACCGACAGAATCTTCTTGCCGTTGTCGAGGCCGATGTGGCGCGCCTGCATGAACAGCTTGTCACCCGGGTACACCATGCCGTCGAAGTTCACATCATAGTCCACGACGTTGCTGTCGAAACCCAGACCGAAGCTTTGGATGACCAGGTCGCGGACCTTGGTCGCAGTCCACAGACCGTGCATGATTGGCTTGCCCTTCGGCAGGTGGCCCAGGATGGCGGCGTACTTCGAGCGGTGAATCGGGTTCAGGTCGCGCGAAGCTACAGCGTACGCCAACGCGTTCGTCGGCACGTTGACCTCCAGCGGCTTCTCCAGCATGTGCGAACCACCGTTCGCAAACATTCCACCGGCATTCGCGTCCGCCGGCTGCACCTGGCGCAGGAACGCCACCACGGGGCTCTCGTTCACCTCGTTGCTCTTGAACTCGACCGTGCCAATCTCCACGTTCGAGCCGGCCTCCTCACGGAACAGCACGCCCGACACCTCCACGGAGCTCAGCGAGCTGATCGACGCGTACTGCTTCTTCGTCGTCAGCTCGAACGACAGGTGGTCGCCGACGTTCACCGAGGTCTCAGCAGCAAGCTTCAACCACGCCTTCGCCTTCAGGATCTCCACGTCCTCCTGGCGCTTAGGCACGAAATCGTCCGTCGACTTGTCAATCGAGAACGTCGACTCAAAGTCACCGAACGAGCCGCGGATAAGGAACTCGCTGTGAAGTTCCACCAGAGGCTCCAGCACCTCCTCCATTTGCTTGTCCACCGTCTTGCGCGAGATGATGGCCACGCCGTGCACGATCTTGCCGCTGTCGATGATGCGCAGACTGCCGACGTTCGACGTGCTCACAATGTCGTCGCCAGGCAGGAACGTGGCGGACGTCTTGCGCGATGACAGCAGCTTGTACGAGTGCTTCAAGTGCACCAGGTCCAGCAGGTTGCCCTTCACCTCCTTCGTGAACACCGACTGGATCAGCGGACGCCACGACACGATCGTCGAGAAGTCGGCGGGGGCGCCCACCTCGTCCTCGCTGAGACCGAGCGCGGCACGGTACGCCACGACGTCCCCCTTCGTAATGCTGAACTCGGACGTGAAAGGAGACATCACGCTCTCCGCACACGCAGCCTCGCATGACTCCTCCTCCTTGCCCTCCATGGCCACCCAGAAGCGGGCATAGAACGCCTTCACCTTCTCAATGAAGCCGCTGCCCTCAGTGTGGATCGAGCACGTCAGCTCCGGGTAGTACTGGAACGTCATCTCTAGCGCCACGACGCCAGCCTTCAGCTCGGTCACCGCTGGGCGAACCTCGTTCACCACAACGGCAATGACCGCGTCCTTCTTCGTGATCTCGATCACGGGACCCGCAATGTCGATGGAGCTGTCGAACACACGAACGCCAGCAGCATCGATCACGTACTTCTGACCCACTTGAGGGACAAGAAGCTGGCGCACCGGGTTGGCAAGCCACTTTTTCTCCTCTACGACGTCCGTCGACGAGATGAGCGCCTTCAGCCACTCCTTGTCGCTCACGGACGCAGCAAGCGCAGCAAGCCACTCGTCAGCAGACGGCACGGCGCTCTCTTCCGTGGAGATCGACAGCTCCACGCTGTCTTCGTTCTCCGTGACGTCAACGCCAGCGATGTTCACGGTCTGCTTGGCAGCCACAACCGGCGCGTCAGCAACAGCGCCGCTCTCCTTCACAACGTTGATGAAGCCCGTGTTGATTCCTCCCATGATGTCCGCAACGGGCTCGTCCACCACCGTGCTGTAGCGGACAGCCACGGGGCCCTGGAGAATGAACACGCGCTGCTCGTCGCGCTCCGGCACCGCGTCCAGGTCCTCCGAGTACCACAGCGAATCCTTCATGAACCACGTCTTGAACTCGGTGTCGATCGTAGGCACGAAGTTCACCGGCTTGCCACCGGTGCGGCACAGATCCAGGAAGAAGTCGCAGTCCGGCACCGACAGCAGCGTCGACACCGTCGCAGGGTACTTCGCGATAAACGCGCTCACAGTTCCGCGAGGGTTCGACTTGAGCTCCGACTGGTCGAATAGCGCGCCAGAGCTTTCGCGGCGGAAACGCTCCTCCGTGCGCGTGATGAACTTGCTCACGCGCGAAAAGTACGTGTCGTGCGCCCAGCGCTGCGGCTTGCCTTCCACCTCCACATACATCAGGTCGACCAAGCGCGTCAGCACGTCTCCGTACGACATCTCCTCCAAATCCGCCGGAACGAACTCGCCCGTCTCGACGTTGCGCTTGCAGCCAAAGTACGGCTTCTGGAAGTCCGCGTTCAGGCCCGCGATGATGTCCTTCTTGTTGAGGCGGAGCGCCAGCTCCACCTGGTCGCGCGGGATGGAGAAGTACTTGTCGTCAAACTCCTTCCACAGCATAGCGCAGCGGTTCGCCACAACGTGGATCGGCTCGCCCAACTCCGACGTGACCGTGACAACGCCGCCCACAGCACCCGTGTAGCTCGTCTCCCAGTCCAGCTCCGACTCAATACCCGGGGTGTCCACGAGCAGCTTCTTAACTTCCGGTGCGGTCGCAGCCTCCTTCGCAACCATCACGCGCGAGCCCATCAGGATGCCATCCGCAGGCATCTTGTGCAGGTGACCGCGAGCCAGACTCCACTCGCCAGTGAGGTACTGCTTCGAGTCTTCCCAGTTGCCGAAGCCAGAGCCGACCACCAGCAGCACGTTCGACATGCGGCGAATGGCGGCGTACGTCTCCTCCATCGGCTGGTGGAAGTCCTCGAAGCTGTGGTGGCCACCAGCGCGGCCGCCAGTCCACTGCAGCATCACGGTCATCGACGGCACCGCCGCGGCGATCTCCAGCACCGCGTGGATACCGTCCACCGAGCCGGGCTTGAAGCACACCACCTGAATGCCAACGGCCTCCAGCTGCGACATGATCTCAAGCGCACGTTCCTGCGTGGGGATGCCGGCGCCAATCGTGATGCTCTCGATGGGCACACCACTGCGACGCATGCGGAGCACCATCGGGAACTGGAAGCCCCACTGCTTCGCGTTCAGGTACAGCATGTTGATCGCGATGCCGAGGCCAGGCTTGATCTTCGACACCAGCTCGTTCACCGCGTCCTCGAAGATGCTCGGGCGCGACAGACCACCCGCCGCAAGCTCGCCGTGGAAACCAGCGTTCTGGATAGCCGCAACGAGGTCGATACCTTCCAAACTCGTCGTGGGCGTCATACCCGCGACCATGACGGGAGGCTTGTTCAACGCGCGCGTGAATCTGTTGTAGAGCTTGCCCGACGCAGTCACCTGCGGACCGAACTTCTTCGACCACGTCGCCTCGGCCGGAGTGAAGGTCGGCGCTGCGTCGATGAACTGCTGCAGACCGATGTGGGGAGCGTACTTCGTTGACGTGCTCATGACCGGGTGTTTGGCGGTCGCAATAACCACCTCAATACCCAAGCCTTCTGCGAACTTGTCACTCAGCTTCGCTACGCCGAGGTCCGGGCCAAACTCCAGGACGTGGGTCGCGTTCGAGTGGTGCTCTGCGATCTTCGCCCACGTCGCTGTCCAGTCCACGAGCTGCAGCAACTGCATGTTAATAAGTTCATCGATAACGTCGTCCACCATCTGCAGGTTGGTGGCTTCCGCGTTCGTAGCGTACACGGGCACCTGCAGCTGGCTGCCCTTGATCGCGCACTTGACGCGCTGGACGTCTTGGACCAGCTTCGGCTTGGCCTCAGCCAGCAGTGGTGTGTGGAAAGGAGCCGACAGCGGCAGGAACGACAGCGAGCCCGTGGGTTTCCGCTGCGAGTGCGGAATGCGCGTCTGGTTGGCGTCGGGCTTGGCGAACAGCCCCTCCAGCGCCTGCTTCAGCAGCGTCAGCGTCGCGGGGAAGCCCGTCACGTTCATCATGTCCGACGCGTTGATGAGAGACAGCTGCAGGTCGGGCGTCTTGGTCCGGCGCTGGGCCACCTCGATGGCCTTGAGCACGTGCTCCTTCTTGAGCCCACGCACGGCCAGCATGGGGCCGGCGTTCGCCATCTTCTTGCCGTCCTGCTTGTACTGCGTCAGGAGCTGGTCGTACGTCTCCTGCGCGCGCAGTCCCTGCCAGAACATGTAGCGCAGGACGGAGACGCCGATCTCGGCGAACTCGTCGGCCGTCCTGGCCGCCGAGAAGATGACGGCGCTCACCACGCCCTGGCTGTGGCCGACAGCGGTGGCGGAGCTCTTGACCACGCTCTCGTGGCTCACGCCCGCCGTCTCGAGGAAGTTGAGGTAGTTAGCACACTGGGTGAGCACCAGCAGCGGCATGCTGAAGTACACGCGGTCCAGCGCCAAGTCTGCGGGGGCGTCGCCGACCTCCAGGCTCTGCAGCCAGCTGTGCACGTCGATGGCCGCCTCGAAGGCGACGGAGGCCTTGGCCTCGTCAGTGCTGGACTCCTCCAGCAGTGCCTGTGCCGCGCTGTCGATTAAAGACCGCGTAGTGCTGCTGGACTTGGATGCAGCGTAGAGCTTTTGTAGCTTGGTCCAGTAGGAAGTGCCTTGGCCGCCAAACTCCGGGATGAACTTGTACTTGCCCGCGCCAATGGCGGCGGCCACCTTCGTCACTGCCGTTGCAGTGGTCGGCGTCGAACCGGTTGTCGAGGTGGAAGTGATGGTCACCACTCTCCTGGTGCGCTTGCCTGTCTTGCTGGTCCTGGTGACGATGGTCTTCTTGGTCGGTGCGGGGCTGGACATGGCCATCTCCTTGGCGTCTTTTTGGCTTTGGTGGACAGAGGACGGAGGCAAGTAGATCCGGCGACGCTGCTGCTGCTTCAGCGCCGGCGGCAAATTGGGTTGTGATCCCGTTAGCTCAGTGCCAAGCGCACGGAGAGCTGCTGGTCTTCAACGACTGCCGCGGTCTCAGCAAGCCCGGTCGCCTCGGCGGCTCGTCTTCCGCTGCTAGGCACGCACAGCGCCATCTGGGTGACGCGGGTCTTGCCAATTCCTTGCATTGGCCGCTACGCTCGCGACCGCTGTACTGCGCTTTGCGCGCCGTCGCGTGAGCTCTTCGCAGGTGTGTACTGTACTGTGCTAACGCAAGCGTGGGATCACCCAGGCCGGGAGCGAGACAGGACGCGAGGATGGCCCCGCTGGCCAGCGATTCGCAGTGCGAACTCCGCAGTGCGAAGTTCGAGTCGAGCGGGGGCGCCGCATTGTCGATTGTCAGGATCTTCTGAGGTCGCGAGATCAGCCCGCCTCGGAGGTATCCATCAGAGCCGGCGGTAGCGTTGCACCCGTCGGGGTCAGGCGCCGAGCCAATGTAATAAAAACAAAACCCAGGAACAGTACCAGAACTTTGCAATTAAAGAGCAAAATTGTGAAAGGTAATGTGAATCACATTATGTGATATTAGGGGTCAGAATTACTACGTACCGGGTATTAATAGTAGCTTTTTGACATGTCTGAAAAATATGGTTGCCATCTCGGCATATTCCTGCCGAGATGGCAACCATATTTTCCATCTCCGAAATGGATCACCTCCAGAGGTAAACCATTTTCGAGATGGCCGACCATTTCCCCAAATGGTTAGCCATCCGCAGGCCATTTTGCACTCAGTCGTGCTTTTTGCGCAGCAGGGCGCGACTTTCACTCTTGATGTTTGTATGTCTTTTGGGGTTTCAAAGTTGGACCCTATAGACGTAAGAACATAAACAGCCTTTCAGCCAATCAGATCGCGCTGCGGTTTTGCCGTCATGTCATGTTGTACTGACGCCAAAATCGAGTCCAAACGACCTAAGAGCCTATTGGCTTGGTATCTAATTGGCCGTTTCAAAGGTTTCCCTTTTCTTCTTCCGCCAGAAGCGTGCGCCCGGGAAGGCGCCAACTGCGGCTCCAGCGCTAGCGTCCATGGCGTCCAACACCAAGCAACGAAGACGCCCAGAGCTGGAAGAAGGACGGCGTAAACGATGGTCCATCTAGCGTCGATGTCACCTTAAAAGTGGATTACAGCAGAAGGAATGTGACGAAGTCCGCTCAGATTCTGTAGCAGACTCCGTCAATCGACTGGCTTTGATCCCCTCTTAGCTTGACAAGAAGTCTGGCAGCAGCTGACCTTGTCAAAGTCGTTGCTTCTACGGTGATTAGCTCGGAGCACGTGCCCAAGACGCCAGCCAGAACGTGAAGTCTCAGCTCTTAGCCGAAGGCTACTACCGTGCCGATGCGAGTCGTCTTGACTACGTTGTGCAGGTATTTGGAGCTGAGTATGCAGTGACTAAGTCGTGGTGAAGGAACCCACGCTGAGTGCAATGGAGTCTGAACGACGACGCCTTGAATCCGCCGAGTGCTGGATGTCTGTGGGCGACGTGTGACTGAGTTTTCCATGCCTCGGTGGACGCTTGCCGGTCTCAAGAGTGACATGACTGAGCTCGCCCTGCTTCGATGGTTTTTCGCTGAGCTCAGAAGTGATGATGTTGATGGTGTCGGCGCTCAGCTCGCGGTGCCCAAGTCGAGTGTGGCTGAGCTCCAGCAATATCAGCGGTGATCCACTGAGCCGAAATGCCTGGCCCCGTTGAAGTTGGTGTGCCGCTGCGCGAGGCGCTGGTATGACGAAGCTCCCCCCCCAGATTTCT
The DNA here is from genome assembly GCA_033557925.1 of Phytophthora x cambivora. Lineage (NCBI taxonomy): Eukaryota > Oomycota > Peronosporomycetes > Peronosporales > Peronosporaceae > Phytophthora > Phytophthora x cambivora. The sequence continues at coordinate 1,402,517 of JAUCEB010000034.1, forward strand.
GGGGGAGTTCCTCAAGCATCTGCCGGTGACCCCTCTCAGACGAGGATCACTTGTGATTGGCTAGACAATGGCTGAACTCAACGCCTGTTATGCCACCTTCAACAGGCTTGAGATAATTTGAAATGACGTGGGAAACGACCCAGTCATGCTGAGATGACTCAGCCGGATCATACTGATGACAACGGAGTTTGAGCGACGACACTTCGGAGTTGCTGAGCAGTGGATGACCGCAGTCTAAGTATCACCGAGCTGCTTGCGTCTCAGTGAGCTCTCGCTGATCTCGAACGCGGCGAGGCCAACCTCATCCGTTCTCAGTCTGGAGCAATAGAGCGACCCCGATGTGCTGGAAGTCGACCAGCCACACATGGCTGAGCTCGTCCTGCTTCGATGAACAACTCGCTGAGCTCAGAAGTGGTGAGGACAATGGTATCTTCGCTCAGCTCGAAGCGCCTAGGTCAAGCGTGGCTGAGCTCGGACGACCTCAGCAGTGAGTCGCCGAATTCAGGAGATATGGCTCTATGGATGGTGAACCTCAGTGGAGAGATGTCCGCCCCAGTTATGATGGAGTTCAGCTGTTGCAGAAGTGTGCGCACAAGCTCAACAGGTCATCTTCGGTCGCAGCGGACAGTTTGAGATCTCAGTGGAAGTGGACGCCGGTCGACATTGACCCCGGAGGTGCTGGTGTGGATCTTATCTGAGCCCAGGGGGTCTTGGCTAGTCGCCGACCGATGGTTGAACGGTCGCCACGTGCTGGAGGGTCGCGTCATCAGATGATGACTGGGAATAAATCAGCTGTGGCGCAATCCGGTGAACCCAGATGACTCACCCTGACCGGCCAATGAGAAGCCCGAGATCCACCACTCATCGATGAAGCATCACGGAGTCACTTCCTGACGTCGCTGGACTTTGCTGAGCTCGGCCAGTCTTTGGCCAGACTCATGTTGAAGCGCCGCTCGCCGTTGGCTTGCTGGCAGCTCGCAAGACGATATCTTTCTTTTCACCTTTGTTTGGGTGCTCTCCGAAGGAAGTCGAGCGCCCTTCCTTGATAGGTCTTTGTTTGCATATGTAAAGTATCAATCAGAATCGAATTTGCCCCGAAGGCCACAGCGTTAAGTTTGCTGCTGCGGAAAAGGGCGCCGAGGAGACTCCAACCAAAACTCAACTCCAACATAGACCTTTTGGGTGTACCTCGGTGTACCCATTAGACTATTTCATATTTCCTTACGCGTTGGCAGGCCGACTAGGGGGCTGTACCTGGCGCGTATTTCATTTTCTTCTGGCGCTGAGCCTGGGACCCTGCTTTCCCCGCTCAGCCGTGTCGTCTACGCCAAGACGTGGTGCGCGGAAGTCCCAGGGCAGAGACGAGAACCCTGGATTTCGACAGGCTCAAGCCGAGCCAATTACTCGGAGCCACCCTAGGTCGGGGGGGGGGGGAGTGAAGACCTGTGTACGCGGCGCTCAGTCTGAGTGCCGCGTGGAAGTCCCAGGGCGCAGAGGCGAGAACCCTGGATCAAGACCGGCTCAGCTCGAGCCAACTCTCGGAGCCACCCTAGGTCGGGGGGCGAGTGAAGACCTGTGTACGCGGCTCTCAGCTGGAGCCGCCTGGAGGAAGAGGAGAAGCAAGGAAGACCGGGTCTGCGGTCTTGGAAGGAGCAGACAAGTGTGTGTGTGGAGTCGTGTCTACATAAAGAAAACCCCGGGGCAAATCGGGTTGAGGACACGTGCGAGCGAAGGCCTGTTGAGCGAGGTGCCGGCTTCGTTTGGAGAGTACCAAGAGACGACTGGACAAGGAACAAGTGGACGTGGTTGGCTGATGTAATGGGCTTACTTAGCTCAATACTTTAGCTTACACGTGAGCGCACGTGTATGAGGAAGCGTAAGGTGTATTTAACTTAGATTAAGTATACTTGTATCCACAAGTATAATTAGATCTAAATAAAGGTACAAATAGTAGCTTTTGCGGTAAAATGAGAACTGAATTGTTTGTTAACTGTGGCTTTCCTCCTAAAACTGATATCTATAAAGAGGGGTCCTGCCAACGAGTGGTTGGCAGAAACCCTGACCTAATGCTTGAGTATTACTGGTAGAAAGACCCTGCTTTCTGACCAATAGGACTGCTTCCTATTATGAATGGTGACCACACTGCGATGTGGCCCACCTGAATGTATCCACTTAGTGCGTGTTGCACTAAGGTGAGGTTAGCCGAATGTGTAGCCCCGCTACACCATCCCCCCGTTAGGACTTGATGTGCCGGTCTCGACACATCAATCCAAAGTCTTCTTCGGAGAGAACATCGTGCTCATTTCGAAATGAGCACGCCAACGACGCAGACTTCCGACGAGCTTGCTGCACCTGCAGCAAGCAACACAGTCGTCGCCAACACAGCGACGACTGCCACATCTTCAGCCTCTTCGGCGTCCGTCGTCACTTCCACGGTGACGACGCCAAGCTCCCCCAAGCGTACCATCTCGGTTGGGGAGTATAAGGCGCGTAAAGTCACCTATGCCAACGAAACCCTCTTCGATGGCATGGTGGACTTGAATGTCGACAATGATGTCGACATGGAGGAGGGCGAGGAGAAGCAAGACTCCTCGTCCACAGGGCGCAATGAAGCTAGCGTGGGGACTCGTCGTCCTCGCGATGACGACTCGGACGCTTCGAGTTCCAAGCGCTCGCGTAGCGGCAGCGATAGGCCGCTCGCAGATGCTGGGGCGTTGTCTACGCCGCGGGGTGGAGACGATGACGACTCCACTCCGTCTGCGACTGTGACGTCGCGCGCTAAGCCGGCGCGCGACCCGTGGATGCCGTCTCCGAGCGAGATCCGATCTCGCTACGGCAATACCACGCCGGTCAGCAAGTACGCGCTGTACTCCTGCAGCGCCATCGTTGATGACGATGTCACCAAGGAGCTCGACTTTGATCCGGCGACGGATCAAAGACGTGATTACTACATCGGGCTCTTCCATGAGCTCCGATTCTACGGGAATAAGAAGACTTCCCGTAAGAGCAAGGTGACAGAGTGGGAGGCACTCTGTCAAAGCTGGGGCGCGTTCGTTGAGAACTTCAACCGCGACCCGGCTGGTTACCGTGAGCGAGTCCGCTCTGCGGGTGAGCGCCACGAGCGCTTCTCGAAGCGGTCCAAGATTTTGCGGCTGCACGAAGGTGCAGTCGAAGCGGGGATTCCGTGCGCAGTGCCGTCTGGCGTTGCGTGCGCGCAGTGCCAATCCGGGGCAGTGCGGCTTTCGGAGCGAGACCTTCTCGGGTACACTGGTGTTAGTGTGCCCGTGGAGTTGAAGACACTGCGTGAGAAGTTAATCACGCAGTTGTCGTCTGAGAGTGCTGAGGGTGAGCGCAACACTCAGCCGAGGGCTGTAGGCGACTACAGCTCTCGCTCAAGTTTTACGCCCTTCGGCGGAGCTGCTGGTGGCGGGCTTCGTACTCCGTCACCATTTCCGGAACGTCGCTCATCAGGACGTTCCGCGGCTCCCATGTATCGTGGTCAGGAGAGTATCCTAACCAACGAATACGAAAATGAACCGGACCTTGGGTCCGGATCTGATGATCAACAATTCGCTGGACAATCCAGCGAGTTTCCCCGCGTGCATCTCGCAACGGGGGCGGCGGCGGTGGAAAGACGCCACGGGCCGTCGCCGGGCGAGGTCTGGGATCGTTTGGAGGCTGTGGAGCGCCTCCAGACGGCTGAGCTCGCCGAGATACGGCAGGAGCTAAAGCTCTTGAAGGCCCGGATCGGTCAGGCCGGGCAGACCGCTTCGAACATCCAGGTCGACCTGGGGACGCTCGTCGCTCGCCTGACGGATCGCGTCTCCGCGCTCGAGGCGAGGATCGCGCCGAGTCACCGGTCGTAGGTGACTCGTGTTGCGAGTACGGCTTCAGCCGCCCAACGTAAAAGGTTGGGTGGAGGCGCATGCTGGACGGTATGTCTAGCGTGTACGCGTTGCCATGCTTCGCCAACACGGTGAATGGGCCGATGAAGCGCGGGGCAAGCTTGCTTGCTCCGAAGTCGGAAACTGCATGTTTAGCTAGGTTCTGTGTAGCTAACAGAACTAATGAACCCACTTTGAATTCATTTGTGTTTCCTCTGCCATTGCTATCCGCGTTCAGCTTCTGTCGGTCGACAGAAGCTGCAATAGCATCCTGCACAAACCGTATTACGGCTTGGCGGCGCTGGACAAAGTCCATTGCCTTCGAGTTGAACTCCTTGTTCAACCCGTTGTTCTTGTTCACTACAGGCCCGGCCTGTGTGTGGTTCTTGTTATTGAGAGTGTCTACGCCCGGCGTAGGCACTGAACTCTCGTCGATCGGACTACGCGCAGGCCGTGCGCGTGTCGACACAGCTGATATGTTGCTCGTATCAGCGTGTTCATTCGGTTTTGAAACCGGATACCCTCCCCCACTTAAGGAAGGAGCTACCGCACCGAGTACACTCGGTACGCGTGGATGCCTCATGGCGTTCACGTAAAACGGTGTATGTCCTGTGGAGACATGCACCGAGTTGTTGATGGCAAACTCTGCCATCGGCAAGCAGTCGCTCCATTGTTTGAACGAATGGGCGTAGCTCTTCAAAGCGTCAACCAAGACTCGGTTGACGCGCTCGGTTTGTCCGTCGGTCTGCGGATGATCCGCAGTCGACATAGACAGCTGCGTGCCAAGAAGTTCAAACGCTTCTTGCCAGAAACGCGCTGTGAAGCGCGGATCACGATCTGACACAATGTCGATCGGCATGCCATGGTGTCTAAACACCAAGTCAACAAACAGACGTGCCGTCTGCTTGGCTGTCACTTCGGCTGGTACTGCAGCAAGATGCACCATCTTACTGAATCGGTCGACAAAGACCACAATACCAGTCCTCCGCTTGTTATCAGGCGGAAGACCAAACACAAAGTCCATTGAGATGGACTGCCAACACTCCGACGGAGTCGGTAGTGACTGAAGTGGAGCCTGCGAGAAGGCTGCAGGCTTCACGCGCTGGCAAACCTCGCAAGCACGAACGTACTTGCGTACCCACTTGTACTGGTGACTCCAATAGAAGTCACGCGTGAGAAGCAAGTATGTCTTCTCACGACCCGGATGTCCCGACGTCGGGGCATCGTGATACTCGTAAGTGATCCTGAGCTTCAGCTCATGATCGTCCGGCACGACAATGCGATCAGCGTTGTCGTCGACTGCGCTGTAAAGCAACAGTCCATTGTGTACACGATAACGGTGTACACGTGCACGGAGATGTTTCGCTAACTTCTGACGAGTCTTGTCAGAAGGAGCAGCGAAGTAGTCCAACAACTGCTTCGCGTCCGCATCCTTCGTGTATGCGGACCTCACGTCGTCTAACAGAGACGACGAGGGAGTAGACGTTCGTGCGACGCCAATTGCATTGGCGTCGGCCTTGTGCACCGCATAATCAGGTCGACGCGACAACGCGTCGGCCACAACATTCAACCTTCCAGGTTTGTACTCAACCTGGAAGTTGTACTCCGCAAAGAATGAGAGCCATCTCGCCATTCTTTGTGAGATGTGCGGCGACTTGATCGCCGTACGCAATGATGCGTGGTCGGTGTAGACTACAAATGGTCTACTCCCAAGGAGATACACTCGGAACTTCGCGAGTGCATACTTCATGGCAAGGAGTTCCTTGTCATGTACCGGGTAGTTGCGTTCAGCTGGCTTCAGCTGACGCGACTGATAGTAGACCACGCGATCACGTCCCTCGTGATCGTGTTGCATTAGAGCGCATCCGATTGCGAAATCGGACGCGTCACACACGACGTGGAACGAGCGATCTTGGTCGACCACCGCCAAGATCGGCGCCTCAGTCAAGCCCTGCTTGACTGCATCAAAGGCCTGCTGACACTCAGCAGTCCAAACCCATGCAGCGTCCTTCTTTAGGAGCTGCGACAGCGGGCGAATCTTGCCCGCGTAGTTGCTCACGTACTTGCATAAGTACGTAGCGAGTCCAAGGAACTGCCTCAGTTCCTTGACATTGGAAGGCGTAGGCCATTCATTGATCACTCTGACCTTTCCCGGGTCAGGGCGTACGCCGTTCTTCCCTACGAGGCACCCAAGGACGGGTATCTCGCTAGCCCCGAAGATACACTTCTTCAGGTTCGCGTAGAGCTTGTGTTTGCGCATGAGCGCAAACAACCTGCGGAGATGTTCCTTGTGCATCTCCACTTCCGACTTCCCGTCCACAGCCCGGCTGTGGATGAACACATCATCGAAATAGCTCGGTGCGAAGTCGCGCACCGAGCGCAACAAGTGCGTGACGCACCTGTTGAACGTCGCAGGGGCATTCTTTAATCCCTGCGGCATTACAAGCCACTCCCAGAGCATACCGCTCGGAGTGCTTACCGCCGTGAGAGGTATATCGCTCTCACGCATGAGGATCTGATAGAATCCGTCTCTCAGATCCAGAGCACTGAAGATAGTGCTCAGAGCCATCGAATCGATGATCACATCTTTTCGCGGTATCGGCGTCTGCGCCGGTACCGTTGCGTCGTTCAGCTTGTTATAAGCATGAACGATGCGCCACCCGCCCTGTGCCTTCTTGACACAGAACGTAGGCGCGCTGTGCGGGGACTTCGATTCCCGCACTTGCCCAGCCTTGCGACGACTCTCAAAGAAGTCGTCGATCGCTTTGACTTGCTCTCGCGGCAGTGGCCACTGCCGCGTCACGCAATACTTCGTTCCCGGCACGAGATCAATCTCGTGCTGAACACCCTTGTCCTGCGGCAACTCCGCAGGGATATCGTCCGGGAGTACGTCTCTGTACTCACGCAAGACCTCGTAGAAGGGGCTCGACTTCAGCGAGTCCCAGCTCTGCTCGTCGAAGCGTTCTTTCTTCGACTTGGCGCTGAGGGCGTCGACGCCCTCAGCGACGAGCTGCTTCAACTCTTCCGCTTCACACTTCATCCTCTCGACATCCGAGAGGATGCAAATCTGCTCGATGCGTCCATCGTGCAGGTCGCGGGCGAAGCGCCTCCAGCTCGTGACTGGAAGCGAAGTCAACTCCGACGCCAATGTCGGAGGGTTCTCCAACTTCATCTTCTTATACTGGAGACCAGTATTCGTACGCGTCAAGACACTCAGTGTCTCGACGGTCGTCTCCAGTTTCTGTGTCTGCCCGGCAGACACTGCGAGTAGCGCCTCGGTCCCTGACCGAGACTTGCGCAGCTTTGCTCGCTTGCGCCGTTCGCTTCTTGTGCGGAACCCGGTTCCGCGCGTCTTGTTTTGTCCGGGCCCGGCCGCGGACAGATCTTCCTTTTGATCGCCGGCGGGTTCAACCCGCGGGCACACGCAATCAAGCCCGGCTTGATCACGTATCGCTTCTTCGTGCAGCCCGGCTGCACGTGAGCACGCAATGCGTTTCTTGTTGTCGCCGGCGGGTTCTTCCCGCGGGCGCACGCAATCAAGCCCTGCTTGATCGCATACCGCTTCGTCGTGCAGCCCGGCTGCACGCGAGCACGCAAGCATTTCCGGTGCGGGACGTTTGCAACCGTCCGCACTGCCTGCAGCGTCGGCTCCCAGAGCCGACGCGCCTTCTTTACCTCGACGCCTGCCGGCGGAGCGTCTTTCGACGTTAGGGCCAATCGCATCAGCTCCCTGAGCTGACGCGTCCGAGTCACTGTCCTTAGTAGTGACTGGCTCCTCTTGTTGAACTTGTGTGTCGACACTAATAGTCGACACGACCGCGTCACTCTTGACGCTTCGAGAACCTCTCGAATCCGATCGAATCTGAGTCTTCTGATTCGACTCACATTTTCTCCCGACGACCCTCTCAGTCGTCGGTGTCCGTGCGGGGTGATCGGAGACAGCCGCGCGTCGCGCTGCCTCTCCTGGTGGGTCGCGTGCACCACGAGGTGCACGTGCTGCGCCGACAGGGCCATCGCTCACTGTCGCGCCGCTACTCCCGAAGTGCACGATCGTGCGCTTCGTCCAATCGATCACTGGATCATGCCGTGCAAGCCACGGCATGCCCAACACCATGTCGAACTTATCGTCTAAGTCAAGCACGATAAGCTCGTCCACGAACGTTCTCTTCCGATACGAGAAGCGTACGCGTACGACACGCTTCTCGGTCCTGACAACGACACCCGTTGCCAGTCTTACTTCCAATAGACTTCGAGGTAGTTCCACTTCCTCGAAGTCAAGCCTCGCTAGGCTCTGCAGTCGAACAAAGTTGTTCGACGCTCCACAATCCACTAGCGCACGAAGAGACATCTCTCTCTTCGAGCGAACCTTCAAGATGACAAGGTTCGGCCTGTCATCTTGCTTCTTACAGTGAGAGTGACTCTCACTGGGGGCAGCAGTCTTTAATACGGCGTGTCCAATATCGACACGCTCGACTGCATCACCAGCAGGGCGCCCCGCGCCTGCTGGTCGTTCTAGTTTTTTGATTGCCCGTGGCGATACCCGGTATCGTCACGCCGGCCCTTGGCCGCCTGCACAGGCGCTGTGCATTCACGGGCGTAGTGACCGTTGTTTCCACACCGGAAACAGCGGACATTCGTTGGTCCACGACGCTGCTGAGATCCAGCAGCCGTCGCACTCGAGAGGTCCATTGGTTCGGGACCTCCCGTCGGCTTCACCGTCGGTCGCGGCACCGGCCGCGGGACGTTCACATGGAGCTTAGCCTGTCGCAGGCTAAACTCTTCTTGCATCGCAAGGGTAATCGCAGACTCGAGAGTACTTGGGTACTCTCGGAAGAGATAGGTCTTCACAGGCCCATCTTTCAGGCCCTTCATGAACGTGACGACCTTTGTCGCCTCGTCTATCGGGTTGGTCACGATGTTCGAGACCAAGTACCGCGCCCTTTGAGCGTAAGCATGCACGTCATGCTTGCCCTGTTGCAGGTCGAGGAACTCAGCCCTCGATCTGAACTCATTCTGCGGGGGCTCAAACGCTTGTCTGAGCTCCTCCTTGAACACCTCGTACGTGCTAAAGCACGTAGGGTCAGTGAGTCGGCGTCCATACGCCCAACTCCTTGCTCGTCCGCCAAGGCATGACATGGCGAACGCAACCTTCGACAACGGGTCGACGATACGTCGAGCCGTAATGGCAGTGTCGACTTCGACAAGCCAACGGAGGAGAGGCTCGCCCTCTCTTCCAACATAGCTGTTCACGTGGAGCTTCAATGACTCCACGCGCGGTGTGGACGGAGTCGACACCGTAGCGCGAGCAGCGGTCTCGCGCTGTTCCTTCATGATGAAGCCTAGAGCAACACCGTGTTGCTCTGTCGGCGACAGCGTGCGTAGCATTGTTGCTACGGCCGCCTCTCCAATGACCGTCGACAGTCGTTGGAGTGCCCCCACTCTGGATCCGCCAGGTGGAGACAGTCTTCGCGTGCAACATGCGTTGCACCCGTGGTTGGGTTACCAGTGGACATACTCGCGTCCACAGGCAGGTCCTCGGCCCCCGTATCGAACTTCATTCAATACGTAATTAGTCGGTCGTTGGACGGACTACAAAGTGCTACCAGGTGTAATGGGCTTACTTAGCTCAATACTTTAGCTTACACGTGAGCGCACGTGTATGAGGAAGCGTAAGGTGTATTTAGCTTAGATTAAGTATACTTGTATCCACAAGTATAATTAGATCTAAATAAAGGTACAAATAGTAGCTTTTGCGGTAAAATGAGAACTGAATTGTTTGTTAACTGTGGCTTTCCTCCTAAAACTGATATCTATAAAGAGGGGTCCTGCCAACGAGTGGTTGGCAGAAACCCTGACCTAATGCTTGAGTATTACTGGTAGAAAGACCCTGCTTTCTGACCAATAGGACTGCTTCCTATTATGAATGGTGACCACACTGCGATGTGGCCCACCTGAATGTATCCACTTAGTGCGTGTTGCACTAAGGTGAGGTTAGCCGAATGTGTAGCCCCGCTACACCATCCCCCCGTTAGGACTTGATGTGCCGGTCTCGACACATCAATCCAAAGTCTTCTTCGGAGAGAACATCGTGCTCATTTCGAAATGAGCACGCCAACGACGCAGACTTCCGACGAGCTTGCTGCACCTGCAGCAAGCAACACAGTCGTCGCCAGCACAGCGACGACTGCCGCATCTTCAGCCTCATCGGCGTCCGTCGTCACTTCCACGGTGACGACGCAAAGCTCCCCCAAGCGTACCATCTCGGTTGGGGAGTATAAGGCGCGTAAAGTCACCTATGCCAACGAAACCCTCTTCGATGGCATGGTGGACTTGAATGTCGACAATGATGTCGACATGGAGGAGGGCGAGGAGAAGCAAGACTCCTCGTCCACAGGGCGCAATGAAGCTAGCGTGGGGACTCGTCGTCCTCGCGATGACGACTCGGACGCTTCGAGTTCCAAGCGCTCGCGTAGCGGCAGCGATAGGCCGCTCGCAGATGCTGGGGCGTTGTCTACGCCGCGGGGTGGAGACGATGACGACTCCACTCCGTCTGCGACTGTGACGTCGCGCGCTAAGCCGGCGCGCGACCCGTGGATGCCGTCTCCGAGCGAGATCCGATCTCGCTACGGCAATACCACGTCGGTCAGCAAGTACGCGCTGTACTCCTGCAGCGCCATCGTTGATGACGATGTCACCAAGGAGCTCGACTTTGATCCGGCGACGGATCAAAGACGTGATTACTACATCGGGCTCTTCCATGAGCTCCGATTCTACGGGAATAAGAGGACTTCCCGTAAGAGCAAAGTGACAGAGTGGGAGGCACTCTGTCAAAGCTGGGGCGCGTTCGTTGACAACTTCAACCGCGACCCGGCTGGTTACCGTGAGCGAGTCCGCTCTGCGAGTGAGCGCCACGAGCGCTTCTCGAAGCGGTCCAAGATTTTGCGGCTGCACGAAGGTGCAGTCGAGGCGGGGATTCCGTGCGCAGTGCCGTCTGGCGTTGCGTGCGCGCGGTGCCAACCCGGGGCAGTGCGGCTTTCGGAGCGAGACCTTCTCGGGTACACTGGTGTTAGTGTGCCCGTGGAGTTGAAGACACTGCGTGAGAAGTTAATCACGCAGTTGTCGTCTGAGAGTGCTGAGGGTGAGCGCAACACTCAGCCGAGGGCTGTAGGCGACTACAGCTCTCGCTCAAGTTTTACGCCCTTCGGCGGAGCTGCTGGTGGCGGGCTTCGTACTCCGTCACCATTTCCGGAACGTCGCTCATCAGGACGTTCCGCGGCTCCCATGTATCGTGGTCAGGAGAGTATCCTAACCAACGAATACGAAAATGAACCAGACCTTGAGTCCGGATCTGATGATCAACAATTCGCTGGACAATCCAGCGAGTTTCCCCGCGTGCATCTCGCAACGGGGGCGGCGGCGGTGGAAAGACGCCACGGGCCGTCGCCGGGCGAGGTCTGGGATCGTTTGGAGGCTGTGGAGCGCCTCCAGACGGCTGAGCTCGCCGAGATACGGCAGGAGCTAAAGCTCTTGAAGGCCCGGATCGGTCAGGCCGGGCAGACCGCTTCGAACATCCAGGTCGACCTGGGGACGCTCGTCGCTCGCCTGACGGATCGCGTCTCCGCGCTCGAGGCGAGGATCGCGCCGAGTCACCGGTCGTAGGTGACTCGTGTTGCGAGTACGGCTTCAGCCGCCCAACGTAAAAGGTTGGGTGGAGGCGCATGCTGGACGGTATGTCTAGCGTGTACGCGTTGCCATCTTCGCCAACACGGTGAATGGGCCGATGAAGCGCGGGGCAAGCTTGCTTGCTCCGAAGTCGGAAACTGCATGTTTAGCTAGGTTCTGTGTAGCTAACAGAACTAATGAACCCACTTTGAATTCATTTGTGTTTCCTCTGCCATTGTTATCCGCGTTCAGCTTCTGTCGGTCGACAGAAGCTGCAATAGCATCCTGCACAAACCGTATTACGGCTTGGCGGCGCTGGACAAAGTCCATTGCCTTCGAGTTGAACTCCTTGTTCAACCCGTTGTTCTTGTTCACTACAGGCCCGGCCTGTGTGTGGTTCTTGTTATTGAGAGTGTCTACGCCCGGCGTAGGCACTGAACTCTCGTCGATCGGACTACGCGCAGGCCGTGCGTGTGTCGACACAGCTGATATGTTGCTCGCATCAGCGTGTTCATTCGGTTTTGAAACCGGATACCCTCCCCCACTTAAGGAAGGAGCTACCGCACCGAGTACACTCGGTACGCGTGGATGCCTCATGGCGTTCACGTAAAACGGTGTATGTCCGGTGGAGACATGCACCGAGTTGTTGATGGCAAACTCTGCCATCGGCAAGCAGTCGCTCCATTGTTTGAACGAATGGGCGTAGCTCTTCAGAGCGTCAACCAAGACTCGGTTGACGCGCTCGGTTTGTCCGTCGGTCTGCGGATGATCCGCAGTCGACATGGACAGCTGCGTGCCAAGAAGTTCAAACGCTTCTTGCCAGAAACGCGCTGTGAAGCGCGGATCACGATCAGACAGAATGTCGATCGGCATGCCATGGTGTCTAAACACCAAGTCAACAAACAGACGTGCCGTCTGCTTGGCTGTCACTTCGGCTGGTACTGCAGCAAGATGCACCATCTTACTGAATCGGTCGACAAAGACCACAATACCAGTCCTCCGCTTGTTATCAGGCGGAAGACCAAACACAAAGTCCATTGAGATGGACTGCCAACACTCCGACGGAGTCGGTAGTGACTGAAGTGGAGCCTGCGAGAAGGCTGCAGGCTTCACGCGCTGGCAAACCTCGCAAGCACGAACGTACTTGCGTACCCACTTGTACTGGTGACTCCAATAGAAGTCACGCGTGAGAAGCAAGTATGTCTTCTCACGACCCGGATGTCCCGACGTCGGGGCATCGTGATACTCGTAAGTGATCCTGAGCTTCAGCTCATGATCGTCCGGCACGACAATGCGATCAGCGTTGTCATCGACTGCGCTGTAAAGCAACAGTCCATTGTGTACACGATAACGGTGTACACGTGCACGGAGATGTTTCGCTAACTTCTGACGAGTCTTGTCAGAAGGAGCAGCGAAGTAGTCCAACAACTGCTTCGCGTCCGCATCCTTCGTGTATGCGGACCTCACGTCGTCTAACAGAGACGACGAGGGAGTAGACGTCCGTGCGACGCCAATTGCATTGGCGTCGGCCTTGTGCACCACATAATCAGGTCGACGCGACAACGCGTCGGCCACAACGTTCAACCTTCCAGGTTTGTACTCAACCTGGAAGTTGTACTCCGCAAAGAATGAGAGCCATCTCGCCATTCTTTGTGAGATGTGCGGCGACTTGATCGCCGTACGCAATGATGCGTGGTCGGTGTAGACCACAAATGGTCTACTCCCAAGTAGATACACTCGAAACTTCGCGAGTGCATACTTCATGGCAAGGAGTTCCTTGTCATGTACCGGGTAGTTGCGCTCAGCTGGCTTCAGCTGACGCGACTGATAGTAGACCACGCGATCACGCCCTTCGTGATCGTGTTGCATTAGAGCGCATCCGATTGCGAAATCGGACGCGTCACACACGACGTGGAACGGACGGTCTTGGTCGGCCACCGCCAAGATCGGCGCCTCAGTCAAGCCCTGCTTGACTGCATCAAATGCCTGCTGACAATCAGCAGTCCAAACCCATGCAGCATCCTTCTTCAGGAGCTGCGACAGCGGGCGAATCTTGCCCGCGTAGTTGCTCACGTACTTGCATAAGTACGTAGCGAGTCCAAGGAACTGCCTCAGTTCCTTGACATTGGAAGGCGTAGGCCATTCATTGATCACTCTGACCTTCCCCGGGTCAGGGCGTACGCCGTTCTTCCCTACGAGACACCCAAGGACGGGTATCTCGCTAGCCCCGAAGATACACTTCTTCAGGTTCGCGTAGAGCTTGTGTTTGCGCATGAGTGCAAACAACCTGCGGAGATGTTCCTTGTGCATCTCCACTTCCGACTTCCCGTCCACAGCCCGGCTGTGGATGAACACATCATCGAAATAGCTCGGTGCGAAGTCGCGCACCGAGCGCAACAAGTGCGTGACGCACCTGTTGAACGTCGCAGGGGCATTCTTTAATCCCTGCGGCATTACAAGCCACTCCCAGAGCATACCGCTCGGAGTGCTCACCGCCGTGAGAGGTATATCACTCTCACGCATGAGGATCTGATAGAATCCGTCTCTCAGATCCAGAGCACTGAAGATAGTGCTCAGAGCCATCGAATCGATGATCACATCTTTTCGCGGTATCGGCGTCTGCGCCGGTACCGTTGCGTCGTTCAGCTTGTTATAAGCATGAACGATGCGCCACCCGCCCTGTGCCTTCTTGACACAGAACGTAGGCGCGCTGTGCGGGGACTTCGATTCCCGCACTTGCCCAGCCTTGCGACGACTCTCAAAGAAGTCGTCGATCGCTTTGACTTGCTCTCGCGGCAGTGGCCACTGCCGCGTCACGCAATACTTCGTTCCCGGCACGAGATCAATCTCGTGCTGAACACCCTTGTCCTGCGGCAACTCCGCAGGGATATCGTCCGGGAGTACGTCTCTGTACTCACGCAAGACCTCGTAGAAGGGGCTCGACTTCAGCGAGTCCCAGCTCTGCTCGTCGAAGCGTTCTTTCTTCGACTTGGCGCTGAGGGCGTCGACGCCCTCAGCGACGAGCTGCTTCAACTCTTCCGCTTCACACTTCATCCTCTCGACATCCGAGAGGATGCAAATCTGCTCGATGCGTCCATCGTGCAGGTCGCGGGCGAAGCGCCTCCAGCTCGTGACTGGAAGCGAAGTCAACTCCGACGCCAACGTCGGAGGGTTCTCCAACTTCATCTTCTTATACTGGAGACCAGTATTCGTACGCGTCAAGACACTCAATGTCTCGACGGTCGTCTCCAGTTCCTGTGTCTGCCCGGCAGACACTGCGAGTAGCGCCTCGGTCCCTGATCGAGACTTGCGCAGCTTTGCTCGCTTGCGCCGTTCGCTTCTTGTGCGGAACCTGGTTCCGCGCGTCTTGTTTTGTCCGGGCCCGGCCGCGGACAGATCTTCCTTTTGATCGCCGGCGGGTTCAACCCGCGGGCGCACGCAATCAAGCCCGGCTTGATCACGTATCGCTTCTTCGTGCAGCCCGGCTGCACATGAGCACGCAATGCGTTTCGTGTTGTCGCCGGCGGGTTCTTCCCGCGGGCGCACGCAATCAAGCCCTGCTTGATCGCGTACCGCTTCGTCGTGCAGCCCGGCTGCACGCGAGCACGCAAGCATTTCCGGTGCGGGACGTTTGCAACCGTCCGCACTGCCTGCAGCGTCGGCTCCCAGAGCCGGCGCGCCTTCTTTACCTCGACGCCTGACGGCGGAGCGTCTTTCGACGTTTGGGCCAATCGCATCAGCTCCCTGAGCTGACGCGTCCGAGTCACTGTACTTATTAGTGACTGGCTCCTCTTGTTGAACTTGTGTGTCGACACTAATAGTCGACACGACCGCGTCACTCTTGACGCTTCGAGAACCTCTCGAATCCGATCGAATCTGAGTCTTCTGATTCGACTCACATTTTCTCCCGACGACCCTCTCAGTCGTCGATGTCCGTGCGGGGTGATCGGAGACAGCCGCGCGTCGCGCAGTCTCTCCTGGTGGGTCGCGTGCACCGCGAGGTGCACGTGCTGCGCCGACAGGGCCATCGCTCACTGTCGCGCCGCTACTCCCGAAGTGCACGATCGTGCGCTTCGTCCAATCGATCACTGGATCATGCCGTGCAAGCCACGGCATGCCCAACACCATGTCGAACTTATCGTCTAAGTCAAGCACGATAAGCTCGTCCACGAACGTTCTCTTCCGATACGAGAAGCGCACGCGTACGACACGCTTCTCGGTTCTGACAACGACACCCGTTGCCAGTCTTACTTCCAATAGACTTCGAGGTAGTTCCACTTCCTCGAAGTCAAGCCTCGCTAGGCTCTGCAGTCGAACAAAGTTGTTCGACGCTCCACAATCCACCAGCGCACGAAGAGACATCTCTCTCTTCGAGCGAACCTTCAAGATGACAAGGTTCGGCCTGTCATCTTGCTTCTTACAGTGAGAGTGACTCTCACTGGGGGCAGCAGTCTTTAATACGGCGTGTCCGATATCGACACGCTCGACTGCATCACCAGCAGGGCGCCCCGCGCCTGCTGGTTGTTCTAGTTTTTTGATTGCCCGTGGCGATACCCGGTATCGTCACGCCGGCCCTTGGCCGCCTGCACAGGCGCTGTGCATTCACGGGCGTAGTGACCGTTGTTTCCACACCGGAAACAGCGGACATTCGTTGGTCCACGACGCTGCTGAGACCCAGCAGCCGTCGCACTCGAGAGGTCCATTGGTTCGGGACCTCCCGTCGGCTTCACCGTCGGTCGCGGCATCGGCCGCGGGACGTTCACATGGAGCTTAGCCTGTCGCAGGCTAAACTCTTCTTGCATCGCAAGGGTAATCGCAGACTCGAGAGTACTTGGGTACTCTCGGAAGAGATAGGTCTTTACAGGCCCATCTTTCAGGCCCTTCATGAACGTGACGACCTTTGTCGCCTCGTCTATCGGGTTGGTCACGATGTTCGAGACCAAGTACCGCGCCCTTTGAGCGTAAGCATGCACGTCATGCTTGCCCTGTTGCAGGTCGAGGAACTCAGCCCTCGATCTGAACTCATTCTGCGGGGGCTCAAACGCTTGTCTGAGCTCCCCCTTGAACACCTCGTACGTGCTAAAGCACGTAGGGTCAGTGAGTCGGCGTCCATACGCCCAACTCCTTGCTCGTCCGCCAAGGCATGACATGGCGAACGCAACCTTCGCCAACGGGTCGACGATACGTCGAGCCGTAATGGCAGTGTCGACTTCGACAAGCCAACGGAGGAGAGGCTCGCCCTCTCTTCCAACATAGCTGTTCACGTGGAGCTTCAATGACTCCACGCGCGGTGTGGACGGAGTCGACACCGTAGCGCGAGCAGCGGTCTCGCGCTGTTCCTTCATGATGAAGCCTAGAGCAACACCGTGTTGCTCTGTCGGCGATAGCGTGTGTAGCATCGTCGCTACGGCCGCTTCTCCAATGACCGTCGACAGTCGTTGGAGTGCCTCCCACTCTGGATCCGCCAGGTGGAGACAGTCTTCGCGTGCAACATGCGTTGCACCCGTGGTTGGGTTACCAGTGGACATACTCGCGTCCACAGGCAGGTCCTCGGCCCCCGTATCGAACTTCATTCAATACGTAACTAGTCGGTCGTTGGACGGACTACAAAGTGCTACCAGGTCTAATGGGCTTACTTAGCCCAATACTTTAGCTTACACGTGAGCGCACGTGTATGAGGAAGCGTAAGGTGTATTTAGCTTAGATTAAGTATACTTGTATCCACAAGTATAATTAGATCTAAATAAGGTACAAATAGTAGCTTTTGCGGTAAAATGAGAACTGAATTGTTTGTTAACTGTGGCTTTCCTCCTGAAACTGATATCTATAAAGAGGGGTTCTGCCAACGAGTGGTTGGCAGAAACCCTGACCTAATGCTTGAGTATTACTGGTAGAAAGACCCTGCTTTCTGACCAATAGGACTGCTTCCTATTATGAATGGTGACCACACTGCGATGTGGCCCACCTGAATGTATCCACTTAGTGCGTGTTGCACTAAGGTGAGGTTAGCCGAATGTGTAGCCCCGCTACAAAAATTGCCTGAAACCACGCCAAATCTGTGTTTGCCCCTCAGAAAGTCGGATTCTGCCAAAACGTGGCGCTGCTGTACATTGTGTCTGTAGTCTTTGATACACTGGCTTAGCAGTGCATAGACAATTCGCAACATGCCGGAGCGGACCCAGCACCTTGAACATTTCGGTTTTCGAAGCGGTTCCGCGTTGCTGCATTGCTCTGACACGTTCTCGAGCTTTATCAATTTTATCGTCAGGTATTGATACCGTGTGCCGCTCGGTGTTCCACCGCAATCCCAACACAACAATCTCCACGCTCCACTCAAAAACTTCGCCTCGTTGATCGAGCGATGTCCTAATACCGCCAACATTGCGTGTCGTAAAGTAGATTCAGCAAGTTCTAACCGGTCGTTCGCATCTGGCTCGACCAAAACATGGTCATCAACCCACTCGTAGGGAAAGAATGAATTCCTGTCATTTGAGTTTGACACGGAGGCTGGTGAATTGCTGCCCATTAGCCACGTAATGGCTCGACCGTAGAGAGCATAACAGGGTGGCGATCCCGGCCGATCAAAGGGAGCAGCCATGTCGGCCACGAGAATGTCAAGCTCTTTCACGTATGCTGCCATTCTGAAAACCAGGTTTGACCGAGTCCTTAAGTGGCGGAAGGCGCTTTTGACGTCGCCCTTGAGAATGCAAATGCGACCGGTGTGGCCTCCCTTAGTTAAATCCTCGATGCGCCGAGCAATCATTGTCACCGATTCATACCTTACTTTTGGCACCGACTCAGCGAGAAATGCAGCATTTACTGAGTCGTCCTTTGGGTAGGATAAGTCGTGAATTGTACGCAGTTCTTCCGCCGGGTCAACACCTTTCTTATCAATGGCACCGAGAGGGCTGCAAATGACTTCTGGCCACCGCTCGATAATATCTGCATCCACTATCAGGTATTGGCCAGAGTCTTGACCCTCGCGGATGCTTCTGGTAACAGCACGCATGTACCGGTTGCAGAAGCCGTGATTCTTTGGTGGCGGCCGCCGCGGTCTTGGTCCATGTTTCCACTTCACGTCTATACCACTTTCAGCAAACTGCACGAGCAGATCGAGATGATGGTAGCCGTTAACTCTTTCACTACCAGTGCAGGTAGAGCTGTTTGGAGACATGCTCATGTCCATAATAAGGTCAGAGGTCCAAAATCTACCAGAGGGCAAGGTTAGTTGCTTATGGGCACCATGTTGTCCATAAGAAGGGTACAATCACACAATTATGCACTCAAGTTTCCCAATGCCACACAAGTCTTAGAACACCTCGTATCCTTTTATTCTTTCTAACCACAAACTGCCCCAAGCGTCGGTGGCGGACGACGTGCAAGGCAGCGGCATGCTCGCCTCGCTGCCGTCGCTACTCCCATGAACACCGAGGGCAGCTCCTGCTCGGACGTGCCCACTGTGGACATGGCCAGCGAGGACAGCGTGGCGTCGGTGGCGGACGGCGGGCGAGGCAGTGGTATGCTCGTCTCACTGCCGTCGCTGCTTCCCATGAACGGTGAGGGAAGCCCCTGCTCGGACGTGCCCACTGTGGGCATGGTCAGCGAGGAGGACGGCGTGGCGTCGGTGGCGGACGGCGTGCGAGGCAGCGACATGCTCGTCTCACTGCCGTCGCTGCTTCCCATGAACGGTGAGGGCGGCTCCTGCTCGGACGTGCCCACTGTGGGCATGGCCAGCGAGGACAGCGTGGCGTCGGTGGCATCAGTGGCGTGTGGGTATATGGGTAAGAAGAATACAAAGCAACATGCAAGAAACGTGAACGCTTGTATTGACTATTATCACTGTGGAAGGCTGAGCATGCTGACCGGTGTGATCGAGTTGTTGTTCTTTGATCTAGTTTTGAATGCTTGGTTTCCTGTTGCAGAGGAGCAAACAAGCTCCAATGCAGACCTCACGCTTGGTGTTGAAGCTACTTTGAAAGCATTGCGGTAATGATAAGTCGCGAAACATTCGACGTGAAATCATCGCTGACATCTAACACACCCCCAACGCGAGTGTCGTTGCAGCCACGAATGCTGCAGAGCTTGCAGTTCAGTTGGCCATCGGACTGTGACGTGGAGTTCGGGGTGAGGATGTGAGCGCTCTCGATATCGCCAACTACGCTGCGTTCACCCGAATCATCTGGCTTCCACTTGGTCGCGCGCTTCTGTATTGTGTGTGCTAGTTGCTTAGCTGTAAGCTGCTCTGCGATGCGTCGTTTGAATTCACGAAGCGATGTATTTCTCGTTCCAGATGGCTGCACTTCGTTTAGAAGGGCATGCGCATTGATAACACTAAGATCGAGCGCCCAGGTGAAGATGCTCATCGATAGTCTCATCTCCTTTCGTCTACTCGGGTTAGTAGCACGCAGCTGATCGACCCTGTCGACGCCGTTCATTGCTTGGTTGTAGGCGGCGATCACTGTGGGCACCATGAACGTCCTTCGGTGCAGGTTTTCCAAACCCGTCCAGCATCTGATCGGGAACAGCCCATGGACACACGCGCGCGCTTCGGGATCGCTCTGACGCATCATGCGTTTAGTTGGTGTGGCCGCTAGATCGTTCGTGTAAAACAGCACAAGCTTGTTGTCTTTGAAGACAATGTATCCTACCTTGGGTGCAAACACCATGGTCGGCTCCCGAAACTTAGTTCGTCGATTCTTAAATATACCTGAAAAAGCATAAATAACAAATTCCATTTTGTAAAGGTGTGCGAGCAGGGGCGTGATTCGGAGCGCGAGCACAGCGGTTTGAAATATCCGCTAAAAGTCGAACATTCTCGCGACTTTGCTCTTCAATGACACCAATAAACTGTGTGAGATCTGGGTGTGCGACCGAAATGCCTCATTAAGCGATCTGTTGTAGCGCTCGAGGGTGTTATGTGTCCGGTTCACTAAATCTTGACGTAGACCCGACACATTCCACCATTCCGGTTTGAACTTTTTGATCCATGTGTTTTAAAAATATTTCCAAAACCGTTTCAAGTTCTCCTTTGAATAGGAAATCTCAGCTTCCAGGCAGTCTCTCTTCAACCGAGCTCGAACGTCACGTTTCCCTTGACCAGTGATAACGGAGCGCGGGATCACTGTCAGTCTGTCGAAAGATCCCTCCCGCATTGCCAGACATACTTCTTCCTCGGAAATATGAAGTTTCAGCATTTTTCGTCGGATTGCTTGTTTGAAGTGAAAAAGGCAGCCAATGATGCGTGTTTCCGGAAACTGGTCCTTGACAGCCTTGATCATAGCATACCCGAAATCACAGGCGACGTGGGCTGGCTTGAGTTTTCTCTTTGTCGCAATGAACACGAAGTGCAGCAAATGTTCGTAGACGTCGGTAGTCTTGCCCGTCGTCAGCACATAAAACACGGGCAAATACACGTCTGAAATGTTGTCAAACATCATGATGATCACGAGCTGGTAGAACTGCGCCGGCACGCATCTGTACGTGGCATCGACGAAAATCGAGGTTTGGTGTTGCCGCATACAGTCAACAAGTTGAGGATGCACCCATCCGATAACTCGATGCAAAACCTCCCCTTCGTAGTAAGTGAATTGGAACTGAAAGAATTTCAGAGCAGAGATGTTTCGAACGTCGCAAATTGACTCACTCTCGATACAGCCGTAGATTTCACGTCCAAAAAATAGGCTGTTCTTGTGCGATATAGCCGACCCAAAACCTGCTTTTTGGAAGCACCCAGAACGATCAAATCATCGTCGTTGTAGAACTTGTCGTGAATTATGCGTCAACCTTCCTGAGGCGTGAGTGTAATGGGCTTACTTAGACCAATACTTTAGCTTACACGTGAGCGCACGTGTGTGAGGAAGCGTAAGGTGTATTTAACTTAGATTAAGTATACTTGTATCCACAAATATAATTAGATCTAAATAAAGGTACAAATAGTAGCTTTTGCGGTAAAATGAGAACTGAATTGTTTGTTAACTGTGGCTTTCCTCCTAAAACTGATATCTATAAAGAGGGGTTCTGCCAACGAATGGTTGGCAGAAACCCTGACCTAATGCTTGAGTATTACTGGTAGAAAGACCCTGCTTTCTGACCAATAGGACTGCTTCCTATTATGAATGGTGACCACACTGCGATGTGGCCCACCTGAATGTGTCCACTTAGTGCGTGTTGCACTAAGGTGAGGTTAGCCGAATGTGTAGCCCCGCTACACCATCCCCCCGTTAGGACTTGATGTGCCGGTCTCGACACATCAATCCAAAGTCTTCTTCGGAGAGAACATCGTGCTCATTTCGAAATGAGCACGCCAACGACGCAGACTTCCGACGAGCTTGCCGCACCTGCAGCAAGCAACACAGTCGTTGCCAGCACAGCGACGACTGCAACATCTTCTGCCTCTTCGGCGTCCGTCGTCACTTCCACGGTGACGACGCAAGGCTCCCCCAAGCGTACCATCTCGGTTGGGGAGTACCACAAGTCGCGCAAGGTCACCTATGCCAACGAAACCCTCTTCGATGGCATGGAGGACTTGAATGTCGACAATGATGTCGACATGGAGGAGGGCGAGGAGAAGCAAGACTCCTCATCCACAGGGCGCGATGAAGCTAGCGTGGGGACTCGTCGTCCTCGCGAGGACGACTCGGACGCTTCGAGTTCCAAGCGCTCGCGTAGCGGCAGCGATAGATTCTGGGGCGTTGTCTACGCCGCGGGGTGGAGACGATGACGACTCCACTCCGTCTGCGACTGTGACGTCGCGCGCTAAGCCGGCGCGCGACCCGTGGATGCCGTCTCCGAGCGAGATCCGATCTCGCTACGGCAATACCACGCCGGTCAGCAAGTACGCGCTGTACTCCTGCAGCGCCATCATTGATGACGATGTCACCAAGGAGCTCGACTTTGATCCGGCGACGGATCAAAGAAGTGATTATTACATCGGGCTCTTCCATGAGCTCCGATTCTACGGGAATAAGAAGACTTCCCGTAAGGGCAAGGTGGCAGAGTGGGAGGCACTCTGTCAAAGCTGGGGCGCGTTCGTTGACAACTTCAACCGCGACCCGGCTGGTTACCGTGAGCGAGTCCGCTCTGCGGGTGGACGCCACGAGCGCTTCTCGAAGCGGTCCAAGATTTTGCGGCTGCACGAAGGTGCAGTCGAGGCGGGGATTCCGTGCGCAGTGCCGTCTGGCGTTGCGTGCGCGCAGTGCCAACCCGGGGCAGTGCGACTTTCTGAACGGGACCTTCTCGGGTACACTGGTGTTAGTGTGCCCGTGGAGTTGAAGACACTGCGTGAGAAGTTAATCACGCAGTTGTCGTCCGAGAGTGCTGAGGGTGAGCGCAACACTCAGCCGAGGGCTGTAGGCGACTACAGCTCTCGCTCAAGTTTTACGCCCTTCGGCGGAGCTGCTGGTGGCGGGCTTCGTACTCCGTCACCATTTCCGGAACGTCGCTCATCAGGACGTTCCGCGGCTCCCACGTATCGTGGTCAGGAGAGTATCCTAACCAACGAATACGAAAATGAACCGGACCTTGGGTCCGGGTCTGATGATCAACGATTCGCTGGACAATCCAGCGAGTTTCCCCGCGTGCATCTCGCAACGGGGGCGGCGGCGGTGGAAAGACGCCACGGGCCGTCGCCGGGAGAGGTCTGGGATCGTTTGGAGGATGTGGAGCGCCTCCAGACGGCTGAGCTCGCCGAGATACGGCAGGAGCTAAAGCTCTTGAAGGCCCGGATCGGTCAGGCCGGGCAGATCGCTTCGAACGTCCAAGTTACCTTGGGGACGCTCGTTGCCCGCCTGACGGATCGCGTCTCCGCGCTCGAGACGAGGATCGCGCCGAGTCACCGGGAGTAGGTGACTCGTGTTGCAAGTACGGCTTCAGCCGCCCAACGTAAAAGGTTGGGTGGAGGCGCATGCTGGACGGTATGCCTAGCGTGTACGCGTTGCCATGCTTCGCCAACACGGTGAATGGCCCGATGAAGCGCGGGGTAAGCTTGCTTGCTCCGAAGTCGGAAACTGCATGTTTAGCTAGGTTCTGTGTAGCTAACAGAACTAATGAACCCACTTTGAATTCATTTGTGTTTCCTCTGCCATTGTTGTCTGCGTTCAGCTTCTGTCGATCGACAGAAGCTGCAATAGCATCTTGCACAAACCGTATTACGGCTTGGCGGCGCTGGACAAAGTCCATTGCCTTCGAGTTGAACTCCTTGTTCAACCCGTTATCCTTGTTCACAACAGGCCCAGCCTGTGTGTGGTTGTTGTTGTTTTGAGTGTCTACGCCCGGCGTAGGCACTGAACTCTCGTCGATCGGACTACGCGCAGACCGTGCGCGTGTCGACACAGCTGATATGTTGCTCGTATCAGCGTGTTCATTCGGTTTTGAAACCGGATACCCTCCCCCACTTAAGGAAGGAGCTACCGCACCGAGTACACTCGGTACGCGTGGGTGCCTCATGGCGTTCACGAAAAACGGTGTATGTCCTGTTGAGACATGCACCGAGTTGTTGATGGCAAACTCTGCCATCGGCAAGCAGTCGCTCCATTGTTTGAACGAATGGGCGTAGCTCTTCAGAGCGTCAACCAAGACTCGGTTGACGCGCTCGGTTTGTCCGTCGGTCTGCGGATGATCCGCAGTCGACATGGACAGCTGCGTGCCAAGAAGTTCAAACGCTTCTTGCCAGAAACGCGCTGTGAAGCGCGGATCACGATCAGACACAATGTCGATCGGCATGCCATGGTGTCTAAACACCAAGTCAACAAACAGACGTGCCGTCTGCTTGGCTGTCACTTCGGCTGGTACTGCAGCAAGATGCACCATCTTACTGAATCGGTCGACAAAGACCACAATACCAGTCCTCCGCTTGTTATCAGGCGGAAGACCAAACACAAAGTCCATTGAGATGGACTGCCAACACCCCGACGGAGTCGGTAGTGACTGAAGTGGAGCCTGCGAGAAGGCTGCAGGCTTCACGCGCTGGCAAACCTCGCAAGCACGAACATACTTGCGTACCCACTTGTACTGGTGACTCCAATAGAAGTCACGCGTGAGAAGCAAGTATGTCTTCTCACGACCCGGATGTCCCGACGTCGGGGCATCGTGATACTCGTAAGTGATCCTGAGCTTCAGCTCATGATCGTCCGGCACGACAATGCGATCAGCGTTGTCATCGACTGCGCTGTAAAGCAACAGTCCATTGTGTACACGATAACGGTGTACACGTGCACGGAGATGTTTCGCTAACTTCTGACGAGTCTTGTACGTTGTGGCCGACGCGACAACGCGTCGGCCACAACGTTCAACCTTCCAGGTTTGTACTCAACCTGGAAGTTGTACTCCGCAAAGAATGAGAGCCATCTCGCCATTCTTTGTGAGATGTGCGGCGACTTGATCGCCGTACGCAATGATGCGTGGTCGGTGTAGACCACAAATGGTCTACTCCCAAGTAGATACACTCGAAACTTGGCGAGTGCATACTTCATGGCAAGGAGTTCCTTGTCATGTACCGGGTAGTTGCGCTCAGCTGGCTTCAGCTGATGCGACTGATAGTAGACCACGCGATCACGCCCTTCGTGATCGTGTTGCATTAGAGCGCATCCGATTGCGAAATCGGACGCGTCACACACGACGTGGAACGAGCGATCTTGGTCGACCACCGCCAAGATCGGCGCCTCAGTCAAGCCCTGCTTGACTGCATCAAAGGCCTGCTGACACTCAGCAGTCCAAACCCATGCAGCGTCCTTCTTTAGGAGCTGCGACAGCGGGCGAATCTTGCCCGCGTAGTTGCTCACGTACTTGCATAAGTACGTAGCGAGTCCAAGGAACTGCCTCAGTTCCTTGACATTGGAAGGCGTAGGCCATTCATTGATCACTCTGACCTTTCCCGGGTCAGGGCGTACGCCGTTCTTCCCTACGAGGCACCCAAGGACGGGTATCTCGCTAGCCCCGAAGATACACTTCTTCAGGTTCGCGTAGAGCTTGTGTTTGCGCATGAGCGCAAACAACCTGCGGAGATGTTCCTTGTGCATCTCCACTTCCGACTTCCCGTCCACAGCCCGGCTGTGGATGAACACATCATCGAAATAGCTCGGTGCGAAGTCGCGCACCGAGCGCAACAAGTGCGTGACGCACCTGTTGAACGTCGCAGGGGCATTCTTTAATCCCTGCGGCATTACAAGCCACTCCCAGAGCATACCGCTCGGAGTGCTTACCGCCGTGAGAGGTATATCGCTCTCACGCATGAGGATCTGATAGAATCCGTCTCTCAGATCCAGAGCACTGAAGATCGTGCTCAAAGCCATCGAATCGATGATCACATCTTTTCGCGGTATCGGCGTCTGCGCCGGTACCGTTGCGTCGTTCAGCTTGTTATAAGCGTGAACGATGCGCCACCCGCCCTGTGCCTTCTTGACACAGAACGTAGGCGCGCTGTGCGGGGACTTCGATTCCCGCACTTGCCCTGCCTTGCGACGACTCTCAAAGAAGTCGTCGATTGCCTTGACTTGCTCTCGCGGCAGTGGCCACTGCCGCGTCACGCAATACTTCGTTCCCGGCACGAGATCAATCTCGTGCTGAACACCCTTGTCCTGCGGCAACTCCGCAGGGATATCGTCCGGGAGTACGTCTCTGTACTCACGCAAGACCTCGTAGAAGGGGCTCGACTTCAGCGAGTCCCAGCTCTGCTCGTCGAAGCGTTCTTTCTTCGACTTGGCGCTGAGGGCGTCCACGCCCTCAGCGACGAGCTGCTTCAACTCTTCCGCTTCACACTTCATCCTCTCGACATCCGAGAGGATGCAAATCTGCTCGATGCGTCCATCGTGCAGGTCGCGGGCGAAGCGCCTCCAGCTCGTGACTGGACTGGAAGCGAAGTCAACTCCGACGCCAACGTCGGAGGGTTCTCCAACTTCATCTTCTTATACTGGAGACCAGTATTCGTACGCGTCAAGACACTCAGTGTCTCGACGGTCGTCTCCAGTTCCTGTGTCTGCCCGGCAGACACTGCGAGTAGCGCCTCGGTCCCTGACCGAGACTTGCGCAGCTTGGCTCGCTTGCGCCGTTCGCTTCTTGTGCGGAACCCGGTTCCGCCCGTCTTGTTTTGTCCGGGCCCGGCCGCGGACAGATCTTCTTTTTGATCGCCGGCGGGTTCAACCCGCGGGCGCACGCAATCAAGCCCGGCTTGATCACGTATCGCTTCTTCGTGCAGCCCGGCTGCACGTGAGCACGCAATGCGTTTCTTGTTGTCGCCGGCGGGTTCTTCCCGCGGGCGCACGCAATCAAGCCCTGCTTGATCGCGTACCGCTTCGTCGTGCAGCCCGGCTGCACGCGAGCACGCAAGCATTTCCGGTGCGGGACGTTTGCAACCGTCCGCACTGCCTGCAGCGTCGGCTCCCAGAGCCGGCGCGCCTTCTTTACCTCGACGCCTGACGGCGGAGCGTCTTTCGACGTTTGGGCCAATCGCATCAGCTCCCTGAGCTGACGCGTCCGAGTCACTGTCCTTATTAGTGACTGGCTCCTCTTGTTGAACTTGTGTGTCGACACTAATAGTCGACACGACCGCGTCACTCTTGACGCTTCGAGAACCTCTCGAATCCGATCGAATCTGAGTCTTCTGATTCGACTCACATTTTCTCCCGACGACCCTCTCAGTCGTCGGTGTCCGTGCGGGGTGATCGGAGACAGCCGCGCGTCGCGCTGTCTCTCCTGGTGGGTCGCGTGCACCGCGAGGTGCACGTGCTGCGCCGACAGGGCCATCGCTCACTGTCGCGCCGCTACTCCCGAAGTGCACGATCGTGCGCTTCGTCCAATCGATCACTGGATCATGCCGTGCAAGCCACGGCATGCCCAACACCATGTCGAACTTATCGTCTAAGTCAAGCACGATAAGCTCGTCCACGAACGTTCTCTTCCGATACGAGAAGCGTACGCGTACGACACGCTTCTCGGTTCTTACAACGACACCCGTTGCTAGTCTTACTTCCAATAGACTTCGAGGTAGTTCCACTTCCTCGAAGTCAAGCCTCGCTAGGCTCTGCAGTCGAACAAAGTTGTTCGACGCTCCACAATCCACTAGCGCACGAAGAGACATCTCTCTCTTCGAGCGAACCTTCAAGATGACAAGGTTTGGCCTGTGATCTTGCTTCATACAGTGAGAGTGACTCTCACTGGGGGAAGCAGTCTTTAATACGGCGTGTCCAATATCGACACGCTCGACTGCATCACCAGCAGGGCGCCCCGCGCCTGCTGGTTGTTCTAGTTTTTTTATTGCCCGTGGCGATACCCGGTATCGTCACGCCGGCCCTTGGCCGCCTGCACATGCGCTGTGCATTCACGGGCGTAATGACCGTTGTTTCCACACCGGAAACAGCGGACATTCGTTGGTCCACGACGCTGCTGAGACCCAGCAGCCGTCGCACTCGAGAGGTCCATTGGTTCGGGACCTCCCGTCGGCTTCACCGTCGGTCGCGGCATCGGCCGCGGGACGTTCACATGGAGCTTAGCCTGTCGCAGGCTAAACTCTTCTTGCATCGCAAGGGTAATCGCAGACTCGAGAGTACTTGGGTACTCTCGGAAGAGATAGGTCTTCACAGGCCCATCTTTCAGGCCCTTCATGAACGTGACGACCTTTGTCGCCTCGTCTATCGGGTTGGTCACGATGTTCGAGACCAAGTACCGCGCCCTTTGAGCGTAAGCATGCACGTCATGCTTGCCCTGTTGCAGGTCGAGGAACTCAGCCCTCGATCTGAACTCATTCTGCGGGGGCTCAAACGCTTGTCTGAGCTCCTCCTTGAACACCTCGTACGTGCTAAAGCACGTAGGGTCAGTGAGTCGGCGTCCGTACGCCCAACTCCTTGCTCGTCCGCCAAGGCATGACATGGCGAACGCAACTTTCGACAACGGGTCGACGATACGTCGAGCCGTGATGGCAGTGTCGACTTCGACAAGCCAACGGAGGAGAGGCTCGCCCTCTCTTCCAACATAGCTGTTCACGTGGAGCTTCAATGACTCCACGCGCGGTGTGGACGGAGTCGACACCGTAGCGCGAGCAGCGGTCTCGCGCTGTTCCTTCATGATGAAGCCTAGAGCAACACCGTGTTGCTCTGTCGGCGACAGCGTGCGTAGCATTGTTGCTACGGCCGCCTCTCCAATGACCGTCGACAGTCGTTGGAGCGCCTCCCACTCTGGATCCGCCAGGTGGAGACAGTCTTCGCGTGCAACATGCGTTGCACCCGTGTTTGGGTTACCAGTAGAGATACTCGTGTCCACAGGCAGGTCCTCGGCCCCCGTATCGAACTTCATTCAATACGTAATTAGTCGGTCGTTGGACGGACTACAAAGTGCTACCAGGTGTAATGGGCTTACTTAGCCCAATACTTTAGCTTACACGTGAGCGCACGTGTGTGAGGAAGCGTAAGGTGTATTTAACTTAGATTAAGTATACTTGTATCCACAAGTATAATTAGATCTAAATAAAGGTACAAATAGTAGTTTTTGCGGTAAAATGAGAACTGAATTGTTTGTTAACTGTGGCTTTCCTCCTAAAACTGATATCTATAAAGAGGGGTTATGCCAACGAATGGTTGGCAGAAACCCTGACCTAATGCTTGAGTATTACTGGTAGAAAGACCCTGCTTTCTGACCAATAGGACTGCTTCCTATTATGAATGGTGGCCACACTGCGATGTGGCCCACCTGAATGTATCCACTTAGTGCGTGTTGCACTAAGGTGAGGTTAGCCGAATGTGTAGCCGCGCTACAGTGAGCGTCACGTCGGCCAATCCAATCTCATCAGTCGCAAACATCATTTGTTCCTTCCCCGTCGGTCTGAGACATAACCAAGGATTTGGGTCGTCTGTCACACTCCAAGCATCTAGCTCCTCTGCAGGTGCGGGATTTGAACCCACGCCACCTGATAAACAACTATCTAGGCGCATGCCCTCTAGACATACTGATTTAAACATTTAAAATGTTTGGTACACCGTTCACCCAAATTAGTCTCTGAAAGGCCAAAAGGTTTGTTTCCCTTGCGGGGGCAGCCGGGTCGCATTATTTGTCACAGTGCGGGGGGTGTCCAGCGCTTACAACTCACCCTAATTAGTCGTGCCACGACTAATTACCGTGTATTGGTCGGATGGTCAAATTTGTGCATGACCATTTTTGGTGCACGAGCAATTACGGTGCACGACTATTTTAGGCTTATTGCAGTGAAGCCCAACACACCTGTTTCATTTTACGTAAGTAACAAACGATGGCATTGGTGGAGTGGTTTAGCCGCGTCGCGCACACGCTCACAGAGAGATTCCCTTCGGGGGGTCTTGAACCGCCCTGTTAGTCCTTTTGTCTACCAAAGACATTTTAATATGCAAGACGTATCGAATAGATTTTATTATGCAAGACGTATCGAAGAGATTTATTATGCAAAAATGAATAAAATCTAATTGCTTCTAGACGCTGTGTCTTATTTGATCTAGATGCTGGCACTCGTAGCGCCCTGCTTGTAGCCTTCTTCAAACGCCTCAGGATAGGCAGCGACCACTTGCTGCAGCTCTCGGCCAAGCTGCCCAATCTTCCACACTCCATCGCGGGGGACGTCGAGTCCGCACTGCACCATGGCCTTCTTGCCCCAGTTGTCCCCGTTCATGTCCTTCTCCAAGTTGACGAGCCTGATGCACTTCGCTGCAAGCTTGAGGAAGAACATATTACCAGGGTTAGCAAGCTTTCCGGACGACGAAGCACCTGTCTTCCAGTCGCCGTTGCGAATTGATTCCATGTTGCGCCACTCTGCTAGTCGACGGCAATGCTCCTTGATGCGCTGGATGGGAAAACGATCTGCAGGCTGCACTTTGTCAGTAGCATACACCTCACTAGCGTCGAATCCACTATATGTCTTCTTAAATGACTGAGCGAACTCATCCCGAACGACGATAAGGTCCGACAGCTTCTCCTGTACAGTATAAGAGCAATATCACAGTTAAATAGCACCATTAATAGATTTATATGCCAATACGACACTACAGCGTCAACGCCTACAATTGAAGAGCAGTTTACCTTGAGTCCACTGGGCGTACGCTGAACGAAGCCATGTCGATAAGCGAAACGACGAAGTAGCCGAAGCAGCGACTCGTACGCTGTCGCTGTGTCCTTCTTCCCTTGAATGTAGCTTTCAAGCCAATCTGGATACACGTCGTGTACGAAGCTCGCCATGGTTTTGGCTGTGAGCACCTCGCTGTCACGGCGGGTGTCCTTCATGAATGTTATCAACTCGATTCCAAAGGGAACAAGCTCACGCCGTCCAGGGGTGCGGGACAGCGTTTTCTCACTCCCATTGTAGTCGAATATGTCGTCGGCAGACTTGCGCCAATCGTTGAGCATCCATCGGGGGATTCCCTGCGTCCTGGCCGCCTCCCGCTCGCTCATGCCCTCCGTCGCGCGAAGCACCGCTCTCTTCTTCTTCATGCTGTAGTGCTTGCAATGTTGTTTGCCTGTACTAATCTGCGCACTTATTGCCTGCAGGGTCACTACCGAGGCGCTGGGTTCATCTGGGGTCTCCTCGATGCCGCTGGCTACCTCCATTTTACCGACTGATAGCCACTGATTTGATTTCGGAGCCTGTGTGATGATTGGTAGAAAAAACGTAAAAAACAAATACTGATTGGCGGATTTGGGGACAATACGGTGTGTCTATGTTCCGAATCAGAGGGGTGGCAGTTAGCTTGGCGGCAGTTGCATTCTGTCCGTTGCTGTATCCTCAACCCCGTCACCGCAGTGGCCGCTTGCATTGTCCATCCAGAGCACACACGAGCTTGCGAACGGACCGCCAGGTCCCCAGCACCGCGGTAAGCCACTCCCGTTGATGAACGCGCTTGGGGAGGTTCTGTAGCAGACACCTGAGATCTTGTCCGGTAGATTCTGCATTGGGTAGCTTGAGGCCTTGTTCTTGAAGATTAGCATTGGGCACAGAATGCGGGCAGCGCTGCCTCCCTTCAGCATGACGCACATAGTAATACCTTCGCGTCCTGTCACAAAGCCTCACAATGATCACGTTAGTCACAGATTACAGACGCAATGTTGTTTAGTAGCGTACCTGATACGATGCTCCGATACTTCACCGACTGAGCGCACACAAAGTCGAGTGTCTTGCCGTCGTCGAGGTCGATGACGAAGTGGCTCTCGTCCATGTTGTATTACTCATCAGGGATCAGCGTGCCGTCTTCAAATTGGCGCTTAAGCTCGCCCATGTGCTTGGCCACGTCCTTGTCGATCTGCATCTGCTTCTCCAGGTTGGCCTGTTTCTTGCCTTTGTGATGCCTATAAACGATGTTATAGCGCTCGAGGAAGTCTTGGATGCGGCGTGGGGTCAGCATGCTGGTGAATGGCTTGCCCTTCACAGTAAGCCAAACGCTGAAGCGTGGGTGCTCGCTGTCTTCAATGAAGACGACGCGCCACCAGTTGGTTTGAAAGCTTGAATCCGACTCGGCGCAGACGCTGGAACTCGGTCAGCAGCAGTGGATAGACCCACGCCCAGTGCTCGCCAAGCTCCGTTCCTCTCTCTCTGAGCGTCTTAATCAGGGTGAACGGTGTACTTGTTTGTGAACTTTTGTAAATAATACAAAATTGATATTTAGATATTAATAAATTCTCTGAAATTTATTTTCAGAGCTAAGGAGGGATCCGATCAGCTCAATGGTCTTGCAAGTAAGCGCTACTCGATCAGCATGAGGAAGAACATTTTGGTGGAGGGTGGCGGAGTCACCCTCCGTGTTGAATCAACACCAACACTGTTGATCATTGCACAACAATGATGAACAATCATCAGTGACAACAAAGAAAAACAATATATGTTGGGTGGAACCGACGCAAATAATTTTCTAAGGGGGGAAAATCAGCACTTGGGGAGTTGCAGGGCCTCCTACATCGTACTCCTACGCTAAGTCACTCGGAAATGGATCACCGGACACGGTCTCCAGCTCTATAGCTACAGCCATGACGGTACGACCCATCTTTTCGATGCAGTGAAGTCGACCGGAGTCAGATAAATGTCTAGATACTCGCATATTTTCCATAAAGTGTAGAGCGTGTTGATGTTGAGACCCCCATTCTCGAGATACGTAAAATACAAGACCTTACCCGATTATAAGTCCCCTCTTCAAAATCGATCAAAATACAGGGGCTTATAGGGAATACAAGACCGGGTACTATTCGGTGAAATCCGTTACTTGCATTTGAAATACAGGTTACTGGCACGATGCAGGCGCACCAGATGCTCCTCTTGGTCAATGGTATGTGAGCACGAATCAAATCTTATCAATACAGTTTCTAACAACTTTCTAAATTTCAGAGCTTCTTCGTGCGAAGCGCGACTTTGTATGAAAGGTATCATGATTTCAAAATAATGGGGTTCGCTGAGGTCAATTATGGTCAAAGTTGATCCTGATTTGACCCATGAAACGAGTTGGCCCACTTTTGACCTGCGCAGCGGTTGACCCAAAAAGAATCGCTCCTCCAAAACGCTATCGACAACTTGTCGCCAGAGCTGCTGGAGAGAATTAGTACATTGTACGCTGATTGAGCAAAAAAAGAGTGGAGGCTGGCAACAGCACGAATTGGATTGTCGAAAAGCGAGTACGTCCGTCGCCAGCCTACTTATAAGGAGCAACAATAATCTACTTACGTCGCGACAAATTGCGCTGAATCTACTTGAATAGTTAAATTTCTCCCTGAATTCAAGGACACAAAGGTTGTAGTTGAATTTGTATATGCCAGAAAATACGCAGCCCGAAAACATGTTTGTTGTGGCCACAACTTGATGGGTTCCGCTCATAGCCCCAACCTATTTTGTCCTAGGAAAAAGGACACAATTCGTTTAAATACGATGTGCTTTCCCGGTTTTTGTCCTTGAACCAGCAAAAAGGGACCAAAGTGACTTGAACTTTGTATGGCCGATATTAGACTTGATGGAATTGGAGTGTGTCATTTATAACAAAGTTAATGATAGTATCGGGGGCCTTCAGAGTAGAAGTCACATACTGAGCTCAAGTCATTTCAGGAGTTTTGTCCTAGAGGCTAGGACAAAAATCAAAGTGGATATGTTATTAGTGACAATTTTGAAGCTGCGTTTTCGACCTCAAGGACAATGGAGGACACAATGGCAGACATATCCCTTACAGATCCAATCATGGTGTTACTGCTCATAATAATAAGCTCGTGTATATCCTAAAACTCTTGGCACGTAAGCCTCTAGGTTTTGGTCTTTTTATTTGTCCTAGCAATTCGAGGTGTTGGGGACAATTTGCGTAACGCGGGCGATTGTGGGCCGATCGATTCAATCCATCGGCCGAGAAAATTATGAGCAGAACCCACAGCAAACGTGTTTTCCTTTTTTTAGGTTTCAGATGAGCGTTACCCTAAGTACGAAAGTACTGGGGTTTCGTCCATTTGCGGTGCCTTTTTGTCCAATCGTGGCGCAGTGAGATCTTCGAGAAGAATCCGTTTCTCTCCTGCGTTTTGACTTGGCGTCTCTATGGCAGCCAAGCCTCCGCCTTTCCCCGCGCCATCCGATCTCGCCCTGCCGGCCTCATATTTGGATGACCCACTGAAGCAAGCAGCGGTCCCGCGCGCGAAACCCGCCGCGGTATACAAACGGCAAGACAAAACCAACATTCCCACGTGGCACCCCGCCCACATGGGTTTGAACACACCAGCTTTGCCGCTGGAGCGCGGGAAATCTTCGCCCAGCGTCGCCTTCGTCGCTGCGCACGCCGGCAGCCCCCGCCGCAGCCAGCCGCCGAATCACCGCACGGCCTCAAGCGCGCGCAGGGCGATACACCCACCGACTCCCGATGCGAGAAGAAGCTCAAGTGCGCGCGCAACCAGAGTATACCCCTGGCCTGGCAAAGTATGCGAAATACATGTTCGAACAGACAACTGATGAGTCGATTATCCTTGTCCATGGAGAGCGCCACACACGCCGGCTACATGTAGAGGATTGGCTCTGCGACTGCAGCTTTGCTGTATCGATGCGTCTGCCGTGCCGCCACACCATCGCATACCGGAAGCAATTGAATGTGCAAGGTGCTGTGATTCCGTGGAAGTCGATAGATGAAAGGTGAGTTGCACACGATCTCAATGCAATTTAATTCTAACTGAGCGCTCATATAGATATACAGATGGATGAATGTGGACGCTTCAGTTCAGCACGTCAATCAATTCGAGTACAGATCGAGCTGTTCAAGCGTGTAGAAAATTTAAAGAATGTGTGCGTGCTCGGAGGTAAGCTGAAAGTGTGGCTGCTGTAGGAAGTTATTGGATCTGTTGATGCCCACATACATGGAGAAGTCCGCGCGTTTGCAGACCAGGTGCTAATAACATACCCGTACGCGCAAATTAATGGACTCGAAGCTATTCCTGATCATGATTTTTCGATGCTGTACCGTGCTGCACCACCTGTATGGGTTAGTGACGCCTGCATCCGAGCGCTGTGTGAGAGGCTTGTCCACGATTTCGCATCCGCGTGTTTCGCTGGTGTACAACATGCAAAGCAACAAACCAAGCGCACGCGGAACCGCCAGTCCCAGGAAGTTGACCCGTGCGTCTTGGAGAAAGTAAAGGAAGCTGCAGCGATCAGCAACATGGAAACAGTGATGATCCCGGTCAATTTCGAAAACTCTCACTGGTGCGCGCTCATAGTGAAAACAGCGGAGAGGCGCATTTACTATTATGATTCCCTGATGCAGGGTGCATTCTCGGGCCTCTGAGGGAAATCGCCAACAGTATAAGGCGTCTGGAGTTGCACCATTCCGATGTGTCGGCGCTAACTAACCCTTGTCAGAAGGACGTTTACAATTGCGGCGTCTTCGTGCGCTGGGTGTTCATCAGGCACGTCGTCGACGATGCATCCAGATTGTTTGCTGCTCACAATATGAACGCGCGCCGATTTGAATTGTTCTACTATATATTGGCTGGCAAGGTGAACGTTCTACGGGAGCGCACACCTGTGAGTGTTCGCCGCCCTCTATGCGTTGTTCTACACAACATAAACGAAAGAACGGGTACAATTGGCATAACTGTGGTGAGGTGCGGGCAACTTCCCAGCGTCCAGAATAAACCTTGAATGAAACTTGAATCAGCAAACCTTGAATCTAAGTCCAGGGGGGCTCAGAGTCTTAGAGTCTCAGCTGAAAGGTCTCAGCTGTACTCGACGAAGACTCGGCCACCACCTCTGAACCCGAACTCTTGGTCTGACGCGGCGTGTGCGCCTCCCTTGCGATCCCCTTGACGGTTCTTGCTGGGGCTACGCTTTGGGCCCAGACGTCAGCCAACCACGTCTTCTTATTCCTTGTCCAGTCGTCCCTTGGTACTCTCCGAACGAAGCCGGCTCCTCGCTCAACAGGCCTTCGCTCGCACGTGTCCTCAACCCGATTTGCCCCGGGGTTTTCTTTATGTAGACACGACTCCACACACACACTTGTCTGCTCCTTCCAAGACCGCAGACCCGGTCTTCCTTGCTTCTCCTCTTCCTCCAGGCGGCTCCAGCTGAGAGCCGCGTACACAGGTCTTCACTCGCCCCCCGACCTAGGGTGGCTCCGAGAGTTGGCTCGAGCTGAGCCGGTCTTGATTCAGGGTTCTCGCCTCTGCGCCCTGGGACTTCCGCGCGGCACTCAATCTGAGCGCCGCGTACACAGGTCTTCACTCGCCCCCCCCCCCCCCGACCTAGGGTGGCTCCGAGAAATTGGCTCGGTTTGAGCCTGTCGTAATCCAGGGTTCTCGTCTCTGCCCTGGGACTTCCGCGCACCACGTCTTGTCGTAGACGGAACGGCTGAGCGGGGAAAACACGGTCCCAAGCTCAGCGCCAAAGTGATATGAAATACGCGTCAGGTACAGCCGCCTAGTCAACCTGCCAACGCGTAAGGAAATATGAAATAGTCTCTTGGGTACCCCTTCACACCGAGGTACACCCAAAAGGTCTATATGGGGCCTGAGTTCTGTTGGATTCTCCTAAGACACCCTTTTCCGCAGCAGCAAACTTAACGCTGTGGCCTTCGGGGCAAATTCGATTCTGATTGATACTTTACACATGCAAACAAAGACCTATCAAGGGAGGACGCTCGGCTTCCTTCGGAGCGCACCCAAACAAAGGTGAAAAGAAAGATATCGTCTTGCGAGCTGCCAGCAAGCCGAATGGCGAGCGGCGCTTCAACGTGAGTCTGGCCAATGACAGGCCGAGCTCAACAAAGTCCAGCGACGTCAGGAAGTGACTCAGCGATGCTTCACTGATGAGTAGCGGATCTTGAGCTTCTCATTGGCTGGTCGAGGTGTGTCATCTGGGTTCACCGGATTGTGCCACAGCTGATTTGTCTCCGGTCATCATTTGATGACGCGACTCTCCGGCGTGCGGCGACCATTCAGCCAACCGTCGGCGACCAGCCAAGACCCCCGGGGTTCAGATAAGATCTACGCCGACACTCTCAGTGTCAAGGTCCATTAGCATCCATCTCCTGCTGAAGTCCATTGCAACTCGCTGAGACTCGAAATGTCCAGCTGAGCTCATGCGCACACTTCTGCAATAGCTGAGCTCCATTGTAGCCAGGACGAACACCTCTTTGCTGAGACTCACCATCCACAAACCCATGTCTTCTGAGTTCAGCGACTCACTACTGAGGCTGTCCGAGCTCAGCTATACTTGGCTTGACCCCTTCGAGCTGAGCAGAGATGCCGTAGCCTTCGCCACTCCGAGCTCCGCGAGCAGTTTGTCTGAGCAGGACGAGCTCAGTCGCGCATGACTTGTCCATTGCCAGCACACTTCGGTCGCTCCACTGCTTCAGATTGAGAGCAGACGAGGCTGGGCACACTGCATTCGAGCTCAGAAAGGGGTTCACTGAGGCGCGAGGAGCTTGGTAATGCTTAGCTCGTGGTCATCGAATGCTCAGCAGCTCCAAGGTGCTGTCGCTCAGACTCCATCATCCTCAGTGTAATCGGGCTGAGCCGTCTCCTCAGCATGACTGGGTCGTTTCCACTTCACTTCAAATTATCTCAAGCCAGTTGAAGGTGGGGCAGCAGGTGTTGGGTTCAGCCATCGTCTGGCCAATCACGAGTGATTCCCATCTGAGAGTGGTCGCTGGCAGATGCTTGAGGAATTCTCCCAGAAATCTGGGGGGAGCCTCGTCACGGAGCGATTCTTTTTGGGTCAACCGCTGCGCAGGTCAAATTTGGGTCAACTCGTTTCATGGGTCAAATCAGGATCAACTTTGACCATAATTGACCCTCAGCGAACCTCACTATTTTGAAATCATGATACCCCCATATTTAATAATAATTAAATATTAATTTTATATTAATTTACAAGAGTTCACAAACAAGTACCAAACATTTTGCAGTATTAAACTAGTATGCCCATAAGGGCGTGTGCCTAGGTAGAAAGTTGTTTATCAGGTGGCGTGGGTTCAAATACCACACCTGCAGAGGAGCTCGATGCTTGATGTAAGTGTCGTGTGGAAGTCCACCGTCGGATCTGAGACATAACCAAGGATTTGGGTCGCCTGTCATACTCTTCTGAGTGAGTCTCCTATAAATCAGGCTGATAGAGCACCACGAGCAGACCGGTTGACCTGCCGAATGAAGGACCATAAGGTGGACCACACGACGCCCTCCGACGCGATCGCGTTCCCAACAGCAGCGCGTGCGCGGTAAAAGTGATCGACGATGTCGTCGGAACACCACTCAGGGATCCCCAGGGCATCAAGAGCATGAGCGAGCGCATGGAAAGCGCAGCGGTCATCTCCGGAAGCACCCATTGCCTGTGAGAAGACGTCCGGCCGAGAGAACGCATACTCGCCGAACGTCATCGGATCAGCTGCCGCTTTTTAGGCGTCGACAAGCTCCAGATACTCCGTGAAGCCATCTTTTTCCAGCAGCCATCGGGGCTGCAACGAGCCCTCGGTCTTGCCTACAGAGATATTGTACTCGAAATAGTACCGTGAGTCACGAGAAACTTGAGTACCCAGTCGAGATGGTCCAGGCGTGCCAATGAGTCGTCGTCGCAACCACTCGGCTGGAGGTCTTCCGCGCAGCTACACGGACGAGAAAACGTTGAGGCGTTCAGCCCCCAGTCGAGCGTGCAGCAGTTTGATTCGTGCGTGCGACGCCAGGCTCTCGAGGGAGCGAGCGGTTGCGCAGGACTGGAACTCAGGAAGCAAGCAGCCACTCCACCTTGACGGTAGTTTCGCCGCGGTGTTAAAGGAAATTGCAGAGTGAGGCGACGCGAGAGGAGATCAAGCTTGATAAGCGCGATAGAGCGGTCACCGACAAGAAGCCGAGGACGAGCAGCGAGCAACGGCTACCCCAGGACGAGCCGCCGCAACTCGACTTCAACTTCAACGGACACATTCAGCAGGTATGGAAGGACTTCCATTGGTAGAGGAACAGTTACAGTTGCATACCAAGTTAGCGGTACATCACATTAGAAAGGGTATTGTTAAGTTCAGGGGCTCCCTCAGCCATGTGTTTGGCTGCGGGCAGATTGGTCGGGGAATGACCAGCACTTCGCAATCTCCCCGCCAGCCCCAACCAGATCTTCCATCTCCTCCTCCGCCCTCTATAGGGCCATCTTGTATCACTGCTAGCGACTGACGAGAGCACAACCCACGATGACATGATACTCTTCAAACACACAACAAACAAGCAAACTTAACACCTTAATATGCGCACCCATACTTCAAATAACCTGCCGTATCCGATCATCAGCGTCGTCTCCCAGAGCCGGTGCGCTTTCTTTACCTCGACGCCTGTAAGCGTACTGCGCATAGTCTGTACTTTGTTCAACAACGTTTTTCTCCGACATTTTCAATGAACCTTTTTCTGGTGATAACTTTTGATCCAATTTTGACCGATGAAAATGGCCGTCCCATTTTGATCCAATTTTGACCCCAAAAAAGGGTTGACCCAAATTTGACCTGCGCAGCGGTTGACCCCAAAAAATGCTTACCCTCGTCACAACCCTTATGTGGACCGGGTCCAAAGAGGTCAGTCACGAGTTGGGCTCGGCCCTCATAACCAAATATGCCAGTGGTCGCCTCGTCCCAGTCTCGTCGGATCTTGCCGAATTTGTGATCTGCAATTTCAGACCATTCAACAATTTCCAACGCCGAGCGCGCACGACATCTGCAACTCCTCCGCCTCGTCCAAGCTTCGATGGCCGATTCTCCGGCTAACCCGCCTCCGCCCGCATCTTCCTCGGGCGATGGTCCGGGCGACATGGGACAGCAGGGCACTCCTGCGGCTCCTGCTTCCCCGGCTTCTGTGGCTTCTGGCGCTGCAGTTGCGACGGGATCCAGCATCCCATCTTCCTCGCAAGGTTCTTCGGTTCTGACCGGCGCGTCTACGGGTTCCCGCATGCTGTCAGGCGTCACTACCGCGCCACCGACGACATCCAACGCAGTGCCGGTGTCTGTGAGCGCCGCACTGACAACTCAGCAGCCCGTGACGGTAACGGGTCTGCCTACGTCCATGACTCTGTCGGCCGACGCTTTACAAGCGGCGTCCACGCTCGTGAGGCAGCTCCAGATGGTCCCTTCGCTCAGCAATCCGCGCCAAGATTCATCCTTCCTTCGCCCAGCGTCTCCGCCCACCACTCAGGCTGCAGCATCGTTTCCAGCTGTGACCACGGCGATGGTGCCTGCTACCATGCGTGACCTCCACCGGGGTAGCACTTTTGCTGGTACCGCAGACGGCCTCTCGCGAGTAGTCCCTTTGCCACGGCTCAGTGATACGGAACTGCGTCGGCTGAGTTCGTTGGCGGGGGGTGATGCAACTGCTGAGGTGCTTCACTCCACAACTCGTCGGCCAACTGACCCGTCCGACTTCCGTATTCGCGTAGCGATGGAACGTGAAGCTTTGGCTCTTGCTCAGATTTATGGAACCGACGAATTGGCTCTGCGGGCGATGAATACTGTACGCTATCTGCAAGTCGCTGTTCAGCGAGTTCTGGCACTCGAACAGGGTGGTTCAACTCAAAGTGATTCAGCCCAAGTTGCACAGCTGAGAGCTGAGTGCGCTCAGCTCGTCGCCAATCTCGCATCTCAGAAGGCTGAGCATGAGACCAATGTGGCTGCGCTGGAGGCGGCGCACGCCGAAGCTATGCTAAACACTCCAGCTCCCGTTCCGACTTCCGTTCCGAATCTCCCTCCTCCAGGCAAGCTACAGGAAGAGATCGACGCTCTCCGAGCTGCTGCGGGACGCCTTAGCTGTGAGAAGTCCGATTTGCAGGATCAGATCTTGGCATCGACTCGAGAGGTGAAACGACTGAAAGAATTTCAGGAACTGCGTGGCAAACGCATTGCCGAGCACGAAGCTGAGCTCACCGGAGTTCAGAAGTTCTCTGCTGCAGCATTGATGGACTTCCTGGCGGGAAACACAAACCTCATTGGTCATTGGAAACGACTGCTCGAGTTGCTTCAACACTACCAGGAAGACCGCGCAGTCCCGTCCCAATATCGGACGATGCTCCAAGTCTCAGCGCGAGATGAGGACTCCGACGACTGTGGGCCGTACGTGTCACAGCAGAGCAAGACTGCAATTCTCAGTCCGCCTCCGGCAAGTGGGGTGTCGGCTCAAGCGTCCAAGCCAAGGACTACCCTCAGCGGCCCATCTCCAAAGTCGGCTACGTCAGCAAAAGCTGGCCGCAAAATGCCTCGACTGTCGCTCTCGGGTACTCCACCACCAAGTGGGGCCTCGAAATCTCAGCACACAGCCAGTCAAGGTAGCGGTTCAGGAGATCAAGGGACGATTGACTTAACTGTGATGAGGCTCCCCCCAGATTTCTGGGAGAGTTCCTCAAGCATCTGCCAGCGACCACTCCCAGATGAGACTCACTCGTGATTGGCCAGACAATAGCTGAATCCAACGCCTGCTGCCCCCACCTTCAACTGGCTTGAGATAAGTCGAAGTGAAGTGAAATGACCCAGCCATGCTGAGGAAGTAGCTCAGCCCAGTTAGACTGAAGATGATGGAGACCGCTCTCAGTCTGAGGCAGTGGAGCGACCGAGATGCGCTAGACGCGGACAAGTCATACGTGGCTGAGCTCGCCCTGCTTAAACAAGCGGCTCGTGGAGCTCGGAGTGGCCAAGGCCATGGCATCTCCGCTCAGCTCAGAAGTGGTCAAGACAAGTGTAGCTGAGCTCAGATGGCCTCAGTAGTGAGTCGCTAGGCTCAGGAGACATGGATTTGCGGACGGTGATTCTCAGCAAGGAGGCGTTTACCCCGGTTACACTGGAGCTCAGCTGTTGCAGATGTGTGCACGTGAGCTCAGCAAGTCATCTCGGATCTCAGCGAGCTGCAATGGACGTCAGCGAGAGACGGATGCTGATGGATGTTGACACTGAGAGTGTCAGGGTGGATCTTACCTGAGCCCCAGGGTCTTGGCTGGTCGCCGACCGTTGGCTGAATGGTCGTCACACGCTGGAAGGACACGTCATCAGATGATGACCGGAGGATAAATCAGCTGTGGCGCAACCCGGTGAACCCAGATGACACAC
The DNA here is from genome assembly GCA_033557925.1 of Phytophthora x cambivora. Lineage (NCBI taxonomy): Eukaryota > Oomycota > Peronosporomycetes > Peronosporales > Peronosporaceae > Phytophthora > Phytophthora x cambivora. The sequence goes on from JAUCEB010000034.1 coordinate 1,444,575, forward strand.
CTCGACCAGCCAATGAAAAGCTCAGGATCTGCTACTCATCAGTGAAGCATCGCCGAGCCACTTCCCGACGTCGCTGAACTTTGTTGAGCTCGGCCTGTCATTGGCCAGACTCACGTTGAAGCGCCGCTCGCCATTCGGCTTGCTGGCGGCTCGCAAGACGATATCTTTCTTTTCACCTTTGTTTGGGTGCGCTCCGAAGGAAGCCGAGCGCCCTCCCTTGATAGGTCTTTGTTTGCATGTGTAAAGTATCAATCAGAATCGAATTTGCCCCGAAGGCCACAGCGTTAAGCTTGCTGCTGCGGAAAAGGGTGTCTTAGGAGAATCCAACAGAACTCAGGCCCCACATAGACCTTTTGGGTGTACCTCGGTGTGAAGGGGTACCCAAGAGACTATTTCATATTTCCTTACGCGTTGGCAGGTCGACTAGGCGGCTGTACCTGACGCGTATTTCATATCACTTTGGCGCTGAGCTTGGGACCGTGTTTTCCCCGCTCAGCCGTTCCGTCTACGACAAGACGTGGTGCGCGGAAGTCCCAGGGCAGAGACGAGAACCCTGGATTACGACAGGCTCAAACCGAGCCAATTTCTCGGAGCCACCCTAGGTCGGGGGGGCGAGTGAAGACCTGTGTACGCGGCGCTCAGATTGAGTGCCGCGCGGAAGTCCCAGGGCGCAGAGGCGAGAACCCTGGATCAAGACCGGCTCAGCTCGAGCCAACTCTCGGAGCCACCCTAGGTCGGGGGGCGAGTGAAGACCTGTGTACGCGGCTCTCAGCTGGAGCCGCCTGGAGGAAGAGGAGAAGCAAGGAAGACCGGGTCTGCGGTCTTGGAAGGAGCAGACAAGTGTGTGTGTGGAGTCGTGTCTACATAAAGAAAACCCCGGGGCAAATCGGGTTGAGGACACGTGCGAGCGAAGGCCTGTTGAGCGAGGAGCCGGCTTCGTTCGGAGAGTACCAAGGGACGACTGGACAAGGAACAAGAAGACGTGGTTGGCTGACGTCTGGGCCCAAAGCGTAGCCCCAGCAAGAACCGTCAAGGGGATCGCAAGGGAGGCGCACACGCCGCGTCAGACCAAGAATTCGGGTTCAGAGGTGTTGGCCGAGTCTTCGTCGAGTACAGCTGAGACCTTTCAGCTGAGACTCTAAGACTCTGAGCCCCCCTGGACTTAGATTCAAGGTTTGCTGATTCAAGTTTCATTCAAGGTTTATTCTGGACGCTGGGAAATTGCCCGCACCTCACCACAACTGGTGCGCGTGCCCGGATCAGGAAACGACTTTGGACGGACGAGAGTCAACTATGTCGACTAAGCCAAGTCCAAGTGCGTCGAAAAGGAAAGGTGAGAAGACGGAGTCTTCGCTACGGCGGAGCCTGCGTGTTGCTGGATTGCCGGCTGAAGTGGAGCCGGAGGAAGCCAAGAAGTCTGGGTCGAATCAATCGGCCCTAGAAGTCTCGGCACCCGGCGCTGAAGTGGAGGTGTCACGTTCCAGTGAGACTGAACCAAGCGCTGAACCCGAAGCTCCCCCGATGCCGGAAGATGTGGTGTCGTCACTAAGTTCACCCGAGATGAAACCGTCTGGGGCTGGCCAAGGTGACGAAGTGGGCGCTCAGCCGAGCGCCCGAATTGATGAAAGTCGAAGCCAAGCGGTGCCCGCTAAGCACCGGAACATTGCGCCTCAAGATAAATCAGAGGCTTCGACGACGACCTCCCAACTACCAAGTGCTAACCCGGAGCCAACTGCCGCGAATCCTCGCGGTAGCCAAGTCGAGGGTAGTGCACTGAGCTTGTTGGGAAATCGTGAGATGCAGCTGAGAGAGCAGAGCCCAGTCTGGACTGGGACGGACCCTGTCCGGTTCAATTACGCTCCGGGAGCAGGCTATTTTGGAGCAACAAGTGGCGGAGCTTGGTCGAGTTCACTCTGGCCAGACCAGCGACAGTTTCAACGACTGAGAGGCGTGCCTGAAGGTGGAGAAGCTCAGAACTTGAGTTTGACCCACCCTTCTGAGATGACCGAGGCTGAAATGATCACCTATGGCAGATCCCAGCTCGAACTGTGGATGTCCCTCCCTCCTGGAATTGTACATCCTGTCGATATGGCATACGCTCCACCTCACGAAGGTTACGATCTCTGGGGCTTCATCCGAGCGGCCGGAGCTACGGCTAGACATTTGATGTCAGTGACCCGCTCTCCCGCAGCTCGATGGTTGAATGTCTTTAATGCTGAACGACGTCGAATTCCGATAGTGTCCGACCTCATGGCAGTTCGAGTTTCGCTGGGGTTGATGCCGCCCATCGCATGCGTTGCCCTGCTTCAGACTATGCTGCATGAAGCAGGATATGAGTTCCGGAACCAAGTCCCGACATGGCACACTCTGGTTGAAGTGTCAGGAGTATCTGAATCTGAGATCAGGTTGGAAGTTGAACGCATCGGACATTTCATCCGAGCGGAGTTGACTGCCTGGAAATTCGAAGTGGGATCAACGCCATATTACGTTCGGTCCCCCTCGGATCCGCAGTTGACGGCCTCAGCTCAGACGAGTGATCCCAGAACGAGATTTGTGCTGGACAAGGATGGCGACGCTATCATGGATGAGGATACTCAACTCTTCTTGGGTCACGAGGTAGTTATGCGACTTCAGCTGACTGGCCTCCGACCCAGAAGTCCAGCTTCAAGCCTCGAAGAGGAACCAGCGCGTAAACGCCCGTTGCTGATAAGATCGTCGGCCAGTGGATCCATCCCGAGTTGGCGTGACTCCAGTGAGGCTGTTTCTGAAGAGCGACTCGAAGCTATGAGTGACTCAGTGCCCAGTATGGTGGGCGCCAGCCCCAATTCTGACTTGTCTCTGATGGTGACTGATGAGAGCGGGAATATGTCATACAGTTCATCCGGCTCATCGCTAATGTCTGTCACGGATTACATGCTCGGGTCGGGGACGCATCTTCCTATGTCGACCGCCACGGTAATGCGAGGTTCGACTGTAGGTGTCACTCGGAGCTCAACCCCAGGAATGATGATCTCCATCACACCAGACCCACCTCAACCTCGTCCGATTCAGACGAGAACTGAAACAGGAGAGCCCATGACCCGACACCCAGCTCAGATTCCATTACCCGGTAGTCCAGAGTCCAGGCGGACGTCTGAGAGCCAAACTGAAGTTGCTACTGCTAAGCCCGACTTGGGACCATCTCCAAGTGTCCGCGCCGGACTAGTAGGATTCTGGTTTGGCCGTCCGAGCGCTCAGTCGAACGCTGACAACCCGTCAGCTCAGCAAGATCTGACTCGGAGCGAAGCTACTGCGTGGGCTCGATTTTCTGCGGAGCAGGAACAACGAAAGAACACCGAAGCTCGACTACAGGCCGCATTGGAAGATAACCGGCGCGAACAAACTAAGCTTCACGAAGAATACCAGAAGCTACAAGCTACGAACGCTCAAATGTCTGGCGCTCAGCGTAGGACTCAAGTAGAGCAGCGCAAGCAACTGGAAGCCTTGGAGAGATTGGCCGAGCAACGAGTTGTCGCCGAGGCTGAGAAACGTAAAGAAGATGAGACTCGAGCTCAGTACCTGTTGGGGGTACAGAAGAAACTTCAAGAGGCCGAAATCAGAGCTCGGCAAGAGGAGTTGCAGAGAATTCACGATGAACGCGCTGCCAAAACTCGAGCTGAACATGATGTGGAGCTGTTGAGACTGAAAGAAGAACATGCCCAGGCACAAGCAGCTCATGAAAGAGCAGTAGCTGAACGGGAAGAAAAACTCCGTCAATTGCTGGCCGATCAAGAACAGCTTCGTGTTCAAGTGGACTCCCAGACTCGGCCGAGCCACTCGACTGATTCACAGGATCTCTCTCGAACTCCAGCTGAGTCGTCTGTAATTCTGACAGTGATCGACCCGGTCTTGGCGAAGCTAGACAGATTGACAGATGTCATGCATCAGATGGTGCAAGCGAACCAACGCCAAGCTGAACCCGCCGAGTCACGCGACAAGACGACCAAGACTCAAAGCTCGTCTCAGAGTAACCGGACCAAGTCCTCTAGTCGAACATCAAGCTCCGCATCTAAGCGAAGCAGCAAGGCACGTACGTCAAGGTCCAGAAAACCTGACGATGATGATTGGGGATCGGACAGTTCGAGCTCAAGCGACTCGTCTCAAGATGAACTCGAAGGTCAGTTCGGCGTTGCAGCTCAATCCAAGAGCTCAGATGCTGTCTCCGGAACCCGGGTCGTAGTCCAAGCTATGATCCCTCACGACGCTCTGGAGAAGTTCGACGAGCGAGGCTCTCTTGATGATCGCGTCAACTGGTGGGAACGGTTCATGTACTACGCGACTATGGCGCCATGGGATGAGAAGACCCGCATCGTTCAGCTGAGGATGAGACTCGCAGGATCACTGAAAGATTGGTGTGCTCAGCTTCCCGACTCAACGCGCTCAGACTGGAAGAAGCTGTCGCATGTGTTCAAGAAAGAATGGTGCCGCAGCATCGGCTCGAAAGCCGAACGATACTACGCTATGGAAATTCGTGAATCGGAAACACCTCGGATGTTTTTGTATCGGCTCAACCGAGCTGCCAAGAAAGCTGACATCGCTTTTGAGAGGCCAACCACGGATCGAGAGGCTCACGTTCGTCGTTTCATCAAAGCATTGAGCGACTCTCGGCTGAAGACTACTCTCCAGGGTCAGCGGTTCGACACGCTGAGCGAGTTGGAAGAGACCCTGAAACGTATCGAAGCTCTGAGACAGGATGAACGCCACGAAGACCGAGATTACCAGCAGAAGAAGCGTCCCACTCAGAACTTGCAATTTGGCCGATTCAAACCTCAGCCACGCCGAGGAGAAGGTCGAGCTTTCATAACTGACGGCACAGGAATAGACGTCGAAGCTGGTCGACAAGTCCACTTTTCAGAGGAAGACTTTCCCAGACATGAAGCAGATTCCGAAACAGAGCAGACGCATCAAGCCATGAGAGCTGAAGCCGCTGAGCCGCAACCCTGCTCAATGGTGACGAACTCGCTCAGTGCTGAGCCCAGCTATTCGGCTGTTGTGACCGACGAAGATATTTTCAGAGTCGCCGAGCGCTTGGCGTGGAAGCCGAAAAACGACACTCAACCGTTCGGAAGAGGAGCGCCCCAACGTGAAGAATTTAAGTGCAGCGAGTGTGGAAGCAAACGCCACAACACCGAGAACTGCTGGAGCAAGCTCATCTGTGGACGATGTCATGACGAAGGTCATCCTACCCAGTATTGCAAACGTCAACCGTGCTCGAAGTGCGGTGACTATCATCGTCGGGGTTTGTGTGACATGTGGGCGGCACTCAAGGCAGTTCGCGAAACCATCCGTGCCGGAGGGTCTCTCGAAAGCATTGATCCTGAGATTATTCGGCAACTGCTGGATAGCTCGGATCCTGAGGCGCCGTTAAACCACTAGGCTCGCTGGTCAGGGAACCAGTGCGTGACGAGCCGAAGTCCCAAGCGTTGTGTGCATTTGCATATGTGGGCCCAGCCCTTCCATGTTGGCACAACGATAACCCCAAATGTATGAATTCATCTGATGAAGCTTGCGTTTATTCCGGTATGGCTGAAGTCGAGGACCCGAGTTCAGAGCTAGAGTTTGAGAACCATCTTGAATTCGCTCTAACTTATGGTGAACGATATGGCTGGTGGAGTACGCATACTTTAGTCGGTGAGAAACGCGATATGGCGATGGTGCATGGAGCAATTTTCAATCACCGGACTCAAATCCTGATGGATACGGGAGCCACGACGAGTATGATAAGTTTAGACCTAGCACGCAGGTTAAAACTCAAGCTCAGCCGTGGCCACCGTCTCAGAGTTGTAGGGTTCGGAGACGTTCCAACGTATGCCACCGCTCAGGCCAAGATCAAGCTGACCCTCGGAGTCCGAGTCGTCTACGTGATGGATGTCTGGGTCGGTAACATTGGAGCGGGTCTGGATTGCTTGTTAGGAATGGATTTCATGGTCGCCGCTGGAGTGCGGATCTGCGCTCGATAAGGTGTCGTCCGGCTCCCAGATGAAGAATCGTTGCTGTTGGTCGGAGGCCCTGAGATCAACCATGTCGGGCTGGAAGTGGATGTGTCGTTGACTGAGCCGGTGTGTCTTCAACCAGGACGATCTGTGACTATCCCAGTCAAGTATTACCAAGCTAAGCCAGACAAAGTTCAGGAAGGGCCGGTCGAAGTGATCAATGGGTGACTCAGTTTATCTACGGGTCAGGGAGGAGGCCTAGGGCGGTCAAAGTAGTGAACATCTCCGGCCGGACTGCCAGCCTCTGCCAGAATACGGTAGTGGCGTGTCTAGTCGAGAAGGGATACCTGCCCCAAGGAGAACGGTTCGCTCGACCCCAGTCTCAGAAGTATAAGGAGTGGGCCGCGTTAGTTTACGAAGCTGAGCCGTCAGCTAAATACCTGAAGTTGGAGGAGTTGATCGCCCGGCAAGCTGAGCTTAGAGCGCCGCCCGCCGTCGAGAAACCAGTGTACACTTGGCCCAAGAAACTGTTGCTAGCCAAGCGATCGCCGAAGAAAGATGGCGCTGAACCTGATGCGATGGGGCCTCGAGCCTCAGCTTACATGGTGAACACTCTTCCCCGAGAGCAGCCGACACGAGGAGTAACTCAGGAATGTCGAGATGAAGTGGCTCAGGATGAGGAGTCCGCCCCTCTAGCGGACTCACCCTCAGCGGAAGACTTCCCTAAACCACCCTGCTTGCTCAGATCCGAAGTTGCTTCCGGGGCTGTGGAGAATGAAGTTGAAGATACCTCAAACGGCAGTGAATCGGAATCAGAAGTGGTATCGCGAGGAGTGTTTGGAGGAGGTACCGCGTCTCGTGAAGCTCAGAAGGAGTTGGCGGAAGTTTTCAAAGCTGAGCCGGTAGATTTCGTGGCTGAACCAGTATTTCGACTGAGAGAGTCGCTCGCCCGATGCTTGCGTCTGGAAATTGACTTCACTGACGAAGCGGAAGCCACGGTGTATTTCCACGAGGGGACTGAGTTGCTAAACGACCTCAGAAATCAATTAGCTGCACTACCTGAGTTGAAAGATCTCAGCCCGAAAGCAGACCTGACTACGGCAGACATTGGGGAGCCCGGAGTAACGACAAAAGACATGGAAGATCAAGTCCGTGCGATTTTGGAGAAACATCACGCCAGCTTTTTGGGAGACGGGAATGCAGTTCCTGTCCCAGCCAGAGGCGTGGTTTGCGACTTGGATGTAGGCGACGCCAAGCCTGTTGCTCAGAGGTCGAGACCCATTCGTCCCCAACATCTTCGGAAGGTTTATGAACTACTCGAGAAGTTGGTCCAGACGAAGCTGGTCGAATATTCGGACTCAGATTGGGCTTCGCCAATCGTCATTGTGATGAAGAAGAATGGAGTCGACATCCGGCTTTGTATCGATTACCGACTGGTGAATCAGCTGATCAAACTCATGCATTATCCCTTACCTTTGATTGACGATTTGTTGATTGGGTTCGAGAGTACGATGTGGTTCCTGAGCTTAGATATGGCTAGTGGTTTCTGGGCGGTACCGATGACTTTGAGAGCGAAGCATATCTCAGCTTTCATCTGTCCGTTGGGACACTTTCAGTGGACACGGATGCCGTTCGGTTTGAAGAATGCCCCACTGATCTACCAGCAGATGCTGGATAATTGCCTGTGGGGGCTCGTTCGTCTCCCGGCTTCAGAAGAACCCAAAGTCGACGCTGACGTATTAGAATTTCTAGGAATCCGGACTGACGGCTCCGACGAGGAAGAGGTGTCTACAATTGCTGAGAGTATGACCGTCTTCCAGAGGAACATCCCAGCTCCCCCGCAACTGAATCCGGTATTGGGGCGAAGTTCATACATCGATGACATCGCTTACGGGGCTGAGACTTGGGAACAGCTGTGCGTAGATCTAGATCGGCTGCTTTATCGGCTGAGATATTGGGGAATCTCAGTGAGTCTGCCTAAGAGTGAGTTCGGCAAGAAGACAACCTCGTATCTGTCTCATGAAATTGGGGCGGAAGGGATCCGAGCCAAACCGAAGATAGCTAAAGGTGTGAAAGAACTCCCATTCCCGTCGACCCTGATAGGCGTACAGTCGTTCCTGGGAAGCCTGAATTATTACAACAAGTTCATCGAAGACCTCCCAGTTATTGCAGCTGTGCTCTATGAACTGACGGACGAACAGATTCGCGCTGGCCGAGATCTCAGCCGAGTCAAGGAAGCTTTCGAGGTTCTGAAGCGGAAGATTGTATCAACACCTCTGCTCAGACATCCCGACTCTCAGAAGCCATTCGTCATCATTGTTCACGCCAACCCTTGGGCGGCTTGCGCTGTTCTGGGTCAGGAATACGATGGCGTTATATTCCCAGTCCGTTTCACAGGGAGAGTTTTGCATGATCAAGAGCTCAGGTACCACCCCGCCGAGAAGGAGGTGGTGGCACTGATCCGAGTGCTCCGAGTGTTTTTCACCATGCTGGCTGGGACGAAGTTGATCAAAGTCTATACCAGGCACTCGGTGCTGAAATGGATATTCAAGTCGAGGTCACTTGAGGGACGTTGCGAGCAGTGGGCAGTGCGACTCGCTCCTTGGCCGTTAGAAATTCACAAAGTTCAACGGGATGAGGATGGCTTGGCTGCCATCATGGGTGCAGGCATCACTCCTCGAGACAAGCTCGACCAGATCGCCGAAAGTCTCATCCCAGCCAAAAGACAAGTGATTCGTGCCCCACCAATCAGTCTAGAAATGCTGGAAGCGGACTATGAAGGATGGTCGCTCAGCTTCGACGGCGCCGCTAAGATGTCGGATCGACGGGGCTCAGCCGGATGTGTCTTATGGAAGTTACCCTCCTGGGACGTGATTGAAGCTCGAGGCTACCATTTTGAAGATGCCACCGTAAACGAGGCTGAATATCATGGGCTGATTGAAGGCGCGAAGATGGCTTTGGCTAGAGGAATCTCAGAGATAGTGATTGATGGAGATTCCCGTATCGCCATTCAGCAAGCCCAAGGGCTCATCCAGTGTCTGAACCCGAGGCTTCAGCTCCTGCTCAATGCGTTCGAGGAGCTTCGCCCGCGTTTCAAGTCAGTAAAGCTGGTTCATGTCAAACGTGAATTCAACGCGGCTGCAGATTACTTGACTTCAAAGACTTTGGCGGCCCAGTGCGAGGTTACATTGGAAGACCCAGTGGAGTTAGCCCAGCTGAAACAGCTAAATCGCATTGCAGAGAAACTGGTCCGGGAACCGATCGCTGTCGCTGAGAAGGAGTCCAATGGCCCAGTTGAAGTGGAATCGAAGGTCGTGCCTGAGCCAGTATCGCTTATCCAAGCTGCCGAACCTTTGTCTCCGGACGCTAAGATATTTGTCGTCACTCGGAGACAAGCTCGCGCGGAAGAAGACCCCGCTGGAGAAGACAGGGGTGCTGATCGAGATGAGACCCCTGCGTCTGAGGAAGTAACTCCGGGATTCTCTCCTGAAACAGCCACTCCTGCCATGGCAATCGCTGAGAGGTGGCGTCGTATCTTGGCTCAGCAAGGAGCCGAGCTTTGGATCCGAAGGCTCCGAGATTATCTGAAAGGAAATCTGACCGCTCTATCTGCTGCTGAAGCCGAGGATGTGGCTAAGATTGCCAATCAGTTCGTCTTAGACTCTCGTGGAGCTCTGTACTATCTGAGCCGAGCTACGCCGAATCGCCCCCGAGACCAAGCTGAGATGCTGAGACTAGTGGTTCCTCGTTCACTCCAAGCTGACTTGTTACATCTGAGCCATGAGGATTTCCAAGGAGCTCATCAAGGGATCACCCGAACTTTCGAGAGACTACGCAGAGAGTACTATTGGCCAGGAATGTACGCCGATGTGGAACATTTTGTCAAAGAATGTGTGGATTGCGTGACGGCTAAAGGAGCTCCGCCCAACCCTGGACCATCGCCGGGAAACGTTCTAGCCACTCAAACTTTTGAGGCAGTGTCTATGGACTTTGTCACGCATCTGCCCAAATCGGATCGAGGCAACGTGTTCCTCCTCCTATTCCAATGTATGTTCTCAGGTTTTGTGATCTGTAAACCGATGAGCTCAACTACGGCTCAGGAAGTGGCTGAAGCTTACATGAACCGAGTATTTCAGCGTTTTGGCGCCAGCGAGATGATCCGTCACGATCGTGACCCCAGATTTATGAGTGCAGTGTTCGCGAAGTTTCGGGAAATGCTAGGAAGCCGACAACGAGCCACGCTTGCTTATCGGCCTCAGGCCAATGGACAGCAAGAGAGATCGGTCCAGACCGTGATCCGAGCTGTCCGAGCTTATGTAGCTGAACCCGATCAGAGCGACTGGGACGATCAGGTTGAGAAGTTGATGTGGGCTCTGAACACGTCCTTTGATGTCACTCGTCTCGACACCCCGTTCTATTTGGTGCACGGCTGGGACCCTCAGAACACAGTGTCAGCTATGCTGGGACCTCGTCCAGCGGGAGTGGATCAGAGGACGGCTTATGAATGGCGTCGAGGCGTTCAGAGGCTGAATGAGTACGCCCAGGCCTGGGCAAAAGATCTCCAAGCTCAGGCTAAAGCCAAGCGCTCGGAAGCTCAGACCAAGAGCAAGAATTATCTGAAAGGCTCAAGAAAGGCTTCGCCGTCGGGGATGCTGTTTGGCTCTACTTGGCTCGAGTACAACCTGGGCTGACTAAGAAGTTTGCACACCTGTGGCACGGACCTTTCAGGATCCTAGAGAAGTCAGATGACTTCCGCTGTAAGCTGAAGATCGAAGGCTCAGGGTATAAACTTTACCCATGGGTGCACGTGAGCAGGCTGAAACCGAGAGCACTTTTCCCAGATCGTCCAACTGAAGAGATTGAAGTGGCTGAAGAAGATGATTTCGACGCTGCCCTTCTTGCTGAAGACGTAGATGATCCTGACGAGGCTCAAAGCGAATACGAAGTTGAGAGTATCCAAGACGTTCGTTGGGTGAAACGAACCCGCACCTCTAAGCGTGTTCGTGAATACTTGGTGAAATGGAAAGGCTACTCTGAACCCGATTGGCTGCCTATGTCTCAGCTGAACTGTGGAGCACTTCTCTATGACTTCAACAAAGGAGTCAAAGCACAAGCGCGGTTCAAAGCAATGCAAGCAGGCGATGAGCTTCCTGAGTCTGAGGCTCAGTAAGCGTGAAGTCTGCTAAGAACTGTGTATGTATTTGGTGTCTGTATGGAGTTGGAGATTTTGTGTTTTACGATTTGGTTATCAGTGGTGGAAGATCTGAGCTGACGGTGAGCTGAAAGAGTGGGGAATGAGACAAGAAGTTTCATATGGAAACGTGTGAGATGTATTACGAATTATGCTTGGAAAGGGATTTCGCTAAGGGTGCCCATAGGCTCACAGCAGAGCTGCGAGTACATCCTCGAGGTCGTCATGAGCGAAGCTTGGGTCAGGGACGAGAGGATTCTGAACGCGTTCTTGATCGCTGAGCAACTGCCGAGTCAGCTCGACCGGCGCCAAATTCAGGAACGCATTGTCCGAACGACGAGTGGCCCACTGCGTGCGGGCACACTCAAGCTCATCGACGGTGTCCAGCTGAGAAGGTAGAGAAATGTTGAGTGCTGGGTCGCGAGTGATCCAGTAACACGGGTCTTGAGGGACAACCCAAAGCCCGGGTTCGTACCAGATTTTCGCGTCGTACCCGTCCACCTTCTCGAGTTCAGCCATCATCTCCTTACGCTTGGTGTCGAATGTAGAACCGCGATCCTTGCGATCCTGGTACAGATCAGCCAACCCAGAGATACTGCGGAGCTCAGCGGAAGCTTGGTAATCAAGCGCAGGGTCCATAGTCACCCAGTGTAGTCGCTCCCAATACTCGCGCCTCCACCGACTCATGAAGTTGAGGACGGTAGGCAAAGCTTGAACCATAGCTGGACGCAAGTCGCCGTACTGGAAAAAGACGAGTGTCCGCACGCGATTCTTCCACATTTCATCCCAAGGAGTGGTCTGCAAAAGCCGCCAATATTCTGGCGCCCTCCAACGAAGATGGAGATGCTTCATCATAGCTTTCACAGGCATGTAACGTGGGAAACCGACTGTCTGACGAGGCAGTTCTTGGACTCGGATGCCGTAGTGGAACCAACTGCCTCGCCTGGGTCTCTCGATCACCCCATCATCTTCTGCTGGTTCAGGGATGGTACTCTTGGCCCGCGCAGCCTGAGCAGCAGAAGTTTGAGCTGAGAGTTTCGAAGTCTTGGCGGTTCCACCTGAAGCAGACGAACCCCGTGGACGCTTGCCGCTGGACGCCGATTGCTGACCCCGAGTGTGAACGGAACCAGACCGAATAGCAGCTTTGCTGCGGAAAGTCTGGTCTGCCTTGGGGTCATCGTCCTCTTCTTCGGATGAGCTGGGCTGGAAAGGGGACCCGCCGTGACTGGAAGGCGATCTCGGTCTAGGATCGATAGGCAACGGGTCCCAATTCTCAGGAATCCTGTCGAGTACTGGATCCAGAACTTCCTTCAATGCTGCTTCAAAGTAGCGATCTGGGACGAAAGAGATCCATGGCGTCCGATCCAAAGCTTCCCAGTAGATTGCTGAGATCAGCATCTCCGTCAGCGCAGACTTGCCGAACTGATCGTGTAGCATCTGGTTCTTCCGGGCTTCAGCTACGGCGTCCCAGAACTGAACTCCATTGAGCATAAGCTCGCGGACATCAGCTCGAACGTCGTCCCAGAGGAATTGGCGAGGCACTGCACTCATAGCCTTGCTCTCAGAGACCCGAGACGGAGACTTCTTCAGAGCCCGGGTCTTGTCAGGTCTGAATCTCCGAGGACGCTGGGCGAGCTTCAATCGATCCACGTACAGCATCACTCGAGTGGAACGTGGAGTGCTAGCCGCCGAATGAGTCAGATCAATGGCTTGAGCGCCTGAACCACTGCCTGAACCACTGCCTGGACTCGCCGAGCGATGAGACGAAGTGACCCCTTTCGGAGATGGAGTACCCGACAAAGACAGTCTAGGCACCTTGCGACCAGACTTCCCGGCAGCAGCTGACTTCGGGAGTTGACTACTAGGGGGAGTGAGTGGTGTCCTGGATGAACTAGGCTTGGCGGAACCCCCACTCACGGAAGATGGACTGGGAATCACAGCTTGTCCTTCTTGCTGCACGTATGACCCGCAGTCATCTGAGTCTTCGTCCCGAGCTGAAACTTGGAGCCGCGTTCGGAATTGAGAAGGAACGGCGCGACCCTCTTGGTTGAGCTGCAATAATTCAAGCAACCGCTTCCAATGGCCATTGAGAATGGCGTTTCCTGACAGGAAATCCATTAGCGCTGCAGCCGAAAATTTCTTGACCCCTGCAAGCTCGCTCTCAAGTTCAGCGATGCGTTTGTCACGCGAATCTCGAGACGCCTGCAATCGACTCACCTCCTGAGTCGACGCCAGGAGCCGATCTTGCAAGTCGGATTTATCGCAGCTGAGGCGCCCTGCCGCAGAGCGAAGAGCGTCGATCTCAGCCTGCAGCTTGCCCGGCGGAAGGAGGTTTGGGTCTGGAGTCGGAACCGGAGCAGGCGTGTTCAGCATGGCCTCGGCATGAGCCGCCTCTAGTGCGGCCACGTTGGTCTCGTACTCCGCTTTCTGAGACGCGAGTCTAGACACGAGCTGAGCACATTCAGCTCTCAGTTGTACAACCTGAGCCGAATCGCTTTGGGCGGAACTCCCCTGCTCGAGCGCCAAGACTCGCTGAACAGCGATTTGCAGATAGCGAACGGTGTTCATCGCCCGCAACGCCAATTCGTCCGTACCATAGATCTGAGCGAGAGCTAAAGCTTCACGCTCCATCGCTACACGGATCCGGAAGTCGGAGGGGTCAGTCGGCCGACGAGTCCTTGAATGAAGCACCTCAGCCGTTGCATCGCCCCCTGCCAACGAGCTCAGCCGACGTAGCTCCGTGTCGCTAAGTCGTGGCAGAGGGACCACTCGTGAGAGCCCGTCTGCAGTCCCAGCGAAAGTGCTACCCCGATGGAGGTCGCGCATGGTGGCAGGCACCATTATCGTAGTCACAGCGGGAGATGCCGCCGCGGTCCGAGTGGGGGATGGAGACGCTGGGCGAAGGAAAGATGAATCCTGGACTGGGTTGCCAATCGAAGGGACCATCTGGAGCTGCCTCACGAGAGTAGATGCTGCTTGCAGAGCGTCGGCCGACAAAGTCATGGATGTAGGCAGACCAGTTACCGTCACGGGCTGCTGAAGGGTCGGTGTGACGCCCACAGACGCCTGCACCGCGCTGGACGTCGTCGGCGGCGCCGAGGTGACGGCTGATAGCACGCTGGAATTCGCGGACGCGCCGGCCAGAGTGGGAGAAGCTTGCGACGATGTCTGGAGGCCAGATCCCGTCGGAACTGTGGTGCCAGAAGTTGCGGAGGCGGAAGCCGAAGAAGCAGGAGCCGCAGGAGTGCCCTGTGGTCCCGCGTTGCCCGAACCATCACCCGAGGAAGATGTAGGCGGAGGTGGGTTGGCCGAGGAGTCAGCCATTGAAGCTTGGACGAGCCGGAGAAGTTGCAGGTGCCGTGCGCGCTCGGCGTTGGAAATTGTTGAATGGTCCGAAATTGCAGACCACAAATTCGGCAAGATCTGACGAGACTGGGACGAGGCGACCACTGGCATATTTGGTTATGAGGGCCGAGCCCAACTCGTGACTGACCTCTTTGGACCCGGTCCACATAAGGGACGGTTGTGATGAGGCTCCCCCCAGATTTCTGGGAGAGTTCCTCAAGCATCTGCCAGCGACCACTCCCAGATGAGACTCACTCGTGATTGGCCAGACAATAGCTGAATCCAACGCCTGCTGCCCCCACCTTCAACTGGCTTGAGATAAGTCGAAGTGAAGTGAAATGACCCAGCCATGCTGAGGAAGTAGCTCAGCCCAGTTAGACTGAAGATGATGGAGACCGCTCTCAGTCTGAGGCAGTGGAGCGACCGAGATGCGCTAGACGCGGACAAGTCATACGTGGCTGAGCTCGCCCTGCTTAAACAAGCGGCTCGTGGAGCTCGGAGTGGCCAAGGCCATGGCATCTCCGCTCAGCTCAGAAGTGGTCAAGACAAGTGTAGCTGAGCTCAGATGGCCTCAGTAGTGAGTCGCTAGGCTCAGGAGACATGGATTTGCGGACGGTGATTCTCAGCAAGGAGGCGTTTACCCCGGTTACACTGGAGCTCAGCTGTTGCAGATGTGTGCACGTGAGCTCAGCAAGTCATCTCGGATCTCAGCGAGCTGCAATGGACGTCAGCGAGAGACGGATGCTGATGGATGTTGACACTGAGAGTGTCAGGGTGGATCTTATCTGAGCCCCAGGGTCTTGGCTGGTCGCCGACCGTTGGCTGAATGGTCGTCACACGCTGGAAGGACACGTCATCAGATGATGACCGGAGGATAAATCAGCTGTGGCGCAACCCGGTGAACCCAGATGACACACCTCGACCAGCCAATGAAAAGCTCAGGATCTGCTACTCATCAGTGAAGCATCGCCGAGCCACTTCCCGACGTCGCTGGACTTTGTTGAGCTCGGCCTGTCATTGGCCAGACTCACGTTGAAGCGCCGCTCGCCATTCGGCTTGCTGGCGGCTCGCAAGACGATATCTTTCTTTTCACCTTTGTTTGGGTGCGCTCCGAAGGAAGCCGAGCGCCCTCCCTTGATAGGTCTTTGTTTGCATGTGTAAAGTATCAATCAGAATCGATTTTGCCCCGAAGGCCACAGCGTTAAGCTTGCTGCTGCGGAAAAGGGTGTCTTAGGAGAATCCAACAGAACTCAGGCCCCACATAGACCTTTTGGGTGTACCTCGGTGTGAAGGGGTACCCAAGAGACTATTTCATATTTCCTTACGCGTTGGCAGGTCGACTAGGCGGCTGTACCTGACGCGTATTTCATATCACTTTGGCGCTGAGCTTGGGACCGTGTTTTCCCCGCTCAGCCGTTCCGTCTACGACAAGACGTGGTGCGCGGAAGTCCCAGGGCAGAGACGAGAACCCTGGATTACGACAGGCTCAAACCGAGCCAATTTCTCGGAGCCACCCTAGGTCGGGGGGCGAGTGAAGACCTGTGTACGCGGCGCTCAGATTGAGTGCCGCGCGGAAGTCCCAGGGCGCAGAGGCGAGAACCCTGGATCAAGACCGGCTCAGCTCGAGCCAACTCTCGGAGCCACCCTAGGTCGGGGGGGGGCGAGTGAAGACCTGTGTACGCGGCTCTCAGCTGGAGCCGCCTGGAGGAAGAGGAGAAGCAAGGAAGACCGGGTCTGCGGTCTTGGAAGGAGCAGACAAGTGTGTGTGTGGAGTCGTGTCTACATAAAGAAACCCCCGGGGCAAATCGGGTTGAGGACACGTGCGAGCGAAGGCCTGTTGAGCGAGGAGCCGGCTTCGTTCGGAGAGTACCAAGGGACGACTGGACAAGGAACAAGAAGACGTGGTTGGCTGACGTCTGGGCCCAAAGCGTAGCCCCAGCAAGAACCGTCAAGGGGATCGCAAGGGAGGCGCACACGCCGCGTCAGACCAAGAATTCGGGTTCAGAGGTGTTGGCCGAGTCTTCGTCGAGTACAGCTGAGACCTTTCAGCTGAGACTCTAAGACTCTGAGCCCCCCTGGACTTAGATTCAAGGTTTGCTGATTCAAGTTTCATTCAAGGTTTATTCTGGACGCTGGGAAGTTGCCCGCACCTCACCACATAACGCACTCGTCTACCAGTACCCCGAGTTCGACACGGGTGATGCTGTATGTTGATCGGTTGAAACTGGCTCAGCGTCCTCGGAAGTTCAAGCCCGATAAAACTCGGGCTCTGAAGGACTCTCCTTCCCGCGTCTCTGAAGCCAAGGCCATGAAAGCGGTTCCAAGTCAGTACCTTTGGGATGACGTTCGCGCCGACGTTCGGGAGCTCATGCTCAACGGCGTCCAGTTTTGGGGCGCAGTGGCTGAGTGTCGGAAAAACCAAATGCTGCATGACCAGTTCGGCAAATTCGCTCTGACCGAAATGTTGATCTCAGCTATCTACTGGGAGGCGCTGGACCGAACTCCGTGGACTTCCTTCGTCCCCGACCAGTATTACGAGAAGGCTCTGAAGGACATTCTGGATCCAGCGCTTGACAGGGTTCCCGAGAATTGGGAGCCCTTGCCCATCCGTCCCCGATCCAAATCGCCCTCTAGCTACAGTGGTTCTCCATTCCGACCCACTTCGTCCGACGAGGAGGAAGAAGATGGCGAGTCCAAGGCGGATCCGACATTTCGTAGCAAGGCCGCCGCTAGTGCCAGCTCAGTTCACACTCGGGGTCAGAAGTCTTCAGCCAGTGGCAAACGCCCGCGGGGTTCCTCAGCTCCCAGTGGAACCGCCAAGACCCCCAAACTCTCGGCTCAGTCTTCAGCTGGTTCAGCGGGACGCACTAAAAGCAACATCCCCGATCCGGCTGAGGACGATGGTGTGATTGAGCGACCTAGAAAGGGCAGTTGGTTCCACTACGGAATCCGGGTTCAGGAATTGCTTCACCAGACCATTGGCTTCCCGCGTTACATGCCGGTGAAAGCGATGATGAAGCACCTCCACCTCCGTTGGCGAGCGCCGGAATATTGGCGACTTCTGCAAACTACTCCCTGGGACACCATGTGGCAGAACCGTGTGCAGACGCTCGTCTTTTTCCAGTACGGCGACATCCACCCAGACATGGTCCAAGCTCTGCCGACTATTCTCAACTTCATGAGTCGGTGGAGACGTGAATACTGGGAGAGACTGCACTGGGTGACTATGGACCCTGCGCTCGATTACCAAGCTTCGGCGGAGCTTCGCAGCATTTCCGAGTTGGCTGACTTGTACCAAGATCGCAAGGATCGGTGTTCTACGTTCGACGCCAAGCGTAAAGAGATGATGGCTGAGCTCAGCAAAGTCAATGGTTATGACGAGAAGATCTGGTACGAGCCTTGACTCTGGGTGGTTCCCCGAGACCCATGCTACTGGATCACGCGTGACCCTGCTCTCAACATCTCTCTACCTTCTCAGCTGGACACTGTCGACGAACTGGAGTGCTCGCGCACGCAGTGGGCCACTCGCCGTTCGGACAATGCGTTCTTGAACTTGGCGCCGGTCGAGCTGACTCGGCAGTTGCTCAACGACCAAGAGCGTGCTCAGAATCCTCTCGTCCCTGACCCAAGCTTCGCTCACGACGACCTCGAGGATGTGCTCGCTGCTTTGCTGTGAGCCCATGGGCACTCCTTAGCGAAACCTCTTTCCATCGTAATTCGCAATACATCTCACACGTTTTCATCTGAACACTCTTGTCTTGTTTTTCACTCTCCCAGCTCACTTTCAGCTCCGATCTCCCACCACTGATAGCCAAATCGTAAAACATAAAAATCTTCGCACTTCATACAAACACCAAACACATACACAGTTCTCAGCTGACATGCGCTTACTGAGCCTCAGGCTCAGGAAGCTCATCGCCTGCTTGCATTGCTTTGAACCGCGCTTGCGCTTTGGCACCTTTGTTGAAGTCGTAGAGAAGTGCTCCACAGTTCAACTGAGACATAGGTAGCCAATCGGGCTCAGAGTACCCCTTCCATTTCACCAAGTATTCACGAACTCGTTTGGAGGTGCGGGTCCGTTTCACCCAGCGAACATCCTGGATGCTCTCAACTTCGTATTCACTCTGAGCCTCGTCAGGATCATCCACGTCTTCAGCGAGAAGAGCGGCATCGAAATCATCTTCCTCAGCGACTTCAACTTCTTCGGTGGGTCGGTCAGGGAAGAGAGCTCTCGGCTTCAACCTGCTCACGTGCACCCATGGATAAAGTTTGTACCCTGAACCCTCGATCTTCAGCTTACATCGGAAGTCATCCGACGTCTCTAGGATCCTAAAAGGTCCGTGCCACAGATGTGAGAATTTCTTTGTCAATCCAGGCTGGACTCTGGCCAAATATAACCAGACCGCGTCTCCAACTGCAAAACCTTTCTTGAGTCTCTCAGACAGCTCTTGCCAAACTTTAGTTTGAGCTTCAGAGCGCTTGGCTTTGGCTTGATCTTGGAGATCTTTTGCCCAGGCCTGAGCGTATTCATACTGCCTTTGAACACCTCGACGCCATTCGTAAGCCGTCCTCTGATCCACTCCTGCTGGACGAGGTCCCAGCATAGCTGATACTGTACTCTGAGGGTCCCAGCCATGCACCAGGTAGAACGGGGTGTCAAGACGAGTGGCGTCGAAAGACGTGTTCAGAGCCCACATCAGCTTCTCAACCTGGTCGTCCCAGTCGCTCTGATCGGGTTCAGCTACATAAGCTCGAACAGCTCGGATCACGGTCTGGACCGATCTCTCCTGTTGTCCATTGGCCTGAGGTCGATAAGCGAGCGTGGCTCGTTGTCGGCTCCCTAGCATTTCCCGAAACTTCGCGAACACCTCACTCATAAATCTGGGGTCACGATCGTGACGGATCATCTCGCTGGCGCCAAAACGCTGAAATACTCGGTCCATATAAGCTTCAGCCACTTCCTGAGCCGTAGTTGAGCTCATCGGTTTACAGATCACAAAACCTGAGAACATAGATTGAAAGAGGAGGAGGAACACGTTGCCTCGATCCGATTTAGGCAGATGCGTGACGAAGTCCATAGACACTGCCTCAAAAGGCCGAGTGGCTAGGATGTTTCCCGGTGATGGTCCAGGATTTGGCGGAGCTCCCTTGGCCGTCACGCAATCTACACATTCTTTGACAAAATGTTCCACATCGGCGTACATTCCTGGCCAGTAGTACTCTCGGCGTAGTCTCTCGAAAGTTCGGGTGATTCCTTGATGAGCTCCTTGGAAATCTTCCTGGCTCAGATGTAACAGGTCAGCTTGGAGTATACGAGGGACCACCAGTCTCAGCATATCAGCTTGGTCTCGGGGTCGATTCGGTGTAGCTCGGCTCAGATAGTACAGAGCTCCACGAGAGTCCAAGACGAATTGATTGGCAATCTTGGCCACATCCTCGGCTTCGGCGGCAGATAGATCGGTCAGATCTCCTTTCAGATAATCTCGGAGCCTTCGGATCCAAAGCTCGGCTCCTTGTTGAGCCAAGATACGACGCCACCTCTCAGCGATTGCCATGGCAGGAGTGGCTGTTTCAGGAGAGAATCCCGGAGTTACTTCCTCAGACGCAGGGGTCTCATCTCGATCAGCACCCCTGTCTTCTCCAGCGGGGTCTTCTTCCGCACGAGCTTGTCTCCGAGTGACGACAAATATCTTAGCGTCCGGAGACAAAGGTTCGGCAGCTTGGATGAGCGATATTGGTTCAGGCACGATCTTCGACTCCGCTTCAACTGGGCCATTGGACTCCTTCTCAGCGGCAGCGATCGGTTCCCGGACTAGCTTCTCTGCGATGCGGTTCAGCTGTTTCAGCTGAGCTAACTCCACTGGGTCTTCCAATGTAACCTCGCACTGGGCCGCCAAAGTTTTCGAAGTCAAATAATCAGCAGCAGCGTTGAACTCACGTTTGACATGAACCAGCTTCACTGACTTGAAACGCGGGCGAAGTTCGTCGAACGCATTGAGCAGGAGCTGAAGCCTCGGGTTCAGACATTGAATGAGCCCTTGGGCTTGCTGAATGGCGATACGGGAATCTCCGACAATCACTATCTCTGAGATCCCTCTAGCCAAAGCCATCTTCGCACCTTCAACCAGTCCATGGTATTCGGCCTCGTTTACGGTGGCGTCTTCAAAATGGTAGCCTCGGGCTTCAACCACGTCCCAGGAGGGTAACTTCCATAAAACACATCCAGCTGAGCCTCGTCGGTCCGACATCTTAGCGGCGCCATCGAAACTGAGCAACCAACCTTCGTAATCTGCTTCCAGCATTTCCAGACTGATTGGTGGAGCACGAATCACTTGTCCTTTGGCTGGGATGAGACTTTCAGCGATCTGGTCGAGTTTATCCCGGGGAGTAATGCCTGCACCCATGATGAAAGCTAAGCCGTCCTCATCCCATTGAACTTTGTGAATTTCTAAAGGCCAAGGGGCGAGTCGCACTGCCCACTGCTCGCAACGCCCCTCAAGTGACTTCGACTTAAATATCCATTTCAACACCGAGTGTCTGGTATAGACCTTGATCAACTTCGTCCCAGCCAGCATGGTAAAAAACACTCGGAGTACTCGGATTAATGCCACCACCTCCTTTTCAGCGGGGTGGTACCTGAGCTCTTGATCATGCAAAACTCTCCCCGTGAAACGAACGGGGAAAATAACTCCATCGTATTCTTGGCCCAGAACAGCGCAAGCTGCCCAAGGGTTGGCGTGGACGATGATGACAAATGGCTTCTGAGAGTCGGGATGTCTGAGCAGAGGCGTTGATACAATCTTCCGTTTCAGAATTTCGAAAGCTTCCTTGGCTCGGCTGAGATCCCGGCCAGCTCGAATCTGTTCGTCCGTCAGTTCATAGAGCACAGCTGCAATGATTGGGAGGTCTTCAATGAACTTGTTGTAGTAGTTCAGACTTCCCAGGAACGACTGTACGCCTATCAGGGTCGACGGGAATGGGAGTTCTTTCACACCTTTAGCTATCTTCGGTTTGGCTCGGATCCCTTCCGCCCCAATTTCATGAGACAGATACGAGGTTGTCTTCTTGCCGAACTCACTCTTAGGCAGACTCACTGAGATTCCCCAATATCTCAGCCGATAAAGCAGCCGATCTAGATCTACGCGCAGCTGTTCCCAAGTCTCAGCCCCGTAAGCGATGTCATCGATGTATGAACTTCGCCCCAATACCGGATTCAGTTGCGGGGGAGCTGGGATGTTCCTCTGGAAGACGGTCATACTCTCAGCAATTGTAGACATCTCTTCCTCGTCGGAGCCGTCAGTCCGGATTCCTAGAAATTCTAATACGTCAGCGTCGACTTTGGATTCTTCTGAAGCCGGGAGACGAACGAGCCCCCACAGGCAATTATCCAGCATCTGCTGGTAGATCAGTGGGGCATTCTTCAAACCGAACGGCATCCGTGTCCACTGAAAGTGTCCCAACGGACAGATGAAAGCTGAGATATGCTTCGCTCTCAAAGTCATCGGTACCGCCCAGAAACCACTAGCCATATCTAAGCTCAGGAACCACATCGTACTCTCGAACCCAATCAACAAATCGTCAATCAAAGGTAAGGGATAATGCATGAGTTTGATCAGCTGATTCACCAGTCGGTAATCGATACAAAGCCGGATGTCGACTCCATTCTTCTTCATCACAATGACGATTGGCGAAGCCCAATCTGAGTCCGAATATTCGACCAGCTTCGTCTGGACCAACTTCTCGAGTAGTTCATAAACCTTCCGAAGATGTTGGGGACGAATGGGTCTCGACCTCTGAGCAACAGGCTTGGCGTCGCCTACATCCAAGTCGCAAACCACGCCTCTGGCTGGGACAGGAACTGCATTCCCGTCTCCCAAAAAGCTGGCGTGATGTTTCTCCAAAATCGCACGGACTTGATCTTCCATGTCTTTTGTCGTTACTCCGGGCTCCCCAATGTCTGCCGTAGTCAGGTCTGCTTTCGGGCTGAGATCTTTCAGCTCAGGTAGTGCAGCTAATTGATTTCTGAGGTCGTTCAGCAACTCAGTCCCCTCGTGGAAATACACCGTGGCTTCCGCTTCGTCAGTGAAGTCAATTTCCAGACGCAAGCATCGGGCGAGCGACTCTCTCAGTCGAGATACTGGTTCAGCCACGAAATCTACCGGCTCAGCTTTGAAAACTTCCGCCAACTCCTTCTGAGCTTCACGAGACGCGGTACCTCCTCCAAACACTCCTCGCGATACCACTTCTGGTTCCGATTCACTGCCGTTTGAGGTATCTTCAACTTCATTCTCCACAGTCCCGGAAGCAACTTCGGATCTGAGCAAGCAGGGTGGTTTAGGGAAGTCTTCCGCTGAGGGTGAGTCCGCTAGAGGGGCGGACTCCTCATCCTGAGCCACTTCATCTCGACATTCCTGAGTTACTCCTCGTGTCGGCTGCTCTCGGGGAAGAGTGTTCACCATGTAAGCTGAGGCTCGAGGCCCCATCGCATCAGGTTCAGCGCCATCTTTCTTCGGCGATCGCTTGGCTAGCAACAGTTTCTTGGGCCAAGTGTACACTGGTTTCTCGACGGCGGGCGGCGCTCTAAGCTCAGCTTGCCGGGCGATCAACTCCTCCAACTTCAGGTATTTAGCTGACGGCTCAGCTTCGTAAACTAACGCGGTCCACTCCTTATACTTCTGAGACTGGGGTCGAGCGAACCGTTCTCCTTGGGGCAGGTATCCCTTCTCGACTAGACACGCCACTACCGTATTCTGGTAGAGGCTGGCAGTCCGGCCGGAGATGTTCACTACTTTGACCGCTCTAGGCCTCCTCCCTGACCCGTAGATAAACTGAGTCACCCATTGATCACTTCGACCGGCCCATTCCTGAACTTTGTCTGGCTTAGCTTGGTAATACTTGACTGGGATAGTCACAGATCGTCCTGGTTGAAGCCACACCGGCTCAGTCAACGACACATCCACTTCCAGCCCGACATGGTTGATCTCAGGGCCTCCGACCAACAGCAACGATTCTTCATCTGGGAGCCGGACGACACCTTCTCGAGCGCAGATCCGCACTCCAGCAGCGACCATGAAATCCATTCCTAACAAGCAATCCAGACCCCGCTCCAATGTTACCGACCCAGACATCCATCACGTAGACTACTCGGACTCCGAGGGTCAGCTTGATCTTGGCCTGAGCGGTGGCATACGTTGGAACGTCTCCGAACCCTACAACTCTGAGACGGTGGCCACGGCTGAGCTTGAGTTTTAACCTGCGTGCTAGGTCTAAACTTATCATACTCGTCGTGGCTCCCGTATCCATCAGGATTTGAGTCCGGTGATTGAAAATTGCTCCTCGCCATATCGCGTTTCTCACCGACTAAAGTATGCGTACTCCACCAGCCATATCGTTCACCATAAGTTAGAGCGAATTCAAGATGGTTCTCAAACTCTAGCTCTGAACTCGGGTCCTCGACTTCAGCCATACCGGAATAAACGCAAGCTTCATCAGATGAATTCATACATTTGGGGTTATCGTTGTGCCAACATGGAAGGGCTGGGCCTACATATGCAAATGCACACAACGCTTGGGACTTCGGCTCGTCACGCACTGGTTCCCTGACCAGCGAGCCTAGTGGTTTAACGGCGCCTCAGGATCCGAGCTATCCAGCAGTTGCCGAATAATCTCAGGATCAATGCTTTCGAGAGACCCTCCGGCACGGATGGTTTCGCGAACTGCCTTGAGTGCCGCCCACATGTCACACAAACCCCGACGATGATAGTCACCGCACTTCGAGCACGGTTGACGTTTGCAATACTGGGTAGGATGACCTTCGTCATGACATCGTCCACAGATGAGCTTGCTCAAGCAGTTCTCGGTGTTGTGGCGTTTGCTTCCACACTCGCTGCACTTAAATTCTTCACGTTGGGGCGCTCCTCTTCCGAACGGTTGAGTGTCGTTTTTCGGCTTCCACGCCAAGCGCTCGGCGACTCTGAAAATATCTTCGTCGGTCACAACAGCTGAATAGCTGGGCTCAGCGCTGAGCGAATTCGTCACTATTGAGCAAGGTTGCGGCTCAGCGGCTTCAGCTCTCATGGCTTGATGCGTCTGCTCTGTTTCGGAATCTGCTTCATGTCTGGGAAAGTCTTCCTCTGAAAAGTGGACTTGTCGACCAGCTTCGACGTCCATTCCTGTACCGTCAGTTATGAAAGCTCGACCTTCTCCTCGGCGTGGCTGAGGTTTGAATCGGCCAAATTGCAGGTTCTGAGTGGGACGCTTCTTCTGCTGGTAATCTCGGTCCTCGTGGCGTTCATCCTGTCTCAGAGCTTCGATACGTTTCAGGGTCTCTTCCAACTCGCTCAGCGTGTCGAACCGCTGACCCTGGAGAGTAGTCCTCAGCCGAGAGTCGCTCGATGCTTTGATGAAACGACGAACGTGAGCCTCTCGATCCGTGGTTGGCCTCTCAAAAGCGATGTCAGCTTTCTTGGCAGCTCGGTTGAGCCGATACAAAAACATCCGAGGTGTTTCCGATTCACGAATCTCCATAGCGTAGTATCGTTCGGCTTTCGAGCCGATGCTGCGGCACCATTCTTTCTTGAACACATGCGACAGCTTCTTCCAGTCTGAGCGCGTTGAGTCAGGAAGCTGAGCACACCAATCTTTCAGTGATCCTGAGAGTCTCATCCTCAGCTGAACGATGCGGGTCTTCTCATCCCATGGCGCCATAGTCGCGTAGTACATGAACCGTTCCCACCAGTTAACGCGATCATCAAGAGAGCCTCGCTCGTCGAACTTCTCCAGAGCGTCGTGAGGGATCATAGCTTGGACTACGACCCGGGTTCCGGAGACAGCATCTGAGCTCTTGGATTGAGCTGCAACGCCGAACTGACCTTCGAGTTCATCTTGAGACGAGTCGCTTGAGCTCGAACTGTCCGATCCCCAGTCATCATCGTCAGGTTTTCTGGACCTTGACGTACGTGCCTTGCTGCTTCGCTTAGATGCGGATCTTGGTGTTCGACTAGAGGACTTGGTCCGGTTACTCTGAGACGAGCTTTGAGTCTTGGTCGTCTTGTCGCGTGACTCGGCGGGTTCAGCTTGGCGTTGTTTTGCTTGCACCATCTGATGCATGACATCTGTCAATCTGTCTAGCTTCGCCAAGACCGGGTCGATCACTGTCAGAATTACAGACGACTCAGCTGGAGTTCGAGAGAGATCCTGCGAATCAGTCAAGTGGCTCGGCCGAGTCTGGGAGTCCGCTTGAACACGAAGCTGTTCTTGATCGGCCAGCAATTGACGGAGTTTTTCTTCCCGTTCAGCTACTGCTCTTTCATGAGCTGCTTGTGCCTGGGCATGTTCTTCTTTCAGTCTCAACAGTTCCACATCATGTTCAGCTCGAGTTTTGGCAGCGCGTTCACCGTGAATTCTCTGCAACTCCTCTTGCCGAGCTCTGATTTCGGCCTCTTGAAGTTTCTTCTGTACCCCCAACAGGTACTGAGCTCGAGTCTCATCTTCTTTACGTTTCTCAGTCTCGGCGACAACTCGTTGCTCGGCCAATCTCTCCAAGGCTTCCAGTTGCTTGCGCTGCTCCACTTGAGTCCTACGCTGAGCGTCAGACATTTGAGCGTTCGTAGCTTGTGGCTTCTGGTATTCTTCGTGAAGCTTAGTTTGTTCGCGCCGGTTATCTTCCAATGCGGCCTGTAGTCGAGCTTCGGTGTTCTTTCGTTGTTCCTGCTCTGCAGAAAATCGAGCCCACGCAGTAGCTTCGCTCCGAGTCAGATCTTGCTGAGCTGACGGGTTGTCAGCGTTCAACTGAGCGCTTGGATGGCCAAACCAGAATCCTTCTAGTCCGGCGCGGACACTCGGCGATGGTCCCAAGTCGGGCTTAGCGGTGGCAACCTCAGTTTGGCTCTCAGACGTTCGCCTGGACTCTGGACTACCGGGTAATGGAATTTGAGCTGGGTGTCTGGTCATGGGCTCTCCTGTTTCAGTTCTCGTCTGAATCGGACGAGGTTGAGGCGGGTCTGGTGTGATGGAGATCATCATTCCTGGGGTTGAACTCCGAGTGACACCTGCAGTCGAACCTCGCATTACGGTGGCGGTCGACATAGGAAGATGCGTCCCCGACCCGAGCATGTAATCCGTGACAGACATTAGCGATGAGCCGGATGAACTGTATGACATATTCCCGCTCTCATCAGTCACCATCAGAGACAAGTCAGAATTGGGGCCGGCGACCACCATACTGGGCACTGAGTCACTCATAGCTTCGGGTCGCTCTTCAGAAACAGCCTCACTGGAGTCACGCCAACTCGGGATGGATCCACTGGCCGACGATCTTATCAGCAACGGACGTTTACGCGCTGGTTCCTATTCGAGGCTTGAAGCTGGGCTTCTGGGTCGGAGTGAAGTCGCATAACTACCTCATGACCCAAGAAGAGTTGAGTATCCTCATCCATGATAGCGTCGCCATCCTTGTCCAGCACAAATCTCGTTCTGGGATCACCCGTCTGAGCTGAGGCCGTCAACTGCGGATCCGAGGGGGACCGAACGTAGTATGGCGTTGATCCCACTGCGAATTTCCAGGCAGTCAACTCCGCTCGGATGAAATGTCCGATGCGTTCAACTTCCAGCCTGATCTGAGATTCAGATACTCCTGACACTTCAACCAGGGTGTGCCATGTCGGGACTTGGTTCCGGAACTCATATCCTGCTTCATGCAGCATAGTCTGAAGCAGGGCAACGCATGCGATGGGCGGCATCAACCCCAGCGAAACTCGAACTGCCTTGAGATCGGACACTATCGGAATTCGACGTCGTTCAGCATTAAAGACATTCAACCATCGAGCTGCAGGAGATCGAGTCACTGACATCAAATGTCTAGCCGTAGCTCCGGCTGCTCGGATGAAGCCCCAGAGATCGTAACCTTCGTGACGTGGAGCGTATGCCATATCGACAGGGTGTACAATTCCAGGAGGGAGGGACATCCACAGTTCGAGCTGGGATCTGCCATAGGTGATCATTTCAGCCTCGGTCATCTCAGAGGGGTGGGTCAAACTCAAGTTCTGAGCTTCTCCACCTTCAGGCACGCCTCTCAGTCGTTGAAACGGTCGCTGGTCTGGCCAGAGTGAACTCGACCAGGCTCCGCCACTTGTTGCTCCAAAATAGCCTGCTCCCGGAGCGTAATTGAACCGGACAGGATCCGTCCCAGTCCAGACTGGGCTCTGCTCTCTCAGCTGCATCTCACGATTTCCCAACAAGCTCAGTGCACTACCCTCGACTTGGCTACCGCGAGGATTCGCGGCAGTTGGCTCCGGGTTAGCACTTGGTAGTTGGGAGGTCGTCGTCGAAGCCTCTGATTTATCTTGAGGCGCAATGTTCCGGTGCTTAGCGGGCACCGCTTGGCTTCGACTTTCATCAATTCGGGCGCTCGGCTGAGCGCCCACTTCGTCACCTTGGCCAGCCCCAGACGGTTTCATCTCGGGTGAACTTAGTGACGACACCACATCTTCCGGCATCGGGGGAGCTTCGGGTTCAGCGCTTGGTTCAGTCTCACTGGAACGTGACACCTCCACTTCAGCGCCGGGTGCCGAGACTTCTAGGGCCGATTGATTCGACCCTAGAAGTGTAGACACGACTCCACACACACACTTGTCTGCTCCTTCCAAGACCGCAGACCCGGTCTTCCTTGCTTCTCCTCTTCCTCCAGGCGGCTCCAGCTGAGAGCCGCGTACACAGGTCTTCACTCGCCCCCCGACCTAGGGTGGCTCCGAGAGTTGGCTCGAGCTGAGCCGGTCTTGATCCAGGGTTCTCGCCTCTGCGCCCTGGGACTTCCGCGCGGCACTCAATCTGAGCGCCGCGTACACAGGTCTTCACTCGCCCCTCGACCTAGGGTGGCTCCGAGAAATTGGCTCGGTTTGAGCCTGTCGTAATCCAGGGTTCTCGTCTCTGCCCTGGGACTTCCGCGCACCACGTCTTGTCGTAGACGGAACGGCTGAGCGGGGAAAACACGGTCCCAAGCTCAGCGCCAAAGTGATATGAAATACGCGTCAGGTACAGCCGCCTAGTCGACCTGCCAACGCGTAAGGAAATATGAAATAGTCTCTTGGGTACCCCTTCACACCGAGGTACACCCAAAAGGTCTATATGGGGCCTGAGTTCTGTTGGATTCTCCTAAGACACCCTTTTCCGCAGCAGCAAACTTAACGCTGTGGCCTTCGGGGCAAATTCGATTCTGATTGATACTTTACACATGCAAACAAAGACCTATCAAGGGAGGGCGCTCGGCTTCCTTCGGAGCGCACCCAAACAAAGGTGAAAAGAAAGATATCGTCTTGCGAGCTGCCAGCAAGCCAAATGGCGAGCGGCGCTTCAACGTGAGTCTGGCCAATGACAGGCCGAGCTCAACAAAGTCCAGCGACGTCAGGAAGTGACTCAGCGATGCTTCACTGATGAGTAGCGGATCTTGAGCTTCTCATTGGCTGGTCGAGGTGTGTCATCTGGGTTCACCGGATTGTGCCACAGCTGATTTGTCTCCGGTCATCATTTGATGACGCGACTCTCCGGCGTGCGGCGACCATTCAGCCAACCGTCGGCGACCAGCCAAGACCCCCGGGGTTCAGCTAAGATCCACGCCGACACTCTCAGTGTCAAGGTCCATCAGCATCCATCTCCTGCTGAAGTCCATTGCAACTCGCTGAGACTCGAAATGTCCAGCTGAGCTCCATTGTAGCCAGGACGAACACCTCTTTGCTGAGACTCACCATCCACAAACCCATGTCTTCTGAGTTCAGCGACTCACTACTGAGGCTGTCCGAGCTCACCTATACTTGGCTTGACCCCTTCGAGCTGAGCAGAGATGCCGTAGCCTTCGCCACTCCGAGCTCCGCGAGCAGTTTGTCTGAGCAGGACGAGCTCAGTCGCGCATGACTTGTCCATTGCCAGCACACTTCGGTCGCTCCACTGCTTCAGATTGAGAGCAGACGAGGCTGGGCACACTGCATTCGAGCTCAGAAAGGGGTTCACTGAGGCGCGAGGAGCTTGGTTATGCTTAGCTCGTGGTCATCGAATGCTCAGCAGCTCCAAGGTGCTGTCGCTCAGACTCCATCATCCTCAGTGTAATCGGGCTGAGCCGTCTCCTCAGCATGACTGGGTCGTTTCCACTTCACTTCAAATTATCTCAAGCCAGTTGAAGGTGGGGCAGCAGGTGTTGGGTTCAGCCATCGTCTGGCCAATCACGAGTGATTCTCATCTGAGAGTGGTCGCTGGCAGATGCTTGAGGAATTCTCCCAGAAATCTGGGGGGAGCCTCGTCACATAACTGCGGACCAGTTAAACGTACAAGGGCCATGTGAATCTTGTGGTTTACATGATGGAGCTACAGGCTACGGTGTGGACTCGCCGGTGCTGCCAATGACCGATATCGTGTCCATGACCTCGCTCGATAGACGCGCTACGCCAAACACTAACACTCAAGAAACACAGCCGAGCATGGTCCAATTCCTGCAGTCTGGTCAAATCCTGGGCGTCCCTGACGCTCCGGCGGTACCAACTCCCGGAGATGTTGGTGTTGCTTCCGAGACGAGCGACCGTAGAATGACACCAACCCCCAGAGGTGTTGGCGCTGATTCCGATGTGAGCGACAACAGTACTACAACGTTTGGACTGGAGCGTTAACTTAATACACTCCGAATATGTCCTTTACAAATTGAGTCCGATTCGTGTAGTTCGTGTAGTTCACTGCCCCACGTGGTGATCTCAGGATGGCATCCGTCTTCACAACTGATCCTAGCATAAGGGGAGGATACGCTCATATCTTCGAGCGAATCTTCCTGACGACTTCCGAAGGAACTTGAGTCCTGGACAAATCCTGGTCAAGTATTGGACACGATTATTTTCCTGGGTTGCAACAACCAGCCTTTTACCTTAGGTTTCAGAGGAATTTTAAGTTTCGGATGAGCTTTACCCTAAGTACGAAAGTTTCGTCCATTTGCGGTGCCTTTTTGTCCAATCGTGGCGCAGTGAGATCTTCGAGAAGAATCCGTTTCTCTCCTGCGTTTTGACTTGGCGTCTCTATGGCAGCCAAGCCTCCGCCTTTTCCCGCGCCATCCGATCTCGCCCTGCCGGCCTCATATTTGGATGACCCACTGAAGCAAGCAGCGGTTCCGCGCGCGAAACCCGCCGCGGTATACAAACGGCAAGACAAAACCAACATTCCCACGTGGCACCCCGCCCGCATGGGTTTGAACACACCAGCTTTGCCGCTGGAGCGCGGGAAATCTTCGCCCAGCGTCGCCTTCGCCGCTGCGCACGCCGAGCAGCCCTCGCCGCAGCCAGCCGCCGAATCACCGCACGGCCTCAAGCGCGCGCAGGGCGACACACCCACCGACTCCCGATGCGAGAAGAAGCTCAAGTGCGCGCGTGACGGCGAGGCGTCGAGTAGCGAGGCGGCAGATGCGGACGCCAACGCTAAAGTTGAAGCTGAAGATGAACCCGACGCCGCCGTGATCCGCAGACACATGCGTCCCGTCGTGCGCAGCGGCAGCCGCAGCGTGGCGCTGTCGCCGCTGAGCGCCGCGTCGGCCGAGCAGATCCGGCAGCACCTGCGCGACGTGCGACGCGAGCTGTTCCTGCGGCCGCTGCTGGCCGTCGTGTCCAAGCTCATGTTCCACAAAGGCAACCACGGCTTCTTCAACGTGCGGGTGGACCCGGTGGCGTGGAACATCCCGCACTACTTGGAGGTGGTGAAGCACCCGATGGACTTGGCGCTGGTCAAGAACAAGTGCCTCAACCTCGAGTACGCCACGGCCGACGCGTGCGCGGAGGACATCCGCCTCGTGTTCAGCAACGCCTGTCTGTTCAACCCGCCCGGGCACATTGTGCACGAGGCGGCGGCGATGCTGCGCAAGGAGTTTGAGGCGGACTACGCCAAGTACAAGACCAAGGCGGAGGCGATGGCCAAGCGCCGCGACGAACACTCGTGTCCGTTCTGTCTCGACAACGTGTGCGGCATCTGCAACGAAAAGTGCATCAACTTCGAGCCGCCGTTCGTCGTGTGCTCGGGCGCTTGTCGTCAGCGGATTAAACGGCACGCAGTGTACTACAAGACGCCCGATGGGCAGTATCATTGGTGCTCCAAATGCTTCAGTTCGCTGCCCAAGACGCTAACGCTCAAGGCAGTGTCTTCCTCCACAGCAGACCAAGACTCGACAAACCCACCTGCAACTGAATACACCGTGTCGAAGCTCGCCTTGCTGAAGGCTAAATTCCTAGATGAGCTAACGGAGCCGTGGGTGCAATGCGACCAGTGCAACGGCTGGGTGCATCAAATATGTGCGCTATTCAATGCCTGTGAGAATGCGGACGAAGAGGAGGAAGTGATGTACACGTGTCCGCTGTGCCGTCTCACAGAGCTAGATGCTGAAGAGAAGAACGAAGAGTTGGGAATGTCTCCGATTGAAACTTCCGTCGAGGATTTCCCTGTGAAAGTGGAGAAGGATTTCTTGCGATCTCATAGCCCCGCGTTGAAGCGGAGGCCGTACACGAAAGACTTCACGCGAGCGCTCGGGTTTGATGATGAGATCGAAGGAAAGGTATTCGACTATTTGACACAAGTAGACTTAGACGCCGTGGACGCGAGCACTACGTCGGCTTTTGTGAAGAGCCAAGATCTACAGTCGTGCCATTTGTCACGGTTTATGCAAAAGTGGGTGCAGCAGCACCTGGAGAATCTCGGTGAACATGATGCAGCGCAGTCCATTGTCGTGAAAGTGGTATCTGCAATCAAAAGCGCGTGTCATGTTAGCTCAGTTGTGCGCGAAAATTTTCGATCAACGTCACAAGAGGTAAGCGAGTTGCATCGTACTGAAGTATCAGTTTGTTCAGCGACTAACTGTGAGGCGTTGATGTTTTCCAGTACCCACAAAGTATCGACTACACGTCGAAGGTCATCTTCGTCTTCCAGATGATCAGCGGCGTCGAAGTTTGCATATTTTCTATGTAAGTGGCGCGCATTGATACGTCTGGATTCGTACAGACAACCTAACTTTCCTTTTCGTGCTGACACAGGTATGTTCAGGCGTACGACAAGCACTGCCAGTTGCCCGCCAACCGCAACCGGACGTACATTGCGTACCTCGATAGTCTGGTGTACATGCGCCCGCGTCATGTGCGTACGAGCTTGTTCCACCAGATTATCATCTCATACCTGGCGTCCTGCAAAGCTAGCGGGTACGAATACGCGCACATTTGGGCATGCCCTACCACGCGCGGGGGTGATTTTATTTATTGGTGCCATCCTTCTTTTCAAAAGAATCCTGGCAAAGAGCGCCTTCTTCAGTGGTACCTGAGTATGGCCAAAAAGGCCAAGGAACTGGGAGTTGTGTTTGCATGCGACGATTTGTACGCCCGCGAATTTGAACTCCTTGAAGACACCCTTGACTCGCGGCTTCCTCCATATTTTGATGGCGACTACTGGCCCAGTGAAGCCGAGCGAGTCGCCGCATCACCTCCAAAGCGAGGGAGAAAGGAAGCTAACACTGCGAGTGCGAGCAGTGCGAAGTTCCGCAGTCGAGTCAGCGAGTCGGTGAAATCAGCTCGCGAATCGTTGTTTGTCATCGCCTTGCAGCCGACATGCGCCGCCTGCAAGCAGCTGATAGTTAATACTGCCTATTGGCAAGCGGCCAGTATAGAGGCCGCAGACACATACTACTGCTCCGAGTGCCAAGGTGCAGCAGCGGTAATTGCTACTGCTACTGCAGCTGTTCAGGACGCGGTACTTACGGAAGTGTCTCCGCCCAATTTTGCTGAGACCTGCAGCAATAGCGAAACAGAGGAACCGGAGATGTCTTGCCCGTTCCTTGACTACCGTCCGAGCATGCTAAAGAATTGTGAAGAGCACCACTACCAGTTCGACAGCTTCCGACGCGCAAAGTACTCGACTATGATGCTCGTCTACCAGATCTCCTCGACCCAGCGCTCTATTCAATGAGCATCGCTAGCAAGTGAGAACACTTGCAACGCCATTCAAGACTCTATTAGTATGTGTACAAGAAGAAAAACAGAAAATAAATGGGAAT
The DNA here is from genome assembly GCA_033557925.1 of Phytophthora x cambivora. NCBI lineage: Eukaryota > Oomycota > Peronosporomycetes > Peronosporales > Peronosporaceae > Phytophthora > Phytophthora x cambivora. The sequence continues at coordinate 1,478,137 of JAUCEB010000034.1, forward strand.
CAGTGTTTGCGTGGAAAACCAGTCTCCATTCGGTCTCATTTGAACATGCACGTACGACGCCATCTACTGTAGTGGTCAACTTTCTCACTGGAACGAGATCGGAAGTGGTGCCGCATCTGCCTTCGGGTCATGAGTGAGATTCTCTGCGTCGAGCCACTTCTCGTACTGTTTGCAGAAGTTGATGGGGTCCAGCTTAAGGCCGCTGTACATTTTCGTCACGCGCCCGCCATCCGCGATGAACAAGTCTGAGCTGAGCTCCTTACGGTCTTCGCAGATCAGTGAAGCTCCTCCAGGAAGCGGCTTGCCTCCTCCAAATGGAGAGTCAAAGTAGTGTTTGTGGTGGTACGCTTGCATCTCGCCGAAAATGAGCCTCTCCACGGAATCCTGTGACGGCGGCTTGTTCACGTCTTCATCCTCGTAGTGCAACCAATCGTCATCAAGCTCCGGTCGCACGTGCAGATACACCTCCGTGAGCAGACTAAAGCATGTATACTTCTTCACCCACTGTTCACACACAACAAACCCAGGATTAGATTTTGCATGAACATCAACATGGCCGCTATCAATGCGGTATCACGAACCTGATGGCCTAAATATTTTGCCTGTGACTTGACCAGCTTTAAAGCGTACAACCGTGGCAGTGGGATTTGCAAAGCCACTACACGCTGTTCGCACAAGCACGGAAAAATGCCACTGTCAGTAAGAGTGAATTAAATCCACATTGAAATCGGCATCTAACAGTCCAGCATACCTTTAGCCAGACAATGGTTTGTCCTCGGCAGAGAGCGTTCTTGATAATGTTGGGTTTTCTTTTGGTCAGCTTTTGCAGAATCCTCAATATGCTCGTGATCGTCCGAGTAGACTGGATGGCATACTCGTTCATATCGTCCTCAAAGCGAATGATGTGCTTGTCGAGTTCTTTCTCAAGCGCGTAAAAGCCTGCTTTCGATTCATCTGAGTCTTGCCGGGACACCTGGAGGTACGTGCCAATATCCTTGTTCATGAATTTGGTGAGCGTCGCAAGCACATTGGCTTCCAAGAAAAACTGCATAAAGTACTCTGCCTTGCACGCATGACTTGCTCGGAAGTGCTTGTAGATCAACAAAATAATCAGGTTGGACACATCGAGGACAATGGTCTTTTCGCGTAGAATCCACTTCCAAAATTGGTTGTCGTTGCTGTTCTCGCCTGCAGGAGCAGAGAAATCCGTCATGCCGTATTGATCGGCTCCAGATGGTCGTCGGGAGTAGAACGTCTTCTTATCGCGCGCATTGAGCGCACTACCACAAGACAGCGTCACGAGGTTCCCCAGAAACGTGGTGTAGTCGCGCATGCAGGGCAGGAAAAGCTGGTATAGTGATTCCACACGTTCTCCCCACTCGTCATCCAGAGCGTCTAGGGGCCTCGTCGCTAGATCAGCTTCACTAGACTGCTGGCACTTGAGCTCGTAGTTGGCCCTATGCAAATATTTGTTGTGGATCACCTCGCGCTTCTCCACGAACTTCTTCTTCTGCAGATAGTATGGGTCCTGCGTATCGAGCTGAATCATATCGTAGTACGGCTTGAAGGTCTTGCAGTGCAGCACGCCGTCAGCGTCGTCTTTCAGAATGGACGGGTCGATGTCGCTCTGTTCGCGACGCAGTCGCTTCAGCGCATTGAGCTCGTCAAAGTCGCCCATTACGGCCGAGAACCACTCGTAGAACAGCAGCAACAGCCTCTTGATTGGGAAGCCAGGCAGCACGTTCAGCTGGCTGAGGCAGTCCAGAATGGACACCAGCGAGTACGACGGCCCCATTATGCCGATCATCATGAGCTGGCGGTCGAACACGGCGTTCTTCTTGTGCGCGTTGAAGACGATGAGCAGATACACGAGCACCATGTCCTGCTGCAGGTCCGTGATGAGCCCGTCCACCTGATCCAGGTCCAAGTGCTGGAAGTTGAGTCCGCGGAACGCGTGGATGGAGCGCTGCAGCCGCTCTGCGAACACCGAGAGGGCGCCGCACTCCTGCAGCAGCTCGTTGTTCGCCCGAGCGACCTCCAGCTGCACCAGGACGCCGCCCCGCCCGGACGAGGACACGCCGCTGCTCGCCGACGAGCGCAGTGTGCCCTCCGATAGCAGCAGCAGCTCGCGCTTGGCGCGGTAGCTCTTGTCCAGCGTGCGCACGTTCGCCGCCGACGTGTTCTCCATCTGGTTCAGCAGCGTGCACACACGCTCGCGCGACTTGCGGCGGGACGCCATGATCTTCTCCCAGCGGCGCGCGGCGTCCCCATCCACCTCCGGGTCCACGGCCTCCTCGTGCACATACGAGCAGTAGAAGTAGGCCAGCTTCTCGTGGAGCGACAGCCCCTTGAGCAGCTCCTGCTTCTCCATCGGGACTCGGGGACTCGGCTGCGGTTGAACGAAGGGGGAAACCGCTATTGACAAAATAGCAATACCTTGATGCAAATTTTAACTTTCATTTTCTCGGGCTCGTCCCAAGCCATCGTTTTACCCAAAGATGATTATAGACACCAGATATCCATTTGAACGGGTTTACGGTGTTGAGGAGGTCGCATGTATCGACGCGCCAGCGTCGACAGCCTTCGCGCGACATCGAGTGACGTAGGCGACGGCGTTAAATCGACGCACGCAGACCGTCGGCACAGTACGGTATCCGCCCGCCGTGTTGATGGAGTGGGACGCGAAGTGCGTGGCGAGCCCAATTGATTGGCATCAAGCTGAAGCGCATGGACCGCCGGGTTGCGCGGGGGCCCGAGTGTTCGTGCGCCTCCAGGTTTCTTTCAGCGCGGCGCGGCAGATACCCTCGCACGGGCTCACCAACCGACCCGACTGCAGCAATCAAGCAAGCGGGGCAGGCAGGCTCACGCGATGAGATACCGGATAACGCGGAGCACGCTCCGCGGAACGCTGGTACAGTACTCGAGGTGAGCAAAATAAGAAGGAAGGGATGGGGCGTGAGGTTCCGTGCACACCTCTGCCTTACCGGTCTGGGGGCTGCCGTTGGCGCGACCGGGCAGAAAGGTGATTCATGCGCAATGCTTCGTGCGTGCGCGGCGTCCTGAATCGCAATTGCGGAGCTGCGCGCTGGGTGACGGCGGACGCACTCCCTTTCTCTTTTGACACGCAAATCGCTCGGCAAAACACCGCCAGAATCCGCGTGGGGCACTGCTCGCAGCCCCAGGTTTAGCTGTCACGCGGGTCCGCAAATGACGCACGGCTCCGACCCGGCGGAAGTGACAAAAAGCGCACCGCCGACTAGCTTGGCGATACATTCGCCGCGGAAGCGTAGCTCGGTGCGAGGGCGAATGTCTTCCTCTTTTGGTATGGCTACACATGACGTCACCGCATCATCGGTACAGCCACTTGACTCAGCTCGGCGGGCAGTCAGCGCTTCGGTGCTCGCTACGAACCGGTCGCTGCCACCGCTAGGCATAAGTTGAGCTCCAAAGCAGGCAGGCCCACTTGGACGCGATCCTCTCCGCCGGTCCCCTTGCCGCCGCCGCCGGCCGCCGCTGTCCAGGCGGGCATTCGGGTTGAAGAAGAAGGAAGGAGGAGCACCGGCTGGGGTGAGACGGTCTGCCGATACTGAAGGCAACTATAACCCAGTGACGTCGACGGCCTCTTTCACTCAGGAGGAAGTGCGTCACGCCCCCTGCGTCCGTTTTCTGGCCAATCGGGGCATTTTCCTCCAGTAAGGCGCCGCCACCTCTGTTGCGCGCCAGCAGATCGCGATTCTGCCTGGTGTCGCTGCGGTCGCAGCGGCTGGATGGCTCCATAGTCGGTGCGAGGGGCAATCGACAGGCCCAGCGCGCTCAGCCGACTCCCCCTCACTGGAGCATTTCCCTCTTGCAGCTCACTCCCCCGCACGCACACACACGCGCAGGAAAGCCACTGCGCTCGGAAGAAGAAGGCAAAAGGGCCTCCAGACGCCACCTCCCCCTCTTCTCTCCGACACCCCCTAGTAGATCAACCAACCAACATGAGCGAGGAAATCCACACTACCACAACCACCACCACGGCGGGCGAGCACACGGAGACGGTCGTGACGACCACCACCACCACCACAACTACCACGACGGAGGAGACGACGTCCGTGTCCGCGTTGGCAGACGCAATGGACGCGGGCAAGTTCTCGTTCATCCCGGAGTTCGGCGGCCAGGGCATCTCCTACTGGAGCGAGTTGCAGCGGCTCTACGCCGCGTCCGAGACCAGCGCCACGCGCGCGTTCATCGACAGCGCGGCGCAGGCGCTGCTGGAAGAGTCCAGCACCGACGAGGCCAAGGCCTCCGTCGCCTTCGAGGCGGCCATCGACGTGCACAGCTGGCTGCAGAGCCTGGAGGTCGGCGACGCCCCCGCGGACTTGGCGCTGGACCGCGTGTACTTCAGCATGCCGCTGCTGGTGCTCACCCAGTGTGCTAATTACCTCAACTTCCTCGAGACGGCGGGCGTGAGCCACGAGAGCGTGGTCAAGAGCTCCGCCACCGCCGTGGGCCACAGCCAGGGCGTGGTGAGCGCCGTCATCTTTTCGGCGGCCAAGACGGCCGAGGAGTTCGCCGAGATCGGCGTCTCCGTCCTGCGCTACATGTTCTGGCAGGGACTGCGCGCGCAGGAGACGTACGACCAGCTCCTGACGCAGTACAAGCAGGACGGCAAGAAGATGGAGAACGCCGGCCCGATGCTGGCCGTGCGCGGGCTCAAGAAGGAGCACGTGCTCAAGGCCATCGACGTGGCCCAGCGCCGGACCAAGACGCCCGACCTGCAGCTGTCTCTCATCAACGCGTCGGACATGATGAACGTGACGGGCTTCCCCGCGACGCTGACGCTGCTGAAGCAGGCGCTGGAGGGGCTGTTCGCCAAGCCCGACGCCAACCAGACGCGCATCCCGCACTCGCAGCGGAAACCCACGGGCTCACTGTCGTTCTTGCCGCTGTCGGCTCCTTTCCACACACCACTGCTGGCTGAGGCCAAGCCGAAGCTGGTCCAAGACGTCCAGCGCGTCAAGTGCGCGATCAAGGGCAGCCAGCTGCAGGTGCCCGTGTACGCTACGAACGCGGAAGCCACCAACCTGCAGACGGTGGACGACGTTATCGATGAACTTATTAACATGCAGTTGCTGCAGCTCGTGGACTGGACAGCGACGTGGGCGAAGATCGCAGAGCACCACTCGAACGCGACGCACATCCTGGAGTTCGGCCCGGACCTCGGCGTGGCGAAGCTGAGTGACAAGTTCGCAGAAGGCTTGGGCATTGAGGTGGTTATTGCGACCGCCAAACACCCGGTCATGAGCACGTCGACGAAGTACGCTCCCCACATCGGCCTGCAGCAGTTCATCGACGCAGCGCCGACCTTCACCCCGGCCGAGGCGACGTGGTCGAAGAAGTTCGGTCCGCAGGTGACTGCGTCGGGCAAGCTCTACAACAGATTCACGCGCGCGTTGAACAAGCCTCCCGTCATGGTCGCGGGTATGACGCCCACGACGAGTTTGGAAGGTATCGACCTCGTCGCGGCTATCCAGAACGCTGGTTTCGTCGGCGAGCTTGCGGCGGGTGGTCTGTCGCGCCCGAGCATCTTCGAGGACGCGGTGAACGAGCTGGTGTCGAAGATCAAGCCTGGCCTCGGCATCGCGATCAACATGCTGTACCTGAACGCGAAGCAGTGGGGCTTCCAGTTCCCGATGGTGCTCCGCATGCGTCGCAGCGGTGTGCCCATCGAGAGCATCACGATTGGCGCCGGCATCCCCACGCAGGAGCGCGCGCTTGAGATCATGTCGCAGCTGGAGGCTGTTGGCATCAAGGTGGTGTGCTTCAAGCCCGGTTCGGTGGACGGTATCCACGCAGTGCTGGAGATTGCCGCGGCGGTGCCGTCGATGACCGTGATGCTGCAGTGGACTGGCGGCCGCGCTGGTGGCCACCACAGCTTCGAGGACTTCCACCAGCCGATGGAGGAGACGTACGCCGCCATTCGCCGCATGTCCAACGTGCTACTGGTGGTCGGCTCTGGCTTCGGCAACTGGGAAGACTCGAAGCAGTACCTCACTGGCGAGTGGAGTCTGGCTCGCGGACACCTGCACAAGATGCCTGCGGATGGCATCCTGATGGGCTCGCGCGTGATGGTTGCGAAGGAGGCTGCGACCGCACCGGAAGTGAAGAAGCTGCTCGTGGACACCCCGGGTATCGAGTCGGAGCTGGAGTGGGAGACAAGCTACACGGGTGCTGTGGGCGGCGTTGTCACGGTCACGTCGGAGTTGGGCGAGCCGATCCACGTGGTGGCGAACCGCTGCGCTATGCTGTGGAAGGAGTTTGACGACAAGTACTTCTCCATCCCGCGCGACCAGGTGGAGCTGGCGCTCCGCCTCAACAAGAAGGAAATCATCGCGGGCCTGAACGCGGACTTCCAGAAGCCATACTTTGGCTGCAAGCGCAACGTCGAGACGGGCGAGTTCGTTCCGGCGGATTTGGAGGAGATGTCGTACGGAGACGTGCTGACGCGCTTGGTCGACCTAATGTATGTGGAGGTGGAAGGCAAGCCGCAGCGCTGGGCGCACGACACGTACTTTTCGCGCGTGAGCAAGTTCATCACGCGCACGGAGGAGCGTTTCCGCCGCGAAAGTTCCGGCGCGCTGTTCGACCAGTCGGAGCTCAAGTCGAACCCTCGCGGAACTGTGAGCGCGTTTATCGCGAAGTACCCTGCGACGGTGTCGACGCTGCTGTCGGTGCCGGACTGTGATTTCTTCCTGGATCTGTGCCGCACCGGTGGCAAGCCGGTGAACTTTGTGCCTACGATCGACACCGAGTTCAAGACGTGGTTCATGAAGGATTCGCTTTGGTACTCGGAGGACTTGGACGCGGTGCCGGAGCGCGACGAGCAGCGCGTGTTCATTCTCCAGGGACCCGTGGCTGTCCGCTACAGCACGGTGGTGGACGAGCCCGTTGCGGACATCATGGGAGGAATCAACACGGGCTTCATCAACGTTGTGAAGGAGAGCGGCGCAGTTGCTGCCGCGCCAGTTGTGGCCGCCAAGCAGACCGTGAACATCGCTGGCGTCGACGTCACGGAGAACGAAGACAGCGTGGAGCTGTCTATCTCCACGGAAGAGAGCGCTGTGCCGTCTGCTGACGAGTGGCTTGCTGCGCTTGCTGCGTCCGTGAGCGACAAGGAGTGGCTGAAGGCGCTCATCTCGTCGACGGACGTCGTAGAGGAGAAGAAGTGGCTTGCGAACCCGGTGCGCCAGCTACTTGTCCCCCAGGTGGGCCAGAAGTACGTGATCGATGCTGCCGGTGTTCGTGTGTTCGACAGCTCCATCGACATTGCGGGACCCGTGATCGAGATCACCAAGAAGGACGCGGTCATTGCCGTTGTGGTGAACGAGGTTCGCCCAGCGGTGACCGAGCTGAAGGCTGGCGTCGTGGCGCTGGAGATGACGTTCCAGTACTACCCGGAGCTGACGTGCTCGATCCACGCTGAGGGCAGCGGCTTCATTGAGAAGGTGAAGGCGTTCTATGCTCGCTTCTGGGTGGCCATTGAGGGCAAGGAGGAGGAGTCATGCAAGGCTGCGTGTGCGGAGAGCGTGATGTCTCCTTTCACGTCCGAGTTCAGCATTACGAAAGACGACGTTGTGGCGTACCGTGCCGCGCTGGGTCTCAGCGAGGACGAGGAGGGCGCCCCGGCCGACTTCTCGACAATCGTGTCATGGCGTCCGCTGATCCAGTCGGTGTTCACGAAGGAGGTGAAGGGCAACCTGCTGGACCTGGTGCACTTGAAGCACTCGTACAAGTTGCTGTCATCACGCAAGGCGTCCGCCACGTTCCTGCCTGGCGACGACATTGTGAGCACGTCGAACGTCGGCAGTCTGCGCATCATCGACAGCGGCAAGATCGTGCACGGCGTGGCCATCATCTCGCGCAAGACGGTTGACAAGCAAATGGAGGAGGTGCTGGAGCCTCTGGTGGAGCTGCACAGCGAGTTCCTTATCCGCGGCTCGTTCGATGACTTTGAGTCGACGTTCTCGATTGACAAGTCAACGGACGATTTCGTGCCCAAGCGCCAGGAGGACGTGGAGATCCTGAAGGCGAAGGCGTGGCTGAAGCTTGCTGCCGAGACCTCGGTGAACGTCGGTGACCACCTGTCGTTCGAGCTGACGACGAAGAAGCAGTACGCGTCGATCAGCTCGCTGAGCTCCGTGGAGGTGTCGGGCGTGTTGTTCCGTGAGGAGGCCGGTTCGAACGTGGAGATTGGCAAGGTCGAGTTCAAGAGCAACGAGGTGAACGAGAGCCCAGTGGTGGCGTTCCTGCACCAGGTGCAGCCGGCGGACGCGAATGCCGGTGGAATGTTTGCAAACGGTGGTTCGCACATGCTGGAGAAGCCGCTGGAGATCAACGTGCCCACGAACGCGTTGGCGTACGCTGTGGCTTCGCGCGACCTGAACCCGATTCACCGCTCGAAGTACGCCGCCATCCTGGGCCACCTGCCGAAGGGAAAGCCGATCATGCACGGTCTGTGGACTGCGACCAAGGTCCGCGACCTGGTCATCCAAAGCTTCGGTCTGGGTTTCGACAGCAACGTCGTGGACTATGATGTGAACTTCGACGGCATGGTGTACCCGGGTGACAAGCTGTTCATGCAGGCGCGCCACATCGGCCTCGACAACGGCAAGAAAATTCTGTCGGTGGAGGTTGTGAACGGCTCCGGCGAGCGCGTGGTTAGCGCGCGTGCTGTTGTGAAGCAGGCGCCGATGGCATTTGTGTTCACTGGTCAGGGCTCTGCCGCGGTTGGCATGGGCATGGACCGCTACCAGGAGTCCTCGGTTGCTCGCGAGATCTGGAACCGTGGTGATGTTCACCTGCGCAGCACGTTCGGTTTCTCTATCCTCGAGATGGTGCGCAAGAACCCGAAGTCCATTACGGTGCACTTTGGCGGTAAGAAGGGCCGCAAGATTCGCGAAAAGTACATGAGCTTGACATGCGAAGACCCTGCCACTGGAGAGATTGCACCGTTGCTGCCGGAAATCAATGCTCGTACGCAGAGCTTTAGCTTTTCCGCCCCAGAAGGTTTGCTGTTCGCGACCCAGTTCAGCCAGCCCGCGCTGGTGCTCCTGGAGAAGGCAATGTTCTCCGAGATTGAGGCCGCGCAGTTGATTCCGGACGACGCTCACTTCGCCGGTCACTCTCTTGGTGAGTATGCCGGCCTTAGCTCTTTTGCAGGCGCTCTCGCTGTGGAGGACGTCGTGGAGGTCGTGTTCCTGCGTGGTCTGATCATGCAGAAGGCTGTGAAGCGTGACGCGGAGGGACGCTCGGACTACGGTATGGTGGCCACGAACCCCACCCGTATCGGCCACCACTTCACGGAAGAGGCCATGTACAAGGTCGTGGATGGCATCGAGGCTGCTTCGGGCAAGCTCTTGCAGGTGGTGAACTTTAACATCCAGCAGCGCCAGTACGTGGTTGCTGGTGAGAACGTGAATCTGGAGACGCTGTCGCTGGCGTTGTCTGCGTTCAAGACGCTGAAGTCGACCGCCCCTGAAGAAGTGGAGAAGGTCATCGCGGAGTCGTTGGCGCAAGCTCGCGCTCGCAAGGAGAAGTGCGAGCAAAGCGGACGTCCGTTTACGCTGGCCAGAGGGCTGGCGACGATCCCGCTGGTCGGTATTGACGTGCCGTTCCACTCGCGTGAGCTGCTGGGCGGTGTGCCGTCGTTCCGCGCGCTGCTGCGCACGAAGTTCGACCCGCAGGTGCTGGAGCGCCAGTTGCCGCTTCTGGTGAACCGGTACATCCCGAACTTGGTGGCCACTCCGTTCTCGCTTGAGCGTTCGTACTTCGAGGAGGTGTACGAGGCGACGAAGAGCCCGTACCTGGCGGAAGTGCTGGACCCGATGCAGTGGAAGTTGACGACGAAAGCCCAGCTCGCGCACCTTCTGGTGGTGGAGCTGTTGGCGTACCAGTTTGCGTCCCCCGTGCAGTGGATCAAGACGCAAGCGCTCCTGTTCTCGGAAGGCGGTGTTCGTCGCTTCGTGGAGATTGGCCCTGCCCCGACGTTGACGAACATGGCGCTGCGCACTCTGCAGGTTGGTGACTTCCCGTCCGTGCCGCGCGAAATCCTGTGGTACCAGCGTGACCGCGAGGTTGTCCACTTCGAGGAGGAGACGTCGAACATCTCTGCCTCTGAGTACGCCCGTGGTTTGGCTGCTGAGGCCGAGGCCGCCGCTGCGAAGGCTGCTGCTGCGGCTGCTCCAAAGGTGGAAGAGGCCCCAGCGGCCCCGGCCCCGGTTGCTGCTCCGGTTGTTGTCGCCCCGGTGGCGCAGGTGCAGGCTGCTCCCGCCCCCGCGGCGTCGGCCCCTGCTGCGGAGGACGCCCCGGTCGCCGCCCTGCATGTTCTGCGTGTGCTTCTTGCGGTGCGTCTGAACAAGGACTTGGCTGAGATCAAGGAAGACACGGACGTGAAGACGCTTTGCGCCGGCAAGTCTGCGGTGCAGAACGAGATCCTGGGCGACCTGGAGAAGGAGTTTGGTGGCGGCGTCCCTGAGGGTGCCGGCGAGGTGCCGCTGAAGGAGCTGGCGTCGAAGTTCTCTGGCTACAACACGCTGGGCAAGGTGACGAACGGCTTGATCAACAAGGTGGTGGCGAGCAAGATGCCCGGCGGCTTCACGATGTCGAGCATCAAGGGGTACCTGGGCGCCGAGAAGGGCCTTGGTGCTGGACGCATGGAGAGCGTCCTGGCGCACTCGCTGCTCCTCGCGCCGCAGGCTCGTTTCAAGAGCGATGCGGACGCGCGCAAGTGGCTGGATGACAGCGTGAGCGGCTACTCTTCGTTCGCGGGCATTTCGCTGGCCCGTCCGACGATGGCTGCTGCGCCGGGCGCGGTGGGCATGTCGTTCAACCCCGCTCCGGTGTCGATCCCTACGGTGGGCGACAAGCCCGTGGAAGCGAAGCACGCTCTGCTGGTGATGCTCGCGGCGAAGTTCGGCAAGGCGTTCACTGAGATCCCGGAGACGGCTACCATCAAGGAGCTGTCCGCTGGCAAGTCTGCTGTGCAGAACGAGATCGTTGGCGATCTGGAGAAGGAGTTCGGCTCGGGCCCGGATGATGCGGCTGAGATGAAGCTGACCGAGCTCGCGGGCAAGTTCCCCGACTACGCGTCGCCTGGCAAGGTGACGAGCGCTCTGATCGCGAAGATGCTTGCAAGCAAGATGCCTGGCGGCTTCGGACTTTCGGCCATCAAGGAGTACTTGTCGACTGAGCGTTGTCTGCCAAGCGGCCGCATCGAAAGCGTGCTGATGCACGGCTTAACGCAGAACCCGAAGCAGCGCCTGACGGATGATGCGACGGCCAAGAAGTGGCTGGATGGTGTCGTGGACGACTACGCGAAGTTCGCTGGCATCGACATCCCGTACCTGTCGAAGCTGGGAGGTATGATGGCTGGTCCGGCCATGGGCCAGCCGGCGATGCAGTCGAGCTCGCTGCCGAGCGACTTTGAGAAGCGTCTGAAGACGATGATCGCGGACCAGATGGAGGCGTTGAGCGCGTACCTGGGCGATGACCAGCTGGACTGGCACCGCAAGATCGAGACGGAGGTGGACATGCGTGAGGACCTGGAGTCGTCGGTGTCGCAGTGGGTGACGGAGCACGGTGAGTTCTACGGCGCTGGTATTGCTGGCAAGTTCGACGCGAAGAAGGAGCGTCAGTACGACAGCTACTGGAACTGGGCTGTTCAGGATGCGATGGAGCTGTACTACCGCACTGCGGCTGCTGCTAAGGGCGTGTCTGCGAGCCAGAAGCTGGCTGTGAACGAAGGTCTCAACACGCACTTTGAAGCGATGACGCGCTTCATTAACAAGAACGTGGACACGATTGCGGATGAGTCTGCCCTTCCACCTCTCGAATGGTTCAAGCCCTACCTGTGCAACCGTGCTACGCCAGAACTTCTGCAGTGCACGCAGTTCTTCGTATCTCGTGCCGAAGAAGAGAGCAGTCCTGAACTGGCTCAAGCCGTTCAGCTGCTGGTGGAGCAAGTGGAAGAGTGGCTGGACACGAACCCTGTGAACATGCAGATCTTCAAGCCGACGCAGCCGCAGCTCCGCATTTTGGAAACCGGCGAGCTGGAGTATGCTGAAGTGCTTCGTGAAGGCGTTACCGATTCCATCAACTATGTTGATGAGGTGGCACGTGGACTGGAGTACAACGACGCCATCGAGACTGGAAAGGTTGCTGGAACTGACGTTACGGCTGGTATGACCAGCGCTGTCGGATTCGAGTCAACCTTGAACGACAACGGTAGCATGAGCAGCGATGAACCTGACAGTGATGACGATGACTACGAAGACGAAGACGAGGCTGCATCTGTGGCCGGCAAGCAGTCTACTAAAACGAAGAAGGTTGCTCCTGCCGAAGGCGCCAAGCTTACTGCGCTGCGTGACTCTCTTCGCAAGCGTGCCAAGAGGGAGTCTGAGAAGTCCCTGGTCGCTCGCTCGTCCTCCTTGCGCTATGGCCTGAACGAGAACCTAAAGAAGATCGTGCTGCCGCACGTGCACGTTCGCAAACCGTCCGATGTGGACCCGACGATCCGTCTGTACGACGTCGAGTCGACCTGCGTGCTGCTGTCGTGCATGCGCGAGATGGCTTCGACGGGTATCTCCTTTGCTGGCAAGGTGGCACTGCTGACCGGTTGCGGCAAGAACTCCATTGGTGCCGAGATTGTGAAGGCGCTGCTGGAGGGTGGCGCTACCGTGTTCGTGACGACGAGTAGCTTCAGCATGAAGACGACGGCGCTGTTCCGCGAGATCTACGAGCAGCACGGTAGCCGCGGCAGCCGTCTCATCGTGCTGCCGTTCAACCAGGCGTCCAAGGTGGATGTGCAGAACCTGGTGGCGCACATTTACAACGTGCACAAGCTGGACCTGGACTTCGTGATTCCGTTTGCGGCTCTGTCGGAGGTTGGCCGCACGATCACGGACATTGACTCGCGTTCGGAGTTGGCACACCGTATCATGCTGACGAACACGATGCGTTTGCTGGGTGAGGTTGTTACGGCGAAGAAGGCTCGTGACATTACGACGCGCCCTGCGCTCGTGATCCTTCCGATGTCGCCGAACCACGGAAACTTCGGTGGTGACGGTCTGTACGCCGAGTCGAAGCTGGGCGTGGAGAGTCTCATGGGCAAGTGGTACTCGGAGGGCTGGGATGACCAGCTTTCGATTGTAGGTGCCATTATCGGTTGGACCCGTGGCACGGGCCTCATGTCTGGCAACAACGTGGTTGCCGCGGGTGTGGAGAAGATGGGAATGCGTACGTTCAGCACGACGGAAATGGGCTTCAACCTGAGTGCGCTGATGCACCCGAGCATTGTGGACCGCGCAGCGGAGTCGCCAATCTTCGCAGACCTAACCGGTGGCATGGCCCAGGTTAGCGACCTGAAGGACCAGGTGGATGCCATTCGTGCCGACATCATGAAGAAGTCGAAGCTGCAGGCATCTATCCATGCTGCCCTGGAGAGCGACAAGAAGATGCTGGCTCTGCCTTCGAAGCAGCAGCTGGCTGCTCCGAGCTCGAAGAAGTTTGTTCCTCGCGCGAACATGTCGAGCTACTACTGCAACTCGTTCCCGAAGCTGTCGGGTGTGGCTGGACTGTCGTCGTCTGCGAAACAGGCGATGCTGCATGGCATGCTGGATCTGCGCAAGGTGGTTGTCGTGACTGGTTTCGGCGAGGTGAGTCCGTGGGGCAACTCGCGCACGCGCTGGGAGATGGAGTCGTACGGCGAGTTCTCGCTGGAAGGCTGCATTGAGCTGGCGTGGTTGACGGGCCGCATCGCGTTCGACAAGGGCAACTGGGTGGACGCGAAGACGAAGGAGATCGTGCCGGACCACCAGGTGAAGCCGCGTTACGAGGAGGACATCCTGAAGCACTCGGGCATCCGTATCGTTGAGCCTGAGCTGTTCGACGGGTACGACCCGAAGAACAAGATGGTGCTACACCAGGTGGCCATCGACAAGAAGATGTCTCCCATCGAGGTGGCCGACCGCGAGGAGGCTCTGCAGTTCCGCAAGGAGTTGGGCAAGGAGAACGTGGACGTGTTCCAGAATGCGTCTGGCGCGTGGATGATCCGTCTGCGTAAGGGCTCTGTGTTGAACATTCCTCGTGCGCTCGCCTTCGACCGCTTCGTCGCTGGCCAGATCCCGACGGGCTGGAGCGCGGAGCGTCTTGGTCTGTCGAAGGACCTTGCCGATGCTGTGGACCCTATTACGTTGTACGTGTTGGCATCGACCATGGATGCGTTTGTTGCTGCTGGTGTGACGGACCCGTACGAGTTCTACCAGTATGTGCACGTGTCGGAGATTGGTAACACGTCCGGTGGTGGCATGGGTGGTATGCGTGCGTTCACGCAGATCTACAAGAACCGTCTTCTGGGCAAGTCCGCTCCGAGTGACGCGTTGCAAGAGTGCTTCATCAATACGCCTCCGGCGTGGGTGAACATGTTGCTGCTGAGTTCGTCTGGCCCGATCAAGACCCCTGTGGGTGCCTGCGCCACGGCTGCTGAGTCTGTGGACATCGGTGCGGAGACCATCAAGAGCGGCAAGGCTCGTATTTGCATCGTTGGTGGATATGATGACTTCGGTGAGGAGGGTGCATTCGAGTTCGCTCAGATGAAGGCGACCAGCGACTCGGTGAAGGAGACTGGAATGGGTCGTGAGCCCAAGGAAATGTGCCGTCCGTGCTCGACGACGCGTGGTGGCTTCATGGAGAGCCACGGTGCTGGTATTCAGCTGCTGATGGATGCCCAGCTCGCGCTTGAAATGGGTCTGCCGATCTATGGTATCGTGGCGCTGACTAACACGGCGACGGACAAGAACGGCCGCTCCGTGCCGGCTCCTGGCCAAGGTATTCTGACGACGGCGCGCGAGGTTTCGTCGGACAACTCGAAGCCTTCTCCGCTGCTGGACGTTGACTTCCGTCGCCGTCAGTTCGACGACGAGCTGGAGAGCATTGAGAAGTGGTATGCGCGTGAGAAGGCGCTGATCGATGGGGATGAGTCTCGTGTGGCGTTCATGGATGAGATGAAGGTGCGCAAGGTACAGGCCGCCCAGGATATGTGGGGCGAAGGCTTCTACCATGGCCGCACGGATATCGCTCCTCTGCGCGGTGCGCTGAGCGTGTGGAACCTGGACATCGATGACCTGGGCGCTGCGAGCTTCCACGGTACGGGTACCAAGGCCAACGACAAGAATGAAAGCGAGGTGACGCACAAGCAGATGGCTCACTTGGGTCGCTCTGCGGGCAACCCGCTTCCGGTGATCTGCCAGAAGAACCTGACGGGCCACCCGAAGGGTGCCGCTGCTGCGTGGATGCTGAACGGTCTGCTGCAGGTGCTGAACACGGGCTTGATCCCGGGCAACCGTCAGCTGGACAACACGTGCGAGACGCTGCGCAAGTACGACCACCTCGTGTACCCGAACCGTAGCTACCAGACCGTGGGCGTCAAGGCTGTACTGATGAAGAGTTTCGGCTTCGGTCAGGCCGGCGGCGAGGTGGTGCTGGTACACCCTGACTATCTGCTGTCCACGCTGGCTGCTGAGGAGTTCAAGCACTACTCGGCTCGTCGTGAGCAGCGTCTGATCAAGATGAACACGCACACGCAGGGCGTCATCACGGGCAAGCAGGTGCACATCCAGGTGAAGAACGAGGCGCCGTACTCGTCTGCGCAGGAGAGCAATGTGTACCTGGACCCGACGGCTCGTGCTGAGTACGACGCGACTTCCAGGACGTGGCGTTTTGGCGGCGCGGACTCGCTCACTGCAGAGGAGAACCGCCGCCAGCGCGCGGAGAAGCGCGCGAAGAAGGCGAAGGCTGCTGCGGAAGCGGCGGCGTCCTCGAAGAAGACCACGGAGACGCACTCGGCCGACTCGTCGTCGACGCTGTTGACTGCCATCAACCAAGCGGCGACCGACCTGGGTCTGGCGTCCAAGAACATGGGCATGGGTGTGGACGTGGAGCCCGTGGCCACCTTCGAGAATCTGAACGGCCGTGAAGACTTCATCCGACGCAACTTCACGGACCAGGAGATGGCGTACTGCTACAGCGCGCCGCACCCGGCCGCGAGCTTCGCGGGTCGCTGGGCCGCCAAGGAGGCTGTGATCAAGGCCATCTCGAGCTCTTCGCCGACGGAGCCGAACCTGTGGAAGGGTGCTGGCGCCCCGCTGCGTGAGATTGAGATCTTCGTGACAGCGTCGGGTGCTCCGTCCGTGCTGCTGTCGGGCTACCCGCTGCAGGTATTCAACCGTCTGGGCCTGTCCAAGCTGAGCGTGTCGATCAGCCACTCGGGCGACTTCGCGGTTTCCCAGGCTGTTGCGAACTTCCAGCAGGAGTAAGCTCTCGATCTATAGGTATTAGTACATGTAGTAGTTTGCATATTGCATAATTAAATGTTTCATGCTTGGTACCAAAAACTTCCTTCATGCATCCTGCCTGAGTACCAGCGATCATAGCGCCGATGCTTGCAATGGTTAGCACCACCATCGATCTCCCATCCTACCGGATGACTGAGTAACGTGTTACCTGAAAGAGCTCGGTCGAACCCGAGTCCCTGAGTTCCAGTCTTGCAAAGCTGTACGCGCTACCAGAGCTGAAGAAGTTCATAGAGGAGGGGGACAACAACCTACCTCAGGTATAGTCATATGCGCTTATGCTCCACTCTCTTTGTCGACCGATAGCATCACCCGGAGAACGATTTTCTTATATGTCCACAATTTCTCGAAGAGAGCTGAAAGCTGTGATTGTGGAGCTTCCGCAAACTATCAGTGATATCCCTGATAATATCACTGATAGTTTGCGATACCGTCACTAGATTTCGCTAATATTGATAGTATCACTATTATTGGCACAAAGCCAGTGATATATCAATATCAATATCAACATCAGTGATATTATCACTGATATCGCTACAGTGCTCACCGTAATTAATCTCACTCATATTATTTTGTGTAAGGAAAGAAAAACCTGGATAAACATATATTTTGAGGACTTTGAGTTGACGTTTCCGCACAGTAATCAGCTCGTCTGATTGGTGGCAATCACATCGTGAAGTCCGCTTTCAAGCAAGCCTTCTCGTTTTTGAAAGACTATCCCTAGGTGTCATTATTTGCGAACACACACTAATTGCGGTAACCACTGTAATACTTTTGGCTACATGTAGTACTACCAAACCCTGGTCGTGACATGTATACAGTCTACATATATTTACGTGCAGAATAGACTCTTTGATCCAACGACTTCGTGAGAGCCTCCAAGAGACGATCCAGTATTAGCTTTCACGGGAGTATTAAATGCAACAAGCTGGAGCTGTCCATCACGATATTCCCAGTATATTAATGCATGTATTTCGACTGTGTCATTCCTTTTACCGGTACATGTACTCGCAGCAGTCTTTCAGCTAAAGAAAGGTTTGGCAGCAGTCGTGTTCGACGGGAGCTTGCAGGTCTTGGAGCACAAACGGCATTTGTGATCAGCGTTGGGACTCAACTTGAGTGGAGGGGCATATTAACGTCGTTCGCTATCTTGCTGGAGATTGTGGCGCTGATGCCAACGCTACCAACACTACGCGTACAACAGCTTTAATGATAGCGGCTCAGTACGGAAACACGGACGTCGTTCAATATCTAGTTACGGAGTGCGGGGCTAATGTAAACGCTGCAAATGCGGATGGGATGTACTGTAGTACTAGTAGTAGTAGTACTTCTAGTAGTACTAGTAGTAGTATTTCTTAAAATCCTAAATGTTCTACTACATTTATGATTCTAAGACTTAGAAGCTTACAGGTTCCATACAAATAAACTATTACTCTGGCTAACTTTTTATTTTATTTTTACTGATTCCGAGCTCTGTCAGTTGGGGCTCTGGACGAGTCTGCCCGATAACGAGCACATTCTCAAGCTGTACGGAGGGTCCCACGTGAGCAAGCCACAATTCTATCATCGAACGGTTCTACAACTAGTAGTATGATAGAACTGCGGCTTGCTCGCGTGGGACCCTCCGTACAGCTTCAGAATGTGCTCATTATCGGGCAGACTCGTCCAGAGCTCCAACTAACGCAGGAACGCGTCGTCCGACTCGCTAGTCGTCTCGGAGAACAGCCGCTTGATCGCGACATCGATCCGTTCTCCGTCGTGGATCCACGACTCGTGCACACGTCTCCGAACGTGCCTCGGACCGACCGAGGCCCTCAGTTGCCAATGTAGCTTCGCCCTTGACCTCGTCAATGGAGATGAACCAGTCGAACATGCGCAGCCCCGTCTGGTTCAAGAAGCCCGAGACGCGCGAAAACGTGGCCTGCTTGAGTGCCAGCATCTCGGGCGCCTGGTCCTTCCACTCCATGCCGCTGTTCATAAGCACCTCCTTCAGCTTCTTGACGCCGCCAAATTTCTTTCACGAGGATGCGCTCAGACGCGCTGGTCACCAGCTCGTTCAGCTTGCGGAACTTGTCGCCACGGTCGGCGTCCCACTGCTGCTCCCAGCGCCGCTGGGCCAGCGGGTGGCCTCCGGCTTGTCGGCCTGGTGGAGGTCCTTTGCCACGCGGCTGAGCTTGAGCTGTAGCTCGCGGACGGTCGCGACCAGCATCTCGCTGCTGGCGAGTCGCAGCAGCGGCTTGCGGTGCATGAGCCTCACGAAGCGGACCACGACGCCCATGTACATTTTTTTAGGTCGTCGTCTTCGGGCAGCGGCGCCACGGGGTCGTGCAGGAACGGCAGGCGGTCGAGTAATTTTCTGCAGAGCTTGTCGTTCTCGGGCATGCGGCGACAGCGCGACAAGTCCGCGGGCGTCTTGACGCTGGAGGGAGTGCCCTTGAGCCTAGGATGGGGAAGCCCTCGGCCGACGTGCTCGGAGGAAAGTGAAGGAAGGACGGGGGGGGGGGGGTCAGGCTCAAGGGGAATTCAGGAATGAGCTGACTGTGTGTGAGCAAGAAATATCGTTGATTTATAGTTTGCCCCTGGTCGGATGGGGCAAGCCGGGGGCAATCTGTTATATCGCTGGTCAGGCTGCCATGGTTGGTGGCAAAAGATGACGCGAGTGAGAGTCGATCTCACTCGCGTCATCTTTTGCCACCAACGAGTAGAGGTAACGTTAGCTGCAAGTTACCTCGCCTGCTATTGCGCAGAAGTTGCGTACTTCTGCACTTCCAAGCCCAACCAGGAGGCTGGCACTCGGTCGGAGTTTTCTCGACAGAGGAAATTGTGAAATGGTGAACTCAAACTCGCCTTTGCTTTCGCGGTGTGGACCCGCAGAAATCAACCACATCGCTAGTGTGGGAAATGAAACGCAACAAGCTCGAGCATGAGTCAGTCGTAGACGCGCATGATGGAGCGGACCCGTGCACGGCACAATGGGCAGGCGTGCGACGTGTGCATCACTGTCCTCAGACACGCGTGACATCCAGCTCGGTGTCCGCACGGCGCGCAGACTGCATTCCGTCGCTGTGAGCAGCACAGTCCACACAGATCGTCCTCCTGCTGAGTCTGCTGCGATGACGAGGCAGCGTTGCCACCGCTACTGACGTCTTCGCTTGGCGGTGGCTGTTGATATGGCTGAACGACCTCCACAGTCTTCTGTGTCAAATGATCACGTGCTACTGCGTCTGCGTCGTTCGATCCCTGGATACCTCGTAGCATGTCTTCAAGGGGTTCTTCCTCGTCCTCGTGAGGGTGCGCAGTCTGCTGCTCCAGTGCGCGGCCAAGACGTCGAAACAATGGGTCACTGTCCTCGTCCTGCTGACGCTCTTGCCGACGCAACGTCGATGATCGAACGTTCTGCACGAGCTCGTGCGGCCAGTAGTAGAGCTCGCCGTGCGGCGCGTCGAACGGTGGCATGTCGACGAGAGGAGCCCCGCTATCGCGGGAATAAAAGTTGGAGCTCTGTAGAACCTCCTTCCAGCGCTCCAGGTTGCGGAGGCTGTCGGCAGCGAAGACGAGATCCCGTGGTTGCACGTCCTCCTGGCTCATGGTCTTCCTGCAGATAGGAGAGCGCGTGAGCTTCTGACGCTTTACACGCTGGCACAAGACTGGTTTGTCGAAGATAAACGCGTTGTCATGTTTGAGCCAGCAGAAGCTGTCACTGGATGGGAAGGGCGACGCACGTGCAGCTTCATCGACGAGCAGCACAGCATCAGGTCGCAGCTCTCCTGGTCGGTGAAAGATGCACAACTCTTTGGACGTGCGCTGCTTGTTGCAGGCCACTACTACCCCCCAACGCTTTTTCCAACGGAACTTGCCTCGCAGGAACAGCCAACCACTGTGGACTTTCATGTGCTCCAGGAGAGTTGTAGCGACCTCGGCCCGGCGGTACTGACGCGCAAGATCCAGCGGCGAAAGCCCCTTGCGGTTGAGTGCGAACGCATCTGCACCCGCTTCTAATAGCGCGTCAACTATCAGCGAGTCGCGGTTTGTCATTGCCGCGTAATGCAGTGCTGTGTTTTGGAGTTTGGTGTCGTCCTCAGCGTTGACGTCTGCGCCTGCGGCAATGAGTTTGCACACCACTGCCTCGCCACGCTTGCTCTCTGCAGCTACCATGAGTGGCGTGGAACCTTTGCGGTGGTGCTTCCAGTTGACGAGGTTGGGCCCCAAGTCGTCCGACGAATCCACCAGCATCTGCTGTAGCTTTGCGTCGTCGCCATCTCTGGCGGCTTTCCACACCGCGACGCACTCCGCTCGAGTCATGGCCCTCGATCGATCGGGTGTTGGTGCTTGGTCGAAGTTGTTAGTACGGCGACAAATTTGAAATGAGCCTTTGCTGTCGGTGGGCCCACGCCAGGAGCACAAGAGAGCAATGGCTGACATGTTTCCAGTAAACCCAACTTTAGTCGAAAATGCAGCCATGTCGTCTTCCGTGTCGCACAAGTGGTGGGTTGCGTCAAGCAGTCCAGCACGCGGAACGAACCTGCAGTAACCCGGGAATTGCGGTTGTTCAGACCACGCCGTATAGAGGCTTTCGACAGACTGCTACCTCATTTTCGGATACTGCAGACGTGAGGCACATGTTATCGGTTTTATCAAGATTCACCAGCATTTTTCTGGCGGCTATCGCCTTCGCGGACCAAACATGTTTCATCAACCATGAAAGAGTCCCAATGCATTACGATTTTTTTACGCCAAGCAAACGAATACAGTGGACTTGGACGCCACCAATCAGTCCTGGATCCTAACCACGCCGTCGGCATGAGCGCGGCAAACTGGGCACGATGAACTTTCCTTCGTGACAGCGCACATGCAATCATAACAGCCAGCAACATGCCCGCAAGGAATGCAAACCGAGTCGCGACGATTTTCAGCACAAACGATGCACCTATCGTGCAGGGGAGGCTGAGGCTCGTTTGGGTCGCCGCTGATGGTGATCACAGTCGCCAATGGGAATACCGGTACTTGCCCCGTGACCTCATCCTGGTCCAGTTGTAAATCACCCCACACGAAGCCGTGATCATCCGTGATGAAAGTCGGCGCTGAGGCTCGTGTCCTGGTTTCGATGGGCTGGGCTGCCTTTGGGGTTTTCAACGACCCTACTTTATCAGCGCGAGCAGATGTGTCAAAGCGGGGCACCTCAACCGAAGATTTGGCTCTTGGTAGCGGCGTAGCAGCGACCATGGCAGCGCGAGACTCCACGCTCGCTCTGCGCGGTGAGCCCACGTATGTCATGCTGATTGCCGTTCCATTGCACTCGCCATCTCGCCTCCCAAGTGCTCTCATCCACGCGTCACGACTTGCCTCCGTGTCACAAGCAAAAACAAACTCTCGTGGCTTCAGGTTTGCCTTGTGGACATGGGTTCGTCCTGAAGACTTGTATCGACTGTAGCGTCGGGAAAACAGTCGCTGGTAGATCACCTTCGTGTCCAGTCTAAAGCCGTTCGCCTTCCCATCCGAGAACGTCGAGCAGTGTGTGGTATCAGCTAAACTGTCCTGCCAAAGTACTGCCTCTGGGTGGGCCTTATCTGGTCCACTGAAGATGCACAGCTCCGACGTTGTGTGTAATGTAGTGAGCGCACGCGATGGCAAATTGAGGAATGATATTAAGCTTTAACACTGCTAGCTCGGTCGGTGCACTACTCTCTTGTAGCTACTTCTGCTAACTAATGATAATATATCATTCTCGACATCGATTGGCTACTTTGACAATTGACGTGTACTACTATAGTACCAATTGTCAATTGACGTATGAAGTAACTGACGAATCCTGTTTCACAACAGGAATACGTCACATGACCTCTTTTTAAAAGAAGGCCTACTTCTTCGGGCAATGAGGAGCAATATGCCCAGGCTCCTTGCAGCGGTGGCAGATCGCCGTCGCCTCCCAGTCAGCATTGCGGCGCTGAGCCGTGTCACCCGAATGATCAAAGCGCAGTGCCAGCTCCATGGCAGCGTCCAGGTTTTGGGGGTGGTGCTCACGCAGATGGTTCGACGTAGCGGGCTTGAGTCCCTGCTGGAAGTAGAAGCGAAGCTCGAGTGGCGAGATTTGCTGCGTGCATTGGATGAGCAGGTTCTGGAACTCGGCAATGTAGTCGTGGAGACTTCCCTTCTGGCTGAGCGCCCAAAGGCGTTCGCGCAGTACGAACTCATGGTCGGGTGGCAGAAAGCGGCGACGCATGGCGGCCTTGAACGCGCCCCAGGACTTGGTCCGCCCCGTCGTGTCACATTCCGCCAAGAACTGTCGGTACCAGTTCATAGGCGTCACTCCCAGATGGCAGGAGATCATGGTTACAAACTGTGGCGAATCCTCCACCATCTGGGGGTGGTAATCAGCGTAATATTGCTCGATTGAGAAGAACCACAGCTCGAGGTCCTCCGTGAGCCTGCCTTGATACGTAGGCGGCTGGGCTTTTCTAGCCGCCGGTGCTTTTGTAGAGAGTGCGTCGAGGCGCGCCTCGCTCGCAGCAAATTGATGTTGCATCATGGCTTGAAAGTTGGCTTGTTGGCGGTTCAGGGCTTCGATGAGTTCGCCGAAAGTGTTGGGCACGGTGGTCTCTTCCATCGTGACTTGAAAATGGGGTTGGGGCTCGATGGTCCCGCAGAGGAAGGCTTGGCAAGACGACGCTTGGACTCTTCAAGTGCTACTATGTAATGTAGTGAGCGCACGCGATGGCAAATTGAGGAATGATATTAAGCTTTAACACTGCTAGCTCGGTCGGTGCACTACTCTCTTGTAGCTACTTCTGCTAACTAATGATAATATATCATTCTCGACATCGATTGGCTACTTTGACAATTGACGTGTACTACTATAGTACCAATTGTCAATTGACGTATGAAGTAACTGACGAATCCTGTTTCACAACAGGAATACGTCACATTGTGCGCTTCGAGTTGCACGATAGCAGCACACACCAGCGTCGCTTCCAGAACCCCAGCAGCGACTTGGAGCGCAGATGCAGCCAGCCACTGTGGACTTGCAGTCTGGAGGTCAGAGCCGCCGCTGCCTCCTTCCGCCCACGCAGCCTTGCAACATCCAGCGCCGTGTGCCCCTTTCCGTTCAATGCAAACGGGTTGGCGCCGGCGTCCAGCAGCAGATCCAATTGTGCGATCCGGTTATTGTACGCTGCGTAATGGAGGGCTGTGTTCCTGTGTTTGCAATTATCCGTTGCGTCGAGATCTGCGCCGAGGTGGATCAATGCGCGGACGGTCTCAGCTCCATGTTTCTGTAGTGCAGCTACCATCAGCGGGGTTGTGCCCTTGACGGGGTGCGGCCGATCGAGCAGAGCTTGAACATCGTCGATAGACTCTTTAGTCACGAGCTGCTGGAGCTTCTTGGCGTTGCAGCTTTTGGCAGCGCGCCACAGCAAAATCTCCTTGTCCTTGGTCATATTACGATATTCCCTGAAGACTCTTGCTCGACACGCTGCAAATCGAAGAATGAACGCTGATGGATGTTTCGATGAGCACTTTGATAGGTACATGTACAATGAATATCCAGCAACAATACATGTACCTACCACTAACTGTTAGAAGCGCTGACGTTGTGCGCTGCGGTAATACATCTCTCCATCACGAAATTCTAAAGGCGGTACTGTCCGTGATCTCCCGTCGGCACACAGGACACGAGTGTCGGTGGAGTCGCTTCACACACGTCGAGCAGTAGCTGTGTCCACACGGAATGAGCACTTTGTCCACCGAGTTGACGAGACACACGACACACACCAGCGCCTTCTCGGCGTCTCTCTTGTCCCTCAGAGCTTGCTCGACCTGCTTGAGCGCCGCTCGTCGATCTTCCTCCGCCAGCGCCGCACGATGCTGCAGTCGCAACATCTCGGCCATCAACTCCTCGTAGCTGGTGCTCAGCGACACGTTCAGACGCGCCAGCAGCGCGTTCACCTCGGTGATCACGCCGACCGTCGAGGATCCTCCTCCTTCCTCAGCCAGCAGCTCCTTGTGCTTGGCCGATTGAGGACGGCGGCCAGTCCACGCGACATCGACCCCCTGACCGTCCTTCCTCGCTCCCAGTGACTGGAAGTAGAAGATCTCGGACACCGCGTACCACCTGATGCAGCTCTTGGTCACCTGCACCTTCACCTCGCCGCTGCTGCTGAGATCCTCCTCGTCGTCGTGCTTCACCTGGCCGTAGCGCAAGACGTCGTGGCAGTCAAGTACAGCCACGATCTCCCCCGGGAGACACGCACGCAGCGGCACCAGCTGCACACTGGCGCGGTCCACGTCGGAAAGCGGCTCCCCCAGCAAGTCGCGCAGTCGCCCTTCTATTAGAATCGGGAGCTGTTCGCCTCTAGACGCGTCGAGGCGATGCGGACTCGTGTCGACGCTGAGTCCTGCAACGTGAGGGCCAAGAGGGTCTTCGAGTCTGGGTTGGCTACTGTGGACAGAGAACGACGGGCTGTACACATGGGCGCTGCAGGAAGTGGGCGAGCCGCCTCCGTCGTCAGCTACTGTCTGCACAGTTCTTCTCCAAGCGAGAAATGGGTACAGGAACACGAATGTAGCCATGTTGACACCCCAAACTTCAACGTACATGTAAAAGTAATGCATTTATTAATAGTTAACGTAGCCTAGCACATGCTAGCGAGATCGGCATCTTCGTATCGATGTGTCTAGGACGGCACGTGGAAGACGGAGCTGGAGACGATGTTCTGGCGGCAAATGGGGCACGAGGGGCGCGGTAGCTGCCCGACGCAGGACGCGCAGTAGATGTGGCCGCATGGGATCAGGACGCGGTTGACCTTGTTTTCCAGGCACACTGCGCACACGAGCGAGTCCTGCACTTCCTTCTTCTCGCGGATGACTGCGTCGATCTGCGCGGTGGCTGCGCGTCGACTTGCCTCCGCCACCTCCAGACGACGCTGCAGACGTAGATTCTCGGCCATCAGGTCTTCGACGCTCGTGTCCAGCGTCACATTCAGGCGCGACAACAAATCGTTGACTGCCGACAAGACGTTGGATGAAGAGACTGCAGACGCATGTGCCTTGACGTGCGAAAACCCCGACACGATCGCTCCATCCTGCGATTCTGGTGCAACAGCAACCACCGACGCTGGCAACGCGATGTTGTCCGAGTGGGTCACGAGATCCTCTGCTGGACGTTCGCTAGTGACGGTGTTGCCACTGTTGCTGCTTCCACTGCTGGTCCCCACGCGAGCGGACCGGAAGAAGTACAATTGGGTCGCGAGCAGCAGTCGAGTCGATGAGCTGGCCACCTTGACTTCAAATTGACTCACACCCGCGACGTTACTGGACTGCTCCCGCAAGATCTTGCCGTAGCAAAGCGTCCCACTTTCGTCCTCCACTGCCACTAGCTCTCCAGGTAAGCACGAACGCAACGGAGCCAACTCTACATTAGCGCAGTCCACTTCGGACAACGGCTGGCCCAGCACTCCACGAAGATTCTCAACGATAAGCACGGGGTCTTCGTAGATATCAAGCAGCTGCAGCACACGTGGAATCTCCACCTCATCACACGTCAAGATAGACTCAAGCACGGAGCAATTTTGCAGCACGCCTCCGAGAAGTTGGTTGATACACCTGGCCACCAAGTGGCTCGCCCGCATTCCCATCTCGGAACGAGCCTCGAGCGTGCACTTTGCAATATAGATGCGCCTTCTTGTCTGGTCCAAGAAAGACAAGCTTTTTTGGCGCGCGGTCTTGGTTACATCGATTCTACGGGCGGGGAAGTCTAGCTTCGCAATGAATCGCGACTGTAGCTTCGCCACGCAATTCACTTCGTACGTAGCCAGATTAACGATGCGGTGGTTGAGGTCTTCAAAGTCAGGTATGAATCCAAACGCATCGTACGACGATGCTTTCTGCTGTTGGGCTGTGATAATTTTTCGCAACCCGTCGGCAAACTGCTGCGAGCCCAACACGCTGTTGAAGTGCGCGATATCGTCACGCGCTATTAGTTCGGTCGGATTGTCCTCTCCATCTAACTCTTCGGTCACAACACTAGTAATTCCCGGTACTCCCAATATCTTGCAGCACCTAGTACTGATTCGAGGGTGAACCACGTGAAGCTCCGTGAGATCAATACTCGAGCACAATGCAGCTGAATCGTTGTATGCCATCAGCAGCATTGACTGCATGACTGCCGTGTTCGATGGTAGGAAGATAGCATTTTTCTCCTCGAGCGAGAGTCGACGGCTAGATTCACTAATGGCGGTAGCGAGGAGATCGATTGCACGTGCCGATGCGATCAGCTCGTTCAAGTTCAGCGGATGACCACAGCATTCTTCGTTCAGATCGCGCAGCAAACGAATATAATCATTCACTTCGGGTGCTTCTTTTGAGCCCATGTGTCGGAACAGCGCGTCGTATGCACCGAAAGCGCGAGGTACCTCAAACATCAACGGCGATAAATTCTCGCCTAAATGGAAGAACAGACGGGAACCCTTGACGAGAGTTGATCCAACTGGGATGACTGCCGCTGTTGTGAGACGTTGCTGTGTTTCCACGCCCAAATCGCTCCAATGTTCCTGCAGAAACTTGAAGATTGCTTGGAACACTTCGACCATCGGCAAGAAGAACTGCCAATCCAATGACCTTGATGACACTGCACGGTCGCCATTTGTAATGGACAGTAAATGCGCCACGACTTGGTCGTGCGGGGGTGGCGACTGAATTCCGAGCCTACTGTAGAGAACGCGTGGAGGTAGGGCCGCGTTTGCTAGTATTGGCATCGCCGAGTACACAAGCGCCTGGTCTTCCGGAGTGGCACAATCTGAATACTTTCGCACAACAGACCGCGATTGTCCTAGTTGCCTTTCCGAGGAGCCCAGTTGGACCCCACCCAAACTGTCGGAAGTATTTTCTGCCTCGTACACTGTGGCTGGAACGAAAGCTAGCGACGCTATTCTCTCGAAAAATGACCGTGATCGATCAAATTTGTCAAAGTTCTGCACAAAATACTGATGTAATGCCATGATCAGATGATCATCCTCAGGTGTTAGAGCTTGCTTGCCCGAGCATTGCTCATCAATGCGTTGGGCGCACTCCACAAAAATCTCGACAGTCACTTCAGTTTGTAGTCCGATCTCAGCCATGAAGTCGAGCCATTCTATCGTCCTATAGCGCTGAGCAGGAAATTTACCGGGAACACCGTCGTAAATGGCGGCGAGAACACTATTTCGAGGGTCACAGTAAGCGCCTGCGGGCAAATAGCTAGCACCTTCACCCTCTTCAGTGCGGAACAACGGCGATGTCCGCAGTAAAGCCGTCAGCTCGGCACTACCGCGCAATGATTGCCACTTTTGCAGGAGGATTAGCAATATCTGGTCCCGTTGTAATTCCACCATATCACTGTACATCGGTAACACGTACATCAAGAGTTTGCTGTCGCTCATTTCTTCCACGCCAAGTTCCCTGTAGAATGTGTTTAAACGTGGATTGCTCTTGAGAAAACGCTGTCGAGCATCCGGGGGCAATGGCATATCGGTCAGGTTAAGGCCCGGTGGGATAAGGAAGAAATCCTGTCCACCGTGTATGGCGCAGGGAACGTTTCCAATGCTTACGAAAATTGGCAACTGCTTCAGTCGTTCCATTTGTATGCGATTGTACCCTCCATAGGTGTCTCCATTATGACTGAAAAACTCCGCAATCAGGACTGCCTTGGTCTCGTCAAGTTCTCCCCAACGTAAATTTCCCCAATCTGAGGCGAAAATGCCGTCTAAAACGGTCAAACCCAAATCAGCACTACGGGGCACAATGTCACTTTCTTGACCACCAAGATACGCTAGTTCCACCATTGAGATATTCAAATCGGTGAGGACGTTATGAAGTGTCTCGCGACTGCAAAACTCGTGGGATTCGTCTTCGACTGGATACACTGGCAGAGCAAACCCTTCACCAATTTCTGCAGTTTCAGCGCCATCTGCATCACTGACATTATCCAAGTCCAAAGAAATTGAGGTAGGCGATAGCACTTCTGCAACATCATCGCCATCATTCGAAAAACTTTCCAGAATCCTTGGGTACTCTTCGTTTTCTAGTGCTGAAGATGGAATATTCCCCAACTGAACCGCTTCTTCGGTCTCACCACCGGACAAGCCATCGGATTCATTTTCACCCTCACCCTCAACGTCTTCTTCATCACCCTCTTCCTCATCTACTTCCTCGTCAGAATACAAGTCTTCAGCTAGTTCTTCTTCCGTTTGGAACTTTGCCGAGCTTAGCTCCATCAAGCGTTTACGCTCGGCATCGAAATCAGCCATTTTTTTCTCTTGCTGCATTGCAGAAGCCTGAAACAACTCAGCAACTTGCGCAGATATGTCACTATCTGCCGATCCGTCCCAAACGCAAATAGCCTTGTCAAATTTGCCGCAAGATACCAGTCGCGAGCCTTTCACGGGAATAAGCGGCCAGGAAGAAAAATATCCCAAAGATCGGCGCTCAAAATGCACTACTTGCCAGAAGCGATATAGCCATAATTCGTCAATTTCAACAGGCGAGCTTGGGTCCCACTCAATAATGGCCTGGTTCTTCCAAGAGGATGGCAAAACTCGTTCGATGTTATCCGAAAGGGTCTTGATCGAGAAAGAAGCCAGCCCAAAAATGGCAGTAAAGCGGGTATCCGAGAAATACTTTGCTAGTCGACGTGAGGCTGCTAATGACACAAACAAATGGCCAAGCGGGCGAAGCAGCTCGATCTGGTTGAATGAGGCTAGCACGTAGCTTGTGCGACGTTGATTCACTCGGAGAACACCTATACTTCCATCTTCCAGCGGCAACAAAGAGAGCCCATGGAACTCGGTCCATACTGGGTCCATGTCACTTGGCAAGGGGAACGACAGGTCGCTCAAACAATACTCCAACAGGGACAGGCAGATATCCGAGTGAACCTCGGAGCTGCTCACACTTCTTAAAAAGCGTCGCATCACTTTTGGCGTCACAGCGTACATGCGCGATGGCAGAAGCCGTGAGCAATCCTGAAGAATTCTTGAGGGAACATCAAACGCTGGAAAGTGGAGCTGGGCAAATGATGACACCTAGATACGCATAAATTAAATGCTATCAATACTTTGATCTAAATATGATAGGATCAAGTGCCAACCAGGGTTACCTGAATGTTCATTCCGCCAATATCGAGCTGATAGCCGCTTCCCAAAGCGCGAAAGATACCGTCAGTACACAAGAACAACTCCCGCATACCAATCGTATGGAATGTATGAGCCTGCACAAGAGCACCAAGTTCTTTTCCCTCCTGTCGCTGAAAAAACGGTAATTAGCGTTTAAAAGAGAAACATTGTCAATCAAATCGTCCATATCGTACCTTTTGAAGCGTTGGCCAGATGCTATAGAGCGACTTTGGGAAATACCTTTCATAGCGCCGTTTTCCAACCAGGAGAAGCTTGACGTACGCATCTGAAGCTCCATCCTCCAACAGAATACGG
The DNA here is from genome assembly GCA_033557925.1 of Phytophthora x cambivora. Classification (NCBI taxonomy): domain Eukaryota; phylum Oomycota; class Peronosporomycetes; order Peronosporales; family Peronosporaceae; genus Phytophthora; species Phytophthora x cambivora. The sequence goes on from JAUCEB010000034.1 coordinate 1,507,982, forward strand.
TTCCAACCGGCTGCAACTTGCTGCTCGCTTCCACTTGCGCCAGATGCAATTGCTTCGCTGCTGATTTGGTTTGAAGACGCTGTCAACGTGAGCTGCTTGTCCTTTATGGACTTTTTGAAACAACCATTGAGATGGACGGGAAGCCCCACTTGCTGGTGAGTGTCTACAATCTTGTAGACGTGGCCGCGCAATCGTGGGGCAGGTCTACCGTCACGGAAGATATGACAAGCTACACTAACGTAAGGAGTTGAGTGAAGCATTTCATGCACCGCAGTACATGCTAAGTCACGACTCCTTCCCAGTCCAATATTATCCGCAAACAACCACGTATCTTGATACTGGCGGTTTTCCAACTCGAGGTTTACCACGAATTCCATTTGATTCTCAGGGATAACAGGACTCTTGAAAAAGCTTTGGAGCGAGAATTTTTTCTTCCACTCTTGGTTTTGACGAGTCATGTTGCGTTTCCGCAACGTGCCATCGGGCGAATCCAGAGACACCTCACCATGACAGTGAGACGCATATTCCGACTCCTTGCCCACGCTCCACACTGAAATGCGGTGGACCGACTCCGTGAATATTAACGTCTGGAACAGCTGCGACTTCAAGAAGGAGACCAATTTATCTGCTTTTCTCGCATCCAACACATAGGATGACACAGCTGACCCCGTTTTCCGCCAGGGAAATCGAATCAGCGTACTTCCTGTTCCTCGAGAGATATTGCTTGGGCATGCAGGGAGAGTTGTGAACGGAAGTAATTGATCCGGGTATCGAACAAAATCTTGGCCCAGCACCTCGTACCGACGTCCGATACTTTGTGCCCGCCCCGACGATGGATTTAAACTTGTAACACCCCCGGCAGAAGAGGATAGGTAGCACCCGGTTGGATCTAAAATGTAGAAGCCGTCTCCACTGAGAATTTGCATACAGTCTGACACGACGAATCCACACAGGAGTCCTGCTCGCGAAGTCTCCCCATGGAACAAGTTGTTAATGTCGTCTTCGCTCAGCACCATATCGTGAATATGTATGCATAATGCTTCATCTTGAAGAGGTTGGAGCGAGGGTTGAATCACACGCTGCGATGAGTGATGACGGGTATCCAAAAAGAAATCTACTTGGGTGCCTCCAAATCGCTCAGCCGCAAGAATTGTCTCCCAAAGGAATGCACGACACCATTCTGATCGAGGCGGCAACACATTTTGCAACGCAACGGCAGGTGGGCAGACAACACGCCGGCTAGTCACAGACGTCTGCGCGAGTTTTGAGTGTAGAGAGGCAGCACCCAAAAGACGTGCTACATCCTTAGCGACTCCCTTCGACACAAACGTCGCTCCTCGTCGAACTTCTCGCGATTCGTTCCATTCCATGTCATCAAAGGTAAGCTGAACAGCTGGAATGAGCCGATCCGAGTGATCGAGTAATACCATCTCCTGTGACACGAACGAGTTCAGCGCCGTCTCCAATGACGACGTATCCTCCCCGACAATTTTATAAATCTTTAAGCATGCCGCAATTTGCATATTTTCCAGAGTTGTGTTCCGTGGGAGCCTCATGATAGCCTCCAAATAATCGACAGTGGTAAACTTCTCCTTGAGGCCAAACGAAGCAATAAGTGATCCCGGGATGATATGTTCGCTTGGGCAGCTGTACAGCAATGGCTCAAGGCTAGCATCAGCCTCAACAGCAATTTGACACGGATATGCAAACCTATTGCCTGTCCAAATCCACAATGCGTTCGCGAGCTTGCGATGCACCGGGGACATTGTCCAACCCTCCTCATCTGACAGTCTGTGGCTTTCAACCTCTTCGTACATCAGATGTATTTCCGATAACGGAAAACGCCATGTGGGGGTCTTCGACGCCATCGATTCTCCAGCATCTTCCTTACGACGATGATCCTCCCATCTGATACCAATTGCCTCAAGCTGCTTTGCAATAACAAAAGAGTCAATTTGTTCTTTCCACCCAAAGGCGGCAATCAGCTCCTCCGATGTCAGCTCGCCGTCCAGAATATCCATCGAAGACGAGCAAAACCACTGAATTCGTCAAGCATTTATGCACAATATAGACGAGAATGTTAGTAACATGATTATGCCAGTCGGGAAAACATAGTTCGCTTACGTACCGCGTCCTTAAGTGGTCTCATCTTCGAAGCACTTGAAAAGCGACGACTGCAACTTTCGGCTAAATTTTTCCACGGCATTGCGGGGTCTGGTGCTTCGAGACGGACTGGTAGCCACTGCACTTCTGTTAAGTCTGCCACAATATCCTGAATGGCTCGTACACTTTCACTATCCCCTTCATGTTCCGGGTCGTCACCGGATGTTGATCCCGACATCATGACATCGAAGTGTTTGTTAACAATCGTCAGCAAGCTGTGCGCCTTTTGGAGCGCCTGGTCGACGGAAGTATCGTCATTTTCTTCTGACATCGCTTCGATTGAACGCGCGCTCTCCAATACTGCATGGCATGATAACCCTGTGCGAAGTCCCAGGGAGCGTAGAATCTCAACTGTCGATGGGGTTGAAAATGCAGGGGCAGGGAGACTGTTTTCGCCCACTAACTCACTTAGAGCACTCACACTAGGATCATGAAGCTGGTTAACAGCCCGAAACACTCGTTTCCTGGATGGGATCACAGGATGAGTTCTAATAACTTCCCGGAAGCGTGAATCATTTCGCTGGTGAAACGGGAGCGTCTCTAGCGCACTAACTAACACGGAATCTACCAAAGCACTGTCTCGGGCTTCCAAAGTCGCCAATTGAGGGAAAACATGATCCAGCAAAATTTTGGTGTAGCTCCATTCCTCCAGCCCGCAATCGCGCAAAAATCTTCTCGTTTCGTCTTTCTCAACACGAAAAAATGACTCGTCAAGGATCCTGGGATCGGCATCTTCACCAGGTACGTAACCACCTCGCCTTAAACTCACAAAATCTACGCCTGCAGTTTTTTTTGCTCCCGTGGCTTTCAAAACCGGACTCGCAGATACAGGAAATATCGGGAGCTCGAATAGAATTGGTTGGTAATCGTTTGCCACAGCATCAAACGAGTTGTGAGAGAAGAAGTCGCACAACACCTGCCGCTCGGCTGCTGTCGCTGCAGCGAAAATTTCGTCGAAGCTTTGTCTCTCATGACGGAACTGATAGCGGCTAAGAGCTGCCAATACGCCATTTGAACTTAACTTATAGGCGTACTTGTGCGCTAGTAACCACTGCACGGTCTTTTCACCAGTGACGTACGTCGTATCCACAATATAAACGCCGACTTTCGCGAGCGTTTGCTGTAATTGACGAAGTAACTCCGGCGCCACTGGGGCTGTTTCGGAATGAGGGAGAACGAGACTAACGTTTGCAGAAAGGCAAACCCAGCGATTTCCCCCATCGACAATTATGGGAACCAGTGGCCACTTCATGAAGACTTGGGGTAGCTGCTCGATTGTTGATAACTGCGTCTCAACATATTTCCATAGCTGTCGTATCCATTCCTTTTTGGATTGATGCTCCGTCGCAAGGGAAGTAGAATCTATGGTAAATATACCTTCCTGAATTTTACTCCAACAGCGACCTAGCCTGTGAGGCAAGAAACTATCTAGAATTGCTGGGAGGTCCACCACACTGAGATTAGAGTTTTCGTATACCAAGGGCACTTGGTCAAACACTTGTTTGAACTCCTTGCGCACCACACGATGCGGGAACTCATCCAAAAGTTGTTCTTCCATCGCATTTCCAAAAAAGTATATCAGTTGCTGTGTTGTTGAGTCGGAATTACCACTCAGTGTTTCAGTGAAATAAATGGTTCCAAACTTTCCGTCTTTCAGTGGCAGCAACGGCAGTTGGTTAAGAACTTGAATCGCTGATCGTTCTAACGATCCGTGACAGTCCGATATGCAGAACTGAACAACTCGCTTGAGAACATCTTGCTCCAACTTTGGTAAGAAATTTCCCTGTCGAGTTAGTTGCCGAAAAAAGCTAGGTGTCATCGCTCCATAAACAGCGTCGAGCTCAATCAATAAACTGCGCAACGCTACTGGAAGAAGCACTGTCACTAACGATGCCGTGTCCAGTGCAGCTTCTAGTGTTTTCCAGTGAGTAAGACTATCGTCCACTAAAACACAAGCACTTGGGGTGACAGATTTTCTTGGAACCTCCAAGGACGTATTCTCCACCGATTGACTTGTTGACGAAAAAAATACAGGACGTTTCGACATGATGCGGAAGAGTTCGAGGGCGATGACGTCCCATGGACTAGCAGGAAGCTTTGTCGGGAAAAATGACAAGTACTGGGATGAGTCTACCTCGCACATCTCTTTTGCTTCCAGCAGGAAGGTTAGATAGGCAGGAGCAACTGCATCCGCCAAGAGGCTGGCATTCCACTCCGAGCGAAGTTTTCCATCGCCAGTCATATCATCACCATGCCAAATATCGCGCCGGTTTGAAGACAATTCAAAGTAGCCATTGATATGGACTGGTAACCCTACACGAACTGGGAGAGGCAAAAAGCAAAAAGCCCTCCCTTCCGTCGGAACTCCGTCAATACGACCAGCGACCCCGACCCAAGGAATAAGCTTAAGAGATTCATTTTCAGCAGCACAGGCAATCTCACGTGCTTTCCCACCTCCAATTTGGTTGCATACGAGATATGTTTCGGTAAAAGCCTCCATCCGATCGCCCTTTGCCTCCACTAGCCCTTGACTCGTTGGAGTTCCTGCTTCACCACCGAAGTGACTGTACATTTCATTCAGTTGTTTCTGCTGTTGTCGGCGAATATGGAGAACCTGAGTCACGGATGGCAGCTCTTCAGCTGGTGTTGATCTTAAGCGTGCGTAAAATTCTCTTTTAGCGGATAGTTCCGTTGTTCGTGGCACGCTTCCTGCTAATTCTCCGTTTCGCATAAATCGGTCAATCTTTCGCCACGCCTCACCGCGATCTTCTTCGGGAACTTCCGCATCGTAGAGAAGCACAGGAGCCTGGTCGATCTGGGATTGAAGGTATACTTCCACTTTACGAACGTTCCGAAGGAACAGCATTGTGTCGATGATCGATGTCTGAAAGCTCTTGAATAAGTCCACGATCTCGTTGTGGGAATAACCTCGACGCTTGATTTCGCTGGCTTCAGCAAGAACACTGCTACGAAGCGGAAATCGAAATAAGGTGCCGTTGTAATGGTGCTCCAAGTCGCATCCAAACACATTCTTGAATGGTGCAAATTGATCGGGAAACTGCTTAACGATGTTCGCGTTTGCGAAACGAATCTTGATTCCAGGATTCGCAGCCGAAATGCCAGGGAGGTGGGTTGCATGGGGATCGAAAATCACTAATAGATCAGTCAAAACAATTCGTCAGCGGGTTAGTTAACACGCTTGTCTTCAGTTTATGATCCAAGCGTACCGATTGACTTGGCTGATACAATCGAGGGCAAGTCCGTGAAGTGGTATACCGAATTGAATCCTAGCCCAAATCGTCCTGTAGTGGCTGCACGTTGGAGCTTGCTGGCTTGACCTATGCGAGCTAGATTAATAAAATCTCCGTCGCTAAACTCAGCGTCATTGTACTACGAATGTACATAACACCAAAGTAAGAAAAAAAACAAGTTCAGCACAACACAATGACGATGAGTAACGTACGCAATACAGTGCCGGTCCTTGCCACTTTGCCATGGCTGGGGTTAACAGCGAGGATGTTCCGTACGAGCAACTACTATACAGAATGCGCACACGGGTCGCCCCTGCGTCATCTGCGTTTTGAATGAGCTCACTGATAATATTCGGTCCCTCTGGATATTGCTCAAGAATGTGCGCGATTCGTTTAGTCAATGCTTCGGTCTGACCAAATGCCTCCACATCACCTTCACCACCAAATGACATAGCCTCGTGGCTGCTTTCACTTAGCAGCTGGCTTCGCAAGGAGCGAGATCCCATTTTCGCAGCTACTTCATTCGAGATTTTGGGGTGAATAAATCGTGTGGACGCTGATGAGGTCTCGTAGTCACGCTGGTCTAGCCATGGCGCATCGTCATACGTCAACTTCGCAGCGAATTCAAGGACTCCATTCCGATCCGGAGCGAATAACTCGTAATCGGAGTGGTGTTGGAGTGTATCACTTACCAACTGAATTAAACCGATCACCGTGGTCAGCTTGTCATCAGACAAAGAAGTAGCCTTTAGACAATCTTCATCTCTAGAGGCATTAGCCAAGCTTTCCTTGTACATTGCTCCAAGCACATGCACATAGTCTGGTAGAGCGAATCTTTCCTGAACACCGATTGCACGTAAGAATGGTCTGAAGTGGAGTAACTCGTTAGGAATCGTATACAAGTAAGGCTCGGCATTCACAACCGCCACTGCTGCCACATGGTTTGATGACACAAAGCGATCTCCAACCCAAACATACTTGCCGTTTCCAGACAGAATTGCCAGCACCTGATTGCGGCGATCTACGCTCTCAGTCTCAAAAAATCTTGATAGGACCTGGTATATGCTGTATACTGCAGTCCAAACCACGTGCATATTTCCATCGCCTTCACTTCTTAAATCGCCCCCCGCTTGCTTCTGACGGTCGTCAAACATCCGTGAGATCTCCTTCAGCTGAGAAGCGACCGTGTCAACTGGTAGATGTTTATCCCACCCCAGCACACCTCGCAAGACCGCCGAATGTACTGAACATTTTATAATGTGGAATTGAGACGAGCAAAGCCATAGATGCTTTGCCGGGCGGGACTGCTGCGGTGACGCGACAATTATTCGTTGTCCTTGCTTGTACCACGGTGCAACAGGGTGCGGTTTGTCCTCACACACAGGAATCCACATGATAATCGCCAATTTTGCTTTAAAATCGTTAATTTCAGCTTGTTCCATAGCTTGTTCCTCCAGATCTTCAGGGGTTGGTACACTGTCCTGTGTATCGAGCGAACGCGAACGATCATCACCTAAAAAGTTTCGTAAAAAGCGGATGCCCTTGTTACTCTTTTTGGCTTTCTTTGCATGACTTTGTGGGTTCCGTTGAAACGTTGGGATTACAAGTTGCTCCATGTGCGTGTCTACATATTGAAAGAACTTGATGGATCGGGAGCGCAATTTATCGCACATCTCATCCAGCGCAATTTCTTCTTTGACTCCATCACTATCAGCCGTAATTTCCAATTGAGAGCTCTCCAAGGACACTGCCAGTGACAAAATGGATCGGCGTGACAGCGTACGCTGCAGACCTAATGATCTTAAAGCAGAAAGTGGCTGAGGGTCTTGAAGTTCAAGAGCTGGGAAAAACGACCCGTCCATAATTTCCATAAACTCGTCAATTTCGGGGTCGTACAGGTCGTCAATGGACTTCAGATCTCCTGTCATTGTCGGGAAAATTGCTGCAGTCTCCATGATGCTCGACAAAATTCCGTCAGTATCTTGCCCTAGCAACGCAGTTAATTCTGCAAGTAGCTGGCAAACAAATCTGACGCGCACTTTGGGGTCGACGCGGTCAAACCGAGGAATCAGATACTTTGCGAAAAACTCCACCTTGGAGATCTGTCGAACACCCATTCGTAATAGAAAATCCACGAGTACCGAATCGCCTTCTTTCACAAATACAAAATTATCGTCCAGGAACTTTGGTGTAACACCAACACATACTAGCGGTTCTTGATGTTTTTCCTCGATCTCTGCCAGCGATACAAACAAAGGAGAGAAATCATTTTCAATGCTTGCGTTAGCGTCATCGTCATCCATCCACTGAACGCCACGGCCTTCAACGCTACGGATAGCTCGAAATCCCGGAAATATTGGGAGATTGCAGCAGATCTGTTTATGGGTTACACCTATGTCCTCATTGCTCCCAGATATCAAAAACTTTAATAGGCAATCGCGGTCAAATTTGTCGGTATGCTCGAATATCTTATCCACCCGAGTTCGCAGTGCCAAACCTCCTGTAGTTAGGATGATTCCAATGCACGAAAGCACTCCAGCAGCAGTAGGCTGATGGATGTACTGCCATACGTCCGGATTGGGCTGGAAAGACGCAAATATGTTTGGCAGGAGTAGACGCACTTGAAGCTTTTGCAAGCATCGGAGGCAACCATCAGGGATGAGTTCGGCGCTCAATACACCTGCTGACACACTCAGCTGCGTCAAGATGTGTGACGATGTTGGTACAATCGGCCACTTATCCTTAAACGCAGAGACGTGATCACTCTTGCCAATGTACGTCCAAAGCTGCCGGAACCATTCTTCGTTTGGTGCACCCTCTTGAATTTTTTCATTCCAAGGCACTGTCAACTTTCCAAACCAAGCCTCAGGCAATACCACAGCCAACATGTCTTCGAAACCCTGGTAATCCAGCTTCTGCACATTAAGGTACTTTTCTGCGGTTTCAGAGGAAAGGAGCACTAGCCCGCTTGTACTGATGGCTTCAATGTTCACTAGGTGACCACGCGCCTTTTCCAGCAACTCTAATTCTTCACGCGTTGGAATGAAAAATGGAGTATTGGCTCCTTCTTCGTTTACTTTAGATGGGTTCGGATTCTGAAGCAACCAATTGAGAGCCGTTTCCACTTCATTACTCCCTGCCACTGCGAGTGCGTAAACAGCATGCTGGCGAGAAAATCCCATCGCACACAAGTATTCGAGCTCGCTAGGGTCAAATATGGAGCGTTTCTCAAACGTTCGAAGAGTTCCATCAGCGACTGGAAGAAATTTTACCCCGATTAGTGCGTTCAGTCGATCTGGCTCCAAATCACTCAATATAAAGCTCAACAGACACTCAACAGCTTTACAGTCGCCTGCATGACAAGAATTCTTGGTCCTGTATGCTTCTCTCACACGTCGTGGCTCAACGTATGACGGAATTGTTCCTGTCTTTACCAGTACACGCTCGAGGTCTTCGGCCAAGTTGTTGACAACAGGGAAACCATCATCGATCAGCAGCTGCTCCAGTTGGTTCGAACTCGAGAAACTGCGAACAACCATGCTTTCCGCGGGAGAAACCCAACGTCCACCTCCAACTTCACTGTACAGACAAGGTTTACTGCGAATCAACGAAAAAAAAGCGTACGTCAGGGAGTCCCAGGGTGCTGGTGGAAGTGCTTGAGGCAGTAATTGGACATGATGTTCCGGTTCCATCGCTTGGGTGTCGGCTAAATGCAAAATCGCTCGAGCATAGCACGGAGCGATGACATCGCGAAGTAAGGCGATATTCCACTGAGCGCGAAGCAGGCCATCACCACTTAGTCCCTCACCAAACCAAATATCGCGGCGATTTGACGAGAGCTCGAAGTATCCATTTACCTGACAAGAATAGAGGCACAGTTAGTACAATTTGAAGCAAGCATTCTATCCCCAGGTGTCACTCACGTGTACAGGTAAGTACGTATGCGTTGGCAAAGGCAAAAAGCAGAACGCCAAACCAGTCATGGCGGAATTTGCGGTATCAGTGCTCGTTAATACAGCCACTCCACCCCACGGTACTAAACGCTGGTTAGCATTAGCAGGATCGCAGGCTATCTTGGTGCATTCCTCACCACCCAACTGATTCATGATCAAATACGCGTACTCTCTCGTCCGACTGGTGGCACTTTCACGAGCTTCAATTTCCAAAGGATAGTCGCAAATAATTCCTGTGATAATAGGGGAGTAGGGCGTCAGTAGCTCATCGGGTAAGTTGTGTTCCTAACAATGCATTGTAGTCGTACCATCAGTAGAGAAGCGTTGGGTGGAAACACGACCAGATGAGTCTAGACTTGAGTGATGAAGCGAGCGCTTAGCTTCAATTTCTTCTGTCATATTGGTGATCATTGCTTCCTGAAGAACAGTCGGAGCTTCTTCACCAACTTGCCATTCCAACACTGATATTTTGCACACATTGCGCAAAAACAGCAGTATAGTCGGCAAGCTATCCGCGAACTCCTTCAGCATTTCCGCCATTTTTGCAGGCGTTTGGGCACGATTGGAGAGCTTGCTTCGTCGTGCTTGGTCTTCTGTTCGAAGTGCAAGGCGAAAAATCGTCCCCTTCAACAGCAAATACAATAAGCATTAGCTCGGCATATGTGCAGTAGGATAGTACTAGCATTGTAGCGAAAACCCCTACCGAAAAGGGCTCAGAAAAGTTGCACCCAAAGCATCGAAACGGGGTAATTTGATCGGGAAAGTTGTCCACCAAATCAGAATGCGCGAGGTAGTCGATCATTTTGCCTGGGTTACTTGGGTTCACGTTCGGCAGATGACATGCCTATTAATGATGAATGCAGGCAAGCACGAAGTTCGTCAGTCTACCCTCTGCGTCGCTAATATCCACTGTAACAGTGAGCAACTCGGCCCGCACCTGAGGGTCGAAGAAGACCAGCTGTGAACCACTAACAAAAGTCGGTAGATCGGTGACGTGATACACTGCAGGAAACAGTCAGTAAGAACCATCGGCAGCATGTTAGCAATCAGGAACATAAGCTATCGCTTCAGTTGTCCGCTCACAACTTTATACCGGGAGATCTCCCAAATATTGACGTACCCGAATTAAAGCCGACACCGAAGCGCCCAGTCTTCCACCCTTTTGAGTTGTCTTTCTTCAACGAGTCTCCAATGCGCTGCGTATCCAATTCACACCACATACATCAGCAACTAAACGCCTTTTGTGGCGAAGTACACTAACCAGCCCCAGACAAGAGGCAATGAATGCTTGATCCACTCACCTGAATCGACTGGAAGTCGGCGTCAGTGAACGTTGCGTTGTTGTGCACCAGCAGCGAAGGGCCTGCAGCACACACCAACACCATCAACGCAGCAGCCACCCACCAGTGAGAGGAATTGCACCGAGGAGACCCCTCAAGGGACAGCAGCACGAGTGTCATCCTGACCTTGAAACGACCCGAGCTTCTCGTACGCGAGCCCCGTGGACGCGTGCTGGCGGTAGTCCAGGCACAAGTTCACTTCTGTGGCCCCGGCGTCATCGGCGTTCTGCACCATCTCCTTGAAGATCGACGTGCCCTCTGCAAGGCGCAAGAACGAGAAGATCAACCCAAGTCTAGTGAGTTTTCCTCGTTTTCTTCCCCCTTATTAGCTAGTGGACGGGTGTACCGGGGTAGTTGCGCAGGATCTCGCGGATGCGCACTGTTAGGTCGATCTTCTGCCCGAAGTCATCACCGAAGTACACGTCCGCGTCCACCATCTTGGCCGCCAAGTTGGCACAGCTCGCTCGCTCACTCTTGGCAGGCCCGTCTTTATTGGACTTGGATCATGAAGAAAACCAAACGCACTTAACAGAGAGTCGGAAATGTTTGCATTTTTGAGAGATAATCGTGAAGTTGACATTTCGGATATAATCGGACATTCAAAAATTTCAATCGCAAAATTACTCGTATAAAGCGGAAAAACTCTAATTCGATTGCTTTACACGCGAAGTTTTCGACAATATACAACTCGATAAATCGAGCCTCAGCGCTCGAAAATATCTCGAAATTTTGATCCATGAATGGAGATTTTTTTTTTCCAGATGAACACCACTTAACGTTATCGAGAACTTAAATATAAGCCTCATTCCTTGGACTCATTCCTTCTAAGAGCCTCATTCCTTGGTCATAAGTCCAAGGAATGATTAACTGAAACCCCCTAATAGCTCAAAATGAGCGCAAGACACACGTCTTTCGAGTGGTACGCGCGATTCGTACTTTGGTTGATTAGTATACTTATGTTTGACGCGTGCTACATTATAGCAATCTATAAACGTCCGGATCCTGGTCGGGTTGGGGTGTCTCCCTCCCGGGGAGCGGCGCAGCGGCGTCGTTCTCGGGGGAGCTAAAGCGGAAGACGCCCGAGCGCCATGAAGCCCCCCCCCACCACCACTTCCTCACAAGCGCTGTTTGCGTGGTAGTCCTATCACCCTCGTTAACTTCGGGGCTGAGGGGATTGACCCAAGGCCCTATAGGGGGCGATGCTTATGAAGTTGGGCTACACGACAAGTACCTTTACATTAGAAAACTGGTGTCCGAGATGCTGAGCTGCGGGTTACCTGACGAAGAGATCGCAAATCTTCAGTTGAAGGAGGTGGTGATGAGCTTACCTCGCGAGATAAAAGGCTACATACTGCTGAAAAACTACTGCGGAACCACTTTTCGACTCGTGAGCTCCGCCTGCGTCATAACGTCGACCTCAACACCGTGGGGGTCCCACCTACATACCGAACACGACATTCGGAGAAAGTCGGATTTCTTGAAGGTGACGATGAAGGACATGCATGGGAGACGTACCGATACGTCGAAAACCGCCTCATCAAAGGCCAACCGCTACTTGGCGACCCTCGCGTGGAAGAAATAACTTTACACAGACAGCACCTGGAGAGGCAATTCGACACTCAACGCGTATAGACTCAATAACGCAGTTGGAAACGGTGTGAGAACTCGCGTATGACGTGGAGGTGCCAGATGGTCGCTTTGATGCCATATTTAACGGAGAAGCAACGACAATTGGTAAGGTATCGCATTCGGCGCCGATAACTCATTTTTGTAGGCGAGGATAGCGACGAAGCAGGTGGAGACAGTCCCGCAGATGGTAACACTGCCTCTGGCACCGGCGGATTTGACAACGACAATACCGATGGTGACCCAGAGGGTGACACTGGCCGCTATGCCGAGCAGGACACGCATGAAACGACAGCGACAAGGACGATGGTGACATTGACAGTGGTGGCAACGACGAAGATGGCGATGACCAAGGAGGCCACGATGACCGGGGTGGCGGCTACAATCGCGTCCTGGTGGATCCTGTCGTAGGAGTCGTTCGCGGAGATGTCAGCGAGGAGGTTCATGTCACTGCGAAATGGACAATGATGTTGTCCGTCTCCAACTAAAACAATTTGGCCAGCCTTCAGGCCATCACTACCAGACTGGCCCAACATGTGACATGATAGGGTGGAAGAAGCATACGCGCACTTATACCGGCGAGCAGAAAGCAAGAAAATTTCACAATGATGTTGTCCGTCTCCAACTAAAACAATTTGGCCAGCCTTCAGGCCATCACTACCAGACTGGCCCAACATGTGACATGATAGGGTGGAAGAAGCATACGCGCACTTATACCGGCGAGCAGAAAGCAAGAAAATTTCTTGCTTGAGACTGCGTCAAACAAAACTTTACTAAGGTGCTAAGTGCGAATCGCGATTTGAGCACACCGTTGGAAAGAGGGGCGTCTCCTCTGTCGATTGAGCTATCGAACGTCCCCAGATTCAAATTTCCCGCCAAGGGGCAACCGTTTGAAAAAATTATCTCATTTTGAAAAAAAAATGTCGAAAATATTTGGGGGTTGTTTTGGGGATAAATCACCCCAAGGAATCGATTGGGAGCAGTCCCATTGGCTAATTCGATCTCCTTCCCATTTAAAGTGCACCTTTCTCCCCAAAAATATGGGGTCTACCCTTTCGGGCAAAATAGAAAAACGGCTGTATCTCGACACTCCTGTTAAGTTCGAATTTGGTCCGCACATCTTTGAGGCCCGATATCTCGATAACTCTAAAAGCCGCTTTAGTATCATTTTGTTTGACGCAGTCTCAAATGCGATCTACAGGATGGTGCAGAGACACCGCGTCCGTCGTGGACGACGTACTGGTGGTGGGCGAGTTGCTGCCGGAGTGCAGCACCTCGGTCTTCCGTAGTACCCATCTCAGCGGAGATCGCCACAGGCGACCGCGCGGAGACGTAGGGTTCCACAATCACGCGAGGTTCGTCCAGAGCATCATGAAAGCGCAGTAGTTCATCGACCTCGCTGTAGCGTAGGCAGCTGCGTTGTCTGTCGATGAAGCCAAGGCCGCAGCTGCAGCATCGACTGGGAACAGAGCGAGGTGCCCGTGCGCAACGTCCCGGCGGAGTATGTGCGAGCATTTCGTGCGTCGCGCGCTTGCCATAGACGTGTCATGTAAAGAGCGATAAGGAAGAAACAAGACAATTGCTCGCTTACTGTTTTCTGTTGTATTGTAGTCATTACAATTGTGTGTATGTAGAATGGCATGGATGTGATGTCGATTGGTACATGGTGGCTGTCGCTCGCCATGCACCCATGCAGAGAAGCGATGGCTTCTCCGCAAAACTCTGGGCTTTCGCGCTCTAAATAGTGGTGAGTCGACATCAACATCAACATTACCATCAAATACATGCATGCACAGCATTTACCATACCGTCTCTAGCAATATGAAGCAAACCTCAACAACAAAAATGAAAGACAAACGTCTTGTATTTTGTATCGTTATCTACATCATACAGAACAAAATCACCAAATACATGCTAGTATATGAGCACCAGACAGAGATGGATGTTAACTTCATGCGGTGCTGTTGGTGCAGCTGACACCACTGATGCTACCAATACATGCACCGGAAACAACAGGCTGATTCCTGGTAGTGCTAACGCTCACGTTAGGACGGACCTCACTCCTTGCTTTGCGTATTCATATCAGAATTCGCCGTGGAGGGCAAGGGTCGCAAGCCCAAAGCGGAGCAGATCGCCGAGTCGCGTGATGTCGCCTCGGCAGCGATCGATGCGTTCACCTCGGCACTCAAATACAATGCCGCCGACTTGAGGGAGGAGAGGAGCAGCCTGAGTGATGAACTCGAGGGACTCAAGGCGCAACTGGAGGCCAAGAGCGAGGAGTGCAACGTTCTCGAGAAAGAGGCTGCGCTCCACAGCTGGTGTCACAGGCGGTCGCACAGGCAGAGGCACAGGCAGAGACACGGCTGGTGGCACAGGAAGCGGCAAAGCTGGTGTCACAGGCGGTCGCAGAGGCAGAGGCGCAGCTGGTGTCAAAGGCAGAAGCCTTGTCGCTGGTTGTATGTCGGATATACTATTTCAGCAAAACAGTATATCCGACATTGTAGCGTGTGTGTTATGTTTGACACGAGCGCGTTACAACTGCATAAAGTAGCCTTCATTTAGCCAGGGCGTGTCTTACCGGAACTGATCACACATGTGTATTCTTGGTTGATATGAAAAGTCGATTTTGAATGTTTCATATGTATGTTCCATGTATGTTGCCATATGAAGAGCAACCATAATAGCACCCGAGTCCCCGCACGGCTCTACCAAACAAAACGTAGTATAGGGTAAAAAAACCACCTCGCCAGTTCGGCGTTGCACCGGACTACTTCCTCCTCGAGGATGTCGATGACACGGCGTCTTGACAGTTGAGTCGCTATGGCTGAGCGAGAAAGGAAGTGGCATGTATGGCCAGCTTCCATCAGCTCGAGGACGAGGGGGTAAGTGTACAAATACAACACCATACAGTTTTAAGTATAACCTTTTAACACATATTTCAAGTTACGTGTTGAAGTTGACTTGTATTCTGGCTTATGTAGGTTTATGTACGGGGTCAGATGGGCCCAAAATGGGTTACCAGTTGCGAGTATTTTTCTAAATCCCAATACAACCCGACCGCCAAGGCTGTCACATATGCGGGTTTAAAATTAACAAGGATGTCCGAGGTATTCCAGACCAAAAATTACCTTTTCTTGGGCGAGTCCAAAAAATAAAATTGTCGTTATAGTCGCTTAAATGTATTTCTTAGAGCTATAATAAAGATTCGTACAAACTATCTAAAATGGCGGTTCCACGCTCGTGGCATCAGTTAGTCGGATGATATTGCAGCCCAAACTTGATCGGTATCTGATGCAAGTGCTTCACAACAGATGGGGACACCACGACTAAATTTACGTCACTAAGACTTATCTAGATTGGTGTTGAGGGCGTTAACAAGAAAACGAGACTTTGCGCACGCTATCAACTGTATCAACATGAAATAATCGTTCAAGATGAACTAATACATTATGTTGTTGTTCCTCCCAAGAGCCTGAAGAAATATCTGGCATGCGCGCACACCCATACTTCGGTCTGGTTACCTCAGGTTTTCGTTGCTAAATGCACGTCATTCCAATTTAAAAAACTATCCGTACTGAGTCACTTGGTAGGTAACATCAACATGCAGCAGCAGCATCAACCTTCACGGGTTCTGCTTACGACACAGATGCGGAACCAGGCCCGATCCCACTACTACGCCAACCCGAAGCTGACCCACGGACTGATGATGGACTAGTGCGCGCGCGAGTTCGATCGGGGCAGGCCAGCGCGTAGTACCATCAGCCAAATCTTGCACACCTCGCTGCAGAACTGCGCCAACCCCGACAGCACCGGCCGAGATCGCAGCGCAGGCAGAAGCCTAGGGTGTCGATCTCGAGACGCTCATGGCCGACGGGACTCTCGATATCGAGGGACTGGTGGCCCGCGCCAATCGTATCCTAAAGCGAAAACGCGAGGATGAAAAGGTGGTGGCTTCGTGTATGCCTCGCTTTAATAAGCGCCTTAATATGCTCTCGTTGCGATCAACGAGGTCGGCGACGGGCGGCATTGGTCTCGACCCGGAGTAAGAACCCGCGATCTCGGAGGGGGGGGGGGGCATCAGCAAGGAAACCGCGGTAAAGTCGAACCCACGCTAGTGGAGCAAGGTAACGCCCTCGTTGTGGAGGTGCAACAACTGGGACTGGAAACGGGGAAGTTGAAGGCTCAGCAGAAAGAGTTCATGCAGCAGCATACGTCTGTTTTTAATATGACGATCGAGGGGCATCAGCTGAACATTGCTTCGAGTTGAAGATTGAGGAGTACGGGCTGGACACAGATGCCGTGGAGATGAAGATCGCTCGGCATCAGCTGGATACTGCTTCTCGGAAGATGAAGGTTGAGGAACATCACCAGGACATATGTGCCTTGAAGCTGCAGTTCGAGCAGCAGTCGCGAGTTATTACCTCTCTGGACGCACAGCACAAGTAAATCATTAGCGCTGTCGAATCTCTTCAAAAACAACACACGTAGAACATTATGGCGTCCAAGCAGGATATCCAGCTCTGCAGTACTGAAGCAGCAGCATTCGGACGAAAGTATGGCGCCCAAGCAGGATATTGCAGTGCTGGAGCAGCAACACGCGCAGGATATCGCAACGTTCAAGAAATTGTATGTGCTTCAGGCACAGGAGATGAAGACAATGAAGGAGCAGAACAAGAAGACCAATTCCGCGCTGTTTGATACAAAGCGCGCGATCGAAGCTGTTACAGATGAGCTGAAGACGAATGACAACATATTACTGGGGTTCGAAATGTGGTGAACGCTCTGGTTATGTCTAAGATTGCGCGCATAGAACAAACAGGCGCCGAAGAAGCTCGGAGACATGTCTGTTCCGACCAAGACATTCAACGCTCCGACTGCTCCTGGACTTCTTGAGTTCAAGTTCAGAAAACATGGAGAATCCCCTTTATTCTCTAAGCTGAAATTCAATATCAGCAGCTTGCACTACTTGTTATGACTACGCATATTTTCTGTTCGTCATGCCTTTTTGTTTTAAAAGACTACGGAGTTGCCAACATGGTATGGGCTCGCTTTCGATTGATTGCCCACCTCGCATTCTGCTCGGCGACCTGTTCCGGAGTGCGGCTTGACACCCGCGGCTTGTCGTTGATCGCCTTCCGCGTCTTATGCTCATCGGTATAAGTAGATTTGTTCAGCCCTACCTTGTCGGACCAGTTTGGTAGTGACGGCCTACAGGTTGACAAAGTTGTTTTAACGGGAGAAGGGTTACATCCAATGTTACTTCGCAGTTGATATGAACCTCGACTTGCTCCATCAAGCCGCGATTGGTGCCGTCACCGCGGTCATCCTGGCTCCCTTGGTCATCGTCATCTTCGTTATACGGCCAAAGTCTCCATCCTCGTTGTCGCTGTCTTGATGATGCGTGTCCAGCTCGGCATGGTGACCAGCGTCACCGTATGGGTCACCATCGGTATTGTCGTTGTTGAATCCACCGGTGGCAGAACCTCTACGCGGTGAGTGTCGAATTGCCTCTCCAGGTGCTGTCTGCGTAGAGTTATTTCTTCCACGCGAGCGTCGCCAAGTAGCGGTTGGCCTTTGATGAGGCGGTATTCGACGTATCGGTACGTCTCCCATGCATGCCCTTCATCGTCACCTTGAAGAAATCCGACTTTCTCCGAATGTCGTGTTCGGTATGTAGTTGGGACCTCCACGGTGTTGAGGTCGACGTTATGGTGCAGGCGAATCTCACGGGTCGAAAAGTGGTTCCGCAGTAGTTTCTCAGCAGTATGTAGTCTTTTCATTTCGCGATGTAACCCCACCATCAGCCCCTTCAACTGAAGGTTGGCGATCTCTTCTTCAGGTAACTCGCAGCTCAGCATCTCGGACACCAGTTCGCGGATCCTAATATAAAAGGTCCTTGTCGTGTAGCCCAACTTCCGTATGCATCGTCCCCTACAGGGGCTCGGATCAATACCCAAGTTATCCACCCAACGTCCGACGGCACTGAACGAGAGCTGTCCGCACCGGTAAGTGGCCCGAAGCACAAAACGTAAAGGCCAAAATCGAGAAACCAGCAAGACAGCACGGATATTTGAACAACAGCAGCTCCTTTATGCTCCAAGATGACTGCATTTAATTTGATTGCCATGACCTTTCACTGCCAATCACCATCGTCTTGGTCATCTCAGGGGTCATCGAGCTCAATTTCAGTGACCCATTACATTAGGTGACAGGAAAAGTTAGGATTTTTGCTAGCTTAGAAAGCAGAAACGCCAGGTATCTGCTCCAGTTAGCGTGTGACGATTGGCTGTCCATTTGATATTCCTACATAGTTGAATGTTTTGCTTACAGCGGTCATACCCCCCCCCCCCCATACCCCTCGATTCCATGGTGTGCTGATTTGGTTGTCACTATTTACATTTCGTAGCAGCCCCACGCCGAAATGAATGTGACGACAGTCCTCTAGTCAGGATATCCCCCTCACTTAGGCAGACCCCAATCCACTTCTGCAGCACGCGATTGACATATGCGCAAAAATGGACAGCAGCCTTTCTCCCTTCTTTTTTTATTTTGAAGTGAGGTACATTTATGTCATTTAGTCTCCCCCAACGCCACCTAATGTCCATGCTCGCTCGATGCCAGTAGTGCGAGTCCGCGGTCAAGTTGTTTTGCCATCCACAGGTTGCTGACCGCCTTCGCAACGTCATTATTCCTTTTTTCATATGAGCGCCTCCCTCTCCAGTCCGCTTTGCAGGCGCACGTTTGCGCACACAGCGTCCGTACGTCGCCATCTCGCTCACAATTGGTCATACCATTCACTTTCGACCGCAGGTGGAGGCCGAGCGACGGGCTCAGCGCAATGCCCGCCGTCGTGAAAGGCGGAAGATTCGGCCCGTCACTGCAACATTTCAACCATTGCAGTCACCGCCTGTGACACCATATGTGCATCTGCCTCTGCCACCAGCTATGCATCTGCCTGTGTCACATCAGGTTCCGGTACATGTATTGTAGCAGCAGCGATGTCAGCTGCGCCAACATCACCAACATCACCGGCAACTGTGGACGCATGCCCCATCTGCCATGGAGCAATTGAAAGTCCCGTTCACTGCCGGCAGTGCCGCCACCGGGTCTATGCGTGCATAAACACTCACATCATGGACGCGGTGTTATGACTACATGTCCATTGTGCCGCTTTCCCGTCATCCCGGAAGCTTAAGCTGAGCTTCAAGCTCAAGCCTACGAGGAGGATATTACAATCAAATCGCGTCAGCCCTCACTTCGGCTAGGATAGTGATTCGGAGCTATCCAGCGAAGCTGACGACAGTAGGAGCGATTATGAGGACAGATACAATGTACCGCTTTTAATATACTATCAAACATGATGAAATATTAGTTTTTGGAGTCTGTGACACTTATGAAATGTAGAACTCACAAATCCAAATCCTGGCTTTACATGGTGCAGTAAGGAACGAGTCCTAATGTAGCACAACGTTTCCGTGCTGGTCATTTTGGCTATTAGCCGCCACTGTTTTGCTAGCAGCCGCAGCGGTTCTGATGTTGGCTAATATGTACTGAAATTCTTCTTTTGGGTAATATTTTGTAACAACCATCGTTCAGGTTAAGATTAGAGATATTTTAAACAATCGAATACAATGTCGTTGTAACCATATAAACAAAGAGAGTCTACTTCAAACAGTGACTATCGAATAGTACTCAAATGCGCTATTCTGATTACTGATCTCGTTGTCGGAGCTGAGCTCAGCAAGATCTTCAAAGTCGTCGAATGCCGCGATCTCGTCGGCGCCCATGTTCTTCAAATTGAAAATATGAGCACCAACTACTCCACGCTTCCTTCTTTGACACGGTTGCGCTCGGCGGAGTGGATAAACTTGTGCGTCGACATTTTTTGCTCAGCTACCGCGCTGGAACACCCCGATGCGACGGCACGGATAGCTGTGAAGCTACTCCAGAATTCTTGAACAGTCATCCGTCCATCCTTCACTGTTTTGAGCTCTCGAGTAGGTTTTTGAAAAAAAAAACTGGTATCACAGAACTTCCGCATCTTCAAGCTAGGGGCCGTGCCAATTTGCGAACTCGACGACTTTCTCTCTCGTATCATTGTCCACAATTTCACCACCGTACCGCGGGTCTAGCAGATAGGATACGCTATGGACATCAACAAACACAAAGTCAAGTGGCTTGTCCAAAATCCTTGGGATAATGCCCAACTCTCCGATTGGCACTCTCATATCGCGGCACTTTTGTGGAAGCATTCGGTAGACGTTTGAGATGGCGTGAGAGCTTCCAAACACATTCGTGCTGCGGATAACACTCTTAGCAGTGCGGGGCAAAGTTGGGGGCTGTTATCACGTCGTGTGCCTTTTGCACCTACGCCTCCGCCTTCAGGAACTCGCGATGACTCACCAATGGCAGTAAGATTCTTTCCGATTGAAGGACAGACGCGAAGCACTGCTCGATTGTGCCTCACATCGTATCAGCTGGGAGGACCAGCGAATTCTTCCCTTCCAAACGTTGCACATGTCGAAGTTCAGCCCATAGGAGTTGATGGTTCTTGAAAAACCTGACCATCTTCCGATAATCGTCCTTCTGATATTTCAAACACTTTAACTTGGAAACCGTGTACTTCACCGTTAGGTGGATTGCGTGCACGATGCACCCATGTATATATAGTACCGGATACTCGCACTGAAGTGTCGACCACATTAGTTGATTTGCAGCCGTGTTGTCGGTGACGACGGAAACGGTCTTCAGAAACTTCGCCGACTCGATCACCCTCTTCACATCAGCAGCCAAGAATATCGTGTTGTGCGAGATATTACCATTGTAGACAGACTCCAGGAAATAGGCCTCTCCTTCACACTACAGAAAAAAATGTAATTAGTGTGGGTTCGCAAAAAGCGTGGGTGCGCAATTAGTATAGACCACACTATTCTTGCGCTCCTGTTGGAGGACCCTCAACCCACACTAATTGCACACGTTCAGCAGAAGAGTGAGTCGGTTCCTCAGTGTGAAACGACGCGAGAAGAAATGACAAGTACGAGTACGTGCAGTGGCTGCGGGGGAAACACTTCGAGTGTATCGCATTCCTGTGACCTGTGCGGCAACAAGAACCACCCGTTCTGCGGCGTGCCAGTGGAAGAAAAGCAGGGTGGTCATGCCCGCTGCCGAACGTAGCCAAAGACTGGGGCAGTTTTAGCCCAACCCACCAAAGAGCTACGCCAAAGCAAACTCGCTGCTTTCCTTCCACGTTGTCGCCTCATCGACGCAAACAATCAAGTGGCGGTCAATCAGTCAGTGACAGCGCTTGCGCCGACGCGGACAGAGAATCATCGGAAGAGTAGGCAGGTTACACTGCACCCCAACCAAGCCACACAGGCGTTGATAGCGCTGCGTCGCGGGTCTACACTGCAACTAGCGGCAGTACTGGCGGAACTCCCCGCTATACTGCATTTCAACCCAGGTGCCGTGCACCCCAATCCCTCGCAACGCTTACCGACAAATCGCGCGTAGTGTGGTATATGCAGAACTAGCATGACGATGGGGAGCCTAGGCCACCCTCCAAAGCTGCAGCAAAGGTCCCTAGTATTTTTTGGCGAACCTGCAGAAAGCTAGCCGCTGGTGGAAGGAGCGGCGCCAAGAAAAAGTCGTTGTGCTCGTGTCAAGGCTTCGCTGGTCACGCGTTGAGTAATGGCGTTTGATCTCACGCCCAATTAGTGCGGGCTTAAATATACGGTGGGTGCGCAAATACTGTGGCCGACACTATTTGCCTGGTCTGTTTGAAAATGTTGAAGGCGCAATTACCGTGGCCGACACTACTTCCACTTTTTACTGTACCCAACACGTATTTTTTTATCACGCTATATGTTCGCGTCCGTCCAGCCGTCAATGTAAAGCGTGCAATTCTTGCTCGTGAACTTGTTACCAACTTCGACCTGAAGTCACGGTAGCAAAAGTTCAGAAACGCCGTCGTCAGCCGATGGGAGGATCGGATGACCACTCCAGAATGAAGCATCAGGAGTGCTAGCAACAAGAAAGGGCGGCACGCTTTGTTGAATGACATACCGGAAGAGTAACACTTTTCCATATACAGCTATGCTACAAATATAGACGGGGCAAATGCGTTGTCATTTTGGATTAAGTGCAGCCCGCCCCACGCGGCTGTGGCGCAGCGGGGCAGCCCCGGGTGGGAGGGTGGTTTTCGTCGGTGACGGCCGGTCTTGGCCGGAGAGCTGTGCTGTCCCGCTGCAAATTCGTGAATGACTGCCTTAACAGGTCCGGTACACGTATTTGTAGCAGCAGTGCTGTCAGCTGCACCAACAGCACCACATGAAGTTTACATCCCTTTATGTCTGGTGTTCATATACTGGCATGCATTTGGTGGTTTTGTTCTGTACGATGTATATAACGTTACAAAATAGAAGACGTTTGCCTTTCATTTTTGTTGTTGGTGTTTGCTTCCTATTACTAGAGACGGCATGGTAAATGTTGTGCATGTATGTATGTGATGGTAATATTGATGTTGATGTCGACTCGTGGGCGACGTCGACTCACTTATCTGGCAAAAACGTTGGATAAATTTTCTGCAAATGAAGGAGCCAGGCTGATTGGCTAAAACTAGGCTAGTCGTTGACGCTTTTCCTGTGAGGTACTTTTACATGTACATATCATTCGTTTTGTATAGCAACAATATACATCCCGGGACGTTGCGGCTGCGACTTGATGGTTTATACTCACATGGTACCGCGTCTTAGCCAAGCGATGGCATATGCACACACTGAAACGAGGTTGTGCCTGTCGCATCCCTCCCCTGACAGTAAGATAAGCAGTCACGGGCTCTTTCAGCGAGCGTTGGACCAATCAAGAACGTGGAGGAGATCACCAAGCCAATTAACTAATGTATACTAGCTCATTAGTGATTTGCGTAGGAAACAATTGTATGGCTGAATCAAGCGCTGTTCGCGAGCCGCCTGTAGACGCACCCTTGAGGTTGCCACTGTTTCTTGCTCGCCCTTGGTGTTAAAGCCGTTTAAACGTGCTGAAATGAACATAACACTAGCTATAGGAATCGTATTTCTGTGTATTACTCTTATACCTCTATCTCAATTGTTATGTTTACGATCTAGATCCGTGCTCGACACCTGAATGGTAAACACCATCTCCCAGTGAACTCCTCTCAGCTCAATTCCGCGGATGGAGTATGAACCTCCTCTTGCTGTTCGCGGTTGCCAGAACGGCGCACGACTGGCTCTCCGAGTTCACCTGAACCACATTGATAAAGGGTTCAGTCTTACGGGAGTCGTATTTGAGGAGCTCGAACTTCTCTGAGTAGATCACGCAGTCTCGTAGGAAGGGCGTTCTTGTAGAATCCAACCGAAAGTCCACCACGGCTTGGTTTGTATAATCCTCGTCCATGAGAGGCATGAACCTCGAGTAGTCCTCTCCCAGTCGGATGATAATGTCAGTGAGCAGGTTAGAGCTCATGACACTTTCGTTGCAGTCGACACTATAGCAGGTTGTTGATATGTCCTCAGGTGTTTGCTCGTGCATCAAGGGGAACAACACCAACACGTAGGTGTTGTAGCGAAGACACAGGCCATCCTTCAAAGGCGCCCGGCAGACCATGCTGCAACTGCGGCTCTGCTGACGCCGCCAGTGATTGCAGCCAGGTTGACGATGTCGATGGTTCCCATGGGAGCCCCGGAGCTCTTTAAATCGGACTAAAGGTTCGCTAGCCGCACGCTCAACGCAGTGCTATACTACATTCACACAACGACATAAGTTAGTACACACACGTAAATAAAAATTCATAAATATACACCATCATAATGCGTTCGTTGTGTAGCCGTACCTCGTCTTCTCATTGACGAACATCCCCGAGCGGGATCTTGAACCTTACCCGGAGATTGCTGAGGTGCAGGTCGCCAGCGTTCCACGACTCCCGTGCCGACGACCCCATAACCACTAGGTAGAGAAGATACCGATTCTTAAGGTGGAAATCGCCATATCGACCGGTGTAACCTCGAAGCAGTATAGCAAGGTTTCGGTCACATCCACAGGATTTCGTGTTCCTGTGTTAGGCGATCTGGCGAGCAATAGTGCTCTCAGCAGCAAATATGATTTGGTTCGCCGCCAAATAGTATATTTGCAATCTGCATATCTCTACCGCAGCATAGTTTGCAGTATAGGAAGCAGTCGTCTTTTAGAAGGCCCCTAACAACAACAATCGAGACGAAGAACGAAATGATTGCGTATATCAATACATTTTTCCAAGAGGAAGAGGTTAAAGTACGCGTCGACGAGTTGAACCCGTTCCGTACGCGTTCCGTATCGGAACTAAACGAGTACAACACGCCGTCCGGAATACAATACTGGTCTGGTTGGGTTTCCGCTGCTGGCGTCGGTCATAGTAACAGATATGGCCAAAAAGCATAACCTTCCGAATTGCCGGACCGCGACGACTCCCTTGATTTTCTTGCGCATCTCAAGTGCCGTCTCACCGATGTTGAACTCGCAGTTGCTGCACATAGCCTCTTCGACGGTGAGCTTTCGTTGATTCCCGCATGAGCGAGAATTTGTTTTTCTGAGAAACGGAACGGATGCACATTGAAGTCCAAGTGACGTCATCCCCGTACCCCGCTCCGCGTCATGTATTTCAGGCTCTGGACCATCCATTTGGTAGGCACCTGGTTTTCCGCCCGACGCCGGGCTATACAATAGACCGTTTGTGCAGTTTGTGAGCACCTCTCGAGTGCTGTTGTGCTCACCTAGAAAACACATGCGCAATTGTATAAATCCGAGACGCATATCGGCGATGTTCAAGCTGCCGACTTCGATCGTCTTCTCGACTTTTCTAGATCGTTCTTACCACTGTTCGTCTTCTAGAATCAAACTAGCCGAGGAGAAGCAGCTCGTTTATAGTGCCTGTCCGGGTTCTCACTTCCTAAAAAACTAAGTTCACGCCAACTAACCCGCCTCCCCTCCAAACAAATCGCAACCAAGATGCCACAAGCCTCCCGTCGCCAGCACTTGCAGTCCGTGCTGCTAGAGCTCCAGGAACGCGATAATCGCCGCCGCCAAGAACTCGCCAGCTATTTACGCGTCGCTGAAGAAAACGAGCGCTCGACACCGCAACACCTCATCTTTGATGGGTTCGGGCGGACGGAGGCGCCGACGCCATCGTGCGCCTCACGAACTTCATACCGCGTGGGCTTAACACGCTCTGGACGTCCGTACGCAGCTACGTTGTGCGTTACTGGAACGTCGGCCGAGGACGTCGCTCCAAGTTCACGGGCCAGGACGTCCTGTTCATGATGCTCGTCGTGCTGAAGAACGGCGGGACGTGGGAGATGTTGTCCAATATCTTCCACGTCAAAACGCCCACCTTCATCAACCCATCACGAGTTTCATCCGGGCTGTTGCCCCGCGCCTCTACGACGACTGGGTCAGCGAGAAGGCCCAGGAGGAGAACATGCGCACGCTGCTCACGTCAGGACGGACGTTCGTGAATCGTTCGTACGCGCTGTACGCGACCGATGTCACGTTTCAGCAGGCTAACAGGCCGGCTGGTAACATGGCGGAAGCGCTATCGTTCTACAGCGCAAAACACAAGCTGTACGGGTACAAGGTCGAAGTGTCAGTAAGCCCTCGTGGCTTTGTTATTAACTATACGGAGCACGCGCGCGGTAACACCGCCGACATCACGATGTTTAGACGCAACGAGGCCTTCCACCACGCCATACGCCGAAAGACCGACGACGACCGCTCTCTGCAAGACACCGGTCTTCTCTCCAGAGTTTCCCGATGAATGGGTAGTCCTTGCGGACAAACGCTACCAGGGTATTGAGCAGCATTTGCGCTGCATCCACCCAACGAAGGGCACCAACCTACCTGCTGCTACCGTCCAGCAAAACGCCGACATTTCTAGCGATAGAATTATCGTTGAGAACTGGTTTGGAAGGCCTGTGGCCTTTGGCGCATTTGCGCCGATAAGTACATGTGGTGTACGACATCTTCCAGGCGTGCGCGGCGCTAATGAACTTCCACGTCGGGTTTTACCCGCTTCGCACGACTAACAATGAGGAGTATCGACAACGCCAGACTAGGCTGGTGTCAATTGGACGTGATAAGCAGAAGAAGAGGCGCATATCTCATGAGCGCTACCGCGAGCGCCGATGTCTTCGCCAGCGAATGTCGCTAGACGACCGCTGTGATAGTAGTGACGGATCAGACGACGACGTTGATCAAACGCAACTGTAGCGTAGTTCGCCAGAATCACAGCTCGGTAGAAGTGGTTGAGGATTTTACGAAGTGACTATGCAAATCCGAATGTTGCCTATCTTGTGTGGAAGCGTCTATTCGTGTGCTTTTAGCTATTTATTGTCCACTACGTAGCATGCGGGCTGCACAGTAACTGCATTTGAGATCTAATGTAGTCCCCGGGCCGCCCCCCCTTTACCCTGGCAAACTCAAAGGAAACGTGTTGATAGGTGGGAATAATATCGCTCAGTTGGCGAACATTTAAAGCGTTTGTAAGCCGAAATGCAACGCTGAAGCAATCCGTTGGAGAAAATAAATTGTCGGCGTCTGATGTGCTTGCTTTGGAAGACTGCTTGACAGAAGTTGGCAAAACCATGATATTATATATCAAACTATGGGAGTTGAGTGGTACCATCTTGTGGTTGTCATGGGTTGTCATGCGTCATGATGATCGTCTGGAGCGATCTAAAATTGCTAGTGTCGTCAGTTTAATGAAAATCTTGGTTGACATTGCGACACTGCAAGAACCCAAGCAAGAACCTACAATTTCTTACGACGCGATTTTGTTGAAATTGCAGGATGTGCGAGAGATAGTCGACGCGATAGACGGCGCCCACTACGATGAGATCTCCTGTTTTGTCAAAAGCCTAGTCCAGCAAAGTACCGACTCGTGTTCGTTGACCAGCATGAAAGCGCCCAGTGTACTACAAAACATTGAATATGCGATTGATAACCAGTGGTCACTTTCTGACGCTGGTATGCAACGCCTGTCATCCAGTCGTGCTCGCAATTCGTCCAACGATTTCGTCCGCAAGGAACTAGAGTGCTTGATGATTGTGATGGGTGCTCCGACGGAGACTTATCGCGAGTTAAACGAGCGTTGGGACGAGCTGCACAAACGCAAGTTCGATATATTTTTGCCCGAAATTGACAAGACCCGGACGCTGCTCCACAGCCGATTGCTGCGCCAAGAGCTGCAGAGCAAGAGTTATCAATTCAGCTCGAAATCATCCAGAAAGAGTACGATGATGTAATGTCGAAACAATCGGGAGACATGCTTGGGTCTCTCCCGGAGTGGTTTAATGGATGGTTCGAGCTCGATGACGAGTTGGTTTTCGCTCGTGATGGCTTCGGGGAGGTGCGAAAGCCAAGTGGCACAACTCGGATGGGGTTGTGAAGAGATTGATCATGGATGATGCCGATTCTACATCAACAGGAAAAAAACGAAGCGAACAAGGGCAAATGATCCAGAACAAGTTAACTTGTGGTTCACACTGAATCATCTTCACATGGTGAAGCTATTCGGCGGCTGCCACATCGGAACGTCATTGTTCGTTTAAGAGGAAGCCAAAAATGGATCGTTAGACTATTATCTGAAAAAGCATCCCGACGAGGTGTTTGGCAAAAATTGTATGAAATCGGGACTTGAATATGTGCACGCGCGCGGTATTCTCCACCGAGACATCAAGTGCGACAACATTTAGGTCGATAGCGACGGAAAAACAAAACTGCCATACTTTGGATTGAGTGCATCTTTAAGTGCTTTAGAACAGGACAGTGTATAGGGAGCGACTCGCTGGGTGGCTCCTGAATGCTTGAACAACAAGGATGCATCATATGCCTCAGACGTATTCTGGATGCGTCAGCCTTGTGTTGAAACAACCTTTGCTTCGTCGCTTGGAGAATTTAATCGACAGGCCCATTCAAAGTAGTGGGCGTTGGTCGGACAAGGTTCGCTTTCGGGTCGTCTGGTAACTGCTTTGAACGCTGAGCGACCACGAGGTGGTTCAGTCTCTCAGATGGGTCGAGCTTGCACATAATCGTTACGAGATGCCATTAAGCATCCGTAAACTGATTCGGACGTTTTGACATATTTCCTTTCATCACGTTGCGCTTTACAGCTAGATTGTCAAGTTGATTTCCCCACGACAGATTTTCGCTCACAGCTTGGATGATGCACATGCCAAGCAAAGGCAACTCAATGCCAATATCTACGGACTCTTGAATGAACAACTCCAGGACCTCTACGCTGGATCATATGATTCTGAACTGGGGGCGATCTGCACGCAAACCTGGTGGCGACAGGCGAGTGGGAATCGTGTTTACACGAGAAACGTTTTGACTGTGTAGGTGTCGCAAGCGGTGTTACGAGATGCCTTTAAGCATCCGTAAACTGATTCGGACGTTTTGACATATTTCCTTTCATCCGTTGCGCTTTACAGCTAGATTGTCAAGTTGATTTCCCCACGGCAGATTTTCGCTCACAGCTTGGATGATGCACATGCCAAGCAAAGGCAACTCACTGCCAATATCTACGGACTCTTGAATGAACAACTCCAGGACCTCTACGCTGGATCATATGATTCTGAACTGGAGGGCGATCTGCACGCAATCCTGGTGACGACAGGCGACTGGGAATCGTGTTTACACGATAAACGTTTTGACTGTGTAGGTGTCGCAAGCGGTGTTACGAGATGCCTTTAAGCATCCGTAAACTGATTCGGACGTTTTGACATATTTCCTTTCATCACGTTGCGCTTTACAGCTAGATTGTCAAGTTGATTTCCCCACGGCAGATTTTCGCTCACAGCTTGGATGATGCACATGCCAAGCAAATGCAACTCACTGCCAATATCTACGGACTCTTGAATGAACAACTCCAGGACCTCTACGCTGGATCATATGATTCTGAACTGGGGGCGATCTGCACGCAAACCTGGTGGCGACAGGCGACTGGGAATCGTGTTTACACGATAAACGTTTTGACTGTGTAGGTGTCGCAAGCGGTGTTACGAGATGCCTTTAAGCATCCGTAAACTGATTCGGACGTTTTGACATATTTCCTTTCATCCGTTGCGCTTTCCAGCTAGATTGTCAAGTTGATTTCCCCACGGCAGATTTTCGCTCACAGCTTGGATGATGCACATGCCAAGCAAAGGCAACTCACTGCCAATATCTACGGACTCTTGAATGAACAACTCCAGGACCTCTACGCTGGATCATATGATTCTGAACTGGAGGGCGATCTGCACGCAATCCTGGTGACGACAGGCGACTGGGAATCGTGTTTACACGATAAACGTTTTGACTGTGTAGGTGTCGCAAGCGGTGTTACGAGATGCCTTTAAGCATCCGTAAACTGATTCGGACGTTTTGACATATTTCCTTTCATCACGTTGCGCTTTACAGCTAGATTGTCAAGTTGATTTCCCCACGGCAGATTTTCGCTCACAGCTTGGATGATGCACATGCCAAGCAAATGCAACTCACTGCCAATATCTACGGACTCTTGAATGAACAACTCCAGGACCTCTACGCTGGATCATATGATTCTGAACGGGAGGACGATCTGCACGCAATCCTGGTGACGGCAGGCGAGTGGGAATCGTGTTTACACGAGAAACGTTTTGACTGTGTAGGTGTCGCAAGCGGTGTTACGAGATGCCTTTAAGCATCCGTAAACTGATTCGGACGTTTTGACATATTTCCTTTCATCACGTTGCGCTTTACAGCTAGATTGTCAAGTTGATTTCCCCACGACAGATTTTCGCTCACAGCTTGGATGATGCACATGCCAACCAAATGCAACTCACTGCCAATATCTACGGACTCTTGAATGAACAACTCCAGGACCTCTTCGCTGGATCATATGATTCTGAACTGGGGGCGATCTGCACGCAATCCTGGTGACGACAGGCGAGTGGGAATCGTGTTTACACGATAAACGTTTTGACTGTGTAGGTGTCGCAAGCGGTGTTCCGAGGATTATCGCTGCATCGGTAGATCGATCGTGTGCTTGCCGAATATTTCGTCAGCCCCGCCAATGATGTACACGAGTTGGAGGGTACTTGTTTGGAGATGCAGCTAACAGACGGTAGTTCATGCATTCGTAGACGCGAACAGAGACGAGCATGGCGAAGTTAGCTTGTGGTTCACACTGAATCATCCTCACATGGTGAAGCTATTCGGCGGCTGCCACATCGGAGCGTCATTGTTCGTTTAAGAGGAAGCCAAGAATGGATCGTTGGACTATTATCTGAAAAAGCATCCCGACGAGGTGTTTGGCAAAAATTGTATGAAATCGGGACTTGAATATGTGCACGCGCGCGGTATTCTCCACTGAGACATCAAGTGCGACAACATTTAGGTCGATAGCGACGGAAAAACAAAACTGCCATACTTTGGATTGAGTGCATCTTTAAGTGCTTTAGAACAGGACAGTGTATAGGGAGCGACTCGCTGGGTGGCTCCTAAATGCTTGAACAACAAGGATGCATCATATGCCTCAGACGTATTCTGGATGCGTCAGCCTTGTGTTGAAACAACCTTTGCTTCGTTGGCTTCCTCGCAAACGAACAATGACGTTCCGATGTGGCAGCCGCCGAATAGCTTCACCATATGAGGATGATTCAGTGTGAACCACAAGCTAACTTCGCCATGATCGTCTCTGTTCGCGTCTACGAATGCATGAACTACCGTCTGTTAGCTGCATCTCCCAACAAGCATCCTCCCACTCGTGTACATCATTGGCGGGGCTGACGAAATATTCGGCAAGCACACGATCGATCTACCGATGCAGCGATAATCCTCGGAACACCGCTTGCGACACCTACACAGTCAAAACGTTTATCGTGTAAACACGATTCCCACTCGCCTGTCGTCACCAGGATTGCGTGCAGATCGCCCTCCAGTTCAGAATCATAGGATCCAGCGTAGAGGTCCTGGAGTTGTTCATTCAAGAGTCCGTAGATATTGGCAGTGAGTTGCCTTTGCTTGGCATGTGCATCATCCAAGCTGTGAGCGAAAATCTGCCGTGGAGAAATCAACTTGACAATCTAGCTGTAAAGCGCAACGTGATGAAAGGAAATATGTCAAAACGTCCGAATCAGTTTACGGATCTTAATGGCATCTCGTATCACCGCTTGCGACACCTACACAGTCAAAACGTTTATCGTGTAAACACGATTCCCACTCGCCTGCCGTCACCAGGATTGCGTGCAGATCGCCCTCCAGTTCAGAATCATATGATCCAGCGTAGAGGTCCTGGAGTTGTTCATTCAAGAGTCCGTAGATATTGGCAGTGAGTTGCCTATGCTTGGCATGTGCATCATCCAAGCTGTGAGCGAAAATCTGTCGTGGGGAAATCAACTTGACAATCTAGCTGTAAAGCGCAACGTGATGAAAGGAAATATGTCAAAACGTCCGAATCAGTTTACGGATGCTTAATGGCATCTCGTAACGATTATGTGCAAGCTCGACCCATCTGAGAGACTGAACCACCTCGTGGTCGCTCAGCGTTCAAAGCAGTTACCAGACGACCCGAAAGCGAACCTTGTCCGACCAACGCCCACTACTTTGAATGGGCCTGTCGATTAAATTCTCCAAGCGACGAAGCAAAGGTTGTTTCAACACAAGGCTGACGCATCCAGAATACATCTGAGGCATATGATGCATCCTTGTTGTTCAAGCATTCAGGAGCCGCATCATATTGCTTGATCAGGGCCGATCTAAACCGATAACGTTATGCAGAATGAATCCATAAAACCCAGCAAACACCAGGAATTACTTCAACAACTTCGGTCTCCAAGCACTGTCTAGCACCGGTGCGTCTGCCTAAACATGTTTCACTATTGCCATCTTCATGCTCTTGATGTGGCTGTGCCAGATATGGAGACCTTTATCCGGCAAACACTTGCTCCCGCGGGATTGTGTGACCGAGTCATTTGTGTCCATGCTGAATCCTCACGGGCGTTGTATTTGCTAAGTTTGCTCGACCCCAGCCCAACATTTTGCTCAGCGACGTAAGTTGAGATCACAGCCCTCCCCTATTCTATCCGTGCAACCAACCACAACTTTTATGGCTTAGATGTTCACCGTTTCGCGTGGGTAAGCAACATGGAGATGCGTTTTCGACCGTCGCTGAAGGATACGAGCGCTCATTGTACTCTGGTATTGGTGTGGTTTTCTTTACTCACTCTGTATGGAATTGCATGTTGTGTATGTAAAGGGCAAGGCATATCTCTGGACCCAGCACAACCCTGTTTCATTGGGGGCTACCCCACTGTGCCACAGCCGCGTGGGGCGGGCTGCACTTAATCCAAAATGACAATGCCTTTGCCCCGTCTATATTTGTAGCATAGCTGTATATGGAAATGGGTGATTCTGTGTGAGCAGAATCTGTTTTTCCAGTAAGCGGAGCGGACAGATGTAGCCATAATGACGTCATCATCCACAGCATGAAGATCAGGCCCCTCGGGGCCACCCATTTTGTTAGGTACGCGGTTTTCCGCCCGACGCCGGGCTATACGAGGTAGACCCGGCCCGGGCGGGTTTTCCTCGACAGGCCCATTCAAAGTAGTGGGCGTTGGTCGGACAAGGTTCGCTTTCGGGTCGTCTGGTAACTGCTTTGAACGCTGAGCGACCACGAGGTGGTTCAGTCTCTCAGATGGGTCGAGCTTGCACATAATCGTTACGAGATGCCTTTAAGCATCCGTAAACTGATTCGGACGTTTTGACATATTTCCTTTCATCGCGTTGCGCTTTACAGCTAGATTGTCAAGTTGATTTCCCCACGGCAGATTTTCGCTCACAGCTTGGATGATGCACATGCCAAGCAAATGCAACTCACTGCCAATATCTACGGACTCTTGAATGAACAACTCCAGGACCTCTACGCTGGATCATATGATTCTGAACTGGAGGGCGATCTGCACGCAATCCTGGTGACGGCAGGCGAGTGGGAATCGTGTTTACACGATAAACGTTTTGACTGTGTAGGTGTCGCAAGCGGTGATACGAGATGCCATTAAGATCCGTAAACTGATTCGGACGTTTTGACATATTTCCTTTCATCACGTTGCGCTTTACAGCTAGATTGTCAAGTTGATTTCCCCACGGCAGATTTTCGCTCACAGCTTGGATGATGCACATGCCAAGCAAATGCAACTCACTGCCAATATCTACGGACTCTTGAATGAACAACTCCAGGACCTCTACGCTGGATCATATGATTCTGAACTGGGGGCGATCTGCACGCAATCCTGGTGACGACAGGCGAGTGGGAATCGTGTTTACACGATAAACGTTTTGACTGTGTAGGTGTCGCAAGCGGTGTTCCGAGGATTATCGCTGCATCGGTAGATCGATCGTGTGCTTGCCGAATATTTCGTCAGCCCCGCCAATGATGTACACGAGTTGGAGGGTACTTGTTTGGAGATGCAGCTAACAGACGGTAGTTCATGCATTCGTAGACGCGAACAGAGACGAGCATGGCGAAGTTAGCTTGTGGTTCACACTGAATCATCCTCACATGGTGAAGCTATTCGGCGGCTGCCACATCGGAGCGTCATTGTTCGTGTAAGAGGAAGCCAAGAATGGATCGTTGGACTATTATCTGAAAAAGCATCCCGACGAGGTGTTTGGCAAAAAATGTATGAAATCGGGACTTGAATATGTGCACGCGCGCGGTATTCTCCACCGAGACATCAAGTGCGACAACATTTAGGTCGATAGCGACGGAAAAACAAATGTGACGAAGTCCGCTCAGATTCTGTAGCAGACTCCGTCAATCGACTGGCTTTGATCCCCTCTTAGCTTGACAAGAAGTCTGGCAGCAGCTGATATTGTCGAAGTGGTTGCTTCTACGGTGATTAGCTCGGAGCACGTACCCAAGACGCCAGCCAGAACGTGAAGTCTCAGCTCTTAGCCGAAGGCTACTACCGTGCCCATGCGAGTCGTCTTGACTACGTTGTGCTGGCATTTGGGGCTGAGTATGCAGTGACTAAGTCGTGGTGAACGAACCCCCTCTGGGTCACGCTGAGTGCAATGGAGTCTGAGCGACGACGCCTTGAATCCGCCGAGTGCTGGATGTCTGTAGGCTACGTATGACTGAGCTTTCCATGCCTCGGTGGACGCTTGCCAGGCTCAAGAGTGGTGAGTCGGATCATACCCATTTCCAGTCCGAAGCAGTTGAGCGACCCTAATGTGCTGGGAATCTGTGTCACACATGGCTGAGCTCGCCCTGCTTCGATGGCTGTTCGCTGAGCTCAGAAGTGGTGATGTCGATGGTGTCGGCGCTCAGCTCGAGGTGCCCAAGTCGAGTGTGGCCGAGCTCCAGCAATATCAGCGGTGACCCACTGAGCCGAAATGCCTGGCCCCGTTGAAGTTGATGTGCCGCTGCGCGAGGCGCTGGTGTCACCGAGCTGCTTGCGCCTCAGTGAGCTCTCGCTGAGCTTGAACGCGGCGAGGCCAACCTCATCCGTTCTCAGTCTGGAGCAATGGAGCGACCCCGATGTGCTGGAAGTCGACCAGCCACACATGGCTGAGCTCGTCCTGCTTCGATGAACTACTCGCTGAGCTCAGAGGTGGTGAAGACAATGGTAGCTTCGCTCAGCTCGAAGTGCCTAGGTCAAGTGTGGCTGAGCTCGGACAACCTCAGCAGTGAGTCACCGAATTCAGGAGACATGGCTTTATGGATGGTGAAGCTCAGCGGAGAGATGTCCGCCCCAGTTATGATGGAGTTCAGCTGTTGCCGAAGTGTGCGCACGAGCTGAACAGGTCATCTTCCGTCGCAGCGGACAGTTTGAGATCTCAGTGGAAGTAGACGCCGGTCGACATTGACTCCGGAGGTGTTGGTGTGGATCTTATCTGAGCCCAGGGGGTCTTGACTAGTCGCCGACCGATGATTGAACGGTCGCCACGTGCTGGAGAGTCGCGTCATCAGATGATGACCGGGAATAAATCAGCTGTGGCGCAATCCGGTGAACCCAGATGACTCATCTCGACCGGCCAATGAGAAGCCCGAGATCTGCCACTCATCGATGAAGCATCACGGAGTCACTTCCTGACGTCGCTGGACTTTGCTGAGTTCGGCCAGTCATTGGCCAGACTCATGTTGAAGCGCCGCTCGCCGTTGGCTTGCTGGCAGCTCGCAAGACGATATCTTTCTTTTCACCTTTGTTTGGGTGCGCTCCGAAGGAAGCCGAGCGCCCTCCCTTGATAGGTCTTTGTTTGCATGTGTAAAGTATCAATCAGAATCGAATTTGCCCCGAAGGCCACAGCGTTAAGTTTGCTGCTGCGGAAAAGGTGGTTTAGGAGAATCCAACAGAACTCAGGCCCCATATAGACCTTTTGGGTGTACCTCGGTGTGAAGGGGTACCCAAGAGACTATTTCATATTTCCTTACGCGTTGGCAGGCCGACTAGGCGGCTGTACCTGGCGCGTATTTCATATCACTTTGGCGCTGAGCTTGGGACCGTGTTTTCCCCGCTCAGCCGTTCCGTCTACGACAAGACGTGGTGCGCGGAAGTCCCAGGGCAGAGACGAGAACCCTGGATTACGACAGGCTCAAACCGAGCCAATTTCTCGGAGCCACCCTAGGTCGGGGGGCGAGTGAAGACCTGTGTACGCGGCGCTCAGATTGAGTGCCGCGCGGAAGTCCCAGGGCGCAGAGGCGAGAACCCTGGATCAAGACCGGCTCAGCTCGAGCCAACTCTCGGAGCCACCCTAGGTCGGGGGGCGAGTGAAGACCTGTGTACGCGGCTCTCAGCTGGAGCCGCCTGGAGGAAGAGGAGAAGCAAGGAAGACCGGGTCTGCAGTCTTGGAAGGAGCAGACAAGTGTGTGTGTGGAGTCGTGTCTACATAAAGAAAACCCCGGGGCAAATCGGGTTGAGGACACGTGCGAGCGAAGGCCTGTTGAGCGAGGAGCCGGCTTCGTTCGGAGAGTACCAAGGGACGACTGGACAAGGAACAAGAAGACGTGGTTGGCTGACGTCTGGGCCCAAAGCGTAGCCCCAGCAAGAACCGTCAAGGGGATCGCAAGGGAGGCGCACACGCCGCGTCAGACCAAGAGTTCGGGTTCAGAGGTGGTGGCCGAGTCTTCGTCGAGTACAGCTGAGACCTTTCAGCTGAGACTCTAAGACTCTGAGCCCCCCTGGACTTAGATTCAAGGTTTGCTGATTCAAGTTACATTCAAGGTTTATTCTGGACGCTGGGAAGTTGCCCGCACCTCGCCACAACTGGTGCGCGTGCCCGGATCAGGAAACGACTTTGGACGGACGAGTGTCAACTATGTCGACTAAGCCAAGTCCAAGTGCGTCGAAGAAGAGAGGTGAGAAGGGTGAGTCTTCGCTTAGGCGGAGCTTGCGAATTGTTGGATTGCCGGCTGAAGTGGTGCCGGAGGAAGCTGAGAAGTCTGAATCAAGTCGACCGACTTCAGAAGTCTCAACCTTCAGCGCTGAAGTGGAAGTGTCCCAGTCAAGTGAAGCTGAACCAAGCGCTGTACCGGAAGCACCTCTAATGCCGGAAAATGTTGTGCCGTCACCAAGTTCGTATGAGATGAAAACGTCTGAGGCTGGACAAAGTGACGGAGCGAGTGCTCAGCTGAGTACTCGTGTTGATGGTGATCGGAGCCAAGGTGTACGCGCTGAGAGTGAGAGTGTTGAGCTGGGAACCGAATCCAATGTTGGGACCGCATCTTCTCAGCCGCGAAGTGCTAACCTGGAGCCAACTGCTGCGGATCCCCGCAGTAGCCAAGTCGAGGGCGGTGCGCTGAGCTCGTTGAAATATCGTTGGTCGCAGCTGAAGATACAAGGTTCAGCATCGACTGGGACGAACCCAGTCCGGCTCAGCTATACACCTGAAGCAGACTCTTTCGGTTTAAGTGGTGATGGTTCCTGGCCAACTTCAGTTTTGCCAGAGCAACACCCCGTTCAGTGGTCGAGAGGCGTTCCTGAAGTTGCTGGAGCTGAGGGCTTGGGTCAAGTTCAGCTAACTGAGATGATCGAAGCTGAGATGATCACTTTTGGCAGATCTCAGCTTGAAAGGTGGATGGCTTCGCCTCCTGGAGTCGTGAATCCAATTGATGTGGCGTATGCACCGTGTCATAACGGTTATGGTCTCTGGGGATTCATTCGAGCGGCTACTGCCACGGCCAGATATTTGATGAGAGTGACTCGTTCGCCCTCAGCGAGATGGTTGAACGTTTTCGGTGCTGAGCGTAGACGGGTCCCACTGATGTCTGATCTGAAAGCTGTCCGCGTCTCGCTGAGTCTCATGCCGCCTATCGCATGTGTCGCCTTACTTCAGACCATGTTGCACGAGGCGGGCTATGAATTCCTGAATCAAGTCCCGGCGTGGCATACTCTGTCTGAATTGTCAAATGTGCCAGAATCCCAGATCCGACTTGAGATTGAACGAATTGGATACTTTATTGAAGCTGAGTTGGTGGCTTGGGATACTGCAATGAGCTCGACCACATCCTATCTGCGGTCGTTTTCAGAGTCGCAACTGTTGGCTTCTGTCCAGACTGCTGAATCTCAAGTCGTTTTCCCGCTGGGCGCAGACGGTTATGCTATCATGGATAAAGACACTCAGTTGTTTTTGGGCGCTGAGGTAGTCCTGCGACTTCGGATGACAGGTCTCAGAACTCGAGGCTTAGATTCACGTATTCAAGATGAGTCGTCTGGGAAGCACCAATTGGGTTCAGCCGGAGGTGCGACTCCAAAGGGACGAGACTCAAGCAGAAGTGGTTCTGAGACTAGGCGTGATTTTGCGAAGGGTCTGGAGCATAGCATGGTCGATGTGGGACCGAGCACCGACACGTCATTGATGGTCACCGATAAAGGGGTGAATCTGTCTGGATTAAGTTCCTCTTGTTCATCCCTGATGTCTGCGACCGACGTTATGGTCGGGACTGGGACGCATATGCCGATGTCAGGCGCTACTGTGACGAGAGGAATTGCGACAGGTATGACTCGGAGCTCGTTCCCAGGGACGGCGATTTCTGTTACATCTCCAGTCAGTTCTACGTCAGTACAGACTGGGACGGGGACGTTCCGACCTGAACACCTGGCTCAGATTTCGCTGCCTGGTAGTTCGGAATCAAAGCGACGAGACGAACCAGAAGTTGAAGTTGCTGAGACGAGGTCTACACATATGGGTTATCCCGGTGATCGACCTGAGTCAGATCGTTTTGGTTCCTCTGGGACGTCAGCTGAAGTGCCGAGCTTCGCCCAAAAATACCAGTGTGGTCTGACTCGCAGTAATACTAATCCCTGGGCCGGTTTCGATGCGGAACAAAGTCGAATAATGGCAACTGACGTTCGTCTGAACGCTGCTTTGGCTGATAGCCGAGACGAGTCAGCCATATTTCATGAGGAGTATCTGATGAGCCAGGCAGCCAACACTCAGGTGTCTGAGGCTCAGCAAAAGGTGGATGTTGATTACTGGAAGCAGGTAGGAGATTTGGAGAAGGTGGCTGAGAGGCATGTCGCTGAAGCTGCTGAGGTGCGTAAGGCGGATGAAGTTCGGGCTCAGTATTACCCGAGAGCACTGAAGGAACTCCAAGAAGCTGAAGACAGAGCCAAGCAAGCTGAAGACAGAGCCAAACAAGCTGAACAACTGATGATTCACGATGAACGCGCAGCCAAGATCCGAGTTCGGTATGAATGGGCGTTGCTGAGACTGAAGAAGCAAGCGCAAACTGAGCACGATCGAGCTGTTGCTGAACAAGACGAGAAGATCCAACGGTTTCACATGGTCCAAGAACAGTTTGGTGTTTGCACGAATTCCAGCGACCAAGTGGTTAGCTCAATCTCGCCTTCGACCCAGACTCGGGTTTCGGCTGAGGCATTAATGATTCATCCGGTGATTGACCCCGTCCTGGCTAAACTCGACTCGCTGATTGATCTTGTACATCAGTTGAACCGAGCTAACATGAGCCAGGTTCAGCCCGCCCGTTCAAGCGCCAAGACGACTGAAGCTCGAGGTTTGAGCCAGAGCGGTTTAGTTCAAGCCAAATCTCATACGTCGGATTCTGTGTCGAAGCGGATTGGTAATGTTCGTGCGACCGAGGTGAAGAAACGTGATGGTGATCGTTGGGACTCAGATGCCTCAAGCTGTGGTGGCTCGCCTCAGGATGAGCTCCAAAGTCAGTTTGGCGCTGCTGCTCAGACTGAGAATGCTGACACCGGCCCCAGAACACATGAGGTGGTGCAAACCATGGTTCCGCTTGACGCCCTGGAAAAGTTTGACGAGCGAGCCTCTTTGGAGGATCGCGTCAATTGGTGGGAACGATTCATGTATTGCGCGACTTTGGTTCCCTGGGCCGATAAGGCTCGGTGTGTTCAGCTGAAGATGCGACTCTCAGGTTCTTTGGAAGATTGGTGTGCTCAGCTCCCAGACTCGACCCGATTGGATTGGAATAGGCTCTCTCATGCATTCAAGACGGAGTGGTGTCGCAGTATTGACTCCAAAGCTG
Organism: Phytophthora x cambivora; assembly: GCA_033557925.1. Taxonomy (NCBI): domain Eukaryota; phylum Oomycota; class Peronosporomycetes; order Peronosporales; family Peronosporaceae; genus Phytophthora; species Phytophthora x cambivora. The sequence continues at coordinate 1,547,829 of JAUCEB010000034.1, forward strand.
AACGGTATTATGTCATGAAGATGCGTGACTCTGAGACGCCTCGGATGTTCCTATATCGGCTCAACCGAGCAGCAAAGAAGGCTGGTATAGCTTTTGAGGAGTTGTCCACTGATCGCGAAGCTCATATTCGTCGGTTCGTAAACGCTTTGGGTGATACGCAGCTGAGGACCACTCTACGAGGTCAGCAGTTTGACACCCTGGGTGAGTTGGAGGACACTCTGAAGCGTATCGAAGGTCTGAACCAGGATGTACGCCGTGAGGACCAAGTGTATCAGCAGAAAGTGCGCCCAACTCGAAACATGCCGTTCGACAGATTTGGCTTTCAGCAGCAACGAACTGATAGTCGAGTTTTCTTGGCTGAAGGTTTTGGAAGAGGTGCTGAGACCGAAAATCATGCTCGGTTCTATCGCGAAGCCCCCTCCAGCTGCGATGAGAACATTGAAGTTGAGCTGACTCATCAAACGCCGAGAACTGATGCTTTGGAATCTCAGTCGAGTCGAGCTGTACAGAATTCGATTTCAGCTGAGCCCCGTTACTCAACCGATGTGAACGATGACAATAATTTTCGAGTCGCCGAGCGTTTGGTATGTAAACCAAAATCAGATTACCCGCCATATCGATGTGGAGCACTTCAGCGTAAAGAAATACGATGCACCGAATGTGGAAGTGAGGACCACAACCCCGAGAATAGCTGGAGTAAGCTCATTTGTGGACGATGCAACGACGAGGGTCACCCAACCCAGTACTGCAGAAGCCCGCCGTGCTCTGAGTGTGGTGACTACCATCGCCGGAGTCTATGCGGCATGTGGTCGGCACTCAAGGCGGCGCGGCATGAAATTCGCGCGAAGGGCTCGGTTGGAAACCTTGATCGTGAGACGATTCGGCTTTTGTTGGACAGATCGGACTCAGGGAAACCGGTTGACTGTGTTCGGAAACCAGTTCACGATGGATCTAAGTCCCAAGAGTTGTGCGCGTTTGCATATGTGGGCCCAGCCCTTCCATGCTGGCGCGGCGGTAACTCCAAATGCATGAGTTCAGCTAACCAAGCCAGTGATCGATCCAGTCTCACTGAGATCGAAGACTCGAGCTCAGAGCTGGAATTCGAAAACGATGTCGAATTCGCTCTGACCTATGGTGAACGACATGGTTGGTGGAGTGATCACGTCTTGGTCGGCGGGAAACGTGATACAGTGATGGTGCATGGAGCAATTTTCAACCGTCGGACTCAGATTTGGATGGATACTGGAGCAACGACGAGCATGATGAGTTTAGACTTCGCACGAAAGCTGAAACTCAAGCTCAGACGTGGTTTCAGACTCCGAGTTTCGGGGTTTGGAGATGTTCCGAGGTATGCTACCGCTAAAGCTACGATCAAGCTGAGTCTCGGAGTTGGTGTGGTCTATGTCATGGATATTTGGGTTGGGAACATCGGCGCAGGCTTAGACTGTCTTCTCGGGAAGGACTTTATGATTGCTGCTGGTGTCCGACTCTGCGCTCAAAAAGGTGTCGTCCGACTCCCAGACGAGGAATCTCTGTTCTTGGCTGGAGGTACTGAGGTCTATCATGTTGGACTTGAGATCGATGTGTCGCTGGCTGAGACTGTACGACTTCAGCCTGGACGATCTGTAGTTCTTCCGGTCAAGTATCACCAAGCTAAGCCCGATAAGGTTGAGGAATGGTCTGGGCGAGGCGATCAATGGGTGACCCAGTTTTTCTATGGAACTGGGAGAAAGCCCAAGGCTGTCAAGGTGGTGAACATCTCAGACCAAGTGGCGCGCATCACTCAGCATACTGTAGTCGCCTGCCTGGTTGAGAATGGACACTTCCCTCAGGGAGAATGTTTTGTCCGGCCCCGGTCTCGGAAGTATCGTGAGTGGAGTGCGCTGGTCCATGCAGCTGAGCCCTCTGCGGAATATCTGAGGCTGGAAGAATTGGTTGCACGTCAAGCTGAGCTTAGAGGACCTCCTGTCGTTGAGAGGCCGACATATCCGTGGCCTAAAAAGCTGTTGTTAGCCAAGCGATCGCCGAAGAAGGATGATGCACAGTCAGACGGACCCGAACCCAAAGTCTCGGTGTATATGGTGAACACCAACCCTCCGGTTCAGCCCATGAGTATGCTTAGTCCGGGACGCAATGCTTCGATTTGGCCACCGTTACCTCCTGGAGATCCGCTGTTCGTGAACACTGAGCCTAAGTTGTCTACCGTGGCTGAAGTTGATGAAGACTCACAGTCTGAGACTAATGTGGCTGAGAGTATCCAAATGAGTGATGACTCTGAGCTTGAGGTGGTTTCTCGCAGGATGGCTGGAGGAGGTACCGCGACCCAAGAAGCTCAGTGTGAACTGGAGATAGTGTTTAAAGCCGAGCACGTTGATTTCGTTGCTGATCATGTGCCTCGACTGTGCACCGAACTAGTTAGTGATCTCGGACATCGGCTGGTCGCACTCCCTCAGCTGAACGATCCCAGTCCTAAGAGAGATTTGACAACGGTTGACATCGGCGAACCTGGAGTAACGATTCCTGAGATAGAAGCTCAAGTCTGCACTGTATTGGAAAGACATCACTCAAGTTGTCAAGGAGATGGAAACGCTGTGTCAGGTCCAACCAGGGCTAAACATCCACCGAGGAAGAATGGTGATGAGCTTGGTGGGGGTGATCCCCGTGCTTCAGCATATCTGATGAACACACTCCCTCAAGGACTATCGGAAGGAGCGCTAGGACAAGTTGACCAGGGTGACGCGGACCAAAGTAGACGGCCCATCTCTCGGACAAGCTTGGCCTCGGGATACGCCACATCGAAGTTGGCTAGGCCAGACAGAGCTGAAGGAGAAGATGAAATTGCGAAGGCTGAGCCTGAGAACGACCCAGCCAGTGATGAGTCTGAGCCGGAAGTGGTATCACGAGTGATGATCGATGAAGGAATTACCACTCATGGAGCTCAGAAAGAGTTGGCGAAAGTGTTCAAAGCTCAGCCGTTTGATTTCGTAGCTGAACCTGTATCTCAGCTAAAAGCGTCTCTCGCACGATGCGTGCGGTTGGAAATTGATTTCTCTGATAGAGCTGAAATGATCGTGTATTTTCGCGAAGACACCGAGCTGCTGAAGGATCTCCGGAACAAGTCGGCTGCGCTTCCCGAGCAGAAGGATCTCAACCCAAAAGCTGACCTGACTACAACTGATATTGGTGAGCCCGGAGTGATGGCGGAGGCAATGGGAGTCCAAACTCGCGCGATTTTGGTGAAATATCATGACAGCTTCCTGGGAGATGGAGACGTCGTGCCGGGTCCAGCCAGAGGAGTGATCCACGATTTGAATGTGAACGACGCCAATGGTGTGGCTCAGAGATCCAGACCAATTAGACTCGAGCTCGTTCGGAAAGTGTTTGATCTGCTTGAACAGCGTTTTCAGACAGAGCTGATCGAGTATTCGCATTCGGAATGGGCATCACCGATCGTCATCGTGATGAAAAAGATTGGAGTTGATATCGGAATCTGCATCGGTCATCGTATCGTCAGTCAGCTGACCAAGCTCTTGCATTACCCTCAACCTTTGATTGACGACTTGTTGATTGGGTTTAAGGGGGTTTTGAGCTTGGGCATGGCTAAAAGATTCTGGTCAGTGCTGATGACGCTTAGGGCAAAGCACATTTCAGTCTTCATCCGTCTGCTGGGATATTTTCAGCGGAAAAGGAGGCTATTAGGTCTGAAGAAGGCTCCGCTGATCTACAGGCGAATGTTGGGCGACTGCTTGTGGGGTTTCGTGTGTCTCCCAGCTTCTGAAGAAGCTCAGGTGAATGCCAATGGTTTGGCATTTCTTGGAATCAGTGCTGGAGACTCAGCTCAAGTGGATACGCTGATTGAAGGTATGGCTGGGTTTCTGAGAAACGTCCCAGCGTCACCTCAGCTGAAACTAGTTCGGGAGGAGAGTTCATATATTGATGACTTCGGCTATGGAGCTGAGACCTGGAAGCAGTTGTGCGCCGACTTGGATCGACTTCTGTGCCGGCTGAGGTACTGGGTAACATCGATGAGCCTGCTGAAAAACAAGCTTGGCAAGAAAATGATTTCATGTCTCTCCCACGAAATTGAGGCTGATAGGATCCAAACTCAGCCGAAGATCACGAAGGGTGTGAAGAATATCCCGTCCCCGTCAACACTGAAAGGTGTTCAGTCACTTCCGGCAAGTCTGAACTATTGCAATGAGTTCATCAACATGCTACAGATTATAGCAGCTGTGCTCCACAAGATGACCGACGGGCAGTTCCGGTCTGGCCGAGACCTTGGTCGAGCCATGGAAGCTTTTGGGATCTTGAAGCACAAGATCGTGTCAACGCCTCTGCTCAGACATCTGGATTCTCAGAAATCTTTCGTGATCATAATCCATGCCAATCCATGGACTGCCTGTGCTGTGCTGGGCCAAGAGTCTGATGGAGTGATTTTCCCGGTTCACATCGCTGAGAGGGTATTGCGTGGCCACGAGCTCAGGTATCACCCGGCTGAAAATGAAGTGGTGGCGCTGATCCGAGCTCTCAGAGTTTTCCGTACGATGTTGGCTGGGACGAAGCTGATCAAGGTCTATACTCGATACTCACTGCTCGAGTGGATATCCACATCGCGGTGGCTCGAGGGACGTTGTAGGCAATGGGCTGTGCGCTTAGCGTCTTGGCCCTTGGAAATTCTCAAGATTCAACAGGATGGCGGTGGTCTAGCCGCAATCATGGGAGCTGAGGTCACCCCCCGTGACAAGCTGGATCAAAATGCTGATAGCCTCATCCCAGCCATTGGACACGTTATCCGGACTTTTCCGGTCCGCCTCGAGATGCTGGAACCCGGGTATGAAGGTTGGCTAATCAGCTTTGATGGTGATGCCAAGAAGTCAGATCGATGGAGTTCAGCAGAATGCATTCTTTGGAAGCTGTCGCCTTGGGACGTAGTCCAAGTACGTGGTTTCCGTCTCGCAGACGTTGCAGTTAACGAGGCTGAGTACCATGGCATGATCGGAGGATCTAAGATGGCTTTGGAAAGAGGAATTTCAAAGGTGGTGATCGTCGGAGATTCTCGGATTGCTATTCAGCAGGCTGAGAGTCTCATCCAGTGTCTGAAACCGATGCTTCGGATGTTGCTCAGTGAGTTCGAAGATCAGCGCCAGAAATCTAAGTCGATCGAGCTGGCTCATGTTAAGCGTGGGTTCAACGCGGCAGCTGACTATCTGACGTCGAAGATTTGGACGACTCGACACTCTGACTTTATCGATAATCCGGTAGAGTTGGCTCACCTGAGACGGCTGAGCTGTAATGCGGAGAAATTGATCAGCGATCAGAAATCTACGCAAGCTGAACCTGACATGGAGCCTAGCAGCGTGCCCGACGCTAACGTGGACGTTGGTCGTGGTTGTGTATCGCTCGCTCAGACAGACGAGCGTTTTTCACCGAAATCCAAGACATTCGTGATCACCCGAAGTTGCACTCAAGCTGAGGAGACTCCCGCTGAAGTCGAAGTGGTCGATCCTGGCACCAATGTCAGGGACGCTTCTGAGACTGCTGAAGTGCAAGCACGGTTCATACCTATGCAAGCTGGGGACGAGCTACCTGAGCCCAACGCTCAATAGGCACGTCCCTGCTGAGAACTGTGTATGTGCGTGGCGTCTCTTTGTGAATGCTCGAGTTTGATTTGTGTTACGATTTCGATAAGTGGATATGGAGAACGGTTGCAAGGTGAGCGAAGGTCCGCGCGGTCGCGGCGATATGAGAAGGAAGCTGATGTGGTTGAGTCAAGAGTGGATAACTGGCATGATCGGTTATGGGCGCCGAGTCCAACTCGCAAGAGTACTCGGTGGCCTCAGCACCCATAAGGGACGGTTGTGACGAAGTCCGCTCAGATTCTGTAGCAGACTCCGTCAATCGACTGGCTTTGATCCCCTCTTAGCTTGACAAGAAGTCTGGCAGCAGCTGATATTGTCGAAGTGGTTGCTTCTACGGTGATTAGCTCGGAGCACGTACCCAAGACGCCAGCCAGAACGTGAAGTCTCAGCTCTTAGCCGAAGGCTACTACCGTGCCCATGCGAGTCGTCTTGACTACGTTGTGCTGGTATTTGGGGCTGAGTATGCAGTGACTAAGTCGTGGTGAACGAACCCCCTCTGGGTCACGCTGAGTGCAATGGAGTCTGAGCGACGACGCCTTGAATCCGCCGAGTGCTGGATGTCTGTAGGCTACGTATGACTGAGCTTTCCATGCCTCGGTGGACGCTTGCCAGGCTCAAGAGTGGTGAGTCGGATCATACCCATTTCCAGTCCGAAGCAGTTGAGCGACCCTAATGTGCTGGGAATCTGTGTCACACATGGCTGAGCTCGCCCTGCTTCGATGGCTATTCGCTGAGCTCAGAAGTGGTGATGTCGATGGTGTCGGCGCTCAGCTCGAGGTGCCCAAGTCGAGTGTGGCCGAGCTCCAGCAATATCAGCGGTGATCCACTGAGCCGAAATGCCTGGCCCCGTTGAAGTTGATGTGCCGCTGCGCGAGGCGCTGGTGTCACCGAGCTGCTTGCGCCTCAGTGAGCTCTCGCTGAGCTTGAACGCGGCGAGGCCAACCTCATCCGTTCTCAGTCTGGAGCAATGGAGCGACCCCGATGTGCTGGAAGTCGACCAGCCACACATGGCTGAGCTCGTCCTGCTTCGATGAACTACTCGCTGAGCTCAGAGGTGGTGAAGACAATGGTAGCTTCGCTCAGCTCGAAGTGCCTAGGTCAAGTGTGGCTGAGCTCGGACAACCTCAGCAGTGAGTCACCGAATTCAGGAGACATGGCTTTATGGATGGTGAAGCTCAGCGGAGAGATGTCCGCCCCAGTTATGATGGAGTTCAGCTGTTGCCGAAGTGTGCGCACGAGCTGAACAGGTCATCTTCCGTCGCAGCGGACAGTTTGAGATCTCAGTGGAAGTAGACGCCGGTCGACATTGACTCCGGAGGTGTTGGTGTGGATCTTATCTGAGCCCAGGGGGTCTTGACTAGTCGCCGACCGATGGTTGAACGGTCGCCACGTGCTGGAGAGTCGCGTCATCAGATGATGACCGGGAATAAATCAGCTGTGGCGCAATCCGGTGAACCCAGATGACTCATCTCGACCGGCCAATGAGAAGCCCGAGATCTGCCACTCATCGATGAAGTATCACGGAGTCACTTCCTGACGTCGCTGGACTTTGCTGAGTTCGGCCAGTCATTGGCCAGACTCATGTTGAAGCGCCGCTCGCCGTTGGTTGGCTTGCTGGCAGCTCGCAAGACGATATCTTTCTTTTCACCTTTGTTTGGGTGCGCTCCGAAGGAAGCCGAGCGCCCTCCCTTGATAGGTCTTTGTTTGCATGTGTAAAGTATCAATCAGAATCGAATTTGCCCCGAAGGCCACAGCGTTAAGTTTGCTGCTGCGGAAAAGGTGGTTTAGGAGAATCCAACAGAACTCAGGCCCCATATAGACCTTTTGGGTGTACCTCGGTGTGAAGGGGTACCCAAGAGACTATTTCATATTTCCTTACGCGTTGGCAGGCCGACTAGGCGGCTGTACCTGGCGCGTATTTCATATCACTTTGGCGCTGAGCTTGGGACCGTGTTTTCCCCGCTCAGCCGTTCCGTCTACGACAAGACGTGGTGCGCGGAAGTCCCAGGGCAGAGACGAGAACCCTGGATTACGACAGGCTCAAACCGAGCCAATTTCTCGGAGCCACCCTAGGTCGGGGGGCGAGTGAAGACCTGTGTACGCGGCGCTCAGATTGAGTGCCGCGCGGAAGTCCCAGGGCGCAGAGGCGAGAACCCTGGATCAAGACCGGCTCAGCTCGAGCCAACTCTCGGAGCCACCCTAGGTCGGGGGGGGGGGGGGGGGCGAGTGAAGACCTGTGTACGCGGCTCTCAGCTGGAGCCGCCTGGAGGAAGAGGAGAAGCAAGGAAGACCGGGTCTGCGGTCTTGGAAGGAGCAGACAAGTGTGTGTGTGGAGTCGTGTCTACATAAAGAAAACCCCGGGGCAAATCGGGTTGAGGACACGTGCGAGCGAAGGCCTGTTGAGCGAGGAGCCGGCTTCGTTCGGAGAGTACCAAGGGACGACTGGACAAGGAACAAGAAGACGTGGTTGGCTGACGTCTGGGCCCAAAGCGTAGCCCCAGCAAGAACCGTCAAGGGGATCGCAAGGGAGGCGCACACGCCGCGTCAGACCAAGAGTTCGGGTTCAGAGGTGGTGGCCGAGTCTTCGTCGAGTACAGCTGAGACCTTTCAGCTGAGACTCTAAGACTCTGAGCCCCCCTGGACTTAGATTCAAGGTTTGCTGATTCAAGTTACATTCAAGGTTTATTCTGGACGCTGGGAAGTTGCCCGCACCTCGCCACACAAAACTGCCATACTTTGGATTGAGTGCATCTTTAAGTGCTTTAGAACAGGACAGTGTATAGGGAGCGACTCGCTGGGTGGCTCCTGAATGCTTGAACAACAAGGATGCATCATATGCCTCAGACGTATTCTGGATGCGTCAGCCTTGTGTTGAAACAACCTTTGCTTCGTTGGCTTCCTCGCAAACGAACAATGACGTTCCGATGTGGCAGCCGCCGAATAGCTTCACCATGTGAGGATGATTCAGTGTGAACCACAAGCTAACTTCGTCATGATCGTCTCTGTTCGCGTCTACGAATGCATGAACTACCGTCTGTTAGCTGCATCTCCAAACAAGTATCCTCCCACTCGTGTACATCATTGGCGGGGCTGACGAAATATTCGGCAAGCACACGATCGATCTACCGATGCAGCGATAATCCTCGGAACACCGCTTGCGACACCTACACAGTCAAAACGTTTCTCGTGTAAACACGATTCCCACTCGCCTGTCGTCACCAGGATTGCGTGCAGATCGCCCCCAGTTCAGAATCATATGATCCAGCGTAGAGGTCCTGGAGTTGTTCATTCAAGAGTCCGTAGATATTGGCAGTGAGTTGCATTTGCTTGGCATGTGCATCATCCAAGCTGTGAGCGAAAATCTGCCGTGGGGAAATCAACTTGACAATCTAGCTGTCAAGCGCAACGTGATGAAAGGAAATATGTCAAAACGTCCGAATCAGTTTACGGATGCTTAAAGGCATCTCGTATCACCGCTTGCGACACCTACACAGTCAAAACGTTTCTCGTGTAAACACGATTCCCACTCGCCTGCCGTCACCAGGATTGCGTGCAGATCGCCCTCCAGTTCAGAATCATATGATCCAGCGTAGAGGTCCTGGAGTTGTTCATTCAAGAGTCCGTAGATATTGGCAGTGAGTTGCCTTTGCTTGGCATGTGCATCATCCAAGCTGTGAGCGAAAATCTGTCGTGGGGAAATCAACTTGACAATCGAGCTGTAAAGCGCAACGTGATGAAAGGAAATATGTCAAAACGTCCGAATCAGTTTACGGATCTTAATGGCATCTCGTATCACCGCTTGCGACACCTACACAGTCAAAACGTTTATCGTGTAAACACGATTCCCACTCGCCTGCCGTCACCAGGATTGCGTGCAGATCGCCCTCCAGTTCAGAATCATATGATCCAGCGTAGAGGTCCTGGAGTTGTTCATTCAAGAGTCCGTAGATATTGGCAGTGAGTTGCCTTTGCTTGGCATGTGCATCATCCAAGCTGTGAGCGAAAATCTGTCGTGGGGAAATCAACTTGACAATCGAGCTGTAAAGCGCAACGTGATGAAAGGAAATATGTCAAAACGTCCGAATCAGTTTACGGATGCTTAATGGCATCTCGTAACGATTATGTGCAAGCTCGACCCATCTGAGAGACTGAACCACCTCGTGGACGCTCAGCGTTCAAAGCAGTTACCAGACGACCCGAAAGCGAACCTTGTCCGACCAACGCCCACTACTTTGAATGGGCCTGTCGATTAAATTCTCCAAGCGACGAAGCAAAGGTTGTTTCAACACAAGGCTGACGCATCCAGAATACATCTGAGGCATATGATGCATCCTTGTTGTTCAAGCATTCAGGAGCCGCATCATATTGCTTGATCAGGGCCGATCTAAACCGATAACGTTATGCAGAATGAATCCATAAAACCCAGCAAACACCAGGAATTACTTCAACAACTTCGGTCTCCAAGCACTGTCTAGCACCGGTGCGTCTGCCTAAACATGTTTCACTATTGCCATCTTCATGCTCTTGATGTGGCTGTGCCAGATATGGAGACCTTTATCCGGCAAACACTTGCTCCCGCGGGATTGTGTGACCGAGTCATTTGTGTCCATGCTGAATCCTCACGGGCGTTGTATTTGCTAAGTTTGCTCGACCCCAGCCCAACATTTTGCTCAGCGACGTAAGTTGAGATCACAGCCCTCCCCTATTCTATCCGTGCAACCAACCACAACTTTTATGGCTTAGATGTTCACCGTTTCGCGTGGGTAAGCAACATGGAGATGCGTTTTCGACCGTCGCTGAAGGATACGAGCGCTCATTGTACTCTGGTATTGGTGTGGTTTTCTTTACTCACTCTGTATGGAATTGCATGTTGTGTATGTAAAGGGCAAGGCATATCTCTGGACCCAGCACAACCCTGTTTCATTGGGGGCTACCCCACTGCGCCACAGCCGCGTGGGGCGGGCTGCACTTAATCCAAAATGACAATGCCTTTGCCCCGTCTATATTTGTAGCATAGCTGTATATGGAAATGGGTGATTCTGTGTGAGCAGAATCTGTTTTTCCAGTAAGCGGAGCGGACAGATGTAGCCATAATGACGTCATCATCCCCAGCATGAAGATCAGGCCCCTCGGGGCCACCCATTTTGTTAGGTACGCGGTTTTCCGCCCGACGCCGGGCTATACGAGGTAGACCCGGCCCGGGCGGGTTTTCCTCGACAGGCCCATTCAAAGTAGTGGGCGTTGGTCGGACAAGGTTCGCTTTCGGGTCGTCTGGTAACTGCTTTGAACGCTGAGCGACCACGAGGTGGTTCAGTCTCTCAGATGGGTCGAGCTTGCACATAATCGTTACGAGATGCCATTAAGCATCCGTAAACTGATTCGGACGTTTTGACATATTTCCTTTCATCACGTTGCGCTTTACAGCTCGATTGTCAAGTTGATTTCCCCACGACAGATTTTCGCTCACAGCTTGGATGATGCACATGCCAAGCAAAGGCAACTCACTGCCAATATCTACGGACTCTTGAATGAACAACGCCAGGACCTCTACGCTGGATCATATGATTCTGAGCTGGGGGCGATCTGCACGCAATCCTGGTGACGACAGGCGAGTGGGAATCGTGTTTACACGATAAACGTTTTGACTGTGTAGGTGTCGCAAGCGGTGTTCCGAGGATTATCGCTGCATCGGTAGATCGATCGTGTGCTTGCCGAATATTTCGTCAGCCCCGCCAATGATGTACACGAGTGGGAGGATACTTGTTTGGAGATGCAGCTAACAGACGGTAGTTCATGCATTCGTAGACGCGAACAGAGACGATCATGGCGAAGTTAGCTTGTGGTTCACACTGAATCATCCTCACATGGTGAAGCTATTCGGCGGCTGCCACATCGGAACGTCATTGCTCGTTTGCGAGGAAGCCAAGAATGGATCGTTGGACTATTATCTGAAAAAGCATCCCGACGAGGTGTTTGGCAAAAAATGTATGATATCGGGACTTGAATATGTGCACGCGCGCGGTATTCTCCACCGAGACATCAAGTGCGACAACATTTAGGTCGATAGCGACGGAAAAACAAAACTGCCATACTTTGGATTGAGTGCATCTTTAAGTGCTTTAGAACAGGACAGTGTATAGGGAGCGACTCGCTGGGTGGCTCCTGAATGCTTGAACAACAAGGATACATCATATGCCTCAGACGTATTCTGGATGCGTCAGCCTTGTGTTGAAACCACCTTTGCTTCGTCGCTTGGAGAGTTTAATCGACAGGCCCATTCAAAGTAGTGTGCGTTGGTCGGACAAGGTTCGCTTTCGGGTCGTCTGGTAACTGCTTTGAACGCTGAGCGACCACGAGGTGGTTCAGTCTCTCAGATGGGTCGAGCTTGCACATAATCGTTACGAGATGCCATTAAGCATCCGTAAACTGATTCGGACGTTTTGACATATTTCCTTTCATCACGTTGCGCTTGACAGCTAGATTGTCAAGTTGATTTCCCCACGACAGATTTTCGCTCACAGCTCGGATGATGCACATGCCAAGCAAATGCAACTCACTGCCAATATCTACGGACTCTTGAATGAACAACTCCAGGACCTCTACGCTGGATCATATGATTCTGAGCTGGGGGCGATCTGCACGCAATCCTGGTGACGACAGGCGAGTGGGAATCGTGTTTACACGAGAAACGTTTTGACTGTGTAGGTGTCGCAAGCGGTGTTACGAGATGCCTTTAAGCATCCGTAAACTGATTCGGACGTTTTGACATATTTCCTTTCATCACGTTGCGCTTTACAGCTAGATTGTCAAGTTGATTTCCCCACGGCAGATTTTCGCTCACAGCTTGGATGATGCACATGCCAAGCAAATGCAACTCACTGCCAATATCTACGGACTCTTGAATGAACAACTCCAGGACCTCTACGCTGGATCATATGATTCTGAACGGGAGGACGATCTGCACGCAATCCTGGTGGCGACAGGCGAGTGGGAATCGTGTTTACACGAGAAACGTTTTGACTGTGTAGGTGTCGCAAGCGGTGTTACGAGATGCCTTTAAGCATCCGTAAACTGATTCGGACGTTTTGACATATTTCCTTTCATCACGTTGCGCGTTACAGCTAGATTGTCAAGTTGATTTCCCCACGGCAGATTTTCGCTCACAGCTCGGATGATGCACATGCCAAGCAAATGCAACTCACTGCCAATATCTACGGACTCTTGAATGAACAACTCCAGGACCTCTACGCTGGATCATATGATTCTGAACGGGAGGACGATCTGCACGCAATCCTGGTGGCGACATGCGAGTGGGAATCGTGTTTACACGAGAAACGTTTTGACTGTGTAGGTGTCGCAAGCGGTGATACGAGATGCCTTTAAGCATCCGTAAACTGATTCGGACGTTTTGACATATTTCCTTTCATCACGTTGCGCTTGACAGCTAGATTGTCAAGTTGATTTCCCCACGACAGATTTTCGCTCACAGCTTGGATGATGCACATGCCAAGCAAAGGCAACTCACTGCCAATATCTACGGACTCTTGAATGAACAACTCCAGGACCTTTACGCTGGATCATATGATTCTGAACGGGAGGACGATCTGCACGCAATCCTGGTGGCGACAGGCGAGTGGGAATCGTGTTTACACGAGAAACGTTTTGACTGTGTAGGTGTCGCAAGCGGTGATACGAGATGCCTTTAAGCATCCGTAAACTGATTCGGACGTTTTGACATATTTCCTTTCATCACGTTGCGCTTGACAGCTAGATTGTCAAGTTGATTTCCCCACGGCAGATTTTCGCTCACAGCTTGGATGATGCACATGCCAAGCAAATGCAACTCACTGCCAATATCTACGGACTCTTGAATGAACAACCCCAGGACCTCTACGCTGGATCATATGATTCTGAACTGGGGGCGATCTGCACGCAATCCTGGTGGCGACAGGCGAGTGGGAATCGTGTTTACACGAGAAACGTTTTGACTGTGTAGGTGTCGCAAGCGGTGTTACGAGATGCCTTTAAGCATCCGTAAACTGATTCGGACGTTTTGACATATTTCCTTTCATCACGTTGCGCTTTACAGTTAGATTGTCAAGTTGATTTCCCCACGACAGATTTTCGCTCACAGCTTGGATGATGCACATGCCAAGCAAAGGCAACTCACTGCCAATATCTACGGACTCTTGAATGAACAACTCCAGGACCTTTACGCTGGATCATATGATTCTGAACGGGAGGACGATCTGCACGCAATCCTGGTGGCGACAGGCGAGTGGGAATCGTGTTTACACGATAAACGTTTTGACTGTGTAGGTGTCGCAAGCGGTGTTCCGAGATGCCTTTAAGCATCCGTAAACTGATTCGGACGTTTTGACATATTTCCTTTCATCACGTTGCGCTTTACAGCTAGATTGTCAAGTTGATTTCCCCACGACAGATTTTCGCTCACAGCTTGGATGATGCACATGCCAAGCAAATGCAACTCACTGCCAATATCTACGGACTCTTGAATGAACAACCCCAGGACCTCTACGCTGGATCATATGATTCTGAACTGGGGGCGATCTGCACGCAATCCTGGTGGCGACAGGCGAGTGGGAATCGTGTTTACACGATAAACGTTTTGACTGTGTAGGTGTCACAAGCGGTGTTACGAGATGCCTTTAAGCATCCGTAAACTGATTCGGACGTTTTGACATATTTCCTTTCATCACGTTGCGCTTGACAGCTAGATTGTCAAGTTGATTTCCCCACGACAGATTTTCGCTCACAGCTTGGATGATGCACATGCCAAGCAAATGCAACTCACTGCCAATATCTACGGACTCTTGAATGAACAACTCCAGGACCTTTACGCTGGATCATATGATTCTGAACGGGAGGACGATCTGCACGCAATCCTGGTGACGGCAGGCGAGTGGGAATCGTGTTTACACGATAAACGTTTTGACTGTGTAGGTGTCGCAAGCGGTGTTCCGAGGATTATCGCTGCATCGGTAGATCGATCGTGTGCTTGCCGAATATTTCGTCAGCCCCGCCAATGATGTACACGAGTTGGAGGGTACTTGTTTGGAGATGCAGCTAACAGACGGTAGTTCATGCATTCGTAGACGCGAACAGAGACGATCATGGCGAAGTTAGCTTGTGGTTCACAATCATCCTCACATGGTGAAGCTATTCGGCGGCTGCCACATCGGAACGTCATTGTTCGTTTGCGAGGAAGCCAAGAATGGATCGTTGGACTATTATCTGAAAAAGCATCCCGACGAGGTGTTTGGCAAAAAATGTATGATATCGGGACTTGAATATGTGCACGCGCGCGGTATTCTCCACCGAGACATCAAGTGCGACAACATTTAGGTCGATAGCGACGGAAAAACAAAACTGCCATACTTTGGATTGAGTGCATCTTTAAGTGCTTTAGAACAGGACAGTGTATAGGGAGCGACTCGCTGGGTGGCTCCTGAATGCTTGAACAACAAGGATACATCATATGCCTCAGACGTATTCTGGATGCGTCAGCCTTGTGTTGAAACCACCTTTGCTTCGTCGCTTGGAGAGTTTAATCGACAGGCCCATTCAAAGTAGTGTGCGTTGGTCGGACAAGGTTCGCTTTCGGGTCGTCTGGTAACTGCTTTGAACGCTGAGCGACCACGAGGTGGTTCAGTCTCTCAGATGGGTCGAGCTTGCACATAATCGTTACGAGATGCCATTAAGCATCCGTAAACTGATTCGGACGTTTTGACATATTTCCTTTCATCACGTTGCGCTTTACAGCTCGATTGTCAAGTTGATTTCCCCACGACAGATTTTCGCTCACAGCTTGGATGATGCACATGCCAAGCAAAGGCAACTCACTGCCAATATCTACGGACTCTTGAATGAACAACGCCAGGACCTCTACGCTGGATCATATGATTCTGAGCTGGGGGCGATCTGCACGCAATCCTGGTGACGACAGGCGAGTGGGAATCGTGTTTACACGAGAAACGTTTTGACTGTGTAGGTGTCGCAAGCGGTGTTCCGAGGATTATCGCTGCATCGGTAGATCGATCGTGTGCTTGCCGAATATTTCGTCAGCCCCGCCAATGATGTACACGAGTGGGAGGATACTTGTTTGGAGATGCAGCTAACAGACGGTAGTTCATGCATTCGTAGACGCGAACAGAGACGATCATGGCGAAGTTAGCTTGTGGTTCACACTGAATCATCCTCACATGGTGAAGCTATTCGGCGGCTGCCACATCGGAACGTCATTGCTCGTTTGCGAGGAAGCCAAGAATGGATCGTTGGACTATTATCTGAAAAAGCATCCCGACGAGGTGTTTGGCAAAAAATGTATGATATCGGGACTTGAATATGTGCACGCGCGCAAACGAACAATGACGTTCCGATGTGGCAGCCGCCGAATAGCTTCACCATGTGAGGATGATTCAGTGTGAATCACAAGCTAACTTCGCCATGATCGTCTCTGTTCGCGTCTACGAATGCATGAACTACCGTCTGTTAGCTGCATCTCCAAACAAGTATCCTCCCACTCGTGTACATCATTGGCGGGGCTGACGAAATATTCGGCAAGCACACGATCGATCTACCGATGCAGCGATAATCCTCGGAACACCGCTTGCGACACCTACACAGTCAAAACGTTTCTCGTGTAAACACGATTCCCACTCGCCTGTCGTCACCAGGATTGCGTGCAGATCGCCCCCAGTTCAGAATCATATGATCCAGCGTAGAGGTCCTGGAGTTGTTCATTCAAGAGTCCGTAGATATTGGCAGTGAGTTGCATTTGCTTGGCATGTGCATCATCCAAGCTGTGAGCGAAAATCTGCCGTGGGGAAATCAACTTGACAATCTAGCTGTAAAGCGCAACGTGATGAAAGGAAATATGTCAAAACGTCCGAATCAGTTTACGGATGCTTAAAGGCATCTCGTAACACCGCTTGCGACACCTACACAGTCAAAACGTTTCTCGTGTAAACACGATTCCCACTCGCCTGTCGCCACCAGGATTGCGTGCAGATCGTCCTCCCGTTCAGAATCATATGATCCAGCGTAGAGGTCCTGGAGTTGTTCATTCAAGAGTCCGTAGATATTGGCAGTGAGTTGCATTTGCTTGGCATGTGCATCATCCAAGCTGTGAGCGAAAATCTGCCGTGGGGAAATCAACTTGACAATCTAGCTGTCAAGCGCAACGTGATGAAAGGAAATATGTCAAAACGTCCGAATCAGTTTACGGATGCTTAAAGGCATCTCGTATCACCGCTTGCGACACCTACACAGTCAAAACGTTTCTCGTGTAAACACGATTCCCACTCGCCTGCCGTCACCAGGATTGCGTGCAGATCGCCCTCCAGTTCAGAATCATATGATCCAGCGTAGAGGTCCTGGAGTTGTTCATTCAAGAGTCCGTAGATATTGGCAGTGAGTTGCATTTGCTTGGCATGTGCATCATCCAAGCTGTGAGCGAAAATCTGCCGTGGGGAAATCAACTTGACAATCTAGCTGTCAAGCGCAACGTGATGAAAGGAAATATGTCAAAACGTCCGAATCAGTTTACGGATGCTTAAAGGCATCTCGTATCACCGCTTGCGACACCTACACAGTCAAAACGTTTCTCGTGTAAACACGATTCCCACTCGCCTGCCGTCACCAGGATTGCGTGCAGATCGCCCTCCAGTTCAGAATCATATGATCCAGCGTAGAGGTCCTGGAGTTGTTCATTCAAGAGTCCGTAGATATTGGCAGTGAGTTGCCTTTGCTTGGCATGTGCATCATCCAAGCTGTGAGCGAAAATCTGTCGTGGGGAAATCAACTTGACAATCTAGCTGTCAAGCGCAACGTGATGAAAGGAAATATGTCAAAACGTCCGAATCAGTTTACGGATGCTTAAAGGCATCTCGTATCACCGCTTGCGACACCTACACAGTCAAAACGTTTCTCGTGTAAACACGATTCCCACTCGCCTGCCGTCACCAGGATTGCGTGCAGATCGCCCTCCAGTTCAGAATCATATGATCCAGCGTAGAGGTCCTGGAGTTGTTCATTCAAGAGTCCGTAGATATTGGCAGTGAGTTGCCTTTGCTTGGCATGTGCATCATCCAAGCTGTGAGCGAAAATCTGTCGTGGGGAAATCAACTTGACAATCTAGCTGTCAAGCGCAACGTGATGAAAGGAAATATGTCAAAACGTCCGAATCAGTTTACGGATGCTTAATGGCATCTCGTAACGATTATGTGCAAGCTCGACCCATCTGAGAGACTGAACCACCTCGTGGACGCTCAGCGTTCAAAGCAGTTACCAGACGACCCGAAAGCGAACCTTGTCCGACCAACGCCCACTACTTTGAATGGGCCTGTCGATTAAATTCTCCAAGCGACGAAGCAAAGGTTGTTTCAACACAAGGCTGACGCATCCAGAATACATCTGAGGCATATGATGCATCCTTGTTGTTCAAGCATTCAGGAGCCGCATCATATTGCTTGATCAGGGCCGATCTAAACCGATAACGTTATGCAGAATGAATCCATAAAACCCAGCAAACACCAGGAATTACTTCAACAACTTCGGTCTCCAAGCACTGTCTAGCACCGGTGCGTCTGCCTAAACATGTTTCACTATTGCCATCTTCATGCTCTTGATGTGGCTGTGCCAGATATGGAGACCTTTATCCGGCAAACACTTGCTCCCGCGGGATTGTGTGACCGAGTCATTTGTGTCCATGCTGAATCCTCACGGGCGTTGTATTTGCTAAGTTTGCTCGACCCCAGCCCAACATTTTGCTCAGCGACGTAAGTTGAGATCACAGCCCTCCCCTATTCTATCCGTGCAACCAACCACAACTTTTATGGCTTAGATGTTCACCGTTTCGCGTGGGTAAGCAACATGGAGATGCGTTTTCGACCGTCGCTGAAGGATACGAGCGCTCATTGTACTCTGGTATTGGTGTGGTTTTCTTTACTCACTCTGTATGGAATTGCATGTTGTGTATGTAAAGGGCAAGGCATATCTCTGGACCCAGCACAACCCTGTTTCATTGGGGGCTACCCCACTGCGCCACAGCCGCGTGGGGCGGGCTGCACTTAATCCAAAATGACAATGCCTTTGCCCCGTCTATATTTGTAGCATAGCTGTATATGGAAATGGGTGATTCTGTGTGAGCAGAATCTGTTTTTCCAGTAAGCGGAGCGGACAGATGTAGCCATAATGACGTCATCATCCACAGCATGAAGATCAGGCCCCTCGGGGCCACCCATTTTGTTAGGTACGCGGTTTTCCGCCCGACGCCGGGCTATACGAGGTAGACCCGGCCCGGGCGGGTTTTCCTCGACAGGCCCATTCAAAGTAGTGGGCGTTGGTCGGACAAGGTTCGCTTTCGGGTCGTCTGGTAACTGCTTTGAACGCTGAGCGACCACGAGGTGGTTCAGTCTCTCAGATGGGTCGAGCTTGCACATAATCGTTACGAGATGCCATTAAGCATCCGTAAACTGATTCGGACGTTTTGACATATTTCCTTTCATCACGTTGCGCTTTACAGCTCGATTGTCAAGTTGATTTCCCCACGACAGATTTTCGCTCACAGCTTGGATGATGCACATGCCAAGCAAATGCAACTCACTGCCAATATCTACGGACTCTTGAATGAACAACTCCAGGACCTCTACGCTGGATCATATGATTCTGAACGGGAGGACGATCTGCACGCAATCCTGGTGGCGACAGGCGAGTGGGAATCGTGTTTACACGAGAAACGTTTTGACTGTGTAGGTGTCGCAAGCGGTGTTACGAGATGCCTTTAAGCATCCGTAAACTGATTCGGACGTTTTGACATATCTCCTTTCATCACGTTGCGCTTTACAGCTAGATTGTCAAGTTGATTTCCCCACGACAGATTTTCGCTCACAGCTTGGATGATGCACATGCCAAGCAAATGCAACTCACTGCCAATATCTACGGACTCTTGAATGAACAACTCCAGGACCTTTACGCTGGATCATATGATTCTGAACGGGAGGACGATCTGCACGCAATCCTGGTGACGGCAGGCGAGTGGGAATCGTGTTAACACGAGAAACGTTTTGACTGTGTAGGTGTCGCAAGCGGTGTTCCGAGGATTATCGCTGCATCGGTAGATCGATCGTGTGCTTGCCGAATATTTCGTCAGCCCCGCCAATGATGTACACGAGTTGGAGGGTACTTGTTTGGAGATGCAGCTAACAGACGGTAGTTCATGCATTCGTAGACGCGAACAGAGACGATCATGGCGAAGTTAGCTTGTGGTTCACACTGAATCATCCTCACATGGTGAAGCTATTCGGCGGCTGCCACATCGGAACGTCATTGTTCGTTTGCGAGGAAGCCAAGAATGGATCGTTGGACTATTATCTGAAAAAGCATCCCGACGAGGTGTTTGGCAAAAAATGTATGAAATCGGGACTTGAATATGTGCACGCGCGCGGTATTCTCCACCGAGACATCAAGTGCGACAACATTTAGGTCGATAGCGACGGAAAAACAAAACTGCCATACTTTGGATTGAGTGCATCTTTAAGTGCTTTAGAACAGGACAGTGTATAGGGAGCGACTCGCTGGGTGGCTCCTGAATGCTTGAACAACAAGGATACATCATATGCCTCAGACGTATTCTGGATGCGTCAGCCTTGTGTTGAAACAACCTTTGCTTCGTCGCTTGGAGAGTTTAATCGACAGGCCCATTCAAAGTAGTGTGCGTTGGTCGGACAAGGTTCGCTTTCGGGTCGTCTGGTAACTGCTTTGAACGCTGAGCGACCACGAGGTGGTTCAGTCTCTCAGATGGGTCGAGCTTGCACATAATCGTTACGAGATGCCATTAAGCATCCGTAAACTGATTCGGACGTTTTGACATATTTCCTTTCATCACGTTGCGCTTTACAGCTAGATTGTCAAGTTGATTTCCCCACGACAGATTTTCGCTCACAGCTTGGATGATGCACATGCCAAGCAAAGGCAACTCACTGCCAATATCTACGGACTCTTGAATGAACAACTCCAGGACCTCTACGCTGGATCATATGATTCTGAACTGGGGGCGATCTGCACGCAATCCTGGTGACGACATGCGAGTGGGAATCGTGTTTACACGAGAAACGTTTTGACTGTGTAGGTGTCGCAAGCGGTGTTCCGAGGATTATCGCTGCATCGGTAGATCGATCGTGTGCTTGCCGAATATTTCGTCAGCCCCGCCAATGATGTACACGAGTGGGAGGATACTTGTTTGGAGATGCAGCTAACAGACGGTAGTTCATGCATTCGTAGACGCGAACAGAGACGATCATGGCGAAGTTAGCTTGTGGTTCACACTGAATCATCCTCACATGGTGAAGCTATTCGGCGGCTGCCACATCGGAACGTCATTGTTCGTTTGCGAGGAAGCCAAGAATGGATCGTTGGACTATTATCTGAAAAAGCATCCCGACGAGGTGTTTGGCAAAAAATGTATGAAATCGGGACTTGAATATGTGCACGCGCGCGGTATTCTCCACCGAGACATCAAGTGCGACAACATTTAGGTCGATAGCGACGGAAAAACAAAACTGCCATACTTTGGATTGAGTGCATCTTTAAGTGCTTTAGAACAGGACAGTGTATAGGGAGCGACTCGCTGGGTGGCTCCTGAATGCTTGAACAACAAGGATGCATCATATGCCTCAGACGTATTCTGGATGCGTCAGCCTTGTGTTGAAACAACCTTTGCTTCGTCGCCTGGAGAATTTAATCGACAGGCCCATTCAAAGTAGTGGGCGTTGGTCGGACAAGGTTCGCTTTCGGGTCGTCTGGTAACTGCTTTGAACGCTGAGCGACCACGAGGTGGTTCAGTCTCTCAGATGGGTCGAGCTTGCACATAATCGTTACGAGATGCCATTAAGCATCCGTAAACTGATTCGGACGTTTTGACATATTTCCTTTCATCACGTTGCGCTTTACAGCTAGATTGTCAAGTTGATTTCCCCACGACAGATTTTCGCTCACAGCTTGGATGATGCACATGCCAAGCAAAGGCAACTCACTGCCAATATCTACGGACTCTTGAATGAACAACTCCAGGACCTCTACGCTGGATCATATGATTCTGAACTGGGGGCGATCTGCACGCAATCCTGGTGACGACAGGCGAGTGGGAATCGTGTTTACACGAGAAACGTTTTGACTGTGTAGGTGTCGCAAGCGGTGTTCCGAGGATTATCGCTGCATCGGTAGATCGATCGTGTGCTTGCCGAATATTTCGTCAGCCCCGCCAATGATGTACACGAGTGGGAGGATACTTGTTTGGAGATGCAGCTAACAGACGGTAGTTCATGCATTCGTAGACGCGAACAGAGACGATCATGGCGAAGTTAGCTTGTGGTTCACACTGAATCATCCTCACATGGTGAAGCTATTCGGCGGCTGCCACATCGGAACGTCATTGTTCGTTTGCGAGGAAGCCAAGAATGGATCGTTGGACTATTATCTGAAAAAGCATCCCGACGAGGTGTTTGGCAAAAAATGTATGAAATCGGGACTTGAATATGTGCACGCGCGCGGTATTCTCCACCGAGACATCAAGTGCGACAACATTTAGGTCGATAGCGACGGAAAAACAAAACTGCCATACTTTGGATTGAGTGCATCTTTAAGTGCTTTAGAACAGGACAGTGTATAGGGAGCGACTCGCTGGGTGGCTCCTGAATGCTTGAACAACAAGGATGCATCATATGCCTCAGACGTATTCTGGATGCGTCAGCCTTGTGTTGAAACAACCTTTGCTTCGTCGCTTGGAGAATTTAATCGACAGGCCCATTCAAAGTAGTGGGCGTTGGTCGGACAAGGTTCGCTTTCGGGTCGTCTGGTAACTGCTTTGAACGCTGAGCGACCACGAGGTGGTTCAGTCTCTCAGATGGGTCGAGCTTGCACATAATCGTTACGAGATGACATTAAGCATCCGTAAACTGATTCGGACGTTTTGACATATTTCATTTCATCACGTTGCGCTTTACAGCTAGATTGTCAAGTTGATTTCCCCACGACAGATTTTCGCTCACAGCTTGGATGATGCACATGCCAAGCAAAGGCAACTCACTGCCAATATCTACGGACTCTTGAATGAACAACTCCAGGACCTCTACGCTGGATCATATGATTCTGAACTGGGGGCGATCTGCACGCAATCCTGGTGGCGACAGGCGAGTGTGAATCGTGTTTACACGATAAACGTTTTGACTGTGTAGGTGTCGCAAGCGGTGTTCCGAGGATTATCGCTGCATCGGTAGATCGATCGTGTGCTTGCCGAATATTTCGTCAGCCCCGCCAATGATGTACACGAGTGGGAGGATACTTGTTTGGAGATGCAGCTAACAGACGGTAGTTCATGCATTCGTAGACGCGAACAGAGACGATCATGGCGAAGTTAGCTTGTGGTTCACACTGAATCATCCTCACATGGTGAAGCTATTCGGCGGCTGCCACATCGGAACGTCATTGTTCGTTTGCGAGGAAGCCAAGAATGGATCGTTGGACTATTATCTGAAAAAGCATCCCGACGAGGTGTTTGGCAAAAAATGTATGAAATCGGGACTTGAATATGTGCACGCGCGCGGTATTCTCCACCGAGACATCAAGTGCGACAACATTTAGGTCGATAGCGACGGAAAAACAAAACTGCCATACTTTGGATTGAGTGCATCTTTAAGTGCTTTAGAACAGGACATTGTATAGGGAGCGACTCGCTGGGTGGCTCCTGAATGCTTGAACAACAAGGATGCATCATATGCCTCAGACGTATTCTGGATGCGTCAGCCTTGTGTTGAAACAACCTTTGCTTCGTCGCTTGGAGAATTTAATCGACAGGCCCATTCAAAGTAGTGGGCGTTGGTCGGACAAGGTTCGCTTTCGGGTCGTCTGGTAACTGCTTTGAACGCTGAGCGACCACGAGGTGGTTCAGTCTCTCAGATGGGTCGAGCTTGTACATAATCGTTACGAGATGCCATTAAGCATCCGTAAACTGATTCGGACGTTTTGACATATTTCCTTTCATCACGTTGCGCTTTACAGCTAGATTGTCAAGTTGATTTCCCCACGACAGATTTTCGCTCACAGCTTGGATGATGCACATGCCAAGCAAATGCAACTCACTGCCAATATCTACGGACTCTTGAATGAACAACTCCAGGACCTCTACGCTGGATCATATGATTCTGAACTGGAGGGCGATCTGCACGCAATCCTGGTGACGGCAGGCGAGTGGGAATCGTGTTTACACGATAAACGTTTTGACTGTGTAGGTGTCGCAAGCGGTGTTCCGAGGATTATCGCTGCATCGGTAGATCGATCGTGTGCTTGCCGAATATTTCGTCAGCCCCGCCAATGATGTACACGAGTGGGAGGATACTTGTTTGGAGATGCAGCTAACAGACGGTAGTTCATGCATTCGTAGACGCGAACAGAGACGATCATGGCGAAGTTAGCTTGTGGTTCACACTGAATCATCCTCACATGGTGAAGCTATTCGGCGGCTGCCACATCGGAACGTCATTGTTCGTTTGCGAGGAAGCCAAGAATGGATCGTTGGACTATTATCTGAAAAAGCATCCCGACGAGGTGTTTGGCAAAAAATGTATGAAATCGGGACTTGAATATGTGCACGCGCGCGGTATTCTCCACCGAGACATCAAGTGCGACAACATTTAGGTCGATAGCGACGGAAAAACAAAACTGCCATACTTTGGATTGAGTGCATCTTTAAGTGCTTTAGAACAGGACAGTGTATAGGGAGCGACTCGCTGGGTGGCTCCTGAATGCTTGAACAACAAGGATGCATCATATGCCTCAGACGTATTCTGGATGCGTCAGCCTTGTGTTGAAACAACCTTTGCTTCGTCGCCTGGAGAATTTAATCGACAGGCCCATTCAAAGTAGTGGGCGTTGGTCGGACAAGGTTCGCTTTCGGGTCGTCTGGTAACTGCTTTGAACGCTGAGCGACCACGAGGTGGTTCAGTCTCTCAGATGGGTCGAGCTTGTACATAATCGTTACGAGATGCCATTAAGCATCCGTAAACTGATTCGGACGTTTTGACATATTTCATTTCATCACGTTGCGCTTTACAGCTAGATTGTCAAGTTGATTTCCCCACGACAGATTTTCGCTCACAGCTTGGATGATGCACATGCCAAGCAAAGGCAACTCACTGCCAATATCTACGGACTCTTGAATGAACAACTCCAGGACCTCTACGCTGGATCATATGATTCTGAACTGGAGGGCGATCTGCACGCAATTCTGGTGACGACAGGCGAGTGGGAATCGTGTTTACACGATAAACGTTTTGACTGTGTAGGTGTCGCAAGCGGTGTTCCGAGGATTATCGCTGCATCGGTAGATCGATCGTGTGCTTGCCGAATATTTCGTCAGCCCCGCCAATGATGTACACGAGTGGGAGGATACTTGTTTGGAGATGCAGCTAACAGACGGTAGTTCATGCATTCGTAGACGCGAACAGAGACGATCATGGCGAAGTTAGCTTGTGGTTCACACTGAATCATCCTCACATGGTGAAGCTATTCGGCGGCTGCCACATCGGAACGTCATTGTTCGTTTGCGAGGAAGCCAAGAATGGATCGTTGGACTATTATCTGAAAAAGCATCCCGACGAGGTGTTTGGCAAAAATTGTATGAAATCGGGACTTGAATATGTGCACGCGCGCGGTATTCTCCACCGAGACATCAAGTGCGACAACATTTAGGTCGATAGCGACGGAAAAACAAAACTGCCATACTTTGGATTGAGTGCATCTTTAAGTGCTTTAGAACAGGACAGTGTATAGGGAGCGACTCGCTGGGTGGCTCCTGAATGCTTGAACAACAAGGATGCATCATATGCCTCAGACGTATTCTGGATGCGTCAGCCTTGTGTTGAAACAACCTTTGCTTCGTCGCTTGGAGAATTTAATCGACAGGCCCATTCAAAGTAGTGGGCGTTGGTCGGACAAGGTTCGCTTTCGGGTCGTCTGGTAACTGCTTTGAACGCTGAGCGACCACGAGGTGGTTCAGTCTCTCAGATGGGTCGAGCTTGCACATAATCGTTACGAGATGCCATTAAGCATCCGTAAACTGATTCGGACGTTTTGACATATTTCATTTCATCACGTTGCGCTTTACAGCTAGATTGTCAAGTTGATTTCCCCACGACAGATTTTCGCTCACAGCTTGGATGATGCACATGCCAAGCAAAGGCAACTCACTGCCAATATCTACGGACTCTTGAATGAACAACTCCAGGACCTCTACGCTGGATCATATGATTCTGAACTGGAGGGCGATCTACACGCAATCCTGGTGACGACAGGCGAGTGGGAATCGTGTTTACACGATAAACGTTTTGACTGTGTAGGTGTCGCAAGCGGTGTTCCGAGGATTATCGCTGCATCGGTAGATCGATCGTGTGCTTGCCGAATATTTCGTCAGCCCCGCCAATGATGTACACGAGTGGGAGGATACTTGTTTGGAGATGCAGCTAACAGACGGTAGTTCATGCATTCGTAGACGCGAACAGAGACGATCATGGCGAAGTTAGCTTGTGGTTCACACTGAATCATCCTCACATGGTGAAGCTATTCGGCGGCTGCCACATCGGAACGTCATTGTTCGTTTGCGAGGAAGCCAAGAATGGATCGTTGGACTATTATCTGAAAAAGCATCCCGACGAGGTGTTTGGCAAAAAATGTATGAAATCGGGACTTGAATATGTGCACGCGCGCGGTATTCTCCACCGAGACATCAAGTGCGACAACATTTAGGTCGATAGCGACGGAAAAACAAAACTGCCATACTTTGGATTGAGTGCATCTTTAAGTGCTTTAGAACAGGACAGTGTATAGGGAGCGACTCGCTGGGTGGCTCCTGAATGCTTGAACAACAAGGATGCATCATATGCCTCAGACGTATTCTGGATGCGTCAGCCTTGTGTTGAAACAACCTTTGCTTCGTCGCTTGGAGAATTTAATCGACAGGCCCATTCAAAGTAGTGGGCGTTGGTCGGACAAGGTTCGCTTTCGGGTCGTCTGGTAACTGCTTTGAACGCTGAGCGACCACGAGGTGGTTCAGTCTCTCAGATGGGTCGAGCTTGTACATAATCGTTACGAGATGCCATTAAGCATCCGTAAACTGATTCGGACGTTTTGACATATTTCCTTTCATCACGTTGCGCTTTACAGCTAGATTGTCAAGTTGATTTCCCCACGACAGATTTTCGCTCACAGCTTGGATGATGCACATGCCAAGCAAATGCAACTCACTGCCAATATCTACGGACTCTTGAATGAACAACTCCAGGACCTCTACGCTGGATCATATGATTCTGAACTGGAGGGCGATCTGCACGCAATCCTGGTGACGGCAGGCGAGTGGGAATCGTGTTTACACGATAAACGTTTTGACTGTGTAGGTGTCGCAAGCGGTGTTGCGAGGATTATCGCTGCATCGGTAGATCGATCGTGTGCTTGCCGAATATTTCGTCAGCCCCGCCAATGATGTACACGAGTGGGAGGATACTTGTTTGGAGATGCAGCTAACAGACGGTAGTTCATGCATTCGTAGACGCGAACAGAGACGATCATGGCGAAGTTAGCTTGTGGTTCACACTGAATCATCCTCACATGGTGAAGCTATTCGGCGGCTGCCACATCGGAACGTCATTGTTCGTTTGCGAGGAAGCCAAGAATGGATCGTTGGACTATTATCTGAAAAAGCATCCCGACGAGGTGTTTGGCAAAAAATGTATGAAATCGGGACTTGAATATGTGCACGCGCGCGGTATTCTCCACCGAGACATCAAGTGCGACAACATTTAGGTCGATAGCGACGGAAAAACAAAACTGCCATACTTTGGATTGAGTGCATCTTTAAGTGCTTTAGAACAGGACAGTGTATAGGGAGCGACTCGCTGGGTGGCTCCTGAATGCTTGAACAACAAGGATGCATCACATGCCTAAGACGTATTCTGGATGCGTCAGCCTTGTGTTGAAACAACCTTTGCTTCGTCGCTTGGAGAATTTAATCGACAGGCCCATTCAAAGTAGTGGGCGTTGGTCGGACAAGGTTCGCTTTCGGGTCGTCTGGTAACTGCTTTGAACGCTGAGCGACCACGAGGTGGTTCAATCTCTCAGATGGGTCGAGCTTGCACATAATCGTTACGAGATGCCATTAAGCATCCGTAAACTGATTCGGACGTTTTGACATATTTCCTTTCATCACGTTGCGCTTTACAGCTAGATTGTCAAGTTGATTTCCCCACGACAGATTTTCGCTCACAGCTTGGATGATGCACATGCCAAGCAAAGGCAACTCACTGCCAATATCTACGGACTCTTGAATGAACAACTCCAGGACCTCTACGCTGGATCATATGATTCTGAACTGGAGGGCGATCTGCACGCAATCCTGGTGACGGCAGGCGAGTGGGAATCGTGTTTACACGATAAACGTTTTGACTGTGTAGGTGTCGCAAGCGGTGTTCCGAGGATTATCGCTGCATCGGTAGATCGATCGTGTGCTTGCCGAATATTTCGTCAGCCCCGCCAATGATGTACACGAGTGGGAGGATACTTGTTTGGAGATGCAGCTAACAGACGGTAGTTCATGCATTCGTAGACGCGAACAGAGACGATCATGGCGAAGTTAGCTTGTGGTTCACACTGAATCATCCTCACATGGTGAAGCTATTCGGCGGCTGCCACATCGGAACGTCATTGTTCGTTTGCGAGGAAGCCAAGAATGGATCGTTGGACTATTATCTGAAAAAGCATCCCGACGAGGTGTTTGGCAAAAAATGTATGAAATCGGGACTTGAATATGTGCACGCGCGCGGTATTCTCCACCGAGACATCAAGTGCGACAACATTTAGGTCGATAGCGACGGAAAAACAAAACTGCCATACTTTGGATTGAGTGCATCTTTAAGTGCTTTAGAACAGGACAGTGTATAGGGAGCGACTCGCTGGGTGGCTCCTGAATGCTTGAACAACAAGGATGCATCACATGCCTAAGACGTATTCTGGATGCGTCAGCCTTGTGTTGAAACAACCTTTGCTTCGTCGCTTGGATAATTTAATCGACAGGCCCATTCAAAGTAGTGGGCGTTGGTCGGACAAGGTTCGCTTTCGGGTCGTCTGGTAACTGCTTTGAACGCTGAGCGACCACGAGGTGGTTCAATCTCTCAGATGGGTCGAGCTTGCACATAATCGTTACGAGATGCCATTAAGCATCCGTAAACTGATTCGGACGTTTTGACATATTTCCTTTCATCACGTTGCGCTTTACAGCTAGATTGTCAAGTTGATTTCCCCACGACAGATTTTCGCTCACAGCTTGGATGATGCACATGCCAAGCAAAGGCAACTCACTGCCAATATCTACGGACTCTTGAATGAACAACTCCAGGACCTCTACGCTGGATCATATGATTCTGAACTGGAGGGCGATCTGCACGCAATCCTGGTGACGACAGGCGAGTGGGAATCGTGTTTACACGAGAAACGTTTTGACTGTGTAGGTGTCGCAAGCGGTGTTACGAGATGCCTTTAAGCATCCGTAAACTGATTCGGACGTTTTGACATATTTCCTTTCATCACGTTGCGCTTGACAGCTAGATTGTCAAGTTGATTTCCCCACGACAGATTTTCGCTCACAGCTTGGATGATGCACATGCCAAGCAAATGCAACTCACTGCCAATATCTACGGACTCTTGAATGAACAACTCCAGGACCTCTACGCTGGATCATATGATTCTGAACGGGAGGACGATCTGCACGCAATCCTGGTGACGACAGGCGACTGGGAATCGTGTTTACACGATAAACGTTTTGACTGTGTAGGTGTCGCAAGCGGTGTTCCGAGGATTATCGCTGCATCGGTAGATCGATCGTGTGCTTGCCGAATATTTCGTCAGCCCCGCCAATGATGTACACGAGTGGGAGGATACTTGTTTGGAGATGCAGCTAACAGACGGTAGTTCATGCATTCGTAGACGCGAACAGAGACGATCATGGCGAAGTTAGCTTGTGGTTCACACTGAATCATCCTCACATGGTGAAGCTATTCGGCGGCTGCCACATCGGAACGTCATTGTTCGTTTGCGAGGAAGCCAAGAATGGATCGTTGGACTATTATCTGAAAAAGCATCCCGACGAGGTGTTTGGCAAAAAATGTATGAAATCGGGACTTGAATATGTGCACGCGCGCGGTATTCTCCACCGAGACATCAAGTGCGACAACATTTAGGTCGATAGCGACGGAAAAACAAAACTGCCATACGTTGGATTGAGTGCATCTTTAAGTGCTTTAGAACAGGACAGTGTATAGGGAGCGACTCGCTGGGTGGCTCCTGAATGCTTGAACAACAAGGATGCATCATATGCCTCAGACGTATTCTGGATGCGTCAGCCTTGTGTTGAAACAACCTTTGCTTCGTCGCTTGGAGAATTTAATCGACAGGCCCATTCAAAGTAGTGGGCGTTGGTCGGACAAGGTTCGCTTTCGGGTCGTCTGGTAACTGCTTGAACGCTGAGCGACCACGAGGTGGTTCAGTCTCTCAGATGGGTCGAGCTTGCACATAATCGTTACGAGATGCCATTAAGCATCCGTAAACTGATTCGGACGTTTTGACATATTTCCTTTCATCACGTTGCGCTTTACAGCTAGATTGTCAAGTTGATTTCCCCACGACAGATTTTCGCTCACAGCTTGGATGATGCACATGCCAAGCAAAGGCAACTCACTGCCAATATCTACGGACTCTTGAATGAACAACTCCAGGACCTCTACTCTGGATCATATGATTCTGAACTGGGGGCGATCTGCACGCAATCCTGGTGACGACAGGCGACTGGGAATCGTGTTTACACGATAAACGTTTTGACTGTGTAGGTGTCGCAAGCGGTGTTACGAGATGCCTTTAAGCATCCGTAAACTGATTCGGACGTTTTGACATATTTCCTTTCATCACGTTGCGCTTGACAGCTAGATTGTCAAGTTGATTTCCCCACGGCAGATTTTCGCTCACAGCTTGGATGATGCACATGCCAAGCAAAGGCAACTCACTGCCAATATCTACGGACTCTTGAATGAACAACTCCAGGACCTCTACGCTGGATCATATGATTCTGAACTGGAGGGCGATCTGCACGCAATCCTGGTGACGACAGGCGAGTGGGAATCGTGTTTACACGATAAACGTTTTGACTGTGTAGGTGTCGCAAGCGGTGTTCCGAGGATTATCGCTGCATCGGTAGATCGATCGTGTGCTTGCCGAATATTTCGTCAGCCCCGCCAATGATGTACACGAGTGGGAGGATACTTGTTTGGAGATGCAGCTAACAGACGGTAGTTCATGCATTCGTAGACGCGAACAGAGACGATCATGGCGAAGTTAGCTTGTGGTTCACACTGAATCATCCTCACATGATGAAGCTATTCGGCGGCTGCCACATCGGAACGTCATTGTTCGTTTGCGAGGAAGCCAAGAATGGATCGTTGGACTATTATCTGAAAAAGCATCCCGACGAGGTGTTTGGCAAAAAATGTATGAAATCGGGACTTGAATATGTGCACGCGCGCGGTATTCTCCACCGAGACATCAAGTGCGACAACATTTAGGTCGATAGCGACGGAAAAACAAAACTGCCATACTTTGGATTGAGTGCATCTTTAAGTGCTTTAGAACAGGACAGTGTATAGGGAGCGACTCGCTGGGTGGCTCCTGAATGCTTGAACAACAAGGATGCATCGTATGCCTCAGACGTATTCTGGATGCGTCAGCCTTGTGTTGAAACAACCTTTGCTTCGTCGCTTGGAGAATTTAATCGACAGGCCCATTCAAAGTATTGGGCGTTGGTCGGACAAGGTTCGCTTTCGAGTCGTCTGGTAACTGCTTTGAACGCTGAGCGACCACGAGGTGGTTCAGTCTCTCAGATGGGTCGAGCTTGCACATAATCGTTACGAGATGCCATTAAGCATCCGTAAACTGATTCGGACGTTTTGACATATTTCCTTTCATCACGTTGCGCTTTACAGCTAGATTGTCAAGTTGATTTCCCCACGACAGATTTTCGCTCACAGCTTGGATGATGCACATGCCAAGCAAAGGCAACTCACTGTCAATATCTACGGACTCTTGAATGAACAACTCCAGGACCTCTACGCTGGATCATATGATTCTGAACTGGAGGGCGATCTGCACGCAATCCTGGTGACGACAGGCGAGTGGGAATCGTGTTTACACGATAAACGTTTTGACTGTGTAGGTGTCGCAAGCGGTGTTGCGAGGATTATCGCTGCATCGGTAGATCGATCGTGTGCTTGCCGAATATTTCGTCAGCCCCGCCAATGATGTACACGAGTGGGAGGATACTTGTTTGGAGATGCAGCTAACAGACGGTAGTTCATGCATTGGTAGACGCGAACAGAGACGATCATGGCGAAGTTAGCTTGTGGTTCACACTGAATCATCCTCACATGGTGAAGCTATTCGGCGGCTGCCACATCGGAACGTCATTGTTCGTTTGCGAGGAAGCCAAGAATGGATCGTTGGACTATTATCTGAAAAAGCATCCCGACGAGGTGTTTGGCAAAAATTGTATGAAATCGGGACTTGAATATGTGCACGCGCGCGGTATTCTCCACCGAGACATCAAGTGCGACAACATTTAGGTCGATAGCGACGGAAAAACAAAACTGCCATACTTTGGATTGAGTGCATCTTTAAGTGCTTTAGAACAGGACAGTGTATAGGGAGCGACTCGCAGGGTGGCTCCTGAATGCTTGAACAACAAGGATGCATCACATGCCTAAGACGTATTCTGGATGCGTCAGCCTTGTGTTGAAACAACCTTTGCTTCGTCGCTTGGAGAATTTAATCGACAGGCCCATTCAAAGTAGTGGGCGTTGGTCGGACAAGGTTCGCTTTCGGGTCGTCTGGTAACTGCTTTGAACGCTGAGCGACCACGAGGTGGTTCAGTCTCTCAGATGGGTCGAGCTTGCACATAATCGTTACGAGATGCCATTAAGCATCCGTAAACTGATTCGGACGTTTTGACATATTTCCTTTCATCACGTTGCGCTTTACAGCTAGATTGTCAAGTTGATTTCCCCACGACAGATTTTCGCTCACAGCTTGGATGATGCACATGCCAAGCAAAGGCAACTCACTGCCAATATCTACGGACTCTTGAATGAACAACTCCAGGACCTCTACGCTGGATCATATGATTCTGAACTGGAGGGCGATCTGCACGCAATCCTGGTGACGACAGGCGAGTGGGAATCGTGTTTACACGATAAACGTTTTGACTGTGTAGGTGTCGCAAGCGGTGTTCCGAGGATTATCGCTGCATCGGTAGATCGATCGTGTGCTTGCCGAATATTTCGTCAGCCCCGCCAATGATGTACACGAGTGGGAGGATACTTGTTTGGAGATGCAGCTAACAGACGGTAGTTCATGCATTGGTAGACGCGAACAGAGACGATCATGGCGAAGTTAGCTTGTGGTTCACACTGAATCATCCTCACATGGTGAAGCTATTCGGCGGCTGCCACATCGGAACGTCATTGTTCGTTTGCGAGGAAGCCAAGAATGGATCGTTGGACTATTATCTGAAAAAGCATCCCGACGAGGTGTTTGGCAAAACTTGTATGAAATCGGGACTTGAATATGTGCACGCGCGCGGTATTCTCCACCGAGACATCAAGTGCGACAACATTTAGGTCGATAGCGACGGAAAAACAAAACTGCCATACTTTGGATTGAGTGCATCTTTAAGTGCTTTAGAACAGGACAGTGTATAGGGAGCGACTCGCTGGGTGGCTCCTGAATGCTTGAACAACAAGGATGCATCACATGCCTAAGACGTATTCTGGATGCGTCAGCCTTGTGTTGAAACAACCTTTGCTTCGTCGCTTGGAGAATTTAATCGACAGGCCCATTCAAAGTAGTGGGCGTTGGTCGGACAAGGTTCGCTTTCGGGTCGTCTGGTAACTGCTTTGAACGCTGAGCGACCACGAGGTGGTTC
The DNA here is from genome assembly GCA_033557925.1 of Phytophthora x cambivora. Taxonomy (NCBI): domain Eukaryota; phylum Oomycota; class Peronosporomycetes; order Peronosporales; family Peronosporaceae; genus Phytophthora; species Phytophthora x cambivora. The sequence continues at coordinate 1,581,555 of JAUCEB010000034.1, forward strand.
AGTCTCTCAGATGGGTCGAGCTTGCACATAATCGTTACGAGATGCCATTAAGCATCCGTAAACTGATTCGGACGTTTTGACATATTTCCTTTCATCACGTTGCGCTTTACAGCTAGATTGTCAAGTTGATTTCCCCACGACAGATTTTCGCTCACAGCTTGGATGATGCACATGCCAAGCAAAGGCAACTCACTGCCAATATCTACGGACTCTTGAATGAACAACTCCAGGACCTCTACTCTGGATCATATGATTCTGAACTGGGGGCGATCTGCACGCAATCCTGGTGACGACAGGCGACTGGGAATCGTGTTTACACGATAAACGTTTTGACTGTGTAGGTGTCGCAAGCGGTGTTACGAGATGCCTTTAAGCATCCGTAAACTGATTCGGACGTTTTGACATATTTCCTTTCATCACGTTGCGCTTGACAGCTAGATTGTCAAGTTGATTTCCCCACGGCAGATTTTCGCTCACAGCTTGGATGATGCACATGCCAAGCAAATGCAACTCACTGCCAATATCTACGGACTCTTGAATGAACAACTCCAGGACCTCTACGCTGGATCATATGATTCTGAACGGGAGGACGATCTGCACGCAATCCTGGTGACGACAGGCGAGTGGGAATCGTGTTTACACGATAAACGTTTTGACTGTGTAGGTGTCGCAAGCGGTGTTACGAGATGCCTTTAAGCATCCGTAAACTGATTCGGACGTTTTGACATATTTCCTTTCATCACGTTGCGCTTTACAGCTAGATTGTCAAGTTGATTTCCCCACGACAGATTTTCGCTCACAGCTTGGATGATGCACATGCCAAGCAAAGGCAACTCACTGCCAATATCTACGGACTCTTGAATGAACAACTCCAGGACCTCTACTCTGGATCATATGATTCTGAACGGTAGGACGATCTGCACGCAATCCTGGTGACGATAGGTGACGCGAGGCAACTGGAGATTTCCCAGAATGGCCTGTTCGCAGCCGCCCAGGGTGCAGAGCCAGAGAGTGTCGAATGAAGATCTGGATTTAGGGTGGTACAGGAACGGTACACTCGAAAGTGCTGACTGGTTGAAGATCACGAGGACGGTTACTCGGAACACGTATAGGCTCACAGGCACGGAGGCGTCCCACCCGAAGCAAGGATTCGGGATGGAATTATAGCCCCCAGTCCGGCCGCCGACTTCCCTTTGTGGCAGGTACCCATTTGAAGGGGCCAAACGCTTCCGGTAGAATGTATCCCGGAAAGCGGCCTGCTCATACGAGCCGAGTGATCACCCAGTGCCTCAAGATCAAGATGCCCGAACGATACTGCAGAGGTTTGGACGAAGAACACCCTGAATGACCAAGCTACCACCCCGGATGGATACCACTCCGGATGGATGCCACCCCGGATGACAAGTGTACCCAAGTACGAACCGACCAATCACCGACGCCCCAGGGGCGTGCCAAATCAGGCACCCATGCGAACATGAGACCAAGATCCAGACAGTGCTACGCCTAAGCCAGCGATCTTCGAGCCAAGCCAATCAAGCGGCGACAGCGCGCCAGCGCACGAAGTGCGACTGCTCAAGACTGCCGCCAGGGCAAGATGAGTGAGCGGCCCTCCGCGAGTTCAACGTGACTCCAAGTATACTGAAACCCAGTCATCTGGGAGGAGTGCATGCGATTCGAGCAGAGGAGACCGTCGAAAACCCAGATACCAAGAAAGAAAGAAAGAAAGAAAGAAAGAAAGAAAGAAAGAAAGAAAGAAAGAAATGATAGCCAAGAGAGAGAGAGAGAGATAAGAGATAATCAGAGTTTGTTTTGCCTTCCAGAGCCCAAGTGGACTTCATCGCCATTTGCCATTGACCCTGGAGAGTATATTCGCCGAGGACGACGACGCTATATTTCTGCTACCCAAAGGAGAATCCAAAGGAAGGTCCGGGAGCCGCGTAAACCAACGGACGTCCAAGGTCGTGCAACCGCACAAGGAACTCTCACCTACACGCTTCAAATCAAATTGGGTACCCAAAAAGGCTGCTTTCGGGTTGGTCTACCCATTTCATATCCCTAAATTGCCTGTGGACACTCGAAAGAGGACCCTTGCATTTCATATTCCATCTGTAGTTTCAGGAGGTTGTAGCAATCACCCCCTGAGATCCGAGTTAGATTGCTTGTTTTAGGACTATATTTGTGGTTCCCTCGTTCATTCGAGGGTGGCGCGCGTTGGGCAACCCGGATTTCTCTGTATCCGGGTTGTAACCTAAAGTTGACAGACTGCATATTGTATATACAAACTCTGAATTGTTATTGGCTATTTTAGGAGTGGTTGTTTGGGGAAAGGTCTTTGCTCGTAAGCTTGCCTCCATTCGGGATCTCCCAGTTGAAAGGAACTTGGAAGTTCTTTGTATTCTTGTATCTAATTGATTACTACATTCCCGGTTGAAAGACGGTCCGCCGAATTAATCGACACCTATAGGGATTGCACAAGGTTACACGCCGACTCGAGTCATTCTACTGTGTGTTTCGAGTTACCCGGGGCTGGTTCATTCTGGAATACAAGTCTTTTAACCCCGGACGCGCTATACATCTTGGACGATAAAAGTGTTCACCCGCTTCGTCTCACAGGCGAGTGGGAATCGTGTTTACTCGATAAACGTTTTGACTGTGTAGGTGTCGCAAGCGGTGTTCCGAGGATTATCGCTGCATCGGTAGATCGATCGTGTGCTTGCCGAATATTTCGTCAGCCCCGCCAATGATGTACACGAGTGGGAGGATACTTGTTTGGAGATGCAGCTAACAGACGGTAGTTCATGCATTCGTAGACGCGAACAGAGACGATCATGGCGAAGTTAGCTTGTGGTTCACACTGAATCATCCTCACATGGTGAAGCTATTCGGCGGCTGCCACATCGGAACGTCATTGTTCGTTTGCGAGGAAGCCAAGAATGGATCGTTGGACTATTATCTGAAAAAGCATCCCGACGAGGTGTTTGGCAAAAATTGTATGAAATCGGGACTTGAATATGTGCACGCGCGCGGTATTCTCCACCGAGACATCAAGTGCGACAACATTTAGGTCGATAGCGACGGAAAAACAAAACTGCCATACTTTGGATTGAGTGCATCTTTAAGTGCTTTAGAACAGGACAGTGTATAGGGAGCGACTCGCTGGGTGGCTCCTGAATGCTTGAACAACAAGGATGCATCATATGCCTAAGACGTATTCAGGATGCGTCAGCCTTGTGTTGAAACAACCTTTGCTTCGTCGCTTGGAGAATTTAATCGACAGGCCCATTCAAAGTAGTGGGCGTTGGTCGGACAAGGTTCGCTTTCGGGTCGTCTGGTAACTGCTTTGAACGCTGAGCGACCACGAGGTGGTTCAATCTCTCAGATGGGTCGAGCTTGCACATAATCGTTACGAGATGCCATTAAGCATCCGTAAACTGATTCGGACGTTTTGACATATTTCCTTTCATCACGTTGCGCTTTACAGCTAGATTGTCAAGTTGATTTCCCCACGACAGATTTTCGCTCACAGCTCGGATGATGCACAAGCCAAGCAAAGGCAACTCACTGCCAATATCTACGGACTCTTGAATGAACAACCCCAGGACCTCTACGCTGGATCATGTGATTCTGAACGGTAGGACGATCTGCACGCAATCCTGGTGACGACAGGCGAGTGGGAATCGTGTTTACACGATAAACGTTTTGACTGTGTAGGTGTCGCAAGCGGTGTTGCGAGGATTATCGCTGCATCGGTAGATCGATCGTGTGCTTGCCGAATATTTCGTCAGCCCCGCCAATGATGTACACGAGTGGGAGGATACTTGTTTGGAGATGCAGCTAACAGACGGTAGTTCATGCATTCGTAGACGCGAACAGAGACGATCATGGCGAAGTTAGCTTGTGGTTCACACTGAATCATCCTCACATGGTGAAGCTATTCGGCGGCTGCCACATCGGAACGTCATTGTTCGTTTGCGAGGAAGCCAAGAATGGATCGTTGGACTATTATCTGAAAAAGCATCCCGACGAGGTGTTTGGCAAAACTTGTATGAAATCGGGACTTGAATATGTGCACGCGCGCGGTATTCTCCACCGAGACATCAAGTGCGACAACATTTAGGTCGATAGCGACGGAAAAACAAAACTGCCATACTTTGGATTGAGTGCATCTTTAAGTGCTTTAGAACAGGACAGTGTATAGGGAGCGACTCGCTGGGTGGCTCCTGAATGCTTGAACAACAAGGATGTATCATATGCCTAAGACGTATTCAGGATGCGTCAGCCTTGTGTTGAAACAACCTTTGCTTCGTCGCTTGGAGAATTTAATCGACAGGCCCATTCAAAGTAGTGGGCGTTGGTCGGACAAGGTTCGCTTTCGGGTCGTCTGGTAACTGCTTTGAACGCTGAGCGACCACGAGGTGGTTCAATCTCTCAGATGGGTCGAGCTTGCACATAATCGTTACGAGATGCCATTAAGCATCCGTAAACTGATTCGGACGTTTTGACATATTTCCTTTCATCACGTTGCGCTTTACAGCTAGATTGTCAAGTTGATTTCCCCACGACAGATTTTCGCTCACAGCTCGGATGATGCACAAGCCAAGCAAAGGCAACTCACTGCCAATATCTACGGACTCTTGAATGAACAACCCCAGGACCTCTACGCTGGATCATGTGATTCTGAACGGTAGGACGATCTGCACGCAATCCTGGTGACGACAGGCGAGTGGGAATCGTGTTTACACGATAAACGTTTTGACTGTGTAGGTGTCGCAAGCGGTGTTGCGAGGATTATCGCTGCATCGGTAGATCGATCGTGTGCTTGCCGAATATTTCGTCAGCCCCGCCAATGATGTACACGAGTGGGAGGATACTTGTTTGGAGATGCAGCTAACAGACGGTAGTTCATGCATTCGTAGACGCGAACAGAGACGATCATGGCGAAGTTAGCTTGTGGTTCACACTGAATCATCCTCACATGGTGAAGCTATTCGGCGGCTGCCACATCGGAACGTCATTGTTCGTTTGCGAGGAAGCCAAGAATGGATCGTTGGACTATTATCTGAAAAAGCATCCCGACGAGGTGTTTGGCAAAAATTGTATGAAATCGGGACTTGAATATGTGCACGCGCGCGGTATTCTCCACCGAGACATCAAGTGCGACAACATTTAGGTCGATAGCGACGGAAAAACAAAACTGCCATACTTTGGATTGAGTGCATCTTTAAGTGCTTTAGAACAGGACAGTGTATAGGGAGCGACTCGCTGGGTGGCTCCTGAATGCTTGAACAACAAGGATGTATCATATGCCTAAGACGTATTCAGGATGCGTCAGCCTTGTGTTGAAACAACCTTTGCTTCGTCGCTTGGAGAATTTAATCGACAGGCCCATTCAAAGTAGTGGGCGTTGGTCGGACAAGGTTCGCTTTCGGGTCGTCTGGTAACTGCTTTGAACGCTGAGCGACCACGAGGTGGTTCAATCTCTCAGATGGGTCGAGCTTGCACATAATCGTTACGAGATGCCATTAAGCATCCGTAAACTGATTCGGACGTTTTGACATATTTCCTTTCATCACGTTGCGCTTTACAGCTAGATTGTCAAGTTGATTTCCCCACGACAGATTTTCGCTCACAGCTCAGATGATGCACAAGCCAAGCAAAGGCAACTCACTGCCAATATCTACGGACTCTTGAATGAACAACCCCAGGACCTCTACGCTGGATCATATGATTCTGAACGGTAGGGCGATCTGCACGCAATCCTGGTGACGACAGGCGAGTGGGAATCGTGTTTACACGATAAACGTTTTGACTGTGTAGGTGTCGCAAGCGGTGTTGCGAGGATTATCGCTGCATCGGTAGATCGATCGTGTGCTTGCCGAATATTTCGTCAGCCCCGCCAATGATGTACACGAGTGGGGGGATACTTGTTTGGAGATGCAGCTAACAGACGGTAGTTCATGCATTCGTAGACGCGAACAGAGACGATCATGGCGAAGTTAGCTTGTGGTTCACACTGAATCATCCTCACATGGTGAAGCTATTCGGCGGCTGCCACATCGGAACGTCATTGTTCGTTTGCGAGGAAGCCAAGAATGGATCGTTGGACTATTATCTGAAAAAGCATCCCGACGAGGTGTTTGGCAAAAATTGTATGAAATCGGGACTTGAATATGTGCACGCGCGCGGTATTCTCCACCGAGACATCAAGTGCGACAACATTTAGGTCGATAGCGACGGAAAAACAAAACTGCCATACTTTGGATTGAGTGCATCTTTAAGTGCTTTAGAACAGGACAGTGTATAGGGAGCGACTCGCTGGGTGGCTCCTGAATGCTTGAACAACAAGGATGCATCACATGCCTAAGACGTATTCTGGATGCGTCAGCCTTGTGTTGAAACAACCTTTGCTTCGTCGCTTGGAGAATTTAATCGACAGGCCCATTCAAAGTAGTGGGCGTTGGTCGGACAAGGTTCGCTTTTGGGTCGTCTGGTAACTGCTTTGAGCGCTGAGCGACCACGAGGTGGTTCAATCTCTCAGATGGGTCGAGCTTGCACATAATCGTTACGATATGCCATTAAGCATCCGTAAACTGATTCGGACGTTTTGACATATTTCCTTTCATCACGTTGCGCTTTACAGCTAGATTGTCAAGTTGATTTCCCCACGACAGATTTTCGCTCACAGCTTGGATGATGCACATGCCAAGCAAAGGCAACTCACTGCCAATATCTACGGACTCTTGAATGAACAACCCCAGGACCTCTACGCTGGATCATATGATTCTGAACGGGAGGACGATCTGCACGCAATCCTGGTGACGACAGGCGAGTGGGAATCGTGTTTACACGATAAACGTTTTGACTGTGTAGGTGTCGCAAGCGGTGTTGCGAGGATTATCGCTGCATCGGTAGATCGATCGTGTGCTTGCCGAATATTTCGTCAGCCCCGCCAATGATGTACACGAGTGGGAGGATACTTGTTTGGAGATGCAGCTAACAGACGGTAGTTCATGCATTCGTAGACGCGAACAGAGACGATCATGGCGAAGTTAGCTTGTGGTTCACACTGAATCATCCTCACATGGTGAAGCTATTCGGCGGCTGCCACATCGGAACGTCATTGTTCGTTTGCGAGGAAGCCAAGAATGGATCGTTGGACTATTATCTGAAAAAGCATCCCGACGAGGTGTTTGGCAAAAATTGTATGAAATCGGGACTTGAATATGTGCACGCGCGCGGTATTCTCCACCGAGACATCAAGTGCGACAACATTTAGGTCGATAGCGACGGAAAAACAAAACTGCCATACTTTGGATTGAGTGCATCTTTAAGTGCTTTAGAACAGGACAGTGTATAGGGAGCGACTCGCTGGGTGGCTCCTGAATGCTTGAACAACAAGGATGCATCACATGCCTAAGACGTATTCTGGATGCGTCAGCCTTGTGTTGAAACAACCTTTGCTTCGTCGCTTGGAGAATTTAATCGACAGGCCCATTCAAAGTAGTGGGCGTTGGTCGGACAAGGTTCGCTTTTGGGTCGTCTGGTAACTGCTTTGAGCGCTGAGCGACCACGAGGTGGTTCAATCTCTCAGATGGGTCGAGCTTGCACATAATCGTTACGATATGCCATTAAGCATCCGTAAACTGATTCGGACGTTTTGACATATTTCCTTTCATCACGTTGCGCTTTACAGCTAGATTGTCAAGTTGATTTCCCCACGACAGATTTTCGCTCACAGCTTGGATGATGCACATGCCAAGCAAAGGCAACTCACTGCCAATATCTACGGACTCTTGAATGAACAACTCCAGGACCTCTACGCTGGATCATATGATTCTGAACGGGAGGACGATCTGCACGCAATCCTGGTGACGACAGGCGAGTGGGAATCGTGTTTACACGATAAACGTTTTGACTGTGTAGGCGTCGCAAGCGGTGTTCCGAGGATTATCGCTGCATCGGTAGATCGATCGTGTGCTTGCCGAATATTTCGTCAGCCCCGCCAATGATGTACACGAGTGGGAGGATACTTGTTTGGAGATGCAGCTAACAGACGGTAGTTCATGCATTCGTAGACGCGAACAGAGACATTCATGGCGAAGTTAGCTTGTAGTTCACACTGAATCATCCTCACATGGTGAAGCTATTCGGCGGCTGCCACATCGGAACGTCATTGTTCGTTTGCGAGGAAGCCAAGAATGGATCGTTGGACTATTATCTGAAAAAGCATCCCGACGAGGTGTTTGGCAAAACTTGTATGAAATCGGGACTTGAATATGTGCACGCGCGCGGTATTCTCCACCGAGACATCAAGTGCGACAACATTTAGGTCGATAGCGACGGAAAAACAAAACTGCCATACTTTGGATTGAGTGCATCTTTAAGTGCTTTAGAACAGGACAGTGTATAGGGAGCGACTCGCTGGGTGGCTCCTGAATGCTTGAACAACAAGGATGCATCACATGCCTAAGACGTATTCTGGATGCGTCAGCCTTGTGTTGAAACAACCTTTGCTTCGTCGCTTGGAGAATTTAATCGACAGGCCCATTCAAAGTAGTGTGCGTTGGTCGGACAAGGTTCGCTTTTGGGTCGTCTGGTAACTGCTTTGAGCGCTGAGCGACCACGAGGTGGTTCAATCTCTCAGATGGGTCGAGCTTGCACATAATCGTTACGAGATGCCATTAAGCATCCGTAAACTGATTCGGACGTTTTGACATATTTCCTTTCATCACGTTGCGCTTTACAGCTAGATTGTCAAGTTGATTTCCCCACGACAGATTTTCGCTCACAGCTCGGATGATGCACAAGCCAAGCAAAGGCAACTCACTGCCAATATCTATGGACTCTTGAATGAACAACCCCAGGACCTCTACGCTGGATCATATGATTCTGAACGGTAGGACGATCTGCACGCAATCCTGGTGACGACAGGCGAGTGGGAATCGTGTTTACACGATAAACGTTTTGACTGTGTAGGTGTCGCAAGCGGTGTTGCGAGGATTATCGCTGCATCGGTAGATCGATCGTGTGCTTGCCGAATATTTTGTCAGCCCCGCCAATGATGTACACGAGTGGGAGGATACTTGTTTGGAGATGCAGCTAACAGACGGTAGTTCATGCATTCGTAGACGCGAACAGAGACGATCATGGCGAAGTTAGCTTGTGGTTCACACTGAATCATCCTCACATGGTGAAGCTATTCGGCGGCTGCCACATCGGAACGTCATTGTTCGTTTGCGAGGAAGCCAAGAATGGATCGTTGGACTATTATCTGAAAAAGCATCCCGACGAGGTGTTTGGCAAAAATTGTATGAAATCGGGACTTGAATATGTGCACGCGCGCGGTATTCTCCACCGAGACATCAAGTGCGACAACATTTAGGTCGATAGCGACGGAAAAACAAAACTGCCATACTTTGGATTGAGTGCATCTTTAAGTGCTTTAGAACAGGACAGTGTATAGGGAGCGACTCGCTGGGTGGCTCCTGAATGCTTGAACAACAAGGATGCATCACATGCCTAAGACGTATTCTGGATGCGTCAGCCTTGTGTTGAAACAACCTTTGCTTCGTCGCTTGGAGAATTTAATCGACAGGCCCATTCAAAGTAGTGTGCGTTGGTCGGACAAGGTTCGCTTTTGGGTCGTCTGGTAACTGCTTTGAGCGCTGAGCGACCACGAGGTGGTTCAATCTCTCAGATGGGTCGAGCTTGCACATAATCGTTACGATATGCCATTAAGCATCCGTAAACTGATTCGGACGTTTTGACATATTTCCTTTCATCACGTTGCGCTTTACAGCTAGATTGTCAAGTTGATTTCCCCACGACAGATTTTCGCTCACAGCTTGGATGATGCACATGCCAAGCAAAGGCAAATCACTGGGTTGGGGAAGAAGAGCTCAGGGAGTTTCCGCTACTGACAGCCCATATTGATCACTGGAAGGACAATCCGTGGGATCATAATGGGCGGCTTGTTACGTGGAAGCGGTTCTACAGTGAACTCGACGCCCGCGACAACGCCCCCGATGCCGGAATATGTTTTATGGATACGGTTCGCGCTGCATGCTACAATCTTGGATATCCAGATTTGGTGCATCTCTCGATGTGGTACGCGTTGACAACCGAGCATCCTGAAGTCGAGTACGGTGTCAAGCGCTCTGATGTCACAAAGTTGTTCCGGGTTTTGCAGCGACGGGGTATCCGACTGGATTATGATCGCCTCCTCGTCAACGAGCTTACCGGTTCTTTTGGAAACGTGGCGCACTTAGATGATTTGGTTTGCACTCTGCTGGAAGGAGCATACCACTTCGTTCAAGAACTATATCCCGGTACAGGTACTTCGTAACAAGGTTTTCGATTTTTCTAGTGTTGCCTACGTTGTTGGGCTTAAAAGAAGCAGAACGATCATACGGTTCTTTTGATGTGACCACTGCCGCGGTCTTTCTATGTCAATAAAGAGGGGGAAACCCAATAAGTAAGTAAAAAGGCCTTCCTCAAAGCCGTTTTTACAATCTGGGTGGATAGTTAGTGACCAGGTTTTGTTTAATCATACTGAAATCAAGTTGTTTTTGCGTGCTATTGATCTGGAACAACCAAACGAGTGGTACCGTGCTGTGGTTCTGGAACGGAGAGGTGCATGGCAAGCGTCGGTGACTACATGGTGGGACATGCTTCGTCATCATTGCGGATAGTCCGAACGTGGCACTACTGGGTTTAGACGAGTACGACGAAGGTGAAACGCCGCCGTTTCAATCGACCTTCTATCCAACTACTTGTGGATTGACCAGGTCAAGTGGCTGAGGTTTGTTGGATTTGACTTGGTGTACCAGTACCGAGGCAAGCGCAAGACGAAACCCCAGAAGAAGCGCACACAGCGAGAGAAAATAAAGCGGCAGAAGCTGTAGGGGATGTAATCGAGATACATGAATGTCCTCTATTCAGTTGTTTTCCTTTTTTGTCATCACGCGCACGTCGGCGACGGAATCTCAAGATAATGCGAGGTGCAGAGTTGACCATCCGACACCACGACGCCGCCACAGCTCTGACTGGTGGCCGAAGCTCCAAACTAATCAGTCCGCAACAGTAGTTCTACCTATCTCGATATTGGCTAAGACCATTCGACATCTACCAATAGACCCATTCTATAAAGTGCGCGCACTTACAGTCTAGCCATTCCCGAATTAGCGCACACGCCCGGTGGTTGGACTAGGGAATTCGCTCGAACCCGTATTGCCTTCGCCCGAGTAACATCGGACCTGGCCGGTCTAGGTTCCTGCCATGGCCTCACCTCCCGAAGCTTCTGCTGCTGCTTTCGTAGCCCAATCTGAGCCCACCGCACGACCTGCACCTGCAAAAACGCGTATCCGTCCCTCGCGCTGCCGCAGCCACCTTTTCACAGCTTCGTCCACGGGTTCTCGGTCGTCGGACGTCCATGGGAGAAAGTCTCAGCTGATAATGCGAGCTCATTCTGATGATTCCAGTTCTGCTGTCCGTGCTGTTTGTTCTCCATCTGGTTGTGGTTTGCGCTCGCCAACGGCGGATTGTGATGAATCTCGTATGGTGGAAGAGGCGATGGACGCTTCCGCGCAGGCTCTAGCAAATGTGGATGATTCTCCAAGTGAAGATGACGCTGGTGATGATGACCTTGCGGTGGAGGATCAGCTCGTCGAGCACCCGTTTGCGTTGCCCACGGCTCCGACTACGCATCCAAGCAACAACCGTTGCAATCACTACGACCCAGCTGCACCACGGCCAGCCGGTGTCAATTGAATTTTGCAGGACGTGTTTGGGGGCCGTCCAGACCGTTGTTAGCTCGTGGAGTGGACGTGCAAGCCGCTGCAATTAAGTTGTTTGGGAAGAAGAGCTCAGGGAGTTTCCGCTACTGACAGCCCAGATTGATCACTGGAAGGACAATCAGTGGGATCATAATGGGCGGCTTGTTACGTGGAAGCGGTTCTACAGTGAACTCGACGCCCGCGACAACGCCCCCGATGCCGGAATATGTTTTATGGATACGGTTCGCGCTGCATGCTACAATCTTGGATGTCCAGATTTGGTGCATCTCTCGATGTGGTACGCGTTGACAACCGAGCATCCTGAAGTCGAGTACGGTGTCAAGCGCTCTGATGTCACAAAGTTGTTCCGGGTTTTGCAGCGTCGGGGTATCCGACTGGATTATGATCGCCTCCTCGTCAACGAGCTTACCGGTTCTTTTGGAAACGTGGCGCACTTAGATGATTTGGTTTGCACTCTGCTGGATAGAGCATACCACTTCGTTCCAGAACTATATCCCGGTACAGGTACTTCGTAACAAGGTTTTCGATTTTTCTAGTGTTGCCTACGTTGTTGGGATTAAAAGAAGCAGAACGATCATACGGTTCTTTTGATGTGACCACTGCCGCGGTCTTTCTATGTCAATAAAGAGGGGGAAACCCAATAAGTAAGTAAAAAGGCATTCCTCAAAGCCATTTTTACAATCTGGGTGGATAGTTAGTGACCAGGTTTTGTTTAATCATACTGAAATCAAGTTGTTTTTGCGTCCTATTGATCTGGAACAACCAAACGAGTGGTACCGTGCTGTGGTTCTGGAACGGAGAGGTGCATGGCAAGCGTCGGTGACTACATGGTGGGACATGCTTCGTCATCATTGCGGATAGTCCGAACGTGGCACTACTGGGTTTAGACGAGTACGACGAAGGTGAAACGCCGCCGTTTCAATCGACCTTCTATCCAACTACTTGTGGATTGACCAGGTCAAGTGGCTGAGGTTTGGTGAATTTGACTTGGTGTACCAGTACCGAGGCAAGCGCAAGACGAAACCCCAGAAGAAGCGCACACAGCGAGAGAAAATAAAGCGGCAGAAGCTGTAGGGGATGTAATCGAGATACATGAATGTCCTCTATTCAGTTGTTTTCCTTTTTTGTCATCACGCGCACGTCGGCGACGGAATCTCAAGATACTGCGAGGTGCAGAGTTGACCATCCGACACCACGACGCCGCCACAGCTCTGACTGGTGGCCGAAGCTCCAAACTAATCAGTCCGCAACAGTAGTTCTACCTATCTCGATATTGGCTAAGACCATTCGACATCTACCAATAGACCCATTCTATAAAGTGCGCGCACTTACAGTCTAGCCATTCTCGAATTAGCGCACACGCCCGGTGGTTGGACTAGGGAATTCGCTCGAACCCGTATTGCCTTCGCCCGAGTAACATCGGACCTGGCCGGTCTAGGTTCCTGCCATGGCCTCACCTCCCGAAGCTTCTGCTGCTGCTTTCGTAGCCCAATCTGAGCCCACCGCACGACCTGCACCTGCAAAAACGCGTATCCGTCCCTCGCGCTGCCGCAGCCACCTTTTCACAGCTTCGTCCACGGGTTCTCGGTCGTCGGACGTCCATGGGAGAAAGTCTCAGCTGATAATGCGAGCTCATTCTGATGATTCCAGTTCTGCTGTCCGTGCTGTTTGTTCTCCATCTGGTTGTGGTTTGCGCTCGCCAACGGCGGATTGTGATGAATCTCGTATGGTGGAAGAGGCGATGGACGCTTCCGCGCAGGCTCTAGCAAATGTGGATGATTCTCCAAGTGAAGATGATGCTGGTGATGATGACCTTGCGGTGGAGGATCAGCTCGTCAAGCACCCGTTTGCGTTGCCCTTGGCTCCGACTACGGATCCAGGCAACAACCGTTGCAATCACTACGACCCAGCTGCACCACGGCCAGACGGTGCCAATTGAATTTTGCAGGACGTGTTTGGGGGCCGTCCAGACCGTTGTTAGCTCGTGGAGTGGACGTGCAAGCCGCTGCAATTAAGTTGTTTGGGAAGAAGAGCTCAGGGAGTTTCCGCTCCTGACAGCCCAGATTGATCACTGGAAGGACAATCAGTGGGATCATAATGGGCGGCTGTTACGTGGAAGCGGTTCTACAGTGAACTCGACGCCCGCGACAACGCTCCCCGATGCCGGAATATGTTTTATGGATAGGGTTCGCGCTGCATGCTACAATCTTGGATATCCAGATTTGGTGCATCTCTCGATGTGGTACGCGTTGACACCCGAGCATCCTGAAGTCGAGTACGGTGTCAAGCGCTCTGATGTCACAAAGTTGTTCCGGGTTTTGCAGCGTCGGGGTATCCGACTGGATTATGATCGCCTCCTCGTCAACGTGCTTACTTCTTTTGGAAACGTGGAGCACATAGATGATTTGGTTTGCACTCTGCTGAAAGGAGCATACCACTTCGTTCCAGAACTATAGCCCGGTATATTACTTCGTAACAAGGTTTTACGATTTTTCCAGTGTTGCTTACGTTGTTGGGCTTAAAAGAAGCAGAACGATCATACGGTTCTTTTGATTTGACCACTGCCGCGGTCTTTCTATGTCAATAAAGAGGGGAAAACCCAATAAGTAAGTAAAAAGGCCTTCCTCAAAGCCGTTTTTACAATCTGGGTGGATAGTTAGTGACCAGGTTTTGTTTAATCATACTGAAATCAAGTTGTTTTTGCGTGCTATTGATCTGGAACAACCAAACGAGTGGTACCGTGCTGTGGTTCTGGAACGGAGAGGTGCATGGCAAGCGTCGGTGACTACATGGTGAGACATGCTTCATCATCGTTGCGGATAGTCCGAACGTGGCACTACTGGGTTCAGACGAGTACGCCGATGGTGAAACGCCGCCGTTTCAATCGACCTTCTATCCAACTACTTGTGGATTGACCAGGTCAAGTGGCTGATGTTTGGTGGATTTGACTTGGTGTGCCAGTACCGAGGCAAGCGCAAGACGAAACCCCAGAAGAAGCGCACACAGCGAGAGAAAGTACAGCGGCAGAAGCTGTAGGGGATGTAATCGAGATACATGAATGTCCTCTATTCAGTTGTTTTCCTTTTTTTGTCATCACGCGCACGTCGGCGACGGAATCTCAAGATACTGCGAGGTGCAGAGTTGACCATCCGACACCACGACGCCGCCACAGCTCTGACTGGTGGCCGAAGCTCCAAACTAATCAGTCCGCAACAGTAGTTCTACCTATCTCGATATTGGCTAAGACCATTCGACATCTACCAATAGACCCATTCTATAAAGTGCGCGCACTTACAGTCTAGCCATTCTCGAATTAGCGCACACGCCCGGTGGTTGGACTAGGGAATTCGCTCGAACCCGTATTGCCTTCGCCCGAGTAACATCGGACCTGGCCGGTCTAGGTTCCTGCCATGGCCTCACCTCCCGAAGCTTCTGCTGCTGCTTTCGTAGCCCAATCTGAGCCCACCGCACGACCTGCACCTGCAAAAACGCGTATCCGTCCCTCGCGCTGCCGCAGCCACCTTTTCACAGCTTCGTCCACGGGTTCTCGGTCGTCGGACGTCCATGGGAGAAAGTCTCAGCTGATAATGCGAGCTCATTCTGATGATTCCGGTTCTGCT
This sequence comes from Phytophthora x cambivora, assembly GCA_033557925.1. Classification (NCBI taxonomy): domain Eukaryota; phylum Oomycota; class Peronosporomycetes; order Peronosporales; family Peronosporaceae; genus Phytophthora; species Phytophthora x cambivora. The sequence goes on from JAUCEB010000034.1 coordinate 1,596,970, forward strand.
GTCCGTGCTGTTTGTTCTCCATCTGGTTGTGGTTTGCGCTCGCCAACGGCGGATTGTGATGAATCTCGTATGGTGGAAGAGGCGATGGACGCTTCCGCGCAGGCTCTAGCAAATGTGGATGATTCTCCAAGTGAAGATGCTGCTGGTGATGATGGCCTTGCGGTGGAGGATCAGCTCGTCGAGCACCCGTTTGCGTTGCCCACGGCTCCGACTACGCATCCAAGCAACAACCGTTGCAATCACTACGACCCAGCTGCACCACGGCCAGCCGGTGCCAATTGAATTTTGCAGGACGTGTTTGGAGGCCGTCCAGACCGTTGTTAGCTCGTGGAGTGGACGTGCAAGCCGCTGCAATTAAGTTGTTTGGGAAGAAGAGCTCAGGGAGTTTCCGCTACTGACTACTGACAGCCCAGATTGATCACTGGAAGGACAATCAGTGGGATCATAATGGGCGGCTGTTACGTGGAAGCGGTTCTACAGTGAACTCGACGCCCGCGACAACGCCCCCGATGCCGGAATATGTTTTATGGATACGGTTCGCGCTGCATGCTACAATCTTGGATATCCAGATTTGGTGCATCTCTCGATGTGGTACGCGTTGACAACCGAGCATCCTGAAGTCGAGTACGGTGTCAAGCGCTCTGATGTCACAAAGTTGTTCCGGGTTTTGCAGCGTCGGGGTATCCGACTGGATTATGATCGCCTCCTCGTCAACGTGCTTACTTCTTTTGGAAACGTGGAGCTCATAGATGATTTGGTTTGCACTCTGCTGGATAGAGCATACCACTTCGTTCAAGAACTATAGCCCGGTATAGGTACTTCGTAACAAGTTTTTACGATTTTTCTAGTGTTGCCTACGTTGTTGGGATTAAAAGAAGCAGAACGATCATACAGTTCTTTTGATGTGACCACTGCCGCGGTCTTTCTATGTCAATAAAGAGGGGAAAACCCAATAAGTAAGTAAAAAGGCCTTCCTCAAAGCCGTTTTTACAATCTGGGTGGATAGTTAGTGACCAGGTTTTGTTTAATCATACTGAAATCAAGTTGGTTTTGCGTGCTATTGATCTGGAACAACCAAACGAGTGGTACCGTGCTGTGGTTCTGGAACGGAGAGGTGCATGGCAAGCGTCGGTGACTACATGGTGGGACATGCTTCGTCATCATTGCGGATATTCCGAACGTGGCACTACTGGGTTTAGACGAGTACGACGAAGGTGAAACGCCGCCGTTTCAATCGACCTTCTATCCAACTACTTGTGGATTGACCAGGTCAAGTGGCTGAGGTTTCTTGGATTTGACTTGGTGTACCAGTACCGAGGCAAGCGCAAGACGGAACCCCAGAAGAAGCGCACACAGCGAGAGAAAATAAAGCGGCAGAAGCTGTAGGGGATGTAATCGAGATACATGAATGTCCTCTATTCAGTTGTTTTCCTTTTTTTGTCATCACGCGCACGTCGGCGACGGAATCTCAAGATACTGCGAGGTGCAGAGTTGACCATCCGACATCACGACGCCGCCACAGCTCTGACTGGTGGCCGAAGCTCCAAACTAATCAGTCCGCAACAGTAGTTCTACCTATCTCGATATTGGCTAAGACCATTCGACATCTACCAATAGACCCATTCTATAAAGTGCGCGCACTTATAGTCTAGCCATTCTCGAATTAGCGCACACGCCCGGTGGTTGGACTAGGGAATTCGCTCGAACCCGTATTGCCTTCGCCCGAGTAACATCGGACCTGGCCGGTCTAGGTTCCTGCCATGGCCTCACCTCCCGAAGCTTCTGCTGCTGCTTTCGTAGCCCAATCTGAGCCCACCGCACGACCTGCACCTACAAAAACGCGTGTCCGTCCCTCGCGCTGCCGCAGCCACCGTTTCACAGCTTCGTCCACGGGTTCTCGGTCGTCGGACGTCCATGGGAGAAAGTCTCAGCTGATAATGCGAGCTCATTCTGATGATTCCGGTTCTGCTGTCCGTGCTGTTTGTTCTCCATCTGGTTGTGGTTTGCGCTCGCCAACGGCGGATTGTGATGAATCTCGTATGGTGGAAGAGGCGATGGACGCTTCCGCGCAGGCTCTAGCAAATGTGGATGATTCTCCAAGTGAAGATGATGCAGGTGATGATGGCCTTGCGGTGGAGGATCAGCTCGTCGAGCACCCGTTTGCGTTGCCCACGGCTCCGACTACGCATCCAGGCAACAACCGTTGCAATCACTACGACCCAGCTGCACCACGGCCAGCCGGTGTCAATTGAATTTGCAGGACGTGTTTGGGGGCCGTCCAGACCGTTGTCAGCTCGTGGAGTGGACGTGCAAGCCGCTGCAATTAAGTTGTTTGGGAAGAAGAGCCCAGGGAGTTTCCGCTACTGACAGCCCAGATTGATCACTGGAAGGACAATCAGTGGGATCATAATGGGCGGCTGTTACGTGGAAGCGGTTCTACAGTGAACTCGACGCCCGCGACAACGCCCCCGATGCCGGAATATGTTTTATGGATACGGTTCGCGCTGCATGCTACAATCTTGGATATCCAGATTTGGTGCATCTCTCGATGTGGTACGCGTTGACAACCGAGCATCCTGAAGTCGAGTACGGTGTCAAGCGCTCTGATGTCACAAAGTTGTTCCGGGTTTTGCAGCGTCGGGGTATCCGACTGGATTATGATCGCCTCCTCGTCAACGTGCTTACTTCTTTTGGAAACGTGGAGCTCATAGATGATTTGGTTTGCACTCTGCTGGATAGAGCATACCACTTCGTTCAAGAACTATAGCCCGGTATAGGTACTTCGTAACAAGTTTTTACGATTTTTCTAGTGTTGCCTACGTTGTTGGGATTAAAAGAAGCAGAACGATCATACAGTTCTTTTGATGTGACCACTGCCGCGGTCTTTCTATGTCAATAAAGAGGGGAAAACCCAATAAGTAAGTAAAAAGGCCTTCCTCAAAGCCGTTTTTACAATCTGGGTGGATAGTTAGTGACCAGGTTTTGTTTAATCATACTGAAATCAAGTTGGTTTTGCGTGCTATTGATCTGGAACAACCAAACGAGTGGTACCGTGCTGTGGTTCTGGAACGGAGAGGTGCATGGCAAGCGTCGGTGACTACATGGTGGGACATGCTTCGTCATCATTGCGGATATTCCGAACGTGGCACTACTGGGTTTAGACGAGTACGACGAAGGTGAAACGCCGCCGTTTCAATCGACCTTCTATCCAACTACTTGTGGATTGACCAGGTCAAGTGGCTGATGTTTGGTGAATTTGACTTGGTGTACCAGTACCGAGGCAAGTGCAAGACGGAACCCCAGAAGAAGCGCACACAGCGAGAGAAAATAAAGCGGCAGAAGCTGTAGGGGATGTAATCGAGATACATGAATGTCCTCTATTCAGTTGTTTTCCTTTTTTTGTCATCACGCGCACGTCGGCGACGGAATCTCAAGATACTGCGAGGTGCAGAGTTGACCATCCGACACCACGACGCCGCCACAGCTCTGACTGGTGGCCGAAGCTCCAAACTAATCAGTCCGCAACAGTAGTTCTACCTATCTCGATATTGGCTAAGACCATTCGACATCTACCAATAGACCCATTCTATAAAGTGCGCGCACTTATAGTCTAGCCATTCTCGAATTAGCGCACACGCCCGGTGGTTGGACTAGGGAATTCGCTCGAACCCGTATTGCCTTCGCCCGAGTAACATCGGACCTGGCCGGTCTAGGTTCCTGCCATGGCCTCACCTCCCGAAGCTTCTGCTGCTGCTTTCGTAGCCCAATCTGAGCCCACCGCACGACCTGCACCTACAAAAACGCGTGTCCGTCCCTCGCGCTGCCGCAGCCACCGTTTCACAGCTTCGTCCACGGGTTCTCGGTCGTCGGACGTCCATGGGAGAAAGTCTCAGCTGATAATGCGAGCTCATTCTGATGATTCCGGTTCTGCTGTCCGTGCTGTTTGTTCTCCATCTGGTTGTGGTTTGCGCTCGCCAACGGCGGATTGTGATGAATCTCGTATGGTGGAAGAGGCGATGGACGCTTCCGCGCAGGCTCTAGCAAATGTGGATGATTCTCCAAGTGAAGATGATGCAGGTGATGATGGCCTTGCGGTGGAGGATCAGCTCGTCGAGCACCCGTTTGCGTTGCCCACGGCTCCGACTACGCATCCAGGCAACAACCGTTGCAATCACTACGACCCAGCTGCACCACGGCCAGCCGGTGTCAATTGAATTTGCAGGACGTGTTTGGGGGCCGTCCAGACCGTTGTCAGCTCGTGGAGTGGACGTGCAAGCCGCTGCAATTAAGTTGTTTGGGAAGAAGAGCCCAGGGAGTTTCCGCTACTGACAGCCCAGATTGATCACTGGAAGGACAATCAGTGGGATCATAATGGGCGGCTGTTACGTGGAAGCGGTTCTACAGTGAACTCGACGCCCGCGACAACGCCCCCGATGCCGGAATATGTTTTATGGATACGGTTCGCGCTGCATGCTACAATCTTGGATATCCAGATTTGGTGCATCTCTCGATGTGGTACGCGTTGACAACCGAGCATCCTGAAGTCGAGTACGGTGTCAAGCGCTCTGATGTCACAAAGTTGTTCCGGGTTTTGCAGCGTCGGGGTATCCGACTGGATTATGATCGCCTCCTCGTCAACGAGCTTACCGGTTCTTTTGGAAACGTGGAGCACTTAGAAGATTTGGTTTGCACTCTGCTGGAAGGAGCATACCCCTTCGTTCAAGAACTATATCCCGGTACAGGTACTTCGTAACAAGGTTTTACGATTTTTCTAGTGTTGCTTACGTTGTTGGGATTAAAAGAGGCAGAACGATCATACGGTTCTTTTGATGTGACCACTGCCGCGGTCTTTCTATGTCAATAAAGAGGGGAAAACCCAATAAGTAAGTAAAAAGGCCTTCCTCAAAGCCGTTTTTACAATCTGGGTGGATAGTTAGTGACCAGGTTTTGTTTAACCCTACTGAAATCAAGTTGTTTCTGGAACAACCAAACGAGTGGTACCGTGCTGTGGTTCTGGAACGGAGAGGTGCATGGCAAGCGTCGGTGACTACATGAGGAGACATGCTTCGTCATCATTGCGGATAGTCCGAGCGTGGCACTACTGGGTTTAGACGAGTACGACGAAGGTGAAACGCCGCCGTTTCAATCGACCTTCTATCCAACTACTTGTGGATTGACCAGGTCAAGTGGCTGAGGTTTGTTGGATTTGACTTGGTGTACCAGTACCGAGGCAAGTGCAAGACGAAACCCCAGAAGAAGCGCACACAGCGAGAGAAAATAAAGCGGCAGAAGCTGTAGGGGATGTAATCGAGATACATGAATGTCCTCTATTCAGTTGTTTTCCTTTTTTGTCATCACGCGCACGTCGGCGACGGAATCTCAAGATACTGCGAGGTGCAGAGTTGACCATCCGACACCACGACGCCGCCACAGCTCTGACTGGTGGCCGAAGCTCCAAACTAATCAGTCCGCAACAGTAGTTCTACCTATCTCGATATTGGCTAAGACCATTCGACATCTACCAATAGACCCATTCTATAAAGTGCGCGCACTTACAGTCTAGCCATTCTCGAATTAGCGCACACGCCCGGTGGTTGGACTAGGGAATTCGCTCGAACCCGTATTGCCTTCGCCCGAGTAACATCGGACCTGGCCGGTCTAGGTTCCTGCCATGGCCTCACCTCCCGAAGCTTCTGCTGCTGCTTTCGTGGCCCAATCTGAGCCCACCGCACGACCTGCGCCTACAAAAACGCGTATCCGTCCCTCGCGCTGCCGCAGCCACCTTTCACAGCTTCGTCCACGGGTTCTCGGTCGTCGGACGTCCATGGGAGAAAGTCTAAGCTGATAATTCGAGCTCATTCTGATGATTCCGGTTCTGCTGTCCGTGCTGTTTGTTCTCCATCTGGTTGTGGTTTGCGCTCGCCAACGGCGGATTGTGGTGACTCTCGTATGGCGGAAGAGGCGATGGACGCTTCCGCGCAGGCTCTAGCAAATGTAGATGATTCTCCAAGCGAAGATGATGCTGGTAATGATGACCTTGCGGTGGAGGATCAGCTCGTCAAGCACCCGTTTGCGTTGCCCACGGCTCCGACTACGCATCCAGGCAACAACCGTTGCAATCACTACGACCCAGCTGCACCACGGCCAGCCGGTGTCAATTGAATTTTGCAGGACGTGTTTGGGGGCCGTCCAGACCGTTGTCAGCTCGTGGAGTGGACGTGCAAGCCGCTGCAATTAAGTTGTTTGGGAAGAAGAGCTCAGGGAGTTTCCGCTACTGACAGCCCAGATTGATCACTGGAAGGACAATCCGTGGGATCATAATGGGCGGCTTGTTACGTGGAAGCGGTTCTACAGTGAACTCGACGCCCGCGACAACGCCCCCGATGCCGGAATATGTTTTATGGATACGGTTCGCGCTGCATGCTACAATCTTGGATATCCAGATTTGGTGCATCTCTCGATGTGGTACGCGTTGACAACCGAGCATCCTGAAGTCGAGTACGGTGTCAAGCGCTCTGATGTCACAAAGTTGTTCCGGGTTTTGCAGCGTCGGGGTATCCGACTGGATTATGATCGCCTCCTCGTCAACGAGCTTACCGGTTCTTTTGGAAACGTGGAGCACTTAGAAGATTTGGTTTGCACTCTGCTGGAAGGAGCATACCACTTCGTTCCAGAACTATATCCCGGTACAGGTACTTCGTAACAAGGTTTTCGATTTTTCTAGTGCTGCCTACGTTGTTGGGATTAAAAGAAGCAGAACGATCATACGGTTCTTTTGATGTGACCACTGCCGCGGTCTTTCTATGTCAATAAAGAGGGGAAAACCCAATAAGTAAGTAAAAAGGCCTTCCTCAAAGCCGTTTTTACAATCTGGGTGGATAGTTAGTGACCAGGTTTTGTTTAATCATACTGAAATCAAGTTGGTTTTGCGTGCTATTGATCTGGAACAACCAAACGAGTGGTACCGTGCTGTGGTTCTGGAACGGAGAGGTGCATGGCAAGCGTCGGTGACTACATGGTGGGACATGCTTCGTCATCATTGCGGATAGTCCGAACGTGGCACTACTGGGTTTAGACGAGAACGACGAAGGTGAAACGCCGCCGTTTCAATCGACCTTCTATCCAACTACTTGTGGATTGACCAGGTCAAGTGGCTGAGGTTTGTTGGATTTGACTTGGTGTACCAGTACCGAGGCAAGTGCAAGACGAAACCCCAGAAGAAGCGCACACAGCGAGAGAAAGTACAGCGGCAGAAGCTGTAGGGGATGTAATCGAGATACATGAATGTCCTCTATTCAGTTGTTTTCCTTTTTTGTCATCACGCGCACGTCGGCGACGGAATCTCAAGATACTGCGAGGTGCAGAGTTGACCATCCGACACCACGACGCCGCCACAGCTCTGACTGGTGGCCGAAGCTCCAAACTAATCAGTCCGCAACAGTAGTTCTACCTATCTCGATATTGGCTAAGACCATTCGACATCTACCAATAGACCCATTCTATAAAGTGCGCGCACTTACAGTCTAGCCATTCTCGAATTAGCGCACACGCCCGGTGGTTGGACTAGGGAATTCGCTCGAACCCGTATTGCCTTCGCCCGAGTAACATCGGACCTGGACGGTCTAGGTTCCTGCCATGGCCTCACCTCCCGAAGCTTCTGCTGCTGCTTTCGTAGCCCAATCTGAGCCCACCGCACGACCTGCACCTGCAAAAACGCGTATCCGTCCCTCGCGCTGCCGCAGCCACCTTTTCACAGCTTCGTCCACGGGTTCTTGGTCGTCGGACGTCCTTGGGAGAAAGTCTAAGCTGATAATGCGAGCTCATTCTGATGATTCCGGTTCTGCTGTCCGTGCTGTTTGTTCTCCATCTGGTTGTGGTTTGCGCTCGCCAACGGCGGATTGTGGTGACTCTCGTATGGTGGAAGAGGCGATGGACGCTTCCGCGCAGGCTCTAGCAAATGTGGATGATTCTCCAAGCGAAGATGACGCTGGTGATGATGACCTTGCGGTGGAGGATCAGCTCGTCGAGCACCCGTTTGCGTTACTCACGGCTCCGACTACGGATCCAGGCAACAACCGTTGCAATCACTACGACCCAGCTGCACCACGGCCAGCCGGTGTCAATTGAATTTTGCAGGACGTGTTTGGGGGCCGTCCAGACCGTTGTCAGCTCGTGGAGTGGACGTGTCAGCCGCTGCAATTAAGTTGGGTTTGGGAAGAAGAGTTCAGGGAGTTTCCGCTCCTGACAGCCCAGATTGATCACTGGAAGGACAATCAGTGGGATCATAATGGGCGGCTGTTACGTGGAAGCGGTTCTACAGTGAACTCGACGCCCGCGACAACGCCCCCGATGCCGGAATATGTTTTATGGATACGGTTCGCGCTGCATGCTACAATCTTGGATATCCAGATTTGGTGCATCTCTCGATGTGGTACGCGTTGACAACCGAGCATCCTGAAGTCGAGTACGGTGTCAAGCGCTCTGATGTCACAAAGTTGTTCCGGGTTTTGCAGCGTCGGGGTATCCGACTGGATTATGATCGCCTCCTCGTCAACGAGCTTACCGGTTCTTTTGGAAACGTGGAGCACTTAGAAGATTTGGTTTGCACTCTGCTGGAAGGAGCATACCCCTTCGTTCAAGAACTATATCCCGGTACAGGTACTTCGTAACAAGGTTTTACGATTTTTCTAGTGTTGCCTACGTTGTTGGGATTAAAAGAGGCAGAACGATCATACGGTTCTTTTGATGTGACCACTGCCGCGGTCTTTCTATGTCAATAAAGAGGGGAAAACCCAATAAGTAAGTAAAAAGGCCTTCCTCAAAGCCGTTTTTACAATCTGGGTGGATAGTTAGTGACCAGGTTTTGTTTAACCCTACTGAAATCAAGTTGTTTCTGGAACAACCAAACGAGTGGTACCGTGCTGTGGTTCTGGAACGGAGAGGTGCATGGCAAGCGTCGGTGACTACATGGTGGGACATGCTTCGTCATCATTGCGGATATTCCGAACGTGGCACTACTGGGTTTAGACGAGTACGACGAAGGTGAAACGCCGCCGTTTCAATCGACCTTCTATCCAACTACTTGTGGATTGACCAGGTCAAGTGGCTGAGGTTTCTTGGATTTGACTTGGTGTACCAGTACCGAGGCAAGCGCAAGACAGAACCCCAGAAGAAGCGCACACAGCGAGAGAAAATAAAGCGGCAGAAGCTGTAGGGGATGTAATCGAGATACATGAATGTCCTCTATTCAGTTGTTTTCCTTTTTTGTCATCACGCGCACGTCGGCGACGGAATCTCAAGATACTGCGAGGTGCAGAGTTGACCATCCGACACCACGACGCCGCCACAGCTCTGACTGGTGGCCGAAGCTCCAAACTAATCAGTCCGCAACAGTAGTTCTACCTATCTCGATATTGGCTAAGACCATTCGACATCTACCAATAGACCCATTCTATAAAGTGCGCGCACTTACAGTCTAGCCATTCTCGAATTAGCGCACACGCCCGGTGGTTGGACTAGGGAATTCGCTCGAACCCGTATTGCCTTCGCCCGAGTAACATCGGACCTGGCCGGTCTAGGTTCCTGCCATGGCCTCACCTCCCGAAGCTTCTGCTGCTGCTTTCGTGGCCCAATCTGAGCCCACCGCACGACCTGCAGCTACAAAAACGCGTATCCGTCCCTCGCGCTGCCGCAGCCACCTTTCACAGCTTCGTCCACGGGTTCTCGGTCGTCGGACGTCCATGGGAGAAAGTCTCAGCTGATAATGCGAGCTCATTCTGATGATTCCGGTTCTGCTGTCCGTGCTGTTTGTTCTCCATCTGGTTGTGGTTTGCGCTCGCCAACGGCGGATTGTGATGAATCTCGTATGGTGGAAGAGGCGATGGACGCTTCCGCGCAGGCTCTAGCAAATGTGGATGATTCTCCAAGTGAAGATGACGCTGGTGATAATGACCTACGGGTGGAGGATCAGCTCGTCGAGCACCCGTTTGCGTTGCCCACGGCTCCGACTACGCATCCAAGCAACAACCGTTGCAATCACTACGACCCAGCTGCACCACGGCCAGCCGGTGTCAATTGAATTTTGCAGGACGTGTTTGGAGGCCGTCCAGACCGTTGTTAGCTCGTGGAGTGGACGTGCAAGCCGCTGCAATTAAGTTGTTTGGGAAGAAGAGCTCAGGGAGTTTCCGCTACTGACAGCCCAGATTGATCACTGGAAGGACAATCCGTGGGATCATAATGGGCGGCTTGTTACGTGGAAGCGGTTCTACAGTGAACTCGACGCCCGCGACAACGCCCCCGATGCCGGAATATGTTTTATGGATACGGTTCGCGCTGCATGCTACAATCTTGGATATCCAGATTTGGTGCATCTCTCGATGTCGTACGCGTTGACACCCGAGCATCCTGAAGTCGAGTACGGTGTCAAGCGCTCTGATGTCACAAAGTTGTTCCGGGTTTTGCAGCGTCGGGGTATCCGACTGGATTATGATCGCCTCCTCGTCAACGTGCTTACTTCTTTTGGAAACGTGGAGCACATAGATGATTTGGTTTGCACTCTGCTGGATAGAGCATACCACTTCGTTCAAGAACTATAGCCCGGTATAGGTACTTCGTAACAAGTTTTTACGATTTTTCTAGTGTTGCCTACGTTGTTGGGATTAAAAGAAGCAGAACGATCATACAGTTCTTTTGATGTGACCACTGCCGCGGTCTTTCTATGTCAATAAAGAGGGGAAAACCCAATAAGTAAGTAAAAAGGCCTTCCTCAAAGCCGTTTTTACAATCTGGGTGGATAGTTAGTGACCAGGTTTTGTTTAACCCTACTGAAATCAAGTTGGTTTTGCGTGCTATTGATCTGGAACAACCAAACGAGTGGTACCGTGCTGTGGTTCTGGAACGGAGAGGTGCATGGCAAGCGTCGGTGACTACATGGTGGGACATGCTTCGTCATCATTGCGGATAGTCCGAACGTGGCACTACTGGGTTTAGACGAGTACGACGAAGGTGAAACGCCGCCGTTTCAATCGACCTTCTATCCAACTACTTGTGGATTGACCAGGTCAAGTGGCTGATGTTTGGTGAATTTGACTTGGTGTACCAGTACCGAGGCAAGTGCAAGACGGAACCCCAGAAGAAGCGCACACAGCGAGAGAAAATAAAGCGGCAGAAGCTGTAGGGGATGTAATCGAGATACATGAATGTCCTCTATTCAGTTGTTTTCCTTTTTTTGTCATCACGCGCACGTCGGCGACGGAATCTCAAGATACTGCGAGGTGCAGAGTTGACCATCCGACACCACGACGCCGCCACAGCTCTGACTGGTGGCCGAAGCTCCAAACTAATCAGTCCGCAACAGTAGTTCTACCTATCTCGATATTGGCTAAGACCATTCGACATCTACCAATAGACCCATTCTATAAAGTGCGCGCACTTATAGTCTAGCCATTCTCGAATTAGCGCACACGCCCGGTGGTTGGACTAGGGAATTCGCTCGAACCCGTATTGCCTTCGCCCGAGTAACATCGGACCTGGCCGGTCTAGGTTCCTGCCATGGCCTCACCTCCCGAAGCTTCTGCTGCTGCTTTCGTAGCCCAATCTGAACCCACCGCACGACCTGCACCTACAAAAACGCGTGTCCGTCCCTCGCGCTGCCGCAGCCACCGTTTCACAGCTTCGTCCACGGGTTCTCGGTCGTCGGACGTCCATGGGAGAAAGTCTCAGCTGATAATGCGAGCTCATTCTGATGATTCCGGTTCTGCTGTCCGTGCTGTTTGTTCTCCATCTGGTTGTGGTTTGCGCTCGCCAACGGCGGATTGTGATGAATCTCGTATGGTGGAAGAGGCGATGGACGCTTCCGCGCAGGCTCTAGCAAATGTGGATGATTCTCCAAGTGAAAATGATGCAGGTGATGATGGCCTTGCGGTGGAGGATCAGCTCGTCAAGCACCCGTTTGCGTTGCCCACGGCTCCGACTACGCATCCAGGCAACAACCGTTGCAATCACTACGACCCAGCTGCACCACGGCCAGCCGGTGTCAATTGAATTTGCAGGACGTGTTTGGGGGCCGTCCAGACCGTTGTCAGCTCGTGGAGTGGACGTGCAAGCCGCTGCAATTAAGTTGTTTGGGAAGAAGAGCTCAGGGAGTTTCCACTACTGACAGCCCAGATTGATCACTAGAAGGACAATCCGTGGGATCATAATGGGCGGCTTGTTACGTGGAAGCGTTTCTACAGTGAACTCGACGCCCGCGACAACGCCCCCGATGCCGGAATATGTTTTATGGATACGGTTCGCGCTGCATGCTACAATCTTGGATATCCAGATTTGGTGCATCTCTCGATGTGGTACGCGTTGACAACCGAGCATCCTGAAGTCGAGTACGGTGTCAAGCGCTCTGATGTCACAAAGTTGTTCCGGGTTTTGCAGCGTCGGGGTATCCGACTGGATTATGATCGCCTCCTCGTCAACGTGCTTACCGGTTCTTTTGGAAACGTGGAGCACATAGATGATTTGGTTTGCACTCTGCTGGATAGAGCATACCACTTCGTTCAAGAACTATAGCCCGGTATCGGTACTTCGTAACAAGGTTTTACGATTTTTACAGTGTTGCTTACGTTGTTGGGCTTAAAAGAAGCAGAACGATCATACGGTTCTTTTGATTTGACCACTGCCGCGGTCTTTCTATGTCAATAAAGAGGGGAAAACCCAATAAGTAAGTAAAAAGGCCTTCCTCAAAGCCGTTTTTACAATCTGGGTGGATAGTTAGTGACCAGGTTTTGTTTAACCCTACTGAAATCAAGTTGTTTTTGCGTGCTATTGATCTGGAACAACCAAACGAGTGGTACCGTGCTGTGGTTCTGGAACGGAGAGGTGCATGGCAAGCGTCGGTGACTACATGGTGGGACATGCTTCGTCATCATTGCGGATATTCCGAACGTGGCACTACTGGGTTTAGACTAGTACGACGAAGGTGAAACGCCGCCGTTTCAATCGACCTTCTATCCAACTACTTGTGGATTGACCAGGTCAAGTGGCTGATGTTTGGTGAATTTGACTTGGTGTACCAGTACCGAGGCAAGCGCAAGACGGAACCCCAGAAGAAGCGCACACAGCGAGAGAAAATAAAGCGGCAGAAGCTGTAGGGGATGTAATCGAGATACATGAATGTCCTCTTTTTCAGTTGTTTTCTTTTTTGTCATCACGCGCATGTCGGCGACGGAATCTCAAGATACTGCGAGGTGCAGAGTTGACCATCCGACACCACGACGCCGCCACAGCTCTGACTGGTGGCCGAAGCTCCAAACTAATCAGTCCGCAACAGTAGTTCTACCTATCTCGATATTGGCTAAGACCATTCGACATCTACCAATAGACCCATTCTATAAAGTGCGCGCACTTATAGTCTAGCCATTCTCGAATTAGCGCACACGCCCGGTGGTTGGACTAGGGAATTCGCTCGAACCCGTATTGCCTTCGCCCGAGTAACATCGGACCTGGCTGGTCTAGGTTCCTGCCATGGCCTCACCTCCCGAAGCATCTGCTGCTGCTTTCGTAGCCCAATCTGAGCCCACCGCACGACCTGCACCTACAAAAACGCGTGTCCGTCCCTCGCGCTGCCGCAGCCACCGTTTCACAGCTTCGTCCACGGGTTCTCGGTCGTCGGACGTCCATGGGAGAAAGTCTAAGCTGATAATGCGAGCTCATTCTGATGATTCCGGTTCTGCTGTCCGTGCTGTTTGTTCTCCATCTGGTTGTGGTTTGCGCTCGCCAACGCCGGATTGTGGTGACTCTCGTATGGCGGAAGAGGCGATGGACGCTTCCGCGCAGGCTCTAGCAAATTTGGATGATTCTCCAAGCGAAGATGATGCTGGTAATGATGACCTTGCGGTGGAGGATCCGCTCGTCGAGCACCCGTTTGCGTTACCCACGGCTCCGACTACGGATCCAGGCAACAACCGTTGCAATCACTACGACTCAGCTGCACCACGGCCAGCCGGTGTCAATTGAATTTTGCAGGACGTGTTTGGGGGCCGTCCAGACCGTTGTCAGCTCGCGGGGTGGACGTGTCAGCCGCTGCAATTAAGTTGGGTTTGGGAAAAAGAGCTCAGGGAGTTTCCGCTACTGACAGCCCAGATTGATCACTGGAAGGACAATCCGTGGGATCATAATGGGCGGCTTGTTACGTGGAAGCGGTTCTACAGTGAACTCGACGCCCGCGACAACGCCCCCGATGCCGGAATATGTTTTATGGATACGGTTCGCGCTGCATGCTACAATCTTGGATATCCAGATTTGGTGCATCTCTCGATGTGGTACGCGTTGACAACCGAGCATCCTGAAGTCGAGTACGGTTTCAAGCGCTCTGATGTCACAAAGTTGTTCCGGGTTTTGCAGCGTCGGGGTATCCGACTGGATTATGATCGCCTCCTCGTCAACGTGCTTACCGGTTCTTTTGGAGACGTGGAGCACATAGATGATTTGGTTTGCACTCTGCTGGATAGAGCATACCACTTCGTTCAAGAACTATAGCCCGGTATCGGTACTTCGTAACAAGGTTTTACGATTTTTACAGTGTTGCTTACGTTGTTGGGCTTAAAAGAAGCAGAACGATCATACGGTTCTTTTGATTTGACCACTGCCGCGGTCTTTCTATGTCAATAAAGAGGGGAAAACCCAATAAGTAAGTAAAAAGGCCTTCCTCAAAGCCGTTTTTACAATCTGGGTGGATAGTTAGTGACCAGGTTTTGTTTAATCATACTGAAATCAAGTTGGGTTTGCGTGCTATTGATCTGGAACAACCAAACGAGTGGTACCGTGCTGTGGTTCTGGAACGGAGAGGTGCATGGCAAGCGTCGGTGACTACATGGTGGGACATGCTTCGTCATCATTGCGGATATTCCGAACGTGGCACTACTGGGTTTAGACGAGTACGACGAAGGTGAAACGCCGCCGTTTCAATCGACCTTCTATCCAACTACTTGTGGATTGACCAGGTCAAGTGGCTGATGTTTGGTGAATTTGACTTGGTGTACCAGTACCGAGGCAAGTGCAAGACGGAACCCCAGAAGAAGCGCACACAGCGAGAGAAAATAAAGCGGCAGAAGCTGTAGGGGATGTAATCGAGATACATGAATGTCCTCTATTCAGTTGTTTTCCTTTTTTTGTCATCACGCGCACGTCGGCGACGGAATCTCAAGATACTGCGAGGTGCAGAGTTGACCATCCGACACCACGACGCCGCCACAGCTCTGACTGGTGGCCGAAGCTCCAAACTAATCAGTCCGCAACAGTAGTTCTACCTATCTCGATATTGGCTAAGACCATTCGACATCTACCAATAGACCCATTCTATAAAGTGCGCGCACTTATAGTCTAGCCATTCTCGAATTAGCGCACACGCCCGGTGGTTGGACTAGGGAATTCGCTCGAACCCGTATTGCCTTCGCCCGAGTAACATCGGACCTGGCCGGTCTAGGTTCCTGCCATGGCCTCACCTCCCGAAGCTTCTGCTGCTGCTTTCGTGGCCCAATCTGAGCCCACCGCACGACCTGCAGCTACAAAAACGCGTATCCGTCCCTCGCGCTGCCGCAGCCACCTTTCACAGCTTCGTCCACGGGTTCTCGGTCGTCGGACGTCCATGGGAGAAAGTCTCAGCTGATAATGCGAGCTCATTCTGATGATTCCGGTTCTGCTGTCCGTGCTGTTTGTTCTCCATCTGGTTGTGGTTTGCGCTCGCCAACGCCGGATTGTGGTGACTCTCGTATGGCGGAAGAGGCGATGGACGCTTCCGCGCAGGCTCTAGCAAATTTGGATGATTCTCCAAGTGAAGATGATGCTGGTGATGATGGCCTTGCGGTGGAGGATCCGCTCGTCAAGCACCCGTTTGCGTTGCCCACGGCTCCGACTACGCATCCAGGCAACAACCGTTGCAATCACTACGACCCAGCTGCACCACGGCCAGCCGGTGTCAATTGAATTTTGCAGGACGTGTTTGGGGGCCGTCCAGACCGTTGTCAGCTCGTGGAGTGGACGTGTCAGCCGCTGCAATTAAGTTGGGTTTGGGAAAAAGAGCTCAGGGAGTTTCCGCTACTGACAGCCCAGATTGATCACTGGAAGGACAATCCGTGGGATCATAATGGGCGGCTTGTTACGTGGAAGCGGTTCTACAGTGAACTCGACGCCCGCGACAACGCCCCCGATGCCGGAATATGTTTTATGGATACGGTTCGCGCTGCATGCTACAATCTTGGATATCCAGATTTGGTGCATCTCTCGATGTGGTACGCGTTGACAACCGAGCATCCTGAAGTCGAGTACGGTGCCAAGCGCTCTGATGTCACAAAGTTGTTCCGGGTTTTGCAGCGTCGGGGTATCCGACTGGATTATGATCGCCTCCTCGTCAACGTGCTTACCGGTTCTTTTGGAAACGTGGAGCTCATAGATGATTTGGTTTGCACTCTGCTGGAAGGAGCATACCACTTCGTTCCAGAACTATAGCCCGGTATAGGTACTTCGTAACAAGGTTTTACGATTTTTCCAGTGTTGCTTACGTTGTTGGGCTTAAAAAAAGCAGAACGATCATACGGTTCTTTTGATTTGACCACTGCCGCGGTCTTTCTATGTCAATAAAGAGGGGAAAACCCAATAAGTAAGTAAAAAGGCCTTCCTCAAAGCCGTTTTTACAATCTGGGTGGATAGTTAGTGACCAGGTTTTGTTTAACCCTACTGAAATCAAGTTGTTTTTGCGTGCTATTGATCTGGAACAACCAAACGAGTGGTACCGTGCTGTGGTTCTGGAACGGAGAGGTGCATGGCAAGCGTCGGTGACTACATGGTGAGACATGCTTCATCATCGTTGCGGATAGTCCGAACGTGGCACTACTGGGTTCAGACGAGTACGCCGATGGTGAAACGCCGCCGTTTCAATCGACCTTCTATCCAACTACTTGTGGATTGACCAGGTCAAGTGGCTGATGTTTGGTGGATTTGACTTGGTGTACCAGTACCGAGGCAAGCGCAAGACGGAACCCCAGAAGAAGCGCACACAGCGAGAGAAAATAAAGCGGCAGAAGCTGTAGGGGATGTAATCGAGATACATGAATGTCCTCTATTCAGTTGTTTTCCTTTTTTTGTCATCACGCGCACGTCGGCGACGGAATCTCAAGATACTGCGAGGTGCAGAGTTGACCATCCGACACCACGACGCCGCCACAGCTCTGACTGGTGGCCGAAGCTCCAAACTAATCAGTCCGCAACAGTAGTTCTACCTATCTCGATATTGGCTAAGACCATTCGACATCTACCAATAGACCCATTCTATAAAGTGCGCGCACTTATAGTCTAGCCATTCTCGAATTAGCGCACACGCCCGGTGGTTGGACTAGGGAATTCGCTCGAACCCGTATTGCCTTCGCCCGAGTAACATCGGACCTGGCCGGTCTAGGTTCCTGCCATGGCCTCACCTCCCGAAGCTTCTGCTGCTGCTTTCGTAGCCCAATCTGAGCCCACCGCACGACCTGCACCTACAAAAACGCGTGTCCGTCCCTCGCGCTGCCGCAGCCACCTTTCACAGCTTCGTCCACGGGTTCTCGGTCGTCGGACGTCCATGGGAGAAAGTCTAAGCTGATAATGCGAGCTCATTCTGATGATTCCGGTTCTGCTGTCCGTGCTGTTTGTTCTCCATCTGGTTGTGGTTTGCGCTCGCCAACGCCGGATTGTGGTGACTCTCGTATGGCGGAAGAGGCGATGGACGCTTCCGCGCAGGCTCTAGCAAATGTAGATGATTCTCCAAGCGAAGATGATGCTGGTAATGATGACCTTGCGGTGGAGGATCCGCTCGTCAAGCACCCGTTTGCGTTGCCCACGGCTCCGACTACGCATCCAGGCAACAACCGTTGCAATCACTACGACCCAGCTGCACCACGGCCAGCCGGTGTCAATTGAATTTTGCAGGACGTGTTTGGGGGCCGTCCAGACCGTTGTCAGCTCGTGGAGTGGACGTGTCAGCCGCTGCAATTAAGTTGGGTTTGGGAAAAAGAGCTCAGGGAGTTTCCGCTACTGACAGCCCAGATTGATCACTGGAAGGACAATCCGTGGGATCATAATGGGCGGCTTGTTACGTGGAAGCGGTTCTACAGTGAACTCGACGCCCGCGACAACGCCCCCGATGCCGGAATATGTTTTATGGATACGGTTCGCGCTGCATGCTACAATCTTGGATATCCAGATTTGGTGCATCTCTCGATGTGGTACGCGTTGACAACCGAGCATCCTGAAGTCGAGTACGGTGTCAAGCGCTCTGATGTCACAAAGTTGTTCCGGGTTTTGCAGCGTCGGGGTATCCGACTGGATTATGATCGCCTCCTCGTCAACGTGCTTACTTCTTTTGGAAACGTGGAGCTCATAGATGATTTGGTTTGCACTCTGCTGGAAGGAGCATACCACTTCGTTCCAGAACTATAGCCCGGTATAGGTACTTCGTAACAAGTTTTTACGATTTTTCCAGTGTTGCTTACGTTGTTGGGCTTAAAAGAAGCAGAACGATCATACAGTTCTTTTGATTTGACCACTGCCGCGGTCTTTCTATGTCAATAAAGAGGGGAAAACCCAATAAGTAAGTAAAAAGGCCTTCCTCAAAGCCGTTTTTACAATCTGGGTGGATAGTTAGTGACCAGGTTTTGTTTAACCATACTGAAATCAAGTTGTTTTTGCGTGCTATTGATCTGGAACAACCAAACGAGTGGTACCGTGCTGTGGTTCTGGAACGGAGAGGTGCATGGCAAGCGTCGGTGACTACATGGTGAGACATGCTTCATCATCGTTGCGGATAGTCCGAACGTGGCACTACTGGGTTCAGACGAGTACGCCGATGGTGAAACGCCGCCGTTTCAATCGACCTTCTATCCAACTACTTGTGGATTGACCAGGTCAAGTGGCTGATGTTTGGTGAATTTGACTTGGTGTACCAGTACCGAGGCAAGCGCAAGACGGAACCCCAGAAGAAGCGCACACAGCGAGAGAAAATAAAGCGGCAGAAGCTGTAGGGGATGTAATCGAGATACATGAATGTCCTCTATTCAGTTGTTTTCCTTTTTTTGTCATCACGCGCACGTCGGCGACGGAATCTCAAGATACTGCGAGGTGCAGAGTTGACCATCCGACACCACGACGCCGCCACAGCTCTGACTGGTGGCCGAAGCTCCAAACTAATCAGTCCGCAACAGTAGTTCTACCTATCTCGATATTGGCTAAGACCATTCGACATCTACCAATAGACCCATTCTATAAAGTGCGCGCACTTATAGTCTAGCCATTCTCGAATTAGCGCACACGCCCGGTGGTTGGACTAGGGAATTCGCTCGAACCCGTATTGCCTTCGCCCGAGTAACATCGGACCTGGCCGGTCTAGGTTCCTGTCATGGCCTCACCTCCCGAAGCTTCTGCTGCTGCTTTCGTAGCCCAATCTGAGCCCACCGCACGACCTGCACCTGCAAAAACGCGTATCCGTCCCTCGCGCTGCCGCAGCCACCTTTTCATAGCTTCGTCCACGGGTTCTTGGTCGTCGGACGTCCATGGGAGAAAGTCTCAGCTGATAATGCGAGCTCATTCTGATGATTCCGGTTCTGCTGTCCGTGCTGTTTGTTCTCCATCTGGTTGTGGTTTGCGCTCGCCAACGCCGGATTGTGGTGACTCTCGTATGGCGGAAGAGGCGATGGACGCTTCCGCGCAGGCTCTAGCAAATTTGGATGATTCTCCAAGTGAAGATGATGCTGGTGATGATGGCCTTGCGGTGGAGGATCCGCTCGTCAAGCACCCGTTTGCGTTGCCCACGGCTCCGACTACGCATCCAGGCAACAACCGTTGCAATCACTACGACCCAGCTGCACCACGGCCAGCCGGTGTCAATTGAATTTTGCAGGACGTGTTTGGGGGCCGTCCAGACCGTTGTCAGCTCGTGGAGTGGACGTGTCAGCCGCTGCAATTAAGTTGGGTTTGGGAAAAAGAGCTCAGGGAGTTTGCGCTACTGACAGCCCAGATTGATCACTGGAAGGACAATCCGTGGGATCATAATGGGCGGCTTGTTACGTGGAAGCGGTTCTACAGTGAACTCGACGCCCGCGACAACGCCCCCGATGCCGGAATATGTTTTATGGATACGGTTCGCGCTGCATGCTACAATCTTGGATATCCAGATTTGGTGCATCTCTCGATGTGGTACGCGTTGACAACCGAGCATCCTGAAGTCGAGTACGGTGCCAAGCGCTCTGATGTCACAAAGTTGTTCCGGGTTTTGCAGCGTCGGGGTATCCGACTGGATTATGATCGCCTCCTCGTCAACGTGCTTACTTCTTTTGGAAACGTGGAGCTCATAGATGATTTGGTTTGCACTCTGCTGGAAGGAGCATACCACTTCGTTCCAGAACTATAGCCCGGTATAGGTACTTCGTAACAAGGTTTTACGATTTTTCCAGTGTTGCTTACGTTGTTGGGCTTAAAAGAAGCAGAACGATCATACGGTTCTTTTGATTTGACCACTGCCGCGGTCTTTCTATGTCAATAAAGAGGGGAAAACCCAATAAGTAAGTAAAAAGGCCTTCCTCAAAGCCGTTTTTACAATCTGGGTGGATAGTTAGTGACCAGGTTTTGTTTAACCATACTGAAATCAAGTTGTTTTTGCGTGCTATTGATCTGGAACAACCAAACGAGTGGTACCGTGCTGTGGTTCTGGAACGGAGAGGTGCATGGCAAGCGTCGGTGACTACATGGTGAGACATGCTTCATCATCGTTGCGGATAGTCCGAACGTGGCACTACTGGGTTCAGACGAGTACGCCGATGGTGAAACGCCGCCGTTTCAATCGACCTTCTATCCAACTACTTGTGGATTGACCAGGTCAAGTGGCTGATGTTTGGTGGATTTGACTTGGTGTACCAGTACCGAGGCAAGCGCAAGACGGAACCCCAGAAGAAGCGCACACAGCGAGAGAAAATAAAGCGGCAGAAGCTGTAGGGGATGTAATCGAGATACATGAATGTCCTCTATTCAGTTGTTTTCCTTTTTTTGTCATCACGCGCACGTCGGCGACGGAATCTCAAGATACTGCGAGGTGCAGAGTTGACCATCCGACACCACGACGCCGCCACAGCTCTGACTGGTGGCCGAAGCTCCAAACTAATCAGTCCGCAACAGTAGTTCTACCTATCTCGATATTGGCTAAGACCATTCGACATCTACCAATAGACCCATTCTATAAAGTGCGCGCACTTATAGTCTAGCCATTCTCGAATTAGCGCACACGCCCGGTGGTTGGACTAGGGAATTCGCTCGAACCCGTATTGCCTTCGCCCGAGTAACATCGGACCTGGCCGGTCTAGGTTCCTGCCATGGTCTCACCTCCCGAAGCTTCTGCTGCTGCTTTCGTAGCCCAATCTGAGCCCACCGCACGACCTGCACCTACAAAAACGCGTATCCGTCCCTCGCGCTGCCGCAGCCACCTTTCACAGCTTCGTCCACGGGTTCTCGGTCGTCGGACGTCCATGGGAGAAAGTCTAAGATGATAATGCGAGCTCATTCTGATGATTCCGGTTGTGCTGTCCGTGCTGTTTGTTCTCCATCTGGTTGTGGTTTGCGCTCGCCAACGGCGGATTGAGATGACTCTCGTATGGTGGAAGAGGCGATGGACGCTTCCGCGCAGGCTCTAGCAAATTTGGATGATTCTCCAAGTGAAGATGATGCTGGTTATGATGGCCTTGCGGTGGAGGATCAGATCGTCGAGCACCCGTTTGCGTTGCCCACGGCTCCGACTACGCATCCAGGCAACAACCGTTGCAATCAATACGACCCAGCTGCACCACGGCCAGCCGGTGTCAATTGAATTTTGCAGGACGTGTTTGGGGGCCGTCCAGACCGTTGTTAGCTCGTGGAGTGGACGTGTCAGCCGCTGCAATTAAGTTGTTTGGGAAGAAGAGCCCAGGGAGTTTCCGCTACTGACAGCCCAGATTGATCACTGGAAGGACAATCCGTGGGATCATAATGGGCGGCTTGTTACGTGGAAGCGGTTCTACAGTGAACTCGACGCCCGCGACAACGCCCCCGATGCCGGAATATGTTTTATGGATACGGTTCGCGCTGCATGCTACAATCTTGGATATCCAGATTTGGTGCATCTCTCGATGTGGTACGCGTTGACAACCGAGCATCCTGGAGTCGAGTACGGTGCCAAGCGCTCTGATGTCACAAAGTTGTTCCGGGTTTTGCAGCGTCGGGGTATCCGACTGGATTATGATCGCCTCCTCGTCAACGTGCTTACTTCTTTTGGAAACGTGGAGCTCATAGATGATTTGGTTTGCACTCTGCTGGAAGGAGCATACCACTTCGTTCAAGAACTATAGCCCGGCACAGGTACTTCGTAACAAGGTTTTACGATTTTTCTAGTGTTGCTTACGTTGTTGGGCTTAAAAGAAGCAGAACGATCATACGGTTCTTTTGATTTGACCACTGCCGCGGTCTTTCTATGTCAATAAAGAGGGAAAACCCAATAAGTAAGTAAAAAGGCCTTCCTCAAAGCCATTTTTACAATCTGGGTGGATAGTTAGTGACCAGGTTTTGTTTAACCCTACTGAAATCAAGTTGTTTTTGCGTGCTATTGATCTGGAACAACCAAACGAGTGGTACCGTGCTGTGGTTCTGGAACGGAGAGGTGCATGGCAAGCGTCGGTGACTACATGCTTCGTCATCATTGCGGATAGTCCGAACGTGGCACTACTGGGTTCAGACGAGTACGACGAAGGTGAAACGCCGCCGTTTCAATCGACCTTCTATCCAACTACTTGTGGATTGACCAGGTCAAGTGGCTGAGGTTTGTTGGATTTGACTTGGTGTACTAGTACCGAGGCAAGCGCAAGACGAAACCCCAGAAGAAGCGCACACAGCGAGAGAAAGTAAAGCGGCAGAAGCTGTAGGGGATGTAATCGAGATACATGAATGTCCTCTATTCAGTTGTTTTCCTTTTTTTGTCATCACGCGCACGTCGGCGACGGAATCTCAAGATACTGCGAGGTGCAGAGTTGACCATCCGACACCACGACGCCGCCACAGCTCTGACTGGTGGCCGAAGCTCCAAACTAATCAGTCCGCAACAGTAGTTCTACCTATCTCGATATTGGCTAAGACCATTCGACATCTACCAATAGACCCATTCTATAAAGTGCGCGCACTTACAGTCTAGCCATTCTCGAATTAGCGCACACGCCCGGTGGTTGGACTAGGGAATTCGCTCGAACCCGTATTGCCTTCGCCCGAGTAACATCGGACCTGGCCGGTCTAGGTTCCTGCCATGGCCTCACCTCCCGAAGCTTCTGCTGCTGCTTTCGTAGCCCAATCTGAGCCCACCGCACGACCTGCACCTACAAAAACGCGTATCCGTCCCTCGCGCTGCCGCAGCCACCTTTTCACAGCTTCGTCCACGGGTTCTCGGTCGTCGGACGTCCATGGGAGAAAGTCTAAGCTGATAATGCGAGCTCATTCTGATGATTCCGGTTGTGCTGTCCGTGCTGTTTGTTCTCCATCTGGTTGTGGTTTGCGCTCGCCAACGGCGGATTGAGATGACTCTCGTATGGTGGAAGAGGCGATGGACGCTTCCGCGCAGGCTCTAGCAAATTTGGATGATTCTCCAAGTGAAGATGATGCTGGTTATGATGGCCTTGCGGTGGAGGATCAGATCGTCGAGCACCCGTTTGCGTTGCCCACGGCTCCGACTACGCATCCAGGCAACAACCGTTGCAATCAATACGACCCAGCTGCACCACGGCCAGCCGGTGTCAATTGAATTTTGCAGGACGTGTTTGGGGGCCGTCCAGACCGTTGTCAGCTCGTGGAGTGGACGTGCAAGCCGCTGCAATTAAGTTGTTTGGGAAGAATAGCTCAGGGAGTTTCCGCTACTGACAGCCCATATTGATCACTGGAAGGACAATCCGTGGGATCATAATGGGCGGCTTGTTACGTGGAAGCGGTTCTACAGTGAACTCGACGCCCGCGACAACGCCCCCGATGCCGGAATATGTTTTATGGATACGGTTCGCGCTGCATGCTACAATCTTGGATATCCAGATTTGGTGCATCTCTCGATGTGGTACGCGTTGACAACCGAGCATCCTGGAGTCGAGTACGGTGCCAAGCGCTCTGATGTCACAAAGTTGTTCCGGGTTTTGCAGCGTCGGGGTATCCGACTGGATTATGATCGCCTCCTCGTCAACGTGCTTACTTCTTTTGGAAACGTGGAGCTCATAGATGATTTGGTTTGCACTCTGCTGGAAGGAGCATACCACTTCGTTCCAGAACATTAGCCCGGTATAGGTACTTCGTAACAAGGTTTTACGATTTTTCCAGTGTTGCTTACGTTGTTGGGCTTAAAAGAAGCAGAACGATCATACGGTTCTTTTGATTTGACCACTGCCGCGGTCTTTCTATGTCAATAAAGAGGGGAAAACCCAATAAGTAAGTAAAAAGGCCTTCCTCAAAGCCGTTTTTACAATCTGGGTGGATAGTTAGTGACCAGGTTTTGTTTAACCATACTGAAATCAAGTTGTTTTTGCGTGCTATTGATCTGGAACAACCAAACGAGTGGTACCGTGCTGTGGTTCTGGAACGGAGAGGTGCATGGCAAGCGTCGGTGACTACATGGTGAGACATGCTTCATCATCGTTGCGGATAGTCCGAACGTGGCACTACTGGGTTCAGACGAGTACGCCGATGGTGAAACGCCGCCGTTTCAATCGACCTTCTATCCAACTACTTGTGGATTGACCAGGTCAAGTGGCTGATGTTTGGTGGATTTGACTTGGTGTACCAGTACCGAGGCAAGCGCAAGACGGAACCCCAGAAGAAGCGCACACAGCGAGAGAAAGTAAAGCGGCAGAAGCTGTAGGGGATGTAATCGAGATACATGAATGTCCTCTATTCAGTTGTTTTCCTTTTTTTGTCATCACGCGCACGTCGGCGACGGAATCTCAAGATACTGCGAGGTGCAGAGTTGACCATCCGACACCACGACGCCGCCACAGCTCTGACTGGTGGCCGAAGCTCCAAACTAATCAGTCCGCAACAGTAGTTCTACCTATCTCGATATTGGCTAAGACCATTCGACATCTACCAATAGACCCATTCTATAAAGTGCGCGCACTTACAGTCTAGCCATTCTCGAATTAGCGCACACGCCCGGTGGTTGGACTAGGGAATTCGCTCGAACCCGTATTGCCTTCGCCCGAGTAACATCGGACCTGGCCGGTCTAGGTTCCTGCCATGGCCTCACCTCCCGAAGCTTCTGCTGCTGCTTTCGTAGCCCAATCTGAGCCCACCGCACGACCTGCACCTACAAAAACGCGTATCCGTCCCTCGCGCTGCCGCAGCCACCTTTCACAGCTTCGTCCACGGGTTCTCGGTCGTCGGACGTCCATGGGAGAAAGTCTAAGCTGATAATGCGAGCTCATTCTGATGATTCCGGTTGTGCTGTCCGTGCTGTTTGTTCTCCATCTGGTTGTGGTTTGCGCTCGCCAACGGCGGATTGAGATGACTCTCGTATGGTGGAAGAGGCGATGGACGCTTCCGCGCAGGCTCTAGCAAATTTGGATGATTCTCCAAGTGAAGATGATGCTGGTTATGATGGCCTTGCGGTGGAGGATCAGATCGTCGAGCACCCGTTTGCGTTGCCCACGGCTCCGACTACGCATCCAGGCAACAACCGTTGCAATCAATACGACCCAGCTGCACCACGGCCAGCCGGTGTCAATTGAATTTTGCAGGACGTGTTTGGGGGCCGTCCAGACCGTTGTCAGCTCGTGGAGTGGACGTGCAAGCCGCTGCAATTAAGTTGTTTGGGAAGAAGAGCTCAGGGAGTTTCCGCTACTGACAGCCCAGATTGATCACTGGAAGGACAATCCGTGGGATCATAATGGGCGGCTTGTTACGTGGAAGCGGTTCTACAGTGAACTCGACGCCCGCGACAACGCCCCCGATGCCGGAATATGTTTTATGGATACGGTTCGCGCTGCATGCTACAATCTTGGATATCCAGATTTGGTGCATCTCTCGATGTGGTACGCGTTGACAACCGAGCATCCTGAAGTCGAGTACGGTGTCAAGCGCTCTGATGTCACAAAGTTGTTCCGGGTTTTGCAGCGTCGGGGTATCCGACTGGATTATGATCGCCTCCTCGTCAACGTGCTTACTTCTTTTGGAAACGTGGAGCTCATAGATGATTTGGTTTGCACTCTGCTGGATAGAGCATACCACTTCGTTCAAGAACTATAGCCCGGTATAGGTACTTCGTAACAAGGTTTTACGATTTTTCCAGTGTTGCTTACGTTGTTGGGCTTAAAAAAAGCAGAACGATCATACGGTTCTTTTGATTTGACCACTGCCGCGGTCTTTCTATGTCAATAAAGAGGGGAAAACCCAATAAGTAAGTAAAAAGGCCTTCCTCAAAGCCGTTTTTACAATCTGGGTGGATAGTTAGTGACCAGGTTTTGTTTAACCATTCTGAAATCAAGTTGTTTTTGCGTGCTATTGATCTGGAACAACCAAACGAGTGGTACCGTGCTGTGGTTCTGGAACGGAGAGGTGCATGGCAAGCGTCGGTGACTACATGGTGAGACATGCTTCATCATCGTTGCGGATAGTCCGAACGTGGCACTACTGGGTTCAGACGAGTACGCCGATGGTGAAACGCCGCCGTTTCAATCGACCTTCTATCCAACTACTTGTGGATTGACCAGGTCAAGTGGCTGATGTTTGGTGGATTTGACTTGGTGTACCAGTACCGAGGCAAGCGCAAGACGGAACCCCAGAAGAAGCGCACACAGCGAGAGAAAATAAAGCGGCAGAAGCTGTAGGGGATGTAATCGAGATACATGAATGTCCTCTATTCAGTTGTTTTCCTTTTTTTGTCATCACGCGCACGTCGGCGACGGAATCTCAAGATACTGCGAGGTGCAGAGTTGACCATCCGACACCACGACGCCGCCACAGCTCTGACTGGTGGCCGAAGCTCCAAACTAATCAGTCCGCAACAGTAGTTCTACCTATCTCGATATTGGCTAAGACCATTCGACATCTACCAATAGACCCATTCTATAAAGTGCGCGCACTTATAGTCTAGCCATTCTCGAATTAGCGCACACGCCCGGTGGTTGGACTAGGGAATTCGCTCGAACCCGTATTGCCTTCGCCCGAGTAACATCGGACCTGGCCGGTCTAGGTTCCTGCCATGGCCTCACCTCCCGAAGCTTCTGCTGCTGCTTTCGTAGCCCAATCTGAGCCCACCGCACGACCTGCACCTGCAAAAACGCGTATCCGTCCCTCGCGCTGCCGCAGCCACCTTTTCATAGCTTCGTCCACGGGTTCTTGGTCGTCGGACGTCCATGGGAGAAAGTTTCAGCTGATAATGCGAGCTCATTCTGATGATTCCGGTTCTGCTGTCCGTGCTTTTTGTTCTCCATCTGGTTGTGGTTTGCGCTCGCCAACGGCGGATTGTGGTGACTCTCGTATGGTGGAAGAGGCGATGGACGCTTCCGCGCAGGCTCTAGCAAATGTGGATGATTCTCCAAGCGAAGATGACGCTGGTGATGATGACCTTGCGGTGGAGGATCAGGTCGTCGAGCACCCGTTTGCGTTACCCACGGCTCCGACTACGCATCCAGGCAACAACCGTTGCAATCACTACGACCCAGCTGCACCACGGCCAGCCGGTGTCAATTGAATTTTGCAGGACGTGTTTGGGGGCCGTCCAGACCGTTGTTAGCTCGTGGAGTGGACGTCCAAGCCGCTGCAATTAAGTTGGGTTTGGGAAGAAGAGCCCAGGGAGTTTCCGCTACTGACAGCCCAGATTGATCACTGGAAGGACAATCCGTGGGATCATAATGGGCGGCTTGTTACGTGGAAGCGGTTCTACAGTGAACTCGACGCCCGCGACAACGCCCCCGATGCCGGAATATGTTTTATGGATACGGTTCGCGCTGCATGCTACAAT
Source organism: Phytophthora x cambivora (assembly GCA_033557925.1). Classification (NCBI taxonomy): domain Eukaryota; phylum Oomycota; class Peronosporomycetes; order Peronosporales; family Peronosporaceae; genus Phytophthora; species Phytophthora x cambivora. Next base: position 1,624,994 of record JAUCEB010000034.1, read on the forward strand.
CTTGGATATCCAGATTTGGTGCATCTCTCGATGTGGTACGCGTTGACAACCGAGCATCCTGGAGTCGAGTACGGTGCCAAGCGCTCTGATGTCACAAAGTTGTTCCGGGTTTTGCAGCGTCGGGGTATCCGACTGGATTATGATCGCCTCCTCGTCAACGTGCTTACTTCTTTTGGAAACGTGGAGCTCATAGATGATTTGGTTTGCACTCTGCTGGAAGGAGCATACCACTTCGTTCAAGAACTATAGCCCGGCACAGGTACTTCGTAACAAGGTTTTACGATTTTTCTAGTGTTGCTTACGTTGTTGGGCTTAAAAGAAGCAGAACGATCATACGGTTCTTTTGATTTGACCACTGCCGCGGTCTTTCTATGTCAATAAAGAGGGAAAACCCAATAAGTAAGTAAAAAGGCCTTCCTCAAAGCCATTTTTACAATCTGGGTGGATAGTTAGTGACCAGGTTTTGTTTAACCCTACTGAAATCAAGTTGTTTTTGCGTGCTATTGATCTGGAACAACCAAACGAGTGGTACCGTGCTGTGGTTCTGGAACGGAGAGGTGCATGGCAAGCGTCGGTGACTACATGCTTCGTCATCATTGCGGATAGTCCGAACGTGGCACTACTGGGTTCAGACGAGTACGACGAAGGTGAAACGCCGCCGTTTCAATCGACCTTCTATCCAACTACTTGTGGATTGACCAGGTCAAGTGGCTGAGGTTTGTTGGATTTGACTTGGTGTACTAGTACCGAGGCAAGCGCAAGACGAAACCCCAGAAGAAGCGCACACAGCGAGAGAAAGTACAGCGGCAGAAGCTGTAGGGGATGTAATCGAGATACATGAATGTCCTCTTTCAGTTGTTTTCCTTTTTTGTCATCACGCGCACGTCGGCGACGGAATCTCAAGATACTGCGAGGTGCAGAGTTGACCATCCGACACCACGACGCCGCCACAGCTCTGACTGGTGGCCGAAGCTCCAAACTAATCAGTCCGCAACAGTAGTTCTACCTATCTCGATATTGGCTAAGACCATTCGACATCTACCAATAGACCCATTCTATAAAGTGCGCGCACTTACAGTCTAGCCATTCTCGAATTAGCGCACACGCCCGGTGGTTGGACTAGGGAATTCGCTCGAACCCGTATTGCCTTCGCCCGAGTAACATCGGACCTGGCCGGTCTAGGTTCCTGCCATGGCCTCACCTCCCGAAGCTTCTGCTGCTGCTTTCGTAGCCCAATCTGAGCCCACCGCACGACCTGCACCTACAAAAACGCGTATCCGTCCCTCGCGCTGCCGCAGCCACCTTTCACAGCTTCGTCCACGGGTTCTCGGTCGTCGGACGTCCATGGGAGAAAGTCTAAGCTGATAATGCGAGCTCATTCTGATGATTCCGGTTGTGCTGTCCGTGCTGTTTGTTCTCCATCTGGTTGTGGTTTGCGCTCGCCAACGGCGGATTGAGATGACTCTCGTATGGTGGAAGAGGCGATGGACGCTTCCGCGCAGGCTCTAGCAAATTTGGATGATTCTCCAAGTGAAGATGATGCTGGTAATGATGACCTTGCGGTGGAGGATCAGCTCGTCGAGCACCCGTTTGCGTTGCCCACGGCTCCGACTACGCATCCAGGCAACAACCGTTGCAATCAATACGACCCAGCTGCACCACGGCCAGCCGGTGTCAATTGAATTTTGCAGGACGTGTTAGGGGGCCGTCCAGACCGTTGTCAGCTCGTGGAGTGGACGTGTCAGCCGCTGCAATTAAGTTGGGTTTGGGAAAAAGAGCTCAGGGAGTTTCCGCTACTGACAGCCCATATTGATCACTGGAAGGACAATCAGTGTAACGGGCTGGTTACGGTTACGTAAGTAGGTAGACAGAGTTACATAAGTAGGTAGGAGCCACATGGCTACATACACAAAAGTAGGTACGGGCACACGGCTAGCGTGTGCACTGTTGTCATTACCTGATTGGATGGAAGTGGGGAGCCAGACCCATTTCAGCCAATCAGGCATCGACTTAGATTTGAGTGGTTCACAAAGAGAACGGGAGCCCCCGCGCCCGTTCCATAAATAAACAGAGTTAAATTTGCCCCAGACCTGACACTTGGTTCTACTATTGCGAGCTTCATCTTGCATCTATAGTGTACGCTAGTGACCGTACTTCTTACCCCGTTACACCTGGTAGCACTTCGTAGTCCTTCCAATGACCAAGTTCGAGATGAGTGAAGGCACGCCGTCGGTGGCTCCAGCGATGACCCTGGAGCACACGGCGTTTCCCCACCTCACCACTGTTGAGTGGCAAGCGCTACACCGCCTCGCGGCGGTGTCCGGAGAGTTCGTCGTCACGTCGCTGCTGAGCTCAGCGACCCCCGACCAACAGCGCCAAGCCATCCAAGAATTCATGGAGCGCGAGCTCGCCGAAGCGAAGCGGCGAGTACCAACTCCCTCGCACTCCTCACGACACGACGCCGTGAAGATGGAGACGTCGTCCTACTCCGGCGCCGGACAAGACCGTCTCCCACTGAACCGCTGGTTCCGCGAGATCGACATCGCGATCGCTTCGAGGTTGATCGAAGCGCCGACGGCGAGAGTCAACTTCTTGTTGTCTCGCCTCTCCGGAAAGGCCAAGGAGTGGGCCCTTGGCAAGCTCGTCGTCGACCGAGATGCGTTCCCGACTCTGGAGAGTCTCCAGAGTGACCTCCGACTCGCGTTCGAGCCTCCGCAAGACGAGTCGCGGACGCGTGCGACGTTCTTCGCCCTTCGGCAGGGCAAGATGTCCATGCGCGACTACGTGCAGAAGACCCGACACCTGGTTTCGTGCATCGTCACGAACCCGATCGACGTTGCCTCCCAAGTGCACGTCTTCATCTTCGGGATGCGTGAGGGCATGACACGGTACTGCCTCACGCGAGCGGAGCCGTCGACACTTGAAGCTGCGTTCGCACTCGCGCTGCGCGAGGACTACATGGTCGCGTCCTCCTACGCGCGAGCGCTGACGCCGGACGCTCGGGTCTCCGCGCCCGAGCCCATGGAGATTGACGCCATCGAAGCCGAGTCGAGGTCGCGGTCGACCTCGATTGCACGCGGTCCAAGGTTCAACAACGACAACCGCCCGCGCGACGGTCGTCCACTGGTCTGCTACCGCTGTCGCAAGTCCGGTCATCGCGCAGCGGTGTGTCGCGCGCCAGCTCCAGTCCTGGCAAGCGCTGAAGTCGTCGGCGAGGCCGACGACACGTTCCCGACCGCTCTACCAAAAAACGGTCGGGACCAGTAGGTGCGGGGCGCCCTACTGGCTGGAATGGAGGTCCTGGTCCCCCGGTGGCAACCGGACCTCCTAGCCCCCCCCCCCCCGTGCTTTACGCACACTTCAATGCCACCACCACGAACGGCGACTCGAGACTGATCCTCATCAGTCTGGCGCGGAGCGTCCGCTCCGCGCGTTGCTTGACTCCGGGGCCACGAACAACTTCATTCGTGACGAATGCCTCGCTCTCCTCCCGCCGCATGTGCGTGTGCGGGAGGGACCGGGCGAGATCGTCGTGAAGTTGGCATACGGCAAACCCCACCGCGCTCCGCGGCGGGCTGTGTCGTTGACGTATGCCTTCGACGGCTTTTCCACCAACGACGACTTCCTGGTGATCGAGCTGAACTACACCTTCGACTGCATCTTGGGAATGCCGTGGCTCGCTCGCTACCAGCCGGAGATCGACTGGTTAGCCCGTTCGCTTCGTCGGCGTGTCGGCTACGACGTCAGTGAGGTGTTCACTCACCTGCTCGTCGCCCCGTCGCGCCACGTCGCAGTCGTGGATCGGACATCCACGACCCAGCCCCCACAACGAGAGAGCGATGGCCCTCGCTGTGTGGAGTGCGCGGCCTCCGTCATTGGTCCAGTCAGCAACCCGCCCTCGCGAGCGCGCGAGGGCCTGAAGAGAAACACGGTCGAGCAGTGGCTCCCGTACGAGAACTACGCGGTCGAGCAGGGGCTCCCGCACGTGAAGAACGCGGTCGAGCAGGGGCTCCCGCACGTGAAGAACGCGGTCGAGCAGAGGCTCCCGCCTTTGCTGAACGCGGTCGAGCAGAGGTTCCCGCACGTGAAGAATGCGGTCGAGCAGCGGCTCCCGCTCGAGGATGCGACGGTCGAGCAGCGGCTCCCGTTCGCCGATGATTCCGTCGCGCAGCAGGACCTGCGCGACACCGGCATGGTCGAGACCGAGCTCCCATGCCTAGAGGAGGGTGAAGTGTCATCCAGCGAATCCTCATCCAGCGAGACTTCGGCCTCGAGCAGTGGCTCGAGGCGACTGAGGAAGTCCAAGCGCAACCGATCCGGACGCCGCCGTCTGCGCCGGAGGTCTACCGCGGTTGACCAGGCTCCGTCGAGCGAGATCCTCAACGTTGTCGAGTATTCGGAGGGCTCCCCGAATCAGGTTCGCACGATCGAGGTTGCGAATCCTCCCACCGACGCGGCAACCATCACGCGGCTTCCAGGCCTCTCCTGGAAGCATTTCCTGCGCGACCTGAAGGCCGGTGAGATCGAGCAAGTCTGTCTCCTCACCGGCTCCGACCAACCCGACGTGCTTGCCAACGCAGTCCGCGACGACACCTCCTCGTCGCGACCGAAGGCGGCTGAGCCGAAGTCCGTTCGCGAGGCACGCTTCGCTGCGCAGTCGTGGCAGGCCCTCCAAGACTCGAACAACCCCGTCTACTCGCTCGCACGCGAGCTCGAGGACATCTTCCCCGAGAAGATTCCGGCGGAACTTCCTGCTGAGCGAGGCGTCCGGCACGAGATCGATCTTGTGCCCGGGTCGAAGTACTGCGTGACGCGGCAGTGGCCACTGCCGCGGGATCAGGTTCAAGCCATCGATGATTTCTTCGAAGGCCGCCGCAAGGCTGGCCAGGTGCGAGAGAGTATCTCTCCGCACTCGAGTCCGACGTTCTGCGTGAAGAAGGCGACTGGCGGGTGGCGCATCATCCACGCGTTCAACAAGTTGAACGACGCCACCATCCCCGCGCAGACGCCTATCCCCCGGAAGGACATGGTCCTCGACACCATGTCAGGCAGTGTCATCTACAGCGCGATCGATCTGACAGACGGCTTCTATCAGATCCTGATGAGAGAGAGCGATATTCCTCTCACGGCCGTCAGCACTCCCAGCGGCATGCTCTGGGAGTGGCTCGTGATGCCGCAGGGTTTGAAAAATGTGTCCCGAGTGAGAACGGCCCGTACCGTTCCCGCGGTATCCGTCCTCGCTCGGGGTCACCCGGGGAACAGCTGTTTGAAGCTGAACCCCGTATGGTCAACGGGTCGTGAGAACGGACATCTGATTTGACTTCGTCCCTGTATGGGACGACCCCGGGTGGACTCTTATTGGCGGCCCTACATGGCCATTTTCGGATCGCGCGTGCAAGGAGGATCGGGAGCGCCCGCGGCCCGAGGACGGACGACAAGACTCAAGGAGACGAGGGAGGACAAGTAGACGCTGGTGGAGCGCCAGGAGGGGTGAAAGTGGATGCATGGAACGGACGACGAGCGTGGCGTGCGACTCGCGTCATCAAGAGGGCGCGGGGGCGGGCTGCAAGAGGCCAAGGCGCCAGGAAGACAAGGAAAAAGGTTGGTTAGTCGTGAATTTACCCTATACTGAACAAGTTGCTATATTTTTGGTAGCTTGTTAGTGTCTGCATCTTGGTTTGTCTACAAGCCTCTGGCCTCAACTCCCATACAGCGCACGGAACGCCCCCCCCCCCCCCCCCTAGGGAACGGTTCGCGACACGTGGTGGAGAAGCAGGGTACAGTTCCTCGCTGTGGAGAAGCCAGCGTCGGAGGTCTGTTGCAAGTCAAGCGTCGGTTACGTGAGTATCGAGCGTCAAGTCCGCACCCAGTGTCAAAGAGATACACGTCGACCAGCAGCTCCAGGAGCTAGCGCAAGTCGGGGTAGGGCGAGGAACGTTTGTGTGGTACGGACTGACGGAACGGTGTTGAACGAGACCGTTCTCCAGTGAACTAAAGGAAAAGAAGACGATCAAGCGTCGGGCAAGTTGGTCAGAAGATTACAAGGATACAAGGACTGAAGAATTGAGCGTGAACCTGGATTGAAGATGGAAGACTCGGAAGAAGAACGAAGTGTTATTGAAGAAGAAGCTGTGAGTGATCAGTCGGGAGAAGTCGGTGGCGGAACGGCTGCCGACACGGTTTGGAGCCTCGGCCTAGAGGCGTGTTCGAAGAACTGTGGGAAGAAGAGGAAGCTGATGAGCTGAAGGAGAATGAAGATGAAGGGGGTGAAGAAGAAGAGGACGCCGGCGTCAAGACCGAGCCTGAAACCGAGGTCAAGACGGAGCACGGCGAGGGAACGGAACCCTATGAGGAATCGGGCTACTACGAAGCTGAAGAAGTGTACGAGACTGAGCCGAGAGAGGAGCGTTCTCCGTACGGTTCGTCTGCCTACCCTGGATACGGTGGAGTGTAATATACGGGGCCCGGGTACGGTCCGTACGGCGACTACAGAGGCTACAGCCAACCGTTGGAGTATGAAGGCTGTGGGGAAGCGTACGAGGAGCCTCGATACCATCGGGGGCCTAGCGGCTTCATCACGAGGTACACGGGACCCGAGACGAGGAGGGTCGAGCCACCTACTTTCAGTTGGAGGCCCTCGGCGCCCCGGGCGCTGAGGCCTCCGACGACGAGGATGTATGGCCCCCCTCCGAGATGGCAGGAACGGTATGGGGGGACGCATGTGCCCCGACGAAGGGCTTTTCCGTCCGTCCCGAGCCGGACCGTTCCGCCTCGCGTCGTCAAGAAGCAAGTGACGGTGAAGACGGAGCCCGTGTCGAAGCCTGCGAAGCCGTCGTTGAAGGCTCCGACCGTTGCTAGACCCTCTGGGTCCGTTCCAGATAAGACCCCAACGTCGACGAAGCCTGTGGCGCGTACTAAGCCTCTGAGTGGAGCAGTTGGGGCTAAGGGAGCACCCCGGATGGCGCCTCGAACGGTCCGACCCCAGTCGGCTACGCTCCTGACCTCGATTACTCTCACGCATGCTGTGTCGAACGCGGTGAAGGTGTTGCCTCTGTCCCACTCGGCCGGGGTTACGGTTGAGAAAGCGAGAGACTTCTGGGAAGCGTTCGAAGACACCACAAGAGATCTTCCTGACCGTTCCCGACTGCTAGTGTTCCGTCAGAAAGATCAAGGGAAGTGAAACCGAGCGCTGGTGGAACAACTCGAGCATCAAGACGTTCGAGACGTTGAAGATCCGTTTCCATAACCACTTCTTAAGCCGAACGGCTGACGAACTGTGGGAACGGTTGCACTCGACCAAGCGTGCTCGAGGAGAGTCCATTGAGGAATGGGGAGATCGCGTGTCTGACCTCTGTGACTCCCTGGACTATCCTGACCCAAGGATGAGGTACCAGCTCTTCCGCCGGGGTCTCAACAACCGCCGTATGCAGGCGATTTTGGACTCGAGCCCCGCCTGTGCTATCCCTGAAGCGTGTGAGTGGCTTATGACCGAGGACATGTACCGGCCTGCTGAAGAAGACGAGGATTTCGACGATGGAACGCCTGCGAAGAACGGTTCCAAGGCTGAACAGTCCAGTCTGCTCCTGCCTGTGCTGGATCAAGTGAACGCTCTGGCTCAAGAGGTGAGGACCTTCGTGAAGGGTGATAAGGAATGGAGGAACAAGGTGAATAACCAATTGCAAGCTCCTCGCCAGAACTCTTACCAGGCTCCTTCTACGGTTGCTGCGATCCCGCCGCTGGCTCCGCCCGCGCGTCCGAGTCCGCCGCAGCAGCAAGGGGACGGTCGGCAGTTCCGGGGAATACGGATGGAGGAAGACAGTCGTGCTCAGGACGGAGCACCGATCTGCGGACGCTGTCACTTTCTGGGACACGGTCGGGAGACCTGTCGCCGGCGGTCTATGACATGCCGCCGTTGCAACCAATTCGGCCACGTCATGGCTGAGTGTGAACAGCCGTCCAACTCGGGCTACTACTCGAGCGAGAGACGCCACTGTGCCTTCTGGGACGACAACGGCCACTCGACGAACCAGTGTCCTGCTATCGCGAGACTGCGTGCCTTGGACGCTCAGCAGAACGCTGCGGCGAGCCAGGCCGAACCTCGTCTCTGAAGACGGCAAGAGGAAGGGGAAGGGAGAGCCGCTCCTTCCTCCAGCCCGAAGAACGGCTCGGAGGGTGATCGAGGGCGCTTATCTAATGAGAAGCGTGCCGAGGTTACCGTCCCAAGAGAGGTGGCGGAGAGAGAAAGAGAGAGCAGGACGGAGTTGACGTCAGCGAGAACAGCCAGGGAATGGTTACTGCCGCCGAGGGAAGCTAAGAGTGAGAAGGAAACAGGAACAGTCGAAGTGAGCAAGGCGGTTGGAGCCGGTGTGGAGGCCGAGAGGGCGGTCGAGCGCGTCGCTGTCCAAGAAGAAGTGATCGAGAAGGAAGCAAGTGAAGGAACGAGAACGGAGGAGTCGATCGAGCCCGACACGGAGGCGGTCGTCCCTGAGGAAGCAGTGAACAAGGTGACCGTTGGGGTCGATCCTGCCGTCAGAGCGACAGACACAGCTCGAGAAGAGAAGGCTGGAGAACCCGTGTGCAAGACGCCGGTCCAGAACGGAACGGTGTACGAGACGCCGGTCCAGAACAGAACGGTGTGCGAGACGCCGGTCCAAACGGAACGGACGAGTCGGGTAGCATGGGGAGTATTGGAGCCTCGACGGAGGAGATGAGACAGAAGGAGTACCAGCGCTTGTTCACGGACGAAGAGCTCGACGCGATGGAAGCGAGCTCTCCGGGACAAGAAGGAACGGTCTTAGCGGGTCAAGAAATAGCGGTTGAGAAAGAAGAATACGACAATGAATTGGAAGACCGTCTATTCCCACTGGATGAAGTGGAGCTCCTGAAGCGCATGAAGAAGAACGCTGAAGCGCTGAAGGAACCGTCCCTTGAAGAAATGGCGAAGCTTTTGAGCCTGCCGATAGAAGTATTAGAACGGACGAAGGAAGCGTCTCCAGTTGAGATGTCGTCTCCTGAATATTGGCAAGAATGGTTTCAGAGCACGCTAGAGAGTTCCGAGGAGGCGAAGAGAGCTAACCGAGACTTCAAAACCGTCGGACCGAGAGCCATGCAAGGCGTACCTGGAGCTACGGATGTTGTGTACGAAGATTTTGGAATGTCGAAGAAAAGAATTAAAGACGAAGAAGACCGGCTAGAACGGAAGGATAAAGAGGCTGCGTTGGTAACGGAGGCTGATGTGGTGGCGAGTATAAGCGTCCCGCTGAATAGCGAGGGCTTCGCTGTGCCGTCGGTCTCCCCGGAGATGACTACTGAAGAGGTCGATCCGTCCGTGGTGAGGTCTATTGCCCGTCCGACTATGTACGAGATGCTGAAAGACTACAAGAACGGTGAATTGGAGACGATCGGCATGAAAGAACGGACGCCGGACCGAGAGGAGGCGATTAAAACACCTCCGATGCGTGACAAGATGCCGCTAGTTGACTGGGTACTGTTCCGTCAGCGGGCGAGCTGCCTTGCTGAGAAGCTGGCGCTCCCGAGCCGCTACTGGGACCGTCTCTCGAAGTGGATTGAACAATACTACGCTGAGAACGCTCCGAGCATCTGGGACAAGCTGTGGGAGCGCGCGGGCCGAGCTCGGGCGTCACACTCTCGTCGACGAAAGCGTCGGGACAGGAAGAGAGTACGCTTTGACTGTTCCGCTTTGTATGTCGACCGTGCCGAAGCTGTGGGTGGCTTGGAGATGAATCCAGAGGACGACGAGGACGTCTCGCACTACGTGAATGTTGTGGGTCCGCTACGTCACCGACCGGAACGGAAAGAGAAACACGGTCTGGTCAAAGTGGTCACGGTTAACCTACCTAACGGTTTTGGCACGCGGACTGACGAAGAAGACGAGTGCGACTTCCCTGAGGTTGTAAAGGGTGGACGACGCGTTGTCTGTGCCGTGGGGAGCTTTGAGGCTCTTTCGGGAGGGATGATTGACTGCCTACCTTCCAGAATGCTAGCCGACACCGGCGCTACTCTGAGTCTAGTTGATACCAAGGTGCTGAAACGGTTGGGTCGGGCCGGCGAACCCTTGAAGCCCTACGATGGTCTGGTACGGAGTTCTTCGGGTCACCGTCTGCGCATCCGTGGCTGGATGGTCTTGCCGATCCGCCTGGGCTCGCTGGAGATCACGATGAGTTTGTTGGTAGCTGACCAGCTGCATTGCGACGCCATCCTGGGCGTGGACGCTCTGGGAGCTTTCGGAGCGGTGATTGATGTAGCCGAACGGACGATGACTTTGAAGAACACTATGGAAGTATTGCCGCTAGGAGTAACCGTGGTGGAAGAAACCTACATGACCGCGATGGCCGTCTCGGTATGGCTTCCGCCGCGTGGGCAAGCCCTGGTGATGACAAACGTGATCGGCGAGGCCGCTGACGACGCTACTGTGTTGTTGGAGGGCTCTCTGGGTCTGCCTCCAACGCTTTGTGTGGCACGCACGCTATGCACGGTTCAAAAGGGCCAAGTGATCGTCGAAGTCTGTAACGCGTCCACGGACGAATACTGGATCAAGAAGGGGACCGTAGTGGCCTCTACTGCCGTAATCCCCGAGTCGGCGTTCGCGCCTCCCTCTCAACCGGAAGGGAAAAGTCCTGAGAACGGAAAGCAGGCCACCGAGAACGCTGAAGGCGAGCCGGAAGCCGTCCGGTCGTTTGCCGAAGAACGGAAAGAGCGTACCGAAGAGAAAGTGAGGGCCGCGAAGCCGGACATTCCACCGGACAAGGGCGCTGAAGCTGACTTATTAGGCTCTGAGTTGTCGGGGGAACAGAAGGCGTTGTTCCAGGATGAACTGAACGCTTTTGATGACCTTTTCGTGGAGTCGTCGAAGAAACCTGGGCGAACGGATCTATTGAAGTTCGAGATCGACACGGGAGATTGCCGTCCGATTAAGCAGCAACCGTACCGTGTCTCAGGCGCTGAGGGTGAAGTTATGGAGGCGGAAGTGGATGAGTACCTCGATTTGGGGTTAATCCGTCCGTTTAACAGCCCCTGGGCGAGTCCGGTCCTCATGATCCGGAAGCCGGACGGCGGGATTCGATTCTGCATCGACTACCGTCGTCTGAACGCTGTAACCGTGAAAGATTGCTATCCAATGCCCTTGATTGACGACATCCTTGACGTCTTGGGAGACGCCCGAGTGTTCTCTACCATGGACATCGCGTCCGGCTACTGGAACGTGCCAATGCTCGAGAATAGCGTGGCTAAGACCGCGTTCACGTGCAAGTACGGTCTGTTCGAATGGTTGGTGATGCCTTTTGGCCTTTGTAACGCTGTTCCGGCGTTTGAACGGTTGATGGAGACCGTTCTGGTGGATTTGAAGTGGCGCGTGTGCCTCGTGTACTTGGACGATTGTGTTATCTTCAGCAAGGACTTCCCCTCGCACCTAATCCGCGTTCGTCAAGTTCTGACGCGTTTCCGTCAAGCAGGGTTTAAGCTAAAGATGAAGAAGTGTCATTGGGGACGCAGCCAAGTAGCGTTCCTCGGTCACATCGTGACGCCGACGGGCATATTGATGAACGTGCAGAGGCCGTGTGATGTGCATGGAATACGATCGTTCCTCGGCCTAACCAGCTACTTCCGCCGTTATATCCCGGGCTATGCGTTGATTTCAGCCCCGTTAGAACGGTTGAAGGTGAAGGAAGCCCCGTTCTTTTGGAACGAGGACTGTGAAAGCGCTTTTCAGCAACTGAAGCGTGCTCTGATGAAACCACCGATCCTGGTCTACCCTGATATGAAGAAACGGTTTAAACTCTACGTGGACTCATCTCGCTACGCCGTGGGAGCGTGCCTGATGCAGGAATCCCAGGGCCGTGACCGTGTCGTCGCGTACGCGAGCAAGTTATTAACGGGGTCACAAAAGAACTGGATCACGAAGCAGGACGGCATCTCCGAGATCGAGTGCTGGGGCGTGGTCTGGGCGACGCGCAAGTTCCGCAGCTACCTTGAAAGCGCGAGTTCGACGTGTACACGGACCACCAAGCGTTGGCTTGGGTCTTTAGCGCTGGCAACCGTACTGGGAACGCCAAGCTGGCACGGTGGGCTATGGAGTTGTCTAATTTGCAGTTCAAAGGCCATCATAAACCGGGTACTACTATGGGCCACGTTGACGGCTTGTCACGGTTACCCATGGAGAGTGTGAACGCTTTGACGATGGCTGATCTCCTGAACCCGGAACGCTCCGAAGAGAACGGCGTTCCGTCTTCAGTCGGGGAGCCCTCAGAGACCGTGCCTGAACCTGAGGCTGCCGGACCCGATTCGGAAGGAAGGAGCGATAGTGACAGCGAGCCTGAGCTCGAGGATGACGACGAGCTGGAATTGGAATACGCTGCGGAGCCTACGGAGGTGGAGACTGGCGAGACTTCAGCTACGCCCGTGACGCCTTCGTCGGTTGATGTGTTTGGGTTGGATTCCGAACTGTTCCTGGCTGAACAGCAGGAGGTGACGTGGATACGAGCGCTCGTGGCGTTGCTGCAGGATGGGGCCGTTCCCCTGGATCCGTTCCTACGGAGACGTCTCGTGCAAATGGCGCCTAAGCATTGCGTCGTGAACGGCCTGCTGATGCGAACCGTTCACTTGCCAGCCAATGTTGGGCCAGCCCGTACCGTGACTGTCCCGGTGATCCCGCTTCCGTTCGTGAACACGGTGTTGCACTTCGGCCACCGTGACTTGCTTTCGTCGCACCTGGGGCTGACGAAGACGCTAGAGAAGGTTAGGCGTCACGCCTACTGGCCGGGGTGGCGCAAAGACGTTGCTGAATACCTGCGTGATTGTATGAAATGTGGCGGAGGGAAGGGACCTAGACCGTGGACGTCTGGCCGAATGCAGAGGATGCCGGTCGCCGATCTGACGGGACCGTTCTCGCTTTTGGTGGTGGACGCCGTAGGACCGTTACCTGAAACTGAGCGGGGAAACAAGTATATCCTTGTCTTTTTGGACTACTTTACGAGATGGGCCGAGGCGTTCGCTGTCGGAGCCTTGGACTCGATCACTTTCGTGGACGCCATGGTGAACGGAGTAGTGTCTCGTCACGGAGTGCCTTCACGGTTACTCAGTGACAACGGTCGCAACTTCACTTCGGATGTGGCTAAGTCTTTCTATCAGACGCTCGGGATTAGAAAATTGCTCGGAGCCGCCTACCACCCTCAGACTCAGGGGTTGGTAGAACGCTTCAACGGAACGCTCATCGGGATGTTGAGGATGCATGTGGACGAAGCTCAAACGGACTGGGACGTGTATTTACCGCGCGTTCTGTTCGCTTATCGGACGGCCTACCACGAAGCTCTGGGGGATACTCCTTTCTTCTCGCTGTACGGTCGTGATCCGGTCCTTCCTTTGGACGTAGCGTTCCTGAACCTCGGCAAGAAGTGGAAGAGCAATGAAGTGGCGCAGTATCGCCGTGAACTGTACCGTCCTTTGAAGGATTCGAGGCATCTCGTAGAAAGACAACTAGTGAAAGCACAAGATCGACACGAGCAGAGACTGCGGAACCAAGTGGAAGTACAGTTTAACGTGGGTGACCCGGTCTGGGTTTATCAGTTCTTCAGGGCCAGGCGCGGTGAGAAACGGACGAAGAAGCTGGCGTTCTCCTGGCACGGTCCGTACCGTGTCATAAGCAAAGTCGGGGAGAACGCCTATCGCATTGAGATTCCGTCGCATCCTGACAAAATAGTGACCATCAACGTCAACCGGTTGAAGAAGTTCCGGGGGCGGTGGACCCGGCCCTACATGGATGAAGTACCTGATGGAATAACTGAGAACGGAGGAGAGGTCGAGGATGGCCCCCTGGATGAAACGGACCTGCCCGCTTCGAGCTTCACAGAACGGTTGATCGTCGGGAGGGACGATGTGGCTATCTCCGGGACGGATGCCCCTCTGCTAGATGTGGTCGCTAAGCGCGTGGTGAACCGTGCGGCTGAGTATTTAGCTCTTACTGCGAACTATGAGACTTTCTGGTTGCCACGGTCGGCTTTGATGCCTGCCTACTCGGAATTTGTGAGCGCTTTCGAACGGTCAGAACGGATGAAGAGAGGACTTCCTGTGTTGAGAAGGAGTGCCCGGTTGGCAGACGCCAATGAAGGTGTGGAAGATGATGACTTGCTGCTGGTGTAATTTCACCGAAGTGTTTCCTGAAAAGATTGAAGCAATTAAGATAAGATGGAAAACTGTCAAGATGGAAATTTCAGGAGCGGTACGGTGAACGCAGCAAGAGTGCGTGTTGAATTTGAATTATTTTTTTGTTAAATGACTACTTTGGAACGGAACGCTTGAAGAAACTAGAAACGCCAAAAAGAAGATAATGCGTTCCGAAGTTGACTGGCAACACTTCACGAAGCCTTGCCCAGATTCTTGTCGCGACCCTTGTCGTGACCTTTGCCGCTGGACTTGTCTTCGCTGGGGCCGGGTGTCTTGGGACCCCGGCTGGAACCTGGAGTGGCCGCTCCTTCCTTGCCCGCCTTGTCGTTGGCGCTGGAATCAGCTTCTTCCTCTTCGTCGTCTTCGTCCGAGCTCTCGTAGAGGCTGCCCTTGGGGGTCTTGTCACTGGGGGCCTTGTCTCCGGGCTTGTTGTCCGGCTCGGCGTCACTGGACTCGTCCTCGCTGGCTTCAGACTCGGTCAGCCCCGTGGACACCCGCTTCTTCTTCTGGGCCGCCTTGGGTGTCGGACTGACCGAAGTCCCGCGGCTTGTGGGGGGGCGGATAGTCGGGAGACCGTCGACTTCGTAATCCGAGTCGTCCTCGCCCTTCTCAGTATCCTGGAACGGCTTCTGGTTGAACACGGCTACGGGCTTGTCGTTCACCAGCAACTGTTCCACTTCGTCGATGGTCGCTTGCAGGCCTTCACTGGCCAGCAGCTTCTTCCAGTCGCCGCGGTTGGTGTTACCAACCCAGTTGGGGTACGGAGGGTCGCTTCCTTGCACATCGAGCACGACTCGAGCCAAGGCACGATTCGACAAGCGCAAGTGTTCCGGGTGCGCAGGGTCGAGAGCGTGCGTCTGCTCCAGAAGCTCCGGGATGGACGCATAACCGTCCTCGTCGACGCGACTTGGGTCCAAGATGCGCCCGATGATCACCTTGTAACGGCTCGGGTTGTTGCGTAGAACGGTTGCGAGGTCCTCCTGGGCAGGGACGCCGTCCTCGGCCTGGTCCGCCTTGGCCGCCTTGGCGCTGGCCGAGTGCTTGGCCGCTTTTCCTCCGAGCCACATCAAGTTGTCGTGAGCTCCCTTCTCGATCAGACGAAGGAAGCCGTAGTATCCGAAGAGCTCGACGTTCCGACTCAGGAACTGGAACCGCGCCACGATGGCGTTCAACTTCTGCTTGCGGCGCTCGTTCGCCTTGGTGGTTGGCGCGTACAGCGCGCAGTCCAGGAAGACGGAGCGAAACTGCATCACGAGGCGGTAGTGTGCCAGACAGAGGTCACGGAACACCATGGGGTCGTACCATGCTCGCTGACCGCACCAACGGTACGCTAGGCGAACGACGACCGTTCCCAACTCGGCGGCCGCTTGCTCCAGCTGCTCTAGGTCGGCGCGAAGCTTCGGGGAGACATGGGCCGGCAGGTTCTGCAGGATGGAGGGAGCCCGGCGCAGCTGTCGCTGCTTCTTCTTGGCGGGACCGGCTGCTTTGGAGTCTCCGCGAGTGCTGGGTCGCTTCCCGTGATACGGGGAGGCGATAAACGAGAAAAGAGGGTGCGCGGGGACTACGCCGCGCACCGACGCGTCTGGATGAGGAACGATGACGACGGTCTGACCCAGGACCGGCGGCAGCTCGTCGTCCTCCGCGAGCACGGACACTACCAACGCGTCGAGGGCCTCGAGCCCCAGTGACGCGTCATTGGCGGCGAGAATGGGGCGGATGCGGTCCCAGAGCGCGACTTGCGCCCTGAGAGTGGCGTGCTCGTCTTCGTCGTCTGCGTCGAGGCGGGCGCGTAGCTCCTTGGCGATCGTGGTGACGACGGGGACCGTTGACGACCGCGTACGGGGCTTGGTCATGATGGCGGGCGTGCTCTGCTGCGGCGGGGTGCGTCCGGAGCGGTATATCGACAAATGAGAAGAAAATGGCGACGGTGGCGGGGAAGTTGCCGTTGATGGGGATCGACCTTGAAGTATGATCGGTCGGTCCCCATCTGTCTACTGGATCGGTTCTCTCGGAACGGTCGACCGTTCCTCTGATCCTCTTCTTCTAGAAAATTAGTCAACCCGCTCTCAAGACTCGAAGTGATGTGTCTGGATGAAAGAGACTGTGGGCGGGGACCGACTTGTGATGTCTACGGTTTACCTCGACCTGGGTGGTTGAAGTGCGGAGCGCTCCTGACTGCGAAGGACTAGGGCGTCTATGGCTTTCGGTGGAGTCGATTCATTCTTGATTTGGAACGGTGTCCGCCATGGAGACGGCGGTCATTGCCCTTTTGTGGAGCCTGGAAGGCTCGATCTCTCTCGTGGCGGATGGTTGGGCGTTCGCGCTCGGTCATTGGCGCTGGTGGCTGGTGCTCACTGTGTTCGCTACCGTGTGGACGGTCACCGCTCCGCTCCGTGGCTTAATCGGGCGACTGTTGCTAACGACGAGCTCGTTCGTCTACAGGTGGACCGAGATCACTAAGGCGTGTCTATACCGTTACCGCAAATACGTTCGCAAACATGAGATGTTGGAGCTACCGTGGTACTCTCGCTGGCACAAGTCGGCCGAAGCGTTGATTGGAACACCCATGGTGGTGCTGGTGGCCCGGAAGGAACACCTCGACGGACTTGGACGGCTACTCTACCAGTGGTTGGACGCTCAGGACGCGTGGTGGTGCGTCTTCCTGCCTGACACTCTGGAGACGGCATGCTGGACGTCCGCCCACTACTGGGAAGGCCTACACGTCGAGTCGGCAAGAACGGCGGACCGTGCCGGAATCCTCGCCTGGACGGTTTGGGCGGTGGTCACGGTGAGCTTGTACGCTCTGAGCGTCTGTATCCTGTTCATCTATGAAACTGTGGAGGGCATTTGCCAAGGGTGGCTGGGCGTTCTAGGCGTCCTGTGTGTGGTGAACTTCGCTTTCAGTGGCGACAAGGGACTGGTGATCACGGAGGGCGTGGCTTTGAACGGAACGGTCGTGAACGCGAGCGTGGGTGTGCTGTTAGTCGGCTGTGCCAGCCGTCTGTGGCACCTCTTCGAGACCGAGGAGCCTTCACCGCTGGACAAGGTTAGCGAACGCTACAAGGAATGGCAGCTGCCTTTGGAAGAGCAAGAACAAGCAGAACGGCTTGCGGACGCCTTCTGGCGCATGGACGGTGGAACTGGGCGCGCGCCTGCAGGTTCTGCTGCCGCCGTACTAGCTGCGAACGCTGACCATCGTGCTCTGAGAGAGTCGAGAGCCCGACAGCGTGTGCGCTGGGAACGTGCTCGTGCCGAGGAGTTTGCCAAGGCCGAAGCTGCTAAGGAGGAGGCTCGGCGAGGACGCCGAGGTGTCGTCGGGGAGGATGTCCCGAGTGAGAACGGTCCGTACCGTTCCCGCGGTATCCGTCCTCGCTCGGGGTCACCCGGGGAACAGCTGTTTGAAGCTGAACCCCGTATGGGTCAACGGGTTGTGAGAACGGACATCTGATTTGACTTCGTCCCTGTATGGGTCGACCCCGGGTGGACTCTTATTGGCGGTCCTGCATGGCCATTTTCGGATCGCGCGTGCAAGGAGGATCGGGAGCGCCCGCGGCCCGAGGACGGACGACAAGACTCAAGGAGACGAGGGAGGACAAGTAGACGCCGGTGGAGCGCCAGGAGGGGTGAAAGCGGATGCATGGAACGGACGACGAGCGTGGCGTGCGACTCGCGTCATCAAGAGGGCGCGGGGGCGGGCTGCAAGAGGCCAAGGGCGCCAGGAAGACAAGGAAAAAGGTTGGTTAGTCGTGAATTTACCCTATACTGAACAAGTTGCTATATTTTTGGTAGCTTGTTAGTGTCTGCATCTTGGTTTGTCTACAAGCCTCTGGCCTCAACTCCCATACAGCGCACGGAACGCCCCCCCCCCTAGGAAAACGGTTCGCGACAAATGCGCCGGCCACCTTCAACAGGATGGTCTCGCATGTGCTGCGTCCGCTCCGTGCTTTTGCACCGAGCTACTTCGACGACATCTTTGTGCACAGTCGCCCTGAGGACGGACTCAGCGCCGTTGACGTACATCTCCGGCATCTGCGCAAGGTTTTCGAGAAGATGCGCGAGAACAAGTTGTATGCAAACCTCAAGAAATGTGTATTCTGTGCGCCGGAGATTCCGGTGTTAGGCTGCTACATCAGCAAGAGCGGCGTGCGCGCCGACCCTGAGAAGATCTCGTCGATCTGTTCTTGGCCGACGCCCAAGAACCAGACGGAGCTGCGTCAGTGGCTGGGCCTTGCGAATTACCTTCACAAGTACACGAAGGATTACGCCGGCCTAATCCAGCCGATGTCTTCGCTGCTGAAGAAGGACGTGGCATGGAACTGGCGTCCTGAACACCAGGACGCATTCGACGCCGTGAAGAAGAGCCTCGCGTCTGCGCCTGTCTTGATGCAGCCCGACACGTCAAGACCCTTCCACGTGGTGTGCGACGCGAGCGACTTCGCCATCGGTTGCGCCCTCATGCAGTTTGATGCTGAGGGCCGTGAGCGCGTCGTGAGTTATCAGTCACGACAGATGAAGCCGGCGGAGAAGAACTACCCTGTCCACGACAAGGAGCTCCTCGCGATGCGCTACGCACTGATCAAATTCAGAGTGTACCTCCTCGGTGAGCAGGCATTCGCAGTTTACACGGATCATGCTTCGCTACGGACGGCGATGAAGAGCCCGCATCTCTCTCAGCGCATGGCGCGTTGGCTCTCGTTCTTTGCCGAGTACAACTTCGTCGTGCATTACAAGCCGGGCAAGAATAACATTCTTGCCGACGCGCTGTCCAGACGGCCCGATTACGATCCTCGGCGCTTGACGCGTCATCAGGATATCCCTGACGACGATGATGACTGCGCGACCTGCGTGACGCTGGGCATCAACGCCACAGTGTCGAGTCCCGTTCTGCCGCTGCGTCAGCAAATTGCTGACGCGTATGAAGAGGGTGCCTTCTACGCTGCCATCATCCGGTATCTGCGTAATCCAACAGCAGACACGCTCGCCAAGTTGACGCGCCCAACGCGTGATGCGATCACGCGTTATGACCTCGACGGCGATCTTCTGACGTACTCCATCGACACATTCGACACGCCGCGTGTCGTCATCCCCGCGGATGACGACCTTCGTGCTCGTATGGTGCACGAGTACCATGATGCACCCACCGGTGGTCATCTCGGGCGCGAGAAGACGTTCGCGTCACTCTCACGTGACTTCTTCTGGCCTCGTATGTACAAGTGGATTCGGAAATGGGTCCGTTCCTGCGAGATCTGCCAGCGTGTGAACCCTGCAGCGTCCAAGCAGGCTCCGCTTCGCCCGCTTCCCATCGCCACGAGCGCGTGGCGATCTGTCAGCATGGACTTCATCTTCGTCCTTCCACGTGACGCCGAAGGCCGCACCGGTGTCCTCGTCTTTGTGGATCGCTTTAGCAAGATGGTCCATCTTGCTCCAGTCGCGGCGGAAGTGACAGCCGACGAGTCGGCCGAGTTGTTTGTGGTGAGGTGCGGGCAACTTCCCAGCGTCCAGAATATACCTTGAGCTAAACTTGAATCAGCAAACCTTGGGCCTAAGCTCAGGGGGTCTCAGAGTCTCAGAGTCTCAGCTGAATAACCTCAGCTGGACTCGACGAAGACTCAGTCGACACCTCCGAACTCGGACTCTTGGCCTGACGCGGCGTGTGCGCCTCCCTTGCGATCCCCTTGACGGTTCTTGCTGGGGCTACGCTTTGGGCCCAGACGTCAGCCAACCACGTCCACTTGTTCCTTGTCCAGTCGTCCTTGGATGTCCTCCAAACGAAACCTGCTCCCCGCTCAACAGGCCTTCGCTCGCACGTGTCTTGACCCGATTTGCCCCGGGGTTTTCTTTATGTAGACACAACTTCCACACGCACTTGTCTGCTCCTTCCGAGACTGCAGACCCAGTCTCCCTTGCTTCTCCTCTTCCTCCAGGCGGCTCCAGCTGAGAGCCGCGTACACAGGTCATCACTCGCCCCCCGACCTAGGGTGGCTCCGAGAGTTGGCTCGGCTGAGCCGGTCTTGATCCAGGGTTCTCGCCTCTGCGCCCTGGGACTTCCTTGCGGCACTCAGGCTGAGAGCCGCGTACACAGGTCATCACTCGCCCCCCGACCTAGGGTGGCTCCGAGAGTTGGCTCGGCTGAGCCGGTCTTGATCCAGGGTTCTCGCATCTGTGCCCTGGGACTTCCGCGCACCACGTCTTGACGTAGACGAAACGGCCGAGCGGGGAACCACTATCCCAGGCTCAGCGCCACACGATATCCCTCCAACAACACTGAGAACCACTATCCCAGATGCTGCTCTGCCTGAAACTTCAGAGTAGATCACCTTCTACCCGAAAATATGAAATACACGCTGAGTGCAGTCGCCTAGTTCGACCTGTCGACGTGTAATGAAATGAAATAGCCAAATGAGTACCCCTTCACACCGAGGTACACCCACAAGGACTATATGGGGCTTGAGTTTTGGTTGAGTCTCTCCTAAGACACCCTCTTCCGCAGCAACACACTTAACGCTGTGGTCTTCGGGGCAAATTCGATTCTGATTAATACTTTACACATGCAAACAAAGACCTATCAAGGGGGGACGCTCGGCTTCCTTCGGAGCGCACCCAAACAAAGACAGAAAGATATTATGGCGAGCGGCCTGCAGTCCCTTCGGCATGCGTCTCTTCAGCGTTGCCTTGACTCTCAGGAATCTGCGGTGCTCTGAGTCTCCACTCGGATCTGAGCTCAGCGATTGGCTGGACCTCATTAAAGTCACCCGTGGCGTCAGCAATCTCGTGATCACCTGTCAGCAAACTTCTGATCACATGTCGGCAGACCCATGATTACATGTCGGCAGACCCGTGATTATCCTACACTCCGTGCCTCTGATTGGCTGAGCGGTGCGCGTCACGGGGATGAGACAGTGCGTCACCTGGGTTCGAACATGGGTTGAGCCTGATTTATGGTCAGTCATCATTTGATGACCGCCTCTTCGCAGCGACTGTTCCCAGAACCTCATCGCCCAGATCCCTTCTGAGCTTCTGAGCCTCCGCCAAGTCACCACTTGAAGTGTCTCCAGACGTCTACTACCATCATGCTGAGTCCTACGTGGACTGCGAGAGACTCCACGGAACCTCCAAACGACTCAGAGTGTCCTTCAATGTCTTCCTCTGAGAGCCAACAGGGTTCTGCTGAGAGTCCGATGGCTCAGCGAACGATCGTTTCCGCTGAGCTACCAGTCACAGCGGGGACGAGTCGGCAGTTACAGATGTCACACGACAGCTGGTCATATTTCCACCAATCACCACCCGTTTTGATGGGTGCGGAGGGGGTACGGCGGCCGAGCGAAAGGTCTGCTGGACCTGAGATTCGAGCGTACCTCGTCACAACCGTCCCTTATGAGACCCGGGGTCAACGAGTTCAACTGCGACTTGATCTCGGCTCTCATAATCGAGGATGCCGTCAATCGCCCCGTCCCGTCCCCGTCAACTTTTGCCGAATTTGTGGGTCGTTCTCCCTCAACACTCAGTGGCTCCTCGGCCCAGACTACAACCACACTTGCAGTTCGTCCGAAACGAAACCCCACTCATGTCAGACGACCTCGCCGCTGCCACGCAGCTTCCTGCTTCCGCTTCTGGCGACGGTGGGCAAGCGCCGACGCTACAAGGCACTCCTGCGGCTCTCGCAGCGTCCACTCAAGCTACTACGACTTCGGTTTCTGCACAAGGCGGCGACAGCAGTCTTGCGACAGCGTCTACGGGCATGGGTAGCTCCACTAGCATACCCACTACGTCCAACGCGCCTGCGGCGACTTCCAGCAGCACGACCACCACCACTTCGGGTCCCAGCGGCCTCAATGTCATGTCGGGAGCGGCGGGAACGTCCCTCACACTGCCGGCGGCCACCAGTACGCTTCTGACGGTGTCAGGGACTTCCACACCGCTCACTCCGATGCCTGCCGCGCTGCTGCAATTGGCAGCAGCCGCCGGGGGAAGCGCTGCCAGCTCGCTCGTCACTTCCACGCTGCAGTCCGCCTCTACGGTGCAATACACACCCGCGTTGGGCGTCTTGACACGACCTATGCCTAGACTTGGAGCGGGGGTGCTGCCTGCACCTTCGGTCGCCCAGGTGCCAGCCTCGATTTACGATATTCGGCGTGGGGAGACCTTGGTGGGCATGCCAGACGGCCTTGCTCACTCCGTCCCTGTCCCTCACTTCTCAGAAGAGGAGTTGGCTCGACTGCATGCTCTCGGCAGCGCCAACGCTGAGCTTCTCCAAGCGAATCCGCTTCGACCCGTCAATTGCTCCGACGCACACGTCCGCCTGGCTGCCGAGCGGGAGATGCTAGCGTTAGTTCGCTGCTACGGCGTGGAAGGCTTCGCTGTCCGGGTCATGAGCACCACGCGCCTGTTTCAGCTGGCCACCCAACTCATATTAGCTTTAGAAGCTCAGCCAACCACCCAAGCTGACTCTCGGGCGCTGATCTCCATGCTCCGAACTGAGTGTGCTGGTCTCGTGAGTGCGTTGTCTAAAGAGCGTGACGCGCATGCTGCTACTTCCCAGTCCCTGGCGGATGAACGCGCTCAATCCCAGCAACAGGCGTCAGCCACTGCTACGCTGGCCAAGGCCGATGCTCTGACGTCTGAGGTGAATAAGCTGAGGAGCGTGGCCGGTCGACTCAGCTCGGAGAAGTCCGACCTACAGGATCAGCTCCTGACGGTCACGAACAACTTCGCTGAGCTGCAGCGAAAGCACGACGCCAACCTCCGCCATGTTGGAGACCTGGAAGCTCGGTTGGCGTCGCCTAACACCTTCTCGCCGGGCGGGCTGATGGACTTCCTCGCTGGGGGCACGACGTTGGGGGGTCACTGGAAGCGACTTCACCAACTGCTACGGCTGTATCGTGACGGGTCTCCCATCCCGCCAGCTTTTCGAACGTCTATCCAAGTCTCAGCCAGAGATGAGGACTCTGATAATGTCGGTTCATACGTGCTGCAGGCTGACTCGCGCGCCAGCTCACATTCTGCTGGTTCGCAGTCTTCAGCTCCGCCTACTCCAAAACCCGCTCAGCCTGCAACACCTCCTTCAGCTTCGTCGACGGTTTCCAAGCCTACCATCTCATTCCGAGATAAGCCGGTTGGTCAAGCGAGACGGCTGTCTCTGACGGGGTCTCCGCTGAAAGGAAGTCCTTCACGGAGCGCTAGCGCGAATCATCCTGACCCTACACCAATTGATTTAACTGGGTCGGCGCCTAGCACACCTCGGGGTACTCGCTTGATGCGACTATCCGATCGGTTGAGACTGCAACTTCGGCCCAGCACTCTCAGGCAGTTATAGGTCCGCGCGCTGAAACGCTCCCCTGACCAAGTGTCTCTGGTCTGCGCTCAGCGTGCGGTTCCTGCTCCATTCTCTTGGGACAAGATTCGAGCTGATCTTCGAGAGCTTTTGCTCGCAGGCGAGTCATTCTGGGATGCCGTGGCGGAGGCTCGCAAAAACCACATGCTCCGTGATCGTTTCGGAAAACAAGCGCTGGTGGACATGCTGGTCTCTGCTACTTACTGGCAAGCTTTGGACCGGACTCCGTGGATGAATTTCGTCCCAGAGGCGTATTACCATGCTGCTCAGGAGAGGTTGGAGGACCCAGCTATGAGCGAGATCCCAGAACGTTGGGAACCACTGCCGATAAAACCAGCACCTGGGTCTCCGGACAGCAGTTTGAGTTGGCTTCACTCTTCGGATGATGATGAAGATGACGACCAATTCGACAAGACTTACCATGGCAAGAGCAACATGCCTTCAAGCTCAGCATCGGCTGGTTCCAAGTCAGGTGCCAGTGGTAAGCGTCCGAGAGGATCCAGCTCAGCTGGCAAGGGCTCAGCTACCAAGGTTGCCAAGACTTCGGCTCAGGGCTCAGCGGGGTCTGCCAGTCGTCCTAAAGCCAAGCTCCCAGCTCCTCTTCCTGACGACGGTATGATTGAACCGCCCAAGAAAGGAAGTTGGTGTCACTATGGGATCAAGGTGCAGGCTCTCAACCACCAGACTGTGGGTTTTCCCAGTTACATGCCCGTTCAGCCACTTCTGCAACATCTCCACATTCGCTGGGCTCCCATTGAGTACTGGGAGGTGATCCAGACTTGCCCGTGGGACGACATGTGGCAGCGCCGGATCTCAACTTTGATTTTCTTCAAGTTTAACGAGATGTATCCGGAGATGGTGGAGGAGATCGAGCTTGTCCTAAATTTCATGAGTCGTTGGCGTCGTGAATACTGGGAGCGGTATCACTGGGTGACCATGGATCCTGACTTCGACTATTACGCCACTCCCAAGCTTCGCGCCATCCCTGAGCTTTCGGACATGTATCGTGACCGAAAGGACCGACACTCCGATTTCGACACTCATCGGAAGAAGATGATGGCAGAAATGCAGCAGACACCGGGCTACAGTGATCGGATTTGGTTTGAGCCGGGTTTGTGGGTGGTTCCTCAGAACCCCTGCTATTGGATCACTCGGGACCCCAAGCTCCAGATCTCTCTCCAAGATCAGCTTGCCACTATCGACGAGTTGGAACCAGCCCGAACTCAGTGGGTCACCCGTCAGTCTGACGACGCGTTTCTGAAGCTGGCTCCAGCTCTGTTGCGTAACCAGTTGCTGAGTGAAACTGAGCAGCTCGACAACCTGCTCCTTCCCAGTTCCAAGTACGATGAGGATACTTTGGCGGCTGTGCTGGCTGCGGTCAGCAAGAAGAAAAGGAAGTGAACTCCGGTCGTCCTCCAAGTCGTTTTCGTAACTGCACTTGCTGCATAGTAATACATTTGATTTCTTTTGCTTTCAGCTTGGTCTTGAAGTTCATCTCATATAACTCGTTCGTCTCTCCTCCCTTTCTGGTGCGCAACCTCCACTCTCAGACCGTCCACTTAAACTCTCTGATAATACAGACTTTTACAAATAACTTCTCATGCAAAACACCACACACACGCGCACATCTCTCCCTTTTTTTTATTTCCACTTGAGTTTCGCTACTGAGCTTCAGGCTCAGGTAGCTCATCTCCAGCTTGCATAGCGCGGAAACGTGCTTGTGCTTTGGCGCTTTGGTTGAAGTCGTACAGTAATGCTCCACAATTCAGCTGAGTCATGGGTAGCCAGTCTAGCTCAGAGTATCCTTTCCATTTCACCAAATACTCTCGGACTCGTTTCGAAGTGCGAGTCCGCTTAACCCAACGGACATCTTGGATGCTTTCAACCTCGTATTCACTCTGAGTTTCATCGGGACTGTCCACATCTTCGGCCAGAAGGGCAGCATCGAAATCGTCTTCTTCGGCCACTTCTATCTCTTCAGTCGGACGATCTGGGAATAGAGCTCTCGGTTTCAGCCTACTCACGTGGACCCAGGGATACAATTTATACCCTGAGCCCTCGATCTTCAGCTTACATCTAAAGTCGTCTGACGTCTCTAAGATGCGGAATGGACCATGCCACAGATGAGCGAATTTCTTAGTCAACCCAGGTTGGACTCGAGCTAAATACAGCCAAACTGCGTCGCCAACCGCGAAACCCTTCTTGAGTCTCTCAGACAATTCTTGCCAGATCTTAGTCTGAGCTTCGGAGCGTTTAGCTTTAGCTTGAGCTTGTAGATCCTTTGCCCAAGCTTGAGCGTACTCGTACTGGCGCTGAACTCCTCGACGCCACTCGTAAGCAGTCTTCTGGTCTAGACCAGTCGGTCGAGGGCCAAGCATAGCTGATACCGTACTCTGAGGGTCCCAACCATGAACGAAGTAGAACGGGGTATCGAGACGAGTGGCATCGAACGACGTGTTCAACGCCCACATCAATTTCTCCACCTGGTCGTCCCAGTCACTCTGATCAGGCTCAGCCACATAAGCTCGGACGGCTCGGATCACTGTCTGGACTGATCTCTCTTGTTGTCCATTGGCTTGAGGTCTGTATGCTAGGGTAGCTCTCTGTCGGCTTCCCAACATCTCTCTGAATTTCGCGAACACCTCGCTCATGAATCTAGGGTCGCGATCGTGGCGAATCATCTCGCTAGCACCGAAACGCTGAAATACTCTTTCCATGTAGGCTTCTGCGACTTCCTGCGCCGTAGTCGAGCTCATCGGTTTACAGATCACAAAACCCGAGAACATACACTGGAATAGCAGAAGAAAAACATTCCCTCGGTCCGATTTGGGTAGGTGAGTCACAAAATCCATAGAAACTGCTTCGAAAGGCCGAGTCGCTAGAATATTTCCAGGCGATGGACCGGGATTGGGCGGAGCTCCTTTAGCAGTCACACAGTCTACACATTCTTTGACGAAACGTTCCACATCAGCGTACATTCCAGGCCAATAGTATTCTCGGCGGAGCCTTTCAAACGTCCGGGTAATGCCTTGGTGGGCACCCTGAAAGTCTTCATGATTCAGATGCAGAAGATCAGCTTGGAGTGACCGCGGTACCACCAATCTCAAAGTGTCCACTTGATCTCGCGGGCGACTCGGAGTGGCTCGACTCAGATAATACAAGGCTCCGCGCGAATCTAAGACGAACTGGTTTGCGATTTTAGCCACATCTTCCGCTTCAGCTGAGGACAACTCAGTCAGATTCTCTCTCAAATAGTCTCGGAGCCGTTTAATCCAGAGCTCAGACCCTTGCTGGGCCAAGATGCGACGCCATCTCTCAGCAATAGCTGTGGCCGGGGTCGCAGTTTCAGGGGAGAACCTAGAGATCTCCTCTCCAGGCTCTACTTCTTCAGACTGAGACGCGTCCCTGTCCTCTTCTGCAGCTTCTTCCTCAGCTCGGGCTTGGTTTCGGGTGACTACAAATATTCTTGCGTCCGGCGACAGCGGGTCAGCTGCTTGAGTCAGTGATTCCGGCTCCGGTACAATTTCCGACCTCATTTCAGCTGAACCGCTGAGTCCACTGTCAACTACGAGAGGTTGTTCTCGGACCAATTTCTCTGCGATGCGATTCAACTGCTTCAGCTGGGCCAATTCCACGGGATTATCCAAGGTAAGTGCACACCGCGCCACCAAAGTCTTTGACGTCAAATAATCGGCGGCAGCGTTGAATTCTCGCTTGACGTGAACCAACTTTACCGACTTAAACTTCTGGCGCAACTCTTCAAATTCATTGAGTAGAATTTGGAGTCTCGGGTTCAAACATTGGATGAGCCCCTGAGCTTGTTGGGTAGCAATTCGAGAATCCCCGACCATCACTACTTCCGAGATTCCTTTGGCCAAAGCCATCTTCGTCCCTTCGATCAAACCATGGTATTCAGCTTCATTCACCGTGGCGTCATCAAAATGAAAACCTCGGGCTTCGACTACATCCCACGAAGGTAATTTCCACAGGATACAACCAGCTGAGCCTCGTCGGTCTGACATCTTAGCGGCGCCATCGAAACTGAGCAGCCACCCTTCGTAGTCTGCTTCCAGCATTTCTAGACTGATAGGCGGAGCTCGAACAACTTGCCCCTTGGCTGGGATGAGATTCTCGGCCACTTGATCGAGTTTATCTCGGGGAGTAATACCGGCTCCCATGATTGCCGCTAGACCATCTTCATCTCGCTGGATCTTGTGGATTTCCAGCGGCCAAGGAGCCAGTCGTACTGCCCACTGTTCGCAACGTCCTTCGAGAGACCGTGATTTGAATATCTATTTCAGCACTGAGTGTCGAGTGTAGACTTTGATCAGTTTCGTCCCAACCAGCATCGTATAGAACACTCGGAGAACTCGGGTTAACGCCACCACTTCCTTTTCAGCTGGGTGATATCGGAGCTCTTGATCGTGCAGCACTCTTCCTGTAAAGCGAACTGGGAAGATGACTCCATCATATTCTTGGCCCAAAACCGCGCATGCAGCCCACGGGTTAGCATGAATGATGATGACGAACGGCTTCTCTGAGTCAGGATGTCTGAGCAGAGGGGTAGATACTATTTTCCGTTTCAGAACCTCGAAAGCCTCCTTAGCTCGACTGAGATCTCGGCCTGCTCGGATCTGTTCGTCTGTCAACTCGTAAAGAACTGCAGCAACCACGGGAAGATCCTCAATGAACTTATTATAATAGTTCAAGCTCCCCAAAAACGACTGCACTCCTTTTAGCGTCGACGGGAACGGCAGGTCCTTCACGCCTTTAGCGATCTTTGGCTTAGCTCGGATCCCTTCAGCTCCAATCTCATGAGACAGCTACGAAATCGTTTTCTTGCCAAATTCGCTCTTAGGTAGGCTCACCGAAATTCCCCAATACCTCAAACGATACAAAAGCCGATCCAGATCAATACACAGTTGGTCCCACGTCTCCGCTCCATACGCGATGTCATCGATGTATGAGCTTCGTCCTAGAACTGGGTTTAGCTGAGGCGGGGCTGGGATATTCCTCTGAAATACCGTCATGCTATCAGTCAGAGTGGATAAATCCTCCTCGACTGAGTCTCCAACTTGAATTCCCAGAAATTCCAACACATCTGCATCAACTTGAGCTTCTTCAGAGACTGGGAGGCGCACGAATCCCCACAGGCAGTTGTCTAACATCTGCTGATAAATCAGCGGGGCGTTTTTCAACCCGAAAGGCATCCTAGTCCACTGGAAATGTCCGAGCGGGCAGATGAAAGCTGAGATATGCTTTGCTCTCAGTGTCATCGGCACTGCCCAGAACCCACTGGCCATATCCAAACTCAAAAACCACATTGTACTCTCAAACCCAATCAACAAGTCGTCAATCAAAGGTAAGGGATAATGCATGAGCTTGATCAGCTGATTCACCAAACGATAATCAATACAGAGTCGAATGTCCACTCCGTTCTTCTTCATCACGATGACGATTGGCGAGGCCCAATCAGAGTCAGAGTATTCGACCAACTTAGTCTGGACCAGCTTTTCGAGTAGTTCGTAGACTTTCCGGAGATGCTGAGGTCTAATGGGTCTAGATCTCTGAGCCACCGGCTTAGCGTCTCCCACATCCAAATCACAGACTACGCCTCTGGCCGGGGCTGGAACCGCATTACCATCTCCTAGGAAACTAGCGTGATGTTTCTCCAAAATCGCTCGGACTTGAGCTTCCATTTCGCTAGTAGTCACCCCAGATTCTCCGATGTCGGCAGTGGCCAGATCGGCTTTCGGACTGAGATCTTTCAACTCGGGGAGTGCGGCCAATTGATTTCTCAGATCGTTTAACAACTCAGTGCCCTCATGGAGATACACTGTCGCTTCTTCTTCATCCGAGAAATCGATTTCTAGTCGCATGCATCGCGCGAGGGACTCCCTCAGCCGGGAAACTGGTTCAGCTACGAAATCGACGGGTTCAGTTCTGAAAACAGTGGCCAGTTCCTTCTGAGCGTCCTGGGCTGTAATACCTCCTCCGACCATCCGCCTCGACCCGACTTCGGACTCAGATTCGCCATTGGTCGTGTCATCTTCACCTTCTTCTCCGGTCTCGGTAATTCCATTTCTGGATTCACACAAACACGGAGATTCAGGAAGTTCACTTGCCACGAACGAATTTGGCAGGGAAACTGGTTGTTCGTCCCGTGTTGACTCGCATCGACTAGCTGGACTTGCTCTCGCTACCAAATCCTCCCGTGGAAGTACATCCACCAAGTATGCTGAGGCTTGAGGCTCAGCTTCGCCAGATTCAACACCGTCTTTCCCAGGTGTTCGCTTAGTCAGTAACAACTTCTTGGGCCAAGGGTAAGTCGGTTTCTCAACCGCAGGCGGGCCTCTGAGCTCAGCTTGTCGAGCAATCAAATCCTCTAGCTTTCGGTACCCGGCGGAAGGTTCAGCTTCATAAGCCAGGGCGGCCCATTCAGTGTACTTCTGAGACTTGGGCCTGGCGAAGCGTTCTCCTTGAGGCAGATACCCTTTCTCGACCAAGCAAGCTACCACCGTATTTTGATTTAGGCTGGCCACCCGGTTGGAAACATTTACCACCTTGACAGCTCTGGGTTTCTTCCCAGGCCCGTAGATAAACTGTGTTACCCACTGGTCACCTCGTCTGGCCCACTCCTGAACTTTGTCCGGCTTAGCTTGGTAATACTTGACTGGGAGGGTCACTGACCTTCCTGGCTGAAGCCATACGGACTCAGTCAGGGCTACATCCACTTCCAACCCGACGTGGTCGATCTCGGGACCTCCGACCAACAACAACGATTCTTCATCTGGGAGCCGAACTACACCCTCACGAGCACAGATCCGAACCCCAGCAGCTACCATGAAATCCATTCCCAACAAACAATCCAAACCAGCTCCAATGTTGCCTACCCAGACATTCATCACGTAAACCACTCGGGTACCGAGCGTCAACTTGATTTTCGCTTGAGCAGTGGCATATGTCGGGACATCTCCGAATCCCATGACTCGGAGTCGGTGACCACGACTGAGCTTGAGCTTCAACCTACGTGCAAGATCTAAGCTTATTATACTCGTCGTAGCTCCTGTGTCCAACAGGATCTGAGTTCGGTGACTGAAAATTGCTCCATGCACCATCGCCATATCACGCTTTTCTCCAACTAAAGTGTGCGTACTCCACCAACCGTAGCGTTCACCATAAGTCAGAGCGAATTCAAGATGGTTCTCAAACTCCAGCTCCGAGCTCAGGTCATCCACTTCAGCCGTACCAGCAAAAACGCAAGCTTCATCAGTTGAATTCATTCATTTGGGGTTATCGTTGTGCCAACATGGAAGGGCTGGGCCCACATATGCAAATGCACACAACGCTTGGGACTTCGGCTCGTCACGTACTGGTTCCCTAACCAGCGAGCCTAGTGGTTTAACGGCGTCTCGGTCTCCGAGCTGTCCAGCAGTTGCCGAATAATCTCAGGATCAATGCCCTCGAGGGACCCTCCAGCACGGATGATCTCGCGTACAGCTTTGAGTGCCGCCCACATGTCACACAACCCTCGGCGATGATATTCGCCGCACTTCGAACACGGTTGACGCCTGCAATATTGAGTGGGATGGCCTTCATCGTGACAACGTCCACAGATGAGCTTGCTCCAGCAATTATCAGCATTGTGACGCTTGCTTCCACATTCGCTACACTTGAACTCTTCGCGCTGGAGTGTCCCTCTCCCGTATGGCGGTGTGTCCACTTTTGGTTTCCAGGTCAGACGTTCAGCGACTCGGAATATGTCTTCTTCAGCAACTGCAGCTGAGAATTTGGACTCCGTCCCTGATGATGTCACTGTTGGGCTTGGCTGAGGCTCAGAAGTCTCGGCTCTCAGGGCGTGATGGCTCTGCTCGATCTCAAACTCTTCCTCGTATCGAGACGGAGTCTCGTCCGTGAAATGGGCATGTCGTTCAACGTCGCTATCGGTTTTCCCACCCTCAGCTAGAAAAGCTCGACCTTCAGCACGTCGTGGCTGGGGTTTGAACCTCCCGAACTGTAAATTCTGTGCTGGGCGTTTCTTCTGCTGATAATCTCGATCTTCATGACGTTCATCCTGCCGCAGAGCCTCAATTCGCTTCAGGGTCTCCTCCAATTCACTCAGCGTATCAAACCGCTGACCTTGCAATGTCGTCCTCAGACGAGTGTCACTCAGTGCTTTGATGAAGCGACGGATGTGAGCTTCTCGTTCCGTAGTTGGTCTCTCGAAAGCTATATCAGCCTTCTTGGCGGCTCGGTTGAGCCGATACAGGAACATCCGAGGGGTTTCTGAATCACGAAGCTCCATCGCATAATACCGCTCAGCTTTTGACCCGATACTTCGACACCACTCCTTCTTGAATACATGAGACAACTTCTTCCAATCCGAGCGAGTCGAATTGGGGAGCTGGGCACACCAGTCTTTCAATGAACCAGAGAGTCTCATTCTCAGTTGAACGATCCGAGTCTTCTCATCCCACGGGGCCATCGTAGCGTAGTACATGAAACGTTCCCACCAATTGACACGATCATCGAGCGGTCCTCGTTCATCGAACTTCTCGAGTGCGTCATGAGGAATCATAGCTTGGACTACCACCCGAGTTCCAGACCCTGTATCTGAGTTCTTGGTCTGAGCTGCCGTGCCAAATTGGCCTTCAAGTTCATATTGGGAGGAATCGCTCGAGCTCGAACTGTCTGATTCCCAGTCATCATCGTCAGGTCTCTTAGGTTTCGACGTACGCGTCTTGCTGCTTCGTTTTGACGCCGAGCTTGACGTTCGAGCAGAGGACTTGGTTCGGCCACTTTGAGATGTGCTTTGAGTTCTAGTCGTCCTATCACGGGGTTCGGCAGGTTCAGCTTGGCGCTGATTCGCTTGTACCATCAGATGCATGACGTCTGTCAGTCTGTCGAGTTTCGCTAGGACAGGGTCAACCACCGTTCGAATTACGGATGACTCAGCTGAAGTTCGAGAGGGATCCGACGAGCTGGTTAAATGACTTGGTTGATTCTGGGAATCAGCTTGAGCTCGGAGCCGTTCTTGATCAACCAGTAATTGACGGAGTTTTTCTTCCCGTTCAGCTACCGCTTGATCATGAGCTATTTGTGCTTGGGCATGTTCTTCTTTCAGTCTCAATAATTCCACGTCGTGTTCAGCTCGAGTTTTGGCGGCGCGCTCATCATGAATCTTCTGCAGTTCTTCTTGTCGGGCCCTAATCTCGGCTTCCTGAAGTTTATTCTGCACTCCCAACAGGTATTGAGCTCGAACCTCGTCTTCTTTACGCTTCTCGGTTTCGGCGGCAACTCGTCGCTCGGCCAATCTCTCCAAAGCTTCCAGTTGCCTGCGCTGCTCCACTTGAGTTTTGCGTTGGGCATCAGACATCTGAGCGTTTGTGGCTCGTAGCTTCTGGTATTCTTCGTGGAGTTTAGTTTGTTCGCGCCGATTGTCCTCCAACGCAGCTTGTAATTGAGCTTCGGTACTCTTCCGTTGCTCCTGTTCCGCAGATAATCGAGCCCACGCCATAGTTTCGCTCCGAGCCTGACTTTGTTGGGCCGGCGGGTTGTCAGCGTTCAACTGAGCACTCGGACGGCCAAACCAGAACCCTTCCAGTCCAGCACGAACACTTGGAGACGGTCCCAAGTCGGGCTTAGCAGCGGCAACCTCAGCTTTACTCTCAGACGTCCGCTTAGATTCCGGACTACCAGGTAATGGGATCTGAGCTGGATGAGGTTGGGGCGGATCTGGCGTGATAGAGATCATCATTCCAGGAGCTGAGCTTCGCATGACACCTGTAGTTGATCCTCGCATCACTGTAGCAGTTGACATGGGGAGATGCGTCCCTGACCCGAGCGTGTAGTCGGTAACAGACATTAGCGAGGAGCCAGACGAACTGTACGACATATTCCCACTCTCATCAGTCGCCATCAGGGACAGATCGGAATTGGGACCAACACCCACCATGCTGGGCACCGAGTCGCTCATAGCTTCAGGTAGAACTTCAGAAGCGGCGTCACTGGAATCATACCAGCTCGGGATGGAAACACTGGCCGACGATCTCATCAGCAACGGGCGTTTACGCGCAGGTTCCTCTTCAAGGCTTGATGCGGGGCTCCTAGCTCGGAGACCAGTCAGCTGAAGTCGCACAACCACTTCATGACCCAAAAATAGTTGAGTGTCTTCATCCATGATAGCATCGCCATCCTTGTCCACCACAAAACCCGTCTTGGGGTCGTTTGTCAGAGCTGAGGCTGTTAGCTGTGGGTCCGAGGGGGACCGAACGTAATATGGCGTTGCTCCCACCGCGAACTTCCAAGCAGTCAGCTCAGCTCGGATGAAATGTCCGATGCGTTCAACTTCCAACCTGATTTGGGATTCAGACACTCCTGATACTTCAACCAGCGTGTGCCATGTCGGGACTTGGTTCCGGAATTCATATCCAGCCTCATGCAGCATAGTTTGAAGCAGGGCGACGCACGCAATGGGCGGCATCAAGCCTAGCGAGACTCGGACTGCTCTGAGGTCGGACACTATGGGAATTCGGCGTCGCTCAGCATTGAACACGTTCAGCCATCGAGCTGCGGGGGATCGGGTTACTGACATCAAATGTCTAGCAGTAGCCCCGGCCGCTCGGATAAAACCCCAAAGATCATAACCTTCGTGACGTGGCGCGTATGCCATATCCACGGGATGCACAATCCCAGGAGGGAGAGACATCCACAACTCGAGCTGGGATCTGCCATACGCGATCATCTCGGCTTCAGTCATCTCTGGAGGGTGAGCTAGACTCACATTCTGAGCCTCAACACCCTCCGGGACACCTCTCAGTCGTTGGAATGGTCGTTGGTCCGGCCAGAGCGAGCTTGACCAAGCTCCACCGCTTGTTGAACCGAAATAGCCCGCTCCTGGGGCGTAATTGAGTCGAACGGGGTCCGTCCCAGACCAAGTATGACCTGGCTCTCTTGTTTGCATCTCTCGACTCCCTAGCAAACTCAGTGCACCACCCTCGACTTAGCTACTGCGAGGATTCGCAGCAGTTGGCTCCGGGTTAGCACTCGAGAGTCTGGAAATCGCCGTCGAAGCCTTCAACTCATCTTGCTGCGTAATATCTTGGTGTCCGATGGGCACAACTTGGCTTCGACTCTCATCATTTCGGGTACTCGGTTGAGTACTCGCTTCATCACCTCGGCCGACTCCAGATGGCTTCATCTCGGGCGAACTTAGTGATGGCACAACTTCTTCCGGCATTGGGGGGCTTCAGGTTCAGCACTTGGCTCAGCTTCTCTCAGACGTGATGCTTCCACTTCAGCACTGGGAGCTGAGACTCTCGAAGTCGAATGACTTGGCTCGGGTTTCTCAGCCTCCTTCGGCTCCACCTCAGCCGGCAATCCAGCGACGCGCAGGCTCCGCCGAAGCGAAGACTCGGTCTTCTCACCTTTTCTCTTTGACGCACTTGGACTTGGCTTAGTTGACATAGTTGACTCTCGTCCGTCCAAAGTCGTATCCTGATCCGGGCACGCGCACCAGTTGTGGTGAGGTGCGGGCAACTTCCCAGCGTCCAGAATATACCTTGAGCTAAACTTGAATCAGCAAACCTTGGGTCTGAGCTCAGGGGGTCTCAGAGTCTCAGAGTCTCAGCTGAATGACCTCAGCTGGACCCGACAAAGACTCAGTCGACACCTCCGAACTCGGACTCTTGGCTTGACGCGGCGTGTTCGCCTCCCTTGCGATCCCCTTGACGGTTCTTGCTGGGGCTACGCTTTGGGCCCAGACGTCAGCCAACCACGTCCACTTGTTCCTTGTCCAGTCGTCCTTGGATGTCCTCCAAACGAAGCCTGCTCCCCGCTTAACAGGCCTTCGCTCGCACGTGTCTTGACCCGATTTGCCCCGGGGTTTTCTTTATGTAGGCACGACTCCACACGCACTTGTCTGCTTCTTCCGAGACTGCAGACCCAGTCTCCTTTGCTTCTTCTTCTTCCTCCAGGCGGCTCCAGCTGAGAGCCGCGTACACAGGTCTTCACTCGCCCCCCGACCTAGGGTGGCTCCGAGAGTTGGCTCAGCTGAGCCGGTCTTGATCCAGGGTTCTCGCCTCTGCGCCCTGGGACTTCCTGCGGCACTCAGGCTGAGCGCCGCGTACACAGGTCTTCACTCGCCCCCCGACCTAGGGTGGCTCCGAGAATTGGCTCGGGATGAGCCTGTCTTGATCCAGGGTTCTCGCCTCTGCGCCCTGGGACTTCCGCGCACCACGTCTTGACGTAGACGAAACGGCTGAGCGGGGAACCACTATCCCAGGCTCAGCGCCGCACAATATCCCTCCAACAACACTGAGAACCACTATCCCAGATGCTGCTCTGCCTGAAACCTCAGAGTAGATCGCCTTCTACCCGAAAATGAAATACACGCTGAGTGCAGTCGCCTAGTTCGACCTGTCGACGTGTAATGAAATGAAATAGCCAAATGAGTACCCCTTCACACCGAGGTACACCCACAAGGACTATATGGGGCTTGAGTTTGGTTGAGTCTCTTCTCAGACACCCTCTTCCACAGCAACACACTTAGCACTGCGGCCTTCGGGGCAAATTCGATTCTGATTAATACTTTACACATGCAAACAAAGACCTATCAAGGGGGGGCGCTCGGCTTCCTTCGGAGCGCACCCAAACAAAGACAGAAGATATTATGGCGAGCGGCCTGCAGTCCCTTCGGCATGCGTCTCTTCAGCGTTGCCTTGACTCTCAGGAATCTGCGGTGCTCTGAGTCTCCACTCGGATCTGAGCTCAGCGATTGGTTGGACCTCATTAAAGTCACCCGTGGCGTCAGCAATCTCGTGATCACCTGTCAGCAAACTTCTGATCACATGTCGGCAGACCCATGATTACATGTCGGCAGACCCGTGATTATCCTACACTCCGTGCCTCTGATTGGCTGAGCGGTGCGCGTCACGGGGATGAGACAGTGCGTCACCTGGGTTCGAACATGGGTTGAGCCTGATTTATGGTCAGTCATCATTTGATGACCGCCTCTTCGCAGCGACTGTTCCCAGAACCTCATCGCCCAGATCCCTTCTGAGCTTCTGAGCCTCCGCCAAGTCACCACTTGAAGTGTCTCCAGACGTCTACTACCATCATGCTGAGTCCTACGTGGACTGCGAGAGACTCCACGGAACCTCCAAACGACTCAGAGTGTCCTTCAATGTCTTCCTCTGAGAGCCAACAGGGTTCTGCTGAGAGTCCGATGGCTCAGCGAACGATCGTTTCCGCTGAGCTACCAGTCACAGCGGGGATGAGTCGGCAGTTACAGATGTCACACGACAGCTGGTCATATTTCCACCAATCACCACCCGTTTTGATGGGTGCGGAGGGGGTACGGCGGCCGAGCGAAAGGTCTGCTGGACCTGAGATTCGAGCGTACCTCGTCACACACACAGCAAGAGAAAGTAAAGCGGCAGAAGCTGTAGGGGATGTAATCGAGATACATGAATGTCCTCTTTTTCAGTTGTTTTCTTTTTTGTCATCACGCGCACGTCGGCGACGGAATCTCAAGATACTGCGAGGTGCAGAGTTGACCATCCGACATCACGACGCCGCCACAGCTCTGACTGGTCACCGAAGCTCCAAACTAATCAGTCCGCAACAGTAGTTCTACCTATCTCGATATTGGATAAGACCATTCGACATCTACCAATTACCATGCACCTACCCATTCTCGAAAGTGCGCGCACTTACAGTCTAGCCATTCCCGAATTAGCGCACACGCCCGGTGGTTGGACTAGGGAATTCGCTCGAACCCGTATTGCCTTCGCCCGAGTAACATCGGGCCTGGCCGGTCTAGGTTCCTGCCATGACCTCACCTCCCGAAGCTTCTGCTGCTGCTTTCGTAGCCCAATTTGAGCCCACCGCACGACCTGCACCTGCAAAAACGCGTATCCGTCCCTCGCGCTGCCGCAGCCATCTTTTCACAGCTTCGTCCACGGGTTCTCGGTCGTCGGACGTCCATGGGAAAAAGTCTAAGCTGATAATGCGAGCTCATTCTGATGATTCCGGTTCTGCTGTCCGTGCTGTTTGTTCTCCATCTGGTTGTGGTTTGCGCTCGCCAACGGCGGATTGTGATGACTCTCGTATGGTGGAAGAGGCGATGGACGCTTCCGCGCAGGATCTAGCAAATTTGGATGATTCTCCAAGTGAAGATGATGCTGGTGATGATGGCCTTGCGGTGGAGGATCAGATCGTCGAGCACCCGTTTGCGTTGCCCACGGCTCCGACTACGCATCCAGGCAACAACCGTTGCAATCAATACGACCCAGCTGCACCACGGCCAGCCGGTGTCAATTGAATTTTGCAGGACGTGTTTGGGGGCCGTCCAGACCGTCGTCAGCTCGTGGAGTGGACGTGTCAGCCGCTGCAATTAAGTTGGTTTGGGAAAAAGAGCTCAGGGAGTTTCCGCTACTGACAGCCCAGATTGATCACTGGAAGGACAATCAGTGGGTTCATAATGGGCGGCTTGTTACGTGGAAGCGGTTCTACAGTGAACTCGACGCCCGCGACAACGCCCCCGATGCCGGAATATGTTTTATGGATACGGTTCGCGCTGCATGCTACAATCTTGGATATCCAGATTTGGTGCATCTCTCGATGTGGTACGCGTTGACAACCGAGCATCCTGGAGTCGAGTACGGTGTCAAGCGCTCTGATGTCACAAAGTTGTTCCGGGTTTTGCAGCGTCGGGGTATCCGACTGGATTATGATCGCCTCCTCGTCAACGAGCTTACCGGTTCTTTTGGAAACGTGGAGCACTTAGAAGATTTGGTTTGCACTCTGCTGGAAGGAGCATACCACTTCGTTCAAGAACTATAGCCCGGTATAGGTACTTCGTAACAAGGTTTTACGATTTTTCCAGTGTTGCTTACGTTGTTGGGCTTAAAAGAAGCAGAACGATCATACGGTTCTTTTGATTTGACCACTGTCGCGGTCTTTCTATGTCAATAAAGAGGGGGAAACCCAATAAGTAAGTAAAAAGGCCTTCCTCAAAGCCGTTTTTATACTGAAATCCAGTTGTTTTTGCGTGCTATTGATCTGGAACAACCAAACGAGTGGTACCGTGCTGTGGTTCTGGAACGGAGAGGTGCATGGCAAGCGTCGGTGACTACATGGTGGGACATGCTTCGTTATCATTGCGGATATTCCGAACGTGGCACTACTGGGTTTAGACGAGTACGACGAAGGTGAAACGCCGCCGTTTCAATCGACCTTCTATCCAACTACTTGTGGATTGACCAGGTCAAGTGGCTGATGTTTGGTGAATTTGACTTGGTGTACCAGTACCGAGGCAAGCGCAAGACGGAACCCCAGAAGAAGCGCACACAGCAAGAGAAAGTAAAGCGGCAGAAGCTGTAGGGGATGTAATCGAGATACATGAATGTCCTCTTTTTCAGTTGTTTTCTTTTTTGTCATCACGCGCACGTCGGCGACGGAATCTCAAGATACTGCGAGGTGCAGAGTTGACCATCCGACATCACGACGCCGCCACAGCTCTGACTGGTCACCGAAGCTCCAAACTAATCAGTCCGCAACAGTAGTTCTACCTATCTCGATATTGGATAAGACCATTCGACATCTACCAATTACCATGCACCTACCCATTCTCGAAAGTGCGCGCACTTACAGTCTAGCCATTCCCGAATTAGCGCACACGCCCGGTGGTTGGACTAGGGAATTCGCTCGAACCCGTATTGCCTTCGCCCGAGTAACATCGGGCCTGGCCGGTCTAGGTTCCTGCCATGACCTCACCTCCCGAAGCTTCTGCTGCTGCTTTCGTAGCCCAATTTGAGCCCACCGCACGACCTGCACCTGCAAAAACGCGTATCCGTCCCTCGCGCTGCCGCAGCCATCTTTTCACAGCTTCGTCCACGGGTTCTCGGTCGTCGGACGTCCATGGGAAAAAGTCTAAGCTGATAATGCGAGCTCATTCTGATGATTCCGGTTCTGCTGTCCGTGCTGTTTGTTCTCCATCTGGTTGTGGTTTGCGCTCGCCAACGGCGGATTGTGATGACTCTCGTATGGTGGAAGAGGCGATGGACGCTTCCGCGCAGGATCTAGCAAATTTGGATGATTCTCCAAGTGAAGATGATGCTGGTGATGATGGCCTTGCGGTGGAGGATCAGATCGTCGAGCACCCGTTTGCGTTGCCCACGGCTCCGACTACGCATCCAGGCAACAACCGTTGCAATCAATACGACCCAGCTGCACCACGGCCAGCCGGTGTCAATTGAATTTTGCAGGACGTGTTTGGGGGCCGTCCAGACCGTCGTCAGCTCGTGGAGTGGACGTGTCAGCCGCTGCAATTAAGTTGGTTTGGGAAAAAGAGCTCAGGGAGTTTCCGCTACTGACAGCCCAGATTGATCACTGGAAGGACAATCAGTGGGTTCATAATGGGCGGCTTGTTACGTGGAAGCGGTTCTACAGTGAACTCGACGCCCGCGACAACGCCCCCGATGCCGGAATATGTTTTATGGATACGGTTCGCGCTGCATGCTACAATCTTGGATATCCAGATTTGGTGCATCTCTCGATGTGGTACGCGTTGACAACCGAGCATCCTGGAGTCGAGTACGGTGTCAAGCGCTCTGATGTCACAAAGTTGTTCCGGGTTTTGCAGCGTCGGGGTATCCGACTGGATTATGATCGCCTCCTCGTCAACGAGCTTACCGGTTCTTTTGGAAACGTGGAGCACTTAGAAGATTTGGTTTGCACTCTGCTGGAAGGAGCATACCACTTCGTTCAAGAACTATAGCCCGGTATAGGTACTTCGTAACAAGGTTTTACGATTTTTCCAGTGTTGCTTACGTTGTTGGGCTTAAAAGAAGCAGAACGATCATACGGTTCTTTTGATTTGACCACTGTCGCGGTCTTTCTATGTCAATAAAGAGGGGGAAACCCAATAAGTAAGTAAAAAGGCCTTCCTCAAAGCCGTTTTTATACTGAAATCCAGTTGTTTTTGCGTGCTATTGATCTGGAACAACCAAACGAGTGGTACCGTGCTGTGGTTCTGGAACGGAGAGGTGCATGGCAAGCGTCGGTGACTACATGGTGGGACATGCTTCGTTATCATTGCGGATATTCCGAACGTGGCACTACTGGGTTTAGACGAGTACGACGAAGGTGAAACGCCGCCGTTTCAATCGACCTTCTATCCAACTACTTGTGGATTGACCAGGTCAAGTGGCTGATGTTTGGTGAATTTGACTTGGTGTACCAGTACCGAGGCAAGCGCAAGACGGAACCCCAGAAGAAGCGCACACAGCAAGAGAAAGTAAAGCGGCAGAAGCTGTAGGGGATGTAATCGAGATACATGAATGTCCTCTTTTTCAGTTGTTTTCTTTTTTGTCATCACGCGCACGTCGGCGACGGAATCTCAAGATACTGCGAGGTGCAGAGTTGACCATCCGACATCACGACGCCGCCACAGCTCTGACTGGTGGCCGAAGCTCCAAACTAATCAGTCCGCAACAGTAGTTCTACCTATCTCGATATTGGCTAAGACCATTCGACATCTACCAATAGACCCATTCTATAAAGTGCGCGCACTTACAGTCTAGCCATTCTCGAATTAGCGCACACGCCCGGTGGTTGGACTAGGGAATTCGCTCGAACCCGTATTGCCTTCGCCCGAGTAACATCGGGCCTGGCCGGTCTAGGTTCCTGCCATGGCCTCACCTCCCGAAGCTTCTGCTGCTGCTTTCGTAGCCCAATTTGAGCCCACCGCACGACCTGCACCTGCAAAAACGCGTATCCGTCCCTCGCGCTGCCGCAGCCATCTTTTCACAGCTTCGTCCACGGGTTCTCGGTCGTCGGACGTCCATGGGAAAAAGTCTAAGCTGATAATGCGAGCTCATTCTGATGATTCCGGTTCTGCTGTCCGTGCTGTTTGTTCTCCATCTGGTTGTGGTTTGCGCTCGCCAACGGCGGATTGTGATGACTCTCGTATGGTGGAAGAGGCGATGGACGCTTCCGCGCAGGATCTAGCAAATTTGGATGATTCTCCAAGTGAAGATGATGCTGGTGATGATGGCCTTGCGGTGGAGGATCAGATCGTCGAGCACCCGTTTGCGTTGCCCACGGCTCCGACTACGCATCCAGGCAACAACCGTTGCAATCAATACGACCCAGCTGCACCACGGCCAGCCGGTGTCAATTGAATTTTGCAGGACGTGTTTGGGGGCCGTCCAGACCGTCGTCAGCTCGTGGAGTGGACGTGTCAGCCGCTGCAATTAAGTTGGTTTGGGAAAAAGAGCTCAGGGAGTTTCCGCTACTGACAGCCCAGATTGATCACTGGAAGGACAATCAGTGGGTTCATAATGGGCGGCTTGTTACGTGGAAGCGGTTCTACAGTGAACTCGACGCCCGCGACAACGCCCCCGATGCCGGAATATGTTTTATGGATACGGTTCGCGCTGCATGCTACAATCTTGGATATCCAGATTTGGTGCATCTCTCGATGTGGTACGCGTTGACAACCGAGCATCCTGGAGTCGAGTACGGTGTCAAGCGCTCTGATGTCACAAAGTTGTTCCGGGTTTTGCAGCGTCGGGGTATCCGACTGGATTATGATCGCCTCCTCGTCAACGAGCTTACCGGTTCTTTTGGAAACGTGGAGCACTTAGAAGATTTGGTTTGCACTCTGCTGGAAGGAGCATACCACTTCGTTCAAGAACTATAGCCCGGTATAGGTACTTCGTAACAAGGTTTTACGATTTTTCCAGTGTTGCTTACGTTGTTGGGCTTAAAAGAAGCAGAACGATCATACGGTTCTTTTGATTTGACCACTGTCGCGGTCTTTCTATGTCAATAAAGAGGGGGAAACCCAATAAGTAAGTAAAAAGGCCTTCCTCAAAGCCGTTTTTATACTGAAATCCAGTTGTTTTTGCGTGCTATTGATCTGGAACAACCAAACGAGTGGTACCGTGCTGTGGTTCTGGAACGGAGAGGTGCATGGCAAGCGTCGGTGACTACATGGTGGGACATGCTTCGTTATCATTGCGGATATTCCGAACGTGGCACTACTGGGTTTAGACGAGTACGACGAAGGTGAAACGCCGCCGTTTCAATCGACCTTCTATCCAACTACTTGTGGATTGACCAGGTCAAGTGGCTGATGTTTGGTGAATTTGACTTGGTGTACCAGTACCGAGGCAAGCGCAAGACGGAACCCCAGAAGAAGCGCACACAGCAAGAGAAAGTAAAGCGGCAGAAGCTGTA
The DNA here is from genome assembly GCA_033557925.1 of Phytophthora x cambivora. Lineage (NCBI taxonomy): Eukaryota > Oomycota > Peronosporomycetes > Peronosporales > Peronosporaceae > Phytophthora > Phytophthora x cambivora. Next base: position 1,667,748 of record JAUCEB010000034.1, read on the forward strand.
GGGGATGTAATCGAGATACATGAATGTCCTCTTTTTCAGTTGTTTTCTTTTTTGTCATCACGCGCACGTCGGCGACGGAATCTCAAGATACTGCGAGGTGCAGAGTTGACCATCCGACATCACGACGCCGCCACAGCTCTGACTGGTGGCCGAAGCTCCAAACTAATCAGTCCGCAACAGTAGTTCTACCTATCTCGATATTGGCTAAGACCATTCGACATCTACCAATAGACCCATTCTATAAAGTGCGCGCACTTACAGTCTAGCCATTCTCGAATTAGCGCACACGCCCGGTGGTTGGACTAGGGAATTCGCTCGAACCCGTATTGCCTTCGCCCGAGTAACATCGGGCCTGGCCGGTCTAGGTTCCTGCCATGGCCTCACCTCCCGAAGCTTCTGCTGCTGCTTTCGTAGCCCAATTTGAGCCCACCGCACGACCTGCACCTGCAAAAACGCGTATCCGTCCCTCGCGCCGCCACCGCCACCTTTTCCAGGTTCGCCCACGGGTTCTCGGTCGTCGGACGTCCACGGGAGGAAGGCTAAGCTGATAATGCAAGCTCATTCTGACGATTCCGGTCCTGCTGTTCGTGAGTGTCCATCAGGCTGTTGTTCGGGTTCGCCGCGCATTTGTCCTATCGTGGGCTGTGTCGTCACGACAGTCAAATTGATTTTAAAACACAAGCACTCGTAAGAAAATGACGAAGTTTGTTCACCGTGGCTTGTTGGATATCATCTGTCAGGCTCAAGGAGTGTTTATAGTGCAGAGAGTAGTGTATCTCTTGATAGTGGGCTGTGAAGCTGCAGCAACACCAAGTAACTACCCGCCTTCGGGATACTCGTAGTTGTAAGATCATGGGGGCTTCTTCCAGGTGGCGCTGGTCTACACGCGCGTCAACATCACGGAGTATATGGTTGTCTACTTGCCCTTCATCAAGCGAGTCCAGTTCGAGTGGAGCATCTACTGCCCCAAGATGATCCCCATCCCGACGTTCGTGGGAGCCGTGGCCACGTTCTACTATATCTGCTCATTCTGGCCGGTCTGGGGCTGCTCTGGCTGGTGCCCATTTCGAAGAGAACCTGTCATCGGTCCACACAAAAACTACGACGGTCCTGAAATTGAATCGACTGATGTCATAGATCGTGTGTGTAACGGGGTAAGAAGTACCGTCACTAGCGTACACTATAGATGCAAGAGGAAGCTCACAATAGTAGAACCAAGTGTCAGGTTTGGGGTAAATTTAACTCTGTTTATTTATGGAACGGGAGCGGGGGCTCCCGTTCTCTTTGTGAACCACTCAAATCTAAGTCGATGCCTGATTGGCTGAAATGGGTCTGGCTCCCCACTTCCATCCAATCAGGTAATGACAACAGTGCACACGCTAGCCGTGTGCCTGTACCTACTTTTGTGTATGTAGCCATGTGGCTCCTACCTACTTATGTAACTCTGTCTACCTACTAACGTAACCGTAACCAGCCCGTTACATCACCCCCCTCTCAAAGTTGCACTCACCCACGGTGAGTGCTGGCGCAGCGGGAAGTGATTGAAGAGACGAACTGGACGACGGGCGCGCGCAGCGGAGGCGTTGCGCGCTCAATCTTCAATCCATGGCGGTGTCGGGAACCGCTCGGCAACGTGCAGCCGAGTCGGGCGCTTCACGGGGGCATCAAGACCATCAGGCGCGCGCGAAGCAAGTGCAGGCCGAGGGGAGCATGGCGCTACGAGCGCTGGACCTTGTAGCCAGCGACGTGGTTGTTGAAATGTCCATGTCAACACTCCTGGCGGCGTGATCGTCATCGCTTGGGTCGCGGCTATACGCGCCGCGACTGTTCGCGTCGCGACTGTTCACGTCGCGACTGTTCGCTGGTGGTTCGTCAGTGATGCCGGTCGCAATGGCGTCGTCGTTGCTGATGGACTCGTATCGCGGATACTCGTGAGCAATGGCACTCACGAGGTCATGATCATCTTCCGAGTCGCTGTCGTCGGATATCAGTGCGAGGGTGGCCTCGTACTCCTTCACGATGTCTGGGATGTCCTCCACCAGACACTTACGAGGCTCCCACGTGTCCTCCGCTGGCGGGAATCCAAGCCAGCGGACCCGATAGTACGTTTCGGTCGCACGCGCTCGACGGGACGTCGGCGCCGTGCCCGTTGCGCGTGTCCTGCGCGTCTCATGACCCACGATGCACTCGGCAATCCAGCGCCGAGCGCCTGACGCGTCGACAAGCGGGGGCGGACCATCTCGACGAAAGGTCGTCTCGTAGGGTCGAGGCGTCGCTTCAGAGCCACGACTCTGAAGGGTCGCCGGTTTCGGCGGTTTCGGCGACTGTCGAGGGGTCTCGCTGCTCCGAATCGACACGTCGCTCTGAGCGCCTGACGAACGAGCAGGGGACGGATCACGCGAGGAGCGGCGCGATAGAGGCTCAGGACCTCGCTGAGTCTGCGCGCAAGTGAGCGGCTGCTGCGGAGACTGCTGCGACTCGATCGAAGCAGGTGCGGCGCGTGATGCCGAAGTGGCTTCGTCACTTGGAGTCGCTCGGGTCACGTTGGGCGACGCCCTCGCGTGAGGAGCGAGGGCCCTTGTCGACTCGGCGTCAGCGCCGACATCAGGGCGGTCCGAATTACGCGCCGGCCGTGGACTCTCAGCCTCCGGCGTAGGGATCGTCGCAGGAACGTAGGGCTTGAGGCGCCCGACGTAAAACGTCGGGTGCAGGCGCATAGCGGTAGGAATGTCTAGCGTGTAGGCATCACCGATAACCTTCAAAATTTTGAACGGCCCAATAAAACGTGGCACCAGTTTGTTTGCACCCAAGTTCGTCACAGCAGTTCCTTGGATGCCCTCCGTAGATAGAAGTACTCGTTCGCCTTGCCGGAAGGACGACATGTTCTTCCGGTCCCGTCGATCTGCGTTGGCCTTCTGTCGATCCACAGCAACTTGGAGCGCGTCACGCACAAATCGCGTGACGGCTTGGCGGTGCAGAAGGAACTCGGACACTGCTGCAGAGTCGATCGGCGTCGGTGTTGCTGCCGGGGCGAAATTGGCGACGGCGGACGTGGCGGGTGAAGCCACGTCAACTGCGAAGAGGTCCTCGTATGCCACGCCGTGAAGGACGTGGCCCTCAAGTGGGGCGTCTCCAGTGTTGGACTTGGCCGACTGAGGCAGCAGGGGTTCGCTCGATACCTGCGCCGACTTCGATGTCGGTGCCATTCCTCCCCCACCAAGAGTGGAGACCGCTGCTGCATTGGAGCTTCGGACGGCCAGCAGGGCTGGAACGCGCGGGTGCCGCGCGTTGTTCACGAAGAACGGCGTCAAACCAGTCGACGCGTGGGTCGAGTTGTTCAGTGCAAACTCGGCCATCGGCAGGAAGGAGCTCCAGGAGGCGAAAGACGTTGCGTAGCTACGCAATACGTCTTCGAGGACGCGATTGACACGCTCCGTTTGCCCATCCGTCTCTGGATGGGCCGCCGTGGACATAAGCAAGCGGGTGCCCAGCAGCGCAAACAGCCGCGTCCAGAACGCGGATGTGAAACGGGGATCGCGATCCGAGACGATGGACTCCGGCAGGCCGTGGTGGCGGAACACCAGGTAGAGGAACAACTCGGCCGACTCGTCGGCCGTCACTTCTGCCGCGACTGGAGCAAGATGGACCATCTTGCTGAAGCGATCCACAAAGACGAGGACACCAGTGCGGCCTTCGGCGTCACGTGGAAGGCCGAAGATGAAGTCCATGCTGACAGATCGCCACGCGCTCGTGGCGATGGGTTGCGGGCGAAGCGGAGCCTGCTTGGACGCTGCAGGCTTCACACGCTGGCAGATCTCGCAGGAACGGACCCATTTCCGTACCCACTTGTACATGCGAGGCCAGAAGAAGTCACGAGAGAGTGCTGCGAACGTCTTCTCGCGCCCGAGATGACCACCGGCGGGTGCATCGTGGTACTCGTGCACCAGACGAGCACGAAGGTCGTCATCCGCGGGGATGACGACACGCGGCGTGTCGAATGTGTCGATGGAGTACGTCAGAAGATCGCCGTCGAGGTCGTAACGCGTGATCGCATCACGCGTTGGGCGCGTCAACTTGTCGAGCGTATCTGCTGTCGGATTACGCAGATACCGGATGATCGCAGCGTAGAAGGCGTCCTCTTCGTACGCGTCAGCAATTTGCTGGCGCAGCGGCAGAACGGGACTCGACACTGTGGCGTTGATGCCCAGCGTCACGCAAGTCGCGCAGTTATCATCGTCGTCATCGTCGTCAGGGATATCCTGATGACGCGTCAAGCGCCGAGGATCGTAATCGGGCCGTCTGGACAGCGCGTCGGCAAGAATGTTATTCTTGCCCGGCTTGTAATGCACGGCGAAGTTGTACTCGGCAAAGAACGAGAGCCATCGCGCCATGCGCTGAGATAGATGCGGGCTCTTCATCACCGTCCGTAGCGAAGCATGATCCGTGTAAACTGCGAATGCCTGCTCACCGAGGAGGTACACTCTGAATTTGATCAGTGCGTAGCGCATCGCGAGGAGCTCCTTGTCGTGGACAGGGTAGTTCTTCTCCGCCGGCTTCATCTGTCGTGACTGATAACTCACGACGCGCTCACGGCCCTCAGCATCAAACTGCATGAGGGCGCAACCGATGGCGAAGTCGCTCGCGTCGCACACCATGTGGAATGGTCTTGACGTGTCGGGCTGCATCAAGACAGGCGCAGACGCGAGGCTCTTCTTCACGGCGTCGAATGCGTCCTGGTGTTCAGGACGCCAGTTCCATGCCACGTCCTTCTTCAGCAGGGATGACATCGGCTGGATCAGGCCGGCGTAATCCTTCGTGTACTTGTGAAGGTAGTTCGCGAGGCCCAGCCATTGGCGCAGCTCCGTCTGGTTCTTGGGCGTCGGCCAAGAACAGATCGACGAGATCTTCTCAGGGTCGGCGCGAACGCCGCTCTTGCTGATGTAGCAGCCTAACACCGGAATCTCCGGCGCACAGAATACACATTTCTTGAGGTTTGCGTACAACTTGTTCTCACGCATCTTCTCGAAAACCTTGCGCAAATGCCGGAGATGCACGTCGACGGCGCTGAGACCGTCCTCAGCGCGACTGTGCACAAAGATGTCGTCGAAATAGCTCGGTGCAAAAGCACGGAGCGGACGCAGCACATGCGAGACCATCCTATTGAAGGTGGCCGGTGCATTCTTCAAACCCTGCGGCATCACGAGCCACTCCCAGAGCATGCCGCTGGGAGTGCTGACGGCCGTGAGAGGAATGTCGCTCTCTCTCATCAGGATCTGATAGAAGCCGTCTGTCAGATCGATCGCACTGTAGATGACGCTGCCTGACATGGTGTCGAGGACCATGTCCTTCCGGGGAATGGGCGTCTGTGCGGGGATGGTGGCGTCGTTCAACTTGTTGAACGCGTGGACGATGCGCCACCCGCCAGTCGCCTTCTTCACGCAGAACGTCGGACTCGAGTGCGGAGAGATGCTCTCTCGCACGTGGCCAGCCTTGCGGCGGCCTTCGAAGAAGTCGTCGATGGCCTGGACCTGATCCCGCGGCAGCGGCCACTGCCGCGTCACGCAGTACTTCGACCCGGGTACGAGGTCGATCTCGTGCCGGACACCTCGCTCAGCAGGAAGTTCCGCCGGAATCTTCTCGGGGAAGATGTCCTCGAACTCGCGTGCGAGCGTGTAGACGGGGTTGTTCGAGTCTTGGAGGGCTTGCCAAGACTGCGCGGCAAAGCGTGTCTCGCGAACGGACTTCGGCTCAGCCGCCTTCGGTCGCGACGACGCCTCGTCGTCGCTGACTGCGTTGGCAAGCACGTCGGGTTGGTCGGAGCCGGTGAGGAGACAGACTTGCTCGATCTCACCGGCCTTCAGGTCGCGCAGGAAATGCTTCCAGGAGAGGCCTGGAAGCCGCGTGATGGTCGCCGCGTCGGATGGAGGATTCGCCACCTCGATTGCGCGAACCTGGTTCGGAGAGCCCTCCGAATACTCGACGACGTTGAGGATATCGCTCAGCGGAGCCGGGTCGACTGCGGTAGACCTCCGTCGCAGGCGGCGGCGTCCGGATCGGTTGCGCTTGGACTTCCTCAGTCGCCTCGAGCCACTGCTCGAGGCCGAAGTCTCGCTGGATGAGGATTCGCTGGATGACACTTCACCCTCCTCTAGGCATGGGAGCTCGGTCTCGACCATGCCGGTGTCGCGCAGGTCCTGCTGCGCGACGAAATCATCAGCGAACGGGAGCCGCTGCTCGACTGTCGCATTCTCGAGCGGGAGCCGCTGCTCTACCGCATTCTTCACACGCGGGAACCTCTGCTCGACCGCGTTCAGCACAGGCGGGAGCCTCTGCTCTACCGCATTCTTCACGTGCGGGAGCCCCTGCTCGACCGCGTTCTTCACGTGCGGGAGCCCCTGCTCGACCGCGTAGTTCTCGTACGGGAGCCACTGCTCGACTGTGTTTCTCTTCAGGCCCTCGCGAGCGCGCGAGGGCGGGTTGCAGACTGGACCAATGACGGAGACCGCGCACTCCACACAGCGAGGGCCATCGCTCTCTCGTTGTGGGGGCTGGGTTGTGGATGTCCGATCCACGACTACGACGTGGCACGACGGGGCGACGAGTAGGTGAGTGAACACCTCACTGACATCGTAGCCGACGCGCCGACGAACCGAACGGGCTAACCAGTCGATCTCCGGCTGGTAGCGAGCGAGCCACGGCATCCCCAAGATGCAGTCGAAGGCGTAGTTCAGCTCGATCACCAAGAAGTCGTCGTTGGTGGAGAAGCCGTCGAAGGCATACGCCAACGACACAGTCCGCCGTGGAGCGCGGTGGGGTTTGCCGTCGGCCAACTTCACGACGATCTCGCCCGGTCCCTCCCGCACACGCACATGCGGCGGGAGGAGAGCGAGGCAATCGTCACGAATGAAGTTGTTCGTGGCCCCGGAGTCAAGCAGCGCGCGGAGCGGACGCTCCGCGCCGGCGACGTGGAGACTGATGAGGATCAGTCTCGAGTCGCCGTTCGTGGTGGTGGCATTGAAGTGTGCGTAAAGCACGGGGGGGGGGGGCTAGGAGGTCCGGTTGCCACCGGGGGACCAGGACCTCCATTCCAGCCAGTAGGGCGCCCCGCACCTACTGGTCCCGACCGTTTTTTGGAAGAGCGGTCGGGAACGTGTCGTCGGCCTCGCCGACGACTTCAGCGCTTGCCAGGACTGGAGCTGGCGCGCGACACACCGCTGCGCGATGACCAGACTTGCGACAGCGGTAGCAGACCAGTGGACGACCGTCGCGCGGACGGTTGTCGTTGCTGAACCTTGGACCACGTGCAGTCTCGACTCGGCTTCGATGGAGTCAATCTCCATGGGCTCGGGCGCGGAGGCCCGAGCGTCCGGCGTCAGCGCTCGCGCGTAGGAGGACGCGACCATGTAGTCCTCGCGCAGCGCGAGTGCGAACGCAGCTTCGAGTGTCGACGGCTCCGCTCGCGTGAGGCAGTACCGTGTCATGCCCTCACGCATCCCGAAGATAAAGACGTGCACTTGAGAGGCAACGTCGATCGGGTTCGTGACGATGCACGAAACCAGGTGTCGGGTCTTCTGCACGTAGTCGCGCATGGACATCTTGCCCTGTCGATGGGCGAAGAACGTCGCACGCGTGCGCGACTCGTCTTGCGGAGGCTCGAACGCGAGTCGGAGGTCACTCTGGAGACTCTCCAGAGTCGGGAACGCATCTCGGTCGACGACGAGCTTGCCAAGGGCCCACTCCTTGGCCTTTCCGGAGAGGCGAGACAACAAGAAGTTGACTCTCGCCGTCGGCGCTTCGATCAACCTCGAAGCGATCGCGATGTCGATCTCGCGGAACCAGCGGTTCAGCGGGAGACGGTCTTGTCCTTCGCCGGAGTAAGACGACGTCTCCACCTTCACGGCGTCGTGCCGTGAGGAGTGCGAGGGAGTTGGTACTCGCCGCTTCGCTTCGGCGAGCTCGCGCTCCATGAATTCTTGGATGGCTTGGCGCTGTTGGTCGGGGGTCGCTGAGCTCAGCAGCGACGTGACGACGAACTCTCCGGACACCGCCGCGAGGCGGTGTAGCGCTTGCCACTCAACAGTGGTGGGGTGGGGAAACGCCGTGTGCTCCAGGGTCATCGCTGGAGCCACCGACGGCGTGCCTTCACTCACGATGCGCGGCGTATTTCCTCCGTTTTCAGCGTCACCGTGGCGCCGTCTTCCGTCTCCAAGGTCATGATCGTCGTTGGCCCTGGATAAAGCAGTTGCTGCTTAGTCACTTCCGCTGCTGCTGCTCGCTCCACCGAGGCAGCTCACCGTTGGGCGCGCTGGTCGCAATTCGCTGTTCCTCTACTCGCGCCATTTGCTATGTTAACGTAACGCAAAAGCATTAGTCTCTTGTTGCTTTCATTTTCATCCCTTCTTGCCGCGGGCTTTGCTCACTGATGTCAAGCTGGCACTGCCCGGAAGGCACTTGATATGACCGCCATGTAAATATCTCCGCTGCGGGCGCCATTCTCACTACGCCCCGGGGTTAGTTGATACTCAACACATCGGCAGCTGGAGAGCACATCGGCAAGCAGGGAGTCTACCAGTGCGAGGTTGTTCAGTGGCGACCAGATTTTACTGGTCTGCGCAAATGGCTAGGATATGGGTGGCTAGGAGGTGGCATTAGCAGCACCAGTGGTCGGTTAGCCCCAGTGGCTGCCTCCAGCGTCTTAACAGGTTACATACTCCGGGCGATAGAGCCCTTCGCACACTGAACATGCGAATACTTCACCCCTTGACCAAGGGACTTCAACTTCATCAGCCCCCGTGGTCTCTCTCCACAGTCCATCCGCCTTATTCGCCCACTGCCCTCATCTCCGCACGAGTCTACCGCTGCCTACCTTGGCCAATACCGTCACTTCGTTCTCGCCTTTGCAGAACCGAAGACCAGAAACCGTGCGTTTGGCGCAACTCGTGAGTATTAGTCTCGACTTCTCACTAACCAGTGCAAAATCTCAATTGAGGGTCGAGTTGGTTGGCCGCCACTTGTTGCCCTCCTACTTTTCCTATTTATATACTTACTCCTAGCCACGGCACCTTCCTAGCCTACTGTACATCCCCTTATTCGACCCCTTCGTTCTTGTTCCGAGGTCTCTCAGCCTCATACTCCAGTCCTTGATCTCGCCTCTCCTTGGTCGCATACTTCTCTGTCCTTGATGAGTCGCGCTCCGCCTACGATCTTCTGCCGTCGCCGCCGCAACTTCAACAATTACTGCTTGCACGACGCTTGCCACTAGCCAGTGGTGCCAGTCCACTAGCTCGCTCCTTGTCACCCCACACATATGAGCGTACACCGCGCCGCGATCTAGTCGATGTCCACCACGTCAAGTCGATCGCTAACGCATGATCGTCTGTCAGGCTTCGTCCATGGCTTCTCTCTACGAGACGGGCCCTCCTACTACATGTGCGTCTCATTGTGCGTCGAACTGCGACGAGTCGAGTAGCTCTGTTTACGGTGTGAAGCCCAACTGCGTATCGTTGGACTGTGAGCGCGAGCCAGCACTGGTGCAGTGGTCCGCTTGCCCCAGAAACTCCAAAGTTCAGGGCGACGCCGGGTTGGGCGCTGCCGAGCGGTTCGCGGCCGCCAACGCCTGTGCAGGTCGGCCACGCCGTCCCCGTGCTCGTCGACGACCTCGGGCGCGGACGCGCGCATGGATCTCTGGGCTTTTTTTCTCGGCCTTGGTCAGGATGGCGCCCACCTTAGTGCTTGCGCAGAATATGAACGCAGCGGCAAGCATGTCAGCTTGGACATGGAGAGTCTCAATTGGAGACACGATGCTGGTCCAGCACGCCCACAATTGAAGGCGTGAACATCTGTCCGACCCGTAGTTCATCCGCCCCCCCCCCCCCCGGGAAGGGCGTTCATATCGAAGAGCGCGCGAGAAGCAGAGGCCATGGTGTCGGTAGGAAGTTGAAGAGGAAGGGAGGGCGTTGAAGTGAGATACTACGTAGTAGATTGTAAGCCGAATGGTAGAGTAAAAAGTGGGAACGGAGTCCAGAAAACTTTTCTTTAGCAGCTTTAGCGCTGCGAGTGTATGGCGAGTAGAAGTAAGAATGCAGGAAAGGCACTTGTGTCTTGCGTAGTATGATTCATTCAATACATGCATGTAGTGCATGACTCCTATACGTGCCGTGCACGAGGAGGAAAGCGTAAGCCTAAAAAACCTTTGACTGCACAACCCATCAATCCGGGCTCGTGAGTCGGCTTCTACCATACAAGTAGAACACGACCAGGACATGAGTGACTCCGAGAGAGTACCGAGTGACCACATCAGGTGTCTAACTCTCATATTATTTGCGCAATTTTTCTTTGCATCATACTACCAAGATCTCTACTAGCCCTGGCAGGTATCGGTTGTAGTGTGGGGGCTCATGATGGACGGCTGCACCTTATGATGCAGATTTTGGTCGTTGTTATCGTAGGTACTCCTTTTGGGACGGGTACAGTCGTACCCCTCAATATGCGCACCCATATCTTCACATACCCTGTCGTATCCGATCGTTTAAATTGGGGTACGGCAGCCAATAGGCACAAAGAACTGTTGATTCCCTGTCAAATCGCTTTGTAACCTCCCTGCGCATATTGAGGGGTACGACTGTACTTCTTTTGGGACGGATCAGCAAATGCTCCTCCGACTGGGCTCATGCTCAAAAATGACCACGTGAAAGCTAATAATAAATCGCTTCTCGGAGGCTCTCGTGAAGTCGTTGTATTAAAGTAAAGAGTCCATATTGCAGGGAAAGATATGTAGACTTTATACACATGTCAAGACTCTCTGTTAAACCAACCACCAAGTCAAGTCACTCACCAAAGAGACTCGAGAGTGTCACCCCATCCCGATGTTCAGCCTGGACGCGCCGCTGGCGCCGGCCATCGACGCGTTCGTGGACCCTGAGAACGATGACGCCGCGCAGAAGACGGGGCTCAACACCGTCGTCATGCAGGTGCATCGCAGCGTGAGCATGGAGACGCTCATCCAGGCGCTGGGCGCGTACCTAACCAACGGCGACGACAAGGTGCGCTCGCGGTCCACGCTGCTGCTGGCCGAGGTGCTCACGCGCCTCCCGGAGCTGCAGCTGGCGCCCAGCGCTGTGCAGCTGCTCATGACCTTCTTCGCCGACCGCCTGGCCGACTTCCCCAGCGCCTCGGCGTGTCTGCGCGCGCTGCTGGCGCTCGAGACGCACCACGCCGCGCAGGTCTCGTCGCCGCGCACCACCGTGGCGCTCGTGCTCAAGCTCGGCAGCACGCTGCACATCCCGCAGCTGGGCCAGGCCATGCGCAAGATGTGCTTCGACCTCATGCAGCTCGCGCTGGCGCAGTCCTCAGTCGTGGAGCTGTTGCTGGACTCGGTGCCCGCCAGCAAAGACGCCCAGGACGCCAGTGTGGATGACGCCGAGCAGAGCGAGGACCTCGGTCGCCAGTTCGCGCAGACCTTCCTGAGCGCCATGGAAGGAGAGAAGGACCCGCGCAACTTGCTGCTCTGCATGCAGATAGCGCGCACGCTGCTGTCCAAGCTCGAGCCCGTGTTCTCGCGCAGCGACGCGCTGCTGCAGCAATACTTCGACATCGTGTCCTGCTACTTCCCGATCATCTTCACGCCGCCACCGAACGACCCCTACGGGATCACGTCGGAAGGACTTATCCTGTCGCTGCGCCACGCTTTCGCGGCGTCGGACTTGCTGGCGCCTCTCGTGCTGCCCTTCCTGCTGAAGAAGCTCGCGTCGACGGTGGTAGAAGCCAAGCTGGATGCTCTGCAGACGCTGGTGTTTTGTGGCGAGCGCTACTCGGTGAATGCGCTGTTGCTGCAGATGCACGCAGTGGCCACTGCGTTGTATGACGAGGTTCTGGACGGCGAGAAGCAGGAGGTGATCACCGAAGCTCGTCAGGCCATCTCGCGGTTCTCGGGAGTTGTTGCTCGTGCTAAGGCGCAGGACACGCCAGGTGCAGCATATGCGTGGAGCAAGTTCGTGGTAGAGCTCACTGCTCGCGCTGCGGGTGAGCTGCGCGAGCATGCCGCCGACTCAATGGTGAGCGTGTCAGCGGGTCAGGTATTGGCAGCACTGGGATACGATTCTTCCATGAGTTTTGCGCATGTTCTCAAGATCGCTGTGCCTCTGCTGGTGGAGCAGTTGCATAACGAAAGCTCGGGAAGTGAAAGCGTGTCTTCGAAGTGTGAAGCTGCGCTTGCTCGTATTCTGCTACTTGTGGACACGATTGACCGAGAGATTGACCAGTCTGGCCAGGCACAGCCCATGCGTCCGCACGCCCCAGCGCTTATTGATGCCCTCGTGAACTTCCTCAGCGCTGACCAGGATAACCAAGCCAACCCTAGTAGCAGCCCGACTGCACGCTGTGTGGCGGTGCAGGCGCTGTGCCACCTGCTTACCTTCCCGCCGTCTCCTATTGTGGCACCCGCGCAAGTCAAGGCCCTTATCAATTTGTTCACCCGCCTGCTTCTTCTTGACCCTGCAGCGGATGTGCGTGCTGCCTGTCTTCAAAGTCTGAAGGAGATTTCTACTGTATCCACGTCTTCAGTGGCTTCGATGAGTAGCGGGGAGGGCCCTGCTACTGGTGGCTACGCCGCGTTTGTGGTGGAGATTTCGTTGGCACGGCTCATGGCTGCGGTGAATGAAGGAAGCGATCACGAAGATGACGATGAGGAGGAAGGTACTGGCGTTGCCGCAGTTTTGGCTGCCTCGAACCGCAGTTTTGACGCGTTCTTCGAGGAAGCCTTGCTAGCTATCACCGAGCTCTGCCGCGAGTCGTCTATTTTCCAGGCTACCATTTTCCTTCTTATCGACCTCTGCGTCGAGAAGGGTGATAGCAACCAGGACGTTATCGGGTTCTGCGAAGCAGACGGTGATGTTACTCGTCAGCGCCATGTCGACTGTCTTCTCGATGCAGTGGCGAAGATCGTTGAGATTAACGCTGGCGACCGTACCAGCATGGAGTTCTGCGTGCGGGAGTCTTCGTCTGCCTCTATTATCTTCCGCCTGCTTACAGCGGTCGAGACGTCAGCAGCTCGTGTAACTTCTGCTGCGAGTGCTGATCAAAAGGGTCTCGTGGATGATGTGAAATTGGCTGCTTGTGTCCGAATCTTCCGCGCAGTGATGCAGAACGTGTCTCCTGCTACACAGCAGCGGTTGGTGGATGCCGTAGTGCCTGCATTCTTGCGTACGAATCCGTCAGAACCAGCAAGCTTGCAGCTCGTACCGCTTTTTGCTGCAGTTATTAATTCAGCTGCTCGTGATGTGACGCTGCCCGAAACATCTCTGGTGATAAACAGATTGCTTGAGCTCGCGCAGACTGGGGCTACCATGGTGCCGGAGACGTCACCTCGTCAGCTCCAAGCTGTGTACACTGAGGCTGCGCTCTCTGCGGCCAAGTCACTAGCCTCCATCGTGAACAAGATGTCGGATGGAGCAGAGTTTGATGCTCTGATTGACTTGCTTCTGTCGCAAAAGCTTGCAGTTGTGATCAGTAACTCCGCCGAGACTTATGCTGTGCGCGTGGCAGCGTTGCAAATTTACGCCTGGATTGCGAAGGCGTTGGTCATTAGAGGCCACAAGGACCACGCACCAGTGTGTCTGCGCTTCCTCTGCAATTTCCTGACGCCAGGAGTCCAAAACGCTGATGGAGATGTGAACATGGACCAAGACAGTGACAAGCAAGCTTCTGCGTTGCGTATTGAAGTTGCCAAGACCTTTAAGCTGCTCGTCTCGGAATACCCGGACGTGCTGAACCGCAAGTGCGGCGCGTTCATTACGGTGAGTGATGCGTTTTGGAACTCGTACTAGCGCTGTTTAGATCTCACTGACAACGTTTGTATCTGTCTCCAGTTCCTGTACCGTCAGCGCATGTTCGACCTGGTGTTCCCGGTGCTGCTAGAGTTTATCCGTGCACACATTGGCGAGGAGACAAGCGTAGCTGCTCTTGTAGCGTTCGCCCAAGTGATCGCACACTCGCCAAAGGCAGTCTACCTGCCTCACCTGGCCCAAATCTTCCCCCTCATGGTGCAGGCCCTCAACACGGACGACTGCGAGCTAGGTAGCGCAGCCATCCAGACTTTCAAGCCGCTGCTCCTCGAATCTGTGGAGAGCGCCAAGCCATTCCTCAAGGACGTGTTCCCGGGTCTCCTCAAGCAAGCGCAGTTCGGGTGCGTCACGATGTTTGCTCATGATGTTCGTGGTGAGAGTGAATGTGTCTGACCGTGAGTATTTTGATGTTTCTGTCCGTGTTGTCTGGAGAGCAGGCCAGGTGCAAAGGATCGACATGCTGCGCTCGAGTGTCTTGCCAAGCTGGCGACTATCCCGTACGAACTTGTGCATCCGTACAAGGATATCGTGCTGCGGAAACTCTTGCTAGTGCTCGACGACCGCAAACGCCTCGTACGTCACATGGCTGTTCGGGTGCGCAACCAGTGGAGCATCTTGTAGAGAGCTACACTAAAAAGCTTGTTGCAGTAACCTCGCCAAAACAAATGCAAAGTATTGCACCCTCGTGCCGGGCAACCAACATGCAATTTCTAAGTCAGCCAAGTTGAAAGCCCTGTCCAGTCACCTGCTGCTTGCTGGCGCTCAGACGGTGTTGAGGTCCTTCTCCTTGGCTGCCAGCAGCTTGGCGATCTCCGCAATGGCGTCGTCGGTGACCTTCTGGATGCGCTCCTTCTGCTGCTCAACGTCGTCTTCCGAGACCGTGTCCTTGAGCTTCTTGGCATGGTTCATAGCGTCCTGTCGCACGCGACGCACGTGCTGCCGAGCCTGCTCCGCCTGCTTCTTGGTGGCCTTCAGCAGCTCAGCGCGCGTCTCCTTCGACATCCTGCGCAAAGCACCAACACGTCAATCGATACCCAGTCACAGCTGCATCCCATCGACACTGAACACCTACTTGGGGAAGGAGATCTCGAGCGAGCTCACGTCCTCGCGCACAGAGTAGACCGGGTTCGTGGTCTCAATGGCCTTCTTCACCTCCTGCATGAGCTGTTGCGTTGCATCACCACGAGTCAGCACTGTCGTCCTCCTCTCTCCTCACTCACTGCAATGCAACGTACCGACGGGTCGTACACCGACACGCTAAGCGCGTGCGTCCCCACCACAGCCACCTGCGCCACCTGCGCGAGCGGCACGTGCTGGCCGTACGCCTGGACGTGCAGCTCGTCGAAGATGCCGGCGTCCGCCCGGCCTGGCCGCATCTGGCTCAGCGCGCGCGTGAAGTTGACCACCGCGCCGTTCATGTTCTTCTTGGCCTTCTGCAGCGCCTTGGCGGCGCCTCCGTCCTCTTCGTCGCCTGCGTCGTAGTCGTCGTAGTCGTCGTCGTCGTCGTCACTGTCGTCGTCCGCAGCAGCAGCGGGAGCGGGAGCGCTGGCCTTGACCTTGCCGCCCTTGCTCTTCTTGGCCTTGGCGAACGATCGCGCCTGCACCTGGATGACAGACGCGCCCAGAGAAGGAGAAGCCCATGCAGCAGCCGCGGCAGGCACCAGCGGACGAGCGGCAGCAGCAGAAGCGAGGCGCACAGCGCGGCGACCGAAGCATCGGAGAGCCATCGTCAGCCTCTCGTATTTGAAAAATGAAGAGCTCAAGTAACAAGGATGCGATTGATGTGTCATACGTAAAACCTTTAGGTTTAAATAGCCTTCCATACCCATATGAACTCACTCTTATTATGCTAACGCATTCAACCTGTGATAACATATATCCCGCGTGCAATTGGATATAATCCACACATCCGTTTATACAGGTATTGCGTCCAGAGCGCTTGTCAAGTGCCATTAGCTCGAGATGCCGCGGCCGCCTGCCGTCGTCAAGCGCTACTCGCTGTTCCAGCGCACGGTGCGCGTGGTGCAGACGTCGATCCGGCGTGCCGACCGCTGGGTGGCAGTGCGTGTTCCCGGTTTGCCGAACCCGCCGGAGATGGAGGAGAAGCTGCGCAAGCCTCGCTTCGTGGACCTGTGGGAGTTCTCGCTGGCCGACCACCGCCGCATCTTCCACGAGGTGTGGCACGAGTACAAGACGTCGTTCGCGGGGCCGACAGACGAAGAGCTGGAGCGCAGCAAGGACGAG
Organism: Phytophthora x cambivora; assembly: GCA_033557925.1. NCBI lineage: Eukaryota > Oomycota > Peronosporomycetes > Peronosporales > Peronosporaceae > Phytophthora > Phytophthora x cambivora. The sequence continues at coordinate 1,683,833 of JAUCEB010000034.1, forward strand.
GTCAAGCGCGCGGTGCAGAAGGTGCGCGGCCAGGTGTCGACCACTGCGAGCAAGAACTTGTCGTTCATCGACAAGAGTCTGGAGGGCACCAAGGCCCACGGCAACATCCACGCGCTCGGGGAGCAGGGGGCGGAGAACGTCAAGTTCCTGGCTGATAGAGTGAAACACGTGGCGGCTGGCGTGGACACGGACGCAGTGGTGACCCACGCGAAGCAGGTCGTGGACGACAGTCGCAGCAAAGACGACGTGGCCACGACGCTCCGGAAGAACGTGGACGAGCTGCGCCACCTCGCCAAGGAGGGGAGGGACGCGGCGCTGCATCTGGACAAGAAGGACGTGGAGAGCTTCAAGTCCAGCGCCCAGTCGTGGTTCGCGGACAAGCTGCTGGTGGGCCAGTCGGTGCTCATGGCGTTCATTGAAGGCTACCGCGAGGGCAAGGAGCTGGAGCTCGAACGCGAGGACGCACTGCTGATCACGTTCGCCAAGCAAGCGGCGGAAGACCACAAGGACATCATTGAGAACCAGCTCAAGAAGATCATGGACCAGCAGCGCGAGAAGCAACGGCAGGAACGAGAGGAGGCAGCGGCTGAGGCGGCGGGTAACACCGACGCAACGGAGGAGCGTGTTGGGGAGGATAATGGGTCCACTCGAGCAGAAAGGAAGGCGTCGTCGGGGTTCGAAGACTCAAAAACAACAGGAGAGCAGCGTGATAAGCCGGTCACGACAGAGGAAGAACATCCCAAGCAGAGGTCACGCGACTAGATTCCACGCAAGATCCTCGTTTTGAGCGCTCGCTTGACACGTGATGAAGCTGGCGGCCAGAGATAAAGGTAAATATATTCATTAGCGGACGGTGAAGAGTCCTCTTGGAGGGTCGGCTGCAGTTTTGAGCTCGTGTTGTGCGTGACTACGGGGCTAGTTGCTGTCGACCGTGAAAATGCCGCAGAAGGGAGAGCTCGTGCGTCTGGAGAAGGTGCAATTCGCGGAGGATGATGACGATGATGATACGTTCCAGTACGAGGAGGTGGACGATGGGGCTCTTGGACTGGGCGACGATGACAACGACGACGATGACGAGGAAGATTTCGCCGCGGTGCTACGGAACCTTAATCGATCCACGATAACCACGGGGCAAGACACAACAGCATCGGCAACATCATTGCACACGGTGGAGGGAGGTGGAGGAGCCACTTACGATGATGTGAATGCCGATCGCAGCGTTTCCGGCAGTCCGAAGCAGTCGATGATGGCACGTGTCCACACCCAAGTGCGACCGTCGGTGGTGGACGACTTCATCCGCAACTTCCTCATCAAGTTGGGACTTGCACGAACGCTGGACATGTTCAACCATGAATGGTATGAATTCATCGCTAAGGGTAAACTGCGCGAGGACGACGTCGGCGTAGTGCCCGACATCTACGTGCGCAACCAAGCGTTAGACGACCAAGTGAAGGAGTTGAGGCGCCAGCTGGATGACACTCGGAAGATCACGGAGAAAGCGAAAGGCACGTGGGATAAATTCCGGCACCAGCGCGACGTCCACAAAATGCATCACCAACGCGTGTTACAGGAGAAGGAAGCACTGTCGGTCAAGATCCGCAAGCTCGAGAGGCACGTCGCCGCCTATGAGCCACTGCTCCAGGAACTCAAAGCCAAGTATGAGAATTCCATGAAGGAGAAGATGCTCATGCGCCTTGAGCGTGATCGACAAGTGGCCAGGGCCGAAGCCCTCGAGTCGCAGCTGAAAGCTCTCGCCGGCGCTTCGACAACCGCGTCAGCTCCGGCTGGGAAAGGCAAAGATGTGGCCGCAGTCGCTCCTCTCGGCTCGACTACTTCGGCAAACCATGGTGCACCTTCATCCTCTTCCTCGAAAACCTCATCAAGTGGACAGAAGAAGAAAAGCAGCAAGTCAAAGAGCGACGTTCCCGACACGAAGCTTCCTAGTCCTGATGCAGCGAATCCATTTGTGGACAAGCGCTTTGAACCTGTCAACCCCGAACGTGTCGAGCTAGCTCGCAGTTGTCCAGCACACGGGAATTCTGTGGCTGCCGTGGCTTTCCACCCCAAAAATCCCATCGTAGCGACCGTCTCGGACGATGAGACTTGGAAACTTTGGTCTGCACCTGGTGGTGAGCTTATCATGAGCGGCGAAGGTCATCGGAGCTGGCTTGCAGGTGTAGCTTTTCACCCAAGAGGAGCTCACGTGGCGACATCCTCTGGAGACAACACAGTCAAGCTCTGGGACTTCGTGGGTGCTGCGTGTTCACTCACACTAGCGGATCACTCTCACCCCGTTTGGGAGAGTGCCTTCCATCACGATGGCGATTTCTTAGTAAGCGCATCTATGGATCACACCTGCAAACTCTGGGACTTGCATTCGGGTCGTTGCCGCCGAACCTTTCGTGGACATGTCGACTCGGTCAACAGCGTGTGCTTCCAGCCGTTCTCAACGAATATCTGCACCGGATCAGGGGACAAGACTGTTTCAATTTGGGACCTGCGCTCGGGTCTCTGTGTGCAAACGTTCTACGGACACCAAAACGCTTGCAATAGCGTCACCTTTGCGCTTGCAGGTGATACCATCGCCTCTTGCGATGCCGATGGTTTTGTCAAAGTCTGGGACGTACGCATGGTAGCCGAACGGAGTTCACTCGATGGCGGCCAACATCCACTAAACAGCGTAGCCTTCGACCGCAGCGGTAAGATACTTGCTGCTGCAAGTGACGACGGAAGCATCAAGCTCTTCAGTATGAAAATGGAGGCGCTCGCGACAGAACTAAAGGGCCATGAGGGCCCGGTGCAGGTGCGTTGCGGCATTCTGAGTGCATTTCTATTCATATTTGCTGGCGATCGGCTCCCTTGCTGTGTTGTATGCTCTGCTTACACTGGCGTTCTGTCCTGTTACATATCTATCTGTTTGTGTGGATCTGCAGTCTGTCAAGTTCGATCCAAATGGCCGTTTCTTAGCGTCATCCAGTTCCGACTGCACCTTCCGACTTTGGTCGACATGATAAGAGTCACGGATGAATGCAACCCACCAGTCTGCCCAGTAGTCTTGCACGCCATTCCTGCTGATCTTCGTCGCCATCTTCTTCATAATAAAGCTATACCACGTTCATAGTATCCATGGTGTGCACCAGTCGGGACAGTCGACCATTGTCGCCTTGGTCATGTGTGCAGTAAAATGCAACTAAAGACTCCGGAGTCTCTCCTTCTTGCCACCAAACTCAGCGTTGAGCACGAGGCGGTAGTAGGTGACTTGCCAATACGCGCAGAGGAAGACTGACCAGAAGAGCGAGAACAGTCTCCAAAGCACGTTCGGAAACACGCTCCATGTACTGAACCAAACCACGAAGAGTTCGAAGGCCACTACAACCGCCACGTAGAACCAAAAGCGCGTCACGTAAAGCACAGGGGGCATCGACACCTCCTGGTGTGGATCCCAGAAGTTGGAAATCACGCAGGCAAAGTAAATGTGCAGGAACACATTCATGAAGACCATGAGTCCGTAGCCATAGTTGACAGGAGCCAGCGGGTGCACACGCGCAGGAGCGATACGGAAGGCGAACACCACGAGCGCCATCCGGAACGCCATGAACGCGTACCGCGCGTGCTTACTGTTCCGCATGGCCAGATCCGTGCACCGCTGCTGGATCTGACGCATGGGCAACGTGATCTTGAGCGCATAAAGCGCAGCTGTCAACAGCGCCAGCGAGCTGAAGAATCCCAGCAGCGTCTTCACGGCCTCTTCCGCTCCGTAATGCTCCTGCGAGGCGGGCAACGTCGCGCGGATGTCATGCCACACCGCATGCAAGTCCATGAAGAATCCTGCCCACCAGTACCACGGCTTCAACACCGAGGCCATGGGGTATCCAACAGTAAGTGCCGGGATGTCTCTGGCCGACTCCACCACCACCTTAACAGGACTGATCGGCGACGTCATGGAGGCGAAGTGCCTCAAGTAGAAGAGTTTCCAATGGTACTGCTCGTAGAAGTACTTGTGGTTGATGTTGTACCCCACGGGAAGTCGCATGCCCTTGGGTTCGGGTTCAGATTTCTTCAAACTTTCCAGCTCCGCCCCCGTGTACGGCGACTTCATGGGCGTGAAGAGCTGGGCCTTGCGCAGCATCTTGCTGTACATGGAGGACAAGAAGCCCTGGTCCGCCCCGTCGAAGCTCTCGAGGTATCCCAGTGCATTCAACAGCCGCTGGTACTCCGAAGCCGAGGGCGTGACCACCAACAAGCCCGTGTGGAAGTGGCACGGGTTCATGAACACGGCGCAGAACTCCCCGCAGAGGAAGAGCTCGTCCGAGTTGCGGATCAGCACGTTGTCGGCGTCCAGGTACACGACGCGCTCGTACTCGAGCAGGTTCCACACGTGCAGCTTGTTGAGCGTGTAGATGAAGTTCTTGTTGCGCAGCGTGCCCCCCAGGAACGGGTTGTTGATGTTGGTCACGTCCAGCACGCGGCAGCCCATGGAGCGGAACAGCGTCTTGCTCCGCTCCGAGACCGAGTCGGACGCCAGCACCACCAGGTCGTACGGAGAGCCCGTCATCTTGATCGAGTGCATGAGCACCTGCACGCCCAGCACGTACTCGGCGTCGCGGCTCGTGCCTTCGTAGTGCACCGTCACGTAGGCGAAGCGGCTGGTGGGTGGGTCCTGCTCCTGATGCTTCTCCTGCTCCTGCGTGGCGACAGCCGCGTTGGAGGCCGCGGCCTGTGCGCTCGCCCACAGCGACAGCAGCAGCAGCGCGCGTGCCAACAGGGACATGATGGATGAGGGTCGAGAAATGCTGCAAGAGGGGAGCCGTCGGTGTACTGATCACACATACTGACATGAGTTATACGATACCGTTGATTCAACCAATCACGCTCCTTATTATCAGCGGTTAGGGTGTGATTTTGTGCTTTCCGAGTCTTTTCACCTGGTTATCTGTTGCAGTCCCTGAATGTAGCCATCTGCAGTCCTCCCTGGCGGCCAGTGGTTTGTTTGCCTGCATCTCTTCACCTCCATTGATTGGCATTGCATTGCTCCACCGCCGACGCCCACGAAGGAAGGACCTCGACGATGGACCCGTTCATGGAGCTGCGCAAGCACGCGGGCGGCACGCACCCGCAGAAGGCCAAGCTCAATGTGGTGCTGGCCGCCATCTGCGACGTCATCTACGAGCGCCGCGCCAGCGGCGGCCGCGCCGCGCCCATCTCGCCCACCGAGTACTTCGCCGCGCTCATGACGGCGCTGGACGCCGCCTCGGACTCGCACCGCCAGGAGGTCGCGCAGCTGCTGTCCATGGTGCTGCCGGACGTGCCGGACGCCGTGCTGCGCGGCAAGTTCGCGGCCGTGGCCAAGTGCCTCACCACTGTGCTGCAGGAGGCGGGCGACGACGCCGCGGTGCTGCGCTCGGCGAGCGCCTGTTTGGCGCTGGCGCTCATGGCCCAGGAGCCGTCGGCCACGGCCTGGGCGCGCCCCGAGCTGCTGCGCAGCTTCCAGTTGCTGCTGACGCTGGCCATGGACTCGCGCCCCAAGGTGCGCAAGGCCGGCCACAAGTGGACCATCGACATCCTGGAGCTCCACGCCGCCAAGGGCTGCGACGCCCTCTCCACACACATCGCCAGCTTCGCCGAGAACGTGTTCGCCAGCTCCAGCAAGGACGGCAAGGACGCGCAGCGCCTGGTGCTGCTCGTCGCCTTCCTCAAGCTGGCGCTGCCGCTGCTGCAGCGCAAGGTCGTGGCCTCGCTCGTTGCTGCTCTGGGTAAATTCCTGGATGCCAACTCCAAGACGCTGCGTCTTGTCACGTACGAGGCGCTGGACGCACTCAGTGCCGCGCCCGAGTCGCAGCTCACGGCGGACGCCCTCCGCAAGCTTGTGGTCGGTGTGCTTGACGCCCAGAGCAGTGGATCCCTGGAGGCTCAGGGAGGACCTGTGGCCATTTACGCCGTGCGCGTTCCCTCTCAGGCTCTCGTGCGTCTCGCCGCTGTGAACTCCGAGGCGGCTCGCGAGTTGCTGCCTCGCGTGGTGAGCGCTATCTGCTCTCACATCGCCGCTGAGAATGACCGTGTTCAGCGCCAAGCTACTCGCTCGCTGCTGAATGTTCTCAAGGCTACGTTGACCCCCGACGTTTTGGAGACCGAAAGCACTTTCGAGGATGTCGCCCGCGTACTTGCCTCGCTGCAGAGTCTGACTTCGCTCCGCTTCCAGGGCGCTTGGAACCACGTCTTCCCGTTGATCGCTGAGCTTTTCCGCTTCTACGGGGCTGCCAGCCGTCACGCGCTTGAGTCAATTATCGTTACGTGCTGCGAGCTGCACGAGGCTGCCGACCAGCTTCCGCAGCAGCAACAGGGAGGTAAGAGCGCCCAGGCCCTTTCGGAGCTGTTCGCTCTTGCTGCAGGTGCTGCCGTTGAGGCTCTGGGACCGCGTGCCTTCCTTGAGATTGTTCCTATTGACCACCCCACCGAGGTTGTGAGCGAGCAGCGTGCCTGGCTTCTGCCTGTTTTCCGTGATGCGTTGCGCGCTTCTCAGCGCGGTGGTGAGCTTGCTTTCTTCGCAGACGTCATTCTACCCATGGCTCGTACTTGCGAAGCTGGTGCACGTGAACCAAGTGTCACCCCGCTGCAAGCGAAGAAAATGCAGACTCGCGCTATCCAGTTGTGGTCACTTTTCCCGAGTGTGTGTGCGCGCGCTGTGGATGTCGACACCCACTTCAAGAAGGTCGCCAAGGTTCTTGCGAGTGCGATGGCTGACAAGCGCTACCCGGAGCTACGCCTTGCGGTTTGCCAGGGTCTTCAGGCTCTCGTCAAGCGCACGCGTGCGCTGCAGAAGTCTGTTGCTCGCCGTTACCAACGCGAGACTGAAGACGCTGAGCTTGAAGATGCTGAAGAAGAAGAAGAGGACGAAGCCGAAGAGGAGCAACTGGACGAAGCGAAGCTGGCGCGTGACCGTGCTGCCTTGGCTAAATTCTCGGGCCGCTACGTGCCGTTGTTGCTCTCTTTTGTGGAGGAGCTGGACCCGGAGAAGGACACTGAGCGTGCCCAGGTGCTGCTGGATACGCTTGAGGGTTTTGCGTCGCTTGCTGAAGCCGAGCTGATCGGCACGACTTTCAAGAAGGTTATGCAGAAGCTGCTTGAAGCGACGACGGAGGCGAAGAAGGTTGAGGCTGAAGGTGCTGGCAACCACTCCAAGCGCGCAACCAAGCTCAGACAGGTGTCCCATGCCCAGATGGCTCTTGCTTTGGCTCTTTTGGCTCACGTTGACGACTCGAACGTGGCGCTGCTGTACCGCGTGATCAAGCCCTACTTGCTTGACGATGCCGATGCTGCTATGCAGAAGCGGTCGTACTCCGCTTTGGTTGCCATTTGCGACTTGCACCCGAAGTTTTTGTCCGAGGAGTCCCAGCTCCAGGACCTCACCCGTGCGATCTGCGAGTCGTTGCTCACTTGCTCGGTTCCAGCCAAGAAAATGCGTCTGCGAGTGCTTGCACACTTGATCCGCGCGCTGCAGGCCCAGCCTGCTACCGACGGTTTGGCCGAGAAGGAGCTTGTTCCTAACCTTGTGGGTGAAATTATGCTATGCACGAAGGAGGCTAACGGCAAGGCTCGCGAGGCTGCGTTCGAGCTGTTGGTGGCTATGGCCATGCTACTCCGTGCGCGTGACCCTCAAAACGGATTGATGGAGTTCATCCAGATGGTCCTCGGTGGTCTGGCTGCTCGCACGCCGCACATGCGTAGCGCTGCCGTGATTTGCCTGAGCCGCCTGGTATTTGAGTTTGGCCGCGAGGAGCCTTCTATTGCCCAGGCCATGCCGGCGCTGCTCAAGACGGTTCTCATGCTGCTGCACGAGAAGGCCCGCGAAGTGATCAAGAGTGTCATCGGCTTCATGAAGCTTGGAATTGCTGTTCTGCCAAAGGAGCAGCTGGAGCAGTTCCTCCCCGATATCATTAATGGTCTCCTGGTTTGGATTGGTGAAAGCAAAAACCGATTCCGCGCGAAGACCCGCATTATCCTTATCAAGTTGTGCCGCAAGTTCGGCTACGAGCACGTTGCTGCGCTCGTGCCCGAGGAGGACCGTGCTCTTATCCGCCACATTAAAAAGACCAAGGAACGCGAGGACAAAAAGAAGTCGGAGCTCGCGGCTGAGGCTGCAGAGCGTCGTGCTGCTAAGAAGAACCGTGACACGTTCGAGGAGTTCATGGCCGACTCGGATGATGAAGGTGACGACGATGAGGCTGCAGCCATGCAGGTGCTTAAGCGTAAGAAGGATTTGCACAAGAAGAACAAGGGTGGAAAGGTTATCCGCGAGGACGAGGACGACATCGTGGATTTCCTGGATGACAACGCTGCGGTGAAGAACATTTTTTCGGCGCAGAAGGGTGGTAATGACGATGAAGACAGTGATGACGAGTTCCAGATGACCAAGGATGGCCGTATGATCATTCCTGGCGGCGAGGACGATGACATGGAGGGCGGAAGCGACACTGATGATGAGGACAAGATCAAGCAGGATGTCGCCTCTCAGCTGCAACGCATGGGGCTGCACAACAGCAAAAACGACAAGAACGGCCGGGTGAAGCGCAAACGCGGTGACGACGATAGCGGCAACGGACGTGAGTACCGTGCTAAGAAGGCCAGTGGTGACATCAAGAAGAAGGGCAAACTCGAGCCGTACGCATACATTCCTTTGGACCCGAAGCTTATGGCCAAGCGCAACAAGCGCGAGGCTGTGACTCGCTATGGTGGCAACGTTGGCAAGAGGCGGGGCAAAAAGTAAGCCTCGTCACAAGCAAGACGTAGGTAGACATCGTACAGCTAGAGCCCGAGAGCAGGGTGCGTGACTGAATATCCAATTTCTCGTAAGACTTTTGCATTTTTTTTCAAACAGTAGCGCTCTTCGCGCGCGAGGTCTCTCAGCCTTCTGCACGCAATACTTCCTTAACCCTTTCTTAACTCTGCTTCCATCCAAACTTCCCCAACGCACCGCCCTGCAGCCGTCACTCTAGACGTGGTGTGCACGCTCACCAACGGTGTACCTGCACGCGCTCAGGTCACCGAACGTTGTACAGTACCGGTACACCTGCACACGCTCAGGTGTACCGTTTCTAAAGTTCTGAGCTGTACCAGTTGACGCTGGGGAAGCCATAGTGAAAGCGAGTGAGGTCCCAGCCCATATTTAGGGACTCGCTTTCATTGGCCGAGACGGGGTCAGATGTATATTTAAATAAGTGACCATGTACACTTTAGCGAGCGAGCTGGTGACTCTTCGCCTCGGATCCTCTACCGTAAGCTCCCGGAAAAGTGTATTTCTATAACGGAATTCACAATAGCACTAAACCAGCATTAACTTAAAACGGGGTAGTACCGTGCCTTGCTGAAATAGTATGCAGAAGTAAATGGGTTCAAAGGGCGAATTCTTTGAGACAGAGTAGTCTACGTTTGAGCACATTCACAAATATGAAGGGGCGTCCCATGCGAGTCTTGTAGACGGGCAGAACATACAAACGCCAAGTGATGAAAAAATCAGTTTGCAACACTTACGTTAAAAACAGTCCGGATTTCACAAAAATGTTCTCTGGATTTTATATCCAGAGTCCTACCCGAGGTATGAATTCTACGTACACCATATACCCTTATAAATTCGATAACTGTTAGACCACAAGCACGTTCAAATAACCTTGATCATTTCATATCCTGTTAAGAAATGATATTATTTGGTGAATGTTGACCCATCCGGAGAAGATTAAGATCCATATCCTGTTAGAAGGGATACACTCTTCGATTCCATTGTACATGTAACATTTGATTAATCTGTCACACTCGCGCAACATAAGTGGATAAAATTTGCAAGGCGCAGATCATCAATATAAGAAAAAACTCAATACCTGTCGACAACCTGTGGTCGCTGGCATTATCGCCAGGTTCCGTTCACTCGGTGAAGTTGTGCATCAAGTTCACGTGCTCTTCGTTACTTGAAGTATCACGCTTACATAAAATCCAGAGCTGTTCCGGGCATAGCACGGCTTTGTTTTAAAACATCTCTATAAATCCTTCAAGTTGAAGAACGGCTCGTTTAGAAACGGAATTGCAGTGGTATACTCTCAGCTTAGGCTGAGAGAACTCGCTTTGGCCTTCCTTCCAATGCAAAATGCATGGAAGTCCCATGCATTTGCTGCAGCAATGTGGTCAAGTTGAACATTTTCGTTGTAAACTTACCTCTGCCATACAGTATGGATAGTGTCTTCCGTGCAGCCGCCCCTCAACAACTCCCTTCAACGATCCATCAAAGTCTACTTGTATAGGAATGATACATGAACCCAAATTCACTCAACAGAACGCAATGGTGTATTTTATGAGTTCCTTCTGTTCAACTACAGTATTGCCACATTGGCGTTGTGAAGGAATGTATTGGTACACGTGAGCCGCTTAGGGCATCGAGTCGTCGGGGCGCTTGATGATCACCGTCTTGTGCTCCAAGTAGTTGCGCAGACCCAGTTCGCCGTTCTCGCGACCAATGCCAGAGTCCTTGAAGCCACCGAACGGAGTGTTCGAGTCGAACACGTCGTAGCAGTTCACATACACGGTGCCCGTGCGGATGCCGTTGGAGACCTTGATGGCGTTGTCGATGTTGCTGGTCACCACGCCAGCGCCCAGACCGTAGACCGAGTCGTTAGCACGGTCGATGACCTCGTCGATGGTCTTGAACTTGAGGATAGACATGACGGGGCCGAAGATCTCCTCGCGAGCGATGGTCATGTCGTCCGTGACATCGGCGAAAACCGTAGGCTCAATGAACCAGCCCTTGTTGCCGTGGCGCTTGCCACCAGCAAGGAGTCTGGCGCCCTCCTTCTTGCCCTCCTCAATGTAGCCCAGGATCTTCTCGAACTGAGTCTCATCAATCTGCGAGCCCTGGTCAGTCTTGGGGTCGAATGGGTCACCGACCACGCGAGCGTTCGCGGCCTCCACCGTGCGCTTCACGAACTCGTCGTAGATGCCCTCCTGGACGTAAACGCGCGTGCCGGCAATGCAGCACTGACCCTGGTTCATGAACAGACCCAGCTGCGACTGCTGGATAGCGAGGTCGATGTCGGCATCATCGAGGATGATGTTGGCAGACTTGCCGCCGAGCTCGAGGGTCACACGCTTGAGGTTGCTCACGTGCGAGGTGCGCATGATCTGGTAGCCGACCTCGGTGGAGCCCGTGAAGGCGACCTTGTCGACGTCCGGGTGCTGAGCCAGGTGACGTCCGGCCTTGGCACCAACACCCGGCACAATGTTCACCACACCCTTGGGGAATCCAGCCTCCACAATGAGCTCCCCGACACGCAGGGCGGACAGCGGGGTCTGCTCAGCGGGCTTCAGCACGATAGTGTTGCCAGCAGCAAGAGCGGGGCCCAACTTCCACGCCATCATGAGCAGCGGGAAGTTCCACGGGATGATCTGCGCGCACACGCCGACGGGTTCGGCCTTGGTGTAGCAGAGGTAGGGGCCCGAGATGGGGATGACGGAGCCGTGGATCTTGTCGGGCCAGCCCGCATAGTAGCGGAGGGTCTTGATCACAAGGCCGAGGTCGGCGGCCTTGGCAACCGAGCACGGCTTGCCGTTGTCCAGGGCCTCGAGTGCCGCGAGCTCGTCGATGTTCTCCTCGATGAGCTCAGCGAGGCGGTAGATGAGCTTGCCGCGGCTTTCAGCGGACATGGTGCGCCACGGGCCGTCGAAGGCAGCGCGAGCGGCAGCCACAGCGGCGTCAATGTCGGCGGTGCCGCCCTCGGCGACATCAGCGATCTTCTCCTCGGTGGCGGGGTTGAACGTCTCGAAGGTCTTGCCCTTGACCGACGGCACGAACTCACCGTTGATCAGCAGGTTGGTCTGCTTGACAGGGACCTTCGCCGAGAAGTGGCGGGTCAGAAGCAGCGGCGAGGCCTTGGCGGCGGTCGCAGCGGACTTGACGGCGAAGGCGCTGGCCTGGACGCGGGGCACTTGGCGGAGGATGTTGCGCTGCATGGCTCAGTGGTTCTTGTGCTGGGTGACTTGCTCGAGACGAAGCAAAATGCAGAATGAGGGAGCGGATACTGGGCCGGTGTTTTGCTCACACTACCTTGTATCATCAGGAGCAGGCTGCTCCTGATGATACAAGGTAGCGCTGCTCCGAGCAGCGCTCCACGCTGGCCACGTCAGACCATACGTCTTTTCAGGTGGAATGCGTTCTAAAAGTACTATTCAATGTCACAAGATATATATGCAGGTTTTTGTATGGAGATAGTCATAAGAGACATACGGGATAGAGGTCCATCGGTTGTGCCAGTTGAAGCGGGCTCGAAACGGACCATCAGCCAAAACGCAAGAAACGCTGCTTGAACTTCAACGCAAATAAAAGAGACTTTGGCTTGGGGTCTTTTCAGGTGAAGCGAGCCCCCATGTCCCCATGACGGTGTGAGCCAGAGCCCCCACGAGCCACTTTGCTCGTGACTGCGATGGAGCGTCGTCTGCTGGATATGGCGACCAACCTGGGCTGACCAACAAACTGCAGACTCGAGTCGGGTATGTTGTCCATGTACTTACACCGAAGATACTTTTGCGCACCGGCAAGTTATTTGAAATAATATTTCTGCTTGGTGGTTTCGATGCCGGGAGTCGCCTTAGCATGTTCAACGACTCGAGCACCTCACCACAGCACCTTGCGTTTCCTCAGCATCTTGCTCCGCCCGGTCAAGCGTGTTGTCCATCTGGCTGGCATGCCATCGGCGTGTCCGCAAAGGCGAGTTCTGGTCGAAAATCTCTGATGAGTTTGCCCCTACAAATCGCATGTGACGGTTCGTGCTTGCGTGTCCGCTGATGAAAGCCACTCTGCAAAATCAAAAAGCTGGTAGGGAACAGCTGAACAACAAGCAGAAGGTGTTCTCATCTCGGAACACAAGTCAAGACCAGATTCTTTCATACCGGTACATGTACTTTCATTCGGCATCAAAATCCGCGTTGAAACAGGATATGTACTGTACGCGTAGATGCTCTTCAACTTGGGCACGAAACCGGAAAAGAAAGCATGCTGGGTCACACTGCACTAACGTTATGTAGGTTGTTCCATTATTATCGCACGCTGGTCAAGAGATAACACGCACAAATTCAACAGGGCGAAGTCAAATCTGGTTAATGGACGTGCTTATAAAGACTACGTAGTTCGATTCTTCTACACAAGGGTCTTTAGATCAAACTGCACTATGGTATATAACAACGAACAGAATTACGGCATCGAGTCCTCAGGACGTAGTTCGATTCTTCTACACAAGGGTCTTTAGATCAAACTGCACTATGGTATATAACAACGAACAGAATTACGGCATCGAGTCCTCAGGACGCTTGATGATCACCGTCTTGTGCTCCAAGTAGTTGCGCAGACCCAGCTCGCCGTTCTCGCGGCCAATGCCAGAGTCCTTGAAGCCACCGAACGGAGTGTTCGAGTCGAACACGTCGTAGCAGTTCACGTACACGGTGCCCGTGCGGATGCCGTTGGAGATCTTGATGGCGTTGTCGATGTTACTAGTCACCACGCCGCCACCAAGGCCGTACTCCGAGTCGTTGGCGCGGGCAATGACCTCGTCGATGGTCTTAAACTTGAGGATGGACATGACGGGGCCGAAAATCTCCTCGCGAGCGATGGTCATGTCGTCCGTGACATCGGCAAAAACGGTGGGCTCAATGAACCAGCCCTTGTCGCCCTTGCGGTGGCCGCCGGCCACAAGACGAGCTCCCTCCTCCTTGCCCTTCTCCACGTAGCCCAGGATCTTCTCGAACTGGGCCTCGTCGATCTGCGAGCCCTGGTCGGTCTTGTCATCGAAAGGGTCGCCAACAATGCGAGCGTTGGCGGCCTCAGCGGAGCGCTTCACGAACTCGTCGTAGATGCCCTCCTGAACGAACACGCGCGTACCCGAAATGCAGCACTGACCCTGGTTCATGAACAGACCCAGCTGCGACTGCTTGATAGCGAGGTCGATGTCAGCGTCGTCAAGAATAATGTTGGCGGACTTGCCGCCCAGTTCCAGCGTCACGCGCTTGAGGTTGCTCACGTGCGACGTACGCATGATCTGGTACCCGACTTCCGTCGATCCGGTAAATGCGACCTTGTCAACTTTGGGGTGCTGGGCCAGGTGGCGACCAGCGTTGGCACCAACACCCGGCACAATGTTCACCACACCCTTGGGGAACCCAGCCTCCACAATCAGCTCGCCGACGCGGAGAGCCGAGAGAGCCGTCTGTTCCGCAGGCTTCAGCACGATGGTGTTGCCAGCAGCAAGTGCGGGGCCCAACTTCCACGCCATCATGAGCAACGGGAAGTTCCACGGGATGATCTGAGCGCACACGCCGACGGGTTCGGCCTTGGTGTAGCAGAGGTAGGGGCCCGAGATGGGGATGACGGAGCCGTGGATCTTGTCGGGCCAGCCCGCGTAGTAGCGGAGGGTCTTGAGCACGAGCTGCAGGTCGTTCTCCTTCGCAACGTGGAACGGCTTGCCGTTGTCGAGCGCTTCAAGAGCGGCGATCTCGTCAATGTTCTCTTCAATGAGGTCTGCAAGCTTGTAGAGAAGTCTGCCGCGGTTTTCGGCAGACATGGTGCGCCACGGACCCTCGAACGCATCGCGGGCAGCAGCCACCGCGGCGTCAATGTCCGTGTTGACGGCCTCCGATACGTCGGCGATCTTCTCCTCCGTGGCTGGATTAAACGTCTCGAAGGTTCGACCGCTGGACGAAGGCACGAACTCGCCGTTGATCAGCAGGTTGGTCTGCTTGACAGGCACTTTGGACGAAAACTGACGGGTAAGCGCGACTGGCGAGGCCTTGGCAGCCGTAGCGGCAGTGGCACGGACGAAGGCTTTGGCCTGAACGCGCGGCAGGTTACGCAGGATGTGACGCTGCATGGTATTTGTCGCTTGGAATGCAAGTGTCGATGAGAGTGCAAAAAGCGGAGTGAGCATCGCACTCGACTTGCAGCGCAGATTGGCTTCAGCCGATCTGCTCAGGCTGAAGCACCGTCATCCGACGGCAAGGTGCAGCGCTGTGCGCGACCCCGTGATACAAGTGCAAGTACGTGTCAGGATTCAAGAGAGCGAGAAGCCGTCTGAAATGGCCACACATTGTCGTCCAGCTGAATCGTCGGCGTTCATAAGCAGGCATAGCATGCTGCTGCTCGCAGGTGTCCGTCCAGGCGGTTGGGAATGAAGGCGACCGATACATTAACTCCATATAGTTTCACGATTTGCATGTTGAAGCGCTTTTGGGTAGACGTGACCATCAATTAAAACGCAAGCGAGTGCCCCCAGGAGATTCGAGTTGTCGACGAAAAACAGGTGCTAAAAAAAGAGGGAGGACGTTATTTTCGTACATGTATCTAATTACTGGTACAGTATTGTACGAACCAGCAGCCCTGCTTTGAAAAAGTGGAAACACAAGAATTGTACTGTAGATGCCCCAGCCTTAGCTCTTTTGTTAGGTTTGCATAACATTATGTTACTACTGGTGCAAGATCACGGAAGGTATTGAAGAAACTCGCGCCTTTGTGTACTGTAGAGCGTTCGTGTCAGCGGACAGGACGCTTCCCGGTAGCCTCAGTCGTCAAGCACATCCAGGTTGTTGCTGCTTGGGGTGCAGGCATCGTGCTGCTTGGTGTCGTGCCTGTCCTTCCCCCCCCAGGGTTGGCAATTACTAATTGCCCACATCAAAGCGCAGCTAATTGCCAATTAGCTGCGCTTTGTTGTGGTCTCGTCAATCCATCCAGTAGAAGAGCTCAGCGCACAGGGCATGCTGCCTCTCTTGCCGCCGGACCTCCGCGCTATGTTTTGGTAGCGCGGACCGCCTACCGGATTAAAATGCGAGTTTGCGTCTCGGATGATTAAAGTGGAACGTGGGACAGCGAGTGAAGTCTGAAGTTCAATTTCTGAAGCATATGTTGGATCGGCTTCTCTAATATGACCGCTAGATGTGGCGGATTCGCGTCGCTATTCCGAATTATGCTTTGTACTGCATCGGTTCTTGGAATGTGGAAGTGAGTTTACAGCATGATCACGTCGGCTGAACGACCGCCGGAAGCCGCGATCTTTCGTCGGGAAACCAAATCCATCTGACCGATCTGCATCGGAAAACAGAATTTGGCCGCCGAGTTTACACGCTTGGAGGTGTGCCTATTTTTGCCCACACTCAACTTGAACTCCGGCGGCGACGATTTAAGCTGGATCTGCTTGTAACACGAGCCTCGTGCTTCATGTACGAGGTTTGAAGTGTCAGTGGTCTGGCACCAGGCATTGGCTGCTTTTGGATGTGGACTAGGTATGCTGAAAAGTGGGGAGTATTGCAAAATGCGGAGTTCTTACGTTATTTTTTCCAGCAGCAACGGATTGTTGTAAATCACGGAGTGTTACACGAGCACAGTGCAAGCCTTCTGGCCCGGAAAGTAAGTGCACTTGGCGATGATGTCGTCTTCTACATTTAGCCGCAAGCGGTGAATACGGAGATTCCATGCTGTGCAGTGGACCCCGCACTGCTATCTGTGAGTTGCTATTTCCTATTAATGCTGGAGGTCGACTCTCCTCTCACCCACCCCGCTCGCGGAGTGAGAGGCGAGTAGGAACTCCGCATTTTGCAATACTCCCCACTTTTCAGCATACCTAGTCCACATCCAAAAGCAGCCAATGCCTGGTGCCAGACCACTGACACTTCAAACCTCGTACATGAAGCACGAGGCTCGTGTTACAAGCAGATCCAGCTTAAATCGTCGCCGCCGGAGTTCAAGTTGAGTGTGGGCAAAAATAGGCACACCTCCAAGCGTGTAAACTCGGCGGCCAAATTCTGTTTTCCGATGCAGATCGGTCAGATGGATTTGGTTTCCCGACGAAAGATCGCGGCTTCCGGCGGTCGTTCAGCCGACGTGATCATGCTGTAAACTCACTTCCACATTCCAAGAACCGATGCAGTACAAAGCATAATTCGGAATAGCGACGCGAATCCGCCACATCTAGCGGTCATATTAGAGAAGCCGATCCAACATATGCTTCAGAAATTGAACTTCAGACTTCACTCGCTGTCCCACGTTCCACTTTTTAATCATCCGAGACGCAAACTGGCATTTTAATCCGGTAGGCGGTCCGCGCTACCAAAACATAGCGCGGAGGTCCGGCGGCAAGAGAGGCAGCATGCCCTGTGCGCTGAGCTCTTCTACTGGATGGATTGACGAGACCACAACATAGCGCAGCTAATTGCCAACCCTGGGGGGGGGAAGGACAGGCACGACACCAAGCAGCACGATGCCTGCACCCCAAGCAGCAACAACCTGGATGTGCTTGACGACTGAGGCTACCGGGAAGCGTCCTGTCCGCTGACACGAACGCTCTACAGTACACAAAGGCGCGAGTTTCTTCAATACCTTCCGTGATCTTGCACCAGTAGTAACATAATATGTTATGCAAACCTAACAAAAGAGCTAAGGCTGGGGCATCTACAGTACAATTCTTGTGTTTCCACTTTTTCAAAGCAGGGCTGCTGGTTCGTACAATACTGTACCAGTAATTAGATACATGTACGAAAATAACGTCCTCCCTCTTTTTTTCGCACCTGTTTTTCGTCGACAACTCGAATCTCCTGGAATAATATTAATTTCTGTTGCTCAGGTACTGAACGCCTGTTGCACATCCCAACTACTGAATTCCTGTTGCACGGTATGGAATGCCTGTTGCGAACTTAAGGCAACAGCAATTCAATACTGAAAAGCAACGACATATTATTCAGAGCTAGGACTATGATTATCTGTCGAGGCACAGTCAGCCGTTGAAGCTAGTGAGGCCAGGACGCAAGCGGACCCCGTCGCGAAAAGCAGAAGGCGCGGCGGTACTCGTTGGGCGTTTGCCTATTATAACAAGCACCCGGAACTAGTGGGCGAAGGGGTAGCGTCCTCAAGATTCGGGGATAGCACAGTGTGTGCCTCCCAGTCCGCCCCACATTACGGACGAGCCGCACATGAGGTATTATAATAGTCGAACTCTTCCGCGTCGAAGGTCATCAGCATATCGCGTGGGATGACCTCGTATGGACCGCGTACCATGCTCTGCTACATGAATGCTCTTGAAAAGCACATACTATTATAGTTAATACTTACCAAAACCGCCGATCCAGATGCGCGCGCTTGTTCGCGTCCGTGACGTCCACATTTCGTCCATTGGGAAAAGGTCTCAGCCAACCTTCTCTGAATCGTTCACTTGATCCGAGTAGATGATGGACAACGACGGTATCGATGAACTCCAGCAAAGGGGACTGGCATGGCTAAGGTAAACTTCAGAAACGGAAGCGCCAAATGGAAGTCTCACCTCCCAGCACCAATCAATCGTCCGGTGGCAAAATATAAGTAGGCAAGGTGATGCTCAGTGAGCATTGCTCATCCACCTCTACGCGCGACTGCGGGTTCATAAAGTAGATGTTCATGCCCTTGAAAAGCTGGTGCGTCGGCGACGCCAGGATCTCATTCACCAGCATGAACCATTCGCGGTACACGCCACCAGCGTCGACGCAGTTTTCGTCCAGAATAATCGGTACACACGATGGAGCTCACATTCATGAATCGCATGTGGTCCATGGACTCTTTCGAGCATGCACCAGTGCACCTATAGCTTGAGGAACCCCACCTCTGCAGGCACGATCAGCGACGCCGTGCTGGCCACGAAATGCGCGCTCTTAGGCAGGAGGCCGCCCTCCGCCACGGCCCGGCCTCCTTCCTCCCCTCGGCTCCCGCGTCCGCCAGCATCGACTTGTTCGTGGCGAACTAGGCCGAACCCGACTCTGACGCCTCCATCGGTTCCAACGGCGCGCAGCACCCGCTTGTGCTTTTCAGCGTTCTTCTTGCCCTTGTTTAGCTGCTCCTCCACCAGCACCAGCTCCGTGTCCGCCGTCTGATCATGCTCCTCAACAGGAAGCGGGCCTGCATCGATCAATTCATAGCATTGTTAGTGTTTCTCCGCTAAAAGAATTACGATGCAGCACACGTACTGCATAATGATCATGGGTCAGGCAGCTGACAGAACGGTCGTTAGCCGTAGGGATGAATGACATCAATGTACCTCACTAAGAAACGAAACAATGAACATGGGAATCACGCTGTTGAGCCCACCCAGAGCTTGTTTGGCTTGAGTCTTCGAGCTATAGACTGTAACACTAGTGTATACAGCCAAAGTCCAATGGGCTCTCACTTTGTGAACGTCCACCGTGCTTGTGACGTTCTCTTCACTAGTAGTGACTACGAATTGGCTGCGTAAGCCTACGGTGCTGTCCTTCGCACTCGGCGATAATCGTGGTATCGCTGGCGTTGCTGGACATGTCTGCTTTGGCTTTCATGGAAGCGAGCTGCCACATCGAGGAGTGGCCCGTATTGGGCAAGTTCTGCGCTGTATGAAACTGCAACCTAGTTTCTGAATCAACCCGACGGCTTTTAGCGTTTGAAACCTACACCACCCCATAACAATATATACATGTAGGCACCTGGATTCAGAGTTCTTACACTAAAAAATCTGTTGTCGACTTTCAGCACTGATTTTCTGTTGTGATAGGCCGACAACAGGTTTTCTCCGTCATGGAACAGAAGTTCAGCAGAAATGATCGGCAACAGGCGTTCAGTATCTGAGCAACAGATATTAATTAGCACCCGAATCTCCTGGGGGCACTCGCTTGCGTTTTAATTGATGGTCACGTCTACCCAAAAGCGCTTCAACATGCAAATCGTGAAACTATATGGAGTTAATGTATCGGTCGCCTTCATTCCCAACCGCCTGGACGGACACCTGCGAGCAGCAGCATGCTATGCCTGCTTATGAACGCCGACGATTCAGCTGGACGACAATGTGTGGCCATTTCAGACGGCTTCTCGCTCTCTTGAATCCTGACACGTACTTGCACTTGTATCACGGGGTCGCGCACAGCGCTGCACCTTGCCGTCGGATGACGGTGCTTCAGCCTGAGCAGATCGGCTGAAGCCAATCTGCGCTGCAAGTCGAGTGCGATGCTCACTCCGCTTTTTGCACTCTCATCGACACTTGCATTCCAAGCGACAAATACCATGCAGCGTCACATCCTGCGTAACCTGCCGCGCGTTCAGGCCAAAGCCTTCGTCCGTGCCACTGCCGCTACGGCTGCCAAGGCCTCGCCAGTCGCGCTTACCCGTCAGTTTTCGTCCAAAGTGCCTGTCAAGCAGACCAACCTGCTGATCAACGGCGAGTTCGTGCCTTCGTCCAGCGGTCGAACCTTCGAGACGTTTAATCCAGCCACGGAGGAGAAGATCGCCGACGTATCGGAGGCCGTCAACACGGACATTGACGCCGCGGTGGCTGCTGCCCGCGATGCGTTCGAGGGTCCGTGGCGCACCATGTCTGCCGAAAACCGCGGCAGACTTCTCTACAAGCTTGCAGACCTCATTGAAGAGAACATTGACGAGATCGCCGCTCTTGAAGCGCTCGACAACGGCAAGCCGTTCCACGTTGCGAAGGAGAACGACCTGCAGCTCGTGCTCAAGACCCTCCGCTACTACGCGGGCTGGCCCGACAAGATCCACGGCTCCGTCATCCCCATCTCGGGCCCCTACCTCTGCTACACCAAGGCCGAACCCGTCGGCGTGTGCGCTCAGATCATCCCGTGGAACTTCCCGTTGCTCATGATGGCGTGGAAGTTGGGCCCCGCACTTGCTGCTGGCAACACCATCGTGCTGAAGCCTGCGGAACAGACGGCTCTCTCGGCTCTCCGTGTCGGCGAGCTCATTGTGGAGGCTGGGTTCCCCAAGGGTGTGGTGAACATTGTACCGGGCGTGGGCGCCAACGCTGGTCGCCACCTGGCCCAGCACCCCAAAGTTGACAAGGTCGCATTTACCGGATCGACGGAAGTCGGGTACCAGATCATGCGGACGTCGCACGTGAGCAACCTCAAGCGCGTGACGCTGGAACTCGGTGGCAAGTCCGCCAACATTATTCTCGACGACGCGGACATCGACCTCGCTATCAAGCAGTCGCAGCTGGGTCTGTTCATGAACCAGGGTCAGTGCTGCATTTCGGGTACGCGCGTGTTCGTGCAGGAGGGCATCTACGACGAGTTCGTGAAGCGCTCCGCTGAGGCCGCCAACGCTCGCATTGTTGGCGACCCTTTCGATGACAAGACCGACCAGGGCTCGCAGATCGACGAGGCCCAGTTCAAGAAGATCCTGGGCTACGTGGAGAAGGGCAAGGAGGAGGGAGCTCGTCTTGTGGCGGGCGGCCACCGCAAGGGCGACAAGGGCTGGTTCATCGAACCCACCGTTTTTGCCGATGTCACGGACGACATGACCATTGCTCGCGAGGAGATCTTCGGACCCGTCATGTCCATCCTCAAGTTTAAGACCATCGACGAGGTCATTGCCCGCGCCAACGACTCGGAGTACGGCCTTGGTGGCGGTGTGGTGACCAGCAACATCGACAGCGCCATCAAGATCTCCAACGGCATCCGCACGGGCACCGTGTATGTGAACTGCTACGACGTATTCGACTCGAACACTCCGTTCGGTGGCTTCAAGGACTCTGGCATTGGCCGCGAGAACGGCGAGCTGGGACTTCGCAACTACTTGGAGCACAAGACGGTGATCATCAAGCGACCGGAGGACTCGATGCCGTAGTTTTGTTCGTCATTATACTATATACTTAGTAGTTTGAACTGAAGGAAGATTCTTGCGATAGAATTAACACATTTTGATGAGCAATATTCGAGGACTCTGGACCAGAGTTGACATGGTGGTTGTGTCAACCATAACATTGAATGTTGCAACACCGCGGAACGTAGACGGTCTTTCCGCTAACACAGCTAGGCAAGGTTCTAACATTTGAGAGAAATGAGGTTAGACATCGTACCAATTTCATCGAGCTCGTGGCACTTGCCGATCCCCGAGCTTGTACATGTAGGCATTGTATGGCACTTCATCCGCCTTAAATTCCAACGGCCCACGCGACAGTGATCAAGCGGTGGCATAGTCTTCAACATCACCAGAACTACGTTGCAGCTGTTTTTGCTTTTCGTTTGCAGCTCGACACGCAATGACTGCAAGTTGAAGTTTATACTGGGAATACCGAAGAATGAGGGATGGAATACTGGGAATACCGAAGAATGAGGGATGGACAGCCCTCAAGGGATTAATTCCACGGTACTGCGTGCGCGTAAGCGTAACCTCAGTCAACTTTCAAGCAACTTTCATTAACATTCGTGCAACCTAGTAATCGGCAGTAGCACTGCTACTACCGGTAGCAGAGCAGCATGATACAGTAGCAATGGACGCCATCGGTGCAGTAGCACTGCTACTAGCAGAGCAGCATGATAGCAAGGGACCAGTAGCACTGCATGTAGCCGAACAGCATAATACACTAGAAATGGACACATCGGTGCAGTAGCACTGCTAACAGCAGAGCAGTATGATAGCTAGGTCGTCTGCGACTTAGACTGGGAATACCAATTTGCGTAGTATAAGCAGCGCTTTTGCATGCGACCTGCGTTATGGTGGCGGGCTCTGCTAGTATCAGTGCTACTGCACCGATGCGCCCATTGTGATCATGCCGCTCTGCTACATGAAATAGCAGTGCTACTGCACTGATACTGTCCACTGCTATCATGCTGATCTGCTGTTAGCAGTACTGCACCGATGTGTCCATTTCTAGTGTATCATAGTGCTCTGCTAGTAGCAGTGCTACTGCACCGATGCGTCCATTTCTAGTGTATCATGCTGCTCTGCTAGTAGCAGTGCCACTGCAACGATGGCGTCCATTGCTATTATACTACTCTGCTAGTAGCAGTGCAACTGCACTGATACTGTCCATTGCTATCATGCTGCTCTGCTAGTAGCAGTGCTACTGCACCGGTGTGTCCATTTCTAGTGTATCATGCTGCTCTTCTACATGCAGTGCTACTGGTCCATTGCTATCATACTGCTCTGCTGTTAGCAGTGCTACTGCACCGATGTGTCCATTTCTAGTGTATTATGCTGTTCGGCTACATGCAGTGCTACTGGTCCATTGCTATCATGCTGCTCTGCTAGTAGCAGTGCTACTGCACCGATGGCGTCCATTGCTACTGTATCATGCTGCTCTGCTACCGGTAGTAGTAAAGCATCGGCGTCGCTTACAATAATACCGTCCTCTATTTCTTGTTGTAATGCAGCCAACTTTGCCACTTGAGCACGAGATTCATCGATTTCAATACCCTCTTCTCTGAAAAAGTTATGTGTTTTCACCAAGACAGAGAGCCACGCAAAAATACTCTCGCTCGGCAAATCGTACAATCCCCACGTCTGCTTCCGAGCAGCCCGGTACCCCCGCATATAATCAGCCTGACGCTGCCTTTTTCTCTTCTGCACCTCTTCACTGGAGGCATCCATAGGCGAGCATTTAGTTGCATCGCTTCCTCCATTGTTTGCCACTACAGCCGGCGATACAGCAGTTTCGCGAAGGGATTGATCAGCGACCAGTGTGCGCGAGCTAGACTGCTGAACTCACTTGACTCGCCTCCCGATACGCATGAGTATACTCAATGTGAGGATATAGCTGCCGAACTCGATCCATCGAAAACCTCCATTTTCGCGTGTGCGTCTTGCTGTGAATTTCTGGTGGGTCCTCAATCTGGTCACCTATGTGTACCTCTGTCACACCTACCAAAAACGTTTCAAATTTCTGCAGACGAGTATACAAAGCGATACGGTCATCTTTCAGATGATATCGTTAAGAAGTATGCACAAATTTTGCAGCAGCCGGATGGAACAAAATATTTTTTGGATCCTGACTTGATTCGAGATAAAGATCGTGTTCATCTCTGCTCGAAATGTGCATATAACCCACGCAAATCGAAATTCAGCCTGGCAAAGGGTCACGAGTACGGACGTTGTAAGTTGCTCCCTGCATTGAGTGCAGTTCTACTGGGAATACCGAAGAATGAGGGATGGACAGCCCTCAAGGGATTAATTCCACGGTACTGCGTGCGCGTAAGCGTAACCTCAGTCAACTTTCAAGCAACTTTCATTAACATTCGTGCAACCTAGTAATCGGCAGTAGCACTGCTACTACCGGTAGCAGAGCAGCATGATACAGTAGCAATGGACGCCATCGGTGCAGTAGCACTGCTACTAGCAGAGCAGCATGATAGCAATGGACCAGTAGCACTGCATGTAGCCGAACAGCATAATACACTAGAAATGGACACATCGGTGCAGTAGCACTGCTAACAGCAGAGCAGTATGATAGCAATGGACCAGTAGCACTGCATGTAGAAGAGCAGCATGATACACTAGAAATGGACACACCGGTGCAGTAGCACTGCTACTAGCAGAGCAGCATGATAGCAATGGACAGTATCAGTGCAGTTGCACTGCTACTAGCAGAGTAGTATAATAGCAATGGACGCCATCGTTGCAGTGGCACTGCTACTAGCAGAGCAGCATGATACACTAGAAATGGACGCATCGGTGCAGTAGCACTGCTACTAGCAGAGCACTATGATACACTAGAAATGGACACATCGGTGCAGTACTGCTAACAGCAGATCAGCATGATAGCAGTGGACAGTATCAGTGCAGTAGCACTGCTATTTCATGTAGCAGAGCGGCATGATCACAATGGGCGCATCGGTGCAGTAGCACTGATACTAGCAGAGCCCGCCACCATAACGCAGGTCGCATGCAAAAGCGCTGCTTATACTACGCAAATTGGTATTCCCAGTCTAAGTCGCAGACGACCTAGTGGCGGCAACCCAGCTCGCAGAGTGCACCACACAAACAAGTCCATTCAATACATGTACACTATACCTTGCCCCCCCCCCGGCCTGCATTTGCAGGCTGACCATTGCACCAGTGGTGTTTAACATGCGGACCGCCGGTATAGTTTCGTTTGCAACCGTTCCGTTCCAGAGGTGTCGACACAGTAGATTCTTACAATGGCACGAACTGAGCTTTTGCAACGCGCGACGCAGCTTCTTGGTCAGTGACCTCGGCTGACCGAGGCGATGCCACTGCCTGCCTCGCTGCTAAAGTGGCACGCGATCGGCCACGTGCTCGGACCGTATCGGCAATCGGCGCGCTTTCGACCGCGATTTGGCCTTCCCTCCGCTCGACTCTTTTATTTTCCAGTCGACGTTGAAGATGCTCTTGCGTTTTGAGTGATGATACCCACCCCCCTTCAACTGATACAACTTAATACCCTCAGAGCCGTATTTTATTAGCAAGACTCCTTCTCAAGAGGTTCAGGATAATCTACATACAAATTTAAGTATACTATAACCTGTATCAACATAATCTAAACGACAACTAATAGTTTCAAAA
Organism: Phytophthora x cambivora; assembly: GCA_033557925.1. Lineage (NCBI taxonomy): Eukaryota > Oomycota > Peronosporomycetes > Peronosporales > Peronosporaceae > Phytophthora > Phytophthora x cambivora. The sequence continues at coordinate 1,709,160 of JAUCEB010000034.1, forward strand.
GTGATGCTGATTTTGCGATCACGTCGGCTGGAATTCTGCCTGCAGATACCAATGGTATCATTATGATACCATCATACCATGCCACGCACGAGGCGCAACATGTACAAGAACCCCATGGTATGATACTATCATACCATGCCACGCACGAGGCGCAACATGTACAAGAACCCCATGGCAGGGAGGGCTATTAACGCAAGCTATGATGAGCACGCTTGACGTCCGAACTGCTCATTCTGCAATTTGCTTCGTCCCGAGTAAGCCACCGAACACAAGAACCACTGAGCCATGCAGCGCCACATCCTCCGCCAAGTGCCCCGCGTCCAGGCCAGCGCCTTCGCCGTCAAGTCCGCCGCGACTGCCGCCAAGGCCTCGCCGCTGCTTCTGACCCGCCACTTCTCCGCGAAGGTCCCTGTCAAGCAGACCAACCTGCTGATCAACGGTGAGTTCGTGCCGTCGGTCAAGGGCAAGACCTTCGAGACGTTCAACCCCGCCACCGAGGAGAAGATCGCTGATGTCGCAGAGGGCGGCACCGCCGACATTGACGCCGCCGTGGCTGCCGCTCGCGCTGCCTTTGACGGCCCGTGGCGCACCATGTCCGCTGAGAGCCGCGGTAAGCTCATCTACCGCCTCGCTGAGCTCATCGAGGAGAACATCGACGAGCTCGCGGCGCTCGAGGCCCTGGACAACGGCAAGCCGTGCTCGGTTGCCAAGGCCGCCGACCTCGGCCTCGTGATCAAGACCCTCCGCTACTACGCGGGCTGGCCCGACAAGATCCACGGCTCCGTCATCCCCATCTCAGGCCCCTACCTCTGCTACACCAAAGCCGAACCCGTCGGCGTGTGCGCTCAGATCATCCCGTGGAACTTCCCGCTGCTCATGATGGCGTGGAAGTTGGGCCCCGCTCTTGCTGCTGGCAACACCATCGTGCTGAAGCCCGCTGAGCAGACCCCGCTGTCCGCCCTGCGAGTCGGTGAGCTCATTGTGGAGGCTGGGTTCCCCAAGGGTGTGGTGAACATTGTACCGGGTGTTGGTGCCGATGCTGGACGTCACCTGGCCCAGCACCCCAACGTTGACAAGGTCGCCTTCACAGGTTCCACCGAGGTCGGATACCAGATCATGCGTACGTCGCACGTGAGCAACCTCAAGCGTGTGACCCTCGAGCTCGGCGGCAAGTCTGCCAACATCATCCTCGATGATGCCGACATCGACCTCGCTATCCAGCAGTCGCAGCTGGGTCTGTTCATGAACCAGGGCCAGTGCTGCATTGCCGGCACGCGCGTTTACGTCCAGGAGGGCATCTACGACGAGTTCGTGAAGCGCACGGTGGAGGCCGCGAACGCTCGCGTTGTCGGTGACCCGTTCGACCCCAAGACTGACCAGGGCTCGCAGATTGATGAGACTCAGTTCGAAAAGATCCTGGGCTACGTTGAGGAGGGTAAGAAGGAGGGCGCCAGGCTTCTTGCTGGTGGCAAGCGCCACGGAAACAAGGGCTGGTTCATTGAGCCTACGGTTTTCGCTGATGTCACCGACGACATGACCATCGCTCGCGAGGAGATCTTCGGCCCCGTCATGTCCATCCTCAAGTTCAAGACCATCGACGAGGTCATCGACCGTGCTAACGACTCAGTCTACGGTCTGGGCGCTGGCGTGGTGACCAGCAACATCGACAATGCCATCAAGATCTCCAACGGCATCCGCACGGGCACCGTGTATGTGAACTGCTACGACGTGTTCGACTCGAACACTCCGTTCGGTGGCTTCAAGGACTCTGGCATCGGTCGCGAGAACGGCGAGCTGGGTCTGCGCAACTACTTGGAGCACAAGACGGTGATCATCAAGCGACCGGAGGACTCGATGCCCTAGGCAGTTTGCCATTTGATGTCTAGTAACAGTAACGTTGGCGGCTTTCTAATCGGGAAAACCACACACATCATGCGTCGGAATAGACGAAATGGACTACCAAAACATGTAATGCCAATTGTTTTGTTGGATGAAAGTCTCTGTCTTGTGGATCTCAATGAAAAGTTATACTGGGAATACCGAAGAATGAGGGATGGACAGCCCTCAAGGGATCAATTCCACGGTACTGCGTGCGCGTAAGCGTAACCTCAGTCAACTTTCAAGCAACTTTCATTAACATTCGTGCAACCTAGTAATCGGCAGTACTGCTACTACCGGTAAGGCAAAATGCCAATTTGATGTCCATGTTGAGTGACCCGCACAAAGAAGTCTATAACTTGGCGGGCAACGGTCGTTTTGCCGAGCTATTGGTACCGTTGAAAAGAGGAGACACAGGCGAATTTTTGTGATTTTTTATGCATTAAGTCATGCAGTTTTGACAGCTCTTGGAGGCTGACAGTGTGATGCATCGGATTGACGCTCTTGCCAGTTTGATGTCCATCTTTAGATTGGATTTCACTATGTGAGACGAACCTGCCCGATGCCGACGGGTCAAGTCAGGGCTAGGGGAACTCGAACCTCTCGCTAGTCATATTGACAGATGCTCACCACTTAGCTGAGTTTATTACGTCCTACAACCTACACCCCATGCTTCCGTCATGATCTCCGTCTGATCAACGGGTGGCTCGCGCTGGCAGCACTAAAATCTCCCGCCGCACAATGTGGCAAACCTGAAGCCAAGCTGCATCACGGTGCCAGTTAGGCAGCCCGTTGCGCTCAAAGTTCGCCAGCTTAGCGTGCATATTCACGCGCGAAAGAGGGGAAATCCCACAGCTGCTAAAACCAGCAACGAGGTTGCTGCTGAGGCATGCATAGTTCCAGGCCAATGCTGCAACACCTAGAGCCTCATTACGGCATTTAGACACAGACTGAGAAGCACGTAGGGTGAGGGACGGGTGGCGCTCCATGAAGCGACGAAGCCACCCTTCTCCCACCGTAGCTTACGGTTGATTGGCGCTGATGGTGTTCTGCACAGATGCATCTACGAGATCGCGCGGTCCTTCGACCTCTACAGCTCCTCGTGCGAGTTCACCCAAGCGTTCTTCGCCTCTTTTGAGCCCTGGTTGGTCTCGTGGCTTGCAGAGCTCAAGACAGCGTTCAAGACGGCGTTCAAGACGATGAGTGACGGCAATGTCAAGTTGCTGCTGCTGCAGCCGACGGAGCATCTTACCATCGCCTTCGTGCGGGACGAGAAGTCGCTGGCCCCACTGTTCGACGAAGCGGAGGTGGACCACCGCATGGCGTGGCAATTCTCTCCCGGTCACTTGATGAAGCACGAGGCGGAGTCGTGGGAAGACCTGGACGTCGAAGACGTCGATCGTGCAGACGCAGGAGGAGGTGCGACTGCTGTCGCTGAGTCTCGTGTCGTGCCTGGGTCTGTCCAGCCGCTTCCTTACGCAGTTAACGACGGCGCACCCGCACCTCGAGCACCTCAAGATCGTCGACTGCTTCGACGCTCGAGCAGGGCGCTGCGCTGCTTTGGCTGGAGGGGGGGGGGGCTTTTGACTTGGAAGTCGCCACGCGGAATGACAGTCAGTCACTTGAGTGCGCGAATATCAAGTGCTTCAGGTTTTCACCCTGAATCCAGCTGTTTCCTTTTTGGCAAATCAAATCTATAGTAAAATGGATACATCGCGAAGATTGGTAGAAACTAGTCTGGCCATCAAACTGGCAGTGGACATCAAATTGGCATTTTGCCTTAGCAGAGCAGCATGATACAGTAGCAATGGACGCCATCGGTGCAGTAGTAGCACTGCTACTAGCAGAGCAGCATAATAGCAATGGACGCCATCGGTGCAGTAGCACTGCTATTAGCAAAGCAGCATGATACACTAGAAATGGACGGTGTCGGTGCAGTAGCACTGCTAGCAGCAGAGCAGCATGATAGAAATGGACGGTATCGGTGCAGTAGCAATGCTACTAGCAGAGTAGTATGATAGCAATGGACGCCATCGGTGCAGTATCACTGCTAACAGCAGAGCAGCATGATAGCAAGGGACGTATCGGTGCAGTAGCAATGCTACTAGCAGAGCAGCATGATAGCAATGGACGCCATCGGTGCAGTAGCACTCCATGTTGCAGTGCAGCTTCATACACTATAAATTGGCACATCGGTGCAGTAGCACTGCTACTAGCAGAGTAGTATGATACCAATGGACACCATCGGTGCAGTAGCACTGCTACTAGCAGAGTAGTATGATACCAATGGACACCATCGGTGCAGTAGCACTGCTACTAGCAGAGCAGCATTTGCATTAGAAATGAACGCATCGGTGCAGTAGCGCTTACAGCAGAGCAGCATGAAAGCAATGGACGGTACTTCTCTGGACCACATAAGAATCGACATTTCTGTTTTTCGGTAATAAAAAATTTAAAAAAAATACTTCGTGAACAAATAATACCTCAAAATAAAGCTGAGATTCTTCTGTTTCGCCTCAGATTATTGGCTGCTCAAAAACAGCAGGAACTGAGGAAACAGGCGAACTTTCGTGAGCCCGATTTTGGATGTCATTAGGTTTTTTTTCGGAATGGCTTCAATTTTTGGCGATATTACAAAAATTAGATACCACTGAAATTCTCAGTTAACTGTCGATGTGATGATGCGTAGTAGAGCGATACAGCATGCCTGTGAGCTATGTGGCATTCGTCGACATTTTGAGGTTTTTCAGGGTGATTTTGGTAATAAACACTCTAGTCAAAACCTTTGGCCAATCACAAGACTTGATTTACGATTTTAGCCAATCGAAAGAGATCGAAAAAAGTGAGGTTAAATTGAAATGTCGATTGCAGTAGCACTGCTACTGCATGTAGCAGAGCGGCATGATCGCAATGGGCGCATCGGTGCAGTAGCACTGATACTAGCAGAGCCTGACACCATAACGCAGGTCGCATGCAAAAGCGCTGCTTATACTATGCAAAATGGTATTCCCAGTCTAAGTCGCAGACGCCCTAGTTAATACGGCGACACTAAGTTATCGCGCCTATCGAGTCGTCGACTCGATAGTAGTATTTCGAAGTAGTACGAAGTACTATTATTGTAGTATTTCAATATTCGTTTACCTACCATCAATAATTAAAATTATTGATACTATTTTGCTCGGCTCAACAATATCAGCAATTATGCAGAAATAATTGTATATTCACGCGGTCATTTTGCATACTTTAACCCTTCATATCGCGCCCGTCCCGACCAAAACCCGCGGGCCGAAACCATACCAAAACCCAGTACACCCGTTCCGCTCCGCATCCTTCTCTCCCGAACCGACTCAGAAATCTGCGAAGCCAAAGAGCGCCAGCCGACGCTCACTCCGGAGCCTTCCTGCCGCCCCCTGCCCCCTCTCCATGTCGGCCATGAACCTCAGCCGCGAGCAGCAGAACGAGCTCCTCTTCGTGGGATTCAACCAGGACAGCGGTGCGTCCCCCGCGTCTCCTCCCCACGTCGTTCTTCGACCTCTTCCCTTCGCGAGCTCTAACGGGTCTTCTGCTGCCTCTTACGCTGCTCTCCAGGCTGCTTCGCCTGCGGTACCGACTCAGGCTTCAAGATCTTCAACTGCGACCCGTTCAAGGAGACGTTCCACCGAGGTTTGAGCGCTCTAGCAGCCCAAGTGTTGTGTTGATATATAGTCCAACCCCATCGCGTTGTCTATTTACTGCAGACTTCTCCAATGGCGGCATCGGCATCGTGGAGATGCTCTTCCGCTGCAACATCCTGGCCATCGTCGGCGGCGGACGCAATCCGAGATACCCTCCTAACAAGGTGATGATGCACCGCTCGGGTTGGAGAGCCACGAAACGAAGACTGATAGTTGGTTTTGCGTGACTAGGTTATGATCTGGGACGACCACCAGAGCCGCAACATTGGGGAGCTGAGCTTCCGCAGCGAGGTGAAGGCGGTGAAGCTCCGTCGCGATCGGTACGATTGATTGCAGAGAGATGGATGATGGTTCTCAGTTTTCTAACGGGTTGTTGTGGTCATGCAGTGTGGTGGTGGTGCTGCAGAACAAGATCTACGTCTACAACTTCTGTGAGTGTGTGAGCACGGCAGTGCTTGCCGCAATGCGGGATTTATTCGGACTCTTACGATTTCTTTGATTGTGGGTTCTTCGTATCTTCCAGCGGATCTGAAGCTGGTGGACCACATCGAGACGATTGCAAACCCCAAGGGTCTGTGCGCGCTGTGCCCGAATCCATCCAACACAGTGCTGGCCTGTCCGGGTGTGACGCGCGGCACCGTGCGTATTGAGCTCTATGATCTCAGGAAGACGACGCTCATTACTGCTCACGAAGCGGAGCTGTCGCAGGTGAGCACTCTGCTGGTGAGGCTACTGGTTACTGTAGCTGAAGTTACTGAGGAAAATGCTGTTGCTGCAGATCTGCTTGAACCTGGATGGCACGCGTCTCGCAACGGCGTCGGACAAGGGTACGCTCATTCGTATTTTCGATACGCAGAGCGGTCAGATCACGCAAGAGCTGCGGTAAGTGTAGCATTTTTGAAGAGCGGACGGTTGGAATTTTTTTTGCTGACATGGACATATATTCGCGATGTTTTCATAGTCGCGGAGCGGATCGCGCGGAAATCTACAGCATCTGCTTCAGCCCTACTGCGCCTTTGCTCGCGTGCTCAAGTGACAAGGGCACGGTTCACGTCTTTTCGCTGACGGCTGAGGGTTCTGGCCAAAGCTTTTCGTCTGACCCGACCACGATGGGAAATGCTCCGTCTCAAAGTGCCCCGTCGCACTTTTCGGCGGGAAGTGCTCCTCGCAGCGGCGACGACGACGGTACCGAAAACTCCAAGTCCAGGTATATTTTCACTTGCCATCCAATTCATCTTTATTGCATATCTAATACTCGGGCGTGAATGTTGTATGCTCGTAGCTTGTCCTTCATGCGCGGGTTGCTACCAAAGTACTTCAGTTCTGAGTGGAGCTTCGCACAGTTCCGTGTACCGGAGACCCGGACGATTTGCGCTTTCGGGACGGAGAAGAACACCATCGTTGGTAGGCGCTACGCTATCATACATGGCTTTAGAATTTTTGTGGGACTGACAAAGTCATTTGGGTGTACATTTAGTTGTTGGAGCTGATGGATCGTTCTACAAGGCTGTCTTCGATGCCAACGGCGAATGTCAGAACACTTCTTACTCCAAGTTCATTCAGTCCGACGAGGATGAATAGACACGCCACCCCTGAAATCGCTCTGCTCTCCTCAGTTCAAGATGTCTGCCATTCGTGTACGAAGGAGTTGCATAGGGCGATGGGTCATGCAGCATGCGCTGTTGACCATGCTTGTATCATCTTTATTGCGATTGCTTTCCGTTGCCAGTTTGATCAGCTTTTCAGGCCATCTAAAGTGAGGTCGGGTTAAAAAAAAACACCAGGCAAAACAATCTCATTGTTTGTTTGCTGACATTCTACTTACTACTGGTTGTATCTAGCTTCAAACGCAGAAAACAGTGAGCACTTTTGTGAAGTTTGACGCCCCGAATTTAGTCGCCGTGGATGGTGTACTTCTCGCGAACAACGTTTGGATCGTACTACCAGCAAAAAAGTATCGGCGTTAGCGCAAGTACATGTACACATGATGAACACCTAGAAGCGGTTCGCTTACCACTTCCCATCGACTAGCAGGGAAGATGTGTTTGTTCTTCTCGTACCAGTGACGGTCGACAACTTTGCCCGGGTGGGACTACATACCACAGCAGAAATTAGACGAAATGTCGTGATGCAAACTACTGGGAGGTAGAAGTATATCAGCAAAATACGAACCTCGTCCTTTTCGACACGCCGGTCCTGCACAAGACGGACGTCATCGTGCACGTCAAAGTGGAATAGAGGACCACTTTTTCCACGCGCTTTGGTCACGATTAAATCGTAGAAAGAGTAATGCTGAAGATGCAGCAACACAAACACACGGAAAAAGGTTACTTGCTTATTATCGTAGCCTCCAGAGAACAAACACAGAGAACTTACATGGGGGATGATAAGGTCTTCCTTGATGTAGATCAAATTTTCGGCACCAACACCGCGCAACTCGGCAAACTCAGTCACCAGCTGCTGCTTAACAAGCTCCAGGTACTTGCCGATCGTAGTTTTTTTGGGAATCTACCAGAAGAAAAAAAAACAATTTCATGGAGTATTAGAAAACGACATCGCAGCCAAATTGTCATTAGTATCAGTACGCACCGTGATCTCTCGACGGTGACCAGAGCCATCCCAGTAACTGTAGGTAACAGCAACGTTTTCATCTGGGCACACAACAGACACAATACACCGCGACATTCCCAAAACTTAGCAATGAATGGGGCATATCAGTACAGCAGAGATACGCACTTTTGATTCGCTCTTGCTCCGCTTCCCACTCCACCTTCAGTCGCTGGCGCTCACGTGCCTCTTCCTTCTCACGCTCCTTGTCCGGCAAGAAATCTGTCTCCACATTAGGATTCTTGATACTCTTCTTCACACGCTTGGGCTTCACTTCCAGCTCTGCCTCCGCTTCCTCCTCTCCGCCGTCCATATCGAACGACAGCGGCCCCATCTTCTTTGCTTTTCGTTTCTTCTTCTTCGTCGGCTCCTTCTGCTTCTCCTCCGATCTATCACCAACAGTACCGACGACCACAACTCATTAGCTTAACCACTAACGTTAGTATAATAAAACCAATAACGATGGATGCAGCACTCACTGCACGTCGACTGGGACGCTCTTGCGATTCTGCAGGTCCTCACGCTTCTTCCGGAACTCCTCAGCCGTCACCAGCCCCACCGTTTGACGCTGCACTCATAACATTACTATTTAGCATACAAATAGCATAACTAACTACATTTGAGACTTAATTACCTTGAATTCGCTCTCATCGTCGTCCTGGTGCGACTGGAAGTTGGCGTCGATGCGCGTCCCTCGGCGGTTGGTCGTCTCGATCTCCTGGCGCTTGGCCTCGTACTCCTGCTTCTGCTTCTCGCGCTTCTTGTTCAGCTTGGCCGCGCGCGATCCAGCCACGTTGCCCTCCACCGTGTGCGCGCCCGACGACCCATAGCGCTCGATGCCCGTCATGATCACCAGCTAATGGAGCTGTTCAGCAGAACTGGACTCTACTAAGTACGATACTAATACATATATACTCTAAGTACGAAATATACCTTGCGTAGCTGCTCGGCAGGGAAGAAGTTCAGGATGCTGCGGAGACTCAAGACCTCATCAGACGCGTACGTCCGCACCTCCCAGCGCGCAATATGCGTGTTCACACTGTAGTGTAGCGCAATGTCGTGACATTTGTTCCGTCTTTTCCATTGCAACTGCAGCTCGCAGCCGTCGCCGAACGCGGCGCCGGACGACGCCCAACCTGCCAGCGAGCAGGGCGTGAGCGATGGCCCCATGTCGTCTCTGCAGAAGTACCGGTCGCAGACCATGAAGGACTACGGACTCATGATCGAGTACAAGCACCTGCGCCAGCACGTGCCCAGCGGCATCTACGTGCTGCCGAGCTTCGACCACTCGCGCGTCTGGTACGGCACCATCTTCATCCACGCCGGACTCTATCGCAATGGAATTTTCAAGTTTACCATCTTCCTGCCCGAGAGGTAAAGAGTGAAATTGTTGGTACTGCCCTGGAGGTGGATTTAAAGGAGGAGGGGCTCATTGTGGCGTGCTTGTTTGGTGCTCTAGCTACAATGGCCCGGGCACATATCCTCGCATCGTGTTCAACACCAAGATCTTCCATCCGTATGTGTACGAGGACACGAAGGAGCTGGACTTGAAGCCAAAGTTTCCAGAATGGGACCCGGAGCTGCACTACATGGTGGCCGTGCTCACATACCTGAAGGGTATCTTCTATATGAAGGACTTCCCCGATTTGGCCATGGTGGCGAACGGTGTTGCGCTGGATATGTACGTGGCCAAGTGCTGGTTGAGTATGTGGAAATGATGGATGTACTAATGGTTTGTATGGTGTCCGGATGCTGGTGAACAGGTTCCGCCATGACCCGGAGAACTACGTGAACAAAGTGGAGGAGTGTGTGGATGAATCGCTCACGAACGTTTACAATAACGAGCAGGGATCCACGATCCGATTCACTAAGCACAACCCAGCCCACGACAATCTGCGGCAGGAGCTCTTTGCTCAACTGGATGCAACACCGGTAAGTTTGCAATCGTAACTTTAAACTACATGTTGAAGGTCGCATAATTCACTTCCTACCTGCTGTGTCGATATAGCCCGCTGCAGCGCAAACATTAGAGGAGAAGATGGCGGCTCCTCCGTCGACACGATCATTGTCCATCGTAACGGCAGCCGCAGCTGAAGGAGCTTCTGGCCAAGCCACTGCAGCACCCGCAGACGAACCCATGCCAGACACGTTTGAAGAGTAATATGGACCCGTGCTTGAGTAGCTACAGAGTCAGCAATGTGCAAATGAAGCTTGTCACTCATTCAATTCATTCACCATGTTGAACGTTGAAGAAGCCCTTATCCTGTCTTTGACAGTCTCACCTAAAAAGTGACACTATCCGTACCTCCACGGCAATATTTCGACTTCGATGTAGCAACCCTCTCTTCTTTTCTCTATATCCCGTTGCTCATTCAGGGTTAAATTCAAAAAGGAAACTTCCCATTGCGTGATTTTGCCACGCTGGACAAGCAGCTCAGCTCACCATGCCCGCCGCGCCCATGTCGAGCGACGCCGGTCTGGGCTCCAAGGAGGACGACGCGCGTCTGAACGAGCGCATCTCCAAGGCGCGCTCGGAGCTGTCGGAGCTGCACAAGATCATGGCCAAGGACGACCGCGACCGTCTGTTCCGTGAGAGCGAAGGACCCGCCATGCGCACTCGCAGCCGCACGACCGGCGGCAATGACGCCGCGCTACGCCCTGCGCCGCTGGACACGGACTTCCACACGCCGCAGACGCTGCGCAGCGCGTCGGGAGAGCGGCTTCTGCAGCTGTCGCGTACGGAGGACACGGGCCGCTCGGACCGCATGCGACTAGCGGAGCTCTCGGACGAGCAGCTCAAGTGGCCGACCGCAGAGGAGGACGCAGCTGCTCCACGCTCAGGCAAAGCCAGGATGAGCCCCAAGGGCAGAGTACGAGCTGCCACGACGCCGCGCCGCACTACAGCCAAAGACCTGAGAGACTATTCCACGGACTTCGTGCAGCAGGCGCTGAATTTTGACAATGATGATGGCAATACAGCAGCTGTGACTCCGTCGCCGCCGAGACCTGGTGGTGTAAGAGGACTTGTAGAAGATGTGGGACGAGATTTTGAACAGGAAGATGTAGGTGAGTATGGCGGCGGAGCGCACCAGGATCTACACACGTACGTGCGGCAGATGGAGGAGACGATCGCACAACTCGTGCAGCAGAAGGATGAGTTGCTGAGGAACCAGGCCGAGTTTGACAAGCAGGCCAGTGGCATCTTCCCGTCGCTGGAGAATTTAAACCATCAGCTCTCACAGATTGTGCAGGGCAAGCTGCTGCACTCAGGACAGTCTCAGAACAACGACGACGTGGTGAATTTGCATGAGGACATGCTGGATGAGCTGCGCGTTCAACGAGAGCAGTTGAGCGAGCTGGAGGCGGATAGCAAGCGGCGTAAATACGACGCGGAACTGCAGGAACAGGACCGCGCGATCGAGATCTCGCAGGTTAAAGCGGACATTATCAGCGTTGTCGCCAGCGGGAAGATGCGCGACGAGCGTGCCGAGCTGTTAGCAGACTCCGTCAAGAAGCAACAGCAAGAGCTGGAGGAGGCCGTTAAGAACATGGTGCAGCGGTACCAATTGCTGGATAAACGGATCAACCAGCTTCAGACACCCATGACTCAACCTCGACTTGTGGTACGTTCATCGACTCATACATGGAAGTTTCTTGCTTATCATTTTACTGACAGTTGCAATCTTCAATCAACCAGGGCCGCAAGTCACAGCGAAACACGCTACTCATCACCATCGCAATGCCACTGGGAATCATTTCCGTAGTGCTCTACTTCCTCATCATGAGTAGTGGAGACTGCGGGATCATGGGGCGATGCCACCCGCTCATATAAAAGTTAGTACTTCATCCATCCTAGGTTTCCTCATTTTTAACAAGACGGCTGCTACCCTGACTCTTGCTGTCAGCGTGAACGCGCTTCGGCTATTGATGTGCCAATTGAGTTTGTCATTACAGTACATTGTAGCACTGGTTCCTTCGCTCCATACTGCACTGCAGGAGATCGAAGCCTACCCCTGCTTCACCCTGAAGATGCGGATGCCGAGAATCGTGGCGAGCTCTGTCGCCACGAAGTAGATCATGTGCACGTAAGCTGACAGCGAGATCACGAAGAAGAGCTCTACCACAGAGCTTTCGTGGCCCTGAACAGCATAAAAGTAAGAGAATGAACGAGTTAGTAAACTCCTGACACACTACGTAGATAGCAACAGCGACGAACTTACCAAAGGCACAATGCCAGCCACCAACAGGAAGGACACCACAAGCTGGATCAGGAACGTCTTGCGCAGCAGCCAGTAAGGCTCTTCACACATGTGCGAAAGCATCATGTGCATTACCATCTACAACAAGCGAACATACTTCCAAGTTAAAACGAATACTCTCAGCGGAAAGATATCGCAGATACTATCATACCTTCGCGAATACGAGGCCCACAGTCCAGATAAGGAGACGTGGGTGGTCCGTAAACACATCTGACGGTGACCAAAGAACCCAAAGCGCAGATAGGATGACGAGCGCAATGAAAGGGGTGATGCCGAACAGAGCCGCAGCGCCATCCTTTGCCTTGCTCTCCATGGACCGGATCGCGACCACCGCTGTGCAAAACAACAACAATTGAACACACGTAAGATGCCTTGAAGCGGGCAGCTAAACCTGCAGGAATCCCAACTACACACCGCTGAAAAAGCACTGGCCAATGCCACTGATGATGGTGACCAAGACGAAGACGTGATTGTTGTTCAGCTGCGGGAAAATGATGTTCGGCTGCGTCCACATCGCAGGTCCCACAATCGCCGTGCCAAAGTAGATTGAGTACATGATCAACAAGCCTTCGTTGGGTCCGTTAACCACAGGGAGCGCCAGAGTGCCCGTGTAGTATTCCTCCCACGTAGCCATGAAGAACACCATCGCCGGCGCCAAGAAAATCAACAGCGACTAGCACACACAAAACACTCACACACCTCGTCAGTACGAACACCTCAACTACACACTCCCATTCAACTATCACCCCGCACTCACCCAATACGTCGGTCCGAGCATAACAGTCGACGCAAACGTGCACGCACTGACAACCACATTTAGTGCGTCGCAGCCGTGGTCGAACAGGAGTCCGAGCGGCGACGAGTTGCCCGTTTTGCGAGCCTGCTTGCCGTCTGCCACATCCAAGATCTGGTAGAACAACAGCGAGAAGCCCGCGTTTGCGTAGACCCATCGCGGCGCTTCCTCCGCCATATTGGGCGCGTACCTGCAGACAAACAGCATGTCAGTCAGTCAAGTCAGTGCACAGTCTCCAGTAACAGTCATTCAATCTCCATCGCTCGTACCAGAGCATGATGACGTGCGACAGGACCACGAGCGACAGCGCCCCGATGGTGATGGCGTTGGGTGCCAGTCGTGGCGACAGCACATTGTCCACGAGCCACTGGGCCAGCGGAGATATCACGTGGTTGTACAGCAGTGACGCATCGCTGCCGCTGTAGCGGTACGCCAGGATGTGCTTCACGCCCTCCTCGGTCACGTAGCGGTACGACTGCGTGTTAGTCTGCGCTTCAGGCTGGGGCTGCGGCGCCTCGCTCGGGGTAGCGGAAGATGCAGCAGCAGCAGCGGCGGCCCTCGTGAGCACCATGTTGAATGGATATCCTGACCTTATTATGCGGTAACAATTTGGTGACGCAGATATGATGGCTGTGGTAATGCCACCGAATTGTACATGATATCTATGTGGTGCACATAACTACCGCTGCCACCGAATTATACATGATATATATGTGGTGTACACAACTACTGTTGATCTTGAAGCGGCGCAGCCATCATGTGCGGCGCGAATGACGCAGTGTGTCTACATGGCGACTGCGTCGTGGAAGCTTTGGATGGAGCCGCGTTCGAGCGCTGTCGCTGCTACGCAATGTACGACGGCGCGCAGTGCAGCTTTAGGAAGGAGATGATGTATTGGGAGCTGCCGGTGGCGATCGGGTTGATGCTCGTCTTGTTGGGCGTCGGAGTGTTCGTGACTGGAAGGACCATCAAGTGGCTGCGATTTCCACAAGCCAAACATGACACTTTTGCATTCCCGAGGAACTGGAAACCCACGACAGAGCAATCGTTCGGGGCTCGTTTACTGCGAGGCAAGTGGAGTGGCCCGGCTCGCAAGGGACTGCCGACCAAGCCGGCCAAGCAGCATATTATCGAGAATATTTTCGTTGTAATTACAGTATTCATGGAGCTCGTGCAGTGGGTACAATTGACCGCGCTGTCGTTTTTGCCTGTGGTGCCGTGGCCAAAATCAAGTCGCGGCGTAGCTGAAATACTGCGGCTTTCGCTGCTGTACCCGCTGTGGAGCCATCTCGAGCCAAGTCAGCTCCCGAGATTTATGCTGTACCTATCGCTCGGGTTTGTACCTGGAGTGCTGTTGATTTCGTTCATCCTTGGCGCGAAAAGGTTTCCGTTATTCAAGCCGCAGCCAAAGAATTCGCCTGCTGAAGACCTATGCACCCTTGTGTTGCGACTGTATAGCGAGTGGCTCGCGTTACCGATAATGATCGGGCTCTTACTTCCACTGGAGTGTGCTGTCATCGGATACCGCAATACGGAAGGGTCTGCAATGACGTTGCCGACATTGGATAGCTCGTGTTTTACATTTCTACAGGGCGGCTTCGTCGCCGCAGGAAGCTTCATGCTCTTTGTTTTCTGCATCACGAGTTCTGTCGTCACGATACAGCTCAACTGTGAGGCATCCCCACCTGAGCCAACGCTTTGGACGCACGTGCGCTACACACGCGTTGCACAAGTTTTAAAAGCGCCCGTGGCCATGGTATTCCTGAATTCTGTCAAACTCTATTATATGGATGGGGTCGGCAGCTATGGCTATGAATATTAATGCGTGCTTCTGTCCGCAGAGCGTTGTAGGATCCATCAACGCCAACGCGTTGTTGCTTAGTGCAAGCTGCATCTTGACCTCGTAAGTAAGCATGGCTAATAAGGTGTGGGTGAAATTTGGCTGATATGAAGCACGTGCAGACTAACGCTTGGCATTATGAATGCGAAGATGAGGCCCTGCGTGCTGTCGCTGGTGGGGAGCCATGTGTGGACAAGGTATAACGCAGGTAAAGACAATCTCATATTTTGTGTTCTGTAATATTGAGCAGGTCAATGGGCTTCGACTAGCAGGAGCCATAATGGCGCTTTGGACCAGCTTAATAGCACTTACTGTCTCTGTCATTGACGATCCGGGTGCAAGCATCATGTTCGAGGTAAGATCAGGATGTTGAGCGTAAAGTTTTGGTTAAACAAATGTACACGTTGCGCAGGTTTGGTCGTTGGGTGCTATCGCAATTTCGGCGATCTCGCTACCCGGCTTGTTCCTCTATCATACAGAGGACTTTTGGCTCCGTCTTGTGTCGACTGCGAAGGAGGTTGGGTCTTCGTCGATTGCAGGGGTCACAAAAGATGCCAAAGGTCCCAAAAGTGGTAAAGTAGCCGACAGCACTCCTGTTGTTGCTGCTCCTGTCAAGACACCGACAGCGAAGGTGGCAGCGGTTGGCTTCCGCGCTGGGCTCCCAAAAATCGTGCCTGGTAGGCGATCCAGCGCAGCGGAGAAGTTGCGTAGCAGATCGAAGCGCGGAAAACTTGCTGATACAGCTGAGCAACCATAGACCAAACCTGTATCTACTACTACTGTACTAGTAGTATCTACTACTACGTAGTACATGTACTGCTGTGCTAGTAGTAAATGAACCAAGGTTGACTACTTCGAAGTACACATTTTTACAAAGCAAGCTTAATCGGCAAGACGCCAGACTGTCGAAACACTGGTAGCAGCGCTAGGATAATATTGATACCTGCGGTGTTGCGACCCGCATGTGAGCAGTAGAGAGAGAGAGACATGCATCGATTCTACAGTATTTACCGGTAACCTTTACGCCGGTTTTTCGATGTCTGGTGGTTCACAGTCTTCTATGGCTCAATACTTCGGGCTTAAGCCCCCCCCCCCCCCCCCCGAAGGGCACGTGGATCCATCCGTTGATCAAGTCCAGGGTTAGAACGGGTTGGTGTGCACTCTTGACCGGATGGCTGGGCTGTACGACCCAGCAGCGTACTGTAGCACCTGCCACTTTCGCGCCCGCTGATTACGAGCCTCGGCATGTCTCGCCCTGGACGTCCGACGTCGCATCCTACCGTACAGTACATGTAGAACTTCTACATGAGTATCCGGGGGTGATGTAGACTACATCATGTAGTTGGCCAGCGGCAGCTCGCTCGCTGCGGTTGTCGTGTTGCCCCGGTGTGTGCTTGCAGCACGGGCCATGCTACATGTACCAGCTCACCCCATCTCATGCTACATGCAGTCAGCCGTGTCTCTATATAGGATAGCGTCGAGATTTCAAAATGGGTAAATTGGTGCGCGCAGGTGGCACCAGCATCATCAGCAGCGTTGTCCCAAGGCCACGGTACGAGAAGCTAAAGCTACTGCATGCAGCGATGATGGAAGATTTCACTTTTTTATACAAAACGCTGAAGGCGCGATAACCGCAACAGGACGGCGTCCTGAGGACGCCCGGGCCCGGGCACTTCAATCCAGCTGTCGCCGCGCCATTGGGCGGGATCTGGAGCAATGACACGCTCGGGCTCCAAGTCGGTCGCTCACCGAACAGTGCAGCGGCCCCGAAGTGAGGTGACCAGAACCCACGGCCCAAAAATGCCGATGGCGCTGCCGCTAAATATGTCTCGAGACAGATTGTGTGACGCAGAATTCAGGAGCCCACCACGGCCGTCATCAATTCTGCGGGAACCAGGTTGCACTCGCATTTACTGCGCAAAATCAAAGACTCGGCCGGTTATATTATGCCCAATGCAAAGCTAATTGCAGCGAACACTAGCACTAACACTAGCAAGACGCTACCCAGTATTCCGGTGGCAGTAACGCCGTCGTTTTCGCTGTCGAGCTCTACATCACTTAGACACTCGTCCAGTGAATCCTCTTTTCCACTCCCGATAACAATTTTAACTCTGATTTAAAATTCGATCCAGCATACATCAGCTTCAATTCGGTTCTAAATCAAGGTGAAACCCCCCGTTTTGCATGTCAAATTAGATGAACGTATGCGACACGTTCTGGCGGCGGGCCAAGCCCCCACGCCGCCTTTGAGCGCAGCGGTTCATTTCACGATTACGGACCGAGCAGCGACAGCTAGAGCTACTCGTGCAGGGAGAGCAATGCCGAGTGTAGACGCCAAGCAGAGCGACGAGATGTACGGCATGACCATCGACGTGACCAAGGGCGTGAAGCACCGCGCCGGCTCGCGCTCCAACTCGCCCACGAGCAGCGGCGACGAGCAGTCGGACACGATGAAGCTCGCGCCCAAGTCGTCGTCGCCCCTGGCGTCGTCCTCTGGCTCCTTCTCCAAGCAGGCCAAGCAGGAGAGCATCCTAGAGCGCTATCAGAAGGCCACGTGCACCAAGATGTACGACGTGGAGGAGTTCGTCGACTACTACTGGCACCGGCGACTGGCCGCCGTGCCCGCCGTGATCGTGAGCTACCTGCCGTTCATCATCACGCCCAACCAGATCACGATCTTCGGGCTGTTCCTGGGCTGGGCCTCGGCGCTGTGTCTCTACGACTCGGAGTTCCACTACCCGCTGGCCTGGGAGCCCTCGCACTCTTTGCTGGCGGCCGCGCTCTTCATGTTCACGTGGATCGTGTCGGACTGCACGGACGGACAAGTCGCGCGTCTCTGCAAGCGCGGCACCCGCACGGGCCGCATCCTGGACGGCGTCGTGGACGGCCTCGTCATCGCCCCCAACTTCTGGATCATGGGCAGCGTCATGCAGAACCACTATGGTGGCAACGTCATGTACTTCCACCTCGGCTTCTGGGCTGGCATGTCGCTCTGGCTGCACGCCATCATCTACGACAAGATCAAGAACGTGTACATGGAGAACGCCCTCCCGCAGTCCGAGTGCGACGGTGAAACCGTCGCCAGTGTGCGGGCCGAGTACCGTGCGGCGCGCAAGCAGTCGGCCTGCGCGCTGGACACAATTCTGCTGGGCATCTACTCGGTGTACCTGACGGTTCAGGCCTCCTTCACGTCGGACGCTGCGTCGCAGGCTGAGCTGGACCGCCAAACTCTGCTGGCATCATGCACCAGCGAGTACCACGAGGCCTACCGCCAGAGGTTCGGCGGCCTCGTGCGCGTGGCCTCGTTCCTGGGTATCAGTGCCCACGTCACCGCCGTGTACGTGGCATACTTTTTGGCTATCTTCGACTGGGACGCCATCTTCTACATGCAGTTCTACCCGCTCGTGCTGCTGAACATCGTGCTCATCGGCGTACTCATCCAGTACCAGCGCTCCGGTATGGCCACGTTCACCCCCAAGGACGCTGCTCTCTAAGCGGAGGCGAGTGTTCTGGCTGGTTTTTTATGGTCAGAGCTGTCGTAACGACCCTGTGCGCACTTGAGCGGCGCCGGAGGATCCACTATAGGAGTCAAAACTAGCAAGTAGCGATGTAGATATTGATCCTAGCGGACTGCAAGCCCCACGAATGTATGCTTACATTATCATTTGAGACCGAGTGCGCTCATTCTTTTGGAAGTACTACGTACATTAAAGGCGCCCTACGACTTAGTTCTTGCTTCGGCCGCAAGGATAGATTACCGCTTGCCCATACTGAACAGCACCGGGAAGTTCATCCTGCTCGGGATGGCAATCGAGAAGAACAGCAGGAACACAAGTCCCAGTGCTTGCACGAAGTAGAGCAAGCTCTGGTCGAATGGGAACGCCTGCTCGAAGTATCCGAGCAAAGCAAACAGCGCCGGAGAAGCAGCGCTCGCGATGAAGTGGGCTACGTACCGAACGCGTTGCGCTGCACGGTGCACAGCTAGCCGTCGATCAACAGCAATCGAGTTGTCCAGCAGCGCCATGATACCATGCGAAGCCACACCAGCAACAAGCTGCTTCACCACGAGCACACCCACCACCATAAACCACGAGAATGGCAGCTCGTCCACCTTGAACAAATCGATGAGCGGGAAGCAACCCAGAATGGGAACTTGGAGGAGTAAGCCGATGCGCAGGGTGGCGAGAGGCGTCATCACGTTCCGAGCGGAAGAGCACACAGCAGCCGACGCCATCTGACCCAGGAGGACAGCAAGGGACAGCGAAGCGAACGTTCCTGCTACCGTGAGGGTGATAGATGACACCGTCGATCTCGCTGACGGCGGCTCGGCGTGGATGCCACCGCCAAGAGTGATCGGGTTCTGCTTGAAAAACCACAGAGGCAGCATCTCGTCAAAACTGAGCTGCACCATTGACCAGAAGAAGAACACCAGCAGCACCAAACATGCCAGCGGCTCACGCGTAATCGCCAGCTCAGGAATTGGTTTGTCTACAACTTTGGGGGAGGGCCGAGTCGCTTTCACAGGCTTCTTCTCGAGCGGCTGATACGTCCCAGCGGTGGCCGTACTGCTACGGGCAACAGCCTCCGTCCTCGGCGACTGAGTAGATTGCGAGTGAACCACCACGGATACCACGGGCTCTTGATCCTCCAGGTCTTCAACACCTTGCAGTCCATACTCGGAGCAATCAAAGAAGGCCTCTTCGTCACTACAGTCATCGCTCAGGCTAGAACGGATGCTGCTCGCGCGCGAACGGCTGACAGTTGTGTGCCGCGAGCGCGGGGTTGCTACAATTTCGAGCGTGCGCTCTAATGACGCAGTTGTTCGCTTGAGCAGGTCGTCCAGTGACCGCTCCTGAGCACTCTTGCCAATCTCAACACCGTTGCGTCCGCCATACCGTTGAGGCAGACTGTCAACACCGACGAGTGCAATTAGATCTTGGGTAGCTGTCTCCTTCGCCAAGAACGACACCTTGTCCGCTGTGCGCTTTGCTAGATGAGGGCGAATACTTGTCATGACTTGTGAAAACCAAACAGGGGAGTTGAGGACTGCCAGCGCTTGTAGACGATCAGGCAGCTCGCGCTGTAGCGTTTTCACGACAGTACAAACACTATCCACTGCACGAGCGTCGGCATCGCGAAGCGAGAGGCCGTCCAAGTCAACCACATACACGATCTTCTGTGTCGGTGTGCGCAGCAGCGTCTCCTGAGCAAAGGCCAAGAAGAAGCGGTAGTGGTCACGCAATTCGGCGGTCGTGAAGCCAGCAGCATTCAGTTTGTCCATCTTGACACGACCCACGAAATCCCACACGACAAGGTGACCATCTGACGTGTAGCCGTGAAAGTAGTGAGGAAGGATTCCACGAATCAACCGGAAATGAGGCTGCGGAGTCGCCAACAGCTTGATCGTCGCGAACTTTGCTGGCGAGTTCATCGCCTTCTTGATGCCCAAGCTCACGGCAGTTCGACTGAAGGTTTCCTCACACGCCGATTTCACGTGAGCCACAGTGGTGGCCATGGGGCTTCCGCTTTCACTGCTGCTAGTGCTGCTCGTGTTCAGACTGGTCGACGACCGTGGCGACGACTGCGTATCAATCTGAATCTGTGGCATGAAGTTCAGAAAATCATCTTCCTCTTCCGCGAGCTGCGTGTACGACGTCCGACTCCGCAGACGCAGAGCCACCAGCATCACCATGACGGCGATCCACGCGAGGATCGACACGAAGCAGAACGGGTAAAAGTACAGCGACGAGTCTCTAACCACCGGGTCTTCGTTCAAACTCGGCGGTAATTTAACGCCGAGCGTGATGAACGCAAAGGTGCAAATAGCTCCGATGCCCACTCCCAGCGTCTTGGTCACCAGCGCCAGCTTAGTCTGTCGGTTGCCGCAGATGTTGTCGATCTCAATCAGTGCCACTGGCACCACGCCACTGCTAAGTCCCGTCGCGAAGCGCACGAGGGCCATGGCCACCAGACTCTTGCACAGCAGCAGACTGAAGAAACCCGCTCCGGTCACGGCCAGTCCCCACAGGATCACGCCCTTGCTGCTCTTGAGTGACCTGGCCAAGTTGACCCAGAAGCCGCAGCTCAGCGCGTGGCCTAAGAAGCCCGAGCCCGACATAATGGCCGTGTAGAAGCCCAGGCGATGGAACGACGTCTCCGGGTAGAAGTGCAGTGTGAGCATGGGCCCCAGCACCAGCACCACCGTCTGCGCGATGTACTCGATCATGGCGCACGCCATGAGGAACAGCATGCGGGCGTTCACGCCTCCGCAGCAGCCGAAACACGCCATAGCCACCTCAATCAGCGGGAGTTCGAGTGCGCACCGAGGTGGTCAGCAAGTCTTATGGGAGAGGTGGTCGGTCAATGCCCATTACTTGGTATCATTTGATTGGCTGAAACTTTTTGTGTTCGGTTCAACTTTACATTGAAGCATTTCGACACAAACGTACCACAGTGGAGTCCAATCCTACATGTACTGATCTAGTAAACTTTTAGTATCGAGCGCACGGGCATGCGGCACATCGGACAAGCCTTGGATGAGCGCATAATGGTCTTGAGGCAGCTCACGCAGCCGGCTTGGTGACCACACGGCGTGCAAATGGCGTTCCTGCGCGCCACGTCGCAGATGCCGCACAGATCAGGCTGCTGGTGCTCCTGAGCTTCAGAAGGCTGTGATCGCTCTCCTTGCTCTTCATCGGCTTCGTCGTCGTTGCTGTTTGCTTGCAGTGGTTCCTGGTTGGAGTTTTGCTGGGGCTGCGATGTCTGCGATCCGTCGTCGGTCACTAGGAGGACGCCCGTCGCAAACTCGGGGCCTGCTGTGTCGAGTTCGCTGCCGCTGACGATGCTGACACTTGAGTTCGTCTGCTGGCCGTCGATATAAGGCTGCTGGGCGGCCAATGGCACCTCGATGTACTTCACTGGGGCCGTGGAATGGCCTCGGTTTGGCTCGTGGCTGTCGCCTACCCTGGACATATCAGGCCGTCGCACAGGCGTTGGTCTCCTTTGAAAGTTCGGTGGCATCTCATCGATAGACTCCTCGTCGTTATGCTCGGGTGGTCGCGGTGGACCAAGTGCTGGCTCGTGGAGGGCGTCCTGGATGCCGTCTGACTGACGCTGCTCAAATGTGGTCCGAAGTCGCTGATAGAGAGGATCGTTGGCTTCTTCACGCTGCTGTTCCTGGTCCCTCAAGATCGATGAGCGAAGGTTCTCCACCAGCTCGTGCGGCCAGTAGTACAGCTCGCCGTTTTGCGTCTCGAATAGCGACGTCCTGTACAGTGACGATCGGCTTTCGCGCGAGTAGAAGTTGGAGCTCTGCAGCACGCGGCGCCACTGGGCGAGGTTGTTCAAGCTGTCGGCAGCGAAGACGTAGTGGAGGGTCTGGACGTCGTCCAGACTCATCGTCTTCCGGCATATTGGCGAGCGGGTGAACTTTTGTCTTCTCACGCGGTGACACATTACGGGCTTGTCGAAGACGAAGGCGTTGTCGCGCTGGAGCCAGGAGTAGCTGTCCGTCGACGGGAAATGGGTCATTCGAGCAGCCTCATCAAGGAGCATAACCATATCCGGGCGCAGGTCTCCTGGGCGACGGAAGATGCAGAGCTCCGTCGAGGTGCGCTGCTTGTTGCAGGCGAGCACGACAGCCCAGCGCTTTTTCCAGCGAAACTTCCCGCGCAGGTACAGCCAGCCAGCGTGCACCTTCATGTGCTCCAGGAGAACTGCACCAACCACCTTGCGACCGTTTTGGCGAGCGATGTCCAGAGGGGTGAAGCCCTTGCGATTGACAGCAAAGGCATCTGCCCCTGCCTCCAGCAGCGTCTCGGTTGTCAAAGCGTCCCGGTTCGTCATTGCGGCGTAGTGCAGCGCTGTGTTCTTGAGCTTGGTATCGTCCACGTCATTGACGTCGGCTCCCGCAGCGATGAGCTTGGCCACTACAGGCTCACCGCATCTGCAAGCAGCGGCCTCCATGAGCGGTGTGGTGCCCTTGCGATGGTGCTTGAAGTTCACGAGATTGCGCGCCACAGCACCGGACTCTTCGAGTTGCTCCTGGACTTTGTCGTCTTCGCCAGCCCTGGAAAGTTTCCAGATCAAGAGGAAGTCGTTGCGTGGAATGGGCATTGTTGCCTTGACTTCTTGCTGGATGAAGCCCTTGTGATCTTGATGGTAAAAATGAGAGTGAAGAAATGGTGGACCCGAGGCTCGCTGCTACCTGTTAGGCGGCCAGTGCAATGTGGACGCTGGAGACATGATACATTTTGTGACAAGCAACTTCAACTTCGACACTAATTTTGAGTAACACCCAGCACTGCTGGACGAGCTCATTTGCATTAAAGCGCGGGAACATGTTGAGCGATTCGCCACACATGCAAGCTGCAACGAACAAGATTCAGCGGGACTTGGCAATATTTGTCCGCGACGGTCTCAACTCGCATCACGATTCGTGTTATCAACTTGAACAAATTGCTAGTGTTCGTAGCCTTTACTTTCTTCGTGAACTTATCCATCAGCTCCACGCAGGGCTTCAACAGTGCTGTGGCCGTGGCAGTTGTTGGGCATGCCACCATTAAATTGTTGAATGGACTTGGCAAGATAGCAAGATCACGGGCTCTGCAATGCACTCTCCTGTAAGTAATACATGTAGCTTACCGCTTCAAAACGGTGATTTCTCCCCTTTCCAGAATTCACGAAACAAAAACCCACACCGAGACATCGACTGCTTCCAGTTAACGTCGAGACTACAACAACAGTGATGCTATGGTGAAAAAGGATAGCATCAACAACAGTGATGATGCTATCCTTTTTCACCAACCCAGCAGCAACATTCAAAGACGTCGTGACGAAATCACATTCATTTATAGTAACATGCTCTCGACTTCAGAAACTTATCGCTTCAAGTTTCCTAGCTAGGTTAGTAGTAGCAGAACCAATTAGTTTCCACCACGAAGGCGAAGCACCAGGTGTAGCGTCGACTCCTTCTGAATGTTGTAGTCGCTCAGCGTGCGACCGTCCTCAAGCTGCTTGCCAGCGAAGATCAGGCGCTGCTGGTCGGGCGGGATACCCTCCTTGTCCTGGATCTTTTGCTTGACGTTGTCGATCGAGTCCGACGGCTCCACGTCCAGCGTGATCGTCTTGCCCGTCAGAGTCTTCACGAAGATCTGCATGCCACCACGCAGACGCAGCACCAGGTGCAGCGTCGACTCCTTCTGAATGTTGTAGTCGCTCAGCGTGCGACCGTCCTCAAGCTGCTTGCCAGCGAAGATCAGGCGCTGCTGGTCGGGCGGGATACCCTCCTTGTCCTGGATCTTTTGCTTGACGTTGTCGATCGAGTCCGACGGCTCCACGTCCAGCGTGATCGTCTTGCCCGTCAGCGTCTTCACGAAGATCTGCATGCCACCACGCAGACGCAGCACCAGGTGCAGCGTCGACTCCTTCTGAATGTTGTAGTCGCTCAGCGTGCGACCGTCCTCAAGCTGCTTGCCAGCGAAGATCAGGCGCTGCTGGTCGGGCGGGATACCCTCCTTGTCCTGGATCTTTTGCTTGACGTTGTCGATCGAGTCCGACGGCTCCACGTCCAGCGTGATCGTCTTGCCCGTCAGCGTCTTCACGAAGATCTGCATGCCACCACGCAGACGCAGCACCAGGTGCAGCGTCGACTCCTTCTGAATGTTGTAGTCGCTCAGCGTGCGACCGTCCTCAAGCTGCTTGCCAGCGAAGATCAGGCGCTGCTGGTCGGGCGGGATACCCTCCTTGTCCTGGATCTTTTGCTTGACGTTGTCGATCGAGTCCGACGGCTCCACGTCGAGCGTGATCGTCTTGCCCGTCAGAGTCTTCACGAAGATCTGCATACTTGGACGGTGTTTTGTGTTTGGGTCTTGTTTCTCTGGGTCACTTGCTGCTCAGGAAGCAAATTGCGGAATGAATAAAGGATGCAGCCAGCTCGAGGTAAAGTCAACCCAACGCCGCCGTCTGCGACGTGTGCGCGCGTCGTTTCCCGTCCAAAAATAGCCCTGAAACTTCCCTTCGCGTTCGAGACCCCAAACGGCATACAAAACGACTGTTTGCGGATTTCGCAGAAAGATTTCTGATCCTGACGACCTACACTCTCGATGTGACAAAGGGCGCAATCAATCCCAGACAACACCATCCGAGGCTGACGTTGACAGGTTGCACGGAACTGCTGCGCTCCGTGCTCGCTGCACCGCCGCGGGAAGATAATTAATGTCTCCCAAGCACCACGGCGTGTAGCGCCTCCACCCATTAACGTAGCGCGGGCATTGCCGCCGGGCAAGCCCTGGTGCTGGCATCGCTGCTGCTCATGCTGCGTTTCGGCCAGGTTCTGCATGGCATGTCAGTCGCTCCTGTCCTACGTTTCGGAGATGCGTGCGCGCGATGGATACACGCGCCGCCTGCTTGCTTGCTGCATGGTCCTCCACATCGTCCAGTACAGAGTTTACTGTTAGCGCTCGCGCATTCAGCCCCAGCTGCACTTCGGAGCAGCTGGAGGAAGTACTATACTTGGACATCTGCACTCAGACACATGCCGTGCTTCACCTTCAGCCCTGTTGAACCTCAAGTCACGAAATAGGCAAGGTCAGAGCGATCCCGGCGTGTGGCGGCTATAGATACTGTATCTAAGATACAGCAGTAAGCATGCAAGCACGGCAACAATTCTGCTCATGTATTCACTTCATCACAGCACATCGCAGGAGCTTTACAAGTCGGGTAGGTCGTCCATCTGAGGCTGGCTTGGCGTCACGGTCTTGGTGGTGAAGTACACGAATCCTTGCAGCGTGGCGACCAGGAGGTTGTACAGCACGATAAACTTGGTCCAGCCGGCGTACTCGTACGTCTGCGCACACAACACAGCAAAGAACAGAATTGTTGCCGCGCGGCCAATGTAGTTGCCCAGGAATGGCAGGTACATCTCCACGCTCACGCCGTTCACCACGGACTTGAGGTCGTACAGAATAATCGCTGCACCTACAAGCCACAACACAAATTGACACAAGCAGCCACCAGTCAGTGTCGCTGTCTTAACTGTAGATCTTACACGCAGCACGCGCGTACCGAATGCCATCGTGTACAAGCCCAATGAGACTACACACAACAAACACACACGCCGCATGATCAGAGGCCTCGACGCAATACAAAGCCCACAGCAGAATCCTGGATACCCGCTGCATATGTGAAGTGAATGAGCATGCCAAAGCCCTGGATGATAGTGAAGGCGGCGGCCAGCGTGTACATGCCGCTGAAGACAATGTCCACCGTGATACCCTGGTCGCCATCATTCTCCTCACTCTGACCTCCGCCCCATCCGGCGCCAGCACCGCCGCCGTAGCCCTGAGGCTGGTATTGGGGCACTGCGTACGGATGCACGTTCGGTGCAGCGTACGGCAGCTTCTGTTGCTGCTGCGGACGGATCCCCTGGCCCCGTGGCGCCTCCTCCTTCTCCTCTTCAGCGCCCGCGTCCATCGGTGGGTTGCGCATTATGCGGTTGGCGCCGGCACTGCCTGGTCGCGGCGGCGTGGCGTCCTCCTGTGGGTCCACGAGCGGCTGCTTTAGCTCTTCGTCCGGGAGGTTCATGGCTCTACTGTAGCTAGGCGCTGTCTGATGTACGGGGATCCTTCTTTGACAAGTGAATGCGACTTTTCTTC
The DNA here is from genome assembly GCA_033557925.1 of Phytophthora x cambivora. NCBI lineage: Eukaryota > Oomycota > Peronosporomycetes > Peronosporales > Peronosporaceae > Phytophthora > Phytophthora x cambivora. The sequence continues at coordinate 1,735,865 of JAUCEB010000034.1, forward strand.
TTGATGTTTTAAGTGCGAATTAGACTAATACGTGGTATTTAGTGCTAAATCTTACTACGACGACTTCAACATGTCTTGGCAAAATTTGCCAGTGGCCAGCACTGTGGCTAATGCACTTCCTTACTTGGTCGATGAATCGATACCTACAGAGATTTGTCCGTTAGTTTGGTGTAGATTTTCCAAACGATGTCAGACTGCATGCAACTTACCGTTGAGCTGCTCGAGCGCGAGCATTAGGGACTGCGTTCCGAGACGGCCGTGACCTTGAGCCTTGACTGCAACATAGAGCTGATTGGCGAGGGCGAGACCAGGGAGCGACAGGTTCATGCTGTTTAAACACAATAACAAAGGTCACCATGAGTTTCACTCAAGAAGGCATCAACCGGCCTGAGGAAAGAAATTCGTGTCCTCACCTCTCGGCCTCCTTCAGTGCAATGCCCATATCCTTGACAAAGTGCTCCACGAAGAAGCCAGGGTCGAAGTTGCGCTTAGCGATTCGAGGTCCGAGGTTGCTAATCGACCAGGAGCCGGCAGCACCAGCACTCACCGCACGAATCGCCTCCTCCACGTCGAGACCACTCTTCTGCGCGTACAGAAGGCCTTCCACAACGCCGATCATGTTAGTAGCGATGAGGATCTGGTTCACCATCTTGGTGTGCTGACCGGCGCCCGCGCCGCCCATGTGGCGGATGTTCTTGCCCATGATTTCGAACAATGGCATCGTCGTGTCCACAGTGTTTGCATCCCCACCAACCATGATCGAGAGCGTTCCCTCACGAGCGCCAACGTCACCGCCCGAGACAGGGGCATCCAGACTTGAAACACCCTTCTGCTTGGCAGCTTCGTAGATCTCCTTGGCCAGCGAAGGCTCGCTGGTGGTCATGTCGACAATGACGCCGCCCGACTTGATGGAGGACAGCACACCCCACTCGGGGTCCAGGAACACCTTGCGCACGTCGCTCGGGTAACCCACGATACCGAACACGATGTCTACATCGACAGCCACCAATATCAGAACCGAGAAGTTTTAACGTAGTAGCAGCAGTAACCATGACGCACCGGAAACCTTGGCCACCTCGGCGGGGGAGCTGGCCACCTGCGCACCCTGCTCCTTAAGACCCTCGCACTTGGACAGCGTGCGATTGTATACCGTCACCTCGTAGCCGTGCTTCTACTCCCCACGCAACAGCCAATACTAGTCAGCCCACGGGCCCCTTCCTCTCCGCGATTGCATACTCAACGTACCAGGATGTGCCCGACCATACTGGCGCCCATGACGCCCGTTCCAATCCATCCGACTCTGCATTACCAGGATATTTTGTGAGCATTAAGAAAACAGATCCTCGGTATTATAGTATATAGCAGCATGATAAGTACTGTGCTGCGCTGAGCCGTACCGGGGCTTCACAGCGACAACCATTGTCTTGTTTTTCGTGGAGATCTTCGGGCGAGGGTGCTAAATGAAAAGTGAGTCTCTGATGCATTTCATTCCTTCTCGGTCTGTCATTGGCCGAAATGCAGTCGTACCTGTTGAACAACAGCACGTCACTTCAACCAGTGCAGTCTCCTCTACGGAGGCACAAGCAAAGCATGGACTGCTAACTGAAGACATGGTGCGTGGTGCTTTGCTGCATTTTCGGTTTGCATAGTGTCGCTAGCAGGAAGATTGATTCAGTTACTTGAAGCACTAAGTAGTGGCCGGTCACTTTGAAAGGCTTTACAGGAGACAAAAAGCGAAAGACATTTCTTGCTGGTAAAATTGAAGCGGTGGCGGTGGTGAGATCTCGCTTCCGGACAGCACAGGGTCGGCCACGGCTGATTAGCTGGTGTTAGTCGAATGACTTGATGATGCGAGAAGATTGCTACACCACTTCCACATTGTTGGTTTTCTGCGGATAAATACCTGAAGAAGCGTAGCGCAACGTTAGCGAATCCGATCACAACATTGGCATCATTCAATACTTGCTCCGTACCATTTAGCTGCTCCAATGCAAGCATCAATGCCTGCGTTCCCGAACGCCCGTGTCCTTGCGCCTGCACAAACGCAACAAATTGTTTTTAGTTGCGGTATTCATATAGAACGAGAAACGCAAGTCTACACCAATGTACCTTTACAGCAATGTACAATTGATGAGCCAGCGAAAGCCCAGGGAGCGATAAGTTCATCCTGTCAAAGCGTGTCATCATAACGTTATGCTTCAACCAGGAGTAGCAGTTGAAGTGAGACGCACGACGTACTTCTCGGCTTCCTTCAGAGCGATACCCATGTCCTTTAGGAAATGATCCACGAAGAAACCAGGATCAAAGTCACGCTTGACGATGCGAGGACCCATGTTACTGATCGACCACGAGCCAGCCGCACCAGCACTCACGGCGCGGATGGCTTCATCCATGTCGAGACCACTTTTCTTCGCGTAAAGAAGACCTTCAACAACTCCAATCATGTTCGTGGCTATCAGAATCTGGTTCATCATTTTTGTGTGCTGGCCTGCTCCAGCGGGTCCCATGTGGCGAACAGTCTTGCTCATAACGCTGAGAAATGGCATTGTAACGTAGACTGAATCCATATCGCCACCAACCATGATGGACAGCGTTGCATCACGAGCGCCAACGTCACCTCCCGATACAGGAGCATCAAGCGTCGACACACCTTTATCTTTGGCAATCTCATAGATCTCCTTTGCCAACGCAGGTTCACTAGTCGTCATATCCACAATGATACCGCCAGCTTTCATTCGAGAAAGCAAGCCCGAGTCGGGATCAAGCACCACCGCTTTGACGTCGCTAGGGTATCCCACCATGATGAACACAATGTCTGTTGTCCGAACAGATCATTAGACGGTTAGTTGATAGCGGAGATAACAATGCTGTGACAAGACCCTACCAGAGTTTTGTGCTACTTCGGCAGGGGAACCAGCCACCCTTGCTCCTTTTTCCCGTAGACCCTCGCACTTTGAAAGCGTTCGGTTATACACAGTAACTTCGTAACCATGGTTCTTTAGAAAGGAACAAGTGAGCACGTTGGGTTAATACTGTACACGATAAAATTCTGCTGCCAATAATTCAGAACTTACCATCAAATGGCCGCACATACTGGCACCCATGATGCCCGTTCCAATCCAGCCGACACTGAGACGAGCAAATAGTAAGGACATCGATACTAAAACTAATAACACCGCAATTTTATCTCACCGAATTTTGACACGAGAAGGCGTAATGAGGTCGAGCGTCTGGGCTGGGAACAGCGCTGCAACAACACAATCAACACACAATCAGTAAGAAAATCGCTCCAACGTCTACGTAGTCAGCACAAAGTGCAGGGTATGAATCCGGCAGTATCGTACGGTTTGTCTTCAAGGTCGGGTCCTCCAAGTCTGGATGCACGGGCGTAGTGATCTGCTGTTCAGCAGATGCAACCGTCGTGGCAGGAGGAGACGCAACAACCTGCTCTTCTTTCGCCCGGCTTTGAGGGTTTGGCACGACTAGCTCGTCGTCGATCACAACGCGGCTCTCCGAGTACGACTTGAACAGGTGCTCACTCAGCCGATGGTTGTGTTTGTTGATCTGGGCCACCACACGGACGACATACTTGTTCTTGTCTTGTCCCTCAGGGTCGTTGGGTTTGCGCTCCGAGATGCAAGCGCGGATCATAGCGGGACACCCCATGTAGCGGTAGTGCTGTCTCGGTCGCTTCCCCTTTCCACGCGGCTTCGTCTTGACGCCGTGCGTGCACAGGTAGAGCTTCTTCACGAAGCCGACACTCTCGTCAATGGGCTCCTTCAAGCTGTTCCTCTTGGCAGCTCGGGAGTTGACCGCTTTAGCGGAATCAGACGTCCGCAGCCGCATAGGCTGGTGCGTGGCCTCGCAGTATTCCTCCATGGCCTGGTGGAACTCCTCCCACGAGTCGAAGCACTGCTCCATGCCCACACACTGCACGAGCGCCTGCTCCTCCTCGGCCATAGGAAGGAGGCGGTTTGTGTCCACCTCGGCCTCTTCTTCGTCGTGCTCCTCGTGCAGCTCCGCGTCGGCCTCACGTTTGCCCAGGAGCGTCGTAAAAGCCGCCGTATGGCCCCCTGCAATCACATTAGCATCGGCGTCAGGTGCGATGGCGTCTAAGCTGCCGGTGTCCTCCTTCGCAGCCGTGGAGAAGTCCGCGCTGTCGTCCAAAGACCCACTGCGGTGCTGCTCCTTGCGCGCCGAGTCCATTAGCTTTTGAGCACTGGAAAAAAGGGGGTAAGCAATTTTGAGTTGTTGCAAAATTTAGGCGGGACTAAATTTTGCAACGACCCAAAATTGCGGGTCACAAAACTCAATATAGGAGACTATAAAATAGTCATTTTGTAGCTTGACCTATTATAGGAACTATTTATGTAGGTTGAACCCTTCACTTTTGAACGGAATGGCCGGTGGTAACGCGTATAGTCTGCGCAGTCGGCGCTCCGCCTCGACGTCCTCGGAGGACTCGGAGGACATGGAGCCCGTCGTCAGACGCAGCAGTCGACGCTACGGCGACTACACGCCGGAGCCCGTGCAGCGGACGCTGGAGCTGCGCGCTGGCGACCTGGAAGACGAGGACGACGAAGATGACAGCGACTTCGAGGAGCTGGACGACTACCGCGGCACAGTGTACCGCAGCACGACGTACCGTCCCCCTCAGGTGGACGAAGAAGACGTGAATGAACCCGAGAGTGTCCACGAAGACGAAGAGGAGGACGTAGACGAGCAGGAGACGCCCGTGCCGGAAGTGCGACGCTCTGAGCTCAAGCGACGAGCGGCAGGGGCCGCCGCCTACTTGAAGCAGCACCAGAACGCTGCTGGACTGTGGCAGAAGGTCACAAGCTCCAAGGTCGTGAAGACGACGCTCAAGCTGCTGCGGAGACTGTGGCGCCTGGTGCTGCGCAACTCGTTCATGGCGGTGAACGTGCTGTGGCTGCTCGCGCCGCTCTGCTGCTTCGTGATTGCAATTACAGTTCCGCAGTATCTGACGAGTGCGATCCAGTATGTGGACGTGCTATCGTCCAAGGTGATTGGAGCACGGGGAACTGCGGACGCTGGCTTGGAGAAAGGAGCGATGCGGTCACTCGTGCACGAGATCGTTGACATGAAGCTGGTGGGGATGAACGAAGAGATGGGATTGTTGCGGCAGACTGTGCAGACCCAGGAGCGTGAGATTGAAGCAATGAAACTCCTCCACGACACGTTGCGCCATGCCCATGATGAAGCTCAGCAGAAATTCAGCCTCGCAGAACCTGGCAGTGCCATCACCGTCCACATCGAGAAAGTTGTCGCCAAGCACACGGATGAACTCGTCAGTTTTAGAACTGTTGATAGTTAGTTTGTGAGGAAGCTGGACACTTACTCATTGTTTATGTCTGTCTTGTTATGTTTGTTAGTGGGAGAGGTTCATGGACACCACTGCGCGCCTACAGCAAGATGTCCGCGCTGCAACGAAGCAACAGTCGGCTCTGTCGTCTGTAGTGAAAGAGCAGGAAGAGAAGATGGACGTACGTTTGGGTTGTATACTTCCATGCACTGACGTTTGTGCGTCATCTGATCATATCTTCGTGTGTGTGCAATTCGAATAGACTGTGCAAAACATCGTGAAGAAGACCGTTGAAGCGACCACGGACTCTGTCGATGAGTATGCACGTGAGCGTGAGATGCGAAAAGAATTCATCGCCTGGCGTGACTCATTTGAGCGCGATCTGCAGTCCGAGATGAAAAGTAAAGTGCAGGGCATTGAAGATCGGATGTCAAAGGTGCTGCAGGAAGAGAAAGAGGCATTTTCTTCGAGTGCGGACGCTCTCCGAGGTTTGGATGCCACTGACCCGGGAATCCTCCGCGTGATTGAGGTCGCGGTTCAGGCCGTTGAGATTAAGAAAACGGGGCGAGTGGACCACGCCGCTCTTGCGAACGGTGCCTCTGTTATTTCTTCGGAACGGTACGTCATTTCCTTGCCCACGTGCATGGGTGGATACTGATTACTTGTTGCTTCCCATGTTTCATCTTCTAGTGACCTGCTCTACCAAGATAACTCGTCGCCAGCGCTTTTCTTGACCCAGCTTTTCGGACTGAACGACCCCGCGAATGACGGCAGGTTTACGTCGCCTTCGTTCCGCCGCGCTCCGGCTCCATTCCTGGGACAGTTATTGTCGTCTGGCGAAATTCCTTGGTGGCTTTCACGCCATAATGGTCGTCCAGAAACTGCCTTATCGGTAGGTGGTGGCATTACTTTTGACTCCTTGCTCGGTTCTCGATTCTTATTTTTGCGCTTGCCATTCGCAGGAAACAATGGAAATGGGTAGTTGCTGGGGCATTGCGGGCTCGTCCGGTCGTCTATCGGTGAAGTTTGCTCAACAGATCGTTGCAGACGCCATTACCATCGATCATATCCCGGCTCAAATCGCTTCCGACTTTACTTCTGCTCCAAAAGATTTCCGCATTATGGTACGTCGCTAAAATATGAGAGAACCTGATCATTGGGTTGTCACTGATCCTCGATTTGATATTCAGGGTATATCGGGTCATCCTCTGCGCGAGACAGTTGAATTCATTCCGTTTGGGAACTTTTCATACGCCAGCAACGGGCCTGCTAGCCAGACGTTCAAGCTAACGTCGCCGAGCCAGCGTTCAGCAATCGATGGTATCACCCTGGAGGTGCTGTCAAACCATGGTAACCCCGAGTATACGTGCCTGTATCGCTTCCGGGTGCACGGTCAACCCGCTTGACTTGGGCAATGAAAGTAGGGATAAGATACTCAACAGCAGCAACTGAATCAACACAATTTATTCTATTAGATCACGCGTATTTGGATGCTGCACGCAACAGCGTCTGCTTTTCACCCATTCGAATATGAAGGCACGATCGAAGCCACGGTGCCATTTGCTGGTTGTTTGCACGCAGGAACACGCCGTCCTCCTGATAGCAAAAGATCAGGGCGAAACAGATTAGTATCAAATTGAAATTGTCAGCAACATGATGTCGGCTTACCTCGAATGTTGAAGTGTGTTGCTTCAGTCGAGATGCCACCATGTTGCCCACTTCAGAGCGAACTTTGTGCGTCAACGATGAAGGAAGTCTCAGCGAACTGACTGTCGACGCAGCTTCCGGGGCCCCCTGCGACGCTGCTTGTCTGAAAACCTCGTTCAGCTCGTCGGGCGTAGCGAGCATAATTTCCAACCAGTGCTCTGCGTTTTGCGCGAGACTCCCATCGTGCTGGAAACTCAGGCTGTTGAGAGCTGGCACGGCTGCTTGACTTCCAGTTGCCGATAAAAGTAAGTCGCGTTTTTGGATGAAAGCCGGGTCTGCTTCATTTGGTTGTTGCAGTGGTGCAGGCATCGGAAGATTGACGATATCGTACGGATTGTTTGGTACAGTAAATCCGTAGTTGCGTAGCAATCGGAGGTTCCCGTGATTGCCGTAGTTGATGAAGAGTTGCTCACCAGGCTCATAGGATCTCACTGTGTGAATCGTGAAGCCCTTCTGCACATCAAAGTCTTGAACGCATTCATCACTATTCAACAAGTAAGAGGATTGTCAAAAGTGAGAAACAATGCAGCTCCCAATCGTGTCATAGCATAGCATACCCGTTGTCAGCGTGGTTGAACCAGTCGAAGAAAGGAATGAGCGTGAACGGTTGATTCTGGCCGGAAGTCGCGCGTGACATCAAGGTCGAGATGGCCCAGAAGAACGCCTCCATGTTCACAAACTGGTTGTTGGTGCCAAACAAATGCTTGTAGACCTGAGAATAAAACCGTGCTCTGCAGTAGCAAACCGACCACGCCCAACATTTCAGCACCTAGTCTTCCACTCAACCTGCTCCACCATCTCCTACCCGTGCTGCATCGCCCGTCGCGCCTCCTCACAGCCTTGCAGCTCTTCAAACTGCTTGTCATCCCAGTACAGCGGCAGATCCACATACCGCGGCAAGGCGTTCACGTACAACTCATCCAGCGGCGGAGTGTCCATGCTCGCCATGGCCATCAGCGTCGTCTCCGGGTCCTCTGCGTGTGGGAAGTTCACCAGCATGTGCACCCCAAGCACCAGTGCACTTGGCACAAAGGAAGACCCCTCTCTCAGCGCTCTGCTGGACGCCAGTAGCTGGTTCAATTGGTTCAGGAAGCCCGGCGCCTTCTGCTGCGCAGTCTCCAGTGCATGCTCGGCCGAGAAGGGATACCACACGTCTTGGCCGGCCTGGAACACGAGCGTGTCCTTCGGGATGTGCTCGCGCGCCACAATCCCCACACCCATACCCGGTATCGAGCGGGCCTCGATGGCGCTGGAGACCACACCGCCGCGGGTGCGGCGCACAGCATCCGCGACGCGCTTGAGTGCCACCTCCATCGTTGAAAATGTAGGGGTCAAATCTGCTCGTAGCACGTCACAGATTATATTGTGGTCCACTTAAATTATATACATGTGACCGGCTCAAACTGTCCAATACGTAATCAAATCACCGTAAAATGAGGCGCTTGTTCCCGGACAATGGGTTTGGCATTTTTTGATGCGCTTCGTTGGTGGCCATTATTCAATCGACGTGTCGGGTATCAGACCGGAGGGTTGATACATCTCGAGTGACCATGGCGGAGCAGGCAACGGCGGAGCAGATCAAGTCCATGGAGGACCTCGTGTCGTTCCTGTCGCACCCGCGGCCAGAGCTGCGCAAGTCGTCGTCCAGTCTGCTCATCAACATGACGGCGTCGGACCAGGGCATGTTCCAGCTGCTGCAGCTCAAGAAGTTCGACGTGGTGCAGGCGCTCTGCCGCGTGGTGAGCGACATGCGCCCCATTGCGGAGGACGCCATCAAGGCGCTCATCAACCTCACGGCGGCCAACCCGGCGGCTTGCGAGCGGACGCTCAAGTACGACCTGCTGAACCGCGTCATGACCCAAGTGGAGGACGACGAGTGGCGTCTGACCGACTACTCCATGATGCTGCTGGCCAATGTGACCACGACACCCGAGGGCGCCAAGGCTCTTCTAGGCTACGACGACAAGTCCACGCACGATACGATCGCAGTGCGTGAGAGGAAGATCCGCAAGCTCACCAACTCGTTCCTGGAAGGCGAGCCGGAGCCCGATGGAGTGGACAGCACTTCCGGTGAACCCAAGTGGGACGATGAGTACCAGTACGTGGCGAACATTCTGGCCAACATCAGTCAGCTGGAGCAAGGTCGCGACTTCCTGCTTAAGATGCGTCAGAGCACGTCGCTGGCGGGTGCGCTCCTGCCGCAGCTCAAGTCGCCCAACGTCGTACGTCGGCGAGGCGTCACTGCTGCTCTCAAGAACTTGTGCTTCGACACGGACAACCACTTCTACCTGTATGACCAGTTGGACATTCCTACGCACATGATGGTCTTGCTTGCCGGACCTGAGGAGCTGGATGAGGATGACAAGATGGGTATGAACCCGGTCGTGTACAGCCAGGGCGACAAGAAGAAGCGCGAACACGACCGTCTGGTTCGTCTTGCTGCTGTGGACTGTTTGCTGCTGCTGTGCACGACCCGTAATGGCCGTAAGGAGCTGCGTCGCAAGAAAGTGTACCCGATCATTCGTGACGCGCACTTGGTGGAGCCTGATGAGGAGATCGGCGACCAGATCTACAAGCTTGTCGACTTCTTGATCCGTGACGAAGAAGGCGACGAGCCTGACTGGAACGACATCCGTACCAAGTCGTTTGCAGCCGACCAGGAGACCAAGACTGCTGAAAATGGTAACGTGGTGCATCCGCCGACTCCTGCAGCTCCGGTTCAAACAATCGAGGCTAAGAAGGAGCCTGAGCCTGAGACGAAGGTTGAGAAGAAGCAGAAGGAGGTCGAGAGAAAGCCTGTTGAAGCGTCTTCGTTCCTTCCCCATAGTGGCGAAGACGAGGAAGTGTCAGCTGACATTGCCGATGAACTTGCGAACGAGATTTCGGCTCTGGACGTTAGCAGTGATGAAGAGGAGGAGAACGAAGATGATCTAGGCGTGGACTAAACCAAGAGGCAGCATTGTAGTCGCGGGTTGCATTCAAACGTCATAGATCACTTTACACATGTACCATGCCTACCTTGCGAACTTGCAGTCTCTTCACAAAGTCGTGATTATTTGCTTGTTAACATGCTACAGCTGAACGAATGCGAGTGTATGAATATATAGGTAAATTCGACAGATTATTGCCTTGGCTGCGTGGTGGACGATTGCCTCGTTCCTCGATGGGGTTGGCGAAGGCATGGCGCTCTTGGACAAACAGTTTCATATCTTGTGAACGGCGTGGGCGGCCACTGCGGCTTTCGTGGCAAGAATACATAGAATACATGCTCAGAAGCATGTTAAGCGCTCTTACCGAACACGAGTGGCTTAGCAGCCACTGCCATGAAGCGCTCCTTGCTAAACTTTCGCCGGGCGGCAGTGAGCTTCGCCATCTTGCCCACGCTGTTTTGAGTGTTCCACAGAATCTCCTTCAGTTCATCGATGCATGGCTCCAAGCTGCTCTCACTGTAGGACGAGTGATGTTCCAGCGTCGACGACTAGAATTTACATAGGTATGCTCAACATTAGTCAACTCACAACAACAATGCCAAACAAATGACAGCGTACCCAGGCAGGAGAATCCCCCATCTGTGTTCGGGCGATGTGAACTGCTGAAGCAGCGATCGTAGACGGCAGGTACTTGATCAATTTGTACTCTTGCAGGCTGCGATCGACGACGTAATGAGCGAAGTGTTCCACGCGATCATCACACGTACGAGACGCCTTGAGGAATCGCTTCATGAACTGGAAGGCCGTTGGGAAGGTAACCCGATAGCCGATCGTAGCCAGCATTTTAGCCTCCATCCGGAAAACTTCTTCGCGAGAGTAAGCATTGTCCGTAATCTTCACGAAGTCTTCGGCTTCCGGCGGGTAAATCTCTTCGTACTTCGAGGCGATGAACATCGCCGCCACGCCAACAAGTTGGAGACGCTGGCGCTTAACTGAGAGGTTCGTCTCCAAGTATCGGTCGATCAGGAGAACAGCTATGTGCAACGTTTGGGGCAGAAGGCCGTACTTGTAGTGAACATCGACCAACCAATCCACGAGAATGGCACGCATCTTCGAGGTAATGTCCGACTGGCGTGCCATGTACGAGCTGCTGGTCTTGTGCTTTCTCTGCAGAATAAAAAAACCGTATCAGATCTCTCTGCAACATCTAAACATGGTACTTTCAAATGCAATGAGCTCACCTCTGACTCCAACTGGAACTTCGTGATGTCCTCAGCGTATTGCCAGCACATAGTTGGGTCGTTCTTGTCCTCCGAGTCAATATCGTGGTCTTCTTCTTCAGCTATAGGCTGAATGACATCAACCATGGGAGAAGTCTTGTCCATGATCCCCATCGAATCAAGTTTGCTGGCAGGCAGCGGGCGGCTCATACGGCTAATAACCGACGAGCTGTGTGTGCTCAGCAACGTAGTGGTGCTAGCCGCCCGACTGCTGAGGTTAACATTGCTGAAGTTCCTCATGCTGGCATTGGCGTTGCTGGCAGTACGACCGACATTGACGTTGCTGAGGCTGCGCTTGCTGGCGATGACCTTCTTCTTGGCTAGAGCTCCAGCGTTGGCGACCGAAGCGCTCATGGAGCTCGTGTAGCTCATACTGTCCTTCTTAATCTGCAGCATCAGTCACACAAAGTTCCATCGTCACTTCACTACACCGCGTCACTGCCTCAACAGCTCAACGTACGTTGACTCTGTTGGTTGCATCGCCTAGAGCAGTGCGTCGATTGGTCACATCCCCTAGAGCAGAGCGGCGATTGGTCACATCCCCCAGAGCCTGGCGGCGGGCGCCCGCCGTGATGTTGCTGCTCTGCGTCTTGGTGAATCTCGGGCGCTTCTCGGCGTTGCCAGCGTCCTGCAGAATGTGGCGCTGCGAGGTACACAACCACCACACAAAATTGAGTCTATACAGTCCACAGTACAGTCGGTCGTTGGCGTTTTAGAGCTGTGTCGCACCTTTCCGGGGCGAGACTTCTGGTGCAGATCCGCCGGCGCCTCGTTCTCATTGTTGAGTCGGGCGCTCCTGCGGACGAAGGACATGGCTGAAGGCGTGTGGGACAGCGGAAACTAACGCGTGCTATAGACAGGATACGCGCGGCGGCGGTGGCGAGGAATAGGCTCGAGGTGCGGCGGCAGATCCCGAGGGTCTGGAGGTCGCGTCCGTTTCCGGTTTGATTGGGGGAAAATGCAATGCGGCTTCTGAAAGGAGTGGAGACACGTTTAACTTGGATATAGTATGGAAAGTTGCAGCCAATGAGAGGCTGTTGATTTTAAAATTCAAACTAGTACCGGTATGTACCGGTTGAACCGGTCCGGTTGGGTATGCAGCGCGGTGTTTGCTTCAACGTGGCCCAGCACGCGTTCACCTTTGGGGAAGTGCAGTGTAGCTGTGTGACATTGGGAATGGTGCCTCGATTATCTCGTCGCGAACTCAAGCTTGATATGTACAACGTAAATAAGCCGTTTCCTGTGGGCAGGCCGCATCATCCTCGGTGTTCGCAGGTTCAAACGTCCCCAACAAGGACAGAGCGTTTCCACTTGGCTCTGTGTACTCAGTAATTAAGCTGCCTGAGGACTTTTGGCGCGTGCTGCCTGCTCTGGGTGTCTGTTCTACAGCTCGACTGCATTCTGCTTCAAGACCGCTACAGTACTGTACTTTGCTATTTCGCGTATATCACGAATAACTTAGCCGAATAACCACAGCTGCATAGCGACAGAGGAAACTGAATTGGAGTTGCTGCGTAAGCATGATTGAAAACGTCTCCGCAACCTCACCAGTCCAAAACAATACTAAGCTTAGTATCATATCGGGCACGAAACTTCGTTTCAACTTCACATCCAGCGTCACGACGATGTAATAGTCGCTCATCGGCAGACTGCGGTTTAGTTGACGCCCGCAATTTGCAAACGTGCAAGAATGGGTCACTGTTTTTTTAATTGATCTGCGACCTAAGACGTTCTGTAAGAAATGCTTTCGCTAGAGAGGACGGCAACTGAAGGCAGTAGAGCAGTTATGCTGGGGGCAAGGACATGCAGAACCGTCCGGGCGAACGTGTTGAAGTGGCAGTCCACTCTGAAAGGCTACCTAAAAAACTACTTCACATATCCACGTACTGAAGTAAGAAAACGAAGACGCTGCAGGCTCAAGCAAAGACAACTAACGATCCATAGCGCAGCTTGGGTCGATTGTGCTGTCTGCACGTTCACTGAACGTCGTTCAGCAATGCTGAATGCGAGCGTGCCATCTGCCTTCTAACTAACGGTGATGCGCCAGCGCGGACCAATGAGAACCAAATAATGGGCAACTTCAAGGCCAGGACCCATCTGCAGGGGGCGTTGGTTTTCCCTCAGATCCGCCAGGCGTTTCAACGCGAGCCGCCGCCAGCTCTCACAACGTAATTTGCTTCCAAGCGCTCAAGTGGTTCCTCTCGTCCCTCCGTCCGCCTCTCCGTCGCCGGATCCAAGAGACAAAGAAAACAAAACACTTTGCAGCCAAACATGAGCACGACGGGCATCAAGATCGCCCCCATGAAGAAAGTCGCGACGCTGGGCAAGCGCAAGAAATCCATTGACGGTGCGTCATCCTGTGCCATGCTCCCTCCCTCTCGCTCTCTTGCTGCTCAACTGACGCTTGCCTACGGACAGCCGACGACGTGAAGAAGATCGACAAGAAGGACGAGTTCGACCCCAACAAGTTCTACGTCTCGCTGACCTCGCACGCCGAGCAGTTCGGCGTCGAGCCCGTGCGCATCCGGGTACGTCAGTCAAGCCACCACCACCGTAGAGCAATAGACTTTAACTCAATCCTAACCTTCATGCCGTTGCTCTGCAGTGGGGACAGAAAGAACCTGATGTCCGCGGCCCGATCATCGGAACCAACCGCCACCACAAGTACCGCAACGCCATCGGCGCCCACGGCGGCTCGTACTGCATCTACCGCGGTCTGGCCGTGGCTTCGGGGGCCATTGCCACGAACTCGGTGCCCGATCTGAGCCAGACGACGCCAGCCGCCAAGATCGGCCCCCACCCGTCGTGGTCCGACCCGGAGAAGATCGTGACCATTGACCCCTTCGGAGCGTGTGTGGTGGAGGCCTTCCCCGAGCACTTCCAGAAGGGATACGACATCCGCCCCACCATTGCCGTCACCAAGGCTCACATGGACTTCCCGGAGATCCACGAGGCTGTGCGGCTCGGCCGACTCAAGCCCGACGGCAAGATCCTCAAGAACTCGTCGCAGCTTGTGATCACCAAGGCTGCCATTGACCCCGTGTGGTACCTCCCTGGAGTGGCCAAGCGCTTCAACACGACCGAGGCGAACCTGCGCCAGCAGATCTTCCAGGAGACCAACGGCATGTACCCGGAGCTGGTGACGAGGAACGATCTCAAGGTGTTCCTGCCGCCGATCGGAGGGTAAGTGTGTTGTTTGCTGAAGATCCGTTGATGTTTAGATCCGAGTCTTAACGGATTGTTGCTGTTTTATTGCTTCACAGCTTGACGATCTACATCTTTGGATCCGTTGAGGCCATCTCGGACCCCACGAAGAAGCTCGCGGTGCGTGTTCACGATGAATGCAACGGCTCGGACGTGTTTGGGTCGGATATTTGCACGTGTCGCCCGTATCTTGCCCACGGCATTGAGGTTTGCGTACAAACGGCTCAGGAGGGAGGGTAAGCTGCCCCATAGTGCTCAAATTGCTTGGGAAAGCGTGTGTATTCACCCTTTTTATTGTTGCAATGTGCATTCAGAACTGGTATCATCGTGTACTTCCGTAAGGAAGGCCGCGCTCTTGGTGAGGTGACCAAGTACTTGGTGTACAACCTGCGCAAGCGCCAAGAGGGGGGTGACAGCGCAGAAGAGTACTTCAACTGCACTCAGACCGTGGCTGGCATCCAGGATGTGCGTTTCCAGGCGCTGATGCCGGATGCTCTGCACTGGCTCGGCATCACCAAGATCGACAAGTTCGTGTCAATGAGCGACATGAAGTACGACGCGATCGTGAAGTCGGTAAGTCTCCTCTTTCTGTCTGTCGGAGCGTGTTCGTGATCTGACTTGATTCTCGTTCCGCAGGGTATTGAAATCGTGGAGCGCATTCCTATTCCGGAGGAATTGGTGCCGAAGGATGCCCAGGTGGAGATCACTGCCAAGGTATTCGCCGGTTACAACGGCGGTGACGTGTACAAGGTAGACAAGGAAAAGCTCAAGCAGGTCAAGGGCCGTGACGACAACGCATATGATGACGAAGAATGAGCGAACGCATATCGGAGCCAGTACCAAGGAAGCACTACCAAGTTCCCGATAGCAGACTATCATACATGTAGCACACGCAGCCAAATGCAGCGTTTGCTTTATCAATCCCATTCAGGTTTCTGTATCCACTTCAACTTCAACTTCAGTTTTAGTCGACACAAAAATTGAGTCGCTCAAATTAAGTACAAATGGTGTGGTTCGACCAAATGTTTGATTTTCAAGATCCTCATCACTTTAGCCGAAGAAGAGCGAGGGAGTGAAGGGAGCCGGCGGCTGCCACGTCGAGCGCACCATGATCCAGTCCATGTTCATCATGACCACCACCGGGTACGGCAACGTATCTCTCTCCTTTCTCGACTTGTGTGTGATGGCTAACGCTCCCTATTCCAGTGAGGTGATCATCGAGAAGCACTGGCGCGGCCTCACGAGTCGCAACGTGTGCGACTTCTTCATGGAGGAGGTCAACAAGTACCGCGAGCGCGAGGACGTGCCGCCCATCATCACCACCAGCAAGTACTACCTCGTCAGCGTCTTCCGCGACGACCTGTTCGTGCTCGCAGTCGTCACCAACGAGGTCCGCACAGATATAGTCTTCTGGTTGTGTCCTTCGTCTGAGAGCATATTTGTGATTTGTGTGTCTGTATCAGATCTCCCCGCTCTTCGTGATCGAGTTCCTGCACCGAGTGCTCGCGGTCTTCCGCGACTACTTCGGCAACTTCGACGAGAACTCGATGAAGGACAACTTCTCCACGGTCTACCAGCTGCTGGAGGAGATGCTGGACAACGGCTACCCGTTGACGACGGAGCCCAACGCACTTAAGGCGATGGTGGCTCCGCCCTCCACGGCCAACCGCATCGCCGCGATGGTGTCGGGCAAGTCCCGAGTAAGCAACACGCTGCCCGACGGCGCCATCTCCAACATCCCGTGGCGCAAGAGCGGCGTACGCTACACGCAGAACGAAATCTACTTCGACATTGTGGAGGAGATCGACGCCATCATCGACGTGTCTGGACGCATGATCTCGTGCGAGGTGAACGGCGTCATTCATAGCAACAGCCGACTCTCGGGCGTGCCGGATCTCACCATGGTGTTCACGGACCCTTCGGTGATCGACGACTGCTCCTTCCATCCGTGTGTGCGGTACTCACGATACGAGCGTGAACGGGTGATCTCGTTCGTGCCGCCTGATGGACAGTTTGAGCTCATGCAGTACCGCGTGCAGGTGCAGGAACTCGTGCCGCCCGTGTACTGCCAGCCTCAGATTCAGTACAACGAGAAGGGTGGAGGCACTCTAGATCTGGTGATCGGGACGCGCGGCATGCCTTCGTTGAACTCGAACGCGAAGAAGAATCTGCAGGTGGAAGAGGTGACCGTGGAGGCGACGTTCCCCAAGAGTGTCCGCACAGTTGACGTGAACACAGAACACGGCACCTGTCTGTTCGACGAGGCGTCCAAGACGGTCAAGTGGAACGTGGGCAAGCTCGGCAAGAAGGTGCTGAACCCGTCGCTGCGTGGCAACATCGTTCTCCACCAGAGCGCCGCCGTGCCCGACGAGAAGCCCGTTGTGCTGCTCGGCTTCAAGGTGCCCATGTCGACCGTCTCCGGGCTGAACGTTGAAACGCTGCTGATCACCAACGAAAAGTACAAGCCCTACAAGGGCGTGCGAACGATGACCAAGGCTGGCCGCTTCCAGATCCGAACGTAGACAGTAGGCGGCACCCTGTGTGATGTGTAGCGCATAGTGTTTTTCTTAGCTGCGGATGAATAGATAGCGTTTGTCATGCAAGCACCGAGTGCCAACTTGGCACTGCCAAGGCAGCAAACTTTTCACCTACATGTATAGCCAACTATTGTTCGCCACTGCAGTAAAGTAAAGAAATTTTACTTTTTAAAAAAGTACCGTACTGAGTGAAGCTTCAACACGTATGGTCAGCAGCACCACCCGTATCGAACCCAGCTGACTTTGATCATATGAGACGGGAACATGATCATTTTGAGCTTTTGGTCGTTTCGTAGCGAAACTTTCGTTGCGTGTTGATGAGAGAACGTCACTCAAAAAAGCTCAGCGCCAATGCGCCGCAAGACCTCAGCCTCAGGAACGCCGCAGCAAGACGATTGTGGGGGCGTGTCGGCCATATCGCTCGACGCAGCCATGGAGACGACGGTCTCCGAACAAGACATGAGTCCACAGACCAAGTACTGCATCGACCTCGACCTCACTTTCGCACCCATGGAGGCCAGTGAACTGAGCACTTCCAACTCCCCCAGTCGATTCTTCTGCCGATTCGACCCTGTGGCTAGGAAGGGAAGACTGCTGATGCTGCTGTTCGACCACCAAGGCAACTCGACGCTCCAAGAGATGAGTCGGATGGACGTGCTACGAGCGACACAAGAAGCCGCGAAGCTTCGAGATGAGTCACCTGCAAAGCCGTCTCCCTTTCGGAAGCCAGACAAAACGAGTCCGAGACGCCGTCGGTCAGGTTTACAGGCTCAAGCGACTGTGGAGGGTGGCAATCCACCAGTCTGTGACGTCCAGGTAGATACCTTGTTAGCTGTAGTTGCTACTCGCTCGTTGTGTGTTTATCTGACTTGAGCTCTTATTATTCAGCGCGTTCATACGCGAGACATTCGACGAATGGAGAATGCGTTCTCGGCGTCCAATGAGCCGTCGATCATCCTTCGAAAGCAAGCGATATTTTTCAGCGCTGGTACGACTCAACAATGGAAACATTCATGTCAGTTGGAGGTTTTGATAACATTTATGCTTCATGTGGTGAATGTTGACTATGTGTAGACCCGTTGCGAGCGATTGTGCTCCGAGACGCCTGCTTGGTCTACGTACCGGATGGAGCCGATAGTTTACTTTCAATGCTCAAGAAGGATTTCCTCACCAATGCGCGGGACAATGCCGAATCCCCATTCGAGTTCAGGTACGTCCCACCAAACGCAGCACAATGCAGTGATAGGTGCACTTAGTAACATTTTCGGGTATGTGAACTATGGACAGAGCGTTGGAGGCATTGCTCGCAACACTTGCTCGCTATTTTCGAGCTCAATATGACCAGCTTTCGCCGGTTATCGTTGCTGACCTTGAGCACCTAGTTCAAGGAAATCTGGACTCACGCGAGCTTGAGCGATTGCGAGAATTCAAGAATACCATGAACGAGTTCGAATCGCAAGTGGACGGAGTACGTCGTGTACTCATGGAGTTACTTGACAACGAGGAAGATCTCCGGCTTTTGTACCTCACGAAACTTTACGAAGAACCAGATCTCCTCGCTGATCTGTGGAGCTTCGACTCGGAGGAAGCTGAAGTGCTGATTGAGAACTACTTGCAGGACATTTTCTCAACTCGAACAACGGCTGAGCTCCTACAGCACCGCATCGCTAACACGGAAAGCCTCGTGACGCTGAAGCTCGACTCGAAGCGAAATTATTTGCTGCGAGTGCAGCTGATCTTTTCACTCGTGTCGATCAACATTTCCGTCGGAACTCTAATCTCTGGTGTGTTCGGCATGAACCTGGTGTCCGGTTTGGCAGCAAGAGCAGGCTGGTTCTTAGGCGTTGTCATCTTCACCATAGTCTTCTTCATCGGCTCGACTTGGGCCGGAATACTATTCTTCAAGAGAAAGGGGGTGATGCTGAAGTAGACCAAACTTTCGGGGGGAGGGGATGAAATCATAAAAATTTCTTGCCATGCACTACAACGGTTAAAATAATGCGCCAGCTCAAACACCTTTCTCATGTTCATTTCATTCCTCAAAAAGTCAACACATCAATGTCCGAAAAGCTCCAAAGTTTCGTAGCCAACAAAAAGAAGAAAGTGGTGGTTGCTCAACCATATCTCTTGAACTGGACACGGAGACAGCGATTTCTGACCACGACACCAGTCCTATGGCGAACAACAATCTCGGTGAAGCTGCAGAACCAAGTGAAGTCAGCGGTGCCAACTCCCCAAGACATTTCTTCTGCCGGTTTGACCCTGTCACCAAGAAGGACAAGCTACTTATGTTGCTGTTCGACAGCAAATGCAACTCGACGCTCAACGAGATGAGTCGGCTGGACGTGTTGCGTGTGACCCAGGACGCTGCGAGGTTTCAGCGAGAGGCGGAGAGATCCCCACTATTAAGTAAATCGTGCCAAGCTACCGGTAGTTCAAGGCAGTCAAGGCAATCAGGAGCTGCTGATAGCGGCACTTCAGTTTGTGATGTTCAGGTAAGAGTGAATTACTCGAGGTTAGATACGCTACATTACGAAGCACTAATTCTTCCCAGCCTGTGCATGCTCGTGACATTCGTAGAATGGAGAATGCGTTCTCAACTACCAACGAGCCGTCAGTTGTTATTCGAAAGCAGGCGATTTTCTTCAGCGCTGGTATTATAACATCAGTTGATATCTCAAGTAGAGCTGACAGTATTGCTAACCTAATGTCTTTGTTTTGATTAGACCCGCTGCGCACAATTGTACTGCGGGAGTTATGTCTTGTATACGTTCCTGATGGAGCCGATAGCTTGCTATCCATGCTCAAGCATGATTTCGCGTCAAACGCCTGCGATAGTGCTGGTTCTCCCTTTGAGTTCAGGTACGTTTGACCTGGTAAGTAGCAAAACCTACACATGTCTAACTACATATTTGGTATATGGACATTCTGTTCAGAGCACTCGAGGCACTGTTGACCACACTAGCACGATACTTTCGTGCCCAATACGACCAAATCTACCCCGTTATTGCTGCTGAGCTCGAGCATCTGGTTCGAGGAAACGTGGACTTGCGCGAGCTCGAAAGACTACGGGAATTCAAGAATACGATGAACGAGTTCGAGGCTCAAGTAGAGGGAGTCCGTCGGGTACTCATGGACCTGCTCGACAACGAAGAGGACCTTCGGTTGCTGTATCTGACCAAACTCTACGAAGACCCTTCACTTCTCGGAAACCTATTCAGCTTCGACTCCGAGGAAGCCGAAGTACTGGTTGAGAATTACTTGCAGGACATCTTCTCAACGCGTACGACAGCTGAACTTTTGCAGCACCGCATCTCCAATACGGAAAGCCTCGTGACGCTGAAACTCGACTCGAAGCGAAACTACTTGCTGACAGTGCAGCTCGTCTTCTCGCTCGTGTTGATCAACATTGCTGTGGGTACATTGGTCACGGGGATTTTCGGCATGAATCTGTTCTCGGGTGTGGAAAGCGCGGCTCACTGGTTTTGGGCCGTTGTCATCGCTATCGCCGTCTTCTTCGCAATTGCAACGGGGTCAGGTATCATACATTTCAAAAAGAAGGGGGTCATGCTCACGTGAATGCAAGTTGTGTCACCTACATACCGTTCGAGCTAACATCTGATTAATTAATTGCACCGATCAAGACAAACATCGACCGGGTACCGTTGTGACCGTCTCAACACCAGTCATTTTGTATCGCAACTTCAACATGACCAGCCAAATCTTTGGTTGAAACCACCATCCGCCTCGCGCCTCCTTGGATCTAATTCACTTGGTGTCCCCAGAGCAGCTATCACGCACAATGTCCGAGTCGCTGGACACCGACATCATGCATAGAGAGAGCGAGATTGATGCGTCGCCGTCGCCCTTACTCACCGGAGCAGTGGGTCAGCAGTCCAGCGACTATCCCAACCCCGCAACAGCGTACGGAACGTACTCGTCGTATCAACGCATGGTTGAGGTGCGGTCGCCCGAGCCAGCAGAGCTCAGTGGCTCGAGTATCAGCTCGTTCAAGAAGTACGCGTGCCAATTCGATCCTGGCTCCAAGAGCGGTCGGGTTCTGGTCATGCTTTTCGACCGCAAGGGGAGACCGACATTGAAGGAAATGAGTCGCCACGAGGTACTTCGAATGACTCAGGAAGCTGCAGAACCTAAAGAGGACGCCACCTCACCAGAAGACAGCGCACCCTTGGAGTCCGGGAAGATGTCGCCGCCTATGCGCCGACGCAGCAGTTCAACCGCTGGCAAGATTTGGCGCCTTGGCCTCCAGACCCGAGTAGCAAGTCAACAAGAGCTTCACACTCCTGTTGGGGTGCAGGTGAGGCAGTCCTGTTGTTTTTGCTGCTGCTGTTGTCAGCAAATGTAGTAACGATCTGTTGTTGTGTACAGCGCGTCCACTCGCGTGATATTCGCAAGATGGAGAATGCCTTCTCCGTGACCAATGAACCTCGCATTGTCATCCGAAAGCAGGCAATTCTCATCAGTGCTGGTACGAAGCTGTAGTAGTAGTACGCGGAGTTGCAAGCTGATCTGACAATTTGCACGTGGTGATGGTAGATCCGTTGAGAGCGATCGTTCTGAGAGATGTGTGCTTGGTGTATGTTCCCGACGGTGCGGACGCCCTCCTCTCTGTTCTGAAGACAAAATTTGCTGAGACCGCGCGCGACGACGACGCTCCATTCGAGTTCAGGTAAGGCAACGGGTTCATTCTAGTCGGAGACGCTCGGATTAACAGATAACCTCTTGCTGTAGAGCACTGGAAGCGTTGCTGTCGACACTTTCGCGCTACTTCCAGTCCCATTATGAGCAACTGTCTCCTGGCATTGTCAGAGCCCTGGACAGCCTCATGCAAGGTGGATTGAACTCCCGAGAGCTGGAAAAGCTGCGCGAGTTCAAGAACGCCATCAACGAGTTCGAGGCTCAAGTGGACGGTGTGCGCCGTGTGCTGATGGTTCTTCTGGACAACGAAGAAGATCTGCGTCTGCTGTACCTCACGAGACTATACAACGAGCCCAACTTGCTCTCGGACCTCTGGAGCATCGACTCGGAAGAGATCGAAGTTCTGATCGAGAACTACCTCCAGGACATCTTCTCCACGCGCACCAAGGCCGAACTGATGCAGCACCGCATCTCCAACACCGAGAGTCTCGTCATGATGCAGCTCGACTCGGTGCGAAACTACTTGCTCGGGGTGGACGTCATCTTCTCCATTGTGGTCATCAGTCTCTCGGTCGGCACTTTCATTGCCGGCGTGTTCGGCATGAACCTCCACTCGGGTCTCGAGACAGCCGACGGATGGTTCCTCGGCGTCATCATCCTCACCGTCTCCATCTTCGTCGTCATGACCATCACCGGCACTCTGTACTTCAAAAGCAAAGGCGTCCTCCTGCAGTGACCAAATCGGTCAGTCAAGTACTGCAGATCCAAAAACTGCGACTTTCTATCACAAATCACAAATCACAAACTCAATCACAAATCACAAACCTCAAATCGCAAAATCCAAAATAATCCCAAGTATCAACACCACCAGCCCCAAGTAATGCGCATGCAGGTCGGCGGCGTGAGCGTGGGCGTCTCCTCCTCCCGCAGCAATGGCGCTGCCCCAAGCGCCACCACCGCCGCGTCCGCCTCCTCCGCGCTCACTTTCAGCGAATCGGACGCAGAATTCAATCGCGCGCTGAGCTCGTACGACGTCCCGGCCGTGGCCGAGGCGCTGCGTCGGTACCTGGCAGCCGAGACGCAGGCGAGTCTCTCTACAGGCTCCGCGGCCAAGCGGCAGTCGGCGCAGCTGCGCAGCGTCTTCTACGAGCGCTTCAACCAGCTCCTGGACCGCGTGTTCGGCAGCGACGCCGTGTCCAAGCACAAGTTCGGCGGCTGGCTCGACTACAGCGCGGGGCTGGGCGTGACGCCCGCACCAGGCTCTGCAGCTGCTCAGACGGCCAAGAAACGCGCCGAGCAGAGGCGCGAGCGCGCGCTGGCGGGCGTCGCCACGGACGAAGACGACGTGGAGGACTTCCTGAGCTCCCTGACCTCCAACGGCCGCGCCGTCGTCAAGCTGCTGGGCGGAGGCGTGCGCGCCGAGGACGGCTCCGTGTTCCAGTTCCTCTTCCGCGCGCAGCACCCCGTGGAGTTCAAGCTGGCGCTGGACATGCTGCCCGAGCAGAGCAAGATGGCCATCGTCAGCGGCCGAGGGGCCAGTCAGCTCTTCACGCAGCTGCTGCACAAGCCACTGGCCAAGCAGCGCCTGGATCTGCGCAGCCCCGAGCTGCTCGTGTCCATTACAGAGCTGTATCTGTTCTACTTCCTGAGGCATCCGGCCTCGTCGTCTCACCCGAGTGGGTCTACAGCTTCGTCTTCGACGTCGACGACCGCCGGAGCTCTGGGCTCGAGCTCAGCGGCGTCCTCGACGTCGACGTCGTTGTCAGCCGCTGCGAAGACGCGTCAGAGCAGCTGGCGGATGTTTGTGAAGGAAGGTGTCGCTGCGCTGACGAAGGGGAACCCCTATAATGTGCTGTTGCTGCAGTACTTGCGGGCCTTCTTGCCGGATAGCAACCGCGGTGTTAAGAGCCGATTCCACGGCAAATTACTCAAGGACTCGAACCTGTTCCTGCACATTCTGATCGAGTTTTGGCTGCGACAGAATCTCATCGCGTTCTCGGATGACCCGGTGGGGGCTTCGACTGCAGCGCCTGGAGTCTTTCGTCCGCCACCACCGGGCAATATGCTGGTTAGCCCTTTTGCCTCGGTGTACACGTCGACGAGTTACATGGCCCCGTCGGATGACCTGCTGAGCTCGCTGCTCCTCACTATCATCCATCTACTGTCAGACTCGTTCTTCCCGGCGCCTTTGGCTGATGATTCGTCGAGTGGATCGCAAGGAGGTGCAGGTGGCATGGTCGTCGGTAGCGGTGGAGTATACTTGAGTCGTAGCATAACGATGATGCGTCCACCGCTCTACGCGTTCTTCCGGCTCGTGTTCTCGCGTGCTCCGATTGGACTCTCGCCGACAGCTTTTCTGGCGATCGTCGATGTTTGGCTCGCGTACATTCAACCGTGGCATTGTCGGTCTTGGATTGAGTCTAAGGACCCAGCTGGAGCCGCAGCAGCGCCAGGAAAGACAACAGAACAAGACCCACTGCCAGGATATACATCAGCGTGGGAAAGCTACGTGCTCGCGAACTACCACTTCTACACTACGTTGCTGGGCGCTTTTGTGGAGCGTGCGAAGGAGTTGGACTTTTCTGCAGGCGATGAGCGCAACCTGCAGATCGTTGATCGAGTTCTTGGCGTGTACAACTCGGATTTATTGGCACTTCTTCGCCGCGCATCGCTTCACCTCGAGAAGACTCAGCCGTTCGCGATGCCATTTAGCTTCAGCCGCAGCTCTAACTTCACACGCACTCGCAGCGGAAGTTTTGGTTCGTCAGCGAAATCCAAGGCGACTGCGGGTGATGCATTGACGGCCACGCAAGCGCACGTGTTGACATTCTACTGCAAGTCTCTTGGTATCGAGTGCACGCCCGTACCGCTCCACGATAGCTTCCATCGCGACGCGGAGCGCCTGTTTGATAAGCTATGGGCGGCGGCAGTGACATCTGCTGCGGCGTCTTCAACGACTTCCGTGCACTCTCCTGCGGACTTGTACCAGAACGTGAGCGCTGTCTTCCGAGCTTCGAGCACTAAAACGGTGGACAAGGTATCCGACCAGGTTCAGCGCATGAGCCGCATGTTGCGGCGTGTGTTTGAGATTTCAGATGCATATGTGGCCTCGACAGCGCACTCGCGGTCATCATCTGCAGCGACGGGTGGAGGTATCGAGTCATTCGCGCCAAGCCGTGACAAGAATCTCCCGCACCTGCTGACTCGCGAGGGTGTTTTCCAGCTGCAGCATGGAATGCGTTTGTGTTCACCCGACACGGCGGAGTACATCGGTGATCCCATGCTCAGTCCTATTTGCTCATACGAGGTAGTGTGGCTTGTACGACTGTCCTACAGAGTCTCGACGTGGCTGAACACGCGCTGTGGATTTGTGAACCCGTACCATGGCAAGCGACTGGAAGACAACTTGGAGGTGGACCCGGCCAGCCCATTTGTGCGATTTCGGTTCAACTTCCGCTTCCTTGCCAGCAAGGTGAACATCAGTTATCTTGCAGCTTTCGTGCTCCTGCTATACGTGCTCTACTTCTGGTGAGTGGACAACATAATGCCACCTCTTATGAATCGAAGCATAGTGAGCTGCCGCGGCATGCAATCCAACACAGCAAACCTCTTTATTGTTGCGACGCTCAGTCAAAATTACACACGTTGCGCAGCTCGCCATTCCAGTCTCCCGTCCTGTATGTTACCTATTGTCATCTAGCTCCGTGTGCACGCTCAATCGCTATCACTGTCACTGGACTCGCTGTCATCTGAAGAGAGATCAGATGACGAAGACGAAGACGGCGAGAGATACGAGTTCAACAGAGGTGGGGAGTGCGTGTACCCCGAAGTGGTCTTTCCCGCGGAAGCCGGCTTCACCTTCTTCTCAGTAGCAGCCTTCGGCCTGGTCTTGTTACTCGGTGATGGTCGCACACGGGGTTTGCTGTCATCGGGCGATGCAGCAGGTGGAGGCGGGGTTGGTGGGGGTGGAGCAGGAACAGCAGAGGACGGCGGCGGTGGCTGGGGCTTCTTGCTTGACGGGCGCGAGTCACTATCCGACCCGTCCGAGTCGGAGGACGACGACGAGGAAGAGTTTCCATCGCTGCCAGAGCTGTCATCTGAACTGGAGCTGTCGCTAATGATGAGCCGAGGCTTGGGACGGTTCTGTACCGATTGGGACGGCGGTGGAGGTGGCGGCGGTGAAGGCGATGGGGCTCCATTGTGCGGCGGTGGCGGGATATTATTCGCGCTATCGTCGGCGCTGGAGTCTTCCTCCTCTGTCGGAGGGTCCACTTTGCGCTCGGGTTTTCCAGATCCCCGAAGCGGCCGTCGACTCTTCCGGACAGGAGAAACCACCTCATCTTCAGAAGCTGAAGACTCGTCCTCGCTGCTTGACGTCGGTGCAGGACGTTTTTTGGACGAGCGGCTACGCGTGCTTCGACTATCGCGCTTATTTGCTGGACTACTACTGGTTCGCCTTGATTTTGTAGGTCCCGACCGAGTTCGTGGTTTCTTGGAAGACGTACGAGCTGATCTCCGTTTGCGGGTACCATCACTGTCACTGTCACCGTCTGAAGAAGGCCCACCATTGCTCGAATCGCTGCTTTCAGAGGCACTGCTTTCGGTCCACGCTTTGTTGACACTGCTACGTGATTCCGCCTTGCTCGCGTCACTCAAGCTACCCTCACTCTCATCACCACCACTTCCCTTGTCCTTCATACGAATCACACCGTTCTTCTCTGCAGCATTGCACATGGAGCGAGACAACTTTGAGAGCAAGTCGGCAAACTGCACAACCATCGTGTCGGGAGCGTTGAATGTACGGCAATTTTGCCAGACCAGTTCAACGTCCTTCTTAAATAATTCCCATTTCTGAGAGCGTCACACAAGTAAATGTTAGCAAGCGTATCGTACGAGTCAGCGTATAGATAGATGATTCAGCAAAGTCGTACCCGATAAAAACTGGCTTCCACACGTGACCGAATCGTGCCAAGATCCATGGGGTGGTCAATCACAGACAAATAGTTGGGGCAACCATCGAGTTCAGGGTCCACAGGTCGAGAGAATAGATCCTGTGAGCAATGCAAATACACCGCCGTTAGAAGATAAATGACAAACTGGAAACGGATTTGCCAGTCAATACTAACCGCAGCTTCCTCCTTCAGCAACCGGTTCACGAAAGCTAAACAAACAGTTGAAAGGCAGCGGGCATTGCCCTTAACCACTGGCCAGTTAATCCAATTCCCAGGGCCGGGCACACCGCTGCCCTCCAAGTCATCGTCATCGTCATCAAGGTCCATATCATCGTCTGAAACCTGGTGACGTCGTTGTGCCCGCCACGCTCTACAGCCAAGATATAAGAGGAAAATATGAGCACCTACGGGGCATAGGGCCTAAGAGCTAATCACGAGAGACGTACCGGTCATTTTTTTGTTGGCCATCGACACCGTCAGAGTGCGATCTGCGTGACCGCAAGCCCGGCCGTCGGTTCTCAACATCGTCTTCAGAGTATCCGTCTTCCGCCTATACGTAACAATCATTAGAGCATGTTCACTGTAAAAAATATCACCAACACACTCGAACTTACATCAGAATCTTGAACAGACTGGGTTTTCATTCGCCCGATCGCAATGCGAGATGACTGCCGTCGTGGAAGAATATTCCAAGCAAGCTCTTGCTGCTTTCTCCGTTGCTCATCGAGTTTTTCTTGATCCTTCATAATCAAGATGAGTCTGCCTCTTAGTCGATCTTGTTCAAGCGACCCACCCGATAGAGACTGAATCAGCCCTCGCAAATCGTCAAGCGTGGAGCTTACTACGCGCCACCCTTGAGGAGCTTCATCAAAAGCCGTCAGGAGATCTCCCTTTATTCGTGCTTCTTCGATACCAAGACGCTGCTCCTGCCGCTCACGAAATAAGCTAACAAGCTTAACAAACTCCTCTTGGTGATGGTGACTGTGATGCCTCCTTCGATGGTGGCCGTGACTGCTGCTGTGGTGATGGTGTGAGGATGACGACGATGACTTGCGCTTCTTGTGCTTTTTCGAGGATGACGACGATGATGACTTTTTACTCGAACTGCTCTTGCTACTTGACGATTTTCGTTTCGACGAGCTGCTGCTATGGCTGCTTTTTTTCTTGGAGGATGAGCTTTTGCTCGAGCTTTTCTTTGACTTCTTTGATGATGAAGAGCTGCTTCGTGCCTTAGACGATGAACTTCGTTTCTTGGAAGACGAACCCGCACCACGATCATCCGCTCGTGGCGAAAAGGGCTCTTTGCGAGTAGTTTTTCTTCGTCGAGGCCAACCGCGTGCGTCATTTACGAGGCACTCGAAACATCGCCACTCGTCAGACGGACGCTCCACTAAAGGAGGGTCCACATACCTCATATCATAGCATTTCTTGCAGCTCTCACAAGTGATGTCAAACGTTTCATATGCTGCAGCTGGGTCAGTCGGCGACGTCGAAGCAGGGCCCGATGTTTTAGCTGCGTCCGTAACACCATCAGTTTTACTCACGCTTCCGATGCCATCGTTGTCGCCCTTTGGAGTCGCTTCATTTTCTTCTTTTAATGATGTACTCGTCTCCTTACCGGGAGCCGACAAAGTCGCTTCAGACGAGTTCACGTCTCTGACATCGATTTCGCTTGTCTGGGATTTCGGCGCCAAAGACTCAGCTTCCTTCCTATCCGAAGCTACAGGTTCAGCTTTGGACGCTTCGGGAACGGCTGATTCATTGACCTTCGGACTGCCAGGCTTCGTCGAATCTCCAGAATCTTTACCAGCTTCAACTGTTGCTTCAATGTTGCAGTTTTCAACGCTTGCTTTGCGCTTTTTTCTTGGTGGCGGGGACGCCAGATGCTCCCCCAGTTTTGACGATGTTTTTCCTGCAGTGTCAACGCCGCTGCTTTCACTACTGTCGTCATCAATAATCGCACGCTTTTTGGAGCCTACGATAGCCACGACACACGGTTGGCCTGGATTGTCTTCACTGACGTCTGCTTGGGGCGTTTTTCCGGAATTGTCGACGGTATTGTCGTGGCCTGAAGAAGCTGGGCCACCTTCTTGCGTCGAGGATTGTGGTGGTGAGGCTGAGGACTTAACACAGCTTCCATTTTCCTGCTTCACAACAGATCCATTCGACGCAGGAGGTGGCTGCTCTTCCTTGACATTCATCGGGGTTTTGTCCATCGATGTGATGGCTTCATCAACCGTGGTGGTCGACGATGTCTCTGGCTTTGGTTCCTGTTTCATCATCTCCACAGCCGCTGTCTCCACTTTCAACGCTTCGGACGTAGGGCTCTCATCTTTCATCTTTACCTCGTTCTCTACCTTGTGTTCTTTAATCTCGTCAGCAAATGCCACCGATTTCAAAGACAAGCGGAGCGGTGGAGCAGAAGAATTGTGATCCGGGTCAAAATTAATCGAGAGCCGAATTCGTTTGGCGCTTGCAAACTCCACGAAATAGGACGGTTTT
The DNA here is from genome assembly GCA_033557925.1 of Phytophthora x cambivora. Lineage (NCBI taxonomy): Eukaryota > Oomycota > Peronosporomycetes > Peronosporales > Peronosporaceae > Phytophthora > Phytophthora x cambivora. The sequence continues at coordinate 1,764,959 of JAUCEB010000034.1, forward strand.
CTAGCACACAGGACAAGATGAATTGTTAGCTCTCCCCTATAGCCACGTCAACAAGTTTTACACATCCAAAGTGTACCGTTCTTGGCGCTGCCATCGTGGTTTGTTTTCTGCGTAAATCCAACATCCGTCATCAAAGTACCAATAGGAAACCCCATTGTCATCCGTTCCAATCTCCCCTGCTCGCTGTGTTTCCACGCATACAACCACTCATGAGATTCGATGCTCTCACAACCCGCGGTGACAACTCCCCTCCTTACCAGTCGCTTAATCGCCTCGTTATCGTTTTCTTTCTGCAGCGTTGCAATGTGCTTGTGGATCTCAGCGCACGTATCGAGCTTCCAATGACACAACGCATCCAAGATTTTCACCTGTCCCACCAATCCACGATATCGTCAAATTCAAATACCCCCCAATTGAATCCAACTACCCACACCCACCCGTTGAAACACCGTCAGCTCGCGATACGTCACGCCGCCAGCCATGGGGTTGGCCGTGAACTCCTTCCTCCAGTTTTCCTGCAGCTTCCGGGCCAAAGTCTTTTCCCAGTCTTGCACCCTGTACATCAGCCCCAAAACACGTGAGCACCTCGGTAGCCGCAACCGTTGGCCGTAGAGCCTCGCCACATTGCACACAGTAGCTTCCACCCACATTTTCTCCATTTTGGCCGTCGGGTGCTCGCGCGCCAACTTGAAGTGCAGTTCGGCCAGCAATTCGAGCTACAGAGCCACAAAATCGCCCACAACGTCGTCAGAACCACCACCGCCAGCCCAGCACGTATGCGGTGACGTGCGCGCACTCACATGGGTCGTGTCACCGCTGGAAGCGCCCAGAATGGCTTCTTGTAGCTCCTGATATCGACACAAACAGGTTTGACACATGCACGTGAGCTTTCGTGTCCGGGGGTGAAACGTGGGGCCCTGCATACAAATCCCAAGTGTAGAGGGCACGGGCGTGTAGCGGACGTCTAGACGCGTCTGTACACGTCTCCGTGACTCCCCCCGCGCCCTCAGAGGCCGAGGATCCGACCTAGAAGCCCCCCCTGGACTGGTGGGACCCCCAAGACCCAAGCGACGCCTTACCGTTCGCGTGAAGCTCGGCAGACGCAGCGGCTGGCGGAACGTGCAGCAGAAGGAGCAGATCTGGGCCAGCTCCACCGCGTGGCCCAGCTCCGAGGCCGACGGGGGCGCCGCCGCGCTCGGGGCCGACGCCTCCGTGTCCTCGTCCGAGTAGCCACTGGACGAGCTGCTTGACATGGCGTTAGTATGTGGAGAGCGGTTCTGCCGAAAAAAGCGAGGGAGCCACCACCCTCACAGAGGCACAAAACGCATAAAGTATGCGATAAGAGAGGTTGTTACCTTTTTTCTATGACAAAAAGGCAACTTTTAGGCACATTTTGTGGTAGTGTAGGTAGGATGGAGTAATGACATAGAGAAGGTCGTGTTTGGGATGCCGTCGTGTGGCTAGGAATCGTCGACCGACCTGGAGGAAGCATTCACGAGGATTAGACGTTGATGCCGTCGACACTCTCCACTTCCAGCAACTTGGCGTGCTCCTTGAGGATGGGGGCGATCTCCTCGCTGATGAACTCCTCCACCTGCTGCGGGCAGCGGCCGATGAAGAGCGACGGGTCCAGCAGCGTGTCCATGTGGTCGTGCACGGCCTTGAACAGCGGGTCGGCAGCAATGCGCTCCAGCAGGTCGTTGGCGGCGCCCTCCACCTTGACACGCTTGCCGGCCTCCATCGAGTGCGTGCGGATGGCCTCGTGCAGCTCCTGACGGTCGCCGCCGGCCTTCACGCAGGCCATCAGGATGTTCTCCGTGGCCATGAAGGGCAGCTCGGCCTTGATGTGGGACTTGATCACGTTCGGCCACACCTGCAGGCCGTCCGACACGTTGGTGATCAGGTTGAGAATGACGTCAGTGGCGAGGAAGGCCTCCGGCAGCACCATACGACTATGACAAGAGCAATACGTCAGCAATTGGATAAACCGCCTCATCAACACGACTGCGGGACGTACCGGTTAGCAGAGTCGTCGAGGGTGCGCTCGAACCACTGCGCAGCGTGCGTCTGCGCACCGTTGTCCGTCAGCGAAATCACGTAACGCGCCAGACTGCAGATACGCTCCGAACGCATCGGGTTGCGCTTGTAGGCCATGGCCGAGGAGCCGATCTGGTTCTTCTCGAACGGCTCTTCGATCTCCTTCATGTTGGCGAGGAGACGGATGTCGCCGGCCATCTTGTAAGCCGACTGGGCGATGCCCGACAGGATCGAGAGCACGAAGTAGTCGATCTTGCGGGAGTACGTCTGGCCCGACACGGGGATGACCTTCTTGAAGCCCATCTTCTCGGCCACCAGCTCGTTTAGCTTCTTAACCTGTTCGGTACAGTTTAACAATAGCAGTATGATGAGTCAGCGACAGCTCCACCACCGGTAAACACGGCGAATCTCGTTCACAACACGACGAATCTCCCGCTCACCTTCTCGTGGTCGCCCTCGAACAGATCGAGGAAGCTGGCCTGAGTGCCGGTCGTGCCCTTAACACCGCGCATGGGCAGACTATCGATCTGCTCGCTCAGGTGCTGGAAGTCGAGCCACAAGTCCTGCAGCCAGAGCGACGCGCGCTTGCCGACCGTCACGAGCTGCGCCGGCTGGAAGTGCGTGAAGCCCATGGTGGGCATGTCCTTGTACTGCAGGGCGAAGTCGGCCAGCACCTTCATGGCCTTGACCATCTTGCGCTGGATGAGCTGCAGGCCCTGCTTGATCTGGATGATGTCGGCGTTGTCCCCCACGTAGCAGCTCGTGGCGCCCAGGTGGATGATGGGCATGGCCACGGGCGCCTCCTTGCCGAACGCGTGCACGTGGGCCATGACGTCGTGGCGGAACTTCTTCTCCATCTCGGCCGCGTACTCGTAGTCGATGTCCGTCAGGTGGGACGCCATGGCGTCCAGCTGCTCCTGCGTGATGGCCAGCCCCAGCTCCTTCTCGGACAAGGCCAGCGCCAGCCACAGCTGACGCCACGTCGAGAACTTGCGGTCCGGGGACCAGATCTCGCTCATCTCCTTGGTGGCGTAGCGGCTCACCAGCGGGTGCTCATAGCGGTTGTGCTCGGCCATCGTGACGTATGAAGGGGTGTGAATCAATGAGAGTCTGCGGTCAGAGGCGCCTTATTCAAACTGCCTGCCTTTGTCCGATGCGGGTGGCCACGAACACGGCACGTCGCTGATTGGGTGTATTTAGTCCCAATTAGTCCGACCAAATAAACAAATAGTCCGACTCAATTTCGCACATCAATTCAAAATCCAAGCTTCAATCATGATGAGCACAAGCTGGGCATGGTGGTCGCTGGGCATTGCGCTGGCTGCCGCGCTGTCGCCGGGCTTCAACGACCCCATGCCGTACTACACGTACCCGCTGCTGGAGATTTTACACCCAATGAACGACATGCTGGTGGCGCACACGGAGCTGCAGGTGGAGATCGAGGTGCGCGGCGAGCTGCTGAGCGGCGGCCTGCACCGCTCGCGCGTGTGTGTGCTCATGCAGCCAGCGTACGTACCGCCGGACGTGACGCTGGACCAGGGAGCTAGGGAGCTGGACGAGTCGTGCTTCGACCAGAGCCTCAACTACACCACGTTCCACGTGGCGGGGCTCGTGCCCGGACTCTCGTACGCGCTCACTGTGGGTCTGGAGACCGCCGGCAACATGGTGGCGCTGTCCACGCGCACGTTCTCGGTCGGGTCCATCCTGCTGCCGGGTGTTGACGGCCGACTGAGTGTCGACGACGCGCTGGAGGCCGGCGCGCGGCTGCACAACGCCAGGGACCGAGTCACGGCCTCAAGGATCTACCGCTACGTGCTGGAGATTTTCCCGGACCACCCGCAGGCGCAGCATCTGCTGGGGCGGGCGCTGTACCAAGACGGAGAGTCGCATCAGGCACTGAAGTATCTGCATCGGGCGGTGCAGGCGAACGAGAGCGACGAGAATTTCCACAATTCGCTGGGCATCTGCCTCAAGTCGGTGGGGCGTGTGGACGAAGCCATTCGACACTACCGCCGAGCGCTGGAGCTCAACCCGATGCAAGCCCAAGCGTCGATTAATCTGGGAGATGCCATGCAGTCGCAGGGCAAGTGGGAGGACGCGCTGAAGGAATACAGCAAGGTGGCCAAGACGCCCATGCACGTGCTGGAGAGCCACACGGACCCGGGGAAGGCGGAGAATCTGGCGAAAGATGCCACTGGGAGGATGTGTGAACTTATTCGGGTTACGGACGGCTGGTACCATGCTGACCGCTGCTTGAATGAAGCGCTGGAACGGTGGCCGGATGAACCAGTATTCCACAATGACCGCGGGAATTTGCTTGCCAATGCTGGTCAGTTTGAAACAGCGCTCGACGAATACCAACGATCTTCTGATCTTGGCTTGCTTGCTGGCAAGGTAATTGAGTATCTACGACAAGAGCTACTCGACAACGTGCTAATCTAACGTGTTTTTTACTGTTACAGCTCAACCTCGCGGATACATTCGAGGCTCTTGGGGAAACGCAGAAATGCATTGATATGTATGATAAGGTAAGGTGGAAAAGTTTGTGGGTCTACTTTCGAGATAGAGCGTTTCCCTTACAACTCGACTCGTTGTGGCAATAGATTCTTGACAACGAAATCGTCGACAGATTTCACCCTCGTACGCGAATCATGGTAATGAAAGCGACAGTTCTGCCTCGTGTACTCCCATCGACGCAAAAAAAGATAGATGCCAGTCGAGATCGCTTTGGACGGGAGGTGGAGGCACTGCTGCACAACCGTAAGTGGCCCTGTCTTTAGCTATTAGCCGGAGTATGGCGGCTTGTTACGCTAACTTCGTCCTCTGGATTTTGGTGCCGGTGTACTAGTCGATTCACTCGACAAAACAGAAGTAGATCCGAATCGAGTCTCCTTGTCCACCGGGATCACATTGACAGCGCATAACCGAAACAACCGTGAGTTAAAGGCAGCAATGGGCTATCTGTACTGGCAACTGCTATATCAACGGCAGATCGTGCGCGAGAACTATGTAGCAAGTTACGGGATCGTGCCACTACCCTACACTCAACAAAGCGAGGATATCAGCAGACCTGCGGTACTTGCGAACACTTGTCGGCGACTTATTTACACTAAAGCTGTACTGATCTTCTATGCTTTTTCACGTGCATTAGATTGGTCCCCGACGCTTACGGGTTGGTTTTGTGTCACGATACATATTCAATTCGGCTGTGGGGCTTTACATGTCGGAGTTAATACGCATGTTCGACCGCGAAAAATACGAGATCATTGTTTTTGCGATTGGTCAAAGCAAGTCTATGAAAGTGGTGAAGGAAGTTGAGGCAATCACCGAGACAGTGAGTTGAATGCTAGCTCAACGAGCCATTTCTGGCTACCGGTAGCTGATAACTAACCAATCCGTCGTCTTCTGTTTCAGATTATTGCTCTTCCGAAAGATGTGAAAATTGCTCGTGAAGAAATTCGGGCCTGGAACATGGACGTGCTAATTTACCCCGAGGTTAGTGCATTAGAATTTTAGGAGTACCGATAAAGCGGTATTTGCTTACCTATCTGTTCTGTTATACAGCTCGGAATGGACAAGACGACCTACTTCGTATCACTTGATCGACTTGCTAAGGTCCAAGCTGTTTGGTGGGGCAATGCTGACACGTCGGGCGTACCAACAATGGATTATTACCTCACCAGCGAGCATGAGCACGAAAACTTCAGCTCGCACTATTCGGAGGCCGTTTACCAATTCAGGTAACCATCGAGCCAAACCGAGAACTATAACTCTGGTCTTGAAATACGCATGGAAACTCATTTTGTCTTCACCTCGTTGTTTTGGCCTCCACAGGGGAATGGGTATCTTCCACAAGCTCCCAGCTTTGCCAAAAAAGGACGTCAATCGTGATCAAGTCCGTCGTGCGATCGAAGAACGCTTCGATATTCCGTCGGATTTCCACTTTTACCTAGCTATTGAGGTAAGTGCATTCGCGTCTGTGTTAATCTGGTTACGCGATCGAGCTAATTTTTACGTTCTTCTGCATTAGTCTATCATCCACATTCATCCCGATTTTGACGTCGCCTTGGCAAAGATTTTCAAGGCGGATGAGAAAGCTCATATTTTCCTTCTATCGACATCGAACCGCAAGGTTTGGAGAAGTCAGCTCCAAGAACGGATGGAGTCTGCGAGCGTCGACCCGCGTCGACTTCACTTTCTCACTGATGTCGATCAAAAACAGGAATCAATGCTGATGCGGTCAGCAGACGCCGTTGTTGCGAGCCTCCACATGACGAGACCTCGGGCTTCGTTGCAGGCGTTTGCAGCTGGCGTTCCTGTCGTGACTTTTCCGAGCGAGCTCTGGGCCTCGCGAATTACTTACGGGTTTTATCAGCAAATGGGGATTTCCGACCTGGTTGCTAATTCTTTGGACGAGTACGTGGAATTGGCTGTTAAGTTAGCCACTGATATGACTTTCCACAAGAAGATGGAGCAGCTGATCAAGCGCAACCGGTCAAAATTATCTGAAGATGAACAAGCAGTCAAAGAGTGGGAGAAGTTCTTCGACTTTGCGGGCAACCAAATTTTTCCCAGTGGTGAACAATATCCGGGCTCCAACTGGGAATGGGGTCGAACTATTGGGCTTGAAGGAATACAAGTAGATGATTCGAGCCAAGTTGGAGGTGCGGAGGATATGATCGAGTGGAGCTCGGTAGAGAATGCTGACGGGGCGACATTTGAGTGGATACCAGTTGAAAACGAATAGTGACTTGGTACATGAGATGTGGGACATTGAATTTGACCGGGTCGTCTATATACTGTAGAGTCACTTACCGACTAATATAATGGGAGCCTCACTCAAAAATTCGTAGTGGCAGCAGTGACCTTGCAATTCAACGTCGTGATGCGCACGAACCTTGAAGTGACCAAAAATCACCGACGACGTTCACGCGCATCACTAGCATTGTGGCACATTCAAGGCTTATTCTATCTCTTAAATCCCAACTTTGTCTTCGTAAACAGGAGAAAACTTGTTCACTACAGTAGAATTTCACTACATCAGAATTCGACATAGGTGGATGCGTATTCGGCGGGTTTGAAATTAAGATCGGATGAGAGCTAAGTTGAACCCTCCCTCTATCTGGAGGCACATATGGACATCGATACTTGGGTATGATAACAAAATCTACTTCGAAGTACGTAGTATCATCGAATTTACAGAATGAACTCGCACTGCCACCTCGAGAGATAACGTACATGGACTGTCATCTGTAGCGGTGACGCATAACTTCGAAAATCTCACGCTAGTTTCTTCGTCAGCTCAAAGGGAGACAAAATCCATTTCGTGTTTTGGTGGCCCTCGAGATTTCGAGAAATCATGAACTCCAGGAAAGGCATGAGATTGACCCCACGTTCAAATACTAACGTTAGGTGGTTCCCATTGTGAAATGCCTGTGATTGAATTGTAGAAATACCGGTTGCCATTTTCATCCCAACCTTCGATCCATGCAGCTTTAATCTCCTTTTCTTGTCGGAGCTGCTGCCGCTTCAAGCTCCGTGCTTCTGCTCGCTGTTGTTTCAACTCCTCCTGCTGTTGCTTGGCCAACATGCGATCCCAAAGAATCCACTGTGAGCGACACTCATGCTCTTCTGCTTGCATTGTCTTCCGCTCGTGCCATTCATTCTGCAATCTCTCTTTCACTTTCTCGGTCTCACGAAAGCGGATCTGCCTGCCAAGCAAGTCTTCCATACGCATTCCAATCGCTTCGCGTTCAGCAACACGTTTCTCCTCATCTAACACCCGCATTCTGGCGATATATCTCTGCTGCTCCTCAATTCCATTTTTCTGAAGTACCTCAGACTTCTCTCGTTTTTCCTGCTCCTCCTTTGCTTTGGCCTTAGCCTGCAAAATACGTTCTACGTAGTAGAGGTCTTCGCGACGCATCCTCTCCAGCTCTCGTCCTTCGCGCCTTTGGTCTTCAAGTTGCAGAAGACGTTGACGCTCTTGAATTGCGAGCTGTTCCTTTTTCGATAGTTCCTGCTCGCCATTCGCCTTAACTTTAATCTTGGAATCGCCACTCAAATCACTTTGCTCAAGTTGACGGATTTCGGCTTGCATTCGAAGTATTTGTTCGTGCTTCTCTTGTTGCACCGACAGCTCGTTTTCTTCTGGAACGTTGTAGTCATTCACATACATTAGTGTGCACTCATCCCGTTCTCGACGGCGTATGGCTTCTCTTTGGTACTGTTGCTCCAGGATCTGGCGTTGACGCATTTCCTGCTGGTATTTGCGCTCACGCTCCAGAGTCTCGAGTGTTGGCAGAGACTTTATCCAGTCTGAAAATGTTTGTTGCGGGTCAGGATGCTGCCGCCCAGAACATAATATTTCTAGACTTTCAACGAGGTGGCTGCGAAGACTTTCAATGTCGGCGCACATTTTTCTGATCATAATTCTGCGCTGATTTTTCCTGATGTCGGCGTTCTGCTGATGAAGTGAATTCTCCTCAAACTCGGACTGTGCAGCGTTAGACGCTGCCTTCAGGCGAATTTGAACTGACAGTGAATCATACCCTCTCTGTTTCTTGACACATTCAGTAACGTAACCATTCTTCTTGATGGGACTGAGCGTTCTTCGGCCACTGATAGTTGCAGGATGCGCTGGGATATTTTCAATTGGTGTACCCTTCCTTTCACCAAAGAGCGACAGTGCAGAACAGGCAAGGTGCTTTAGAGTGGACGCTTGGGTAGCAACAACCTGGATTGGCAACAGCTTCACGTGCGGTATCCCATCATCCAAGTCATGTGTCAATGCCAGTTTCTTCTCCAAATTTTGGCTGGGTGAAGGTAAGCGCGCGTACGTCTGAAATACTCGACGGAGATACTCTACATCTCGTAGGAGAACTTTAAACTCTGTTGACTGTCGTGGAAGATAGAGTGCCAGCGCGATCAGAGACCGAACTGCAAGGTGGACTATGGCGCCGTCATGCAGCACAGTTTTCCACAAAGCACGGTTTCCGCGTTGCTCGAGCCAAGTTGAACGAGTTTCGCAACAAAGAGGAGCTAGATTATGCTGGGCTGCCTTTGTAGAAACGTCCATGCAGCTATTAGCATCGCGGAGGGGAAAATTGAAGATGGATGGAAGCTTTCGACGTATAGGGATTTTCTCCCTGAAGCCTTTGTGCGTACGTGCTCGCTGCTCAAACTCTGAGACTTCATCTGTAGGAATCGCATTACCTCGAAGTAAGCAAACTAATGGTCGGATCCCGACGGGAATGAAAAACTCGTGCGTGTTTTCTTTCAGCAAGCGTATGCACAAAGCTTGATAGCACCAGTCAAACGGATCGATGGCTATCATCAAATCGTAGGGATTAAATGAGCCCTCGTCGTCTTGATGGTCGGGAACTTGCCCCTCTTGCGAAATAACTTCATCGCCGAGCCCAACGCACATCTTAATCAAAAAGTTGTGGAGGTTTTCCTTCACCACATTACAAGCAATTTCCGGTTCACGGCACATGGAAAACAGTATACTCAGCAATGTGACTTGGATCAACCGTTGTTCACATTTACGCTTACAACATCCCCCAATCGAATGCTCCGTGTCAACGCAGCCTGCCACGAAACGCCGTAAACAGCCGAGCACTCGAGCAGTGCAAACTGTCACCAATTTTGCTTTGTTCGCCAATTCAGGTTTGTTGAAACAGGCTGCGATCTCCAGGAAGGTGCACAATGCATCGCGTAATGCTTCCGATACTTGTGCTGATGAATGAATACGTGCTCCCTCCATTACTTCTACGTTTGCCTGCCATTTCATGCCCTTCCATGTTGCATCAAGAGTTTGTATTGCTTGGACTAGTGCCTTCTCGCTAAGCACTGGCTCCGACTCTGTTTTATCAGACTGAGGAGATTTCGCTCGAGCAGGTGCTTGACTACGCAGGTGGCGAGACGGCGGTGGCATTCTGGTGAGAAACTAATGATAAAAACCGGGAATGCTAGATAGAGGGAGAATGAATGCGGCTAAAATGAACTATTTTCGTGCACATGTAGGTCTGCATTTACGCTTCTTCCTCATCGTTTTCTGAAATGACGTTCATCTCCACAACGTCTTGCCCTCCCCGCGTACTTTTCCCCGTAAACTCGGTTCCAACCTCATCTTTGCTCTGTGATGATGAAATGGGTAAATGGGAGTGCGAGTTGAAGAGAATCGGGCCGGCAATGTGCAAAAACGTTCCGAGGAGCTCCTCGTCGTCTGTAGAGAATACACCGCTAGCGTCGAGTTTGTTGATTAGCTGCACGACGGCGATGACTTCACCTGATCCATTGCGAAGAGGCATAGCGAGAACGCTGCGTGTCTGATAACCGAGCTTCTGATCGAAATCCTTGTTGAAGCGCGGATCGTCATAGGCGTTAGCGAGGTTGATAGCAACGTTTTCTTGTGCGACCGCACCCGCGATGCCCTGATTCAACGGTACGTGAATATTTACTTCGCCCTGTAAAGTCCAGAGTTCATTCTTCGCCCGGTCCACAATGTAGAGGGTGCATCGATCTGAGTTGACAAATCTTTGGACACGAGTCGAGATCGTGAACATCAACGAGATGAAACCCACATCACGGTGCATATCCTGCACAATGCTTAAGACTTCTTTGACCCGTTCACGTGCGATACAGGCAACGGCGTGGGTGTCAGCATTGTGCAGTGCCACCCCCGCCTGGGCTGCGAGAATTGTTAAAATCTCCTCGTCTTCGTCGGAGAAACTCGCCGATTTGTCGACTGATATCTTGTTGAGCACCTGCATGACCCCGACAGTATTATTTGCGCCGTTGCGGACCGGTACGCAAAGCATCGACCGTGTGTGATATCCGTTGCGTTGGTCGTACTGCGAGTCGAAATTTGGGTCCACGTATGCGTCTGAAATGTTCATCGGTTTGCCCGTAGCTGCTACGGTACCAGCGATTCCCTGATAAACAACAAATTGCAGCAAAGTTGTTAACACCTGAAATATCAACCATAAGAGTAGGGGCGTACTTTTCCGTAAGGAACGCGGATGTCTGTGGCTCCTTCAGACACTTTCAATACCAGCATGTCTGTCGATCGTTCCTGCTCATGATCGTGGTTACTCTAAAACTGCAGATATATCGCAGCAAGAAGATTGCGACTTACATAGATGAATAGCGTCGCTCGCTCCGCGTTCAGCACAGCACATGCTTGTTTGATAATGATTTTGGTTGCTACAGCAATTCACTCGTTAGTGTGACAGAAGTTTTAATTTACAATCGCAAGACGTAGCGCAGCTCACCTTCCATGGGGTCTAGCTCTGAGCCAATTACGCGGCAAGATTGAATGACCTGCTCCATCTTGGACAGCCGACGTGCTAAGACAGGATCACTCCCATGCTCAGGGGCCGGTGAATTGACGGACGGGGGAGGAGGTCTGTTCAGCACAGAGGTAAGCAACAAGAAAGCTGGCAAGAAGAACGATTTTCAAAACGTACGCGAACTTCCGAGGCTTGACCAGAATGCGGCCATTCTCGTCGGCTGATGCACTTCAGCAACAAAATAAAGTGTCAACATCACAAATCCTCATGCAAACGTGAAAACATCCAACTCTTCCAACCTCGCTGCGGCGTAGCACTGTTTGATGTACGCCAACGTGTGTTCGGGTTGGAACTTCTCTCCACTTTTTCTCTGCCAAGAGTAAAATTCACACCAGCATCAGCCAATTGAAACGTGGCCATAAGGTCCGTAAATACCTCGCCGATCTTCTCCTGCAGCAAGGACTGGAGGAATATCAGCGGGTCGTCGGGTCTGGAAAGTAGCGCCTCCGCCGTCATCCACTCGATGAGCGACCGGAAGCCCATCGAGTTGAGGTAGGCCTCACCAGCCTCAGCCGTCTGCGGATCCATGCTTATCTCCTGCTAACAACAGTTCGGAATCACGGATCTCGCACACACAATAGTCACCATATGCTCAGATGGATCTTGAAACGACGCGTCTCTTCGTGCGCAAAACTGCTGCCAGTTTGTCTCCCCGGAAGTCATATTTGGAACCTCCTGAATGGTGAAGTGAGGCGTTGCAAGGAGTGCATCCGCCAATTCGCTAGGAACTCCGATGGCAGACAACGCTGGTACTAGACCCAAGTCGGGGCTGCAACGACTGTGGTCTTTCGGTCGCGATGGGCAGCTGGACCTGAGGCCACCTTCGTCGACAACTCAAACTACTGAAAGTGACACTGCTGCTGCTCGCGAAGACGACCGAAGGGACCCCGGGACGCCACCTTCGGTGATTCGCCACCGTCGTGCGGACCCTCGAGCTGATTTCCGACTCAACATGTTCACGCACTCGTTCTCCAGCGACGCTGTGACGGACGCGATGTCAAGTCGTCGGTCGGACCCGGATGAGACTGCGGAGGACGAGTCGGAGGAAGGAGTGCAGCGATCCATCCCCTATCGCCACCGTCGAGTCAAGAGCTACACGGGCTCGGCGGATTGGCAGCTTCTGGACTCGGGGCCCGCCTTCCGTCCCCGCACGTACACGAAATCGCTGGAGTATCTGGTCCAGCACTTGGCACCCACTTCGGACATTGGCAGGGCGTTGCCATCGCCGCGGTATACGTCACCCACAGCGAGGTTAAAGAATGCAATGCCCCGAGTCTGGTCCCCACGACATGGAAATGCCATTCCAAGTGTTCCTGCGGTGGACTACCAGATGACGTATGAGTTCGCCTTGATCCTGCATAACAAACCCACCACGCCGCGCATCCTGGCCCGAAACGGATTGGATGCAGTGGGGAAGCGCCAGATGGAGGTGTTAAGTCGCTGCATTAATGCTGGCTTTGAGGTGTCTGTGCTCTCCAGTACGTTGTACTCCCGAAAGTATCTGGTGCTACTGCTGCGTCCATCGCCGTCGAGATTGCAAACCGAAAAGAATCGGCTGGTGCTTGAGCGTTGGCTTCAGATCGGAGCAGTCGGCGAAGTACCTTCCGAAATTGAAGAGCTCATTGCCTCCAGTAACATTGGAGATGTGGAATCGCCTTCTAAAGAGGTGAAAACACAAGAAGATGATCAAGAAGTGGCGGTTGATGATGACGATAAATTCACCCCTGCTGAACGAATCCAGACTATCGCACGCATCATCACATCCACAGCCAACGTGGAAGAGCTGAATCCCCCAGGAGCAAACATCTCGTTCGAGGAAGTCAATCGCAATGAAACGATTATCATGGCCTGCTTCCCGCTTCATAATCGCCATGTGGACAATATGCTGCTAGCGAAATGTGGCCAATGGTGGTGGAAGTCGACAGAGATTACGAACGAGCTCCGTTACTACTATGGAGAGCGCGTCGCTTTCTACTTCAGCTTCCTGTTCGTATACACGAAATGCTTACTAGTTCCAGCTCTCGTGGGGTGCGCAGTGTACGTGTCTTGCAGATGGATTGGGGCAGTTGCGTATATGAGAACACTATGCATTTTCGGCTTTTGTACGGTCACAATTTGGGGCACATCGTTTTTAAAGGCTTGGACGAGACGAAACAACCTCTTGAACGATGCTTGGAATCTCAGGCTGTTCAAGGAAGCTGACTACCCTAACGCGACATTCAAGCCGCAAGGCTACCGGGACGTTGTGGATACTCATGGCGTACTGCTTTTCCGTGAGCCGTACTACAATTCACTGTGGCGTATTCCAGCATACATACAGACAATCATGGTTTTCGCTTTGTTCATTGCGACGTACGTCGTGGGGACCGCGTTTTTTGTGCAATGGTATACTGCTGCGATGATGGCTCCAGTATGCAGCAAGTGTCCCGACTGCGTTGCTTTCCTTTCTTGCTTCAATACAGAGAGACCGATTCTGCTTACGGGAAGATGGTGTTACATTTTCGCCCAAGGACTTTTACTTGGTATCTCGCTCGACATTGTCGTGTACTTGCTGAGTGTCAAGCTCATTCGCTTTTTCGTGGCTCGAGAGAATCACGTCATGGAGGCCCACTTCCAGCGAACAATGATCAATCGTCTATTCGCCATCAACTGGATATCCTTTTTCCTATGGTTCATGCTGATCTCGTTCGTTATCATACCATTTGGTGATGAGGTGGAAACGTGGCTATCGGCGAATCTCAAGTACACTAAGCTTACTGTTCGTTGGCAAGGTGGCGTCATTGATATGTCTACAGCATTTGTGACACCGCTACTCATTACACAAGCATTAAATCTCTTGATCGATACGTCGTTACCAATCATCTATCGGCGGGAATCGCTGAGGGCTTCAAAGTTGGCGAAAAAGATCATGAAAGCCAATCCTGCCGAAACACTTCTCGCGCTTTCAGAGTATCACTCATCCTTCGAGAACCTTTCAAATGATCTTTCTCAGTCCCCATCGTCAGGGTCTGTAGCATTCAAGACCAAAATCGAGGTAAGTGGTATTGGAAATGCGTTTTTTGCTACACGCAGACGTACTAATCGTTTACGTTTTTAGCTGCAAATGATGACTCCCATCCGAATTCCATACCTTGAAGAAGCATTGGGTGTATCAATCCCCACGTTAGAAGGCTTCGACAACGAGAAATGTACGTGGGTACTGAACACTAAACTACCAAGTCGCAGCGCTAACTTTTTCTACGTTGTACTTCCAGATTTTATGACAGCCGACGATGTTCTTGAAGAAAGCTCGCTCCCGCTGTACAATGCATTCGTGAGTTGCAATTTGCTCGATTCTTGCATTTGTGACGTACGAGTAACTAACCACATTTTGTATTTCTTGAATTCGAAAGCCTGACTATTTGCGAATGGTCATTCAATACGTACGTGTCGTGGCCGCGCACTTGGTGGTCTTGGTGTTCTTTTTGCTAATCGTTAAACGTGACAATTCTCTAGGGATACGTCGTGATGTTTTCTGTAGTGTGGCCATTTTGTGCGATGGCTGCCTTCGCCAACAACGTTATCCACATCCAGAATTCATTCTACAAACTCGTGCTGCTGCGACGACGACCAGTTCCACGGAAGTCAAACAGCATTGGCCAGTGGGAGAAGATGCTCTTTATCACCCTTTTCTTGGCCATCTTTGTGGTTGTGGGGCTTATTTGCGTCAGTACCGGTGAGCTCGAGTACTTCATATCGGAGTGCATGGCGCTAGACCGATTTGACGGGAAGGATTTCAGGTACGTGTGCTATTTCCAACGCTTCTAAACAGCCTCGCTTACTTGTCGACTTGTTTCTATGGCTGATATGATTGCTACATGTAGTATGGGGCCCGAATTTTCTTGTCTGGACATTTCGTCGCGGTTCATTGTTGCGTTGGTATTGGAGCACGCTGCTATCCTCATCGTTTACGTGATAACGGACTACATCTCCGACACGCCAGCAAGTGTGCGCACATCGTTCGAGAGGAAAAAGGAGCTAATCCGACGAGCGATTTGTGGGCAGGGGCCACCGACAACACCAAAATCCGACGGCAAAGGTGTCCCAATCCACCACGGAACAAAGTCGTTCGAAACTGCATAGACTTATCCCTCAAATCGGAACAACAAGGGTTAGCAATGCTAACTTGCATTGATTCATGAAGACGACTATCGATTAAACACACTTTGCGGCAACGCAGCCTTCCTCCTATCGTACTTTGAAGTACGTAAATACTAACTGTTGGATCAGAACTCAATGTGCTCAACAATGTGCTCAACGTGTTCCACAGAATTCATGGTGCTACCCTCGCTGCTAGATGATGTTCGCAAATCTTCGATGACCTGGAAAAATGAGCAGCAACAATAGTGATTTACAAAGTTAAAAGGGAGACATGGATCAGCAGCGCCAAATACCCGCACTAACGTACCACGACCGAGGCCAAAAATGCCTTCAATCGACGTAGCAGCTTGGGGACTGGAGACCACATCCACTTGTCTCCCAGCAGCTCCTTCTTCCTCATATCTGAGACTGCGTTCTTCAGGTAACGCGCAGACACCCAGACAACGAAAGCGTAGAACACAATCGAGACGAACGAAGTCGACTGCTCTGCTTCCCTCAACTCCGTCTCTCCACTGTCAGTCCGTGTCTGGATCGAAATTCTTTCCACACTCAATCGTTGGGGGTAGCCTCCATCTTGTTCATCTCGCTGCAAAGTCACGAACGAGAGCTCTTCCATGGCGTTGTCGAGTCGATGCGACAGTCCACCACGAGGCTCCTCCACGTGATGCACGTCCCCACCTTCCAGCATCTTGTGCTCTTCTTCAGGCTGCCACGTCTCCGGCACTGGCCTCACTGCAATCTGCACGGGCAGAGTGACGTTCATCTTGATCAGCCGCTCCCTCGTCTCCTGGATCTTGAGCTCCTGCTGCGCGTGGTAGTGCAGCACCTCCTTCATCACCTGTTGGTTCTGCTGCGTCAGCGTCTTCACCTGATCGTCGAAGCTCCTCTTGGCTGAGTTCTGCAGCATCTCCGTCCGCGTCGAGGCTGCCACCTGCGTATCCTGGCAGCTCTTGAGGAATCGGTCGCTCGCGCTCTTGAAGCGCGCTGTGTCCCTCCCCAGGAGCGAGACGCTCCTCTCCAGCCGCTTGAATCGCTCTTCTACCAGCGATGTGCTGCGTCTCCGGACGTGCAAGAAGGACCCGAGCACGTTGACACCCGTGGAGAGTAAAACAACGCACAGAATGCTGCCTAAAATGACCCGCAACGGCTTAAAGAGCACGAAAGACGCGGATTTTGGCGCTGTCTGCAACTCGCTGGACGGATCAACTGGCGCTGTGGATGCTGCTCGGGGTCGACGAGGTACGTGGCGGTGCGTTGCTGTGTGCAGAGGCTCCGTGTCCTCCAGCGACACGGTGGAGCGCATGCTATCGGACAGTCCCAATCGGACCATCTTGTGCCTTACTACGTGCCTTACTACTGCGGCTTGATTTTGAATCTGCGGCGCGAAACTGGATTCAAAATTGAGGATAGTCAGACCAAGAGAAACAACTAAGTACGATTTGCGTATTTAAGCCAAGCTGCTGTTTGAAGATGGCTACAGTTTGTTTTAAGATGGCTACAGGTCGTCTTATCGCTCACTGACTTCGGTCACTGAGGCTGCTTGCTGCTTCTCCATGTACACGTTGAGTCGGATGGGTGACACTTCGGACTGGATGGTTTTCACCGGGAAAATCTCCTTTTGCTTCTTCTGGTCCTCGCACCAGAACGGGTCGGCCAACACCCACGAGTTGGCGGCGTTGCTCTCGTTGATCGCAGTCACTTGGTTACTGACGTCTTCAACTGTCTGAGCCAAGATGCGGAAGGTGTGAGGCTTGCTTTGCTCCGGTTGGTCCCTACTCCTCGATGCTGGCATCGCTACTAGCGCCACCATTCCTGCCCGAAAGGCCTCTTCGAGCTGCACCAACGGCAGCAGCTGATCTTCGTCCGATCCTGCGGCCTCCATGAAGGCTGCACTCCACCCAGGCTCGATCACCAGCGTCTCCATTGTCCGCCCGTCCTTGGAGAGAAGAATGACGCTTAACTTCTCGAGTTCTGCTCGTAGCAGCCACGTCCGACATCCAGTCAGCATGGAGTGGATGTACTCGCACAGTAGCGGGTGGCGACTCATGTGGATCGGGACGTCGTACAGCACTCGCTGCTCAAATGATTCTGCTTGGTAGAGTAGAGTAATTGCAATTGCAAGGTCAATCAATAGTGCCGCATACACTGCTGCACAACACTACCGTATACGCACCTCTCGGGTAGACATGCCACGCGAACCTGCCAAAAGACACGAGGCAATTAGAAACAAGTTTCCGGTATCCTGCATGTCCATCAATTTCCACCCCCAGAAGATCTCAATGACATACAGAAATTCATGCACTGCGGCTTCCAGGAACTCAAGCACGAGGTCCGTCAGCGTCTCAATAGCATTGGGTCTTTCGGTCTCCATCTTATCCAGTCAGTCACTCTTCTGAGTATTTCTTATCCTCCGTAAAGTGACAGTCTGCGTTGAGAGAAAATGTGGCGTAACTTGGCGTACGGGTCGCAGCAGGCGGCGGATGCGGCGCCCGCCGTAGCTCCCGCCAAGACGGCGACGAAGGAGACGGTGGTCTCGCAAGGTGCGTCTCTGTATCTTCCTCTACCTCCCGTGTCTGTAGCGTCCAGAGACTAACTGAAGCTTGTTTGGCGGCAGTGGACGCGTCCTCCGTGCCCAAGAATGACGGCGCCAAGGTCTACAAGATCCTGGAGTATCTGCGCAAAGTGCCCATGCACAAGGCCGTGTCGGTGTCCGACGTCTTCAAGCACACGGGCGTCGTACGTGGCTGCAGTTGACTTGGAGAAAAAGAGAGAGAGAGAGTTGGTGCTGACGAGTCTTTGGCTGGTGGGGACTCTAATAGGACCTGACGATGGACGATCAAGTGGAGCAGCGTCTCAAGAACAACCCGAAAGTTCGGGTGCAGGGAGATCAGTACGCCTACCAGGTGAGGGAGACGTTTGGTGCTCATGGTTTGGGTAGCCTTGCTAATTGTTAGTGTGTTGGTTGGTAGGCCAAATACGACATCAAGAACCGGATGCAATTGCTCAAGATCCTTGACCGGGTGAGAGTATACTGAGGAAGTGTTGGGTTGCATTGGGAGTTGTTTTTACTTTTTACTTACTTGTAGTTGTGGTTTCCTGTGATGTGTGGAGATCCCCGAGGGCATGCCGATTGAGGACTTGATCGATTGTTACGTCGGCGTAGAGGATGAGTTGAAGGAGTTGACGCGCACGGGAGAGATCATATGCCTGAAGAATGCCGACAAGGGCGCGGAGGTGTACTATTCTCGCGGGCCTGCTTTCCTCGTGGGCCTCTCGGGGGCTGCTACGGTTGAGGCTGGCAGCTACTTGGCCCATTCCAGTCAAGACATCACTGAAGAAATTCGTCGTGGTGATGCATTGCGCATTGGTGATAATTGGTTCCGCGTTTCGGCTGCTGTTAAGGTATGACTCTACTATTGTCCATGAGTGTCGGTAATGGGTATACTCACGACCTTTACTTACCCTTGCATCCTTGCGTAGAGCTCGAGTACGACTCGCCCGGCACCATTTGCGGGGATGGCAACGAAGAGTGTTTCGTCCACACGTGATCCCAATGTGTCGAAGAAGATCAAGTGCGTTTTCTATTACGGGGTGAACAGCTTTCGCTTTCACACACCTCTGTTGACAATCCTTAATTGATGTGCGTGTAGGTACATGTTCAAGTTCGACAAGGATCACCTTCCATTGGATGTTCCCTTTCCGGATGCAAAGAGGAGGAATGTCGCCAGCAGCGATCGCTGGGATCTTCTGCCTAAGCGGGGGCCTAAGTTCCAAATGGTGAAGCAAGGTACGAAATGGGCAGCTTGTGTACGTCGCAATAATGAAATTCTAATTGTCGTTGTATTTGCTTGCCTTAAGGTTGCTCAAACGACATCCGGCAGCTTTGGCGTGACACCTTGCGGGCATGGCCCTCAGATCGCGCCGAATTTGAGAAGAAACTGGTTCAAGCTGGACTTACGACGCAGGCTAAGGTTGATGCTAGTCGCCGCCAGATGAAGCGTCGTCTGAAGGAGGATAAGAAAAAGAACCGTCCTCGCAAGCAGCGTGATATCAAGATTACAAACCAGCATCTCATCGGCACAAAGCTTGGCGAGATTTTGGCGAAGGGCAGCCAGGAACAGTTCACGCTTGGTGCTGTTAGGTTCGAGAAGAAGTAGCAACCTTGTCTTAGCGATATCAACGCGCTGATCGTCCAATCGCACGAATCTGAATAAACTTTGCATGTGATTCAGCCTCAAAATTTATTGAAATGAGTTTCTGGATTTGTGAACTCAAATCTGTAGCACTCCCTTCTGTCTGAAGAAAATAATGCCTACGACCGTGATCACAATGAAGGCTACCACACACGTGATCGCTACGCCCCAGAACCAACCCCACGCATCCTCGACCCCAGACGCCAAATTCATGCCAAACACTCCAGCAAGTAGCGTGCCTACCGACAGACTGATGTTCATCAGCGAAAACACCAAGTCTACCCGAAGCAAGTAGTTTCGCATCGAGTCGAGTTTCAACATAACCAGGCTTTCAGTGTTCGTGATGCGGTGCTGCATCAAGTCTGCCTGTGTGCGTGTCGAAAAAATATCTTGCAGGTAATTCTCAATGAGCACTTCGGCCTCCTCTGAATCGAAGCTGTACAGGTCCATCAGAAGAGAAGGGTCTTCGTGAAGTTTGGTAAGGTACAGCAGGCGAAGATCTTCTTCGTTGTCCAGCAACTCCATCAGTACTCGACGAACACCATCCACCTGGGACTCGAACTCGTTCATCGTGTTTTTGAACTCGCGCAGCGTCTCCAGTTCACGCGAATGCAAGTTTCCTTGAACGAGCCGCTCCAGAGCCGAAATGACGACGGGGGAGAATTTCTCATAGTCTGCTTGAAAGTACCTTGCGAGCGTGGCCAGCAAAGCCTCCAATGCTCTGTAACACGCACTCACATGTAAGCCATATATCGAGTCGAAAGTGTATATCCTCACGTTGCTGGGTAGTTAGCAGTTACCTGAACTCGAATGGCGACTCGGCGTCCTCACGAGCAGTCTGGCTGAATTGCTCTTTAAGGATAGAGAGAAGACTGTCTGCTCCGTCAGGTACATACACCAGACACACATCTCGCATCACGATTGCACGCAATGGATCTAAAAACCATATCCACAATCAGTACCAACCAGCATCACCTCCCCTCTTATCATATAGCTGCATTCTTACCAGCGCTGATGAGAATCGCCTGCTTCCGAATAACGATCGACGGCTCATTCGACACTGAGAACGCGTTCTCCATTCGCCGAATGTCTCGAGCGTGCACCCTCTAGCATTGCAGCCATCACCAACAGTAACACAGTATCCGTCAAGACCTCCAGCATCGTTGACTTCCTCTCTAGAGCTGCTGCCACCAACCTGGACATCACAGACAGTGGCGTAATTCGGTCCGTCGGGCCCTCCGCCATCACCACGCATCACGCTCATACTGGTTCGTCGCCCCTTGGCGCCGACACTGCCAAGACGTCGCAGCGGCATCGCTGGAGCGATGTCCGCCGCCTCGCCGACCTCCTCGGGCTCCTCCTCTCGAGGCACCGCCGCCTGCTGCGTCATCCGCAGCACGTCCAGTCTGCTCATCTCCTTGAACTCTGAGTCCCCGTTGCGGTCGAACAGCAGCACCAGCACGCGCCCATTCTTGGAGCCAGGGTCGAACTGGCAGGCGAAGCGCTTGAGCGAACTGGCGCCCGGCGAGCTGGCGCCGCTCAGCTCCGTCGGGTCCGTCGCGCACAGGTCGATGCGGTGGTAGTTGTTCCTGGGGCTGCGCCTGCCGGTCACGGGGGAGTCCATGATTGCGGCGAAGGACGCGCGCGCCGACGATGAGCGCGGGCTCGAGGCTGCAGCATCCACACGCATATTCGCGTTCGGCGGTACGACGACGAATGTGACAGGCGACAAGCTGTACCTTTATGCTGGTAAAATTGGGTCATACTCATACTGTATGACTCATACATAGCTCTAGTCATACACGGACAGGTGTATATAGACAGGCGACAAGACGTACCTATATGCTATAAAATTGGGTCATACACCGGAGCGGCCCTCTCAGTTGAAAATTACGGCGATCTTATTGGCTAATCTGCTGTCGTCATTTCTGCCCACTCAGCTTACCGGTACCTCGGCGACCTCTCAGTTTGTCGGAAACTACTGTTTCGTTACAATTTATTGGAAATTACTGCTCAAACTACTACTACTACTGTTCAGCCAGTAACTCAGATCAAAGGCAAGTACAGGTAGTACTGCTAATTACTACTTGGGCAACTGAAGAAATCCAGGCCATCTTGTCTTTTGACCAACGCAGCACACTCCCAGGCTTTCGCGATGGCGCGAAGCCTGTTGTTTGGATGGTAGATAGCCGATTGATACGACGTTCGCAAGTACTACGTAGTAGTCATCGTCACACAGGGCCGCTTTAACGCTTTTGCCTGCTTTTGATTGACTGTAGTGTGCTTTCATTCTGCAATTTGCCATCCTGACACCAAGCCCCAAGACGTCCCATCAGCGCGTCGTCCGTTCATGAAGTGTGCAAGCCTCGATTGTGCATGTGCCGATCCCACGAAGACGGACCATTCCGGCGTGTGTGGTCTGGGGGGGGGGGGCACTGCATCTGCAGTAACGACATTTACGACTACGGCAGCCTCTTCGAGCGCTTCTGTAGCGCTACGTGCATCTTCAAGTGGGGGACATTGACTTCGTCGCCGTCTGCATGGGGTGAGAGTACTCAAACTGATAAGGAACACGCAGAAACGCACGTACGGGGAAGTTGACGGTGATGTAGACATTTAGGAGGTCGACTACTGGAATTTACTGGAAATTACTGGAAGTTACTATAGTACTACTACTGTCCCAATCCAGCTCGCCGGTATTACTACTACTACTCTAGCAGTAATTTAGTTGGAGCTACTGGATACAGATACCGCCCACTAAGTTGTACACACAGTCAGTCTATACACCCTCAAAATCGGTAATGAAGCCTTATCGTTTTTAGGAGGAAATATCCAGTTTTCCCGCCCAGAGGGATCTTTCACAATTCAAACAGAACCCTGCAAGATGTACCCCCCCCCCGCAGCCCGCCATGACCTGCACAACGAAGCAAACGAAGGGCAAGTGGCTCACAATCGCCCAAAAATGGCAAGTTATCGAGGAGCATGGACGCTCGCAGCCGTCGCCATCGCTCGCCGATCTGGCACGCTGGTCACACAGATTCTGGCGTCTATCACGACGCCCCCTCCTCTCAAGCTGTCGGATGGGTGGCTGACGCGCAAAAACGATAGCGAACTGCCTTTGCAAGACAGGAATTATTTTTCCAGAGGAGAGTGCCATGCCAGCTCCACCAACACGACGAGAGCGCGTTCAGCTGAGTGAGCTGTTGATTTGAACTTCAACGTCAGCCATCTGTAATACCGTATATTCTAAGCACATATAATATACTGTAGGAACTAAAAGAGTACCACTGTACAACTTAGTGGGCGGTATCTGTACTGTAGTAATTTAGGCAAAAATCAAGTTACTGGTAAACCCGAGAGGTCGGAATAAAATATTGCAATTCAATAAATTATTGAGTTTCCAATATAAATATTTATTATTGAGAAGCCCCGATTCCAATACAATATAATATTGACCCAATTATTGGTAATAAATATGAAAAAAAGAGATCGGAATGGATGTGGATGTTATATATGCGAAGACAACGACTACTATGCAGCATTTTGTTGGCTGAGTTGGATGTCCTCGTCCGACGTGACAGCCTGCGGCTGATATACCACAAGGTGATATCCTTGGTAGGTTTGTCAAACGGATACAAACCTGGTATCCCGGTCATACTGAAACTAATATAGTATTGTCTAAGAGCATTCCCACCCGTTTGAACAAAACTAAAGTTAAATTTAGCCAAACGGAGACCGACAAAAGCAGGATCAAATTTGACTGGCTTCCGAATCCGCACCCGTCGTTACTACAAAACAAACCAAATCCAGCACAGCAGCATGGAGGGCGAGATGGCCGATCTTCTGCGCGGTGGTATACACGACGCTCTTGGACTGGATGACGACGATGACGACGACGATCTCCTCGCACAGCAAGTACTGTTCTCAACCCCTAAAGAAGACGTTGCGCGTCGTCGAGGAGGGTCACAGCCGGGGAAAAGAGCAAACAAAGACCGCGACTTCCAGGCACGGTATAAGCGCTTTGTACAGCAGTATTTCGCCCCAAACTCAGTCTACGACGAGCTGGATTTCCGAAGACGCAATCGGATGAGCAAGTCTCTCTTCTCGCGTGTGCTCGATGGCGTTCTTGAGGCAGACCCCCAGTACTTTGAGCAGCGCCCAGATGCGACAAAGCGCATGGGGATTCACCCCATGTTGAAAGTGACGTCTGCGTTGCGAGTGCTTGCCTACGCGATGTCTGCTGATGCCCTGGACGAGAACCTCGAGATGTCCGATACGGTTGTCTACAATAACGTCACGCACTTTGTAGAAGCGGTGGATAAGCAGTTCGGCAGCGAATACCTTCGATCCCCAAATGAAACCGATATGCAACGTCTGCTTCAGATGAATGCACGCCGAGGATTCGTGGGAATGTGGTGTAGCATTGACTGTATGCACTGGGAGTGGCAGAATTGTCCTTCCGGGTGGGCTGGGCAATTTAAGGGCAAAGAGAAGAAGCCTACTGTCGTTTTGGAGGCCTGCACGGACCAGGAACTTTGGATATGGCACGCAAGTTTTGGGTGGCCTGGGTCACTAAACGATTTGAACATTTTGGATAGATCACCGGTCTTTGACGATCTGATGAATGGAACAGCACCTCGAGTCAACTTTAAGATTAACGGGCATGAGTACAACATGGCGTACTGCCTTGCGGACGGGAT
The DNA here is from genome assembly GCA_033557925.1 of Phytophthora x cambivora. Taxonomy (NCBI): domain Eukaryota; phylum Oomycota; class Peronosporomycetes; order Peronosporales; family Peronosporaceae; genus Phytophthora; species Phytophthora x cambivora. The sequence goes on from JAUCEB010000034.1 coordinate 1,789,382, forward strand.
CTATCCTGACTGGGCCGTATTCATCAAGACTTTGTCACAACCACGCGGGAATAAGCAGAAAAAAATTGCAGCTGTACAAGAAGCTTTGCGAAAGGATGTAGAGCGGGCGTTTGGAGTCCTTCAGGCCCGTTGGAGAATTTTAGCTGTTCCGTGCAAGCTGCACTCACGGTTGGACATGGAGAAAGTTATGCGTGCATGCATCATACTCCATAATATGATTTGCGAGGAGAATAGGAATTCCAATGTCGATGAGCACAACTACTTGTTTGACGAGAGCGATGAGAGCTCCGTATACACGTTGAAAGTAACCCGGCCAGCAGGATGTCGTCCCCGATCCATTGGAGAGCTAACTTCACGCATCAATGCCATTGAAAGTGCTACGAAGCATGCTCAGTTGAGAGCAGATCTGATTGAACATGTTTGGAACTGTTTTGGTGACGAGATTTAAATGTAATTGCAGCTTGCAACAATCAATGTTACGTGCATTCATCGTACACTACATAAACAATTATTGGTCTTCTTCAGCCGTCGAAACAGGTAGTTGTGAAGACTGCGCCAATGGCGGAAAACTTGCTGTTAAAAAGGCCGAGACGTCGATTAGAGAGGTCTGTGTGTCGGTAATTGTTGGCGTAATGACGACCTGGGATTGGGGGCTGAGGCAGTTTGCACTGGGCGTGAAGGGGGAGCTCTACGCTCTCGTAGCCGTCGGGGCTGTCAAAGCCAGACCCCATCGGACTTCGCCCGGCAGCACCACCCCGATCTTGATGTGAAGGCGTATCCGCCATACGTGGCTCCGTTGTCGTCCGCGGTAGTGGTGGAGTTGTAGTTTCAGTAGGTGTCGGCGGTGTCGACACTAGCGACTCGCTCAGTACGTCCAAGCGTCGAAGAAGTACTGCTCGCCGTTTCTCGATATACGCAGCATGAGCAGCCTCATTTGGGTTGATGCTAAATAGCTCATTTAGCATTGCATGTAGCGCTTGCTCTTCGTGAAGACGTTGATTGGCTTGATTGAGGAGAAGCTGTTCCTTGAGGACGCGGGCCTTGATACTCATCGACTCTGAAAGGGCTTCCTGTGCCTTTACCGTCCTCAGCTGCATCGACTCATCTAGTTTGACCCGCTTGGCAGCCTTAATCCCTTGATTGGGTCGTTCAGCTACTGCGCCACTTTGAGAAGCTTGTGTGGTTGTTGTAACAGGTTGGTCTGGCGGAGACGCCTCTTGCTGCGATGATTTACGTTTGTTTCCTCCTCGTGCCTCACCGCGCCCTTTGTGAAGCTCTTGCTCAAATTTTGGGCACTTCGACAGCAAATCGTAGCAGTCGATATAGGCAAAATGACCGCCCGTGCGCTCCTTGAATAGCGCCAATGCCGTCTTCATGGTGTCCCTCTCCGTAGTTCCCGATTGCCGCATGGCTTCGGCACGTTTCGCGCAGCCAATATACTTAGCGACGGCCATCATGACCTGACCAAAGTGAGCTTTAAGGCCCGACCAACGCCTTGGATCCAGCTTGCCAGACGCTAGGGCGGGAGCTATCGTCTTTAAATCTCCATCGCTTCCTTCACGCGAGTCCAAAAATCTTCCGCAGTCTGGTTTATCCCCACGCCTGCGTCAGTTGACACCTGGATCCACGCACGAGCCAGCTCCAGGTCTTCCGCCGCAGTGTAGTTTCGTCCACGAGCAACCTTCTCGCGCTCCGGCATGGCTTTCGATTTTGCAATCTAGCAGCTGAAGGGTCACGGGCTTTTGGTCAGCACCATCCTGCAGCTAAACGACAGCTATATTTGGTCGAAGGATCGTTGTAGGATAGTTACTCATGGAATTTAGTTCATGTTTTGTCAAACCGGTGCGAGCCCGACAAATTGACCCGCCATCTAAATTTGGCTTTTGTCATGGTTTTGTTCAAACGGGTGGGAATGCTCTAACCAAGAGGAGTTGCCACTAGCGATTTTTTCTCGCAAGCTCGTGATCAAGTGTTCTAGTGTCTGGCCTTCTAGACGCTGAGCATTTCGGTAGCACAAGCCCTCAATAGAGCAATCATCAAATTGCGTGTACCTTTTTGGTAAGGCAATTGTACGGGTCGCTTGGAGTTTTAGGCGATGTGCGGGTCACTTGGAGTTTGTATGGGTCGGCGGTACCAATAATATGAAAATTGCGGCAATATTTATTATTGTTTCGCTTCATATTGAAATCTTTATTATTGGATCGTACTCCGAACAATCCAATTTTTTATTGTATTGGCAGACCTCTGGTAAACCCTGGTCACAAGGTCCTCGGTTATTAGATTGCACAGGTAGATAGATGCTTGACAGCCCCAAAACGATGGCGGAGGACATCGATGACAAATGCGTTGTCGTCGCTGCAGCCGTAGCTGCGACACACGATGTACGTCGCGACAGAGGGCCATCTACTGCAGTTGGGTCTACACGTACATGCCCGTGGGATTCTATGCGTGGAAATGTATTGTTTTGTGGCTGGTACCGACGCTATCTACGGTGCACATTCGCCAATTTCAAGACGATCGTTGGCCGCAGTGAGGCCAAATGGACGGACATCAACTCGCTGCTAGGAAACAACGCTGTATTCGACATCGAGACGCGCGTCGGCGTGACTTTGTTCTATCTCACACATGAGGGGTCATATCAAGTCGCCGGCAGTTTTTTGGGGCAAGCAAGGCTCAGGCAATTGCCCATAAGGACCAGGTAAGCTCTGTTGTGATTAATTGTGGTGTTCTGGTAGGCTAACATGTATTATGAGCACGTTTTGTATTGCACAGGTTGTGGCGGTACTGAATAGCTGCTATCTAGAGTCCACCGTCCGCTTACCGCAAACGCTTTACGAGTGGCACGTAGTTTCTATCTTTGAGCGAGTGTGCGGTGTGCCCAACGTGGTGGGTGCAATCGATGGATCGCTATTTCCTGTGCGCCGATTCGCAGATTATGAGGGTTGGTACTGTAGGAAAGGCTTTCCAGCGTTCAACATGCAGGTAAAATTATGTTTCCGTGCGTGAGAAGTATTTCCAGTAATTACCTGGTGTTGCAGGTTGTGGTCGACTCCAACAAGAGGATCATGTCGTTTTCTATTAGAAGTGGATCTCAAAACGTATAAACTACTGCCGCACGTAATGACGCCATTTAAGATTTACTACGGCATGCCTCGCGACGAAGCCCGCTACAACTATTTGCACAGCAAAATGCGGATTGTCATTGAGGGCGCTCTTGGATGACTTAAAGGCGATTAAGACTTTTCAAGTTGCCACTCGGGCACCACTCGTCATCTTAAATGGCCAGCATCGTATCCGGAAGTAACGTTGTACACAACTGGCTTTTGGGTCTAAGTGATACGACAGCGACGGACGAGGCAGAATACTGGATGCATATCGGTGGGGATCTTGTCCCCGTAGGAAGTCAGTATGTAGCATTCGACGAGCTTGCGATAACCCGTCGCAGTTTAATTAAAGAATACATGACAGCGTTGCGATTCAGCGTGACGAGCATGTATTGATTGGGCATTATGAGCCTAAGCTATCGAGTGCCTAATGTCCTTTGCTCAGAACGGAGAGTAGTGCTGCATTCACTGCGGCTGCACTCTTAATATGCGCCACGACCTGCTGTTGATTCGACTGTATTAGTTGAAGCATGGCGTCCTGCTCATCGCACAGGCAGCAGCAAAAGAAGCCAAACGCATCGCCACAGAAGAGAAACGAGCAACAGCCGCAAACGCAAAGAAGGATAGACACCTCACCACTATCCTCAGCACAGAAACAACGCAATCCACAGGCGGGGGGGGGGGGGGGGGGGGGGCACTCAAAGAAGCGCCAACGCTTGACAGCGGTTCTGAGAGCCGACCGGATCTGGAGTTGAAGGTCGATACATATGGTGACTTCCATACAAAAGTCGATTATGATATCACCTTCTAAGACTGTCCCACAATCCTGGCAGGTTTCAGAGCACTTTTTCCACGATCCATTTCTCATTCCTAGATTGCTATTAAGTGAAGCCGGCAGCACTGACAACCTTTTTTCCTTCTTCTTCACAACGATGCCAACATGGCTTATTTTGGTGCACAGGAAGTCTACCTTTTGGGGACCTCTCCAACTGTCCCATAACCCTGGCAGAGCGGATATTTTGTGAATTCCGGCTAAATTTAGACCCCCCCCCCCCGAGCGGTTCGATGAATCACCCACGTACAACCCCCAAGTCACTAGCTGAACCACCCGACTCGCAGTGTCCTCCTAGACCTCCAAATCCGTTCTCCCCGCGCTCCCTCTTCGTATCAACAGTACGAGCAGCGGCAGCGGCAATAACGTCGAAACTCTAGGAGACCAGGACGGGCCCCCCATCGCCGCATCGAGCTTGTTTGTCGTCGACAACGGGGCTTGCACCGGTACCGTGAGGGGTCCTAGCAAGTGGGTTGACAGGTCGATCTCAACTGTGGCGCATTACTTGTTTCATCGATCTTGTAGACGCAATGGTTTCCTGGGAAATTCCCCTTGATTCCAAAGCTGAGAACCACTACCCCAAACTCAGTGCCGTGTCGATCAGATCGCTTGTTGATCTGGTCGCGTGACGGCTCTGTCGGCGCAGCACATGCACTTCGGGAGTGATATTCTTGATGCTCCTCAACCGTTTTAATTGTTAGTTGTTGATTTGCACAGTTAGTTGTGTTGAGCCAACCATACCGCGAATCGAACACTCCTGTTTGTCGTGTGATGGAACACTCTGGGTGAAAGCCACCGCCTCCGCATGATGGCGGTACGCGTGGCCTTCTAGACCTCCTCCTATTTCGACCAGACGATTCCCGAGAGGCAGATATGGGAGCTTAGAACGTTGATAAAGCCGGCCGTCACAATGTTTTTTTAATTAAGCAGTCGAATCCCCCTTGTCCAACCTTTGCAACAGGTCGAATTGGGGAGTTGCCGCACGAATTATCAACCTCGAGAATCATCAAACTCTTCTCACCTGAAATGATCTTCGGCGTCAAGCTCCCCCACTAGATCACTGCAAGACGTCGTCGTCAACGTAGCTAGCTGGTTGACATCCCGCCTGAGAGTCGTGAGCTGCCCATGCGGCATCGCTTCGTTGTAAAGCATTTCGCCGCCCTGTTTACGAAAGTAAATCACGTAATTTTTCTCCAACGGACGTAGTATCAGTAGAGATGCATCCATGAGGTTCGCTCAGCGTCTTGTACTTCCTGAGTAAGCCCCAAGAAACTTTTTCGACCTATTCTCAAACTTCTCGTCCGCCGACTTCTTGAACGTGTTGAGCGACATCTTGCGACACGCAAGGTCAGATATTGGACGGATCTGACGGACCACTGGTTCAGTTCCCCCGAGAGGGACTCAAACGCTCGCCATGATAGGTCCCGCCATTCCCAGACCCGCCCTTACGATCGGGCCCTCCGGGTTCACCGGCGTTTGGCTGTTATATCTTGGTGGACGAATCGTGGTTGGGTTGGGAACGGCTGTGTGTGTTGTGGTCTTCTTTCACCGCTGACTATCCTAAGCCCGTTCTTTTCTCGAAGATGTAAAAGACGTGGTGATTGCTGTACTGTTGGCCGCCATCAATACCCTGCAGGGCGTCTACTCGCTCGCACGAGAGTACGAAGACATCTTCAGAAGGTAGACTACCTCGGACACCTCGTGTCTAACGAAGAGAGTAAGCGTGGTGACATACTTTGGGCGTGTCACGCACAGCAATGAGAAGCAGCGAGGACCAGCGCGGAGTACAGCAGCGAGGACGCAGATGACATGGAGACCAGCATCGTGGACACGGGCAACAGGTCAAGATCGATGGGCCGAGGTGGCACGGGTTGAACCGCCGGCGATCTTTCTAGCCCGCCACTAGAAGATCGTGCGCCCCGGAAGACCACAACAGGACGGATGGCGCCGCCGCGGTATACTCAAGGGCAGCGGCCTCGGCGGGGCAGCTGAGATCTTTGCATGAACGGCCAGGAGTGACTGTGAACCGTCGCTCGCTGTCGTCTCCGAGGAGCCGCCGAGGGTCGAGCAGGCAGGAACAGATAGGAAGCGAGCTGGAAGTCTTCAATCTGCAGCGGAACGAGCACACTAGGAAGATAAGCTGCTGCCCACCAAGTTGGTGGTGCGCAGTAAAGGCAATACAACAGCAGTTGAAGCTAGCCAATGGACGATCACAGGACAGCTGCAGCGTAAGGGAGGCGCGGATCAACGGTGCAGTCGTCGCGAGTGTGCGGGAAACGGGTATCTGCAGCCCCGTGTGGTCGTACCCATACTCAGCCGAAGACATTGCGGAGCGCCATCAGGCACCAGGAGGTAGTTTAGCCTTCGGTATCAAAGCCCACGCCGCAGCGCCCCACGCGACCAGAGATCTCCGACGTCCTACACCACAGCAAGTCGCGCAAGGATCGCAGTTGCCAGGCGTCGTGCATATTTCGCGTTAGTGTAGATCAGAGGCTAGGACAAGCGGCAGCTGTAGCCATCGGGCACCGTCCCCTGATCATGAAAGGACTGACGCGTGAGGGAGCTGTAACAGTTGAGGAGTGCCAGCTTACTTGGTGGTCATACAGGACCTTCCAACACGGGAGGCTCCTGCAGATAACCGAGGAGACCTTTACGAGGCTCGGCCCAGTGGCCCGAACCCAGGAGCAGCGAAAGGAGAAGGTCGGAAGACGAAGCCGCAGCAGAAGAGGAAGACGAGAAGAAGAAAAGAAAAGAAGACACAGCTGCTTTATTTGACAGGAACGCAGAAGACAAAGAAGCAGAACCAACCGACACTGTCGACGCACGACGAAAGCAGACACAGAACTAGCCAGACGTCCATGGTAGCCGCGACCATGACGGGCAGGGACGAGCGTACTGCTCGACGATACCATACACCGACCGGTGGTGCAGCATCCAGTACAGCATCACGAGCCAGTCACACAGCACGGGCCCCGAAGTGACGCCGCGTAGCGCGGACACGACTGTGCTTGAATGATGGCTCATGTAATGGGCTTATTTAGCCCAATACTTTAGCTTACACGTGAGCGCACGTGTATGAGGAAGCGTAAGGTGTATTTAACTTAGATTAAGTATACTTGTATCCACAAGTATAATTAGATCTAAATAAAGGTACAAATAGTAGCTTTTGCGGTAAAATGAGAACTGAATTGAATGTTAACTGTGGCTTTCCTCCTAAAACTGATATCTATAAAGAGAGATTCTGCCAACGAGTGGTTGGCAGAAACCCTGACCTAATGCATGACTCTTATTGGTGGAAAGACCATGCTTTTTGAACGATAGGACTGCTTCCTAATATGAATGGTGACCACACTGCGATGTGGCCCACCTGAATGTATCCATTAGTGCATGTTGCACTAACGTGAAGTTAGCCGAATGTGTAGCCCTGCTACACCATCCTCCCGTTAGGACTTGATGTGCCGGTCTCGACACATCAATCCATAATCTTCTTCGGAGAGAACTTCGTGCTCATTTCGAAATGAGCACACCAACGACGCAGACCTCCGACGCGGCTGCTGCACCTACAGCGGCGAACGCGGTCGTCGCTACCTCAGCGACGACTGCAACGTCTTCGGCCTCTACTGCATCCATTGTCACTTCCACGGTGACGACGCCAAGCTCCCCCAAGCGTACGATCTCGGTTGGGGAGTATCAGAAGTCGCGCAAGCCAATCTATACTCGCGACTTGCTCTTCCAAGACATCGATGTCGGCAGCGATGTCGACATGGAGGTGGGCGAGGAAGAGAAGGAACCCTCATCCTCAGGGCGCGAGGGATCAAGCGTGGGGACGCGTCGTCTTCGCGAGGACGACTCGGACGCTTCGAGTTAAAAGCGCTCGCGTAGCGGCAGCGACAGGCCGCTCGCTGATGCTGGAGCGCTGTCTACCCCGCGGGGTGGAGACGACGACGACTCCACTCCGCCTGCGGCTGTGTCAGTGCGCACTAATCCGGTGCGCGACCCGTGGATGCCGTCTCCGAGCTATATCCAATCTCTCTACGGCAGTACCTCGCCGCTGGGCCGTACGCGCTGTATTCCTGCAGCGCCATCATCGACGATGATGTCACTAATTTGATTCGGCGACGGATCAAATACGTGATTATTATATCGGGCTCTTCCACGAGCTCCGATTCTACGGGAATATGAAGCATTCCCGTAAGGGTAAGGTGACAGAGTGGGAGGCACTCTGTCAAAGCTGGGGCGCGTTTGTTGACAACTTCAACCGCGACCCGGCTGGTTATCGTGAGCGGATTCGCTCTGCGAGCGAGCGCTACGAGCGCTTCTCGAAGCGATCCAAGATTTTGCGGCTGCGCGATGGTGTAGTCAACGCGGGAATTCCGTGCGCAGTGCCGGCTGGCCTTGCGTGGGAGCGCTGCCGAGATGGGGCAGTGCGGCTGTCCGAACGGGACCTTAACGGGTACACTGGTATTAGTGTGCCTGTGGAGTTGAAGACACTGCGTGATAAGCTGATCACGCAGTTGTCGTCCGAGAGTGATGAGGGTGAGCGCAACAGTCAGCCGAGGGCTGTAGGCAACTACAGCTCTCGCTCGAGTTTTACGCCCTTCGGCGGAGCTGCTAGTGGCGGGATTCGTACCCCGTCACCATTTCCAGAACGTCGCTCATCAGGACGTTCCGCGGCTCCCACGTATCGTGGTCAGGAGAGTATCCTAACCAACGAATACGAAATGAACCGGACCTTGGGTCCGGATCTGATGATCAACGATTCGCTGGACAATCCAGCGAGTTTCCCCACGTGCGTCTCGCAACGGGGGCGGCGGTGGTGGGAAGACGCCACGGACCGTCGCCGGCCGAGGTCTGGGATCGTTTGGAGGCGGTGGAGCGCATCCAGACGGCTGAGCTCGCCGAGATAAGGCAGGAGCTGAAGCTTTTGAAAGACCGAATCGGTCAGGCCGGGCAGACCGCTTCGAATATCCAGGTCGACCTAGGGTCGATCGTTGCGCGTGTGGAGCAGCGTGTCTCCGCGCTCGAGGCGAGGGTCGCGCCGAGTCACCGGGAGTAGGTGACTCGTGTTGCGAGTAAGGTTTCAGCTGCCCAACGTAAAAGGTTGGGTGGAGGCGCATGCTGGACGGTATGTCTAGCGTGTACGCGTTGCCATGCTTCGCCAACATGGTGAATGGCCCGATGAAGCGCGGGGCAAGATTGCTTGCTCCGAAGTCGGAAACTGCATGTTTAGCTAGGTTCTATGTAGCTTACAGAACTAATGAACCCACTTTGAATTCATTTGTGTTTCCTCTGTCATTGTTGCCAGCATTCAACTTCTGTCGATCGACAGAAGCTGCAATAGCATCCTGCACAAACCATATTACGGCTTGGCGGCGCTGGACGAAGTCCATTGCCTTCGAGTTGAACTGTTTGTTTAACACGTTGTCCTTGTTCACTACAGGCCCGGCCTGTGTGTTGTTGTTGTTGAGAGTGTCTACGCCCGGCGTAGACATCGTACTCTCGTCGATTGGACTACGCGCAGTCCGTGAGCGTGTCGACACAGCTGATATGTTGCTCGAATCAGCGTGTTCCTTCGGTTTGGTTGAAACCGGATACCCTCCCCCACGAAAGAGCTACCGCACCGAGTACGCTCGGTACGCATGGATGCCTCATGGCGTTCACGTAAAACGGTGTGCGTCCTGTCGAGACATGCACCAAGTTGTTAATGGTAAACTCTGCCATCGGCAAGCAGTCGTTCCAGTATTTGGAACGAGTGAGCGTAGCTCTTCAGAGCGTCAACCAAGACCCGGTTGACGCGCTCGGTTTGTCCGTCGGTCTGCGGATGATCCGCAGTCGACATGGACAGCTGCGTGCCAAGAAGTTCAAATACTTCTTGCCAGAAACGCGCTGTGAAGCGCGGATCACGATCAGACACGATGTCGATCGGCATGCCCTGGTGTCTAAACGCCATGCCAACAAACAGACGCGCCGTCTGCTTGGCTGTCACTTCGGCTGGTACTGCAGCAAGATGCACCATCTTGCTGAACCGGTCAACGAAGACCACAATACCAGTCCTCCGCTTGTTATCAGGCGGAAGACCAAACACAAAGTCCATTGAGATGGACTGTCAGCACTCCGACGGAGTCGGTAGTGACTGAAGTGGAGCCTGCGAGAAGGGCGCAGGCTTCACGCGCTGACAAACCCCGCAAGCATGAACGTACTTGCGTACCCACTTGTACTGGTGACTCCAATAGAAGTCACGCGTGAGAAGTAAGTATGCCTTCTCACGACCCTGATGGCCCGACGTCGGGGCATCGTGGTACTCGTAAGTGATCCTGAGCTTCAGCTCATGATCGTCCGGCACAACAATGCGATCAGCGTTGTCGTCGACTGCGCTGTAAAGCAGCAGACCATTGTGTACACGGTAACGGTGTACACGTGCACGGAGATGTTTCGCCAACTTCTGACGAGACTTGTCAGAAGGCGTAGCGAAGTAGCTCAACAACTGCTTCGCGTCCGCATCATTCGTGTCACGTCGTCTAACAAAGACGACGAGGGAGTAGACGTCCGTGCGACGCCAATTGCATTGGCGTCGGCCTTGTGCACCGCGTAATCAGGTCGACGCGACAACGCGTCGGTCACAACATTCAACCTTCCAGGTTTGTACTCAACCTGGAAGTTGTACTCCGCAAAGAATGAGAGCCATCTCGCCGTTCTTTGTGATATATGCGGCGACTTGATCGCCGTACGCAACGATGCGTGGTCGGTGTAGACCACAAATGGTCTACTCCCAAGTAGATACACTCGAAACTTCGCGAGTGCATACTTCATGGCAAGGAGTTCCTTGTCATGTACCGGGTAGTTGCGTTCAGCTGGCTTCAGCTGACGCGACTGATAGTAGACCACGCGATCACGCCCCTCGTGATCGTGTTGCATTAGAGCGCATCCGATTGCGAAATCGGACGCGTCGCACACGACGTGGAACGGACGGTCTTGGTCGGCCACCGCCAAGATCGGCGCCTCAGTCAAGCCCTGCTTGACTGCATCGAAGGCCTGCTGACAATCAGCAGTCCAAACCCATGCAGCATACTTCTTTAGGAGCTGCGACAGCGGGCGAATCTTGCCCGCGTAGTTGCTCACGTACTTGCATAAGTACGTAGCGAGTCTAAGGAACTGCCTCAGTTCCTTGACATTGGAAGGCGTAGGCCATTCATTGATCACTCTGACCTTTCCCGGGTCAGGGCGTACGCCGTTCTTCCCCACGAGACACACAAGGACGGGTATCTCGCTAGCCCCGAAGATACACTTCTTCAGGTTCGCATAAAGCTTGTGTTTGCGCATGAGCGCAAACAACTTGCGGAGATGTTCCTTGTGCATCTCCACTTCCGACTTCCCGTCCACAGCCCGGCTGTGAATGAACACATCGTCGAAATAGCTCGGTGCGAAGTCGCGCACCGAGCGCAACAAGTGCGTTACGCACCTGTTGAACGTCGCAGGGCATTCTTTAGTCCATGTGGCATCACAAGCCAATCCCAGAGCATACCGCTCGGAGTGCTCACCGCCGTGAGAGGTATATCGCTCTCACGCATGAGGATCTGATAGAATCCGTCTCTCAGATCCAGAGCACTGAAGATAGTGCTCAAAGCCATCGAATTGATGATCACATCTTTTCGCGGTATCGGCGTCTGCGCCGGTACCGTTGCGTCGTTCCGCTTGTTATAAGCATGAACGATGCGCCACCCGCCCTGTGCCTTCTTGACACAGAACGTAGGCGCAGTATGCGGGGACTTCGATTCCCGCACTTGCCCAGCCTTGCGACGACTTTTAAAGAAGTCGTCGATCGCTTTGACTTGCTCTCGCGGCAGTACTTCGTTCCCGGCATGAGATTAATCTCGTGCTGAACACCCTTGTCCTGCGGCACTCCGCAGGGATATCTTCCGGGAGTACGCCTCTGTACTCACGCAAGACCTCGTAGAAGGGGCTCGACTTCAGTGAGTCCCAGCTCTGCTCGTCGAAGCGTTCCTTCTTCGACTTGGCGCTGAGGGCGTCGACGCCCTCAGCGACGAGCTGTTTCAACTCTTCCGCTTCACACTTCATCCTCTCGACATCTGAGAGGATTTAAATCTGCTCGATGCGTCCATCGTGCAGGTCGCGGGTGAAGCGCCTCCAGCTCGTGACTGGAAGCGAAGTCAACTCTGACGCCAACGTCGGAGGGTTCTCCAACTTCATCTTCTTATACTGGAGACCAGTATTCGTACGCGTCACGACACTCAGTGTCTCGACGGTCGTCTCCAGTTCCTGTGTCTGCCCGGCAGACACTGCAAATAGCATCTCGGTCCCTGACCGAGACTTGCGCAGCTTTGCTCGCTTGCGCCGTGGCTTCTTGTGCGGAACCCGGTTCCACGCGTCTTGTGCGGAACCCGGTTCCACGCGTCTTGTTTTGTCCAGGCCCGGCCGCGGACAGATCTTCCTTTTGATCGCCGGCGGGTTCAACCCGCGGGCGCACGCAATCAAGCCCGGCTTGATCGCGTATCGCTTCTTCGTGCAGCCCGGCTGCACGTGAGCACGCAAGCATTTCCGGTGCGGGACGTTTGCAACCGTCCGCACTGCCTGCAGCGTCGGCTCCCAGAGCCGGCGCGTCTTCTTTACCTCGACGCCTGATGTCTTTCGACGTTTGTACTAATCACATCAGCTCCCTGAGTTGACGCGTCCAAGTCACTGTCCTTATTAGTGACTGGCCCCTCTTGTTGAACTTGTGTGTCGAGACTAATAGTCGACACGACCGGGTCACTCTTGACGCTTCGAGAACCTCTCGAATCAGATCGAATCTAAGTCTTCTGATTCGACTCACATTTTCTCCCGACGACTCTCTCAGTCGTCGGTGTCCGCGTGGGGTGACCGGAGACAGCCGCGCGTCGCGCTGCCTCTGCTGGAAGGTCGCATGCACATCGAGGTGGATGTGCCGCGCCGACAGGTCCATCGCTCACTGTCGTGCCGCTACTCCCGAAGTGCACGATCGTGCTCTACGTCCAGTCGATCACCGGATCATGCCGTGCAAGCCACGGCATGCCCAACACCATGTCGAACTTATCGTCTAAGGCAAGCACGATAAGCTCGTCCACGAACTTCTTTTCCCGATACGAGAAGCGTACGCGTACGACACGCTTCTCGGTTCTAACAACGACACCAGTTGCTAGTCTTACTTCCAATAGACTTCGAGACATTACTACCTCCTCGAAGTCAAGCCTCGCTAGGCTCTGCAGTCGAACAAAGTTGTTCGACGCACCACAATCCACCAACTCACGAAGAGACCTCTCTCTCTTCGAGCTCACCTTCAGGATGACTAGGTTCGGCCTGTCATCATGCTTCGTACAGTGAGAGTAGAGTGGCTCTCACTGGGGGCAGAAGTCTTCAATACGGCGTGTCCGATATCGACACGCTCGACTGCATCACCAGCAGGGCGCCCCGCGCCTGCTGGTCGTTCTAAGTTTTTTATTGCCCGTGGCGATACCCAGTATCGTCACGCCGACCCTTGGCCGTCTGCACAGGCGCTGTGCATTCACGGGCGTAGTGACCGTTGTTTCCACACCGGAAACAGCGGACATTCGTTGGTCCACGACGCTGCTGAGACCCAGCAGATGTCGCACTCGAGCGATCCATTGGTTCGGGACCTCCCGACGGCTTTACCATCGGTCGCGGCATCGGCCACGGGACGTTCACATGGAGCTTAGCCTGTCGCAGGCTAAACTCTTCTAGCATCGCAAGCGTAATCGCAGACTCGAGAGTACTTGGGTACTCTCAGAAGAGATAGGTCTTCAGAGGCCCATCTTTCAGGCCTTTCATGAACGTGACGACCTTCGTCGCCTCGTCTATCGGGTTGGTCACGGTGTTCGAGACCAAGTACCGCGCCCTTTGAGCGTAAGCATGCACGTCATGCTTGCCCTGTTGCACATGGACTAAAGAATGCCCTGCGACGTTCAACAGGTGCGTAACGCACTTGTTGCGCTCGGTGCGCGACTTCGCACCGAGCTATTTCGACGATGTGTTCATTCACAGCCGGGCTGTGGACGGGAAGTCGGAAGTGGAGATGCACAAGGAACATCTCCGCAAGTTGTTTGCGCTCATGCGCAAACACAAGCTTTATGCGAACCTGAAGAAGTGTATCTTCGGGGCTAGCGAGATACCCGTCCTTGTGTGTCTCGTGGGGAAGAACGGCGTACGCCCTGACCCGGGAAAGGTCAGAGTGATCAATGAATGGCCTACGCCTTCCAATGTCAAGGAACTGAGGCAGTTCCTTAGACTCGCTACGTACTTATGCAAGTACGTGAGCAACTACGCGGGCAAGATTCGCCCGCTGTCGCAGCTCCTAAAGAAGTATGCTGCATGGGTTTGGACTGCTGATTGTCAGCAGGCCTTCGATGCAGTCAAGCAGGGCTTGACTGAGGCGCCGATCTTGGCGGTGGCCGACCAAGACCGTCCGTTCCACGTCGTGTGCGACGCGTCCGATTTCGCAATCGGATGCGCTCTAATGCAACACGATCACGAGGGGCGTGATCGCGTGGTCTACTATCAGTCGCGTCAGCTGAAGCCAGCTGAACGCAACTACCCGGTACATGACAAGGAACTCCTTGCCATGAAGTATGCACTCGCGAAGTTTCGAGTGTATCTACTTGGGAGTAGACCATTTGTGGTCTACACCGACCACGCATCGTTGCGTACGGCGATCAAGTCGCCGCATATATCACAAAGAACGGCGAGATGGCTCTCATTCTTTGCGGAGTACAACTTCCAGGTTGAGTACAAACCTGGAAGGTTGAATGTTGTGACCGACGCGTTGTCGCGTCGACCTGATTACGCGGTGCACAAGGCCGACGCCAATGCAATTGGCGTCGCACGGACGTCTACTCCCTCGTCGTCTTTGTTAGACGACGTGACACGAATGATGCGGACGCGAAGCAGTTGTTGAGCTACTTCGCTACGCCTTCTGACAAGTCTCGTCAGAAGTTGGCGAAACATCTCCGTGCACGTGTACACCGTTACCGTGTACACAATGGTCTGCTGCTTTACAGCGCAGTCGACGACAACGCTGATCGCATTGTTGTGCCGGACGATCATGAGCTGAAGCTCAGGATCACTTACGAGTACCACGATGCCCCGACGTCGGGCCATCAGGGTCGTGAGAAGGCATACTTACTTCTCACGCGTGACTTCTATTGGAGTCACCAGTACAAGTGGGTACGCAAGTACGTTCATGCTTGCGGGGTTTGTCAGCGCGTGAAGCCTGCGCCCTTCTCGCAGGCTCCACTTCAGTCACTACCGACTCCGTCGGAGTGCTGACAGTCCATCTCAATGGACTTTGTGTTTGGTCTTCCGCCTGATAACAAGCGGAGGACTGGTATTGTGGTCTTCGTTGACCGGTTCAGCAAGATGGTGCATCTTGCTGCAGTACCAGCCGAAGTGACAGCCAAGCAGACGGCGCGTCTGTTTGTTGGCATGGCGTTTAGACACCAGGGCATGCCGATCGACATCGTGTCTGATCGTGATCCGCGCTTCACAGCGCGTTTCTGGCAAGAAGTATTTGAACTTCTTGGCACGCAGCTGTCCATGTCGACTGCGGATCATCCGCAGACCGACGGACAAACCGAGCGCGTCAACCGGGTCTTGGTTGACGCTCTGAAGAGCTACGCTCACTCGTTCCAAATACTGGAACGACTGCTTGCCGATGGCAGAGTTTACCATTAACAACTCGGTGCATGTCTCGACAGGACGCACACCGTTTTACGTGAACGCCATGAGGCATCCATGCGTACCGAGCGTACTCGGTGCGGTAGCTCTTTCGTGGGGGAGGGTATCCGGTTTCAACCAAACCGAAGGAACACGCTGATTCGAGCAACATATCAGCTGTGTCGACACGCTCACGGACTGCGCGTAGTCCAATCGACGAGAGTACGATGTCTACGCCGGGCGTAGACACTCTCAACAACAACAACACACAGGCCGGGCCTGTAGTGAACAAGGACAACGTGTTAAACAAACAGTTCAACTCGAAGGCAATGGACTTCGTCCAGCGCCGCCAAGCCGTAATATGGTTTGTGCAGGATGCTATTGCAGCTTCTGTCGATCGACAGAAGTTGAATGCTGGCAACAATGACAGAGGAAACACAAATGAATTCAAAGTGGGTTCATTAGTTCTGTAAGCTACACAGAACCTAGCTAAACATGCAGTTTCCGACTTCGGAGCAAGCAATCTTGCCCCGCGCTTCATCGGGCCATTCACCATGTTGGCGAAGCATGGCAACGCGTACACGCTAGACATACCGTCCAGCATGCGCCTCCACCCAACCTTTTACGTTGGGCAGCTGAAACCTTACTCGCAACACGAGTCACCTACTCCCGGTGACTCGGCGCGACCCTCGCCTCGAGCGCGGAGACACGCTGCTCCACACGCGCAACGATCGACCCTAGGTCGACCTGGATATTCGAAGCGGTCTGCCCGGCCTGACCGATTCGGTCTTTCAAAAGCTTCAGCTCCTGCCTTATCTCGGCGAGCTCAGCCGTCTGGATGCGCTCCACCGCCTCCAAACGATCCCAGACCTCGGCCGGCGACGGTCCGTGGCGTCTTCCCACCACCGCCGCCCCCGTTGCGAGACGCACGTGGGGAAACTCGCTGGATTGTCCAGCGAATCGTTGATCATCAGATCCGGACCCAAGGTCCGGTTCATTTCGTATTCGTTGGTTAGGATACTCTCCTGACCACGATACGTGGGAGCCGCGGAACGTCCTGATGAGCGACGTTCTGGAAATGGTGACGGGGTACGAATCCCGCCACTAGCAGCTCCGCCGAAGGGCGTAAAACTCGAGCGAGAGCTGTAGTTGCCTACAGCCCTCGGCTGACTGTTGCGCTCACCCTCATCACTCTCGGACGACAACTGCGTGATCAGCTTATCACGCAGTGTCTTCAACTCCACAGGCACACTAATACCAGTGTACCCGTTAAGGTCCCGTTCGGACAGCCGCACTGCCCCATCTCGGCAGCGCTCGCACGCAAGGCCAGCCGGCACTGCGCACGGAATTCCCGCGTTGACTACACCATCGCGCAGCCGCAAAATCTTGGATCGCTTCGAGAAGCGCTCGTAGCGCTCGCTCGCAGAGCGAATCCGCTCGCGATAACCAGCCGGGTCGCGGTTGAAGTTGTCAACGAACGCGCCCCAGCTTTGACAGAGTGCCTCCCACTCTGTCACCTTACTCTTACGGGAATGCTTCATATTCCCGTAGAATCGGAGCTCGTGGAAGAGCCCGATATAAAAATCACGTATTTGATCCGTCGCCGAATCAAATTAGTGACATCATCGTCGATGATGGCGCTGCAGGAATACAGCGCGTACGGCCCAGCGGCGAGGTACTGCCGTAGAGAGATTGGATATAGCTCGGAGACGGCATCCACGGGTCGCGCACCGGATTAGTGCGCACTGACACAGCCGCAGGCGGAGTGGAGTCGTCGTCGTCTCCACCCCGCGGGGTAGACAGCGCTCCAGCATCAGCGAGCGGCCTGTCGCTGCCGCTACGCGAGCGCTTTTAACTCGAAGCGTCCGAGTCGTCCTCGCAAAGACGACGCGTCCCCACGCTTGATCCCTCGCGCCCTGAGGATGAGGGTTCCTTCTCTTCCTCGCCCACCTCCATGTCGACATCGCTGCCGACATCGATGTCTTGGAAGAGCAAGTCGCGAGTATAGATTGGCTTGCGCGACTTCTGATACTCCCCAACCGAGATCGTACGCTTGGGGGAGCTTGGCGTCGTCACCGTGGAAGTGACAATGGATGCAGTAGAGGCCGAAGACGTTGCAGTCGTCGCTGAGGTAGCGACGACCGCGTTCGCCGCTGTAGGTGCAGCAGCCGCGTCGGAGGTCTGCGTCGTTGGTGTGCTCATTTCGAAATGAGCACGAAGTTCTCTCCGAAGAAGATTATGGATTGATGTGTCGAGACCGGCACATCAAGTCCTAACGGGAGGATGGTGTAGCAGGGCTACACATTCGGCTAACTTCACGTTAGTGCAACATGCACTAATGGATACATTCAGGTGGGCCACATCGCAGTGTGGTCACCATTCATATTAGGAAGCAGTCCTATCGTTCAAAAAGCATGGTCTTTCCACCAATAAGAGTCATGCATTAGGTCAGGGTTTCTGCCAACCACTCGTTGGCAGAATCTCTCTTTATAGATATCAGTTTTAGGAGGAAAGCCACAGTTAACATTCAATTCAGTTCTCATTTTACCGCAAAAGCTACTATTTGTACCTTTATTTAGATCTAATTATACTTGTGGATACAAGTATACTTAATCTAAGTTAAATACACCTTACGCTTCTTCATACACGTGCGCTCACGTCTAAGCTAAAGTATTGTGCTAAGTAAGCCCATTACACTCACGCACAAACCCGTCTCGGGAAGAGGAGGGGACATGACCCTTCAGGGCTCTGTCCGCGAGGGGGTTGTGGTTGGCACCAATGGTGCGACTACGCCAGTATATCCACAGCTCGTGCTTACCAAGCCGAGGCATGCCGTGGATGAGATCGTACCGATCATCCATGTCCAAGACAATGAACGGTTCGACCGGATTGAAGTCGTCAAACTTCACGCTTACGGGTATGGTAACCTTGCGTGTAGACACGATGGAGCCAGTCGCTAAGCAAACAGATACCTTGAGGCTTCTAACGCACTTGCATACAATGCACTGTTCCTAGCCACACCGGCTTTCGTCGCAAAGTTGAACGACGCCCCTGAATCGATCAGGACCGTCATCAGTTCTGGATACCCTTTCACGCTGGTAGTGACGACCACGAGGTTAGACCACGCGGCAGCCATGGTGAGACACAGAAGCGTCGTCCCAGGAACTTGCTCCTTTGGAGAGGCAGGTGAGGGACTCACCTACCTCGAAGTGAAGCGAAGTCTCCCAGCAGGGCATCCCGCCCCTACTGGGAGTCGCCGTTTTCCGACTCTGTCGCCTCAAGGCTGTTGAGAGCCAGACGTGCCGAGTGCTTCTTATAATAATTTGGTGTTGTTCCCTTTTTGCGGGGGCGACTGGGTTCACTATTCACAGTGCCGCAGAGGTGCCCAGATGCCATTCTCCATACATTTCTTTGTACGGGCTGCTATTCTGAGCTGGCAGTGACTTTTTTCTGGAGTTGTACCCCTCTTACCTAACCTATCTGAGGCCTGTGACTACGAGCACGCAACACCACCGAGGTCATAGCATGCCGTCCTATTGAGGAACCATCCCCCCCAATACAGTCCTCGCCGCTCTCTACGTCTTTAAGCCCCTTAGTGTCGGGGTGCCCTAACCGCCTGGGCCATGAGGGACGTGCTTTTTCGGGGGTCCTGGTCGCCTCCCGCTCGGGGAGACTTATACCAGTGTACCCGTTAAGGTCCCGTTCGGACAGCCGCACTGCCCCATCTCGGCAGCGCTCGCACGCAAGGCCAGCCGGCACTGCGCACGGAATTCCCGCGTTGACTACACCATCGCGCAGCCGCAAAATCTTGGATCGCTTCGAGAAGCGCTCGTAGCGCTCGCTCGCAGAGCGAATCCGCTCGCGATAACCAGCCGGGTCGCGGTTGAAGTTGTCAACGAACGCGCCCCAGCTTTGACAGAGTGCCTCCCACTCTGTCACCTTACTCTTACGGGAATGCTTCATATTCCCGTAGAATCGGAGCTCGTGGAAGAGCCCGATATAATAATCACGTATTTGATCCGTCGCCGAATCAAATTAGTGACATCATCGTCGATGATGGCGCTGCAGGAATACAGCGCGTACGGCCCAGCGGCGAGGTACTGCCGTAGAGAGATTGGATATAGCTCGGAGACGGCATCCACGGGTCGCGCACCGGATTAGTGCGCACTGACACAGCCGCAGGCGGAGTGGAGTCGTCGTCGTCTCCACCCCGCGGGGTAGACAGCGCTCCAGCATCAGCGAGCGGCCTGTCGCTGCCGCTACGCGAGCGCTTTTAACTCGAAGCGTCCGAGTCGTCCTCGCGAAGACGACGCGTCCCCACGCTTGATCCCTCGCGCCCTGAGGATGAGGGTTCCTTCTCTTCCTCGCCCACCTCCATGTCGACATCGCTGCCGACATCGATGTCTTGGAAGAGCAAGTCGCGAGTATAGATTGGCTTGCGCGACTTCTGATACTCCCCAACCGAGATCGTACGCTTGGGGGAGCTTGGCGTCGTCACCGTGGAAGTGACAATGGATGCAGTAGAGGCCGAAGACGTTGCAGTCGTCGCTGAGGTAGCGACGACCGCGTTCGCCGCTGTAGGTGCAGCAGCCGCGTCGGAGGTCTGCGTCGTTGGTGTGCTCATTTCGAAATGAGCACGAAGTTCTCTCCGAAGAAGATTATGGATTGATGTGTCGAGACCGGCACATCAAGTCCTAACGGGAGGATGGTGTAGCAGGGCTACACATTCGGCTAACTTCACGTTAGTGCAACATGCACTAATGGATACATTCAGGTGGGCCACATCGCAGTGTGGTCACCATTCATATTAGGAAGCAGTCCTATCGTTCAAAAAGCATGGTCTTTCCACCAATAAGAGTCATGCATTAGGTCAGGGTTTCTGCCAACCACTCGTTGGCAGAATCTCTCTTTATAGATATCAGTTTTAGGAGGAAAGCCACAGTTAACATTCAATTCAGTTCTCATTTTACCGCAAAAGCTACTATTTGTACCTTTATTTAGATCTAATTATACTTGTGGATACAAGTATACTTAATCTAAGTTAAATACACCTTACGCTTCTTCATACACGTGCGCTCACGTCTAAGCTAAAGTATTGTGCTAAGTAAGCCCATTACACTCACGCACAAACCCGTCTCGGGAAGAGGAGGGGACATGACCCTTCAGGGCTCTGTCCGCGAGGGGGTTGTGGTTGGCACCAATGGTGCGACTACGCCAGTATATCCACAGCTCGTGCTTACCAAGCCGAGGCATGCCGTGGATGAGATCGTACCGATCATCCATGTCCAAGACAATGAACGGTTCGACCGGATTGAAGTCGTCAAACTTCACGCTTACGGGTATGGTAACCTTGCGTGTAGACACGATGGAGCCAGTCGCTAAGCAAACAGATACCTTGAGGCTTCTAACGCACTTGCATACAATGCACTGTTCCTAGCCACACCTGCTTTCGTCGCAAAGTTGAACGACGCCCCTGAATCGATCAGGACCGTCATCAGTTCTGGATACCCTTTCACGCTGGTAGTGACGACCACGAGGTTAGACCACGCGGCAGCCATGGTGAGACACAGAAGCGTCGTCCCAGGAACTTGCTCCTTTGGAGAGGCAGGTGAGGGACTCACCTACCTCGAAGTGAAGCGAAGTCTCCCAGCAGGGCATCCCGCCCCTACTGGGAGTCGCCGTTTTCCGACTCTGTCGCCTCAAGGCTGTTGAGAGCCAGACGTGCCGAGTGCTTCTTATAATAATTTGGTGTTGTTCCCTTTTTGCGGGGGCGACTGGGTTCACTATTCACAGTGCCGCAGAGGTGCCCAGATGCCATTCTCCATACATTTCTTTGTACGGGCTGCTATTCTGAGCTGGCAGTGACTTTTTTCTGGAGTTGTACCCCTCTTACCTAACCTATCTGAGGCCTGTGACTACGAGCACGCAACACCACCGAGGTCATAGCATGCCGTCCTATTGAGGAACCATCCCCCCCAATACAGTCCTCGCCGCTCTCTACGTCTTTAAGCCCCTTAGTGTCGGGGTGCCCTAACCGCCTGGGCCATGAGGGACGTGCTTTTTCGGGGGTCCTGGTCGCCTCCCGCTCGGGGAGACTTTTTGTCCGCTGCGGGGATCGAACCCACGGTCCACAGCGTAAGGGTCAGAAGCTTAACCCAATCGACCACTCCACCGGTCTATGCCGAGTGCTTCTTGTCGCGTGTCGCCTTCCACGGGTTGGTGAGGCGGTTCAACCGGAAGTGACCAGGTTGGTTACAACCAAAACAGCGACCACTCGCACGTTGAGTCCGCTGAGAGCGTGCCACCTCGGCAAAGATATCGCCATCGGAGTGGGACCCTCACTTGCTTCGACATGAGGCGTGTGCCCTTGCACTGAGCGCACGCAGTCATCCTCCATCATATCGATGTGGACCGCCTCATTAAAGACGCCGGAAGAGCTCCGTCCGAACCGGACCCGTGCGGACACCGTCCATGAAGACTGCCACCTTGACATCCTTAGAAAGGGGTGCGTCGGCCATGGCGGCTTCGAGGTGGTGGAGCTCCATGACGTAGTCTTGAAGCGACCACTTGCCTTGCTTGCACCGCAAGAAACTGGAGCGGTGACGGTATGTCACATTGGCATGGAGGAAGGTAGAGCGTAGCTCCTGTTTCATGAACGAATACGAGGTGAAGTACCCCGGAGTCGCTGTTTCACGGGCCATGGCCCATGCGCGTGCGCGCCCTCCAAGGTTGGATAGCGCAAACGTCAAGATCTGACCAGCGCTTAGCCCGATCTCGATCTGGCGAACCCAGAACACAAGACTATCTGAGTCTTTGCCGTCGAACGTCGGAACCGAAATCTTGACGGGCTTCGTCGTGGTTCGATGCGCACCGTGTTCGCGGCGGACGCTCGTTCCGCACTCTGTGCCCCAGCTCGCATCGTCGCACGAGCGGCTTCCTGCGCAGCAGCGCTCACGTGAGCAATCAGCGACGACTTGTACTTGTCGAAGCGTTCCACGCGCGCCCTTTGCTGCTTAGCAGGAAGGTTGAGAAATCAAGCGAAGGCTGCCTCACCCAGGAGGCTGACCATCTTCTCCAACGCAGCCCAGTGGCATCGGAGACGCGAGGAAAGTCCTGCCGCGCCGGCAGCCGACTCCCTGAGTCTTCCATACTCAAAGAGACCCTGATTTTAGAGATCCGCGTCGGTCGCGGGATTTACTACCAGTGCTACCAGGTGTGACGGGGGTCACACGCACAATAGCTAAGAGGAAGCGTAACACGCTAGCCACAGCAGACGCCTGGCGTCGCTGTTGTTTCTTTGCAAAAGGCCCTGTCTTATCGATCTACTTTAGTACCGAGTACTTAAGGAGACTTGCACACTTGTAGGTTAGAGTTTAACTGACTTGTATTAATAACACTCATAAAGTCCAATCTACTACTTTCTATCTGCGTACAAAATCCCTGTCTAAATTGCGATCTTTCTCGGCGGTTGGCTCTCGTGAACCGTCGTCCTTTAAGTTCGACCGACCCCTAACTTAACATATTACTTGGGGAAGGTCTACGTGGGATATTTTATCTAAGAGGTCCTGGTACACAGTACCCGTTCTGGTGTGTGACACTCAGTTCTTGTGGGCCACACCAGAGAACATCCCTTTTCCTTGAAGAGGATACTGGCCAATCCTGGCCCCATTACAGGAGCCAAGTCCCAACATGTTGTTTGGCAGCGAAAAAGTGAGACCATGAGGTATAGTACGGACCTAGAGAGGGTACATAGAGTCTGCCTACGCCACTATTCGGGCCATAGCTCGGCACAAACTACAAGTTTCATGTAATATAGATACTTCTCAGAAATAAAGTGTTGTATATTGATTCTTTGCCGTCAGTTTGGAAGTGAGATGGCGTCAGCCATCTCCCTCAGGAACACCACCCGGCTTATGTATCTTGAGCTTTGCTGACGTATTTCCTACATGGTTGGCCCTCGTAGCTGCAGTACTTGGCTCCATGATAGCCAATAGGGGTCTCTCTTTTACTTTATACTTCATTTCAATATACTGAATACAAATGTCTATATATTCTGGCGCAACACTCCCACTAAAGATGACGGCGATGTGCTCAAGCTCTTTCTCGGCTTCAACGACTTCAACTTCGTTATTAGATTCCTTCTTGTCTCGTACCCAAATATAAAATCCAGGTGACCTCAAATAGTGTATTTTATGCAGTGCTAGCGCCCAACTTAGCTGAGATCTGCCCAAAATGATGTTCATACTTTATCTGATATATTACTGAAGCCCCTTTCATATTCTCTCCGCCTTTCCCACTTCCTCATCTGCTTGTCTACCGATCAAGCACTGGTTTCGCTGCAAATCCTTCGGGAGGGGGGGGGTCGTAAGCCACCCGACATCTCCTGACGACCGCAATACCTGGCCTAGGCCATGGAGGGTACTCTGCTCCCGGATTTTTCTCCGACAGGCTGCCAACCGTCCAACTGGGGACAATGTCGGGGGGAAAGTCAGATCTACCTGCTACTCACGACCACCCGGCTTATGTCCAAAGTACTTTTCGAGGGCACAGATTAGGGAGTCATTTACAGTAAAACTTAGCTTAAAACGAGTGTACAGCACTCGGAGTACCGGGCTAATAGCCCGAACGGTTCACTGTCCTTAAAATAGAGCTAGGTGAGGCAATTACCATCGGTTTTAGACCTTAATTATGACCTTTAGTCTTTAATTTTGCTCTCGATTCGTAAATCTGACTTTAACTTTGTGTATCTGTCCGTAATTTGTATCTCCATTTGTGAATAGTATCAGTAGCCCATTTAACTTATTTTCCGGACTAAAAAATCATTCATTGATACTATTTGTTACATTTTACTGTGTGCCATCTTATTTCTGATATTAATAGCGAACTTTAGTTTCTGGAATAAAAATCCACTGGAATAGTAGAGACGGCACGCAGCTTTGTCTTCACTTTATCACCAGTATGCTCTACTGTGGAGAAAAGGTGAAGTTTACGCGGGACATCTTTCGCATCGATCCTTACATCATGTGATCTGCACAATGTGTGTGATTGGACAATAGCAAACTTGC
This sequence comes from Phytophthora x cambivora, assembly GCA_033557925.1. Taxonomy (NCBI): domain Eukaryota; phylum Oomycota; class Peronosporomycetes; order Peronosporales; family Peronosporaceae; genus Phytophthora; species Phytophthora x cambivora. The sequence goes on from JAUCEB010000034.1 coordinate 1,814,086, forward strand.
TACAGTGGTTACAGTAATTAGTCTGAGTGAGACTAATTTATGTAAGCATATTTTCAGCGACCTCACACAAAATAGTCTAGCGGAACTTCACATAGACTAATTCTGAACACAGGCTATTTTTGAATATTCAAAATTAATCTAATCGAGCTCAAAACTGAGAATGGGTACTAAATGGGTACAGGAAAACAAGAAATGGGGATAGTAATTGGGCAAAACTGCCCCCCAATCTTAATTAAGATTGAAATAAATCCATTTCCGTCTCTGGCGCCCTGCTAGATAAGTGAAGACAGAGAGGGACTGTACGAAGGTGTCATCTGCAAGCAAGGAGGAAGCTACTTAGCTATACTAGATGCCTAGGTGATCGAGGTGGGGAAAGAGAGCTTGCGTATCAGAGCCGGCAAAAGGCGAAGTGAGGCTACTAGTGGAGAATCTACCAGGTTTGTATACTATATTGTACTTGTACTATACAGTATAGTGAAGTCTAGTGAAGGATGTAGTGCAATAGAAAAAGGCAATCGGTATCCTCAACGTGCCGAATAATCATCGCACGCAGGGTCAGGTCGGGGCTTTTTGCAAAAAGCAGAGTCCTCAACGCTTTTACTTGAATGTGGTTTTGCTATTCTTAGCTGCCAAAATGCAAATTGTTTTTCTTTTCTTAGCCGAAAATTATGGGGGACAGCTCAAAAATAGGGGGCCCATTTCATACAGACTAATTCTGAACATTTTGGCCAAGACTAATTATGAATTCGTTCTTTCCTGGCTCACATGAATTAGCCTGACATAGACTAATTTTGAACGCAGACTAATTTTGAAGTCAGACTAATTACTGTTAGCACTGTAGCTATGGAGGAGCTCCTCCTGCTTCTCCTCCCCCGGGAAGGCAACTACGAGGACGCGGCCGACGTCATCGCGCACGCGCTCCTGTTCGACACTGTTCAGCCAGAGCGCCCCATTATACCCGACTTGCGCTTTTGTTTGTGGGAACACTCCAACCCGGACAGCGAGCTGCTGTTTCGCTTCGACGTAAGCGGCGTGCTTGCATTATGTCGTCACTTTGGGCTCCCCGAGATCATGATCACAGACCAGCGCGATAAAGCGCAATGCTATGAAGCTTTGTGCATTTTGCTGTATCGGCTAAGCTACCCCAAGCGGCTTTACGACATGATCAAGGTCTTCGGCCGCTCGACAGGGCAGATTAGCGGACATTTTCGGCACATGAGTACGTGAACACTACAACTAAATATTGCATGGGCTAATACTCACGTTAATACGAATGCAGTGTTGTACATTTATGAGAGGTATAAGGACCTTATTTACTTTCAGCATCGAATCCGCTCCGAGCGCATTCATATGTATGCCGCCGCTATTCGGGGCAAAGGTTCACCGATGTCGAATGTGTTCGGGTTTATTGATGGCACTAAGAACGCAGTGTGTCGCCCATCGTCGCGACGTGGGACCAAGGAGAACTTGCAGCGGCAGGTGTACTCTGGTCATAAGAGAGGGCATTGTCTGAATTACCAGGCTGTCGTCACGCCAGACGGCCTGGCCATTCACTTTTGGGGACCCATCGAGGGCCGCCGGCACGGCATGAATCTCCTCCATGAAAGTAAGCTCACTGAGTACATGGAAAAATACGGAGATGTATTTGATGGCTACGCTATCTACCGTGATCCTGCGTACGGCGTGCGCAAATTTATCGTCTTTGGCTTTAAGAAAGCAGGGCTATCAACTTATGAGCAGCTATTCAATTCGAGGATGAGCTCGGCGCGTGAGTCGGTTGAGTGGAAGTTCAAGGAACTTTAAACACTGTGGGCGTTTATCGACTTCAAGAAGTCTTTACGTGTTCGGCTTAGCCCTGTCGGGAAGTACGTTGCCATTAGCATGCTACTATCAAACTGCCACCGATGTTATTACCAAGGCAACCAGATTAGTTCCTACTTCGAGCTAACACCTCCTAATCTAGAGTCATACCTACAGCAATAAAACTTCTTTTTTTCTTCCCTAGTTTGACTTCTGAGCTTGAATAATTGCCAAAATGCTATTCGTCACTGCACCAACGATCTTCAACATGTGCTCGCTTGCTTCTTGACGCGCACGAGCTGCCTCCTCGTGATTTTCCTTGCGATCTTGATCACGCTGCGCCGCCAGCTCCTCGCGAGCCGCCTTGTTGTCGGCCAGCTCCTTTTCCTTGATGCTAAGTAGCAGCTCCTCCAGCTCGGTCTCCTTGCGCTTCATCGGAGGGCTGCCATCTTCGGTGCTCTCGCGCAGCGTTTCCATGGCTAGGCGCCTCGCCGCCAGAGACGCTACCTCCTCGCGCTCACGCTTGCGCTGCTCGGTGTCCTTTGCCGAAGTACGAGCAGCATAATCGTCTAGCAGTGCTAGAATCTCGTCTAATAGCACCGTTTTTTTTTCACTCTCCTCCTCCGATACACCTGACAGCGTTGCTGCTTCAACTGACTGCTCGCGATGGGGCTTCACAAGCTTGCCAAAGCGACCGCTGGCAGTCTTTCCACTCAGCTTGTCACGTGGAAAGCTGGCGTCGGCAACAAGAGTCACAGCTAGCTCGTCCCACTTCGCGAAAATGCCACCGCGAGGCTGCAGAAACGGGCGGTCCCCTAGCGCCTGCCGGAGGAGGGCTAAATCTTCTTCATCCGTGAAGTTGCAGCGTCTACCTTCGGCTATATTGGAAATGGGTGGAGAACTGCGCTGCTGAATCTAGTGTGGTACACAGTAACAATCTTGGGATCGTGCTCCTCACAATTGGTGGTTCTTAGGCAAGAAGTCAAGAAATCTTCACATCAATCACGTTTGTATTTTTTTGTTCTTTGTTACCTGCTATGGGGGAAATGTGAAGCTGGAGCCTTTTGCGAAACGTCTCTATCTTCCAACGGTATTTACTCCAAACATTCGTTTGAACTTTAGTTGGCTGGCAAACTGTTTTGCCACTACGTTGAGGGTTGGGTTACTGTCCAACAAAATCAAAGAGGTCGGAGCGATGGAGAGGCGAGACGACGAAGAGAAGGAGTCTAGCTAGCTCTATATGTGATGGGCTATGACGCTGAAGCTATTGCGCTGCACACAACGGAGTTCATGTGCGAGCTGCAGCTATCATGGAGGGGAGATTACCCGTGCGTTTGCTTCAACCTTGACGAGCACGACCGCTCAGCGTGTCGCCGATTGTTCCGCTTCGAAGCCCAAGAAATCCCACAAATTCTGATCTCTTTGGGCCTTCCTGAGGAAATATATACAAGCCAAGGATGTGTGGTGCCTCATGAAGAAGCGTTTTGTCTTCTCTTGCGCAGATTGACGTATCCTGCACACCTGGACGATCTGATGTGCGAATTTGACCGCAGTGCAAGCTCGCTTTCGTCGACTGTGAATACCACGGCAAAAATGGTGTATGACAAGATCAAAACCAAAGATAGTCTTTGACCAGCGAATGGTAGAAAGATACAAAGAGCGTTCTTCGGAGGCCATTTTTAACAAAATGGGTCGTCTCTCGAAGTGTTTTGGATTCATCGATGGGACGATTCGTCAGATGTGCCGTCCCGTTCGTTTCCAAGACCAGCTCTACAGCGGCAACAAAAGATACACCGTATCAAGTTTCAGAATATCACGATGTCCAACGGGATAATCATCTCCATGTTCAGACCTGTTGAAGGACGTCGGCATGATAGTTTCATGCTTGAAGAAAGCAAAGTCATGAGCAAGATGCAGCATCATCCATGCTACCATCTTTATGGCGACCAGGGCTATCCCTTGAAGAGCTGGCTAAATTACACCGTTTCTGGATTCGCGACGAACAGCAGAGCAACGTAACTTCAATCGCGATCTAAGTCGAGCTCGGATTGCAGTTGAATGGAGTTTTGGGTAGATCGCTCGGTACTGATTTTTTGCGCTGATCACGAACATGAAGGTGCTTAAGAGTCCTGTTGCAACGCTCTTTCTTGTTGTCACCTTTTTCACGAACTGTTTGTCGTGCGTTCGACGAAAAACCAAGCTAGTAAGTACTTTCGGTGTCGGCCACCAGCGCTAGACAATTATATCGCTGATCTGAACACGGATACGGCCATTGATGAAAACGACTACCCGTCTGATGAGGACGTTCTTGACCTTATTGACGACGAGTCTGACATGAGTTGCTACGATGGATCAAGCAGTGATGGTGAAGATGAAGATAGAGAGGGGGTCCTGGGAAGCCAGCAAATTGCCTGACGAAGATGAAATTGATTTAACGGTTTACTTCTAGCTTTGCTAGACTTAATTGACGCGACCAACATAAAATCAATCGAAATGCTTAGCTTTCGATCTAACAGTACTGATTGCCGTCCTGTCTTGTTTAGTTGTTCTGATTTGGTATAGTAGCCGCGATCATCTGCAAAGTCTTTGCCATCAACTCGGTCAGCTGTCGCTGGGCTAGAGCGTTGTCTGCAGCAATATTTGCTGCTTGTTCGGCTTGGATACGCTCTCGTTCCTCACGCTCAGCTCTATCAGCACGCCGACGCTCCCGTTCCTCCTCCCTCCGTGTTTCAGCTCGCTTCTCACGTCGCTCCAAAAATTGAATCGCTGATGGAGCCTTTGCCGGTTTTGTCTTCTTTTTGCTGTGCTTCTCAGTTAAAAGAGCAGCCTCGCGAATTGCAACACCCTTGGCTCGGTCCTCAGCGAGCTTTTTTATGTTAGCTTCAGTGCGCCTATTTTGCACCAACGTCTCGTCATCCTTCTTTTGAAGGTATGTTTCCATTAGCTGTTCTAGCTCTTTTTCGTCGGTAGATTTTGCTAGTTCCCGGTCTACAAAATAGAAATAGCATCGTCATTTATCTGCTCATATATTTAAAGCAAGACAACATCCTGACATGACTCTCTCTTTGGCGCGCTTGGCTCGGTACTCCTTCTCAAGCTTATCGACATGCTTGCGGACTCCGTCGGCGGTTAGGTCCTTGTCCAAAGACGCCGCAAGTCGCTGTGGGATCTCGACCCACCGCTTGGTCTTTTGAGTAAATGAGAAGGTTTAAAATGCCTTCATCTCCGACCACTTCGCTCATGACCATGCAATCCGACTTTACCGAGTACGTTACGCACTTCTTGCGCGACGTCTTCTTCTTGGTCTGGCGCTGTCGCTTGAGCGGCGGCCCCTCCTGGTCGTCGTCCCTGGTTTCAACAGCCGCGTCACTGACCATCGAAGGTGGCGCTGACGCTGGTGTGACTACACGACTTCAGCCAAGTTATCAAAGTCGCCATCGGACTGCATTTGAATATGAGTTATTTAGTGACGAGTTAGAACAGCCCCTGTGCTTTAACGTACCGTGGTGATGTGGTCTATCACGACGGACGTCTTCGTAGTTGATTTGGTGGTGGGGTTGTGGCTGGTGTCATGGTTGTTCAGATTGGTACGCTGAGATCGCGCGCTTTCAAGCGTTTTGCAGCCTCTGAGATCTTCTCTCGCTAGCGTTGCGCACGATTGTGGAGAGGGGGGGGGGGGGCAGACAGCTTCAGGAGCACAAGAGGTTACACAAGAGTTTGCTGGTTTCCTTTTGCACTTACTGGATGCCGGCGAGATGCGAGATGGTGCCCAAAACCTCGAACGACTTGATCAATATATGAAATTATACAAGGAATCGCCAGTATATTCCATTGGAATATCTGGAGCTTCCTGTATTCCAATGGAACAGGATTTTGGATTAAAAATATCCTATTTCGTCTTAAGTACGACTGATTTGCAAGTTTGGTATTCCAATATGGCGACTTATTCCAGCAAATAAAGTTCATTAATATACTTTTAGTGCCTTATCTTTAATTTGACACTCAAATTCTTAACCACCGTCATATTGTGGAGCTTTTCAAACTGATTCCGACTAAGCGGCTTAGTTAATGCATCTGCTAGCATATCGTTTGTATTACAGTACGTAACTGTGATATCAATATGCTTCGTTGGCGAGTGACTTCAGGGGTCCTTAATAATACTAATGGTGGTAGTATTATCGCACCAACACTGCTTCGGTGGTACTTGTTCGTATCCTAACTCATTTTGTAGTAGCCGTAGCCACATTGCTTCTCGAACGCCCTCACTAGCAGCGACTAGCTTTGACTCCGCTGTATTGAGGCTAATGTAGTCTTGCTTTATACTTGTCCATGTGATGCATGCACCAGCGAGGAATGATACATAACCCGTAATAGATTTCCTTTGCTCGTGTGTATTCACGAAGCTCACGTCTGTGTATAGCTCAAGCTTAATAGTACTTTTGCCATCATATATTAAGCCATACTGCGACGTTCCTTTCAAGTACTTTAGTACTCGCTGAGCAGCTCTCCAATGACTTTTATCGCAGCAAGATAAGTACTTAGTTCCCTTACAGCATCAGCTATGTCAGCTCTAGTGCCTCTTACTAGGTACATCAGGGACCCCACTAATCATCTATAATCGAACGGCTGCGCCGCGATCTACTCTGGCGTACGCGTCTCTTCCCTCTGTAGTATAATACATTTTGCATGTAGTGTTGGCTCAGTACTGCAATCTCGCATGTTATACTTGTGTAGAAAGTCATTAATATACTTATGCTGCGAGATGCACAAAGTCTTAGCTTCTAAATCTCTTTTGATTTAAATTTTCAGAAGATAATGTAGTTCTCCTAGATTTTTCATTGTGAACTTCTCTGATAGTTTGTTCTTTAGCTCACCTCCCACTTTTTGTGGTATAAGCAGTACTCCTTCTTGTATCGCAAAAACCCTAAATACTTTAGAAAGTCATTAAAAAGCCATACCAAATTCTAGGTGCCTGTTTTAGACCGTACACTTTTACGTAATTTGCACACAAGGGAGGCCGATCCGTGGCGAAACCCAAGTGGCTGTCGCATGCTTTCATTCAGTAGGCCGTTTAGAAAGTCCGTTGATGCATCCATCTGATGTAATTGCAGGCCAAGCGAAGTGGTCAGCGCTAGCAATAGACGCAATTACTCGTAACGAGCAACGGGAAAAATACCTCTTTAAAATCAATTCCGTACGTCTGCGTGTTGCCCTGAACAACCAGGCGTGCCTTAAACCTATCTATGGTACCGCCCGCATTGTACTTAACATCAGAAAGCCAATGGCAGCCTAATGTTTTCTGCCAGGCGGAAGTGGGACGAGAGTCCATGTTCCATTTTTTAGGAGCGCTTCACACTCGGCATTTATTACTGCCTCTCACTGCTTGGCATATGATCCAGCAAATGCTTCCTTTAGAGATTTAGGGATTGGAATATGACACATTTTAGCAGTCACAGATTTAGCGCTAGTCGGCTTTTGTGATCGTAGCCACTTAGAGCGGCGCGGTTGCTGACTAGCCTCTTGTTTGTCATCTCCCACGTCTCGCAATGTCCGTTCAGACGTGACTGATTCGGAACTTACAACTTCAACTTCAGTTTCACTGTCCTTTCTAGATCTCTTACCTAAATCAGAAATTATCTGAGTCTCACTGATATTTTTTCCAGGATCTTTTCATATGGAAAAGGCTGTTTTATCATTGCTTCAGTGACTACTGGGCTGAACTTCACATCTCTTGCTGTGATGTACTTGTTTCCTTTCACATCGAGGAGGTGGTATCCTTTGACATACCCAAAAACTTGCACTCTATTGCTCGACCACCTAATTTCGGGTCTTTTCTTTTACTTTTTGGAATATGTGCAAAACATGCAGATCCCCAGATCTGTAATGCTAAACTGTTACACTTCCCTTTATGGAGCATTTCATAAGGATTTTTCATTCTCCCACTTCCGTAAGTAATATATGGAGTTTCCCGCGAAATCGTAGGCGTTTAGGCTTATATTTTCCCGGAATCGGTGCATTCCTGACCCCCCTTTAACTGGTGTTCATTATAGGGTGGTTCGGCACCAAATCCTTCAGGAAAACGTAAGTGCCAGACGCCGACGATAAAGCAAAACGCCAATTGGCCAAAATCATTTGAGATTCAGTGCCTTGGTGCTAACATGGCTGATCGTATCTCTCAGGACGCTGCCGCCGAGGTGCAAGCTATACGTGACGCGTGCATCGCCCCAGAAACGAGGAAGAAGTACACCAGCAATCTCAATGGCATTAAAAAGTGGATAAGAGAAGTGTATGTGCTGACTCTAGCCGACGAAAGCGGTAGGAGAGCTATCACAGACAGCTTCTTTGACGACAATGGAGACCTAAATCTCGTGGAATTCACCCCTGCGGTCTTTGAGCAGTTTTTGGTGTACAAACGACGAACAACTAAGTCGGCTACCCTGAGTGGATATCGCAGCGAGTCAAGGATTTTTATCGTTTGAAGCAGATAAACCTTCCCGTGGAGTATGATGCCGATATGAAGCAGTTTTTCTCTGGAATGAAGCGAATGGAGGCCGAGCAAAACCAATCTAGTTCGCCTAAGCAATCGGGCAAGCAACCGCTGACATTTTCCCTCTATAAGGAGCTGTGCCGTTCTACTATGGTGCGGAGTGATGGAGGTTTCTCGCATCTCTTTCTAACTACGCAGTGGAATCTCATGTGTCGTTCAGCATCAGTTCAAAGTCTCCAGACTCAACACTTGCTCGCCAAAGATGACAGCATTGGGGCAATATTTTTCAAGACAAAGACCAACCAAGAAGGTTCTGGCCCGCGAGATCCGCGTCATCTCTATGCAAATCCGTTCTCTCCGTCTACTCGCGCTAGGGATTTATTTGGCGTGTAACACGCGTCTGCAACCTGGATCATTATTTCCTGGGTCTGACCCAAAAATTAGGTTCGGCAATACGCTGGGAGGGCTTCTTCAAAAGGACGGCATCAATAAAAGCTTCGGTACTCATTCAGTGAGAAAAGGGGTGGCAACATTTGCTTGTGGAGGAAGTACTGCTGGACCATCCGTTATAAGTGTATGTCTTCGTTCTGGGTGGTCTTTGGGTGGAGTGCAAGACAGGTATATTCGCTACGAGGCTGCCGGCGACCAATTCTTAGGTCGTGTTGTTGTCGGTCTTCCCATGAACGATTCTAAGTTTGCAGTGTTGCCGCCGCACTTTCGCAATCATTCGGACAGCACGATCAAATTGTGTATCGCGGCAATGTTTCCGGGACTTGCCAATAAAATTAATCTAAGTGGGATATTGGCATTATGCCTTGCATCACTGGTCCATCACGTTGACTACTTGCTGAGCAACTTGCCCACCAACCACCCCCTTCTATCGACGCTTGTATTTACGAACCCGGCCATTCTTGATGGCCTGCGATCAAAACTGGAGATTGGAGAATCAAAATGGATGGAGCCATCAGGCATACCACCGCATATCGAGCTGTACAAGAAGCTTGATAAACAACAACAATCGATTGACGCTCTTCCGAAAATGCTTGAGGAACGAATGGAAAAGGTGCTAGAGGAGAAAGGTGTGGCTGCTGGTAATATTACGAGGGATCTCTTACGCGCAGAAATTAAATCGCTGCTCGTTGAGGTGGGGCTTCGTCGTATTGATCCAGCAACACCAACGCCTTCAGTCGAAGCAAAAACGAACGAGTCCTTACCCGAAATTCGCGACGAAGCACAAGCAATCGAGCTGTTCAACATTGGATACCAAGGGCTACGATTAAAACCAAGTAAGCGAAAGCGTAGAACAGACCAGATCAAACTTACTACAGCGCTCAGATTAATTCGCGAAGCTGAAGGCACAGGAGCTCGATCGTTCCCATTCAAGCGGCGGAAGCGCCAACCTTCCGTAGTGAATTGCGCAACTCCTGGCTCCCCTGAAGCTTCAGCCACCACAACTGCTGCTACTTCGACTTCAGCTGCCACAACTACATGCACAGCCACAACAACTTCAGTCACGACAACTACGGCTGCAGTCACAACGTCATCTGCTACAACTCACTCATCATCGACAGTACCTACAACACAAGCACCAATAGATTAGCAAAGTAGGGTAAGGCAGAATTCTTCTCAGAGTCGTCAACACTCGGAGCAATAGACATGCTTGATCATCCGTACCTCTTGTTCATGCCGACGTCCGAATCGCTCTGCATGACTTTCTTCACCATTCCGAGCAGGGAGACACAGGCGTTGGAGTCGTGTGCCGCCTTGTCAAGCTGCACGTCGGCCTGAGGGTTGTCGTGCAGCTTCTGCTCGTAGCGCTCCTTGTCCGGGGCCGCCAGCTGCATGTACATCTTCTTCTTCTCGAACTTGAGCTCCTTTTACTGCACGCGGATGACCTTCTGGATGCCGCCAATGCGCGCCCGGGTTCTCGCCCTTCACCTGCTTGCGCCGCTTATTGCCGAAGAGCAAGTACGAGGTCTGCGGCTTATTGATGGGTGTCAATTTGTGCGAGCAAAAACTAGTCCCTTTTTAGCCAATTACAGCGAGCCCCCAAATCGTCGGCGCCAGGGACTTACGTTTTCCCAAGTCAATTCATACCAAGTCTAGCCATAGGCAAGCGGTTTGTAACTTCGACCGTAAAGTAAGGCCTCAGGCCCCCATTTTTCTGCCATGCTAGAACTTCTAAGAAGACATTTAACTCCACCCATCATGGTTTGGTGCGCTCTCTCTGCGCTACCATTCCCCTCTTGCGACTCAACATTTGAATATTGAAAGAGTAGTCCTAATTTGGTGCAGAGTTTGCTAACTTCCATATTTACGAACTCTGTACCTCCATCTGTTCTAATTTTCTTTAATTGTATGTTGTCCCGTACCAGGTCCTGACAGGGGCGTGCCAGCGGGTCGGGTGCCGGGCTCGTTGTACTTGCCGGTGGGTGCCGGTGGGTGGCGGCCTCTGCTGGTCACCTCGGCTGTTACTATGGCTACATTGAAGTGGGAGATGTACCCATAATTTGGTACACCTCGAGGATGTGCTCTGCGGTCGGCGGGACCTTGCCCGGCAAGTTGCCGTGCTCTTGAGGACGGGTGTCGGGACTGAGTCCGAGCCTGCTCAGGTATTAGAGGAGGGGTTGTCACCCCATGGGACGGATGTCCTACCCTTGCGTGCTCGGAGAGAAAGGGGCTTATGAGAGAGGGCGGCCGTGCCGACCCTCGCCTTTTGCAAGTCAGTCGCGAATCTACCCCGCCTTAACCAAGAACAACAAGACACTTTATTCCTTTTACTCGGTCTTCCTACTGTTCTTCTACTACTCCGCGCTCCCTCCGGACGACTACACCGCGCAGGCCGCCTTCTCGCTCGACAGCCGCAGCGTACCCGACCCCGGGCCGGGGGAGGTGTGCGACATCTTGGTGGAGAAGCAGGGTACGCTGCTAGCTGGAGAGGGCTCGCGTGGTGCAAGGCGCAGAGGACTTGATCGTCGTGGTGAGCGCTTGCGTGGAGGAGTTGCCTTAGGGCCAGTGTCGTCCGGTTGCACAAGGACAGAGCTTACGTTCAAGGAGGTCAACCGTGTGGAGACGGCGACGAAGACATCCCCCTGCAAGTGATTTCTGTTGTGCGTCTGAGTGCTTCGTGGGCAAGTCTACGTCCTGCATTTAAGAAGAACTGCTCTTGGGAACGGTAGTGACTGCTACTTGGCGTAGTGGAACGGTCGTTGCCTCTGGCTACGTGGCGTAGCTCGAAGAGGAACGGCTCGTGGCTGTTGGAACGTACCTGGAGGTCTTGTGAGAGCGTACCGTAGCCAAATCTGCTGAAGTGACAATGAACCAAGACTGGGTGCTGCCGGAAACGTCTTCCCCGGAAGGGCTCGCTGCAGCCCAAGAAGTGCTTCGAAGAGCGATGGAGCTTATAGACCGTGTTGCTGCTGAACAATCAAGGACTTGCCCGGGTGGAGTGACGCCTGCTTTTGCTGGAATTGATGGAGTTCCAAGCGTTCCTGCTACTCATGTCTCTGGCGGAGACCTTCTCGCTCAATGTGTGGGTGGTGTTCAGCCTGCCTCAGTGCCGCCTGGTGTCACAAATGTTGGTGTTCAAGTAGCTGAAAGTGGCCGACCGTACCCTGGAACGCCTACTACTTTTCCGACCGTTCCTGCGTGGGTAAACCCTGGAGGACTGTTCACACCTGGAAGTACGGTGCCTGCTTCAACTGGTTTTGGTACTGGAATCTCTCTGACTGGCGTTGACGTTCCTAATTACGCTACGTCCGCTTCTTCTTGTCCGGTATGGCCTGGTACAGCAACTGGGAACGTTCCTACCCCGACTACATCGTCGCAGAGATACCGTGCGCCAACTCTTTCTGGACAAGGTGCACCGTTCTCTGGGTTTGTTGGCGTGCCTTCACACATCAAGAACGCAATCAAGATGATTCCACCGTTCTATTCGGACGGCTCTACCGTGGAGAAGGCACGAGCATTTTGGGATAATTTTGAGAAGATTACTGTTGGTTTGGACGAGACTTTACGTCTTCATGCGTTTCGTGGGCGACTGAGAGGCAAGTCTGGTGAGGAATGGTGGCTACACTCCAACATCAATGACTTCGAGACGCTGCGAATTCGGTTTTACAACCAGTTTGTATGCTTGACGCCTCTGCAGGCGATGGAACGCCTCAGTACGGCGAAGCGTACTCGTGGAATGTCTGCTGAAGTGTGGGGCGACTGGATCTCTGGGATCTGCGACGACGCGCAGTGCTTCGACCCTCTGATGAGGTATCAGTACTTCCTGGCTGGGCTGCGAAACTCGGAGTGGAAGAGGATGCTCAGTACGACAATGGCGACTTCTATTCAACAAGCTGTGACTATCTTGCTCTACCATAACATGCACTTGCCCGTCGAGGACGACGCGGACTTTGCAGTCGAGATCGCTTCCGAGACCTCGAATGATGACTTGGTCAACATGCAGATGATGCAGATACTGCAGCAGAACCAGAACTTGATCATGCAACAGCAACAAGAGTCTTTGTGGGACCCGTATTCTCAGGAAGAAACGGCGTTTGCCTCTGCAGCGTACGAGAGACACGCTCCTCAGAATCAGCAGAACGCTTCGATTAGTACGCCCGCAAGCGTGCCTCCGACGGATCATTACGCTTTACATTGTCCGACGGCGTCAGCGTTCCAAGCGATGATGGGGCAGAGTGCTCAGACTAACATGCTCGCTGAGGAGCAACTGCTCGCTCAACAATGATGGCGGCAAGAGGGAGGAGAGAGGAGTGTCACTCCTTCCTCTCGCCTGAGGAACGACACTGGGTGGAGCGCTACGACTGCAATGCGAACGGTTGCTGAGTACCGTAGCGCTTCTGAATTTGTGGGCATGGTGGGTACCGTGCCAAATGAATACTACGACTCGATGAACTGTACTGTGAATGAGACTGGGACTGCGAACGCGTGGGGGTCCGTCCTACGGGGACACCCCATGCAACATGAAGAACGAATGACTGCACCACGGATTGTGGGCTGGGAACGCCATGTGCAATATGAAGGGACTGTGAATGCTGCGGGGCAAGCGTATTGGGAACGCCCCGAGCATTACGAACAACCTGTGAAGAACGAACCTCCCCGATGGGAGTGTGATTGTGTTGAGCAACTGGGGGGTGCGCCTTACTTTGAGCCGTCTGCGTCAGGGGACCAGACCATGGAACGCTCGGGTGACCCGACCCAGGTTGCTGCTACTGTGAGGAATGAAGGAGTAGGCGTACCCGAGAACGCCGTGAAGAATGATGATCGTACGCCTGGCGTACCGAGCACCGAGCCCTTCGTGGAGGAAGGCCCGTCGGTGAAGTGCAAACCGGACGAGGTTGCTACCGTTCCTAACGGTGAGGCACCTGTCGAACATGAGGAAACTATTAAGACTGCTACTGTGAGCGTGTGTACGGGTGCGAAGTATCAGTGCTTTGAGTCGATGCCTGTCAAGATCGAGAAATTTGAATTTGGAATACCAGGAGTTGAGAACCAACAATCTGAGGTCCCAGTGAAGCTAGAGAGCTCTCCCGAGGACATTGGTGCTTCTGCGTTAAATGAGAACGTACCTACCTACCACTTGTCAGCAAATGGACTCGCCGAGCTGGACGACCCCAACAACCTAAGTGACACAACTGAACCTACCCCGAACCTGGAGATGCTACCAGAGAACGCTGATACTGGATCCGTTCTTGGTACGCTTGATGAAGATGCTACCTTTGCTCAACGAGAACGGGTGGTGGCCACGATGACTAATTCCGTGGACCCCGTTGCTCATGCCGAGCTTGAAGATACTACTGAGAAACCTGAAGAAGACACTACGAAGGAGGACGATGCGGAATCCCCTCCACCTCATGCGAGACTATGCACACTAAATGAACATGACCCCGGAAGTGACGCGCCTTCCGTGGGGGCGAACGAGGAGAGCGAGTGCGAGAACGCTCTGGTCCAATTGAGTACTCCTCGAATATGTACGGTACGGACTGAGGACTCAGACGAACGAGATGTTGGAGGTGGAGGCCACGTCGATGAGAGGCCTGATCCGCACGGTGGTGGTCTCGTCCCAGTCGGGGAGAGCCTCGCTTCCGACCGGTTGCGTGGAGTTACTTTGGAGTGCGTAGAACAAGATGTCGGTGCTCGTGCACATGCTGTGCAAGTCTACGGGGGTGTTGCCGTCAAAGTCGGGGAGCTCCAAGGTCTCTACGGTGTTTGTCCACTTCCTGCTGCCAATGGGTACGCTAAAGGATCCGTCGACTACCGCATTACGCTATCAGTGGATGAACTTCGTATGGATGAGGAACGTTCTGCACGAGAACGCAAGATTACTTCGTGGACTGGTGTTTTACCGGTTTTATTGGTACTCGGAACGCTAACGTTGGGGGCGCAAGTATTGGTACGGTGGCTCCTCAATGAAAGTCGGGATGATGGCTGGTGGCCGTCTCTACTGTAAGTGTGGTGACAATGGCGCAATTACGTCCGCTCTGGGTTCGCATGTGGCTGGGAGTGCTACACTACTGAATTTGGTTATGTGGAATTGGATTAGTACGGTAATGACCGTACCTGCATGATTGAGATGAAGCGTTCTGGGAGAGGCAAGTCGCTGGACGAGTGCCATTGGTGTGGCGAGTTTGTGGAGGCTGCGGTGCCCGCGCGCAACGACGCTAGAGGACGATCAGAAGGCTCCTGAAGGACAAGACGCAAAAGAAGCTTTTGACACCAGCGTGTGAGGTCCTACTTCAAGATTGATCGAGGTACACGCTTCCGCGCGAGAGCCGTGGTTCCTGGACTCGCCCGGCACCCGATGTCTGCCGAGGACGGCAGACTTTCAGTCGGGGAGAATGTCCCGTACCAGGTCCTGACAGGGGCGTGCCAGCGGGTCGGGTGCCGGGCTCGTTGTACTTGCCGGTGGGTGCCGGTGGGTGGCGGCCTCTGCTGGTCACCTCGGCTGTTACTATGGCTACATTGAAGTGGGAGATGTACCCATAATTTGGTACACCTCGAGGATGTGCTCTGCGGTCGGCGGGACCTTGCCCGGCAAGTTGCCGTGCTCTTGAGGACGGGTGTCGGGACTGAGTCCGAGCCTGCTCAGGTATTAGAGGAGGGGTTGTCACCCCATGGGACGGATGTCCTACCCTTGCGTGCTCGGAGAGAAAGGGGCTTATGAGAGAGGGCGGCCGTGCCGACCCTCGCCTTTTGCAAGTCAGTCGCGAATCTACCCCGCCTTAACCAAGAACAACAAGACACTTTATTCCTTTTACTCGGTCTTCCTACTGTTCTTCTACTACTCCGCGCTCCCTCCGGACGACTACACCGCGCAGGCCGCCTTCTCGCTCGACAGCCGCAGCGTACCCGACCCCGGGCCGGGGGAGGTGTGCGACAATGTGAATTGAACAGAGAGCTGTTTTAGAAGATCTCTGATGCTCCCTGATACTTATTTTAGATATTTCAACGGAAAGTACCATTTGAGACGGTTTCAAACGAAAAGATGCTTCCGAACCTAAGTACGAATCGCGATTTAGGCACACCATTGCAAAGAGCAGTGTCTCCTCTTTCTATTGATGTATTCAGGTTCCCAGAAAGCTCAACTCAAGCAAAGTTGTGGTCGCTTGAACAAGATGCCTTCCTCGAGATTGACTTTTTTTCAAAAAATATTATGTAGATAGAAGTAAAATTGGCAGCGGAATCGATTGCGACTACTCCCAGCTTCAAATTCAGCGTCCTTCATTGTGAAAAGCGATATCAAAAATCGTTGGGTTGATTATTTTTGGGTACTCAGTACCAAATATTTGGGCTTTTGGGTACGTGGTGGGAAGGATCAATTTGATCTGTTGACTCCAGGAATCACGACACACACGGTCACCAGAGGCAGGTTAATGGGCAAACGTCATTGCCTTGCCTTGCAGACACTTATCACCACTGTTGTCTTCGTTGATCAGTTGGACGACACAATGGTGTAGCTTATCATCGTTCAAAATGATCCTTCCGTCCAGGGGTAGCTCATCAATGCAGACCGAGTCGAACAGCTTGACCGGTGGGGCATACACTGTAGAACCTCTTGAGAGTCCGGGCTCGAAGAGCTGCCCTCCGACACGTGACTAACGACACATTTTTTGCAGGGAATCGAGAAGCTCGTGCTACCGGGCTTGACTGCTGCTCGGGGCTTGGCCGTCGCTGAAGCTTGGCCGCTACTGGGGGCTGGACGGCGCGGGGCTCGACCGCTGCTGGGGGCATGACGGTCACTGGGGACTCGACCGCTGCTGGGGGCATGACGGTCACTGGGGGCTCGACCGCTGCTGGGGGGGGGGGGTCACTCCCTGCTGGGAGCTCGCTCGCTGCTGAGGGCAGAGCAAGTTGCGTCAAGGTCCATCGCTTTCTTCAGTTATGGGGCTACGAAAAATTCACTATCGATACACCTGCAAAAATAGGTACAGCTGGGAAAGGGCTCGCCCTGAAAAATTTCGTTTAAGTTCGAATTTTATTAGCCAATCTTTGAAGCCGTTTTTCTCGATAAAACCAAATGGCGCCGTAGCATCATTTCGTTTGAAACCGTCTCATTTGTACCCAGTTGCATCATCTGCCACCGCAAGTGCATATCGGTAGCCGTATGATCCGTACAGAACATTCACTCTAAGGCGTCATGTAGTGTCCATATGGAGCGTGTATAGCGGTTCCACTATGTTCCTATAAGCCATGCGCCGGTTCTTCATTTCCGTGCATGTTTTACTGTAGAATGATACTACTTTGAGTCTAGAATAACTCAGATTTAGATCATTTCCTGTTTTAAGATTGCTAATTATTTTCAGCAATCTGCATTTGCCTACATGACCGAGTCTCAAATGCAACTCCTTAATGACGCGCTCGTATTTCAGTGTCTGTGTAGAAAGTATCATTTTCTTTCTAGGCTTAGTACTTGGTAAGTAATACACCTCTCCGATTGCCACTGCAGCAAATATTAGTTTACCTTCTGCAACAAAGAAGAATAGGAAGTCACCTGCCTTTGATTGTAAATGCCTAAATCCTTGTTTGGCTAGATAGTATGCGCTCAGCAAGTTACTGTCACATTACTTATCAAAGGCTACATCACTTAACTTTATGACACGCATATTGTGATCAGAATTTAGAACACTAATTTGTATTGAGCTAATTAGTGAACTTTCAGGTGTAGATCCGTTGCCATATGTGAACTGATGTCCGTGGCTTGCTAAACCACCTTTTGTCTGATGTTACAGCATGGTCGGCCCCTGTATCCACAACCCACCGGTCATCTGTTAGCGTAAGCCTCTGCAACATGCTTAACTAGATACATGCTTTCTCTTCACTTCTCGTACATCTTCTCGATCAGCCGGCGTTTGACCTTCTCCGTCACTGATGGGCACGTTGCCCTCCTCGTCGCACGCCAGACTGTGCACGTCTTCCGCGTAGTCGATGTCCTCTTCTAGAGGCGTCTGGCCTTGCTCATTCATACGCTTCTCGCCCTCCTTGAAGACCGCCTTAATCGTGTTGATCGCTGACTGCTTGGCTTAGCGGGCCTTCTTGTGGGTCCCGGCAGCCGTCTTCACGTCCGTCCGAAACAGTTGCCCCCTTCTCTGTTGGGGTCTTTGTCCCGAGTCATCACCGGGCTGTCAGCCTTGTAGTGCCCCGTCTCGAAACAATAAAATAACTCGTTATCAGTCGTAGGTGCGTGCTTCCGCTTCTGCGCTGGCTTAGCGCGAACATTGTTGATCGAGATCCCCGAGCCCTTTTCCATGTTGCCCGCGATCTTCTTCTTTGACTTCTCTCCGAAAATGCGACGCAGCGCACCCTCGACCTTCTCGACCGTGAACTCGCCCTTTCCGGTGAGATAAGGCTGGGTTCTGTGTTGTTGTTTGTGCTGCGAGGCGAATTTTCGTCTTCTTTCGTATGGATCCGTACACGTTATGTCTGACACGAACCCATCCGGTATGGAGTGCCCCCATGTATGTATGTTTTGTCTGACCAGGTCCCCCACTTTAATCTCCACGGACACCCAATTGCTCAACCGTTGTTCGTGCCGGTCCTGGGATTTGAGTAACTGTCGCTCCACCAGGTGGTGTGCAACGATGTCGACCCCATCTCCTCGGCGTTTGACTGACGTTTCGGTAAAGCCGTCGAATCCGACCGACCGCGCAACCGTCTATTTTGCCGACTTCCCTTATCTACATTCTTCTATCAACTAGATGTTTCTATTCTTGGAGGCTGGAATGTCCAGGATAGAGTTATATTATCTTTTTAACAGCACGTGAAGAACGCGGTCGGGCAGAGGCTCCCGTGACAATGTCGTCCGCGCAGACGATTTCGTCGTCATTGCCCCCAAATCTGCCAGGAAGTTGATAGAACCTGCTGCCCGTTTAAACGTCCCGGTGGTTCGTACACTCGAATCCTGTTGCTGGTTGTACTTCCGAAAAAATAACGCGGTGAAAAATTGGGACTTTGGGTCCGCGTGCTTCATTGCAAGTGGATTGATGGGGGCATTTTTATCGTCGTCATCTACAAGAGACGGCAATCGAGCGGCATATTGATGGCGTGGAAGGCAGCAAATATGCCGCCACCTGTAGATTTTTCTTCGGTGGTTCTTCGGCGCACACGTCTTGAACTACGAGCTATAGAGCTCCCTCTTTGACTGCGGTTTCTTGGCGCCCACGCGGCCCCACTTGCGGAACACCACAAAGCGCCGCGTTCCACGATGTCGACAAGCGGAGTGAGCTCAAGCTTAAAATCCCCGTGCAAGTTTTGCGCGGCGAATTGTAGTCTAGTCCGTAAGGTTGAAGTCACGTTTTTGCTCGCACAGATGCTCCTTCCTCAACCTACCACCACCTCTGCACCAGGGTGCATGACCGACGAGCACGGACTCGTCCCTGAGATGTAGAACCGTCCTTCCGTGCTGCCCAGGCGCAGCCACGTACATGCGACCGAACCAGCAAAGAGACCGTCGATGCACGCGCTTGACGACTCGTCGTTCTTGAGCTTCTCGGTCAGCAAGGTCTCAGCTGCAGGCATCATCTGGGCGTGTCCTTGCTGTAGTCGATGCCGGCGCGCTTGCGCTCGACGACGACCAGATGATGGCCGTTCTTGCTGATCACCATGTCTGCTCGCCCCGTGGCGTTAAGCTCCTTGTTGATCAAGCGCTGCAGCCGCAACTGATCATGAATGTCGACCCCACCCATCCAACGATGGTAGTCCCGCATCGCGGACGGGCAGGGGGCGGTCAGTCGCTGGCCGCCAGGAATTCGGCGTCCTATTCAAGCACTATGTTAGAATAAATGCAACGACATAATAAAAATAGCGGCTAAAACGTACCACACGTCTCGATCATTGTCCCGCTGCCAGTAGAAAGCAGGTAGACAGGTAAGCGGTCCCAACGCATGGCCTGCAGTAACGGGCAGCATTTTGCAACTGCAATAGCTGCCGACCCACACGATACGTACGCTGGCCGAGAGGCGTCCTTTGTAACCAAAGATAACGGGAAACCATTCTTGTTCGTCTGGATCGTCCCAACTGAGTAAACATTGCGCGCCAAAAGCTGCAGCGCTAGTTGAACGGACGTGTAAAAGCGATCCGTTACAACTGCGTGGTAAATTCCAAATTCCCGAGGCGGTAAGACTTTCTGCAGGTTCCGCATGACGGCAGCTGGTCCAGAGTTAGGATCAGCCGAAAACTGCGTCGGTGATGCTCCCCCAAGCTCATCGGCATGCTGCTCAGTCCCACAAAAATACCTTAAGGCTAACATGTAGTATACGCAGCACAGTAATAGTTAGCACAATATATAATACAACATGTCGGACTTAGCGGGAAAAAATGCATCTCCATCACGGACAGCGCTCAGTACGTACCGAAGACAGTAAGCGGTGTCCGCACAACATGTCATGAAGAGCTTAGTGCCCCACTTGTGGGGCTTGTCCTTCATAAACTGCCGTGTGACGTTGTGACGGCTCCGTGACGGAATCATGGCTTCGTCGAAAGCCAATACGGGTTGTACGTTGTAGCCACGAAGAAATGTTTCATGCAATGTCTCCACAACGGACCGGACCTTCCAGGCCCGATCTGTCTCCGCCCTTGGGTTAGCGTTGTCCGTAAAGTGAAGGTTTTGCATCACGCGGCCGAAACGGTCCTTCGACATGTAGCGACCGAACGTGCCTTTTGGCACGGCACCAACGCCATCATTCGCCCAATGATCAGCAAAGCGCTGCTTGTGTGGGCATAGCATCCTCGCCACAAGTAGCCCTATGCAGTGTATGATCTCCTTGAGTTTGATCTTCTTGTGTCTCTTCGTTTCAGCCAGTAGCACCGCGTCTCTTGTCACCTCGTCGTCCTGGGCAACCTTCTTTTGATACATTCGGTCGAACCTCTCATTCAAATTTTGGTTGTAGAAGCGATTGCTCTCAGAGGCAATTTTGATCCAGAGTTTTGGAGGCATAAAGAAGAAAAACAACTTCAATGGTGATTCGGCCTTGTCGCGCACTGCGTCAGTCGGGCCGTAGTCCCCATTGAATAGCCCCGGATATGGCTCAGTTCGGACAGGATGTGATGATGGGTCTGTTCATATATACACCATAAGCTAAGTAAGAACATGTTGTATATCATACATGCACAAGTTCAATACACGTACCAAGATCCCACCCGTCAACCCTCATCTTCTTCAGCGCGGCCACGTCCTGAGCAAGCACGTCCATCTCCACCTTCGTCAGAACATCCCAGTTCGACGTTGTCACTTCCCAGTCGCGCGGTAACTTCGCTTTGGGAGCGCTGAGTCGCTCTTTCTCCAAATTGCGCCTCGCCCTGGCACTTTCGCGGCCGAGCAGCACAATCCCGTCCAAATCGTCGTCGCTTGCAGACGATCCACCATCGTCTGCAACAACGTCTGTAGCTACGCCCCCAACTTCCATGTGCTCTCGCACTGCAATCGTGCTCTCAATCTCAGCGACGGGGTCGGTCTTCGTGTGCCAGTCTTCCGAGTCAGCATAATCTCCGTCAACGTCCGAGTTCAACCCTCCATCTTCAACAGTAACAGCCTCGACTGGCTGTGAAGGTTCAGCAGCAGTCTCCGAGCTTCAGCAGCCGGTTCCGTAGATTCCATACTCAGGGTTCTGTGCGATACGAAAAAGACAATACATTACCAATCAATATAGACCGTAAATCAAAATTAAACATGGAGGATATACACCATGGAAGCAACATGTACCTTGAAATTTGGCGTACTTCTGGTGATGACGCAGATTCTGCCTCGGGCGTTGCCACACGTGTTGGTGACGATACAGCAGATGCTTCACACGAAGATCCAGACGTAGGCGCGCTGTCACAACAGCACATGTTAGAGTACGTGATTAGAGATTTGGCATGTTGTATATACATCATGACACCACGTACGCTGAAGCAGACGCCCCGCTCTCATCGTCGGCGTCTCCGTCGTCGTCTCCGTCGTCGTCAGCAGAATCCGAACCCCTCTTCTTCTGCTTCTTCTGCTTCTTGGGCGCGGATGGACTTGGTGACGCCTTCCGCTATCTTGCTTCAATCTCCGCCTTCTTATGTTTCAGGTCCGCAAGAGCTTTCTGGCGCGCGTCGAGTCCTTGGTGTTCTTCACGCGCAACTTGATCGCGTTTCTTCTTCTTCTGAACGCTGCACAACAGCCGCCTCAGCACGCGCCATCGCCGCTGCCTCCTTCGCCTTCTTCTCCTTCCGGGCGATCTGAGCGAGTCGCCACCTTGACACCTTGTACTTGCCCTTTGCCGGGGCCTTTTTTTTGCTTTTTTTTTACTCTCCGCTGCCTCCTCAGCAAGACGGGCAGCCATGCGGTCCTTGGCTGCCTGAATGTAAGCAGTCGTCTTAGCGGTGAGGGGGGGGGGGGGGGGCGGAGGCGGCGGTCGAGGAGCCGGCGCTGGTATCGACGTTGCTGCTGCCGTCGCTTGCGCTGGATCTTCGCCACCGAAGTCTGCATCGGTCGCCCTCTCACCGGCAAGGTATCCGCGATGCTCCGCGGTGAGTTGTTGCCGCTCGGCAAAGCTTCTGCCCGCTAGCCGCATCAGCCTCGCTGCGGGTCTCGCGTCGCGCTAACATCCTTGTCGCTACCGATTCCTTTTCTTGACTGAATGGGGGGGGGGCTCCTAGCCATCAATTTGGAGATCTGGTCCGAAATCTCTGCAATCAATTGTCGCTTCCCACACGACCGTCTTTGCAATTTTTGGTTGGTTTTTGCAAATAATTTCACCTACACATGTGCCCACCATGCATAAAACGATGTGATGCACTTTTTCATAACATGTAGTCAAATACAACCTGTGAGTGCAGGGGGGGGGGGGGGGTTAACCCCCTTAAAGCAGGATTGTTGCAATATTGGCCATCATCCGGTAAGACATACTTTTTGCGACTGTTATCTATTGATGTCCGCGCGTTGCGACAACAGACGTCTACGACAGCGACTCGTGGTACTGCGAACGGCTGTGCTGTGGTCAAAGACAGCGATATAGCCCATGAGCATTACGCACGATCAGTGATGACTACTAATGATGACCTCGGCAAAACCAGGCGACGAAAGACCAGGCAGGCCAGGCCAATCGATACCCACCCACCCGAGCCTTGCATACCGAGCGTACGCTCATAGCCTCGTTGAGCACATGGCAATTGCGAACAGTCACGGTATTCTCAAGGCAAGACTGGATTACGCGCAAATGGACGAAGGTGGGTCGAGGCTGAGCGCGAAGTGGAACTGACTTGCTTTCTTGCTCCGATTCTTTTCAGTTCTGTGTTCTGTATGGTGAAATCCCGCTGATGGATGACGAATGCGCATCGTGAGTGAGAGGGAAAGCAGTTTGCGTGACCTCAGGTCGCTAGGAGGTCTGTGCGTCGTGGCAAGGGCGATGTGCGTGGCGATTAGGTGAGTTGGGTGGCGTCGAAAATGTTTGTTTGTAGAATTTGGACGATGACAGCTTGGCCGAGTGGTTAAGGCGTTAGCCTGCTAAGTTAATGGGGCAACCCGCGTGAGTTCGAATCTCACAGCTGTCGTTTTCCTTTTCTCCTTACCACGATATCAAACACCAACGCTAAACAGCCAGCAGGTTAATGCCACGCCGAGCAGTGCCACTTCGGTACAGACCCAACTGCTTAGTTGCCTTGCGCTGGTCGACCGGCTGTCTGGCCGATTGGCTATACAGAGGCCGCCGGTACGTTTGTTTTTGGCGAAGTGGTTCTGGATGTGAGGCCCAAGGCGTGCACGTATAGGCATGCGGCGCGAGAACTGATAGGAACCACTTCGGTGGTCATCCGTAAAAATTGGAACGATACAGAGAAGATTAGCATGGCCCCTGCGCAAGGATGACACGCATAAATCGAGAAGTATCGCACTTTTTGTCATTTGTTCGCTGTGCTAGGTGGTTAGTCGGTGCGTGCTCGCAACTGATGCTAGGCGGACGGTGAAGCAGTAGTCTGCAGACAATCAGCGAAAAACGGATAGCAGACTGCACAAGACGAGCGCCAGGGTAGGTGTTCGAGCAACTCGGACGGCGTCACGTGCGAGCGAAAAGTGGCGTCTGGAAAGCAGGCTGTGAAGCAACGAACTCGTCGGTGTCGAGCGCGCAAAAAGCGCAAAGGATGAGGGAAGAGGGGATCGAACCCCCGACCGCTGGGACTGGAATCCAGCGCTCTACCACTGAGCTATTCCCCCGACACCAACACACTTTTTCACACGCTCCAACACACATACCTGATACGTCAAAGCACCACGCGTCGCACTACTCGCTCCAACAACTTCGCATCCACAGCGAACCCTACCACTTTTCTTCGTGCCACACCTCCCGCTCGACTCCGCAGGGCTCAGGACTACTCACTAGGTTTTGTCGGTGTAGACATGAAATGATCAGTGAGCGATCTCTACGAAACAGGATCGAAGTTCCGGATGCGGAAGGAGGGCAACGCGAGCAAATGGATGACGATGCCGTGAGTCGCTGCGGCGTTGCGATCGGATGGTGATGCGCGCGGATGCGTGCGGTGGTTGGTGTGTGCGTTTGGGTCGCGTGCGTTGCAGCGTGTTGGTGTTGTGTGCAGTGAGTGTGTTGTTTGTTTGTGTGAGTTGTGTGGTGCGTGCGGATTCGTACAGCCCCTATAGCTCAGTGGTAGAGCACTCGCTTCGTAAGCGAAAGGTCGGTGGTTCGATCCCGCCTGGGGGCTCTTCTTTTGCCTTTCCCCATCATTTATCGCGGCCCCGCTCTTTTCGCTCGTTTTACTGTCTTTGGTGGCCTCGTCGCATCCCCCTGTATCCACCATGGCGTCCCACGAATCACGGCTACTTCGACTCTGCTGCAATTGCCTTAGCAGCACATTGATCTCACCTGACCTGACCGTCCGCGCGTTGCGACACCAGACGTCTACGACAGCGACTCGTGGCACTGCGAACGGCTGTGCTGTGGTCAAAGACAGCGATATAGCCCATGAGCATTACGCACGATCAGTGATGACTACTAATGATGACCTCAGAAAAACGAGGCGACGGAAAACCAGGCAGGCCAGGCCAATCGATACCCACCCACCCGAGCCTTGCATACTGAGCGTACGCTCATAGCCTCGTTGAGCACATGGCAATTGCGAACACTCACGGTATTCTCAAGGCAAGACTGGATTACGCGCAAATGGACGAAGGTGGGTCGAGGCTGAGCGCGAAGTGGAACTGACTTGCTTTCTTGCTCCGATTCTTTTCAGTTCTGTGTTCTGTATGGTGAAATCCCGCTGATGGATGACGAATGCGCATCGTGAGTGAGAGGGAAAGCAGTTTGCGTGACCTCAGGTCGCTAGGAGGTCTGTGCGTCGTGGCAAGGGCGATGTGCGTGGCGATTAGGTGAGTTGGGTGGCGTCGAAAATGTTTGTTTGTAGAATTTGGACGATGACAGCTTGGCCGAGTGGTTAAGGCGTTAGCCTGCTAAGTTAATGGGGCAACCCGCGTGAGTTCGAATCTCACAGCTGTCGTTTTCCTTTTCTCCTTACCACGATATCAAACACCAACGCTAAACAGCCAGCAGGTTAATGCCACGCCGAGCAGTGCCACTTCGGTACAGACCCAACTGCTTAGTTGCCTTGCGCTGGTCGACCGGCTGTCTGGCCGATTGGCTATACAGAGGCCGCCGGTACGTTTGTTTTTGGCGAAGTGGTTCTGGATGTGAGGCCCAAGGCGTGCACGTATAGGCATGCGGCGCGAGAACTGATAGGAACCACTTCGGTGGTCATCCGTAAAAATTGGAACGATACAGAGAAGATTAGCATGGCCCCTGCGCAAGGATGACACGCATAAATCGAGAAGTATCGCACTTTTTGTCATTTGTTCGCTGTGCTAGGTGGTTAGTCGGTGCGTGCTCGCAACTGATGCTAGGCGGACGGTGAAGCAGTAGTCTGCAGACAATCAGCGAAAAACGGATAGCAGACTGCACAAGACGAGCGCCAGGGTAGGTGTTCGAGCAACTCGGACGGCGTCACGTGCGAGCGAAAAGTGGCGTCTGGAAAGCAGGCTGTGAAGCAACGAACTCGTCGGTGTCGAGCGCGCAAAAAGCGCAAAGGATGAGGGAAGAGGGGATCGAACCCCCGACCGCTGGGACTGGAATCCAGCGCTCTACCACTGAGCTATTCCCCCGACACCAACACACTTTTTCACACGCTCCAACACACATACCTGATACGTCAAAGCACCACGCGTCGCACTACTCGCTCCAACAACTTCGCATCCACAGCGAACCCTACCACTTTTCTTCGTGCCACACCTCCCGCTCGACTCCGCAGGGCTCAGGACTACTCACTAGGTTTTGTCGGTGTAGACATGAAATGATCAGTGAGCGATCTCTACGAAACAGGATCGAAGTTCCGGATGCGGAAGGAGGGCAACGCGAGCAAATGGATGACGATGCCGTGAGTCGCTGCGGCGTTGCGATCGGATGGTGATGCGCGCGGATGCGTGCGGTGGTTGGTGTGTGCGTTTGGGTCGCGTGCGTTGCAGCGTGTTGGTGTTGTGTGCAGTGAGTGTGTTGTTTGTTTGTGTGAGTTGTGTGGTGCGTGCGGATTCGTACAGCCCCTATAGCTCAGTGGTAGAGCACTCGCTTCGTAAGCGAAAGGTCGGTGGTTCGATCCCGCCTGGGGGCTCTTCTTTTGCCTTTCCCCATCATTTATCGCGGCCCCGCTCTTTTCGCTCGTTTTACTGTCTTTGGTGGCCTCGTCGCATCCCCCTGTATCCACCATGGCGTCCCACGAATCACGGCTACTTCGACTCTGCTGCAATTGCCTTAGCAGCACATTGATCTCACCTGACCTGACCGTCCGCGCGTTGCGACACCAGACGTCTACGACAGCGACTCGTGGCACTGCGAACGGCTGTGCTGTGGTCAAAGACAGCGATATAGCCCATGAGCATTACGCACGATCAGTGATGACTACTAATGATGACCTCAGAAAAACGAGGCGACGGAAAACCAGGCAGGCCAGGCCAATCGATACCCACCCACCCGAGCCTTGCATACTGAGCGTACGCTCATAGCCTCGTTGAGCACATGGCAATTGCGAACACTCACGGTATTCTCAAGGCAAGACTGGATTACGCGCAAATGGACGAAGGTGGGTCGAGGCTGAGCGCGAAGTGGAACTGACTTGCTTTCTTGCTCCGATTCTTTTCAGTTCTGTGTTCTGTATGGTGAAATCCCGCTGATGGATGACGAATGCGCATCGTGAGTGAGAGGGAAAGCAGTTTGCGTGACCTCAGGTCGCTAGGAGGTCTGTGCGTCGTGGCAAGGGCGATGTGCGTGGCGATTAGGTGAGTTGGGTGGCGTCGAAAATGTTTGTTTGTAGAATTTGGACGATGACAGCTTGGCCGAGTGGTTAAGGCGTTAGCCTGCTAAGTTAATGGGGCAACCCGCGTGAGTTCGAATCTCACAGCTGTCGTTTTCCTTTTCTCCTTACCACGATATCAAACACCAACGCTAAACAGCCAGCAGGTTAATGCCACGCCGAGCAGTGCCACTTCGGTATAGACCCAACTGCTTAGTTGCCTTGCGCTGGTCGACCGGCTGTCTGGCCGATTGGCTGTACAGAGGCCGCCGGTACGTTTGTTTTTGGCGAAGTGGTTCTGGATGTGAGGCCCAAGGCGTGCACGTATAGGCATGCGGCGCGAGAACTGATAGGAACCACTTCGGTGGTCATCCGTAAAAATTGGAACGATACAGAGAAGATTAGCATGGCCCCTGCGCAAGGATGACACGCATAAATCGAGAAGTATCGCACTTTTTGTCATTTGTTCGCTGTGCTAGGTGGTTAGTCGGTGCGTGCTCGCAACTGATGCTAGGCGGACGGTGAAGCAGTAGTCTGCAGACAATCAGCGAAAAACGGATAGCAGACTGCACAAGACGAGCGCCAGGGTAGGTGTTCGAGCAACTCGGACGCATCACGTGCGAGCGAAAAGTGGCGTCTGGAAAGCAGGCTGTGAAGCAACGAACTCGTCGGTGTCGAGCGCGCAAAAAGCGCAAAGGATGAGGGAAGAGGGGATCGAACCCCCGACCGCTGGGACTGGAATCCAGCGCTCTACCACTGAGCTATTCCCCCGACACCAACACACTTTTTCACACGCTCCAACACACATACCTGATACGTCAAAGCACCACGCGTCGCACTACTCGCTCCAACAACTTCGCATCCACAGCGAACCCTACTACCTTTCTTCGTGCCACACCTCCCGCCCGACTCCGCAGTGCTCAGGACTACTCACGAGTTTTTGTCGGTGTAGGCATGAAATGATCAGTGAGCGATCTCTACGAAACAGGATCGAAGTTCCGGATGCGGAAGGAGGGCAACGCGAGCAAATGGATGACGATGCCGTGAGTCGCTGCGGCGTTGCGATCGGATGGTGATGCGCGTGGATGCGTGCGGTGGTTGGTGTGTGCGTTTGGGTCGCGTGCGTTGCAGCGTGTTGGTGTTGTGTGCAGTGAGTGTGTTGTTTGTTTGTGTGAGTTGTGTGGTGCGTGCGGATTCGTACAGCCCCTATAGCTCAGTGGTAGAGCACTCGCTTCGTAAGCGAAAGGTCGGTGGTTCGATCCCGCCTGGGGGCTCTTCTTTTGCCTTTCCCCATCATTTATCGCGGCCCCGCTCTTTTCGCTCGTTTTATTGTCTTTGGTGGCCTCGTCGCATCCCCCTGTATCCACCATGGCGTCCCACGAATCACGGCTACTTCGACTCTGCTGCAATTGCCTTAGCAGCACATTGATCTCACCTGACCTGACCGTCCGCGCGTTGCGACACCAGACGTCTACGACAGCGACTCGTGGCACTGCGAACGGCTGTGCTGTGGTCAAAGACAGCGATATAGCCCATGAGCATTACGCACGATCAGTGATGACTACTAATGATGACCTCAGAAAAACGAGGCGACGGAAAACCAGGCAGGCCAGGCCAATCGATACCCACCCACCCGAGCCTTGCATACTGAGCGTACGCTCATAGCCTCGTTGAGCACATGGCAATTGCGAACACTCACGGTATTCTCAAGGCAAGACTGGATTACGCGCAAATGGACGAAGGTGGGTCGAGGCTGAGCGCGAAGTGGAACTGACTTGCTTTCTTGCTCCGATTCTTTTCAGTTCTGTGTTCTGTATGGTGAAATCCCGCTGATGGATGACGAATGCGCATCGTGAGTGAGAGGGAAAGCAGTTTGCGTGACCTCAGGTCGCTAGGAGGTCTGTGCGTCGTGGCAAGGGCGATGTGCGTGGCGATTAGGTGAGTTGGGTGGCGTTGAAAATGTTTGTTTGTAGAATTTGGACGATGACAGCTTGGCCGAGTGGTTAAGGCGTTAGCCTGCTAAGTTAATGGGGCAACCCGCGTGAGTTCGAATCTCACAGCTGTCGTTTTCCTTTTCTCCTTACCACGGTATCAAACACCAACGCTAAACAGCCAGCAGGTTAATGCCACGCCGAGCAGTGCCACTTCGGTATAGACCCAACTGCTTAGTTGCCTTGCGCTGGTCGACCGGCTGTCTGGCCGATTGGCTGTACAGAGGCCGCCGGTACGTTTGTTTTTGGCGAAGTGGTTCTGGATGTGAGGCCCAAGGCGTGCACGTATAGGCATGCGGCGCGAGAACTGATAGGAACCACTTCGGTGGTCATCCGTAAAAATTGGAACGATACAGAGAAGATTAGCATGGCCCCTGCGCAAGGATGACACGCATAAATCGAGAAGTATCGCACTTTTTGTCATTTGTTCGCTGTGCTAGGTGGTTAGTCGGTGCGTGCTCGCAACTGATGCTAGGCGGACGGTGAAGCAGTAGTCTGCAGACAATCAGCGAAAAACGGATAGCAGACTGCACAAGACGAGCGCCAGGGTAGGTGTTCGAGCAACTCGGACGCATCACGTGCGAGCGAAAAGTGGCGTCTGGAAAGCAGGCTGTGAAGCAACGAACTCGTCGGTGTCGAGCGCGCAAAAAGCGCAAAGGATGAGGGAAGAGGGGATCGAACCCCCGACCGCTGGGACTGGAATCCAGCGCTCTACCACTGAGCTATTCCCCCGACACCAACACACTTTTTCACACGCTCCAACACACATACCTGATACGTCAAAGCACCACGCGTCGCACTACTCGCTCCAACAACTTCGCATCCACAGCGAACCCTACTACCTTTCTTCGTGCCACACCTCCCGCCCGACTCCGCAGTGCTCAGGACTACTCACGAGTTTTTGTCGGTGTAGGCATGAAATGATCAGTGAGCGATCTCTACGAAACAGGATCGAAGTTCCGGATGCGGAAGGAGGGCAACGCGAGCAAATGGATGACGATGCCGTGAGTCGCTGCGGCGTTGCGATCGGATGGTGATGCGCGTGGATGCGTGCGGTGGTTGGTGTGTGCGTTTGGGTCGCGTGCGTTGCAGCGTGTTTGTGTTGTGTGCAGTGAGTGTGTTGTTTGTTTGTGTGAGTTGTGTGGTGCGTGCGGATTCGTACAGCCCCTATAGCTCAGTGGTAGAGCACTCGCTTCGTAAGCGAAAGGTCGGTGGTTCGATCCCGCCTGGGGGCTCTTCTTTTGCCTTTCCCCATCATTTATCGCGGCCCCGCTCTTTTCGCTCGTTTTATTGTCTTTGGTGGCCTCGTCGCATCCCCCTGTATCCACCATGGCGTCCCACGAATCACGGCTACTTCGACTCTGCTGCAATTGCCTTAGCAGCACATTGATCTCACCTGACCTGACCGTCCGCGCGTTGCGACACCAGACGTCTACGACAGCGACTCGTGGCACTGCGAACGGCTGTGCTGTGGTCAAAGACAGC
The DNA here is from genome assembly GCA_033557925.1 of Phytophthora x cambivora. Lineage (NCBI taxonomy): Eukaryota > Oomycota > Peronosporomycetes > Peronosporales > Peronosporaceae > Phytophthora > Phytophthora x cambivora. The sequence goes on from JAUCEB010000034.1 coordinate 1,844,662, forward strand.
GATATAGCCCATGAGCATTACGCACGATCAGTGATGACTACTAATGATGACCTCGGCAAAACCAGGCGACGAAAGACCAGGCAGGCCAGGCCAATCGATACCCACCCACCCGAGCCTTGCATACCGAGCGTACGCTCATAGCCTCGTTGAGCACATGGCAATTGCGAACAGTCACGGTATTCTCAAGGCAAGACTGGATTACGCGCAAATGGACGAAGGTGGGTCGAGGCTGAGCGCGAAGTGGAACTGACTTGCTTTCTTGCTCCGATTCTTTTCAGTTCTGTGTGCTGTATGGTGAAATCCCGCTGATGGATGCCGAATGCGCACCGTGAGTGAGAGGGAAAGCAGTTTGCGTGACCTCAGGTCGCTAGGAGGTCTGTGCGTCGTGGCAAGGGCGATGTGCGTGGCGGTTAGGTGAGTTGGGTGGCGTCGAAAATGTTTGTTTGTAGAATTTGGACGATGACAGCTTGGCCGAGTGGTTAAGGCGTTAGCCTGCTAAGTTAATGGGGCAACCCGCGTGAGTTCGAATCTCACAGCTGTCGTTTTCCTTTTCTCCTTACCACGATATCAAACACCAACGCTAAACAGCCAGCAGGTTAATGCCACGCCGAGCAGTGCCACTTCGGTATAGACCCAACTGCTTAGTTGCCTTGCGCTGGTCGACCGGCTGTCTGGCCGATTGGCTGTACAGAGGCCGCCGGTACGTTTGTTTTTGGCGAAGTGGTTCTGGATGTGAGGCCCAAGGCGTGCACGTATAGGCATGCGGCGCGAGAACTGATAGGAACCACTTCGGTGGTCATCCGTAAAAATTGGAACGATACAGAGAAGATTAGCATGGCCCCTGCGCAAGGATGACACGCATAAATCGAGAAGTATCGCACTTTTTGTCATTTGTTCGCTGTGCTAGGTGGTTAGTCGGTGCGTGCTCGCAACTGATGCTAGGCGGACGGTGAAGCAGTAGTCTGCAGACAATCAGCGAAAAACGGATAGCAGACTGCACAAGACGAGCGCCAGGGTAGGTGTTGGAGCAACTCGGACGGCGTCACGTGCGAGCGAAAAGTGGCGTCTGGAAAGCAGGCTGTGAAGCAACGAACTCGTCGGTGTCGAGCGCGCAAAAAGCGCAAAGGATGAGGGAAGAGGGGATCGAACCCCCGACCGCTGGGACTGGAATCCAGCGCTCTACCACTGAGCTATTCCCCCGACACCAACACACTTTTTCACACGCTCCAACACACATACCTGATACGTCAAAGCACCACGCGTCGCACTACTCGCTCCAACAACTTCGCATCCACAGCGAACCCTACCACTTTTCTTCGTGCCACACCTCCCGCTCGACTCCGCAGGGCTCAGGACTACTCACTAGGTTTTGTCGGTGTAGACATGAAATGATCAGTGAGCGATCTCTACGAAACAGGATCGAAGTTCCGGATGCGGAAGGAGGGCAACGCGAGCAAATGGATGACGATGCCGTGAGTCGCTGCGGCGTTGCGATCGGATGGTGATGCGCGTGGATGCGTGCGGTGGTTGGTGTGTGCGTTTGGGTCGCGTGCGTTGCAGCGTGTTGGTGTTGTGTGCAGTGAGTGTGTTGTTTGTTTGTGTGAGTTGTGTGGTGCGTGCGGATTCGTACAGCCCCTATAGCTCAGTGGTAGAGCACTCGCTTCGTAAGCGAAAGGTCGGTGGTTCGATCCCGCCTGGGGGCTCTTCTTTTGCCTTTCCCCACCATCTACCGCGGCCCCGCTCTTTTCGCTCGTTTTACTGTCTTTGGTGGCCTCGTCGCATCCCCCTGTATCCACCATGGCGTCCCACGAATCACGGCTACTTCGACTCTGCTGCAATTGCCTTAGCAGCACATTGATCTCACCTGACCTGACCGTCCGCGCGTTGCGACACCAGACGTCTACGACAGCGACTCGTGGCACTGCGAACGGCTGTGCTGTGGTCAAAGACATCGATATAGCCCATGAGCATTACGCACGATCAGTGATGACTACTAATGATGACCTCAGAAAAACGAGGCGACGAAGACCAGGCAGGCCAGGCCAATCGATACCCACCCACCCGAGCCTGGCATACCGAGCGTACGCTCATAGCCTCGTTGAGCACATGGCAATTGCGAACACTCACGGTATCTCAAGGCAAGACTGGATTACGCGCAAATGGGCGAAGGTGGGTCGAGGCTGAGCGCGAAGTGGAACTGACTTGCTTTCTTGCTCCGATTCTTTTCAGTTCTGTGTGCTGTATGGTGAAATCCCGCTGATGGATGACGAATGCGCATCGTGAGTGAGAGGGAAAGCAGTTTGCGTGACCTCAGGTCGCTAGGAGGTCTGTGCGTCGTGGCAAGGGCGATGTGCGTGGCGGTTAGGTGAGTTGGGTGGCGTCGAAAATGTTTGTTTGTAGAATTTGGACGATGACAGCTTGGCCGAGTGGTTAAGGCGTTAGCCTGCTAAGTTAATGGGGCAACCCGCGTGAGTTCGAATCTCACAGCTGTCGTTTTCCTTTTCTCCTTAGGGGATGTTTCATTCGGGGCAGGTTAGATAGGGCAACTTTTACTCGCAAATTCTATTTTATTTCGCATGAATATATTCTAAAAGGGTATAAGTTAGCAGCGGACAAAAGTGTTAGTCGCGCATCGCCACACAATCGCCCCAGTGTCCTGCGTGAGAGGCCACCACCAAGTCGCGCGCAAGCAGCAGAACCAAGTTCGCCCCCCCCCCCCCCCGCCCCCCCCCCCCCTCTGTGCGCGGTCAGGTCTAGTGTCAGCATCGCCACCAAGTCCCACACCAGCTATCTCCTGAATCGCCAGCTCCTCCTGCGCCGTGTCAGCTCTCCCCCAACTCCAGCACGAAGTCCTCCGCCCCAGATTCTGCGTCAGCTCCTGCTCCATCTCCTCCGTCGGATCCTGGGCTAGCTCCTGCGCCAGCATCGTACACAGCAACATCATTGCCGCAAAGACCGACGCCGTAGGTCCTTGCACCGGCATGTATAGTAGACCCAGCAGCAATACACGTAGCTCTTCCGCCACAAACTGATTCCTCTCCACTAATCTGTTTTGGACAGGGCTAAAATACCCAAGTTGCCCCAGCTGCCCTGGCCCAAAAGCTCAGGGCAGCTGGGGCAAAAATAAAGGGCTCTGATTGGTCGAGAAAGTTGCCCCAGTTAACTTACCCCCGAATGAAACATCCCCTTAGGGCGTCTTTGTTTCGCTGTTTTCATCTGGTTAAGTTAAGTCAGTCATAACCGGAGTGCTGCTTGATTGGCAGATATGACTTAACCATATGGGTACGATTTTACCAGGTCGCCGACGTAGTTAAATGGGGGTCGTCTGGTTAAGTACCTCATCGACAAAATTTCCCGCTGGATGACTCTGAGCGAGAAGGCGGCAGCGTTAGCAGCGTGTAGCGCTGCTATCGCCGCGGCTGGAGCTGCGGCTGTGGGCATCGACAAGAAAGCTAAAGCGAACAAGCTCACAGCCACCCAGCTGGACTTCGAGGGCCTCCTACAAGATGCTGCGGGTGACGCGTGGTTCCGCGCAAACTTACGCTGCAGCAAGATCACTTTCCAGCGTTTGGTGGACCTCCTAGCTTCGAAGGACTTCGCGTTCAGGACAACTTCTGCGCGAAAGCATAGCTATGCTAAGCGTATCGGTAGTGTACTGTACTTCTATGCCTCGTCTGGAAGCTATCGAGCTACTGCTGGTGCCATGGGAATGAACGAGTCAGTACTGTTTGAGGCTGTTGACGACCTCACCGAGTTTCTGGTGAGCCTGTTACCTGAGGTAATCGCCTTCCCTGACCATTTAGACGGGTGGCGACGGATAAAGGCGCAATTCAAAGAAAAACAAGGTATTCCCTGGAGTTACTGGTGCCATCGATGGATCGCTAGTTCAAATTCAGCGCCCAGATGACTACGAGGGATTCTATTGCAGGAAGTGCTACCCGGCTATCAATATTCAAGCTATTGTCGACCCTGATTTCAAGTTTATGAGTGTTGATTTGTTTCCTGGTTCTTGGTCTGACAAGAAGATGTGGAAGTTCGCTCCTTCAAGTCGACAATATTGCGCAAAAATGCCAATTGAGACTCATTTGCTAGGAGATTCGGGTTATACTCTTCTTCCGTGGATCATCGTTCCTTATCTCGAGCGTGAGGAAGGTGGACGGCTCTCGCGCAAACAGAAGCTGTTCAATTTTAAGCACTCGAGTACAAGAATGACAGTGGAGAGGACGTTTGGAAAGTGGAAAGGTAGATTTCATCGATTGAATGTGATGGCCGAGAAAACAGTAAGCAAAGTGTGGCGAGGCGGGTGAACGCCTTTCGACCGCCCAGGTGTACAGTGCTGTGCTCCAGACTCTGGAAGGTGCTTCCGGTTGGGAAGCCCTCCACTGGGAACTCCTGAACGTAACGTCCAGGTGACGTGTGCTCCTTGTGGTAACCCCTCTAGGTTCGTTTGTCTTCGAACCGGGAGATGCACCGCGGGGATTAGTTGTTTTATATACCAATATCGGTCTTTGGAGAAGAGCGTAACGTCACCAACTTAGACGTAGCTCCAACAACCAAGATAACCAAAATCAATACAGAGTTATACACACAAATATACAACCGTTCTTATTCTTAGACCCTTGAACGGTGGGTCGTACACCAGTCAACTTAGCTGCACTTCCAGGACACTGGTCAGTCCCGTCAGCTTTTACAAACGCGCACCACCCTAGAAGTACTAGGGATAGTTCAATACAATCTCACTACCTATCACACAAGATGTCCTTCGATCACGATCCTGAATGGGACTTTCTTCCACTCTTTTCAGGATGTATATGGTATATGAAATGTAGGATCGCCTAAGCGCACACTACAATTGAAATATGAAATAGGGCAGATTTACCACGGGCTCCACACCCGCTACTCACCCTAATTTGGACTTGGAGTTTTGGGGGTGGAGTCCACACCTCTGGATGTCCTTCTACAGAGGGCCTTTCGCCTTCAGCACTTGATCGGGGCCGCCGGTATTTGTCCGGCTGAAGCTGTCCGAGCGCTTGCGGGGTACACGGATAATTGAACTCTGTTTGGTTTTATCTTTTGTGGCTATCTTCCTGCAATAGACACGTATTCAGCTTTTGACTTGCTTTCAGTATACCTTGAGGGGCGTCATCATCTTAGGCATCCTTGATCTCATTGTGATGTCGTGGGTACAGGCGTGGGACTTCAATGTTCCACGGAATCTTCCTGGAACCTGGTTGGTCGTCTTGGTCGGTCGGATATCACTTGGCTTGATTATACCTTGATCCTCTCGTCCAGGGTGTCCATTGTTCTTCGGTGTTCTTCGGTGTTCTTCGGTGTTCTTTGACACGTCCAGTCATGTCAGGACGGGTGACACCCAGTCTAATGTAAACTGGGGCACTTGATCGCTCCTGTAGGCTTGACCCGTCGTCCGGTAGTTGGTGCGTCCAGACTCATTACGTCTAGAGCACTCAACCCGATCCATGGCTGGACGTAAAACGCCGCGTCCCGAGAATATCACCATGTCCCACAATTCCATACATACTGCTACATTGGTTTTTCAACCAATCACCACGTTCCACAGTAGAAATCTTGATTCCCATCGTGTCAACCGCCCCTCTAGTCGTGATCAATCACTGAGGTCATTTGCCGAATTGGTCGAACATGACTAGATCACACGATCTACAGTTGTCTCGACGACGTGCGGGTCTGAACGTTCGCCCCGTTGAGAATCTTCCGGCTCTGGCGACTGTTCTGTGTGCCCTTTCCCAGCCGGGTCCCAGACCTTCTCTTTCGCTTTCAGGATCGCGGCGGTACGCCTACCGCTCACAACCTGATTTCCTCTTTCGAGCGCGCAAGATGAGTGAATCAAGCTTGGCTGACGCCAGCTCTCGTGGCCAGCCCGCTGCTCCAGCCGATGTCGGCGACGACGGCAGCCACCACAGCGACACTCCTCCTTCCGATGACGTCCCCAGTGGGGGACAATCTCCCATTCCGGTCGAGACTTCTTCGAGCTCTCCACATCCTGGCGGCACTGTTGGCGACAACGCGTCTTCTAGCGTCGGGCAAGACACTGCTTCGCGCCCAGCACCACCGGAGTCTGTCGTCTCTCGCACTGGCATACTCAATTTTGACGAAGTGGTCGGCCACGTCCGGGCCGGCGTGCTTCCCAGCCATGACCGAAGTTCTCCGGGAGCGCAAAATACTCCTCCGGCACGATTTACCCTTCCTCCGGCGCGCAACCTGGTTGGAGACTCCTTCATCGTTGGTATTCCTGCGCATGCCTTGGCATATCGCAATGGCGCATACGTCCGGGAAGGCTACGGTGGAGTCGAAGCTCTCATGTTGTTCGATGGACTGTCCGAGGTTGACGTCCAGGATTTGTGTAACCTGGTTGGCGATTCGGCGGAGGTCCGCGAGATGGTGCTTCGTCCTTACCAAGGTCAGCAGGGTCCTACTTTGGACGCGATAGAGACTACGTGGGGCTCTCTGCTGGCACGTCGAGAGTTTGCTTCCCTGATCACCCACTTCTCCCCCCTCCAGCTTGCGCAGAGAACGTTTTATACGGTCTCCTTGTTGCATCGGGTGTTGGTGAGAAATCGGCAGCGGGAACACATCGTCCAAGGTATGGACGAGAATTCCGTCGTCCGGCGTCTCCTACGTCTCCAAGGCGAGTACGACCGGCTCAAGGAAGACTTCGTATTCCTGTACGGGTACCATCAGCAAGAGGCACAGTCCATTCGAGATGAAGCCAGTCACGCTCGGGGATTACTGGAAGCCGACTTCGCTCGTCTGGCCAGGGAGAATCTGGAAGAGACTGCTGCTCTTCGTCAACGCAATGATGATCTTGAGTCTCAGCTTAGATACGCCCAGACCCAAATCTCAACGTTGGAACAGCGTGTCCGGGATAAGAGCTTTGATGCGGATGGCTTGCTCTCCTTCCTGAATTCCGGAAGTAACGAGGTTCGGGGGAACTGGCCGAGATTTCGTAGACTCTTGGGTCAGTTCCAGCGTGGTGTGACGGCTCCTCCATCCTGGAAGACGTGGATCACGGTGGAGGCTGCGGATAAGTCGTTCCGCATGATACCTCCGTACCCTGGTCCAGCTCCCCCGGATAGTGATGCCGATGACGATGCCGACGCAGAACAGGAGGAGAAGTCGGAAGAGAATCCACCTTCCCCGCCCCCCAAGCGGGACACTCCTCGCGGGAAAGAACCTCGTAAGGCTCAAGCTGGGTCCAAGCGTCGCGCCTCGTCACAGCGTGCCGTTGAGGTTGAGGTCCAGTGTCGCCCTACTGTCCATCCGGAGTCCGACGTGGGTCCTCGTCCAGCATCCTCCGTGCTCCCGTTCGCCGTTAGAGAGGCTTGTGCTCTCCTTCCGGAGTTCATAGCCTGGGAAGACCTGCGTCCGGACGTCCAGTGGACTATGCGTACTGGCGTGGGTTGTGATGAAGCGGTCGAGATGATGCTGGCTGACGGTGTCCAGCATTCGCTCTTTCATCGGGATAGTCTGTGCGGCATGCTTGCTGCCATGATGTATCATCGCAAGTTGGACGGCACTCCTTGGGCGAAGTATGTCCCCACATCTTACTACTTGATGGCAGACGTGCTTCTGGAAAGCTGGCTCAAACAAGGGATCGAGCCTGCTGAATGGCCTGATCTGCGCAATCTGACCGATGATCTCCCAGACGTCTCGGATAGATGTTCGTCTGAAGAGGAGGACAACCTGGAAGATCCTGATTTCGATGGCCCGGTCCCGGAAACTGTGGAAGTGGATCCTCCCCAAGCGGATGTGGCTGGCGGGGACAGTTCTCCACCAGACAGCGAAGTCCTGGTTTTGCGGTCCAAGCGGAAGCTCAAGGTCCAGCGGGTATATTCGTCGTCCGATACTTCCGAGAACAGCGACACTGCCCCCTCCAAGAAATTGGTGTATACACCGTCTCCCAAGCGCCCCCGTCCTTCTCGGACAAGTGACCGCTCCGGCAAGAAATCTGGCAGTCTGCGGTCAAAAACCCGTTCGAGTCTGGACAGGGTGCGGTCACTCTTGGCTCGGAAATCCTTCGAAGACTTGAGTCCGACTGAGCTGGCAGTGATCGAAACTCCTGGGCGTGGCATACTCTCTTGGCGTCGTCGTGGAATCCTGACCCAGTACACACCTCGAAAGGGGGACCATGAGGATCAGACCCCCGGCTTTCCAGGGTATTCTCCCCAGAAGACGGAGATTCGCTTTCTCGCTCAGCGTTGGACTCCCTTTGAGGGTGCTTACGTGATGCTTCGGGCTAAGAAACCCTGGGACGAGATGTTCGAGAATCGGGTCAAGGTCCTGTACTTCCATCGGCGGGCAGATTTGAGCGCTAAAGTGTGGAATTTACTGGACGAGTATCTGGAGTACGTCCGGGATCACGCCGAAGCTTTCTGGGAGGTGCTTCACTGGTTCACGATCAAGTACAAGCCCGAAAGGGATGAAGAAGATGACGACCTGGACAAATATTCGGTCTCGGCTAAGCTTCATCGGGAACGAGCTGCTCGGCACGAGAGCGTGGGTCGGTCCATGGCAGCTCGAATTCGCAAGTTCATCTCGAAAGGGCTTCCAGCCTCTCTGCTTGAAGAGCCTGGTGTCTGGACGTATCCGGTCATGATCTGCCACTTGTACCTTGTGGATGAGTCCACCCTGAATGCCAATGGGAAACCCTACTCCTTGGAGGAGCAAGTTACCATGGCCGAGATGGCAGAGCCCGGCCGGACTCAGTGGACCAAGTACTGCACGGACGCTGACCGGGTTGCCCACGTCTCGAATGAGCTTCGATTGAAGATGCTCTCACCTGAGGAGCGCCAGAAGAATCCGGTCTCACTGACCTTGTGAGTCGTCCTTCGACAACTTCATGTTCAGGAAGTCTCCGTTTTAGGTGATGCATTCTCCTTCTTCTTTCCATCCTTCTTTCAGTAGCGTAAACCATAATCACCTTTGAGCCTTCTCATTTACTCCTTTCATGTTGGCATTCAGCGTCTAGTGTCTTCCCAAAATCACTTCCAGTTTAATACAAACACTCCTCACATCTTCTTCCAAATTCACATTCACTTCTTCTGTCACTTCACTCGGGCGGCGATCTGTTGCATTTCAAGGGTGTCCGGCTGGACTGCTAGACTCTCGGATGGTCATCTCCGGCTTGCATAGCCTGGAATCGCGCCCGAGCTTTCGCTCCTTGGTTAAATTCATACAGCAACGCCCCACAGCTTAGTTGTGTCATTGGGAGCCATTCGGGTTCTTCGTATCCTTTCCATTTGATCAGATATTCACGAGCCCTTTTAGATGTGCGTGTTCGTTTAGACCACCGAAGATCCAAGATTTTCTCCACTTCATACTCGTCATTGTCATTGTCAGCTTCCCAGCTGTCTTCCGGTAGTAGTGCAGTGTCAAAATCATCTTCATCTTCGATGTCTATCTGGACGGAGGGTCTTCTGGGATGCAAAGCTCGTGGCTTCAGTCGGCTAACATGCACCCAGGGGTTGACTCGATAGCCTGTGTCCTCGATCTTGAGTTTCACTCGGAAATCGTCATGCATTTCAGCGATTCTGAATGGGCCATGCCAGAGGTGAGCCAATTTGCGGCTCAACCCAGTCTGTACCTTGGGAATGTAAAGCCAAACGGCATCTCCAACGTGAAAACCTGACTTGAGTCGGTCAGACAATTCCTTCCACTTCTGGTTTTGCTCGTCAGACCTGGCTCTCTTCGCTTTCCTCTGAAGGTCCTCCGCACAAGCCTGGGCGTAACTGTAATCTCGTTGGAACTTCCTCCGCCATTCATACGCTGTACGCTCAGGGACACTGGAAGGTCTAGGACCTAGCATGGCCGACACAGTTCCTTTAGCATCCCAACCGTGAACCAGATAGAACGGAGTGTCCATCCGAGTAGCATCGTACGAAGTATTCAAGGCGAACATCAACCTCTCGGCGTGCTCATCCCAATCACTCTGGTCGGACTCTGCAACGTAGGCGCGTACGCTCCGGATGACTGTCTGGACAGATCTTTCCTGTTGGCCATTCGCTTGAGGACGGTAGGCCAAAGTAGCTCTTTGTCTGCTACCCAGGTGTTCTCGGAAACGGGTGAATACTTCGCTCATGAAACGAGGATCCTGGTCGTGACGCAACAACGAGCTGGCCCCAAAACTTCGGAATACTCTCTCTTCGTACGCTTCTGCGACGTCTTGAGCGGTAGTTGAATCCATGGGCTGGCACATCACGTATCCTGAGAACGTGTCCTGAAAGAGAAGCAAGAACGTATTACCTCGTTCGGACTTCGGAAGGTGAGTGACGAAATCCATTGAGACCACTTCGAAAGGGTATCTCGGTTCGATGTTCCCCGGGGACGGCCCTGGATTGGGCGGTCGCCCCTTGCCACTTGCACAGTCCACACATTCTTTCACAAAAGTCTCAACGTCAGCGTACATGCCGGGCCAGTAGAACTCAGACCGCAACTTTTCATGCGTCCGGGTTATCCCTTGGTGTCCGCCCTGAAAATCTTCATGGGCGTAGTGAAGGAGGTCTGGGCGGAGTGATTCTGGCACAACCAGACGTAACTCATCTGACATGTCTCGAGGACGATCCTTTGTAGCGCGGCTCAACCGGTAGAGCACATCTCTCACGTCCAGGGCGTACAACTCTGCCTGTTTAGAGATTCTGCGTATCTGTCCACGAGAAAAACTGTCCAGGTCACCTTTTAGGAATCTCTTGATTTCCATGAGCTGGTCGTCACACTCCTGGTGGGCCTTGATCCTGCGCCATCGTTCAGCCTGATACTCTAGTGGCCCCATTGGCTCTCCTTGTTCGGGTTGTTCTTGGGCGCGACTCCGAGTCACTGCAATCATGATTCTAGCGGCGGTAGACAGTGGTGCAGATTCCGGTCCTGGGCGTATGCCGTTTGGGACCTCCGTGGGCAAGTTTTCCTGGTGGGAAACTTCTTGAATGTTTTCGTCCATGATCACGAGTGGCTTCATCAGCTTTTCGTGTATCTTGGATACCTGTACAAGGTGTTTCAGTTCCTCCGGATCTTCAGTCTGCCAGGATGTCCCCAACGCTAACGTCTTGGAAGTAAGGTAATCTGCTGCCTGGTTGTATTCCCGCTTGACATGAACCAGCCGCATTGATGTGAACCTCTCCTTCAGTGTTCTTACCTCGGACAAGCGTCGTTGTAAATTCGGTTGGTTGCAGTTAATCAGTCCTTGTACTTGTTGGATGACTATGCGGGAATCCCCGACCACTACCAGGTCCCGAATGTCGCGCTCGGACGCGAGTGTGAGACCTTTCAGCAGTCCGTAATACTCAGCATCGTTGACAGTGACATCTTCCAGGATGAAACCATGTGCAGCCAGAATATTCCAACCAGGTAACTCCCAGATGATACAACCACAACTACCTTGACGCGTTGAAGTCTTTGCTGCTCCGTCGAAACTTAGGACGTAACCGGCGAAGTCTGCTTCCAACATCTCCATGCTGATCACTGGTGGTGCCTTGACTCGCCCCTTGGCCGGAATGAGTGACTCGGCAACCTCGTCCAAATGTTCGCGTGGAGTGATGCCTGCTCCTAGAATGGCAGGTAAGCCATCTTCGTCTTTCTGAATCTTACATACTTCCAGGTTCCAGTGTGACAGTATGACTCCCCAGCGAACGCATCTTCCATCAGCCGTCTTGGACTTCAGCAACCAACTCAGAACGGAGTGTCTAGTAAAAACCTTGACCAGGCAACCCTCATCACGGCCACCACCTCTTTTTCGGCGACATGGTATCGGAGTTCTGCGTCGTTTAGGACGCGCCCCGTGAACCTGACCGGATGTATCACGCCATCATATTCCTGCCCGAGGACTGCGCAGGCAGCCCACTGGTTGGCATGAGGTATAATTACGAAAGGTCTGGTCCGGTCGGGATGCCTGAGCAGCGGAGTGGATACAATTTTCCTCTTCAAGATCTCGAAAGCTTCCTTCGCCTTGGACAAGTCTCTCCCCGCACGTATTTGTTCGTCCGTGAGCTCGTATAGAACTGCAGCCACCACCGGGAAGTCTTCAATGAACTTGTGATAATAGTTCAGACTCCCCAGGAAAGACTGGACTCCTTTCAGTGTCTTCGGGAATGGGAGGTCCTGGACGCCTTTGGCAATCTTGGGCGTGGCTCGAAGCCCTTCCGCACAGATCTCATGAGAGAGGTATGGGATAGACAATTTGCCGAACTCACTCTTGGGGAGGCTGACCGAGATATTCCAATAGCGGAGTCTAAACAGCAAAGCGTTCAGATCCTCACATAGCTGATCCCAGGTCGGCGCCCCGTGGGCAATGTCATCAATGTACGAGCTACGTCCAATCACTGGGCCCATCTGGGACGGCGCCGGAATATCACGCTTGAACGCAGTGATCTTGTCCGTCAGTATCGGCACTCTTCGTTCAGCTTGTTCTCGTTCGGACTCATCTCGTTCAGATGGGTCTAACCCGAGGAATTCCAGCACATCTTGATCCACCAACTTCTCTTCGTCTGCAGGTAGTCGGACGAACCCCCACAGGCAGTTGTTAATTACTGCCTGATAAACAAGGGGGGCATTCATCAAACCGAAAGGCATTCGCACCCATTGGAAATGTCCGAACGGGCACACAAAAGCAGAAATCAGCTTCGCACGTTCAGTCATTCGTACCGCCCAGAAACCACTCGCCATATCGAGGCTCATGAACCACATTGCACTCTCGAATCCAATCAGCAGATCATCTATCAGGGGTAGCGGGTAGGTTGAGAGTTGGATGAAACCATTCACCACCCGGTAGTCAATACACATCCGGATGTCCACACCGTTCTTCTTTAAGACGATCACAATCGGGGAGGCCCAAGGGGACACCGAGAATTCAACCAATTCCGCTTCCAACAGCTTCTTGAGCAGCTCGTAGACCTTCAACATGATATGTGGAGCAATGGACCTCGGACGTTGAGCTACTGGTTTAGCGTCACCCACGTCCAAGTCGCACACCACTCCTCTTGCCGGAGCGGGCGCTGCATTGCCGTCGCCCAAGAATATCTTCCGGTGATAAGTCAGAATAGACCGTAATTTCTTCTCTTCAGCGACGGTAGTCCGATCAGGATCGCCGACGTCCGCTTTGGAGATGTCACATTCAGGACTCAGGTCCTTCAACTCGGGCAACATGGCCAGTTCATCACGCAACTGTGATAGAAGCTCGCTGCCTTCCTGAAGATAGATGGCCGGCTCCAAATCCAGGTCTTCTTGGCTGACTCTCATGCATCTGGCATATTCCTCTTCCAGCCTGCGGAGGGGAGTGGATGGCCATGCACAGCTTGGGAGGTCCATCTCTTCGCCCTCCTGATCTTGACATTCCTGAACCTCTGTATCCAGAGATTCTGCGTCAGAATCCAGTTCTGCTTCGCTAAGATTAGCCTCGATACTCTCCGACACACTCGCTTTCAGCATTGTCACTTCCGTGATCTCCTGGACCACGTCTGTCTGGGTGCCGACGTCCGTCAGCTCCGTCGTTTGGGTAGCCACATTGCATACAACTTTGATCGGAGGTTCCGCAGTCGTCGGGTGAAACTGCTTGGGCGGGTCTTGAAGCTGAACAATTCTAGCCGCAGTTGCTCCTGGACGGGGTCGTAACATGATCTTGGAAGGCCATTCATATTGGGGCGTGGAAACGGCCGGTGGTTCCTGTTCCTGTCTGAGTTCATCAAGCTCGCGCTCGCGTTTCCTCATTTCAGGAGATGGGGTACTCTCATAAATGAGCTGTTTCCACTCCTTGTACTTCTGGCATCCTGGGCGGACGAATCGTCCGGATTGGGGAAAGTTTCCAAACTCTACTATTCGCGCAAGCGGGGTTCGAGTATCAATCCACACCATCTGCTCGGAAATGTTCACCACTTTGACTGCAGTAGCTCCTGATTGTGCCGTGTAGATGATTTGAGTCACCCAGCGATCTCCTCGTCCTGCCCAGACTACATCTTGCTGGGGGCTGCTTTGGCCGTATTCAATACGAACCATCGCATGTTCCCCCGGGCGTAGATAGAGACTGCGCGTGGACAACACAGGTAGGTCTAACCCCAAGTGTTGGCGCGACGACCCTCCACTCATCAGGATAGTTTCCTCGTCCGGGAGTTGGACGAGTCCTTCGCGCACACATAATCGAACCCCAGCGGCGTACATGAAGTTCATTCCCAGAAGTACTTCCACATCTTCGCCAATGTTCGTCACCCAGACATTCATGACATAAACTACTCGCACTCCAAGCGTGATCTTGACTCTCGCACTTGCAGTGATATACGTCGGGACTCCTCCTAGGCCGGACACCTTGATAGGTTCTGGTAACATCTGGAGCTTCAGCTTGAGCCTACGCGCAAGGTTCAAACTGACCATACTTCCAGACGCACCAGTGTCCAGCAGGATCTGTACCCGAAGATCATTCACTGCTCCATGTACTGATGCAACATCGCGACTGTCTTCTTGTTCGTGATTTGCCCACCAACCGTAACGCTGACCAGGACCCAACTCGATCTCGGTCGGAGCGTCTTGGTCGTTCGATCTTGGAGGGGTCCGTTCAGGGTCACATCCTCCAGACTCAGCGGTGTCATCTCGAATAGAAGTCATGCATTGTTGGTTATCGTTCATCTTCTTTCTCAGCTCTGGTCCGACATACACTAAGACACACAATCGTTGGGGATTCTTCAGCCCGACGCGTTCTGGACCCCTGTCCAGCGGGCTTACTCGTTTAACGACTTCCCTTGATTGGCCTCTCCACCCAACAATTTCTTGAGGATGTGAGGGGGCAGGTCTTTTAGCATGCCTTGACGAGCGAGAGTCTTCACAGCTTGAAGGGCTTCATGATCTGCACACTGACCGTCGTGGAAATCTCCACAATCCTTGCACGGAGGGACTCTGCACGCATGTGTCGGGTGTCCTGTCCGTTTGCATTTGTCGCACTTCATATCTCTCCAGCAGTTCTCTTCTTTATGGCCGAACTTGCTGCACTTCTCACAGAACTCGTTCTTGTTCGGGTTATCCGACCGAGGGGACTGCCAACCAGGGCGAGGCGACTGCCAACCCGGGCGAGGGTCCGCCTGTGGGGGCGGTCTCCATCCCGAATGCTCCATCACATGAAACACTGCCTTGCGGATGTCTTGTTCCGTTGTCGCTTCCTGGGCAGGCACGCTTCGAGTTGGCACTTCGGGGCTAGCGACTTCTAACTTGTTTCGTCCTGAACTCCGGGGTTCCGGGGGTGCTTCATCTGAATCATCTTCTTCATCTTCAAAACGTACGCGTCCCTCGACTTCGCCTTCGGATTCTCCACCGCTTAAACCAATGTACGCTCGACCTTGTCGTCCAGGCTTGAAGCGTCTGGGCGGGATGTTATCCGCCCTGAAATCTCTCGTCCGGTGCGGTGGGGTGTCATACCCTCCGTCTAGACCCAGGTCTTCATCCTGTTGTAGGACGTACTCGAGGTCGTCCAAGTTGTGGAATCTCGTATTGCGCAAGATGGCCTTGAGTTGCTGGTCTCTCAGATTCTTGATGAAACGCTTGATGTGGTGAGCGGACTCCTTCTTGCCCTTCTTATAGCGAATGCCAGCCTTGACTGCAGCCTCGTTCAGCCTGTAGAAGAACTCCATGGCGCTCTCGTTCGACTTCTGACGCATAGTGTAATATCGTTCAGACTCGGACGTCCGGGCCTTCAAATACTTGCGCTTAAACTCTCCCGAAAGTCTTCTCCAGTTGCTCTGCACATGCTTGGAAAGTTGGCCACGCCAATTCCGTACAGCCGAGGACATCTTCATCTTGAGCTCACTGATCTTCATCTTGTCTGTCCAGCCACCCTGAACTGACATGTTGACAAAACGCTCCCACCAAC
Organism: Phytophthora x cambivora; assembly: GCA_033557925.1. Taxonomy (NCBI): domain Eukaryota; phylum Oomycota; class Peronosporomycetes; order Peronosporales; family Peronosporaceae; genus Phytophthora; species Phytophthora x cambivora. The sequence goes on from JAUCEB010000034.1 coordinate 1,860,536, forward strand.
TCCGACGATCTCCCATGGAGGCCTTCTCGTCGAACTTCTCCAACGTACTGGAGGAGACATACGGGCGGAGTGTCAATAGGGTTCCACCAACCTTAGTCGCATCCGAAGCATCCACACCTGTCGACAGGTCTTCATCCAGACTGTCCTCAGAGTCACTCGAGCTTGAGTCTGAACTCGAACTCGAGCTTGAGCTGGAGCTCGAGCTGGGGCCAGATGGGGGACCACGTTTAGACTTCTTTGGGGGAGGAGGCTTCTTGTCCGGCTTCTTCGACCCCGATTGACGCTCTGACTTCACATTCTTCTTGGTGTCCGCCTTGGGTGTCTCCGTCCGGGTCCTCTGTGGCACGTTCGTCTTGATCGTAGCGGCATTCGCGTCAGTCTTCCTCGGGGCTGGCACACTTCCAGCACGACGCGTAATCGAGGGGTCTGGTAACGCCCCTCTGATTTGTGCCAATAGTCGTTCGACTGTGTTCCTCGAGTCAGCTCCGGCTTGATTATCGCTGGTGACCTCTCCCGTGCTTACGCCACTTGTCCCAGCTGTTCTTTCAGAGCCAGTCCTTTCGGTCTTGACTTGTGTCACTGGGTTGGATGAGGGTATCACGTGACTCACTAGTCCTGAAGTAGAGCTTGCCTGAAGATTTCGAATCTGTTCCGCCTGGTATCGCTGCATATTCTTCGCAGTCACTCGTTCAGCTTCTAGACGTTGCTCAAAGGCAGCTTGCTGTTCGTCCAGACTCTTCTGGGCTTGTTGGAGCCAGGCAGCTTGCTCAGCCTCTCGTCTTGCATCCACTTCTGCTTGCTGTTGTTGCAAGAGCTGTATCGCCACCGCTTCCACACGCTCCCTTTCGGCATTGGCTGCCTGGAGGCATGCTGACTGAATAGCAGCCGCTACATCTTCCTTTTGGGAAACAGCTTCAGCGTGTTCAGCAGAGAGTCCAGTCAGGCGGCGCTCAGCCTCCTGCGCTCGCAGCTCCGCTTCACGGGCACGTGTTCCAGCTTCTGCAAGTACTTGCTGGAAGTTCACTTCTGGCTGGCTCGTCGACTTCTGGACTGCAAGTTGTTCGGTCAGCTTCGCCAGTTCTTCACGGACTTGTTGTGCCTCACGTAATGCGCTCACAGCGGCTTCAGCCACTCCAGTCGACACCGACCATCCGGACCTTTCCGAACGATGTGAGTGTCTGGAATAACTCGAGTGTCGCGATGAGGATCTCTTCTTTGACGTTTTCTTGGACGAGCTACGTCGGCTTCGAGAACTCCGATGCTGACGACTCCGGTCGGAATCCGATTCAGATTCACTAGACGAGTGTCTCCGGTTGGAGATCCTGCGTCTTCTCGACTCAGGTGTCGCACTGATCTTTGTACTCACTGCAACTTCAGGTTCCGTCATGACAACGTCATCTTGATCCGGCAGGATTCTCCGTTCTGGAGTGATCGTTTGACGGGTCAAGTAATATCCCAGATCTCCACTCCCAAGTGCGCTTGAACTAGTGGTCCTGGCAGACATCACCATTGGGCCATAAACGGCGAGTGGCATATGCGCCCCTCCACCAGACTCTAGTGACGTCGAAGAGGACCCCGGTGAACTGTTCCTGGATATGAGGGACTCTGACGTCGTACCACGGGCAGACCCATCGGTGGTGCCAACCAGGCTCGGGACAGGGTCCGATATTGGCACCATAGACAGGTCCTCCTGGTCGGACGTCGCAGTCGACGGAAGCTCGGATGGTAAAGATGCGAGTGGGTCTTCCGGTCGATGTGGTCGATGTTGTTGACGCTTCGACGGGGGTTCCCCAGCCGAAGAGCTAGTCGCACTTCGGGCAGGGCGAAGACCAGTCAAGTGCAAACGTAGAACATAACTTCGTCCAAGAAGGTTGATCTCATAATCGTTCATCAGCAAGTCTCCATCTTGATCCTCCGCATGGTAATCCAGGAAAGGTGTTTCTTCCACTTCAGTTTCTCGTTCAATCGCAGGAGTCACCTTGAGTGTGGCTCCGACACAAAGTGTCCGCCACTCCGTTAATTCCGCAGCCAGAAGACGTTGCAGGTCCCCAACTAGACTTCGTACGAGATCCGCTGTGATCTTGGACGCACGCGTCCTGAACCACATTGGGACCAAGTTATCAAAGTGGAAACCAGCCTCGAAGAGCAACGTTTGCAGAACGGCAATGCACTCTCGGGGTGAGAAGATGTTGACCGGGATCTCGGCCGCAACCACATCTTGGGCCGTAGCCAAATCACGTCGATCCAGATTGAGCTCGATCACACAGGCTTGGATGGCGTTACCCAAGGTCGCACGGGCAGCCATATACTTGGACGTCGCGAGCGTGGCTGCAAGCCACGGCAGAGAATCAGGCCGAGAACTCGGCCAGTCATACTGCACCGCGGGGGGAAGAACTCGTTCAGAACGGACTTGTTCCCACCGGGAAACTTGCTTCGCCACGTACGCCTTAGCCAAATCATCGCTCAATCGTTGCGAACTTGGGGCCACAGCCCCTTGCACCGTCGTCGAGAATTGTAGACTCGGCGGGGCCTTCTCTTCCAGGAGTGCTAGTGCTTCCAGGTCTTCGCCAGACACATCCTCTCGGACTGTCGGCAGGGGCACATCTTGAGCGGGTGCCCGCACGCTCACATCTTGCTCAGGCAAAGGGGAATCCGAAACTCGACCCTCCACCTGGGACTCTTCCACGTCGACGTCTCCCACAGACGCCACTTCGGGTTCACCCAAACCGGGTTCACCCTGACCGGTCTCCAACTCGCCTCCAGCGCTCCCCTCCGTTGACACTTGGTGCGCGTCATCTTGGACGGGTGGTCTTGACTCAAAGACCGCTTCTTCTCCTCACGGGCTGCCTTGCGCTTTGCAGCGCCTGCCTTCCGAGCCGTCCGGACAACTTCCTCCAGACTCGCATGCTCCTCGGGCGGCAGCCCCTCCGCACGTCGTGAACTTCGCGTAGCTTCTTCGCGTTCTCGACCCTCACGACCGGCGTCTCGCATGTCCTTCTTGCTTTTAGCCATAAGAACTCGCTTAGTGGGTTAGTACGCTTCCTCGTAGTAAACCAATACAAAATATACAAACAACTTCGCGGTGAAATCCCTGGTTCGAATCCGGGCACGCGCACCAGCTGTGGCGAGGCGGGTGAACGCCTTTCGACCGCCCAGGTGTACAGTGCTGTGCTCCAGACTCTGGAAGGTGCTTCCGGTTGGGAAGCCCTCCACTGGGAACTCCTGAACGTAACGTCCAGGTGACGTGTGCTCCTTGTGGTAACCCCTCTAGGTTCGTTTGTCTTCGAACCGGGAGATGCACCGCGGGGATTAGTTGTTTTATATACCAATATCGGTCTTTGGAGAAGAGCGTAACGTCACCAACTTAGACGTAGCTCCAACAACCAAGATAACCAAAATCAATACAGAGTTATACACACAAATATACAACCGTTCTTATTCTTAGACCCTTGAACGGTGGGTCGTACACCAGTCAACTTAGCTGCACTTCCAGGACACTGGTCAGTCCCGGTCAGCTTTTACAAACGCGCACCACCCTAGAAGTACTAGGGATAGTTCAATACAATCTCACTACCTATCACACAAGATGTCCTTCGATCACGATCCTGAATGGGACTTTCTTCCACTCTTTTCAGGATGTATATGGGATATGAAATGTAGGATCGCCTAAGCGCACACTACAATTGAAATATGAAATAGGGCAGATTTACCACGGGCTCCACACCCGCTACTCACCCTAATTTGGACTTGGAGTTTTGGGGGTGGAGTCCACACCTCTGGATGTCCTTCTACAGAGGGCCTTTCGCCTTCAGCACTTGATCGGGGCCGCCGGTATTTGTCCGGCCGAAGCTGTCCGAGCGCTTGCGGGGTACACGGATAATTGAACTCTGTTTGGTTTTATCTTTTGTGGCTATCTTCCTGCAATAGACACGTATTCAGCTTTTGACTTGCTTTCAGTATACCTTGAGGGGCGTCATCATCTTAGGCATCCTTGATCTCATTGTGATGTCGTGGGTACAGGCGTGGGACTTCAATGTTCCACGGAATCTTCCTGGAACCTGGTTGGTCGTCTTGGTCGGTCGGATATCACTTGGCTTGATTATACCTTGATCCTCTCGTCCAGGGTGTCCATTGTTCTTCGGTGTTCTTCGGTGTTCTTCGGTGTTCTTTGACACGTCCAGTCATGTCAGGACGGGTGACACCCAGTCTAATGTAAACTGGGGCACTTGATCGCTCCTGTAGGCTTGACCCGTCGTCCGGTAGTTGGTGCGTCCAGACTCATTACGTCTAGAGCACTCAACCCGATCCATGGCTGGACGTAAAACGCCGCGTCCCGAGAATATCACCATGTCCCACAATTCCATACATACTGCTACATTGGTTTTTCAACCAATCACCACGTTCCACAGTAGAAATCTTGATTCCCATCGTGTCAAAAGCCTGTAGCATCATTGCTGCTACTATGGTGCTGCATAATTTCTTTGAAATGCTGGTTGATGACACTCCCATCGAAGCGGTTCGCGAACCCGTAGATCCTACAATTGCTGAGCCGGACGCAATCTCGGCTGAACAACTGAGAGCTATCGCGAAGTCGAAGCGTGACCGACTCATGTCAATCGTTACCCGCTAGTTTTTCCCCAATTTTCGCCAGCTGTACGAGCATTTGCTGCATCACCTGCGCTTGGGGCTGTTGCTGTTCAAGAAGCTGTGATGCTGTTTCTGTTTGATGGCACTGCTGTTCGATTAGGACTTGCAACAATGCGTGACTGGATGCCCCAGGTTCCTCCACCACGGGTTGGCTGCTTTGAGAAATAGCGGAAGCTACCTTTGCAATACTCTCTGAAAGCACGTGCATTCCTTCGGCGACGTGTTCACCTTGCGTCTTGCTTTTTTTGTTGCTGCGGTGGGGTGTCGGAGGTGGTGGCTGGTCCCTCGGGGTGTTTGGCGTTTCCGTTGGCAAGCCAACGTCACCTAGCTGAGCAGGAATCGGGGTGTCAAGACGTCTGGTCGGAAGCTCCGCTAAGCTGGCTGAAGTGGGCGGTCCTAATTGAGCTGTTCCTCCGGTGGATGATAGGAATGGGGATGCCCGCATACCGTCTTTATCCCCCATACATCTCGCATGGTCTCCAGGCACGGTGGCTCAATAGGAGCCGGGCCGTTTCCGGTTCGATTAAGCTGCTCGTTGTAGGCTGTCCATAGCCTGGCAAGGTGCTTTAGCTGTACAAACGAATGCAAAATATATAACAAGGTTAACCCCTTAGTTCCCGTATGTTGGAACGCTCAACATAAGCGGTGTATACCCTAATTCCTTCCTGTCGCAGCATCTATGTTATGTTGGAACGCTCAACATAAGCACTCGTTTTACTTGGATTTTGAATGGACCATGTCCGATTACCCGGTCATACAAAAACTAAGATAATTTTGTGTGTGTAAAATGGACCAATGCACAGGATTAGGTTTGCATTTCCCGTGGGCTCGGTCAAAGGTGTCAGAGAAAGGATACACTCACCCATCAAAATTGGTTGCCGACGGCCACTGAATCCTGTCATTCAAGAAAACGACCGGACGGGGAACAATGGTCGCCCCCACCGGCAAGACGCCGCGCCCCACATTGACACCAGCAGAGAAGCAGAAGTGTCTTGAGGCTCTGCGTCGCGAGAGATGTGCCCCCGTGCAGATGCGAAGGAAGAAAGAGCAAGGGTAGCGGCGGCAGTGGCGAAGGAGACTGCGGTGGAGGCGAAGGAGACTGCAGCAGACTGCAGCGGAGGCGAAGACGGCCGCGGACGATGCGAAGACGGATGCGAAGGCGGTTGTAGCGAAGGAGGTCGACACCCAGGAGGAGGAGAGGGCGCCCCCGGCGGAAGCGAAGACGACGGGCAAGACGAAGAAGGCACCAAGTCGAAAGAAAGCGCCTGCGCAGACGCCGGCCATGTGGAGGGGGGAGTTTGCGCCAGCCACCGCCACCGCACATGCTGCCTCTGCTGCTTCAGCGATTCCACCGGCTGCAGATATCACATCAGAAGTGGCGGGTGCGGTGGCTCGCATTGTTTCAACGATTGCAGGAGAAGCGAGCAATGCGCCGGTTGCTGTAATGAGCAGCAGCCCATGGGCGGATTCAACCCGCTCAGGTAAGCGGAAACGCGTGGAGACGATGGAATCACGGAAGCGTCGTCGCAGAATCCTTCAAGGAGAGAGTGGTGACGACGACGAGGTACGGATGTTGGCCAAGTCCAACATAAAGCTAATGATGTTGAATGGTATCCAACATATGACTAACATAAGCGTGTGTGGGTTTTTGTAGGCCATATCAAGTGATGGAGAGGACGAAGCTCCAACCGGAGAGGATGTGTATGCGCCGGTTTCGGTCCCCCTGCTGTGTGTTGTCGATGGTGATCCCAATTTGATGACTACAGGGGCTGCGGTTTGTACTGGCCTCAACTCCGATGAAGATCCCGACGTGCGCGAGGAACCGGAGGACGAAGAAGATGCTGATGAAGATAGCTGGGATGGAGACTGGGACATCGGCTCGCTGACTGACGAAGACTCTGATGCTGAGCTGGAGGACCTTCCGGAGTCGGTGTGCTCGTCAGCTGCGAAGGACAGCAAGTACATCACAGCAATGAGGGAAACCGGGTGGGAGTATGGTAAGTAATGTTGATTTTATTCAACATAAGTTGAAAATCTAGGATACACCTCCAACATAAATGCTAACATTGTGATGTTGACTCTGTTTGCAGACGAAACCAAGTTTGGGCCGGATCCCACGTACGCCGATCTGTACGATGGGTCGTATGGGCCTACCAACAGTGTGCTCACAGTGGCAGAAGACCCGTTGGCGCTCCTTTTTTACTTCATGCCGCCCAAGCTCTGGGCGCAGATTGCTGTCGGAAGCAACACCTACCACCGACAGTCTATTCCGCAGCGCGCACGGGCGATTCGGGCGCAGCAGCGTAAATGTGGTGGCGAAGTGGAGGATATCGGGGACATTCGGCGGCGTCTAGATGGAGTTGAAGACATTGAAGAATATGAGGTACTACGAGTGATGGCCCTGCTTATTGCCAGAATGCTAGCACCGATTCGCAAAGGTATTGCGGCGCATGGGTCCGTGGCAAAGGTGGGGGCAATGCCTGCCAATCGGTTCAGCCTTTTCATGAGCAAGAACCGTTTCTTCCACATCACGGGCTACATGCAATTCTCCAACAACAAGTCCCCGAAGGTAAGCACCGACCGAGCGTGGAAGATACGTCCAGTCGTCGACGTGCTACAACGGACGTTTGCCCGCGGCTATCGTGTGCCCCCTGTCATCAGCTTTGACGAAGCAACATTACCGTCGCGTTCAAGATACAATCCTACTCGACAATTCAACAAGGACAAGCCCCACAAGTGGGGAACGAAGATTTTCGTTGCTGCTTGTGCCAAGACAGCATACTACATGAGGTTTGTTCATCCGTGGCGAGTATCTACTCGCCACGGATTTTTTTTTGGTCTAAGTCGTTATGTTGGATGATTGACAACATAACGAGTGACCGGCACGTGATAATCAAACATAACGCTAACTTTATCACTGTATTTGTTTGGTCTACAGAATTGAAGTGTACTGTGGCGCAAAGGCGCACTTGCGCACCCCCATCCCGAAAGACAACAATTCTGGTGAAGCCGCAGTTCTGCGGAACTTGAATGCACTATGTCCGCCATCACCGACATCTCCGTGGCGATTGGTGATTACCGACAGATTATACACCTCGGTGAAGCTCGCGCTGGAACTACTGCATCGTCGGGTGTATTTGACGGGAACGATCCAGACGGACCGGTCTGGTTACGCCAAGGACGTCATTACGAAGAAGAAAACGAGAACAGTAAACAAGCAAAAGGTGATGGTCCCTCCACAGGGAACAACTAAATTCGCTGAAAACAAGCAATTTCCTCAACTGACGGCGGTCATGTGGATGGACCGGCTTCCGGTGCACATGCTGTCGACAGGAGGCAGTCGGCGATCCAGCACAGTCAGTACGTACTCATCTAGACTCTACAGGAATTGTAATACTAATTTTTCTAATGCTCTGTCGATTACAGTGCGTCGTGTACATGGAGAGATGAAGGCTGTTCCTGCACCAGAACTTGTACGGGATTACCACCGCTGGATGGGCGGTGTTGACGTCCATGACCAGCTGCGAATGCAGCGCTACAGTGTGCAGCTAGCCTACAAGACACGCAAGTACTACAAGACTCTCTTTCTGGGCTTGTTTGACATGGCTTTGGTGAATGCCTTTATTGTGCACCGCTACTATCGGAAGGTGAACAACAAGCGGCCTCCAAAGCATTTCGCGTTTTTGGAGACGCTGATGGAGCAGCTACTTGCCATCGACTCGGCAGAAGCTTTTGCTGTTATCGAGGTAAGTAATGTGTTGGATAGACAACATACGCGGTGGTCCTAATGTTGATATCCAACATATTATGTTGGTACAATTGTATGTAGCGAGCTACAAGTGCGCAAGAGCGAACAGCGGCGTCTCCAATGAGAGATGGATCTACGCAGCGACGTAATGGAGACGAAGGACCAGCTCCAATAGATGCTGATCATCGACTTGAAGAGAATCCAGGCACGGTTGACTGCGAGCAAGGTACCAAGCGGCGCCACCGATCGTGCAAGGTGTGCGCCCTCTTCAAGGTGAAGCCGAGGAAGTTTACCAAGTACTTCTACCCAGAATGCTCTACGGGCAATCGACGGTGCGTGGTCCCTGCTAGTGTGGCTTGAAAATCGTAGACTAACTCGCCTTGCTCTCATGCAGCACATACCTCTGCAATATTGCGCGAGAGGGAAGAGACAAAACCTGCTTTCAGATCTGGCACGCGGATTGGAGTAGCGGGAACGACATCCCGCGCGCGCTTCTGCAGGAGCACAAGATCCGCAACCGCCCTCCGCCGTCGCGCCCTGGTAAGAAGCGAGGACGGACTGCGCAAGAGCACCGCCGCTCGGTGGGTGGAGATGGCGCGGCAGCTAGCGAAGTGGAGGCCGGTGAGAGCGGAGATGCTGACAGCGCAGCGGAGGCTGACGACGAGTCGTAGGCAGCCCGTCTTTACTTTGATAGTTTGCAATCAATGCACACGTTACTTCTGCATTCATATTATTGGCTACAATACCTGCACGCGTCGTTGCTGGACGTGTGCAACGATGCGAAAAATGGGCTACTCAATAACCGGGACATTTTTATGTTGATTCTATCATCATAACAGATGCACTGGGCTCATTTTGCCTACATTAGAATGCTTTATGTTGTAGAAGCCATTACTCTACCCATGTGTCTGCTCTCGCACCCACCCCCAACCCGCCACTTCAAACCCGTACTTACGTGACGACACATACAAATATCTATATATTAGATTACGGGACGGGTAAAAATATACCCTCATATTTAGGCCCGGGAAGTAAGGGGTTAACACAGCCACCACACAGTTATTCCCGTAGCACGGAATACCTTGTTTCTGCATTGATCAGGGTCAGCGATTTCAGCTCGCACCAGCACCTGCATCGCGATACCGAACTCGCTGGTATCGAGGGTGTTTCTTGCGACGTACTACTGATGCATCCCAGACTGAAGCTGGGTGTGCTCGTATTTCCGAGCGTTGGCGCCGTGTGCTAACTATATTTGGAGACTTTCGCGATCAATCAAGGTACCAGATTGAATTCTCTGGTATTGCAGTACTCATCATGAACTACTTCGAGTCGAATATACTGCAGGGTCAGCGCATCGAAATTCGTAACTACAAAAAGCTCAAGAGGGTGAGCGGCAAGACCATGGAGGAGGAAGAGTCCCACAGCGTGAGCAGCAAAGTAAATACACCGCCAGGCTGTGCTGACGGCGGCACAGCGAGGCGTCTGCTCCCCAATGCGAAGGATGGCTATCTCCCGTGTCCGTCAAACTTGTACATCGAGAACTGGGAGGACTACACGACCGCTTTCGTCTGAAGATGAGGGCAGTTACTGGAGGATATCACTGCGTAATTTGAATCCTAGACGATGATCGCGCTCGTGGCCGCGGCAGGCACCCTCAAGACGACACCGGACTCCGTGGAGAACTTTAATCCGGGTAATATGACTGTCACCAAGCTGGTGTTACTTGTCGAACTACTGCGTTTTGTGAGCTGGCGACGAGGCGCCGGTATTGTTTTGCAGCCTGCAACTGGTAAAGCTACGCTACGTTGGGTAAGCTGGAGTTGTCTATCTACGCCGGCGAGATGCTGGATCTGCTCTTCATGCATCAAACACAGGAGCTTGAAAATCGAGTAGGCTGGTCATATCACCGCCGAGCGCGCCTCCAAATCACTCATCGGCTCGTTGACGAGCAGAATGCTCAGGATTGCTTTCGTCTCCATGTGGATTGCCAGTGTCAATTTGCTACGCTTGATATTTTTTTAGCATGGTAACTACGCGGCGTACACGATGAAGATACTCGAGCACGTCAATCCTTAGCACACACGAAATTGACCCGCAATACAATCTGTAGACTCCAGTCTTCCAGGAGCCTTACGGCGTCAGCGGGTGTTGGTCACTTAGACTCGGTGGTCCTGAAATCTTCACACTGCCTACAAGAGGTCTTCACCGCATCTAGTCGTACCAGAGGCTCATCAGGATGTTGTTCGTCAGACACTCATATCCGTAAAAGCAAGTGTTGGTCACGAAGTTGCAGACGGCGAATCTCGCAATTACTGGGAACTGGCCTAGGAGCACGATCACAGCGGGTACGAAGACGGCAGTGAACAGCGTGTGCTGCACTATGTTGTAGCGATGGAAGTCCAAGGCGGAACAGCGGCTCGTTGACAACTGGTTGATGTCATGCCAGGAGCGGGTTTTGCTCGACTATCGACAGCTGCGGCATAATCGTAATGCTCTGTGCCTTGTTTTGCCGGCGATAGGGGATCTGAGTCACCGAGGCTGTTTTCGCGACCATGGGGATGTCCAATACGACATCGAGCAACAAGCTGAGCAACTTCCGGCGCAATGTTCGCCACCCACAATTACTACAAGCACTGACAGCATGCCGATGATGTAGAGATTCTCTACTAGAGAAGCCCCTCGGCATCGAGCGTGAGTATCAAAAAGGCGCTGTTCGGGGAGTCGTTTTGACACAATAAGTGGCCATCTTCATGCAAATTGAGTGTTGCGGACAAGAACGACGGCAGTGATATCTGTGCTCTCGGTTTGGGGCTGTAAAAGCAAATTCATTTCGAAGTATGTCGTATATTTTATGGAAGTGGTCGGCAACGATTGTGCTCTTCACTATCTGGTTACATTGACTGTTTCCACAGCTTCTGCGCTGCAAATTGAGGTTACAGTGTGCTGTTGGGAGGCTAATCGGTGCTGGATTCATGAATATTAAAGAACAAAGTTCTTCACAGACCCCCTGTTACGGCGGACTAGCATTCGAGCCTACTAATGTCAACACGCTCGGCATGAACATCCCCCGAGGTTAAGTTGAAGGCAAGAAACTCCTGTAGCTCAACGATTGCTGTCACAGCATCGTCGCCGAGTTTAGCTCGTCGAGGGGTTATCGTCGTTCCGGACGCAGAGAAAGCTTCCTCGCTTGGTACAGAAGTAGCCATCACAGCCAAGTAATCGCGCGCCATCATCTTAATTCGAGGAAATGATGCAGCTTCGTGCTTCATCCAACTGCACACAGCTCGACTAGTTGTCTTCAGGTTCATTGACCTATCGTTATGGTCGAGCCAGCGTGACAACTCGCTTGAAAATGGCTCGCTGCTGCTGCCGACGTGCAACTCGGGTTCAATGTGCTCGTCAATAAGGCTGTACAGCGCATCCTCATCTTCAGCTTCTTCCCGCTCCTGCTGAGTTCTCTCCGCTTCCGTCAGGCATGATTCACTCCGCTCGTACGCGTCCCGATACACGCGTTCATACTCCGCTTCTACCAGTCTCTTCACTTGTTGGACATCAATGCCAATCTTGGATAGATGAGACTTTGCACGAGGATCGAGAACAGCGGCGATTTGTGCTTCGTCGGTCTTGACTAGCGGGATGTACTCGTCGATCTTCTTCTTGAAGGCGCGAGCAAAATCCTTGGTATACCATGAGACTGCATTCTCCACTGTCTTTCCTGCATGCTTCGAGACGAGATGGAAGACGACCAACGCTACACCGAAAGTTGGGTAATTCTTGCCAGACATCAGTGTCGTTGCACCCTTGATGGGTCTCAAGAATGACATGAGCTCAGTGAGGTAACTCCATGTCGTGTCTGGGATGGGACCAGCAAGCCGATCACCTGGGCGTATCGAAAAATCTTTGTAGCCTTCATGACGTCCACGAATCCTTCGCTGCAACTCTCCGATCGCCACCTTCAGAGAATTAGCTGAGGCAAGCATCGTCAGAGTGCTGTTCCAGCGCGTCACAACATCAAGCTCCGGCATGATAAACTTCACGTTGAGAGCCGCGCAGACATCACGAAGAGCCTCAAGTAACGACGGCGACTCAGATAACTTCTTCAGAATGTCACGAACGACACCGACACTGTCGTCCATGAGAGGACACCTTTTCAGGCCTTCCTTGACGGCTAGTTGAAACACATGAGCAAGGCATCGCACTTGAACAACCTTGGCCTCGGTTGCAGCTGGTTCTGCTGGCCCAGTAGTTGCGACGACCCCCGGAGAAATCGTTAAGTGGTTGAACTCGGAGATTTCATCTTCGAGCGATTCGTTGATTTCGTCAATCATCGTTCCGTTATTGCTGGCGTTGTCCGTAGTGATCGCCCATAGCTTTGCGAAGAGAGAACCGCTCATCGCTCGAACAGTATCGATAAGATGATGTGCGATGCGGGGGCCTGAGTGGGGATACTCGACTCGCGTAAACCCAATCATAGCCGACATAATGACCCACTCGTCGTTAATCCAGTGGAGAGTCACCACCATGTAGCCCCTTTTTGCCGCTGATGTCCACAAGTCTGTCGTGGCAGAGACTCGGCAGTTTTTGACACCTTCAAGAATGCTGCGTCGAACAAGCTCCTTTTCACACACCCAGCGTTTCAGGATCCTCTTTCGGACCGTTTTGCGTGTCGGTGGCACGTAGTCAGGGTGGAGCGTTCTGCAGAACGATCGAAATTCCTTCTTCTCCACCAGGCTCAGCGAGAGCGCGTTCGCGACGATTAAGGCCACAAGCTGATTGTCGGTAGCTGTCTTATCGAACGTGCGCTGCCTCACGTATCGCTCGAACCCAAAAGCCAGCAAATCCGTCTGACGAGCGCGTCTCGTATCCTCTAAAGCAACGTCATCGTCGACACCATACTCTTCTCCGTGCAGCCTCTTCAAATGTCGACGAAATGTAGTGTGAGCCTTAGCATTCCAACTTGGAGCTGAGTCGGCGGGGCACAGCAAACAGGTAAAGGTTCCATCGTTGTTCTCGCGTACGAAGGTCCATATATCAGATCGTCGGGGAACAGGAGCTCGTCTCGTGTCACTAGCCGATGAATTCGCACTTGATTCGTCTTGAGTCTCCATAGGTTGGAAGCGCGCTTGTGCTGGAAGGTAAGAAGAGAAGTGAGGAGCTCTGTCGGAGTCCTCTGGATGACCCAAGTACCTCAGCACGGTCAGATACAAGCCGATCTGATCCGATCGAATCCGATTCGATCGACAACTTCAAACATAACTTCAACGACACGCGTACAACGTGCTCATACATGAGTGGCTCAAATATTTAACAGCCAATAAGCGGGAGAGCAGAAGCGTGCTGAGTCAGTCAGCACTGCTGACCAGGTCAGCCTGACCTCGGGTGTCAAGCCTCGACGAGCGAGGAAGTTTACCGCAATGGCAAACTTTGCGGACTGCGGATGCCAGCGACGAACAGGATCTGTAGCTATGCATTATATCTGTTGTAATGAATGTAGATATGAACGACAAAAGCACGGTAGCGACATCCGTGTCTACGGGAAATTGTGCATGCCCCCGCTGCCAACGACATCTTTTCGATGCTCGCCAAAAACGTAGTCCACCACCACGTGACCCAGAGCAGCAGCCACCGCCGTACGCCATGGACACCAGCAGGAGCGTGATTGCCACGAAGCGCGTCACACCGTGCAGAAATCTGTGCACGGTGAGCTGAGTCTCCGGTGATAGCGTCAGGAACCCCGTCGGTCCGCAGGACTGTGGCATGCTCTGCACCGTTAATTGCAGCAGTACATGTACACGATGTGCGCGTAAACCTGTATTATTTTGTTGTTGTGGACATGATGATATGTATGATAGGTAGGAGTGAATGCTTGGTATTGGTCGGAAGGCTTCTTTGAAGGGCTGTTAAATGTTAATACCCCTGTGAAATCGATCCAAAAGCTAAACACGATGTGAAGGTATCACTGCTACTTTTGATGTTGTGAAAGTCGGATTGGACCGACCAATCAGTCGGATTTGATCGAAACGGATCGCAAATCGGAAAGAGCAATTCGATTGGTCAGAAAGTACATACCGATCAATCCGATTCGGTCGATTACCCGTCCCTACGAGCAGTGCCACTTCGGTACAGACCCAACTGCTTAGTTGCCTTGCGCTGGTCGATCGGCTGTCTGGTCGATCGGCTGTCTGGTCGATTGGCTGTACAGAGGCCGCCGGTACGTTTGTTTTTGGCGAAGTGGTTCTGGATGTGAGGCCCAAGGCGTGCACGTATAGGCATGCGGCGCGAGAACTGATAGGAACCACTTCGGTGGTCATCCGTAAAAATTGGAACGATACAGAGAAGATTAGCATGGCCCCTGCGCAAGGATGACACGCATAAATCGAGAAGTATCGCACTTTTTGTCATTTGTTCGCTGTGCTAGGTGGTTAGTCGGTGCGTGCTCGCAACTGATGCTAGGCGGACGGTGAAGCAGTAGTCTGCAGACAATCAGCGAAAAACGGATAGCAGACTGCACAAGACGAGCGCCAGGGTAGGTGTTCGAGCAACTCGGACGGCGTCACGTGCGAGCGAAAAGTGGCGTCTGGAAAGCAGGCTGTGAAGCAACGAACTCGTCGGTGTCGAGCGCGCAAAAAGCGCAAAGGATGAGGGAAGAGGGGATCGAACCCCCGACCGCTGGGACTGGAATCCAGCGCTCTACCACTGAGCTATTCCCCCGACACCAACACACTTTTTCACACTCTCCAACACACATACCTGATACGTCAAAGCACCACGCGTCGCACTACTCGCTCCAACAACTTGGCATCCACAGCGAACCCTACTACCTTTCTTCGTGCCACACCTCCCGCCCGACTCCGCAGTGCTCAGGACTACTCACGAGTTTTTGTCGGTGTAGGCATGAAATGATCAGTGAGCGATCTCTACGAAACAGGATCGAAGTTCCGGATGCGGAAGGAGGGCAACGCGAGCAAATGGATGACGATGCCGTGAGTCGCTGCGGCGTTGCGATCGGATGGTGATGCGCGTGGATGCGTGCGGTGGTTGGTGTGTGCGTTTGGGTCGCGTGCGTTGCAGCGTGTTGGTGTTGTGTGCAGTGAGTGTGTTGTTTGTTTGTGTGAGTTGTGTGGTGCGTACGGATTCGTACAGCCCCTATAGCTCAGTGGTAGAGCACTCGCTTCGTAAGCGAAAGGTCGGTGGTTCGATCCCGCCTGGGGGCTCTTCTTTTGCCTTTCCCCACCATCTATCGCGGCCCCGCTCTTTTCGCTCGTTTTACTGTCTTTGGTGGCCTCGTCGCATCCCCCTGTATCCACCATGGCGTCCCACGAATCACGGCTACTTCGACTCTGCTGCAATTGCCTTAGCAGCACATTGATCTCACCTGACCTGACCGTCCGCGCGTTGCGACACCAGACGTCTACGACAGCGACTCGTGGCACTGCGAACGGCTGTGCTGTGGTCAAAGACAGCGATATAGCCCATGAGCATTACGCACGATCAGTGATAACTACTAATGATGACCTCAGAAAAACGAGGCGACGGAAGACCAGGCAGGCCAAGCCAATCGATACCCACCCACCCGAGCCTGGCATACCGATCGCAAGACTTGACACATATCAACCGAGACGACTATACTTCTTGTCGGTGAGAGTAATGGGAAGCAGCAGAACAAAAAGAAGAGTCGGCGCGTCAGGAAGAGACCTGCCGGTGTGTGTTGCACTTGTGGCGAAAATGGTCACTACGCAAGGGACTGCAAAATGAACTGCCACTCTTGAGGTGCAGACCAAGATCAGTCGGCTTCGGGGTGATTGATAGTAGAGCCGGCTCACATGTGGCAGTCGCGTGGTGCATTCAGCGAGTACACAACGGTGCAGAATGGTCGGAGTGCGAAGACCAGAGCGGACATATTCTCGGCTTCGGTACGGTGACCGTGCGAGTGTGGACTGGCCACTCGTGAATCGATTCCAGACTGGAGAACACGCTTCATGTTCAGGACTTGAACAAGAATCTGTTCTCCCGGACGGTGGTGACGGAGCGTGGAATGGTCGTCACTACGGAGGGCAAGAAGTGCGTCGTGAAGCGCGGTGACGAAGTTGTAGCTACTGGGTGGAAGCAAGGCAAACTGATGTATCTGAACACAGAAGCGAGCGAGGGGTGCTCTATCGCCTAGGACAACACTGAGCTCTGGAATCGGTGACTCGGACACGTCTCGTTCAGCACACTAAAATCCATGATCAAGGATGGGAAGCTTAATGGAGCCCCGAAGGACATCCGGCATTCATCCTGATCGTTTTGAGGAACTTCCGAAACGCTCGCATACCGCGCTCTTGTTGCGCATCGGATAAATCATCAGATAACAACTCTTCATTAGCAAGCATGTTACAATGTACTTATAGCCCGACTTGGAAACTGGAGTGATGAGCCCTAGTACACCTGAGCACACCGACGTGTTCGTGCGTGCACTTTCTTTTCCTTCCAGCTCTTCCTTCGTTGAGATGAAAGGGTTGCGAGACAGCTTGGCTGTCGCACAAACTTCGCAGTCTCCTTCGGGGCTCCATTAAGCTTCCCATCCTTGATCATGGATTTTAGTGTGCTGAACGAGACGTGTCCGAGTCACCGATTCCAGAACTCAGTGTTGTCCTAGGCGATAGAGCACCCCTCGCTCGCTTCTGTGTTCAGATACATCAGTTTGCCTTGCTTCCACCCAGTAGCTACAACTTCGTGATCAAGATTTTCGCAGCGACCACGGTGACAACCTCTCGACGCCGGGGGGGGGGGGGTAGAATCGGCGCATAATTCTTCCAAAACTGTCAAGCACGAGCTCACGGCTCCCCATAATCCGGAGCAGAAAGGCAGGACGTTCGTTGAAATGACTCGCTGCACGTTCAAGTAAAGTGAACTCGACGACACGTATTGGTATGGGGTCATGGCGACAGCGGCGGATATCCAAAACTTGCTGCCAAATACGTCCAACCCACGCTCAAGTCCATTCGAGTTGTGTTCAAGCGGAAGCCACGCCTGAATCATATGCGAGTGTTCGGAACTGAGTGTTACGCTCACGTGCCCAAGCAAAAGCGTAAGAAGCTTGACGACACGGGCATTCAGTCCGTTATTCTCGGCTACGCGAAGCAGCGCAAGGTCTACCGACCTCTTAGAGTCACCGATAGATTAATCGCGATTTCGATAAGCGTAAGGTTTGCTGAGGCACTCACAATGAGGGCTCCAAGGGGTATTCAACTTCATCGATGAGGATAACCAAGTCGAAGAAACTAAGGAGATCAAGACAGTTTTCGCACACCACCTACTCGACCACGTCAGGTGCTGGCGGGAGAGGAGCATAATGGACCGACACACTCCATACCAACACGTGGTTTCAGCACGCCAGGAGGGACGGTGAAGAGGAGTGGATGGTGCGACCTGAACGCAAGCGCCGAGGTGTTACTCGGTAAAGGAGTTCCCAAACTTGCGGCACAGTCAGTTCAATCTGGACGACTACAAAACCGAATATGACTCGCTCTACTGCCTTCACACTGAGGATGACGATGGCGAACGTGTAGTGACGTACGATGAAGTTATGAAGAGCAAGTACAAGGACGAGTGGCTTCGTGCAATGGAGAGCGAGGTGAAGTCGTTGGAAGATCATCGCACTTGGACTTTGGTAGACATTCCCTCCAACAAGAAGCCGATTGGGCGCAAGGATCAACGCGACCCGAACGGGGACATCGTAAAGTTCCAAGCATGCTTGTTGGCGAACGGATTTACAATGCGTCCCGGACGTACACGTTCGCTCCTGTTGCGCGCAAGGAGTAGGTGAGCACCGCAACCGCGATTGCCGCGGCTCCCTCTGCCGCGCAGAGGGAGACATGGAAGCTGAGAATGGGGAGCTGACACGGCGTTTCTCTACGGTGATGTCGAAGAGGAAATCTACATTGATCAAACAGACGGATTCATTGTACAAGCACTCTACGGTACTATGCAAGCGGTGCGCCAGTGGAACAACAAGCGGAACCAGCATCTCGTGGATCAAGGTTTCAGGCGCTCTGATGCGTTGATCAAGCAGCGAATACAACATCATCGTTGGCTACGTGGTGACCGTGGTGACCTCAAGCGCGAAAGCAGAATACATGAGTCTATACAGCGCAACACAGGAGGCAACTTGGCTACGCCTACTGCTGGAGACATGAGCTACGATGGCCAAGATGCAATGCTGACCCACCAGTACCATCAGGGATGTATCGCGCTTGCCTAGAACTTACTCTACCACTCGCGCGCGAAGCACATCGACATCAACTTTCACTTCCTGCGCGAGTAGGTCGAGCGCGAAACAATTCGACTTGACTACAACCGACAGACGAGATGATCGCCGGTGGAATGACAAAGGCATTGACGCGCGACAAGCACGACAAATACATCAAAGTACTCGGCATAAAGACGTAACACGAAACGCCGCGCGCCCATCAAGGGGTAATTGTGATGTCGCACGCTTACGCCTCCGTGACGCGCTGCTGGATTGCATGTGCAATTACATTGGATGGTGAGAGCATGATCGTACGGCCATATATCTGCGTAGAGTCGTACGACTTTGTGCGTAGAACCTTACGACTCGTAGGTTTGTGCACAATCGTACGGCTCTATAATTAGGATCTTACGAATCGTCTGTTTGTCGAGTCGAGCATATTCGTACGACTCTACCTCTGGGATGTAGATAGGGATGGTAGGGCGTATGGCACGAACGAACGGAAGAGGCCTAAAAACAGAGTAATTAGAGTTAACCGATTCAATCTCCGACTCAGTTTTGGTTTTGCAACCTCATCAACCAGCCCTTCTTCATTAGCAAGCCCCGCAGTGCTCTTCCTTACCTTCCTTTACAAAGTGCCAGCTGCGGAAGAATGGCAACGCGAGCAAATGGATGACGATGCCGTGAGTCGCTGCGGCGTTGCGATCGGATGGCGATGCGCGTGGATGCGTGCGGTGGTTGGTGTGCGCGTTTGGGTCGCGTGCGTTGCAGCGTGTTGGTGTGCAGTGAGTGTGTTGTTTGTTTATGTGAGTTGTGTGGTGCGTGCGGATTCGTACAGCCCCTATAGCTCAGTGGTAGAGCACTCGCTTCGTAAGCGAAAGGTCGGTGGTTCGATCCCGCCTGGGGGCTCTTCTTTTGCCTTTCCCCACCATCTATCGCGACCCCGCTCTTTTCGCTCGTTTTACTGTCTTTGGTGGCCTCGTCGCATCCCCCTGTATCCACCATGGCGTCCCACGAATCACGGCTACTTCGACTCTGCTGCAATTGCCTTAGCAGCACATTGATCTCACCTGACCTGACCGTCCGCGCGTTGCGACACCAGACGTCTACGACAGCGCCTCGTGGCACTGCGAACGGCTGTGCTGTGGTCAAAGACAGCGATATAGCCCATGAGCATTACGCACGATCAGTGATGACTACTAATGATGACCTCAGAAAAACGAGGCGACGGAAGACCGGGAGGCCAGGCCAATCGATACCCACCCACCCGAGCCTGGCATACCGATCGCAAGACTTGACACATATCAACCGAGACGACTATACTTCTTGTCGGTGAGAGTAATGGGAAGCAGCAGAACAAAAAGAAGAGTCGGCGCGTCAGGAAGAGACCTGCCGGTGTGTGTTGCACTTGTGGCGAAAATGGTCACTACGCAAGGGACTGCAAAATGAACTGCCACTCTTGAGGTGCAGACCAAGATCAGTCGGCTTCGGGGTGATTGATAGTAGAGCCGGCTCACATGTGGCAGTCGCGTGGTGCATTCAGCGAGTACACAACGGTGCAGAATGGTCGGAGTGCGAAGACCAGAGCGGACTTATTCTCGGCTTCGGTACGGTGACCCTGCGAGTGTGGACTGGCCGCTCGTGAATCGATTCCAGACTGGAGAACACGCTTCATGTTCAGGACTTGAACAAGAATCTGTTCTCCCGGACGGTGGTGACGGAGCGTGGAATGGTCGTCACTACGGAGGGCAAGAAGTGCGTCGTGAAGCGCGGTGGCGAAGTTGTAGCTACTGGGTGGAAGCAAGGCAAACTGATGTATCTGAGCACAGAAGCGAGCGAGGGGTGCTCTATCGCCTAGGACAACACTGAGTTCTGGAATCGGTGACTCGGACACGTCTCGTTCAGCACACTAAAATCCATGATCAAGGATGGGAAGCTTAATGGAGCCCCGAAGGAGACTGCGAAGTTTGTGCGACAGCCAAGCTGTCTCGCAACCCTTTCATCTCAACGAAGGAAGAGCTGGAAGGAAAAGAAAGTGCACGCACGAACACGTCGGTGTGCTCAGGTGTACTAGGGCTCATCACTCCAGTTTCCAAGTCGGGCTATAAGTACATTGTAACATGCTTGCTAATGAAGAGTTGTTATCTGATGATTTATCCGATGCGCAACAAGAGCGCGGTATGCGAGCGTTTCGGAAGTTCCTCAAAACGATCAGGATGAATGCCGGATGTCCTTCGGGGCTCCATTAAGCTTCCCATCCTTGATCATGGATTTTAGTGTGCTGAACGAGACGTGTCCGAGTCACCGATTCCAGAGCTCAGTGTTGTCCTAGGCGATAGAGCACCCCTCGCTCGCTTCTGTGTTCAGATACATCAGTTTGCCTTGCTTCCACCCAGTAGCTACAACTTCGTGATCAAGATTTTCACAGCGACCACGGTGACAACCTCTCGACGCGGGGGGGGGGGTAGAATCGGCGCATAATTCTTCCAAAACTGTCAAGCACGAGCTCACGGCTCCCCATAATCCGGAGCAGAAAGGCAGGATGTTCGTTGAAATGACTCGCTGCCCGTTCAAGTAAAGTGAACTCGACGAGACGTATTGGTATGGGGTCATGGTGACAGCGGCGGATATCCAAAACTTGCTGCCAAATACGTCCAACCCCTCAAGTCCATTCGAGTTGTGTTCAAGCGGAAGCCACGCCTGAATCATATTCGAGTGTTCGGAACTGAGTGTTACGCTCACGTGCCCAAGCAAAAGCGTAAGAAGCTTGACGACACGGGCATTCAGTCCGTTATTCTCGGCTACGCGAAGCAGCGCAAGGTCTACCGACCTCTTAGAGTCACCGATAGATTAATCGCGATTTCGATAAGCGTAAGGTTTGCTGAGGCACTCACAATGAGGGCTCCAAGGGGTATTCAACTTCATCGATGAGGATAACCAAGTCGAAGAAACTAAGGAGATCAAGACAGTTTTCGCACACCACCTACTCGACCACGTCAGATGCTGGCGGGAGAGGAGCACAATGGACCGACACACTCCATACCAACACGTGGTTCCAGCACACCAGGAGGGACGGTGAAGAGGAGTGGATGGTGCGACCTGAACGCAAGCGCCGAGGTGTTACTCGGTAAAGGAGTTCCCAAACTTGCGGCACAGTCAGTTCAATCTGGACGACTACAAAACCGAATATGACTCGCTCTACTGCCTTCACACTGAGGATGACGATGGTGAACGTGTAGTGACGTACGATGAAGTTATGAAGAGCAAGTACAAGGACGAGTGGCTTCGTGCAATGGAGAGCGAGGTGAAGTCGTTGGAAGATCATCGCACTTGGACTTTGGTAGACATTCCCTCCAACAAGAAGCCGATTGGGCGCAAGGATCAACGCGACCCGAACAGGGACATCGTAAAGTTCCAAGCATGCTTGTTGGCGAACGGATTTACAATGCGTCCCGGACGTAAACGTTCGCTCCTGTTGCGCGCAAGGAGTAGGTGAGCACCGCAACCGCGATTGCCGCGGCTCCCTCTGCCGCGCAGAGGGAGACATGGAAGCTGAGAATGGGGAGCTGACACGGCGTTTCTCTACGGTGATGTCGAAGAGGAAATCTACATTGATCAGACAGACGGATTCATTGTACAAGCACTCTACGGTACTATGCAAGCGGTGCGCCATTGGAACAACAAGCGGGACCAGCATCTCGTGGATCAAGGTTTTAGGCGCTCTGATGCGTTGATCAAGCAGCGAATACAACATCATCGTTGGCTACGTGGTGACCGTGGTGACCTCAAGCGCGAAAGCAGAATACATGAGTCTATACAGCGCAACACAGGAGGCAACTTGGCTACGCCTACTGCTGGAGACATGAGCTACGATGGCCAAGATGCAATGCTGACCCACCAGTACCATCAGGGATGTATCGCGCTTGCCTAGAACTTACTCTACCACTCGCGCGCGAAGCACATCGACATCAACTTTCACTTCCTGCGCGAGTAGGTCGAGCGCGAAACAATTCGACTTGACTACAACCGACAGACGAGATGATCGCCGGTGGAATGACAAAGGCATTGACGCGCGACAAGCACGACAAATACATCAAAGTACTCGGCATAAAGACGTAACACGAAACGCCGCGCGCCCATCAAGGGGTAATTGTGATGTCGCACGCTTACGCCTCCGTGACGCGCTGCTGGATTGCATGTGCAATTACATTGGATGGTGAGAGCATGATCGTACGGCCATATATCTGCGTAGAGTCGTACGACTTTGTGCGTAGAACCTTACGACTCGTAGGTTTGTGCACAATCGTACGGCTCTATAATTAGGATCTTACGAATCGTCTGTTTGTCGAGTCGAGCATATTCGTACGACTCTACCTCTGGGATGTAGATAGGGATGGTAGGGCGTATGGCACGAACGAACGGAAGAGGCCTAAAAACAGAGTAATTAGAGTTAACCGATTCAATCTCCGACTCAGTTTTGGTTTTGCAACCTCATCAACCAGCCCTTCTTCATTAGCAAGCCCCGCAGTGCTCTTCCTTACCTTCCTTTACAAAGTGCCAGCTGCGGAAGAATGGCAACGCGAGCAAATGGATGACGATGCCGTGAGTCGCTGCGGCGTTGCGATCGGATGGCGATGCGCGTGGATGCGTGCGGTGGTTGGTGTGTGCGTTTGGGTCGCGTGCGTTGCAGCGTGTTGGTGTGCAGTGAGTGTGTTGTTTGTTTATGTGAGTTGTGTGGTGCGTGCGGATTCGTACAGCCCCTATAGCTCAGTGGTAGAGCACTCGCTTCGTAAGCGAAAGGTCGGTGGTTCGATCCCGCCTGGGGGCTCTTCTTTTGCCTTTCCCCATCATTTATCGCGAACCCGCTCTTTTCGCTCGTTTTACTGTCTTTGGTGGCCTCGTCGCATCCCCCTGTATCCACCATGGCGTCCCACGAATCACGGCTACTTCGACTCTGCTGCAATTGCCTTAGCAGCACATTGATCTCACCTGACCTGACCGTCCGCGCGTTGCGACACCAGACGTCTACGACAGCGACTCGTGGCACTGCGAACGGCTGTGCTGTGGTCAAAGACAGCGATATAGCCCATGAGCATTACGCACGATCAGTGATGACTACTAATGATGACCTCAGAAAAACGAGGCGACGGAAAACCAGGCAGGCCAGGCCAATCGATACCCACCCACCCGAGCCTTGCATACCGAGCGTACGCTCATAGCCTCGTTGAGCACATGGCAATTGCGAACACTCACGGTATTCTCAAGGCAACAAACAGCACGTGTTTGTCACATGCTCTTATGTTGGTTTAGGGAAAATGTACTAACTGTATTAATGGTGCCCAGGTTTGGAGGAAGTGTACGAAGTGGAAAAAAATCTTCGTGAAACTTTTCGTTTTGGCTTGTCTTACTTTGAGGTGAAATGGTAGGGATATTCCCAAACGAGGAGGGGGGGCTGCCTCCAATCTGAACTGCCCTGACAAATTGGAGAAGTTTAGGCGTCGCCAGAAAGCAGCACGTCAAGCTATGCTTGAAAACTCAGCTCCAGCTGAAGTCACCGATGCTACCGGGACGGTAGGCCATGACAGCCCGCGGAAAGATACCGATGAGAACGAGAAACCCAGCGGTGGATCTACAGCTCGCCAAGCAAGCAGAGTATCGATTCCAGAAAAAATGGAGTGGTAACCAATGATGCTGACAATGTGGCTACCGAGAGCCGGCGAACCGATGATCGAACCGAAAATGACTACGAGTACGATTACCCGTATTACTTTCCCGAGACTACCGAGGAAGAGGCGATCTCAAATGCAGGTGGTGGTGTTGAGCCTTGGGGTGACGGGATCTCAAACAATGCGGATGCGGACGCTACGCCAGTACCGCGAGCAGATTCCAGAGGTTCAGGCAAGGCTCCCAGAAAAAGAAATCGCCCCGGCAGACAGCAGAAACAACCGCAACGCCCTCGCAAAATCGACGTACTCTTTCGCCTCCCGGGAGTCGAGTATCTGGGAAGAAATCGAAAAGACGTGCGGACATGCTTGCTGATGAAGTGAACGTGGGTATTGATGACGATCACGAGGTGCTGGAATCGGATGGCTGTTCTGGCGAGAGTGCCGACGACGATTCTGACGATGAGTTTGCAGATGAGCTTTATATTGCGGGTGATACCGGAAACGAAAGATTTAGTGTCGAAACAGCAGCAGAAATCCGTGCGGTTGCCGCCCCCCAGGACTACATAACAGATGAAATGCTTCAAGGCATGTCTGACAATGGTTGGGAGTTGCTACCGGTAACCGACGAACGGGATGACTCGGACCTGTCCGGCGCTACGATTGTGTTTACGGACCCTCCTCAACTAACTGCCTCGGCTATAGAGGCAGCGAAAACGATGAAACCTTCTGATCTTTTTTTTTACTACATCTCTGGACGGAGATTGCCGAGGAAACAAACGTTACGAGCGTCAGACACGACCGGAAAGACTTCGACAGGCGAAGTTGTCCATTGAAAAGAAGACGGACGACATCCACAAACGCAAGGAAATGTTTCAAGCAAAGAAGAAGGAGCTGGATGCGTTTAAAGACGTACTTGCCGCGGAGATCATGCATTTTCTGGCCCTAGTAATATCCAGGGCTATTTGCCCGATAAAGTCTCGACTGGAAGATCATTGGAAGACGCGAGCCCGTGGAGCGATCCCAGCTGGAACTTGGTCGCCATTTATGGATCGCAAGCGTTTCAAGGAGATTAACAGGTACTGTGGCTTCCACGTTATTTTAATAAAGGTCCCACTAACACATCCTTCGCCAGCTTTCTCCACTTTACGAGCAACCAGGCTCCGCAGGCTAAGACGGACCGGGCATGGAAGATTCGCAGCGTGATAAACAAATTACAGACTACTTTCAAGGGTGGAATGGAACTAGGGCGCTGGGTTGCATTCGACGAGATGGTTATCCCTTCAAAAAGTTCGCGGAACAAAATACGAGTTTTCCTGAAGAATAAGCCGCACAAGGTAAGACTGGATTACGCGCAAATGGACGAAGGTGGGTCGAGGCTGAGCGCGAAGTGGAACTGACTTGCTTTCTTGCTCCGATTCTTTTCAGTTCTGTGTGCTGTATGGTGAAATCCCGGTGATGGATGACGAATGCGCATCGTGAGTGAGAGGGAAAGCAGTTTGCGTGACCTCAGGTCGCTAGGAGGTCTGTGCGTCGTGGCAAGGGCGATGTGCGTGGCGATTAGGTGAGTTGGGTGGCGTCGAAAATGTTTGTTTGTAGAATTTGGACGATGACAGCTTGGCCGAGTGGTTAAGGCGTTAGCCTGCTAAGTTAATGGGGCAACCCGCGTGAGTTCGAATCTCACAGCTGTCGTTTTCCTTTTCTCCTTACCACGATATCAAACACCAACGCTAAACAGCCAGCAGGTTAATGGCACGCCGAGCAGTGCCACTTCGGTACAGAGGTCGATCGGCTGTCTGGCCGATTGGCTGTACAGAGGCCGCCGGTACGTTTGTTTTTGGCGAAGTGGTTCTGGATGTGAGGCCCAAGGCGTGCACGTATAGGCATGCGGCGCGAGAACTGATAGGAACCACTTCGGTGGTCATCCGTAAAAATTGGAACGATACAGAGAAGATTAGCATGGCCCCTGCGCAAGGATGACACGCATAAATCGAGAAGTATCGCACTTTTTGTCATTTGTTCGCTGTGCTAGGTGGTTAGTCGGTGCGTGCTCGCAACTGATGCTAGGCGGACGGTGAAGCAGTAGTCTGCAGACAATCAGCGAAAAACGGATAGCAGACTGCACAAGACGAGCGCCAGGGTAGGTGTTCGAGCAACTCGGATGGCGTCACGTGCGAGCGAAAAGTGGCGTCTGGAAAGCAGGCTGTGAAGCAACGAACTCGTCGGTGTCGAGCGCGCAAAAAGTGCAAAGGATGAGGGAAGAGGGGATCGAACCCCCGACCGCTGGGACTGGAATCCAGCGCTCTACTACTGAGCTATTCCCCCGACACCAACACACTTTTTCACACGCTCCAACACACATACCTGATACGTCAAAGCACCACGCGTCGCACTACTCGCTCCAACAACTTCGCATCCACAGCGAACCCTACTACCTTTCTTCGTGCCACACCTCCCGCCCGACTCCGCAGTGCTCAGGACTACTCACTAGGTTTTGTCGGTGTAGGCATGAAATGATCAGTGAGCGATCTCTACGAAACAGGATCGAAGTTCCGGATGCGGAAGGAGGGCAACGCGAGCAAATGGATGACGATGCCGTGAGTCGCTGCGGCGTTGCGATCGGATGGTGATGCGCGTGGATGCGTGCGGTGGTTGGTGTGTGCGTTTGGGTCGCGTGCGTTGCAGCGTGTTTGTGTTGTGTGCAGTGAGTGTGTTGTTTGTTTGTGTGAGTTGTGTGGTGCGTGCGGATTCGTACAGCCCCTATAGCTCAGTGGTAGAGCACTCGCTTCGTAAGCGAAAGGTCGGTGGTTCGATCCCGCCTGGGGGCTCTTCTTTTGCCTTTCCCCATCATTTATCGCGGCCCCGCTCTTTTCGCTCGTTTTATTGTCTTTGGTGGCCTCGTCGCATCCCCCTGTATCCACCATGGCGTCCCACGAATCACGGCTACTTCGACTCTGCTGCAATTGCCTTAGCAGCACATTGATCTCACCTGACCTGACCGTCCGCGCGTTGCGACACCAGACGTCTACGACAGCGACTCGTGGCACTGCGAACGGCTGTGCTGTGGTCAAAGACAGCGATATAGCCCATGAGCATTACGCACGATCAGTGATGACTACTAATGATGACCTCAGAAAAACGAGGCGACGGAAGACCGGGAGGCCAGGCCAATCGATACCCACCCACCCGAGCCTGGCATACCGATCGCAAGACTTGACACATATCAACCGAGACGACTATACTTCTTGTCGGTGAGAGTAATGGGAAGCAGCAGAACAAAAAGAAGAGTCGGCGCGTCAGGAAGAGACCTGCCGGTGTGTGTTGCACTTGTGGCGAAAATGGTCACTACGCAAGGGACTGCAAAATGAACTGCCACTCTTGAGGTGCAGACCAAGATCAGTCGGCTTCGGGGTGATTGATAGTAGAGCCGGCTCACATGTGGCAGTCGCGTGGTGCATTCAGCGAGTACACAACGGTGCAGAATGGTCGGAGTGCGAAGACCAGAGCGGACTTATTCTCGGCTTCGGTACGGTGACCCTGCGAGTGTGGACTGGCCGCTCGTGAATCGATTCCAGACTGGAGAACACGCTTCATGTTCAGGACTTGAACAAGAATCTGTTCTCCCGGACGGTGGTGACGGAGCGTGGAATGGTCGTCACTACGGAGGGCAAGAAGTGCGTCGTGAAGCGCGGTGGCGAAGTTGTAGCTACTGGGTGGAAGCAAGGCAAACTGATGTATCTGAGCACAGAAGCGAGCGAGGGGTGCTCTATCGCCTAGGACAACACTGAGTTCTGGAATCGGTGACTCGGACACGTCTCGTTCAGCACACTAAAATCAATGATCAAGGATGGGAAGCTTAATGGAGCCCCGAAGGAGACTGCGAAGTTTGTGCGACAGCCAAGCTGTCTCGCAACCCTTTCAGCTCAACGAAGGAAGAGCTGGAAGGAAAAGAAAGTGCACGCACGAACACGTCGGTGTGCTCAGGTGTACTAGGGCTCATCACTCCAGTTTCCAAGTCGGGCTATAAGTACATTGTAACATGCTTGCTAATGAAGAGTTGTTATCTGATGATTTATCCGATGCGCAACAAGAGCGCGGTATGCGAGCGTTTCGGAAGTTCCTCAAAACGATCAGGATGAATGCCGGATGTCCTTCGGGGCTCCATTAAGCTTCCCATCCTTGATCATGGATTTTAGTGTGCTGAACGAGACGTGTCCGAGTCACCGATTCCAGAGCTCAGTGTTGTCCTAGGCGATAGAGCACCCCTCGCTCGCTTCTGTGTTCAGATACATCAGTTTGCCTTGCTTCCACCCAGTAGCTACAACTTCGTGATCAAGATTTTCACAGCGACCACGGTGACAACCTCTCGACGCGGGGGGGGGGGGTAGAATCGGCGCATAATTCTTCCAAAACTGTCAAGCACGAGCTCACGGCTCCCCATAATCCGGAGCAGAAAGGCAGGATGTTCGTTGAAATGACTCGCTGCCCGTTCAAGTAAAGTGAACTCGACGAGACGTATTGGTATGGGGTCATGGTGACAGCGGCGGATATCCAAAACTTGCTGCCAAATACGTCCAACCCCTCAAGTCCATTCGAGTTGTGTTCAAGCGGAAGCCACGCCTGAATCATATGCGAGTGTTCGGAACTGAGTGTTACGCTCACGTGCCCAAGCAAAAGCGTAAGAAGCTTGACGACACGGGCATTCAGTCCGTTATTCTCGGCTACGCGAAGCAGCGCAAGGTCTACCGACCTCTTAGAGTCACCGATAGATTAATCGCGATTTCGATAAGCGTAAGGTTTGCTGAGGCACTCACAATGAGGGCTCCAAGGGGTATTCAACTTCATCGATGAGGATAACCAAGTCGAAGAAACTAAGGAGATCAAGACAGTTTTCGCACACCACCTACTCGACCACGTCAGGTGCTGGCGGGAGAGGAGCATAATGGACCGACACACTCCATACCAACACGTGGTTTCAGCACGCCAGGAGGGACGGTGAAGAGGAGTGGATGGTGCGACCTGAACGCAAGCGCCGAGGTGTTACTCGGTAAAGGAGTTCCCAAACTTGCGGCACAGTCAGTTCAATCTGGACGACTACAAAACCGAATATGACTCGCTCTACTGCCTTCACACTGAGGATGACGATGGCGAACGTGTAGTGACGTACGATGAAGTTATGAAGAGCAAGTACAAGGACGAGTGGCTTCGTGCAATGGAGAGCGAGGTGAAGTCGTTGGAAGATCATCGCACTTGGACTTTGGTAGACATTCCCTCCAACAAGAAGCCGATTGGGCGCAAGGATCAACGCGACCCGAACGGGGACATCGTAAAGTTCCAAGCATGCTTGTTGGCGAACGGATTTACAATGCGTCCCGGACGTAAACGTTCGCTCCTGTTGCGCGCAAGGAGTAGGTGAGCACCGCAACCGCGATTGCCGCGGCTCCCTCTGCCGCGCAGAGGGAGACATGGAAGCTGAGAATGGGGAGCTGACACGGCGTTTCTCTACGGTGATGTCGAAGAGGAAATCTACATTGATCAGACAGACGGATTCATTGTACAAGCACTCTACGGTACTATGCAAGCGGTGCGCCAGTGGAACAACAAGCGGAACCAGCATCTCGTGGATCAAGGTTTCAGGCGCTCTGATGCGTTGATCAAGCAGCGAATACAACATCATCGTTGGCTACGTGGTGACCGTGGTGACCTCAAGCGCGAAAGCAGAATACATGAGTCTATACAGCGCAACACAGGAGGCAACTTGGCTACGCCTACTGCTGGAGACATGAGCTACGATGGCCAAGATGCAATGCTGACCCACCAGTACCATCAGGGATGTATCGCGCTTGCC
Organism: Phytophthora x cambivora; assembly: GCA_033557925.1. Taxonomy (NCBI): domain Eukaryota; phylum Oomycota; class Peronosporomycetes; order Peronosporales; family Peronosporaceae; genus Phytophthora; species Phytophthora x cambivora. The sequence goes on from JAUCEB010000034.1 coordinate 1,890,673, forward strand.
TAGAACTTACTCTACCACTCGCGCGCGAAGCACATCGACATCAACTTTCACTTCCTGCGCGAGTAGGTCGAGCGCGAAACAATTCGACTTGACTACAGCCGACAGACGAGATGATCGCCGGTGGAATGACAAAGGCATTGACGCGCGACAAGCACGACAAATACATCAAAGTACTCGGCATAAAGACGTAACACGAAACGCCGCGCGCCCATCAAGGGGTAATTGTGATGTCGCACGCTTACGCCTCCGTGACGCGCTGCTGGATTGCATGTGCAATTACATTGGATGGTGAGAGCATGATCGTACGGCCATATATCTGCGTAGAGTCGTACGACTTTGTGCGTAGAACCTTACGACTCGTAGGTTTGTGCACAATCGTACGGCTCTATAATTAGGATCTTACGAATCGTCTGTTTGTCGAGTCGAGCATATTCGTACGACTCTACCTCTGGGATGTAGATAGGGATGGTAGGGCGTATGGCACGAACGAACGGAAGAGGCCTAAAAACAGAGTAATTAGAGTTAACCGATTCAATCTCCGACTCAGTTTTGGTTTTGCAACCTCATCAACCAGCCCTTCTTCATTAGCAAGCCCCGCAGTGCTCTTCCTTACCTTCCTTTACAAAGTGCCAGCTGCGGAAGAATGGCAACGCGAGCAAATGGATGACGATGCCGTGAGTCGCTGCGGCGTTGCGATCGGATGGCGATGCGCGTGGATGCGTGCGGTGGTTGGTGTGTGCGTTTGGGTCGCGTGCGTTGCAGCGTGTTGGTGTGCAGTGAGTGTGTTGTTTGTTTATGTGAGTTGTGTGGTGCGTGCGGATTCGTACAGCCCCTATAGCTCAGTGGTAGAGCACTCGCTTCGTAAGCGAAAGGTCGGTGGTTCGATCCCGCCTGGGGGCTCTTCTTTTGCCTTTCCCCACCATCTATCGCGACCCCGCTCTTTTCGCTCGTTTTACTGTCTTTGGTGGCCTCGTCGCATCCCCCTGTATCCACCATGGCGTCCCACGAATCACGGCTACTTCGACTCTGCTGCAATTGCCTTAGCAGCACATTGATCTGACCTGACCTGACCGTCCGCGCGTTGCGACACCAGACGTCTACGACAGCGACTCGTGGCACTGCGAACGGCTGTGCTGTGGTCAAAGACAGCGATATAGCCCATGAGCATTACGCACGATCAGTGATGACTACTAATGATGACCTCAGAAAAACGAGGCGACGGAAAACCAGGCAGGCCAGGCCAATCGATACCCACCCACCCGAGCCTTGCATACCGAGCGTACGCTCATAGCCTCGTTGAGCACATGGCAATTGCGAACACTCACGGTATTCTCAAGGCAACAAACAGCACGTGTTTGTCACATGCTCTTATGTTGGTTTAGGGAAAATGTACTAACTGTATTAATGGTGCCCAGGTTTGGAGGAAGTGTACGAAGTGGAAAAAAATCTTCGTGAAACTTTTCGTTTTGGCTTGTCTTACTTTGATGTGAAATGGTAGGGATATTCCCAAACGAGGAGGGGGGGGCTGCCTCCAATCTGAACTGCCCTGACAAATTGGAGAAGTTTAGGCGTCGCCAGAAAGCAGCACGTCAAGCTATGCTTGAAAACTCAGCTCCAGCTGAAGTCACCGATGCTACCGGGACGGTAGGCCATGACAGCCCGCGGAAAGATACCGATGAGAACGAGAAACCCAGCGGTGGATCTACAGCTCGCCAAGCAAGCAGAGTATCGATTCCAGAAAAAATGGAGTGGTAACCAATGATGCTGACAATGTGGCTACCGAGAGCCGGCGAACCGATGATCGAACCGAAAATGACTACGAGTACGATTACCCGTATTACTTTCCCGAGACTACCGAGGAAGAGGCGATCTCAAATGCAGGTGGTGGTGTTGAGCCTTGGGGTGACGGGATCTCAAACAATGCGGATGCGGACGCTACGCCAGTACCGCGAGCAGATTCCAGAGGTTCAGGCAAGGCTCCCAGAAAAAGAAATCGCCCCGGCAGACAGCAGAAACAACCGCAACGCCCTCGCAAAATCGACGTACTCTTTCGCCTCCCGGGAGTCGAGTATCTGGGAAGAAATCGAAAAGACGTGCGGACATGCTTGCTGATGAAGTGAACGTGGGTATTGATGACGATCACGAGGTGCTGGAATCGGATGGCTGTTCTGGCGAGAGTGCCGACGACGATTCTGACGATGAGTTTGCAGATGAGCTTTATATTGCGGGTGATACCGGAAACGAAAGATTTAGTGTCGAAACAGCAGCAGAAATCCGTGCGGTTGCCGCCCCCCAGGACTACATAACAGATGAAATGCTTCAAGGCATGTCTGACAATGGTTGGGAGTTGCTACCGGTAACCGACGAACGGGATGACTCGGACCTGTCCGGCGCTACGATTGTGTTTACGGACCCTCCTCAACTAACTGCCTCGGCTATAGAGGCAGCGAAAACGATGAAACCTTCTGATCTTTTTTTTTACTACATCTCTGGACGGAGATTGCCGAGGAAACAAACGTTACGAGCGTCAGACACGACCGGAAAGACTTCGACAGGCGAAGTTGTCCATTGAAAAGAAGACGGACGACATCCACAAACGCAAGGAAATGTTTCAAGCAAAGAAGAAGGAGCTGGATGCGTTTAAAGACGTACTTGCCGCGGAGATCATGCATTTTCTGGCCCTAGTAATATCCAGGGCTATTTGCCCGATAAAGTCTCGACTGGAAGATCATTGGAAGACGCGAGCCCGTGGAGCGATCCCAGCTGGAACTTGGTCGCCATTTATGGATCGCAAGCGTTTCAAGGAGATTAACAGGTACTGTGGCTTCCACGTTATTTTAATAAAGGTCCCACTAACACATCCTTCGCCAGCTTTCTCCACTTTACGAGCAACCAGGCTCCGCAGGCTAAGACGGACCGGGCATGGAAGATTCGCAGCGTGATAAACAAATTACAGACTACTTTCAAGGGTGGAATGGAACTAGGGCGCTGGGTTGCATTCGACGAGATGGTTATCCCTTCAAAAAGTTCGCGGAACAAAATACGAGTTTTCCTGAAGAATAAGCCGCACAAGGCAAGACTGGATTACGCGCAAATGGACGAAGGTGGGTCGAGGCTGAGCGCGAAGTGGAACTGACTTGCTTTCTTGCTCCGATTCTTTTCAGTTCTGTGTGCTGTATGGTGAAATCCCGGTGATGGATGACGAATGCGCATCGTGAGTGAGAGGGAAAGCAGTTTGCGTGACCTCAGGTCGCTAGGAGGTCTGTGCGTCGTGGCAAGGGCGATGTGCGTGGCGGTTAGGTGAATTGGGTGGCGTCGAAAATGTTTGTTTGTAGAATTTGGACGATGACAGCTTGGCCGAGTGGTTAAGGCGTTAGCCTGCTAAGTTAATGGGGCAACCCGCGTGAGTTCGAATCTCACAGCTGTCGTTTTCCTTTTCTCCTTACCACGATATCAAACACCAACGCTAAACAGCCAGCAGGTTAATGGCACGCCGAGCAGTGCCACTTCGGTACAGAGGTCGATCGGCTGTCTGGCCGATTGGCTGTACAGAGGCCGCCGGTACGTTTGTTTTTGGCGAAGTGGTTCTGGATGTGAGGCCCAAGGCGTGCACGTATAGGCATGCGGCGCGAGAACTGATAGGAACCACTTCGGTGGTCATCCGTAAAAATTGGAACGATACAGAGAAGATTAGCATGGCCCCTGCGCAAGGATGACACGCATAAATCGAGAAGTATCGCACTTTTTGTCATTTGTTCGCTGTGCTAGGTGGTTAGTCGGTGCGTGCTCGCAACTGATGCTAGGCGGACGGTGAAGCAGTAGTCTGCAGACAATCAGCGAAAAACGGATAGCAGACTGCACAAGACGAGCGCCAGGGTAGGTGTTCGAGCAACTCGGACGGCGTCACGTGCGAGCGAAAAGTGGCGTCTGGAAAGCAGGCTGTGAAGCAACGAACTCGTCGGTGTCGAGTGCGCAAAAAGCGCAAAGGATGAGGGAAGAGGGGATCGAACCCCCGACCGCTGGGACTGGAATCCAGCGCTCTACCACTGAGCTATTCCCCCGACACCAACACACTTTTTCACACGCTCCAACACACATACCTGATACGTCAAAGCACCACGCGTCGCACTACTCGCTCCAACAACTTGGCATCCACAGCGAACCCTACTACCTTTCTTCGTGCCACACCTCCCGCCCGACTCCGCAGTGCTCAGGACTACTCACTAGGTTTTGTCGGTGTAGGCATGAAATGATCAGTGAGCGATCTCTACGAAACAGGATCGAAGTTCCGGATGCGGAAGGAGGGCAACGCGAGCAAATGGATGACGATGCCGTGAGTCGCTGCGGCGTTGCGATCGGATGGTGATGCGCGTGGATACGTGCGGTGGTTGGTGTGTGCGTTTGGGTCGCGTGCGTTGCAGCGTGTTTGTGTTGTGTGCAGTGAGTGTGTTGTTTGTTTGTGTGAGTTGTGTGGTGCGTGCGGATTCGTACAGCCCCTATAGCTCAGTGGTAGAGCACTCGCTTCGTAAGCGAAAGGTCGGTGGTTCGATCCCGCCTGGGGGCTCTTCTTTTGCCTTTCCCCATCATTTATCGCGGCCCCGCTCTTTTCGCTCGTTTTATTGTCTTTGGTGGCCTCGTCGCATCCCCCTGTATCCACCATGGCGTCCCACGAATCACGGCTACTTCGACTCTGCTGCAATTGCCTTAGCAGCACATTGATCTGACCTGACCTGACCGTCCGCGCGTTGCGACACCAGACGTCTACGACAGCGACTCGTGGCACTGCGAACGGCTGTGCTGTGGTCAAAGACAGCGATATAGCCCATGAGCATTACGCACGATCAGTGATGACTACTAATGATGACCTCAGAAAAACGAGGCGACGGAAAACCAGGCCAGGCCAATCGATACCCACCCACCCGAGCCTTGCATACTGAGCGTACGCTCATAGCCTCGTTGAGCACATGGCAATTGCGAACAGTCACGGTATTCTCAAGGCAAGACTGGATTACGCGCAAATGGACGAAGGTGGGTCGAGGCTGAGCGCGAAGTGGAACTGACTTGCTTTCTTGCTCCGATTCTTTTCAGTTCTGTGTGCTGTATGGTGAAATCCCGCTGATGGATGACGAATGCGCATCGTGAGTGAGAGGGAAAGCAGTTTGCGTGACCTCAGGTCGCTAGGAGGTCTGTGCGTCGTGGCAAGGGCGATGTGCGTGGCGATTAGGTGAGTTGGGTGGCGTCGAAAATGTTTTTTTGTAGAATTTGGACGATGACAGCTTGGCCGAGTGGTTAAGGCGTTAGCCTGCTAAGTTAATGGGGCAACCCGCGTGAGTTCGAATCTCACAGCTGTCGTTTTCCTTTTCTCCTTACCACGATATCAAACACCAACGCTAAACAGCCAGCAGGTTAATGCCACACCGAGCAGTGCCACTTCGGTACAGACCCAACTGCTTAGTTGCCTTGCGCTGGTCGATCGGCTGTCTGGCCGATTGGCTGTACAGAGGCCGCCGGTACGTTTGTTTTTGGCGAAGTGGTTCTGGATGTGAGGCCCAAGGCGTGCACGTATAGGCATGCGGCGCGAGAACTGATAGGAACCACTTCGGTGGTCATCCGTAAAAATTGGAACGATACAGAGAAGATTAGCATGGCCCCTGCGCAAGGATGACACGCATAAATCGAGAAGTATCGCACTTTTTGTCATTTGTTTGCTGTGCTAGGTGGTTAGTCGGTGCGTGCTCGCAACTGATGCTAGGCGGACGGTGAAGCAGTAGTCTGCAGACAATCAGCGAAAAACGGATAGCAGACTGCACAAGACGAGCGCCAGGGTAGGTGTTCGAGCAACTCGGACGGCGTCACGTGCGAGCGAAAAGTGGCGTCTGGAAAGCAGGCTGTGAAGCAACGAACTCGTCGGTGTCGAGCGCGCAAAAAGTGCAAAGGATGAGGGAAGAGGGGATCGAACCCCCGACCGCTGGGACTGGAATCCAGCGCTCTACCACTGAGCTATTCCCCCGACACCAACACACTTTTTCACACTCTCCAACACACATACCTGATACGTCAAAGCACCACGCGTCGCACTACTCGCTCCAACAACTTGGCATCCACAGCGAACCCTACTACCTTTCTTCGTGCCACACCTCCCGCCCGACTCCGCAGTGCTCAGGACTACTCACTAGGTTTTGTCGGTGTAGGCATGAAATGATCAGTGAGCGATCTCTACGAAACAGGATCGAAGTTCCGGATGCGGAAGGAGGGCAACGCGAGCAAATGGATGACGATGCCGTGAGTCGCTGCGGCGTTGCGATCGGATGGTGATGCGCGTGGATACGTGCGGTGGTTGGTGTGTGCGTTTGGGTCGCGTGCGTTGCAGCGTGTTTGTGTTGTGTGCAGTGAGTGTGTTGTTTGTTTGTGTGAGTTGTGTGGTGCGTGCGGATTCGTACAGCCCCTATAGCTCAGTGGTAGAGCACTCGCTTCGTAAGCGAAAGGTCGGTGGTTCGATCCCGCCTGGGGGCTCTTCTTTTGCCTTTCCCCATCATTTATCGCGGCCCCGCTCTTTTCGCTCGTTTTACTGTCTTTGGTGGCCTCGTCGCATCCCCCTGTATCCACCATGGCGTCCCACGAATCACGGCTACTTCGACTCTGCTGCAATTGCCTTAGCAGCACATTGATCTCACCTGACCTGACCGTCCGCGCGTTGCGACACCAGACGTCTACGACAGCGACTCGTGGCACTGCGAACGGCTGTGCTGTGGTCAAAGACAGCGATATAGCCCATGAGCATTACGCACGATCAGTGATGACTACTAATGATGACCTCAGAAAAACGAGGCGACGGAAAACCAGGCAGGCCAGGCCAATCGATACCCACCCACCCGAGCCTTGCATACCGAGCGTACGCTCATAGCCTCGTTGAGCACATGGCAATTGCGAACACTCACGGTATTCTCAAGGCAAGACTGGATTACGCGCAAATGGACGAAGGTGGGTCGAGGCTGAGCGCGAAGTGGAACTGACTTGCTTTCTTGCTCCGATTCTTTTCAGTTCTGTGTGCTGTATGGTGAAATCCCGGTGATGGATGACGAATGCGCATCGTGAGTGAGAGGGAAAGCAGTTTGCGTGACCTCAGGTCGCTAGGAGGTCTGTGCGTCGTGGCAAGGGCGATGTGCGTGGCGATTAGGTGAGTTGGGTGGCGTCGAAAATGTTTTTTTGTAGAATTTGGACGATGACAGCTTGGCCGAGTGGTTAAGGCGTTAGCCTGCTAAGTTAATGGGGCAACCCGCGTGAGTTCGAATCTCACAGCTGTCGTTTTCCTTTTCTCCTTACCACGATATCAAACACCAACGCTAAACAGCCAGCAGGTTAATGCCACACCGAGCAGTGCCACTTCGGTACAGACCCAACTGCTTAGTTGCCTTGCACTGGTCGATCGGCTGTCTGGCCGATTGGCTGTACAGAGGCCGCCGGTACGTTTGTTTTTGGCGAAGTGGTTCTGGATGTGAGGCCCAAGGCGTGCACGTACCGTAAAACTCGACTTGTATCCGACACAATCTTATATCCGACAACTCATATTAGCCAATGAAATCATGTATAAGGAGGGGTAGGTATTAGCAACTTATATCCGACACCAGAATCTATTTTTTACCTTCTATCGATAAATCACTGACTCGTATACCAACCATTTTTCCTTCTACGACGACGCGCGGCAAGCGCCCCAAGCTCAGCTCTGTAGGAGGCACGAAATCCCGGCAGTATTAATACAAGCGAGACACCCGGTGTGTTGCAGCGACTGCAGGAGCAGGTAGTGAATGCGGAGATCCAGAGCGCCTAAGCGTCCCGACGCAGTGCGGGTAGCTGATTCGGGGGCTGAGCTATCAGCCGCTACTGTGTCAAATGGCTTCAATGGAAATTTCTCCATGTAGTAGCGATGACGAGCAAGCATTCACAGACTTGGCCGCAAAACTAGAAGCGATGGATCTACTACCGGTAGGCGGTGTACATGTAGTGTCTGATAGAGATGATGTACATGTAGTTGATATGCATTTGGCTAGAGCTTATAAGCAATAGACACTGTGTGTTCTCTTAATACGTGCGGCGTGTGCGAACGTTGCGAATTCCTCCTGCGCGCTGGCAGGGTTCTCGAGAGTACCCCCCCCCCCCCCCACCACCACCACCACCTTGGCTTCCGCTGCTATCCAGTTGGGCTAATTCCGAGGTTTTACACGTAAAATTAACAAACATGTGTTTCACGATCTGTTGATAGGCATATCATATTTGGGAGGGGTTTACAACCAAGGCATTTAGGTGTCGGATACAAGTCGAGTTTTACGGTATAGGCATGCGGCGCGAGAACTGATAGGAACCACTTCGGTGGTCATCCGTAAAAATTGGAACGATACAGAGAAGATTAGCATGGCCCCTGCGCAAGGATGACACGCATAAATCGAGAAGTATCGCACTTTTTGTCATTTGTTCGCTGTGCTAGGTGGTTAGTCGGTGCGTGCTCGCAACTGATGCTAGGCGGACGGTGAAGCAGTAGTCTGTAGACAATCAGCGAAAAACGGATAGCAGACTGCACAAGACGAGCGCCAGGGTAGGTGTTCGAGCAACTCGGACGGCGTCACGTGCGAGCGAAAAGTGGCGTCTGGAAAGCAGGCTGTGAAGCAACGAACTCGTCGGTGTCGAGCGCGCAAAAAGTGCAAAGGATGAGGGAAGAGGGGATCGAACCCCCGACCGCTGGGACTGGAATCCAGCGCTCTACCACTGAGCTATTCCCCCGACACCAACACACTTTTTCACACTCTCCAACACACATACCTGATACGTCAAAGCACCACGCGTCGCACTACTCGCTCCAACAACTTCGCATCCACAGCGAACCCTACTACCTTTCTTCGTGCCACACCTCCCGCCCGACTCCGCAGTGCTCAGGACTACTCACTAGGTTTTGTCGGTGTAGGCATGAAATGATCAGTGAGCGATCTCTACGAAACAGGATCGAAGTTCCGGATGCGGAAGGAGGGCAACGCGAGCAAATGGATGACGATGCCGTGAGTCGGCGTTGCGATCGGATGGTGATGCGCGTGGATACGTGCGGTGGTTGGTGTGTGCGTTTGGGTCGCGTGCGTTGCAGCGTGTTTGTGTTGTGTGCAGTGAGTGTGTTGTTTGTTTGTGTGAGTTGTGTGGTGCGTGCGGATTCGTACAGCCCCTATAGCTCAGTGGTAGAGCACTCGCTTCGTAAGCGAAAGGTCGGTGGTTCGATCCCGCCTGGGGGCTCTTCTTTTGCCTTTCCCCATCATTTATCGCGGCCCCGCTCTTTTCGCTCGTTTTACTGTCTTTGGTGGCCTCGTCGCATCCCCCTGTATCCACCATGGCGTCCCACGAATCACGGCTACTTCGACTCTGCTGCAATTGCCTTAGCAGCACATTGATCTCACCTGACCTGACCGTCCGCGCGTTGCGACACCAGACGTCTACGACAGCGACTCGTGGCACTGCGAACGGCTGTGCTGTGGTCAAAGACAGCGATATAGCCCATGAGCATTACGCACGATCAGTGATGACTACTAATGATGACCTCAGAAAAACGAGGCGACGGAAAACCAGGCAGGCCAGGCCAATCGATACCCACCCACCCGAGCCTTGCATACCGAGCGTACGCTCATAGCCTCGTTGAGCACATGGCAATTGCGAACACTCACGGTATTCTCAAGGCAAGACTGGATTACGCGCAAATGGACGAAGGTGGGTCGAGGCTGAGCGCGAAGTGGAACTGACTTGCTTTCTTGCTCCGATTCTTTTCAGTTCTGTGTTCTGTATGGTGAAATCCCGCTGATGGATGACGAATGCGCATCGTGAGTGAGAGGGAAAGCAGTTTGCGTGACCTCAGGTCGCTAGGAGGTCTGTGCGTCGTGGCAAGGGCGATGTGCGTGGCGATTAGGTGAGTTGGGTGGCGTCGAAAATGTTTTTTTGTAGAATTTGGACGATGACAGCTTGGCCGAGTGGTTAAGGCGTTAGCCTGCTAAGTTAATGGGGCAACCCGCGTGAGTTCGAATCTCACAGCTGTCGTTTTCCTTTTCTCCTTACCACGATATCAAACACCAACGCTAAACAGCCAGCAGGTTAATGCCACACCGAGCAGTGCCACTTCGGTACAGACCCAACTGCTTAGTTGCCTTGCACTGGTCGATCGGCTGTCTGGCCGATTGGCTGTACAGAGGCCGCCGGTACGTTTGTTTTTGGCGAAGTGGTTCTGGATGTGAGGCCCAAGGCGTGCACGTACCGTAAAACTCGACTTGTATCCGACACAATCTTATATCCGACAACTCATATTAGCCAATGAAATCATGTATAAGGAGGGGTAGGTATTAGCAACTTATATCCGACACCAGAATCTATTTTTTACCTTCTATCGATAAATCACTGACTCGTATACCAACCATTTTTCCTTCTACGACGACGCGCGGCAAGCGCCCCAAGCTCAGCTCTGTAGGAGGCACGAAATCCCGGCAGTATTAATACAAGCGAGACACCCGGTGTGTTGCAGCGACTGCAGGAGCAGGTAGTGAATGCGGAGATCCAGAGCGCCTAAGCGTCCCGACGCAGTGCGGGTAGCTGATTCGGGGGCTGAGCTATCAGCCGCTACTGTGTCAAATGGCTTCAATGGAAATTTCTCCATGTAGTAGCGATGACGAGCAAGCATTCACAGACTTGGCCGCAAAACTAGAAGCGATGGATCTACTACCGGTAGGCGGTGTACATGTAGTGTCTGATAGAGATGATGTACATGTAGTTGATATGCATTTGGCTAGAGCTTATAAGCAATAGACACTGTGTGTTCTCTTAATACGTGCGGCGTGTGCGAACGTTGCGAATTCCTCCTGCGCGCTGGCAGGGTTCTCGAGAGTACCCCCCCCCCCCCCACCACCACCACCACCTTGGCTTCCGCTGCTATCCAGTTGGGCTAATTCCGAGGTTTTACACGTAAAATTAACAAACATGTGTTTCACGATCTGTTGATAGGCATATCATATTTGGGAGGGGTTTACAACCAAGGCATTTAGGTGTCGGATACAAGTCGAGTTTTACGGTATAGGCATGCGGCGCGAGAACTGATAGGAACCACTTCGGTGGTCATCCGTAAAAATTGGAACGATACAGAGAAGATTAGCATGGCCCCTGCGCAAGGATGACACGCATAAATCGAGAAGTATCGCACTTTTTGTCATTTGTTCGCTGTGCTAGGTGGTTAGTCGGTGCGTGCTCGCAACTGATGCTAGGCGGACGGTGAAGCAGTAGTCTGTAGACAATCAGCGAAAAACGGATAGCAGACTGCACAAGACGAGCGCCAGGGTAGGTGTTCGAGCAACTCGGACGGCGTCACGTGCGAGCGAAAAGTGGCGTCTGGAAAGCAGGCTGTGAAGCAACGAACTCGTCGGTGTCGAGCGCGCAAAAAGTGCAAAGGATGAGGGAAGAGGGGATCGAACCCCCGACCGCTGGGACTGGAATCCAGCGCTCTACCACTGAGCTATTCCCCCGACACCAACACACTTTTTCACACTCTCCAACACACATACCTGATACGTCAAAGCACCACGCGTCGCACTACTCGCTCCAACAACTTCGCATCCACAGCGAACCCTACTACCTTTCTTCGTGCCACACCTCCCGCCCGACTCCGCAGTGCTCAGGACTACTCACTAGGTTTTGTCGGTGTAGGCATGAAATGATCAGTGAGCGATCTCTACGAAACAGGATCGAAGTTCCGGATGCGGAAGGAGGGCAACGCGAGCAAATGGATGACGATGCCGTGAGTCGGCGTTGCGATCGGATGGTGATGCGCGTGGATACGTGCGGTGGTTGGTGTGTGCGTTTGGGTCGCGTGCGTTGCAGCGTGTTTGTGTTGTGTGCAGTGAGTGTGTTGTTTGTTTGTGTGAGTTGTGTGGTGCGTGCGGATTCGTACAGCCCCTATAGCTCAGTGGTAGAGCACTCGCTTCGTAAGCGAAAGGTCGGTGGTTCGATCCCGCCTGGGGGCTCTTCTTTTGCCTTTCCCCATCATTTATCGCGGCCCCGCTCTTTTCGCTCGTTTTACTGTCTTTGGTGGCCTCGTCGCATCCCCCTGTATCCACCATGGCGTCCCACGAATCACGGCTACTTCGACTCTGCTGCAATTGCCTTAGCAGCACATTGATCTCACCTGACCTGACCGTCCGCGCGTTGCGACACCAGACGTCTACGACAGCGACTCGTGGCACTGCGAACGGCTGTGCTGTGGTCAAAGACAGCGATATAGCCCATGAGCATTACGCACGATCAGTGATGACTACTAATGATGACCTCAGAAAAACGAGGCGACGGAAAACCAGGCAGGCCAGGCCAATCGATACCCACCCACCCGAGCCTTGCATACCGAGCGTACGCTCATAGCCTCGTTGAGCACATGGCAATTGCGAACACTCACGGTATTCTCAAGGCAAGACTGGATTACGCGCAAATGGACGAAGGTGGGTCGAGGCTGAGCGCGAAGTGGAACTGACTTGCTTTCTTGCTCCGATTCTTTTCAGTTCTGTGTTCTGTATGGTGAAATCCCGCTGATGGATGACGAATGCGCATCGTGAGTGAGAGGGAAAGCAGTTTGCGTGACCTCAGGTCGCTAGGAGGTCTGTGCGTCGTGGCAAGGGCGATGTGCGTGGCGATTAGGTGAGTTGGGTGGCGTCGAAAATGTTTTTTTGTAGAATTTGGACGATGACAGCTTGGCCGAGTGGTTAAGGCGTTAGCCTGCTAAGTTAATGGGGCAACCCGCGTGAGTTCGAATCTCACAGCTGTCGTTTTCCTTTTCTCCTTACCACGATATCAAACACCAACGCTAAACAGCCAGCAGGTTAATGCCACACCGAGCAGTGCCACTTCGGTACAGACCCAACTGCTTAGTTGCCTTGCACTGGTCGATCGGCTGTCTGGCCGATTGGCTGTACAGAGGCCGCCGGTACGTTTGTTTTTGGCGAAGTGGTTCTGGATGTGAGGCCCAAGGCGTGCACGTACCGTAAAACTCGACTTGTATCCGACACAATCTTATATCCGACAACTCATATTAGCCAATGAAATCATGTATAAGGAGGGGTAGGTATTAGCAACTTATATCCGACACCAGAATCTATTTTTTACCTTCTATCGATAAATCACTGACTCGTATACCAACCATTTTTCCTTCTACGACGACGCGCGGCAAGCGCCCCAAGCTCAGCTCTGTAGGAGGCACGAAATCCCGGCAGTATTAATACAAGCGAGACACCCGGTGTGTTGCAGCGACTGCAGGAGCAGGTAGTGAATGCGGAGATCCAGAGCGCCTAAGCGTCCCGACGCAGTGCGGGTAGCTGATTCGGGGGCTGAGCTATCAGCCGCTACTGTGTCAAATGGCTTCAATGGAAATTTCTCCATGTAGTAGCGATGACGAGCAAGCATTCACAGACTTGGCCGCAAAACTAGAAGCGATGGATCTACTACCGGTAGGCGGTGTACATGTAGTGTCTGATAGAGATGATGTACATGTAGTTGATATGCATTTGGCTAGAGCTTATAAGCAATAGACACTGTGTGTTCTCTTAATACGTGCGGCGTGTGCGAACGTTGCGAATTCCTCCTGCGCGCTGGCAGGGTTCTCGAGAGTACCCCCCCCCCCACCACCACCACCACCTTGGCTTCCGCTGCTATCCAGTTGGGCTAATTCCGAGGTTTTACACGTAAAATTAACAAACATGTGTTTCACGATCTGTTGATAGGCATATCATATTTGGGAGGGGTTTACAACCAAGGCATTTAGGTGTCGGATACAAGTCGAGTTTTACGGTATAGGCATGCGGCGCGAGAACTGATAGGAACCACTTCGGTGGTCATCCGTAAAAATTGGAACGATACAGAGAAGATTAGCATGGCCCCTGCGCAAGGATGACACGCATAAATCGAGAAGTATCGCACTTTTTGTCATTTGTTCGCTGTGCTAGGTGGTTAGTCGGTGCGTGCTCGCAACTGATGCTAGGCGGACGGTGAAGCAGTAGTCTGTAGACAATCAGCGAAAAACGGATAGCAGACTGCACAAGACGAGCGCCAGGGTAGGTGTTCGAGCAACTCGGACGGCGTCACGTGCGAGCGAAAAGTGGCGTCTGGAAAGCAGGCTGTGAAGCAACGAACTCGTCGGTGTCGAGCGCGCAAAAAGTGCAAAGGATGAGGGAAGAGGGGATCGAACCCCCGACCGCTGGGACTGGAATCCAGCGCTCTACCACTGAGCTATTCCCCCGACACCAACACACTTTTTCACACTCTCCAACACACATACCTGATACGTCAAAGCACCACGCGTCGCACTACTCGCTCCAACAACTTCGCATCCACAGCGAACCCTACTACCTTTCTTCGTGCCACACCTCCCGCCCGACTCCGCAGTGCTCAGGACTACTCACTAGGTTTTGTCGGTGTAGGCATGAAATGATCAGTGAGCGATCTCTACGAAACAGGATCGAAGTTCCGGATGCGGAAGGAGGGCAACGCGAGCAAATGGATGACGATGCCGTGAGTCGGCGTTGCGATCGGATGGTGATGCGCGTGGATACGTGCGGTGGTTGGTGTGTGCGTTTGGGTCGCGTGCGTTGCAGCGTGTTTGTGTTGTGTGCAGTGAGTGTGTTGTTTGTTTGTGTGAGTTGTGTGGTGCGTGCGGATTCGTACAGCCCCTATAGCTCAGTGGTAGAGCACTCGCTTCGTAAGCGAAAGGTCGGTGGTTCGATCCCGCCTGGGGGCTCTTCTTTTGCCTTTCCCCATCATTTATCGCGGCCCCGCTCTTTTCGCTCGTTTTACTGTCTTTGGTGGCCTCGTCGCATCCCCCTGTATCCACCATGGCGTCCCACGAATCACGGCTACTTCGACTCTGCTGCAATTGCCTTAGCAGCACATTGATCTCACCTGACCTGACCGTCCGCGCGTTGCGACACCAGACGTCTACGACAGCGACTCGTGGCACTGCGAACGGCTGTGCTGTGGTCAAAGACAGCGATATAGCCCATGAGCATTACGCACGATCAGTGATGACTACTAATGATGACCTCAGAAAAACGAGGCGACGGAAAACCAGGCAGGCCAGGCCAATCGATACCCACCCACCCGAGCCTTGCATACCGAGCGTACGCTCATAGCCTCGTTGAGCACATGGCAATTGCGAACACTCACGGTATTCTCAAGGCAAGACTGGATTACGCGCAAATGGACGAAGGTGGGTCGAGGCTGAGCGCGAAGTGGAACTGACTTGCTTTCTTGCTCCGATTCTTTTCAGTTCTGTGTTCTGTATGGTGAAATCCCGCTGATGGATGACGAATGCGCATCGTGAGTGAGAGGGAAAGCAGTTTGCGTGACCTCAGGTCGCTAGGAGGTCTGTGCGTCGTGGCAAGGGCGATGTGCGTGGCGATTAGGTGAGTTGGGTGGCGTCGAAAATGTTTTTTTGTAGAATTTGGACGATGACAGCTTGGCCGAGTGGTTAAGGCGTTAGCCTGCTAAGTTAATGGGGCAACCCGCGTGAGTTCGAATCTCACAGCTGTCGTTTTCCTTTTCTCCTTACCACGATATCAAACACCAACGCTAAACAGCCAGCAGGTTAATGCCACACCGAGCAGTGCCACTTCGGTACAGACCCAACTGCTTAGTTGCCTTGCACTGGTCGATCGGCTGTCTGGCCGATTGGCTGTACAGAGGCCGCCGGTACGTTTGTTTTTGGCGAAGTGGTTCTGGATGTGAGGCCCAAGGCGTGCACGTACCGTAAAACTCGACTTGTATCCGACACAATCTTATATCCGACAACTCATATTAGCCAATGAAATCATGTATAAGGAGGGGTAGGTATTAGCAACTTATATCCGACACCAGAATCTATTTTTTACCTTCTATCGATAAATCACTGACTCGTATACCAACCATTTTTCCTTCTACGACGACGCGCGGCAAGCGCCCCAAGCTCAGCTCTGTAGGAGGCACGAAATCCCGGCAGTATTAATACAAGCGAGACACCCGGTGTGTTGCAGCGACTGCAGGAGCAGGTAGTGAATGCGGAGATCCAGAGCGCCTAAGCGTCCCGACGCAGTGCGGGTAGCTGATTCGGGGGCTGAGCTATCAGCCGCTACTGTGTCAAATGGCTTCAATGGAAATTTCTCCATGTAGTAGCGATGACGAGCAAGCATTCACAGACTTGGCCGCAAAACTAGAAGCGATGGATCTACTACCGGTAGGCGGTGTACATGTAGTGTCTGATAGAGATGATGTACATGTAGTTGATATGCATTTGGCTAGAGCTTATAAGCAATAGACACTGTGTGTTCTCTTAATACGTGCGGCGTGTGCGAACGTTGCGAATTCCTCCTGCGCGCTGGCAGGGTTCTCGAGAGTACCCCCCCCCCCCCCCCACCACCACCACCTTGGCTTCCGCTGCTATCCAGTTGGGCTAATTCCGAGGTTTTACACGTAAAATTAACAAACATGTGTTTCACGATCTGTTGATAGGCATATCATATTTGGGAGGGGTTTACAACCAAGGCATTTAGGTGTCGGATACAAGTCGAGTTTTACGGTATAGGCATGCGGCGCGAGAACTGATAGGAACCACTTCGGTGGTCATCCGTAAAAATTGGAACGATACAGAGAAGATTAGCATGGCCCCTGCGCAAGGATGACACGCATAAATCGAGAAGTATCGCACTTTTTGTCATTTGTTCGCTGTGCTAGGTGGTTAGTCGGTGCGTGCTCGCAACTGATGCTAGGCGGACGGTGAAGCAGTAGTCTGTAGACAATCAGCGAAAAACGGATAGCAGACTGCACAAGACGAGCGCCAGGGTAGGTGTTCGAGCAACTCGGACGGCGTCACGTGCGAGCGAAAAGTGGCGTCTGGAAAGCAGGCTGTGAAGCAACGAACTCGTCGGTGTCGAGCGCGCAAAAAGTGCAAAGGATGAGGGAAGAGGGGATCGAACCCCCGACCGCTGGGACTGGAATCCAGCGCTCTACCACTGAGCTATTCCCCCGACACCAACACACTTTTTCACACTCTCCAACACACATACCTGATACGTCAAAGCACCACGCGTCGCACTACTCGCTCCAACAACTTGGCATCCACAGCGAACCCTACTACCTTTCTTCGTGCCACACCTCCCGCCCGACTCCGCAGTGCTCAGGACTACTCACGAGTTTTTGTCGGTGTAGGCATGAAATGATCAGTGAGCGATCTCTACGAAACAGGATCGAAGTTCCGGATGCGGAAGGAGGGCAACGCGAGCAAATGGATGACGATGCCGTGAGTCGCTGCGGCGTTGCGATCGGATGGTGATGCGCGTGGATGCGTGCGGTGGTTGGTGTGTGCGTTTGGGTCGCGTGCGTTGCAGCGTGTTTGTGTTGTGTGCAGTGAGTGTGTTGTTTGTTTGTGTGAGTTGTGTGGTGCGTGCGGATTCGTACAGCCCCTATAGCTCAGTGGTAGAGCACTCGCTTCGTAAGCGAAAGGTCGGTGGTTCGATCCCGCCTGGGGGCTCTTCTTTTGCCTTTCCCCATCATTTATCGCGGCCCCGCTCTTTTCGCTCGTTTTATTGTCTTTGGTGGCCTCGTCGCATCCCCCTGTATCCACCATGGCGTCCCACGAATCACGGCTACTTCGACTCTGCTGCAATTGCCTTAGCAGCACATTGATCTCACCTGACCTGACCGTCCGCGCGTTGCGACACCAGACGTCTACGACAGCGACTCGTGGCACTGCGAACGGCTGTGCTGTGGTCAAAGACAGCGATATAGCCCATGAGCATTACGCAGGATCAGTGATAACTACTAATGATGACCTCAGAAAAACGAGGCGACGGAAGATCAGGCAGGCCAGGTCAATCGATACCCACCCGAGCCTGGCATACCGATCGCAAGACTTGACACATATCAACCGAGACGACTATACTTCTTGTCGGTGAGAGTAATGGGAAGCAGCAGAACAAAAAGAAGAGTCGGCGCGTCAGGAAGAGACCTGCCGGTGTGTGTTGCACTTGTGGCGAAAATGGTCACTACGCAAGGGACTGCAAAATGAACTGCCACTCTTGAGGTGCAGACCAAGATCAGTCGGCTTCGGGGTGATTGATAGTAGAGCCGGCTCACATGTGGCAGTCGCGTGGTGCATTCAGCGAGTACACAACGGTGCAGAATGGTCGGAGTGCGAAGACCAGAGCGGACTTATTCTCGGCTTCGGTACGGTGACCCTGCGAGTGTGGACTGGCCGCTCGTGAATCGATTCCAGACTGGAGAACGCGCTTCATGTTCAGGACTTGAACAAGAATCTGTTCTCCCGGACGGTGGTGACGGAGCGTGGAATGGTCGTCACTACGGAGGGCAAGAAGTGCGTCGTGAAGCGCGGTGGCGAAGTTGTAGCTACTGGGTGGAAGCAAGGCAAACTGATGTATCTGAGCACAGAAGCGAGCGAGGGGTGCTCTATCGCCTAGGACAACACTGAGTTCTGGAATCGGTGACTCGGACACGTCTCGTTCAGCACACTAAAATCAATGATCAAGGATGGGAAGCTTAATGGAGCCCCGAAGGAGACTGCGAAGTTTGTGCGACAGCCAAGCTGTCTCGCAACCCTTTCAGCTCAACGAAGGAAGAGCTGGAAGGAAAAGAAAGTGCACGCACGAACACGTCGGTGTGCTCAGGTGTACTAGGGCTCATCACTCCAGTTTCCAAGTCGGGCTATAAGTACATTGTAACATGCTTGCTAATGAAGAGTTGTTATCTGATGATTTATCCGATGCGCAACAAGAGCGCGGTATGCGAGCGTTTCGGAAGTTCCTGAAAATGATCAGGATGAATGCCGGATGTCCTTCGGGGCTCCATTAAGCTTCCCATCCTTGATCATTGATTTTAGTGTGCTGAACGAGACGTGTCCGAGTCACCGATTCCAGAGCTCAGTGTTGTCCTAGGCGATAGAGCACCCCTCGCTCGCTTCTGTGTTCAGATACATCAGTTTGCCTTGCTTCCACCCAGTAGCTACAACTTCGTGATCAAGATTTTCGCAGCGACCACGGTGACAACCTCTCGACGCGGGGGGGGGGGTAGAATCGCCGCATAATTCTTCCAAAACTGTCAAGCACGAGCTCACGGCTCCCCATAATCCGGAGCAGAAAGGCAGGACGTTCGTTGAAATGACTCGCTGCACGTTCAAGTAAAGTGAACTCGACGAGACGTATTGGTATGGGGTCATGGTGACAGCGGCGGATATCCAAAACTTGCTGCCAAATACGTCCAACCCACGCTCAAGTCCATTCGAGTTGTGTTCAAGCGGAAGCCACGCCTGAATCATATGCGAGTGTTCGGAACTGAGTGTTACGCTCACGTGCCCAAGCAAAAGCGTAAGAAGCTTGACGACACGGGCATCCAGTCCGTTATTCTCGGCTACGCGAAGCAGCGCAAGGTCTACCGACCTCTTAGAGTCACCGATGGATCAATCGCGATTTCGATAAGCGTAAGGTTTGCTGAGGCACTCACAATGAGGGCTCCAAGGGGTATTCAACTTCATCGATGAGGATAACCAAGTCGAAGAAACTAAGGAGATCAAGACAGTTTTCGCACACCACCTACTCGACCACGTCAGGTGCTGGCGGGAGAGGAGCACAATGGACCGACACACTCCATACCAACACGTGGTTCCAGCACACCAGGAGGGACGGTGAAGAGGAGTGGATGGTGCGACCTGAACGCAAGCGCCGAGGTGTTACTCGGTAAAGGAGTTCCCAAACTTGCGGCACAGTCAGTTCAATCTGGACGACTACAAAACCGAATATGACTCGCTCTACTGCCTTCACACTGAGGATGACGATGGCGAACGTGTAGTGACGTACGATGAAGTTATGAAGAGCAAGTACAAGGACGAGTGGCTTCGTGCAATGGAGAGCGAGGTGAAGTCGTTGGAAGATCATCGCACTTGGACTTTGGTAGACATTCCCTCCAACAAGAAGCCGATTGGGCGCAAGGATCAACGCGACCCGAACGGGGACATCGTAAAGTTCCAAGCATGCTTGTTGGCGAACGGATTTACAATGCGTCCCGGACGTAAACGTTCGCTCCTGTTGCGCGCAAGGAGTAGGTGAGCACCGCAACCGCGATTGCCGCGGCTCCCTCTGCCGCGCAGAGGGAGACATGGAAGCTGAGAATGGGGAGCTGACACGGCGTTTCTCTACGGTGATGTCGAAGAGGAAATCTACATTGATCAGACAGACGGATTCATTGTACAAGCACTCTACGGTACTATGCAAGCGGTGCGCCAGTGGAACAACAAGCGGAACCAGCATCTCGTGGATCAAGGTTTCAGGCGCTCTGATGCGTTGATCAAGCAGCGAATACAACATCATCGTTGGCTACGTGGATGACCGTGGTGGCCTCAAGCGCGAAAGCAGAATACATGAGTCTATACAGCGCAACACAGGAGGCAACTTGGCTACGCCTACTGCTGGAGACATGAGCTACGATGGCCAAGATGCAATGCTGACCCACCAGTACCATCAGGGATGTATCGCGCTTGCCTAGAACTTACTCTACCACTCGCGCGCGAAGCACATCGACATCAACTTTCACTTCCTGCGCGAGTAGGTCGAGCGCGAAACAATTCGACTTGACTACAACCGACAGACGAGATGATCGCCGGTGGAATGACGAAGGCATTGACGCGCGACAAGCACGACAAATACATCAAAGTACTCGGCATAAAGACGTAACACGAAACGCCGCGCGCCCATCAAGGGGTAATTGTGATGTCGCACGCTTACGCCTCCGTGACGCGCTGCTGGATTGCATGTGCAATTACATTGGATGGTGAGAGCATGATCATACGGCCATATATCTGCGTAGAGTCGTACGACTTTGTGCGTAGAACCTTACGACTCGTAGGTTTGTGCACAATCGTACGGCTCTATAATTAGGATCTTACGAATCGTCTGTTTGTCGAGTCGAGCATATTCGTACGACTCTACCTCTGGGATGTAGATAGGGATGGTAGGGCGTATGGCACGAACGAACGGAAGAGACCTAAAAACAGAGTAATTAGAGTTAACCGATTCAATCTCCGACTCAGTTTTGGTTTTGCAACCTCATCAACCAGCCCTTCTTCATTAGCAAGCCCCGCAGTGCTCTTCCTTACCTTCCTTTACAAAGTGCCAGCTGCGGAAGAATGGCAACGCGAGCAAATGGATGACGATGCCGTGAGTCGCTGCGATCGGATGGTGATGCGCGTGGATGCGTGCGGTGGTTGGTGTGTGCGTTTGGGTCGCGTGCGTTGCAGCGTGTTTGTGTTGTGTGCAGTGAGTGTGTTGTTTGTTTGTGTGAGTTGTGTGGTGCGTGTGGATTCGTACAGCCCCTATAGCTCAGTGGTAGAGCACTCGCTTCGTAAGCGAAAGGTCGGTGGTTCGATCCCGCCTGGGGGCTCTTCTTTTGCCTTTCCCCATCATTTATCGCGGCCCCGCTCTTTTCGCTCGTTTTACTGTCTTTGGTGGCCTCGTCGCATCCCCCTGTATCCACCATGGCGTCCCACGAATCACGGCTACTTCGACTCTGCTGCAATTGCCTTAGCAGCACATTGATCTCACCTGACCTGACCGTCCGCGCGTTGCGACACCAGACGTCTACGACAGCGACTCGTGGCACTGCGAACGGCTGTGCTGTGGTCAAAGACAGCGATATAGCCCATGAGCATTACGCAGGATCAGTGATGACTACTAATGATGACCTCAGAAAAACGAGGCGACGGAAAACCAGGCAGGCCAGGCCAATCGATACCCACCCACCCGAGCCTTGCATACTGAGCGTACGCTCATAGCCTCGTTGAGCACATGGCAATTGCGAACAGTCACGGTATTCTCAAGGCAAGACTGGATTACGCGCAAATGGACGAAGGTGGGTCGAGGCTGAGCGCGAAGTGGAACTGACTTGCTTTCTTGCTCCGATTCTTTTCAGTTCTGTGTGCTGTATGGTGAAATCCCGCTGATGGATGACGAATGCGCATCGTGAGTGAGAGGGAAAGCAGTTTGCGTGACCTCAGGTCGCTAGGAGGTCTGTGCGTCGTGGCAAGGGCGATGTGCGTGGCGATTAGGTGAGTTGGGTGGCGTCGAAAATGTTTTTTTGTAGAATTTGGACGATGACAGCTTGGCCGAGTGGTTAAGGCGTTAGCCTGCTAAGTTAATGGGGCAACCCGCGTGAGTTCGAATCTCACAGCTGTCGTTTTCCTTTTCTCCTTACCACGATATCAAACACCAACGCTAAACAGCCAGCAGGTTAATGCCACGCCGAGCAGTGCCACTTCGGTACAGACCCAACTGCTTAGTTGCCTTGCGCTGGTCGATCGGCTGTCTGGCCGATTGGCTGTACAGAGGCCGCCGGTACGTTTGTTTTTGGCGAAGTGGTTCTGGATGTGAGGCCCAAGGCGTGCACGTATAGGCATGCGGCGCGAGAACTGATAGGAACCACTTCGGTGGTCATCCGTAAAAATTGGAACGATACAGAGAAGATTAGCATGGCCCCTGCGCAAGGATGACACGCATAAATCGAGAAGTATCGCACTTTTTGTCATTTGTTCGCTGTGCTAGGTGGTTAGTCGGTGCGTGCTCGCAACTGATGCTAGGCGGACGGTGAAGCAGTAGTCTGCAGACAATCAGCGAAAAACGGATAGCAGACTGCACAAGACGAGCGCCAGGGTAGGTGTTCGAGCAACTCGGACGGCGTCACGTGCGAGCGAAAAGTGGCGTCTGGAAAGCAGGCTGTGAAGCAACGAACTCGTCGGTGTCGAGCGCGCAAAAAGTGCAAAGGATGAGGGAAGAGGGGATCGAACCCCCGACCGCTGGGACTGGAATCCAGCGCTCTACCACTGAGCTATTCCCCCGACACCAACACACTTTTTCACACTCTCCAACACACATACCTGATACGTCAAAGCACCACGCGTCGCACTACTCGCTCCAACAACTTCGCATCCACAGCGAACCCTACTACCTTTCTTCGTGCCACACCTCCCGCCCGACTCCGCAGTGCTCAGGACTACTCACTAGGTTTTGTCGGTGTAGGCATGAAATGATCAGTGAGCGATCTCTACGAAACAGGATCGAAGTTCCGGATGCGGAAGGAGGGCAACGCGAGCAAATGGATGACGATGCCGTGAGTCGGCGTTGCGATCGGATGGTGATGCGCGTGGATGCGTGCGGTGGTTGGTGTGTGCGTTTGGGTCGCGTGCGTTGCAGCGTGTTTGTGTTGTGTGCAGTGAGTGTGTTGTTTGTTTGTGTGAGTTGTGTGGTGCGTGCGGATTCGTACAGCCCCTATAGCTCAGTGGTAGAGCACTCGCTTCGTAAGCGAAAGGTCGGTGGTTCGATCCCGCCTGGGGGCTCTTCTTTTGCCTTTCCCCATCATTTATCGCGGCCCCGCTCTTTTCGCTCGTTTTACTGTCTTTGGTGGCCTCGTCGCATCCCCCTGTATCCACCATGGCGTCCCACGAATCACGGCTACTTCGACTCTGCTGCAATTGCCTTAGCAGCACATTGATCTCACCTGACCTGACCGTCCGCGCGTTGCGACACCAGACGTCTACGACAGCGACTCGTGGCACTGCGAACGGCTGTGCTGTGGTCAAAGACAGCGATATAGCCCATGAGCATTACGCAGGATCAGTGATGACTACTAATGATGACCTCAGAAAAACGAGGCGACGGAAAACCAGGCAGGCCAGGCCAATCGATACCCACCCACCCGAGCCTTGCATACTGAGCGTACGCTCATAGCCTCGTTGAGCACATGGCAATTGCGAACAGTCACGGTATTCTCAAGGCAAGACTGGATTACGCGCAAATGGACGAAGGTGGGTCGAGGCTGAGCGCGAAGTGGAACTGACTTGCTTTCTTGCTCCGATTCTTTTCAGTTCTGTGTGCTGTATGGTGAAATCCCGCTGATGGATGACGAATGCGCATCGTGAGTGAGAGGGAAAGCAGTTTGCGTGACCTCAGGTCGCTAGGAGGTCTGTGCGTCGTGGCAAGGGCGATGTGCGTGGCGATTAGGTGAGTTGGGTGGCGTCGAAAATGTTTGTTTGTAGAATTTGGACGATGACAGCTTGGCCGAGTGGTTAAGGCGTTAGCCTGCTAAGTTAATGGGGCAACCCGCGTGAGTTCGAATCTCACAGCTGTCGTTTTCCTTTTCTCCTTACCACGATATCAAACACCAACGCTAAACAGCCAGCAGGTTAATGCCACGCCGAGCAGTGCCACTTCGGTACAGACCCAACTGCTTAGTTGCCTTGCGCTGGTCGATCGGCTGTCTGGCCGATTGGCTGTACAGAGGCCGCCGGTACGTTTGTTTTTGGCGAAGTGGTTCTGGATGTGAGGCCCAAGGCGTGCACGTATAGGCATGCGGCGCGAGAACTGATAGGAACCACTTCGGTGGTCATCCGTAAAAATTGGAACGATACAGAGAAGATTAGCATGGCCCCTGCGCAAGGATGACACGCATAAATCGAGAAGTATCGCACTTTTTGTCATTTGTTCGCTGTGCTAGGTGGTTAGTCGGTGCGTGCTCGCAACTGATGCTAGAGAGATTTAAGCTACCGGAACCCGTACACCAGGGCTTAAGCCCACCTCTGGTGCAGGTGCTGGTAGCTATCCGACCCATTTCTGGGACCGGGTTCCGGACCCCGTCATTACACTTTGGGGATTTTCGGCACGTAGGGCCTCCAGCCCACCCAACTATCACACAGCCCTTTTTATGGGTGCGGGTTGGCAGGGCGGCCACTCCTATGGGGGTGGTTGCTCGTCCACGAGATTGCCTATCTCCGGCTTAAGGTGAAAGATCCGCACTCGGCGGTATCGATCCCTGTGCCTCCCGGTCTCAATGTCAGGGTGTGACCACTGGCCCACTGAGGTCGGTTGCAACTGATGCTAGGCGGACGGTGAAGCAGTAGTCTGCAGACAATCAGCGAAAAACGGATAGCAGACTGCACAAGACGAGCGCCAGGGTAGGTGTTCGAGCAACTCGGACGGCGTCACGTGCGAGCGAAAAGTGGCGTCTGGAAAGCAGGCTGTGAAGCAACGAACTCGTCGGTGTCGAGCGCGCAAAAAGTGCAAAGGATGAGGGAAGAGGGGATCGAACCCCCGACCGCTGGGACTGGAATCCAGCGCTCTACCACTGAGCTATTCCCCCGACACCAACACACTTTTTCACACTCTCCAACACACATACCTGATACGTCAAAGCACCACGCGTCGCACTACTCGCTCCAACAACTTCGCATCCACAGCGAACCCTACTACCTTTCTTCGTGCCACACCTCCCGCCCGACTCCGCAGTGCTCAGGACTACTCACTAGGTTTTGTCGGTGTAGGCATGAAATGATCAGTGAGCGATCTCTACGAAACAGGATCGAAGTTCCGGATGCGGAAGGAGGGCAACGCGAGCAAATGGATGACGATGCCGTGAGTCGCTGCGGCGTTGCGATCGGATGGTGATGCGCGTGGATGCGTGCGGTGGTTGGTGTGTGCGTTTGGGTCGCGTGCGTTGCAGCGTGTTTGTGTTGTGTGCAGTGAGTGTGTTGTTTGTTTGTGTGAGTTGTGTGGTGCGTGCGGATTCGTACAGCCCCTATAGCTCAGTGGTAGAGCACTCGCTTCGTAAGCGAAAGGTCGGTGGTTCGATCCCGCCTGGGGGCTCTTCTTTTGCCTTTCCCCATCATTTATCGCGGCCCCGCTCTTTTCGCTCGTTTTACTGTCTTTGGTGGCCTCGTCGCATCCCCCTGTATCCACCATGGCGTCCCACGAATCACGGCTACTTCGACTCTGCTGCAATTGCCTTAGCAGCACATTGATCTCACCTGACCTGACCGTCCGCGCGTTGCGACACCAGACGTCTACGACAGCGACTCGTGGCACTGCGAACGGCTGTGCTGTGGTCAAAGACAGCGATATAGCCCATGAGCATTACGCACGATCAGTGATGACTACTAATGATGACCTCAGAAAAACGAGGCGACGGAAAACCAGGCAGGCCAGGCCAATCGATACCCACCCACCCGAGCCTTGCATACCGAGCGTACGCTCATAGCCTCGTTGAGCACATGGCAATTGCGAACACTCACGGTATTCTCAAGGCAAGACTGGATTACGCGCAAATGGACGAAGGTGGGTCGAGGCTGAGCGCGAAGTGGAACTGACTTGCTTTCTTGCTCCGATTCTTTTCAGTTCTGTGTTCTGTATGGTGAAATCCCGCTGATGGATGACGAATGCGCATCGTGAGTGAGAGGGAAAGCAGTTTGCGTGACCTCAGGTCGCTAGGAGGTCTGTGCGTCGTGGCAAGGGCGATGTGCGTGGCGATTAGGTGAGTTGGGTGGCGTCGAAAATGTTTGTTTGCAGAATTTGGACGATGACAGCTTGGCCGAGTGGTTAAGGCGTTAGCCTGCTAAGTTAATGGGGCAACCCGCGTGAGTTCGAATCTCACAGCTGTCGTTTTCCTTTTCTCCTTACCACGATATCAAACACCAACGCTAAACAGCCAGCAGGTTAATGCCACGCCGAGCAGTGCCACTTCGGTACAGACCCAACTGCTTAGTTGCCTTGCGCTGGTCGATCGGCTGTCTGGCCGATTGGCTGTACAGAGGCCGCCGGTACGTTTGTTTTTGGCGAAGTGGTTCTGGATGTGAGGCCCAAGGCGTGCACGTATAGGCATGCGGCGCGAGAACTGATAGGAACCACTTCGGTGGTCATCCGTAAAAATTGGAACGATACAGAGAAGATTAGCATGGCCCCTGCGCAAGGATGACACGCATAAATCGAGAAGTATCGCACTTTTTGTCATTTGTTCGCTGTGCTAGGTGGTTAGTCGGTGCGTGCTCGCAACTGATGCTAGGCGGACGGTGAAGCAGTAGTCTGCAGACAATCAGCGAAAAACGGATAGCAGACTGCACAAGACGAGCGCCAGGGTAGGTGTTCGAGCAACTCGGACGGCGTCACGTGCGAGCGAAAAGTGGCGTCTGAAAAGCAGGCTGTGAAGCAACGAACTCGTCGGTGTCGAGCGCGCAAAAAGTGCAAAGGATGAGGGAAGAGGGGATCGAACCCCCGACCGCTGGGACTGGAATCCAGCGCTCTACCACTGAGCTATTCCCCCGACACCAACACACTTTTTCACACTCTCCAACACACATACCTGATACGTCAAAGCACCACGCGTCGCACTACTCGCTCCAACAACTTCGCATCCACAGCGAACCCTACTACCTTTCTTCGTGCCACACCTCCCGCCCGACTCCGCAGTGCTCAGGACTACTCACTAGGTTTTGTCGGTGTAGGCATGAAATGATCAGTGAGCGATCTCTACGAAACAGGATCGAAGTTCCGGATGCGGAAGGAGGGCAACGCGAGCAAATGGATGACGATGCCGTGAGTCGCTGCGGCGTTGCGATCGGATGGTGATGCGCGTGGATGCGTGCGGTGGTTGGTGTGTGCGTTTGGGTCGCGTGCGTTGCAGCGTGTTTGTGTTGTGTGCAGTGAGTGTGTTGTTTGTTTGTGTGAGTTGTGTGGTGCGTGCGGATTCGTACAGCCCCTATAGCTCAGTGGTAGAGCACTCGCTTCGTAAGCGAAAGGTCGGTGGTTCGATCCCGCCTGGGGGCTCTTCTTTTGCCTTTCCCCATCATTTATCGCGGCCCCGCTCTTTTCGCTCGTTTTATTGTCTTTGGTGGCCTCGTCGCATCCCCCTGTATCCACCATGGCGTCCCACGAATCACGGCTACTTCGACTCTGCTGCAATTGCCTTAGCAGCACATTGATCTCACCTGACCTGACCGTCCGCGCGTTGCGACACCAGACGTCTACGACAGCGACTCGTGGCACTGCGAACGGCTGTGCTGTGGTCAAAGACAGCGATATAGCCCATGAGCATTACGCAGGATCAGTGATGACTACTAATGATGACCTCAGAAAAACGAGGCGACGGAAGACCAGGCAGGCCAGGTCAATCGATACCCACCCACCCGAGCCTGGCATACCGATCGCAAGACTTGACACATATCAACCGAGACGACTATACTTCTTGTCGGTGAGAGTAATGGGAAGCAGCAGAACAAAAAGAAGAGTCGGCGCGTCAGGAAGAGACCTGCCGGTGTGTGTTGCACTTGTGGCGAAAATGGTCACTACGCAAGGGACTGCAAAATGAACTGCCACTCTTGAGGTGCAGACCAAGATCAGTCGGCTTCGGGGTGATTGATAGTAGAGCCGGCTCACATGTGGCAGTCGCGTGGTGCATTCAGCGAGTACACAACGGTGCAGAATGGTCGGAGTGCGAAGACCAGAGCGGACTTATTCTCGGCTTCGGTACGGTGACCCTGCGAGTGTGGACTGGCCGCTCGTGAATCGATTCCAGACTGGAGAACGCGCTTCATGTTCAGGACTTGAACAAGAATCTGTTCTCCCGGACGGTGGTGACGGAGCGTGGAATGGTCGTCACTACGGAGGGCAAGAAGTGCGTCGTGAAGCGCGGTGGCGAAGTTGTAGCTACTGGGTGGAAGCAAGGCAAACTGATGTATCTGAGCACAGAAGCGAGCGAGGGGTGCTCTATCGCCTAGGACAACACTGAGTTCTGGAATCGGTGACTCGGACACGTCTCGTTCAGCACACTAAAATCAATGATCAAGGATGGGAAGCTTAATGGAGCCCCGAAGGAGACTGCGAAGTTTGTGCGACAGCCAAGCTGTCTCGCAACCCTTTCAGCTCAACGAAGGAAGAGCTGGAAGGAAAAGAAAGTGCACGCACGAACACGTCGGTGTGCTCAGGTGTACTAGGGCTCATCACTCCAGTTTCCAAGTCGGGCTATAAGTACATTGTAACATGCTTGCTAATGAAGAGTTGTTATCTGATGATTTATCCGATGCGCAACAAGAGCGCGGTATGCGAGCGTTTCGGAAGTTCCTGAAAATGATCAGGATGAATGCCGGATGTCCTTCGGGGCTCCATTAAGCTTCCCATCCTTGATCATGGATTTTAGTGTGCTGAACGAGACGTGTCCGAGTCACCGATTCCAGAGCTCAGTGTTGTCCTAGGCGATAGAGCACCCCTCGCTCGCTTCTGTGTTCAGATACATCAGTTTGCCTTGCTTCCACCCAGTAGCTACAACTTCGTGATCAAGATTTTCGCAGCGACCACGGTGACAACCTCTCGACGCGGGGGGGGGGGGGGGGGTAGAATCGCCGCATAATTCTTCCAAAACTGTCAAGCACGAGCTCACGGCTCCCCATAATCCGGAGCAGAAAGGCAGGACGTTCGTTGAAATGACTCGCTGCACGTTCAAGTAAAGTGAACTCGACGAGACGTATTGGTATGGGGTCATGGTGACAGCGGCGGATATCCAAAACTTGCTGCCAAATACGTCCAACCCACGCTCAAGTCCATTCGAGTTGTGTTCAAGCGGAAGCCACGCCTGAATCATATGCGAGTGTTCGGAACTGAGTGTTACGCTCACGTGCCCAAGCAAAAGCGTAAGAAGCTTGACGACACGGGCATCCAGTCCGTTATTCTCGGCTACGCGAAGCAGCGCAAGGTCTACCGACCTCTTAGAGTCACCGATGGATCAATCGCGATTTCGATAAGCGTAAGGTTTGCTGAGGCACTCACAATGAGGGCTCCAAGGGGTATTCAACTTCATCGATGAGGATAACCAAGTCGAAGAAACTAAGGAGATCAAGACAGTTTTCGCACACCACCTACTCGACCACGTCAGGTGCTGGCGGGAGAGGAGCACAACGGACCGACACACTCCATACCAACACGTGGTTCCAGCACACCAGGAGGGACGGTGAAGAGGAGTGGATGGTGCGACCTGAACGCAAGCGCCGAGGTGTTACTCGGTAAAGGAGTTCCCAAACTTGCGGCACAGTCAGTTCAATCTGGACGACTACAAAACCGAATATGACTCGCTCTACTGCCTTCACACTGAGGATGACGATGGCGAACGTGTAGTGACGTACGATGAAGTTATGAAGAGCAAGTACAAGGACGAGTGGCTTCTTGCAATGGAGAGCGAGGTGAAGTCGTTGGAAGATCATCGCACTTGGACTTTGGTAGACATTCCCTCCAACAAGAAGCCGATTGGGCGCAAGGATCAACGCGACCCGAACGGGGACATCGTAAAGTTCCAAGCATGCTTGTTGGCGAACGGATTTACAATGCGTCCCGGACGTACACGTTCGCTCCTGTTGCGCGCAAGGAGTAGGTGAGCACCGCAACCGCGATTGCCGCGGCTCCCTCTGCCGCGCAGAGGGAGACATGGAAGCTGAGAATGGGGAGCTGACACGGCGTTTCTCTACGGTGATGTCGAAGAGGAAATCTACACTGATCAGACAGACGGATTCATTGTACAAGCACTCTACGGTACTATGCAAGCGGTGCGCCAGTGGAACAACAAGCGGAACCAGCATCTCGTGGATCAAGGTTTCAGGCGCTCTGATGCGTTGATCAAGCAGCGAATACAACATCATCGTTGGCTACGTGGATGACCGTGGTGGCCTCAAGCGTGAAAGCAGAATACATGAGTCTATACAGCGCAACACAGGAGGCAACTTGGCTACGCCTACTGCTGGAGACATGAGCTACGATGGCCAAGATGCAATGCTGACCCACCAGTACCATCAGGGATGTATCGCGCTTGCCTAGAACTTACTCTACCACTCGCGCGCGAAGCACATCGACATCAACTTTCACTTCCTGCGCGAGTAGGTCGAGCGCGAAACAATTCGACTTGACTACAACCGACAGACGAGATGATCGCCGGTGGAATGACGAAGGCATTGACGCGCGACAAGCACGACAAATACATCAAAGTACTCGGCATAAAGACGTAACACGAAACGCCGCGCGCCCATCAAGGGGTAATTGTGATGTCGCACGCTTACGCCTCCGTGACGCGCTGCTGGATTGCATGTGCAATTACATTGGATGGTGAGAGCATGATCATACGGCCATATATCTGCGTAGAGTCGTACGACTTTGTGCGTAGAACCTTACGACTCGTAGGTTTGTGCACAATCGTACGGCTCTATAATTAGGATCTTACGAATCGTCTGTTTGTCGAGTCGAGCATATTCGTACGACTCTACCTCTGGGATGTAGATAGGGATGGTAGGGCGTATGGCACGAACGAACGGAAGAGGCCTAAAAACAGAGTAATTAGAGTTAACCGATTCAATCTCCGACTCAGTTTTGGTTTTGCAACCTCATCAACCAGCCCTTCTTCATTAGCAAGCCCCGCAGTGCTCTTCCTTACCTTCCTTTACAAAGTGCCAGCTGCGGAAGAATGGCAACGCGAGCAAATGGATGACGATGCCGTGAGTCGCTGCGGCGTTGCGATCGGATGGTGATGCGCGTGGATGCGTGCGGTGGTTGGTGTGTGCGTTTGGGTCGCGTGCGTTGCAGCGTGTTTGTGTTGTGTGCAGTGAGTGTGTTGTTTGTTTGTGTGAGTTGTGTGGTGCGTGCGGATTCGTACAGCCCCTATAGCTCAGTGGTAGAGCACTCGCTTCGTAAGCGAAAGGTCGGTGGTTCGATCCCGCCTGGGGGCTCTTCTTTTGCCTTTCCCCATCATTTATCGCGGCCCCGCTCTTTTCGCTCGTTTTACTGTCTTTGGTGGCCTCGTCGCATCCCCCTGTATCCACCATGGCGTCCCACGAATCACGGCTACTTCGACTCTGCTGCAATTGCCTTAGCAGCACATTGATCTCACCTGACCTGACCGTCCGCGCGTTGCGACACCAGACGTCTACGACAGCGACTCGTGGCACTGCGAACGGCTGTGCTGTGGTCAAAGACAGCGATATAGCCCATGAGCATTACGCAGGATCAGTGATGACTACTAATGATGACCGCAGAAAAACGAGGCGACGGAAAACCAGGCAGGCCAGGCCAATCGATACCCACCCACCCGAGCCTTGCATACTGAGCGTACGCTCATAGCCTCGTTGAGCACATGGCAATTGCGAACACTCACGGTATTCTCAAGGCAAGACTGGATTACGCGCAAATGGACGAAGGTGGGTCGAGGCTGAGCGCGAAGTGGAACTGACTTGCTTTCTTGCTCCGATTCTTTTCAGTTCTGTGTTCTGTATGGTGAAATCCCGCTGATGGATGACGAATGCGCATCGTGAGTGAGAGGGAAAGCAGTTTGCGTGACCTCAGGTCGCTAGGAGGTCTGTGCGTCGTGGCAAGGGCGATGTGCGTGGCGATTAGGTGAGTTGGGTGGCGTCGAAAATGTTTGTTTGTAGAATTTGGACGATGACAGCTTGGCCGAGTGGTTAAGGCGTTAGCCTGCTAAGTTAATGGGGCAACCCGCGTGAGTTCGAATCTCACAGCTGTCGTTTTCCTTTTCTCCTTACCACGATATCAAACACCAACGCTAAACAGCCAGCAGGTTAATGCCACGCCGAGCAGTGCCACTTCGGTACAGACCCAACTGCTTAGTTGCCTTGCGCTGGTCGATCGGCTGTCTGGCCGATTGGCTGTACAGAGGCCGCCGGTACGTTTGTTTTTGGCGAAGTGGTTCTGGATGTGAGGCCCAAGGCGTGCACGTATAGGCATGCGGCGCGAGAACTGATAGGAACCACTTCGGTGGTCATCCGTAAAAATTGGAACGATACAGAGAAGATTAGCATGGCCCCTGCGCAAGGATGACACGCATAAATCGAGAAGTATCGCACTTTTTGTCATTTGTTCGCTGTGCTAGGTGGTTAGTCGGTGCGTGCTCGCAACTGATGCTAGGCGGACGGTGAAGCAGTAGTCTGCAGACAATCAGCGAAAAACGGATAGCAGACTGCACAAGACGAGCGCCAGGGTAGGTGTTCGAGCAACTCGGACGGCGTCACGTGCGAGCGAAAAGTGGCGTCTGGAAAGCAGGCTGTGAAGCAACGAACTCGTCGGTGTCGAGCGCGCAAAAAGCGCAAAGGATGAGGGAAGAGGGGATCGAACCCCCGACCGCTGGGACTGGAATCCAGCGCTCTACCACTGAGCTATTCCCCCGACACCAACACACTTTTTCACACTCTCCAACACACATACCTGATACGTCAAAGCACCACGCGTCGCACTACTCGCTCCAACAACTTGGCATCCACAGCGAACCCTACTACCTTTCTTCGTGCCACACCTCCCGCCCGACTCCGCAGTGCTCAGGACTACTCACGAGTTTTTGTCGGTGTAGGCATGAAATGATCAGTGAGCGATCTCTACGAAACAGGATCGAAGTTCCGGATGCGGAAGGAGGGCAACGCGAGCAAATGGATGACGATGCCGTGAGTCGTTGCGATCGGATGGTGATGCGCGTGGATGCGTGCGGTGGTTGGTGTGTGCGTTTGGGTCGCGTGCGTTGCAGCGTGTTTGTGTTGTGTGCAGTGAGTGTGTTGTTTGTTTGTGTGAGTTGTGTGGTGCGTGCGGATTCGTACAGCCCCTATAGCTCAGTGGTAGAGCACTCGCTTCGTAAGCGAAAGGTCGGTGGTTCGATCCCGCCTGGGGGCTCTTCTTTTGCCTTTCCCCATCATTTATCGCGGCCCCGCTCTTTTCGCTCGTTTTATTGTCTTTGGTGGCCTCGTCGCATCCCCCTGTATCCACCATGGCGTCCCACGAATCACGGCTACTTCGACTCTGCTGCAATTGCCTTAGCAGCACATTGATCTCACCTGACCTGACCGTCCGCGCGTTGCGACACCAGACGTCTACGACAGCGACTCGTGGCACTGCGAACGGCTGTGCTGTGGTCAAAGACAGCGATATAGCCCATGAGCATTACGCAGGATCAGTGATGACTACTAATGATGACCTCAGAAAAACGAGGCGACGGAAAACCAGGCAGGCCAGGCCAATCGATACCCACCCACCCGAGCCTTGCATACTGAGCGTACGCTCATAGCCTCGTTGAGCACATGGCAATTGCGAACACTCACGGTATTCTCAAGGCAAGACTGGATTACGCGCAAATGGACGAAGGTGGGTCGAGGCTGAGCGCGAAGTGGAACTGACTTGCTTTCTTGCTCCGATTCTTTTCAGTTCTGTGTTCTGTATGGTGAAATCCCGCTGATGGATGACGAATGCGCATCGTGAGTGAGAGGGAAAGCAGTTTGCGTGACCTCAGGTCGCTAGGAGGTCTGTGCGTCGTGGCAAGGGCGATGTGCGTGGCGATTAGGTGAGTTGGGTGGCGTCGAAAATGTTTGTTTGTAGAATTTGGACGATGACAGCTTGGCCGAGTGGTTAAGGCGTTAGCCTGCTAAGTTAATGGGGCAACCCGCGTGAGTTCGAATCTCACAGCTGGCGTTTTCCTTATCTCCTTACCACGATATCAAACACCAACGCTAAACAGCCAGCAGGTTAATGCCACGCCGAGCAGTGCCACTTCGGTACAGACCCAACTGCTTAGTTGCCTTGCACTGGTCGATCGGCTGTCTGGCCGATTGGCTGTACAGAGGCCGCCGGTACGTTTGTTTTTGGCGAAGTGGTTCTGGATGTGAGGCCCAAGGCGTGCACGTATAGGCATGCGGCGCGAGAACTGATAGGAACCACTTCGGTGGTCATCCGTAAAAATTGGAACGATACAGAGAAGATTAGCATGGCCCCTGCGCAAGGATGACACGCATAAATCGAGAAGTATCGCACTTTTTGTCATTTGTTCGCTGTGCTAGGTGGTTAGTCGGTGCGTGCTCGCAACTGATGCTAGGCGGACGGTGAAGCAGTAGTCTGCAGACAATCAGCGAAAAACGGATAGCAGACTGCACAAGACGAGCGCCAGGGTAGGTGTTCGAGCAACTCGGACGGCGTCACGTGCGAGCGAAAAGTGGCGTCTGGAAAGCAGGCTGTGAAGCAACGAACTCGTCGGTGTCGAGCGCGCAAAAAGCGCAAAGGATGAGGGAAGAGGGGATCGAACCCCCGACCGCTGGGACTGGAATCCAGCGCTCTACCACTGAGCTATTCCCCCGACACCAACACACTTTTTCACACTCTCCAACACACATACCTGATACGTCAAAGCACCACGCGTCGCACTACTCGCTCCAACAACTTCGCATCCACAGCGAACCCTACTACCTTTCTTCGTGCCACACCTCCCGCCCGACTCCGCAGTGCTCAGGACTACTCACGAGTTTTTGTCGGTGTAGGCATGAAATGATCAGTGAGCGATCTCTACGAAACAGGATCGAAGTTCCGGATGCGGAAGGAGGGCAACGCGAGCAAATGGATGACGATGCCGTGAGTCGCTGCGGCGTTGCGATCGGATGGTGATGCGCGTGGATGCGTGCGGTGGTTGGTGTGTGCGTTTGGGTCGCGTGCGTTGCAGCGTGTTTGTGTTGTGTGCAGTGAGTGTGTTGTTTGTTTGTGTGAGTTGTGTGGTGCGTGCGGATTCGTACAGCCCCTATAGCTCAGTGGTAGAGCACTCGCTTCGTAAGCGAAAGGTCGGTGGTTCGATCCCGCCTGGGGGCTCTTCTTTTGCCTTTCCCCATCATTTATCGCGGCCCCGCTCTTTTCGCTCGTTTTATTGTCTTTGGTGGCCTCGTCGCATCCCCCTGTATCCACCATGGCGTCCCACGAATCACGGCTACTTCGACTCTGCTGCAATTGCCTTAGCAGCACATTGATCTCACCTGACCTGACCGTCCGCGCGTTGCGACACCAGACGTCTACGACAGCGACTCGTGGCACTGCGAACGGCTGTGCTGTGGTCAAAGACAGCGATATAGCCCATGAGCATTACGCAGGATCAGTGATGACTACTAATGATGACCTCAGAAAAACGAGGCGACGGAAAACCAGGCAGGCCAGGCCAATCGATACCCACCCACCCGAGCCTTGCATACCGAGCGTACGCTCATAGCCTCGTTGAGCACATGGCAATTGCGAACACTCACGGTATTCTCAAGGCAAGACTGGATTACGCGCAAATGGACGAAGGTGGGTCGAGGCTGAGCGCGAAGTGGAACTGACTTGCTTTCTTGCTCCGATTCTTTTCAGTTCTGTGTTCTGTATGGTGAAATCCCGGTGATGGATGACGAATGCGCATCGTGAGTGAGAGGGAAAGCAGTTTGCGTGACCTCAGGTCGCTAGGAGGTCTGTGCGTCGTGGCAAGGGCGATGTGCGTGGCGATTAGGTGAGTTGGGTGGCGTCGAAAATGTTTGTTTGCAGAATTTGGACGATGACAGCTTGGCCGAGTGGTTAAGGCGTTAGCCTGCTAAGTTAATGGGGCAACCCGCGTGAGTTCGAATCTCACAGCTGTCGTTTTCCTTTTCTCCTTACCACGATATCAAACACCAACGCTAAACAGCCAGCAGGTTAATGCCACGCCGAGCAGTGCCACTTCGGTACAGACCCAACTGCTTAGTTGCCTTGCGCTGGTCGACCGGCTGTCTGGCCGATTGGCTGTACAGAGGCCGCCGGTACGTTTGTTTTTGGCGAAGTGGTTCTGGATGTGAGGCCCAAGGCGTGCACGTATAGGCATGCGGCGCGAGAACTGATAGGAACCACTTCGGTGGTCATCCGTAAAAATTGGAACGATACAGAGAAGATTAGCATGGCCCCTGCGCAAGGATGACACGCATAAATCGAGAAGTATCGCACTTTTTGTCATTTGTTCGCTGTGCTAGGTGGTTAGTCGGTGCGTGCTCGCAACTGATGCTAGGCGGACGGTGAAGCAGTAGTCTGCAGACAATCAGCGAAAAACGGATAGCAGACTGCACAAGACGAGCGCCAGGGTAGGTGTTCGAGCAACTCGGACGGCGTCACGTGCGAGCGAAAAGTGGCGTCTGGAAAGCAGGCTGTGAAGCAACGAACTCGTCGGTGTCGAGCGCGCAAAAAGCGCAAAGGATGAGGGAAGAGGGGATCGAACCCCCGACCGCTGGGACTGGAATCCAGCGCTCTACCACTGAGCTATTCCCCCGACACCAACACACTTTTTCACACTCTCCAACACACATACCTGATACGTCAAAGCACCACGCGTCGCACTACTCGCTCCAACAACTTGGCATCCACAGCGAACCCTACTACCTTTCTTCGTGCCACACCTCCCGCCCGACTCCGCAGTGCTCAGGACTACTCACGAGTTTTTGTCGGTGTAGGCATGAAATGATCAGTGAGCGATCTCTACGAAACAGGATCGAAGTTCCGGATGCGGAAGGAGGGCAACGCGAGCAAATGGATGACGATGCCGTGAGTCGTTGCGATCGGATGGTGATGCGCGTGGATGCGTGCGGTGGTTGGTGTGTGCGTTTGGGTCGCGTGCGTTGCAGCGTGTTTGTGTTGTGTGCAGTGAGTGTGTTGTTTGTTTGTGTGAGTTGTGTGGTGCGTGCGGATTCGTACAGCCCCTATAGCTCAGTGGTAGAGCACTCGCTTCGTAAGCGAAAGGTCGGTGGTTCGATCCCGCCTGGGGGCTCTTCTTTTGCCTTTCCCCATCATTTATCGCGGCCCCGCTCTTTTCGCTCGTTTTATTGTCTTTGGTGGCCTCGTCGCATCCCCCTGTATCCACCATGGCGTCCCACGAATCACGGCTACTTCGACTCTGCTGCAATTGCCTTAGCAGCACATTGATCTCACCTGACCTGACCGTCCGCGCGTTGCGACACCAGACGTCTACGACAGCGACTCGTGGCACTGCGAACGGCTGTGCTGTGGTCAAAGACAGCGATATAGCCCATGAGCATTACGCACGATCAGTGATGACTACTAATGATGACCTCAGAAAAACGAGGCGACGGAAAACCAGGCAGGCCAGGCCAATCGATACCCACCCACCCGAGCCTTGCATACCGAGCGTACGCTCATAGCCTCGTTGAGCACATGGCAATTGCGAACACTCACGGTATTCTCAAGGCAAGACTGGATTACGCGCAAATGGACGAAGGTGGGTCGAGGCTGAGCGCGAAGTGGAACTGACTTGCTTTCTTGCTCCGATTCTTTTCAGTTCTGTGTTCTGTATGGTGAAATCCCGGTGATGGATGACGAATGCGCATCGTGAGTGAGAGGGAAAGCAGTTTGCGTGACCTCAGGTCGCTAGGAGGTCTGTGCGTCGTGGCAAGGGCGATGTGCGTGGCGATTAGGTGAGTTGGGTGGCGTGGAAAATGTTTGTTTGTAGAATTTGGACGATGACAGCTTGGCCGAGTGGTTAAGGCGTTAGCCTGCTAAGTTAATGGGGCAACCCGCGTGAGTTCGAATCTCACAGCTGTCGTTTTCCTTTTCTCCTTACCACGATATCAAACACCAACGCTAAACAGCCAGCAGGTTAATGCCACGCCGAGCAGTGCCACTTCGGTACAGACCCAACTGCTTAGTTGCCTTGCACTGGTCGACCGGCTGTCTGGCCGATTGGCTGTACAGAGGCCGCCGGTACGTTTGTTTTTGGCGAAGTGGTTCTGGATGTGAGGCCCAAGGCGTGCACGTATAGGCATGCGGCGCGAGAACTGATAGGAACCACTTCGGTGGTCATCCGTAAAAATTGGAACGATACAGAGAAGATTAGCATGGCCCCTGCGCAAGGATGACACGCATAAATCGAGAAGTATCGCACTTTTTGTCATTTGTTCGCTGTGCTAGGTGGTTAGTCGGTGCGTGCTCGCAACTGATGCTAGGCGGACGGTGAAGCAGTAGTCTGCAGACAATCAGCGAAAAACGGATAGCAGACTGCACAAGACGAGCGCCAGGGTAGGTGTTCGAGCAACTCGGACGGCGTCACGTGCGAGCGAAAAGTGGCGTCTGGAAAGCAGGCTGTGAAGCAACGAACTCGTCGGTGTCGAGCGCGCAAAAAGCGCAAAGGATGAGGGAAGAGGGGATCGAACCCCCGACCGCTGGGACTGGAATCCAGCGCTCTACCACTGAGCTATTCCCCCGACACCAACACACTTTTTCACACTCTCCAACACACATACCTGATACGTCAAAGCACCACGCGTCGCACTACTCGCTCCAACAACTTGGCATCCACAGCGAACCCTACTACCTTTCTTCGTGCCACACCTCCCGCCCGACTCCGCAGTGCTCAGGACTACTCACGAGTTTTTGTCGGTGTAGGCATGAAATGATCAGTGAGCGATCTCTACGAAACAGGATCGAAGTTCCGGATGCGGAAGGAGGGCAACGCGAGCAAATGGATGACGATGCCGTGAGTCGTTGCGATCGGATGGTGATGCGCGTGGATGCGTGCGGTGGTTGGTGTGTGCGTTTGGGTCGCGTGCGTTGCAGCGTGTTTGTGTTGTGTGCAGTGAGTGTGTTGTTTGTTTGTGTGAGTTGTGTGGTGCGTGCGGATTCGTACAGCCCCTATAGCTCAGTGGTAGAGCACTCGCTTCGTAAGCGAAAGGTCGGTGGTTCGATCCCGCCTGGGGGCTCTTCTTTTGCCTTTCCCCATCATTTATCGCGGCCCCGCTCTTTTCGCTCGTTTTATTGTCTTTGGTGGCCTCGTCGCATCCCCCTGTATCCACCATGGCGTCCCACGAATCACGGCTACTTCGACTCTGCTGCAATTGCCTTAGCAGCACATTGATCTCACCTGACCTGACCGTCCGCGCGTTGCGACACCAGACGTCTACGACAGCGACTCGTGGCACTGCGAACGGCTGTGCTGTGGTCAAAGACAGCGATATAGCCCATGAGCATTACGCACGATCAGTGATAACTACTAATGATGACCTCAGAAAAACGAGGCGACGGAAGACCAGGCAGGCCAGGTCAATCGATACCCACCCACCCGAGCCTTGCATACTGAGCGTACGCTCATAGCCTCGTTGAGCACATGGCAATTGCGAACACTCACGGTATTCTCAAGGCAAGACTGGATTACGCGCAAATGGACGAAGGTGGGTCGAGGCTGAGCGCGAAGTGGAACTGACTTGCTTTCTTGCTCCGATTCTTTTCAGTTCTGTGTTCTGTATGGTGAAATCCCGCTGATGGATGACGAATGCGCATCGTGAGTGAGAGGGAAAGCAGTTTGCGTGACCTCAGGTCGCTAGGAGGTCTGTGCGTCGTGGCAAGGGCGATGTGCGTGGCGATTAGGTGAGTTGGGTGGCGTCAAAAATGTTTGTTTGCAGAATTTGGACGATGACAGCTTGGCCGAGTGGTTAAGGCGTTAGCCTGCTAAGTTAATGGGGCAACCCGCGTGAGTTCGAATCTCACAGCTGTCGTTTTCCTTTTCTCCTTACCACGATATCAAACACCAACGCTAAACAGCCAGCAGGTTAATGCCACGCCGAGCAGTGCCACTTCGGTACAGACCCAACTGCTTAGTTGCCTTGCACTGGTCGACCGGCTGTCTGGCCGATTGGCTGTACAGAGGCCGCCGGTACGTTTGTTTTTGGCGAAGTGGTTCTGGATGTGAGGCCCAAGGCGTGCACGTATAGGCATGCGGCGCGAGAACTGATAGGAACCACTTCGGTGGTCATCCGTAAAAATTGGAACGATACAGAGAAGATTAGCATGGCCCCTGCGCAAGGATGACACGCATAAATCGAGAGTATCGCACTTTTTGTCATTTGTTCGCTGTGCTAGGTGGTTAGTCGGTGCGTGCTCGCAACTGATGCTAGGCGGACGGTGAAGCAGTAGTCTGCAGACAATCAGCGAAAAACGGATAGCAGACTGCACAAGACGAGCGCCAGGGTAGGTGTTCGAGCAACTCGGACGGCGTCACGTGCGAGCGAAAAGTGGCGTCTGGAAAGCAGGCTGTGAAGCAACGAACTCGTCGGTGTCGAGCGCGCAAAAAGCGCAAAGGATGAGGGAAGAGGGGATCGAACCCCCGACCGCTGGGACTGGAATCCAGCGCTCTACCACTGAGCTATTCCCCCGACACCAACACACTTTTTCACACTCTCCAACACACATACCTGATACGTCAAAGCACCACGCGTCGCACTACTCGCTCCAACAACTTGGCATCCACAGCGAACCCTACTACCTTTCTTCGTGCCACACCTCCCGCCCGACTCCGCAGTGCTCAGGACTACTCACGAGTTTTTGTCGGTGTAGGCATGAAATGATCAGTGAGCGATCTCTACGAAACAGGATCGAAGTTCCGGATGCGGAAGGAGGGCAACGCGAGCAAATGGATGACGATGCCGTGAGTCGTTGCGATCGGATGGTGATGCGCGTGGATGCGTGCGGTGGTTGGTGTGTGCGTTTGGGTCGCGTGCGTTGCAGCGTGTTTGTGTTGTGTGCAGTGAGTGTGTTGTTTGTTTGTGTGAGTTGTGTGGTGCGTGCGGATTCGTACAGCCCCTATAGCTCAGTGGTAGAGCACTCGCTTCGTAAGCGAAAGGTCGGTGGTTCGATCCCGCCTGGGGGCTCTTCTTTTGCCTTTCCCCATCATTTATCGCGGCCCCGCTCTTTTCGCTCGTTTTACTGTCTTTGGTGGCCTCGTCGCATCCCCCTGTATCCACCATGGCGTCCCACGAATCACGGCTACTTCGACTCTGCTGCAATTGCCTTAGCAGCACATTGATCTCACCTGACCTGACCGTCCGCGCGTTGCGACACCAGACGTCTACGACAGCGACTCGTGGCACTGCGAACGGCTGTGCTGTGGTCAAAGACAGCGATATAGCCCATGAGCATTACGCAGGATCAGTGATGACTACTAATGATGACCTCAGAAAAACGAGGCGACGGAAAACCAGGCAGGCCAGGCCAATCGATACCCACCCACCCGAGCCTTGCATACTGAGCGTACGCTCATAGCCTCGTTGAGCACATGGCAATTGCGAACACTCACGGTATTCTCAAGGCAAGACTGGATTACGCGCAAATGGACGAAGGTGGGTCGAGGCTGAGCGCGAAGTGGAACTGACTTGCTTTCTTGCTCCGATTCTTTTCAGTTCTGTGTTCTGTATGGTGAAATCCCGCTGATGGATGACGAATGCGCATCGTGAGTGAGAGGGAAAGCAGTTTGCGTGACCTCAGGTCGCTAGGAGGTCTGTGCGTCGTGGCAAGGGCGATGTGCGTGGCGATTAGGTGAGTTGGGTGGCGTCGAAAATGTTTGTATGCAGAATTTGGACGATGACAGCTTGGCCGAGTGGTTAAGGCGTTAGCCTGCTAAGTTAATGGGGCAACCCGCGTGAGTTCGAATCTCACAGCTGTCGTTTTCCTTTTCTCCTTACCACGATATCAAACACCAACGCTAAACAGCCAGCAGGTTAATGCCACGCCGAGCAGTGCCACTTCGGTACAGACCCAACTGCTTAGTTGCCTTGCGCTGGTCGATCGGCTGTCTGGCCGATTGGCTGTACAGAGGCCGCCGGTACGTTTGTTTTTGGCGAAGTGGTTCTGGATGTGAGGCCCAAGGCGTGCACGTATAGGCATGCGGCGCGAGAACTGATAGGAACCACTTCGGTGGTCATCCGTAAAAATTGGAACGATACAGAGAAGATTAGCATGGCCCCTGCGCAAGGATGACACGCATAAATCGAGAAGTATCGCACTTTTTGTCATTTGTTCGCTGTGCTAGGTGGTTAGTCGGTGCGTGCTCGCAACTGATGCTAGGCGGACGGTGAAGCAGTAGTCTGCAGACAATCAGCGAAAAACGGATAGCAGACTGCACAAGACGAGCGCCAGGGTAGGTGTTCGAGCAACTCGGACGGCGTCACGTGCGAGCGAAAAGTGGCGTCTGGAAAGCAGGCTGTGAAGCAACGAACTCGTCGGTGTCGAGCGCGCAAAAAGTGCAAAGGATGAGGGAAGAGGGGATCGAACCCCCGACCGCTGGGACTGGAATCCAGCGCTCTACCACTGAGCTATTCCCCCGACACCAACACACTTTTTCACACTCTCCAACACACATACCTGATA
This sequence comes from Phytophthora x cambivora, assembly GCA_033557925.1. Classification (NCBI taxonomy): domain Eukaryota; phylum Oomycota; class Peronosporomycetes; order Peronosporales; family Peronosporaceae; genus Phytophthora; species Phytophthora x cambivora. The sequence continues at coordinate 1,933,506 of JAUCEB010000034.1, forward strand.
CGTCAAAGCACCACGCGTCGCACTACTCGCTCCAACAACTTCGCATCCACAGCGAACCCTACTACCTTTCTTCGTGCCACACCTCCCGCCCGACTCCGCAGTGCTCAGGACTACTCACTAGGTTTTGTCGGTGTAGGCATGAAATGATCAGTGAGCGATCTCTACGAAACAGGATCGAAGTTCCGGATGCGGAAGGAGGGCAACGCGAGCAAATGGATGACGATGCCGTGAGTCGCTGCGGCGTTGCGATCGGATGGTGATGCGCGTGGATGCGTGCGGTGGTTGGTGTGTGCGTTTGGGTCGCGTGCGTTGCAGCGTGTTTGTGTTGTGTGCAGTGAGTGTGTTGTTTGTTTGTGTGAGTTGTGTGGTGCGTGCGGATTCGTACAGCCCCTATAGCTCAGTGGTAGAGCACTCGCTTCGTAAGCGAAAGGTCGGTGGTTCGATCCCGCCTGGGGGCTCTTCTTTTGCCTTTCCCCATCATTTATCGCGGCCCCGCTCTTTTCGCTCGTTTTACTGTCTTTGGTGGCCTCGTCGCATCCCCCTGTATCCACCATGGCGTCCCACGAATCACGGCTACTTCGACTCTGCTGCAATTGCCTTAGCAGCACATTGATCTCACCTGACCTGACCGTCCGCGCGTTGCGACACCAGACGTCTACGACAGCGACTCGTGGCACTGCGAACGGCTGTGCTGTGGTCAAAGACAGCGATATAGCCCATGAGCATTACGCAGGATCAGTGATGACTACTAATGATGACCTCAGAAAAACGAGGCGACGGAAAACCAGGCAGGCCAGGCCAATCGATACCCACCCACCCGAGCCTTGCATACTGAGCGTACGCTCATAGCCTCGTTGAGCACATGGCAATTGCGAACACTCACGGTATTCTCAAGGCAAGACTGGATTACGCGCAAATGGACGAAGGTGGGTCGAGGCTGAGCGCGAAGTGGAACTGACTTGCTTTCTTGCTCCGATTCTTTTCAGTTCTGTGTTCTGTATGGTGAAATCCCGCTGATGGATGACGAATGCGCATCGTGAGTGAGAGGGAAAGCAGTTTGCGTGACCTCAGGTCGCTAGGAGGTCTGTGCGTCGTGGCAAGGGCGATGTGCGTGGCGATTAGGTGAGTTGGGTGGCGTCGAAAATGTTTGTATGCAGAATTTGGACGATGACAGCTTGGCCGAGTGGTTAAGGCGTTAGCCTGCTAAGTTAATGGGGCAACCCGCGTGAGTTCGAATCTCACAGCTGTCGTTTTCCTTTTCTCCTTACCACGATATCAAACACCAACGCTAAACAGCCAGCAGGTTAATGCCACGCCGAGCAGTGCCACTTCGGTACAGACCCAACTGCTTAGTTGCCTTGCGCTGGTCGATCGGCTGTCTGGCCGATTGGCTGTACAGAGGCCGCCGGTACGTTTGTTTTTGGCGAAGTGGTTCTGGATGTGAGGCCCAAGGCGTGCACGTATAGGCATGCGGCGCGAGAACTGATAGGAACCACTTCGGTGGTCATCCGTAAAAATTGGAACGATACAGAGAAGATTAGCATGGCCCCTGCGCAAGGATGACACGCATAAATCGAGAAGTATCGCACTTTTTGTCATTTGTTCGCTGTGCTAGGTGGTTAGTCGGTGCGTGCTCGCAACTGATGCTAGGCGGACGGTGAAGCAGTAGTCTGCAGACAATCAGCGAAAAACGGATAGCAGACTGCACAAGACGAGCGCCAGGGTAGGTGTTCGAGCAACTCGGACGGCGTCACGTGCGAGCGAAAAGTGGCGTCTGGAAAGCAGGCTGTGAAGCAACGAACTCGTCGGTGTCGAGCGCGCAAAAAGTGCAAAGGATGAGGGAAGAGGGGATCGAACCCCCGACCGCTGGGACTGGAATCCAGCGCTCTACCACTGAGCTATTCCCCCGACACCAACACACTTTTTCACACTCTCCAACACACATACCTGATACGTCAAAGCACCACGCGTCGCACTACTCGCTCCAACAACTTCGCATCCACAGCGAACCCTACTACCTTTCTTCGTGCCACACCTCCCGCCCGACTCCGCAGTGCTCAGGACTACTCACTAGGTTTTGTCGGTGTAGGCATGAAATGATCAGTGAGCGATCTCTACGAAACAGGATCGAAGTTCCGGATGCGGAAGGAGGGCAACGCGAGCAAATGGATGACGATGCCGTGAGTCGCTGCGGCGTTGCGATCGGATGGTGATGCGCGTGGATGCGTGCGGTGGTTGGTGTGTGCGTTTGGGTCGCGTGCGTTGCAGCGTGTTTGTGTTGTGTGCAGTGAGTGTGTTGTTTGTTTGTGTGAGTTGTGTGGTGCGTGCGGATTCGTACAGCCCCTATAGCTCAGTGGTAGAGCACTCGCTTCGTAAGCGAAAGGTCGGTGGTTCGATCCCGCCTGGGGGCTCTTCTTTTGCCTTTCCCCATCATTTATCGCGGCCCCGCTCTTTTCGCTCGTTTTACTGTCTTTGGTGGCCTCGTCGCATCCCCCTGTATCCACCATGGCGTCCCACGAATCACGGCTACTTCGACTCTGCTGCAATTGCCTTAGCAGCACATTGATCTCACCTGACCTGACCGTCCGCGCGTTGCGACACCAGACGTCTACGACAGCGACTCGTGGCACTGCGAACGGCTGTGCTGTGGTCAAAGACAGCGATATAGCCCATGAGCATTACGCACGATCAGTGATGACTACTAATGATGACCTCAGAAAAACGAGGCGACGGAAAACCAGGCAGGCCAGGCCAATCGATACCCACCCACCCGAGCCTTGCATACCGAGCGTACGCTCATAGCCTCGTTGAGCACATGGCAATTGCGAACACTCACGGTATTCTCAAGGCAAGACTGGATTACGCGCAAATGGACGAAGGTGGGTCGAGGCTGAGCGCGAAGTGGAACTGACTTGCTTTCTTGCTCCGATTCTTTTCAGTTCTGTGTTCTGTATGGTGAAATCCCGCTGATGGATGACGAATGCGCATCGTGAGTGAGAGGGAAAGCAGTTTGCGTGACCTCAGGTCGCTAGGAGGTCTGTGCGTCGTGGCAAGGGCGATGTGCGTGGCGATTAGGTGAGTTGGGTGGCGTCGAAAATGTTTGTTTGCAGAATTTGGACGATGACAGCTTGGCCGAGTGGTTAAGGCGTTAGCCTGCTAAGTTAATGGGGCAACCCGCGTGAGTTCGAATCTCACAGCTGTCGTTTTCCTTTTCTCCTTACCACGATATCAAACACCAACGCTAAACAGCCAGCAGGTTAATGCCACGCCGAGCAGTGCCACTTCGGTACAGACCCAACTGCTTAGTTGCCTTGCGCTGGTCGATCGGCTGTCTGGCCGATTGGCTGTACAGAGGCCGCCGGTACGTTTGTTTTTGGCGAAGTGGTTCTGGATGTGAGGCCCAAGGCGTGCACGTATAGGCATGCGGCGCGAGAACTGATAGGAACCACTTCGGTGGTCATCCGTAAAAATTGGAACGATACAGAGAAGATTAGCATGGCCCCTGCGCAAGGATGACACGCATAAATCGAGAAGTATCGCACTTTTTGTCATTTGTTCGCTGTGCTAGGTGGTTAGTCGGTGCGTGCTCGCAACTGATGCTAGGCGGACGGTGAAGCAGTAGTCTGCAGACAATCAGCGAAAAACGGATAGCAGACTGCACAAGACGAGCGCCAGGGTAGGTGTTCGAGCAACTCGGACGGCGTCACGTGCGAGCGAAAAGTGGCGTCTGAAAAGCAGGCTGTGAAGCAACGAACTCGTCGGTGTCGAGCGCGCAAAAAGTGCAAAGGATGAGGGAAGAGGGGATCGAACCCCCGACCGCTGGGACTGGAATCCAGCGCTCTACCACTGAGCTATTCCCCCGACACCAACACACTTTTTCACACTCTCCAACACACATACCTGATACGTCAAAGCACCACGCGTCGCACTACTCGCTCCAACAACTTCGCATCCACAGCGAACCCTACTACCTTTCTTCGTGCCACACCTCCCGCCCGACTCCGCAGTGCTCAGGACTACTCACTAGGTTTTGTCGGTGTAGGCATGAAATGATCAGTGAGCGATCTCTACGAAACAGGATCGAAGTTCCGGATGCGGAAGGAGGGCAACGCGAGCAAATGGATGACGATGCCGTGAGTCGCTGCGGCGTTGCGATCGGATGGTGATGCGCGTGGATGCGTGCGGTGGTTGGTGTGTGCGTTTGGGTCGCGTGCGTTGCAGCGTGTTTGTGTTGTGTGCAGTGAGTGTGTTGTTTGTTTGTGTGAGTTGTGTGGTGCGTGCGGATTCGTACAGCCCCTATAGCTCAGTGGTAGAGCACTCGCTTCGTAAGCGAAAGGTCGGTGGTTCGATCCCGCCTGGGGGCTCTTCTTTTGCCTTTCCCCATCATTTATCGCGGCCCCGCTCTTTTCGCTCGTTTTATTGTCTTTGGTGGCCTCGTCGCATCCCCCTGTATCCACCATGGCGTCCCACGAATCACGGCTACTTCGACTCTGCTGCAATTGCCTTAGCAGCACATTGATCTCACCTGACCTGACCGTCCGCGCGTTGCGACACCAGACGTCTACGACAGCGACTCGTGGCACTGCGAACGGCTGTGCTGTGGTCAAAGACAGCGATATAGCCCATGAGCATTACGCAGGATCAGTGATGACTACTAATGATGACCTCAGAAAAACGAGGCGACGGAAGACCAGGCAGGCCAGGTCAATCGATACCCACCCACCCGAGCCTGGCATACCGATCGCAAGACTTGACACATATCAACCGAGACGACTATACTTCTTGTCGGTGAGAGTAATGGGAAGCAGCAGAACAAAAAGAAGAGTCGGCGCGTCAGGAAGAGACCTGCCGGTGTGTGTTGCACTTGTGGCGAAAATGGTCACTACGCAAGGGACTGCAAAATGAACTGCCACTCTTGAGGTGCAGACCAAGATCAGTCGGCTTCGGGGTGATTGATAGTAGAGCCGGCTCACATGTGGCAGTCGCGTGGTGCATTCAGCGAGTACACAACGGTGCAGAATGGTCGGAGTGCGAAGACCAGAGCGGACTTATTCTCGGCTTCGGTACGGTGACCCTGCGAGTGTGGACTGGCCGCTCGTGAATCGATTCCAGACTGGAGAACGCGCTTCATGTTCAGGACTTGAACAAGAATCTGTTCTCCCGGACGGTGGTGACGGAGCGTGGAATGGTCGTCACTACGGAGGGCAAGAAGTGCGTCGTGAAGCGCGGTGGCGAAGTTGTAGCTACTGGGTGGAAGCAAGGCAAACTGATGTATCTGAGCACAGAAGCGAGCGAGGGGTGCTCTATCGCCTAGGACAACACTGAGTTCTGGAATCGGTGACTCGGACACGTCTCGTTCAGCACACTAAAATCAATGATCAAGGATGGGAAGCTTAATGGAGCCCCGAAGGAGACTGCGAAGTTTGTGCGACAGCCAAGCTGTCTCGCAACCCTTTCAGCTCAACGAAGGAAGAGCTGGAAGGAAAAGAAAGTGCACGCACGAACACGTCGGTGTGCTCAGGTGTACTAGGGCTCATCACTCCAGTTTCCAAGTCGGGCTATAAGTACATTGTAACATGCTTGCTAATGAAGAGTTGTTATCTGATGATTTATCCGATGCGCAACAAGAGCGCGGTATGCGAGCGTTTCGGAAGTTCCTGAAAATGATCAGGATGAATGCCGGATGTCCTTCGGGGCTCCATTAAGCTTCCCATCCTTGATCATGGATTTTAGTGTGCTGAACGAGACGTGTCCGAGTCACCGATTCCAGAGCTCAGTGTTGTCCTAGGCGATAGAGCACCCCTCGCTCGCTTCTGTGTTCAGATACATCAGTTTGCCTTGCTTCCACCCAGTAGCTACAACTTCGTGATCAAGATTTTCGCAGCGACCACGGTGACAACCTCTCGACGCGGGGGGGGGGGGGGGGTAGAATCGCCGCATAATTCTTCCAAAACTGTCAAGCACGAGCTCACGGCTCCCCATAATCCGGAGCAGAAAGGCAGGACGTTCGTTGAAATGACTCGCTGCACGTTCAAGTAAAGTGAACTCGACGAGACGTATTGGTATGGGGTCATGGTGACAGCGGCGGATATCCAAAACTTGCTGCCAAATACGTCCAACCCACGCTCAAGTCCATTCGAGTTGTGTTCAAGCGGAAGCCACGCCTGAATCATATGCGAGTGTTCGGAACTGAGTGTTACGCTCACGTGCCCAAGCAAAAGCGTAAGAAGCTTGACGACACGGGCATCCAGTCCGTTATTCTCGGCTACGCGAAGCAGCGCAAGGTCTACCGACCTCTTAGAGTCACCGATGGATCAATCGCGATTTCGATAAGCGTAAGGTTTGCTGAGGCACTCACAATGAGGGCTCCAAGGGGTATTCAACTTCATCGATGAGGATAACCAAGTCGAAGAAACTAAGGAGATCAAGACAGTTTTCGCACACCACCTACTCGACCACGTCAGGTGCTGGCGGGAGAGGAGCACAACGGACCGACACACTCCATACCAACACGTGGTTCCAGCACACCAGGAGGGACGGTGAAGAGGAGTGGATGGTGCGACCTGAACGCAAGCGCCGAGGTGTTACTCGGTAAAGGAGTTCCCAAACTTGCGGCACAGTCAGTTCAATCTGGACGACTACAAAACCGAATATGACTCGCTCTACTGCCTTCACACTGAGGATGACGATGGCGAACGTGTAGTGACGTACGATGAAGTTATGAAGAGCAAGTACAAGGACGAGTGGCTTCTTGCAATGGAGAGCGAGGTGAAGTCGTTGGAAGATCATCGCACTTGGACTTTGGTAGACATTCCCTCCAACAAGAAGCCGATTGGGCGCAAGGATCAACGCGACCCGAACGGGGACATCGTAAAGTTCCAAGCATGCTTGTTGGCGAACGGATTTACAATGCGTCCCGGACGTACACGTTCGCTCCTGTTGCGCGCAAGGAGTAGGTGAGCACCGCAACCGCGATTGCCGCGGCTCCCTCTGCCGCGCAGAGGGAGACATGGAAGCTGAGAATGGGGAGCTGACACGGCGTTTCTCTACGGTGATGTCGAAGAGGAAATCTACACTGATCAGACAGACGGATTCATTGTACAAGCACTCTACGGTACTATGCAAGCGGTGCGCCAGTGGAACAACAAGCGGAACCAGCATCTCGTGGATCAAGGTTTCAGGCGCTCTGATGCGTTGATCAAGCAGCGAATACAACATCATCGTTGGCTACGTGGATGACCGTGGTGGCCTCAAGCGTGAAAGCAGAATACATGAGTCTATACAGCGCAACACAGGAGGCAACTTGGCTACGCCTACTGCTGGAGACATGAGCTACGATGGCCAAGATGCAATGCTGACCCACCAGTACCATCAGGGATGTATCGCGCTTGCCTAGAACTTACTCTACCACTCGCGCGCGAAGCACATCGACATCAACTTTCACTTCCTGCGCGAGTAGGTCGAGCGCGAAACAATTCGACTTGACTACAACCGACAGACGAGATGATCGCCGGTGGAATGACGAAGGCATTGACGCGCGACAAGCACGACAAATACATCAAAGTACTCGGCATAAAGACGTAACACGAAACGCCGCGCGCCCATCAAGGGGTAATTGTGATGTCGCACGCTTACGCCTCCGTGACGCGCTGCTGGATTGCATGTGCAATTACATTGGATGGTGAGAGCATGATCATACGGCCATATATCTGCGTAGAGTCGTACGACTTTGTGCGTAGAACCTTACGACTCGTAGGTTTGTGCACAATCGTACGGCTCTATAATTAGGATCTTACGAATCGTCTGTTTGTCGAGTCGAGCATATTCGTACGACTCTACCTCTGGGATGTAGATAGGGATGGTAGGGCGTATGGCACGAACGAACGGAAGAGGCCTAAAAACAGAGTAATTAGAGTTAACCGATTCAATCTCCGACTCAGTTTTGGTTTTGCAACCTCATCAACCAGCCCTTCTTCATTAGCAAGCCCCGCAGTGCTCTTCCTTACCTTCCTTTACAAAGTGCCAGCTGCGGAAGAATGGCAACGCGAGCAAATGGATGACGATGCCGTGAGTCGCTGCGGCGTTGCGATCGGATGGTGATGCGCGTGGATGCGTGCGGTGGTTGGTGTGTGCGTTTGGGTCGCGTGCGTTGCAGCGTGTTTGTGTTGTGTGCAGTGAGTGTGTTGTTTGTTTGTGTGAGTTGTGTGGTGCGTGCGGATTCGTACAGCCCCTATAGCTCAGTGGTAGAGCACTCGCTTCGTAAGCGAAAGGTCGGTGGTTCGATCCCGCCTGGGGGCTCTTCTTTTGCCTTTCCCCATCATTTATCGCGGCCCCGCTCTTTTCGCTCGTTTTACTGTCTTTGGTGGCCTCGTCGCATCCCCCTGTATCCACCATGGCGTCCCACGAATCACGGCTACTTCGACTCTGCTGCAATTGCCTTAGCAGCACATTGATCTCACCTGACCTGACCGTCCGCGCGTTGCGACACCAGACGTCTACGACAGCGACTCGTGGCACTGCGAACGGCTGTGCTGTGGTCAAAGACAGCGATATAGCCCATGAGCATTACGCAGGATCAGTGATGACTACTAATGATGACCGCAGAAAAACGAGGCGACGGAAAACCAGGCAGGCCAGGCCAATCGATACCCACCCACCCGAGCCTTGCATACTGAGCGTACGCTCATAGCCTCGTTGAGCACATGGCAATTGCGAACACTCACGGTATTCTCAAGGCAAGACTGGATTACGCGCAAATGGACGAAGGTGGGTCGAGGCTGAGCGCGAAGTGGAACTGACTTGCTTTCTTGCTCCGATTCTTTTCAGTTCTGTGTTCTGTATGGTGAAATCCCGCTGATGGATGACGAATGCGCATCGTGAGTGAGAGGGAAAGCAGTTTGCGTGACCTCAGGTCGCTAGGAGGTCTGTGCGTCGTGGCAAGGGCGATGTGCGTGGCGATTAGGTGAGTTGGGTGGCGTCGAAAATGTTTGTTTGTAGAATTTGGACGATGACAGCTTGGCCGAGTGGTTAAGGCGTTAGCCTGCTAAGTTAATGGGGCAACCCGCGTGAGTTCGAATCTCACAGCTGTCGTTTTCCTTTTCTCCTTACCACGATATCAAACACCAACGCTAAACAGCCAGCAGGTTAATGCCACGCCGAGCAGTGCCACTTCGGTACAGACCCAACTGCTTAGTTGCCTTGCGCTGGTCGATCGGCTGTCTGGCCGATTGGCTGTACAGAGGCCGCCGGTACGTTTGTTTTTGGCGAAGTGGTTCTGGATGTGAGGCCCAAGGCGTGCACGTATAGGCATGCGGCGCGAGAACTGATAGGAACCACTTCGGTGGTCATCCGTAAAAATTGGAACGATACAGAGAAGATTAGCATGGCCCCTGCGCAAGGATGACACGCATAAATCGAGAAGTATCGCACTTTTTGTCATTTGTTCGCTGTGCTAGGTGGTTAGTCGGTGCGTGCTCGCAACTGATGCTAGGCGGACGGTGAAGCAGTAGTCTGCAGACAATCAGCGAAAAACGGATAGCAGACTGCACAAGACGAGCGCCAGGGTAGGTGTTCGAGCAACTCGGACGGCGTCACGTGCGAGCGAAAAGTGGCGTCTGGAAAGCAGGCTGTGAAGCAACGAACTCGTCGGTGTCGAGCGCGCAAAAAGCGCAAAGGATGAGGGAAGAGGGGATCGAACCCCCGACCGCTGGGACTGGAATCCAGCGCTCTACCACTGAGCTATTCCCCCGACACCAACACACTTTTTCACACTCTCCAACACACATACCTGATACGTCAAAGCACCACGCGTCGCACTACTCGCTCCAACAACTTGGCATCCACAGCGAACCCTACTACCTTTCTTCGTGCCACACCTCCCGCCCGACTCCGCAGTGCTCAGGACTACTCACGAGTTTTTGTCGGTGTAGGCATGAAATGATCAGTGAGCGATCTCTACGAAACAGGATCGAAGTTCCGGATGCGGAAGGAGGGCAACGCGAGCAAATGGATGACGATGCCGTGAGTCGCTGCGGCGTTGCGATCGGATGGTGATGCGCGTGGATGCGTGCGGTGGTTGGTGTGTGCGTTTGGGTCGCGTGCGTTGCAGCGTGTTTGTGTTGTGTGCAGTGAGTGTGTTGTTTGTTTGTGTGAGTTGTGTGGTGCGTGCGGATTCGTACAGCCCCTATAGCTCAGTGGTAGAGCACTCGCTTCGTAAGCGAAAGGTCGGTGGTTCGATCCCGCCTGGGGGCTCTTCTTTTGCCTTTCCCCATCATTTATCGCGGCCCCGCTCTTTTCGCTCGTTTTACTGTCTTTGGTGGCCTCGTCGCATCCCCCTGTATCCACCATGGCGTCCCACGAATCACAGCTACTTCGACTCTGCTGCAATTGCCTTAGCAGCACATTGATCTCACCTGACCTGACCGTCCGCGCGTTGCGACACCAGACGTCTACGACAGCGACTCGTGGCACTGCGAACGGCTGTGCTGTGGTCAAAGACAGCGATATAGCCCATGAGCATTACGCAGGATCAGTGATGACTACTAATGATGACCTCAGAAAAACGAGGCGACGGAAAACCAGGCAGGCCAGGCCAATCGATACCCACCCACCCGAGCCTTGCATACTGAGCGTACGCTCATAGCCTCGTTGAGCACATGGCAATTGCGAACACTCACGGTATTCTCAAGGCAAGACTGGATTACGCGCAAATGGACGAAGGTGGGTCGAGGCTGAGCGCGAAGTGGAACTGACTTGCTTTCTTGCTCCGATTCTTTTCAGTTCTGTGTTCTGTATGGTGAAATCCCGCTGATGGATGACGAATGCGCATCGTGAGTGAGAGGGAAAGCAGTTTGCGTGACCTCAGGTCGCTAGGAGGTCTGTGCGTCGTGGCAAGGGCGATGTGCGTGGCGATTAGGTGAGTTGGGTGGCGTCGAAAATGTTTGTTTGTAGAATTTGGACGATGACAGCTTGGCCGAGTGGTTAAGGCGTTAGCCTGCTAAGTTAATGGGGCAACCCGCGTGAGTTCGAATCTCACAGCTGTCGTTTTCCTTATCTCCTTACCACGATATCAAACACCAACGCTAAACAGCCAGCAGGTTAATGCCACGCCGAGCAGTGCCACTTCGGTACAGACCCAACTGCTTAGTTGCCTTGCACTGGTCGATCGGCTGTCTGGCCGATTGGCTGTACAGAGGCCGCCGGTACGTTTGTTTTTGGCGAAGTGGTTCTGGATGTGAGGCCCAAGGCGTGCACGTATAGGCATGCGGCGCGAGAACTGATAGGAACCACTTCGGTGGTCATCCGTAAAAATTGGAACGATACAGAGAAGATTAGCATGGCCCCTGCGCAAGGATGACACGCATAAATCGAGAAGTATCGCACTTTTTGTCATTTGTTCGCTGTGCTAGGTGGTTAGTCGGTGCGTGCTCGCAACTGATGCTAGGCGGACGGTGAAGCAGTAGTCTGCAGACAATCAGCGAAAAACGGATAGCAGACTGCACAAGACGAGCGCCAGGGTAGGTGTTCGAGCAACTCGGACGGCGTCACGTGCGAGCGAAAAGTGGCGTCTGGAAAGCAGGCTGTGAAGCAACGAACTCGTCGGTGTCGAGCGCGCAAAAAGCGCAAAGGATGAGGGAAGAGGGGATCGAACCCCCGACCGCTGGGACTGGAATCCAGCGCTCTACCACTGAGCTATTCCCCCGACACCAACACACTTTTTCACACTCTCCAACACACATACCTGATACGTCAAAGCACCACGCGTCGCACTACTCGCTCCAACAACTTGGCATCCACAGCGAACCCTACTACCTTTCTTCGTGCCACACCTCCCGCCCGACTCCGCAGTGCTCAGGACTACTCACGAGTTTTTGTCGGTGTAGGCATGAAATGATCAGTGAGCGATCTCTACGAAACAGGATCGAAGTTCCGGATGCGGAAGGAGGGCAACGCGAGCAAATGGATGACGATGCCGTGAGTCGCTGCGGCGTTGCGATCGGATGGTGATGCGCGTGGATGCGTGCGGTGGTTGGTGTGTGCGTTTGGGTCGCGTGCGTTGCAGCGTGTTTGTGTTGTGTGCAGTGAGTGTGTTGTTTGTTTGTGTGAGTTGTGTGGTGCGTGCGGATTCGTACAGCCCCTATAGCTCAGTGGTAGAGCACTCGCTTCGTAAGCGAAAGGTCGGTGGTTCGATCCCGCCTGGGGGCTCTTCTTTTGCCTTTCCCCATCATTTATCGCGGCCCCGCTCTTTTCGCTCGTTTTATTGTCTTTGGTGGCCTCGTCGCATCCCCCTGTATCCACCATGGCGTCCCACGAATCACGGCTACTTCGACTCTGCTGCAATTGCCTTAGCAGCACATTGATCTCACCTGACCTGACCGTCCGCGCGTTGCGACACCAGACGTCTACGACAGCGACTCGTGGCACTGCGAACGGCTGTGCTGTGGTCAAAGACAGCGATATAGCCCATGAGCATTACGCAGGATCAGTGATGACTACTAATGATGACCTCAGAAAAACGAGGCGACGGAAAACCAGGCAGGCCAGGCCAATCGATACCCACCCACCCGAGCCTTGCATACCGAGCGTACGCTCATAGCCTCGTTGAGCACATGGCAATTGCGAACACTCACGGTATTCTCAAGGCAAGACTGGATTACGCGCAAATGGACGAAGGTGGGTCGAGGCTGAGCGCGAAGTGGAACTGACTTGCTTTCTTGCTCCGATTCTTTTCAGTTCTGTGTTCTGTATGGTGAAATCCCGGTGATGGATGACGAATGCGCATCGTGAGTGAGAGGGAAAGCAGTTTGCGTGACCTCAGGTCGCTAGGAGGTCTGTGCGTCGTGGCAAGGGCGATGTGCGTGGCGATTAGGTGAGTTGGGTGGCGTCGAAAATGTTTGTTTGCAGAATTTGGACGATGACAGCTTGGCCGAGTGGTTAAGGCGTTAGCCTGCTAAGTTAATGGGGCAACCCGCGTGAGTTCGAATCTCACAGCTGTCGTTTTCCTTTTCTCCTTACCACGATATCAAACACCAACGCTAAACAGCCAGCAGGTTAATGCCACGCCGAGCAGTGCCACTTCGGTACAGACCCAACTGCTTAGTTGCCTTGCGCTGGTCGACCGGCTGTCTGGCCGATTGGCTGTACAGAGGCCGCCGGTACGTTTGTTTTTGGCGAAGTGGTTCTGGATGTGAGGCCCAAGGCGTGCACGTATAGGCATGCGGCGCGAGAACTGATAGGAACCACTTCGGTGGTCATCCGTAAAAATTGGAACGATACAGAGAAGATTAGCATGGCCCCTGCGCAAGGATGACACGCATAAATCGAGAAGTATCGCACTTTTTGTCATTTGTTCGCTGTGCTAGGTGGTTAGTCGGTGCGTGCTCGCAACTGATGCTAGGCGGACGGTGAAGCAGTAGTCTGCAGACAATCAGCGAAAAACGGATAGCAGACTGCACAAGACGAGCGCCAGGGTAGGTGTTCGAGCAACTCGGACGGCGTCACGTGCGAGCGAAAAGTGGCGTCTGGAAAGCAGGCTGTGAAGCAACGAACTCGTCGGTGTCGAGCGCGCAAAAAGCGCAAAGGATGAGGGAAGAGGGGATCGAACCCCCGACCGCTGGGACTGGAATCCAGCGCTCTACCACTGAGCTATTCCCCCGACACCAACACACTTTTTCACACTCTCCAACACACATACCTGATACGTCAAAGCACCACGCGTCGCACTACTCGCTCCAACAACTTGGCATCCACAGCGAACCCTACTACCTTTCTTCGTGCCACACCTCCCGCCCGACTCCGCAGTGCTCAGGACTACTCACGAGTTTTTGTCGGTGTAGGCATGAAATGATCAGTGAGCGATCTCTACGAAACAGGATCGAAGTTCCGGATGCGGAAGGAGGGCAACGCGAGCAAATGGATGACGATGCCGTGAGTCGCTGCGGCGTTGCGATCGGATGGTGATGCGCGTGGATGCGTGCGGTGGTTGGTGTGTGCGTTTGGGTCGCGTGCGTTGCAGCGTGTTTGTGTTGTGTGCAGTGAGTGTGTTGTTTGTTTGTGTGAGTTGTGTGGTGCGTGCGGATTCGTACAGCCCCTATAGCTCAGTGGTAGAGCACTCGCTTCGTAAGCGAAAGGTCGGTGGTTCGATCCCGCCTGGGGGCTCTTCTTTTGCCTTTCCCCATCATTTATCGCGGCCCCGCTCTTTTCGCTCGTTTTATTGTCTTTGGTGGCCTCGTCGCATCCCCCTGTATCCACCATGGCGTCCCACGAATCACGGCTACTTCGACTCTGCTGCAATTGCCTTAGCAGCACATTGATCTCACCTGACCTGACCGTCCGCGCGTTGCGACACCAGACGTCTACGACAGCGACTCGTGGCACTGCGAACGGCTGTGCTGTGGTCAAAGACAGCGATATAGCCCATGAGCATTACGCACGATCAGTGATGACTACTAATGATGACCTCAGAAAAACGAGGCGACGGAAAACCAGGCAGGCCAGGCCAATCGATACCCACCCACCCGAGCCTTGCATACCGAGCGTACGCTCATAGCCTCGTTGAGCACATGGCAATTGCGAACACTCACGGTATTCTCAAGGCAAGACTGGATTACGCGCAAATGGACGAAGGTGGGTCGAGGCTGAGCGCGAAGTGGAACTGACTTGCTTTCTTGCTCCGATTCTTTTCAGTTCTGTGTTCTGTATGGTGAAATCCCGGTGATGGATGACGAATGCGCATCGTGAGTGAGAGGGAAAGCAGTTTGCGTGACCTCAGGTCGCTAGGAGGTCTGTGCGTCGTGGCAAGGGCGATGTGCGTGGCGATTAGGTGAGTTGGGTGGCGTGGAAAATGTTTGTTTGTAGAATTTGGACGATGACAGCTTGGCCGAGTGGTTAAGGCGTTAGCCTGCTAAGTTAATGGGGCAACCCGCGTGAGTTCGAATCTCACAGCTGTCGTTTTCCTTTTCTCCTTACCACGATATCAAACACCAACGCTAAACAGCCAGCAGGTTAATGCCACGCCGAGCAGTGCCACTTCGGTACAGACCCAACTGCTTAGTTGCCTTGCACTGGTCGACCGGCTGTCTGGCCGATTGGCTGTACAGAGGCCGCCGGTACGTTTGTTTTTGGCGAAGTGGTTCTGGATGTGAGGCCCAAGGCGTGCACGTATAGGCATGCGGCGCGAGAACTGATAGGAACCACTTCGGTGGTCATCCGTAAAAATTGGAACGATACAGAGAAGATTAGCATGGCCCCTGCGCAAGGATGACACGCATAAATCGAGAAGTATCGCACTTTTTGTCATTTGTTCGCTGTGCTAGGTGGTTAGTCGGTGCGTGCTCGCAACTGATGCTAGGCGGACGGTGAAGCAGTAGTCTGCAGACAATCAGCGAAAAACGGATAGCAGACTGCACAAGACGAGCGCCAGGGTAGGTGTTCGAGCAACTCGGACGGCGTCACGTGCGAGCGAAAAGTGGCGTCTGGAAAGCAGGCTGTGAAGCAACGAACTCGTCGGTGTCGAGCGCGCAAAAAGCGCAAAGGATGAGGGAAGAGGGGATCGAACCCCCGACCGCTGGGACTGGAATCCAGCGCTCTACCACTGAGCTATTCCCCCGACACCAACACACTTTTTCACACTCTCCAACACACATACCTGATACGTCAAAGCACCACGCGTCGCACTACTCGCTCCAACAACTTGGCATCCACAGCGAACCCTACTACCTTTCTTCGTGCCACACCTCCCGCCCGACTCCGCAGTGCTCAGGACTACTCACGAGTTTTTGTCGGTGTAGGCATGAAATGATCAGTGAGCGATCTCTACGAAACAGGATCGAAGTTCCGGATGCGGAAGGAGGGCAACGCGAGCAAATGGATGACGATGCCGTGAGTCGTTGCGATCGGATGGTGATGCGCGTGGATGCGTGCGGTGGTTGGTGTGTGCGTTTGGGTCGCGTGCGTTGCAGCGTGTTTGTGTTGTGTGCAGTGAGTGTGTTGTTTGTTTGTGTGAGTTGTGTGGTGCGTGCGGATTCGTACAGCCCCTATAGCTCAGTGGTAGAGCACTCGCTTCGTAAGCGAAAGGTCGGTGGTTCGATCCCGCCTGGGGGCTCTTCTTTTGCCTTTCCCCATCATTTATCGCGGCCCCGCTCTTTTCGCTCGTTTTATTGTCTTTGGTGGCCTCGTCGCATCCCCCTGTATCCACCATGGCGTCCCACGAATCACGGCTACTTCGACTCTGCTGCAATTGCCTTAGCAGCACATTGATCTCACCTGACCTGACCGTCCGCGCGTTGCGACACCAGACGTCTACGACAGCGACTCGTGGCACTGCGAACGGCTGTGCTGTGGTCAAAGACAGCGATATAGCCCATGAGCATTACGCACGATCAGTGATGACTACTAATGATGACCTCAGAAAAACGAGGCGACGGAAAACCAGGCAGGCCAGGCCAATCGATACCCACCCACCCGAGCCTTGCATACCGAGCGTACGCTCATAGCCTCGTTGAGCACATGGCAATTGCGAACACTCACGGTATTCTCAAGGCAAGACTGGATTACGCGCAAATGGACGAAGGTGGGTCGAGGCTGAGCGCGAAGTGGAACTGACTTGCTTTCTTGCTCCGATTCTTTTCAGTTCTGTGTTCTGTATGGTGAAATCCCGGTGATGGATGACGAATGCGCATCGTGAGTGAGAGGGAAAGCAGTTTGCGTGACCTCAGGTCGCTAGGAGGTCTGTGCGTCGTGGCAAGGGCGATGTGCGTGGCGATTAGGTGAGTTGGGTGGCGTGGAAAATGTTTGTTTGTAGAATTTGGACGATGACAGCTTGGCCGAGTGGTTAAGGCGTTAGCCTGCTAAGTTAATGGGGCAACCCGCGTGAGTTCGAATCTCACAGCTGTCGTTTTCCTTTTCTCCTTACCACGATATCAAACACCAACGCTAAACAGCCAGCAGGTTAATGCCACGCCGAGCAGTGCCACTTCGGTACAGACCCAACTGCTTAGTTGCCTTGCACTGGTCGACCGGCTGTCTGGCCGATTGGCTGTACAGAGGCCGCCGGTACGTTTGTTTTTGGCGAAGTGGTTCTGGATGTGAGGCCCAAGGCGTGCACGTATAGGCATGCGGCGCGAGAACTGATAGGAACCACTTCGGTGGTCATCCGTAAAAATTGGAACGATACAGAGAAGATTAGCATGGCCCCTGCGCAAGGATGACACGCATAAATCGAGAAGTATCGCACTTTTTGTCATTTGTTCGCTGTGCTAGGTGGTTAGTCGGTGCGTGCTCGCAACTGATGCTAGGCGGACGGTGAAGCAGTAGTCTGCAGACAATCAGCGAAAAACGGATAGCAGACTGCACAAGACGAGCGCCAGGGTAGGTGTTCGAGCAACTCGGACGGCGTCACGTGCGAGCGAAAAGTGGCGTCTGGAAAGCAGGCTGTGAAGCAACGAACTCGTCGGTGTCGAGCGCGCAAAAAGCGCAAAGGATGAGGGAAGAGGGGATCGAACCCCCGACCGCTGGGACTGGAATCCAGCGCTCTACCACTGAGCTATTCCCCCGACACCAACACACTTTTTCACACTCTCCAACACACATACCTGATACGTCAAAGCACCACGCGTCGCACTACTCGCTCCAACAACTTGGCATCCACAGCGAACCCTACTACCTTTCTTCGTGCCACACCTCCCGCCCGACTCCGCAGTGCTCAGGACTACTCACGAGTTTTTGTCGGTGTAGGCATGAAATGATCAGTGAGCGATCTCTACGAAACAGGATCGAAGTTCCGGATGCGGAAGGAGGGCAACGCGAGCAAATGGATGACGATGCCGTGAGTCGTTGCGATCGGATGGTGATGCGCGTGGATGCGTGCGGTGGTTGGTGTGTGCGTTTGGGTCGCGTGCGTTGCAGCGTGTTTGTGTTGTGTGCAGTGAGTGTGTTGTTTGTTTGTGTGAGTTGTGTGGTGCGTGCGGATTCGTACAGCCCCTATAGCTCAGTGGTAGAGCACTCGCTTCGTAAGCGAAAGGTCGGTGGTTCGATCCCGCCTGGGGGCTCTTCTTTTGCCTTTCCCCATCATTTATCGCGGCCCCGCTCTTTTCGCTCGTTTTATTGTCTTTGGTGGCCTCGTCGCATCCCCCTGTATCCACCATGGCGTCCCACGAATCACGGCTACTTCGACTCTGCTGCAATTGCCTTAGCAGCACATTGATCTCACCTGACCTGACCGTCCGCGCGTTGCGACACCAGACGTCTACGACAGCGACTCGTGGCACTGCGAACGGCTGTGCTGTGGTCAAAGACAGCGATATAGCCCATGAGCATTACGCACGATCAGTGATAACTACTAATGATGACCTCAGAAAAACGAGGCGACGGAAGACCAGGCAGGCCAGGTCAATCGATACCCACCCACCCGAGCCTTGCATACTGAGCGTACGCTCATAGCCTCGTTGAGCACATGGCAATTGCGAACACTCACGGTATTCTCAAGGCAAGACTGGATTACGCGCAAATGGACGAAGGTGGGTCGAGGCTGAGCGCGAAGTGGAACTGACTTGCTTTCTTGCTCCGATTCTTTTCAGTTCTGTGTTCTGTATGGTGAAATCCCGCTGATGGATGACGAATGCGCATCGTGAGTGAGAGGGAAAGCAGTTTGCGTGACCTCAGGTCGCTAGGAGGTCTGTGCGTCGTGGCAAGGGCGATGTGCGTGGCGATTAGGTGAGTTGGGTGGCGTCAAAAATGTTTGTTTGCAGAATTTGGACGATGACAGCTTGGCCGAGTGGTTAAGGCGTTAGCCTGCTAAGTTAATGGGGCAACCCGCGTGAGTTCGAATCTCACAGCTGTCGTTTTCCTTTTCTCCTTACCACGATATCAAACACCAACGCTAAACAGCCAGCAGGTTAATGCCACGCCGAGCAGTGCCACTTCGGTACAGACCCAACTGCTTAGTTGCCTTGCACTGGTCGACCGGCTGTCTGGCCGATTGGCTGTACAGAGGCCGCCGGTACGTTTGTTTTTGGCGAAGTGGTTCTGGATGTGAGGCCCAAGGCGTGCACGTATAGGCATGCGGCGCGAGAACTGATAGGAACCACTTCGGTGGTCATCCGTAAAAATTGGAACGATACAGAGAAGATTAGCATGGCCCCTGCGCAAGGATGACACGCATAAATCGAGAGTATCGCACTTTTTGTCATTTGTTCGCTGTGCTAGGTGGTTAGTCGGTGCGTGCTCGCAACTGATGCTAGGCGGACGGTGAAGCAGTAGTCTGCAGACAATCAGCGAAAAACGGATAGCAGACTGCACAAGACGAGCGCCAGGGTAGGTGTTCGAGCAACTCGGACGGCGTCACGTGCGAGCGAAAAGTGGCGTCTGGAAAGCAGGCTGTGAAGCAACGAACTCGTCGGTGTCGAGCGCGCAAAAAGCGCAAAGGATGAGGGAAGAGGGGATCGAACCCCCGACCGCTGGGACTGGAATCCAGCGCTCTACCACTGAGCTATTCCCCCGACACCAACACACTTTTTCACACTCTCCAACACACATACCTGATACGTCAAAGCACCACGCGTCGCACTACTCGCTCCAACAACTTGGCATCCACAGCGAACCCTACTACCTTTCTTCGTGCCACACCTCCCGCCCGACTCCGCAGTGCTCAGGACTACTCACGAGTTTTTGTCGGTGTAGGCATGAAATGATCAGTGAGCGATCTCTACGAAACAGGATCGAAGTTCCGGATGCGGAAGGAGGGCAACGCGAGCAAATGGATGACGATGCCGTGAGTCGTTGCGATCGGATGGTGATGCGCGTGGATGCGTGCGGTGGTTGGTGTGTGCGTTTGGGTCGCGTGCGTTGCAGCGTGTTTGTGTTGTGTGCAGTGAGTGTGTTGTTTGTTTGTGTGAGTTGTGTGGTGCGTGCGGATTCGTACAGCCCCTATAGCTCAGTGGTAGAGCACTCGCTTCGTAAGCGAAAGGTCGGTGGTTCGATCCCGCCTGGGGGCTCTTCTTTTGCCTTTCCCCATCATTTATCGCGGCCCCGCTCTTTTCGCTCGTTTTATTGTCTTTGGTGGCCTCGTCGCATCCCCCTGTATCCACCATGGCGTCCCACGAATCACGGCTACTTCGACTCTGCTGCAATTGCCTTAGCAGCACATTGATCTCACCTGACCTGACCGTCCGCGCGTTGCGACACCAGACGTCTACGACAGCGACTCGTGGCACTGCGAACGGCTGTGCTGTGGTCAAAGACAGCGATATAGCCCATGAGCATTACGCACGATCAGTGATAACTACTAATGATGACCTCAGAAAAACGAGGCGACGGAAGACCAGGCAGGCCAGGTCAATCGATACCCACCCACCCGAGCCTTGCATACTGAGCGTACGCTCATAGCCTCGTTGAGCACATGGCAATTGCGAACACTCACGGTATTCTCAAGGCAAGACTGGATTACGCGCAAATGGACGAAGGTGGGTCGAGGCTGAGCGCGAAGTGGAACTGACTTGCTTTCTTGCTCCGATTCTTTTCAGTTCTGTGTTCTGTATGGTGAAATCCCGCTGATGGATGACGAATGCGCATCGTGAGTGAGAGGGAAAGCAGTTTGCGTGACCTCAGGTCGCTAGGAGGTCTGTGCGTCGTGGCAAGGGCGATGTGCGTGGCGATTAGGTGAGTTGGGTGGCGTCAAAAATGTTTGTTTGCAGAATTTGGACGATGACAGCTTGGCCGAGTGGTTAAGGCGTTAGCCTGCTAAGTTAATGGGGCAACCCGCGTGAGTTCGAATCTCACAGCTGTCGTTTTCCTTTTCTCCTTACCACGATATCAAACACCAACGCTAAACAGCCAGCAGGTTAATGCCACGCCGAGCAGTGCCACTTCGGTACAGACCCAACTGCTTAGTTGCCTTGCACTGGTCGACCGGCTGTCTGGCCGATTGGCTGTACAGAGGCCGCCGGTACGTTTGTTTTTGGCGAAGTGGTTCTGGATGTGAGGCCCAAGGCGTGCACGTATAGGCATGCGGCGCGAGAACTGATAGGAACCACTTCGGTGGTCATCCGTAAAAATTGGAACGATACAGAGAAGATTAGCATGGCCCCTGCGCAAGGATGACACGCATAAATCGAGAAGTATCGCACTTTTTGTCATTTGTTCGCTGTGCTAGGTGGTTAGTCGGTGCGTGCTCGCAACTGATGCTAGGCGGACGGTGAAGCAGTAGTCTGCAGACAATCAGCGAAAAACGGATAGCAGACTGCACAAGACGAGCGCCAGGGTAGGTGTTCGAGCAACTCGGACGGCGTCACGTGCGAGCGAAAAGTGGCGTCTGGAAAGCAGGCTGTGAAGCAACGAACTCGTCGGTGTCGAGCGCGCAAAAAGTGCAAAGGATGAGGGAAGAGGGGATCGAACCCCCGACCGCTGGGACTGGAATCCAGCGCTCTACCACTGAGCTATTCCCCCGACACCAACACACTTTTTCACACTCTCCAACACACATACCTGATACGTCAAAGCACCACGCGTCGCACTACTCGCTCCAACAACTTGGCATCCACAGCGAACCCTACTACCTTTCTTCGTGCCACACCTCCCGCCCGACTCCGCAGTGCTCAGGACTACTCACGAGTTTTTGTCGGTGTAGGCATGAAATGATCAGTGAGCGATCTCTACGAAACAGGATCGAAGTTCCGGATGCGGAAGGAGGGCAACGCGAGCAAATGGATGACGATGCCGTGAGTCGCTGCGGCGTTGCGATCGGATGGTGATGCGCGTGGATGCGTGCGGTGGTTGGTGTGTGCGTTTGGGTCGCGTGCGTTGCAGCGTGTTTGTGTTGTGTGCAGTGAGTGTGTTGTTTGTTTGTGTGAGTTGTGTGGTGCGTGCGGATTCGTACAGCCCCTATAGCTCAGTGGTAGAGCACTCGCTTCGTAAGCGAAAGGTCGGTGGTTCGATCCCGCCTGGGGGCTCTTCTTTTGCCTTTCCCCATCATTTATCGCGGCCCCGCTCTTTTCGCTCGTTTTATTGTCTTTGGTGGCCTCGTCGCATCCCCCTGTATCCACCATGGCGTCCCACGAATCACGGCTACTTCGACTCTGCTGCAATTGCCTTAGCAGCACATTGATCTCACCTGACCTGACCGTCCGCGCGTTGCGACACCAGACGTCTACGACAGCGACTCGTGGCACTGCGAACGGCTGTGCTGTGGTCAAAGACAGCGATATAGCCCATGAGCATTACGCAGGATCAGTGATAACTACTAATGATGACCTCAGAAAAACGAGGCGACGGAAGACCAGGCAGGCCAGGTCAATCGATACCCACCCGAGCCTGGCATACCGATCGCAAGACTTGACACATATCAACCGAGACGACTATACTTCTTGTCGGTGAGAGTAATGGGAAGCAGCAGAACAAAAAGAAGAGTCGGCGCGTCAGGAAGAGACCTGCCGGTGTGTGTTGCACTTGTGGCGAAAATGGTCACTACGCAAGGGACTGCAAAATGAACTGCCACTCTTGAGGTGCAGACCAAGATCAGTCGGCTTCGGGGTGATTGATAGTAGAGCCGGCTCACATGTGGCAGTCGCGTGGTGCATTCAGCGAGTACACAACGGTGCAGAATGGTCGGAGTGCGAAGACCAGAGCGGACTTATTCTCGGCTTCGGTACGGTGACCCTGCGAGTGTGGACTGGCCGCTCGTGAATCGATTCCAGACTGGAGAACGCGCTTCATGTTCAGGACTTGAACAAGAATCTGTTCTCCCGGACGGTGGTGACGGAGCGTGGAATGGTCGTCACTACGGAGGGCAAGAAGTGCGTCGTGAAGCGCGGTGGCGAAGTTGTAGCTACTGGGTGGAAGCAAGGCAAACTGATGTATCTGAGCACAGAAGCGAGCGAGGGGTGCTCTATCGCCTAGGACAACACTGAGTTCTGGAATCGGTGACTCGGACACGTCTCGTTCAGCACACTAAAATCAATGATCAAGGATGGGAAGCTTAATGGAGCCCCGAAGGAGACTGCGAAGTTTGTGCGACAGCCAAGCTGTCTCGCAACCCTTTCAGCTCAACGAAGGAAGAGCTGGAAGGAAAAGAAAGTGCACGCACGAACACGTCGGTGTGCTCAGGTGTACTAGGGCTCATCACTCCAGTTTCCAAGTCGGGCTATAAGTACATTGTAACATGCTTGCTAATGAAGAGTTGTTATCTGATGATTTATCCGATGCGCAACAAGAGCGCGGTATGCGAGCGTTTCGGAAGTTCCTGAAAATGATCAGGATGAATGCCGGATGTCCTTCGGGGCTCCATTAAGCTTCCCATCCTTGATCATGGATTTTAGTGTGCTGAACGAGACGTGTCCGAGTCACCGATTCCAGAGCTCAGTGTTGTCCTAGGCGATAGAGCACCCCTCGCTCGCTTCTGTGTTCAGATACATCAGTTTGCCTTGCTTCCACCCAGTAGCTACAACTTCGTGATCAAGATTTTCGCAGCGACCACGGTGACAACCTCTCGACGCGGGGGGGGGGGGTAGAATCGCCGCATAATTCTTCCAAAACTGTCAAGCACGAGCTCACGGCTCCCCATAATCCGGAGCAGAAAGGCAGGACGTTCGTTGAAATGACTCGCTGCACGTTCAAGTAAAGTGAACTCGACGAGACGTATTGGTATGGGGTCATGGTGACAGCGGCGGATATCCAAAACTTGCTGCCAAATACGTCCAACCCACGCTCAAGTCCATTCGAGTTGTGTTCAAGCGGAAGCCACGCCTGAATCATATGCGAGTGTTCGGAACTGAGTGTTACGCTCACGTGCCCAAGCAAAAGCGTAAGAAGCTTGACGACACGGGCATCCAGTCCGTTATTCTCGGCTACGCGAAGCAGCGCAAGGTCTACCGACCTCTTAGAGTCACCGATGGATCAATCGCGATTTCGATAAGCGTAAGGTTTGCTGAGGCACTCACAATGAGGGCTCCAAGGGGTATTCAACTTCATCGATGAGGATAACCAAGTCGAAGAAACTAAGGAGATCAAGACAGTTTTCGCACACCACCTACTCGACCACGTCAGGTGCTGGCGGGAGAGGAGCACAATGGACCGACACACTCCATACCAACACGTGGTTCCAGCACACCAGGAGGGACGGTGAAGAGGAGTGGATGGTGCGACCTGAACGCAAGCGCCGAGGTGTTACTCGGTAAAGGAGTTCCCAAACTTGCGGCACAGTCAGTTCAATCTGGACGACTACAAAACCGAATATGACTCGCTCTACTGCCTTCACACTGAGGATGACGATGGCGAACGTGTAGTGACGTACGATGAAGTTATGAAGAGCAAGTACAAGGACGAGTGGCTTCTTGCAATGGAGAGCGAGGTGAAGTCGTTGGAAGATCATCGCACTTGGACTTTGGTAGACATTCCCTCCAACAAGAAGCCGATTGGGCGCAAGGATCAACGCGACCCGAACGGGGACATCGTAAAGTTCCAAGCATGCTTGTTGGCGAACGGATTTACAATGCGTCCCGGACGTACACGTTCGCTCCTGTTGCGCGCAAGGAGTAGGTGAGCACCGCAACCGCGATTGCCGCGGCTCCCTCTGCCGCGCAGAGGGAGACATGGAAGCTGAGAATGGGGAGCTGACACGGCGTTTCTCTACGGTGATGTCGAAGAGGAAATCTACACTGATCAGACAGACGGATTCATTGTACAAGCACTCTACGGTACTATGCAAGCGGTGCGCCAGTGGAACAACAAGCGGAACCAGCATCTCGTGGATCAAGGTTTCAGGCGCTCTGATGCGTTGATCAAGCAGCGAATACAACATCATCGTTGGCTACGTGGATGACCGTGGTGACCTCAAGCGCGAAAGCAGAATACATGAGTCTATACAGCGCAACACAGGAGGCAACTTGGCTACGCCTACTGCTGGAGACATGAGCTACGATGGCCAAGATGCAATGCTGACCCACCAGTACCATCAGGGATGTATCGCGCTTGCCTAGAACTTACTCTACCACTCGCGCGCGAAGCACATCGACATCAACTTTCACTTCCTGCGCGAGTAGGTCGAGCGCGAAACAATTCGACTTGACTACAACCGACAGACGAGATGATCGCCGGTGGAATGACGAAGGCATTGACGCGCGACAAGCACGACAAATACATCAAAGTACTCGGCATAAAGACGTAACACGAAACGCCGCGCGCCCATCAAGGGGTAATTGTGATGTCGCACGCTTACGCCTCCGTGACGCGCTGCTGGATTGCATGTGCAATTACATTGGATGGTGAGAGCATGATCATACGGCCATATATCTGCGTAGAGTCGTACGACTTTGTGCGTAGAACCTTACGACTCGTAGGTTTGTGCACAATCGTACGGCTCTATAATTAGGATCTTACGAATCGTCTGTTTGTCGAGTCGAGCATATTCGTACGACTCTACCTCTGGGATGTAGATAGGGATGGTAGGGCGTATGGCACGAACGAACGGAAGAGGCCTAAAAACAGAGTAATTAGAGTTAACCGATTCAATCTCCGACTCAGTTTTGGTTTTGCAACCTCATCAACCAGCCCTTCTTCATTAGCAAGCCCCGCAGTGCTCTTCCTTACCTTCCTTTACAAAGTGCCAGCTGCGGAAGAATGGCAACGCGAGCAAATGGATGACGATGCCGTGAGTCGTTGCGATCGGATGGTGATGCGCGTGGATGCGTGCGGTGGTTGGTGTGTGCGTTTGGGTCGCGTGCGTTGCAGCGTGTTTGTGTTGTGTGCAGTGAGTGTGTTGTTTGTTTGTGTGAGTTGTGTGGTGCGTGCGGATTCGTACAGCCCCTATAGCTCAGTGGTAGAGCACTCGCTTCGTAAGCGAAAGGTCGGTGGTTCGATCCCGCCTGGGGGCTCTTCTTTTGCCTTTCCCCATCATTTATCGCGGCCCCGCTCTTTTCGCTCGTTTTATTGTCTTTGGTGGCCTCGTCGCATCCCCCTGTATCCACCATGGCGTCCCACGAATCACGGCTACTTCGACTCTGCTGCAATTGCCTTAGCAGGCACATTGATCTCACCTGACCTGACCGTCCGCGCGTTGCGACACCAGACGTCTACGACAGCGACTCGTGGCACTGCGAACGGCTGTGCTGTGGTCAAAGACAGCGATATAGCCCATGAGCATTACGCACGATCAGTGATGACTACTAATGATGACCTCAGAAAAACGAGGCGACGGAAAACCAGGCAGGCCAGGCCAATCGATACCCACCCACCCGAGCCTTGCATACTGAGCGTACGCTCATAGCCTCGTTGAGCACATGGCAATTGCGAACACTCACGGTATTCTCAAGGCAAGACTGGATTACGCGCAAATGGACGAAGGTGGGTCGAGGCTGAGCGCGAAGTGGAACTGACTTGCTTTCTTGCTCCGATTCTTTTCAGTTCTGTGTTCTGTATGGTGAAATCCCGCTGATGGATGACGAATGCGCATCGTGAGTGAGAGGGAAAGCAGTTTGCGTGACCTCAGGTCGCTAGGAGGTCTGTGCGTCGTGGCAAGGGCGATGTGCGTGGCGATTAGGTGAGTTGGGTGGCGTCGAAAATGTTTGTTTGTAGAATTTGGACGATGACAGCTTGGCCGAGTGGTTAAGGCGTTAGCCTGCTAAGTTAATGGGGCAACCCGCGTGAGTTCGAATCTCACAGCTGTCGTTTTCCTTTTCTCCTTACCACGATATCAAACACCAACGCTAAACAGCCAGCAGGTTAATGCCACGCCGAGCAGTGCCACTTCGGTACAGACCCAACTGCTTAGTTGCCTTGCGCTGGTCGATCGGCTGTCTGGCCGATTGGCTGTACAGAGGCCGCCGGTACGTTTGTTTTTGGCGAAGTGGTTCTGGATGTGAGGCCCAAGGCGTGCACGTATAGGCATGCGGCGCGAGAACTGATAGGAACCACTTCGGTGGTCATCCGTAAAAATTGGAACGATACAGAGAAGATTAGCATGGCCCCTGCGCAAGGATGACACGCATAAATCGAGAAGTATCGCACTTTTTGTCATTTGTTCGCTGTGCTAGGTGGTTAGTCGGTGCGTGCTCGCAACTGATGCTAGGCGGACGGTGAAGCAGTAGTCTGCAGACAATCAGCGAAAAACGGATAGCAGACTGCACAAGACGAGCGCCAGGGTAGGTGTTCGAGCAACTCGGACGGCGTCACGTGCGAGCGAAAAGTGGCGTCTGGAAAGCAGGCTGTGAAGCAACGAACTCGTCGGTGTCGAGCGCGCAAAAAGCGCAAAGGATGAGGGAAGAGGGGATCGAACCCCCGACCGCTGGGACTGGAATCCAGCGCTCTACCACTGAGCTATTCCCCCGACACCAACACACTTTTTCACACTCTCCAACACACATACCTGATACGTCAAAGCACCACGCGTCGCACTACTCGCTCCAACAACTTGGCATCCACAGCGAACCCTACTACCTTTCTTCGTGCCACACCTCCCGCCCGACTCCGCAGTGCTCAGGACTACTCACGAGTTTTTGTCGGTGTAGGCATGAAATGATCAGTGAGCGATCTCTACGAAACAGGATCGAAGTTCCGGATGCGGAAGGAGGGCAACGCGAGCAAATGGATGACGATGCCGTGAGTCGCTGCGGCGTTGCGATCGGATGGTGATGCGCGTGGATGCGTGCGGTGGTTGGTGTGTGCGTTTGGGTCGCGTGCGTTGCAGCGTGTTTGTGTTGTGTGCAGTGAGTGTGTTGTTTGTTTGTGTGAGTTGTGTGGTGCGTGCGGATTCGTACAGCCCCTATAGCTCAGTGGTAGAGCACTCGCTTCGTAAGCGAAAGGTCGGTGGTTCGATCCCGCCTGGGGGCTCTTCTTTTGCCTTTCCCCATCATTTATCGCGGCCCCGCTCTTTTCGCTCGTTTTATTGTCTTTGGTGGCCTCGTCGCATCCCCCTGTATCCACCATGGCGTCCCACGAATCACGGCTACTTCGACTCTGCTGCAATTGCCTTAGCAGGCACATTGATCTCACCTGACCTGACCGTCCGCGCGTTGCGACACCAGACGTCTACGACAGCGACTCGTGGCACTGCGAACGGCTGTGCTGTGGTCAAAGACAGCGATATAGCCCATGAGCATTACGCACGATCAGTGATGACTACTAATGATGACCTCAGAAAAACGAGGCGACGGAAAACCAGGCAGGCCAGGCCAATCGATACCCACCCACCCGAGCCTTGCATACTGAGCGTACGCTCATAGCCTCGTTGAGCACATGGCAATTGCGAACACTCACGGTATTCTCAAGGCAAGACTGGATTACGCGCAAATGGACGAAGGTGGGTCGAGGCTGAGCGCGAAGTGGAACTGACTTGCTTTCTTGCTCCGATTCTTTTCAGTTCTGTGTGCTGTATGGTGAAATCCCGGTGATGGATGACGAATGCGCATCGTGAGTGAGAGGGAAAGCAGTTTGCGTGACCTCAGGTCGCTAGGAGGTCTGTGCGTCGTGGCAAGGGCGATGTGCGTGGCGGTTAGGTGAGTTGGGTGGCGTCGAAAATGTTTGTTTGTAGAATTTGGACGATGACAGCTTGGCCGAGTGGTTAAGGCGTTAGCCTGCTAAGTTAATGGGGCAACCCGCGTGAGTTCGAATCTCACAGCTGTCGTTTTCCTTTTCTCCTTACGACGGTATCAAACACCAACGCTAAACAGCCAGCAGGTTAATGCCACGCCGAGCAGTGCCACTTCGGTACAGGCCCAACTGCTTAGTTGCCTTGCGCTGGTCGACCGGCTGTCTGGCCGATTGGCTGTACAGAGGCCGCCGGTACGTTTGTTTTTGGCGAAGTGGTTCTGGATGTGAGGCCCAAGGCGTGCACGTATAGGCATGCGGCGCGAGAACTGATAGGAACCACTTCGGTGGTCATCCGTAAAAATTGGAACGATACAGAGAAGATTAGCATGGCCCCTGCGCAAGGATGACACGCATAAATCGAGAAGTATCGCACTTTTTGTCATTTGTTCGCTGTGCTAGGTGGTTAGTCGGTGCGTGCTCGCAACTGATGCTAGGCGGACGGTGAAGCAGTAGTCTGCAGACAATCAGCGAAAAACGGATAGCAGACTGCACAAGACGAGCGCCAGGGTAGGTGTTCGAGCAACTCGGACGGCGTCACGTGCGAGCGAAAAGTGGCGTCTGGAAAGCAGGCTGTGAAGCAACGAACTCGTCGGTGTCGAGCGCGCAAAAAGCGCAAAGGATGAGGGAAGAGGGGATCGAACCCCCGACCGCTGGGACTGGAATCCAGCGCTCTACCACTGAGCTATTCCCCCGACACCAACACACTTTTTCACACTCTCCAACACACATACCTGATACGTCAAAGCACCACGCGTCGCACTACTCGCTCCAACAACTTGGCATCCACAGCGAACCCTACTACCTTTCTTCGTGCCACACCTCCCGCCCGACTCCGCAGTGCTCAGGACTACTCACGAGTTTTTGTCGGTGTAGGCATGAAATGATCAGTGAGCGATCTCTACGAAACAGGATCGAAGTTCCGGATGCGGAAGGAGGGCAACGCGAGCAAATGGATGACGATGCCGTGAGTCGCTGCGGCGTTGCGATCGGATGGTGATGCGCGTGGATGCGTGCGGTGGTTGGTGTGTGCGTTTGGGTCGCGTGCGTTGCAGCGTGTTTGTGTTGTGTGCAGTGAGTGTGTTGTTTGTTTGTGTGAGTTGTGTGGTGCGTGCGGATTCGTACAGCCCCTATAGCTCAGTGGTAGAGCACTCGCTTCGTAAGCGAAAGGTCGGTGGTTCGATCCCGCCTGGGGGCTCTTCTTTTGCCTTTCCCCATCATTTATCGCGGCCCCGCTCTTTTCGCTCGTTTTATTGGCCTCGTCGCATCCCCCTGTATCCACCATGGCGTCCCACGAATCACGGCTACTTCGACTCTGCTGCAATTGCCTTAGCAGCACATTGATCTCACCTGACCTGACCGTCCGCGCGTTGCGACACCAGACGTCTACGACAGCGACTCGTGGCACTGCGAACGGCTGTGCTGTGGTCAAAGACAGCGATATAGCCCATGAGCATTACGCACGATCAGTGATAACTACTAATGATGACCTCAGAAAAACGAGGCGACGGAAGACCAGGCAGGCCAGGTCAATCGATACCCACCCGAGCCTGGCATACCGATCGCAAGACTTGACACATATCAACCGAGACGACTATACTTCTTGTCGGTGAGAGTAATGGGAAGCAGCAGAACAAAAAGAAGAGTCGGCGCGTCAGGAAGAGACCTGCCGGTGTGTGTTGCACTTGTGGCGAAAATGGTCACTACGCAAGGGACTGCAAAATGAACTGCCACTCTTGAGGTGCAGACCAAGATCAGTCGGCTTCGGGGTGATTGATAGTAGAGCCGGCTCACATGTGGCAGTCGCGTGGTGCATTCAGCGAGTACACAACGGTGCAGAATGGTCGGAGTGCGAAGACCAGAGCGGACTTATTCTCGGCTTCGGTACGGTGACCCTGCGAGTGTGGACTGGCCGCTCGTGAATCGATTCCAGACTGGAGAACGCGCTTCATGTTCAGGACTTGAACAAGAATCTGTTCTCCCGGACGGTGGTGACGGAGCGTGGAATGGTCGTCACTACGGAGGGCAAGAAGTGCGTCGTGAAGCGCGGTGGCGAAGTTGTAGCTACTGGGTGGAAGCAAGGCAAACTGATGTATCTGAGCACAGAAGCGAGCGAGGGGTGCTCTATCGCCTAGGACAACACTGAGTTCTGGAATCGGTGACTCGGACACGTCTCGTTCAGCACACTAAAATCAATGATCAAGGATGGGAAGCTTAATGGAGCCCCGAAGGAGACTGCGAAGTTTGTGCGACAGCCAAGCTGTCTCGCAACCCTTTCAGCTCAACGAAGGAAGAGCTGGAAGGAAAAGAAAGTGCACGCACGAACACGTCGGTGTGCTCAGGTGTACTAGGGCTCATCACTCCAGTTTCCAAGTCGGGCTATAAGTACATTGTAACATGCTTGCTAATGAAGAGTTGTTATCTGATGATTTATCCGATGCGCAACAAGAGCGCGGTATGCGAGCGTTTCGGAAGTTCCTGAAAATGATCAGGATGAATGCCGGATGTCCTTCGGGGCTCCATTAAGCTTCCCATCCTTGATCATTGATTTAGTGTGCTGAACGAGACGTGTCCGAGTCACCGATTCCAGAGCTCAGTGTTGTCCTAGGCGATAGAGCACCCCTCGCTCGCTTCTGTGTTCAGATACATCAGTTTGCCTTGCTTCCACCCAGTAGCTACAACTTCGTGATCAAGATTTTCGCAGCGACCACGGTGACAACCTCTCGACGCGGGGGGGGGGGGGGTAGAATCGCCGCATAATTCTTCCAAAACTGTCAAGCACGAGCTCACGGCTCCCCATAATCCGGAGCAGAAAGGCAGGACGTTCGTTGAAATGACTCGCTGCACGTTCAAGTAAAGTGAACTCGACGAGACGTATTGGTATGGGGTCATGGTGACAGCGGCGGATATCCAAAACTTGCTGCCAAATACGTCCAACCCACGCTCAAGTCCATTCGAGTTGTGTTCAAGCGGAAGCCACGCCTGAATCATATGCGAGTGTTCGGAACTGAGTGTTACGCTCACGTGCCCAAGCAAAAGCGTAAGAAGCTTGACGACACGGGCATCCAGTCCGTTATTCTCGGCTACGCGAAGCAGCGCAAGGTCTACCGACCTCTTAGAGTCACCGATGGATCAATCGCGATTTCGATAAGCGTAAGGTTTGCTGAGGCACTCACAATGAGGGCTCCAAGGGGTATTCAACTTCATCGATGAGGATAACCAAGTCGAAGAAACTAAGGAGATCAAGACAGTTTTCGCACACCACCTACTCGACCACGTCAGGTGCTGGCGGGAGAGGAGCACAATGGACCGACACACTCCATACCAACACGTGGTTCCAGCACACCAGGAGGGACGGTGAAGAGGAGTGGATGGTGCGACCTGAACGCAAGCGCCGAGGTGTTACTCGGTAAAGGAGTTCCCAAACTTGCGGCACAGTCAGTTCAATCTGGACGACTACAAAACCGAATATGACTCGCTCTACTGCCTTCACACTGAGGATGACGATGGCGAACGTGTAGTGACGTACGATGAAGTTATGAAGAGCAAGTACAAGGACGAGTGGCTTCTTGCAATGGAGAGCGAGGTGAAGTCGTTGGAAGATCATCGCACTTGGACTTTGGTAGACATTCCCTCCAACAAGAAGCCGATTGGGCGCAAGGATCAACGCGACCCGAACGGGGACATCGTAAAGTTCCAAGCATGCTTGTTGGCGAACGGATTTACAATGCGTCCCGGACGTACACGTTCGCTCCTGTTGCGCGCAAGGAGTAGGTGAGCACCGCAACCGCGATTGCCGCGGCTCCCTCTGCCGCGCAGAGGGAGACATGGAAGCTGAGAATGGGGAGCTGACACGGCGTTTCTCTACGGTGATGTCGAAGAGGAAATCTACACTGATCAGACAGACGGATTCATTGTACAAGCACTCTACGGTACTATGCAAGCGGTGCGCCAGTGGAACAACAAGCGGAACCAGCATCTCGTGGATCAAGGTTTCAGGCGCTCTGATGCGTTGATCAAGCAGCGAATACAACATAATCGTTGGCTACGTGGATGACCGTGGTGACCTCAAGCGCGAAAGCAGAATACATGAGTCTATACAGCGCAACACAGGAGGCAACTTGGCTACGCCTACTGCTGGAGACATGAGCTACGATGGCCAAGATGCAATGCTGACCCACCAGTACCATCAGGGATGTATCGCGCTTGCCTAGAACTTACTCTACCACTCGCGCGCGAAGCACATCGACATCAACTTTCACTTCCTGCGCGAGTAGGTCGAGCGCGAAACAATTCGACTTGACTACAACCGACAGACGAGATGATCGCCGGTGGAATGACGAAGGCATTGACGCGCGACAAGCACGACAAATACATCAAAGTACTCGGCATAAAGACGTAACACGAAACGCCGCGCGCCCATCAAGGGGTAATTGTGATGTCGCACGCTTACGCCTCCGTGACGCGCTGCTGGATTGCATATGCAATTACATTGGATGGTGAGAGCATGATCATACGGCCATATATCTGCGTAGAGTCGTACGACTTTGTGCGTAGAACCTTACGACTCGTAGGTTTGTGCACAATCGTACGCTCTATAATTAGGATCTTACGAATCGTCTGTTTGTCGAGTCGAGCATATTCGTACGACTCTACCTCTGGGATGTAGATAGGGATGGTAGGGCGTATGGCACGAACGAACGGAAGAGGCCTAAAAACAGAGTAATTAGAGTTAACCGATTCAATCTCCGACTCAGTTTTGGTTTTGCAACCTCATCAACCAGCCCTTCTTCATTAGCAAGCCCCGCAGTGCTCTTCCTTACCTTCCTTTACAAAGTGCCAGCTGCGGAAGAATGGCAACGCGAGCAAATGGATGACGATGCCGTGAGTCGTTGCGATCGGATGGTGATGCGCGTGGATGCGTGCGGTGGTTGGTGTGTGCGTTTGGGTCGCGTGCGTTGCAGCGTGTTTGTGTTGTGTGCAGTGAGTGTGTTGTTTGTTTGTGTGAGTTGTGTGGTGCGTGCGGATTCGTACAGCCCCTATAGCTCAGTGGTAGAGCACTCGCTTCGTAAGCGAAAGGTCGGTGGTTCGATCCCGCCTGGGGGCTCTTCTTTTGCCTTTCCCCATCATTTATCGCGAACCCGCTCTTTTCGCTCGTTTTACTGTCTTTGGTGGCCTCGTCGCATCCCCCTGTATCCACCATGGCGTCCCACGAATCACGGCTACTTCGACTCTGCTGCAATTGCCTTAGCAGCACATTGATCTCACCTGACCTGACCGTCCGCGCGTTGCGACACCAGACGTCTACGACAGCGACTCGTGGCACTGCGAACGGCTGTGCTGTGGTCAAAGACAGCGATATAGCCCATGAGCATTACGCAGGATCAGTGATGACTACTAATGATGACCTCAGAAAAACGAGGCGACGGAAAACCAGGCAGGCCAGGCCAATCGATACCCACCCACCCGAGCCTTGCATACTGAGCGTACGCTCATAGCCTCGTTGAGCACATGGCAATTGCGAACACTCACGGTATTCTCAAGGCAAGACTGGATTACGCGCAAATGGACGAAGGTGGGTCGAGGCTGAGCGCGAAGTGGAACTGACTTGCTTTCTTGCTCCGATTCTTTTCAGTTCTGTGTTCTGTATGGTGAAATCCCGCTGATGGATGACGAATGCGCATCGTGAGTGAGAGGGAAAGCAGTTTGCGTGACCTCAGGTCGCTAGGAGGTCTGTGCGTCGTGGCAAGGGCGATGTGCGTGGCGATTAGGTGAGTTGGGTGGCGTCGAAAATGTTTGTTTGTAGAATTTGGACGATGACAGCTTGGCCGAGTGGTTAAGGCGTTAGCCTGCTAAGTTAATGGGGCAACCCGCGTGAGTTCGAATCTCACAGCTGTCGTTTTCCTTTTCTCCTTACCACGATATCAAACACCAACGCTAAACAGCCAGCAGGTTAATGCCACGCCGAGCAGTGCCACTTCGGTACAGACCCAACTGCTTAGTTGCCTTGCGCTGGTCGATCGGCTGTCTGGCCGATTGGCTGTACAGAGGCCGCCGGTACGTTTGTTTTTGGCGAAGTGGTTCTGGATGTGAGGCCCAAGGCGTGCACGTATAGGCATGCGGCGCGAGAACTGATAGGAACCACTTCGGTGGTCATCCGTAAAAATTGGAACGATACAGAGAAGATTAGCATGGCCCCTGCGCAAGGATGACACGCATAAATCGAGAAGTATCGCACTTTTTGTCATTTGTTCGCTGTGCTAGGTGGTTAGTCGGTGCGTGCTCGCAACTGATGCTAGGCGGACGGTGAAGCAGTAGTCTGCAGACAATCAGCGAAAAACGGATAGCAGACTGCACAAGACGAGCGCCAGGGTAGGTGTTCGAGCAACTCGGACGGCGTCACGTGCGAGCGAAAAGTGGCGTCTGGAAAGCAGGCTGTGAAGCAACGAACTCGTCGGTGTCGAGCGCGCAAAAAGCGCAAAGGATGAGGGAAGAGGGGATCGAACCCCCGACCGCTGGGACTGGAATCCAGCGCTCTACCACTGAGCTATTCCCCCGACACCAACACACTTTTTCACACTCTCCAACACACATACCTGATACGTCAAAGCACCACGCGTCGCACTACTCGCTCCAACAACTTGGCATCCACAGCGAACCCTACTACCTTTCTTCGTGCCACACCTCCCGCCCGACTCCGCAGTGCTCAGGACTACTCACGAGTTTTTGTCGGTGTAGGCATGAAATGATCAGTGAGCGATCTCTACGAAACAGGATCGAAGTTCCGGATGCGGAAGGAGGGCAACGCGAGCAAATGGATGACGATGCCGTGAGTCGCTGCGGCGTTGCGATCGGATGGTGATGCGCGTGGATGCGTGCGGTGGTTGGTGTGTGCGTTTGGGTCGCGTGCGTTGCAGCGTGTTTGTGTTGTGTGCAGTGAGTGTGTTGTTTGTTTGTGTGAGTTGTGTGGTGCGTGCGGATTCGTACAGCCCCTATAGCTCAGTGGTAGAGCACTCGCTTCGTAAGCGAAAGGTCGGTGGTTCGATCCCGCCTGGGGGCTCTTCTTTTGCCTTTCCCCATCATTTATCGCGGCCCCGCTCTTTTCGCTCGTTTTATTGTCTTTGGTGGCCTCGTCGCATCCCCCTGTATCCACCATGGCGTCCCACGAATCACGGCTACTTCGACTCTGCTGCAATTGCCTTAGCAGCACATTGATCTCACCTGACCTGACCGTCCGCGCGTTGCGACACCAGACGTCTACGACAGCGACTCGTGGCACTGCGAACGGCTGTGCTGTGGTCAAAGACAGCGATATAGCCCATGAGCATTACGCACGATCAGTGATGACTACTAATGATGACCTCAGAAAAACGAGGCGACGGAAAACCAGGCAGGCCAGGCCAATCGATACCCACCCACCCGAGCCTTGCATACTGAGCGTACGCTCATAGCCTCGTTGAGCACATGGCAATTGCGAACACTCACGGTATTCTCAAGGCAAGACTGGATTACGCGCAAATGGACGAAGGTGGGTCGAGGCTGAGCGCGAAGTGGAACTGACTTGCTTTCTTGCTCCGATTCTTTTCAGTTCTGTGTTCTGTATGGTGAAATCCCGCTGATGGATGACGAATGCGCATCGTGAGTGAGAGGGAAAGCAGTTTGCGTGACCTCAGGTCGCTAGGAGGTCTGTGCGTCGTGGCAAGGGCGATGTGCGTGGCGATTAGGTGAGTTGGGTGGCGTCGAAAATGTTTGTTTGTAGAATTTGGACGATGACAGCTTGGCCGAGTGGTTAAGGCGTTAGCCTGCTAAGTTAATGGGGCAACCCGCGTGAGTTCGAATCTCACAGCTGTCGTTTTCCTTTTCTCCTTACCACGATATCAAACACCAACGCTAAACAGCCAGCAGGTTAATGCCACGCCGAGCAGTGCCACTTCGGTACAGACCCAACTGCTTAGTTGCCTTGCGCTGGTCGATCGGCTGTCTGGCCGATTGGCTGTACAGAGGCCGCCGGTACGTTTGTTTTTGGCGAAGTGGTTCTGGATGTGAGGCCCAAGGCGTGCACGTATAGGCATGCGGCGCGAGAACTGATAGGAACCACTTCGGTGGTCATCCGTAAAAATTGGAACGATACAGAGAAGATTAGCATGGCCCCTGCGCAAGGATGACACGCATAAATCGAGAAGTATCGCACTTTTTGTCATTTGTTCGCTGTGCTAGGTGGTTAGTCGGTGCGTGCTCGCAACTGATGCTAGGCGGACGGTGAAGCAGTAGTCTGCAGACAATCAGCGAAAAACGGATAGCAGACTGCACAAGACGAGCGCCAGGGTAGGTGTTCGAGCAACTCGGACGGCGTCACGTGCGAGCGAAAAGTGGCGTCTGGAAAGCAGGCTGTGAAGCAACGAACTCGTCGGTGTCGAGCGCGCAAAAAGCGCAAAGGATGAGGGAAGAGGGGATCGAACCCCCGACCGCTGGGACTGGAATCCAGCGCTCTACCACTGAGCTATTCCCCCGACACCAACACACTTTTTCACACTCTCCAACACACATACCTGATACGTCAAAGCACCACGCGTCGCACTACTCGCTCCAACAACTTGGCATCCACAGCGAACCCTACTACCTTTCTTCGTGCCACACCTCCCGCCCGACTCCGCAGTGCTCAGGACTACTCACGAGTTTTTGTCGGTGTAGGCATGAAATGATCAGTGAGCGATCTCTACGAAACAGGATCGAAGTTCCGGATGCGGAAGGAGGGCAACGCGAGCAAATGGATGACGATGCCGTGAGTCGCTGCGGCGTTGCGATCGGATGGTGATGCGCGTGGATGCGTGCGGTGGTTGGTGTGTGCGTTTGGGTCGCGTGCGTTGCAGCGTGTTTGTGTTGTGTGCAGTGAGTGTGTTGTTTGTTTGTGTGAGTTGTGTGGTGCGTGCGGATTCGTACAGCCCCTATAGCTCAGTGGTAGAGCACTCGCTTCGTAAGCGAAAGGTCGGTGGTTCGATCCCGCCTGGGGGCTCTTCTTTTGCCTTTCCCCATCATTTATCGCGGCCCCGCTCTTTTCGCTCGTTTTATTGTCTTTGGTGGCCTCGTCGCATCCCCCTGTATCCACCATGGCGTCCCACGAATCACGGCTACTTCGACTCTGCTGCAATTGCCTTAGCAGCACATTGATCTCACCTGACCTGACCGTCCGCGCGTTGCGACACCAGACGTCTACGACAGCGACTCGTGGCACTGCGAACGGCTGTGCTGTGGTCAAAGACAGCGATATAGCCCATGAGCATTACGCACGATCAGTGATGACTACTAATGATGACCTCAGAAAAACGAGGCGACGGAAAACCAGGCAGGCCAGGCCAATCGATACCCACCCACCCGAGCCTTGCATACCGAGCGTACGCTCATAGCCTCGTTGAGCACATGGCAATTGCGAACAGTCACGGTATTCTCAAGGCAAGACTGGATTACGCGCAAATGGACGAAGGTGGGTCGAGGCTGAGCGCGAAGTGGAACTGACTTGCTTTCTTGCTCCGATTCTTTTCAGTTCTGTGTTCTGTATGGTGAAATCCCGCTGATGGATGACGAATGCGCATCGTGAGTGAGAGGGAAAGCAGTTTGCGTGACCTCAGGTCGCTAGGAGGTCTGTGCGTCGTGGCAAGGGCGATGTGCGTGGCGATTAGGTGAGTTGGGTGGCGTCGAAAATGTTTGTTTGTAGAATTTGGACGATGACAGCTTGGCCGAGTGGTTAAGGCGTTAGCCTGCTAAGTTAATGGGGCAACCCGCGTGAGTTCGAATCTCACAGCTGTCGTTTTCCTTTTCTCCTTACCACGATATCAAACACCAACGCTAAACAGCCAGCAGGTTAATGCCACGCCGAGCAGTGCCACTTCGGTACAGACCCAACTGCTTAGTTGCCTTGCGCTGGTCGACCGGCTGTCTGGCCGATTGGCTGTACAGAGGCCGCCGGTACGTTTGTTTTTGGCGAAGTGGTTCTGGATGTGAGGCCCAAGGCGTGCACGTATAGGCATGCGGCGCGAGAACTGATAGGAACCACTTCGGTGGTCATCCGTAAAAATTGGAACGATACAGAGAAGATTAGCATGGCCCCTGCGCAAGGATGACACGCATAAATCGAGAAGTATCGCACTTTTTGTCATTTGTTCGCTGTGCTAGGTGGTTAGTCGGTGCGTGCTCGCAACTGATGCTAGGCGGACGGTGAAGCAGTAGTCTGCAGACAATCAGCGAAAAACGGATAGCAGACTGCACAAGACGAGCGCCAGGGTAGGTGTTCGAGCAACTCGGACGGCGTCACGTGCGAGCGAAAAGTGGCGTCTGGAAAGCAGGCTGTGAAGCAACGAACTCGTCGGTGTCGAGCGCGCAAAAAGCGCAAAGGATGAGGGAAGAGGGGATCGAACCCCCGACCGCTGGGACTGGAATCCAGCGCTCTACCACTGAGCTATTCCCCCGACACCAACACACTTTTTCACACTCTCCAACACACATACCTGATACGTCAAAGCACCACGCGTCGCACTACTCGCTCCAACAACTTGGCATCCACAGCGAACCCTACTACCTTTCTTCGTGCCACACCTCCCGCCCGACTCCGCAGTGCTCAGGACTACTCACGAGTTTTTGTCGGTGTAGGCATGAAATGATCAGTGAGCGATCTCTACGAAACAGGATCGAAGTTCCGGATGCGGAAGGAGGGCAACGCGAGCAAATGGATGACGATGCCGTGAGTCGCTGCGGCGTTGCGATCGGATGGTGATGCGCGTGGATGCGTGCGGTGGTTGGTGTGTGCGTTTGGGTCGCGTGCGTTGCAGCGTGTTTGTGTTGTGTGCAGTGAGTGTGTTGTTTGTTTGTGTGAGTTGTGTGGTGCGTGCGGATTCGTACAGCCCCTATAGCTCAGTGGTAGAGCACTCGCTTCGTAAGCGAAAGGTCGGTGGTTCGATCCCGCCTGGGGGCTCTTCTTTTGCCTTTCCCCATCATTTATCGCGGCCCCGCTCTTTTCGCTCGTTTTATTGTCTTTGGTGGCCTCGTCGCATCCCCCTGTATCCACCATGGCGTCCCACGAATCACGGCTACTTCGACTCTGCTGCAATTGCCTTAGCAGCACATTGATCTCACCTGACCTGACCGTCCGCGCGTTGCGACACCAGACGTCTACGACAGCGACTCGTGGCACTGCGAACGGCTGTGCTGTGGTCAAAGACAGCGATATAGCCCATGAGCATTACGCACGATCAGTGATGACTACTAATGATGACCTCAGAAAAACGAGGCGACGGAAAACCAGGCAGGCCAGGCCAATCGATACCCACCCACCCGAGCCTTGCATACCGAGCGTACGCTCATAGCCTCGTTGAGCACATGGCAATTGCGAACACTCACGGTATTCTCAAGGCAAGACTGGATTACGCGCAAATGGACGAAGGTGGGTCGAGGCTGAGCGCGAAGTGGAACTGACTTGCTTTCTTGCTCCGATTCTTTTCAGTTCTGTGTTCTGTATGGTGAAATCCCGCTGATGGATGACGAATGCGCATCGTGAGTGAGAGGGAAAGCAGTTTGCGTGACCTCAGGTCGCTAGGAGGTCTGTGCGTCGTGGCAAGGGCGATGTGCGTGGCGATTAGGTGAGTTGGGTGGCGTCGAAAATGTTTGTTTGTAGAATTTGGACGATGACAGCTTGGCCGAGTGGTTAAGGCGTTAGCCTGCTAAGTTAATGGGGCAACCCGCGTGAGTTCGAATCTCACAGCTGTCGTTTTCCTTTTCTCCTTACCACGATATCAAACACCAACGCTAAACAGCCAGCAGGTTAATGCCACGCCGAGCAGTGCCACTTCGGTACAGACCCAACTGCTTAGTTGCCTTGCGCTGGTCGACCGGCTGTCTGGCCGATTGGCTGTACAGAGGCCGCCGGTACGTTTGTTTTTGGCGAAGTGGTTCTGGATGTGAGGCCCAAGGCGTGCACGTATAGGCATGCGGCGCGAGAACTGATAGGAACCACTTCGGTGGTCATCCGTAAAAATTGGAACGATACAGAGAAGATTAGCATGGCCCCTGCGCAAGGATGACACGCATAAATCGAGAAGTATCGCACTTTTTGTCATTTGTTCGCTGTGCTAGGTGGTTAGTCGGTGCGTGCTCGCAACTGATGCTAGGCGGACGGTGAAGCAGTAGTCTGCAGACAATCAGCGAAAAACGGATAGCAGACTGCACAAGACGAGCGCCAGGGTAGGTGTTCGAGCAACTCGGACGGCGTCACGTGCGAGCGAAAAGTGGCGTCTGGAAAGCAGGCTGTGAAGCAACGAACTCGTCGGTGTCGAGCGCGCAAAAAGCGCAAAGGATGAGGGAAGAGGGGATCGAACCCCCGACCGCTGGGACTGGAATCCAGCGCTCTACCACTGAGCTATTCCCCCGACACCAACACACTTTTTCACACTCTCCAACACACATACCTGATACGTCAAAGCACCACGCGTCGCACTACTCGCTCCAACAACTTGGCATCCACAGCGAACCCTACTACCTTTCTTCGTGCCACACCTCCCGCCCGACTCCGCAGTGCTCAGGACTACTCACGAGTTTTTGTCGGTGTAGGCATGAAATGATCAGTGAGCGATCTCTACGAAACAGGATCGAAGTTCCGGATGCGGAAGGAGGGCAACGCGAGCAAATGGATGACGATGCCGTGAGTCGCTGCGGCGTTGCGATCGGATGGTGATGCGCGTGGATGCGTGCGGTGGTTGGTGTGTGCGTTTGGGTCGCGTGCGTTGCAGCGTGTTTGTGTTGTGTGCAGTGAGTGTGTTGTTTGTTTGTGTGAGTTGTGTGGTGCGTGCGGATTCGTACAGCCCCTATAGCTCAGTGGTAGAGCACTCGCTTCGTAAGCGAAAGGTCGGTGGTTCGATCGCGCCTGGGGGCTCTTCTTTTGCCTTTCCCCATCATTTATCGCGGCCCCGCTCTTTTCGCTCGTTTTATTGTCTTTGGTGGCCTCGTCGCATCCCCCTGTATCCACCATGGCGTCCCACGAATCACGGCTACTTCGACTCTGCTGCAATTGCCTTAGCAGGCACATTGATCTCACCTGACCTGACCGTCCGCGCGTTGCGACACCAGACGTCTACGACAGCGACTCGTGGCACTGCGAACGGCTGTGCTGTGGTCAAAGACAGCGATATAGCCCATGAGCATTACGCAGGATCAGTGATAACTACTAATGATGACCTCAGAAAAACGAGGCGACGGAAGACCAGGCAGGCCAGGTCAATCGATACCCACCCGAGCCTGGCATACCGATCGCAAGACTTGACACATATCAACCGAGACGACTATACTTCTTGTCGGTGGGAGTAATGGGAAGCAGCAGAACAAAAAGAAGAGTCGGCGCGTCAGGAAGAGACCTGCCGGTGTGTGTTGCACTTGTGGCGAAAATGGTCACTACGCAAGGGACTGCAAAATGAACTGCCACTCTTGAGGTGCAGACCAAGATCAGTCGGCTTCGGGGTGATTGATAGTAGAGCCGGCTCACATGTGGCAGTCGCGTGGTGCATTCAGCGAGTACACAACGGTGCAGAATGGTCGGAGTGCGAAGACCAGAGCGGACTTATTCTCGGCTTCGGTACGGTGACCCTGCGAGTGTGGACTGGCCGCTCGTGAATCGATTCCAGACTGGAGAACGCGCTTCATGTTCAGGACTTGAACAAGAATCTGTTCTCCCGGACGGTGGTGACGGAGCGTGGAATGGTCGTCACTACGGAGGGCAAGAAGTGCGTCGTGAAGCGCGGTGGCGAAGTTGTAGCTACTGGGTGGAAGCAAGGCAAACTGATGTATCTGAGCACAGAAGCGAGCGAGGGGTGCTCTATCGCCTAGGACAACACTGAGTTCTGGAATCGGTGACTCGGACACGTCTCGTTCAGCACACTAAAATCAATGATCAAGGATGGGAAGCTTAATGGAGCCCCGAAGGAGACTGCGAAGTTTGTGCGACAGCCAAGCTGTCTCGCAACCCTTTCAGCTCAACGAAGGAAGAGCTGGAAGGAAAAGAAAGTGCACGCACGAACACGTCGGTGTGCTCAGGTGTACTAGGGCTCATCACTCCAGTTTCCAAGTCGGGCTATAAGTACATTGTAACATGCTTGCTAATGAAGAGTTGTTATCTGATGATTTATCCGATGCGCAACAAGAGCGCGGTATGCGAGCGTTTCGGAAGTTCCTGAAAATGATCAGGATGAATGCCGGATGTCCTTCGGGGCTCCATTAAGCTTCCCATACTTGATCATTGATTTTAGTGTGCTGAACGAGACGTGTCCGAGTCACCGATTCCAGAGCTCAGTGTTGTCCTAGGCGATAGAGCACCCCTCGCTCGCTTCTGTGTTCAGATACATCAGTTTGCCTTGCTTCCACCCAGTAGCTACAACTTCGTGATCAAGATTTTCGCAGCGACCACGGTGACAACCTCTCGACGCGGGGGGGGGGGGGTAGAATCGCCGCATAATTCTTCCAAAACTGTCAAGCACGAGCTCACGGCTCCCCATAATCCGGAGCAGAAAGGCAGGACGTTCGTTGAAATGACTCGCTGCACGTTCAAGTAAAGTGAACTCGACGAGACGTATTGGTATGGGGTCATGGTGACAGCGGCGGATATCCAAAACTTGCTGCCAAATACGTCCAACCCACGCTCAAGTCCATTCGAGTTGTGTTCAAGCGGAAGCCACGCCTGAATCATATGCGAGTGTTCGGAACTGAGTGTTACGCTCACGTGCCCAAGCAAAAGCGTAAGAAGCTTGACGACACGGGCATCCAGTCCGTTATTCTCGGCTACGCGAAGCAGCGCAAGGTCTACCGACCTCTTAGAGTCACCGATGGATCAATCGCGATTTCGATAAGCGTAAGGTTTGCTGAGGCACTCACAATGAGGGCTCCAAGGGGTATTCAACTTCATCGATGAGGATAACCAAGTCGAAGAAACTAAGGAGATCAAGACAGTTTTCGCACACCACCTACTCGACCACGTCAGGTGCTGGCGGGAGAGGAGCACAATGGACCGACACACCCCATACCAACACGTGGTTCCAGCACACCAGGAGGGACGGTGAAGAGGAGTGGATGGTGCGACCTGAACGCAAGCGCCGAGGTGTTACTCGGTAAAGGAGTTCCCAAACTTGCGGCACAGTCAGTTCAATCTGGACGACTACAAAACCGAATATGACTCGCTCTACTGCCTTCACACTGAGGATGACGATGGCGAACGTGTAGTGACGTACGATGAAGTTATGAAGAGCAAGTACAAGGACGAGTGGCTTCTTGCAATGGAGAGCGAGGTGAAGTCGTTGGAAGATCATCGCACTTGGACTTTGGTAGACATTCCCTCCAACAAGAAGCCGATTGGGCGCAAGGATCAACGCGACCCGAACGGGGACATCGTAAAGTTCCAAGCATGCTTGTTGGCGAACGGATTTACAATGCGTCCCGGACGTACACGTTCGCTCCTGTTGCGCGCAAGGAGTAGGTGAGCACCGCAACCGCGATTGCCGCGGCTCCCTCTGCCGCGCAGAGGGAGACATGGAAGCTGAGAATGGGGAGCTGACACGGCGTTTCTCTACGGTGATGTCGAAGAGGAAATCTACACTGATCAGACAGACGGATTCATTGTACAAGCACTCTACGGTACTATGCAA
Organism: Phytophthora x cambivora; assembly: GCA_033557925.1. Classification (NCBI taxonomy): domain Eukaryota; phylum Oomycota; class Peronosporomycetes; order Peronosporales; family Peronosporaceae; genus Phytophthora; species Phytophthora x cambivora. Next base: position 1,977,752 of record JAUCEB010000034.1, read on the forward strand.
GCGGTGCGCCAGTGGAACAACAAGCGGAACCAGCATCTCGTGGATCAAGGTTTCAGGCGCTCTGATGCGTTGATCAAGCAGCGAATACAACATCATCGTTGGCTACGTGGATGACCGTGGTGACCTCAAGCGCGAAAGCAGAATACATGAGTCTATACAGCGCAACACGGGAGGCAACTTGGCTACGCCTACTGCTGGAGACATGAGCTACGATGGCCAAGATGCAATGCTGACCCACCTGTACCATCAGGGATGTATCGCGCTTGCCTAGAACTTACTCTACCACTCGCGCGCGAAGCACATCGACATCAACTTTCACTTCCTGCGCGAGTAGGTCGAGCGCGAAACAATTCGACTTGACTACAACCGACAGACGAGATGATCGCCGGTGGAATGACGAAGGCATTGACGCGCGACAAGCACGACAAATACATCAAAGTACTCGGCATAAAGACGTAACACGAAACGCCGCGCGCCCATCAAGGGGTAATTGTGATGTCGCACGCTTACGCCTCCGTGACGCGCTGCTGGATTGCATGTGCAATTACATTGGATGGTGAGAGCATGATCATACGGCCATATATCTGCGTAGAGTCGTACGACTTTGTGCGTAGAACCTTACGACTCGTAGGTTTGTGCACAATCGTACGGCTCTATAATTAGGATCTTACGAATCGTCTGTTTGTCGAGTCGAGCATATTCGTACGACTCTACCTCTGGGATGTAGATAGGGATGGTAGGGCGTATGGCACGAACGAACGGAAGAGGCCTAAAAACAGAGTAATTAGGGTTAACCGATTCAATCTCCGACTCAGTTTTGGTTTTGCAACCTCATCAACCAGCCCTTCTTCATTTAGCAAGCCCGCAGTGCTCTTCCTTACCTTCCTTTACAAAGTGCCAGCTGCGGAAGAATGGCAACGCGAGCAAATGGATGACGATGCCGTGAGTCGCTGCGGCGTTGCGATCGGATGGTGATGCGCGTGGATGCGTGCGGTGGTTGGTGTGTGCGTTTGGGTCGCGTGCGTTGCAGCGTGTTTGTGTTGTGTGCAGTGAGTGTGTTGTTTGTTTGTGTGAGTTGCGTGGTGCGTGCGGATTCGTACAGCCCCTATAGCTCAGTGGTAGAGCACTCGCTTCGTAAGCGAAAGGTCGGTGGTTCGATCGCGCCTGGGGGCTCTTCTTTTGCCTTTCCCCATCATTTATCGCGGCCCCGCTCTTTTCGCTCGTTTTATTGTCTTTGGTGGCCTCGTCGCATCCCCCTGTATCCACCATGGCGTCCCACGAATCACGGCTACTTCGACTCTGCTGCAATTGCCTTAGCAGGCACATTGATCTCACCTGACCTGACCGTCCGCGCGTTGCGACACCAGACGTCTACGACAGCGACTCGTGGCGCTGCGAACGGCTGTGCTGTGGTCAAAGACAGCGATATAGCCCATGAGCATTACGCAGGATCAGTGATAACTACTAATGATGACCTCAGAAAAACGAGGCGACGGAAGACCAGGCAGGCCAGGTCAATCGATACCCACCCGAGCCTGGCATACCGATCGCAAGACTTGACACATATCAACCGAGACGACTATACTTCTTGTCGGTGGGAGTAATGGGAAGCAGCAGAACAAAAAGAAGAGTCGGCGCGTCAGGAAGAGACCTGCCGGTGTGTGTTGCACTTGTGGCGAAAATGGTCACTACGCAAGGGACTGCAAAATGAACTGCCACTCTTGAGGTGCAGACCAAGATCAGTCGGCTTCGGGGTGATTGATAGTAGAGCCGGCTCACATGTGGCAGTCGCGTGGTGCATTCAGCGAGTACACAACGGTGCAGAATGGTCGGAGTGCGAAGACCAGAGCGGACTTATTCTCGGCTTCGGTACGGTGACCCTGCGAGTGTGGACTGGCCGCTCGTGAATCGATTCCAGACTGGAGAACGCGCTTCATGTTCAGGACTTGAACAAGAATCTGTTCTCCCGGACGGTGGTGACGGAGCGTGGAATGGTCGTCACTACGGAGGGCAAGAAGTGCGTCGTGAAGCGCGGTGGCGAAGTTGTAGCTACTGGGTGGAAGCAAGGCAAACTGATGTATCTGAGCACAGAAGCGAGCGAGGGGTGCTCTATCGCCTAGGACAACACTGAGTTCTGGAATCGGTGACTCGGACACGTCTCGTTCAGCACACTAAAATCAATGATCAAGGATGGGAAGCTTAATGGAGCCCCGAAGGAGACTGCGAAGTTTGTGCGACAGCCAAGCTGTCTCGCAACCCTTTCAGCTCAACGAAGGAAGAGCTGGAAGGAAAAGAAAGTGCACGCACGAACACGTCGGTGTGCTCAGGTGTACTAGGGCTCATCACTCCAGTTTCCAAGTCGGGCTATAAGTACATTGTAACATGCTTGCTAATGAAGAGTTGTTATCTGATGATTTATCCGATGCGCAACAAGAGCGCGGTATGCGAGCGTTTCGGAAGTTCCTGAAAATGATCAGGATGAATGCCGGATGTCCTTCGGGGCTCCATTAAGCTTCCCATACTTGATCATTGATTTTAGTGTGCTGAACGAGACGTGTCCGAGTCACCGATTCCAGAGCTCAGTGTTGTCCTAGGCGATAGAGCACCCCTCGCTCGCTTCTGTGTTCAGATACATCAGTTTGCCTTGCTTCCACCCAGTAGCTACAACTTCGTGATCAAGATTTTCGCAGCGACCACGGTGACAACCTCTCGACGCGGGGGGGGGGGGGGGGTAGAATCGCCGCATAATTCTTCCAAAACTGTCAAGCACGAGCTCACGGCTCCCCATAATCCGGAGCAGAAAGGCAGGACGTTCGTTGAAATGACTCGCTGCACGTTCAAGTAAAGTGAACTCGACGAGACGTATTGGTATGGGGTCATGGTGACAGCGGCGGATATCCAAAACTTGCTGCCAAATACGTCCAACCCACGCTCAAGTCCATTCGAGTTGTGTTCAAGCGGAAGCCACGCCTGAATCATATGCGAGTGTTCGGAACTGAGTGTTACGCTCACGTGCCCAAGCAAAAGCGTAAGAAGCTTGACGACACGGGCATCCAGTCCGTTATTCTCGGCTACGCGAAGCAGCGCAAGGTCTACCGACCTCTTAGAGTCACCGATGGATCAATCGCGATTTCGATAAGCGTAAGGTTTGCTGAGGCACTCACAATGAGGGCTCCAAGGGGTATTCAACTTCATCGATGAGGATAACCAAGTCGAAGAAACTAAGGAGATCAAGACAGTTTTCGCACACCACCTACTCGACCACGTCAGGTGCTGGCGGGAGAGGAGCACAATGGACCGACACACCCCATACCAACACGTGGTTCCAGCACACCAGGAGGGACGGTGAAGAGGAGTGGATGGTGCGACCTGAACGCAAGCGCCGAGGTGTTACTCGGTAAAGGAGTTCCCAAACTTGCGGCACAGTCAGTTCAATCTGGACGACTACAAAACCGAATATGACTCGCTCTACTGCCTTCACACTGAGGATGACGATGGCGAACGTGTAGTGACGTACGATGAAGTTATGAAGAGCAAGTACAAGGACGAGTGGCTTCTTGCAATGGAGAGCGAGGTGAAGTCGTTGGAAGATCATCGCACTTGGACTTTGGTAGACATTCCCTCCAACAAGAAGCCGATTGGGCGCAAGGATCAACGCGACCCGAACGGGGACATCGTAAAGTTCCAAGCATGCTTGTTGGCGAACGGATTTACAATGCGTCCCGGACGTACACGTTCGCTCCTGTTGCGCGCAAGGAGTAGGTGAGCACCGCAACCGCGATTGCCGCGGCTCCCTCTGCCGCGCAGAGGGAGACATGGAAGCTGAGAATGGGGAGCTGACACGGCGTTTCTCTACGGTGATGTCGAAGAGGAAATCTACACTGATCAGACAGACGGATTCATTGTACAAGCACTCTACGGTACTATGCAAGCGGTGCGCCAGTGGAACAACAAGCGGAACCAGCATCTCGTGGATCAAGGTTTCAGGCGCTCTGATGCGTTGATCAAGCAGCGAATACAACATCATCGTTGGCTACGTGGATGACCGTGGTGACCTCAAGCGCGAAAGCAGAATACATGAGTCTATACAGCGCAACACAGGAGGCAACTTGGCTACGCCTACTGCTGGAGACATGAGCTACGATGGCCAAGATGCAATGCTGACCCACCAGTACCATCAGGGATGTATCGCGCTTGCCTAGAACTTACTCTACCACTCGCGCGCGAAGCACATCGACATCAACTTTCACTTCCTGCGCGAGTAGGTCGAGCGCGAAACAATTCGACTTGACTACAACCGACAGACGAGATGATCGCCGGTGGAATGACGAAGGCATTGACGCGCGACAAGCACGACAAATACATCAAAGTACTCGGCATAAAGACGTAACACGAAACGCCGCGCGCCCATCAAGGGGTAATTGTGATGTCGCACGCTTACGCCTCCGTGACGCGCTGCTGGATTGCATGTGCAATTACATTGGATGGTGAGAGCATGATCATACGGCCATATATCTGCGTAGAGTCGTACGACTTTGTGCGTAGAACCTTACGACTCGTAGGTTTGTGCACAATCGTACGGCTCTATAATTAGGATCTTACGAATCGTCTGTTTGTCGAGTCGAGCATATTCGTACGACTCTACCTCTGGGATGTAGATAGGGATGGTAGGGCGTATGGCACGAACGAACGGAAGAGGCCTAAAAACAGAGTAATTAGAGTTAACCGATTCAATCTCCGACTCAGTTTTGGTTTTGCAACCTCATCAACCAGCCCTTCTTCATTAGCAAGCCCCGCAGTGCTCTTCCTTACCTTCCTTTACAAAGTGCCAGCTGCGGAAGAATGGCAACGCGAGCAAATGGATGACGATGCCGTGAGTCGCTGCGGCGTTGCGATCGGATGGTGATGCGCGTGGATGCGTGCGGTGGTTGGTGTGTGCGTTTGGGTCGCGTGCGTTGCAGCGTGTTTGTGTTGTGTGCAGTGAGTGTGTTGTTTGTTTGTGTGAGTTGTGTGGTGCGTGCGGATTCGTACAGCCCCTATAGCTCAGTGGTAGAGCACTCGCTTCGTAAGCGAAAGGTCGGTGGTTCGATCCCGCCTGGGGGCTCTTCTTTTGCCTTTCCCCATCATTTATCGCGGCCCCGCTCTTTTCGCTCGTTTTATTGTCTTTGGTGGCCTCGTCGCATCCCCCTGTATCCACCATGGCGTCCCACGAATCACGGCTACTTCGACTCTGCTGCAATTGCCTTAGCAGGCACATTGATCTCACCTGACCTGACCGTCCGCGCGTTGCGACACCAGACGTCTACGACAGCGACTCGTGGCACTGCGAACGGCTGTGCTGTGGTCAAAGACAGCGATATAGCCCATGAGCATTACGCACGATCAGTGATGACTACTAATGATGACCTCAGAAAAACGAGGCGACGGAAAACCAGGCAGGCCAGGCCAATCGATACCCACCCACCCGAGCCTTGCATACTGAGCGTACGCTCATAGCCTCGTTGAGCACATGGCAATTGCGAACACTCACGGTATTCTCAAGGCAAGACTGGATTACGCGCAAATGGACGAAGGTGGGTCGAGGCTGAGCGCGAAGTGGAACTGACTTGCTTTCTTGCTCCGATTCTTTTCAGTTCTGTGTTCTGTATGGTGAAATCCCGCTGATGGATGACGAATGCGCATCGTGAGTGAGAGGGAAAGCAGTTTGCGTGACCTCAGGTCGCTAGGAGGTCTGTGCGTCGTGGCAAGGGCGATGTGCGTGGCGATTAGGTGAGTTGGGTGGCGTCGAAAATGTTTGTTTGTAGAATTTGGACGATGACAGCTTGGCCGAGTGGTTAAGGCGTTAGCCTGCTAAGTTAATGGGGCAACCCGCGTGAGTTCGAATCTCACAGCTGTCGTTTTCCTTTTCTCCTTACCACGATATCAAACACCAACGCTAAACAGCCAGCAGGTTAATGCCACGCCGAGCAGTGCCACTTCGGTACAGACCCAACTGCTTAGTTGCCTTGCGCTGGTCGATCGGCTGTCTGGCCGATTGGCTGTACAGAGGCCGCCGGTACGTTTGTTTTTGGCGAAGTGGTTCTGGATGTGAGGCCCAAGGCGTGCACGTATAGGCATGCGGCGCGAGAACTGATAGGAACCACTTCGGTGGTCATCCGTAAAAATTGGAACGATACAGAGAAGATTAGCATGGCCCCTGCGCAAGGATGACACGCATAAATCGAGAAGTATCGCACTTTTTGTCATTTGTTCGCTGTGCTAGGTGGTTAGTCGGTGCGTGCTCGCAACTGATGCTAGGCGGACGGTGAAGCAGTAGTCTGCAGACAATCAGCGAAAAACGGATAGCAGACTGCACAAGACGAGCGCCAGGGTAGGTGTTCGAGCAACTCGGACGGCGTCACGTGCGAGCGAAAAGTGGCGTCTGGAAAGCAGGCTGTGAAGCAACGAACTCGTCGGTGTCGAGCGCGCAAAAAGCGCAAAGGATGAGGGAAGAGGGGATCGAACCCCCGACCGCTGGGACTGGAATCCAGCGCTCTACCACTGAGCTATTCCCCCGACACCAACACACTTTTTCACACTCTCCAACACACATACCTGATACGTCAAAGCACCACGCGTCGCACTACTCGCTCCAACAACTTGGCATCCACAGCGAACCCTACTACCTTTCTTCGTGCCACACCTCCCGCCCGACTCCGCAGTGCTCAGGACTACTCACGAGTTTTTGTCGGTGTAGGCATGAAATGATCAGTGAGCGATCTCTACGAAACAGGATCGAAGTTCCGGATGCGGAAGGAGGGCAACGCGAGCAAATGGATGACGATGCCGTGAGTCGCTGCGGCGTTGCGATCGGATGGTGATGCGCGTGGATGCGTGCGGTGGTTGGTGTGTGCGTTTGGGTCGCGTGCGTTGCAGCGTGTTTGTGTTGTGTGCAGTGAGTGTGTTGTTTGTTTGTGTGAGTTGTGTGGTGCGTGCGGATTCGTACAGCCCCTATAGCTCAGTGGTAGAGCACTCGCTTCGTAAGCGAAAGGTCGGTGGTTCGATCCCGCCTGGGGGCTCTTCTTTTGCCTTTCCCCATCATTTATCGCGGCCCCGCTCTTTTCGCTCGTTTTATTGTCTTTGGTGGCCTCGTCGCATCCCCCTGTATCCACCATGGCGTCCCACGAATCACGGCTACTTCGACTCTGCTGCAATTGCCTTAGCAGCACATTGATCTCACCTGACCTGACCGTCCGCGCGTTGCGACACCAGACGTCTACGACAGCGACTCGTGGCACTGCGAACGGCTGTGCTGTGGTCAAAGACAGCGATATAGCCCATGAGCATTACGCACGATCAGTGATGACTACTAATGATGACCTCAGAAAAACGAGGCGACGGAAAACCAGGCAGGCCAGGCCAATCGATACCCACCCACCCGAGCCTTGCATACCGAGCGTACGCTCATAGCCTCGTTGAGCACATGGCAATTGCGAACAGTCACGGTATTCTCAAGGCAAGACTGGATTACGCGCAAATGGACGAAGGTGGGTCGAGGCTGAGCGCGAAGTGGAACTGACTTGCTTTCTTGCTCCGATTCTTTTCAGTTCTGTGTTCTGTATGGTGAAATCCCGCTGATGGATGACGAATGCGCATCGTGAGTGAGAGGGAAAGCAGTTTGCGTGACCTCAGGTCGCTAGGAGGTCTGTGCGTCGTGGCAAGGGCGATGTGCGTGGCGATTAGGTGAGTTGGGTGGCGTCGAAAATGTTTGTTTGTAGAATTTGGACGATGACAGCTTGGCCGAGTGGTTAAGGCGTTAGCCTGCTAAGTTAATGGGGCAACCCGCGTGAGTTCGAATCTCACAGCTGTCGTTTTCCTTTTCTCCTTACCACGATATCAAACACCAACGCTAAACAGCCAGCAGGTTAATGCCACGCCGAGCAGTGCCACTTCGGTACAGACCCAACTGCTTAGTTGCCTTGCGCTGGTCGACCGGCTGTCTGGCCGATTGGCTGTACAGAGGCCGCCGGTACGTTTGTTTTTGGCGAAGTGGTTCTGGATGTGAGGCCCAAGGCGTGCACGTATAGGCATGCGGCGCGAGAACTGATAGGAACCACTTCGGTGGTCATCCGTAAAAATTGGAACGATACAGAGAAGATTAGCATGGCCCCTGCGCAAGGATGACACGCATAAATCGAGAAGTATCGCACTTTTTGTCATTTGTTCGCTGTGCTAGGTGGTTAGTCGGTGCGTGCTCGCAACTGATGCTAGGCGGACGGTGAAGCAGTAGTCTGCAGACAATCAGCGAAAAACGGATAGCAGACTGCACAAGACGAGCGCCAGGGTAGGTGTTCGAGCAACTCGGACGGCGTCACGTGCGAGCGAAAAGTGGCGTCTGGAAAGCAGGCTGTGAAGCAACGAACTCGTCGGTGTCGAGCGCGCAAAAAGCGCAAAGGATGAGGGAAGAGGGGATCGAACCCCCGACCGCTGGGACTGGAATCCAGCGCTCTACCACTGAGCTATTCCCCCGACACCAACACACTTTTTCACACTCTCCAACACACATACCTGATACGTCAAAGCACCACGCGTCGCACTACTCGCTCCAACAACTTGGCATCCACAGCGAACCCTACTACCTTTCTTCGTGCCACACCTCCCGCCCGACTCCGCAGTGCTCAGGACTACTCACGAGTTTTTGTCGGTGTAGGCATGAAATGATCAGTGAGCGATCTCTACGAAACAGGATCGAAGTTCCGGATGCGGAAGGAGGGCAACGCGAGCAAATGGATGACGATGCCGTGAGTCGCTGCGGCGTTGCGATCGGATGGTGATGCGCGTGGATGCGTGCGGTGGTTGGTGTGTGCGTTTGGGTCGCGTGCGTTGCAGCGTGTTTGTGTTGTGTGCAGTGAGTGTGTTGTTTGTTTGTGTGAGTTGTGTGGTGCGTGCGGATTCGTACAGCCCCTATAGCTCAGTGGTAGAGCACTCGCTTCGTAAGCGAAAGGTCGGTGGTTCGATCCCGCCTGGGGGCTCTTCTTTTGCCTTTCCCCATCATTTATCGCGGCCCCGCTCTTTTCGCTCGTTTTATTGTCTTTGGTGGCCTCGTCGCATCCCCCTGTATCCACCATGGCGTCCCACGAATCACGGCTACTTCGACTCTGCTGCAATTGCCTTAGCAGCACATTGATCTCACCTGACCTGACCGTCCGCGCGTTGCGACACCAGACGTCTACGACAGCGACTCGTGGCACTGCGAACGGCTGTGCTGTGGTCAAAGACAGCGATATAGCCCATGAGCATTACGCACGATCAGTGATGACTACTAATGATGACCTCAGAAAAACGAGGCGACGGAAAACCAGGCAGGCCAGGCCAATCGATACCCACCCACCCGAGCCTTGCATACCGAGCGTACGCTCATAGCCTCGTTGAGCACATGGCAATTGCGAACACTCACGGTATTCTCAAGGCAAGACTGGATTACGCGCAAATGGACGAAGGTGGGTCGAGGCTGAGCGCGAAGTGGAACTGACTTGCTTTCTTGCTCCGATTCTTTTCAGTTCTGTGTTCTGTATGGTGAAATCCCGCTGATGGATGACGAATGCGCATCGTGAGTGAGAGGGAAAGCAGTTTGCGTGACCTCAGGTCGCTAGGAGGTCTGTGCGTCGTGGCAAGGGCGATGTGCGTGGCGATTAGGTGAGTTGGGTGGCGTCGAAAATGTTTGTTTGTAGAATTTGGACGATGACAGCTTGGCCGAGTGGTTAAGGCGTTAGCCTGCTAAGTTAATGGGGCAACCCGCGTGAGTTCGAATCTCACAGCTGTCGTTTTCCTTTTCTCCTTACCACGATATCAAACACCAACGCTAAACAGCCAGCAGGTTAATGCCACGCCGAGCAGTGCCACTTCGGTACAGACCCAACTGCTTAGTTGCCTTGCGCTGGTCGACCGGCTGTCTGGCCGATTGGCTGTACAGAGGCCGCCGGTACGTTTGTTTTTGGCGAAGTGGTTCTGGATGTGAGGCCCAAGGCGTGCACGTATAGGCATGCGGCGCGAGAACTGATAGGAACCACTTCGGTGGTCATCCGTAAAAATTGGAACGATACAGAGAAGATTAGCATGGCCCCTGCGCAAGGATGACACGCATAAATCGAGAAGTATCGCACTTTTTGTCATTTGTTCGCTGTGCTAGGTGGTTAGTCGGTGCGTGCTCGCAACTGATGCTAGGCGGACGGTGAAGCAGTAGTCTGCAGACAATCAGCGAAAAACGGATAGCAGACTGCACAAGACGAGCGCCAGGGTAGGTGTTCGAGCAACTCGGACGGCGTCACGTGCGAGCGAAAAGTGGCGTCTGGAAAGCAGGCTGTGAAGCAACGAACTCGTCGGTGTCGAGCGCGCAAAAAGCGCAAAGGATGAGGGAAGAGGGGATCGAACCCCCGACCGCTGGGACTGGAATCCAGCGCTCTACCACTGAGCTATTCCCCCGACACCAACACACTTTTTCACACTCTCCAACACACATACCTGATACGTCAAAGCACCACGCGTCGCACTACTCGCTCCAACAACTTGGCATCCACAGCGAACCCTACTACCTTTCTTCGTGCCACACCTCCCGCCCGACTCCGCAGTGCTCAGGACTACTCACGAGTTTTTGTCGGTGTAGGCATGAAATGATCAGTGAGCGATCTCTACGAAACAGGATCGAAGTTCCGGATGCGGAAGGAGGGCAACGCGAGCAAATGGATGACGATGCCGTGAGTCGCTGCGGCGTTGCGATCGGATGGTGATGCGCGTGGATGCGTGCGGTGGTTGGTGTGTGCGTTTGGGTCGCGTGCGTTGCAGCGTGTTTGTGTTGTGTGCAGTGAGTGTGTTGTTTGTTTGTGTGAGTTGTGTGGTGCGTGCGGATTCGTACAGCCCCTATAGCTCAGTGGTAGAGCACTCGCTTCGTAAGCGAAAGGTCGGTGGTTCGATCGCGCCTGGGGGCTCTTCTTTTGCCTTTCCCCATCATTTATCGCGGCCCCGCTCTTTTCGCTCGTTTTATTGTCTTTGGTGGCCTCGTCGCATCCCCCTGTATCCACCATGGCGTCCCACGAATCACGGCTACTTCGACTCTGCTGCAATTGCCTTAGCAGGCACATTGATCTCACCTGACCTGACCGTCCGCGCGTTGCGACACCAGACGTCTACGACAGCGACTCGTGGCACTGCGAACGGCTGTGCTGTGGTCAAAGACAGCGATATAGCCCATGAGCATTACGCAGGATCAGTGATAACTACTAATGATGACCTCAGAAAAACGAGGCGACGGAAGACCAGGCAGGCCAGGTCAATCGATACCCACCCGAGCCTGGCATACCGATCGCAAGACTTGACACATATCAACCGAGACGACTATACTTCTTGTCGGTGGGAGTAATGGGAAGCAGCAGAACAAAAAGAAGAGTCGGCGCGTCAGGAAGAGACCTGCCGGTGTGTGTTGCACTTGTGGCGAAAATGGTCACTACGCAAGGGACTGCAAAATGAACTGCCACTCTTGAGGTGCAGACCAAGATCAGTCGGCTTCGGGGTGATTGATAGTAGAGCCGGCTCACATGTGGCAGTCGCGTGGTGCATTCAGCGAGTACACAACGGTGCAGAATGGTCGGAGTGCGAAGACCAGAGCGGACTTATTCTCGGCTTCGGTACGGTGACCCTGCGAGTGTGGACTGGCCGCTCGTGAATCGATTCCAGACTGGAGAACGCGCTTCATGTTCAGGACTTGAACAAGAATCTGTTCTCCCGGACGGTGGTGACGGAGCGTGGAATGGTCGTCACTACGGAGGGCAAGAAGTGCGTCGTGAAGCGCGGTGGCGAAGTTGTAGCTACTGGGTGGAAGCAAGGCAAACTGATGTATCTGAGCACAGAAGCGAGCGAGGGGTGCTCTATCGCCTAGGACAACACTGAGTTCTGGAATCGGTGACTCGGACACGTCTCGTTCAGCACACTAAAATCAATGATCAAGGATGGGAAGCTTAATGGAGCCCCGAAGGAGACTGCGAAGTTTGTGCGACAGCCAAGCTGTCTCGCAACCCTTTCAGCTCAACGAAGGAAGAGCTGGAAGGAAAAGAAAGTGCACGCACGAACACGTCGGTGTGCTCAGGTGTACTAGGGCTCATCACTCCAGTTTCCAAGTCGGGCTATAAGTACATTGTAACATGCTTGCTAATGAAGAGTTGTTATCTGATGATTTATCCGATGCGCAACAAGAGCGCGGTATGCGAGCGTTTCGGAAGTTCCTGAAAATGATCAGGATGAATGCCGGATGTCCTTCGGGGCTCCATTAAGCTTCCCATACTTGATCATTGATTTTAGTGTGCTGAACGAGACGTGTCCGAGTCACCGATTCCAGAGCTCAGTGTTGTCCTAGGCGATAGAGCACCCCTCGCTCGCTTCTGTGTTCAGATACATCAGTTTGCCTTGCTTCCACCCAGTAGCTACAACTTCGTGATCAAGATTTTCGCAGCGACCACGGTGACAACCTCTCGACGCGGGGGGGGGGGGGTAGAATCGCCGCATAATTCTTCCAAAACTGTCAAGCACGAGCTCACGGCTCCCCATAATCCGGAGCAGAAAGGCAGGACGTTCGTTGAAATGACTCGCTGCACGTTCAAGTAAAGTGAACTCGACGAGACGTATTGGTATGGGGTCATGGTGACAGCGGCGGATATCCAAAACTTGCTGCCAAATACGTCCAACCCACGCTCAAGTCCATTCGAGTTGTGTTCAAGCGGAAGCCACGCCTGAATCATATGCGAGTGTTCGGAACTGAGTGTTACGCTCACGTGCCCAAGCAAAAGCGTAAGAAGCTTGACGACACGGGCATCCAGTCCGTTATTCTCGGCTACGCGAAGCAGCGCAAGGTCTACCGACCTCTTAGAGTCACCGATGGATCAATCGCGATTTCGATAAGCGTAAGGTTTGCTGAGGCACTCACAATGAGGGCTCCAAGGGGTATTCAACTTCATCGATGAGGATAACCAAGTCGAAGAAACTAAGGAGATCAAGACAGTTTTCGCACACCACCTACTCGACCACGTCAGGTGCTGGCGGGAGAGGAGCACAATGGACCGACACACCCCATACCAACACGTGGTTCCAGCACACCAGGAGGGACGGTGAAGAGGAGTGGATGGTGCGACCTGAACGCAAGCGCCGAGGTGTTACTCGGTAAAGGAGTTCCCAAACTTGCGGCACAGTCAGTTCAATCTGGACGACTACAAAACCGAATATGACTCGCTCTACTGCCTTCACACTGAGGATGACGATGGCGAACGTGTAGTGACGTACGATGAAGTTATGAAGAGCAAGTACAAGGACGAGTGGCTTCTTGCAATGGAGAGCGAGGTGAAGTCGTTGGAAGATCATCGCACTTGGACTTTGGTAGACATTCCCTCCAACAAGAAGCCGATTGGGCGCAAGGATCAACGCGACCCGAACGGGGACATCGTAAAGTTCCAAGCATGCTTGTTGGCGAACGGATTTACAATGCGTCCCGGACGTACACGTTCGCTCCTGTTGCGCGCAAGGAGTAGGTGAGCACCGCAACCGCGATTGCCGCGGCTCCCTCTGCCGCGCAGAGGGAGACATGGAAGCTGAGAATGGGGAGCTGACACGGCGTTTCTCTACGGTGATGTCGAAGAGGAAATCTACACTGATCAGACAGACGGATTCATTGTACAAGCACTCTACGGTACTATGCAAGCGGTGCGCCAGTGGAACAACAAGCGGAACCAGCATCTCGTGGATCAAGGTTTCAGGCGCTCTGATGCGTTGATCAAGCAGCGAATACAACATCATCGTTGGCTACGTGGATGACCGTGGTGACCTCAAGCGCGAAAGCAGAATACATGAGTCTATACAGCGCAACACGGGAGGCAACTTGGCTACGCCTACTGCTGGAGACATGAGCTACGATGGCCAAGATGCAATGCTGACCCACCTGTACCATCAGGGATGTATCGCGCTTGCCTAGAACTTACTCTACCACTCGCGCGCGAAGCACATCGACATCAACTTTCACTTCCTGCGCGAGTAGGTCGAGCGCGAAACAATTCGACTTGACTACAACCGACAGACGAGATGATCGCCGGTGGAATGACGAAGGCATTGACGCGCGACAAGCACGACAAATACATCAAAGTACTCGGCATAAAGACGTAACACGAAACGCCGCGCGCCCATCAAGGGGTAATTGTGATGTCGCACGCTTACGCCTCCGTGACGCGCTGCTGGATTGCATGTGCAATTACATTGGATGGTGAGAGCATGATCATACGGCCATATATCTGCGTAGAGTCGTACGACTTTGTGCGTAGAACCTTACGACTCGTAGGTTTGTGCACAATCGTACGGCTCTATAATTAGGATCTTACGAATCGTCTGTTTGTCGAGTCGAGCATATTCGTACGACTCTACCTCTGGGATGTAGATAGGGATGGTAGGGCGTATGGCACGAACGAACGGAAGAGGCCTAAAAACAGAGTAATTAGGGTTAACCGATTCAATCTCCGACTCAGTTTTGGTTTTGCAACCTCATCAACCAGCCCTTCTTCATTAGCAAGCCCCGCAGTGCTCTTCCTTACCTTCCTTTACAAAGTGCCAGCTGCGGAAGAATGGCAACGCGAGCAAATGGATGACGATGCCGTGAGTCGCTGCGGCGTTGCGATCGGATGGTGATGCGCGTGGATGCGTGCGGTGGTTGGTGTGTGCGTTTGGGTCGCGTGCGTTGCAGCGTGTTTGTGTTGTGTGCAGTGAGTGTGTTGTTTGTTTGTGTGAGTTGCGTGGTGCGTGCGGATTCGTACAGCCCCTATAGCTCAGTGGTAGAGCACTCGCTTCGTAAGCGAAAGGTCGGTGGTTCGATCGCGCCTGGGGGCTCTTCTTTTGCCTTTCCCCATCATTTATCGCGGCCCCGCTCTTTTCGCTCGTTTTATTGTCTTTGGTGGCCTCGTCGCATCCCCCTGTATCCACCATGGCGTCCCACGAATCACGGCTACTTCGACTCTGCTGCAATTGCCTTAGCAGGCACATTGATCTCACCTGACCTGACCGTCCGCGCGTTGCGACACCAGACGTCTACGACAGCGACTCGTGGCGCTGCGAACGGCTGTGCTGTGGTCAAAGACAGCGATATAGCCCATGAGCATTACGCAGGATCAGTGATAACTACTAATGATGACCTCAGAAAAACGAGGCGACGGAAGACCAGGCAGGCCAGGTCAATCGATACCCACCCGAGCCTGGCATACCGATCGCAAGACTTGACACATATCAACCGAGACGACTATACTTCTTGTCGGTGGGAGTAATGGGAAGCAGCAGAACAAAAAGAAGAGTCGGCGCGTCAGGAAGAGACCTGCCGGTGTGTGTTGCACTTGTGGCGAAAATGGTCACTACGCAAGGGACTGCAAAATGAACTGCCACTCTTGAGGTGCAGACCAAGATCAGTCGGCTTCGGGGTGATTGATAGTAGAGCCGGCTCACATGTGGCAGTCGCGTGGTGCATTCAGCGAGTACACAACGGTGCAGAATGGTCGGAGTGCGAAGACCAGAGCGGACTTATTCTCGGCTTCGGTACGGTGACCCTGCGAGTGTGGACTGGCCGCTCGTGAATCGATTCCAGACTGGAGAACGCGCTTCATGTTCAGGACTTGAACAAGAATCTGTTCTCCCGGACGGTGGTGACGGAGCGTGGAATGGTCGTCACTACGGAGGGCAAGAAGTGCGTCGTGAAGCGCGGTGGCGAAGTTGTAGCTACTGGGTGGAAGCAAGGCAAACTGATGTATCTGAGCACAGAAGCGAGCGAGGGGTGCTCTATCGCCTAGGACAACACTGAGTTCTGGAATCGGTGACTCGGACACGTCTCGTTCAGCACACTAAAATCAATGATCAAGGATGGGAAGCTTAATGGAGCCCCGAAGGAGACTGCGAAGTTTGTGCGACAGCCAAGCTGTCTCGCAACCCTTTCAGCTCAACGAAGGAAGAGCTGGAAGGAAAAGAAAGTGCACGCACGAACACGTCGGTGTGCTCAGGTGTACTAGGGCTCATCACTCCAGTTTCCAAGTCGGGCTATAAGTACATTGTAACATGCTTGCTAATGAAGAGTTGTTATCTGATGATTTATCCGATGCGCAACAAGAGCGCGGTATGCGAGCGTTTCGGAAGTTCCTGAAAATGATCAGGATGAATGCCGGATGTCCTTCGGGGCTCCATTAAGCTTCCCATACTTGATCATTGATTTTAGTGTGCTGAACGAGACGTGTCCGAGTCACCGATTCCAGAGCTCAGTGTTGTCCTAGGCGATAGAGCACCCCTCGCTCGCTTCTGTGTTCAGATACATCAGTTTGCCTTGCTTCCACCCAGTAGCTACAACTTCGTGATCAAGATTTTCGCAGCGACCACGGTGACAACCTCTCGACGCGGGGGGGGGGTAGAATCGCCGCATAATTCTTCCAAAACTGTCAAGCACGAGCTCACGGCTCCCCATAATCCGGAGCAGAAAGGCAGGACGTTCGTTGAAATGACTCGCTGCACGTTCAAGTAAAGTGAACTCGACGAGACGTATTGGTATGGGGTCATGGTGACAGCGGCGGATATCCAAAACTTGCTGCCAAATACGTCCAACCCACGCTCAAGTCCATTCGAGTTGTGTTCAAGCGGAAGCCACGCCTGAATCATATGCGAGTGTTCGGAACTGAGTGTTACGCTCACGTGCCCAAGCAAAAGCGTAAGAAGCTTGACGACACGGGCATCCAGTCCGTTATTCTCGGCTACGCGAAGCAGCGCAAGGTCTACCGACCTCTTAGAGTCACCGATGGATCAATCGCGATTTCGATAAGCGTAAGGTTTGCTGAGGCACTCACAATGAGGGCTCCAAGGGGTATTCAACTTCATCGATGAGGATAACCAAGTCGAAGAAACTAAGGAGATCAAGACAGTTTTCGCACACCACCTACTCGACCACGTCAGGTGCTGGCGGGAGAGGAGCACAATGGACCGACACACCCCATACCAACACGTGGTTCCAGCACACCAGGAGGGACGGTGAAGAGGAGTGGATGGTGCGACCTGAACGCAAGCGCCGAGGTGTTACTCGGTAAAGGAGTTCCCAAACTTGCGGCACAGTCAGTTCAATCTGGACGACTACAAAACCGAATATGACTCGCTCTACTGCCTTCACACTGAGGATGACGATGGCGAACGTGTAGTGACGTACGATGAAGTTATGAAGAGCAAGTACAAGGACGAGTGGCTTCTTGCAATGGAGAGCGAGGTGAAGTCGTTGGAAGATCATCGCACTTGGACTTTGGTAGACATTCCCTCCAACAAGAAGCCGATTGGGCGCAAGGATCAACGCGACCCGAACGGGGACATCGTAAAGTTCCAAGCATGCTTGTTGGCGAACGGATTTACAATGCGTCCCGGACGTACACGTTCGCTCCTGTTGCGCGCAAGGAGTAGGTGAGCACCGCAACCGCGATTGCCGCGGCTCCCTCTGCCGCGCAGAGGGAGACATGGAAGCTGAGAATGGGGAGCTGACACGGCGTTTCTCTACGGTGATGTCGAAGAGGAAATCTACACTGATCAGACAGACGGATTCATTGTACAAGCACTCTACGGTACTATGCAAGCGGTGCGCCAGTGGAACAACAAGCGGAACCAGCATCTCGTGGATCAAGGTTTCAGGCGCTCTGATGCGTTGATCAAGCAGCGAATACAACATCATCGTTGGCTACGTGGATGACCGTGGTGACCTCAAGCGCGAAAGCAGAATACATGAGTCTATACAGCGCAACACAGGAGGCAACTTGGCTACGCCTACTGCTGGAGACATGAGCTACGATGGCCAAGATGCAATGCTGACCCACCAGTACCATCAGGGATGTATCGCGCTTGCCTAGAACTTACTCTACCACTCGCGCGCGAAGCACATCGACATCAACTTTCACTTCCTGCGCGAGTAGGTCGAGCGCGAAACAATTCGACTTGACTACAACCGACAGACGAGATGATCGCCGGTGGAATGACGAAGGCATTGACGCGCGACAAGCACGACAAATACATCAAAGTACTCGGCATAAAGACGTAACACGAAACGCCGCGCGCCCATCAAGGGGTAATTGTGATGTCGCACGCTTACGCCTCCGTGACGCGCTGCTGGATTGCATGTGCAATTACATTGGATGGTGAGAGCATGATCATACGGCCATATATCTGCGTAGAGTCGTACGACTTTGTGCGTAGAACCTTACGACTCGTAGGTTTGTGCACAATCGTACGGCTCTATAATTAGGATCTTACGAATCGTCTGTTTGTCGAGTCGAGCATATTCGTACGACTCTACCTCTGGGATGTAGATAGGGATGGTAGGGCGTATGGCACGAACGAACGGAAGAGGCCTAAAAACAGAGTAATTAGAGTTAACCGATTCAATCTCCGACTCAGTTTTGGTTTTGCAACCTCATCAACCAGCCCTTCTTCATTAGCAAGCCCCGCAGTGCTCTTCCTTACCTTCCTTTACAAAGTGCCAGCTGCGGAAGAATGGCAACGCGAGCAAATGGATGACGATGCCGTGAGTCGCTGCGGCGTTGCGATCGGATGGTGATGCGCGTGGATGCGTGCGGTGGTTGGTGTGTGCGTTTGGGTCGCGTGCGTTGCAGCGTGTTTGTGTTGTGTGCAGTGAGTGTGTTGTTTGTTTGTGTGAGTTGTGTGGTGCGTGCGGATTCGTACAGCCCCTATAGCTCAGTGGTAGAGCACTCGCTTCGTAAGCGAAAGGTCGGTGGTTCGATCCCGCCTGGGGGCTCTTCTTTTGCCTTTCCCCATCATTTATCGCGGCCCCGCTCTTTTCGCTCGTTTTATTGTCTTTGGTGGCCTCGTCGCATCCCCCTGTATCCACCATGGCGTCCCACGAATCACGGCTACTTCGACTCTGCTGCAATTGCCTTAGCAGGCACATTGATCTCACCTGACCTGACCGTCCGCGCGTTGCGACACCAGACGTCTACGACAGCGACTCGTGGCACTGCGAACGGCTGTGCTGTGGTCAAAGACAGCGATATAGCCCATGAGCATTACGCACGATCAGTGATGACTACTAATGATGACCTCAGAAAAACGAGGCGACGGAAAACCAGGCAGGCCAGGCCAATCGATACCCACCCACCCGAGCCTTGCATACTGAGCGTACGCTCATAGCCTCGTTGAGCACATGGCAATTGCGAACAGTCACGGTATTCTCAAGGCAAGACTGGATTACGCGCAAATGGACGAAGGTGGGTCGAGGCTGAGCGCGAAGTGGAACTGACTTGCTTTCTTGCTCCGATTCTTTTCAGTTCTGTGTTCTGTATGGTGAAATCCCGCTGATGGATGACGAATGCGCATCGTGAGTGAGAGGGAAAGCAGTTTGCGTGACCTCAGGTCGCTAGGAGGTCTGTGCGTCGTGGCAAGGGCGATGTGCGTGGCGATTAGGTGAGTTGGGTGGCGTCGAAAATGTTTGTTTGTAGAATTTGGACGATGACAGCTTGGCCGAGTGGTTAAGGCGTTAGCCTGCTAAGTTAATGGGGCAACCCGCGTGAATTCGAATCTCACAGCTGTCGTTTTCCTTTTCTCCTTACCACGATATCAAACACCAACGCTAAACAGCCAGCAGGTTAATGCCACGCCGAGCAGTGCCACTTCGGTACAGACCCAACTGCTTAGTTGCCTTGCGCTGGTCGATCGGCTGTCTGGCCGATTGGCTGTACAGAGGCCGCCGGTACGTTTGTTTTTGGCGAAGTGGTTCTGGATGTGAGGCCCAAGGCGTGCACGTATAGGCATGCGGCGCGAGAACTGATAGGAATCACTTCGGTGGTCATCCGTAAAAATTGGAACGATACAGAGAAGATTAGCATGGCCCCTGCGCAAGGATGACACGCATAAATCGAGAAGTATCGCACTTTTTGTCATTTGTTCGCTGTGCTAGGTGGTTAGTCGGTGCGTGCTCGCAACTGATGCTAGGCGGACGGTGAAGCAGTAGTCTGCAGACAATCAGCGAAAAACGGATAGCAGACTGCACAAGACGAGCGCCAGGGTAGGTGTTCGAGCAACTCGGACGGCGTCACGTGCGAGCGAAAAGTGGCGTCTGGAAAGCAGGCTGTGAAGCAACGAACTCGTCGGTGTCGAGCGCGCAAAAAGCGCAAAGGATGAGGGAAGAGGGGATCGAACCCCCGACCGCTGGGACTGGAATCCAGCGCTCTACCACTGAGCTATTCCCCCGACACCAACACACTTTTTCACACTCTCCAACACACATACCTGATACGTCAAAGCACCACGCGTCGCACTACTCGCTCCAACAACTTGGCATCCACAGCGAACCCTACTACCTTTCTTCGTGCCACACCTCCCGCCCGACTCCGCAGTGCTCAGGACTACTCACGAGTTTTTGTCGGTGTAGGCATGAAATGATCAGTGAGCGATCTCTACGAAACAGGATCGAAGTTCCGGATGCGGAAGGAGGGCAACGCGAGCAAATGGATGACGATGCCGTGAGTCGCTGCGGCGTTGCGATCGGATGGTGATGCGCGTGGATGCGTGCGGTGGTTGGTGTGTGCGTTTGGGTCGCGTGCGTTGCAGCGTGTTTGTGTTGTGTGCAGTGAGTGTGTTGTTTGTTTGTGTGAGTTGTGTGGTGCGTGCGGATTCGTACAGCCCCTATAGCTCAGTGGTAGAGCACTCGCTTCGTAAGCGAAAGGTCGGTGGTTCGATCCCGCCTGGGGGCTCTTCTTTTGCCTTTCCCCATCATTTATCGCGGCCCCGCTCTTTTCGCTCGTTTTACTGTCTTTGGTGGCCTCGTCGCATCCCCCTGTATCCACCATGGCGTCCCACGAATCACGGCTACTTCGACTCTGCTGCAATTGCCTTAGCAGCACATTGATGTGACCTGACCTGACCGTCCGCGCGTTGCGACACCAGACGTCTACGACAGCGACTCGTGGCACTGCGAACGGCTGTGCTGTGGTCAAAGACAGCGATATAGCCCATGAGCATTACGCACGATCAGTGATGACTACTAATGATGACCTCAGAAAAACGAGGCGACGGAAAACCAGGCAGGCCAGGCCAATCGATACCCACCCACCCGAGCCTTGCATACTGAGCGTACGCTCATAGCCTCGTTGAGCACATGGCAATTGCGAACACTCACGGTATTCTCAAGGCAAGACTGGATTACGCGCAAATGGACGAAGGTGGGTCGAGGCTGAGCGCGAAGTGGAACTGACTTGCTTTCTTGCTCCGATTCTTTTCAGTTCTGTGTTCTGTATGGTGAAATCCCGCTGATGGATGACGAATGCGCATCGTGAGTGAGAGGGAAAGCAGTTTGCGTGACCTCAGGTCGCTAGGAGGTCTGTGCGTCGTGGCAAGGGCGATGTGCGTGGCGGTTAGGTGAATTGGGTGGCGTCGAAAATGTTTGTTTGTAGAATTTGGACGATGACAGCTTGGCCGAGTGGTTAAGGCGTTAGCCTGCTAAGTTAATGGGGCAACCCGCGTGAGTTCGAATCTCACAGCTGTCGTTTTCCTTTTCTCCTTACCACGATATCAAACACCAACGCTAAACAGCCAGCAGGTTAATGCCACACCGAGCAGTGCCACTTCGGTACAGACCCAACTGCTTAGTTGCCTTGCACTGGTCGATCGGCTGTCTGGCCGATTGGCTGTACAGAGGCCGCCGGTACGTTTGTTTTTGGCGAAGTGGTTCTGGATGTGAGGCCCAAGGCGTGCACGTATAGGCATGCGGCGCGAGAACTGATAGGAACCACTTCGGTGGTCATCCGTAAAAATTGGAACGATACAGAGAAGATTAGCATGGCCCCTGCGCAAGGATGACACGCATAAATCGAGAAGTATCGCACTTTTTGTCATTTGTTCGCTGTGCTAGGTGGTTAGTCGGTGCGTGCTCGCAACTGATGCTAGGCGGACGGTGAAGCAGTAGTCTGCAGACAATCAGCGAAAAACGGATAGCAGACTGCACAAGACGAGCGCCAGGGTAGGTGTTCGAGCAACTCGGACGGCGTCACGTGCGAGCGAAAAGTGGCGTCTGGAAAGCAGGCTGTGAAGCAACGAACTCGTCGGTGTCGAGCGCGCAAAAAGCGCAAAGGATGAGGGAAGAGGGGATCGAACCCCCGACCGCTGGGACTGGAATCCAGCGCTCTACCACTGAGCTATTCCCCCGACACCAACACACTTTTTCACACTCTCCAACACACATACCTGATACGTCAAAGCACCACGCGTCGCACTACTCGCTCCAACAACTTGGCATCCACAGCGAACCCTACTACCTTTCTTCGTGCCACACCTCCCGCCCGACTCCGCAGTGCTCAGGACTACTCACGAGTTTTTGTCGGTGTAGGCATGAAATGATCAGTGAGCGATCTCTACGAAACAGGATCGAAGTTCCGGATGCGGAAGGAGGGCAACGCGAGCAAATGGATGACGATGCCGTGAGTCGCTGCGGCGTTGCGATCGGATGGTGATGCGCGTGGATGCGTGCGGTGGTTGGTGTGTGCGTTTGGGTCGCGTGCGTTGCAGCGTGTTTGTGTTGTGTGCAGTGAGTGTGTTGTTTGTTTGTGTGAGTTGTGTGGTGCGTGCGGATTCGTACAGCCCCTATAGCTCAGTGGTAGAGCACTCGCTTCGTAAGCGAAAGGTCGGTGGTTCGATCCCGCCTGGGGGCTCTTCTTTTGCCTTTCCCCATCATTTATCGCGGCCCCGCTCTTTTCGCTCGTTTTATTGTCTTTGGTGGCCTCGTCGCATCCCCCTGTATCCACCATGGCGTCCCACGAATCACGGCTACTTCGACTCTGCTGCAATTGCCTTAGCAGCACATTGATCTCACCTGACCTGACCGTCCGCGCGTTGCGACACCAGACGTCTACGACAGCGACTCGTGGCACTGCGAACGGCTGTGCTGTGGTCAAAGACAGCGATATAGCCCATGAGCATTACGCACGATCAGTGATGACTACTAATGATGACCTCAGAAAAACGAGGCGACGGAAAACCAGGCAGGCCAGGCCAATCGATACCCACCCACCCGAGCCTTGCATACCGAGCGTACGCTCATAGCCTCGTTGAGCACATGGCAATTGCGAACACTCACGGTATTCTCAAGGCAAGACTGGATTACGCGCAAATGGACGAAGGTGGGTCGAGGCTGAGCGCGAAGTGGACTTGCTTTCTTGCTCCGATTCTTTTCAGTTCTGTGTTCTGTATGGTGAAATCCCGCTGATGGATGACGAATGCGCATCGTGAGTGAGAGGGAAAGCAGTTTGCGTGACCTCAGGTCGCTAGGAGGTCTGTGCGTCGTGGCAAGGGCGATGTGCGTGGCGGTTAGGTGAATTGGGTGGCGTCGAAAATGTTTGTTTGTAGAATTTGGACGATGACAGCTTGGCCGAGTGGTTAAGGCGTTAGCCTGCTAAGTTAATGGGGCAACCCGCGTGAGTTCGAATCTCACAGCTGTCGTTTTCCTTTTCTCCTTACCACGATATCAAACACCAACGCTAAACAGCCAGCAGGTTAATGCCACGCCGAGCAGTGCCACTTCGGTACAGACCCAACTGCTTAGTTGCCTTGCGCTGGTCGATCGGCTGTCTGGCCGATTGGCTGTACAGAGGCCGCCGGTACGTTTGTTTTTGGCGAAGTGGTTCTGGATGTGAGGCCCAAGGCGTGCACGTATAGGCATGCGGCGCGATAGGAACCACTTCGGTGGTCATCCGTAAAAATTGGAACGATACAGAGAAGATTAGCATGGCCCCTGCGCAAGGATGACACGCATAAATCGAGAAGTATCGCACTTTTTGTCATTTGTTCGCTGTGCTAGGTGGTTAGTCGGTGCGTGCTCGCAACTGATGCTAGGCGGACGGTGAAGCAGTAGTCTGCAGACAATCAGCGAAAAACGGATAGCAGACTGCACAAGACGAGCGCCAGGGTAGGTGTTCGAGCAACTCGGACGGCGTCACGTGCGAGCGAAAAGTGGCGTCTGGAAAGCAGGCTGTGAAGCAACGAACTCGTCGGTGTCGAGCGCGCAAAAAGCGCAAAGGATGAGGGAAGAGGGGATCGAACCCCCGACCGCTGGGACTGGAATCCAGCGCTCTACCACTGAGCTATTCCCCCGACACCAACACACTTTTTCACACTCTCCAACACACATACCTGATACGTCAAAGCACCACGCGTCGCACTACTCGCTCCAACAACTTGGCATCCACAGCGAACCCTACTACCTTTCTTCGTGCCACACCTCCCGCCCGACTCCGCAGTGCTCAGGACTACTCACGAGTTTTTGTCGGTGTAGGCATGAAATGATCAGTGAGCGATCTCTACGAAACAGGATCGAAGTTCCGGATGCGGAAGGAGGGCAACGCGAGCAAATGGATGACGATGCCGTGAGTCGCTGCGGCGTTGCGATCGGATGGTGATGCGCGTGGATGCGTGCGGTGGTTGGTGTGTGCGTTTGGGTCGCGTGCGTTGCAGCGTGTTTGTGTTGTGTGCAGTGAGTGTGTTGTTTGTTTGTGTGAGTTGTGTGGTGCGTGCGGATTCGTACAGCCCCTATAGCTCAGTGGTAGAGCACTCGCTTCGTAAGCGAAAGGTCGGTGGTTCGATCCCGCCTGGGGGCTCTTCTTTTGCCTTTCCCCATCATTTATCGCGGCCCCGCTCTTTTCGCTCGTTTTATTGTCTTTGGTGGCCTCGTCGCATCCCCCTGTATCCACCATGGCGTCCCACGAATCACGGCTACTTCGACTCTGCTGCAATTGCCTTAGCAGCACATTGATCTCACCTGACCTGACCGTCCGCGCGTTGCGACACCAGACGTCTACGACAGCGACTCGTGGCACTGCGAACGGCTGTGCTGTGGTCAAAGACAGCGATATAGCCCATGAGCATTACGCACGATCAGTGATGACTACTAATGATGACCTCAGAAAAACGAGGCGACGGAAAACCAGGCAGGCCAGGCCAATCGATACCCACCCACCCGAGCCTTGCATACCGAGCGTACGCTCATAGCCTCGTTGAGCACATGGCAATTGCGAACAGTCACGGTATTCTCAAGGCAAGACTGGATTACGCGCAAATGGACGAAGGTGGGTCGAGGCTGAGCGCGAAGTGGAACTGACTTGCTTTCTTGCTCCGATTCTTTTCAGTTCTGTGTTCTGTATGGTGAAATCCCGCTGATGGATGACGAATGCGCATCGTGAGTGAGAGGGAAAGCAGTTTGCGTGACCTCAGGTCGCTAGGAGGTCTGTGCGTCGTGGCAAGGGCGATGTGCGTGGCGATTAGGTGAGTTGGGTGGCGTCGAAAATGTTTGTTTGTAGAATTTGGACGATGACAGCTTGGCCGAGTGGTTAAGGCGTTAGCCTGCTAAGTTAATGGGGCAACCCGCGTGAGTTCGAATCTCACAGCTGTCGTTTTCCTTTTCTCCTTACCACGATATCAAACACCAACGCTAAACAGCCAGCAGGTTAATGCCACACCGAGCAGTGCCACTTCGGTACAGACCCAACTGCTTAGTTGCCTTGCACTGGTCGATCGGCTGTCTGGCCGATTGGCTGTACAGAGGCCGCCGGTACGTTTGTTTTTGGCGAAGTGGTTCTGGATGTGAGGCCCAAGGCGTGCACGTATAGGCATGCGGCGCGAGAACTGATAGGAACCACTTCGGTGGTCATCCGTAAAAATTGGAACGATACAGAGAAGATTAGCATGGCCCCTGCGCAAGGATGACACGCATAAATCGAGAAGTATCGCACTTTTTGTCATTTGTTCGCTGTGCTAGGTGGTTAGTCGGTGCGTGCTCGCAACTGATGCTAGGCGGACGGTGAAGCAGTAGTCTGCAGACAATCAGCGAAAAACGGATAGCAGACTGCACAAGACGAGCGCCAGGGTAGGTGTTCGAGCAACTCGGACGGCGTCACGTGCGAGCGAAAAGTGGCGTCTGGAAAGCAGGCTGTGAAGCAACGAACTCGTCGGTGTCGAGCGCGCAAAAAGCGCAAAGGATGAGGGAAGAGGGGATCGAACCCCCGACCGCTGGGACTGGAATCCAGCGCTCTACCACTGAGCTATTCCCCCGACACCAACACACTTTTTCACACTCTCCAACACACATACCTGATACGTCAAAGCACCACGCGTCGCACTACTCGCTCCAACAACTTGGCATCCACAGCGAACCCTACTACCTTTCTTCGTGCCACACCTCCCGCCCGACTCCGCAGTGCTCAGGACTACTCACGAGTTTTTGTCGGTGTAGGCATGAAATGATCAGTGAGCGATCTCTACGAAACAGGATCGAAGTTCCGGATGCGGAAGGAGGGCAACGCGAGCAAATGGATGACGATGCCGTGAGTCGCTGCGGCGTTGCGATCGGATGGTGATGCGCGTGGATGCGTGCGGTGGTTGGTGTGTGCGTTTGGGTCGCGTGCGTTGCAGCGTGTTTGTGTTGTGTGCAGTGAGTGTGTTGTTTGTTTGTGTGAGTTGTGTGGTGCGTGCGGATTCGTACAGCCCCTATAGCTCAGTGGTAGAGCACTCGCTTCGTAAGCGAAAGGTCGGTGGTTCGATCCCGCCTGGGGGCTCTTCTTTTGCCTTTCCCCATCATTTATCGCGGCCCCGCTCTTTTCGCTCGTTTTATTGTCTTTGGTGGCCTCGTCGCATCCCCCTGTATCCACCATGGCGTCCCACGAATCACGGCTACTTCGACTCTGCTGCAATTGCCTTAGCAGCACATTGATCTCACCTGACCTGACCGTCCGCGCGTTGCGACACCAGACGTCTACGACAGCGACTCGTGGCACTGCGAACGGCTGTGCTGTGGTCAAAGACAGCGATATAGCCCATGAGCATTACGCACGATCAGTGATAACTACTAATGATGACCTCAGAAAAACGAGGCGACGGAAGACCAGGCAGGCCAGGTCAATCGATACCCACCCACCCGAGCCTTGCATACTGAGCGTACGCTCATAGCCTCGTTGAGCACATGGCAATTGCGAACACTCACGGTATTCTCAAGGCAAGACTGGATTACGCGCAAATGGACGAAGGTGGGTCGAGGCTGAGCGCGAGGTGGAACTGACTTGCTTTCTTGCTCCGATTCTTTTCAGTTCTGTGTGCTGTATGGTGAAATCCCGCTGATGGATGACGAATGCGCATCGTGAGTGAGAGGGAAAGCAGTTTGCGTGACCTCAGGTCGCTAGGAGGTCTGTGCGTCGTGGCAAGGGCGATGTGCGTGGCGATTAGGTGAGTTGGGTGGCGTCGAAAATGTTTGTTTGTAGAATTTGGACGATGACAGCTTGGCCGAGTGGTTAAGGCGTTAGCCTGCTAAGTTAATGGGGCAACCCGCGTGAGTTCGAATCTCACAGCTGTCGTTTTCCTTTTCTCCTTACCACGATATCAAACACCAACGCTAAACAGCCAGCAGGTTAATGCCACGCCGAGCAGTGCCACTTCGGTACAGACCCAACTGCTTAGTTGCCTTGCGCTGGTCGACCGGCTGTCTGGCCGATTGGCTGTACAGAGGCCGCCGGTACGTTTGTTTTTGGCGAAGTGGTTCTGGATGTGAGGCCCAAGGCGTGCACGTATAGGCATGCGGCGCGAGAACTGATAGGAACCACTTCGGTGGTCATCCGTAAAAATTGGAACGATACAGAGAAGATTAGCATGGCCCCTGCGCAAGGATGACACGCATAAATCGAGAAGTATCGCACTTTTTGTCATTTGTTCGCTGTGCTAGGTGGTTAGTCGGTGCGTGCTCGCAACTGATGCTAGGCGGACGGTGAAGCAGTAGTCTGCAGACAATCAGCGAAAAACGGATAGCAGACTGCACAAGACGAGCGCCAGGGTAGGTGTTCGAGCAACTCGGACGGCGTCACGTGCGAGCGAAAAGTGGCGTCTGGAAAGCAGGCTGTGAAGCAACGAACTCGTCGGTGTCGAGCGCGCAAAAAGTGCAAAGGATGAGGGAAGAGGGGATCGAACCCCCGACCGCTGGGACTGGAATCCAGCGCTCTACCACTGAGCTATTCCCCCGACACCAACACACTTTTTCACACTCTCCAACACACATACCTGATACGTCAAAGCACCACGCGTCGCACTACTCGCTCCAACAACTTGGCATCCACAGCGAACCCTACTACCTTTCTTCGTGCCACACCTCCCGCCCGACTCCGCAGTGCTCAGGACTACTCACGAGTTTTTGTCGGTGTAGGCATGAAATGATCAGTGAGCGATCTCTACGAAACAGGATCGAAGTTCCGGATGCGGAAGGAGGGCAACGCGAGCAAATGGATGACGATGCCGTGAGTCGCTGCGGCGTTGCGATCGGATGGTGATGCGCGTGGATGCGTGCGGTGGTTGGTGTGTGCGTTTGGGTCGCGTGCGTTGCAGCGTGTTTGTGTTGTGTGCAGTGAGTGTGTTGTTTGTTTGTGTGAGTTGTGTGGTGCGTGCGGATTCGTACAGCCCCTATAGCTCAGTGGTAGAGCACTCGCTTCGTAAGCGAAAGGTCGGTGGTTCGATCGCGCCTGGGGGCTCTTCTTTTGCCTTTCCCCATCATTTATCGCGGCCCCGCTCTTTTCGCTCGTTTTATTGTCTTTGGTGGCCTCGTCGCATCCCCCTGTATCCACCATGGCGTCCCACGAATCACGGCTACTTCGACTCTGCTGCAATTGCCTTAGCAGCACATTGATCTCACCTGACCTGACCGTCCGCGCGTTGCGACACCAGACGTCTACGACAGCGACTCGTGGCACTGCGAACGGCTGTGCTGTGGTCAAAGACAGCGATATAGCCCATGAGCATTACGCACGATCAGTGATAACTACTAATGATGACCTCAGAAAAACGAGGCGACGGAAGACCAGGCAGGCCAGGTCAATCGATACCCACCCACCCGAGCCTTGCATACTGAGCGTACGCTCATAGCCTCGTTGAGCACATGGCAATTGCGAACAGTCACGGTATTCTCAAGGCAAGACTGGATTACGCGCAAATGGACGAAGGTGGGTCGAGGCTGAGCGCGAGGTGGAACTGACTTGCTTTCTTGCTCCGATTCTTTTCAGTTCTGTGTGCTGTATGGTGAAATCCCGCTGATGGATGACGAATGCGCATCGTGAGTGAGAGGGAAAGCAGTTTGCGTGACCTCAGGTCGCTAGGAGGTCTGTGCGTCGTGGCAAGGGCGATGTGCGTGGCGATTAGGTGAGTTGGGTGGCGTCGAAAATGTTTGTTTGTAGAATTTGGACGATGACAGCTTGGCCGAGTGGTTAAGGCGTTAGCCTGCTAAGTTAATGGGGCAACCCGCGTGAGTTCGAATCTCACAGCTGTCGTTTTCCTTTTCTCCTTACCACGATATCAAACACCAACGCTAAACAGCCAGCAGGTTAATGCCACGCCGAGCAGTGCCACTTCGGTACAGACCCAACTGCTTAGTTGCCTTGCGCTGGTCGACCGGCTGTCTGGCCGATTGGCTGTACAGAGGCCGCCGGTACGTTTGTTTTTGGCGAAGTGGTTCTGGATGTGAGGCCCAAGGCGTGCACGTATAGGCATGCGGCGCGAGAACTGATAGGAACCACTTCGGTGGTCATCCGTAAAAATTGGAACGATACAGAGAAGATTAGCATGGCCCCTGCGCAAGGATGACACGCATAAATCGAGAAGTATCGCACTTTTTGTCATTTGTTCGCTGTGCTAGGTGGTTAGTCGGTGCGTGCTCGCAACTGATGCTAGGCGGACGGTGAAGCAGTAGTCTGCAGACAATCAGCGAAAAACGGATAGCAGACTGCACAAGACGAGCGCCAGGGTAGGTGTTCGAGCAACTCGGACGGCGTCACGTGCGAGCGAAAAGTGGCGTCTGGAAAGCAGGCTGTGAAGCAACGAACTCGTCGGTGTCGAGCGCGCAAAAAGCGCAAAGGATGAGGGAAGAGGGGATCGAACCCCCGACCGCTGGGACTGGAATCCAGCGCTCTACCACTGAGCTATTCCCCCGACACCAACACACTTTTTCACACTCTCCAACACACATACCTGATACGTCAAAGCACCACGCGTCGCACTACTCGCTCCAACAACTTGGCATCCACAGCGAACCCTACTACCTTTCTTCGTGCCACACCTCCCGCCCAACTCCGCAGTGCTCAGGACTACTCACGAGTTTTTGTCGGTGTAGGCATGAAATGATCAGTGAGCGATCTCTACGAAACAGGATCGAAGTTCCGGATGCGGAAGGAGGGCAACGCGAGCAAATGGATGACGATGCCGTGAGTCGCTGCGGCGTTGCGATCGGATGGTGATGCGCGTGGATGCGTGCGGTGGTTGGTGTGTGCGTTTGGGTCGCGTGCGTTGCAGCGTGTTTGTGTTGTGTGCAGTGAGTGTGTTGTTTGTTTGTGTGAGTTGTGTGGTGCGTGCGGATTCGTACAGCCCCTATAGCTCAGTGGTAGAGCACTCGCTTCGTAAGCGAAAGGTCGGTGGTTCGATCCCGCCTGGGGGCTCTTCTTTTGCCTTTCCCCATCATTTATCGCGGCCCCGCTCTTTTCGCTCGTTTTATTGTCTTTGGTGGCCTCGTCGCATCCCCCTGTATCCACCATGGCGTCCCACGAATCACGGCTACTTCGACTCTGCTGCAATTGCCTTAGCAGCACATTGATCTCACCTGACCTGACCGTCCGCGCGTTGCGACACCAGACGTCTACGACAGCGACTCGTGGCACTGCGAACGGCTGTGCTGTGGTCAAAGACAGCGATATAGCCCATGAGCATTACGCAGGATCAGTGATAACTACTAATGATGACCTCAGAAAAACGAGGCGACGGAAGACCAGGCAGGCCAGGTCAATCGATACCCACCCACCCGAGCCTTGCATACTGAGCGTACGCTCATAGCCTCGTTGAGCACATGGCAATTGCGAACAGTCACGGTATTCTCAAGGCAAGACTGGATTACGCGCAAATGGACGAAGGTGGGTCGAGGCTGAGCGCGAGGTGGAACTGACTTGCTTTCTTGCTCCGATTCTTTTCAGTTCTGTGTGCTGTATGGTGAAATCCCGCTGATGGATGACGAATGCGCATCGTGAGTGAGAGGGAAAGCAGTTTGCGTGACCTCAGGTCGCTAGGAGGTCTGTGCGTCGTGGCAAGGGCGATGTGCGTGGCGATTAGGTGAGTTGGGTGGCGTCGAAAATGTTTGTTTGTAGAATTTGGACGATGACAGCTTGGCCGAGTGGTTAAGGCGTTAGCCTGCTAAGTTAATGGGGCAACCCGCGTGAGTTCGAATCTCACAGCTGTCGTTTTCCTTTTCTCCTTACCACGATATCAAACACCAACGCTAAACAGCCAGCAGGTTAATGCCACGCCGAGCAGTGCCACTTCGGTACAGACCCAACTGCTTAGTTGCCTTGCGCTGGTCGACCGGCTGTCTGGCCGATTGGCTGTACAGAGGCCGCCGGTACGTTTGTTTTTGGCGAAGTGGTTCTGGATGTGAGGCCCAAGGCGTGCACGTATAGGCATGCGGCGCGAGAACTGATAGGAACCACTTCGGTGGTCATCCGTACAAATTGGAACGATACAGAGAAGATTAGCATGGCCCCTGCGCAAGGATGACACGCATAAATCGAGAAGTATCGCACTTTTTGTCATTTGTTCGCTGTGCTAGGTGGTTAGTCGGTGCGTGCTCGCAACTGATGCTAGGCGGACGGTGAAGCAGTAGTCTGCAGACAATCAGCGAAAAACGGATAGCAGACTGCACAAGACGAGCGCCAGGGTAGGTGTTCGAGCAACTCGGACGGCGTCACGTGCGAGCGAAAAGTGGCGTCTGGAAAGCAGGCTGTGAAGCAACGAACTCGTCGGTGTCGAGCGCGCAAAAAGCGCAAAGGATGAGGGAAGAGGGGATCGAACCCCCGACCGCTGGGACTGGAATCCAGCGCTCTACCACTGAGCTATTCCCCCGACACCAACACACTTTTTCACACTCTCCAACACACATACCTGATACGTCAAAGCACCACGCGTCGCACTACTCGCTCCAACAACTTGGCATCCACAGCGAACCCTACTACCTTTCTTCGTGCCACACCTCCCGCCCGACTCCGCAGTGCTCAGGACTACTCACGAGTTTTTGTCGGTGTAGGCATGAAATGATCAGTGAGCGATCTCTACGAAACAGGATCGAAGTTCCGGATGCGGAAGGAGGGCAACGCGAGCAAATGGATGACGATGCCGTGAGTCGCTGCGGCGTTGCGATCGGATGGTGATGCGCGTGGATGCGTGCGGTGGTTGGTGTGTGCGTTTGGGTCGCGTGCGTTGCAGCGTGTTTGTGTTGTGTGCAGTGAGTGTGTTGTTTGTTTGTGTGAGTTGTGTGGTGCGTGCGGATTCGTACAGCCCCTATAGCTCAGTGGTAGAGCACTCGCTTCGTAAGCGAAAGGTCGGTGGTTCGATCCCGCCTGGGGGCTCTTCTTTTGCCTTTCCCCATCATTTATCGCGGCCCCGCTCTTTTCGCTCGTTTTATTGTCTTTGGTGGCCTCGTCGCATCCCCCTGTATCCACCATGGCGTCCCACGAATCACGGCTACTTCGACTCTGCTGCAATTGCCTTAGCAGCACATTGATCTCACCTGACCTGACCGTCCGCGCGTTGCGACACCAGACGTCTACGACAGCGACTCGTGGCACTGCGAACGGCTGTGCTGTGGTCAAAGACAGCGATATAGCCCATGAGCATTACGCACGATCAGTGATGACTACTAATGATGACCTCAGAAAAACGAGGCGACGGAAAACCAGGCAGGCCAGGCCAATCGATACCCACCCACCCGAGCCTTGCATACCGAGCGTACGCTCATAGCCTCGTTGAGCACATGGCAATTGCGAACACTCACGGTATTCTCAAGGCAAGACTGGATTACGCGCAAATGGACGAAGGTGGGTCGAGGCTGAGCGCGAAGTGGAACTGACTTGCTTTCTTGCTCCGATTCTTTTCAGTTCTGTGTTCTGTATGGTGAAATCCCGCTGATGGATGACGAATGCGCATCGTGAGTGAGAGGGAAAGCAGTTTGCGTGACCTCAGGTCGCTAGGAGGTCTGTGCGTCGTGGCAAGGGCGATGTGCGTGGCGATTAGGTGAGTTGGGTGGCGTCGAAAATGTTTGTTTGTAGAATTTGGACGATGACAGCTTGGCCGAGTGGTTAAGGCGTTAGCCTGCTAAGTTAATGGGGCAACCCGCGTGAGTTCGAATCTCACAGCTGTCGTTTTCCTTTTCTCCTTACCACGATATCAAACACCAACGCTAAACAGCCAGCAGGTTAATGCCACGCCGAGCAGTGCCACTTCGGTACAGACCCAACTGCTTAGTTGCCTTGCGCTGGTCGACCGGCTGTCTGGCCGATTGGCTGTACAGAGGCCGCCGGTACGTTTGTTTTTGGCGAAGTGGTTCTGGATGTGAGGCCCAAGGCGTGCACGTATAGGCATGCGGCGCGAGAACTGATAGGAACCACTTCGGTGGTCATCCGTAAAAATTGGAACGATACAGAGAAGATTAGCATGGCCCCTGCGCAAGGATGACACGCATAAATCGAGAAGTATCGCACTTTTTGTCATTTGTTCGCTGTGCTAGGTGGTTAGTCGGTGCGTGCTCGCAACTGATGCTAGGCGGACGGTGAAGCAGTAGTCTGCAGACAATCAGCGAAAAACGGATAGCAGACTGCACAAGACGAGCGCCAGGGTAGGTGTTCGAGCAACTCGGACGGCGTCACGTGCGAGCGAAAAGTGGCGTCTGGAAAGCAGGCTGTGAAGCAACGAACTCGTCGGTGTCGAGCGCGCAAAAAGCGCAAAGGATGAGGGAAGAGGGGATCGAACCCCCGACCGCTGGGACTGGAATCCAGCGCTCTACCACTGAGCTATTCCCCCGACACCAACACACTTTTTCACACTCTCCAACACACATACCTGATACGTCAAAGCACCACGCGTCGCACTACTCGCTCCAACAACTTGGCATCCACAGCGAACCCTACTACCTTTCTTCGTGCCACACCTCCCGCCCGACTCCGCAGTGCTCAGGACTACTCACGAGTTTTTGTCGGTGTAGGCATGAAATGATCAGTGAGCGATCTCTACGAAACAGGATCGAAGTTCCGGATGCGGAAGGAGGGCAACGCGAGCAAATGGATGACGATGCCGTGAGTCGCTGCGGCGTTGCGATCGGATGGTGATGCGCGTGGATGCGTGCGGTGGTTGGTGTGTGCGTTTGGGTCGCGTGCGTTGCAGCGTGTTTGTGTTGTGTGCAGTGAGTGTGTTGTTTGTTTGTGTGAGTTGTGTGGTGCGTGCGGATTCGTACAGCCCCTATAGCTCAGTGGTAGAGCACTCGCTTCGTAAGCGAAAGGTCGGTGGTTCGATCGCGCCTGGGGGCTCTTCTTTTGCCTTTCCCCATCATTTATCGCGGCCCCGCTCTTTTCGCTCGTTTTATTGTCTTTGGTGGCCTCGTCGCATCCCCCTGTATCCACCATGGCGTCCCACGAATCACGGCTACTTCGACTCTGCTGCAATTGCCTTAGCAGGCACATTGATCTCACCTGACCTGACCGTCCGCGCGTTGCGACACCAGACGTCTACGACAGCGACTCGTGGCACTGCGAACGGCTGTGCTGTGGTCAAAGACAGCGATATAGCCCATGAGCATTACGCAGGATCAGTGATAACTACTAATGATGACCTCAGAAAAACGAGGCGACGGAAGACCAGGCAGGCCAGGTCAATCGATACCCACCCGAGCCTGGCATACCGATCGCAAGACTTGACACATATCAACCGAGACGACTATACTTCTTGTCGGTGGGAGTAATGGGAAGCAGCAGAACAAAAAGAAGAGTCGGCGCGTCAGGAAGAGACCTGCCGGTGTGTGTTGCACTTGTGGCGAAAATGGTCACTACGCAAGGGACTGCAAAATGAACTGCCACTCTTGAGGTGCAGACCAAGATCAGTCGGCTTCGGGGTGATTGATAGTAGAGCCGGCTCACATGTGGCAGTCGCGTGGTGCATTCAGCGAGTACACAACGGTGCAGAATGGTCGGAGTGCGAAGACCAGAGCGGACTTATTCTCGGCTTCGGTACGGTGACCCTGCGAGTGTGGACTGGCCGCTCGTGAATCGATTCCAGACTGGAGAACGCGCTTCATGTTCAGGACTTGAACAAGAATCTGTTCTCCCGGACGGTGGTGACGGAGCGTGGAATGGTCGTCACTACGGAGGGCAAGAAGTGCGTCGTGAAGCGCGGTGGCGAAGTTGTAGCTACTGGGTGGAAGCAAGGCAAACTGATGTATCTGAGCACAGAAGCGAGCGAGGGGTGCTCTATCGCCTAGGACAACACTGAGTTCTGGAATCGGTGACTCGGACACGTCTCGTTCAGCACACTAAAATCAATGATCAAGGATGGGAAGCTTAATGGAGCCCCGAAGGAGACTGCGAAGTTTGTGCGACAGCCAAGCTGTCTCGCAACCCTTTCAGCTCAACGAAGGAAGAGCTGGAAGGAAAAGAAAGTGCACGCACGAACACGTCGGTGTGCTCAGGTGTACTAGGGCTCATCACTCCAGTTTCCAAGTCGGGCTATAAGTACATTGTAACATGCTTGCTAATGAAGAGTTGTTATCTGATGATTTATCCGATGCGCAACAAGAGCGCGGTATGCGAGCGTTTCGGAAGTTCCTGAAAATGATCAGGATGAATGCCGGATGTCCTTCGGGGCTCCATTAAGCTTCCCATACTTGATCATTGATTTTAGTGTGCTGAACGAGACGTGTCCGAGTCACCGATTCCAGAGCTCAGTGTTGTCCTAGGCGATAGAGCACCCCTCGCTCGCTTCTGTGTTCAGATACATCAGTTTGCCTTGCTTCCACCCAGTAGCTACAACTTCGTGATCAAGATTTTCGCAGCGACCACGGTGACAACCTCTCGACGCGGGGGGGGGGGGTAGAATCGCCGCATAATTCTTCCAAAACTGTCAAGCACGAGCTCACGGCTCCCCATAATCCGGAGCAGAAAGGCAGGACGTTCGTTGAAATGACTCGCTGCACGTTCAAGTAAAGTGAACTCGACGAGACGTATTGGTATGGGGTCATGGTGACAGCGGCGGATATCCAAAACTTGCTGCCAAATACGTCCAACCCACGCTCAAGTCCATTCGAGTTGTGTTCAAGCGGAAGCCACGCCTGAATCATATGCGAGTGTTCGGAACTGAGTGTTACGCTCACGTGCCCAAGCAAAAGCGTAAGAAGCTTGACGACACGGGCATCCAGTCCGTTATTCTCGGCTACGCGAAGCAGCGCAAGGTCTACCGACCTCTTAGAGTCACCGATGGATCAATCGCGATTTCGATAAGCGTAAGGTTTGCTGAGGCACTCACAATGAGGGCTCCAAGGGGTATTCAACTTCATCGATGAGGATAACCAAGTCGAAGAAACTAAGGAGATCAAGACAGTTTTCGCACACCACCTACTCGACCACGTCAGGTGCTGGCGGGAGAGGAGCATAATGGACCGACACACTCCATACCAACACGTGGTTTCAGCACGCCAGGAGGGACGGTGAAGAGGAGTGGATGGTGCGACCTGAACGCAAGCGCCGAGGTGTTACTCGGTAAAGGAGTTCCCAAACTTGCGGCACAGTCAGTTCAATCTGGACGACTACAAAACCGAATATGACTCGCTCTACTGCCTTCACACTGAGGATGACGATGGCGAACGTGTAGTGACGTACGATGAAGTTATGAAGAGCAAGTACAAGGACGAGTGGCTTCGTGCAATGGAGAGCGAGGTGAAGTCGTTGGAAGATCATCGCACTTGGACTTTGGTAGACATTCCCTCCAACAAGAAGCCGATTGGGCGCAAGGATCAACGCGACCCGAACGGGGACATCGTAAAGTTCCAAGCATGCTTGTTGGCGAACGGATTTACAATGCGTCCCGGACGTACACGTTCGCTCCTGTTGCGCGCAAGGAGTAGGTGAGCACCGCAACCGCGATTGCCGCGGCTCCCTCTGCCGCGCAGAGGGAGACATGGAAGCTGAGAATGGGGAGCTGACACGGCGTTTCTCTACGGTGATGTCGAAGAGGAAATCTACACTGATCAGACAGACGGATTCATTGTACAAGCACTCTACGGTACTATGCAAGCGGTGCGCCAGTGGAACAACAAGCGGAACCAGCATCTCGTGGATCAAGGTTTCAGGCGCTCTGATGCGTTGATCAAGCAGCGAATACAACATCATCGTTGGCTACGTGGATGACCGTGGTGACCTCAAGCGCGAAAGCAGAATACATGAGTCTATACAGCGCAACACGGGAGGCAACTTGGCTACGCCTACTGCTGGAGACATGAGCTACGATGGCCAAGATGCAATGCTGACCCACCTGTACCATCAGGGATGTATCGCGCTTGCCTAGAACTTACTCTACCACTCGCGCGCGAAGCACATCGACATCAACTTTCACTTCCTGCGCGAGTAGGTCGAGCGCGAAACAATTCGACTTGACTACAACCGACAGACGAGATGATCGCCGGTGGAATGACGAAGGCATTGACGCGCGACAAGCACGACAAATACATCAAAGTACTCGGCATAAAGACGTAACACGAAACGCCGCGCGCCCATCAAGGGGTAATTGTGATGTCGCACGCTTACGCCTCCGTGACGCGCTGCTGGATTGCATGTGCAATTACATTGGATGGTGAGAGCATGATCATACGGCCATATATCTGCGTAGAGTCGTACGACTTTGTGCGTAGAACCTTACGACTCGTAGGTTTGTGCACAATCGTACGGCTCTATAATTAGGATCTTACGAATCGTCTGTTTGTCGAGTCGAGCATATTCGTACGACTCTACCTCTGGGATGTAGATAGGGATGGTAGGGCGTATGGCACGAACGAACGGAAGAGGCCTAAAAACAGAGTAATTAGGGTTAACCGATTCAATCTCCGACTCAGTTTTGGTTTTGCAACCTCATCAACCAGCCCTTCTTCATTAGCAAGCCCCGCAGTGCTCTTCCTTACCTTCCTTTACAAAGTGCCAGCTGCGGAAGAATGGCAACGCGAGCAAATGGATGACGATGCCGTGAGTCGCTGCGGCGTTGCGATCGGATGGTGATGCGCGTGGATGCGTGCGGTGGTTGGTGTGTGCG
Source organism: Phytophthora x cambivora (assembly GCA_033557925.1). Lineage (NCBI taxonomy): Eukaryota > Oomycota > Peronosporomycetes > Peronosporales > Peronosporaceae > Phytophthora > Phytophthora x cambivora. The sequence continues at coordinate 2,015,945 of JAUCEB010000034.1, forward strand.
TTTGGGTCGCGTGCGTTGCAGCGTGTTTGTGTTGTGTGCAGTGAGTGTGTTGTTTGTTTGTGTGAGTTGCGTGGTGCGTGCGGATTCGTACAGCCCCTATAGCTCAGTGGTAGAGCACTCGCTTCGTAAGCGAAAGGTCGGTGGTTCGATCGCGCCTGGGGGCTCTTCTTTTGCCTTTCCCCATCATTTATCGCGGCCCCGCTCTTTTCGCTCGTTTTATTGTCTTTGGTGGCCTCGTCGCATCCCCCTGTATCCACCATGGCGTCCCACGAATCACGGCTACTTCGACTCTGCTGCAATTGCCTTAGCAGGCACATTGATCTCACCTGACCTGACCGTCCGCGCGTTGCGACACCAGACGTCTACGACAGCGACTCGTGGCGCTGCGAACGGCTGTGCTGTGGTCAAAGACAGCGATATAGCCCATGAGCATTACGCAGGATCAGTGATAACTACTAATGATGACCTCAGAAAAACGAGGCGACGGAAGACCAGGCAGGCCAGGTCAATCGATACCCACCCGAGCCTGGCATACCGATCGCAAGACTTGACACATATCAACCGAGACGACTATACTTCTTGTCGGTGGGAGTAATGGGAAGCAGCAGAACAAAAAGAAGAGTCGGCGCGTCAGGAAGAGACCTGCCGGTGTGTGTTGCACTTGTGGCGAAAATGGTCACTACGCAAGGGACTGCAAAATGAACTGCCACTCTTGAGGTGCAGACCAAGATCAGTCGGCTTCGGGGTGATTGATAGTAGAGCCGGCTCACATGTGGCAGTCGCGTGGTGCATTCAGCGAGTACACAACGGTGCAGAATGGTCGGAGTGCGAAGACCAGAGCGGACTTATTCTCGGCTTCGGTACGGTGACCCTGCGAGTGTGGACTGGCCGCTCGTGAATCGATTCCAGACTGGAGAACGCGCTTCATGTTCAGGACTTGAACAAGAATCTGTTCTCCCGGACGGTGGTGACGGAGCGTGGAATGGTCGTCACTACGGAGGGCAAGAAGTGCGTCGTGAAGCGCGGTGGCGAAGTTGTAGCTACTGGGTGGAAGCAAGGCAAACTGATGTATCTGAGCACAGAAGCGAGCGAGGGGTGCTCTATCGCCTAGGACAACACTGAGTTCTGGAATCGGTGACTCGGACACGTCTCGTTCAGCACACTAAAATCAATGATCAAGGATGGGAAGCTTAATGGAGCCCCGAAGGAGACTGCGAAGTTTGTGCGACAGCCAAGCTGTCTCGCAACCCTTTCAGCTCAACGAAGGAAGAGCTGGAAGGAAAAGAAAGTGCACGCACGAACACGTCGGTGTGCTCAGGTGTACTAGGGCTCATCACTCCAGTTTCCAAGTCGGGCTATAAGTACATTGTAACATGCTTGCTAATGAAGAGTTGTTATCTGATGATTTATCCGATGCGCAACAAGAGCGCGGTATGCGAGCGTTTCGGAAGTTCCTGAAAATGATCAGGATGAATGCCGGATGTCCTTCGGGGCTCCATTAAGCTTCCCATACTTGATCATTGATTTTAGTGTGCTGAACGAGACGTGTCCGAGTCACCGATTCCAGAGCTCAGTGTTGTCCTAGGCGATAGAGCACCCCTCGCTCGCTTCTGTGTTCAGATACATCAGTTTGCCTTGCTTCCACCCAGTAGCTACAACTTCGTGATCAAGATTTTCGCAGCGACCACGGTGACAACCTCTCGACGCGGGGGGGGGGTAGAATCGCCGCATAATTCTTCCAAAACTGTCAAGCACGAGCTCACGGCTCCCCATAATCCGGAGCAGAAAGGCAGGACGTTCGTTGAAATGACTCGCTGCACGTTCAAGTAAAGTGAACTCGACGAGACGTATTGGTATGGGGTCATGGTGACAGCGGCGGATATCCAAAACTTGCTGCCAAATACGTCCAACCCACGCTCAAGTCCATTCGAGTTGTGTTCAAGCGGAAGCCACGCCTGAATCATATGCGAGTGTTCGGAACTGAGTGTTACGCTCACGTGCCCAAGCAAAAGCGTAAGAAGCTTGACGACACGGGCATCCAGTCCGTTATTCTCGGCTACGCGAAGCAGCGCAAGGTCTACCGACCTCTTAGAGTCACCGATGGATCAATCGCGATTTCGATAAGCGTAAGGTTTGCTGAGGCACTCACAATGAGGGCTCCAAGGGGTATTCAACTTCATCGATGAGGATAACCAAGTCGAAGAAACTAAGGAGATCAAGACAGTTTTCGCACACCACCTACTCGACCACGTCAGGTGCTGGCGGGAGAGGAGCACAATGGACCGACACACCCCATACCAACACGTGGTTCCAGCACACCAGGAGGGACGGTGAAGAGGAGTGGATGGTGCGACCTGAACGCAAGCGCCGAGGTGTTACTCGGTAAAGGAGTTCCCAAACTTGCGGCACAGTCAGTTCAATCTGGACGACTACAAAACCGAATATGACTCGCTCTACTGCCTTCACACTGAGGATGACGATGGCGAACGTGTAGTGACGTACGATGAAGTTATGAAGAGCAAGTACAAGGACGAGTGGCTTCTTGCAATGGAGAGCGAGGTGAAGTCGTTGGAAGATCATCGCACTTGGACTTTGGTAGACATTCCCTCCAACAAGAAGCCGATTGGGCGCAAGGATCAACGCGACCCGAACGGGGACATCGTAAAGTTCCAAGCATGCTTGTTGGCGAACGGATTTACAATGCGTCCCGGACGTACACGTTCGCTCCTGTTGCGCGCAAGGAGTAGGTGAGCACCGCAACCGCGATTGCCGCGGCTCCCTCTGCCGCGCAGAGGGAGACATGGAAGCTGAGAATGGGGAGCTGACACGGCGTTTCTCTACGGTGATGTCGAAGAGGAAATCTACACTGATCAGACAGACGGATTCATTGTACAAGCACTCTACGGTACTATGCAAGCGGTGCGCCAGTGGAACAACAAGCGGAACCAGCATCTCGTGGATCAAGGTTTCAGGCGCTCTGATGCGTTGATCAAGCAGCGAATACAACATCATCGTTGGCTACGTGGATGACCGTGGTGACCTCAAGCGCGAAAGCAGAATACATGAGTCTATACAGCGCAACACAGGAGGCAACTTGGCTACGCCTACTGCTGGAGACATGAGCTACGATGGCCAAGATGCAATGCTGACCCACCAGTACCATCAGGGATGTATCGCGCTTGCCTAGAACTTACTCTACCACTCGCGCGCGAAGCACATCGACATCAACTTTCACTTCCTGCGCGAGTAGGTCGAGCGCGAAACAATTCGACTTGACTACAACCGACAGACGAGATGATCGCCGGTGGAATGACGAAGGCATTGACGCGCGACAAGCACGACAAATACATCAAAGTACTCGGCATAAAGACGTAACACGAAACGCCGCGCGCCCATCAAGGGGTAATTGTGATGTCGCACGCTTACGCCTCCGTGACGCGCTGCTGGATTGCATGTGCAATTACATTGGATGGTGAGAGCATGATCATACGGCCATATATCTGCGTAGAGTCGTACGACTTTGTGCGTAGAACCTTACGACTCGTAGGTTTGTGCACAATCGTACGGCTCTATAATTAGGATCTTACGAATCGTCTGTTTGTCGAGTCGAGCATATTCGTACGACTCTACCTCTGGGATGTAGATAGGGATGGTAGGGCGTATGGCACGAACGAACGGAAGAGGCCTAAAAACAGAGTAATTAGAGTTAACCGATTCAATCTCCGACTCAGTTTTGGTTTTGCAACCTCATCAACCAGCCCTTCTTCATTAGCAAGCCCCGCAGTGCTCTTCCTTACCTTCCTTTACAAAGTGCCAGCTGCGGAAGAATGGCAACGCGAGCAAATGGATGACGATGCCGTGAGTCGCTGCGGCGTTGCGATCGGATGGTGATGCGCGTGGATGCGTGCGGTGGTTGGTGTGTGCGTTTGGGTCGCGTGCGTTGCAGCGTGTTTGTGTTGTGTGCAGTGAGTGTGTTGTTTGTTTGTGTGAGTTGTGTGGTGCGTGCGGATTCGTACAGCCCCTATAGCTCAGTGGTAGAGCACTCGCTTCGTAAGCGAAAGGTCGGTGGTTCGATCCCGCCTGGGGGCTCTTCTTTTGCCTTTCCCCATCATTTATCGCGGCCCCGCTCTTTTCGCTCGTTTTATTGTCTTTGGTGGCCTCGTCGCATCCCCCTGTATCCACCATGGCGTCCCACGAATCACGGCTACTTCGACTCTGCTGCAATTGCCTTAGCAGGCACATTGATCTCACCTGACCTGACCGTCCGCGCGTTGCGACACCAGACGTCTACGACAGCGACTCGTGGCACTGCGAACGGCTGTGCTGTGGTCAAAGACAGCGATATAGCCCATGAGCATTACGCACGATCAGTGATGACTACTAATGATGACCTCAGAAAAACGAGGCGACGGAAAACCAGGCAGGCCAGGCCAATCGATACCCACCCACCCGAGCCTTGCATACTGAGCGTACGCTCATAGCCTCGTTGAGCACATGGCAATTGCGAACAGTCACGGTATTCTCAAGGCAAGACTGGATTACGCGCAAATGGACGAAGGTGGGTCGAGGCTGAGCGCGAAGTGGAACTGACTTGCTTTCTTGCTCCGATTCTTTTCAGTTCTGTGTTCTGTATGGTGAAATCCCGCTGATGGATGACGAATGCGCATCGTGAGTGAGAGGGAAAGCAGTTTGCGTGACCTCAGGTCGCTAGGAGGTCTGTGCGTCGTGGCAAGGGCGATGTGCGTGGCGATTAGGTGAGTTGGGTGGCGTCGAAAATGTTTGTTTGTAGAATTTGGACGATGACAGCTTGGCCGAGTGGTTAAGGCGTTAGCCTGCTAAGTTAATGGGGCAACCCGCGTGAATTCGAATCTCACAGCTGTCGTTTTCCTTTTCTCCTTACCACGATATCAAACACCAACGCTAAACAGCCAGCAGGTTAATGCCACGCCGAGCAGTGCCACTTCGGTACAGACCCAACTGCTTAGTTGCCTTGCGCTGGTCGATCGGCTGTCTGGCCGATTGGCTGTACAGAGGCCGCCGGTACGTTTGTTTTTGGCGAAGTGGTTCTGGATGTGAGGCCCAAGGCGTGCACGTATAGGCATGCGGCGCGAGAACTGATAGGAACCACTTCGGTGGTCATCCGTAAAAATTGGAACGATACAGAGAAGATTAGCATGGCCCCTGCGCAAGGATGACACGCATAAATCGAGAAGTATCGCACTTTTTGTCATTTGTTCGCTGTGCTAGGTGGTTAGTCGGTGCGTGCTCGCAACTGATGCTAGGCGGACGGTGAAGCAGTAGTCTGCAGACAATCAGCGAAAAACGGATAGCAGACTGCACAAGACGAGCGCCAGGGTAGGTGTTCGAGCAACTCGGACGGCGTCACGTGCGAGCGAAAAGTGGCGTCTGGAAAGCAGGCTGTGAAGCAACGAACTCGTCGGTGTCGAGCGCGCAAAAAGCGCAAAGGATGAGGGAAGAGGGGATCGAACCCCCGACCGCTGGGACTGGAATCCAGCGCTCTACCACTGAGCTATTCCCCCGACACCAACACACTTTTTCACACTCTCCAACACACATACCTGATACGTCAAAGCACCACGCGTCGCACTACTCGCTCCAACAACTTGGCATCCACAGCGAACCCTACTACCTTTCTTCGTGCCACACCTCCCGCCCGACTCCGCAGTGCTCAGGACTACTCACGAGTTTTTGTCGGTGTAGGCATGAAATGATCAGTGAGCGATCTCTACGAAACAGGATCGAAGTTCCGGATGCGGAAGGAGGGCAACGCGAGCAAATGGATGACGATGCCGTGAGTCGCTGCGGCGTTGCGATCGGATGGTGATGCGCGTGGATGCGTGCGGTGGTTGGTGTGTGCGTTTGGGTCGCGTGCGTTGCAGCGTGTTTGTGTTGTGTGCAGTGAGTGTGTTGTTTGTTTGTGTGAGTTGTGTGGTGCGTGCGGATTCGTACAGCCCCTATAGCTCAGTGGTAGAGCACTCGCTTCGTAAGCGAAAGGTCGGTGGTTCGATCCCGCCTGGGGGCTCTTCTTTTGCCTTTCCCCATCATTTATCGCGGCCCCGCTCTTTTCGCTCGTTTTACTGTCTTTGGTGGCCTCGTCGCATCCCCCTGTATCCACCATGGCGTCCCACGAATCACGGCTACTTCGACTCTGCTGCAATTGCCTTAGCAGCACATTGATCTCACCTGACCTGACCGTCCGCGCGTTGCGACACCAGACGTCTACGACAGCGACTCGTGGCACTGCGAACGGCTGTGCTGTGGTCAAAGACAGCGATATAGCCCATGAGCATTACGCACGATCAGTGATGACTACTAATGATGACCTCAGAAAAACGAGGCGACGGAAAACCAGGCAGGCCAGGCCAATCGATACCCACCCACCCGAGCCTTGCATACTGAGCGTACGCTCATAGCCTCGTTGAGCACATGGCAATTGCGAACACTCACGGTATTCTCAAGGCAAGACTGGATTACGCGCAAATGGACGAAGGTGGGTCGAGGCTGAGCGCGAAGTGGAACTGACTTGCTTTCTTGCTCCGATTCTTTTCAGTTCTGTGTTCTGTATGGTGAAATCCCGCTGATGGATGACGAATGCGCATCGTGAGTGAGAGGGAAAGCAGTTTGCGTGACCTCAGGTCGCTAGGAGGTCTGTGCGTCGTGGCAAGGGCGATGTGCGTGGCGGTTAGGTGAATTGGGTGGCGTCGAAAATGTTTGTTTGTAGAATTTGGACGATGACAGCTTGGCCGAGTGGTTAAGGCGTTAGCCTGCTAAGTTAATGGGGCAACCCGCGTGAGTTCGAATCTCACAGCTGTCGTTTTCCTTTTCTCCTTACCACGATATCAAACACCAACGCTAAACAGCCAGCAGGTTAATGCCACGCCGAGCAGTGCCACTTCGGTACAGACCCAACTGCTTAGTTGCCTTGCGCTGGTCGATCGGCTGTCTGGCCGATTGGCTGTACAGAGGCCGCCGGTACGTTTGTTTTTGGCGAAGTGGTTCTGGATGTGAGGCCCAAGGCGTGCACGTATAGGCATGCGGCGCGAGAACTGATAGGAACCACTTCGGTGGTCATCCGTAAAAATTGGAACGATACAGAGAAGATTAGCATGGCCCCTGCGCAAGGATGACACGCATAAATCGAGAAGTATCGCACTTTTTGTCATTTGTTCGCTGTGCTAGGTGGTTAGTCGGTGCGTGCTCGCAACTGATGCTAGGCGGACGGTGAAGCAGTAGTCTGCAGACAATCAGCGAAAAACGGATAGCAGACTGCACAAGACGAGCGCCAGGGTAGGTGTTCGAGCAACTCGGACGGCGTCACGTGCGAGCGAAAAGTGGCGTCTGGAAAGCAGGCTGTGAAGCAACGAACTCGTCGGTGTCGAGCGCGCAAAAAGCGCAAAGGATGAGGGAAGAGGGGATCGAACCCCCGACCGCTGGGACTGGAATCCAGCGCTCTACCACTGAGCTATTCCCCCGACACCAACACACTTTTTCACACTCTCCAACACACATACCTGATACGTCAAAGCACCACGCGTCGCACTACTCGCTCCAACAACTTCGCATCCACAGCGAACCCTACTACCTTTCTTCGTGCCACACCCCCCGCCCGACTCCGCAGTGCTCAGGACTACTCACGAGTTTTTGTCGGTGTAGGCATGAAATGATCAGTGAGCGATCTCTACGAAACAGGATCGAAGTTCCGGATGCGGAAGGAGGGCAACGCGAGCAAATGGATGACGATGCCGTGAGTCGCTGCGGCGTTGCGATCGGATGGTGATGCGCGTGGATGCGTGCGGTGGTTGGTGTGTGCGTTTGGGTCGCGTGCGTTGCAGCGTGTTTGTGTTGTGTGCAGTGAGTGTGTTGTTTGTTTGTGTGAGTTGTGTGGTGCGTGCGGATTCGTACAGCCCCTATAGCTCAGTGGTAGAGCACTCGCTTCGTAAGCGAAAGGTCGGTGGTTCGATCCCGCCTGGGGGCTCTTCTTTTGCCTTTCCCCATCATTTATCGCGGCCCCGCTCTTTTCGCTCGTTTTATTGTCTTTGGTGGCCTCGTCGCATCCCCCTGTATCCACCATGGCGTCCCACGAATCACGGCTACTTCGACTCTGCTGCAATTGCCTTAGCAGCACATTGATCTCACCTGACCTGACCGTCCGCGCGTTGCGACACCAGACGTCTACGACAGCGACTCGTGGCACTGCGAACGGCTGTGCTGTGGTCAAAGACAGCGATATAGCCCATGAGCATTACGCACGATCAGTGATAACTACTAATGATGACCTCAGAAAAACGAGGCGACGGAAGACCAGGCAGGCCAGGTCAATCGATACCCACCCACCCGAGCCTTGCATACTGAGCGTACGCTCATAGCCTCGTTGAGCACATGGCAATTGCGAACAGTCACGGTATTCTCAAGGCAAGACTGGATTACGCGCAAATGGACGAAGGTGGGTCGAGGCTGAGCGCGAGGTGGAACTGACTTGCTTTCTTGCTCCGATTCTTTTCAGTTCTGTGTGCTGTATGGTGAAATCCCGCTGATGGATGACGAATGCGCATCGTGAGTGAGAGGGAAAGCAGTTTGCGTGACCTCAGGTCGCTAGGAGGTCTGTGCGTCGTGGCAAGGGCGATGTGCGTGGCGATTAGGTGAGTTGGGTGGCGTCGAAAATGTTTGTTTGTAGAATTTGGACGATGACAGCTTGGCCGAGTGGTTAAGGCGTTAGCCTGCTAAGTTAATGGGGCAACCCGCGTGAGTTCGAATCTCACAGCTGTCGTTTTCCTTTTCTCCTTACCACGATATCAAACACCAACGCTAAACAGCCAGCAGGTTAATGCCACGCCGAGCAGTGCCACTTCGGTACAGACCCAACTGCTTAGTTGCCTTGCGCTGGTCGACCGGCTGTCTGGCCGATTGGCTGTACAGAGGCCGCCGGTACGTTTGTTTTTGGCGAAGTGGTTCTGGATGTGAGGCCCAAGGCGTGCACGTATAGGCATGCGGCGCGAGAACTGATAGGAACCACTTCGGTGGTCATCCGTAAAAATTGGAACGATACAGAGAAGATTAGCATGGCCCCTGCGCAAGGATGACACGCATAAATCGAGAAGTATCGCACTTTTTGTCATTTGTTCGCTGTGCTAGGTGGTTAGTCGGTGCGTGCTCGCAACTGATGCTAGGCGGACGGTGAAGCAGTAGTCTGCAGACAATCAGCGAAAAACGGATAGCAGACTGCACAAGACGAGCGCCAGGGTAGGTGTTCGAGCAACTCGGACGGCGTCACGTGCGAGCGAAAAGTGGCGTCTGGAAAGCAGGCTGTGAAGCAACGAACTCGTCGGTGTCGAGCGCGCAAAAAGCGCAAAGGATGAGGGAAGAGGGGATCGAACCCCCGACCGCTGGGACTGGAATCCAGCGCTCTACCACTGAGCTATTCCCCCGACACCAACACACTTTTTCACACTCTCCAACACACATACCTGATACGTCAAAGCACCACGCGTCGCACTACTCGCTCCAACAACTTGGCATCCACAGCGAACCCTACTACCTTTCTTCGTGCCACACCTCCCGCCCAACTCCGCAGTGCTCAGGACTACTCACGAGTTTTTGTCGGTGTAGGCATGAAATGATCAGTGAGCGATCTCTACGAAACAGGATCGAAGTTCCGGATGCGGAAGGAGGGCAACGCGAGCAAATGGATGACGATGCCGTGAGTCGCTGCGGCGTTGCGATCGGATGGTGATGCGCGTGGATGCGTGCGGTGGTTGGTGTGTGCGTTTGGGTCGCGTGCGTTGCAGCGTGTTTGTGTTGTGTGCAGTGAGTGTGTTGTTTGTTTGTGTGAGTTGTGTGGTGCGTGCGGATTCGTACAGCCCCTATAGCTCAGTGGTAGAGCACTCGCTTCGTAAGCGAAAGGTCGGTGGTTCGATCCCGCCTGGGGGCTCTTCTTTTGCCTTTCCCCATCATTTATCGCGGCCCCGCTCTTTTCGCTCGTTTTATTGTCTTTGGTGGCCTCGTCGCATCCCCCTGTATCCACCATGGCGTCCCACGAATCACGGCTACTTCGACTCTGCTGCAATTGCCTTAGCAGCACATTGATCTCACCTGACCTGACCGTCCGCGCGTTGCGACACCAGACGTCTACGACAGCGACTCGTGGCACTGCGAACGGCTGTGCTGTGGTCAAAGACAGCGATATAGCCCATGAGCATTACGCAGGATCAGTGATAACTACTAATGATGACCTCAGAAAAACGAGGCGACGGAAGACCAGGCAGGCCAGGTCAATCGATACCCACCCACCCGAGCCTTGCATACTGAGCGTACGCTCATAGCCTCGTTGAGCACATGGCAATTGCGAACAGTCACGGTATTCTCAAGGCAAGACTGGATTACGCGCAAATGGACGAAGGTGGGTCGAGGCTGAGCGCGAGGTGGAACTGACTTGCTTTCTTGCTCCGATTCTTTTCAGTTCTGTGTGCTGTATGGTGAAATCCCGCTGATGGATGACGAATGCGCATCGTGAGTGAGAGGGAAAGCAGTTTGCGTGACCTCAGGTCGCTAGGAGGTCTGTGCGTCGTGGCAAGGGCGATGTGCGTGGCGATTAGGTGAGTTGGGTGGCGTCGAAAATGTTTGTTTGTAGAATTTGGACGATGACAGCTTGGCCGAGTGGTTAAGGCGTTAGCCTGCTAAGTTAATGGGGCAACCCGCGTGAGTTCGAATCTCACAGCTGTCGTTTTCCTTTTCTCCTTACCACGATATCAAACACCAACGCTAAACAGCCAGCAGGTTAATGCCACGCCGAGCAGTGCCACTTCGGTACAGACCCAACTGCTTAGTTGCCTTGCGCTGGTCGACCGGCTGTCTGGCCGATTGGCTGTACAGAGGCCGCCGGTACGTTTGTTTTTGGCGAAGTGGTTCTGGATGTGAGGCCCAAGGCGTGCACGTATAGGCATGCGGCGCGAGAACTGATAGGAACCACTTCGGTGGTCATCCGTACAAATTGGAACGATACAGAGAAGATTAGCATGGCCCCTGCGCAAGGATGACACGCATAAATCGAGAAGTATCGCACTTTTTGTCATTTGTTCGCTGTGCTAGGTGGTTAGTCGGTGCGTGCTCGCAACTGATGCTAGGCGGACGGTGAAGCAGTAGTCTGCAGACAATCAGCGAAAAACGGATAGCAGACTGCACAAGACGAGCGCCAGGGTAGGTGTTCGAGCAACTCGGACGGCGTCACGTGCGAGCGAAAAGTGGCGTCTGGAAAGCAGGCTGTGAAGCAACGAACTCGTCGGTGTCGAGCGCGCAAAAAGCGCAAAGGATGAGGGAAGAGGGGATCGAACCCCCGACCGCTGGGACTGGAATCCAGCGCTCTACCACTGAGCTATTCCCCCGACACCAACACACTTTTTCACACTCTCCAACACACATACCTGATACGTCAAAGCACCACGCGTCGCACTACTCGCTCCAACAACTTGGCATCCACAGCGAACCCTACTACCTTTCTTCGTGCCACACCTCCCGCCCGACTCCGCAGTGCTCAGGACTACTCACGAGTTTTTGTCGGTGTAGGCATGAAATGATCAGTGAGCGATCTCTACGAAACAGGATCGAAGTTCCGGATGCGGAAGGAGGGCAACGCGAGCAAATGGATGACGATGCCGTGAGTCGCTGCGGCGTTGCGATCGGATGGTGATGCGCGTGGATGCGTGCGGTGGTTGGTGTGTGCGTTTGGGTCGCGTGCGTTGCAGCGTGTTTGTGTTGTGTGCAGTGAGTGTGTTGTTTGTTTGTGTGAGTTGTGTGGTGCGTGCGGATTCGTACAGCCCCTATAGCTCAGTGGTAGAGCACTCGCTTCGTAAGCGAAAGGTCGGTGGTTCGATCCCGCCTGGGGGCTCTTCTTTTGCCTTTCCCCATCATTTATCGCGGCCCCGCTCTTTTCGCTCGTTTTATTGTCTTTGGTGGCCTCGTCGCATCCCCCTGTATCCACCATGGCGTCCCACGAATCACGGCTACTTCGACTCTGCTGCAATTGCCTTAGCAGCACATTGATCTCACCTGACCTGACCGTCCGCGCGTTGCGACACCAGACGTCTACGACAGCGACTCGTGGCACTGCGAACGGCTGTGCTGTGGTCAAAGACAGCGATATAGCCCATGAGCATTACGCACGATCAGTGATGACTACTAATGATGACCTCAGAAAAACGAGGCGACGGAAAACCAGGCAGGCCAGGCCAATCGATACCCACCCACCCGAGCCTTGCATACCGAGCGTACGCTCATAGCCTCGTTGAGCACATGGCAATTGCGAACACTCACGGTATTCTCAAGGCAAGACTGGATTACGCGCAAATGGACGAAGGTGGGTCGAGGCTGAGCGCGAAGTGGAACTGACTTGCTTTCTTGCTCCGATTCTTTTCAGTTCTGTGTTCTGTATGGTGAAATCCCGCTGATGGATGACGAATGCGCATCGTGAGTGAGAGGGAAAGCAGTTTGCGTGACCTCAGGTCGCTAGGAGGTCTGTGCGTCGTGGCAAGGGCGATGTGCGTGGCGATTAGGTGAGTTGGGTGGCGTCGAAAATGTTTGTTTGTAGAATTTGGACGATGACAGCTTGGCCGAGTGGTTAAGGCGTTAGCCTGCTAAGTTAATGGGGCAACCCGCGTGAGTTCGAATCTCACAGCTGTCGTTTTCCTTTTCTCCTTACCACGATATCAAACACCAACGCTAAACAGCCAGCAGGTTAATGCCACGCCGAGCAGTGCCACTTCGGTACAGACCCAACTGCTTAGTTGCCTTGCGCTGGTCGACCGGCTGTCTGGCCGATTGGCTGTACAGAGGCCGCCGGTACGTTTGTTTTTGGCGAAGTGGTTCTGGATGTGAGGCCCAAGGCGTGCACGTATAGGCATGCGGCGCGAGAACTGATAGGAACCACTTCGGTGGTCATCCGTAAAAATTGGAACGATACAGAGAAGATTAGCATGGCCCCTGCGCAAGGATGACACGCATAAATCGAGAAGTATCGCACTTTTTGTCATTTGTTCGCTGTGCTAGGTGGTTAGTCGGTGCGTGCTCGCAACTGATGCTAGGCGGACGGTGAAGCAGTAGTCTGCAGACAATCAGCGAAAAACGGATAGCAGACTGCACAAGACGAGCGCCAGGGTAGGTGTTCGAGCAACTCGGACGGCGTCACGTGCGAGCGAAAAGTGGCGTCTGGAAAGCAGGCTGTGAAGCAACGAACTCGTCGGTGTCGAGCGCGCAAAAAGCGCAAAGGATGAGGGAAGAGGGGATCGAACCCCCGACCGCTGGGACTGGAATCCAGCGCTCTACCACTGAGCTATTCCCCCGACACCAACACACTTTTTCACACTCTCCAACACACATACCTGATACGTCAAAGCACCACGCGTCGCACTACTCGCTCCAACAACTTGGCATCCACAGCGAACCCTACTACCTTTCTTCGTGCCACACCTCCCGCCCGACTCCGCAGTGCTCAGGACTACTCACGAGTTTTTGTCGGTGTAGGCATGAAATGATCAGTGAGCGATCTCTACGAAACAGGATCGAAGTTCCGGATGCGGAAGGAGGGCAACGCGAGCAAATGGATGACGATGCCGTGAGTCGCTGCGGCGTTGCGATCGGATGGTGATGCGCGTGGATGCGTGCGGTGGTTGGTGTGTGCGTTTGGGTCGCGTGCGTTGCAGCGTGTTTGTGTTGTGTGCAGTGAGTGTGTTGTTTGTTTGTGTGAGTTGTGTGGTGCGTGCGGATTCGTACAGCCCCTATAGCTCAGTGGTAGAGCACTCGCTTCGTAAGCGAAAGGTCGGTGGTTCGATCGCGCCTGGGGGCTCTTCTTTTGCCTTTCCCCATCATTTATCGCGGCCCCGCTCTTTTCGCTCGTTTTATTGTCTTTGGTGGCCTCGTCGCATCCCCCTGTATCCACCATGGCGTCCCACGAATCACGGCTACTTCGACTCTGCTGCAATTGCCTTAGCAGGCACATTGATCTCACCTGACCTGACCGTCCGCGCGTTGCGACACCAGACGTCTACGACAGCGACTCGTGGCACTGCGAACGGCTGTGCTGTGGTCAAAGACAGCGATATAGCCCATGAGCATTACGCAGGATCAGTGATAACTACTAATGATGACCTCAGAAAAACGAGGCGACGGAAGACCAGGCAGGCCAGGTCAATCGATACCCACCCGAGCCTGGCATACCGATCGCAAGACTTGACACATATCAACCGAGACGACTATACTTCTTGTCGGTGGGAGTAATGGGAAGCAGCAGAACAAAAAGAAGAGTCGGCGCGTCAGGAAGAGACCTGCCGGTGTGTGTTGCACTTGTGGCGAAAATGGTCACTACGCAAGGGACTGCAAAATGAACTGCCACTCTTGAGGTGCAGACCAAGATCAGTCGGCTTCGGGGTGATTGATAGTAGAGCCGGCTCACATGTGGCAGTCGCGTGGTGCATTCAGCGAGTACACAACGGTGCAGAATGGTCGGAGTGCGAAGACCAGAGCGGACTTATTCTCGGCTTCGGTACGGTGACCCTGCGAGTGTGGACTGGCCGCTCGTGAATCGATTCCAGACTGGAGAACGCGCTTCATGTTCAGGACTTGAACAAGAATCTGTTCTCCCGGACGGTGGTGACGGAGCGTGGAATGGTCGTCACTACGGAGGGCAAGAAGTGCGTCGTGAAGCGCGGTGGCGAAGTTGTAGCTACTGGGTGGAAGCAAGGCAAACTGATGTATCTGAGCACAGAAGCGAGCGAGGGGTGCTCTATCGCCTAGGACAACACTGAGTTCTGGAATCGGTGACTCGGACACGTCTCGTTCAGCACACTAAAATCAATGATCAAGGATGGGAAGCTTAATGGAGCCCCGAAGGAGACTGCGAAGTTTGTGCGACAGCCAAGCTGTCTCGCAACCCTTTCAGCTCAACGAAGGAAGAGCTGGAAGGAAAAGAAAGTGCACGCACGAACACGTCGGTGTGCTCAGGTGTACTAGGGCTCATCACTCCAGTTTCCAAGTCGGGCTATAAGTACATTGTAACATGCTTGCTAATGAAGAGTTGTTATCTGATGATTTATCCGATGCGCAACAAGAGCGCGGTATGCGAGCGTTTCGGAAGTTCCTGAAAATGATCAGGATGAATGCCGGATGTCCTTCGGGGCTCCATTAAGCTTCCCATACTTGATCATTGATTTTAGTGTGCTGAACGAGACGTGTCCGAGTCACCGATTCCAGAGCTCAGTGTTGTCCTAGGCGATAGAGCACCCCTCGCTCGCTTCTGTGTTCAGATACATCAGTTTGCCTTGCTTCCACCCAGTAGCTACAACTTCGTGATCAAGATTTTCGCAGCGACCACGGTGACAACCTCTCGACGCGGGGGGGGGGGGTAGAATCGCCGCATAATTCTTCCAAAACTGTCAAGCACGAGCTCACGGCTCCCCATAATCCGGAGCAGAAAGGCAGGACGTTCGTTGAAATGACTCGCTGCACGTTCAAGTAAAGTGAACTCGACGAGACGTATTGGTATGGGGTCATGGTGACAGCGGCGGATATCCAAAACTTGCTGCCAAATACGTCCAACCCACGCTCAAGTCCATTCGAGTTGTGTTCAAGCGGAAGCCACGCCTGAATCATATGCGAGTGTTCGGAACTGAGTGTTACGCTCACGTGCCCAAGCAAAAGCGTAAGAAGCTTGACGACACGGGCATCCAGTCCGTTATTCTCGGCTACGCGAAGCAGCGCAAGGTCTACCGACCTCTTAGAGTCACCGATGGATCAATCGCGATTTCGATAAGCGTAAGGTTTGCTGAGGCACTCACAATGAGGGCTCCAAGGGGTATTCAACTTCATCGATGAGGATAACCAAGTCGAAGAAACTAAGGAGATCAAGACAGTTTTCGCACACCACCTACTCGACCACGTCAGGTGCTGGCGGGAGAGGAGCATAATGGACCGACACACTCCATACCAACACGTGGTTTCAGCACGCCAGGAGGGACGGTGAAGAGGAGTGGATGGTGCGACCTGAACGCAAGCGCCGAGGTGTTACTCGGTAAAGGAGTTCCCAAACTTGCGGCACAGTCAGTTCAATCTGGACGACTACAAAACCGAATATGACTCGCTCTACTGCCTTCACACTGAGGATGACGATGGCGAACGTGTAGTGACGTACGATGAAGTTATGAAGAGCAAGTACAAGGACGAGTGGCTTCGTGCAATGGAGAGCGAGGTGAAGTCGTTGGAAGATCATCGCACTTGGACTTTGGTAGACATTCCCTCCAACAAGAAGCCGATTGGGCGCAAGGATCAACGCGACCCGAACGGGGACATCGTAAAGTTCCAAGCATGCTTGTTGGCGAACGGATTTACAATGCGTCCCGGACGTACACGTTCGCTCCTGTTGCGCGCAAGGAGTAGGTGAGCACCGCAACCGCGATTGCCGCGGCTCCCTCTGCCGCGCAGAGGGAGACATGGAAGCTGAGAATGGGGAGCTGACACGGCGTTTCTCTACGGTGATGTCGAAGAGGAAATCTACACTGATCAGACAGACGGATTCATTGTACAAGCACTCTACGGTACTATGCAAGCGGTGCGCCAGTGGAACAACAAGCGGAACCAGCATCTCGTGGATCAAGGTTTCAGGCGCTCTGATGCGTTGATCAAGCAGCGAATACAACATCATCGTTGGCTACGTGGATGACCGTGGTGACCTCAAGCGCGAAAGCAGAATACATGAGTCTATACAGCGCAACACGGGAGGCAACTTGGCTACGCCTACTGCTGGAGACATGA
Source organism: Phytophthora x cambivora (assembly GCA_033557925.1). Taxonomy (NCBI): domain Eukaryota; phylum Oomycota; class Peronosporomycetes; order Peronosporales; family Peronosporaceae; genus Phytophthora; species Phytophthora x cambivora. The sequence continues at coordinate 2,032,760 of JAUCEB010000034.1, forward strand.
GCTACGATGGCCAAGATGCAATGCTGACCCACCTGTACCATCAGGGATGTATCGCGCTTGCCTAGAACTTACTCTACCACTCGCGCGCGAAGCACATCGACATCAACTTTCACTTCCTGCGCGAGTAGGTCGAGCGCGAAACAATTCGACTTGACTACAACCGACAGACGAGATGATCGCCGGTGGAATGACGAAGGCATTGACGCGCGACAAGCACGACAAATACATCAAAGTACTCGGCATAAAGACGTAACACGAAACGCCGCGCGCCCATCAAGGGGTAATTGTGATGTCGCACGCTTACGCCTCCGTGACGCGCTGCTGGATTGCATGTGCAATTACATTGGATGGTGAGAGCATGATCATACGGCCATATATCTGCGTAGAGTCGTACGACTTTGTGCGTAGAACCTTACGACTCGTAGGTTTGTGCACAATCGTACGGCTCTATAATTAGGATCTTACGAATCGTCTGTTTGTCGAGTCGAGCATATTCGTACGACTCTACCTCTGGGATGTAGATAGGGATGGTAGGGCGTATGGCACGAACGAACGGAAGAGGCCTAAAAACAGAGTAATTAGGGTTAACCGATTCAATCTCCGACTCAGTTTTGGTTTTGCAACCTCATCAACCAGCCCTTCTTCATTAGCAAGCCCCGCAGTGCTCTTCCTTACCTTCCTTTACAAAGTGCCAGCTGCGGAAGAATGGCAACGCGAGCAAATGGATGACGATGCCGTGAGTCGCTGCGGCGTTGCGATCGGATGGTGATGCGCGTGGATGCGTGCGGTGGTTGGTGTGTGCGTTTGGGTCGCGTGCGTTGCAGCGTGTTTGTGTTGTGTGCAGTGAGTGTGTTGTTTGTTTGTGTGAGTTGCGTGGTGCGTGCGGATTCGTACAGCCCCTATAGCTCAGTGGTAGAGCACTCGCTTCGTAAGCGAAAGGTCGGTGGTTCGATCGCGCCTGGGGGCTCTTCTTTTGCCTTTCCCCATCATTTATCGCGGCCCCGCTCTTTTCGCTCGTTTTATTGTCTTTGGTGGCCTCGTCGCATCCCCCTGTATCCACCATGGCGTCCCACGAATCACGGCTACTTCGACTCTGCTGCAATTGCCTTAGCAGGCACATTGATCTCACCTGACCTGACCGTCCGCGCGTTGCGACACCAGACGTCTACGACAGCGACTCGTGGCGCTGCGAACGGCTGTGCTGTGGTCAAAGACAGCGATATAGCCCATGAGCATTACGCAGGATCAGTGATAACTACTAATGATGACCTCAGAAAAACGAGGCGACGGAAGACCAGGCAGGCCAGGTCAATCGATACCCACCCGAGCCTGGCATACCGATCGCAAGACTTGACACATATCAACCGAGACGACTATACTTCTTGTCGGTGGGAGTAATGGGAAGCAGCAGAACAAAAAGAAGAGTCGGCGCGTCAGGAAGAGACCTGCCGGTGTGTGTTGCACTTGTGGCGAAAATGGTCACTACGCAAGGGACTGCAAAATGAACTGCCACTCTTGAGGTGCAGACCAAGATCAGTCGGCTTCGGGGTGATTGATAGTAGAGCCGGCTCACATGTGGCAGTCGCGTGGTGCATTCAGCGAGTACACAACGGTGCAGAATGGTCGGAGTGCGAAGACCAGAGCGGACTTATTCTCGGCTTCGGTACGGTGACCCTGCGAGTGTGGACTGGCCGCTCGTGAATCGATTCCAGACTGGAGAACGCGCTTCATGTTCAGGACTTGAACAAGAATCTGTTCTCCCGGACGGTGGTGACGGAGCGTGGAATGGTCGTCACTACGGAGGGCAAGAAGTGCGTCGTGAAGCGCGGTGGCGAAGTTGTAGCTACTGGGTGGAAGCAAGGCAAACTGATGTATCTGAGCACAGAAGCGAGCGAGGGGTGCTCTATCGCCTAGGACAACACTGAGTTCTGGAATCGGTGACTCGGACACGTCTCGTTCAGCACACTAAAATCAATGATCAAGGATGGGAAGCTTAATGGAGCCCCGAAGGAGACTGCGAAGTTTGTGCGACAGCCAAGCTGTCTCGCAACCCTTTCAGCTCAACGAAGGAAGAGCTGGAAGGAAAAGAAAGTGCACGCACGAACACGTCGGTGTGCTCAGGTGTACTAGGGCTCATCACTCCAGTTTCCAAGTCGGGCTATAAGTACATTGTAACATGCTTGCTAATGAAGAGTTGTTATCTGATGATTTATCCGATGCGCAACAAGAGCGCGGTATGCGAGCGTTTCGGAAGTTCCTGAAAATGATCAGGATGAATGCCGGATGTCCTTCGGGGCTCCATTAAGCTTCCCATACTTGATCATTGATTTTAGTGTGCTGAACGAGACGTGTCCGAGTCACCGATTCCAGAGCTCAGTGTTGTCCTAGGCGATAGAGCACCCCTCGCTCGCTTCTGTGTTCAGATACATCAGTTTGCCTTGCTTCCACCCAGTAGCTACAACTTCGTGATCAAGATTTTCGCAGCGACCACGGTGACAACCTCTCGACGCGGGGGGGGGGTAGAATCGCCGCATAATTCTTCCAAAACTGTCAAGCACGAGCTCACGGCTCCCCATAATCCGGAGCAGAAAGGCAGGACGTTCGTTGAAATGACTCGCTGCACGTTCAAGTAAAGTGAACTCGACGAGACGTATTGGTATGGGGTCATGGTGACAGCGGCGGATATCCAAAACTTGCTGCCAAATACGTCCAACCCACGCTCAAGTCCATTCGAGTTGTGTTCAAGCGGAAGCCACGCCTGAATCATATGCGAGTGTTCGGAACTGAGTGTTACGCTCACGTGCCCAAGCAAAAGCGTAAGAAGCTTGACGACACGGGCATCCAGTCCGTTATTCTCGGCTACGCGAAGCAGCGCAAGGTCTACCGACCTCTTAGAGTCACCGATGGATCAATCGCGATTTCGATAAGCGTAAGGTTTGCTGAGGCACTCACAATGAGGGCTCCAAGGGGTATTCAACTTCATCGATGAGGATAACCAAGTCGAAGAAACTAAGGAGATCAAGACAGTTTTCGCACACCACCTACTCGACCACGTCAGGTGCTGGCGGGAGAGGAGCACAATGGACCGACACACCCCATACCAACACGTGGTTCCAGCACACCAGGAGGGACGGTGAAGAGGAGTGGATGGTGCGACCTGAACGCAAGCGCCGAGGTGTTACTCGGTAAAGGAGTTCCCAAACTTGCGGCACAGTCAGTTCAATCTGGACGACTACAAAACCGAATATGACTCGCTCTACTGCCTTCACACTGAGGATGACGATGGCGAACGTGTAGTGACGTACGATGAAGTTATGAAGAGCAAGTACAAGGACGAGTGGCTTCTTGCAATGGAGAGCGAGGTGAAGTCGTTGGAAGATCATCGCACTTGGACTTTGGTAGACATTCCCTCCAACAAGAAGCCGATTGGGCGCAAGGATCAACGCGACCCGAACGGGGACATCGTAAAGTTCCAAGCATGCTTGTTGGCGAACGGATTTACAATGCGTCCCGGACGTACACGTTCGCTCCTGTTGCGCGCAAGGAGTAGGTGAGCACCGCAACCGCGATTGCCGCGGCTCCCTCTGCCGCGCAGAGGGAGACATGGAAGCTGAGAATGGGGAGCTGACACGGCGTTTCTCTACGGTGATGTCGAAGAGGAAATCTACACTGATCAGACAGACGGATTCATTGTACAAGCACTCTACGGTACTATGCAAGCGGTGCGCCAGTGGAACAACAAGCGGAACCAGCATCTCGTGGATCAAGGTTTCAGGCGCTCTGATGCGTTGATCAAGCAGCGAATACAACATCATCGTTGGCTACGTGGATGACCGTGGTGACCTCAAGCGCGAAAGCAGAATACATGAGTCTATACAGCGCAACACAGGAGGCAACTTGGCTACGCCTACTGCTGGAGACATGAGCTACGATGGCCAAGATGCAATGCTGACCCACCAGTACCATCAGGGATGTATCGCGCTTGCCTAGAACTTACTCTACCACTCGCGCGCGAAGCACATCGACATCAACTTTCACTTCCTGCGCGAGTAGGTCGAGCGCGAAACAATTCGACTTGACTACAACCGACAGACGAGATGATCGCCGGTGGAATGACGAAGGCATTGACGCGCGACAAGCACGACAAATACATCAAAGTACTCGGCATAAAGACGTAACACGAAACGCCGCGCGCCCATCAAGGGGTAATTGTGATGTCGCACGCTTACGCCTCCGTGACGCGCTGCTGGATTGCATGTGCAATTACATTGGATGGTGAGAGCATGATCATACGGCCATATATCTGCGTAGAGTCGTACGACTTTGTGCGTAGAACCTTACGACTCGTAGGTTTGTGCACAATCGTACGGCTCTATAATTAGGATCTTACGAATCGTCTGTTTGTCGAGTCGAGCATATTCGTACGACTCTACCTCTGGGATGTAGATAGGGATGGTAGGGCGTATGGCACGAACGAACGGAAGAGGCCTAAAAACAGAGTAATTAGAGTTAACCGATTCAATCTCCGACTCAGTTTTGGTTTTGCAACCTCATCAACCAGCCCTTCTTCATTAGCAAGCCCCGCAGTGCTCTTCCTTACCTTCCTTTACAAAGTGCCAGCTGCGGAAGAATGGCAACGCGAGCAAATGGATGACGATGCCGTGAGTCGCTGCGGCGTTGCGATCGGATGGTGATGCGCGTGGATGCGTGCGGTGGTTGGTGTGTGCGTTTGGGTCGCGTGCGTTGCAGCGTGTTTGTGTTGTGTGCAGTGAGTGTGTTGTTTGTTTGTGTGAGTTGTGTGGTGCGTGCGGATTCGTACAGCCCCTATAGCTCAGTGGTAGAGCACTCGCTTCGTAAGCGAAAGGTCGGTGGTTCGATCCCGCCTGGGGGCTCTTCTTTTGCCTTTCCCCATCATTTATCGCGGCCCCGCTCTTTTCGCTCGTTTTATTGTCTTTGGTGGCCTCGTCGCATCCCCCTGTATCCACCATGGCGTCCCACGAATCACGGCTACTTCGACTCTGCTGCAATTGCCTTAGCAGGCACATTGATCTCACCTGACCTGACCGTCCGCGCGTTGCGACACCAGACGTCTACGACAGCGACTCGTGGCACTGCGAACGGCTGTGCTGTGGTCAAAGACAGCGATATAGCCCATGAGCATTACGCACGATCAGTGATGACTACTAATGATGACCTCAGAAAAACGAGGCGACGGAAAACCAGGCAGGCCAGGCCAATCGATACCCACCCACCCGAGCCTTGCATACTGAGCGTACGCTCATAGCCTCGTTGAGCACATGGCAATTGCGAACAGTCACGGTATTCTCAAGGCAAGACTGGATTACGCGCAAATGGACGAAGGTGGGTCGAGGCTGAGCGCGAAGTGGAACTGACTTGCTTTCTTGCTCCGATTCTTTTCAGTTCTGTGTTCTGTATGGTGAAATCCCGCTGATGGATGACGAATGCGCATCGTGAGTGAGAGGGAAAGCAGTTTGCGTGACCTCAGGTCGCTAGGAGGTCTGTGCGTCGTGGCAAGGGCGATGTGCGTGGCGATTAGGTGAGTTGGGTGGCGTCGAAAATGTTTGTTTGTAGAATTTGGACGATGACAGCTTGGCCGAGTGGTTAAGGCGTTAGCCTGCTAAGTTAATGGGGCAACCCGCGTGAATTCGAATCTCACAGCTGTCGTTTTCCTTTTCTCCTTACCACGATATCAAACACCAACGCTAAACAGCCAGCAGGTTAATGCCACGCCGAGCAGTGCCACTTCGGTACAGACCCAACTGCTTAGTTGCCTTGCGCTGGTCGATCGGCTGTCTGGCCGATTGGCTGTACAGAGGCCGCCGGTACGTTTGTTTTTGGCGAAGTGGTTCTGGATGTGAGGCCCAAGGCGTGCACGTATAGGCATGCGGCGCGAGAACTGATAGGAACCACTTCGGTGGTCATCCGTAAAAATTGGAACGATACAGAGAAGATTAGCATGGCCCCTGCGCAAGGATGACACGCATAAATCGAGAAGTATCGCACTTTTTGTCATTTGTTCGCTGTGCTAGGTGGTTAGTCGGTGCGTGCTCGCAACTGATGCTAGGCGGACGGTGAAGCAGTAGTCTGCAGACAATCAGCGAAAAACGGATAGCAGACTGCACAAGACGAGCGCCAGGGTAGGTGTTCGAGCAACTCGGACGGCGTCACGTGCGAGCGAAAAGTGGCGTCTGGAAAGCAGGCTGTGAAGCAACGAACTCGTCGGTGTCGAGCGCGCAAAAAGCGCAAAGGATGAGGGAAGAGGGGATCGAACCCCCGACCGCTGGGACTGGAATCCAGCGCTCTACCACTGAGCTATTCCCCCGACACCAACACACTTTTTCACACTCTCCAACACACATACCTGATACGTCAAAGCACCACGCGTCGCACTACTCGCTCCAACAACTTGGCATCCACAGCGAACCCTACTACCTTTCTTCGTGCCACACCTCCCGCCCGACTCCGCAGTGCTCAGGACTACTCACGAGTTTTTGTCGGTGTAGGCATGAAATGATCAGTGAGCGATCTCTACGAAACAGGATCGAAGTTCCGGATGCGGAAGGAGGGCAACGCGAGCAAATGGATGACGATGCCGTGAGTCGCTGCGGCGTTGCGATCGGATGGTGATGCGCGTGGATGCGTGCGGTGGTTGGTGTGTGCGTTTGGGTCGCGTGCGTTGCAGCGTGTTTGTGTTGTGTGCAGTGAGTGTGTTGTTTGTTTGTGTGAGTTGTGTGGTGCGTGCGGATTCGTACAGCCCCTATAGCTCAGTGGTAGAGCACTCGCTTCGTAAGCGAAAGGTCGGTGGTTCGATCCCGCCTGGGGGCTCTTCTTTTGCCTTTCCCCATCATTTATCGCGGCCCCGCTCTTTTCGCTCGTTTTACTGTCTTTGGTGGCCTCGTCGCATCCCCCTGTATCCACCATGGCGTCCCACGAATCACGGCTACTTCGACTCTGCTGCAATTGCCTTAGCAGCACATTGATCTCACCTGACCTGACCGTCCGCGCGTTGCGACACCAGACGTCTACGACAGCGACTCGTGGCACTGCGAACGGCTGTGCTGTGGTCAAAGACAGCGATATAGCCCATGAGCATTACGCACGATCAGTGATGACTACTAATGATGACCTCAGAAAAACGAGGCGACGGAAAACCAGGCAGGCCAGGCCAATCGATACCCACCCACCCGAGCCTTGCATACTGAGCGTACGCTCATAGCCTCGTTGAGCACATGGCAATTGCGAACACTCACGGTATTCTCAAGGCAAGACTGGATTACGCGCAAATGGACGAAGGTGGGTCGAGGCTGAGCGCGAAGTGGAACTGACTTGCTTTCTTGCTCCGATTCTTTTCAGTTCTGTGTTCTGTATGGTGAAATCCCGCTGATGGATGACGAATGCGCATCGTGAGTGAGAGGGAAAGCAGTTTGCGTGACCTCAGGTCGCTAGGAGGTCTGTGCGTCGTGGCAAGGGCGATGTGCGTGGCGGTTAGGTGAATTGGGTGGCGTCGAAAATGTTTGTTTGTAGAATTTGGACGATGACAGCTTGGCCGAGTGGTTAAGGCGTTAGCCTGCTAAGTTAATGGGGCAACCCGCGTGAGTTCGAATCTCACAGCTGTCGTTTTCCTTTTCTCCTTACCACGATATCAAACACCAACGCTAAACAGCCAGCAGGTTAATGCCACGCCGAGCAGTGCCACTTCGGTACAGACCCAACTGCTTAGTTGCCTTGCGCTGGTCGACCGGCTGTCTGGCCGATTGGCTGTACAGAGGCCGCCGGTACGTTTGTTTTTGGCGAAGTGGTTCTGGATGTGAGGCCCAAGGCGTGCACGTATAGGCATGCGGCGCGAGAACTGATAGGAACCACTTCGGTGGTCATCCGTAAAAATTGGAACGATACAGAGAAGATTAGCATGGCCCCTGCGCAAGGATGACACGCATAAATCGAGAAGTATCGCACTTTTTGTCATTTGTTCGCTGTGCTAGGTGGTTAGTCGGTGCGTGCTCGCAACTGATGCTAGGCGGACGGTGAAGCAGTAGTCTGCAGACAATCAGCGAAAAACGGATAGCAGACTGCACAAGACGAGCGCCAGGGTAGGTGTTCGAGCAACTCGGACGGCGTCACGTGCGAGCGAAAAGTGGCGTCTGGAAAGCAGGCTGTGAAGCAACGAACTCGTCGGTGTCGAGCGCGCAAAAAGCGCAAAGGATGAGGGAAGAGGGGATCGAACCCCCGACCGCTGGGACTGGAATCCAGCGCTCTACCACTGAGCTATTCCCCCGACACCAACACACTTTTTCACACTCTCCAACACACATACCTGATACGTCAAAGCACCACGCGTCGCACTACTCGCTCCAACAACTTCGCATCCACAGCGAACCCTACTACCTTTCTTCGTGCCACACCCCCCGCCCGACTCCGCAGTGCTCAGGACTACTCACGAGTTTTTGTCGGTGTAGGCATGAAATGATCAGTGAGCGATCTCTACGAAACAGGATCGAAGTTCCGGATGCGGAAGGAGGGCAACGCGAGCAAATGGATGACGATGCCGTGAGTCGCTGCGGCGTTGCGATCGGATGGTGATGCGCGTGGATGCGTGCGGTGGTTGGTGTGTGCGTTTGGGTCGCGTGCGTTGCAGCGTGTTTGTGTTGTGTGCAGTGAGTGTGTTGTTTGTTTGTGTGAGTTGTGTGGTGCGTGCGGATTCGTACAGCCCCTATAGCTCAGTGGTAGAGCACTCGCTTCGTAAGCGAAAGGTCGGTGGTTCGATCCCGCCTGGGGGCTCTTCTTTTGCCTTTCCCCATCATTTATCGCGGCCCCGCTCTTTTCGCTCGTTTTATTGTCTTTGGTGGCCTCGTCGCATCCCCCTGTATCCACCATGGCGTCCCACGAATCACGGCTACTTCGACTCTGCTGCAATTGCCTTAGCAGCACATTGATCTCACCTGACCTGACCGTCCGCGCGTTGCGACACCAGACGTCTACGACAGCGACTCGTGGCACTGCGAACGGCTGTGCTGTGGTCAAAGACAGCGATATAGCCCATGAGCATTACGCACGATCAGTGATGACTACTAATGATGACCTCAGAAAAACGAGGCGACGGAAAACCAGGCAGGCCAGGCCAATCGATACCCACCCACCCGAGCCTTGCATACTGAGCGTACGCTCATAGCCTCGTTGAGCACATGGCAATTGCGAACACTCACGGTATTCTCAAGGCAAGACTGGATTACGCGCAAATGGACGAAGGTGGGTCGAGGCTGAGCGCGAAGTGGAACTGACTTGCTTTCTTGCTCCGATTCTTTTCAGTTCTGTGTTCTGTATGGTGAAATCCCGCTGATGGATGACGAATGCGCATCGTGAGTGAGAGGGAAAGCAGTTTGCGTGACCTCAGGTCGCTAGGAGGTCTGTGCGTCGTGGCAAGGGCGATGTGCGTGGCGGTTAGGTGAATTGGGTGGCGTCGAAAATGTTTGTTTGTAGAATTTGGACGATGACAGCTTGGCCGAGTGGTTAAGGCGTTAGCCTGCTAAGTTAATGGGGCAACCCGCGTGAGTTCGAATCTCACAGCTGTCGTTTTCCTTTTCTCCTTACCACGATATCAAACACCAACGCTAAACAGCCAGCAGGTTAATGCCACGCCGAGCAGTGCCACTTCGGTACAGACCCAACTGCTTAGTTGCCTTGCGCTGGTCGATCGGCTGTCTGGCCGATTGGCTGTACAGAGGCCGCCGGTACGTTTGTTTTTGGCGAAGTGGTTCTGGATGTGAGGCCCAAGGCGTGCACGTATAGGCATGCGGCGCGATAGGAACCACTTCGGTGGTCATCCGTAAAAATTGGAACGATACAGAGAAGATTAGCATGGCCCCTGCGCAAGGATGACACGCATAAATCGAGAAGTATCGCACTTTTTGTCATTTGTTCGCTGTGCTAGGTGGTTAGTCGGTGCGTGCTCGCAACTGATGCTAGGCGGACGGTGAAGCAGTAGTCTGCAGACAATCAGCGAAAAACGGATAGCAGACTGCACAAGACGAGCGCCAGGGTAGGTGTTCGAGCAACTCGGACGGCGTCACGTGCGAGCGAAAAGTGGCGTCTGGAAAGCAGGCTGTGAAGCAACGAACTCGTCGGTGTCGAGCGCGCAAAAAGCGCAAAGGATGAGGGAAGAGGGGATCGAACCCCCGACCGCTGGGACTGGAATCCAGCGCTCTACCACTGAGCTATTCCCCCGACACCAACACACTTTTTCACACTCTCCAACACACATACCTGATACGTCAAAGCACCACGCGTCGCACTACTCGCTCCAACAACTTGGCATCCACAGCGAACCCTACTACCTTTCTTCGTGCCACACCTCCCGCCCGACTCCGCAGTGCTCAGGACTACTCACGAGTTTTTGTCGGTGTAGGCATGAAATGATCAGTGAGCGATCTCTACGAAACAGTTCCGGATGCGGAAGGAGGGCAACGCGAGCAAATGGATGACGATGCCGTGAGTCGCTGCGGCGTTGCGATCGGATGGTGATGCGCGTGGATGCGTGCGGTGGTTGGTGTGTGCGTTTGGGTCGCGTGCGTTGCAGCGTGTTTGTGTTGTGTGCAGTGAGTGTGTTGTTTGTTTGTGTGAGTTGTGTGGTGCGTGCGGATTCGTACAGCCCCTATAGCTCAGTGGTAGAGCACTCGCTTCGTAAGCGAAAGGTCGGTGGTTCGATCCCGCCTGGGGGCTCTTCTTTTGCCTTTCCCCATCATTTATCGCGGCCCCGCTCTTTTCGCTCGTTTTATTGTCTTTGGTGGCCTCGTCGCATCCCCCTGTATCCACCATGGCGTCCCACGAATCACGGCTACTTCGACTCTGCTGCAATTGCCTTAGCAGCACATTGATCTCACCTGACCTGACCGTCCGCGCGTTGCGACACCAGACGTCTACGACAGCGACTCGTGGCACTGCGAACGGCTGTGCTGTGGTCAAAGACAGCGATATAGCCCATGAGCATTACGCACGATCAGTGATGACTACTAATGATGACCTCAGAAAAACGAGGCGACGGAAAACCAGGCAGGCCAGGCCAATCGATACCCACCCACCCGAGCCTTGCATACTGAGCGTACGCTCATAGCCTCGTTGAGCACATGGCAATTGCGAACACTCACGGTATTCTCAAGGCAAGACTGGATTACGCGCAAATGGACGAAGGTGGGTCGAGGCTGAGCGCGAAGTGGAACTGACTTGCTTTCTTGCTCCGATTCTTTTCAGTTCTGTGTTCTGTATGGTGAAATCCCGCTGATGGATGACGAATGCGCATCGTGAGTGAGAGGGAAAGCAGTTTGCGTGACCTCAGGTCGCTAGGAGGTCTGTGCGTCGTGGCAAGGGCGATGTGCGTGGCGATTAGGTGAGTTGGGTGGCGTCGAAAATGTTTGTTTGTAGAATTTGGACGATGACAGCTTGGCCGAGTGGTTAAGGCGTTAGCCTGCTAAGTTAATGGGGCAACCCGCGTGAGTTCGAATCTCACAGCTGTCGTTTTCCTTTTCTCCTTACCACGATATCAAACACCAACGCTAAACAGCCAGCAGGTTAATGCCACGCCGAGCAGTGCCACTTCGGTACAGACCCAACTGCTTAGTTGCCTTGCGCTGGTCGATCGGCTGTCTGGCCGATTGGCTGTACAGAGGCCGCCGGTACGTTTGTTTTTGGCGAAGTGGTTCTGGATGTGAGGCCCAAGGCGTGCACGTATAGGCATGCGGCGCGAGAACTGATAGGAACCACTTCGGTGGTCATCCGTAAAAATTGGAACGATACAGAGAAGATTAGCATGGCCCCTGCGCAAGGATGACACGCATAAATCGAGAAGTATCGCACTTTTTGTCATTTGTTCGCTGTGCTAGGTGGTTAGTCGGTGCGTGCTCGCAACTGATGCTAGGCGGACGGTGAAGCAGTAGTCTGCAGACAATCAGCGAAAAACGGATAGCAGACTGCACAAGACGAGCGCCAGGGTAGGTGTTCGAGCAACTCGGACGGCGTCACGTGCGAGCGAAAAGTGGCGTCTGGAAAGCAGGCTGTGAAGCAACGAACTCGTCGGTGTCGAGCGCGCAAAAAGCGCAAAGGATGAGGGAAGAGGGGATCGAACCCCCGACCGCTGGGACTGGAATCCAGCGCTCTACCACTGAGCTATTCCCCCGACACCAACACACTTTTTCACACTCTCCAACACACATACCTGATACGTCAAAGCACCACGCGTCGCACTACTCGCTCCAACAACTTGGCATCCACAGCGAACCCTACTACCTTTCTTCGTGCTACACCTCCCGCCCGACTCCGCAGTGCTCAGGACTACTCACGAGTTTTTGTCGGTGTAGGCATGAAATGATCAGTGAGCGATCTCTACGAAACAGTTCCGGATGCGGAAGGAGGGCAACGCGAGCAAATGGATGACGATGCCGTGAGTCGCTGCGGCGTTGCGATCGGATGGTGATGCGCGTGGATGCGTGCGGTGGTTGGTGTGTGCGTTTGGGTCGCGTGCGTTGCAGCGTGTTTGTGTTGTGTGCAGTGAGTGTGTTGTTTGTTTGTGTGAGTTGTGTGGTGCGTGCGGATTCGTACAGCCCCTATAGCTCAGTGGTAGAGCACTCGCTTCGTAAGCGAAAGGTCGGTGGTTCGATCCCGCCTGGGGGCTCTTCTTTTGCCTTTCCCCATCATTTATCGCGGCCCCGCTCTTTTCGCTCGTTTTATTGTCTTTGGTGGCCTCGTCGCATCCCCCTGTATCCACCATGGCGTCCCACGAATCACGGCTACTTCGACTCTGCTGCAATTGCCTTAGCAGGCACATTGATCTCACCTGACCTGACCGTCCGCGCGTTGCGACACCAGACGTCTACGACAGCGACTCGTGGCACTGCGAACGGCTGTGCTGTGGTCAAAGGCAGCGATATAGCCCATGAGCATTACGCAGGATCAGTGATAACTACTAATGATGACCTCAGAAAAACGAGGCGACGGAAGACCAGGCAGGCCAGGTCAATCGATACCCACCCGAGCCTGGCATACCGATCGCAAGACTTGACACATATCAACCGAGACGACTATACTTCTTGTCGGTGAGAGTAATGGGAAGCAGCAGAACAAAAAGAAGAGTCGGCGCGTCAGGAAGAGACCTGCCGGTGTGTGTTGCACTTGTGGCGAAAATGGTCACTACGCAAGGGACTGCAAAATGAACTGCCACTCTTGAGGTGCAGACCAAGATCAGTCGGCTTCGGGGTGATTGATAGTAGAGCCGGCTCACATGTGGCAGTCGCGTGGTGCATTCAGCGAGTACACAACGGTGCAGAATGGTCGGAGTGCGAAGACCAGAGCGGACTTATTCTCGGCTTCGGTACGGTGACCCTGCGAGTGTGGACTGGCCGCTCGTGAATCGATTCCAGACTGGAGAACGCGCTTCATGTTCAGGACTTGAACAAGAATCTGTTCTCCCGGACGGTGGTGACGGAGCGTGGAATGGTCGTCACTACGGAGGGCAAGAAGTGCGTCGTGAAGCGCGGTGGCGAAGTTGTAGCTACTGGGTGGAAGCAAGGCAAACTGATGTATCTGAGCACAGAAGCGAGCGAGGGGTGCTCTATCGCCTAGGACAACACTGAGTTCTGGAATCGGTGACTCGGACACGTCTCGTTCAGCACACTAAAATCAATGATCAAGGATGGGAAGCTTAATGGAGCCCCGAAGGAGACTGCGAAGTTTGTGCGACAGCCAAGCTGTCTCGCAACCCTTTCAGCTCAACGAAGGAAGAGCTGGAAGGAAAAGAAAGTGCACGCACGAACACGTCGGTGTGCTCAGGTGTACTAGGGCTCATCACTCCAGTTTCCAAGTCGGGCTATAAGTACATTGTAACATGCTTGCTAATGAAGAGTTGTTATCTGATGATTTATCCGATGCGCAACAAGAGCGCGGTATGCGAGCGTTTCGGAAGTTCCTGAAAATGATCAGGATGAATGCCGGATGTCCTTCGGGGCTCCATTAAGCTTCCCATACTTGATCATTGATTTTAGTGTGCTGAACGAGACGTGTCCGAGTCACCGATTCCAGAGCTCAGTGTTGTCCTAGGCGATAGAGCACCCCTCGCTCGCTTCTGTGTTCAGATACATCAGTTTGCCTTGCTTCCACCCAGTAGCTACAACTTCGTGATCAAGATTTTCGCAGCGACCACGGTGACAACCTCTCGACGCGGGGGGGGGGGTAGAATCGCCGCATAATTCTTCCAAAACTGTCAAGCACGAGCTCACGGCTCCCCATAATCCGGAGCAGAAAGGCAGGACGTTCGTTGAAATGACTCGCTGCACGTTCAAGTAAAGTGAACTCGACGAGACGTATTGGTATGGGGTCATGGTGACAGCGGCGGATATCCAAAACTTGCTGCCAAATACGTCCAACCCACGCTCAAGTCCATTCGAGTTGTGTTCAAGCGGAAGCCACGCCTGAATCATATGCGAGTGTTCGGAACTGAGTGTTACGCTCACGTGCCCAAGCAAAAGCGTAAGAAGCTTGACGACACGGGCATCCAGTCCGTTATTCTCGGCTACGCGAAGCAGCGCAAGGTCTACCGACCTCTTAGAGTCACCGATGGATCAATCGCGATTTCGATAAGCGTAAGGTTTGCTGAGGCACTCACAATGAGGGCTCCAAGGGGTATTCAACTTCATCGATGAGGATAACCAAGTCGAAGAAACTAAGGAGATCAAGACAGTTTTCGCACACCACCTACTCGACCACGTCAGGTGCTGGCGGGAGAGGAGCATAATGGACCGACACACTCCATACCAACACGTGGTTTCAGCACGCCAGGAGGGACGGTGAAGAGGAGTGGATGGTGCGACCTGAACGCAAGCGCCGAGGTGTTACTCGGTAAAGGAGTTCCCAAACTTGCGGCACAGTCAGTTCAATCTGGACGACTACAAAACCGAATATGACTCGCTCTACTGCCTTCACACTGAGGATGACGATGGCGAACGTGTAGTGACGTACGATGAAGTTATGAAGAGCAAGTACAAGGACGAGTGGCTTCGTGCAATGGAGAGCGAGGTGAAGTCGTTGGAAGATCATCGCACTTGGACTTTGGTAGACATTCCCTCCAACAAGAAGCCGATTGGGCGCAAGGATCAACGCGACCCGAACGGGGACATCGTAAAGTTCCAAGCATGCTTGTTGGCGAACGGATTTACAATGCGTCCCGGACGTACACGTTCGCTCCTGTTGCGCGCAAGGAGTAGGTGAGCACCGCAACCGCGATTGCCGCGGCTCCCTCTGCCGCGCAGAGGGAGACATGGAAGCTGAGAATGGGGAGCTGACACGGCGTTTCTCTACGGTGATGTCGAAGAGGAAATCTACACTGATCAGACAGACGGATTCATTGTACAAGCACTCTACGGTACTATGCAAGCGGTGCGCCAGTGGAACAACAAGCGGAACCAGCATCTCGTGGATCAAGGTTTCAGGCGCTCTGATGCGTTGATCAAGCAGCGAATACAACATCATCGTTGGCTACGTGGATGACCGTGGTGACCTCAAGCGCGAAAGCAGAATACATGAGTCTATACAGCGCAACACGGGAGGCAACTTGGCTACGCCTACTGCTGGAGACATGAGCTACGATGGCCAAGATGCAATGCTGACCCACCTGTACCATCAGGGATGTATCGCGCTTGCCTAGAACTTACTCTACCACTCGCGCGCGAAGCACATCGACATCAACTTTCACTTCCTGCGCGAGTAGGTCGAGCGCGAAACAATTCGACTTGACTACAACCGACAGACGAGATGATCGCCGGTGGAATGACGAAGGCATTGACGCGCGACAAGCACGACAAATACATCAAAGTACTCGGCATAAAGACGTAACACGAAACGCCGCGCGCCCATCAAGGGGTAATTGTGATGTCGCACGCTTACGCCTCCGTGACGCGCTGCTGGATTGCATGTGCAATTACATTGGATGGTGAGAGCATGATCATACGGCCATATATCTGCGTAGAGTCGTACGACTTTGTGCGTAGAACCTTACGACTCGTAGGTTTGTGCACAATCGTACGGCTCTATAATTAGGATCTTACGAATCGTCTGTTTGTCGAGTCGAGCATATTCGTACGACTCTACCTCTGGGATGTAGATAGGGATGGTAGGGCGTATGGCACGAACGAACGGAAGAGGCCTAAAAACAGAGTAATTAGGGTTAACCGATTCAATCTCCGACTCAGTTTTGGTTTTGCAACCTCATCAACCAGCCCTTCTTCATTAGCAAGCCCCGCAGTGCTCTTCCTTACCTTCCTTTACAAAGTGCCAGCTGCGGAAGAATGGCAACGCGAGCAAATGGATGACGATGCCGTGAGTCGCTGCGGCGTTGCGATCGGATGGTGATGCGCGTGGATGCGTGCGGTGGTTGGTGTGTGCGTTTGGGTCGCGTGCGTTGCAGCGTGTTTGTGTTGTGTGCAGTGAGTGTGTTGTTTGTTTGTGTGAGTTGCGTGGTGCGTGCGGATTCGTACAGCCCCTATAGCTCAGTGGTAGAGCACTCGCTTCGTAAGCGAAAGGTCGGTGGTTCGATCGCGCCTGGGGGCTCTTCTTTTGCCTTTCCCCATCATTTATCGCGGCCCCGCTCTTTTCGCTCGTTTTATTGTCTTTGGTGGCCTCGTCGCATCCCCCTGTATCCACCATGGCGTCCCACGAATCACGGCTACTTCGACTCTGCTGCAATTGCCTTAGCAGGCACATTGATCTCACCTGACCTGACCGTCCGCGCGTTGCGACACCAGACGTCTACGACAGCGACTCGTGGCGCTGCGAACGGCTGTGCTGTGGTCAAAGACAGCGATATAGCCCATGAGCATTACGCAGGATCAGTGATAACTACTAATGATGACCTCAGAAAAACGAGGCGACGGAAGACCAGGCAGGCCAGGTCAATCGATACCCACCCGAGCCTGGCATACCGATCGCAAGACTTGACACATATCAACCGAGACGACTATACTTCTTGTCGGTGGGAGTAATGGGAAGCAGCAGAACAAAAAGAAGAGTCGGCGCGTCAGGAAGAGACCTGCCGGTGTGTGTTGCACTTGTGGCGAAAATGGTCACTACGCAAGGGACTGCAAAATGAACTGCCACTCTTGAGGTGCAGACCAAGATCAGTCGGCTTCGGGGTGATTGATAGTAGAGCCGGCTCACATGTGGCAGTCGCGTGGTGCATTCAGCGAGTACACAACGGTGCAGAATGGTCGGAGTGCGAAGACCAGAGCGGACTTATTCTCGGCTTCGGTACGGTGACCCTGCGAGTGTGGACTGGCCGCTCGTGAATCGATTCCAGACTGGAGAACGCGCTTCATGTTCAGGACTTGAACAAGAATCTGTTCTCCCGGACGGTGGTGACGGAGCGTGGAATGGTCGTCACTACGGAGGGCAAGAAGTGCGTCGTGAAGCGCGGTGGCGAAGTTGTAGCTACTGGGTGGAAGCAAGGCAAACTGATGTATCTGAGCACAGAAGCGAGCGAGGGGTGCTCTATCGCCTAGGACAACACTGAGTTCTGGAATCGGTGACTCGGACACGTCTCGTTCAGCACACTAAAATCAATGATCAAGGATGGGAAGCTTAATGGAGCCCCGAAGGAGACTGCGAAGTTTGTGCGACAGCCAAGCTGTCTCGCAACCCTTTCAGCTCAACGAAGGAAGAGCTGGAAGGAAAAGAAAGTGCACGCACGAACACGTCGGTGTGCTCAGGTGTACTAGGGCTCATCACTCCAGTTTCCAAGTCGGGCTATAAGTACATTGTAACATGCTTGCTAATGAAGAGTTGTTATCTGATGATTTATCCGATGCGCAACAAGAGCGCGGTATGCGAGCGTTTCGGAAGTTCCTGAAAATGATCAGGATGAATGCCGGATGTCCTTCGGGGCTCCATTAAGCTTCCCATACTTGATCATTGATTTTAGTGTGCTGAACGAGACGTGTCCGAGTCACCGATTCCAGAGCTCAGTGTTGTCCTAGGCGATAGAGCACCCCTCGCTCGCTTCTGTGTTCAGATACATCAGTTTGCCTTGCTTCCACCCAGTAGCTACAACTTCGTGATCAAGATTTTCGCAGCGACCACGGTGACAACCTCTCGACGCGGGGGGGGGGTAGAATCGCCGCATAATTCTTCCAAAACTGTCAAGCACGAGCTCACGGCTCCCCATAATCCGGAGCAGAAAGGCAGGACGTTCGTTGAAATGACTCGCTGCACGTTCAAGTAAAGTGAACTCGACGAGACGTATTGGTATGGGGTCATGGTGACAGCGGCGGATATCCAAAACTTGCTGCCAAATACGTCCAACCCACGCTCAAGTCCATTCGAGTTGTGTTCAAGCGGAAGCCACGCCTGAATCATATGCGAGTGTTCGGAACTGAGTGTTACGCTCACGTGCCCAAGCAAAAGCGTAAGAAGCTTGACGACACGGGCATCCAGTCCGTTATTCTCGGCTACGCGAAGCAGCGCAAGGTCTACCGACCTCTTAGAGTCACCGATGGATCAATCGCGATTTCGATAAGCGTAAGGTTTGCTGAGGCACTCACAATGAGGGCTCCAAGGGGTATTCAACTTCATCGATGAGGATAACCAAGTCGAAGAAACTAAGGAGATCAAGACAGTTTTCGCACACCACCTACTCGACCACGTCAGGTGCTGGCGGGAGAGGAGCACAATGGACCGACACACCCCATACCAACACGTGGTTCCAGCACACCAGGAGGGACGGTGAAGAGGAGTGGATGGTGCGACCTGAACGCAAGCGCCGAGGTGTTACTCGGTAAAGGAGTTCCCAAACTTGCGGCACAGTCAGTTCAATCTGGACGACTACAAAACCGAATATGACTCGCTCTACTGCCTTCACACTGAGGATGACGATGGCGAACGTGTAGTGACGTACGATGAAGTTATGAAGAGCAAGTACAAGGACGAGTGGCTTCTTGCAATGGAGAGCGAGGTGAAGTCGTTGGAAGATCATCGCACTTGGACTTTGGTAGACATTCCCTCCAACAAGAAGCCGATTGGGCGCAAGGATCAACGCGACCCGAACGGGGACATCGTAAAGTTCCAAGCATGCTTGTTGGCGAACGGATTTACAATGCGTCCCGGACGTACACGTTCGCTCCTGTTGCGCGCAAGGAGTAGGTGAGCACCGCAACCGCGATTGCCGCGGCTCCCTCTGCCGCGCAGAGGGAGACATGGAAGCTGAGAATGGGGAGCTGACACGGCGTTTCTCTACGGTGATGTCGAAGAGGAAATCTACACTGATCAGACAGACGGATTCATTGTACAAGCACTCTACGGTACTATGCAAGCGGTGCGCCAGTGGAACAACAAGCGGAACCAGCATCTCGTGGATCAAGGTTTCAGGCGCTCTGATGCGTTGATCAAGCAGCGAATACAACATCATCGTTGGCTACGTGGATGACCGTGGTGACCTCAAGCGCGAAAGCAGAATACATGAGTCTATACAGCGCAACACAGGAGGCAACTTGGCTACGCCTACTGCTGGAGACATGAGCTACGATGGCCAAGATGCAATGCTGACCCACCAGTACCATCAGGGATGTATCGCGCTTGCCTAGAACTTACTCTACCACTCGCGCGCGAAGCACATCGACATCAACTTTCACTTCCTGCGCGAGTAGGTCGAGCGCGAAACAATTCGACTTGACTACAACCGACAGACGAGATGATCGCCGGTGGAATGACGAAGGCATTGACGCGCGACAAGCACGACAAATACATCAAAGTACTCGGCATAAAGACGTAACACGAAACGCCGCGCGCCCATCAAGGGGTAATTGTGATGTCGCACGCTTACGCCTCCGTGACGCGCTGCTGGATTGCATGTGCAATTACATTGGATGGTGAGAGCATGATCATACGGCCATATATCTGCGTAGAGTCGTACGACTTTGTGCGTAGAACCTTACGACTCGTAGGTTTGTGCACAATCGTACGGCTCTATAATTAGGATCTTACGAATCGTCTGTTTGTCGAGTCGAGCATATTCGTACGACTCTACCTCTGGGATGTAGATAGGGATGGTAGGGCGTATGGCACGAACGAACGGAAGAGGCCTAAAAACAGAGTAATTAGAGTTAACCGATTCAATCTCCGACTCAGTTTTGGTTTTGCAACCTCATCAACCAGCCCTTCTTCATTAGCAAGCCCCGCAGTGCTCTTCCTTACCTTCCTTTACAAAGTGCCAGCTGCGGAAGAATGGCAACGCGAGCAAATGGATGACGATGCCGTGAGTCGCTGCGGCGTTGCGATCGGATGGTGATGCGCGTGGATGCGTGCGGTGGTTGGTGTGTGCGTTTGGGTCGCGTGCGTTGCAGCGTGTTTGTGTTGTGTGCAGTGAGTGTGTTGTTTGTTTGTGTGAGTTGTGTGGTGCGTGCGGATTCGTACAGCCCCTATAGCTCAGTGGTAGAGCACTCGCTTCGTAAGCGAAAGGTCGGTGGTTCGATCCCGCCTGGGGGCTCTTCTTTTGCCTTTCCCCATCATTTATCGCGGCCCCGCTCTTTTCGCTCGTTTTATTGTCTTTGGTGGCCTCGTCGCATCCCCCTGTATCCACCATGGCGTCCCACGAATCACGGCTACTTCGACTCTGCTGCAATTGCCTTAGCAGGCACATTGATCTCACCTGACCTGACCGTCCGCGCGTTGCGACACCAGACGTCTACGACAGCGACTCGTGGCACTGCGAACGGCTGTGCTGTGGTCAAAGACAGCGATATAGCCCATGAGCATTACGCACGATCAGTGATGACTACTAATGATGACCTCAGAAAAACGAGGCGACGGAAAACCAGGCAGGCCAGGCCAATCGATACCCACCCACCCGAGCCTTGCATACTGAGCGTACGCTCATAGCCTCGTTGAGCACATGGCAATTGCGAACAGTCACGGTATTCTCAAGGCAAGACTGGATTACGCGCAAATGGACGAAGGTGGGTCGAGGCTGAGCGCGAAGTGGAACTGACTTGCTTTCTTGCTCCGATTCTTTTCAGTTCTGTGTTCTGTATGGTGAAATCCCGCTGATGGATGACGAATGCGCATCGTGAGTGAGAGGGAAAGCAGTTTGCGTGACCTCAGGTCGCTAGGAGGTCTGTGCGTCGTGGCAAGGGCGATGTGCGTGGCGATTAGGTGAGTTGGGTGGCGTCGAAAATGTTTGTTTGTAGAATTTGGACGATGACAGCTTGGCCGAGTGGTTAAGGCGTTAGCCTGCTAAGTTAATGGGGCAACCCGCGTGAATTCGAATCTCACAGCTGTCGTTTTCCTTTTCTCCTTACCACGATATCAAACACCAACGCTAAACAGCCAGCAGGTTAATGCCACGCCGAGCAGTGCCACTTCGGTACAGACCCAACTGCTTAGTTGCCTTGCGCTGGTCGATCGGCTGTCTGGCCGATTGGCTGTACAGAGGCCGCCGGTACGTTTGTTTTTGGCGAAGTGGTTCTGGATGTGAGGCCCAAGGCGTGCACGTATAGGCATGCGGCGCGAGAACTGATAGGAATCACTTCGGTGGTCATCCGTAAAAATTGGAACGATACAGAGAAGATTAGCATGGCCCCTGCGCAAGGATGACACGCATAAATCGAGAAGTATCGCACTTTTTGTCATTTGTTCGCTGTGCTAGGTGGTTAGTCGGTGCGTGCTCGCAACTGATGCTAGGCGGACGGTGAAGCAGTAGTCTGCAGACAATCAGCGAAAAACGGATAGCAGACTGCACAAGACGAGCGCCAGGGTAGGTGTTCGAGCAACTCGGACGGCGTCACGTGCGAGCGAAAAGTGGCGTCTGGAAAGCAGGCTGTGAAGCAACGAACTCGTCGGTGTCGAGCGCGCAAAAAGCGCAAAGGATGAGGGAAGAGGGGATCGAACCCCCGACCGCTGGGACTGGAATCCAGCGCTCTACCACTGAGCTATTCCCCCGACACCAACACACTTTTTCACACTCTCCAACACACATACCTGATACGTCAAAGCACCACGCGTCGCACTACTCGCTCCAACAACTTGGCATCCACAGCGAACCCTACTACCTTTCTTCGTGCCACACCTCCCGCCCGACTCCGCAGTGCTCAGGACTACTCACGAGTTTTTGTCGGTGTAGGCATGAAATGATCAGTGAGCGATCTCTACGAAACAGGATCGAAGTTCCGGATGCGGAAGGAGGGCAACGCGAGCAAATGGATGACGATGCCGTGAGTCGCTGCGGCGTTGCGATCGGATGGTGATGCGCGTGGATGCGTGCGGTGGTTGGTGTGTGCGTTTGGGTCGCGTGCGTTGCAGCGTGTTTGTGTTGTGTGCAGTGAGTGTGTTGTTTGTTTGTGTGAGTTGTGTGGTGCGTGCGGATTCGTACAGCCCCTATAGCTCAGTGGTAGAGCACTCGCTTCGTAAGCGAAAGGTCGGTGGTTCGATCCCGCCTGGGGGCTCTTCTTTTGCCTTTCCCCATCATTTATCGCGGCCCCGCTCTTTTCGCTCGTTTTACTGTCTTTGGTGGCCTCGTCGCATCCCCCTGTATCCACCATGGCGTCCCACGAATCACGGCTACTTCGACTCTGCTGCAATTGCCTTAGCAGCACATTGATGTGACCTGACCTGACCGTCCGCGCGTTGCGACACCAGACGTCTACGACAGCGACTCGTGGCACTGCGAACGGCTGTGCTGTGGTCAAAGACAGCGATATAGCCCATGAGCATTACGCACGATCAGTGATGACTACTAATGATGACCTCAGAAAAACGAGGCGACGGAAAACCAGGCAGGCCAGGCCAATCGATACCCACCCACCCGAGCCTTGCATACTGAGCGTACGCTCATAGCCTCGTTGAGCACATGGCAATTGCGAACACTCACGGTATTCTCAAGGCAAGACTGGATTACGCGCAAATGGACGAAGGTGGGTCGAGGCTGAGCGCGAAGTGGAACTGACTTGCTTTCTTGCTCCGATTCTTTTCAGTTCTGTGTTCTGTATGGTGAAATCCCGCTGATGGATGACGAATGCGCATCGTGAGTGAGAGGGAAAGCAGTTTGCGTGACCTCAGGTCGCTAGGAGGTCTGTGCGTCGTGGCAAGGGCGATGTGCGTGGCGGTTAGGTGAATTGGGTGGCGTCGAAAATGTTTGTTTGTAGAATTTGGACGATGACAGCTTGGCCGAGTGGTTAAGGCGTTAGCCTGCTAAGTTAATGGGGCAACCCGCGTGAGTTCGAATCTCACAGCTGTCGTTTTCCTTTTCTCCTTACCACGATATCAAACACCAACGCTAAACAGCCAGCAGGTTAATGCCACACCGAGCAGTGCCACTTCGGTACAGACCCAACTGCTTAGTTGCCTTGCACTGGTCGATCGGCTGTCTGGCCGATTGGCTGTACAGAGGCCGCCGGTACGTTTGTTTTTGGCGAAGTGGTTCTGGATGTGAGGCCCAAGGCGTGCACGTATAGGCATGCGGCGCGAGAACTGATAGGAACCACTTCGGTGGTCATCCGTAAAAATTGGAACGATACAGAGAAGATTAGCATGGCCCCTGCGCAAGGATGACACGCATAAATCGAGAAGTATCGCACTTTTTGTCATTTGTTCGCTGTGCTAGGTGGTTAGTCGGTGCGTGCTCGCAACTGATGCTAGGCGGACGGTGAAGCAGTAGTCTGCAGACAATCAGCGAAAAACGGATAGCAGACTGCACAAGACGAGCGCCAGGGTAGGTGTTCGAGCAACTCGGACGGCGTCACGTGCGAGCGAAAAGTGGCGTCTGGAAAGCAGGCTGTGAAGCAACGAACTCGTCGGTGTCGAGCGCGCAAAAAGCGCAAAGGATGAGGGAAGAGGGGATCGAACCCCCGACCGCTGGGACTGGAATCCAGCGCTCTACCACTGAGCTATTCCCCCGACACCAACACACTTTTTCACACTCTCCAACACACATACCTGATACGTCAAAGCACCACGCGTCGCACTACTCGCTCCAACAACTTGGCATCCACAGCGAACCCTACTACCTTTCTTCGTGCCACACCTCCCGCCCGACTCCGCAGTGCTCAGGACTACTCACGAGTTTTTGTCGGTGTAGGCATGAAATGATCAGTGAGCGATCTCTACGAAACAGGATCGAAGTTCCGGATGCGGAAGGAGGGCAACGCGAGCAAATGGATGACGATGCCGTGAGTCGCTGCGGCGTTGCGATCGGATGGTGATGCGCGTGGATGCGTGCGGTGGTTGGTGTGTGCGTTTGGGTCGCGTGCGTTGCAGCGTGTTTGTGTTGTGTGCAGTGAGTGTGTTGTTTGTTTGTGTGAGTTGTGTGGTGCGTGCGGATTCGTACAGCCCCTATAGCTCAGTGGTAGAGCACTCGCTTCGTAAGCGAAAGGTCGGTGGTTCGATCCCGCCTGGGGGCTCTTCTTTTGCCTTTCCCCATCATTTATCGCGGCCCCGCTCTTTTCGCTCGTTTTATTGTCTTTGGTGGCCTCGTCGCATCCCCCTGTATCCACCATGGCGTCCCACGAATCACGGCTACTTCGACTCTGCTGCAATTGCCTTAGCAGCACATTGATCTCACCTGACCTGACCGTCCGCGCGTTGCGACACCAGACGTCTACGACAGCGACTCGTGGCACTGCGAACGGCTGTGCTGTGGTCAAAGACAGCGATATAGCCCATGAGCATTACGCACGATCAGTGATGACTACTAATGATGACCTCAGAAAAACGAGGCGACGGAAAACCAGGCAGGCCAGGCCAATCGATACCCACCCACCCGAGCCTTGCATACCGAGCGTACGCTCATAGCCTCGTTGAGCACATGGCAATTGCGAACACTCACGGTATTCTCAAGGCAAGACTGGATTACGCGCAAATGGACGAAGGTGGGTCGAGGCTGAGCGCGAAGTGGACTTGCTTTCTTGCTCCGATTCTTTTCAGTTCTGTGTTCTGTATGGTGAAATCCCGCTGATGGATGACGAATGCGCATCGTGAGTGAGAGGGAAAGCAGTTTGCGTGACCTCAGGTCGCTAGGAGGTCTGTGCGTCGTGGCAAGGGCGATGTGCGTGGCGGTTAGGTGAATTGGGTGGCGTCGAAAATGTTTGTTTGTAGAATTTGGACGATGACAGCTTGGCCGAGTGGTTAAGGCGTTAGCCTGCTAAGTTAATGGGGCAACCCGCGTGAGTTCGAATCTCACAGCTGTCGTTTTCCTTTTCTCCTTACCACGATATCAAACACCAACGCTAAACAGCCAGCAGGTTAATGCCACGCCGAGCAGTGCCACTTCGGTACAGACCCAACTGCTTAGTTGCCTTGCGCTGGTCGATCGGCTGTCTGGCCGATTGGCTGTACAGAGGCCGCCGGTACGTTTGTTTTTGGCGAAGTGGTTCTGGATGTGAGGCCCAAGGCGTGCACGTATAGGCATGCGGCGCGATAGGAACCACTTCGGTGGTCATCCGTAAAAATTGGAACGATACAGAGAAGATTAGCATGGCCCCTGCGCAAGGATGACACGCATAAATCGAGAAGTATCGCACTTTTTGTCATTTGTTCGCTGTGCTAGGTGGTTAGTCGGTGCGTGCTCGCAACTGATGCTAGGCGGACGGTGAAGCAGTAGTCTGCAGACAATCAGCGAAAAACGGATAGCAGACTGCACAAGACGAGCGCCAGGGTAGGTGTTCGAGCAACTCGGACGGCGTCACGTGCGAGCGAAAAGTGGCGTCTGGAAAGCAGGCTGTGAAGCAACGAACTCGTCGGTGTCGAGCGCGCAAAAAGCGCAAAGGATGAGGGAAGAGGGGATCGAACCCCCGACCGCTGGGACTGGAATCCAGCGCTCTACCACTGAGCTATTCCCCCGACACCAACACACTTTTTCACACTCTCCAACACACATACCTGATACGTCAAAGCACCACGCGTCGCACTACTCGCTCCAACAACTTGGCATCCACAGCGAACCCTACTACCTTTCTTCGTGCCACACCTCCCGCCCGACTCCGCAGTGCTCAGGACTACTCACGAGTTTTTGTCGGTGTAGGCATGAAATGATCAGTGAGCGATCTCTACGAAACAGGATCGAAGTTCCGGATGCGGAAGGAGGGCAACGCGAGCAAATGGATGACGATGCCGTGAGTCGCTGCGGCGTTGCGATCGGATGGTGATGCGCGTGGATGCGTGCGGTGGTTGGTGTGTGCGTTTGGGTCGCGTGCGTTGCAGCGTGTTTGTGTTGTGTGCAGTGAGTGTGTTGTTTGTTTGTGTGAGTTGTGTGGTGCGTGCGGATTCGTACAGCCCCTATAGCTCAGTGGTAGAGCACTCGCTTCGTAAGCGAAAGGTCGGTGGTTCGATCCCGCCTGGGGGCTCTTCTTTTGCCTTTCCCCATCATTTATCGCGGCCCCGCTCTTTTCGCTCGTTTTATTGTCTTTGGTGGCCTCGTCGCATCCCCCTGTATCCACCATGGCGTCCCACGAATCACGGCTACTTCGACTCTGCTGCAATTGCCTTAGCAGCACATTGATCTCACCTGACCTGACCGTCCGCGCGTTGCGACACCAGACGTCTACGACAGCGACTCGTGGCACTGCGAACGGCTGTGCTGTGGTCAAAGACAGCGATATAGCCCATGAGCATTACGCACGATCAGTGATGACTACTAATGATGACCTCAGAAAAACGAGGCGACGGAAAACCAGGCAGGCCAGGCCAATCGATACCCACCCACCCGAGCCTTGCATACCGAGCGTACGCTCATAGCCTCGTTGAGCACATGGCAATTGCGAACAGTCACGGTATTCTCAAGGCAAGACTGGATTACGCGCAAATGGACGAAGGTGGGTCGAGGCTGAGCGCGAAGTGGAACTGACTTGCTTTCTTGCTCCGATTCTTTTCAGTTCTGTGTTCTGTATGGTGAAATCCCGCTGATGGATGACGAATGCGCATCGTGAGTGAGAGGGAAAGCAGTTTGCGTGACCTCAGGTCGCTAGGAGGTCTGTGCGTCGTGGCAAGGGCGATGTGCGTGGCGATTAGGTGAGTTGGGTGGCGTCGAAAATGTTTGTTTGTAGAATTTGGACGATGACAGCTTGGCCGAGTGGTTAAGGCGTTAGCCTGCTAAGTTAATGGGGCAACCCGCGTGAGTTCGAATCTCACAGCTGTCGTTTTCCTTTTCTCCTTACCACGATATCAAACACCAACGCTAAACAGCCAGCAGGTTAATGCCACACCGAGCAGTGCCACTTCGGTACAGACCCAACTGCTTAGTTGCCTTGCACTGGTCGATCGGCTGTCTGGCCGATTGGCTGTACAGAGGCCGCCGGTACGTTTGTTTTTGGCGAAGTGGTTCTGGATGTGAGGCCCAAGGCGTGCACGTATAGGCATGCGGCGCGAGAACTGATAGGAACCACTTCGGTGGTCATCCGTAAAAATTGGAACGATACAGAGAAGATTAGCATGGCCCCTGCGCAAGGATGACACGCATAAATCGAGAAGTATCGCACTTTTTGTCATTTGTTCGCTGTGCTAGGTGGTTAGTCGGTGCGTGCTCGCAACTGATGCTAGGCGGACGGTGAAGCAGTAGTCTGCAGACAATCAGCGAAAAACGGATAGCAGACTGCACAAGACGAGCGCCAGGGTAGGTGTTCGAGCAACTCGGACGGCGTCACGTGCGAGCGAAAAGTGGCGTCTGGAAAGCAGGCTGTGAAGCAACGAACTCGTCGGTGTCGAGCGCGCAAAAAGCGCAAAGGATGAGGGAAGAGGGGATCGAACCCCCGACCGCTGGGACTGGAATCCAGCGCTCTACCACTGAGCTATTCCCCCGACACCAACACACTTTTTCACACTCTCCAACACACATACCTGATACGTCAAAGCACCACGCGTCGCACTACTCGCTCCAACAACTTGGCATCCACAGCGAACCCTACTACCTTTCTTCGTGCCACACCTCCCGCCCGACTCCGCAGTGCTCAGGACTACTCACGAGTTTTTGTCGGTGTAGGCATGAAATGATCAGTGAGCGATCTCTACGAAACAGGATCGAAGTTCCGGATGCGGAAGGAGGGCAACGCGAGCAAATGGATGACGATGCCGTGAGTCGCTGCGGCGTTGCGATCGGATGGTGATGCGCGTGGATGCGTGCGGTGGTTGGTGTGTGCGTTTGGGTCGCGTGCGTTGCAGCGTGTTTGTGTTGTGTGCAGTGAGTGTGTTGTTTGTTTGTGTGAGTTGTGTGGTGCGTGCGGATTCGTACAGCCCCTATAGCTCAGTGGTAGAGCACTCGCTTCGTAAGCGAAAGGTCGGTGGTTCGATCCCGCCTGGGGGCTCTTCTTTTGCCTTTCCCCATCATTTATCGCGGCCCCGCTCTTTTCGCTCGTTTTATTGTCTTTGGTGGCCTCGTCGCATCCCCCTGTATCCACCATGGCGTCCCACGAATCACGGCTACTTCGACTCTGCTGCAATTGCCTTAGCAGCACATTGATCTCACCTGACCTGACCGTCCGCGCGTTGCGACACCAGACGTCTACGACAGCGACTCGTGGCACTGCGAACGGCTGTGCTGTGGTCAAAGACAGCGATATAGCCCATGAGCATTACGCACGATCAGTGATAACTACTAATGATGACCTCAGAAAAACGAGGCGACGGAAGACCAGGCAGGCCAGGTCAATCGATACCCACCCACCCGAGCCTTGCATACTGAGCGTACGCTCATAGCCTCGTTGAGCACATGGCAATTGCGAACACTCACGGTATTCTCAAGGCAAGACTGGATTACGCGCAAATGGACGAAGGTGGGTCGAGGCTGAGCGCGAGGTGGAACTGACTTGCTTTCTTGCTCCGATTCTTTTCAGTTCTGTGTGCTGTATGGTGAAATCCCGCTGATGGATGACGAATGCGCATCGTGAGTGAGAGGGAAAGCAGTTTGCGTGACCTCAGGTCGCTAGGAGGTCTGTGCGTCGTGGCAAGGGCGATGTGCGTGGCGATTAGGTGAGTTGGGTGGCGTCGAAAATGTTTGTTTGTAGAATTTGGACGATGACAGCTTGGCCGAGTGGTTAAGGCGTTAGCCTGCTAAGTTAATGGGGCAACCCGCGTGAGTTCGAATCTCACAGCTGTCGTTTTCCTTTTCTCCTTACCACGATATCAAACACCAACGCTAAACAGCCAGCAGGTTAATGCCACGCCGAGCAGTGCCACTTCGGTACAGACCCAACTGCTTAGTTGCCTTGCGCTGGTCGACCGGCTGTCTGGCCGATTGGCTGTACAGAGGCCGCCGGTACGTTTGTTTTTGGCGAAGTGGTTCTGGATGTGAGGCCCAAGGCGTGCACGTATAGGCATGCGGCGCGAGAACTGATAGGAACCACTTCGGTGGTCATCCGTAAAAATTGGAACGATACAGAGAAGATTAGCATGGCCCCTGCGCAAGGATGACACGCATAAATCGAGAAGTATCGCACTTTTTGTCATTTGTTCGCTGTGCTAGGTGGTTAGTCGGTGCGTGCTCGCAACTGATGCTAGGCGGACGGTGAAGCAGTAGTCTGCAGACAATCAGCGAAAAACGGATAGCAGACTGCACAAGACGAGCGCCAGGGTAGGTGTTCGAGCAACTCGGACGGCGTCACGTGCGAGCGAAAAGTGGCGTCTGGAAAGCAGGCTGTGAAGCAACGAACTCGTCGGTGTCGAGCGCGCAAAAAGTGCAAAGGATGAGGGAAGAGGGGATCGAACCCCCGACCGCTGGGACTGGAATCCAGCGCTCTACCACTGAGCTATTCCCCCGACACCAACACACTTTTTCACACTCTCCAACACACATACCTGATACGTCAAAGCACCACGCGTCGCACTACTCGCTCCAACAACTTGGCATCCACAGCGAACCCTACTACCTTTCTTCGTGCCACACCTCCCGCCCGACTCCGCAGTGCTCAGGACTACTCACGAGTTTTTGTCGGTGTAGGCATGAAATGATCAGTGAGCGATCTCTACGAAACAGGATCGAAGTTCCGGATGCGGAAGGAGGGCAACGCGAGCAAATGGATGACGATGCCGTGAGTCGCTGCGGCGTTGCGATCGGATGGTGATGCGCGTGGATGCGTGCGGTGGTTGGTGTGTGCGTTTGGGTCGCGTGCGTTGCAGCGTGTTTGTGTTGTGTGCAGTGAGTGTGTTGTTTGTTTGTGTGAGTTGTGTGGTGCGTGCGGATTCGTACAGCCCCTATAGCTCAGTGGTAGAGCACTCGCTTCGTAAGCGAAAGGTCGGTGGTTCGATCGCGCCTGGGGGCTCTTCTTTTGCCTTTCCCCATCATTTATCGCGGCCCCGCTCTTTTCGCTCGTTTTATTGTCTTTGGTGGCCTCGTCGCATCCCCCTGTATCCACCATGGCGTCCCACGAATCACGGCTACTTCGACTCTGCTGCAATTGCCTTAGCAGCACATTGATCTCACCTGACCTGACCGTCCGCGCGTTGCGACACCAGACGTCTACGACAGCGACTCGTGGCACTGCGAACGGCTGTGCTGTGGTCAAAGACAGCGATATAGCCCATGAGCATTACGCACGATCAGTGATAACTACTAATGATGACCTCAGAAAAACGAGGCGACGGAAGACCAGGCAGGCCAGGTCAATCGATACCCACCCACCCGAGCCTTGCATACTGAGCGTACGCTCATAGCCTCGTTGAGCACATGGCAATTGCGAACAGTCACGGTATTCTCAAGGCAAGACTGGATTACGCGCAAATGGACGAAGGTGGGTCGAGGCTGAGCGCGAGGTGGAACTGACTTGCTTTCTTGCTCCGATTCTTTTCAGTTCTGTGTGCTGTATGGTGAAATCCCGCTGATGGATGACGAATGCGCATCGTGAGTGAGAGGGAAAGCAGTTTGCGTGACCTCAGGTCGCTAGGAGGTCTGTGCGTCGTGGCAAGGGCGATGTGCGTGGCGATTAGGTGAGTTGGGTGGCGTCGAAAATGTTTGTTTGTAGAATTTGGACGATGACAGCTTGGCCGAGTGGTTAAGGCGTTAGCCTGCTAAGTTAATGGGGCAACCCGCGTGAGTTCGAATCTCACAGCTGTCGTTTTCCTTTTCTCCTTACCACGATATCAAACACCAACGCTAAACAGCCAGCAGGTTAATGCCACGCCGAGCAGTGCCACTTCGGTACAGACCCAACTGCTTAGTTGCCTTGCGCTGGTCGACCGGCTGTCTGGCCGATTGGCTGTACAGAGGCCGCCGGTACGTTTGTTTTTGGCGAAGTGGTTCTGGATGTGAGGCCCAAGGCGTGCACGTATAGGCATGCGGCGCGAGAACTGATAGGAACCACTTCGGTGGTCATCCGTAAAAATTGGAACGATACAGAGAAGATTAGCATGGCCCCTGCGCAAGGATGACACGCATAAATCGAGAAGTATCGCACTTTTTGTCATTTGTTCGCTGTGCTAGGTGGTTAGTCGGTGCGTGCTCGCAACTGATGCTAGGCGGACGGTGAAGCAGTAGTCTGCAGACAATCAGCGAAAAACGGATAGCAGACTGCACAAGACGAGCGCCAGGGTAGGTGTTCGAGCAACTCGGACGGCGTCACGTGCGAGCGAAAAGTGGCGTCTGGAAAGCAGGCTGTGAAGCAACGAACTCGTCGGTGTCGAGCGCGCAAA
Source organism: Phytophthora x cambivora (assembly GCA_033557925.1). Lineage (NCBI taxonomy): Eukaryota > Oomycota > Peronosporomycetes > Peronosporales > Peronosporaceae > Phytophthora > Phytophthora x cambivora. The sequence continues at coordinate 2,064,413 of JAUCEB010000034.1, forward strand.
AAGCGCAAAGGATGAGGGAAGAGGGGATCGAACCCCCGACCGCTGGGACTGGAATCCAGCGCTCTACCACTGAGCTATTCCCCCGACACCAACACACTTTTTCACACTCTCCAACACACATACCTGATACGTCAAAGCACCACGCGTCGCACTACTCGCTCCAACAACTTGGCATCCACAGCGAACCCTACTACCTTTCTTCGTGCCACACCTCCCGCCCAACTCCGCAGTGCTCAGGACTACTCACGAGTTTTTGTCGGTGTAGGCATGAAATGATCAGTGAGCGATCTCTACGAAACAGGATCGAAGTTCCGGATGCGGAAGGAGGGCAACGCGAGCAAATGGATGACGATGCCGTGAGTCGCTGCGGCGTTGCGATCGGATGGTGATGCGCGTGGATGCGTGCGGTGGTTGGTGTGTGCGTTTGGGTCGCGTGCGTTGCAGCGTGTTTGTGTTGTGTGCAGTGAGTGTGTTGTTTGTTTGTGTGAGTTGTGTGGTGCGTGCGGATTCGTACAGCCCCTATAGCTCAGTGGTAGAGCACTCGCTTCGTAAGCGAAAGGTCGGTGGTTCGATCCCGCCTGGGGGCTCTTCTTTTGCCTTTCCCCATCATTTATCGCGGCCCCGCTCTTTTCGCTCGTTTTATTGTCTTTGGTGGCCTCGTCGCATCCCCCTGTATCCACCATGGCGTCCCACGAATCACGGCTACTTCGACTCTGCTGCAATTGCCTTAGCAGCACATTGATCTCACCTGACCTGACCGTCCGCGCGTTGCGACACCAGACGTCTACGACAGCGACTCGTGGCACTGCGAACGGCTGTGCTGTGGTCAAAGACAGCGATATAGCCCATGAGCATTACGCAGGATCAGTGATAACTACTAATGATGACCTCAGAAAAACGAGGCGACGGAAGACCAGGCAGGCCAGGTCAATCGATACCCACCCACCCGAGCCTTGCATACTGAGCGTACGCTCATAGCCTCGTTGAGCACATGGCAATTGCGAACAGTCACGGTATTCTCAAGGCAAGACTGGATTACGCGCAAATGGACGAAGGTGGGTCGAGGCTGAGCGCGAGGTGGAACTGACTTGCTTTCTTGCTCCGATTCTTTTCAGTTCTGTGTGCTGTATGGTGAAATCCCGCTGATGGATGACGAATGCGCATCGTGAGTGAGAGGGAAAGCAGTTTGCGTGACCTCAGGTCGCTAGGAGGTCTGTGCGTCGTGGCAAGGGCGATGTGCGTGGCGATTAGGTGAGTTGGGTGGCGTCGAAAATGTTTGTTTGTAGAATTTGGACGATGACAGCTTGGCCGAGTGGTTAAGGCGTTAGCCTGCTAAGTTAATGGGGCAACCCGCGTGAGTTCGAATCTCACAGCTGTCGTTTTCCTTTTCTCCTTACCACGATATCAAACACCAACGCTAAACAGCCAGCAGGTTAATGCCACGCCGAGCAGTGCCACTTCGGTACAGACCCAACTGCTTAGTTGCCTTGCGCTGGTCGACCGGCTGTCTGGCCGATTGGCTGTACAGAGGCCGCCGGTACGTTTGTTTTTGGCGAAGTGGTTCTGGATGTGAGGCCCAAGGCGTGCACGTATAGGCATGCGGCGCGAGAACTGATAGGAACCACTTCGGTGGTCATCCGTACAAATTGGAACGATACAGAGAAGATTAGCATGGCCCCTGCGCAAGGATGACACGCATAAATCGAGAAGTATCGCACTTTTTGTCATTTGTTCGCTGTGCTAGGTGGTTAGTCGGTGCGTGCTCGCAACTGATGCTAGGCGGACGGTGAAGCAGTAGTCTGCAGACAATCAGCGAAAAACGGATAGCAGACTGCACAAGACGAGCGCCAGGGTAGGTGTTCGAGCAACTCGGACGGCGTCACGTGCGAGCGAAAAGTGGCGTCTGGAAAGCAGGCTGTGAAGCAACGAACTCGTCGGTGTCGAGCGCGCAAAAAGCGCAAAGGATGAGGGAAGAGGGGATCGAACCCCCGACCGCTGGGACTGGAATCCAGCGCTCTACCACTGAGCTATTCCCCCGACACCAACACACTTTTTCACACTCTCCAACACACATACCTGATACGTCAAAGCACCACGCGTCGCACTACTCGCTCCAACAACTTGGCATCCACAGCGAACCCTACTACCTTTCTTCGTGCCACACCTCCCGCCCGACTCCGCAGTGCTCAGGACTACTCACGAGTTTTTGTCGGTGTAGGCATGAAATGATCAGTGAGCGATCTCTACGAAACAGGATCGAAGTTCCGGATGCGGAAGGAGGGCAACGCGAGCAAATGGATGACGATGCCGTGAGTCGCTGCGGCGTTGCGATCGGATGGTGATGCGCGTGGATGCGTGCGGTGGTTGGTGTGTGCGTTTGGGTCGCGTGCGTTGCAGCGTGTTTGTGTTGTGTGCAGTGAGTGTGTTGTTTGTTTGTGTGAGTTGTGTGGTGCGTGCGGATTCGTACAGCCCCTATAGCTCAGTGGTAGAGCACTCGCTTCGTAAGCGAAAGGTCGGTGGTTCGATCCCGCCTGGGGGCTCTTCTTTTGCCTTTCCCCATCATTTATCGCGGCCCCGCTCTTTTCGCTCGTTTTATTGTCTTTGGTGGCCTCGTCGCATCCCCCTGTATCCACCATGGCGTCCCACGAATCACGGCTACTTCGACTCTGCTGCAATTGCCTTAGCAGCACATTGATCTCACCTGACCTGACCGTCCGCGCGTTGCGACACCAGACGTCTACGACAGCGACTCGTGGCACTGCGAACGGCTGTGCTGTGGTCAAAGACAGCGATATAGCCCATGAGCATTACGCACGATCAGTGATGACTACTAATGATGACCTCAGAAAAACGAGGCGACGGAAAACCAGGCAGGCCAGGCCAATCGATACCCACCCACCCGAGCCTTGCATACCGAGCGTACGCTCATAGCCTCGTTGAGCACATGGCAATTGCGAACACTCACGGTATTCTCAAGGCAAGACTGGATTACGCGCAAATGGACGAAGGTGGGTCGAGGCTGAGCGCGAAGTGGAACTGACTTGCTTTCTTGCTCCGATTCTTTTCAGTTCTGTGTTCTGTATGGTGAAATCCCGCTGATGGATGACGAATGCGCATCGTGAGTGAGAGGGAAAGCAGTTTGCGTGACCTCAGGTCGCTAGGAGGTCTGTGCGTCGTGGCAAGGGCGATGTGCGTGGCGATTAGGTGAGTTGGGTGGCGTCGAAAATGTTTGTTTGTAGAATTTGGACGATGACAGCTTGGCCGAGTGGTTAAGGCGTTAGCCTGCTAAGTTAATGGGGCAACCCGCGTGAGTTCGAATCTCACAGCTGTCGTTTTCCTTTTCTCCTTACCACGATATCAAACACCAACGCTAAACAGCCAGCAGGTTAATGCCACGCCGAGCAGTGCCACTTCGGTACAGACCCAACTGCTTAGTTGCCTTGCGCTGGTCGACCGGCTGTCTGGCCGATTGGCTGTACAGAGGCCGCCGGTACGTTTGTTTTTGGCGAAGTGGTTCTGGATGTGAGGCCCAAGGCGTGCACGTATAGGCATGCGGCGCGAGAACTGATAGGAACCACTTCGGTGGTCATCCGTAAAAATTGGAACGATACAGAGAAGATTAGCATGGCCCCTGCGCAAGGATGACACGCATAAATCGAGAAGTATCGCACTTTTTGTCATTTGTTCGCTGTGCTAGGTGGTTAGTCGGTGCGTGCTCGCAACTGATGCTAGGCGGACGGTGAAGCAGTAGTCTGCAGACAATCAGCGAAAAACGGATAGCAGACTGCACAAGACGAGCGCCAGGGTAGGTGTTCGAGCAACTCGGACGGCGTCACGTGCGAGCGAAAAGTGGCGTCTGGAAAGCAGGCTGTGAAGCAACGAACTCGTCGGTGTCGAGCGCGCAAAAAGCGCAAAGGATGAGGGAAGAGGGGATCGAACCCCCGACCGCTGGGACTGGAATCCAGCGCTCTACCACTGAGCTATTCCCCCGACACCAACACACTTTTTCACACTCTCCAACACACATACCTGATACGTCAAAGCACCACGCGTCGCACTACTCGCTCCAACAACTTGGCATCCACAGCGAACCCTACTACCTTTCTTCGTGCCACACCTCCCGCCCGACTCCGCAGTGCTCAGGACTACTCACGAGTTTTTGTCGGTGTAGGCATGAAATGATCAGTGAGCGATCTCTACGAAACAGGATCGAAGTTCCGGATGCGGAAGGAGGGCAACGCGAGCAAATGGATGACGATGCCGTGAGTCGCTGCGGCGTTGCGATCGGATGGTGATGCGCGTGGATGCGTGCGGTGGTTGGTGTGTGCGTTTGGGTCGCGTGCGTTGCAGCGTGTTTGTGTTGTGTGCAGTGAGTGTGTTGTTTGTTTGTGTGAGTTGTGTGGTGCGTGCGGATTCGTACAGCCCCTATAGCTCAGTGGTAGAGCACTCGCTTCGTAAGCGAAAGGTCGGTGGTTCGATCGCGCCTGGGGGCTCTTCTTTTGCCTTTCCCCATCATTTATCGCGGCCCCGCTCTTTTCGCTCGTTTTATTGTCTTTGGTGGCCTCGTCGCATCCCCCTGTATCCACCATGGCGTCCCACGAATCACGGCTACTTCGACTCTGCTGCAATTGCCTTAGCAGGCACATTGATCTCACCTGACCTGACCGTCCGCGCGTTGCGACACCAGACGTCTACGACAGCGACTCGTGGCACTGCGAACGGCTGTGCTGTGGTCAAAGACAGCGATATAGCCCATGAGCATTACGCAGGATCAGTGATAACTACTAATGATGACCTCAGAAAAACGAGGCGACGGAAGACCAGGCAGGCCAGGTCAATCGATACCCACCCGAGCCTGGCATACCGATCGCAAGACTTGACACATATCAACCGAGACGACTATACTTCTTGTCGGTGGGAGTAATGGGAAGCAGCAGAACAAAAAGAAGAGTCGGCGCGTCAGGAAGAGACCTGCCGGTGTGTGTTGCACTTGTGGCGAAAATGGTCACTACGCAAGGGACTGCAAAATGAACTGCCACTCTTGAGGTGCAGACCAAGATCAGTCGGCTTCGGGGTGATTGATAGTAGAGCCGGCTCACATGTGGCAGTCGCGTGGTGCATTCAGCGAGTACACAACGGTGCAGAATGGTCGGAGTGCGAAGACCAGAGCGGACTTATTCTCGGCTTCGGTACGGTGACCCTGCGAGTGTGGACTGGCCGCTCGTGAATCGATTCCAGACTGGAGAACGCGCTTCATGTTCAGGACTTGAACAAGAATCTGTTCTCCCGGACGGTGGTGACGGAGCGTGGAATGGTCGTCACTACGGAGGGCAAGAAGTGCGTCGTGAAGCGCGGTGGCGAAGTTGTAGCTACTGGGTGGAAGCAAGGCAAACTGATGTATCTGAGCACAGAAGCGAGCGAGGGGTGCTCTATCGCCTAGGACAACACTGAGTTCTGGAATCGGTGACTCGGACACGTCTCGTTCAGCACACTAAAATCAATGATCAAGGATGGGAAGCTTAATGGAGCCCCGAAGGAGACTGCGAAGTTTGTGCGACAGCCAAGCTGTCTCGCAACCCTTTCAGCTCAACGAAGGAAGAGCTGGAAGGAAAAGAAAGTGCACGCACGAACACGTCGGTGTGCTCAGGTGTACTAGGGCTCATCACTCCAGTTTCCAAGTCGGGCTATAAGTACATTGTAACATGCTTGCTAATGAAGAGTTGTTATCTGATGATTTATCCGATGCGCAACAAGAGCGCGGTATGCGAGCGTTTCGGAAGTTCCTGAAAATGATCAGGATGAATGCCGGATGTCCTTCGGGGCTCCATTAAGCTTCCCATACTTGATCATTGATTTTAGTGTGCTGAACGAGACGTGTCCGAGTCACCGATTCCAGAGCTCAGTGTTGTCCTAGGCGATAGAGCACCCCTCGCTCGCTTCTGTGTTCAGATACATCAGTTTGCCTTGCTTCCACCCAGTAGCTACAACTTCGTGATCAAGATTTTCGCAGCGACCACGGTGACAACCTCTCGACGCGGGGGGGGGGGGTAGAATCGCCGCATAATTCTTCCAAAACTGTCAAGCACGAGCTCACGGCTCCCCATAATCCGGAGCAGAAAGGCAGGACGTTCGTTGAAATGACTCGCTGCACGTTCAAGTAAAGTGAACTCGACGAGACGTATTGGTATGGGGTCATGGTGACAGCGGCGGATATCCAAAACTTGCTGCCAAATACGTCCAACCCACGCTCAAGTCCATTCGAGTTGTGTTCAAGCGGAAGCCACGCCTGAATCATATGCGAGTGTTCGGAACTGAGTGTTACGCTCACGTGCCCAAGCAAAAGCGTAAGAAGCTTGACGACACGGGCATCCAGTCCGTTATTCTCGGCTACGCGAAGCAGCGCAAGGTCTACCGACCTCTTAGAGTCACCGATGGATCAATCGCGATTTCGATAAGCGTAAGGTTTGCTGAGGCACTCACAATGAGGGCTCCAAGGGGTATTCAACTTCATCGATGAGGATAACCAAGTCGAAGAAACTAAGGAGATCAAGACAGTTTTCGCACACCACCTACTCGACCACGTCAGGTGCTGGCGGGAGAGGAGCATAATGGACCGACACACTCCATACCAACACGTGGTTTCAGCACGCCAGGAGGGACGGTGAAGAGGAGTGGATGGTGCGACCTGAACGCAAGCGCCGAGGTGTTACTCGGTAAAGGAGTTCCCAAACTTGCGGCACAGTCAGTTCAATCTGGACGACTACAAAACCGAATATGACTCGCTCTACTGCCTTCACACTGAGGATGACGATGGCGAACGTGTAGTGACGTACGATGAAGTTATGAAGAGCAAGTACAAGGACGAGTGGCTTCGTGCAATGGAGAGCGAGGTGAAGTCGTTGGAAGATCATCGCACTTGGACTTTGGTAGACATTCCCTCCAACAAGAAGCCGATTGGGCGCAAGGATCAACGCGACCCGAACGGGGACATCGTAAAGTTCCAAGCATGCTTGTTGGCGAACGGATTTACAATGCGTCCCGGACGTACACGTTCGCTCCTGTTGCGCGCAAGGAGTAGGTGAGCACCGCAACCGCGATTGCCGCGGCTCCCTCTGCCGCGCAGAGGGAGACATGGAAGCTGAGAATGGGGAGCTGACACGGCGTTTCTCTACGGTGATGTCGAAGAGGAAATCTACACTGATCAGACAGACGGATTCATTGTACAAGCACTCTACGGTACTATGCAAGCGGTGCGCCAGTGGAACAACAAGCGGAACCAGCATCTCGTGGATCAAGGTTTCAGGCGCTCTGATGCGTTGATCAAGCAGCGAATACAACATCATCGTTGGCTACGTGGATGACCGTGGTGACCTCAAGCGCGAAAGCAGAATACATGAGTCTATACAGCGCAACACGGGAGGCAACTTGGCTACGCCTACTGCTGGAGACATGAGCTACGATGGCCAAGATGCAATGCTGACCCACCTGTACCATCAGGGATGTATCGCGCTTGCCTAGAACTTACTCTACCACTCGCGCGCGAAGCACATCGACATCAACTTTCACTTCCTGCGCGAGTAGGTCGAGCGCGAAACAATTCGACTTGACTACAACCGACAGACGAGATGATCGCCGGTGGAATGACGAAGGCATTGACGCGCGACAAGCACGACAAATACATCAAAGTACTCGGCATAAAGACGTAACACGAAACGCCGCGCGCCCATCAAGGGGTAATTGTGATGTCGCACGCTTACGCCTCCGTGACGCGCTGCTGGATTGCATGTGCAATTACATTGGATGGTGAGAGCATGATCATACGGCCATATATCTGCGTAGAGTCGTACGACTTTGTGCGTAGAACCTTACGACTCGTAGGTTTGTGCACAATCGTACGGCTCTATAATTAGGATCTTACGAATCGTCTGTTTGTCGAGTCGAGCATATTCGTACGACTCTACCTCTGGGATGTAGATAGGGATGGTAGGGCGTATGGCACGAACGAACGGAAGAGGCCTAAAAACAGAGTAATTAGGGTTAACCGATTCAATCTCCGACTCAGTTTTGGTTTTGCAACCTCATCAACCAGCCCTTCTTCATTAGCAAGCCCCGCAGTGCTCTTCCTTACCTTCCTTTACAAAGTGCCAGCTGCGGAAGAATGGCAACGCGAGCAAATGGATGACGATGCCGTGAGTCGCTGCGGCGTTGCGATCGGATGGTGATGCGCGTGGATGCGTGCGGTGGTTGGTGTGTGCGTTTGGGTCGCGTGCGTTGCAGCGTGTTTGTGTTGTGTGCAGTGAGTGTGTTGTTTGTTTGTGTGAGTTGCGTGGTGCGTGCGGATTCGTACAGCCCCTATAGCTCAGTGGTAGAGCACTCGCTTCGTAAGCGAAAGGTCGGTGGTTCGATCGCGCCTGGGGGCTCTTCTTTTGCCTTTCCCCATCATTTATCGCGGCCCCGCTCTTTTCGCTCGTTTTATTGTCTTTGGTGGCCTCGTCGCATCCCCCTGTATCCACCATGGCGTCCCACGAATCACGGCTACTTCGACTCTGCTGCAATTGCCTTAGCAGGCACATTGATCTCACCTGACCTGACCGTCCGCGCGTTGCGACACCAGACGTCTACGACAGCGACTCGTGGCGCTGCGAACGGCTGTGCTGTGGTCAAAGACAGCGATATAGCCCATGAGCATTACGCAGGATCAGTGATAACTACTAATGATGACCTCAGAAAAACGAGGCGACGGAAGACCAGGCAGGCCAGGTCAATCGATACCCACCCGAGCCTGGCATACCGATCGCAAGACTTGACACATATCAACCGAGACGACTATACTTCTTGTCGGTGGGAGTAATGGGAAGCAGCAGAACAAAAAGAAGAGTCGGCGCGTCAGGAAGAGACCTGCCGGTGTGTGTTGCACTTGTGGCGAAAATGGTCACTACGCAAGGGACTGCAAAATGAACTGCCACTCTTGAGGTGCAGACCAAGATCAGTCGGCTTCGGGGTGATTGATAGTAGAGCCGGCTCACATGTGGCAGTCGCGTGGTGCATTCAGCGAGTACACAACGGTGCAGAATGGTCGGAGTGCGAAGACCAGAGCGGACTTATTCTCGGCTTCGGTACGGTGACCCTGCGAGTGTGGACTGGCCGCTCGTGAATCGATTCCAGACTGGAGAACGCGCTTCATGTTCAGGACTTGAACAAGAATCTGTTCTCCCGGACGGTGGTGACGGAGCGTGGAATGGTCGTCACTACGGAGGGCAAGAAGTGCGTCGTGAAGCGCGGTGGCGAAGTTGTAGCTACTGGGTGGAAGCAAGGCAAACTGATGTATCTGAGCACAGAAGCGAGCGAGGGGTGCTCTATCGCCTAGGACAACACTGAGTTCTGGAATCGGTGACTCGGACACGTCTCGTTCAGCACACTAAAATCAATGATCAAGGATGGGAAGCTTAATGGAGCCCCGAAGGAGACTGCGAAGTTTGTGCGACAGCCAAGCTGTCTCGCAACCCTTTCAGCTCAACGAAGGAAGAGCTGGAAGGAAAAGAAAGTGCACGCACGAACACGTCGGTGTGCTCAGGTGTACTAGGGCTCATCACTCCAGTTTCCAAGTCGGGCTATAAGTACATTGTAACATGCTTGCTAATGAAGAGTTGTTATCTGATGATTTATCCGATGCGCAACAAGAGCGCGGTATGCGAGCGTTTCGGAAGTTCCTGAAAATGATCAGGATGAATGCCGGATGTCCTTCGGGGCTCCATTAAGCTTCCCATACTTGATCATTGATTTTAGTGTGCTGAACGAGACGTGTCCGAGTCACCGATTCCAGAGCTCAGTGTTGTCCTAGGCGATAGAGCACCCCTCGCTCGCTTCTGTGTTCAGATACATCAGTTTGCCTTGCTTCCACCCAGTAGCTACAACTTCGTGATCAAGATTTTCGCAGCGACCACGGTGACAACCTCTCGACGCGGGGGGGGGGTAGAATCGCCGCATAATTCTTCCAAAACTGTCAAGCACGAGCTCACGGCTCCCCATAATCCGGAGCAGAAAGGCAGGACGTTCGTTGAAATGACTCGCTGCACGTTCAAGTAAAGTGAACTCGACGAGACGTATTGGTATGGGGTCATGGTGACAGCGGCGGATATCCAAAACTTGCTGCCAAATACGTCCAACCCACGCTCAAGTCCATTCGAGTTGTGTTCAAGCGGAAGCCACGCCTGAATCATATGCGAGTGTTCGGAACTGAGTGTTACGCTCACGTGCCCAAGCAAAAGCGTAAGAAGCTTGACGACACGGGCATCCAGTCCGTTATTCTCGGCTACGCGAAGCAGCGCAAGGTCTACCGACCTCTTAGAGTCACCGATGGATCAATCGCGATTTCGATAAGCGTAAGGTTTGCTGAGGCACTCACAATGAGGGCTCCAAGGGGTATTCAACTTCATCGATGAGGATAACCAAGTCGAAGAAACTAAGGAGATCAAGACAGTTTTCGCACACCACCTACTCGACCACGTCAGGTGCTGGCGGGAGAGGAGCACAATGGACCGACACACCCCATACCAACACGTGGTTCCAGCACACCAGGAGGGACGGTGAAGAGGAGTGGATGGTGCGACCTGAACGCAAGCGCCGAGGTGTTACTCGGTAAAGGAGTTCCCAAACTTGCGGCACAGTCAGTTCAATCTGGACGACTACAAAACCGAATATGACTCGCTCTACTGCCTTCACACTGAGGATGACGATGGCGAACGTGTAGTGACGTACGATGAAGTTATGAAGAGCAAGTACAAGGACGAGTGGCTTCTTGCAATGGAGAGCGAGGTGAAGTCGTTGGAAGATCATCGCACTTGGACTTTGGTAGACATTCCCTCCAACAAGAAGCCGATTGGGCGCAAGGATCAACGCGACCCGAACGGGGACATCGTAAAGTTCCAAGCATGCTTGTTGGCGAACGGATTTACAATGCGTCCCGGACGTACACGTTCGCTCCTGTTGCGCGCAAGGAGTAGGTGAGCACCGCAACCGCGATTGCCGCGGCTCCCTCTGCCGCGCAGAGGGAGACATGGAAGCTGAGAATGGGGAGCTGACACGGCGTTTCTCTACGGTGATGTCGAAGAGGAAATCTACACTGATCAGACAGACGGATTCATTGTACAAGCACTCTACGGTACTATGCAAGCGGTGCGCCAGTGGAACAACAAGCGGAACCAGCATCTCGTGGATCAAGGTTTCAGGCGCTCTGATGCGTTGATCAAGCAGCGAATACAACATCATCGTTGGCTACGTGGATGACCGTGGTGACCTCAAGCGCGAAAGCAGAATACATGAGTCTATACAGCGCAACACAGGAGGCAACTTGGCTACGCCTACTGCTGGAGACATGAGCTACGATGGCCAAGATGCAATGCTGACCCACCAGTACCATCAGGGATGTATCGCGCTTGCCTAGAACTTACTCTACCACTCGCGCGCGAAGCACATCGACATCAACTTTCACTTCCTGCGCGAGTAGGTCGAGCGCGAAACAATTCGACTTGACTACAACCGACAGACGAGATGATCGCCGGTGGAATGACGAAGGCATTGACGCGCGACAAGCACGACAAATACATCAAAGTACTCGGCATAAAGACGTAACACGAAACGCCGCGCGCCCATCAAGGGGTAATTGTGATGTCGCACGCTTACGCCTCCGTGACGCGCTGCTGGATTGCATGTGCAATTACATTGGATGGTGAGAGCATGATCATACGGCCATATATCTGCGTAGAGTCGTACGACTTTGTGCGTAGAACCTTACGACTCGTAGGTTTGTGCACAATCGTACGGCTCTATAATTAGGATCTTACGAATCGTCTGTTTGTCGAGTCGAGCATATTCGTACGACTCTACCTCTGGGATGTAGATAGGGATGGTAGGGCGTATGGCACGAACGAACGGAAGAGGCCTAAAAACAGAGTAATTAGAGTTAACCGATTCAATCTCCGACTCAGTTTTGGTTTTGCAACCTCATCAACCAGCCCTTCTTCATTAGCAAGCCCCGCAGTGCTCTTCCTTACCTTCCTTTACAAAGTGCCAGCTGCGGAAGAATGGCAACGCGAGCAAATGGATGACGATGCCGTGAGTCGCTGCGGCGTTGCGATCGGATGGTGATGCGCGTGGATGCGTGCGGTGGTTGGTGTGTGCGTTTGGGTCGCGTGCGTTGCAGCGTGTTTGTGTTGTGTGCAGTGAGTGTGTTGTTTGTTTGTGTGAGTTGTGTGGTGCGTGCGGATTCGTACAGCCCCTATAGCTCAGTGGTAGAGCACTCGCTTCGTAAGCGAAAGGTCGGTGGTTCGATCCCGCCTGGGGGCTCTTCTTTTGCCTTTCCCCATCATTTATCGCGGCCCCGCTCTTTTCGCTCGTTTTATTGTCTTTGGTGGCCTCGTCGCATCCCCCTGTATCCACCATGGCGTCCCACGAATCACGGCTACTTCGACTCTGCTGCAATTGCCTTAGCAGGCACATTGATCTCACCTGACCTGACCGTCCGCGCGTTGCGACACCAGACGTCTACGACAGCGACTCGTGGCACTGCGAACGGCTGTGCTGTGGTCAAAGACAGCGATATAGCCCATGAGCATTACGCACGATCAGTGATGACTACTAATGATGACCTCAGAAAAACGAGGCGACGGAAAACCAGGCAGGCCAGGCCAATCGATACCCACCCACCCGAGCCTTGCATACTGAGCGTACGCTCATAGCCTCGTTGAGCACATGGCAATTGCGAACAGTCACGGTATTCTCAAGGCAAGACTGGATTACGCGCAAATGGACGAAGGTGGGTCGAGGCTGAGCGCGAAGTGGAACTGACTTGCTTTCTTGCTCCGATTCTTTTCAGTTCTGTGTTCTGTATGGTGAAATCCCGCTGATGGATGACGAATGCGCATCGTGAGTGAGAGGGAAAGCAGTTTGCGTGACCTCAGGTCGCTAGGAGGTCTGTGCGTCGTGGCAAGGGCGATGTGCGTGGCGATTAGGTGAGTTGGGTGGCGTCGAAAATGTTTGTTTGTAGAATTTGGACGATGACAGCTTGGCCGAGTGGTTAAGGCGTTAGCCTGCTAAGTTAATGGGGCAACCCGCGTGAATTCGAATCTCACAGCTGTCGTTTTCCTTTTCTCCTTACCACGATATCAAACACCAACGCTAAACAGCCAGCAGGTTAATGCCACGCCGAGCAGTGCCACTTCGGTACAGACCCAACTGCTTAGTTGCCTTGCGCTGGTCGATCGGCTGTCTGGCCGATTGGCTGTACAGAGGCCGCCGGTACGTTTGTTTTTGGCGAAGTGGTTCTGGATGTGAGGCCCAAGGCGTGCACGTATAGGCATGCGGCGCGAGAACTGATAGGAACCACTTCGGTGGTCATCCGTAAAAATTGGAACGATACAGAGAAGATTAGCATGGCCCCTGCGCAAGGATGACACGCATAAATCGAGAAGTATCGCACTTTTTGTCATTTGTTCGCTGTGCTAGGTGGTTAGTCGGTGCGTGCTCGCAACTGATGCTAGGCGGACGGTGAAGCAGTAGTCTGCAGACAATCAGCGAAAAACGGATAGCAGACTGCACAAGACGAGCGCCAGGGTAGGTGTTCGAGCAACTCGGACGGCGTCACGTGCGAGCGAAAAGTGGCGTCTGGAAAGCAGGCTGTGAAGCAACGAACTCGTCGGTGTCGAGCGCGCAAAAAGCGCAAAGGATGAGGGAAGAGGGGATCGAACCCCCGACCGCTGGGACTGGAATCCAGCGCTCTACCACTGAGCTATTCCCCCGACACCAACACACTTTTTCACACTCTCCAACACACATACCTGATACGTCAAAGCACCACGCGTCGCACTACTCGCTCCAACAACTTGGCATCCACAGCGAACCCTACTACCTTTCTTCGTGCCACACCTCCCGCCCGACTCCGCAGTGCTCAGGACTACTCACGAGTTTTTGTCGGTGTAGGCATGAAATGATCAGTGAGCGATCTCTACGAAACAGGATCGAAGTTCCGGATGCGGAAGGAGGGCAACGCGAGCAAATGGATGACGATGCCGTGAGTCGCTGCGGCGTTGCGATCGGATGGTGATGCGCGTGGATGCGTGCGGTGGTTGGTGTGTGCGTTTGGGTCGCGTGCGTTGCAGCGTGTTTGTGTTGTGTGCAGTGAGTGTGTTGTTTGTTTGTGTGAGTTGTGTGGTGCGTGCGGATTCGTACAGCCCCTATAGCTCAGTGGTAGAGCACTCGCTTCGTAAGCGAAAGGTCGGTGGTTCGATCCCGCCTGGGGGCTCTTCTTTTGCCTTTCCCCATCATTTATCGCGGCCCCGCTCTTTTCGCTCGTTTTACTGTCTTTGGTGGCCTCGTCGCATCCCCCTGTATCCACCATGGCGTCCCACGAATCACGGCTACTTCGACTCTGCTGCAATTGCCTTAGCAGCACATTGATCTCACCTGACCTGACCGTCCGCGCGTTGCGACACCAGACGTCTACGACAGCGACTCGTGGCACTGCGAACGGCTGTGCTGTGGTCAAAGACAGCGATATAGCCCATGAGCATTACGCACGATCAGTGATGACTACTAATGATGACCTCAGAAAAACGAGGCGACGGAAAACCAGGCAGGCCAGGCCAATCGATACCCACCCACCCGAGCCTTGCATACTGAGCGTACGCTCATAGCCTCGTTGAGCACATGGCAATTGCGAACACTCACGGTATTCTCAAGGCAAGACTGGATTACGCGCAAATGGACGAAGGTGGGTCGAGGCTGAGCGCGAAGTGGAACTGACTTGCTTTCTTGCTCCGATTCTTTTCAGTTCTGTGTTCTGTATGGTGAAATCCCGCTGATGGATGACGAATGCGCATCGTGAGTGAGAGGGAAAGCAGTTTGCGTGACCTCAGGTCGCTAGGAGGTCTGTGCGTCGTGGCAAGGGCGATGTGCGTGGCGGTTAGGTGAATTGGGTGGCGTCGAAAATGTTTGTTTGTAGAATTTGGACGATGACAGCTTGGCCGAGTGGTTAAGGCGTTAGCCTGCTAAGTTAATGGGGCAACCCGCGTGAGTTCGAATCTCACAGCTGTCGTTTTCCTTTTCTCCTTACCACGATATCAAACACCAACGCTAAACAGCCAGCAGGTTAATGCCACGCCGAGCAGTGCCACTTCGGTACAGACCCAACTGCTTAGTTGCCTTGCGCTGGTCGATCGGCTGTCTGGCCGATTGGCTGTACAGAGGCCGCCGGTACGTTTGTTTTTGGCGAAGTGGTTCTGGATGTGAGGCCCAAGGCGTGCACGTATAGGCATGCGGCGCGAGAACTGATAGGAACCACTTCGGTGGTCATCCGTAAAAATTGGAACGATACAGAGAAGATTAGCATGGCCCCTGCGCAAGGATGACACGCATAAATCGAGAAGTATCGCACTTTTTGTCATTTGTTCGCTGTGCTAGGTGGTTAGTCGGTGCGTGCTCGCAACTGATGCTAGGCGGACGGTGAAGCAGTAGTCTGCAGACAATCAGCGAAAAACGGATAGCAGACTGCACAAGACGAGCGCCAGGGTAGGTGTTCGAGCAACTCGGACGGCGTCACGTGCGAGCGAAAAGTGGCGTCTGGAAAGCAGGCTGTGAAGCAACGAACTCGTCGGTGTCGAGCGCGCAAAAAGCGCAAAGGATGAGGGAAGAGGGGATCGAACCCCCGACCGCTGGGACTGGAATCCAGCGCTCTACCACTGAGCTATTCCCCCGACACCAACACACTTTTTCACACTCTCCAACACACATACCTGATACGTCAAAGCACCACGCGTCGCACTACTCGCTCCAACAACTTCGCATCCACAGCGAACCCTACTACCTTTCTTCGTGCCACACCCCCCGCCCGACTCCGCAGTGCTCAGGACTACTCACGAGTTTTTGTCGGTGTAGGCATGAAATGATCAGTGAGCGATCTCTACGAAACAGGATCGAAGTTCCGGATGCGGAAGGAGGGCAACGCGAGCAAATGGATGACGATGCCGTGAGTCGCTGCGGCGTTGCGATCGGATGGTGATGCGCGTGGATGCGTGCGGTGGTTGGTGTGTGCGTTTGGGTCGCGTGCGTTGCAGCGTGTTTGTGTTGTGTGCAGTGAGTGTGTTGTTTGTTTGTGTGAGTTGTGTGGTGCGTGCGGATTCGTACAGCCCCTATAGCTCAGTGGTAGAGCACTCGCTTCGTAAGCGAAAGGTCGGTGGTTCGATCCCGCCTGGGGGCTCTTCTTTTGCCTTTCCCCATCATTTATCGCGGCCCCGCTCTTTTCGCTCGTTTTATTGTCTTTGGTGGCCTCGTCGCATCCCCCTGTATCCACCATGGCGTCCCACGAATCACGGCTACTTCGACTCTGCTGCAATTGCCTTAGCAGCACATTGATCTCACCTGACCTGACCGTCCGCGCGTTGCGACACCAGACGTCTACGACAGCGACTCGTGGCACTGCGAACGGCTGTGCTGTGGTCAAAGACAGCGATATAGCCCATGAGCATTACGCACGATCAGTGATAACTACTAATGATGACCTCAGAAAAACGAGGCGACGGAAGACCAGGCAGGCCAGGTCAATCGATACCCACCCACCCGAGCCTTGCATACTGAGCGTACGCTCATAGCCTCGTTGAGCACATGGCAATTGCGAACAGTCACGGTATTCTCAAGGCAAGACTGGATTACGCGCAAATGGACGAAGGTGGGTCGAGGCTGAGCGCGAGGTGGAACTGACTTGCTTTCTTGCTCCGATTCTTTTCAGTTCTGTGTGCTGTATGGTGAAATCCCGCTGATGGATGACGAATGCGCATCGTGAGTGAGAGGGAAAGCAGTTTGCGTGACCTCAGGTCGCTAGGAGGTCTGTGCGTCGTGGCAAGGGCGATGTGCGTGGCGATTAGGTGAGTTGGGTGGCGTCGAAAATGTTTGTTTGTAGAATTTGGACGATGACAGCTTGGCCGAGTGGTTAAGGCGTTAGCCTGCTAAGTTAATGGGGCAACCCGCGTGAGTTCGAATCTCACAGCTGTCGTTTTCCTTTTCTCCTTACCACGATATCAAACACCAACGCTAAACAGCCAGCAGGTTAATGCCACGCCGAGCAGTGCCACTTCGGTACAGACCCAACTGCTTAGTTGCCTTGCGCTGGTCGACCGGCTGTCTGGCCGATTGGCTGTACAGAGGCCGCCGGTACGTTTGTTTTTGGCGAAGTGGTTCTGGATGTGAGGCCCAAGGCGTGCACGTATAGGCATGCGGCGCGAGAACTGATAGGAACCACTTCGGTGGTCATCCGTAAAAATTGGAACGATACAGAGAAGATTAGCATGGCCCCTGCGCAAGGATGACACGCATAAATCGAGAAGTATCGCACTTTTTGTCATTTGTTCGCTGTGCTAGGTGGTTAGTCGGTGCGTGCTCGCAACTGATGCTAGGCGGACGGTGAAGCAGTAGTCTGCAGACAATCAGCGAAAAACGGATAGCAGACTGCACAAGACGAGCGCCAGGGTAGGTGTTCGAGCAACTCGGACGGCGTCACGTGCGAGCGAAAAGTGGCGTCTGGAAAGCAGGCTGTGAAGCAACGAACTCGTCGGTGTCGAGCGCGCAAAAAGCGCAAAGGATGAGGGAAGAGGGGATCGAACCCCCGACCGCTGGGACTGGAATCCAGCGCTCTACCACTGAGCTATTCCCCCGACACCAACACACTTTTTCACACTCTCCAACACACATACCTGATACGTCAAAGCACCACGCGTCGCACTACTCGCTCCAACAACTTGGCATCCACAGCGAACCCTACTACCTTTCTTCGTGCCACACCTCCCGCCCAACTCCGCAGTGCTCAGGACTACTCACGAGTTTTTGTCGGTGTAGGCATGAAATGATCAGTGAGCGATCTCTACGAAACAGGATCGAAGTTCCGGATGCGGAAGGAGGGCAACGCGAGCAAATGGATGACGATGCCGTGAGTCGCTGCGGCGTTGCGATCGGATGGTGATGCGCGTGGATGCGTGCGGTGGTTGGTGTGTGCGTTTGGGTCGCGTGCGTTGCAGCGTGTTTGTGTTGTGTGCAGTGAGTGTGTTGTTTGTTTGTGTGAGTTGTGTGGTGCGTGCGGATTCGTACAGCCCCTATAGCTCAGTGGTAGAGCACTCGCTTCGTAAGCGAAAGGTCGGTGGTTCGATCCCGCCTGGGGGCTCTTCTTTTGCCTTTCCCCATCATTTATCGCGGCCCCGCTCTTTTCGCTCGTTTTATTGTCTTTGGTGGCCTCGTCGCATCCCCCTGTATCCACCATGGCGTCCCACGAATCACGGCTACTTCGACTCTGCTGCAATTGCCTTAGCAGCACATTGATCTCACCTGACCTGACCGTCCGCGCGTTGCGACACCAGACGTCTACGACAGCGACTCGTGGCACTGCGAACGGCTGTGCTGTGGTCAAAGACAGCGATATAGCCCATGAGCATTACGCAGGATCAGTGATAACTACTAATGATGACCTCAGAAAAACGAGGCGACGGAAGACCAGGCAGGCCAGGTCAATCGATACCCACCCACCCGAGCCTTGCATACTGAGCGTACGCTCATAGCCTCGTTGAGCACATGGCAATTGCGAACAGTCACGGTATTCTCAAGGCAAGACTGGATTACGCGCAAATGGACGAAGGTGGGTCGAGGCTGAGCGCGAGGTGGAACTGACTTGCTTTCTTGCTCCGATTCTTTTCAGTTCTGTGTGCTGTATGGTGAAATCCCGCTGATGGATGACGAATGCGCATCGTGAGTGAGAGGGAAAGCAGTTTGCGTGACCTCAGGTCGCTAGGAGGTCTGTGCGTCGTGGCAAGGGCGATGTGCGTGGCGATTAGGTGAGTTGGGTGGCGTCGAAAATGTTTGTTTGTAGAATTTGGACGATGACAGCTTGGCCGAGTGGTTAAGGCGTTAGCCTGCTAAGTTAATGGGGCAACCCGCGTGAGTTCGAATCTCACAGCTGTCGTTTTCCTTTTCTCCTTACCACGATATCAAACACCAACGCTAAACAGCCAGCAGGTTAATGCCACGCCGAGCAGTGCCACTTCGGTACAGACCCAACTGCTTAGTTGCCTTGCGCTGGTCGACCGGCTGTCTGGCCGATTGGCTGTACAGAGGCCGCCGGTACGTTTGTTTTTGGCGAAGTGGTTCTGGATGTGAGGCCCAAGGCGTGCACGTATAGGCATGCGGCGCGAGAACTGATAGGAACCACTTCGGTGGTCATCCGTACAAATTGGAACGATACAGAGAAGATTAGCATGGCCCCTGCGCAAGGATGACACGCATAAATCGAGAAGTATCGCACTTTTTGTCATTTGTTCGCTGTGCTAGGTGGTTAGTCGGTGCGTGCTCGCAACTGATGCTAGGCGGACGGTGAAGCAGTAGTCTGCAGACAATCAGCGAAAAACGGATAGCAGACTGCACAAGACGAGCGCCAGGGTAGGTGTTCGAGCAACTCGGACGGCGTCACGTGCGAGCGAAAAGTGGCGTCTGGAAAGCAGGCTGTGAAGCAACGAACTCGTCGGTGTCGAGCGCGCAAAAAGCGCAAAGGATGAGGGAAGAGGGGATCGAACCCCCGACCGCTGGGACTGGAATCCAGCGCTCTACCACTGAGCTATTCCCCCGACACCAACACACTTTTTCACACTCTCCAACACACATACCTGATACGTCAAAGCACCACGCGTCGCACTACTCGCTCCAACAACTTGGCATCCACAGCGAACCCTACTACCTTTCTTCGTGCCACACCTCCCGCCCGACTCCGCAGTGCTCAGGACTACTCACGAGTTTTTGTCGGTGTAGGCATGAAATGATCAGTGAGCGATCTCTACGAAACAGGATCGAAGTTCCGGATGCGGAAGGAGGGCAACGCGAGCAAATGGATGACGATGCCGTGAGTCGCTGCGGCGTTGCGATCGGATGGTGATGCGCGTGGATGCGTGCGGTGGTTGGTGTGTGCGTTTGGGTCGCGTGCGTTGCAGCGTGTTTGTGTTGTGTGCAGTGAGTGTGTTGTTTGTTTGTGTGAGTTGTGTGGTGCGTGCGGATTCGTACAGCCCCTATAGCTCAGTGGTAGAGCACTCGCTTCGTAAGCGAAAGGTCGGTGGTTCGATCCCGCCTGGGGGCTCTTCTTTTGCCTTTCCCCATCATTTATCGCGGCCCCGCTCTTTTCGCTCGTTTTATTGTCTTTGGTGGCCTCGTCGCATCCCCCTGTATCCACCATGGCGTCCCACGAATCACGGCTACTTCGACTCTGCTGCAATTGCCTTAGCAGCACATTGATCTCACCTGACCTGACCGTCCGCGCGTTGCGACACCAGACGTCTACGACAGCGACTCGTGGCACTGCGAACGGCTGTGCTGTGGTCAAAGACAGCGATATAGCCCATGAGCATTACGCACGATCAGTGATGACTACTAATGATGACCTCAGAAAAACGAGGCGACGGAAAACCAGGCAGGCCAGGCCAATCGATACCCACCCACCCGAGCCTTGCATACCGAGCGTACGCTCATAGCCTCGTTGAGCACATGGCAATTGCGAACACTCACGGTATTCTCAAGGCAAGACTGGATTACGCGCAAATGGACGAAGGTGGGTCGAGGCTGAGCGCGAAGTGGAACTGACTTGCTTTCTTGCTCCGATTCTTTTCAGTTCTGTGTTCTGTATGGTGAAATCCCGCTGATGGATGACGAATGCGCATCGTGAGTGAGAGGGAAAGCAGTTTGCGTGACCTCAGGTCGCTAGGAGGTCTGTGCGTCGTGGCAAGGGCGATGTGCGTGGCGATTAGGTGAGTTGGGTGGCGTCGAAAATGTTTGTTTGTAGAATTTGGACGATGACAGCTTGGCCGAGTGGTTAAGGCGTTAGCCTGCTAAGTTAATGGGGCAACCCGCGTGAGTTCGAATCTCACAGCTGTCGTTTTCCTTTTCTCCTTACCACGATATCAAACACCAACGCTAAACAGCCAGCAGGTTAATGCCACGCCGAGCAGTGCCACTTCGGTACAGACCCAACTGCTTAGTTGCCTTGCGCTGGTCGACCGGCTGTCTGGCCGATTGGCTGTACAGAGGCCGCCGGTACGTTTGTTTTTGGCGAAGTGGTTCTGGATGTGAGGCCCAAGGCGTGCACGTATAGGCATGCGGCGCGAGAACTGATAGGAACCACTTCGGTGGTCATCCGTAAAAATTGGAACGATACAGAGAAGATTAGCATGGCCCCTGCGCAAGGATGACACGCATAAATCGAGAAGTATCGCACTTTTTGTCATTTGTTCGCTGTGCTAGGTGGTTAGTCGGTGCGTGCTCGCAACTGATGCTAGGCGGACGGTGAAGCAGTAGTCTGCAGACAATCAGCGAAAAACGGATAGCAGACTGCACAAGACGAGCGCCAGGGTAGGTGTTCGAGCAACTCGGACGGCGTCACGTGCGAGCGAAAAGTGGCGTCTGGAAAGCAGGCTGTGAAGCAACGAACTCGTCGGTGTCGAGCGCGCAAAAAGCGCAAAGGATGAGGGAAGAGGGGATCGAACCCCCGACCGCTGGGACTGGAATCCAGCGCTCTACCACTGAGCTATTCCCCCGACACCAACACACTTTTTCACACTCTCCAACACACATACCTGATACGTCAAAGCACCACGCGTCGCACTACTCGCTCCAACAACTTGGCATCCACAGCGAACCCTACTACCTTTCTTCGTGCCACACCTCCCGCCCGACTCCGCAGTGCTCAGGACTACTCACGAGTTTTTGTCGGTGTAGGCATGAAATGATCAGTGAGCGATCTCTACGAAACAGGATCGAAGTTCCGGATGCGGAAGGAGGGCAACGCGAGCAAATGGATGACGATGCCGTGAGTCGCTGCGGCGTTGCGATCGGATGGTGATGCGCGTGGATGCGTGCGGTGGTTGGTGTGTGCGTTTGGGTCGCGTGCGTTGCAGCGTGTTTGTGTTGTGTGCAGTGAGTGTGTTGTTTGTTTGTGTGAGTTGTGTGGTGCGTGCGGATTCGTACAGCCCCTATAGCTCAGTGGTAGAGCACTCGCTTCGTAAGCGAAAGGTCGGTGGTTCGATCGCGCCTGGGGGCTCTTCTTTTGCCTTTCCCCATCATTTATCGCGGCCCCGCTCTTTTCGCTCGTTTTATTGTCTTTGGTGGCCTCGTCGCATCCCCCTGTATCCACCATGGCGTCCCACGAATCACGGCTACTTCGACTCTGCTGCAATTGCCTTAGCAGGCACATTGATCTCACCTGACCTGACCGTCCGCGCGTTGCGACACCAGACGTCTACGACAGCGACTCGTGGCACTGCGAACGGCTGTGCTGTGGTCAAAGACAGCGATATAGCCCATGAGCATTACGCAGGATCAGTGATAACTACTAATGATGACCTCAGAAAAACGAGGCGACGGAAGACCAGGCAGGCCAGGTCAATCGATACCCACCCGAGCCTGGCATACCGATCGCAAGACTTGACACATATCAACCGAGACGACTATACTTCTTGTCGGTGGGAGTAATGGGAAGCAGCAGAACAAAAAGAAGAGTCGGCGCGTCAGGAAGAGACCTGCCGGTGTGTGTTGCACTTGTGGCGAAAATGGTCACTACGCAAGGGACTGCAAAATGAACTGCCACTCTTGAGGTGCAGACCAAGATCAGTCGGCTTCGGGGTGATTGATAGTAGAGCCGGCTCACATGTGGCAGTCGCGTGGTGCATTCAGCGAGTACACAACGGTGCAGAATGGTCGGAGTGCGAAGACCAGAGCGGACTTATTCTCGGCTTCGGTACGGTGACCCTGCGAGTGTGGACTGGCCGCTCGTGAATCGATTCCAGACTGGAGAACGCGCTTCATGTTCAGGACTTGAACAAGAATCTGTTCTCCCGGACGGTGGTGACGGAGCGTGGAATGGTCGTCACTACGGAGGGCAAGAAGTGCGTCGTGAAGCGCGGTGGCGAAGTTGTAGCTACTGGGTGGAAGCAAGGCAAACTGATGTATCTGAGCACAGAAGCGAGCGAGGGGTGCTCTATCGCCTAGGACAACACTGAGTTCTGGAATCGGTGACTCGGACACGTCTCGTTCAGCACACTAAAATCAATGATCAAGGATGGGAAGCTTAATGGAGCCCCGAAGGAGACTGCGAAGTTTGTGCGACAGCCAAGCTGTCTCGCAACCCTTTCAGCTCAACGAAGGAAGAGCTGGAAGGAAAAGAAAGTGCACGCACGAACACGTCGGTGTGCTCAGGTGTACTAGGGCTCATCACTCCAGTTTCCAAGTCGGGCTATAAGTACATTGTAACATGCTTGCTAATGAAGAGTTGTTATCTGATGATTTATCCGATGCGCAACAAGAGCGCGGTATGCGAGCGTTTCGGAAGTTCCTGAAAATGATCAGGATGAATGCCGGATGTCCTTCGGGGCTCCATTAAGCTTCCCATACTTGATCATTGATTTTAGTGTGCTGAACGAGACGTGTCCGAGTCACCGATTCCAGAGCTCAGTGTTGTCCTAGGCGATAGAGCACCCCTCGCTCGCTTCTGTGTTCAGATACATCAGTTTGCCTTGCTTCCACCCAGTAGCTACAACTTCGTGATCAAGATTTTCGCAGCGACCACGGTGACAACCTCTCGACGCGGGGGGGGGGGGTAGAATCGCCGCATAATTCTTCCAAAACTGTCAAGCACGAGCTCACGGCTCCCCATAATCCGGAGCAGAAAGGCAGGACGTTCGTTGAAATGACTCGCTGCACGTTCAAGTAAAGTGAACTCGACGAGACGTATTGGTATGGGGTCATGGTGACAGCGGCGGATATCCAAAACTTGCTGCCAAATACGTCCAACCCACGCTCAAGTCCATTCGAGTTGTGTTCAAGCGGAAGCCACGCCTGAATCATATGCGAGTGTTCGGAACTGAGTGTTACGCTCACGTGCCCAAGCAAAAGCGTAAGAAGCTTGACGACACGGGCATCCAGTCCGTTATTCTCGGCTACGCGAAGCAGCGCAAGGTCTACCGACCTCTTAGAGTCACCGATGGATCAATCGCGATTTCGATAAGCGTAAGGTTTGCTGAGGCACTCACAATGAGGGCTCCAAGGGGTATTCAACTTCATCGATGAGGATAACCAAGTCGAAGAAACTAAGGAGATCAAGACAGTTTTCGCACACCACCTACTCGACCACGTCAGGTGCTGGCGGGAGAGGAGCATAATGGACCGACACACTCCATACCAACACGTGGTTTCAGCACGCCAGGAGGGACGGTGAAGAGGAGTGGATGGTGCGACCTGAACGCAAGCGCCGAGGTGTTACTCGGTAAAGGAGTTCCCAAACTTGCGGCACAGTCAGTTCAATCTGGACGACTACAAAACCGAATATGACTCGCTCTACTGCCTTCACACTGAGGATGACGATGGCGAACGTGTAGTGACGTACGATGAAGTTATGAAGAGCAAGTACAAGGACGAGTGGCTTCGTGCAATGGAGAGCGAGGTGAAGTCGTTGGAAGATCATCGCACTTGGACTTTGGTAGACATTCCCTCCAACAAGAAGCCGATTGGGCGCAAGGATCAACGCGACCCGAACGGGGACATCGTAAAGTTCCAAGCATGCTTGTTGGCGAACGGATTTACAATGCGTCCCGGACGTACACGTTCGCTCCTGTTGCGCGCAAGGAGTAGGTGAGCACCGCAACCGCGATTGCCGCGGCTCCCTCTGCCGCGCAGAGGGAGACATGGAAGCTGAGAATGGGGAGCTGACACGGCGTTTCTCTACGGTGATGTCGAAGAGGAAATCTACACTGATCAGACAGACGGATTCATTGTACAAGCACTCTACGGTACTATGCAAGCGGTGCGCCAGTGGAACAACAAGCGGAACCAGCATCTCGTGGATCAAGGTTTCAGGCGCTCTGATGCGTTGATCAAGCAGCGAATACAACATCATCGTTGGCTACGTGGATGACCGTGGTGACCTCAAGCGCGAAAGCAGAATACATGAGTCTATACAGCGCAACACGGGAGGCAACTTGGCTACGCCTACTGCTGGAGACATGAGCTACGATGGCCAAGATGCAATGCTGACCCACCTGTACCATCAGGGATGTATCGCGCTTGCCTAGAACTTACTCTACCACTCGCGCGCGAAGCACATCGACATCAACTTTCACTTCCTGCGCGAGTAGGTCGAGCGCGAAACAATTCGACTTGACTACAACCGACAGACGAGATGATCGCCGGTGGAATGACGAAGGCATTGACGCGCGACAAGCACGACAAATACATCAAAGTACTCGGCATAAAGACGTAACACGAAACGCCGCGCGCCCATCAAGGGGTAATTGTGATGTCGCACGCTTACGCCTCCGTGACGCGCTGCTGGATTGCATGTGCAATTACATTGGATGGTGAGAGCATGATCATACGGCCATATATCTGCGTAGAGTCGTACGACTTTGTGCGTAGAACCTTACGACTCGTAGGTTTGTGCACAATCGTACGGCTCTATAATTAGGATCTTACGAATCGTCTGTTTGTCGAGTCGAGCATATTCGTACGACTCTACCTCTGGGATGTAGATAGGGATGGTAGGGCGTATGGCACGAACGAACGGAAGAGGCCTAAAAACAGAGTAATTAGGGTTAACCGATTCAATCTCCGACTCAGTTTTGGTTTTGCAACCTCATCAACCAGCCCTTCTTCATTAGCAAGCCCCGCAGTGCTCTTCCTTACCTTCCTTTACAAAGTGCCAGCTGCGGAAGAATGGCAACGCGAGCAAATGGATGACGATGCCGTGAGTCGCTGCGGCGTTGCGATCGGATGGTGATGCGCGTGGATGCGTGCGGTGGTTGGTGTGTGCGTTTGGGTCGCGTGCGTTGCAGCGTGTTTGTGTTGTGTGCAGTGAGTGTGTTGTTTGTTTGTGTGAGTTGCGTGGTGCGTGCGGATTCGTACAGCCCCTATAGCTCAGTGGTAGAGCACTCGCTTCGTAAGCGAAAGGTCGGTGGTTCGATCGCGCCTGGGGGCTCTTCTTTTGCCTTTCCCCATCATTTATCGCGGCCCCGCTCTTTTCGCTCGTTTTATTGTCTTTGGTGGCCTCGTCGCATCCCCCTGTATCCACCATGGCGTCCCACGAATCACGGCTACTTCGACTCTGCTGCAATTGCCTTAGCAGGCACATTGATCTCACCTGACCTGACCGTCCGCGCGTTGCGACACCAGACGTCTACGACAGCGACTCGTGGCGCTGCGAACGGCTGTGCTGTGGTCAAAGACAGCGATATAGCCCATGAGCATTACGCAGGATCAGTGATAACTACTAATGATGACCTCAGAAAAACGAGGCGACGGAAGACCAGGCAGGCCAGGTCAATCGATACCCACCCGAGCCTGGCATACCGATCGCAAGACTTGACACATATCAACCGAGACGACTATACTTCTTGTCGGTGGGAGTAATGGGAAGCAGCAGAACAAAAAGAAGAGTCGGCGCGTCAGGAAGAGACCTGCCGGTGTGTGTTGCACTTGTGGCGAAAATGGTCACTACGCAAGGGACTGCAAAATGAACTGCCACTCTTGAGGTGCAGACCAAGATCAGTCGGCTTCGGGGTGATTGATAGTAGAGCCGGCTCACATGTGGCAGTCGCGTGGTGCATTCAGCGAGTACACAACGGTGCAGAATGGTCGGAGTGCGAAGACCAGAGCGGACTTATTCTCGGCTTCGGTACGGTGACCCTGCGAGTGTGGACTGGCCGCTCGTGAATCGATTCCAGACTGGAGAACGCGCTTCATGTTCAGGACTTGAACAAGAATCTGTTCTCCCGGACGGTGGTGACGGAGCGTGGAATGGTCGTCACTACGGAGGGCAAGAAGTGCGTCGTGAAGCGCGGTGGCGAAGTTGTAGCTACTGGGTGGAAGCAAGGCAAACTGATGTATCTGAGCACAGAAGCGAGCGAGGGGTGCTCTATCGCCTAGGACAACACTGAGTTCTGGAATCGGTGACTCGGACACGTCTCGTTCAGCACACTAAAATCAATGATCAAGGATGGGAAGCTTAATGGAGCCCCGAAGGAGACTGCGAAGTTTGTGCGACAGCCAAGCTGTCTCGCAACCCTTTCAGCTCAACGAAGGAAGAGCTGGAAGGAAAAGAAAGTGCACGCACGAACACGTCGGTGTGCTCAGGTGTACTAGGGCTCATCACTCCAGTTTCCAAGTCGGGCTATAAGTACATTGTAACATGCTTGCTAATGAAGAGTTGTTATCTGATGATTTATCCGATGCGCAACAAGAGCGCGGTATGCGAGCGTTTCGGAAGTTCCTGAAAATGATCAGGATGAATGCCGGATGTCCTTCGGGGCTCCATTAAGCTTCCCATACTTGATCATTGATTTTAGTGTGCTGAACGAGACGTGTCCGAGTCACCGATTCCAGAGCTCAGTGTTGTCCTAGGCGATAGAGCACCCCTCGCTCGCTTCTGTGTTCAGATACATCAGTTTGCCTTGCTTCCACCCAGTAGCTACAACTTCGTGATCAAGATTTTCGCAGCGACCACGGTGACAACCTCTCGACGCGGGGGGGGGGTAGAATCGCCGCATAATTCTTCCAAAACTGTCAAGCACGAGCTCACGGCTCCCCATAATCCGGAGCAGAAAGGCAGGACGTTCGTTGAAATGACTCGCTGCACGTTCAAGTAAAGTGAACTCGACGAGACGTATTGGTATGGGGTCATGGTGACAGCGGCGGATATCCAAAACTTGCTGCCAAATACGTCCAACCCACGCTCAAGTCCATTCGAGTTGTGTTCAAGCGGAAGCCACGCCTGAATCATATGCGAGTGTTCGGAACTGAGTGTTACGCTCACGTGCCCAAGCAAAAGCGTAAGAAGCTTGACGACACGGGCATCCAGTCCGTTATTCTCGGCTACGCGAAGCAGCGCAAGGTCTACCGACCTCTTAGAGTCACCGATGGATCAATCGCGATTTCGATAAGCGTAAGGTTTGCTGAGGCACTCACAATGAGGGCTCCAAGGGGTATTCAACTTCATCGATGAGGATAACCAAGTCGAAGAAACTAAGGAGATCAAGACAGTTTTCGCACACCACCTACTCGACCACGTCAGGTGCTGGCGGGAGAGGAGCACAATGGACCGACACACCCCATACCAACACGTGGTTCCAGCACACCAGGAGGGACGGTGAAGAGGAGTGGATGGTGCGACCTGAACGCAAGCGCCGAGGTGTTACTCGGTAAAGGAGTTCCCAAACTTGCGGCACAGTCAGTTCAATCTGGACGACTACAAAACCGAATATGACTCGCTCTACTGCCTTCACACTGAGGATGACGATGGCGAACGTGTAGTGACGTACGATGAAGTTATGAAGAGCAAGTACAAGGACGAGTGGCTTCTTGCAATGGAGAGCGAGGTGAAGTCGTTGGAAGATCATCGCACTTGGACTTTGGTAGACATTCCCTCCAACAAGAAGCCGATTGGGCGCAAGGATCAACGCGACCCGAACGGGGACATCGTAAAGTTCCAAGCATGCTTGTTGGCGAACGGATTTACAATGCGTCCCGGACGTACACGTTCGCTCCTGTTGCGCGCAAGGAGTAGGTGAGCACCGCAACCGCGATTGCCGCGGCTCCCTCTGCCGCGCAGAGGGAGACATGGAAGCTGAGAATGGGGAGCTGACACGGCGTTTCTCTACGGTGATGTCGAAGAGGAAATCTACACTGATCAGACAGACGGATTCATTGTACAAGCACTCTACGGTACTATGCAAGCGGTGCGCCAGTGGAACAACAAGCGGAACCAGCATCTCGTGGATCAAGGTTTCAGGCGCTCTGATGCGTTGATCAAGCAGCGAATACAACATCATCGTTGGCTACGTGGATGACCGTGGTGACCTCAAGCGCGAAAGCAGAATACATGAGTCTATACAGCGCAACACAGGAGGCAACTTGGCTACGCCTACTGCTGGAGACATGAGCTACGATGGCCAAGATGCAATGCTGACCCACCAGTACCATCAGGGATGTATCGCGCTTGCCTAGAACTTACTCTACCACTCGCGCGCGAAGCACATCGACATCAACTTTCACTTCCTGCGCGAGTAGGTCGAGCGCGAAACAATTCGACTTGACTACAACCGACAGACGAGATGATCGCCGGTGGAATGACGAAGGCATTGACGCGCGACAAGCACGACAAATACATCAAAGTACTCGGCATAAAGACGTAACACGAAACGCCGCGCGCCCATCAAGGGGTAATTGTGATGTCGCACGCTTACGCCTCCGTGACGCGCTGCTGGATTGCATGTGCAATTACATTGGATGGTGAGAGCATGATCATACGGCCATATATCTGCGTAGAGTCGTACGACTTTGTGCGTAGAACCTTACGACTCGTAGGTTTGTGCACAATCGTACGGCTCTATAATTAGGATCTTACGAATCGTCTGTTTGTCGAGTCGAGCATATTCGTACGACTCTACCTCTGGGATGTAGATAGGGATGGTAGGGCGTATGGCACGAACGAACGGAAGAGGCCTAAAAACAGAGTAATTAGAGTTAACCGATTCAATCTCCGACTCAGTTTTGGTTTTGCAACCTCATCAACCAGCCCTTCTTCATTAGCAAGCCCCGCAGTGCTCTTCCTTACCTTCCTTTACAAAGTGCCAGCTGCGGAAGAATGGCAACGCGAGCAAATGGATGACGATGCCGTGAGTCGCTGCGGCGTTGCGATCGGATGGTGATGCGCGTGGATGCGTGCGGTGGTTGGTGTGTGCGTTTGGGTCGCGTGCGTTGCAGCGTGTTTGTGTTGTGTGCAGTGAGTGTGTTGTTTGTTTGTGTGAGTTGTGTGGTGCGTGCGGATTCGTACAGCCCCTATAGCTCAGTGGTAGAGCACTCGCTTCGTAAGCGAAAGGTCGGTGGTTCGATCCCGCCTGGGGGCTCTTCTTTTGCCTTTCCCCATCATTTATCGCGGCCCCGCTCTTTTCGCTCGTTTTATTGTCTTTGGTGGCCTCGTCGCATCCCCCTGTATCCACCATGGCGTCCCACGAATCACGGCTACTTCGACTCTGCTGCAATTGCCTTAGCAGGCACATTGATCTCACCTGACCTGACCGTCCGCGCGTTGCGACACCAGACGTCTACGACAGCGACTCGTGGCACTGCGAACGGCTGTGCTGTGGTCAAAGACAGCGATATAGCCCATGAGCATTACGCACGATCAGTGATGACTACTAATGATGACCTCAGAAAAACGAGGCGACGGAAAACCAGGCAGGCCAGGCCAATCGATACCCACCCACCCGAGCCTTGCATACTGAGCGTACGCTCATAGCCTCGTTGAGCACATGGCAATTGCGAACAGTCACGGTATTCTCAAGGCAAGACTGGATTACGCGCAAATGGACGAAGGTGGGTCGAGGCTGAGCGCGAAGTGGAACTGACTTGCTTTCTTGCTCCGATTCTTTTCAGTTCTGTGTTCTGTATGGTGAAATCCCGCTGATGGATGACGAATGCGCATCGTGAGTGAGAGGGAAAGCAGTTTGCGTGACCTCAGGTCGCTAGGAGGTCTGTGCGTCGTGGCAAGGGCGATGTGCGTGGCGATTAGGTGAGTTGGGTGGCGTCGAAAATGTTTGTTTGTAGAATTTGGACGATGACAGCTTGGCCGAGTGGTTAAGGCGTTAGCCTGCTAAGTTAATGGGGCAACCCGCGTGAATTCGAATCTCACAGCTGTCGTTTTCCTTTTCTCCTTACCACGATATCAAACACCAACGCTAAACAGCCAGCAGGTTAATGCCACGCCGAGCAGTGCCACTTCGGTACAGACCCAACTGCTTAGTTGCCTTGCGCTGGTCGATCGGCTGTCTGGCCGATTGGCTGTACAGAGGCCGCCGGTACGTTTGTTTTTGGCGAAGTGGTTCTGGATGTGAGGCCCAAGGCGTGCACGTATAGGCATGCGGCGCGAGAACTGATAGGAACCACTTCGGTGGTCATCCGTAAAAATTGGAACGATACAGAGAAGATTAGCATGGCCCCTGCGCAAGGATGACACGCATAAATCGAGAAGTATCGCACTTTTTGTCATTTGTTCGCTGTGCTAGGTGGTTAGTCGGTGCGTGCTCGCAACTGATGCTAGGCGGACGGTGAAGCAGTAGTCTGCAGACAATCAGCGAAAAACGGATAGCAGACTGCACAAGACGAGCGCCAGGGTAGGTGTTCGAGCAACTCGGACGGCGTCACGTGCGAGCGAAAAGTGGCGTCTGGAAAGCAGGCTGTGAAGCAACGAACTCGTCGGTGTCGAGCGCGCAAAAAGCGCAAAGGATGAGGGAAGAGGGGATCGAACCCCCGACCGCTGGGACTGGAATCCAGCGCTCTACCACTGAGCTATTCCCCCGACACCAACACACTTTTTCACACTCTCCAACACACATACCTGATACGTCAAAGCACCACGCGTCGCACTACTCGCTCCAACAACTTGGCATCCACAGCGAACCCTACTACCTTTCTTCGTGCCACACCTCCCGCCCGACTCCGCAGTGCTCAGGACTACTCACGAGTTTTTGTCGGTGTAGGCATGAAATGATCAGTGAGCGATCTCTACGAAACAGGATCGAAGTTCCGGATGCGGAAGGAGGGCAACGCGAGCAAATGGATGACGATGCCGTGAGTCGCTGCGGCGTTGCGATCGGATGGTGATGCGCGTGGATGCGTGCGGTGGTTGGTGTGTGCGTTTGGGTCGCGTGCGTTGCAGCGTGTTTGTGTTGTGTGCAGTGAGTGTGTTGTTTGTTTGTGTGAGTTGTGTGGTGCGTGCGGATTCGTACAGCCCCTATAGCTCAGTGGTAGAGCACTCGCTTCGTAAGCGAAAGGTCGGTGGTTCGATCCCGCCTGGGGGCTCTTCTTTTGCCTTTCCCCATCATTTATCGCGGCCCCGCTCTTTTCGCTCGTTTTACTGTCTTTGGTGGCCTCGTCGCATCCCCCTGTATCCACCATGGCGTCCCACGAATCACGGCTACTTCGACTCTGCTGCAATTGCCTTAGCAGCACATTGATCTCACCTGACCTGACCGTCCGCGCGTTGCGACACCAGACGTCTACGACAGCGACTCGTGGCACTGCGAACGGCTGTGCTGTGGTCAAAGACAGCGATATAGCCCATGAGCATTACGCACGATCAGTGATGACTACTAATGATGACCTCAGAAAAACGAGGCGACGGAAAACCAGGCAGGCCAGGCCAATCGATACCCACCCACCCGAGCCTTGCATACTGAGCGTACGCTCATAGCCTCGTTGAGCACATGGCAATTGCGAACACTCACGGTATTCTCAAGGCAAGACTGGATTACGCGCAAATGGACGAAGGTGGGTCGAGGCTGAGCGCGAAGTGGAACTGACTTGCTTTCTTGCTCCGATTCTTTTCAGTTCTGTGTTCTGTATGGTGAAATCCCGCTGATGGATGACGAATGCGCATCGTGAGTGAGAGGGAAAGCAGTTTGCGTGACCTCAGGTCGCTAGGAGGTCTGTGCGTCGTGGCAAGGGCGATGTGCGTGGCGGTTAGGTGAATTGGGTGGCGTCGAAAATGTTTGTTTGTAGAATTTGGACGATGACAGCTTGGCCGAGTGGTTAAGGCGTTAGCCTGCTAAGTTAATGGGGCAACCCGCGTGAGTTCGAATCTCACAGCTGTCGTTTTCCTTTTCTCCTTACCACGATATCAAACACCAACGCTAAACAGCCAGCAGGTTAATGCCACGCCGAGCAGTGCCACTTCGGTACAGACCCAACTGCTTAGTTGCCTTGCGCTGGTCGACCGGCTGTCTGGCCGATTGGCTGTACAGAGGCCGCCGGTACGTTTGTTTTTGGCGAAGTGGTTCTGGATGTGAGGCCCAAGGCGTGCACGTATAGGCATGCGGCGCGAGAACTGATAGGAACCACTTCGGTGGTCATCCGTAAAAATTGGAACGATACAGAGAAGATTAGCATGGCCCCTGCGCAAGGATGACACGCATAAATCGAGAAGTATCGCACTTTTTGTCATTTGTTCGCTGTGCTAGGTGGTTAGTCGGTGCGTGCTCGCAACTGATGCTAGGCGGACGGTGAAGCAGTAGTCTGCAGACAATCAGCGAAAAACGGATAGCAGACTGCACAAGACGAGCGCCAGGGTAGGTGTTCGAGCAACTCGGACGGCGTCACGTGCGAGCGAAAAGTGGCGTCTGGAAAGCAGGCTGTGAAGCAACGAACTCGTCGGTGTCGAGCGCGCAAAAAGCGCAAAGGATGAGGGAAGAGGGGATCGAACCCCCGACCGCTGGGACTGGAATCCAGCGCTCTACCACTGAGCTATTCCCCCGACACCAACACACTTTTTCACACTCTCCAACACACATACCTGATACGTCAAAGCACCACGCGTCGCACTACTCGCTCCAACAACTTCGCATCCACAGCGAACCCTACTACCTTTCTTCGTGCCACACCCCCCGCCCGACTCCGCAGTGCTCAGGACTACTCACGAGTTTTTGTCGGTGTAGGCATGAAATGATCAGTGAGCGATCTCTACGAAACAGGATCGAAGTTCCGGATGCGGAAGGAGGGCAACGCGAGCAAATGGATGACGATGCCGTGAGTCGCTGCGGCGTTGCGATCGGATGGTGATGCGCGTGGATGCGTGCGGTGGTTGGTGTGTGCGTTTGGGTCGCGTGCGTTGCAGCGTGTTTGTGTTGTGTGCAGTGAGTGTGTTGTTTGTTTGTGTGAGTTGTGTGGTGCGTGCGGATTCGTACAGCCCCTATAGCTCAGTGGTAGAGCACTCGCTTCGTAAGCGAAAGGTCGGTGGTTCGATCCCGCCTGGGGGCTCTTCTTTTGCCTTTCCCCATCATTTATCGCGGCCCCGCTCTTTTCGCTCGTTTTATTGTCTTTGGTGGCCTCGTCGCATCCCCCTGTATCCACCATGGCGTCCCACGAATCACGGCTACTTCGACTCTGCTGCAATTGCCTTAGCAGCACATTGATCTCACCTGACCTGACCGTCCGCGCGTTGCGACACCAGACGTCTACGACAGCGACTCGTGGCACTGCGAACGGCTGTGCTGTGGTCAAAGACAGCGATATAGCCCATGAGCATTACGCACGATCAGTGATGACTACTAATGATGACCTCAGAAAAACGAGGCGACGGAAAACCAGGCAGGCCAGGCCAATCGATACCCACCCACCCGAGCCTTGCATACTGAGCGTACGCTCATAGCCTCGTTGAGCACATGGCAATTGCGAACACTCACGGTATTCTCAAGGCAAGACTGGATTACGCGCAAATGGACGAAGGTGGGTCGAGGCTGAGCGCGAAGTGGAACTGACTTGCTTTCTTGCTCCGATTCTTTTCAGTTCTGTGTTCTGTATGGTGAAATCCCGCTGATGGATGACGAATGCGCATCGTGAGTGAGAGGGAAAGCAGTTTGCGTGACCTCAGGTCGCTAGGAGGTCTGTGCGTCGTGGCAAGGGCGATGTGCGTGGCGGTTAGGTGAATTGGGTGGCGTCGAAAATGTTTGTTTGTAGAATTTGGACGATGACAGCTTGGCCGAGTGGTTAAGGCGTTAGCCTGCTAAGTTAATGGGGCAACCCGCGTGAGTTCGAATCTCACAGCTGTCGTTTTCCTTTTCTCCTTACCACGATATCAAACACCAACGCTAAACAGCCAGCAGGTTAATGCCACGCCGAGCAGTGCCACTTCGGTACAGACCCAACTGCTTAGTTGCCTTGCGCTGGTCGATCGGCTGTCTGGCCGATTGGCTGTACAGAGGCCGCCGGTACGTTTGTTTTTGGCGAAGTGGTTCTGGATGTGAGGCCCAAGGCGTGCACGTATAGGCATGCGGCGCGATAGGAACCACTTCGGTGGTCATCCGTAAAAATTGGAACGATACAGAGAAGATTAGCATGGCCCCTGCGCAAGGATGACACGCATAAATCGAGAAGTATCGCACTTTTTGTCATTTGTTCGCTGTGCTAGGTGGTTAGTCGGTGCGTGCTCGCAACTGATGCTAGGCGGACGGTGAAGCAGTAGTCTGCAGACAATCAGCGAAAAACGGATAGCAGACTGCACAAGACGAGCGCCAGGGTAGGTGTTCGAGCAACTCGGACGGCGTCACGTGCGAGCGAAAAGTGGCGTCTGGAAAGCAGGCTGTGAAGCAACGAACTCGTCGGTGTCGAGCGCGCAAAAAGCGCAAAGGATGAGGGAAGAGGGGATCGAACCCCCGACCGCTGGGACTGGAATCCAGCGCTCTACCACTGAGCTATTCCCCCGACACCAACACACTTTTTCACACTCTCCAACACACATACCTGATACGTCAAAGCACCACGCGTCGCACTACTCGCTCCAACAACTTGGCATCCACAGCGAACCCTACTACCTTTCTTCGTGCCACACCTCCCGCCCGACTCCGCAGTGCTCAGGACTACTCACGAGTTTTTGTCGGTGTAGGCATGAAATGATCAGTGAGCGATCTCTACGAAACAGTTCCGGATGCGGAAGGAGGGCAACGCGAGCAAATGGATGACGATGCCGTGAGTCGCTGCGGCGTTGCGATCGGATGGTGATGCGCGTGGATGCGTGCGGTGGTTGGTGTGTGCGTTTGGGTCGCGTGCGTTGCAGCGTGTTTGTGTTGTGTGCAGTGAGTGTGTTGTTTGTTTGTGTGAGTTGTGTGGTGCGTGCGGATTCGTACAGCCCCTATAGCTCAGTGGTAGAGCACTCGCTTCGTAAGCGAAAGGTCGGTGGTTCGATCCCGCCTGGGGGCTCTTCTTTTGCCTTTCCCCATCATTTATCGCGGCCCCGCTCTTTTCGCTCGTTTTATTGTCTTTGGTGGCCTCGTCGCATCCCCCTGTATCCACCATGGCGTCCCACGAATCACGGCTACTTCGACTCTGCTGCAATTGCCTTAGCAGCACATTGATCTCACCTGACCTGACCGTCCGCGCGTTGCGACACCAGACGTCTACGACAGCGACTCGTGGCACTGCGAACGGCTGTGCTGTGGTCAAAGACAGCGATATAGCCCATGAGCATTACGCACGATCAGTGATGACTACTAATGATGACCTCAGAAAAACGAGGCGACGGAAAACCAGGCAGGCCAGGCCAATCGATACCCACCCACCCGAGCCTTGCATACTGAGCGTACGCTCATAGCCTCGTTGAGCACATGGCAATTGCGAACACTCACGGTATTCTCAAGGCAAGACTGGATTACGCGCAAATGGACGAAGGTGGGTCGAGGCTGAGCGCGAAGTGGAACTGACTTGCTTTCTTGCTCCGATTCTTTTCAGTTCTGTGTTCTGTATGGTGAAATCCCGCTGATGGATGACGAATGCGCATCGTGAGTGAGAGGGAAAGCAGTTTGCGTGACCTCAGGTCGCTAGGAGGTCTGTGCGTCGTGGCAAGGGCGATGTGCGTGGCGATTAGGTGAGTTGGGTGGCGTCGAAAATGTTTGTTTGTAGAATTTGGACGATGACAGCTTGGCCGAGTGGTTAAGGCGTTAGCCTGCTAAGTTAATGGGGCAACCCGCGTGAGTTCGAATCTCACAGCTGTCGTTTTCCTTTTCTCCTTACCACGATATCAAACACCAACGCTAAACAGCCAGCAGGTTAATGCCACGCCGAGCAGTGCCACTTCGGTACAGACCCAACTGCTTAGTTGCCTTGCGCTGGTCGATCGGCTGTCTGGCCGATTGGCTGTACAGAGGCCGCCGGTACGTTTGTTTTTGGCGAAGTGGTTCTGGATGTGAGGCCCAAGGCGTGCACGTATAGGCATGCGGCGCGAGAACTGATAGGAACCACTTCGGTGGTCATCCGTAAAAATTGGAACGATACAGAGAAGATTAGCATGGCCCCTGCGCAAGGATGACACGCATAAATCGAGAAGTATCGCACTTTTTGTCATTTGTTCGCTGTGCTAGGTGGTTAGTCGGTGCGTGCTCGCAACTGATGCTAGGCGGACGGTGAAGCAGTAGTCTGCAGACAATCAGCGAAAAACGGATAGCAGACTGCACAAGACGAGCGCCAGGGTAGGTGTTCGAGCAACTCGGACGGCGTCACGTGCGAGCGAAAAGTGGCGTCTGGAAAGCAGGCTGTGAAGCAACGAACTCGTCGGTGTCGAGCGCGCAAAAAGCGCAAAGGATGAGGGAAGAGGGGATCGAACCCCCGACCGCTGGGACTGGAATCCAGCGCTCTACCACTGAGCTATTCCCCCGACACCAACACACTTTTTCACACTCTCCAACACACATACCTGATACGTCAAAGCACCACGCGTCGCACTACTCGCTCCAACAACTTGGCATCCACAGCGAACCCTACTACCTTTCTTCGTGCTACACCTCCCGCCCGACTCCGCAGTGCTCAGGACTACTCACGAGTTTTTGTCGGTGTAGGCATGAAATGATCAGTGAGCGATCTCTACGAAACAGTTCCGGATGCGGAAGGAGGGCAACGCGAGCAAATGGATGACGATGCCGTGAGTCGCTGCGGCGTTGCGATCGGATGGTGATGCGCGTGGATGCGTGCGGTGGTTGGTGTGTGCGTTTGGGTCGCGTGCGTTGCAGCGTGTTTGTGTTGTGTGCAGTGAGTGTGTTGTTTGTTTGTGTGAGTTGTGTGGTGCGTGCGGATTCGTACAGCCCCTATAGCTCAGTGGTAGAGCACTCGCTTCGTAAGCGAAAGGTCGGTGGTTCGATCCCGCCTGGGGGCTCTTCTTTTGCCTTTCCCCATCATTTATCGCGGCCCCGCTCTTTTCGCTCGTTTTATTGTCTTTGGTGGCCTCGTCGCATCCCCCTGTATCCACCATGGCGTCCCACGAATCACGGCTACTTCGACTCTGCTGCAATTGCCTTAGCAGGCACATTGATCTCACCTGACCTGACCGTCCGCGCGTTGCGACACCAGACGTCTACGACAGCGACTCGTGGCACTGCGAACGGCTGTGCTGTGGTCAAAGGCAGCGATATAGCCCATGAGCATTACGCAGGATCAGTGATAACTACTAATGATGACCTCAGAAAAACGAGGCGACGGAAGACCAGGCAGGCCAGGTCAATCGATACCCACCCGAGCCTGGCATACCGATCGCAAGACTTGACACATATCAACCGAGACGACTATACTTCTTGTCGGTGAGAGTAATGGGAAGCAGCAGAACAAAAAGAAGAGTCGGCGCGTCAGGAAGAGACCTGCCGGTGTGTGTTGCACTTGTGGCGAAAATGGTCACTACGCAAGGGACTGCAAAATGAACTGCCACTCTTGAGGTGCAGACCAAGATCAGTCGGCTTCGGGGTGATTGATAGTAGAGCCGGCTCACATGTGGCAGTCGCGTGGTGCATTCAGCGAGTACACAACGGTGCAGAATGGTCGGAGTGCGAAGACCAGAGCGGACTTATTCTCGGCTTCGGTACGGTGACCCTGCGAGTGTGGACTGGCCGCTCGTGAATCGATTCCAGACTGGAGAACGCGCTTCATGTTCAGGACTTGAACAATAATCTGTTCTCCCGGACGGTGGTGACGGAGCGTGGAATGGTCGTCACTACGGAGGGCAAGAAGTGCGTCGTGAAGCGCGGTGGCGAAGTTGTAGCTACTGGGTGGAAGCAAGGCAAACTGATGTATCTGAGCACAGAAGCGAGCGAGAGGTGCTCTATCGCCTAGGACAACACTGAGTTCTGGAATCGGTGACTCGGACACGTCTCGTTCAGCACACTAAAATCAATGATCAAGGATGGGAAGCTTAATGGAGCCCCGAAGGAGACTGCGAAGTTTGTGCGACAGCCAAGCTGTCTCGCAACCCTTTCAGCTCAACGAAGGAAGAGCTGGAAGGAAAAGAAAGTGCACGCACGAACACGTCGGTGTGCTCAGGTGTACTAGGGCTCATCACTCCAGTTTCCAAGTCGGGCTATAAGTACATTGTAACATGCTTGCTAATGAAGAGTTGTTATCTGATGATTTATCCGATGCGCAACAAGAGCGCGGTATGCGAGCGTTTCGGAAGTTCCTGAAAATGATCAGGATGAATGCCGGATGTCCTTCGGGGCTCCATTAAGCTTCCCATCCTTGATCATTGATTTTAGTGTGCTGAACGAGACGTGTCCGAGTCACCGATTCCAGAGCTCAGTGTTGTCCTAGGCGATAGAGCACCCCTCGCTCGCTTCTGTGTTCAGATACATCAGTTTGCCTTGCTTCCACCCAGTAGCTACAACTTCGTGATCAAGATTTTCGCAGCGACCACGGTGACAACCTCTCGACGCGGGGGGGGGGGGGGGGGGGGTAGAATCGCCGCATAATTCTTCCAAAACTGTCAAGCACGAGCTCACGGCTCCCCATAATCCGGAGCAGAAAGGCAGGACGTTCGTTGAAATGACTCGCTGCACGTTCAAGTAAAGTGAACCCGACGAGACGTATTGGTATGGGGTCATGGTGACAGCGGCGGATATCCAAAACTTGCTGCCAAATACGTCCAACCCACGCTCAAGTCCATTCGAGTTGTGTTCAAGCGGAAGCCACGCCTGAATCATATGCGAGTGTTCGGAACTGAGTGTTACGCTCACGTGCCCAAGCAAAAGCGTAAGAAGCTTGACGACACGGGCATCCAGTCCGTTATTCTCGGCTACGCGAAGCAGCGCAAGGTCTACCGACCTCTTAGAGTCACCGATGGATCAATCGCGATTTCGATAAGCGTAAGGTTTGCTGAGGCACTCACAATGAGGGCTCCAAGGGGTATTCAACTTCATCGATGAGGATAACCAAGTCGAAGAAACTAA
This sequence comes from Phytophthora x cambivora, assembly GCA_033557925.1. NCBI lineage: Eukaryota > Oomycota > Peronosporomycetes > Peronosporales > Peronosporaceae > Phytophthora > Phytophthora x cambivora. The sequence goes on from JAUCEB010000034.1 coordinate 2,104,222, forward strand.
GGAGATCAAGACAGTTTTCGCACACCACCTACTCGACCACGTCAGGTGCTGGCGGGAGAGGAGCACAATGGGCCGACACACTCCATACCAACACGTGGTTCCAGCACACCAGGAGGGACGGTGAAGAGGAGTGGATGGTGCGACCTGAACGCAAGCGCCGAGGTGTTACTCGGTAAAGGAGTTCCCAAACTTGCGGCACAGTCAGTTCAATCTGGACGACTACAAAACCGAATATGACTCGCTCTACTGCCTTCACACTGAGGATGACGATGGCGAACGTGTAGTGACGTACGATGAAGTTATGAAGAGCAAGTACAAGGACGAGTGGCTTCTTGCAATGGAGAGCGAGGTGAAGTCGTTGGAAGATCATCGCACTTGGACTTTGGTAGACATTCCCTCCAACAAGAAGCCGATTGGGCGCAAGGATCAACGCGACCCGAACGGGGACATCGTAAAGTTCCAAGCATGCTTGTTGGCGAACGGATTTACAATGCGTCCCGGACGTACACGTTCGCTCCTGTTGCGCGCAAGGAGTAGGTGAGCACCGCAACCGCGATTGCCGCGGCTCCCTCTGCCGCGCAGAGGGAGACATGGAAGCTGAGAATGGGGAGCTGACACGGCGTTTCTCTACGGTGATGTCGAAGAGGAAATCTACACTGATCAGACAGACGGATTCATTGTACAAGCACTCTACGGTACTATGCAAGCGGTGCGCCAGTGGAACAACAAGCGGAACCAGCATCTCGTGGATCAAGGTTTCAGGCGCTCTGATGCGTTGATCAAGCAGCGAATACAACATCATCGTTGGCTACGTGGATGACCGTGGTGACCTCAAGCGCGAAAGCAGAATACATGAGTCTATACAGCGCAACACAGGAGGCAACTTGGCTACGCCTACTGCTGGAGACATGAGCTACGATGGCCAAGATGCAATGCTGACCCACCAGTACCATCAGGGATGTATCGCGCTTGCCTAGAACTTACTCTACCACTCGCGCGCGAAGCACATCGACATCAACTTTCACTTCCTGCGCGAGTAGGTCGAGCGCGAAACAATTCGACTTGACTACAACCGACAGACGAGATGATCGCCGGTGGAATGACGAAGGCATTGACGCGCGACAAGCACGACAAATACATCAAAGTACTCGGCATAAAGACGTAACACGAAACGCCGCGCGCCCATCAAGGGGTAATTGTGATGTCGCACGCTTACGCCTCCGTGACGCGCTGCTGGATTGCATGTGCAATTACATTGGATGGTGAGAGCATGATCATACGGCCATATATCTGCGTAGAGTCGTACGACTTTGTGCGTAGAACCTTACGACTCGTAGGTTTGTGCACAATCGTACGGCTCTATAATTAGGATCTTACGAATCGTCTGTTTGTCGAGTCGAGCATATTCGTACGACTCTACCTCTGGGATGTAGATAGGGATGGTAGGGCGTATGGCACGAACGAACGGAAGAGGCCTAAAAACAGAGTAATTAGAGTTAACCGATTCAATCTCCGACTCAGTTTTGGTTTTGCAACCTCATCAACCAGCCCTTCTTTATTAGCAAGCCCCGCAGTGCTCTTCCTTACCTTCCTTTACAAAGTGCCAGCTGCGGAAGAATGGCAACGCGAGCAAATGGATGACGATGCCGTGAGTCGCTGCGGCGTTGCGATCGGATAGTGATGCGGTGGTTGGTGTGTGCGTTTGGGTCGCGTGCGTTGCAGCGTGTTGGTGTTGTGTGCAGTGTGTTGTTTGTTTGTGTGAGTTGTGTGGTGCGTGCGGATTCGTACAGCCCCTATAGCTCAGTGGTAGAGCACTCGCTTCGTAAGCGAAAGGTCGGTGGTTCGATCGCGCCTGGGGGCTCTTCTTTTGCCTTTCCCCATCATTTATCGCGGCCCCGCTCTTTTCGCTCGTTTTATTGTCTTTGGTGGCCTCGTCGCATCCCCCTGTATCCACCATGGCGTCCCACGAATCACGGCTACTTCGACTCTGCTGCAATTGCCTTAGCAGGCACATTGATCTCACCTGACCTGACCGTCCGCGCGTTGCGACACCAGACGTCTACGACAGCGACTCGTGGCGCTGCGAACGGCTGTGCTGTGGTCAAAGACAGCGATATAGCCCATGAGCATTACGCAGGATCAGTGATAACTACTAATGATGACCTCAGAAAAACGAGGCGACGGAAAACCAGGCAGGCCAGGCCAATCGATACCCACCCACCCGAGCCTTGCATACTGAGCGTACGCTCATAGCCTCGTTGAGCACATGGCAATTGCGAACACTCACGGTATTCTCAAGGCAAGACTGGATTACGCGCAAATGGACGAAGGTGGGTCGAGGCTGAGCGCGAAGTGGAACTGACTTGCTTTCTTGCTCCGATTCTTTTCAGTTCTGTGTGCTGTATGGTGAAATCCTGCTGATGGATGACGAATGCGCATCGTGAGTGAGAGGGAAAGCAGTTTGCGTGACCTCAGGTCGCTAGGAGGTCTGTGCGTCGTGGCAAGGGCGATGTGCGTGGCGGTTAGGTGGGTTGGGTGGCGTCGAAAATGTTTGTTTGTAGAATTTGGACGATGACAGCTTGGCCGAGTGGTTAAGGCGTTAGCCTGCTAAGTTAATGGGGCAACCCGCGTGAGTTCGAATCTCACAGCTGTCGTTTCCTTTTCTCCTTACGACGGTATCAAACACCAACGCTAAACAGCCAGCAGGTTAATGCCACGCCGAGCAGTGCCACTTCGGTACAGACCCAACTGCTTAGTTGCCTTGCGCTGGTCGACCGGCTGTCTGGCCGGTTGGCTGTACAGAGGCCGCCGGTACGTTTGTTTTTGGCGAAGTGGTTCTGGATGTGAGGCCCAAGGCGTGCACGTATAGGCATGCGGCGCGAGAACTGATAGGAACCACTTCGGTGGTCATCCGTAAAAATTGGAACGATACAGAGAAGATTAGCATGGCCCCTGCGCAAGGATGACACGCATAAATCGAGAAGTATCGCACTTTTTGTCATTTGTTCGCTGTGCTAGGTGGTTAGTCGGTGCGTGCTCGCAACTGATGCTAGGCGGACGGTGAAGCAGTAGTCTGCAGACAATCAGCGAAAAACGGATAGCAGACTGCACAAGACGAGCGCCAGGGTAGGTGTTCGAGCAACTCGGACGGCGTCACGTGCGAGCGAAAAGTGGCGTCTGGAAAGCAGGCTGTGAAGCAACAAACTCGTCGGTGTCGAGCGCGCAAAAAGCGCAAAGGATGAGGGAAGAGGGGATCGAACCCCCGACCGCTGGGACTGGAATCCAGCGCTCTACCACTGAGCTATTCCCCCGACACCAACACACTTTTTCACACTCTCCAACACACATACCTGATACGTCAAAGCACCACGCGTCGCACTACTCGCTCCAACAACTTGGCATCCACAGCGAACCCTACTACCTTTCTTCGTGCCACACCTCCCGCCCGACTCCGCAGTGCTCAGGACTACTCACGAGTTTTTGTCGGTGTAGGCATGAAATGATCAGTGAGCGATCTCTACGAAACAGTTCCGGATGCGGAAGGAGGGCAACGCGAGCAAATGGATGACGATGCCGTGAGTCGCTGCGGCGTTGCGATCGGATGGTGATGCGCGTGGATGCGTGCGGTGGTTGGTGTGTGCGTTTGGGTCGCGTGCGTTGCAGCGTGTTGGTGTTGTGTGCAGTGAGTGTGTTGTTTGTTTGTGTGAGTTGTGTGGTGCGTGCGGATCCGTACAGCCCCTATAGCTCAGTGGTAGAGCACTCGCTTCGTAAGCGAAAGGTCGGTGGTTCGATCGCGCCTGGGGGCTCTTCTTTTGCCTTTCCCCATCATTTATCGCGGCCCCGCTCTTTTCGCTCGTTTTATTGTCTTTGGTGGCCTCGTCGCATCCCCCTGTATCCACCATGGCGTCCCACGAATCACGGCTACTTCGACTCTGCTGCAATTGCCTTAGCAGGCACATTGATCTCACCTGACCTGACCGTCCGCGCGTTGCGACACCAGACGTCTACGACAGCGACTCGTGGCGCTGCGAACGGCTGTGCTGTGGTCAAAGACAGCGATATAGCCCATGAGCATTACGCAGGATCAGTGATAACTACTAATGATGACCTCAGAAAAACGAGGCGACGGAAAACCAGGCAGGCCAGGCCAATCGATACCCACCCACCCGAGCCTTGCATACTGAGCGTACGCTCATAGCCTCGTTGAGCACATGGCAATTGCGAACACTCACGGTATTCTCAAGGCAAGACTGGATTACGCGCAAATGGACGAAGGTGGGTCGAGGCTGAGCGCGAAGTGGAACTGACTTGCTTTCTTGCTCCGATTCTTTTCAGTTCTGTGTGCTGTATGGTGAAATCCTGCTGATGGATGACGAATGCGCATCGTGAGTGAGAGGGAAAGCAGTTTGCGTGACCTCAGGTCGCTAGGAGGTCTGTGCGTCGTGGCAAGGGCGATGTGCGTGGCGGTTAGGTGGGTTGGGTGGCGTCGAAAATGTTTGTTTGTAGAATTTGGACGATGACAGCTTGGCCGAGTGGTTAAGGCGTTAGCCTGCTAAGTTAATGGGGCAACCCGCGTGAGTTCGAATCTCACAGCTGTCGTTTCCTTTTCTCCTTACGACGGTATCAAACACCAACGCTAAACAGCCAGCAGGTTAATGCCACGCCGAGCAGTGCCACTTCGGTACAGACCCAACTGCTTAGTTGCCTTGCGCTGGTCGACCGGCTGTCTGGCCGGTTGGCTGTACAGAGGCCGCCGGTACGTTTGTTTTTGGCGAAGTGGTTCTGGATGTGAGGCCCAAGGCGTGCACGTATAGGCATGCGGCGCGAGAACTGATAGGAACCACTTCGGTGGTCATCCGTAAAAATTGGAACGATACAGAGAAGATTAGCATGGCCCCTGCGCAAGGATGACACGCATAAATCGAGAAGTATCGCACTTTTTGTCATTTGTTCGCTGTGCTAGGTGGTTAGTCGGTGCGTGCTCGCAACTGATGCTAGGCGGACGGTGAAGCAGTAGTCTGCAGACAATCAGCGAAAAACGGATAGCAGACTGCACAAGACGAGCGCCAGGGTAGGTGTTCGAGCAACTCGGACGGCGTCACGTGCGAGCGAAAAGTGGCGTCTGGAAAGCAGGCTGTGAAGCAACAAACTCGTCGGTGTCGAGCGCGCAAAAAGCGCAAAGGATGAGGGAAGAGGGGATCGAACCCCCGACCGCTGGGACTGGAATCCAGCGCTCTACCACTGAGCTATTCCCCCGACACCAACACACTTTTTCACACTCTCCAACACACATACCTGATACGTCAAAGCACCACGCGTCGCACTACTCGCTCCAACAACTTGGCATCCACAGCGAACCCTACTACCTTTCTTCGTGCCACACCTCCCGCCCGACTCCGCAGTGCTCAGGACTACTCACGAGTTTTTGTCGGTGTAGGCATGAAATGATCAGTGAGCGATCTCTACGAAACAGTTCCGGATGCGGAAGGAGGGCAACGCGAGCAAATGGATGACGATGCCGTGAGTCGCTGCGGCGTTGCGATCGGATGGTGATGCGCGTGGATGCGTGCGGTGGTTGGTGTGTGCGTTTGGGTCGCGTGCGTTGCAGCGTGTTGGTGTTGTGTGCAGTGAGTGTGTTGTTTGTTTGTGTGAGTTGTGTGGTGCGTGCGGATCCGTACAGCCCCTATAGCTCAGTGGTAGAGCACTCGCTTCGTAAGCGAAAGGTCGGTGGTTCGATCGCGCCTGGGGGCTCTTCTTTTGCCTTTCCCCATCATTTATCGCGGCCCCGCTCTTTTCGCTCGTTTTATTGTCTTTGGTGGCCTCGTCGCATCCCCCTGTATCCACCATGGCGTCCCACGAATCACGGCTACTTCGACTCTGCTGCAATTGCCTTAGCAGCACATTGATCTCACCTGACCTGACCGTCCGCGCGTTGCGACACCAGACGTCTACGACAGCGACTCGTGGCACTGCGAACGGCTGTGCTGTGGTCAAAGACAGCGATATAGCCCATGAGCATTACGCACGATCAGTGATAACTACTAATGATGACCTCAGAAAAACGAGGCGACGGAAAACCAGGCAGGCCAGGCCAATCGATACCCACCCACCCGAGCCTTGCATACCGAGCGTACGCTCATAGCCTCGTTGAGCACATGGCAATTGCGAACACTCACGGTATTCTCAAGGCAAGACTGGATTACGCGCAAATGGACGAAGGTGGGTCGAGGCTGAGCGCGAAGTGGAACTGACTTGCTTTCTTGCTCCGATTATTTTCAGTTCTGTGTGCTGTATGGTGAAATCCCGGTGATGGATGACGAATGCGCATCGTGAGTGAGAGGGAAAGCAGTTTGCGTGACCTCAGGTCGCTAGGAGGTCTGTGCGTCGTGGCAAGGGCGATGTGCGTGGCGATTAGGTGAGTTGGGTGGCGTCGAAAATGTTTGTTTGTAGAATTTGGACGATGACAGCTTGGCCGAGTGGTTAAGGCGTTAGCCTGCTAAGTTAATGGGGCAACCCGCGTGAGTTCGAATCTCACAGCTGTCGTTTTCCTTTTCTCCTTACCACGATATCAAACACCAACGCTAAACAGCCAGCAGGTTAATGCCACGCCGAGCAGTGCCACTTCGGTACAGACCCAACTGCTTAGTTGCCTTGCGCTGGTCGACCGGCTGTCTGGCCGGTTGGCTGTACAGAGGCCGCCGGTACGTTTGTTTTTGGCGAAGTGGTTCTGGATGTGAGGCCCAAGGCGTGCACGTATAGGCATGCGGCGCGAGAACTGATAGGAACCACTTCGGTGGTCATCCGTAAAAATTGGAACGATACAGAGAAGATTAGCATGGCCCCTGCGCAAGGATGACACGCATAAATCGAGAAGTATCGCACTTTTTGTCATTTGTTCGCTGTGCTAGGTGGTTAGTCGGTGCGTGCTCGCAACTGATGCTAGGCGGACGGTGAAGCAGTAGTCTGCAGACAATCAGCGAAAAACGGATAGCAGACTGCACAAGACGAGCGCCAGGGTAGGTGTTCGAGCAACTCGGACGGCGTCACGTGCGAGCGAAAAGTGGCGTCTGGAAAGCAGGCTGTGAAGCAACAAACTCGTCGGTGTCGAGCGCGCAAAAAGCGCAAAGGATGAGGGAAGAGGGGATCGAACCCCCGACCGCTGGGACTGGAATCCAGCGCTCTACCACTGAGCTATTCCCCCGACACCAACACACTTTTTCACACTCTCCAACACACATACCTGATACGTCAAAGCACCACGCGTCGCACTACTCGCTCCAACAACTTGGCATCCACAGCGAACCCTACTACCTTTCTTCGTGCCACACCTCCCGCCCGACTCCGCAGTGCTCAGGACTACTCACGAGTTTTTGTCGGTGTAGGCATGAAATGATCAGTGAGCGATCTCTACGAAACAGTTCCGGATGCGGAAGGAGGGCAACGCGAGCAAATGGATGACGATGCCGTGAGTCGCTGCGGCGTTGCGATCGGATGGTGATGCGCGTGGATGCGTGCGGTGGTTGGTGTGTGCGTTTGGGTCGCGTGCGTTGCAGCGTGTTGGTGTTGTGTGCAGTGAGTGTGTTGTTTGTTTGTGTGAGTTGTGTGGTGCGTGCGGATCCGTACAGCCCCTATAGCTCAGTGGTAGAGCACTCGCTTCGTAAGCGAAAGGTCGGTGGTTCGATCGCGCCTGGGGGCTCTTCTTTTGCCTTTCCCCATCATTTATCGCGGCCCCGCTCTTTTCGCTCGTTTTATTGTCTTTGGTGGCCTCGTCGCATCCCCCTGTATCCACCATGGCGTCCCACGAATCACGGCTACTTCGACTCTGCTGCAATTGCCTTAGCAGCACATTGATCTCACCTGACCTGACCGTCCGCGCGTTGCGACACCAGACGTCTACGACAGCGACTCGTGGCACTGCGAACGGCTGTGCTGTGGTCAAAGACAGCGATATAGCCCATGAGCATTACGCACGATCAGTGATAACTACTAATGATGACCTCAGAAAAACGAGGCGACGGAAGACCAGGCAGGCCAGGTCAATCGATACCCACCCACCCGAGCCTGGCATACCGATCGCAAGACTTGACACATATCAACCGAGACGACTATACTTCTTGTCGGTGAGAGTAATGGGAAGCAGCAGAACAAAAAGAAGAGTCGGCGCGTCAGGAAGAGACCTGCCGGTGTGTGTTGCACTTGTGGCGAAAATGGTCACTACGCAAGGGACTGCAAAATGAACTGCCACTCTTGAGGTGCAGACCAAGATCAGTCGGCTTCGGGTGATTGATAGTAGAGCCGGCTCACATGTGGCAGTCGCGTGGTGCATTCAGCGAGTACACAACGGTGCAGAATGGTCGGAGTGCGAAGACCAGAGCGGACTTATTCTCGGCTTCGGTACGGTGACCCTGCGAGTGTGGACTGGCCGCTCGTGAATCGATTCCAGACTGGAGAACGCGCTTCATGTTCAGGACTTGAACAATAATCTGTTCTCCCGGACGGTGGTGACGGAGCGTGGAATGGTCGTCACTACGGAGGGCAAGAAGTGCGTCGTGAAGCGCGGTGGCGAAGTTGTAGCTACTGGGTGGAAGCAAGGCAAACGGATGTATCTGAGCACAGAAGCGAGCGAGAGGTGCTCTATCGCCTAGGACAACACTGAGTTCTGGAATCGGTGACTCGGACACGTCTCGTTCAGCACACTAAAATCAATGATCAAGGATGGGAAGCTTAATGGAGCCCCGAAGGAGACTGCGAAGTTTGTGCGACAGCCAAGCTGTCTCGCAACCCTTTCAGCTCAACGAAGGAAGAGCTGGAAGGAAAAGAAAGTGCACGCACGAACACGTCGGTGTGCTCAGGTGTACTAGGGCTCATCACTCCAGTTTCCAAGTCGGGCTATAAGTACATTGTAACATGCTTGCTAATGAAGAGTTGTTATCTGATGATTTATCCGATGCGCAACAAGAGCGCGGTATGCGAGCGTTTCGGAAGTTCCTGAAAATGATCAGGATGAATGCCGGATGTCCTTCGGGGCTCCATTAAGCTTCCCATCCTTGATCATTGATTTTAGTGTGCTGAACGAGACGTGTCCGAGTCACCGATTCCAGAGCTCAGTGTTGTCCTAGGCGATAGAGCACCCCTCGCTCGCTTCTGTGTTCAGATACATCAGTTTGCCTTGCTTCCACCCAGTAGCTACAACTTCGTGATCAAGATTTTCGCAGCGACCACGGTGACAACCTCTCGACGCGGGGGGGGGGGGGGGGGGGGGGTAGAATCGCCGCATAATTCTTCCAAAACTGTCAAGCACGAGCTCACGGCTCCCCATAATCCGGAGCAGAAAGGCAGGACGTTCGTTGAAATGACTCGCTGCACGTTCAAGTAAAGTGAACTCGACGAGACGTATTGGTATGGGGTCATGGTGACAGCGGCGGATATCCAAAACTTGCTGCCAAATACGTCCAACCCACGCTCAAGTCCATTCGAGTTGTGTTCAAGCGGAAGCCACGCCTGAATCATATGCGAGTGTTCGGAACTGAGTGTTACGCTCACGTGCCCAAGCAAAAGCGTAAGAAGCTTGACGACACGGGCATCCAGTCCGTTATTCCCGGCTACGCGAAGCAGCGCAAGGTCTACCGACCTCTTAGAGTCACCGATGGATCAATCGCGATTTCGATAAGCGTAAGGTTTGCTGAGGCACTCACAATGAGGGCTCCAAGGGGTATTCAACTTCATCGATGAGGATAACCAAGTCGAAGAAACTAAGGAGATCAAGACAGTTTTCGCACACCACCTACTCGACCACGTCAGGTGCTGGCGGGAGAGGAGCACAATGGGCCGACACACTCCATACCAACACGTGGTTCCAGCATACCAGGAGGGACGGTGAAGAGGAGTGGATGGTGCGACCTGAACGCAAGCGCCGAGGTGTTACTCGGTAAAGGAGTTCCCAAACTTGCGGCACAGTCAGTTCAATCTGGACGACTACAAAACCGAATATGACTCGCTCTACTGCCTTCACACTGAGGATGACGATGGCGAACGTGTAGTGACGTACGATGAAGTTATGAAGAGCAAGTACAAGGACGAGTGGCTTCTTGCAATGGAGAGCGAGGTGAAGTCGTTGGAAGATCATCGCACTTGGACTTTGGTAGACATTCCCTCCAACAAGAAGCCGATTGGGCGCAAGGATCAACGCGACCCGAACGGGGACATCGTAAAGTTCCAAGCATGCTTGTTGGCGAACGGATTTACAATGCGTCCCGGACGTACACGTTCGCTCCTGTTGCGCGCAAGGAGTAGGTGAGCACCGCAACCGCGATTGCCGCGGCTCCCTCTGCCGCGCAGAGGGAGACATGGAAGCTGAGAATGGGGAGCTGACACGGCGTTTCTCTACGGTGATGTCGAAGAGGAAATCTACACTGATCAGACAGACGGATTCATTGTACAAGCACTCTACGGTACTATGCAAGCGGTGCGCCAGTGGAACAACAAGCGGAACCAGCATCTCGTGGATCAAGGTTTCAGGCGCTCTGATGCGTTGATCAAGCAGCGAATACAACATCATCGTTGGCTACGTGGATGACCGTGGTGACCTCAAGCGCGAAAGCAGAATACATGAGTCTATACAGCGCAACACAGGAGGCAACTTGGCTACGCCTACTGCTGGAGACATGAGCTACGATGGCCAAGATGCAATGCTGACCCACCAGTACCATCAGGGATGTATCGCGCTTGCCTAGAACTTACTCTACCACTCGCGCGCGAAGCACATCGACATCAACTTTCACTTCCTGCGCGAGTAGGTCGAGCGCGAAACAATTCGACTTGACTACAACCGACAGACGAGATGATCGCCGGTGGAATGACGAAGGCATTGACGCGCGACAAGCACGACAAATACATCAAAGTACTCGGCATAAAGACGTAACACGAAACGCCGCGCGCCCATCAAGGGGTAATTGTGATGTCGCACGCTTACGCCTCCGTGACGCGCTGCTGGATTGCATGTGCAATTACATTGGATGGTGAGAGCATGATCATACGGCCATATATCTGCGTAGAGTCGTACGACTTTGTGCGTAGAACCTTACGACTCGTAGGTTTGTGCACAATCGTACGGCTCTATAATTAGGATCTTACGAATCGTCTGTTTGTCGAGTCGAGCATATTCGTACGACTCTACCTCTGGGATGTAGATAGGGATGGTAGGGCGTATGGCACGAACGAACGGAAGAGGCCTAAAAACAGAGTAATTAGAGTTAACCGATTCAATCTCCGACTCAGTTTTGGTTTTGCAACCTCATCAACCAGCCCTTCTTTATTAGCAAGCCCCGCAGTGCTCTTCCTTACCTTCCTTTACAAAGTGCCAGCTGCGGAAGAATGGCAACGCGAGCAAATGGATGACGATGCCGTGAGTCGCTGCGGCGTTGCGATCGGATAGTGATGCGGTGGTTGGTGTGTGCGTTTGGGTCGCGTGCGTTGCAGCGTGTTGGTGTTGTGTGCAGTGTGTTGTTTGTTTGTGTGAGTTGTGTGGTGCGTGCGGATTCGTACAGCCCCTATAGCTCAGTGGTAGAGCACTCGCTTCGTAAGCGAAAGGTCGGTGGTTCGATCGCGCCTGGGGGCTCTTCTTTTGCCTTTCCCCATCATTTATCGCGGCCCCGCTCTTTTCGCTCGTTTTATTGTCTTTGGTGGCCTCGTCGCATCCCCCTGTATCCACCATGGCGTCCCACGAATCACGGCTACTTCGACTCTGCTGCAATTGCCTTAGCAGGCACATTGATCTCACCTGACCTGACCGTCCGCGCGTTGCGACACCAGACGTCTACGACAGCGACTCGTGGCGCTGCGAACGGCTGTGCTGTGGTCAAAGACAGCGATATAGCCCATGAGCATTACGCAGGATCAGTGATAACTACTAATGATGACCTCAGAAAAACGAGGCGACGGAAAACCAGGCAGGCCAGGCCAATCGATACCCACCCACCCGAGCCTTGCATACTGAGCGTACGCTCATAGCCTCGTTGAGCACATGGCAATTGCGAACACTCACGGTATTCTCAAGGCAAGACTGGATTACGCGCAAATGGACGAAGGTGGGTCGAGGCTGAGCGCGAAGTGGAACTGACTTGCTTTCTTGCTCCGATTCTTTTCAGTTCTGTGTGCTGTATGGTGAAATCCTGCTGATGGATGACGAATGCGCATCGTGAGTGAGAGGGAAAGCAGTTTGCGTGACCTCAGGTCGCTAGGAGGTCTGTGCGTCGTGGCAAGGGCGATGTGCGTGGCGGTTAGGTGAGTTGGGTGGCGTCGAAAATGTTTGTTTGTAGAATTTGGACGATGACAGCTTGGCCGAGTGGTTAAGGCGTTAGCCTGCTAAGTTAATGGGGCAACCCGCGTGAGTTCGAATCTCACAGCTGTCGTTTTCCTTTTCTCCTTACCACGATATCAAACACCAACGCTAAACAGCCAGCAGGTTAATGCCACGCCGAGCAGTGCCACTTCGGTACAGACCCAACTGCTTAGTTGCCTTGCGCTGGTCGACCGGCTGTCTGGCCGATTGGCTGTACAGAGGCCGCCGGTACGTTTGTTTTTGGCGAAGTGGTTCTGGATGTGAGGCCCAAGGCGTGCACGTATAGGCATGCGGCGCGAGAACTGATAGGAACCACTTCGGTGGTCATCCGTAAAAATTGGAACGATACAGAGAAGATTAGCATGGCCCCTGCGCAAGGATGACACGCATAAATCGAGAAGTATCGCACTTTTTGTCATTTGTTCGCTGTGTTAGGTGGTTAGTCGGTGCGTGCTCGCAACTGATGCTAGGCGGACGGTGAAGCAGTAGTCTGCAGACAATCAGCGAAAAACGGATAGCAGACTGCACAAGACGAGCGCCAGGGTAGGTGTTCGAGCAACTCGGACGGCGTCACGTGCGAGCGAAAAGTGGCGTCTGGAAAGCAGGCTGTGAAGCAACGAACTCGTCGGTGTCGAGCGCGCAAAAAGCGCAAAGGATGAGGGAAGAGGGGATCGAACCCCCGACCGCTGGGACTGGAATCCAGCGCTCTACCACTGAGCTATTCCCCCGACACCAACACACTTTTTCACACTCTCCAACACACATACCTGATACGTCAAAGCACCACGCGTCGCACTACTCACTCCAACAACTTGGCATCCACAGCGAACCCTACTACCTTTCTTCGTGCCACACCTCCCGCCCGACTCCGCAGTGCTCAGGACTACTCACGAGTTTTTGTCGGTGTAGGCATGAAATGATCAGTGAGCGATCTCTACGAAACAGTTCCGGATGCGGAAGGAGGGCAACGCGAGCAAATGGATGACGATGCCGTGAGTCGCTGCGGCGTTGCGATCGGATGGTGATGCGCGTGGATGCGTGCGGTGGTTGGTGTGTGCGTTTGGGTCGCGTGCGTTGCAGCGTGTTTGTGTTGTGTGCAGTGAGTGTGTTGTTTGTTTGTGTGAGTTGTGTGGTGCGTGCGGATTCGTACAGCCCCTATAGCTCAGTGGTAGAGCACTCGCTTCGTAAGCGAAAGGTCGGTGGTTCGATCCCGCCTGGGGGCTCTTCTTTTGCCTTTCCCCATCATTTATCGCGGCCCCGCTCTTTTCGCTCGTTTTATTGTCTTTGGTGGCCTCGTCGCATCCCCCTGTATCCACCATGGCGTCCCACGAATCACGGCTACTTCGACTCTGCTGCAATTGCCTTAGCAGCACATTGATCTCACCTGACCTGACCGTCCGCGCGTTGCGACACCAGACGTCTACGACAGCGACTCGTGGCACTGCGAACGGCTGTGCTGTGGTCAAAGACAGCGATATAGCCCATGAGCATTACGCAGGATCAGTGATAACTACTAATGATGACCTCAGAAAAACGAGGCGACGGAAGACCAGGCAGGCCAGGTCAATCGATACCCACCCACCCGAGCCTGGCATACCGATCGCAAGACTTGACACATATCAACCGAGACGACTATACTTCTTGTCGGTGAGAGTAATGGGAAGCAGCAGAACAAAAAGAAGAGTCGGCGCGTCAGGAAGAGACCTGCCGGTGTGTGTTGCACTTGTGGCGAAAATGGTCACTACGCAAGGGACTGCAAAATGAACTGCCACTCTTGAGGTGCAGACCAAGATCAGTCGGCTTCGGGGTGATTGATAGTAGAGCCGGCTCACATGTGGCAGTCGCGTGGTGCATTCAGCGAGTACACAACGGTGCAGAATGGTCGGAGTGCGAAGACCAGAGCGGACTTATTCTCGGCTTCGGTACGGTGACCCTGCGAGTGTGGACTGGCCGCTCGTGAATCGATTCCAGACTGGAGAACGCGCTTCATGTTCAGGACTTGAACAAGAATCTGTTCTCCCGGACGGTGGTGACGGAGCGTGGAATGGTCGTCACTACGGAGGGCAAGAAGTGCGTCGTGAAGCGCGGTGGCGAAGTTGTAGCTACTGGGTGGAAGCAAGGCAAACTGATGTATCTGAGCACAGAAGCGAGCGAGGGGTGCTCTATCGCCTAGGACAACACTGAGTTCTGGAATCGGTGACTCGGACACGTCTCGTTCAGCACACTAAAATCAATGATCAAGGATGGGAAGCTTAATGGAGCCCCGAAGGAGACTGCGAAGTTTGTGCGACAGCCAAGCTGTCTCGCAACCCTTTCAGCTCAACGAAGGAAGAGCTGGAAGGAAAAGAAAGTGCACGCACGAACACGTCGGTGTGCTCAGGTGTACTAGGGCTCATCACTCCAGTTTCCAAGTCGGGCTATAAGTACATTGTAACATGCTTGCTAATGAAGAGTTGTTATCTGATGATTTATCCGATGCGCAACAAGAGCGCGGTATGCGAGCGTTTCGGAAGTTCCTGAAAATGATCAGGATGAATGCCGGATGTCCTTCGGGGCTCCATTAAGCTTCCCATCCTTGATCATTGATTTTAGTGTGCTGAACGAGACGTGTCCGAGTCACCGATTCCAGAGCTCAGTGTTGTCCTAGGCGATAGAGCACCCCTCGCTCGCTTCTGTGTTCAGATACATCAGTTTGCCTTGCTTCCACCCAGTAGCTACAACTTCGTGATCAAGATTTTCGCAGCGACCACGGTGACAACCTCTCGACGCGGGGGGGGGGGGGGTAGAATCGCCGCATAATTCTTCCAAAACTGTCAAGCACGAGCTCACGGCTCCCCATAATCCGGAGCAGAAAGGCAGGACGTTCGTTGAAATGACTCGCTGCACGTTCAAGTAAAGTGAACTCGACGAGACGTATTGGTATGGGGTCATGGTGACAGCGGCGGATATCCAAAACTTGCTGCCAAATACGTCCAACCCACGCTCAAGTCCATTCGAGTTGTGTTCAAGCGGAAGCCACGCCTGAATCATATGCGAGTGTTCGGAACTGAGTGTTACGCTCACGTGCCCAAGCAAAAGCGTAAGAAGCTTGACGACACGGGCATCCAGTCCGTTATTCTCGGCTACGCGAAGCAGCGCAAGGTCTACCGACCTCTTAGAGTCACCGATGGATCAATCGCGATTTCGATAAGCGTAAGGTTTGCTGAGGCACTCACAATGAGGGCTCCAAGGGGTATTCAACTTCATCGATGAGGATAACCAAGTCGAAGAAACTAAGGAGATCAAGACAGTTTTCGCACACCACCTACTCGACCACGTCAGGTGCTGGCGGGAGAGGAGCACAATGGACCGACACACTCCATACCAACACGTGGTTCCAGCACACCAGGAGGGACGGTGAAGAGGAGTGGATGGTGCGACCTGAACGCAAGCGCCGAGGTGTTACTCGGTAAAGGAGTTCCCAAACTTGCGGCACAGTCAGTTCAATCTGGACGACTACAAAACCGAATATGACTCGCTCTACTGCCTTCACACTGAGGATGACGATGGCGAACGTGTAGTGACGTACGATGAAGTTATGAAGAGCAAGTACAAGGACGAGTGGCTTCTTGCAATGGAGAGCGAGGTGAAGTCGTTGGAAGATCATCGCACTTGGACTTTGGTAGACATTCCCTCCAACAAGAAGCCGATTGGGCGCAAGGATCAACGCGACCCGAACGGGGACATCGTAAAGTTCCAAGCATGCTTGTTGGCGAACGGATTTACAATGCGTCCCGGACGTACACGTTCGCTCCTGTTGCGCGCAAGGAGTAGGTGAGCACCGCAACCGCGATTGCCGCGGCTCCCTCTGCCGCGCAGAGGGAGACATGGAAGCTGAGAATGGGGAGCTGACACGGCGTTTCTCTACGGTGATGTCGAAGAGGAAATCTACACTGATCAGACAGACGGATTCATTGTACAAGCACTCTACGGTACTATGCAAGCGGTGCGCCAGTGGAACAACAAGCGGAACCAGCATCTCGTGGATCAAGGTTTCAGGCGCTCTGATGCGTTGATCAAGCAGCGAATACAACATCATCGTTGGCTACGTGGATGACCGTGGTGACCTCAAGCGCGAAAGCAGAATACATGAGTCTATACAGCGCAACACAGGAGGCAACTTGGCTACGCCTACTGCTGGAGACATGAGCTACGATGGCCAAGATGCAATGCTGACCCACCAGTACCATCAGGGATGTATCGCGCTTGCCTAGAACTTACTCTACCACTCGCGCGCGAAGCACATCGACATCAACTTTCACTTCCTGCGCGAGTAGGTCGAGCGCGAAACAATTCGACTTGACTACAACCGACAGACGAGATGATCGCCGGTGGAATGACGAAGGCATTGACGCGCGACAAGCACGACAAATACATCAAAGTACTCGGCATAAAGACGTAACACGAACGCCGCGCGCCCATCAAGGGGTAATTGTGATGTCGCACGCTTACGCCTCCGTGACGCGCTGCTGGATTGCATGTGCAATTACATTGGATGGTGAGAGCATGATCATACGGCCATATATCTGCGTAGAGTCGTACGACTTTGTGCGTAGAACCTTACGACTCGTAGGTTTGTGCACAATCGTACGGCTCTATAATTAGGATCTTACGAATCGTCTGTTTGTCGAGTCGAGCATATTCGTACGACTCTACCTCTGGGATGTAGATAGGGATGGTAGGGCGTATGGCACGAACGAACGGAAGAGGCCTAAAAACAGAGTAATTAGAGTTAACCGATTCAATCTCCGACTCAGTTTTGGTTTTGCAACCTCATCAACCAGCCCTTCTTTATTAGCAAGCCCCGCAGTGCTCTTCCTTACCTTCCTTTACAAAGTGCCAGCTGCGGAAGAATGGCAACGCGAGCAAATGGATGACGATGCCGTGAGTCGCTGCGGCGTTGCGATCGGATAGTGATGCGCGTGGATGCGTGCGGTGGTTGGTGTGTGCGTTTGGGTCGCGTGCGTTGCAGCGTGTTGGTGTTGCGTGCAGTGAGTGTGTTGTTTGTTTGTGTGAGTTGTGTGGTGCGTGCGGATTCGTACAGCCCCTATAGCTCAGTGGTAGAGCACTCGCTTCGTAAGCGAAAGGTCGGTGGTTCGATCCCGCCTGGGGGCTTTTCTTTTGCCTTTCCCCACCATCTATCGCGGCCCCGCTCTTTTCGCTCGTTTTACTGTCTTTGGTGGCCTCGTCGCATCCCCCTGTATCCACCATGGCGTCCCACGAATCACGGCTACTTCGACTCTGCTGCAATTGCCTTAGCAGCACATTGATCTCACCTGACCTGACCGTCCGCGCGTTGCGACACCAGACGTCTACGACAGCGACTCGTGGCACTGCGAACGGCTGTGCTGTGGTCAAAGCCAGCGATATAGCCCATGAGCATTACGCACGATCAGTGATGACTACTAATGATGACCTCAGAAAAACGAGGCGACGGAAAACCAGGCAGGCCAGGCCAATCGATACCCACCCACCCGAGCCTTGCATACTGAGCGTACGCTCATAGCCTCGTTGAGCACATGGCAATTGCGAACACTCACGGTATTCTCAAGGCAAGACTGGATTACGCGCAAATGGACGAAGGTGGGTCGAGGCTGAGCGCGAAGTGGAACTGACTTGCTTTCTTGCTCCGATTCTTTTCAGTTCTGTGTTCTGTATGGTGAAATCCCGCTGATGGATGACGAATGCGCATCGTGAGTGAGAGGGAAAGCAGTTTGCGTGACCTCAGGTCGCTAGGAGGTCTGTGCGTCGTGGCAAGGGCGATGTGCGTGGCGGTTAGGTGAGTTGGGTGGCGTCGAAAATGTTTGTTTGTAGAATTTGGACGATGACAGCTTGGCCGAGTGGTTAAGGCGTTAGCCTGCTAAGTTAATGGGGCAACCCGCGTGAGTTCGAATCTCACAGCTGTCGTTTTCCTTTTCTCCTTACCACGATATCAAACACCAACGCTAAACAGCCAGCAGGTTAATGCCACGCCGAGCAGTGCCACTTCGGTACAGACCCAACTGCTTAGTTGCCTTGCGCTGGTCGACCGGCTGTCTGGCCGATTGGCTGTACAGAGGCCGCCGGTACGTTTGTTTTTGGCGAAGTGGTTCTGGATGTGAGGCCCAAGGCGTGCACGTATAGGCATGCGGCGCGAGAACTGATAGGAACCACTTCGGTGGTCATCCGTAAAAATTGGAACGATACAGAGAAGATTAGCATGGCCCCTGCGCAAGGATGACACGCATAAATCGAGAAGTATCGCACTTTTTGTCATTTGTTCGCTGTGTTAGGTGGTTAGTCGGTGCGTGCTCGCAACTGATGCTAGGCGGACGGTGAAGCAGTAGTCTGCAGACAATCAGCGAAAAACGGATAGCAGACTGCACAAGACGAGCGCCAGGGTAGGTGTTCGAGCAACTCGGACGGCGTCACGTGCGAGCGAAAAGTGGCGTCTGGAAAGCAGGCTGTGAAGCAACGAACTCGTCGGTGTCGAGCGCGCAAAAAGCGCAAAGGATGAGGGAAGAGGGGATCGAACCCCCGACCGCTGGGACTGGAATCCAGCGCTCTACCACTGAGCTATTCCCCCGACACCAACACACTTTTTCACACTCTCCAACACACATACCTGATACGTCAAAGCACCACGCGTCGCACTACTCACTCCAACAACTTGGCATCCACAGCGAACCCTACTACCTTTCTTCGTGCCACACCTCCCGCCCGACTCCGCAGTGCTCAGGACTACTCACGAGTTTTTGTCGGTGTAGGCATGAAATGATCAGTGAGCGATCTCTACGAAACAGTTCCGGATGCGGAAGGAGGGCAACGCGAGCAAATGGATGACGATGCCGTGAGTCGCTGCGGCGTTGCGATCGGATGGTGATGCGCGTGGATGCGTGCGGTGGTTGGTGTGTGCGTTTGGGTCGCGTGCGTTGCAGCGTGTTTGTGTTGTGTGCAGTGAGTGTGTTGTTTGTTTGTGTGAGTTGTGTGGTGCGTGCGGATTCGTACAGCCCCTATAGCTCAGTGGTAGAGCACTCGCTTCGTAAGCGAAAGGTCGGTGGTTCGATCCCGCCTGGGGGCTCTTCTTTTGCCTTTCCCCATCATTTATCGCGGCCCCGCTCTTTTCGCTCGTTTTATTGTCTTTGGTGGCCTCGTCGCATCCCCCTGTATCCACCATGGCGTCCCACGAATCACGGCTACTTCGACTCTGCTGCAATTGCCTTAGCAGCACATTGATCTCACCTGACCTGACCGTCCGCGCGTTGCGACACCAGACGTCTACGACAGCGACTCGTGGCACTGCGAACGGCTGTGCTGTGGTCAAAGACAGCGATATAGCCCATGAGCATTACGCAGGATCAGTGATAACTACTAATGATGACCTCAGAAAAACGAGGCGACGGAAGACCAGGCAGGCCAGGTCAATCGATACCCACCCACCCGAGCCTGGCATACCGATCGCAAGACTTGACACATATCAACCGAGACGACTATACTTCTTGTCGGTGAGAGTAATGGGAAGCAGCAGAACAAAAAGAAGAGTCGGCGCGTCAGGAAGAGACCTGCCGGTGTGTGTTGCACTTGTGGCGAAAATGGTCACTACGCAAGGGACTGCAAAATGAACTGCCACTCTTGAGGTGCAGACCAAGATCAGTCGGCTTCGGGGTGATTGATAGTAGAGCCGGCTCACATGTGGCAGTCGCGTGGTGCATTCAGCGAGTACACAACGGTGCAGAATGGTCGGAGTGCGAAGACCAGAGCGGACTTATTCTCGGCTTCGGTACGGTGACCCTGCGAGTGTGGACTGGCCGCTCGTGAATCGATTCCAGACTGGAGAACGCGCTTCATGTTCAGGACTTGAACAAGAATCTGTTCTCCCGGACGGTGGTGACGGAGCGTGGAATGGTCGTCACTACGGAGGGCAAGAAGTGCGTCGTGAAGCGCGGTGGCGAAGTTGTAGCTACTGGGTGGAAGCAAGGCAAACTGATGTATCTGAGCACAGAAGCGAGCGAGGGGTGCTCTATCGCCTAGGACAACACTGAGTTCTGGAATCGGTGACTCGGACACGTCTCGTTCAGCACACTAAAATCAATGATCAAGGATGGGAAGCTTAATGGAGCCCCGAAGGAGACTGCGAAGTTTGTGCGACAGCCAAGCTGTCTCGCAACCCTTTCAGCTCAACGAAGGAAGAGCTGGAAGGAAAAGAAAGTGCACGCACGAACACGTCGGTGTGCTCAGGTGTACTAGGGCTCATCACTCCAGTTTCCAAGTCGGGCTATAAGTACATTGTAACATGCTTGCTAATGAAGAGTTGTTATCTGATGATTTATCCGATGCGCAACAAGAGCGCGGTATGCGAGCGTTTCGGAAGTTCCTGAAAATGATCAGGATGAATGCCGGATGTCCTTCGGGGCTCCGTTAAGCTTCCCATCCTTGATCATTGATTTTAGTGTGCTGAACGAGACGTGTCCGAGTCACCGATTCCAGAGCTCAGTGTTGTCCTAGGCGATAGAGCACCCCTCGCTCGCTTCTGTGTTCAGATACATCAGTTTGCCTTGCTTCCACCCAGTAGCTACAACTTCGTGATCAAGATTTTCGCAGCGACCACGGTGACAACCTCTCGACGCGGGGGGGGGGGGGGGGGTAGAATCGCCGCATAATTCTTCCAAAACTGTCAAGCACGAGCTCACGGCTCCCCATAATCCGGAGCAGAAAGGCAGGACGTTCGTTGAAATGACTCGCTGCACGTTCAAGTAAAGTGAACTCGACGAGACGTATTGGTATGGGGTCATGGTGACAGCGGCGGATATCCAAAACTTGCTGCCAAATACGTCCAACCCACGCTCAAGTCCATTCGAGTTGTGTTCAAGCGGAAGCCACGCCTGAATCATATGCGAGTGTTCGGAACTGAGTGTTACGCTCACGTGCCCAAGCAAAAGCGTAAGAAGCTTGACGACACGGGCATCCAGTCCGTTATTCTCGGCTACGCGAAGCAGCGCAAGGTCTACCGACCTCTTAGAGTCACCGATGGATCAATCGCGATTTCGATAAGCGTAAGGTTTGCTGAGGCACTCACAATGAGGGCTCCAAGGGGTATTCAACTTCATCGATGAGGATAACCAAGTCGAAGAAACTAAGGAGATCAAGACAGTTTTCGCACACCACCTACTCGACCACGTCAGGTGCTGGCGGGAGAGGAGCACAATGGACCGACACACTCCATACCAACACGTGGTTCCAGCACACCAGGAGGGACGGTGAAGAGGAGTGGATGGTGCGACCTGAACGCAAGCGCCGAGGTGTTACTCGGTAAAGGAGTTCCCACACTTGCGGCACAGTCAGTTCAATCTGGACGACTACAAAACCGAATATGACTCGCTCTACTGCCTTCACACTGAGGATGACGATGGCGAACGTGTAGTGACGTACGATGAAGTTATGAAGAGCAAGTACAAGGACGAGTGGCTTCTTGCAATGGAGAGCGAGGTGAAGTCGTTGGAAGATCATCGCACTTGGACTTTGGTAGACATTCCCTCCAACAAGAAGCCGATTGGGCGCAAGGATCAACGCGACCCGAACGGGGACATCGTAAAGTTCCAAGCATGCTTGTTGGCGAACGGATTTACAATGCGTCCCGGACGTACACGTTCGCTCCTGTTGCGCGCAAGGAGTAGGTGAGCACCGCAACCGCGATTGCCGCGGCTCCCTCTGCCGCGCAGAGGGAGACATGGAAGCTGAGAATGGGGAGCTGACACGGCGTTTCTCTACGGTGATGTCGAAGAGGAAATCTACACTGATCAGACAGACGGATTCATTGTACAAGCACTCTACGGTACTATGCAAGCGGTGCGCCAGTGGAACAACAAGCGGAACCAGCATCTCGTGGATCAAGGTTTCAGGCGCTCTGATGCGTTGATCAAGCAGCGAATACAACATCATCGTTGGCTACGTGGATGACCGTGGTGACCTCAAGCGCGAAAGCAGAATACATGAGTCTATACAGCGCAACACAGGAGGCAACTTGGCTACGCCTACTGCTGGAGACATGAGCTACGATGGCCAAGATGCAATGCTGACCCACCAGTACCATCAGGGATGTATCGCGCTTGCCTAGAACTTACTCTACCACTCGCGCGCGAAGCACATCGACATCAACTTTCACTTCCTGCGCGAGTAGGTCGAGCGCGAAACAATTCGACTTGACTACAACCGACAGACGAGATGATCGCCGGTGGAATGACGAAGGCATTGACGCGCGACAAGCACGACAAATACATCAAAGTACTCGGCATAAAGACGTAACACGAACGCCGCGCGCCCATCAAGGGGTAATTGTGATGTCGCACGCTTACGCCTCCGTGACGCGCTGCTGGATTGCATGTGCAATTACATTGGATGGTGAGAGCATGATCATACGGCCATATATCTGCGTAGAGTCGTACGACTTTGTGCGTAGAACCTTACGACTCGTAGGTTTGTGCACAATCGTACGGCTCTATAATTAGGATCTTACGAATCGTCTGTTTGTCGAGTCGAGCATATTCGTACGACTCTACCTCTGGGATGTAGATAGGGATGGTAGGGCGTATGGCACGAACGAACGGAAGAGGCCTAAAAACAGAGTAATTAGAGTTAACCGATTCAATCTCCGACTCAGTTTTGGTTTTGCAACCTCATCAACCAGCCCTTCTTTATTAGCAAGCCCCGCAGTGCTCTTCCTTACCTTCCTTTACAAAGTGCCAGCTGCGGAAGAATGGCAACGCGAGCAAATGGATGACGATGCCGTGAGTCGCTGCGGCGTTGCGATCGGATAGTGATGCGCGTGGATGCGTGCGGTGGTTGGTGTGTGCGTTTGGGTCGCGTGCGTTGCAGCGTGTTGGTGTTGCGTGCAGTGAGTGTGTTGTTTGTTTGTGTGAGTTGTGTGGTGCGTGCGGATTCGTACAGCCCCTATAGCTCAGTGGTAGAGCACTCGCTTCGTAAGCGAAAGGTCGGTGGTTCGATCCCGCCTGGGGGCTTTTCTTTTGCCTTTCCCCACCATCTATCGCGGCCCCGCTCTTTTCGCTCGTTTTACTGTCTTTGGTGGCCTCGTCGCATCCCCCTGTATCCACCATGGCGTCCCACGAATCACGGCTACTTCGACTCTGCTGCAATTGCCTTAGCAGCACATTGATCTCACCTGACCTGACCGTCCGCGCGTTGCGACACCAGACGTCTACGACAGCGACTCGTGGCACTGCGAACGGCTGTGCTGTGGTCAAAGACAGCGATATAGCCCATGAGCATTACGCACGATCAGTGATGACTACTAATGATGACCTCAGAAAAACGAGGCGACGGAAAACCAGGCAGGCCAGGCCAATCGATACCCACCCACCCGAGCCTTGCATACCGAGCGTACGCTCATAGCCTCGTTGAGCACATGGCAATTGCGAACACTCACGGTATTCTCAAGGCAAGACTGGATTACGCGCAAATGGACGAAGGTGGGTCGAGGCTGAGCGCGAAGTGGAACTGACTTGCTTTCTTGCTCCGATTCTTTTCAGTTCTGTGTTCTGTATGGTGAAATCCCGCTGATGGATGACGAATGCGCATCGTGAGTGAGAGGGAAAGCAGTTTGCGTGACCTCAGGTCGCTAGGAGGTCTGTGCGTCGTGGCAAGGGCGATGTGCGTGGCGGTTAGGTGAATTGGGTGGCGTCGAAAATGTTTGTTTGTAGAATTTGGACGATGACAGCTTGGCCGAGTGGTTAAGGCGTTAGCCTGCTAAGTTAATGGGGCAACCCGCGTGAGTTCGAATCTCACAGCTGTCGTTCTCCTTTTCTCCTTACCACGATATCAAACACCAACGCTAAACAGCCAGCAGGTTAATGCCACGCCGAGCAGTGCCACTTCGGTACAGACCCAACTGCTTAGTTGCCTTGCGCTGGTCGACCGGCTGTCTGGCCGATTGGCTGTACAGAGGCCGCCGGTACGTTTGTTTTTGGCGAAGTGGTTCTGGATGTGAGGCCCAAGGCGTGCACGTATAGGCATGCGGCGCGAGAACTGATAGGAACCACTTCGGTGGTCATCCGTAAAAATTGGAACGATACAGAGAAGATTAGCATGGCCCCTGCGCAAGGATGACACGCATAAATCGAGAAGTATCGCACTTTTTGTCATTTGTTCGCTGTGCTAGGTGGTTAGTCGGTGCGTGCTCGCAACTGATGCTAGGCGGACGGTGAAGCAGTAGTCTGCAGACAATCAGCGAAAAACGGATAGCAGACTGCACAAGACGAGCGCCAGGGTAGGTGTTCGAGCAACTCGGACGGCGTCACGTGCGAGCGAAAAGTGGCGTCTGGAAAGCAGGCTGTGAAGCAACGAACTCGTCGGTGTCGAGCGCGCAAAAAGCGCAAAGGATGAGGGAAGAGGGGATCGAACCCCCGACCGCTGGGACTGGAATCCAGCGCTCTACCACTGAGCTATTCCCCCGACACCAACACACTTTTTCACACTCTCCAACACACATACCTGATACGTCAAAGCACCACGCGTCGCACTACTCACTCCAACAACTTGGCATCCACAGCGAACCCTACTACCTTTCTTCGTGCCACACCCCCGCCCGACTCCGCAGGGCTCAGGACTACTCACTAGGTTTTGTCGGTGTAGGCATGAAATGATCAGTGAGCGATCTCTACGAAACAGTTCCGGATGCGGAAGGAGGGCAACGCGAGCAAATGGATGACGATGCCGTGAGTCGCTGCGGCGTTGCGATCGGATGGTGATGCGCGTGGTGGTTGGTGTGTGCGTTTGGGTCGCGTGCGTTGCAGCGTGTTGGTGTTGTGTGCAGTGAGTGTGTTGTTTGTTTGTGTGAGTTGTGTGGTGCGTGCGGATTCGTACAGCCCCTATAGCTCAGTGGTAGAGCACTCGCTTCGTAAGCGAAAGGTCGGTGGTTCGATCCCGCCTGGGGGCTCTTCTTTTGCCTTTCCCCATCATTTATCGCGGCCCCGCTCTTTTCGCTCGTTTTATTGTCTTTGGTGGCCTCGTCGCATCCCCCTGTATCCACCATGGCGTCCCACGAATCACGGCTACTTCGACTCTGCTGCAATTGCCTTAGCAGCACATTGATCTCACCTGACCTGACCGTCCGCGCGTTGCGACACCAGACGTCTACGACAGCGACTCGTGGCACTGCGAACGGCTGTGCTGTGGTCAAAGACAGCGATATAGCCCATGAGCATTACGCACGATCAGTGATAACTACTAATGATGACCTCAGAAAAACGAGGCGACGGAAAACCAGGCAGGCCAGGCCAATCGATACCCACCCACCCGAGCCTTGCATACTGAGCGTACGCTCATAGCCTCGTTGGGCACATGGCAATTGCGAACACTCACGGTATTCTCAAGGCAAGACTGGATTACGCGCAAATGGACGAAGGTGGGTCGAGGCTGAGCGCGAAGTGGACTTGCTTTCTTGCTCCGATTCTTTTCAGCTCTGTGTGCTGTATGGTGAAATCCCGCTGATGGATGACGAATGCGCATCGTGAGTGAGAGGGAAAGCAGTTTGCGTGACCTCAGGTCGCTAGGAGGTCTGTGCGTCGTGGCAAGGGCGATGTGCGTGGCGGTTAGGTGAGTTGGGTGGCGTCGAAAATGTTTGTTTGTAGAATTTGGACGATGACAGCTTGGCCGAGTGGTTAAGGCGTTAGCCTGCTAAGTTAATGGGGCAACCCGCGTGAGTTCGAATCTCACAGCTGTCGTTTCCTTTTCTCCTTACGACGGTATCAAACACCAACGCTAAACAGCCAGCAGGTTAATGCCACGCCGAGCAGTGCCACTTCGGTACAGACCCAACTGCTTAGTTGCCTTGCGCTGGTCGACCGGCTGTCTGGCCGATTGGCTGTACAGAGGCCGCCGGTACGTTTGTTTTTGGCGAAGTGGTTCTGGATGTGAGGCCCAAGGCGTGCACGTATAGGCATGCGGCGCGAGAACTGATAGGAACCACTTCGGTGGTCATCCGTAAAAATTGGAACGATACAGAGAAGATTAGCATGGCCCCTGCGCAAGGATGACACGCATAAATCGAGAAGTATCGCACTTTTTGTCATTTGTTCGCTGTGCTAGGTGGTTAGTCGGTGCGTGCTCGCAACTGATGCTAGGCGGACGGTGAAGCAGTAGTCTACAGACAATCAGCGAAAAACGGATAGCAGACTGCACAAGACGAGCGCCAGGGTAGGTGTTCGAGCAACTCGGACGGCGTCACGTGCGAGCGAAAAGTGGCGTCTGGAAAGCAGGCTGTGAAGCAACGAACTCGTCGGTGTCGAGCGCGCAAAAAGCGCAAAGGATGAGGGAAGAGGGGATCGAACCCCCGACCGCTGGGACTGGAATCCAGCGCTCTACCACTGAGCTATTCCCCCGACACCAACACACTTTTTCACACTCTCCAACACACATACCTGATACGTCAAAGCACCACGCGTCGCACTACTCGCTCCAACAACTTGGCATCCACAGCGAACCCTACTACCTTTCTTCGTGCCACACCCCCGCCCGACTCCGCAGGGCTCAGGACTACTCACTAGGTTTTGTCGGTGTAGGCATGAAATGATCAGTGAGCGATCTCTACGAAACAGTTCCGGATGCGGAAGGAGGGCAACGCGAGCAAATGGATGACGATGCCGTGAGTCGCTGCGGCGTTGCGATCGGATGGTGATGCGCGTGGATGCGTGCGGTGGTTGGTGTGTGCGTTTGGGTCGCGTGCGTTGCAGCGTGTTGGTGTTGTGTGCAGTGAGTGTGTTGTTTGTTTGTGTGAGTTGTGTGGTGCGTGCGGATCCGTACAGCCCCTATAGCTCAGTGGTAGAGCACTCGCTTCGTAAGCGAAAGGTCGGTGGTTCGATCCCGCCTGGGGGCTCTTCTTTTGCCTTTCCCCATCATTTATCGCGGCCCCGCTCTTTTCGCTCGTTTTATTGTCTTTGGTGGCCTCGTCGCATCCCCCTGTATCCACCATGGCGTCCCACGAATCACGGCTACTTCGACTCTGCTGCAATTGCCTTAGCAGCACATTGATCTCACCTGACCTGACCGTCCGCGCGTTGCGACACCAGACGTCTACGACAGCGACTCGTGGCACTGCGAACGGCTGTGCTGTGGTCAAAGACAGCGATATAGCCCATGAGCATTACGCATGATCAGTGATAACTACTAATGATGACCTCAGAAAAACGAGGCGACGGAAGACCAGGCAGGCCAGGTCAATCGATACCCACCCACCCGAGCCTGGCATACCGATCGCAAGACTTGACACATATCAACCGAGACGACTATACTTCTTGTCGGTGAGAGTAATGGGAAGCAGCAGAACAAAAAGAAGAGTCGGCGCGTCAGGAAGAGACCTGCCGGTGTGTGTTGCACTTGTGGCGAAAATGGTCACTACGCAAGGGACTGCAAAATGAACTGCCACTCTTGAGGTGCAGACCAAGATCAGTCGGCTTCGGGTGATTGATAGTAGAGCCGGCTCACATGTGGCAGTCGCGTGGTGCATTCAGCGAGTACACAACGGTGCAGAATGGTCGGAGTGCGAAGACCAGAGCGGACTTATTCTCGGCTTCGGTACGGTGACCCTGCGAGTGTGGACTGGCCGCTCGTGAATCGATTCCAGACTGGAGAACGCGCTTCATGTTCAGGACTTGAACAATAATCTGTTCTCCCGGACGGTGGTGACGGAGCGTGGAATGGTCGTCACTACGGAGGGCAAGAAGTGCGTCGTGAAGCGCGGTGGCGAAGTTGTAGCTACTGGGTGGAAGCAAGGCAAACTGATGTATCTGAGCACAGAAGCGAGCGAGAGGTGCTCTATCGCCTAGGACAACACTGAGCTCTGGAATCGGTGACTCGGACACGTCTCGTTCAGCACACTAAAATCAATGATCAAGGATGGGAAGCTTAATGGAGCCCCGAAGGACATCCGGCATTCATCCTGATCATTTTCAGGAACTTCCGAAACGCTCGCATACCGCGCTCTTGTTGCGCATCGGATAAATCATCAGATAACAACTCTTCATTAGCAAGCATGTTACAATGTACTTATAGCCCGACTTGGAAACTGGAGTGATGAGCCCTAGTACACCTGAGCACACCGACGTGTTCGTGCGTGCACTTTCTTTTCCTTCCAGCTCTTCCTTCGTTGAGCTGAAAGGGTTGCGAGACAGCTTGGCTGTCGCACAAACTTCGCAGTCTCCTTCGGGGCTCCATTAAGCTTCCCATCCTTGATCATTGATTTTAGTGTGCTGAACGAGACGTGTCCGAGTCACCGATTCCAGAACTCAGTGTTGTCCTAGGCGATAGAGCACCTCTCGCTCGCTTCTGTGCTCAGATACATCAGTTTGCCTTGCTTCCACCCAGTAGCTACAACTTCGTGATCAAGATTTTCGCAGCGACCACGGTGACAACCTCTCGACGCGGGGGGGGGGGGGGGGGGGTAGAATCGCCGCATAATTCTTCCAAAACTGTCAAGCACGAGCTCACGGCTCCCCATAATCCGGAGCAGAAAGGCAGGACGTTCGTTGAAATGACTCGCTGCACGTTCAAGTAAAGTGAACTCGACGAGACGTATTGGTATGGGGTCATGGTGACAGCGGCGGATATCCAAAACTTGCTGCCAAATACGTCCAACCCACGCTCAAGTCCATTCGAGTTGTGTTCAAGCGGAAGCCACGCCTGAATCATATGCGAGTGTTCGGAACTGAGTGTTACGCTCACGTGCCCAAGCAAAAGCGTAAGAAGCTTGACGACACGGGCATCCAGTCCGTTATTCTCGGCTACGCGAAGCAGCGCAAGGTCTACCGACCTCTTAGAGTCACCGATGGATCAATCGCGATTTCGATAAGCGTAAGGTTTGCTGAGGCACTCACAATGAGGGCTCCAAGGGGTATTCAACTTCATCGATGAGGATAACCAAGTCGAAGAAACTAAGGAGATCAAGACAGTTTTCGCACACCACCTACTCGACCACGTCAGGTGCTGGCGGGAGAGGAGCACAATGGACCGACACACTCCATACCAACACGTGGTTCCAGCACACCAGGAGGGACGGTGAAGAGGAGTGGATGGTGCGACCTGAACGCAAGCGCCGAGGTGTTACTCGGTAAAGGAGTTCCCAAACTTGCGGCACAGTCAGTTCAATCTGGACGACTACAAAACCGAATATGACTCGCTCTACTGCCTTCACACTGAGGATGACGATGGCGAACGTGTAGTGACGTACGATGAAGTTATGAAGAGCAAGTACAAGGACGAGTGGCTTCTTGCAATGGAGAGCGAGGTGAAGTCGTTGGAAGATCATCGCACTTGGACTTTGGTAGACATTCCCTCCAACAAGAAGCCGATTGGGCGCAAGGATCAACGCGACCCGAACGGGGACATCGTAAAGTTCCAAGCATGCTTGTTGGCGAACGGATTTACAATGCGTCCCGGACGTACACGTTCGCTCCTGTTGCGCGCAAGGAGTAGGTGAGCACCGCAACCGCGATTGCCGCGGCTCCCTCTGCCGCGCAGAGGGAGACATGGAAGCTGAGAATGGGGAGCTGACACGGCGTTTCTCTACGGTGATGTCGAAGAGGAAATCTACACTGATCAGACAGACGGATTCATTGTACAAGCACTCTACGGTACTATGCAAGCGGTGCGCCAGTGGAACAACAAGCGGAACCAGCATCTCGTGGATCAAGGTTTCAGGCGCTCTGATGCGTTGATCAAGCAGCGAATACAACATCATCGTTGGCTACGTGGATGACCGTGGTGACCTCAAGCGCGAAAGCAGAATACATGAGTCTATACAGCGCAACACAGGAGGCAACTTGGCTACGCCTACTGCTGGAGACATGAGCTACGATGGCCAAGATGCAATGCTGACCCACCAGTACCATCAGGGATGTATCGCGCTTGCCTAGAACTTACTCTACCACTCGCGCGCGAAGCACATCGACATCAACTTTCACTTCCTGCGCGAGTAGGTCGAGCGCGAAACAATTCGACTTGACTACAACCGACAGACGAGATGATCGCCGGTGGAATGACGAAGGCATTGACGCGCGACAAGCACGACAAATACATCAAAGTACTCGGCATAAAGACGTAACACGAACGCCGCGCGCCCATCAAGGGGTAATTGTGATGTCGCACGCTTACGCCTCCGTGACGCGCTGCTGGATTGCATGTGCAATTACATTGGATGGTGAGAGCATGATCATACGGCCATATATCTGCGTAGAGTCGTACGACTTTGTGCGTAGAACCTTACGACTCGTAGGTTTGTGCACAATCGTACGGCTCTATAATTAGGATCTTACGAATCGTCTGTTTGTCGAGTCGAGCATATTCGTACGACTCTACCTCTGGGATGTAGATAGGGATGGTAGGGCGTATGGCACGAACGAACGGAAGAGGCCTAAAAACAGAGTAATTAGAGTTAACCGATTCAATCTCCGACTCAGTTTTGGTTTTGCAACCTCATCAACCAGCCCTTCTTCATTAGCAAGCCCCGCAGTGCTCTTCCTTACCTTCCTTTACAAAGTGCCAGCTGCGGAAGAATGGCAACGCGAGCAAATGGATGACGATGCCGTGAGTCGCTGCGGCGTTGCGATCGGATGGTGATGCGCGTGGATGCGTGCGGTGGTTGGTGTGTACGTTTGGGTCGCGTGCGTTGCAGCGTGTTTGTGTTGTGTGCAGTGAGTGTGTTGTTTGTTTGTGTGAGTTGTGTGGTGCGTGCGGATTCGTACAGCCCCTATAGCTCAGTGGTAGAGCACTCGCTTCGTAAGCGAAAGGTCGGTGGTTCGATCCCGCCTGGGGGCTCTTCTTTTGCCTTTCCCCACCATCTATCGCGGCCCCGCTCTTTTCGCTCGTTTTACTGTCTTTGGTGGCCTCGTCGCATCCCCCTGTATCCACCATGGCGTCCCACGAATCACGGCTACTTCGACTCTGCTGCAATTGCCTTAGCAGGCACATTGATCTCACCTGACCTGACCGTCCGCGCGTTGCGACACCAGACGTCTACGACAGCGACTCGTGGCACTGCGAACGGCTGTGCTGTGGTCAAAGACAGCGATATAGCCCATGAGCATTACGCACGATCAGTGATAACTACTAATGACGACCTCAGAAAAACGAGGCGACGGAAAACCAGGCAGGCCAGGCCAATCGATACCCACCCACCCGAGCCTTGCATACCGAGCGTACGCTCATAGCCTCGTTGAGCACATGGCAATTGCGAACACTCACGGTATTCTCAAGGCAAGACTGGATTACGCGCAAATGGACGAAGGTGGGTCGAGGCTGAGCGCGAAGTGGACTTGCTTTCTTGCTCCGATTCTTTTCAGTTCTGTGTGCTGTATGGTGAAATCCCGCTGATGGATGACGAATGCGCATCGTGAGTGAGAGGGAAAGCAGTTTGCGTGACCTCAGGTCGCTAGGAGGTCTGTGCGTCGTGGCAAGGGCGATGTGCGTGGCGGTTAGGTGAGTTGGGTGGCGTCGAAAATGTTTGTTTGTAGAATTTGGACGATGACAGCTTGGCCGAGTGGTTAAGGCGTTAGCCTGCTAAGTTAATGGGGCAACCCGCGTGAGTTCGAATCTCACAGCTGTCGTTCTCCTTTTCTCCTTACCACGATATCAAACACCAACGCTAAACAGCCAGCAGGTTAATGCCACGCCGAGCAGTGCCACTTCGGTACAGACCCAACTGCTTAATTGCCTTGCGCTGGTCGACCGGCTGTCTGGCCGATTGGCTGTACAGAGGCCGCCGGTACGTTTGTTTTTGGCGAAGTGGTTCTGGATGTGAGGCCCAAGGCGTGCACGTATAGGCATGCGGCGCGAGAACTGATAGGAACCACTTCGGTGGTCATCCGTAAAAATTGGAACGATACAGAGAAGATTAGCATGGCCCCTGCGCAAGGATGACACGCATAAATCGAGAAGTATCGCACTTTTTGTCATTTGTTCGCTGTGCTAGGTGGTTAGTCGGTGCGTGCTCGCAACTGATGCTAGGCGGACGGTGAAGCAGTAGTCTACAGACAATCAGCGAAAAACGGATAGCAGACTGCACAAGACGAGCGCCAGGGTAGGTGTTCGAGCAACTCGGACGGCGTCACGTGCGAGCGAAAAGTGGCGTCTGGAAAGCAGGCTGTGAAGCAACGAACTCGTCGGTGTCGAGCGCGCAAAAAACGCAAAGGATGAGGGAAGAGGGGATCGAACCCCCGACCGCTGGGACTGGAATCCAGCGCTCTACCACTGAGCTATTCCCCCGACACCAACACACTTTTTCACACTCTCCAACACACATACCTGATACGTCAAAGCACCACGCGTCGCACTACTCGCTCCAACAACTTGGCATCCACAGCGAACCCTACTACCTTTCTTCGTGCCACACCCCCGCCCGACTCCGCAGGGCTCAGGACTACTCACTAGGTTTTGTCGGTGTAGGCATGAAATGATCAGTGAGCGATCTCTACGAAACAGTTCCGGATGCGGAAGGAGGGCAACGCGAGCAAATGGATGACGATGCCGTGAGTCGCTGCGGCGTTGCGATCGGATGGTGATGCGCGTGGATGCGTGCGGTGGTTGGTGTGTGCGTTTGGGTCGCGTGCGTTGCAGCGTGTTGGTGTTGTGTGCAGTGAGTGTGTTGTTTGTTTGTGTGAGTTGTGTGGTGCGTGCGGATTCGTACAGCCCCTATAGCTCAGTGGTAGAGCACTCGCTTCGTAAGCGAAAGGTCGGTGGTTCGATCCCGCCTGGGGGCTCTTCTTTTGCCTTTCCCCACCATCTATCGCGGCCCCGCTCTTTTCGCTCGTTTTACTGTCTTTGGTGGCCTCGTCGCATCCCCCTGTATCCACCATGGCGTCCCACGAATCACGGCTACTTCGACTCTGCTGCAATTGCCTTAGCAGCACATTGATCTGACCTGACCTGACCGTCCGCGCGTTGCGACACCAGACGTCTACGACAGCGACTCGTGGCACTGCGAACGGCTGTGCTGTGGTCAAAGACAGCGATATAGCCCATGAGCATTACGCATGATCAGTGATAACTACTAATGACGACCTCAGAAAAACGAGGCGACGGAAAACCAGGCAGGCCAGGCCAATCGATACCCACCCACCCGAGCCTTGCATACCGAGCGTACGCTCATAGCCTCGTTGAGCACATGGCAATTGCGAACACTCACGGTATTCTCAAGGCAAGACTGGATTACGCGCAAATGGACGAAGGTGGGTCGAGGCTGAGCGCGAAGTGGACTTGCTTTCTTGCTCCGATTCTTTTCAGTTCTGTGTGCTGTATGGTGAAATCCCGCTGATGGATGACGAATGCGCATCGTGAGTGAGAGGGAAAGCAGTTTGCGTGACCTCAGGTCGCTAGGAGGTCTGTGCGTCGTGGCAAGGGCGATGTGCGTGGCGGTTAGGTGAGTTGGGTGGCGTCGAAAATGTTTGTTTGTAGAATTTGGACGATGACAGCTTGGCCGAGTGGTTAAGGCGTTAGCCTGCTAAGTTAATGGGGCAACCCGCGTGAGTTCGAATCTCACAGCTGTCGTTCTCCTTTTCTCCTTACCACGATATCAAACACCAACGCTAAACAGCCAGCAGGTTAATGCCACGCCGAGCAGTGCCACTTCGGTACAGACCCAACTGCTTAATTGCCTTGCGCTGGTCGACCGGCTGTCTGGCCGATTGGCTGTACAGAGGCCGCCGGTACGTTTGTTTTTGGCGAAGTGGTTCTGGATGTGAGGCCCAAGGCGTGCACGTATAGGCATGCGGCGCGAGAACTGATAGGAACCACTTCGGTGGTCATCCGTAAAAATTGGAACGATACAGAGAAGATTAGCATGG
Organism: Phytophthora x cambivora; assembly: GCA_033557925.1. Classification (NCBI taxonomy): domain Eukaryota; phylum Oomycota; class Peronosporomycetes; order Peronosporales; family Peronosporaceae; genus Phytophthora; species Phytophthora x cambivora. The sequence continues at coordinate 2,138,425 of JAUCEB010000034.1, forward strand.
CCCCTGCGCAAGGATGACACGCATAAATCGAGAAGTATCGCACTTTTTGTCATTTGTTCGCTGTGCTAGGTGGTTAGTCGGTGCGTGCTCGCAACTGATGGTAGGCGGACGGTGAAGCAGTAGTCTGCAGACAATCAGCGAAAAACGGATAGCAGACTGCACAAGACGAGCGCCAGGGTAGGTGTTCGAGCAACTCGGACGGCGTCACGTGCGAGCGAAAAGTGGCGTCTGGAAAGCAGGCTGTGAAGCAACGAACTCGTCGGTGTCGAGCGCGCAAAAAACGCAAAGGATGAGGGAAGAGGGGATCGAACCCCCGACCGCTGGGACTGGAATCCAGCGCTCTACCACTGAGCTATTCCCCCGACACCAACACACTTTTTCACACTCTCCAACACACATACCTGATACGTCAAAGCACCACGCGTCGCACTACTCACTCCAACAACTTCGCATCCACAGCGAACCCTACTACCTTTCTTCGTGCCACACCCCCGCCCGACTCCGCAGGGCTCAGGACTACTCACTAGGTTTTGTCGGTGTAGGCATGAAATGATCAGTGAGCGATCTCTACGAAACAGTTCCGGATGCGGAAGGAGGGCAACGCGAGCAAATGGATGACGATGCCGTGAGTCGCTGCGGCGTTGCGATCGGATGGTGATGCGCGTGGATGCGTGCGGTGGTTGGTGTGTACGTTTGGGTCGCGTGCGTTGCAGCGTGTTTGTGTTGTGTGCAGTGAGTGTGTTGTTTGTTTGTGTGAGTTGTGTGGTGCGTGCGGATTCGTACAGCCCCTATAGCTCAGTGGTAGAGCACTCGCTTCGTAAGCGAAAGGTCGGTGGTTCGATCCCGCCTGGGGGCTCTTCTTTTGCCTTTCCCCACCATCTATCGCGGCCCCGCTCTTTTCGCTCGTTTTACTGTCTTTGGTGGCCTCGTCGCATCCCCCTGTATCCACCATGGCGTCCCACGAATCACGGCTACTTCGACTCTGCTGCGATTGCCTTAGCAGCACATTGATCTGACCTGACCTGACCGTCCGCGCGTTGCGACACCAGACGTCTACGACAGCGACTCGTGGCACTGCGAACGGCTGTGCTGTGGTCAAAGACAGCGATATAGCCCATGAGCATTACGCACGATCAGTGATGACTACTAATGACGACCTCAGAAAAACGAGGCGACGGAAAACCAGGCAGGCCAGGCCAATCGATACCCACCCACCCGAGCCTTGCATACCGAGCGTACGCTCATAGCCTCGTTGAGCACATGGCAATTGCGAACACTCACGGTATTCTCAAGGCAAGACTGGATTACGCGCAAATGGACGAAGGTGGGTCGAGGCTGAGCGCGAAGTGGACTTGCTTTCTTGCTCCGATTCTTTTCAGTTCTGTGTGCTGTATGGTGAAATCCCGCTGATGGATGACGAATGCGCATCGTGAGTGAGAGGGAAAGCAGTTTGCGTGACCTCAGGTCGCTAGGAGGTCTGTGCGTCGTGGCAAGGGCGATGTGCGTGGCGGTTAGGTGAGTTGGGTGGCGTCGAAAATGTTTGTTTGTAGAATTTGGACGATGACAGCTTGGCCGAGTGGTTAAGGCGTTAGCCTGCTAAGTTAATGGGGCAACCCGCGTGAGTTCGAATCTCACAGCTGTCGTTCTCCTTTTCTCCTTACCACGATATCAAACACCAACGCTAAACAGCCAGCAGGTTAATGCCACGCCGAGCAGTGCCACTTCGGTACAGACCCAACTGCTTAATTGCCTTGCGCTGGTCGACCGGCTGTCTGGCCGATTGGCTGTACAGAGGCCGCCGGTACGTTTGTTTTTGGCGAAGTGGTTCTGGATGTGAGGCCCAAGGCGTGCACGTATAGGCATGCGGCGCGAGAACTGATAGGAACCACTTCGGTGGTCATCCGTAAAAATTGGAACGATACAGAGAAGATTAGCATGGCCCCTGCGCAAGGATGACACGCATAAATCGAGAAGTATCGCACTTTTTGTCATTTGTTCGCTGTGCTAGGTGGTTAGTCGGTGCGTGCTCGCAACTGATGCTAGGCGGACGGTGAAGCAGTAGTCTGCAGACAATCAGCGAAAAACGGATAGCAGACTGCACAAGACGAGCGCCAGGGTAGGTGTTCGAGCAACTCGGACGGCGTCACGTGCGAGCGAAAAGTGGCGTCTGGAAAGCAGGCTGTGAAGCAACGAACTCGTCGGTGTCGAGCGCGCAAAAAACGCAAAGGATGAGGGAAGAGGGGATCGAACCCCCGACCGCTGGGACTGGAATCCAGCGCTCTACCACTGAGCTATTCCCCCGACACCAACACACTTTTTCACACTCTCCAACACACATACCTGATACGTCAAAGCACCACGCGTCGCACTACTCACTCCAACAACTTCGCATCCACAGCGAACCCTACTACCTTTCTTCGTGCCACACCCCCGCCCGACTCCGCAGGGCTCAGGACTACTCACTAGGTTTTGTCGGTGTAGGCATGAAATGATCAGTGAGCGATCTCTACGAAACAGTTCCGGATGCGGAAGGAGGGCAACGCGAGCAAATGGATGACGATGCCGTGAGTCGCTGCGGCGTTGCGATCGGATGGTGATGCGCGTGGATGCGTGCGGTGGTTGGTGTGTGCGTTTGGGTCGCGTGCGTTGCAGCGTGTTGGTGTTGTGTGCAGTGAGTGTGTTGTTTGTTTGTGTGAGTTGTGTGGTGCGTGCGGATTCGTACAGCCCCTATAGCTCAGTGGTAGAGCACTCGCTTCGTAAGCGAAAGGTCGGTGGTTCGATCCCGCCTGGGGGCTCTTCTTTTGCCTTTCCCCACCATCTATCGCGGCCCCGCTCTTTTCGCTCGTTTTACTGTCTTTGGTGGCCTCGTCGCATCCCCCTGTATCCACCATGGCGTCCCACGAATCACGGCTACTTCGACTCTGCTGCAATTGCCTTAGCAGCACATTGATCTGACCTGACCTGACCGTCCGCGCGTTGCGACACCAGACGTCTACGACAGCGACTCGTGGCACTGCGAACGGCTGTGCTGTGGTCAAAGACAGCGATATAGCCCATGAGCATTACGCACGATCAGTGATGACTACTAATGATGACCTCAGAAAAACGAGGCGACGGAAAACCAGGCAGGCCAGGCCAATCGATACCCACCCACCCGAGCCTTGCATACCGAGCGTACGCTCATAGCCTCGTTGAGCACATGGCAATTGCGAACACTCACGGTATTCTCAAGGCAAGACTGGATTACGCGCAAATGGACGAAGGTGGGTCGAGGCTGAGCGCGAAGTGGACTTGCTTTCTTGCTCCGATTCTTTTCAGTTCTGTGTGCTGTATGGTGAAATCCCGCTGATGGATGACGAATGCGCATCGTGAGTGAGAGGGAAAGCAGTTTGCGTGACCTCAGGTCGCTAGGAGGTCTGTGCGTCGTGGCAAGGGCGATGTGCGTGGCGGTTAGGTGAGTTGGGTGGCGTCGAAAATGTTTGTTTGTAGAATTTGGACGATGACAGCTTGGCCGAGTGGTTAAGGCGTTAGCCTGCTAAGTTAATGGGGCAACCCGCGTGAGTTCGAATCTCACAGCTGTCGTTCTCCTTTTCTCCTTACCACGATATCAAACACCAACGCTAAACAGCCAGCAGGTTAATGCCACGCCGAGCAGTGCCACTTCGGTACAGACCCAACTGCTTAGTTGCCTTGCGCTGGTCGACCGGCTGTCTGGCCGATTGGCTGTACAGAGGCCGCCGGTACGTTTGTTTTTGGCGAAGTGGTTCTGGATGTGAGGCCCAAGGCGTGCACGTATAGGCATGCGGCGCGAGAACTGATAGGAACCACTTCGGTGGTCATCCGTAAAAATTGGAACGATACAGAGAAGATTAGCATGGCCCCTGCGCAAGGATGACACGCATAAATCGAGAAGTATCGCACTTTTTGTCATTTGTTCGCTGTGCTAGGTGGTTAGTCGGTGCGTGCTCGCAACTGATGCTAGGCGGACGGTGAAGCAGTAGTCTACAGACAATCAGCGAAAAACGGATAGCAGACTGCACAAGACGAGCGCCAGGGTAGGTGTTCGAGCAACTCGGACGGCGTCACGTGCGAGCGAAAAGTGGCGTCTGGAAAGCAGGCTGTGAAGCAACGAACTCGTCGGTGTCGAGCGCGCAAAAAACGCAAAGGATGAGGGAAGAGGGGATCGAACCCCCGACCGCTGGGACTGGAATCCAGCGCTCTACCACTGAGCTATTCCCCCGACACCAACACACTTTTTCACACTCTCCAACACACATACCTGATACGTCAAAGCACCACGCGTCGCACTACTCGCTCCAACAACTTGGCATCCACAGCGAACCCTACTACCTTTCTTCGTGCCACACCTCCCGCCCGACTCCGCAGTGCTCAGGACTACTCACGAGTTTTTGTCGGTGTAGGCATGAAATGATCAGTGAGCGATCTCTACGAAACAGGATCGAAGTTCCAGATGCGGAAGAATGGCAACGCGAGCAAATGGATGACGATGCCGTGAGTCGCTGCGGCGTTGCGATCGGATAGTGATGCGCGTGGATGCGTGCGGTGGTTGGTGTGTACGTTTGGGTCGCGTGCGTTGCAGCGTGTTTGTGTTGTGTGCAGTGAGTGTGTTGTTTGTTTGTGTGAGTTGTGTGGTGCGTGCGGATTCGTACAGCCCCTATAGCTCAGTGGTAGAGCACTCGCTTCGTAAGCGAAAGGTCGGTGGTTCGATCCCGCCTGGGGGCTCTTCTTTTGCCTTTCCCCACCATCTATCGCGGCCCCGCTCTTTTCGCTCGTTTTACTGTCTTTGGTGGCCTCGTCGCATCCCCCTGTATCCACCATGGCGTCCCACGAATCACGGCTACTTCGACTCTGCTGCAATTGCCTTAGCAGCACATTGATCTGACCTGACCTGACCGTCCGCGCGTTGCGACACCAGACGTCTACGACAGCGACTCGTGGCACTGCGAACGGCTGTGCTGTGGTCAAAGACAGCGATATAGCCCATGAGCATTACGCACGATCAGTGATGACTACTAATGACGACCTCAGAAAAACGAGGCGACGGAAAACCAGGCAGGCCAGGCCAATCGATACCCACCCACCCGAGCCTTGCATACCGAGCGTACGCTCATAGCCTCGTTGAGCACATGGCAATTGCGAACACTCACGGTATTCTCAAGGCAAGACTGGATTACGCGCAAATGGACGAAGGTGGGTCGAGGCTGAGCGCGAAGTGGACTTGCTTTCTTGCTCCGATTCTTTTCAGTTCTGTGTGCTGTATGGTGAAATCCCGCTGATGGATGACGAATGCGCATCGTGAGTGAGAGGGAAAGCAGTTTGCGTGACCTCAGGTCGCTAGGAGGTCTGTGCGTCGTGGCAAGGGCGATGTGCGTGGCGGTTAGGTGAGTTGGGTGGCGTCGAAAATGTTTGTTTGTAGAATTTGGACGATGACAGCTTGGCCGAGTGGTTAAGGCGTTAGCCTGCTAAGTTAATGGGGCAACCCGCGTGAGTTCGAATCTCACAGCTGTCGTTCTCCTTTTCTCCTTACCACGATATCAAACACCAACGCTAAACAGCCAGCAGGTTAATGCCACGCCGAGCAGTGCCACTTCGGTACAGACCCAACTGCTTAATTGCCTTGCGCTGGTCGACCGGCTGTCTGGCCGATTGGCTGTACAGAGGCCGCCGGTACGTTTGTTTTTGGCGAAGTGGTTCTGGATGTGAGGCCCAAGGCGTGCACGTATAGGCATGCGGCGCGAGAACTGATAGGAACCACTTCGGTGGTCATCCGTAAAAATTGGAACGATACAGAGAAGATTAGCATGGCCCCTGCGCAAGGATGACACGCATAAATCGAGAAGTATCGCACTTTTTGTCATTTGTTCGCTGTGCTAGGTGGTTAGTCGGTGCGTGCTCGCAACTGATGCTAGGCGGACGGTGAAGCAGTAGTCTGCAGACAATCAGCGAAAAACGGATAGCAGACTGCACAAGACGAGCGCCAGGGTAGGTGTTCGAGCAACTCGGACGGCGTCACGTGCGAGCGAAAAGTGGCGTCTGGAAAGCAGGCTGTGAAGCAACGAACTCGTCGGTGTCGAGCGCGCAAAAAACGCAAAGGATGAGGGAAGAGGGGATCGAACCCCCGACCGCTGGGACTGGAATCCAGCGCTCTACCACTGAGCTATTCCCCCGACACCAACACACTTTTTCACACTCTCCAACACACATACCTGATACGTCAAAGCACCACGCGTCGCACTACTCACTCCAACAACTTCGCATCCACAGCGAACCCTACTACCTTTCTTCGTGCCACACCCCCGCCCGACTCCGCAGGGCTCAGGACTACTCACTAGGTTTTGTCGGTGTAGGCATGAAATGATCAGTGAGCGATCTCTACGAAACAGTTCCGGATGCGGAAGGAGGGCAACGCGAGCAAATGGATGACGATGCCGTGAGTCGCTGCGGCGTTGCGATCGGATGGTGATGCGCGTGGATGCGTGCGGTGGTTGGTGTGTGCGTTTGGGTCGCGTGCGTTGCAGCGTGTTGGTGTTGTGTGCAGTGAGTGTGTTGTTTGTTTGTGTGAGTTGTGTGGTGCGTGCGGATTCGTACAGCCCCTATAGCTCAGTGGTAGAGCACTCGCTTCGTAAGCGAAAGGTCGGTGGTTCGATCCCGCCTGGGGGCTCTTCTTTTGCCTTTCCCCACCATCTATCGCGGCCCCGCTCTTTTCGCTCGTTTTACTGTCTTTGGTGGCCTCGTCGCACCCCCCTGTATCCACCATGGCGTCCCACGAATCACGGCTACTTCGACTCTGCTGCAATTGCCTTAGCAGCACATTGATCTGACCTGACCTGACCGTCCGCGCGTTGCGACACCAGACGTCTACGACAGCGACTCGTGGCACTGCGAACGGCTGTGCTGTGGTCAAAGACAGCGATATAGCCCATGAGCATTACGCACGATCAGTGATGACTACTAATGATGACCTCAGAAAAACGAGGCGACGGAAAACCAGGCAGGCCAGGCCAATCGATACCCACCCACCCGAGCCTTGCATACCGAGCGTACGCTCATAGCCTCGTTGAGCACATGGCAATTGCGAACACTCACGGTATTCTCAAGGCAAGACTGGATTACGCGCAAATGGACGAAGGTGGGTCGAGGCTGAGCGCGAAGTGGACTTGCTTTCTTGCTCCGATTCTTTTCAGTTCTGTGTGCTGTATGGTGAAATCCCGCTGATGGATGACGAATGCGCATCGTGAGTGAGAGGGAAAGCAGTTTGCGTGACCTCAGGTCGCTAGGAGGTCTGTGCGTCGTGGCAAGGGCGATGTGCGTGGCGGTTAGGTGAGTTGGGTGGCGTCGAAAATGTTTGTTTGTAGAATTTGGACGATGACAGCTTGGCCGAGTGGTTAAGGCGTTAGCCTGCTAAGTTAATGGGGCAACCCGCGTGAGTTCGAATCTCACAGCTGTCGTTCTCCTTTTCTCCTTACCACGATATCAAACACCAACGCTAAACAGCCAGCAGGTTAATGCCACGCCGAGCAGTGCCACTTCGGTACAGACCCAACTGCTTAGTTGCCTTGCGCTGGTCGACCGGCTGTCTGGCCGATTGGCTGTACAGAGGCCGCCGGTACGTTTGTTTTTGGCGAAGTGGTTCTGGATGTGAGGCCCAAGGCGTGCACGTATAGGCATGCGGCGCGAGAACTGATAGGAACCACTTCGGTGGTCATCCGTAAAAATTGGAACGATACAGAGAAGATTAGCATGGCCCCTGCGCAAGGATGACACGCATAAATCGAGAAGTATCGCACTTTTTGTCATTTGTTCGCTGTGCTAGGTGGTTAGTCGGTGCGTGCTCGCAACTGATGCTAGGCGGACGGTGAAGCAGTAGTCTGCAGACAATCAGCGAAAAACGGATAGCAGACTGCACAAGACGAGCGCCAGGGTAGGTGTTCGAGCAACTCGGACGGCGTCACGTGCGAGCGAAAAGTGGCGTCTGGAAAGCAGGCTGTGAAGCAACGAACTCGTCGGTGTCGAGCGCGCAAAAAACGCAAAGGATGAGGGAAGAGGGGATCGAACCCCCGACCGCTGGGACTGGAATCCAGCGCTCTACCACTGAGCTATTCCCCCGACACCAACACACTTTTTCACACTCTCCAACACACATACCTGATACGTCAAAGCACCACGCGTCGCACTACTCACTCCAACAACTTCGCATCCACAGCGAACCCTACTACCTTTCTTCGTGCCACACCCCCGCCCGACTCCGCAGGGCTCAGGACTACTCACTAGGTTTTGTCGGTGTAGGCATGAAATGATCAGTGAGCGATCTCTACGAAACAGTTCCGGATGCGGAAGGAGGGCAACGCGAGCAAATGGATGACGATGCCGTGAGTCGCTGCGGCGTTGCGATCGGATGGTGATGCGCGTGGATGCGTGCGGTGGTTGGTGTGTACGTTTGGGTCGCGTGCGTTGCAGCGTGTTTGTGTTGTGTGCAGTGAGTGTGTTGTTTGTTTGTGTGAGTTGTGTGGTGCGTGCGGATTCGTACAGCCCCTATAGCTCAGTGGTAGAGCACTCGCTTCGTAAGCGAAAGGTCGGTGGTTCGATCCCGCCTGGGGGCTCTTCTTTTGCCTTTCCCCACCATCTATCGCGGCCCCGCTCTTTTCGCTCGTTTTACTGTCTTTGGTGGCCTCGTCGCATCCCCCTGTATCCACCATGGCGTCCCACGAATCACGGCTACTTCGACTCTGCTGCAATTGCCTTAGCAGGCACATTGATCTCACCTGACCTGACCGTCCGCGCGTTGCGACACCAGACGTCTACGACAGCGACTCGTGGCACTGCGAACGGCTGTGCTGTGGTCAAAGACAGCGATATAGCCCATGAGCATTACGCACGATCAGTGATGACTACTAATGACGACCTCAGAAAAACGAGGCGACGGAAAACCAGGCAGGCCAGGCCAATCGATACCCACCCACCCGAGCCTTGCATACCGAGCGTACGCTCATAGCCTCGTTGAGCACATGGCAATTGCGAACACTCACGGTATTCTCAAGGCAAGACTGGATTACGCGCAAATGGACGAAGGTGGGTCGAGGCTGAGCGCGAAGTGGACTTGCTTTCTTGCTCCGATTCTTTTCAGTTCTGTGTGCTGTATGGTGAAATCCCGCTGATGGATGACGAATGCGCATCGTGAGTGAGAGGGAAAGCAGTTTGCGTGACCTCAGGTCGCTAGGAGGTCTGTGCGTCGTGGCAAGGGCGATGTGCGTGGCGGTTAGGTGAGTTGGGTGGCGTCGAAAATGTTTGTTTGTAGATGGACGATGACAGCTTGGCCGAGTGGTTAAGGCGTTAGCCTGCTAAGTTAATGGGGCAACCCGCGTGAGTTCGAATCTCACAGCTGTCGTTCTCCTTTTCTCCTTACCACGATATCAAACACCAACGCTAAACAGCCAGCAGGTTAATGCCACGCCGAGCAGTGCCACTTCGGTACAGACCCAACTGCTTAATTGCCTTGCGCTGGTCGACCGGCTGTCTGGCCGATTGGCTGTACAGAGGCCGCCGGTACGTTTGTTTTTGGCGAAGTGGTTCTGGATGTGAGGCCCAAGGCGTGCACGTATAGGCATGCGGCGCGAGAACTGATAGGAACCACTTCGGTGGTCATCCGTAAGAATTGGAACGATACAGAGAAGATTAGCATGGCCCCTGCGCAAGGATGACACGCATAAATCGAGAAGTATCGCACTTTTTGTCATTTGTTCGCTGTGCTAGGTGGTTAGTCGGTGCGTGCTCGCAACTGATGCTAGGCGGACGGTGAAGCAGTAGTCTGCAGACAATCAGCGAAAAACGGATAGCAGACTGCACAAGACGAGCGCCAGGGTAGGTGTTCGAGCAACTCGGACGGCGTCACGTGCGAGCGAAAAGTGGCGTCTGGAAAGCAGGCTGTGAAGCAACGAACTCGTCGGTGTCGAGCGCGCAAAAAACGCAAAGGATGAGGGAAGAGGGGATCGAACCCCCGACCGCTGGGACTGGAATCCAGCGCTCTACCACTGAGCTATTCCCCCGACACCAACACACTTTTTCACACTCTCCAACACACATACCTGATACGTCAAAGCACCACGCGTCGCACTACTCACTCCAACAACTTCGCATCCACAGCGAACCCTACTACCTTTCTTCGTGCCACACCCCCGCCCGACTCCGCAGGGCTCAGGACTACTCACTAGGTTTTGTCGGTGTAGGCATGAAATGATCAGTGAGCGATCTCTACGAAACAGTTCCGGATGCGGAAGGAGGGCAACGCGAGCAAATGGATGACGATGCCGTGAGTCGCTGCGGCGTTGCGATCGGATGGTGATGCGCGTGGATGCGTGCGGTGGTTGGTGTGTGCGTTTGGGTCGCGTGCGTTGCAGCGTGTTGGTGTTGTGTGCAGTGAGTGTGTTGTTTGTTTGTGTGAGTTGTGTGGTGCGTGCGGATTCGTACAGCCCCTATAGCTCAGTGGTAGAGCACTCGCTTCGTAAGCGAAAGGTCGGTGGTTCGATCCCGCCTGGGGGCTCTTCTTTTGCCTTTCCCCATCATTTATCGCGGCCCCGCTCTTTTTGCTCGTTTTATTGTCTTTGGTGGCCTCGTCGCATCCCCCTGTATCCACCATGGCGTCCCACGAATCACGGCTACTTCGACTCTGCTGCAATTGCCTTAGCAGCACATTGATCTGACCTGATCTGACCGTCCGCGCGTTGCGACACCAGACGTCTACGACAGCGACTCGTGGCACTGCGAACGGCTGTGCTGTGGTCAAAGACAGCGATATAGCCCATGAGCATTACGCACGATCAGTGATGACTACTAATGACGACCTCAGAAAAACGAGGCGACGGAAAACCAGGCAGGCCAGGCCAATCGATACCCACCCACCCGAGCCTTGCATACCGAGCGTACGCTCATAGCCTCGTTGAGCACATGGCAATTGCGAACACTCACGGTATTCACAAGGCAAGACTGGATTACGCGCAAATGGACGAAGGTGGGTCGAGGCTGAGCGCGAAGTGGACTTGCTTTCTTGCTCCGATTCTTTTCAGTTCTGTGTGCTGTATGGTGAAATCCCGCTGATGGATGACGAATGCGCATCGTGAGTGAGAGGGAAAGCAGTTTGCGTGACCTCAGGTCGCTAGGAGGTCTGTGCGTCGTGGCAAGGGCGATGTGCGTGGCGGTTAGGTGAGTTGGGTGGCGTCGAAAATGTTTGTGTGTAGAATTTGGACGATGACAGCTTGGCCGAGTGGTTAAGGCGTTAGCCTGCTAAGTTAATGGGGCAACCCGCGTGAGTTCGAATCTCACAGCTGTCGTTCTCCTTTTCTCCTTACCACGATATCAAACACCAACGCTAAACAGCCAGCAGGTTAATGCCACGCCGAGCAGTGCCACTTCGGTACAGACCCAACTGCTTAGTTGCCTTGCGCTGGTCGACCGGCTGTCTGGCCGATTGGCTGTACAGAGGCCGCCGGTACGTTTGTTTTTGGCGAAGTGGTTCTGGAAGTGAGGCCCAAGGCGTGCACGTATAGGCATGCGGCGCGAGAACTGATAGGAACCACTTCGGTGGCCATCCGTAAAAATTGGAACGATACAGATAAGGATTTTCCTGGTTGTGCAACGTACGGACAGTACAATACGGCTTAATTTGCTCCAGGCGAAGTAGGTGTCGATTCAATACAAATATCAAATGAGAAGATCTTATAAATGCTCAGTTTTGTATAAGTTATTTCATTTTTGGAAAGGATATCAGGTCAAAGTAAATGATATAGTAGTTAAAAGTGGGGGGGGGGGGGTTAAATGAATCCATACGTTAAGCTAGATGAGTTCACACATGCACTAATCCGAATATGTACGTTGCAATTAAGCACACATGTGCATTAAAAGATAATATGCGTTAAATTTCAAAATGTACAAAAGCGCTCACTCCGTCTCCTCCGGTTAGTGAGTTTCCTCGACGGTAGCCGTTCACAGTGTAGATGGGAAATGAAAAACATGATGAGTATAAGTTGCATATTGGCTTGGTCGGCGCCGTGGTAGCTCGGTACAGAACCCCGCAGGGTCGGGTGGCTGCCACGACGGTCGATTTCGCCTGATAAGTATGGCGCGACTATGAGTAGATACGTTGCTAGCGTGTTCTGATGAGTATATGTTCCTTGCCTTAAACTTTCGGGTGTGATTGCTATTATGTTTGTGATTAGCGATTGTTAGCCACCGACTGAGAAGAACAAATCTGTTTCTATCACACACAAAATCTGGCTGGACAGTATTGATTTGTTCACAAATTGTCTTCCGATCCTCTTGCGACCTTCTCGTGACATTCAAATGCTTGGTGCTATTTCTATGCTTCTATGAAAATTACATAAATTCACGTATTTATGCTTCCACTATCTTCGCATATCCTCCTCGAATCGATTTTCGCTGGTATCACCTACTTCTCTGGACCACCTAAGAATCGACATATCAATTTAACCTCACTTTTTTCAATCTCTATCGATTGGCTAAAATCCTAAATCAAGTATTGTGATTGGCCAAAAGTTTTGACTAGAGTGTTCATTACCAAAATCGCCCTGAAAAACCTCAAAATGTCGACGAATGCCACACAGCTCACAGGCATGCTGTAGCGCTCTACTACGCATCATTACATCGATAATTAACTGAGGATTTCAGTGGTATCTAATTTTTGTAATATCGCCAAAAATTGAAGCCATTCCGAAAAAAACCTAATGACATCGAAAATCGGGCTCACGAAAGTTCGTCTGTTTCCTCAGTTCCTGCTGTTTTTGAGCAGCCAATGATCTGAGGCGAAACTGAAGAATCTCAGCTTTATTTTGAGCTATTATTTGCTTACGAAGTATTTTTTTTAATTTTTTTATGACCGAAAAACAGAAATGTCGATTCTTACGTGGTCCAGAGAAGTATTCAGTAATCAGTCCACTATATTCCTATATCATCCTCAAGTAGATTATCATATATCAAATTGATTCTGCGTGTTAAGAGTGGTGAATCCAACTTCCTAACCATGGACGTACATAGGCACCCGATGCCCCTGTCAGTGGAAGTATCGAAGCTCATCAATGCGGTTGTTTGTATAAAATATAAAAAAATAATTTATGTCTTACAAAATCAAATCTGGCCTCGCAACATGAAGCCTTTCGCATCTCGAAATTGTTCCAATAAATAAACAGCACTACCAGCCCAATCATCGAGTCTCAGAGTTTCGATTCGCGGGAGCCACGGAACGTCCTGGTGGAGGACGTTCCGGAAATGGCGACGGAGTACGAACCCCGCTACTGCCACCTCCGCCGAAGGGCGTAAAACTTGAGCGAGAGCTGTAGTCGCATACAGCCCTTGGCTGAGTGTTGCGTTAACCTCAACACTCGAAGACAACTGCGCAATATAGTTTGCACGCGGAGTCTTAAGTTCTTCAGACACAAGAATACCCGTGTACCCGTTGATGTCTCGTTCAGACAGACGGCCTCCTCCGAGACGGCAGTATTCGCAAGCGGTTCCAGACGGCACCTCGCAAGGAATTTGGACCTTGACTACATTCTGGTGCAGTCGCTCAAGCTTGTGTCACGTCGCGTATCTCTTGAAGCGTTCTCGCGCCAGGCGGACTCGGAGTAGCCGGTGGGGTTGGTGTTGAAGTTGTCAACGAGAGTGACTTTTCCAGAGTCATCGCGAAGTGGATGAGTACCCTTCCACTTCCCCCTGTACTCCTGAATAGTCGTCGTTCTCTTGGGCGGGTTTGTTGTTATCACAGTTGAAGCGACGACAGTTGTTAAAGCTACAGAGGCCGAAGCAGTAGCATTCGTCGCTGTGGAAGCGACGACAGCGTTCGCCGCTGCAGGTTCATCAGGCGCGTCGGTCGTAGGCGCCGTTAGCGTGTTCATTTCGAAATGAGCACGAGTTCTTTCCGAAGAAGATCTTGGATTGATGTGTCGAGACCGGCACACCAATCCCTAACGGGGGGATGGTGTAGCGGGGCTACATATTCGATTAACCACCACCTTAGTGCAGCACGCACTAATGGATACGTTCGGGTAGACCACATCACACTGTGGTCACCATTCATATTAAGAAGCAACGCTATTGGTGGAAATCAGCATCTTTACAACAATAAGAGTTATGCATTAGGTCAGAGATTCTGCCAACAACTCGTTGACAGAACCTCTCTTTATCCAGTTTCAGGAGGAAACCACACAAAACATTCAATTCAGTTTTGATTTTACCACATAAGCTACTAATTCTACCTTTATTTAGGTTTAACTATACTTGTGGACACAAGTATACTTAATCTAAGTTAAATATACCTACACTTTCTCATACACGTACGCTCACGTGTAAACTAAAGTATTGGGCTAAGTAAGCCCATTACAGCGGATGCCCGTAGCTTCGAGGCCAGCTACTTCTGCGCTACGCGCTCGCGTGCCAAAGAATGGAAGCGTGACTGTGTGCAATTAGACGCGCCACCTGATGCACGGCAGCTCTATCATGTGCGACCAGGTGTGGCATCAGAGCTGGGATAACGGAACGACGATCCCAGCGGAGTTGCAGCACAAAGATGCGACCACCCAGGACCAAATGATACCAATGTGCCATTTAGAGTTATCGAGTTCAAAGTTGGGCCAACCAAATTCGCACCTATATGAATTAGTGAGAAATCGACTGTTTTGTGTTTGAGAAACGGAATGGCCACTACAGTGAGCTAGCCCGAGAATCGACCAAAAGGATACCAGTCCACTTAGCCATGCAAGCTGACCCACCGTCGCCGTCGCCCACGCTGTCAGTTGCTGCGCGTGCCTCCACTACCGAACGTCCGCCCGCCACCCGCCAGCGCGCTGTCTCCTACGCCTGCACGTTGTCATGTTCTGGATCCTGCAGTGCTGCTCGTGAGGATTCACAATCAATGGGTAGCTCTGGCGACGGCAAACATTGCGCCGGCATCTCAGTACAAAGTGTATAGCATCGTGGTGAGTAGTGTCAAGTCGGCCGCCTGATCACGCGTTTCTGAGAAAGCATGCACCCCTTCCCACCCTAAAGATGCTACGCAAGCTCGTAGCAAGCACCGTACAGCAATAAAGCTGCTACGCAAGATTGCTGAGAGCACTGCCAGTGCTGCGAAGAAGAATAGCGATCATCGTGCCTCAACCACAAATGAAGTGGCCGTAGCTACGACAACGCAGAAGCCAGGCAACGCCCAAACTACTACAAGCTAAGGATGGGTGGTAGCTACAGTGTGTTCTACTGAGCCTTAGATCTCTCAATTTGATACTAATGTTTTGTGAGCAAATCATAATGATACTCGTGGAAAACGAATGTCACTAAATTGAAGCAAGGTGTTTTAGGGAGGTTCTACTACGAATTATGCAATCTCGATAGTTCCATCGGAAGCGCACGATAATTTTACCCTTAGTCAACCAAGAAAAAAAATCGAATTTTTGGTCTGAAAAGGGAGATAATTTTTCGACGGCCCATAACTTTGTCGGTTTCGACTTCTGTAAAACGCACGTGGGTTCATTAGAAAGAGGAGCCGTCCCGCTTTTTAATGGTGTTCCTAAATCGCGATCCGTACTTATTAGTATTCTTTTGTTTGAAGAAGTCTCAGATTAGGTTTATAAGCAAGCGTAAGGCCGAGGCAGCTGCTAGTGAGGCTGATGGGGAATAATGCTAAACGGAACAGAGTGTTTACATTTTTGTGGTGAATGATGGTTCTCTTGCAGGAAGTGTAACAGCTTTGCGAAGAGATCGCACGAACAGGCTTTGCACAGCACACCCCATGCTTGTACCCAAGCAGGCGGCAGCTATTAACCACGTGGCACACAAAAGGTTTATCTAGTACTGCTTTCAGGTATACGTTAATTCATATGAGTTATGGAGAATCCGTAATAATCTTCGGATTGAACGGGTCAATTTGATTCAACACGGGAAAACTTACCTGGCCCAGACATCGACAGATTGAAATCTCTTTCTTGATTCTATGGGTGGTGGTGCATGGCCGTTCTAAGTTGGTGGAGTGATTTGTCTGGTCAATTTCGTTAACGAACGAGACCTCCGCGTGCTAAATAACCCTGCTTACCATTATTTGTAGGTTTGTGGAGGGAGGTTTGGATAATCAAACCAAAGCAAGTTAGAAAAATAAAATGTCTGTGATGCCCTTAGATGTTCTAAGTAGCACGTGCGCTACACTGATGCGTTCAATGAGTATGCAACCTTTATCGACATGTCTGGGAATCTTGTGAATGCGCATCGTACTAGGGATAGACTGTTGCAATTTTCAGTTTTGAACAAGGAATTCCCAGTAAGCGCAAGTCATCAGCTTGCATTGGTTACGCCCCTGTCCTTTGTACACTCCGCTCATCGCAATTACTGATTGAATGTCTCGGTGAAAAAAATGGGTCTGTGGGTCCGTTTGCCTCATTGCGAGTGGATCGATGGAAATATTTAAACCTCGCCATTTAGAGAAAGGTGAAGTCGTAACAAGGTTTCCGAACGTATATGACACGAAGTGACTGAACCAAAATTGCCAAGCCCTGCGCGCTCGGATCTGGGAACCCGCGTACGCTGTAATGGGACCCAAGACACAAGCGAACTCCGGACGACCGGTGATCAAAGGGTCCCAGAGTCAAGTGGCGAGTGCGAATCCCAGAGTCGAGAGTGAGCAAGGATCCCAGAGTCGAGAGTGGTAAAGTCCAGGAGTCGAGCCATCAAGAAGTCCAAGAGTCAGCTGTGAAGTGAGTCCGGAAGTCCGGGAGTCAGAAGTCCAGGAGTCAAGTGTCCAGAAGTCAAATGTCCGAAAGGAGTCGGAAGTCAAAGAGGAGGAAGATGTCCAGGTGTGAAGAGTCCAGGAGTCGAGATGTCCAAGAGGAGTGAAGAGTCCAGGAGTCGAGATGTCCAAGAGGAGTGAAGAGTTCAGGAGTCGAGATGTCCAAGAGGAGTAAAGAGTCCAAGAGTCGAGAAAGAAGAAGTCCAAGAAGTCAAGCTGTGACGTGATGTTCCAGAAGAAGATGTCCAAGAATCAAGCTGTGAGGTGATGTCCAAGAGGAGAAGTCACGGAACGAAGTCACGAAGAAGGTGATGCTCCAAGATGAGTCACCATACAAAGTCCAAGTCAAGTCAGATCTCAAGATATGTCCGGAGCGAAGTGTGGTACTTATGTACCACTGTCACCCACTGAGTCACACCCACGTGCGAAGATGCGGACCCGACGCGTAGGACGATTACGCGCGCCAAGGTTGAAGCTGGGACGCGCCCCATACAAAGATCAAGATAAAAGAAGAGTGTGTGTCGAAGATCGACGCCCAGAACGCAAGAGATTTCCAGTAGAGATCTTCTAGCCAAGAGAAAAGAAAGAGAGAGAGAGAAACCAAGATAACCATTAATAACAGAATCCATTTTGCCTCAAGACCCGCAAGTGCATCGTAATTCCGAGCACGGGAGCGAGGCGAAAATCGCCTGGGACCAGAGGACAGAAGCCTACCGCGTTTTTTAGGGACCGCCCCCGGAGGTCTGCCTGCCCGACCGTCAACTTCCAGACACACCGACCGTGCTAGGGGACGTGTGGGGATTCTCACCCAAAAAAGGTCAAGTCACATTTAGGACGGGGACCCGGGCTCGCACACCGGGAGTGATCCGTTGCTATTCCATATTATTAGTTGGGAAGTACACTCTTTCGCAGAGGAGCTTTATCCATTCCATATTAACTGCAGTCTAGGAGGTTTGTTAGTGATCGGCCCCTGGAATTATTGATAGGTTACTGTGTGATAGGACTGTGTATTAGGTCTGTCTATTTTCCTCCAAACGGAGGTGGTGCGTGAGTCAAAGAGAAGATTATTGGTAAGGGTTCGTTTGGAGGTTGACCAGTGCCTTCCAAGCGGATAACCCTATTTGACTGGAGTGTTGACCCACCGTCCGAGGGTCCAAAATAATAAGTAACGGGTAGTTGTTTGTATTTGTATTCTGTATATTTGGGATTGGTTATCTCTACTCTGGGAGTGGATCTGGTTGGTAGATCACTACTTCTCACTAACTGTACGAGCGTCGTTCGGAGATACGTCCACGCTCAGTACTCTTATATTTTCTATACCCATATATTAACAACTCACTAGGTGGAATCCGGTCCGCCGAAGATAAACGGCCCAAAAGGGGATTACGCAAGGTACACACGCCAACTCCAAACGAGGTTTCTCGTTTGGAGGTATACCCGCCTGTTCTCCTCCTGGAAGTTCTCCTTTTGGAGGGGGAACAGGTCCCTATAAAGGGTAGCACGCGAGCACTATACACCTGGGCGGCAAAAAGTTGTCACCGACTTCGCCACAGCTGGTGCGCGTGCCCGGATTTGGTTGTCTAGTGATTCCACCGAATTGTTATATTGGATTGATTTTAGGGTGCTGATTGTTGACTTACTTCCTAACTGTGGTTATGGTTCGGAGAAGTAGCATGCAAGAAGGTGAGCGCGAAGAGGCGGGACGCGGTTCGGCGTCGCGGGCTTCGCGCCGAGTACAAGGGCTGCCGCCTGAAGAGACCAAGAGCTTGGACGAAGTCAAGCGCGAGGCTCGGAAGGCCAACGCTGCGAAGCGTAAGGTAGCCGAGGAGAAGAAGAAGTTGGCCGCGGCTAAAGAGAAACCGTCGCCCGGACTGGACGTCCAAGATGCGCACCAAGTACTTTTGGACGACGGTCCAGACAAAGATCCGCCGGACGACGTGATCAGCGTAATCGCGGGAGAAGAAGAGCTCAAGACACCGGCTTTGGGAATGCCTGAAGAAGAGGTCGAGATTTTGGAAGATCCCGCTCGGAGACTGGAAGGTTCTCCAAACGAAGTATCCCTGGTTGTGGATGGAGTTTCGGATTCTCCGCAGCCAGATGAGGAAGTCGAAGTACTTCCGGAAGGCGACGTTGTTCTTTTGGACAAGGCGTCGCTGGTCAAGACTGAGAAGCCATTGGTGACTGTCCAGGAGGACAAGGAACTTCCAGGAGTCGATCCTGCAGTTCCCGTTTTGGAGACTCCCGGTCCCCGACCGGTTGAAATTCCTCGACGAGACCTCGGAGTGAGTGGCGCGGAAATCCAAGCGCGCGACTACGTCGCAGAACAAGTTCGACGCTGGGAGCGTGCTCCGTCCGGAAGAATCTCGCCTCCCTCTGTGGAGTACACATGGCCCGCTGTGAGTTTGGATACCGCGGGCTGGCAGACGGCGATACTCGCGACGTCTGGATATCTCCGGGAGTGGGCTCTGTCTGCGACTTCGGAAGACGCTTGGGTGGTGGAACTTCGCCCGGAAAGACGGATGCCAACGATGGCCCAAGATTTGACTGCGGCGACTATCCCACCCGGACTATCATCTCCGAGGGAAAGTGTGGCTGCACTCCAGACTCTACTTTGTGAAGCTGGGTTCGAGTTCACAAATCTCGTCCCAGAGTGGTTCAAGACGCGTGCGTCCAAGATCCATCGAAGCAAGGTCTACAAGGTGGTGGCAGATTTGCTACAACTCTTGGGTGTGGATATGCTGGAGTGGCAACAAGTGACGGCTAAGGCTTCCGGGAGATCTGTGTTTCCAGAAGGAGTCAAGTCGGAACGTCCTCCCAGAGTAGATTATCACGCTGAGGATGCCGAAGGAGACCTTTTCATGAATGACTACGAGTCGGACTTGTTGGGTCGCGAGTTTGTGATGCGATTCCGGACTTTGGGGATCCGAACGACGAGAAGTCCAAGAGGATCATCCCAGAGTGAACCTGATGCCAAGCGTCCACAAGCTCATCCGCCCCAGCCTCCATCTCTGAGTTCGCTGCCGCTGTACGCCTCGTCAGGGACGGGACCAAGTACGGTGCCTCCCAGCGAGGTTAACTCTGTGGCCCAGATGAGTGTCTCCCGGAAGACGGAGTCGAATTCCGTTCCGAGTCCGTCGGATGTCTCTGGTCAGTCGAGTGTCTCCCAGCGAAGTTTCATGACTGGAAGCTTATCGTCAAGGGATGAGTCATCTGGATCTTCGATGTGGTCGTATGAGGGCGGACACATGCCTTATGTCGGTTACCACCCCATGGTGATGACGGCCCACGGAGCCAGTGGTTTCGTGCCAAGCGGTCCAGAGATGGGTATGTATGTCCAACAGACGATCATCCCGCCCGTCCAAGAGTCGAAACCTGATGTTGGCGATGTGGACATGTCGGAGTCCGAAAGAGGTGTCAAGGCGGTGAGGACGTCTCAGCGACGAACACGCCGCAAGGACCGTCGACCCGACACATCATCAGATGAGGAGTCCTCCGATGACAGTTATCACTCGAGACGCTGGGAGAGAGGAAGACGTCGCTCGTCCAAGCGAACATCTGGACGTCACAGGTCGACTTCGCGACACTCTGAGCGATCCAATCGTTCGGGGTATTCTGTCAAGTCCACGGGATCGACTGTGACGGCTATGGAGTTTATGCAAAAGATGACAGTTTTGATGGCGAGAGTGGTGGAGAAAGTCACTCAAGTCCAGGAGCAGAATGCAAGAGTCGAGGAGGAGACCGTATTACCTCGGACTTCACCCAACTCAGCAAGCTTCGGTCCGATGTCTCCCGACGTTGTGGAGGCGCTGCGAGCAGAAGGAGCTCTGAACGAACGTCAGCGGATGCAAGCGACTCTGGGAGACCTCCAGGCACAATTGGAATCTGAGAAGAATCGACGAGTTCTGGAAGTCGCAGAGGAGAAAGCTCGTGTGGAGTCCGAAGGGCGACGACAAGCGCTGGAACTGGAAGCGACCCGACAGGAGTTGGTGGCTCTCCGGGAGGCGCGCGAGAGGGATCGAGAAGCTGCTCTCAATGTCCAGAAGTATTACGCAAGTCAACTTCGGGAGAAACATGCAGAAACGACACAATCCAACCCTCGCGTCGAAGGCCCAACGCCATCTCAAGTCCCAGCGCAGGTCGCTCAAACGACTGCGGATGGTCATTTTGCGGCGCAACTCCAATCGACTCTGCGAAACCTCCAACAGGCCAAAGTCAAGAACGACGCTGCGAGTAGAAGCAGAAGCGCGACTCAAGTAAAGACTGAACAGAGCTCCGAGAAGCGAGGTCCGCCCGGACGTACTCCGCCTGGAGGTTCGGACCCGCCCAAGAAGGACGCTGGGAAGTCAGGGTCGTCGAGACGGGGTTCCACAAGGAGAATCTCCAAACGAGGAAATGACCCTCATGACTCCGATCCAGATTCCGACTCGGACAAGAAGGACGATGACAGTTCCGATGACTCGGACAGCAGTTTCTTCGAGGAGTCGACTCCGAACGCAATGACTTCGAAGGCGTCTCAAGCTGGGACTACGGTGTTTACGTACAAGCCTTACGTGAATGCGTCGGCTCTGGAAGACTTCAATACCGACCTCAGTGGGCCAGTGGTCACACCCTGACATTGAGACCGGGAGGCACAGGGATCGATACCGCCGAGTGCGGATCTTTCACCTTAAGCCGGAGATAGGCAATCTCGTGGACGAGCAACCACCCCCATAGGAGTGGCCGCCCTGCCAACCCGCACCCATAAAAAGGGCTGTGTGATAGTTGGGTGGGCTGGAGGCCCTACGTGCCGAAAATCCCCAAAGTGTAATGACGGGGTTCGGAACCCGGTCCCAGCAATGGGTCGGATAGCTACCAGCACCTGCACCAGAGGTGGGCTTAAGCCCTGGTGTACGGGTTCCGGTAGCTTAAATCTCTGGAAGACTTCAATGAAAAGGCATCACTGTCGACACGCTTTCGTTGGTTGGAGAAATTCCAAAGTATGGCAGTTCAGGGAGGATGGTCCGACAAGATGCGAGTTTATGAGATGAAGCTGAAGTTGCCGTCCTCCGCTCGAGACTGGCGCTACAATTTGGACGAATACGTACGTCACAGCTGGAAGCGATTCCTGAAGGCGTTCAAGGAGAAGTACTGCAAGGCGAAAACATCCGACTCTGAGAGGTATTACAGTATGACTCAGAAGAAGACGGAAGCTCCGCTGGAATTCTTCTATCGCCTGAATCGAGTTGCTGACAAGGCTGGAATCAACTTCCGGAAGATTGGTCGCTAGTGTATCGAGCGATGGAGAACGCCGGTTGGAAACCTCCTCCCAGAGAGTTCCGACCTAACGATTCGTCGCCCCGATTTGGTTAGCCGCCGGACACGTCCAGATTTTGCGAGACATGCAAGCGTTTTGGACATACCGAAGATCGCTGTTGGTCCGGACTCCAGTGTGATCGATGTCGCCAGCAAGGACATCCAGCTCAATTCTGCAAGACATCCCCGTGCAAGTTCTGTGCAGGTTTCCATGGAGAAGTTTGCGAAGGCTCTAGGATCTTTCAGAAGCTGAGATCGTTGGCCGCCCAGGGGACGGTCGAGATGCCGAAGTCACTCTGGAAGCAGGCTCTGAGAGGAGAAGAAAATTCTGGGAAAGAGCAGTTAAACATGTAAGCCCGCTGGATGGGGATCCAGAACGCTCCGGCCGAAGAAGCCCCCAGAATTGTGTGCCTTAGTGTATATGGGACCCGAGTTGAAGAGTCGAACACAAGGTAAACACGAATGTATGACTGTATTTCAAGATGATGATTCTCGCTCGGACGATCCTCGTTTGGACATCCCGGAGTTGGATCCGCCGATCGAGTTCCGTTTGGAGCTTGGAGAGAGATTTGGATGGTGGAAAGATCACGAGTCGGATGATGATCGGAAAGTGGCGACGGTGCATGGCGCGGTGAATAATCACCGCATCCCGATAATGCTGGATACCGGAGCGTCTGTGAGCATGGTGAGTGCGGACTTAGCGCGTAAGCTCAAACTCAAATTAAGTGTTCACAGTCCTCTGGGAGTGTCCGGTCTGGGAGGAGTGCCTACCATAATCCGATCCAAGGCTCAAGTCAAGGTCACAATCGGTCCAAGAGTGGTTTACATCATGGACTTGTGGGTTGCGAACATTGGTGAAGGGATTGATATCCTCCTGGGTATGGACTTCATGTACTCTGCGGGTGTTCGGATCTGCGTTCGAGAAGGGCTTGTGAAACTCCCAGATGAGGAAACCATTTTGCTCAATCGGGGAGGAGTAATCCGGAAGGCCCAAGGTTTGGATCTCGCTGTGACACCTGATTTCACAACGAGGTTGCTCCCGGGGAGAAGTGTCGTAGCGCAGATTCGCTATGCTCAGATGGAACCACACAAGAATGCGGTCTGGGCCGGTCGAGGAGACCGTTGGGTGACCAAGCTGATCTTTGCTTCAAGATCGTACCCAGTCGCTGTGAAAGTGGTGAACATTTCGGACAAGAATCTGACCATCAGTTTTTTCATAACGCCGATTGCGAGGATTGTCGAACGAGACTCCTTCCCGATGGCTGGTCGCTTCGTGCGTCCAGGAAGCCGAAAATATCTGGAGTGGCAGCATCTCATCTACGAGTCTACTTTCTCCAATCAGATGGAACGCCGGATTGACGAAGTGACCCAGATGTACGAGGGCCAGGACCCTCCATGTGTCCAAAAGGAGGAGTATGGTTGGCCAACTCGAGTATTGAAACGCCACACTCCGGAATCCGTCGCGGTGCGAATTGTCCAAAAGACCGATCAAGATGACACGTCTTCTGGGACGTCCAAGCGAGACGAGTCAAACCCTGAACCAGAGATGAGTTTGGAGCGTGGGCTAGACGCTCAGCTTGTCGGTCCGGAAGGAGATGATGAAGACGAAGGTGATTTTGTCGATGCTCTGGAAGAGGTCATGTCTCCGAGCGAAGATGACGACGGAGACGAATACTTCGACGCGATCAGTATGGACGACGATTATGTGTGTGACCCTCCAAACGAGATTCTCCAGGAGGAGGATGAACGACGTCATCTGGAACAGGTATCTAAGATCCCGGAGCGGTTGATGAAGTCGCAAGCGAGTCCCGGAGTGGATATCCGTGTCCCGGAAAGTCTGGCTGATGTGAGTTTCCAAAAGGAGAATGTGGATGTTGGTTCCGAATCGGCCCCACTTCCAAACGCAGCTCGAGTCATGGCAGCCGTGACCCGGAGTGGTACGCACAGGGACGCAGAAGATTCTTCCCGACCTCCTCTGGGACCGTTGGAGTACCAAGCCGAACGATGGCGTCGCATCAAGGTTCATCAGCGAAGTGAGGAGTACCTCGCAGAGTTGGTGCGGTTTCTGAAAGGAGATTTCGAGTCATTCTCGCCGAGACGTCTCCGAAAGATCAGCAAGGTTGCCGACTTGTTTGCGTTAGATTCTCGCGGTATTCTATACCGATTGGCACGGTCCACCCGAGATCGACCACGAGACTTCGCAGATGAGCCACGACTAGTTGTGCCGAAGGCTCTCCAAGCGGACATTTTGCACTATGCTCACGAAGACTATCAAGGCGGACATCAAGGCAAGACTCGAACTCATGAACGACTTCTTTTGGAGTTCTACTGGCCTGGAATGTACGCGGATGTGGATCGTTTCGTGGAAGAGTGTGTGGATTGTGCGAGTGGAAAAGGTCGACCTCCGAACCCCGGTCCGTCTCCTGGAAACGTCACTCCTCGACGACCATTCGAAGCAGTGTCGATGGACTTTGTGACACATATGCCCAAGTCAGCTCGGGGAAACACGTTCTTATTGTTGTTCCAGGATATTTTCTCGGGATATGTCATGTGTAAGCCCATGAGTTCCACAACGGCTCAGGACGTCGCAGAGTCGTACGAGGAACGCGTCTTCCGGAGTTTTGGAGCCAGCTCCCTGATCCGTCATGACCAAGATCCTCGATTCATGAGTGAAGTTTTCACCAGATCCCGAGAGCTTTTGGGGAGTCGACAGCGAGCAACTCTGGCATATCGACCCCAAGCGAATGGTCAGCAGGAGAGATCCGTCCAAACGGTGATTCGGAGTGCCCGAGCGTATATCGCGGAGGCGGACCAAAGCGACTGGGACGACCACGCTGAGAGGCTGATGTTCGCCCTGAACACGTCTTTTGATGCAACCCGTTTGGAGACTCCCTTCTACCTAGTTCACGGATGGGACGCCCAAGGGACGGTATCCGCGATGTTGGGACCCCGACCTACGAGCGTCCAGGAGAAGACTGCATACGAGTGGCGCCGCAAGTTTCAACGAGACTACAGCTACGCTCTCGCATGTGCGGAGGACCTCCAAGTCCAAGCGAAGAAAATGCGCTCCGACGTCCAAACGCAGAAGTGGAAGGAACTCACAGAGAGGTTAAAGACTGGTTTCGAGAAGGGTGATGCAGTGTGGCTATATATTCCAAAAGTCCAAACGGGATTGAGCCGGAAGCTCGCTCACATGTGGCACGGCCCCTTCCGGATTGACGAAGTGCATGACGACTTCCGGGTGCGGCTCAAGGTTGAGGGCACGTGTACCGTGTCAACCCTTGGGTGCACATTAGTCGCCTGAAGCCGCGAGCACTCCATCCGAAGCGACCAGTTGAAGAAGTC
The DNA here is from genome assembly GCA_033557925.1 of Phytophthora x cambivora. Classification (NCBI taxonomy): domain Eukaryota; phylum Oomycota; class Peronosporomycetes; order Peronosporales; family Peronosporaceae; genus Phytophthora; species Phytophthora x cambivora. Next base: position 2,163,857 of record JAUCEB010000034.1, read on the forward strand.
GAGGTCGGGGAGGACGATGATTTCGATACCGCACTCCTTCCGGAAGACAGTTGGGAACCCGACTCTGGGAGAGACGAGTACGAAGTGGAGAAGATTCTCGACCTGAGGTGGTCCAAACGGACGCGGACGTCCAAGCGCAGTAAGGAGTATTTGATCAAGTGGAAGAATTACGACGATCCTGAGTGGCTACCTGTCTCTCAACTCAGTTGTGGTGCACTACTCTACGAGTTCAATCAGAGCGCCAAGACCAAAGCTCGTTTCCAGTCTATGCAGGCTGGAGACGATCATCCCCGAGTGTAGCGGAGTTCACCATGTTGAACCCGCTGGACTTGGATCGAGGATGTGTGAATGAACGGCAACTATTTTGAACAAGAGGATGGGAAGTGAGTGAACTGAGACTGATTTTGGAGAGACGAGGACGCTATGATGAAACGAAGATGATTGATATTCCAGACGATGAAAATGATTACGACTACGCGGGGCAGTGTGCGCCGAGAGATGCAAGGAAAGGATGAATGAAGACACTACGTCCGGAAGACGGTGTTTGGATCGACTCAGAGCGTGTCGGAGATGAGATCACGGTTGCCGGCTGGAGTCAGTCGCGGATGTCCGCTGGGACTTTGTTCATCCGACGCACAATGAGCCCACTCCAAACGCGCAGGTTCTGCGTCATCCAGGCGAGTAAGCTGCTCCGGGATCGGATGCGACTGGGACGCCTACCAACCGATTGCAGCCCAGGGACGAGAGATCCATCGACAACTCGCAGTGAGTCGGAGCCACCACGTCACCGCGGGGATCGAGCTCTGGAGCAGGTAGTGAGTTGTCTGTTTCGAGGGGTCGCACTTCTGGCTCCGTCAGGAAGCGAGTCGCCATGGTGTCTGCCGTCTGCGTCCCGACGGAGTTCGTGGATCCGATGACGCACGTCTGGCGCGGGTTGACTGCGCTGTCCGAACGAGAGCCACGGAGAGCATCGGAGAGCGGGGGACCAGCGCTCGAGTAGCCCTCACCCGCATCATCTTCCCCGTTACCGCTTCTTCAGGGCGAAGGTGTACCTCGAGAGTCGACAGGCGCAGAGGCGCTGACTGGCCGGTCACCCTGGCCGTCCGTGCCCGCAGTGTTGCCCTCACCCGAGGTGTCGCCCGACAGGAGTTGCATGGAAGCTGGCGGCGGAGTCGCAGCGGAGGACTGGGAACTCGTTACAGTGCTGTGCGCGTGGCAGATTGCAGATCGAACTTGCTGGAAACCCTGCGGAGCCGGATGGGGACAAGTCGAAGCGATTTCTAAGATATGGCGATGGGAAGCGACGCGGATGGGAAGTAACTTCCACCAACTGTCGGACCGAACGTCGTTTGGATGCCCACTTTCCGTTCGGAAGGTTGGTCATTTGTGTGGTCTTATCACAGTCAATCATCTCGGCTATCGGTTCCTCTATGAGAGACTGGGATCAGAGGGACGGTTGACACGAAGTGACTGAACCAAAATTGCCAAGCCCTGCGCGCTCGGATCTGGGAACCCGCGTACGCTGTAATGGGACCCAAGACACAAGCGAACTCCGGACGACCGGTGATCAAAGGGTCCCAGAGTCAAGTGGCGAGTGCGAATCCCAGAGTCGAGAGTGAGCAAGGATCCCAGAGTCGAGAGTGGTAAAGTCCAGGAGTCGAGCCATCAAGAAGTCCAAGAGTCAGCTGTGAAGTGAGTCCGGAAGTCCGGGAGTCAGAAGTCCAGGAGTCAAGTGTCCAGAAGTCAAATGTCTGAAAGGAGTCGGAAGTCCAAGAGGAGGAAGATGTCCAGGTGTGAAGAGTCCAGGAGTCGAGATGTCCAAGAGGAGTGAAGAGTCCAGGAGTCGAGATGTCCAAGAGGAGTGAAGAGTTCAGGAGTCGAGATGTCCAAGAGGAGTAAAGAGTCCAAGAGTCGAGAAAGAAGAAGTCCAAGAAGTCAAGCTGTGACGTGATGTTCCAGAAGAAGATGTCCAAGAATCAAGCTGTGAGGTGATGTCCAAGAGGAGAAGTCACGGAACGAAGTCACGAAGAAGGTGATGCTCCAAGATGAGTCACCATACAAAGTCCAAGTCAAGTCAGATCTCAAGATATGTCCGGAGCGAAGTGTGGTACTTATGTACCACTGTCACCCACTGAGTCACACCCACGTGCGAAGATGCGGACCCAACGCGTAGGACGATTACGCGCGCCAAGGTTGAAGCTGGGACGCGCCCCATACAAAGATCAAGATAAAAGAAGAGTGTGTGTCGAAGATCGACGCCCAGAACGCAAGAGATTTCCAGTAGAGATCTTCTAGCCAAGAGAAAAGAAAGAGAGAGAGAAACCAAGATAACCATTAATAACAGAATCCGTTTTGCCTCAAGACCGACAAGTGCATCGTAATTCCGAGCACGGGAGCGAGGCGAAAATCGCCTGGGACCAGAGGACAGCAGCCTACCGCGTTTTTTAGGGACCGCCCCCGGAGGTCTGCCTGCCCGACCGTCAACTTCCAGACACACCGACCGTGCTAGGGGACGTGTGGGGATTCTCACCCAAAAAAGGTCAAGTCACATTTAGGACGGGGACCCGGGCTCGCACACCGGGAGTGATCCGATGCTATTCCATATTATTAGTTGGGAAGTACACTCTTTCGCAGAGGAGCTTTATCCATTCCATATTAACTGCAGTCTAGGAGGTTTGTTAGTGATCGGCCCCTGGAATTATTGATAGGTTACTGTGTGATAGGACTGTGTATTAGGTCTGTCTATTTTCCTCCAAACGGAGGTGGTGCGTGAGTCAAAGAGAAGATTATTGGTAAGGGTTCGTTTGGAGGTTGACCAGTGCCTTCCAAGCGGATAACCCTATTTGACTGGAGTGTTGACCCACCGTCCGAGGGTCCAAAATAATAAGTAACGGGTAGTTGTTTGTATTTGTATTCTGTATATTTGGGATTGGTTATCTCTACTCTGGGAGTGGATCTGGTTGGTAGATCACTACTTCTCACTAACTGTACGAGCGTCGTTCGGAGATACGTCCACGCTCAGTACTCTTATATTTTCTATACCCATATATTAACAACTCACTAGGTGGAATCCGGTCCGCCGAAGATAAACGGCCCAAAAGGGGATTACGCAAGGTACACACGCCAACTCCAAACGAGGTTTCTCGTTTGGAGGTATACCCGCCTGTTCTCCGCCTGGAAGTTCTCCTTTTGGAGGGGGAACAGGTCCCTATAAAGGGTAGCACGCGAGCACTATACACCTGGGCGGCCAAAAGTTGTCACCGACTTCGCCACATATACCTGTGGAAGGATTATTACCACACCTAAAACAAATTCGCGCGAATCTCGACCGACACTGGTTCAACCGCTACCTTCGACCTGTACACTATATCTATGATGGTGGCTGCAAATTCAAGAAATAGTTCCTTTATTGGATGTACAGCTACGGTATCGAACACGCGCCAACTACCGTGCGCAATCCACAGGTAATTGCGGTGATTGAACGCGTTTACCGCGTCGTCGGTGACAAGGCGCGCACCAAGACTATAAAAATAATGGAGGACTGGGAACGGTTTCGCAACAACAGTACCTTTGCACCTCGTGCAGCACATCATTCGATGACCAACGCCTCGCTTGCCGAACAGGCATTCGACCCCTGATCTTCAACGTGAAGCATGAGACCAACTGAGTCGACGAGCATCGTCGCAAGGTCGAACAGATCAAGACTAACAATTTGTGAGAAAACAACAAACGTGTAAACGGGGAATACTGCCCAAGCGACAAGGCACTTCACCGTCGCGACGCGGGCATCCAATTCAAGGCGCTACCCTTCTTCGATGGACCTTACGAAGTAATCGCAGTGCAAGACTCAGAAATGTTGACCCTTGGCAAGGGTCGATACATCGAGAAGGTCGACCTCCGTCGTGTTCGGCCTTGCAAGACACAACGTGGCGGAGATTGTGAGGATGCACGTGCGACAAGACTGTGCGTGCGGATTTACCTGTCAGCTGCCGAACGAAATCAGTCATGACGCACGATGTATAATGTGCTTCACGGCAGACGTACACTTATTTACAACCGGCGACACCACCATTTGCATTGAAGACCTGGCGGAGGGACCTATGTCCATACATGTAAGAGCTTGAAGTAAGCAAAAACTACACATGGTTGAGGTAGAAGGCTACCCTTTGAGACAAACTAAGCAAACGAGAGCAAGAAGCTTTAGGATATTTCTAGAGCTTAAACCAACTCAGTTGTCAATTTACTACCAACCAAACAAGTAGCATTACCAACACGTGACAATTGCGTATGATGTTCGAATGCAGTTGGATGCAGGCGCGCCTCGGTAAGCTAATCGTAGGTAATATCGTAATACCACAGAAGTTTATTAATAAGTTCCATGCTTTATTGACTGAACTGCAGGGTGACCCCATCGGGTTGGGTGTGTTGATTAGACTATAAGGTGAAAAAGTGCAAAAATTGCGAGTTATCATTTAAAACTTGGATATAGCTGTTATTTACGGAACAACTCTTTCTGCTGCGTACAACCCAGGTACAGGGATGTTGCGACATAACTGTTCTAAACAGTGATATTCACAACTGTAACCCTGTCCTTTAAATGCAGCTGATGTGCATAAGCAAATCTCAGAAAACTAAATAAACATGAATCTTTTCGCATTTGCTGCGTCTGAACCAAAGGCCAAACGGTCTTATCGGTAAGATATGCGATGTGCGCGAGATGTCAGATCCGTCGCGAGTCGTCCTGGTTGGACCGGTTTTGACGCCGGCCGCCGCTGTATGGGAGTGTTCTGGCGCTGCTTGGAGACTACTAGGCTACTTACACCTGACTAGAAGCTAGAAGACAATATAAATGAATAAATGTAAAGTTTCTTACTACTAGACCTGTGTTGGTCCTTTTAGGCAGATTCACGACTGAGCTCATTCATACAGGCAAAGACCTACAAATCCTTCTTGTCCACCGCGGTCCAGCTCCCAGCGCACGTCAGCCGACCATCGAGGATCTTCAATCCCTTTCACCCCGTCCTCTTCCCTTACAAATACAACCAACGTCCACCGCGGAGTCCGCCGTCCTCCTCGCACGACGTGACGCAATTCTCAGGCAGCCGCAGGCCAGTGCCCATCCTCCTCCCAAGCCTCGGGCGTAGGAGGCGCAAAGCCGAAACCCGTTTCAGAACAGTTATCCGTGCCCAATCGACGACCACCGTTCCAGCTCGGGACATCCTCCCTGACTGAAGCTCGACATCCTCGTCGAGGGTCGGCCGTCTGCTCCATCCCCCACTTCGCCCTCTGAGTCCTGCGTTCCGCCTGCAAGCCGCTTGTTCGCACCGGAGTTCTCGGGTGATTGGCGCACCCGTCCATCCGCCAGAACGCCTCCCTCAGCCTCTCCGCCTGTTCTTGTTCTTCCAGTGCGAGGCACCAGGAAGCGTAGCTTCCGTGAGCCACTTCTAAGAGCGTCCATCCGTTAGCTTTGGACTCATAGCATCTCCAAAGTCGGCAGGCCAGACTCAGCAACAGGACGAACCCGTTGAACACCACTAGTAGGGAATTCTGAGCCACCGCTTCGCCGAGCGGGCTATCCCCGTACGAGACCGTCCCGTAGTCAATTGCGGCCATCAAAACTACCACGCCGGGTAGCCCTCGACACGACCATTCCACAAATTCATAGATAAATAGTAGCCCAAAGAATAGGGCGTAAGCTAAGAGAGAGTTAAAAGTCCATACCAGCTGGCGGGCAAGGCGAGCACGGGTGGCCGTCCGACGAGACTCCACTCCAACGCCCTTGCAATACCTCAGCGCGGACCGTAACGCGAGGGTCCAAGTAGTAGACAGGATTATACACCAATACTCGTGTAAGGCGTCCAGCCACTTGTAGAATAGCCGCCCCAGTCCTCGTCCGTTCGCTTTGTTCGCTTCTAAGACGACCATAGGAGTCGCAAGCAGGGCTTCGTAGGCTTTCCACAGCTTGGTCCAGAACGGCTTCTCTAGAACAGCCGGCCCACGAACGTATCGGCAGTAGCGTCGAACACAAATCTTGGTCAGCAGGCCCCACTTCAACGAGAATTTCAACACTGCCTCTGAGAGGCGGGTACCGATCCCGCGGAATTTGTATGGTGATCGTCCACAGCGCTGCCCCGGCAGTCAACTACGCCAATTCGGAGTAGTGTTCAGCAACGAAACCGCAGCCAGTCGCGGTGGCGTCCAGGAGCAGGTCCGTCCCAGCATCCGTAGCAGCGTCCATGATGCTTGCGAGGCAGGAAACGAAATGGCCTGAGCGGCGGGACCCGTCTTAGCAACACGGCTTGAGCCGTCCCCGTCCAAAGCCATCGGACTCTTGACGGTCAGGAGCTACCTGAAGTGCGGTTGGCAGAAGACAACTGTAGTTCGGCTACCCATTCAGCACCCAACGTCGCTTGCTACTCGAGGGTACCTCTTGATGAAGCGAGAGAGAGACAGTGGCACCCCTTGTCGGGTCTCTTGGCAACGGGGCGGCAAACTTCAACGCCGTTGGAGTCCGAGGAGGGTTCGGAAATATCCTTCGCGCAGACGGTTGGTTCCAACTGGGGCGCCAGGATGCAAGTCGAGAGCCGCTCCTCTCTCTTGATTGGCTTCACCGCCGAAGAGAGAGAACGCTTCATTCCTCATTCTACCACCAACACCGCACCTCTACGCCAGCGTGCCGCCGACTCCTCTCCTCTCGCCGCAGCCATGACCAAGAAGGGCAAGACCAAGTTCGACGAAGAGGTGGCTCACTTCGCCAACCTCCTCCGCAAGGAGCACGTAGAGGATGGAATCCTCGTCGGTCAATGCCAGTTCTGGACCGCCTTCCGGGCTCACATCGCCGTAAACGACGCGGCCGTGGGGATCGAGGACTTGGATGATCTGACCACGGCTATCTTGAGCGGCAACGACAACGCGTCGCTAGCAGGGTCGGTTCTACTGCTGTCGCCCCCGGACGAGATGGGGGTGGGGACCTCTAGTGTATGTTTAGTTTCGTCAGGTTTCGTTTGCGTTTAGAAAACGAAACCATTCTAAACCCGGGTTTCATAGACGAATCCGCTAGTTTCGTCCATCAAACTCGCCCTCGAGATATTTAAGGAAAATATTCATACATATAAGCTTATTTTTTTAAAAAAATGGATCGGCTTGAAGCGCGCAATGCGGGTTGCGCACTCACCACTTCAACATTCCGCATTCTCCGCAAGCACGGCAAGGCCTGCCGCGCGCGTGCGGACAGCTCGGTTGCTCCGAGAGTGAGGTGGCTGTGGTAAGCAAGAATCCAAGACATGCTAACCGGGAGTTGCTAATACGTCGTCTTCATAGAGCGATAATGCCTGGAGGGCGCCCCAAGAGCCAAGTCTGGCAGCTCTTCGATGAGCACGCCGATGGAGTGAAGTGCAAACGTTGCCCTGCCGTCATCGTCAACCCAAAGCCGCTCAAGCTGGAGAGTCACTTGGCGAAGTGCTCGGTGTACACGCTTCTAGAGAAAAAACAAGAGGAAGCGCGTGTCGGAGGAGCGGGAAGAGGAGCGAGTTAGGCGAAACAACAGGGATATTGGAGCTGCCGTAACGCTATCGCCTTCTGGAGACGTATCGGCTACCCTACATGGAGTCTCTCAAGCCGAGATGGAGATGAGGATCGCCAACTTCGTGTATGAATCTGGATCGGCGTTTCGGATTGTTGAACTTCCCTCCTTCACGTTCTTGCGTGGTTCTTGCGTACGTTTTTGAGCTAATTTAATTAATTTATGAGAGAGAGAATTGCATCTTGCATCTTGTGGACTATTAGAAGGCGGTGAGCAATGAATAGCACTTTGATAGTCACTTGTGCCGTCGGTGTCAAGCAGTTTATTGAGCCGAACAACTTTTTCGTGAGGCCCGTGAGTTTCATTCGTAGATTCAACAGGATTCATTTCTGTTTCATCCACGAAACTCAGTTAAATCTGCGGACGAAACACACTCTAGGGACCTCTCCCTATCACCCGCTATTCAGTCCCGAGGCCGAGTCTCCGCATGCGTCGTCCAAGCGTCCGGAGCCGCATAGTTCGGGCAAGTCGAAGCCCCCCGCCACCAAGAAGCAGCGCAAGATCCACAGGAAGGCAATATTCAGCTTCACCCCCCCCCCCCCTGCCATCATCAAGATCGACTTCGCGAATCTCGTGCAGGTGGCCACGAGTCGCGGCGTCACCCCCTTTCGAATCGCGTATCCTTGGGCCGACCAGCGATGCTGGTAGGACCCAAAGGAGTATCGGGAGCTGCACCTGCAGCATGGACGCGCCACCGGGCTGTCTTCTACGCCTGTGCGCTGTATGCTCCGTCCAAGAACTTCGGCGAGCGCCGCGAACAGAAGCTCCCGCGATTGCCGCTCGGACCAACTGGAGTTTGACTACTACGGTTTCCTGGAGTTGTTCGAGAATGGTTCTCACGACTGCTTGATGTGGATGGGCGGCAAGGCGGCCAAGCACTCACCCGGCGCCAAGGCGGCGACGGAGCCGCCTCCGGAGGCTCTCGCCACTCGCTTGGCCAAGGATCGCGCCCGTTACGACCGGGTAATTGAGCGAGCTCTCGAGCCGACTCGGATCGATGAGGAAGGCTACTCATCCATTTCAGAGTTGTTGGAGCAAGCTCAGTTGATCGGCCCCACCCGTAAGCTCCATTTACGTATCTCCAACCGGGCTTTGGCTCGTATCAAGCTGGACGTCGCGAACGGTCCGCCCCCCGTGCACTGCTGGGTGGGTAACCGTTCTAGTGGTCCTTGGAAAGTGCTGCTTTCTGATCGGACACTCCGACCAGTCGAGGGCGAAGTGGCACGTCTGCTGATGTCCAAGAAGAAGGTGGCCCTTTACGACGAAAAGCAGTTCACGCGTTCGGAGCAAGGTGACGACGACTTGGACTTCGAGGACGAAGTGGGAGAGTAAACTGCGATGGCCCCGACTCCTCCGATCCCGCTGCCGAAGCCGTCTGCGGCCAGCACTGACGTTGAAGAGCCCCACTCCGTCCTCACGGAGGACGCCCCTGTTTTGGAAGACAAGCCGCCAGCTCCCAAAAGTGGGCCCCAGTCGGCTGGTTCCAGCTGGACCAACCAGTCGGGTGTTGTTGAGCTCTGAGCCTCCTTGCAGGTAGATCACTAGCGTCTAGGGCCTCCATAATTTGATGAGTCAAAAGGGCAATTGGATATGATATTAGAAGCGTTAAGTGGAAAAGATGCGTGTGAATTTTACGAATTTATATTTATGTGTGGAAACTTACTACCCGACCGACGGCTGAACTACAACTGAATGAACTCGCGAGAAAAAAAAAACGATGTTCATCAGATAATCGTCATCAACCTCTGCGTTAGCGTCGGCCAACCGGGCACTCCTGCATAGTTCGGGTAGCCCCTTGATCTTCCTTTCTGATTTTTCAAAAGTTTCTATCAGCGAGGCGTTTTCAGGAAGTGGGGCCTCTCTCGATAGCCAAAAAGTCTCGTAAGAGGTAGTGAAAGCCAGGTAGTCCACTAGCTGGTTCGTGCTCCTTTTGGCGACAACACTCAGATGGGGGGGGGGGGGCATCCGTTCCCGCAATCGCGGTGTCGTCGGAACCCACTGTCAGCCGTTCTGCAAACCTGGACGCCGGCAAGTCGGCTTCATCTAGCGGGCCACTGTCGGCCTCCTCCGCATTCATCATCCCCTCTGGTATTTCGTCCATGAACGGTCGTGTCCATTTCCCCCGGTACTTCTTGAGTCGATTCACATTTATCGTAACAGTCTTGCTAGGATGGGTGGGGATGTCCACTCAATAGGCGTTATCGCCCACTCGATCCACTACTCTGTAAGGGCCGTGCCACAAAAAGTCGAGCTTCTTCGTCTTGGATTCACCACGACGAGTCCTAAAGGCTTGGTACACCCACACGGGGTTGCCGACTTCGTACTGCACAGCTACTTGTCCTCCCAGGCGCTGATCGTGGCGGTATTGAGTCTTGAGCCTTGAGTAGTTGACGCTCGACGAGGTGGCGCGAGGAACGGAGGGACGTGTATAACTCTCGACGGTACTGGGCAACTTCATTGCCTTTCCACTTCGACTGCATGCTCAGGAAAGCGACGTCTAACTGTAGCACAGGGTCACGGCCAGATAGGGAGCAAAACGGTGAATCGCCGAGAGCCTCGTGGTAGGCTGTTCGGTAGGCAAATAACACTCTCAGTAAATACACGTCCCAGTTGTCCTTCCGATTAAGGTCCCGTTGAACCGTTCCACGAGTCCTTGGGTCTGGGGATGGTAGGCGGCGCCATACAGCTTTTTGATGCCTAGGGTTTGGTAGAACGACTTAGCCACATCCGACGTGAAGTTCGACCCGTTATCACTCAGCAGACGCGACGGCACGCCGTGCCAAGCCACGACTCCATTGACCATCACCTCGACGAAAGTCACCGAGTCTAAACAGTCCACAGCAAACGCCTCAGCCCACCTTGTGAAGTAATCCACAAATTCCAAAATGTACTTGTTCCGTCGACTTGTCTCGGGCTGGGGGCCGATAGCATCTACCACTAGCAGCGAAAACGGCCCCGTTAAATCGGCTACGGGCATTCTCTGCATTCTTCCGGCGCGCCAGGGGCGCGCTTCTATGCCACTACCGCATTTGTCACAGTCTCGTAGATATTCTTCGACGTCACGGTGCCAACCGGGCCAATACGCGTGGCGCTTCACTTTTTTGAGTGTCATTGTAAGACTCAGGTGCGAAGGGAGCAGATCGGAATGGCAGAAATGTAAGACGGTTTTGACGTAGGTTAGCGAGACTACCGGCACGGTCAGCGACCGTGCCGGCCTCACTCTCTCAGGCAGGTTCACACGTCTCATCAACATGCCATTTTCCACAGAGCACTTCGGGGCCATCCTAACCACTCGAACACGCAGAGTGGGGGTTAGTGGCAGAGCACCGTCTTCGATGAACGCTATTAGGGCCACCACCTACGTAATTTTGCGTTGTTCAGCCTTGAATTGTTCAAGATCGAGACCAAATAGATCCACGTTCGATGCGGGCTGGTCGGAGGCGATTTCGTCGTCTGCTAACAGTGGATTCTCGTCCAAGACCTCCTCGCGGGCGTCGGGGTCGTTACCGGGGCCGGCTGAGGGACTGGTAGTGTCGACAGTAGGGAAGGCAGCTCCCCGACTGAGTCTCAAGCTCCGTCCCAGTGCGGATTCAGCAAATCGGCCATTGTTAGTGCGTTGACAGTCGTCATTGGCAACCTCAACAACCCATCGACGTGTGTGATATACCTTGAACTGCAGGTTCGAAAGCTCCATCGCCCAGCGGGCCAGTTTCGCGTTGCTGGATCGGTTCCCAGGGCTCAAGACCCACGTTAGAGCCTGCTGATCTGTGTAAAGGTCAAATTCTCGCTTGTCCAAATAGCAACGGAACTTCCGCGTCGCCCACACAATGCCCCAACACTCAATCTCCGAGATCCCGTTCATGTTGATAATCCAGTTCTTCTGAGAACCAGTGAGTAGCTTACTCGCGTAGGCTACTACGCGGCTCCGACCCTCGACCTCTTGCATGAGGCAGGCCCTGATCGCGTACCTCGACGATTCAACGTAGAGCTTGAACCGCTTCTTCATGTCAGGGTACACCGGTATAGGAGGCTTCACGAGGGCTCGCTTCAACTGTCGGAAGGCAACCTCACAGTACTCCGTCCATTCGAAGGGCGCATCCTTGACCTTCAACCGTTCCAAAGGCGTGGAAATCAGTGCGTAACCCGGAATGTATCGGCGGAAATAACTCGTCAGTCCCAGGAAAGAACGGATGTCATGCACGCCGCGAGGTCTTCGGACGTTCATCACCGCCTTCACCTTTTCGGGATTGGGCAGGATTCCCGTCGGGGGACGATGTGCCCCAAGAGCGCCACTTGGCTTCTACCCCAATGACACTTTTTCATCTTGAGCTTGAACCCCACTTGGCGGAAGCGCGTTAATACCTACCGGACTCGCACCAAGTGAGACGGAAAGTCCTCGCTGAAAATGACGCAGTCGTCTAAATAGACTAAGCATATCCTCCATTTCAGGTCAACTAGAACGGTCTGCATCAACCGTTCGAAAGCAGGTACCGCATTACAAAGTCCAAAAGGCATGACCAGCCATTCGAATAGGCCGTACTTGCAGGTAAAGGCTGTCTTGGTAATGCTGTCCTCGTGCATAGGCACGTTCCAGTAGCCATAGACGATGTCCATCGTAGAAAATAGCTTGGACCCGCTCAGTACGTCGAGGATATCATCGATGAGCGGCATTGGGTAGCAGTCTTTGACAGTCAAGGCATTCAGCTTGCGGTAGTCAATACAAAAGCGTATACCACAGGCATATTTCCGAATCATCAACACGGGACTGGCCCAAGGAATGTTCCACTCGCGAACGAACCCCAATTTCTGGTATTGCTGGATCTCGGCCTCCATGATCTCCCCTTCAGCATACGAAACCCGGTAGGACTGCTGTTTGAATGGAGGGCTGTCGGCAGTGTCGACTCGGAACTTGAGTAAGTCCGTTCGCCCAGGCTTCTTGGACGACTCCACGAACATATCCCAAAAGCGACTCAGCTCGCTCCGGAACAAGGTCTTCTGTTCAGTTGACAACCGCGACTTAGAAAAGCCCACCTCCATCTCTACTTCAGGGCCACGCGGTGCACCCGTACTCATCTTTGAAGAGGCGGAGCCGGGGTTCATCATCGCCGACGGACTCTCTATCGTGGTAGCGGCTACCGGGGTCGTGTCGGCAGCTTTAGGATCGCAAGGATACCGTTCTTTCGAGGGTGTCTCCTCGAATCCTAACGCGGAGTCGGGGATTACCGACGCTGAGGCCACAACCGTTCCCCTTCGGATCCAGAACTCTTCGGTGGACGCGTTGCAGACTTCGACTATAACCTGACCGTCGTTGACCGTGCAAACCGTTCTTGCACGCAGAGAGTAGGAGGCAGCCCAAGCGATCCTTCGACTAAAACCGTAGCCTTCTCAGGGGCGTCTCCTACGACATTAGCCATTACCAGGGCTTGACCTCGAGGCGGAAGTCGGATCAACGCGGCCATTTTCGACAGATATGTCTGGTGCACGACCATCACACCCAATGGCAGTATTTCCTTCGTGCTCTTGAGTGTCAGAGTCTTCTCGGCTACATCAATCACTGCTCCGAACGCACTGAGAGCATCGACACCCAGGATGGCATCCATATGTACTTTTTCGGCCACGAGTAGGTTGAGAGTCACTTCCATCGACCCTAGTTTCAGGGAGAGACGGATCCATCCTCGAATCCTCAAATGGTGCCCCGATGAGCTTCACTCCATGCCGTCGTATGGTCTCAAAGGCTCGTTTGTCCGCCCCAATCGCTTGAGTACCCGGTAGCCAACAAGACTTAGCGTGGCCCCTGTGTCTGCTAACACCTGCGAGGGGAGACAGTCAATGTATCCACTGGAAAGAGCTTCATAGTTCCCCACTGTGCACACAACGCGTCTAACTCCTTTCACAACGCTTTGGGGGACTCGAGAGCGGTCAGGTTTCTTGAACTTCGCCCTTCGAAGTGCCTCTACCCTCATAGTCCAAGGGGAGCATGATGTTCGCACACACTACTTCTTCCTTGACCGAACCGTCCGCGGTCCCTTCCTTTGCCTTGATATCCTGTTGGAGCGAGACATCGAAGTCTTCGTAGATTGCCTCGGTGGCCTCGCGGCTCACCGCCACGCAACTCGAGACCGACGATTCGAAATCGCGGTTGGCTCTCTTAGCCCCAACCGAGTTCTCCAGAGTGTCGTTGTACCACTTTTCCCAGTACTCAGGAGAGGAGCTTCCGGCCGGCGACGCTTCTCGCGTTCGCTCGAGCGTCTCTAAAGGGACGCTCAAAAGCTTGGCCATGTCGGCAAGGGAAGGTTCTTTGACTGCTTCCGCTTTTTCTTTCACTCTCCTCTTGGGCTCAACCTCGTCCAGCGGGTACAGTCGATCTTAAGTTCCTTATCGTACTCCTCTGACTCGGGAGTGACTTCAGTGTCGGTACGAACCGTTTCTTCCAGCGTTTTCTCCAAAACATCCAGTTCTTCGTCGGTAAAGAGGCGGGCATAGCACGATCTCGTGGGATCCTCCTGTGCCGTGGGGCCTTGATCAGCGTCCTCTTGATCTACTGTCACAGAAACGGCGCCGACCTTGCTTTCGTTGATAGTCGGTCCGGGGACGGCGACGACGCTCCCCGAGTCGGTCTGCTCAGCAGTAGCAGCACCCGGTGCGACGTCAGACTCCCAACTTGCGAAGGCAGTTTCACCCAGCTCGATACAGTCACTCCAATAGCACAGGGAAGGTTCCTCGGTCTTTCAGCGAGGGCTGCTCTCCTTTTTCATCAGGATACCGCGTAGCGGCGCCTGCCTCCCTTTCTTCGCGACAGATCCTCCGATATTCGCCCCAGCGGTAAACAGTGTCTTCCTGTTCTCGATAGCCTCCTCCGGTTCGGTGTCTGCTCGATCACCGTCACCTCGCCGGCTCGCACCTTCGCCTTGGAACGGGGCTGCTGCGTCCGAGACCACGACAGCAACCGTTCCTGTGGTCGAATTATCCGTTCTGGCGACGTCTTCTTCGCCTACGGGCCAGTCCGTCTCGCCAACGACCTCCGCTCGGTCGTCTACCCCTCCACATCGGTCTCGTCCGAGTCATCCTTGACTTCGCCACTCCGCACACCCTCTTCCTCTGGTTCATTGGCCTTTCCCGATCTTTTCTCTTCGACCCTTCCCTTATCATACTTCTTGTTGTCCTCGATGGCCCGCGCCTCCTCGCGATCCGCTGCCTCTTGACTCTTCGCTTCTCCTTCTTCCTCGGTCACCATGTTGCGTCTGCAACTCGTAACGGCCACCTCCTTTTCCTGATTTCTTTCGTATTGTTCATGATCCATTCCCTAGCCGACGGGCGCCCTGCTCTCGCGTCCATCTCAACCGTTCCGACCCCTTGTTTCAGTCCTGCGTCTTGCTCACGTTCTTCTTCTCGCTCCTTCTTCATTCCTGTGGTCGCGCGGTTTTCCATTCTTGGCCTCTTCTCGCTTCCGTTCCCTGAGCCATCCTCTAGACTAGATAAAGGAGTGGCCCCCTCCTCTCCTTCCTCCTGCCCCCATCATTGGCGAGGGGCAGGACTGCTCGGGGCGCCTCCAGGGTTCTTAAACATTGGGGCCATCTCACGCAACGCAGCTAGCGAAAGGCAGACATCCACCGAGTGACCTGGTCCATGGCAGAAGTAACACGCTCCATAGGACTGACGACCGTTCCCGGCCGGGTCGAGCCTTTGCGAGCCATTGTCGGGAGGCTGCTCGCACTCGACAGCGATGTGGCCCAGCACCCCGCAACGACGGCAGCTCTTCGTCACCCGCTTGCACGTCGCCCGTCCACGACCCTTGAAGTTGCATTGGCCGCATACCGGCACCCCATCTTGAATACGACTGTCATCACCGAGGCGAATGCCACGGAACGGTTGCCCAGCCCCTTGTGGATTACGACTAACATCCGGAGCGGCCGATTTTTGGGCAGCAGCCACTACAGGCGCGCGATTTCGCGGCGATCGAGGCGGGTGCCACTGCCTTTGGGCGAGCTGTCGCTGCCACAGCTGCTGTTGCTCCATAAACGACTTAAGCTGTTGAGCAAGCGCTTGGACTGACGACGATCCAGGGTTTGATTTGCTCTTCTTCATAGACTCGGCATCCGAGAACTCGTCGTCTTCCTCGACCGGGCGGTGCATGTCCTTGAACATGAGCCATTCGCATGCTTCGGGGGTGTCTGAAGGTGGCCTCGCGTCCAAAGTCGCCAGCATGCGCTTGTTCCTCACCCCTCGGCGGAATAGCTGATAACGCATTTGAGGATTCAGGTAGTCAAGCGACTCACACAGATCAGACACGCGGTTGCCCCATTCTTCCACAGACTCGCTGCGCTCCTTCGTTATCTCCAGTCGTTTCCAGAGATCGTCGGCGGTCCGGCTGAGTAACTGGTTTTGGAAGCGGACCTTGAGAGTCCTGATCGACTTATTGCTTGAGTTGTTCCACCACCTCTCGGCCTCTCGTCCCTTGATCTTTTGACGGAATATTAGCAGTCGTGAACGGATAGGGAACCCGTCCGTATGATCCTCAAACAAGTCCCAGAAGTAACGGGATTTCTCCACTGTCGCCGTGTCCGAGTAGAACATCGGTAGCACTTTCACGGCATGAGAGACCATCGTGGACAAGTCGTCAGCGCAAGGGGGTCCTACCTGCCCCTCTTGACTCGACGCGCGCGACGTATTTCGCGGCGGCACCACTGACTTCGTGTTCGCAGACCCAGCAAAAGGGGTCGTCATCCAGACAGGACCGGTCTTTGCGAACTGCGGAGCGGCAGACCCCCACCATAGGTCTTCTGCCCCTTTTCCAAGCTACCTCCAAATTGTAGCGCCTTTTGCGGAGGGGGCCCCGGGGCCGCCACCTTAGCAGCAGCTCCATGTCCACCCCAACTAGGATACTCAGCGGCTCGACTCGAGCCCCGCTGAGCACTCCAACTCCATCCAAACGCTGGCCGATCCGTCCACCGAACTTCTGGACCCGTGTAGTTGGGAATGAACCCTCTCGGGCTGCGTCTGGGGTTATTGGACTCCTCTAACACATCGTAGAACTCCACTTCTTCGTCTTCGGCACGCGCCTGAGGTTCGTAACCGTGGCCCCGGGGCTGCTGTCGGTACGGTCCTGTTCCAAACCCGTTCACCTTGTCGGCCAGCCGTCGGATCGGGTTCGTTCTTCACTCCCGGCTCCATATTGACCTCGGTCACGCGCCCGACCGGGACAACAGGCTCGGTCTTACACGACAGGCTTCTCTTCGAGGTCTTCGTACTCATCTCTTTCTTCGTCGTCCTGAAGTTCATGCATGACCTCAGACACCGACGCTCCTCGGGTAGTGGCTTCAGCGGCACGCTCTCATCGTGCGAGGCTCGCTAGCCTAGCTCCCGGGAAGCGCTCCTCCACTTCCAGGTCACCAGACTCCGGAGTATTCTGGCGCCCTCTTCCTCGCGGTCGGGTCTCTACCTCCAACCGCGCCGCGCGAGCACCCTCCTCCCCGAGGTCAGCCTCGCGCCCTTCGCGGCGGCGCACATCTCCTGCCCCGCCCTCCTCTCTCTCTCTCTGTCGTCCCACGACGATGCCATCTTCTCCTCACAATCTTCAAAACTGTTCCTTGTCCTTCTGGGGCTACGACTGGCTCTGCTCGTAACCTCCTAACCGTTCTCGCCGCTTCTCCAGCGCGATCCCAACTCGTATGCGGGTCCTGGACCCTTCTTCAAACCGTTCCTGGTTCTCCTGGTGCTGCGACTGGCTCTGTCCGCACCCTCTTGACCGTTCTTGCCGCTTCTCCAGCGCAATTAAACCGTTCCTTGTTGCTGCTGGCTCTGCTCGCACGCTTCCAACCGTTCCCGCAGCTTCTCCAGCGCGATTCAGACTCGAGTGCGGGTCCTGGACCCTCCAAACACTCTTCTTCTCACTGCACCTCCAAGCTATCAGCACTCTTCACTTCATAACGACGAGGATACCTTGCTTCTCCACCAAGTGTCGCGAGTCGTCCTGGTTGGACCGCTGTATGGGAGTGTTCTGGTGCTGCTTGGGGACTACTTATCTGTCCGGCAATTTTATACGAATATCGTCCCTAGCCCGATTAGGATTAGTTTGTCATTTTTTGTAGTTGTCGGTCACTGAGATGCTTAAATAAAAGAGCAGATCCGGGCAAATCCCCACATATTTTTTGCTGCCCGTTAACTCCATTCAGTCCGTAAATAACTGTGCAAGGATCTTCTAATTTTTAATGCGTCAAAGCCTTTTTTTCGCAACTCTGCTTTGAGATAGCGATATTATATAAAAAAATATTACGCATTCGTCAGCGATTTGTGCAACCTACCACTTGCTGTGTCTGTACAACGCACCTACATGCTGTCTAATTGCTATTTGAAAAACGAGGTTTTTCTCGATATTACGCTGGCTGATATGAGTTTCAACCTTCCCCTTCATTGTTTTATCCAATCATGAGATGGAAAATTAAGGCTACATTTTAGGCTACGTTTTACTTCTGGTCTAAAATTACCAAATTGCACGTCGGAATGTCTTTGCCTTCAGATAGTCGTGCAGCGTAGATCGGGCAATCAGGGTGGCCTCAGTGAGAGCTCGGATGGCCTGCCGTTTGCAACGAGGGACGGCGGCGATGATTTGCCCGAGCTCGTCGACCGTGAAACGTCCTCGCGCTGAGAGTACGGCCGCCGAGCTACCGTCGCTGTCTCCAGATGCTGTCGACGGAGCTTCAACAGACCTTAATCGTCTCCATGGCGAGCTTCTTGATGCCGCGAGGGAGTCGGCCGTTCTCGCTGAGGCCGGCGAGGTACAGGCCAATGGCCACCATTTCTGCCATGGCCCGAGCGCCACGAATTGTCGTATGCTGCCAGCCATTTAGAGCTGAATATTTTTAGTCAATGAAAAGCATGTAACATTTGAGACTACAAAAATCCAAATTCGTATAAATTCACCGGACAGAGAAGTACTGGGCTACTTACACCTGTCTAGAAGCTAGAAAACAATACAAATGAATAAATGTAAAGTTCCTTACTACTAGACCTGTGTTGGTACTTTTAGGCAGATTCACGACTGAGCTCACTCACTACAGGCAAATACCTACAAATCCTTCTTGTCCACCGCGGTCCAGTTCCCGACGCACGTCAGCCGATCATCGAGAATCTTTAGCCCCTCTCACCCCGTCCTCTTACCTCACAAATACAACCAACGTCCACCGCGGAGTCCGCCGTCCTCCTCGCACGACGTGACGCAATTCTTAGGCAGCCGCAGGCCAGTGCCCATCCTCCTCCCAAGCCTCGGGTGTAGGAGGCGCAAAGCCGAACCCCGTTTCAGAACGGTCATCCGTGCCCCAATTGACGACCACCGTTCCAGCTCGGGACAGAACTCCCGGCGCTCTAGTCTGTAGACCAGCAAGCAAGCTCTAGCTACACAGCTCGCATTTCTTGAAAGAAACCAGGCGTTTGTTGCCGCCATGTCGTCGACCTATCGGAAAATAGGTCAGGTTGCAATACTGGCAATTAGCAAATCCTTTAAAACTATATATATATGGTAGGGGATATCTATTTTTACGATCATTTCTAACCGAGCACAGGTCCGAGACGGAGATTTATTCCAAACGACCATTGAAATGCAATAAACACCCACCGGTTTTAGGAAAACTGCTTGTAAGGTCTACGACCAGTTTCGTGTTTCCAACCAGTTTCGAGTTTCCCTTTTTAACCAATTAAACTGCGTTAATATAATTTAGTCGCATTCCTATTCGCTAAATCTTTCCAGAAGCTAGCAAACCTGGGGACAGCATACTGAACGCAAGTAAAAAATGCGCCACGAAACTGGTTGCCACGCAATTTTAGTCGGTTTAGTGGTTGGAGCCTAATGGTGGCCTCACAGTGGATGAAGTGCTGCCGACATGCACACAAATAGTTCAATGGGCATTTCGAAGTGGTGCTTATTTTATATCAATGCCTGGTAGATATCGAGTTGTAGACACAAATCGAAATGGGTTCAGCAAAAACTCGAAACTGGTCGTCGATCTTATAGAAAATATATGGTTAAAATGATTTTAAAGCGGGTTTGTTGTAATATCGGCCATCATCCGCTAAGACATATTTTTTGCGACTTTTATCTATTGAGAGTTCGATCCCCTCGAAAGAGAAATTTATCATTTTTATGTTACCTTAGCCCGTCCACACAACTGAGACCTAATCCAGACCCACCGCTGAGTAGGAAGAAAGGTCTCCACTACAGACACCGCGCCCACTTCCGACACATGGGTACACGGATAATATTCCAGAGCGAAATGAAATGTTGCAAGTAATTTGATTTAATGAACCTATACCTGCAAGGTTGAGAGTCGAAGAATTACATCGCCTACATCTACGTCATCTTCGTAGCTGCACCCATCAGTGTCAATAAGGGTCTCCTTGGGGCCCAAGTAGCAAATGCCAGTGTGCCGGAAGCAGTTCTTGATCGTCTTCTTCCCCGTTATTTCACGCCAGACCTCTTCGCTCCAGCGCATAGCTTGAAGCTGATCGATTGCGTACGGATCGTTCTTCATGGCGTCGGGGTCGCGCAGCTTGTTGTAGACCCAGTGGAGTTGATTTTTCTTGTACGCAGCCTTGAACGACGCTATTATACCCGCGTCCATGGGCTGAAGAAAGGCAGTTGTGTTGGGCGGGAGATGCTTCAGGGTCACATTAGTCAGGGCGAGTTCGCCCGAATCATGGGAGGAGGCGTTGTCTAGAAGCAGTAGGATGTGGCGGGTTGCTGCACGCATATACAGGTCCACGCCACGAAGCCAGTCTTGAAAGATGACCCTGGTCATCCATGCTTTCTTGTTAGCCTTGTAGTCGAACCCGAGCTCCTTGGCGGATTTCTTGTTGAAGCGGCGAGGTTTTTTGGCGAGCCCAAGGTACAGGGTAGGCAGCGCATCCGTGCCATCAGCGTTTGCTGTCATTGCCAGCGTGATACGTGTCTTCTTTTTCTTCACTCCGCGCATTTTCTTGGAGCAGATGGAGCGCGTAGGAGCCATTGCGTAACACACACCTGTTTCATCCATGTTAAAAATATCATGAGGTGCATACAAGTCGGTTACCTGTTGAATCTCTTGTAATCCTTTTCGAACGACCTCCGGGTCTACTGATGCAGCTTCACCATGTAGTACGTGATGGCGCAACTTGTGACGCCGCATGGACGCGGTCAGCCAGCCGTCGGAGAAGTTCAGGTCCCAAGCGTCACAAAGGTGGGCTTGCAACTCCCGAGCCTTCATGGTCACCAGTTCCCGAGACAGACAGATATTGCGACGCTCCATATCCATAATCCAGGCGGCAAGCCGCTTTTCTAGTTGGGGGGAGGAGACTTGCGTAGGTTTGCGCTGGGAGTAGTCGCCGTACGTAGCGCTCATGATCGACTCCGCGTTCTTCATGATGTCGCTGATCGTGTTCCGAGCAGGCTTGGCGCGCAGCTTGAACTTCTTCCTCACCCAGGCTGCCAGCTCGGACTGCGTCATGGCCGGGCATGCCTCAGCCATCCGTATAATGGCTCTCTTGTGGCCAATTTTGAGCCACCGGCCCATTGGTGCTTCACTTGCGAGGCTTGTTCCAAAGTGAGCGCCAGCAGCAGCGTGCACTGGGTGAAGAGGCCTCGGGGCCTATCATTTTCCCGCGCAAAATGGTCTCTATAATTTAATTTTTGTTTCTGTATAAATATAGCACGGGTTATTGCCGAACCCCCGTGTCGGAAGTGACCGCGCAGACTGTATACAGATTTTTGGTCAGAATATACAGATGGCCTTTCCGATACAAAACACCTAGGCTACGCGGTGTAGCAGCTGCGCTTGGTAACCAAGCGCAGTTGGTTATCATTGATAACTTATCAAAGTGTGACCCGGGATACGTCTGGCAGTGGTTGTAGTACAGCCGTTGTTCTCTGAAATTTATTTCAGTCAGAGTCAGAGCTAAAGAGCGATGCGAGTGGAGGTGCGATTTTGAAAAAACGCATACCCTTACACTATATGATGTGATCGGTTTACAAGGGGAAATATAAATCCCAACAACAACGATAGCTGAACAGAATACCCCCTGAAAATGATAAATATCCTGCGTGTTGCCTGTGTCGTCCACCTCAGCTAAGTCCGAAATCTATAAGCTAATTAGATCTGATCGATGAAATGTAAAAGCCAATTAGAGCGCATGGGTGTTGCGCGAAGGTCCCCGGCATCGATGCGCCAACTTGTTGCCGCTGCTGACGGCCCGTCAGTGACGGGATACAGGACGATTTTCGGCGACAACAGCACCACCTCGGGCTTCACGTGGATTCTCATTCTGGGGATCGTCTCGAGCTTCCACTCGTTCATCTTCTGCATGCGCAAACTATTGCCTGCGATGGATACCTGCCGCAGATACTGACCAAGCTGCACCTGACGCGCGGAACGGCTCACGTCACGGGAAGCGTCATTGCGCTGGTGCTGGTGATCGTGCTGCACTACGCTATCGGTGACACTCGCTTCTCCTCCGCCATGGTCAACGTATCCCTCATCGGCGCGATCGTTTCGTAGCTGTTCCAGCTCGGCTTTCATCATGCTGCGAATTCGGGAGCCCGAGTGTCCGGGTCTATACAAGATCCCTTTTGGTATCCCTGGTGCATCGTCCTGTGCATCTTCTCGCTGGTGTACATCATCTACAGCGGCACCTCGAGTTGGATCTTCCTCGCGTCGGTGCTGGTCGCTATCGGCTACTTTGCACTCGGGTACTTTGTGTACCGCGTGAAGCCGCGGCTGGGTGTGGGCCACGGCCCCGTGTTGGCCAAGGAGTTCATGAAAAACCTCATGAGCTCGAGCATGTCCAACAACGTGTAAGCAGTGCGTCGGATTCTTATGGCACGATGCAAAAAATGCAGGTAGCGGTGACCCCACCACACAGAGGTACCGACATCCGCGGAAAGATGTAACCAGCGGAAAGATCTAACCAGTCCCGGACATAGTCCTGGCTTTCAGATTTGCATTTTCAAATGAAACGTTTGGCGGTAACCCGGGTTACCGGAAACGAAACTAATGAAGAGCGAGATTATTTATTTTTGATCGAGCAGTTGTCATATGAAACGTTTGGCGGTAACCCGGGTTACCGGAAACGAAACTGATGAAGAGCGAGATTATTTATTTTTGATCGAGCAGTTGTCATATCACTTCCGAAGAACCAAAGCTTGGCTCAGATGCCCCGCCGTCACGATGAATGCCCTGACACTCAGCACCAAAACAAGTAGGGCCGTGTCTACGGGACCAAAACCAAGGCCGGAAAAGGGAAAACCAGGTCGTCCCAAGAAGCAGAAAGCGCCCTTGAAAGCCAATCAGCCCTCTATCTTGCAGTTTTTCAATTTGACGCAGAAGCCTTCTTAGATCTCCACCGATCAGTACCTGGACCAGACGTCTGCTTCAAGTTAGACTAACCGACCTCAGTGGGCCAGTGGTCACACCCTGACATTGAGACCGGGAGGCACAGGGATCGATACCGCCGAGTGCGGATCTTTCACCTTAAGCCGGAGATAGGCAATCTCGTGGACGAGCAACCACCCCCATAGGAGTGGCCGCCCTGCCAACCCGCACCCATAAAAAGGGCTGTGTGATAGTTGGGTGGGCTGGAGGCCCTACGTGCCGAAAATCCCCAAAGTGTAATGACGGGGTTCGGAACCCGGTCCCAGCAATGGGTCGGATAGCTACCAGCACCTGCACCAGAGGTGGGCTTAAGCCCTGGTGTACGGGTTCCGGTAGCTTAAATTTCAAGTTAGACTACCAGACACAGCTACTGTGATAGCGATGACGTTGGCCGCAGAGACAATCACTTCAACAGCCTCAGACCTAATGATATAACTTCATTCATCATTTAACTTATATACCGACAGAACTACTGGTAGTTTTCCCAGCTGGCGGGGCACGATGGTAACCCGGGTTACCGCCAAACGTTTCAAATCCTTAAATAGCTGGTATAGTTAAACCAAGTAATTCGCCTACAAACGAGTCGGTGAGCACACACAGGATCCAATCCCCACCCGCGAATGTCTGTGTACATTTAGCTTGTTTATCTTCTGCAAAATGGTTGGATCTTTGCGAATATGTCGGTACTGTACGACGTGAATGAAGTCGTTTGCTGATAGATTTCGCTTAGCTGAGGTAGACGACACAGGATAACACGCAGGTATTTTGTCGTTTT
The DNA here is from genome assembly GCA_033557925.1 of Phytophthora x cambivora. Classification (NCBI taxonomy): domain Eukaryota; phylum Oomycota; class Peronosporomycetes; order Peronosporales; family Peronosporaceae; genus Phytophthora; species Phytophthora x cambivora. The sequence goes on from JAUCEB010000034.1 coordinate 2,187,609, forward strand.
TCACGGGATACAATAAAGGACACAAATAAATTCTCTTGAATTCGTTGGCGTCCGACCTTCTGTTTGTATGAAGACTTTTTCGTTTCCTGTGTGTGTGTGCGCACACGATTTCGTTTAACCCTCGGCGATCTTTCCATACAATCCGGTGTTATTTTGCCAACGAGACCGCCGACGAATTTGTTGGCGCCAGACGCACAGAAAACCTACCGCGACACACGAAACTCAATACCCCATACTGATAGACGCTACCAGAGTCAAACGCGAAGGATGCGCGTGCTGGAGAAGGCAGGGCAAGCCGGAGGGTAAGTACTATAATACCTCAGAGTTCAACGACCAGGAGCTGACCCATAAGCTCCCGTCCTTCTACCACCCCAATATCTGAGAGCACCGCTGCAGTATGTGTGCGGATTAGATTGCGGGAGGACTAACGGAGCCGGGTACTGCAGAGCTGCCGGAGTTGAATCCGTTCTTCATGAAAGTACAGTTCATCGTGAACTCGGAGATGTTGGTGGCCCACCCGTGCGCCAAGGTGGTGCAGAGCAAGTACCCGGGGTACGGGAAGGTAGGCTGCGCAGGATCTTCAGCACTGGCAAATTCTCCAAGGCCATGGTGTGTGCATGTGCAATACAGATTCAGGTAGGGGTGGGCATGAGCTCATGCTGACTGGTGTGCTTGTCAGGTTGCTACACTAGTTCGCGCTGTCGGAGGAGCAGATCGCGGCGAAGAATGAGGCGACGTCGCTCGAGGACTCATTCGCCTGGTGTGGGTGGCACAACGACCACGGCGCGCTTACCGGACTGGTAACGTTACAGACCATGCTCACGGACAGCTCGGGCGCGACGGTGCCGTACCCGGACGCACAGGGGGGGGGCTGCTAGTATCGCATTTATAACCTCACAGCTGCGGCTACGAGATGAGCCAAGACGAATTTGTATTATGCACTCGTGTATTCATTTTATGGCTGCATAGGACCTGTTGTTGCTACTACGTGGCTTGGCTTGAGCTACAATATTCATGCAAAGCACCAATACAGGACAGCTCTCTTCTTCCTGTGAAGTTACGCCACGTAGCGACATATTCCACGGACGTAGTCTTCCGTCCGATGGCATTGCCTTTGCCTTCTCCAAAAGTCACGCACCACTTCGCTTAAGTGCGATCACAGGATAGTCACACAAATTCTTGCTACATATAACATGTATAATAGTATCATGGGCAAAATTCAGGAGCCCAATTTCAGAGCTTCTTCGTGCGCAGCGCGACTTTGTACATGTACACATCTTCGAGTCCCGCTTGTGTGGACCACACAAATACCCTCCGACAATTGAAGATACCGGCAGATCAGCCTAGCAGCCAATCAGGAGACACTGATTTTTCGAACGTCTCCCGAGAAAAAGGAAGGAACTCTCGCAGAAGGTACCGCGCCCCCCCATTGGTGGATACCGCGAACCCAACTGCGTGGAAATCTTCCCCATCGAATCCGCAATGCGTCGCTCGGGCGAAAAAGAGAATAAAATAAAAGAAACCTCAACGAGTGAGTGGCAGCCCCCACTCGCAATCTAAGATTCGCCGAAACCCCCGCGGTTACTCGCACCCGAAGCAGTCACGAGCCCAGCGCATAGCGCCCCACCGCAATCTGCCGACCGTTTGGCTGCCTCAAGCAGACAGCTCGAGGCTTTCCTTACCGGACACGCACGCACGGCCTGAAGATCCGCCTAATCCGCCTAAGACTAAGACCGCGGACGGTTGCTCGCTCGCCTTTTTTCCTTCGATCTTCGCGGAAGATTGCGAGCATCAGTCGGCGGCTTCTTTTTTCCAGCAGCACACGCGCATTTCGCCCCCGAGCCGCAGTTCGCCCCTCGTCCATGGTAGCCCAGGCGACGCTCATGGACCCCGTCACGCAGCGCATCGACATGAAGCAGGAGCCAGACGTAACGGGGGCAGCCAAGCGCCGAGCACCCAAGTCGCGCGCGGCTGCGTCCTCGTCGGCACAGTCGCTGCCACAGCAGCCGAACGGATGGAACCTGGCAACGATCAAGGAGGGGAGCAAGCGCGCGAAGCCCGAGGCCCCGAAGTTCCTGCTGCTGCTGTACGAGATCCTCGACGTGGAGAGCTCCCGCGTGATCCGGTGGTCGGAAGATGGCCTGGCGCTGCAGATCCTGGACCCCGTGACCGTCACGGAGCAGATCCTGCCCAAGTACTTCAACCACACCAACTTCCACAGCTTCCAGCGCCAGCTGAACTACTTCGGCTTCCGCAAGTGGACCAAGTCCAAGACGGATATCTGCACGTTCAGCCACCCCTTCTTCAGAGAGAACCAGCCGGAGCTACTGCAGCTTATCAAGCGTAAAAAGGCTCCGAGGCGAACGCCCACCAGTGGGGCCAGCAGCACCACGTCCAACACAACGACCACGACGGCTGCAGCCCAAACGTCCAAGAAATTGTCCCCGTGTGGAAAGCGGAAGCTTCCCTCTGGCGACAGCAACTCGGAGGGGTTCTCTGTCCAAACTACCGGGATGCACATTCAGATGACCACCTCAGGAGTCCCCATCCAGCCTGCAATCAACGGGATGCCACTAGGTGCCATGACGACACCCCACGGTGCTTCATCCAACGTGGCGCTGGGTTTTTCACACGACGGTCTGACTCGACACTATTTGCCAGAGCTTAACAACGTCATCTCCCCCGTGGCAGCAACGGAATGCAAGAAGAAAGCCAAGAAACTCGACAAGAAGGACTACCTGGCGAACACGACAATACATGCACCACTGGTGTCGCCCACCGATGCGTCCAGCTCTCTCGTCAACACATCGACTGTGTCATCGATGAGCGCGTCAGGATTTATGCCGTCATCTTCGATGCCGGGCGGCAGCAACAATGTTTCAATGGGCAACAACAGTCGCGCAAGCTCGGATGGTGGATCTTCACAAGTGAGTGGGTTCGCTGCTGCTACAACGTCCACATCAACTGCGCTACCCACCTTGAACATCGTGCGCAGTCGCCTGATTCAACGACAGCAAGCTGGTGGCCCCGAGCAACAGCAGCAGCCAGTTCTTCAGCAACAATCGCAGCAGCGCTTCGAGTACAACGGCTTCTCTGGGTTCTCAGCACCAAGCGGACATCAGGGCATCGTTGTTCCATCCATGGAAAGCCGTCCCGAACTCCTCGCTCAGTCGTTGTCTATGGCACCAGGATCTCGAGCCGAAGTGAACCCAGTTCAGAGTCCTGTGTTCTCGAACTCGTTCAGCGACCCAGTGAACATCCTCTTACGCATCAAGAAGTCACGAACATCGTCGGGTGAAGGAAAGGACGTGGGTACGAACCAAGAGCACGCTGACGACCAAAACGAAAACCTTGCCTCGCTGCACAACTATTTGCTTGGAAATAGTTTGTATACCAACCGCCTGCAGGCGCAATTGAAGTTTCTCGCAGAGGAGAATGAAGCTTTGAAGCACATGCTGGACACCAAGAACCGCGAAGTAGACGCTCTGCACAGCGAGCGCAAGGCAATGCAGCACGAAAATTCGGTGTTACTTGAAGACAAGAACAAGCTTTTCGAGATCAATCGTGACCTGCTGAGCAAGCTGTTTCCGCAGTGACTGGCGATCCTAGGCGAGAAGACTGCGCTAGCAGGGTAGCGACTGACGCCCTCGATATACTCACCGGTCCAGTAGCGAAGACAATAATGATGTGAAACAGTAGAGCTGGTTCGAGGTGAGCGACGAACGCCCAGGGACTGACCGCCAACTAGTTGGTGATTATATATATGTAAATTGCGCCGCGCACACGATGCCGAACAAGGATCGATAAAGCAGAAAGATGACACGCCGGCGAATCGCACAGGACAACAACGGTCAACGGACATCCATGTACAAAAATCAACCACAAACAAAACCCCACAAAGACGAAATGTGCAAAACAAAGAAATCAACATCTGTACACCATTTTGAAATGCAGTTCTTCTCTTTATGCATTTTAAACACGGTTAGTGTTTGCATTGACCAGGGAAGCGCGGCAGCGGAATCACATCCCGAATGTTATCCATACCCGTGGCAAAAAGCACAAGCCGCTCGAAGCCGAGGCCCCAACCAGCGTGCGGTACCGAACCGAAGCGGCGCAAGTCCAAGTACCAGTCGAGGTCGCCACCTGCAGATGCAATGCTGTCTTCGTCAAGGTCTCCTTCAGGGAGCAGACCTAAGTTGCGCATCTTCTTCTCCAGAACCTCGAAACGCTCTTCGCGGACACTGCCGCCGACAAGCTCACCAATCTTTGGCACCAACAGGTCCATACCAGCCACGGTCTCGCGATTCTGCTCATCCAGTGCATTCTTGCGCATGTAGAATGCCTTGATATCGGCGGGATAGTCCGTCACGAAAACCGGCCCACCAACGTACTTCTCGGCGAGGAATCGTTCGTGCTCCGTCTGCAAGTCCATGCCCCACTCTGGCTTCTTTTCAAAGCTCACTTTGCCCTTGCTTTCCGCCACCGCTTTTTGAAGAACTTCGATGGCCTCCGTGTATGTCAAGCGGGCAAAGTCCTTTTCCACGACACGCTCTAGGCGCTCAGCAATCTGCTTGTCGTAGTTCTTGTTAAAGAAGGCGATATCTTCCGAGCACGTATCTAGCGCGTGAGCAACAGAACTCTGGACGGCACCCTGCGCCGAGGCGACGCACTCTTCAAGGCCTGCGAAAGCCATTTCAGGCTCGACCATCCAGAATTCTGCCAGATGACGGGTAGTGTTGCTGTTCTCAGCACGGAATGTTGGTCCAAAGGTATACACCTTGCTCAATGCACAGGCGTACATCTCGCCGTGCAGCTGGCCAGACACCGTCAAATAGGTCGGCGTACCGAAGAACTCCTCGTCCTTCCCATCTGCGTCACAGCAATAATGCAACACAACATCATTTAATCAAAAATCCCGGTATTATAATCCCCATCTACAGTAGAGCTACTCACCCATCTTGGCGATACGGAACATCTCACCGGCTCCTTCGCAGTCGTTCGAGGTCAGGATCGGGCTGTGCAAATGCAGGAAGTCGTTCTTCTGGAAGTACGAGTGCAAACCTTGACTGCAATACACCAGAAACCAATCAACTATTAGCAATGCCGTACTGTATCTGCCTGCAAACATCGATGCATGTACCTGAGCGCGTTGCGCACGCGCGTGACGGCCCCAAACGTGTTGGTACGTGCCCGCAGGTGCAAATTCTCGCGCAGGAACTCGAGCGAATGGTACTTCTTCTGCAGCGGGTACTTCTGGATGTCGCACTCGCCCAGCACCTCCAGCGTGCTCGGGTGCAGCTCCAGTCGCTTGTGTTTGCCCCCCGGCACTTCGCGCAGCTCGCCCTCCGCGTAGACACTGGAGCCGACAGTGATGTCGCTGAGCTTGGCCCCCAGCGACTGGGTCGCCGCTTCTTGCGTCTCCTCAGCTGGCAGCGTGATCTGCAGCTCGCCCAGACACGAGCCGTCGTTGACGTTCACGAAGCTCACCGACTTGTGCTTGCGCACCGACTTGACCCAGCCGCCCACGGCCACGCGCGAGCCGCTGTCCAACAGACGCGCGTCGCGGATGGTGGAGCGTCTGGAGAGCGCCTTAGTGGACACTGCACGCGCTGGGTCCACCCAGGAGCTGCGCCACGCGCACTGCGCGGCGCCGAGGCCCCGCCGTCCCAGCATCGCGATGCGTTTCAAACCACAGATCGCCGATTGGCCAAAAAATGATATGCTAACATAAATCTAGATAGATAGATGAAGTTTGGACCCTAAAGCTATAACTTTTGTCCAATGGGCGAATTCTACGCTTTTGTGTCAGCCAATAGCAGGGCTTCCCTACCAAACTCAGTCGTGATACAGGTCCTGTAGGTCCTGTATCATTCATGATGGAAGCGATGCACACCGAGGCGGACGCTGCTGCCGCCTACGGCCTGCGAGCGCTCGCGACCGTCGTGTTCGACATCGACGCGGGGCAGAAACTGGACGCGCTGCACCCGCCGAGCTGCCTCTCGGAGGCCGCCAAGACGAGTCTGGCGCACCTGTCGCTGCCCCACTGCACCAACCAGGACGAGGGCGACACGCAGTTCATCGTGCGCTTCCGGGACAACGCCGACGAGTCAGTAGCAGCCGCTGCAATCGCAATTGCAATCGCCACCCTCAGCTCCCTCTGCTAACCGGAGACTGTGACTGTAACAGCCGCGAGCTCCTGTTCGGCTTCGTGCTCTTCCGCCAGCAGAAGGACGAGTCTCGCACGCGCGGATACTTCCAGAAAGCTCTGGTGCTGGTGAGCACGAAGCCCTTCGTGGATCTGTACGACCGCGTGCTGCGGGTGGTCGGGCCGCTCTTCTTCAAGGTCGGACCGCAGGTTTTGGCCGCGGTTTACAATAACATCCAGTCTTGGTACGGAACGCGACGAGTCTGCTGGTACTGAGGGATCGCTGCTGACTTGTGCTGGTTTTGGTGCGAGTTGCAGGCCCGACCTTGTGTACGATGCACCTGTCGTGCTGCCGTTAGCTGGCACTTATATTTCGTGCATCATCCCCAAGCTCCTCGACTACGAGCATCTGGATTCAACGTACGAGTCGGACGGCGACTCGCCACTTCACTCGCATTTCATTGTCGAGGGAGAGGATGATGCCACCGATGTGCCTGATTTCAATGACATTGATGATGATGACGATGACGAAGAAGAAGATACTGAAGAAACCGTGCTGGTCAAAGGTGGAAACTTTGTGGTTTCTAGGAGACAGCACCCGCCATCGCCATCGTTTGGGGATCTTCTTCTCTCAAAGCGAACACACCAGTCGACTCCGTTTGAGGTACAATTTGATTTGGTTGCACGAAACTACTTCGCGCTCGTGACAGGAAACTTACCTCTCTCTCTTGATTCCATTCCCAGAATATTGGACTGTATTCCAGTTTTGTGGGTCTGGAGGAATCACTGTGGCTTTTGTGGCAGCTCGCGATTACTGGCGAGAGTTTCCTTATTTTATCTCCTCATGCCAGAACGTGCAGCCAAGCTTCTCTCGCATTTACCAGGTAGGGTTACGTACGCTTTCTTGGTATGTTGACCGACTCATCCTGATAGTCGAACAATTGTCGCCAGTTTGATAGCACCACTTCAGTTCCAGGGTGATTGCCGACCTTACTTCACCGTCTACGAAGCTGACTTCGACGTAAGTTTTTCTTCAAAAGTTACTTGCTACCTCAATTTCACATGGGTACTATTCTAACGCTTCTACGATAAATAGACACTCGCAAGCCGGCAAAACCACGGTGTAAGCAGCCCGAAAGATGTGACAGTGATCGGAACCACAAACCCGTTCTTTATGAAGGTACCCGTGTGTGCATCATTCTCTGTCGAGCCGACAGATCACAACCTAATTGTCGTTCTCTTTCTCTGTGCAGTCGCTGAGTCACTGGCCAAATGCGCTAATCTTCCCCTTCTTAGAGCCTCCAAGCGCAAAACCTCAGCAAAGAAAAGGTTCGAATTGAGTCCTTTGTAGTGTTTTTTAGATTTGTTGTGGCTAATTGAGTTATCCTGCATGAAAAGTAGGTGCCAGTGGCGCTGAAGCTGCTGGTGAGGCGGATCAAACCGGCACGATCTGTCTTCGCATTCAAAAGAACGTTGAGCTCGACGACTTCGAAAACAGTCACCGTCCCATGGTAAGCCCATTTTGATGCATTTATCACTGAATGGCTCAAAGTTCTGACGATTATGTCGATGAATTTGCTGCGAAACCAGATTTTGAGACGCTGTCCACGCTACACGGTTCCAGATAGCACAGTCCTCCGCCAACTCGTCTCACCCCCGGAGATTCACATTACCCAGACTACCAGCCACGAAGAAGAACCTTACGTCACTATCAACAATGCGATTTTGCGAAAGGTAAGAGGGGGCAGGTCTACTGTTACGAAGACCACACATATTGTAGTTGTACTAACCGAAGTTGCTTTGCTCCGAAACAGCACTTCCGAAAGCTCACGAAGGACTTCCTACACCCGTTCGAACAGTACTTCGGCATTTGGAAACCGGGTGGGAGGCGGTCGAACTTGTACATGAGTGCAGAGGATTACATGAAACCATTTACTCTGCCGGAATTGCTGTCGAGCATCAAGCCTCGACAGCTTCCCCCGCAGATCAAGCAAGCGAAGTGGAAGGCATTGTACACGGCGTTTGTCAAGTCGCCTCACTTCGAGCCGTGGTTCAATTTCCGACGTCAGCGCTGCATTCGCGAGTTTGCAAACACGCTTCGCACGCTTCGAGACAGCGTCGACGCGAACTTGCTATTGAGCTCGCCCTTCGGAGACAACTTGTCCCAAGAGCAGTACGCCAAGCTGAAGAAAGAGATGGAGGTTGCACTAGCGTTAGAAAAAGCTCAAGGCGAAGTGGACAAGCAGCAGATTCAAACCATCAAGAAGCACCTGAAAGCAGTCAAGGAGAAGTTGCGGTCTTTCAAGCAAACTCAATAGACGCATGCCCATTATCACTTCTTCAAAGTTGGATACTTACTGGACAAACCAAACCCACCACCTCCAAGGTCGTGCGTATCCTGGCAGTCTAGTTGACGGCATCGGGCTGTTGAGACGGGTGAGCCTTCTGGAACGCTGGTACAGCTTCCAACGCAGCGGCAATGCGGACGATCGTCGGATACTTGGCCATGTCCACACCGACGCGGCTGGCGTTGTAAATCTGCGGCTGCAGGTACAAATCCGCCAGTGTGACTTGGTCTCCGAAGCAGTACACACCCGCCGTCTTGACGAGCTCTTGTTCAAATGCCTCAAAGCCTCGTTCGATCCAGAACCTGGACCACGCCTGCTTCTTGGCAGGCCGCTGCTCCTCCGGGACGTCCTCCGTCGCCTGATCATCCATCACCCGCCACACATGTCAACAACCAACCTCCACCTCCAGCCAACTGACCGCTTCTATTCTCCTCACCTTCACCTGCACCGTCAAGTTCTGGATCGGCTGGATGTCGCAGCCGATGATGGCGCACAAGTTGCGCACCTGGGCGCGAGCGAACGGGTCGCTGGGCAGCAGCGGCTTGTCCGGGTGCGTCTCCTCCAGGAACTCGAGGATGGCGGTGGACTGCGGCAGCACGTGGCCGTCCACCACGAGCGTCGGCAGGCGCTGCGTCATTGCACGCAGAATCACGTTAGCAAGCTTCAAGGTCTATATGTCTGTCTGCATGGAGTCTCTGGCACCTGGTTCGGGTTGAGCGCCGTGTACTCGTCCTTGAAGTGCTCGCCGCCGCCGTTGAGCAGGTGCACGGACCGGTACTCGTAGGGGACGCCCTTCCACTCGAGGGCGACGCGCACGCGCCACGAGCAGCTGCTGCGCCAGTACGAGTACAGCACGTAGCCGCTGTTGTCGGTCTTCTGGGTCTCTGGCATCGTCGGCAAATTGAAAAGTGAGCTCAGACCATCAAACTGCAACTTTAAACTGCGTCTCATCAGTCTGCGTCTCATGCTCAGATCGGTAAATATTATCATCCTCATAGTAAACCTAAGTCTATTTATCCCTCGATAGTTCTCATTATTTACACGTGCCTCCCCGTGTTTACACCACGTCACACTATCTTGAGCACAGACAGACATACATGTCTTCTCCGCGGCACGAGGTGATCGACGTGGACAGCGCTCCGCCCCGTGGCCGCGGGCGGCGCGCGCTCACGCTGGACGGCGCGGACGCCCAGGGCCACTACGACGACTCGTCCCGGAGCGAGGAGGACGACGAGCAGGACGCGCCGCTGGACGACGAGGACGACGATGACGACGACGATGCGCAGGGCGAGGAGCACGCGTACCGCCGCGGACGGCAGGCCATCCCCATGGACTCGCCCGGCGACGAGCTGCGCAGCGACCACCTGCTGATCGACGACGACGCGGAGGACGCGGACGCGGCCAAAGCCTCGGCGGGCGTCGGCGTGCAGCGGCTGCGCAGACTGCGAGGGCGGCGCGGCTTCTTCCACTCGGACGCCGACGTCCGCAGCTTCCGGTACAGGTCCAGCGGCGGCATTCTGCAGCGCATCACGCTGCGGAGACGCAAGGAACGGGAGGACCACGACGTGTTCTGGACGGCCATTGGGGTGCTCACGCTGCTGAGCTTCGCGCTCATGAGCTGCATCGTCATCTACCTCACGCAGACGGACTTCTTCGAGTCACATCAGAACGACCTGTTCGGCACGACGGTGGACAACCGCTTCACGGTTGTAGCGCAGGACAAAGCGCAGATTTTCCTCAAGAGCGGTGAGTGGGGTGGGGTGGAGGAGGTTAAGAGACGTGGGTGTGTACTGACATGGCTGTTGATGATGTGTGTAGGCTATTCTAACACTGTGTATTCGGAAGGTATGATCACGTTCGACGACGGCGAGTTGCGGATAGGACGCCGTGCGGTGGAGTCGGAGGAGTCAAAAAGTTTTTTTGGCGTGGCGTTCTTCCCTAATGGAACATCGTCGTTCACGCATAGGGTGAACTGTAAGTGTGAAGGTACTTTACTGGTTTGTGGTATGAATTGAGTTGGCTGACGATGATGCTGCTTGCCTTGCCTTTCGTGTGGTAGCTCCAATGATCGAGGCTGATTACTTGAGTGCCAGGAAGGGCGTTGTATTTGATGACGGCACCATGATGACTACAGCTGCAAACAGTTCCGGTGGTGTGAAGGAGCAGGGCGATCTGAACCTTGTATCGCGGACCGGAACTGTCACCACGAGCGCTGGAGGAAAGTCCGTACTCTTTGTCGATCCAGCTGGCACCGTAACGGTAGCCAACACCAAGTCGGAGCATCCTAGATCAACGGGTATCACGCTGGATGGCACGCATGGAGCTATTAGCATCGGCAATGGATTGACGATAAAGCACGACCAAAATGCGTCAAGCTTGTCGACATCCCGAGCTCTTAACCTTGACACGAGCACACTTTTCGTGGGTACTTCCAAGAGTGACAAAGTACGCATTTCAGTTCCTAGTGCAGTTGGCGACAACAGTGATAAAGACGACGGTGCAAGAGCGCTGGAAGCAGAGGAAAGCAAGAGCATTACCCTTGAAGTAGTCGGACAGACATCGTCGACACAAAAAGAAGGCGGTGATGTACGAATTGTGGGCGGAAACGGGTTGGATGTTGGCGGTGACGTGACACTTATTGGAGGTCAAGCTACAGATTCGGAGTCGAGTTATGGAACTGTGGCGATCAATGCCGGGCTTCACAACGCGGCCTCATCCTATACAGAGATCGGCTCTCACAGCACAACTCACGAGGTGAACATCCATGGGCTGGTCTCGTTTAACCATAAAGCTGGCAGTGTGAACGATACTACACAGGTTAAAGTTGGGGGAGGTCGGTTTAATGTGTCGTCACAGCGCATCACACTCGATAACCGAGCGACCAGCTTATCCGAGCTGCACATCAACTCGAACGATGTCCGACTGGGTGCATCTTCGCCATCCGTTCAAATAGGCAAAGCCGGTTTGTCGACAGTAAACGTCCAAGGTGCTAGCACCTCAGTTGATGCAACCAAAAAGGTAGCTATCGGTGGCACTGCTCCGTCAGTTGTTGTTGGCGACGCTGATGCCTCTAAACAAGTGGTCAAGGTAGCATCATCTGTGATTCAGCTCGATGCCTCGCATTCGGTCGCCATTAATACGCGCAACACCAAAGCCATCACAACCATATCGGGAATCGTTCACTTCAACGGCACCTCCACCACGGCCTCATTGCTGTCTATTACAGACGTTGCTGTCAGAGCTAACCCTCCCAAGTTTCGTGTGGGGCCGAAAGGAAAAACGAGTATTGCGTCGATCGAGGCAACTCACGTGACTATCGGTGGACCTGGTGCGAATGCTACCGTTCTTCCGCCTAGCGACAGCAAGCTTGAACTGCTTAGCTCCATGATCACTGTCGGCTCTGAAGGTTGGTTTTTGTTCCTGATGATCTGATTGATTTGAGGAATTGGTGCATGTATCTCACGCACGTGGTTTTCTGGGTTTTTTAGCATCGGAAGTCTCGTTGACAGGAAAGTCCGTGGCGGTGGATGCAATGGAAACACTAGCTGTCGGCGAACAAGCAGACGAGGTTAATATTGGCGGCGAGGAGGTCGGCAACGTCAACCTACAGGCCGAAGCTGTGTCGCTATCTGGTATGTGACGTCCAATTTGTTGTACTTCAGATGCTATTGAACTACTAACATGGATTTTGTGATGCTGCGTGACAGGAGCAAGTACAATCAACGGTACATCTCTCTCTGTGCAGTCAATGAAAATTAATATTGGTAGCAAGACCACCAGTGATATCACGATTGGTGCACCAGGAGCGAATGTAGATATTGGTGCCAAAGCCAAGGATATGACAATTGGAGTGGCAAGCTCGACTATCGATATCGGCTCCGACGCTAGCGTGGTCAATCTCTATGGCAGCGTCACCGTGAACGGAAAGTCACTGGATAGTCGTCGTCTCGCTGCGCAGACCGATGTATGGAACGAGATCAAAAGTAAGCGTTTCGGCTACCTCAACGCAGGTCGCGTTAGTGTGCTCATCACGCCGACAAAACCGCTGACAACATTTGTACTTCAGTGGGATACTGGGTTTTCGTCGGAGCCTGAAGCGTATCAAGTTGATACCCACAGAGAGCGAATGCTTTCGATTTTGCCTGAAACGGACAACGACGGTAGAGCTAATGCAAGGCATCTCCAGGTCTCACTGCAAATTTCCAGTGTGGTGTTCGCTCTCCAGAGTGAGAATGCAGCGACTAACGCTCAACCAAGCAAGATTCGGTACGTTCTTGAGCTCTGTTGTTACTGACTGTTCTTTCTAACTGATCGTTGAAATTCTTGATAGATGTCGCGTTTATCGTCACCGCGCCGAGCAGCCGGACGTAATCGCACTAGAAGTGAGTGCTGCAGTTGAGCACTGCTTTGGGTCAGCATGTGAAGATGGAATTTTCCTGGGACTCCAAGGACAGCGGGTTGCCCCATACAGTCCAGGCGATATTTTCTCCACCCAGTGCTCACTAGCATCTAATGTGGCAGGGGAGCTAGTGCTCAAGGACGCTCAGTACTCTTTCTCAGAGCAGTAAACAAATACAATAGAGAAGTTCACAATCGTCATCCAAGAAGCCGCAGAATCTCAAGCGTCTTCTCCTGAATGCCTTCGTGCTCCGGAAAGCAGGCATGAGCAGCTTCGGCCACCTCTCGAACACCTTCGCGGCGTGCGAAAGCCTGCAGGCGCTCTGTACCTGAAAGCAAGTTGACTAGAGCCCAGCTGCCGTAGTATTGGACATGGTCGTCTGCAGGACAGTTGAGCATCGCTGCTATGATAGCGCCTAGTCCACCTCGCATCGCAATGCTGTCACACAGCAAGTCTAGCTCACGACACCACCATCAGAATATATACAGCACCAACCAGCCCTGGCACATTCCGACTATACCTGATCCTGCAAGTGTCAGCAAAGCCCAGCAGCTACGCTTTTGCACGCCAGGATTATCAGGAAACGTTTGCATCGCCTGCAGCACTGCATCAATCCCACCTCCGTCGAGGATCCGCTTACGATTCGTTTCTATCACTCGTCAAATGTTAGACAAATGAACGGAGCCCACCCAGACTACAGAGCAGCCGTACCACAATTGTGCGCAAGGTTTGTCAACAGCACACAGCTTGCCTCTTGCATCTTGGGTTCCAACTGGAAGAGTTTCATTGCTGCTACAACCGGGTCGACACCACCTTCTGCTACTACAATGAGGCGGTTCCGGTCGTGGTTGAACACCACTACACTCAAACACCTGCAGCACTCGAGCTGAAGCACGAGATTATTTCTATGCTGGTGCATAAGGGCAAGCACTGACTTGATCACGAGGCATTCCGGTAGGTCATCTTTCAGGCTGTCATCAGACTTGAGCAGTGAAGTTAGCTGCTTAAGTGCTTCCAGTAACTTTTGCTGGTCTGCACCCTCCACCCGAGTGTCTTCGTGTTCTCCTCCTCTGAGAACACGGACCAGCTTCATAATCGGAATATTCTTGACAGCCTTGCGCACGCCAACACCACCGATACTCGCGTCGTCCCAGCTACGGTGGCGCCGATGCCTTAGCTTCTTCGCGTCACTTACGGAAGGAGCACGACCAGAACGCTCTTCGCACTCTTTGCAATACCCTGATGCACCCACAAGGTACCGCGGAGCATCGCATTGAGGTGTAAGACACTGTTTGATCTTGCGAGCTTTTTCTGTCGGAGCACAACATGTCAGTCGTGGTTGCGTTAGCTGTCACCAACCAACTACTTACCGTCTTCAGCTTTCTTCTTCGCTTGTCGATCCAATTCGTCCTCAAAATCGATAATTCTGGACTTCAACATCTCAATCTCAGTGTTGGCGCCCTGCAGTTGTTTATGCAGCGTTGCGATGGCTCCAACGTGCTCTTTAATTTGAGAGCTTAAAGAGAGAACTTCGCTTTGCATATCGGCTTGCTGTGCCAGCAAGGCATCCTTCTCGGCACTTGCAAAACTCAAGCTAGCTTCATAGCGAGAAATATCTGACTGTAACGAGACCTGATCGTCGAGCGCAACTTGAAGCTGACGAGAAAGCTCTCGAATTTCTTTGTCCTTCAGCACAAGCACATACGAAAGGGACTCTTTCGGAGCGAGCTTTCTAGTGGGACTCTGGCGGAGTACACTTGAATAATTACATCTCTCCTCTTCCATTTCCAAGAGTTGACGACTGATTGCTTCAACTTGTCTTTCCATCTTACGGCGTACACGCTGCTCTTCTTCCCATCGGTAAATTGCTTGGACTAACCGACCCTCGAGATCTTCTAGTGCTTCCTTTTCGCCGCCCACTTTGCGGGCTATTGCCGCGCGTTCTGCTTCCACCTCCTGCTTTTCTGTGGTAAGTTTGTGTTTCTCATCTTTGAGTTTCAGTATTTCGAAGAGAAGTCCTTGTTTTTCCTCTGCATCAGCGACTTTTGAGATTTGCAAGGCCACAATTCGTTTGTGCTCTTCATCCAAAGAGACTTGCAACCTTGAAGCGTGTTCCTCCTGTGCTTGAATCTGTGCCTTCAACTGATTTACTTCCTCGTCACGTTCGCACAATTGCTTCTTTTGCATTTCTAAGATTATCTGCAGTCGTTCCTTTTCCTTTGTTTCTTGCGCCCCGATTTGCTGTGCTTGTTCCAGTTGAAGCACAAGCACAGCAAAGTTTTTCTGTTCATCCAACAGCTCCTGTTCCACAGCAGAAAGCCGCTTTAGATCGATTTCGCCTCGGCGATCTCGTTCTCGTAGCTTAAGTTCGATCTGCTCGGCTTCCTTGGTTGCAAAATATCGATCAGCATACAAAAAAGATGGAAACGACGACGATGATAACCGCAGCTCTTCTACAGCTCGTTGCTGTTCGTTTGCCACTAGCATGTTTAGTAAAGTGTCCGTATCAAGCTGCGCAGAACTTTTCCGGTGATCTTCGGACGCGATAGCACCTCCGAGCGACAGTGTCAGCTGTAGAACGCTATAGAATATAGGGTCAATCTGTTTCGCGCAGGATATCCGGTTGAAGAGTTCGTTCGTGGGTTTTTCACATGCGCACATTTCAAGAAGAAGAACGCCAAAAGCATAGAGATCTTGCTTTATCGATGTGAATTCTGCTGCATTGGAAGTATCGGTTGTGG
Organism: Phytophthora x cambivora; assembly: GCA_033557925.1. Classification (NCBI taxonomy): domain Eukaryota; phylum Oomycota; class Peronosporomycetes; order Peronosporales; family Peronosporaceae; genus Phytophthora; species Phytophthora x cambivora. The sequence continues at coordinate 2,203,242 of JAUCEB010000034.1, forward strand.
GCGAGGCTGGTGTTCCAGGCTGGGAAGAGCATCGAGAAGGGACAGAACTGGACCGCGATAGTGACAATGAACCGAGTGACGACTTGGTAGAACATCTCGCTGGTGACTTTGAGATTTCGCGATCTTCGACTGGCATTTCATATACAGTCGTTAGTGCAGGACTCGAGAGTTGCGACGGAGCCCTGCCGGATCGTAAGACCAACTCGAATCCAAATCGACGCAGCTTGATACCTTTAGCCCCGTCCATCATCACCTTCTTGCTGGTCAAGCATACACCCAAACTTTGCTGCTTGCGATACAGAAATAAGAGCCCCTGGAGAATCTGGATCGCTATGAAAGCAATCTCTCGCCGGGATAACGAGATCTGATCGCGATGCAGGACATCATAAAGACTTGTCGGCAAATATTCCATGACGATGCATTCATGTGGAGGTGGAGCATCATTCTGAAGCTGTTCCGATGATGTCGCCACTCCAAGAAACTGGACAATATTGGGATGAGGGAATGGCGCTACAAAATGTTGTAGCGTGTCCATAGCGACTGTCCATAGCTCCAGCTTGAGAGGCGTTGACCGACACGAAAATAATACCACCTGCGCTCCACTGCAAGTGCCTTTGTGTACACTCCAATGGGGCGTCTGGGCAATGATTCCTTGTCTTTCCTCATCCAGAGCCACTTCTGAGCGATCAATTGCCAAACCATTCCATGATGCCAGACATTCCATGACGGCGGAAAACCAAACCTTGCTATCGTCCGCTATCTCGTATTTTTATCCTTTGAGACCTCGCTCATCCAGCAGTTTCTCGCATCGCTTGGAGCTTGTTTCAGCTGCTACTTGGAGTTGCGATGTTAGTCTTGACACCAGATCATGAGCTTCTTGGTAGTTCGTGATCACTCCGCCCACTGTTGTGATGCTGGTCTGCAAACTCGCTTCTTCACTTTGCACACTCTCCTCTTCAGCTACGAGTTTGTCCATATAGTAAACGGATCGGCGCAGATGTTGCAATAGCTTGAGCGTAAAAGTGTCCATCTTCTCCTGCGCATTCTCTTTTTCCTTCACCTTCTCAGAAGGCTTCAACTGGTCTTGTGAGTCCTCGCCTGGACGCGTGATACGAGTTTCCCCGGTCTCTCCAGCTTGAAGACAAAACGTGACTCTGTCTGCCAACTTCGGCTTCTGACGACTTCCTTCGCTCTCTTCCTCGTTGTCGCCGTTTGCTCCATCAAGCACTAGAGATCGCTTCGTTCGTTTGTGTTGACGCTTCTCGAGAGTTAGCGGAGCGATGCCTCCAGTTTCCAGCTGAAATGGCCGCTTTGGGGGTTTGTGTGGAGATGGCGTAGGAATTGCCGGACTTGTTGTCGCAGAACCGCTCCTCTGACGGAACGGACTGCCGTTCAAAGACTTCATGCGGTCCTTTCGACCATTAAACTCTTCAAGAGCCCTTCGAACGGTGCTTACCGGTTCCTTGAGTCCAAACGTTCTCACTCTTTCAACTGGTAACGCGCTTAAATCACCGATCGTCTTCACCTTATAGAATGAGAAGAATGGCCGGAACCCCATTGGGAAGTGCCGATAGAGTGACGCAATTCCTTCAGTACATCCGACAAGATCGGGGTAAATGCACTGGGGAGCTTTAAGGTTTGGCCGTTTAGTGCTCCCACCATTTGGAGCTGCTGGTGCAGATTGTGATCCAGCGGGCGGTAGCTTCGGTTTTGACACAGCAGAAGACGTAGACTCCATTTCCCCAACGGGTTTTGCTTTCTGAGGTATCACTAGCGCGCTCTTGGGTCTGCTTTCCTTTTCTCCATCAGTATTTGGACGGTGATCTGGGCTTTCGAAACTAGTGTTCGGGATTTGTTGCTGCTCATCTGCTGACGGAGTTGGACTGGGATCAACAGGGCTCGCACTTGTAACTGTTGCTACTTCTCCACTCAATAGGCAGGGTGAGGAGGTACTCGTATCTAACGATGCTGACACAAACTCGGACTCTTGCCCAACAATGTTTGCACGCTTTTCTTCGACATCGGATGCATCACTTGGAGTTGCCGAGCTGGCTGTACTAGCAGAGGGAGGAATGACAACGCTCCGGTGAGACTGATGCAAATCAAGCAGCAGTGAAGCATTCTGCTGGCTCTCGAACGTGTGTTCAGTGAATTTGGTAGAAATTCTAACGAGCTCATCAAGCATGCTTCTTTTCTCGGCTTCAAGAGCATTTTCGTCAAACAGCTCATGGGCTGCACGAATTGCCTCCTCGCCGAAACAAATGATAGCGTCCATATTACGAGACCGATTCGGAGCGCTAGCTTTTATACTTGCCACAAGTTTCTTCACGACAATATCCAGAGATGTTAGCGTACTCTGTTTTCCATCCCCATGGTCGTTATTCATGTCATCAATGAAAACAGCGTACTCGAAAAGCAGGTTTATCAGAAGATACGGAAGTACGTTTGTCCTGGCTGAAAAGTCGATCCCCAGCTCACCAGCTTCACTGTTATCCCATTTTTTCAGCACCATTAGACACTGAGCATACATTTCTTTCAAATAATCCATACGCCGGACGATATGATCAAATAATTTGCTCTTTGAGTGAAGCATCACAGTATGCAAGTCACTTGGGTTTGCGACACCAGACACAAGCGGAGCTAACAACCGCAGCTCCCACTCCAATCCGAACCCCACGGAGGCCACAACCACTTCACTAATTGGATTCTCGAGATTTTGCCCCGATTGATCAGGCACATCTGACCGCGACGTCAAAATTCCAAATGTAAAATCGATACACATCCGCAACACGCGCAGCACGAGTGTCAATGTCTGCGTCGTATCGGAAGGTATAGTGTCTTTGCGACCACTATTCGAGTGAAAACGCTGGCAGTATCCCGTCCAAATAGCTATCGCCAACTCGTTTCCACGACTTTTACAGTACTCTCTGCGACTTTCGTCAGATACTTCAATCAAATTTTGCACGGCGCCAGCAACATCTTCCAGCAAACAGGCAATGCCAATCAATGTAGAGCTTATAGACACATGGCCACAGCTCTGATGATCAGGCGTATCAGACTTTTGTGTCAGTGCGGCATTCACCTCCTGACCTTGACTGTCGGTTTTTGGCTCGAGAGTTGCGTGTTTAGCTAATCCATCCATTGAAGACTCCCCCATTGTGGTGCTGCTACTACTTTCGCTACGGGAAGAACTGCTCTTGTCTTTATCAGAACTGCAAACCTCGAATCCCCAAATCTGTTTTGCAAAGTCAATGAAATGCTCCAACTCGAGTGTAGAATTTCTCCCGTCACTGGTGCCAATTCGATTTTTCATCACCGTTAGCAAGGGAGACATCACTAGTTCACTGAACCATTTTCTCCATCCCGGTAAGTTTTGAGCCACAGCTTCGTCGGACTCACAGAAGTCGTTAAAGTCCTGTACTGCGACGCGTACAACTTTACGCCATGACCCAAACGCTGCTTCTGCAATGTTCAGTAACCGTTCCTGCTTCAAGCAGACCTTAATAGGCCACGCAAGCAAGCTCACTACAGCCTTCTGGAAGAGCCACAGCTTGGTATCATGGAAAATATCCGCGAGGTCGCCCCATGCCTGCATAGCCATTAGCCTAACTGCTGCATCTTCATCTTCCATACACTTCTCTGGAACGTATAGCACTTGGTTCAGCATTGCCAAGTCAGCTGAGAACCTCGACCTCAGTAGTACCAACGCCAACTGCCACAGATGCACTGCGTCCTTGTGGCGATCTCGGTCCATGTGCATCTTCATCACAGGTAGCACATACTTCTGCGTGCAATCCTGCACCATTGTCAGCGTCTCTTCCGTCCACTGCGGCAAGTGCTTACTTGCTTCTGTCAGCACCAGTCGAGCCTGTGTCCTCGTCGACAACTCGCTGCTTGCTAGTCGACTGGCAATAGGCCGCACATAGATGTTCAGCGCTGCACCATTCACCGCCACTTGCTCCGGATACTTGACCAGCAGCAAATGCAGCCCCTTCAAAGCCTGCACTTCAACTGAAAAGCAACACAAAAACACACAAAAAACTCCATCAGCTCCTCCTCATCTCAACATTTGGTCACACACAGCCTTGACCTACTTGCACGCGACTTGAACGGGTTCACCACCGCCTGCACCAATCCTTCCACTGTCTGAGGCAGAAACTTGTGTCTTTCAGCCGGGAAGTTCTGCACGGTGAGGCACCAGAGACTCAGCTTGTAGACGTTCTGGTCCTGCGTGGCGAACAGAAGCCGCGCCAATTCCCCCAGGAATAAGGTCATGTGCTCGTCCGAGAAGGCGACAGCCAGGCTGCGGTGGTGCATGAAGTACGACAGACAGCGCAGCGCCGCCTGCAGCTCGTCGCTCAGCGTGCTGTGCTGCAGGTCGAAGCGGAACTCGCCCAGCAGCGGCGCCACATGCGCGCGCAGCTGCACCACGGACGCCTCCGAGTCTTCCAGGCGCAGCAGTTCCTCCAGCTGCAAGTACGCGTCCAGGCGCGTCTCCCGACCACGCGACTGCGGGAACTCGCGCTCTGTGAGCGCCGCCAGCGCCCGCGCCAGCTGCGTCTCCGCCGCCTCCATCGAGCCGTTAGCACCGGGCTGTCAAGACCTGTATACGAATGATGTACGCCACACTACATTTACGTGGACAACATAACTGAGCCTATGTGGCGCACACCACACTGCCGCGACCCAACGTGCGGTCACTACAGGTTAATCCGTTACTTGGATCGAGTATGGCGAGCGCGGACAAGGGCGGCGGCAAGCCTTGGGACGGAGCCTTGGGCGCCGTGTCCAAGCAGCTGGACGAGGCTTCCAAGAGCGTGCGCGACGCGGCCGCGGGGCCTGTGGACCAGGCCAAGGAGCTCTCGAGCTCGGCGCGCCACGCGCTGCACGAGTCGGCGCAGCAGGCGTGGGAGGTCACGAGGACGTTTGTGGCGCCCGTGGTGGACGTCTTCCGGCGCGCGGAGGGCGCCGAGGGCACGGAACTCCGCAAGCAGCTGGGCGTGGCGCGCGAGGGCTTCAATGCGCAGCTCTACGCGGCGCAGCAGCAGCTGCAGGAGACCCGGAAGATCGCGGACGGCCAGCTGGTGCCCGTCAAGGGCGCGCTGGTCGTCGCCCAGCAGCGTGAGCAATCTACTGACAGTACTGAAGTAGTAGTAGAGTGGGTGTACTGATGTGAGTGTGTTTTGTGCTGTGCAGAGCTGGTGAAGGCCAACGAGTTCCGCCGCGAGCACCCGGAGGTGGCGGCGGCTGGACTGGCGGTCGTTGTGGGCGTGCCGTCGCTGCTGATCCGTAGGTTATTGAGTACTGACTATTGGCTAGTGCTGAAGCTGGTGCTGATTCGTGTGGTGTTGCATTGCAGGTGGCAAGTGGTCGGCGGTACGGAACTCAGTGCTGGCGGTGGGCGCTGGCGCGGCGGCGTGCTACGGCTCGGACAAGTGGGCGGAGAAGAAGCGGAAGTAGAGCGGCTGCTAGTGGAGGGGCGGCGACGGGGGTGGTTTGCATCGCATCATATCACAGTGCGCCACGAGCGGGAGTCGTGGTTGAAGCTACAGGAAGGAAGAGAGACTGAAAGTTGTAAGAAGATGAAGAAGGGCGCGCCCCGGAAACTCGACGTGTTGTTGGTTTGGCTTGTGTTTCGTGTCACTTTGTTGCAGGGGCGAGGGATCCAGGTTCGTGGGGATGAAGCGCGTGTACTGCAGTTGTGTGCATTATTTTGAGCGTGAAACAGTTTCAAGATGCAGGATGAGAAGGCTGGCAGAATTTTATTCCTGGCTTGAGTGCGTTTGAGTTTGATGGCACTGACGCGCGACTGCGCCTGAGGGTGGTCATATTTTAGTCTCTTCACGATGACTGAGCTGGCGACGCGGGAATTCATATCGCAATGGACTTACGACCACGGCCAGGGCCGTGATGATGTGCGTGATGAGACAGAAGCGCAGTGTATCGGCGTGGATCGCGTAGCAGAACTTATGCGGCAACGGCATGAGCACCACCAGGACGGCAACTTCAATGCGATGGACTTTGATACGCGAGCTGCCGCAATTGACGCTCATTTTCTTCGGGCACCGCGATGTGAGAGCCCTGGATCTGACCGAAACCCCCAAACGCCCGTCAGACCGACAAGAGTTCGTCCTCAATCGGCATCGCTTGCTCGTCGGGCAGTCGATAGCAGTACCGCACAGAAAGGCATTTCTGTGCGTCAGAGGCCTCAGTCTGCAAAGCATCGGTCGGATATGGCCCGTTGTGATGAAAGCGTTGGCCAGGTTGATTGGAATGCATCAGCTCAGGAGAAGACCTCCAAGTGGAGAGAAATGCTAGCTCGTGGCCCAAAATTCCAGCAGCTCACCCTGCGCAAGTTAGAGCTCGAAACGTACGAGCTGCTTTATAAAGCTCTTGACCAGCGGGAAAAAATCAATGCGAAACCCACACGAAGAAGGAGAAAACGTGAAAACGCAGAGAGTACCTGTAAGCCTAACAGCTCCAGCCCGGCACCAGCATGCGGAAGTGGTCTCCACCTTGCACGAAGTCGTAAGAAGAGACAACAAGAACACGACCGGCAAATGATGTTGGGCAAAGGTCGACAAAATTGGCGTAGAAGTGATAAAGATAAACCTAAGGGTGAAGGTGAAGACAAACAAATGATTCAAGAGAAGACACGGAGGCGCAACAAGCAGTTGAGCAAGAACAAACCCCAGCGACAACTTCGGGGGTGTCGACGAGATGACCAGGTAGCTCAACAGGATAATCATCCTAAAGAACCACGCTTGCAGCGTCCATCGAGTGCACACCGGACGAAAAGGGGCCCCTGGATACCTTCAGGATCGTCGAGCTCACTCGCCACCAGGGGGATTTCGTCAGAAGCGAGTGGATTATCTGTGACACAGGAAGAACGCATTGCTCAGGTCTTAGAAGTATTCCAGAGTCATGCGAAAGCACATTTCCGCTTCTCAAAGCACGTACAGGAGCAGTTGAAAAAGGCACAACAATGTGCAAAGACCGCTATTGCAAACGAATCACGAAAGACAAAACAGGCTGTCAAGCACTTTTCTGAAAGTGAATATCCTGCGAAGCACGGGCGTCCAGCGTCAGCACCCCGAGTCATTGAACACACTTCCAATTACGTTTCTCGAGGCAATCAAGAAGATGATCAAGTCGAAGTTGTCCATGGAGCTACTCTACCAGCGCTGTCAAGTACATCGAAAGAGTTTTTGCCAGGAGAGTCATCTGCATCCTTGAGATTGGTGATTCCTCCTCTCAAACTACCGCCAAATTTGTGGGAATATCAACTGACGGGTAGTTCTCTCGATGGAGATTCTCAGCTTTATAAAGAAGAATCAAATGTTACGCTGAAGGATATAAACCCTATCGCACCGTCGGTGGTATCTAAAGATGAGGCAAGCTTCTCCCAACCGAAGTCTGAGAAACCTCAAGCAGACAGCAGTGTGCGAGATAAACCCGCGACTCCAGCTCAAGCGCTGCGTAGACCCACAGTCGAAGACGTATATCTTGCTGAAAGTGATGTGGAGCAAGGAAGTGCCGGATCTTCGACTGATGACTCCAAGTCTTCACCGGTTCCACGAGATCAAGAATTGCAACCCCTCGCGACTCATGAAAAGGGGGCCCCTACTGATATTAGTGCTTGTACGCCTACATTCTTGCCCGGTAATATTTTGCCAACTGAAGTGGACAACGCCCAAATTTCCTCAAACTCGAACGAGTTACTTCCGGTGGAAACCTTGATGGGCTCAGTACATAGAGAAGATTCCCAAACGGCAGCAGGCTTAACGGAGATCGAGCAAAACGCATTCATCGATACAACAACAAACAAGTCAGCATCATACCAGAGCTCAACTCAAGTTTGTACATCCGTCAACAATGCCCGCACAGATGCCAGAGGCTATGGACGGAATGTAAGCGTCGAGAACACCACGAATGAGAACGCAAATAGTGGGATTAACTTGGCTGAAGAGCAAAACGCTGCCATCTTTGACTGCGCGATGGATAATATATCCCAATCAATAACCACGGGAAACATGGAACTGGCTGGAGATAGTGCGAGTGGCGAGTGCAAAGGGAGTGGAAATATTTCGGATGAGCCCGACATGCTTGTACATGAAGCGGATGTGAACTCACCAATGTCACTGATTGCTGTAATAAACGATGTAAATTCCAGCAACTTTTCTTCGGATCTCCGCCGCAGCGTCGGTCATAGGTTCAACAAGGCGTTGAGTGAGAAGCAGTATGATCCTATCATGATCAAGAATACTGGTGTGCCTCCGTCATCAGATCCCGGGCCTAGTTCACTGGAACAACTTTCATCGCGCACATCTACCCTCATTACGAGTGATTCTGATTCAGTGAGTATCCAGAGAACAAGCGAGATCGTACAAACGACGATATTTGAGTCGTTGGATATCCTTGATCGTTGCGATAGAGGCTCGGATGGTGTTCAATCCGAGGGTAACCAATGGTGCGTATCACTAAATGGCTGTGGTGAACGTCAAAAAGGCCAAGATGACACTACTATATTATCAAGTCCGCCGTCTCAGGAGTGTCAGACCATGGAAATTCCGAACGTTGTCGTAGCTACCCAATCTGCAACCATTAGCTTGCCACCAAACGAAGTTGACGAACTACCACCCGCTTTGAAAGTCAAAGACGATCGTTTCGCCGTGGAAGGTGGCAGAAGTGCCAAGAAGGCGTCCCGTTCACCAACGCGAAGAGCCAAGAAACCCAAAAATCCTCTGTCTGTCAAAAGCGTGTCGCCAAAGAAGTCAAGACCTCTGGATAATCCGGAGCAATGTTCTTCTCAACCGGCTGCTGTCGACGCTTCCACTTTCGTAGTGTTGCAGTCTCGAAAGTCCTCTGCAAAAGATCACGGCCGCAGAAGTGAGGAAGAGGAAGATCCTTTACGGTTGCACCAACAAGATGTCACCCGGTCGTTCTTGAAGCGAATTTCGTCACGCAAGGTGGTCGACCTGGAGACCGGATCCATCCAGTCGCAACCAAGTAAAGAGCAAGTCGGAGGTGACGATGAGGTGAGGACCGCAGAGTCCGTGGCGGCAAAGGCTGTCCTTACCGCCACGAATATTGAGGACCAAGTGGAGCTGAACGTTATACCAGTAAAAGATGAAGATGATGGCGGGGATGCTGACTCGACCCTAGATCCTGTCCGCCCCAGCGACAGCGAGTCGACTGTAGAAAAACATCCACTCGCAGAGGTCTCTGTTCGTAGCCCTGCTACTACGACCGACGTTGCTACGACACCAAGCACCGAAAGGGTTGGCATGACACCAGTTTTCACTAGTAGTGACTTTACGTCTTCATCTACCGCGATAGCAAGCTATGCGGATGCATTGCAGAGTAGCGTTGTCGAAGCATCCAACCTTGGAAATGAACGTCGTATACCAATCAGCGAGGACGCGCAACCTGAATTGGAGATTTCTACCATTGTTGCCGGCAACAATCAAGCTCAAAGTCCCGGACACTTGGCACCCGAGCACTACCACCGCGCAGCGCGCAAGATCCAAGTTCAATATCGGTGCTTTGCTCGACGCCGGATCATTCTCGACCAGTTGCGCTTCATCGTGGCGAAGCAGAAGCGTGAGGTGCGCAGACAGTCGCGCGTTAAGACCAAAAAAACGAAGGAGGTCATAGCGGACACCTTTGCATCGGTTCCAACTGGCGAGAACGAGAGCCACATAACGACGGTAGCTGTGTCGGATGTGAACAGGTTTGGCGGTGGCCTGTCGGAAGACACCCACCAAGTTGCAGTCGATATGTCTTCAGCTGCGCCGTTGATTCAGTTGGGTGAGGACGTACATTTTGCGGCTCGAAAAGGCTCGAGCGACTACGTGTTTGATCTTTTCGATGGTTCAAACCAAGCGAATGGGGAGGAAATGCAAGAGGTTGCTACTGGAAACATAGCGAAAGCCGCTGACAAGGTGTCCGTGATACTACCACCCAATGCCATCGCTGAGAGTGCGACTAGCTCGGAAAATCTAGTCGACCTGCAGGATCTCTATGCTGCGTCTGAAAAGGATGTGGACACGGTAAACATTGCCAACGCTACTATCAGCCGTGAACCCCTTCAACGTGAGGAAGAGGTTTTCGATGAACAGCCTCTGCAGCCGACGAGTTCGAGACTGGGGGTTGAAACTCTACAGCCGGCTGGAGTAGGTCTGATCTCCTCCACGTTGCTCGCGGAGCTTGCATTCGACGATGTCGAAGAAGTGCAATCTGCAGTCCTCGAGGACCCTCTGCAACCGCATTGGGAGCGCTATATGGACAGTGCGACCAACAAGTCCTTCTACTTCAACCCCGCCACGAACGAGACACAGTGGACCAATCCAGAGGACCACTCTGTCATAAATTCGATCGGTACCCCCACAACGTCACACGTGACCGTGACCGCAAGTGATGTCAAGGTCAACCACGCGTCCAAGACCGCACCGGTGTGGCAGGAGTTTTTAGACGAGACCAGCGGCCAGCTGTACTACTACAACACCCAGACTGGCGAGTGTTCGTGGGAGTCGCCCGCCGCAGACAGCGATGCAGCGGAAGTCGTGACGTCGCCCCAATCCGGCGCAACAGCTGAGACTGCCGCAAGTCCTTGGATCATGTACATTGACCCGGCGAGCCAAGCGCCGTACTACGTGAACGTGGAGACGCTGGCCACGACCTGGGAGCAGCCCGAGGAGTTCGCCTTGGCAGCTCCTGAATCCACTGCGGTGGTGACTGCCGACGCCGACAGCGTTATTGAAGATGCCTATGTCATTGCAGTGGACGACTAGAGATCTGATAAGCCAAATAACGGACACCGTCGCCGCCTCTCTGTCTTGACGATCTTGACGGCCAGAGGGGCACGATATGAGTCCTCCTCGCACGTTGCTGTCTTATTTGTTCAGCTGTTTGGTGCGTGCGGCGGTGAGCTTGGCGGCGAGCCGAGCACCCATGCCCGGAAGCCCTGGTTTTGGCTAACCCCTACATGTAGAGCCAGAGGAGCTGCTTGTGTGCTCTTGAGCGTTTGGCAGTCAAAATGCATTTCCATAGTGGGGATGACTTCGCGCCGACCGCCGCCTGCCGGGCGTGAACGTTCCTGAGAGAAAGGTGGGGCTCCCCGCGCCAGAAGCTGTGGTGCTGTGCCCGCGACTATGGACGGCCGCAGTTGGTAATGCAACACCTGCCTTTGGGTTCTCAAAGCAGCACAAGCTGGCGACGTTGTGCGTGGGCGTGAATTGGTAATGGGCCATGACTCATGGCAGAGAGCGAGCACTATGACTGCAGCAGGGGTCATCGGTCCCCATGGGGTCTGGATCAGCGTTGCGGCAGCGGCTGCAACAGCCACGTCGTCTAGGGGCACGAGTTTGTTGTGTAATGGTGGGCGCTGAACTCGCGAGCCAGCTCACCACGAATGCTCGACAGGTAGCCACGGCCGAGTGATGGCTAGCAATCTCTGTCGCCGTCTCGAGATGCTGCGAGTTGCACCGATTGCCTCTTCGTGGACATCGGACCTTTGGGGACGTTGCTTGTCCATTTCAGGCTGGCGACCAGCACCGATAGGCTTGGAATGGAATGCCTGCCGCTTGATGTCCTGTGCAACAGCACTGTAGTTTGTGTACATGTAGTTTGTTGATTCACTGCATCTCGACACCTTACCATGAGAGCAGTGTGATTCCTACGCAACAATACCGGTAAAGCTCTATAGTGAAAGATTTACGCTGCAGGTGTAATGCATGTATCGGCTCAATGCAACTTGCCGATCCCGGCACCGCTCCAGCACTGCGAGTTCCGCGCAGCATTGGCGCTCTATAGTGAAAGACTTGTCCACCGTGGTGTTGCCCGCTCGTGGGGATACTGTACTAAAAATCGGAACAAATTCATTCCATCTTGGCTCGCGAAGATTCTTCATGAAGTGAAGTTTCTTGTTCTTCATTGAAGAACATCGGTTATCTGTCTCCTTGCTACCTTGTGCAGTCGTTTGCATGTATCGGAGACCAACCTAGGTGCCCAGTGCGACGGCCAACGCGCCCGTCGTCGTCGTTCCGACCATGACGCCGCTCATTCGGCGGAAGGTCTTGCCCAATTCTTGCCAAAAAGCGTCCGGAGCTTGTCATTTTCAGCGCTCCATGCTGCAAAAGTCACAGCAAAGGGTTTTGTGCCGCGGTTGGGGCAAGCGTGCGGTTTGATGCAGTGAAACCAGCTGGGCTCCTATCGTGGCGTAAAGTACTCGCACTGCGGTGCAGGGAGAGGCCAGCGCGCATGCTGCTTCCGACTCTCCTCTCCTGGGCCGACCAGACTGGCTGTTCATTTCGAGATTCCTCGGCCAATTGCTCGTTGCCGCGCCCTCGATCGAAGGCGGTAGCAACTGTTAGTGAGTGAGTGACCAGCCTCGTAGTCCCGAAAACCAACCGGCCGCTACTTTTCCACAGAGAAACTTAAAACTTACTCAGCATGAAGGTAGTCTCGGCATTCGCCGCAGCGGTGGCCGCGCTCCTCGGAGCTGCGCGCGCCGCCGACATCGACAACGGCTTCACGCTGGACGGCTCCACCACCTACTGCATGGGCGTGACTGGCGCCGTGGGCACGCTCGTGTTCGACACGCTCGAGGCCGGCAACGCCGGCCGCTGCCCCGTGGGCGTCACGCTGTCGCTCACGGCCTCCGAGTTCCACGTGAACGACCTCGTGACCGTCAAGTGGTCGGCCAAGGCCAACGCGGGCGTGAGCAACGCCATCTTCCCGAACGCCATCGACACCGCCACGAAGCTGCCGGGTGCAGTCACCGTGTCGTCGCTCTACGCCTGCACGTCCGGCACCAACTGCGCCACGAACGTGGCCGGAACCCCTACGGGCGCCGACGGCACCAGCACCGGCGCCTTCGCCACGGACGGCACCAAGGCCCTGGAGACCAACACGTTCACGCTGCCCACCGCCGGCGACTACGTCATCGTGGGGCTGGTGGCACTGCCCGGCGACACATCGCTCAGTCTCTCAGCGGACGAGTACGTCGTGTTCAAGAAGATCAGCGTCGTGTCCACGGACACCGTCATCTCGTCCTCCACCAACTCGACTACAGGTAGCGTAGGAACTTCTGATGGCTCGAGTGGCTCCAGTGGCTCGAGCGCGTGGGCGACCACTGCCCCGCCCGTAACTACTGCACCCCCGCTAACTTCGGGGCCCTCCTCTTCCACAGGTTCTTCGGACAAGGGCTCGTCGGCCGGCCACTCGAACAGCAAAAGCAACAGCCACAGCAGCAGCCTATCAAGCGCACACAGCGGCGCCTCGGGCAGTTCGGCGGACCAGAGCAACAAGTCGGGCAAGGACGACGACAACTCGAAGTCTTCTGCGTCCACCGAAAGCGCCAAGCAGGGCACGTCGACGTCGACCCCGACGACGTCGGATAACACGACGCAGCAGACGGACACGGGATCGTCGGGTGCGGCCAAGTCCGCCTCCACTTCAAGTGGCAGCGACGGCTTCTTGGGTGGCAACGGCATGATCATCGTGGCTGCTCTAGTCGCCTGCTGTATCGTCGGTGTCGTGGGCTTCGCCTTCGTGATGCGTCGCCGCAAGGAGCAGCGCACGCACGCCAACAAGGCGTTCGACCTGCAGTCGCCTTCGATGTCGAGCGACATGGACGACAGCTCCCTCAACAACGGCGGCAAGATCGACCTGACGTACGTTGCCAACATCTCGTCCCGCAACAACAACGCCGCGGCGGAGAACATGATGAGTGAGGAGTCGTCGGTGGCCATCATGTCGTCGGCGGAGCGTGGATCGGAGCTCAACTCGAGCAACGGCAGCTCGCTGCACTCGCTCCCGAAGAGCAGCTTGGACACGGACGCGTACTCGGAGAAGGTGAGCTACGGTGCGGTGGGCGCTGCTGCTCACCAGAACGAGTCCGAGATTGATGCCTACCGCATGAGCAACATGTCGGACGTTTCTTCGATCGCTGGCGGTGCGCAAAGTGAAGCCTCGATGTCCAACTTCGGTGACTCAGTTGTGTCTGCGCGTCAGAATCAGTACTTGCAGAATGAATGGAACGACTCGGAGTCGTCTCGCATGGACTCCCGTCTGGATTCGATGGAGCAGGCTGAACTGAAGGCCCGAGGATTCGGCAGCATTAGCGGATTCAGCACGGTTAGCGGCTTATCCGAGGACAACACGCGTATCACTGGACTCAGCGAGCATGATTCGAACCACGACATCGGCTTCTCCATGTCCTCTCGCCCCACGGTTGAGTCGCGCTACACTGAAGACTACCGCGAGACGGAGGACGCTCCTGTCGTCGACGACTCGCGCTTCACTGAAGACTACCGCGCCACGGTGGAATCGCACGTCACGGAAGACTCCCGTGCTACGGGCTTCTCGGAGGCTATGGATGACTCGCGGATGCAGAGCGAGGTTTCTGTGGATTCCTACGGATTCCGCGCATCGCGTGAGAGTGCGGACTCGTACACCTCGGGTATGTCCCCCTACAGTCGCGAGGACTCGCGTATTAGCGGCTTCAGCGTCGGCTCGGACCGCTCCAGCACTTACTAGACGAAGTGAAGTTTTCGGTAATTGGCCTCCTGGTGCTAGGAAGGACGCAGGTCAACGAGTGAGTGAGCCTTGTGATTTTGATCTCGTTCTCCAGTACTCATGTGAGTCTGTTGATAATGTTATGATGTTTTGTTATCTACTTCTTGCCTGATTCTCACATCTACTACAGTAAACGGTAAGCACGAAACCAACTGCGCATTTACTCTACCAGTACAAAATGTAGCAGTCTTTGGATGTAGTAGTATTGTGCGTTCTACTCGAAACTGGATTGGGCGATTGGTCAATCGCCCCGGCCAAATCGCTCCACCAATCGCCCCGGCCACTTGCGTTGACTATAGTACCCATATTAAGTACGAATATACTCGTTTAAGTACGAATTGAGCTTGACATGTGGCATGACGCCATATGTTCTCGGGACGGGCGATTGGCAAGTAACTTGACTTTTGTATAGAGCGGTTCTCGGGTCGGCTCGGAATCGCGCCAACTCGGCAAATTTGGCCGGAACTCACAATATTTGATCACAAATGATGAGTATGGAAGCTGGCTACCACAACTTTACAGTAGATTAGCTGAAGCCACTGCCACTTGCTTAGATAAGCTTGTGCTCCTTAGCCATCTTGGTGAGGTTCTCGACGGTCGAGGGCTCGCACTCCACAAGAGGGGCGCGCACGGCTGCCGTGCACTTGCCCATGAGCTGCAGCACCTTCTTGATGGGCTGCGGGTTGGCCTCGCTGAAGAGCGACTTGACCAGGAAGATCTGTAATCAGCAACACCAGCGCAGTGTTAGCATCTGACAACCAACATGAGTCTTGAGCCAATATTCACCACAAACGTACGTTCTCCAGAGCAGCCTTGCGAGCGGCCGCGTAGTCGCCCTTGAGCATCGAGTCCGTGACGGCCAGCACCTTCTTGGGGGCTGTTTGGATAACGAAACACGCAACAAGTGAGTGATCTGCAATACAGGACATCTCACCAACGACAGCTTCAGCTACTCACAGGCGTTGGAGAGCACACTGATGACACCGGTGGCACCCATGGCCATGAGCGGCAGCGTCAAGTTGTCGTCACCGGACAGGATGGTAATGTCGCACAGGGCGGCGATCTCCATGGCCTGGTCCAGCGAGCCCGTGGACTCCTTGATGGCCACGATGTTGGGCAGCTTGTTCAGCTCGGCAATGGTCTGCGGCGACAGGTTGACGTTGGTCCGGCCGGGGATGTTGTACACCACCACGGGCAGACCCACCTCGGCCACGGCCTTGAAGTGGGCGTACAGGCCCTTCTGCGTGGGCTTGTTGTAGTACGGGCACACCACGAGGCAGGCGTCGGCGCCGTGCTCCTTGGCGGCACGCGTCAGGCGCAGGGCCTCAGCCGTGCTGTTGGAGCCCGTGCCGGCGATGACCGGCACGCGGCCGTTGGCCACGGCCACCACCTCGGCGATCACGCGGTCGTGCTCCTCGTGGGAGACCGTGGGGCACTCGCCCGTCGTGCCCATCTGTCGCAGTCATTGTAACACGGCACCACCATTAGCACAATGTTACAGGAAGGAGATAGATAGACATCTGCACGTACCGGCACGAGGCCGTTGATGCCCTCCTGGATCTGCCACTCAACCAGCTCGCGCAGCTTCGCGTAGTCCACGGCGCTGCCGTCTTCCGTGAAGGGCGTCACGAGCGCCGTGAAGGTTCCTTGCAGCTTGAGGGTCATGGTGGCGGGCGAGTGGAGGTCGGATGCGGCGCCTTGTCTATTGAATTGTGTGGGCGCCGGCCGCTGACGTCGGATGAAGTTGAGGATCGGCGGGCCGCGTGCCCGCCAATCAAAACCAGACCCGCGGACCCGTTTTCCCAACTCCGACTCAACACGCTGATTGGAAGCAACGCTGATTGGCAGCCCTCGATGACAGCTTCAAGGAGCAGCACGGTGTGTAGCTACACTGTAGCGACTGTAGCCTACAGTGCCAGGATTCTCGAGCGGAAAGCCGGAGGCACAGCTTTGATCGGGGATCTTGCTTGTTGGTGGCGAACGCCATCGTCGCCTCCACATTGAACACGGCATCAATTGGCGTGGTAAACCATCGCCGAATTGAGACGTCACTGTGTCGGGGAAAACGCAGTCACTGCAACGAGGTACCTACCTTCAAATTTGCAGTTTAAACATTTTAAAATTTTAAACTTTTAAAAAAGGCGCGCGAATGAAATGGCGCGAATTCTATGTATACTAAAACTAAGTAAACCAGAGTGATGGTCAGTTGGAACCCGACCCCTTATCGAAGTCCGCACTCCCACAGCGACAGCATACAGAAACCAAGTCAACCGCGCGACGAACGCGACAGGCAGCGATCTCCGCTCTCTGCAGCAGCCACAGGACGCGCACTCGACGCCAGCAGCAGCAGCGGAGCCGACGACGGACATGACGAGAGCCTCTCCCGACGGCGTGGCCTTCGCGGACGCCGCATCCTTCAGCCGCAAGCGCAAGGCGGACGACTTCGAGTGGGAGTCGTCCAAGGAGAACGTCATGCCGCTCAAGCGCGGCCGCAACGTCGCGGACCTGAACAAGGCGCTGAGGGCGCACGACTCATTCCAGACCAAGCTGCGGATTGAGGACGAGATGAAGGCCAAGGAGGACGCCATCGCGGCCTACGACGGAGACGACCCGCTCGCCGGTTGGCTCGACTACGTGCGCTGGCTCGAAGTCGAGATGCCCGAGGACACGAGGAAGAAGTTCAAGGTGCTGGAAAAGTGCACGCGGGAGCTCAAGGACAACGCCAAGTACAGGAACGATATGCGCTACATCCGCCTCTGGATCCAATACGTGAGTAGCGCTGCTGTCGTGAGTTGAGAGCTGGCTCTGGTACTGGGAGCTTTGTATTGACGGTAATATGTTGTGGTTGATAGGCGGACTTGGTGTCCAACCCGAAGGACATTTTCAAGTATCTGTACCAGAACAAGATCGGCGAGCGGGTCTCTCTCTTCTACATCGGCTGGGCCTATGTGTTGGAGACCATGGCCAACTACCCTCAAGCACACAAGATTTATTTAAAAGCGAGCCAGCGGTACGTGCATTATCGTGAGGGCAGGAAGTTGACTTGGTGTTAATTATTTCTTTTTCTTTCTAATTCTCGACAGGAACGCTGAACCGCAAGACCTTTTGGAGAGAAAATACAAGGAGTTCCAGCGTCGAATGAGTCGCCAATGGCTGAGGATGACGGAGGAGACCGGAGTCAGCGACCTAGATGAGGTAAACCACCGTCGTGCTCTTGAGAGTTTGTCGGCGTATGGAACTTTGGAACTGAATGATGCTCAGCGCCAGCGGCTTCACCAGCATCACGCGTCTGCCCGAGCCCAACGTGTCCAGCAAGCAAATGCACACAAGCCGGTATTTATTATTTACGAGGACCCTGTGAGTCACACGATTGACCCTTTTGTTGGCAACGGTGGCTGGAAAAAACTTGGTACGACCCAGCAGCAGGACAAGGAAAACGAGATTGCGCCCAGCTCGTGGAACCCACCTTCCGTTCGAGCAGCGGTCGACGCTGAGGGCCAACCCGAGCGTCGATCAT
Organism: Phytophthora x cambivora; assembly: GCA_033557925.1. Lineage (NCBI taxonomy): Eukaryota > Oomycota > Peronosporomycetes > Peronosporales > Peronosporaceae > Phytophthora > Phytophthora x cambivora. The sequence goes on from JAUCEB010000034.1 coordinate 2,221,339, forward strand.
TGCCCATTGTGAGCAGTCGTGCAGACATGAGTCCTCTTCAGGTTTTCGTGGATGATGAATTTACTTTGCCTGCGAGTGAATCGAAACCGCGTACACCACTGACGCATCGTTCTCAAACGCTGCGGCAGCGAATGGAGGGAGTGGCAACAGAGGAAGAAATGCTTGCCCAGGAACCGTTGAAGAATTTCACTGCTAGCGACAAAAAGCTGATGCAAAAGCAGGGGGTGAAGAGCAGGTTGGAAAAGTCGTGCTATAATGTGGAGCTACTGATATCACGGACGGGTGAAGCAGTTTCCTTTGAAGAGATCCGAGCTGGTGCATACCAGCAGGTGATGAATAGACGCCGCAAGCTCGGTCATCGAGCACTTCAAGACGTCTCTCGCAACATTTCCTCAGCAGTTAATGCAACAGCAACCTCGCCGGCAGCAGTCTCAGCCGCAACCACGCCAGCCACTACTCCGATTATTTCTCACCAAGTTAGCCTACCAGAGCGAAAATCGGCCATGGTAGCGTCAGCTTCTCACGGAATAAAGCCTGCAGAGCCAAAACCAGCACCTTTCGTCGCGTCCGGTGCTACCGCGTCAAGTGACCTGGTGCCAGTGCACGAGGATCAAGAGGACATGACCATTAACACTCGTGTCGCGTTGGAGGATATCAACAACATGTTTTGCAGCCCACCACGACAGCCAAAGCCAAGTGTCTGGGAGGTGAAAGAGGATGATCCCGTTGAGCGGAAGCTCCACTTCAGTGTATTTGATGACTCCGTGGATAGCGTGGCAGTGAATGCACAAGACCAGTCACTCCGTCAAGATCTAAACGAGTCTATCCCGAAGCAAACTTTTCAAGTTTTCACTGATGACGTGGGTGAAGAGCCCCGCACAGGAAACAAATCTTGGAGCCAAAAGAGAAAGCCGCTTGGTGCTCGCGATGACCTGGTACGCAGTGGACGCCTTACCAATAAGGACATACTTATGCAAGCTGAGAAGGATACCGCCGCAAAGGATTCCACAAAAAGGTAGAGAAGAGCTCCGCTGTCTGCTCTTCCTCTATCTATTGTTTTAGGAGCAAGTCTGCCATTATTCCGCACTGCCCATTAAACAGCATGTGTTTTAGCTGCTGGATTCAAGGCACCGCCAAGAAAGTAGCACGAGAGGGGCCACCGAGGTATAGTTATCATTTGATATCGCTGGCCTTCTAATCCACTATCGCGTGATCTTTCAATGAAAACATTATAGCATGCGTTGCAGCCAATACCCATTGCGCTTTGACTAACAACACTGTGTCAAGAAAAATGGTTCAGTCTATGAAGGAGAGCTTAGTACAACAAGACGCAAGCAAACCAGTGCCTGCCCTCGAACTTGATCCGTACACGTTTGAGAACCGTCAAGCCTTGATCCTGGATCGACGAGTCGATTGGTACTTGTGCTCAAGGCCCGACGCTGTCAAACTTCACCCAGAAAAGTTGCCACGAATTCCGTGCAATAACCCGAACACGCGCAAGTTGAGGAAACCGATTGTTATCAAGGCCAGCGCTACGTTAACGCTTCAGCTGGTCGGCGTCCTTGGCGCAGGGTCATTTGCTTCTGTCTTTTCAGCCAACGTCGTTGACACAGCTCGGAACGCAACTAGCAACAAAGCTATCAAGGTACGAACTTAACAAACCAACGAGCTTGCTTGCATCTGACGCTTGCATGCTTCTCAGTTTGAAAAGGAGCACCAGAATTTGGCATGGGAATTTTATATCACCAACAAAGTCAAGAAAAAACTGCAGAGTGAAAACGGGATTCCTGATCAGAAAATGCCCTTGCCAAAACTTAGCGGGCTGCATTTGTTTCCAGTGCGTACGGGCGATGGCGCAAAACAAAACCACAACGGGTTGTCTAACATTTTCGCATGCATCGGTGTGGACAGAATGGCGCCTTGCTGATCATGGACAAGGGCCATTTCGGCACGCTTTTCGACGTACTCAACTGCTACAAACAAGTACTGCGCTGCGTGCTTTTCATTCAAATCCTTACATATTGGGACCAATTCACAGTTGCTGCCTGTTCCAGGCACGTGTACCCTTTCCTGAAGTGCTAGCAGTTTACTACGCAATCAGGATGCTACGGTGCGTTGAGCTGCTTCACGGTGCACATGTTCTTCACGGCGATATCAAGCCGGACAATTGGCTCATGACACCTGGGAACCCTTCGCTGGAGTTGCCAATGAACCGCCAAGAACTGCACAACAACAAAGATACACAAGCTGGCGATCTATATCTGATCGACTACGGAAGGTCGATCGACCTCGCTCTTTATCCCGACGGAACTGTGTTCCGAGGCAACTGCCACGCGAAAGGCTTCCAATCTGTTGAAATGCTTACGCAACGCCCATGGACATATCAAATCGACACATTCGCCTTGTGCGGGACGATACACTGCATGCTGTTTGGAGAGTATATGGAGGTCAAGCTCCGTCGGAATGCGAAGTGCACGACGCACTGGGGAATCGCGAAACCATTCAAGCGATATTGGCAGGTTGACATGTGGAAAGACATTTTCCACGCGCTACTGAATGTTAGAAGCTGTTCGGATCAGCCTTCTTTGACCGAACTACGGAAGCGTTTGGAGAACTACTTAGTATCTGACGCCGGTCGTCAGCAGGTATGCTCATTTGTCACCCTTGGAGTATTTCTTGTGTTGACACGTGACCTCCGCCCTCAGGAGCTCTTCAAGCAGCTACGTCGGCAAGAGGTATTCCTCAGGAAGTCAACCGTTTAGGTGAATCGCGCCTAACACAAGCACTGGTATTTTATCTTAGGTAACAGTCAATCTTCAATCCTAAAAACTACAATAACTTCATTTGAGCTAGTCGCGCCTTCGATTCACGAAGACCAGAGATCCGCAGTCCTGTCGTATGATCTCCCGACCCAATGCTTTATCTCCAGGGGTACATGCCGAACCCCGCCGTTGCGCATTTATCAGCCGAGCTACCCGCTCACAATGTGTATTCCTCGCAAATAGCAGACAAACAATAACACACACAAGAGGAGTTACCCATGATCAGCAAGCAAAAGTGAATCCTGTGTATTCCTACGGGTTAGTGCCTCTGCGCTGTTACCGGCATTGCCGAGGGCTGCGAATTTTGTGGCTTCAAACGGCGGGGCGTACCTGCTGCTTTGCACCACTTGACTTGATCGCTGAGTGCTGAGGTCAAGGCACGCAGCAGTTAGTTCGTTACTGCGGCGGATTGCCGTAAGGCGGATATTGATACTGATCAGCCCCATTAGCCCCATTAGCCCCATTAGCCCCATTAGCCCCAGGTGCACCAGCAGGAGGCCCATATTGTCCATAAGCCTGGTATTCAGCCCCTTGGGCAGCAGTAGCGCTTTGATCCCACGAGCCGTAATACGAATTGTAACCACCGTCCCAGCCTTGCTGTGCTCCCCACTCTTGACCCTGAGCTTGGTAATCATACGCACCGGGAGGCGCCATCGGAGGCGGGAATGCTGTAGCTGGAGTGGAGCCCAAGGCAACTGCACCAGGTGCGCCTGCAGTTCCGGGCGCTCCAACCGACTGCTGCATCATCCAAGGCTGTGCCGCGGCCCTTGAAGACGACTTAGTCGGTTGCAACCACGGTGCTGACGCCGCTGATGTCTGGGGAGCAGCTGCATCCGAAGTCTTGGCTGACGATGACATTGGTGCTTCGCCGAGTTGTTGCATGAATGATTGGTATTCCTTGTCGATAGCGGCGTTTTCTTCTGCAGACTTCTTCTTCTGCGTACAATCGCGAGTCGGATGACTAGAATCTCCACAAATCGCGCATTTTACGTTGACTGCCTTGAAGGTACCTGGTATGGTAGACATTGAGCACAGCATTAGCAAAAAAACAATCAACGCATGTGTATCAACTGGTGAGAAACGTACGCTGAGCATCTCGGTTGGGGCACTCCCATTGTCGGTGTCCCTTCTCGCCACAAATATGACAGTAGTCGTCATCCCGAAGAGTACCATTGATGAGTGCTAGCTCACGAAGCTGCTTCTGCTTGTGAGAATTCTTCGTATCGTCCACCGGCACCAGCAGACTCTGGACTTCCTTTGCCGCCTTGTCAACATCCTCTTCTCGGTCACCTGTAACCAGCACATGCAAGTCGTCGTTCTCATCGCCATTCGCCTTCTTGCCCTTGCTACCTTCTTTTACAGACCCCTTGCCACGGATAGCAATCTTGCAGTTTGTTTCACGTTCCATGCGTTTCTGCGTGTTGCCACGAGGGCCGATGATCAAGCCAATGAAGTTGTACGACGGGAACTCCTTGATCGGAATATAGATCTTCCGGTGCAGTTTCTGACGCGTGTAGTCTGCCGGCGGACGGAAGAGCGGGTTGACCTTCACTAGTTGTTCAATCGTCTCGCGCCGACGCTTTTCCAACGCGGCCTTCATGCGCACCTCACGGGTATTGGTACGCTTTCCGTTCGAGTCATACTGCGGCGGGGGTGACGGCGATCTGTTCGGATCCTTCTCAATCAGCGCTGCGTCCATCACCACGGTCTTGATCTTCTGGTTGATGTTATCGAGCTGCGCACGCAGCATGACAGTCTGCTGCTGCTTCTGCGTGAGCAGCCCCGTCATCGTCGAGGCGGCGCTGGGTGCAGGCGCCCAGCGCGACTTTTTGCGCTTCTTCTCCCCATTGCCGTCAGCCGTGGGCTCGACCGGGTCTCCCCAGCGACTTTTGCGTCGCTTCTTCGGCTGCTCTTCTGCTGCCTCGGGCGCGTCTCTCTTCTCGGCGGTGGCGTTGTCGGCATTCTCCCTCACCTTCTCAGCATCAGCAGCAGTTTCCTCCGCCTTCTCCTTGTTGTCCGCGTCGTCTCCGTGCTCCGTGAACTTGATGTAGGCCTTGAGCACCTCCCGGTATGGCTCCCACGTCTTGAGCTCCTGCCAGAACAGCGGGAACGCCCCGTACTTGGCCTGCAATCCGTCCGCAATAGTGTTAATAACGTTAGAAGGTGAATACAGCGCATTATTCCTGCTGGAAACCACGCACCTCGAGGCGAGGCCGCTGCCGGAACCACTGCTTCATTGGGTGGTGGTAGCTCTTCATCATGGCCTCCTTCTCCTGCTGCTCCTCGTAGTGGTACTCGTCCTGGGGTGCGCTGCTCTCCTTCTCGGCCTTGCCACCGTCCATGGTGGCCATGAAGGCCGCGAAGCCGCCCGCGTCCTCGTCCGCCATCGCCGAATGTGCCGGTTTAGCTACTGTTTAGCTCCCTCACTGCGAGCGGTTGCCGTGGTTTGTGGCAGTTGTACACTCAACCGTCCGATCAAAAGCGTATCCTTTATAAGTGAATAATACATTTACAGTACCCGTTTTAAACGTGCCGTTTAGTATCTTCTAAAGTGTAACCCAGGGCGTACCCCACGGCGTCATACAAATATCAAGTATAGTATTCGCATTTGATCGTTTGGTTTAAACTGGGTATTATTCGAAAATTCCCGTTACAAAAACCTCGTAATCGGTGGCGCTAGGACACTTCCTGCCACGGACAAGCGTATCCGCCCCCAGCCACTGGTCCCAAGCCTCTGCTAATTAGTGACCATGGCTACGGAGCAGCACGAGGACGTGCTGCGCTCGCTGCTGGACGCGGCCGTGCTGCGGCCCTCCCACGCGGTCTTCATCCAGAGCTACCAGCACGAAGTCATCGAGAAGAGCAAGCGCGGCGAGCTGCCGCTCAAGCGCCTGGCCAGCCAGACGCTGGCCGAGGCCTCGCGCTCGCAGTACCGCAGCTCGGAGCGCCACCTGCGCGCGCTGCTGGCCGAGGCCTGCGCGCAGCTTCCGGCCTTCCCGGAGACCTTCGCGCGCGTGCTGAGCGTGCGGGCCGCAGGCCTCGTGGCGTCCTTCGCCAGCGCGCGCGTCGTGGCGCTGCGCCTCTCGTGCGTCGTGCTGGACGCGGCGCTGCAGTCACCGGCCCAGGCTTGGCTGCCGGAGCTGCTGGCGGCCCAGAGCCGCCTGCTGGAGGCCACCGTGGACGACGCCCCGCGCAGCCAGCAGCAGGCGCGCGCGGCGCTGCTCAAGCTGCTGAAGAAGCACGGCCAGACGCTGCTGCAGGCCTACGTGGACGAGATCGCGGCTGCGGCGCCCGAGGAGCAGCACTACCAGCTGTGGCTCGTGCTGAGCACCAGCGGCCTGCTGGAGTCCGAGACCCAGGAGCTGCTGTGGAAGAAATACGCCTTCTGGGCCTTCGAGAGCAAGAAGCGCACGTTTGTGCCGCTGCTCAAGGCCGACGCGCGGCTCAAGACGATGAGCTACGAGCAGTTCGAGACGCTGATCCTGCCGCCCATGGCCAAGATGCTCAAGAAGGCGCCCGACACGGTGATCGAAGCCGTCGGCGCGCTCGTGCACGCCGCGTCGCTGGACTTTGGCCGCTACCTGGGCGACGTGTTCCAGCCGCTGCTCATCAGCAAGCTGCGCGCGCCCAAGGACGACGTGCGCGCCCTTGCCGTCGCCTTGGCCGGCGCACTGGCGCGCTCGTTCCGTCAGAGCGAACACATGCAGCAGTTCGTGGCCGCCATGAGCGCGCTGCTGGATGGCAAGCACGGCCTTCTCGCGCAGTTCTACCAGCGCGAGGTCGCTTCCGCAGTGCTGAACGACGCGGCCGATGCTGCGGCTGCTCAGCTGGACGCGTCTGAAGTGAAGGAGATCGCTCCGACGGCGATTGCTTCGCTGCTCAAGGCGGTGGGCAAGGAAGCTCACGAACAGACGCGCCACCTTGGCCTGCTGGCGCTGGGCAAGTGGCTCGCGCTCGCTAGCACGGACGAACTCGACGCAGCCACCGTCGCTGGACTGAAGACGGGCTTCAAGAACAAGCCTGAGCCCGTCGTGGCTGGCTACCTACGTGTGTTGGCGGTGCTATGCCGCACTAGAGCCAATGCAGTGGTGCCCTTTGCTGACGAAGTGATCGCGGTGATCAAGGAATCCGACAAGAAGCCCAACGTGGTGCACCTTGATGGCGTGCTAGCTATTGCTGTGGCAGGCGTGATTGCGTCTGCTAGCAGCGAGATGGATGCCCGCATGGCCCAGGAAGGCGTGGCGGACTTGATCTTGAGCTCTACGTCCTTTATTCAACACAGCGTTCGAACGGTGTTGAGCACTGTTGCAAGCACCTCTCGACAGGGTGCTGGGCCGGAAACCCCGGAAGTGTCTGCTCTGGCTGCGCTGTCTCGCGCCATCGTGTGGGTCTTGGCATCGCAGCAGTCGGATGCTAGTGAGGCTTACTCACTGTTGGTGGAGTTGTTGTGCTCGTCTAGCCTTACGGTGCGCCAGAGTGCTGAGCGTGCTGTGGAGACCACGTATCTGTCGTCCCTGGAGCACTGCTCTGGTCTCGTGGTTGCATTCGAGAAAAAGCTTGACGCTCTCACAACCGAAGAAGATTCCAGCATTCCCCATGCAGGTGTGCTTCGTCATGTGTTGCGCGTGCTTCTTCCTACTGCAATTAGTGAGGCAGATGATACGAAGGCGCAGGTGTTTGCCCCCGTCCTCTTCCTGGCGCACCACCCACTCCTTGTTTCAGGCAAGAAGGCTGATGCATTCGCTCGCGAGTGGCAATCTATTCGCCGACGATTCTTGTCGCCTAGCTCCGCTCCTGCCAAGGATGAGGACGATGAAGATGATGAAGCTCCCAGCGATGCTGGTCGCGTAGACAACTTTATCGAAGAGCACGAGGAAGTGAAGACCGCAATTGTTGAGCTCTTGGCGAACCCTTCGACGGGTAAGCTATACTCTACGAATCCGCTGCAGCGTTTGGCTGCCCAGCGGACGCTGGCAACCTTGCTCGAGTTTGCTGGTAACGGAGAGGGCGAGGATCTTGCGCTGCACGATGTTATCGAGGAGCTGCTGGCCAAGCGTCTTGATGATGAACAAATCGACGCACTTAGCGAAGAGGATGTTCTTGTCTGCCAGACGCCCTTTGACGAGCTGTACGAGCCCAAGAAGGAAGGCGAAGAGGAGGATGACTCTAGCAGCCGTACCAAGCGCGGAGGCCGTCGGGGCAATGATGATGAGCAGTGGGAACAGGAGCTGCGCGAGGAACTCGAGCGCAAAAAGCGGGCCGAGCAGGGTGCTCAAAAGAAGGAATACACCGGGGAGCAAAAGGCACAACTGGAGCAGCAGCAGGAGCTTCGCCGTAAAGTCCAAGAAACGCACCGCGTTGTGTCTACTGTACTGGAAGCCGTCAACATGCTGGCAGCCACTCGACCGGATGAGCTGCATCCAACGCTGCCGTACCTACTGCGCTCAGTGCGCGTACTCTTCACGTGCCCATTGTTCAAGTTTGAGGCCTCCAGCGCGTTGTTCGCCCTGGCCAAGTCCATTTGCCCGAAGCTGCTTCGCACGAACTATCAAGATGTTGCCAGCGCTCTGCGCGTCGCCTTGGAGCTGAACCAGCTCACTTCTGACAAGGCTAAGACTGCTCACATTGCCGGAGTGGAGTCGCTGTTCCTGCGTCTGCTGGCCGAATTCATGGAGTACGTGTTCGGTTTCCAATTCGAAAGTGAGACCGACTTCGACGCAGATGCGCCGTGCAACATGATTCCTCCTCCAACGCTTCATTTGCTCTTCCCAGTGCTGCGTGACCTGCTTCGCTTTGCCCCGGACCTGCGCCGTTGGGTTCTGCCTCTCTTTGCGGTCCACGCGCGTATGATTCCGGACGAGGAGGAGGAAGAGGTTGGTGATGTGGCGGCTCAACGACTGCTGCGCCGCGACATGCTGCAGCTTTCTCTGCTGCTTCTGTCTCAGCAGGCAACGGGCAGTGCGTTGCCAATCACCAACCCCGATCTGGCGCCGGGCAAGCTGCTGACTTCTGTATGCATGGGTCCCGAGCTGACCGCGGTTGAGTGGGCTCCTCTGCTTGGTGATGATGGTCTGCTCTCCGAGGAGGCCAGTGCCCGTGGAGAGGTTCTGACTGCTCTACTTAATGTCGTCCAAAGCGACGAAGGTGGCGAGGAATTCCGCAACGCCAAGCCTAGTTCGCTGTTTATCAGCCGTCTGTATTGCTGCTGCTTCGACTCGGATGAAAAGAACCGTGCGCTTGCCAAGCAGGTATGGGATGCCACCGGTGCCAAGGTCACGGCACTCTTCGCAGGCCCTCTGCTTGTGTTGCTCAACCACGCACATGCCAGCGTGCGTGAGAGCGCTTCTCTTGCGCTTGCCGATGGTATGCGTCAGTTCCCCAAGTCGGTGACTCCTCTGCTGAATAACTTGAAGACGCAGTTCCTGGGCAGCCAGCCGAAGCCCATGGAGCGCAAGGATGAATTTGGTATTCCTAGTGTTCGCCGCCCGGGCGCGCAGGCTGCTGAACTCGATGAAGACGCTCGCACCATGTATCCTCGTTTGGGTGTTGCTCTGTGCCTGGAGAAGGCCGCGCAAGTTGCAGGCCCTGAGGCAATGACCAGTGCTAACACAATGGCATTGCTAACCTTCGTGATGGAACATGGTTTGGGTGACCCGAACTCGAAGGTGCGTTCTCAGATGCGCAAGACTGGTGTGCAGGCCGTGGCTTCGCTCGGTGGTGGTGCGAACACAGCACCGCTACTAGAAATGTTTGAGCGTTTCCTCGAGACCACCGCTCCGCCTGCCGCTTCTACAGTCAACACGGGCAAGAAGGCTAAGGTTGGTACTCACCTAGCTGCGCAAGAAGAGGAGATGCTGGAGCAGCGAAAACAGGCTTTGTCAATCTACGACCACCAGCGTGAAGGCGTCGTGGTGTGCTTGGGTTCTCTGGCCAAGCATATGGCTCCGACGGACCCGAAGGTGTCTTTCATTGTTGACTCACTGATTGAAGCGCTGAGCATTCCGTCCGAGTCTGTGCAGCGCTCAGTCGCTACGTGCCTGTCACCGCTCATGGGTGCTGTCAAGGGTCGAAGCACGAATATCCTGGACGATCTACTGACGCGTGTGACTGAAGGTGAGACTTTCGGCGAGCGCATGGGAGCAGCTTATGGTGTTTCGGCTGTGGTCAAGGGGCTTGGTATCTCGGCACTGAAACTCCACAACATTATCCCGCGTCTCGAGGAGGCAATGAAGGCGGGCGGTGCCAACGCTCGTCAGGGTGCTATGCTTGTTTTCGAATGTTTGAGCCAGCGTCTCGGACTGCTCTTCGAGCCTTACATCATCGTGATCCTGCCAGTTATGCTGAAGTGTTCGGCTGATGCTAGCCCGCAGGTTCGTGAGGCGGCTAGCCACACTGCCAAGGGTATCATGGCCAACTTGTCGGCACATGGTGTGAAACTGGTGCTGCCGTCGCTCCTGGGTGCGCTTGAGGAAAGCGCTTGGCGTACGAAGCAGTCGGGAATTCAAATTTTGGGCTCGATGGCGTATTGTGCTCCCCGTCAGCTAGGCTCCTGTCTGCCGCAGGTTGTGCCCAAGCTGATGGCAGCGCTTACTGACTCTCACCCCAAGGTGCGCGACGCCGGCAAGAGCGCCCTGCGCGATGTGGGTTCTGTGGTACGTAACCCGGAAATCGCTACCATTTCCAAGGTGCTGCTTGATGCTCTCGAAGACCCGAACCGCCACACGCCTGAGGCGCTGCAGCAGCTGCAGTCTACGTCTTTCCAGCACTCGATCGATGCGCCGTCGCTGGCTCTTGTGATGCCCATCATTACGCGTGGTCTTAAGGATCGCGCTGGTGATGCTAAGAAGAAGGCAGCTCTTATTGTGGGAAGCATGTGTACCATGATTAACGATGCCAAGGACCTGGTGCCTTACATGGAGACCGTGCTTCCCAGTCTCAAGACCCAGCTCATGGACCCTATTCCGGAAGTGCGTGCCGTTGCTGCTAAGGCTCTGGGCAAGCTGGTCAAGGGTCTTGGCGAGCGTCACTTTGCTGATATGCTGACGTGGTTGCTTGAGGCTATGAAGGACGACGAAGTTGGTCCTGTGGAGCGTTCAGGAGCCGCGCAAGGTCTGTGTGAGGTCGTTGTTGCGCTTGGTATTGAGCGCGTCGAGCGTATTATGCGCGATGATATTCTTCCTCTGGCTCGCCATCCGAAGTACTCAGTTCGTGAGGGAGTGCTTTGGGTTATGGCATTCTTGCCGCCAGCCCTTGGCAAGCAGTTTTCCATGTTCCTTCGCGAAGCTCTGCCGATCGTTGTGGCGGGTCTGAGTGACGAAGCTGAGTCTGTGCGCGACGTTGCCATGCACTCGGGTCACGTTGTGGTGAATGCACACGCGCTTTCGCACACGCGCGACCTGCTGCCGAGCCTGGAGGCTGGTCTGTTTGACGATAGCTGGCGTATCCGCCAGAGTTCGGTCATGCTCCTGGGTGATCTTATGTACCGTATCAGTGGCACGCGTGTGGTCGCCGTTGTTAACGAAGACAACGAAGATGACGATGAGACGTCTGGTAGTGCTGCGGGTGACCGTGCTATCATCAAGCTGCTGGGCATCCAGCGCCGCAACGCTATCTTGGCGTCGCTGTACATGATCCGATCGGATACCTCAGCTGTGGTGCGCCAGAGCGCCCTGCAGGTTTGGAAGAGTGTCGTGGCTAACACGCCCAAGACGCTGCGCCAGATTCTGGAGGCACTGATGAACGCGATCGTGTCAGCGCTGTCGGGTGACAACATGGAGAAGCAGACCATGGCAGGCCGTACTCTTGGTGAAATTGTCCGCAAGCTTGGTGAGCACGTGCTTCCCGAGGTGGTGCCCATTCTGCGTGCTGGTTTGTCGCCCTCGCTTCCTACGGGCCGACGACAGGGTGCTTGCATTGGTCTGGCTGAAGTCATTGACTGTTGCACGAAGAAGCAGATTGAGGACTATGTTGACACGCTCGTTGATGCTGTTCTGGACGGCGTCTGCGACGAACTGCCCGAGGTTCGTGCGTCCGCCGCACAAGCTTTCGATGTGCTGCACAAGGGCATCGGCTACCGCGCTATCGATGAGACTGTGCCCATGGTTCTGGAGCGTATCCACTCATCTCCGACGGTTGAGCAACAGGAACGTGCGCTTCTCGGACTGCAGGAGATTTTGCGTGTCAAGTCGCGTGAAGTGCTCCCGTATCTGATCCCTCGTCTGTTGGTGACTCCAGTGACTGCTTCAGCAGCACGTGCTGTATCGCGCGTGGCGCAAGCTACCGGCGCCGTTATCCACTTCCAAGTGGAGCGGATCTTCGCTACGTTCTTCGCGCAGTATGTAGAGAATATGCTGGACGAAGCGGATGCTGCGAAGACCGAACTGGCCGACGAAATCAAGCGCGCCTTGCGCGATGTGGTGCTGGCTGTGGAAGCTCCGGGAGTGCACTGGCTGGCCATCGAGCTTTGCAAATACTGTGAAAGTGAGAACGCACTGGATCGTGCCCTGGCTTTCAAACTTGTGGGAGACTTCTGCTCTCATGCCGTGGTGCTGTACGACGACCAAGCACCACTTTTCCTCAAGCAAATTGTGCTGCATCTGAACGACCAAACGGATGCTGTGGTGCGCGCGGCCTCTGCGGCACTCAAGGGCATGAACGCGACGACGAAGCCAGAGCAGTTTGCGCAGCACTTGGACTTTATTCGCCAATCGATCAACTCGATGGTCAGCGATGCGCGTCACCGCAAGGGTGGTGTGGGCGACGGCGAGTATCTGCTGCCGGGTCTCTGCATTCCGAAGGGTCTGGAGCCGTTCTTGCCTAGCTACCAGTGGGCTCTGATGAACGGGTCACCAGAGCTTCGCCAGAGCGCGGCTGCTGGTCTCGGCGAACTTGTGGAGTTGAGCAGTGCCGCCGCTCTCCGTCCGTACCTGATCAAGCTGACTGGTCCGCTTATTCGTATTGCTGGTGATCGTTTCCCGGGTCACGTCAAGGCTGCTATCCTGCAGACGCTGGAAACCATTCTGACGAAGGGCGGTGTCGCGCTCAAGCCATTCCTGCCCCAGCTGCAGACGACGTTTGTCAAGGCTCTGAACGACACGGCTGTCGATGTGCGCGCACGTGGTGCTTCGGCATTGAGTCTGCTCGTCACGCTCAGCCCGCGCGTGGAGCCTCTCCTAGCGGAGCTGACGGAACGTCTGCGCACCACGACTGGCGGCGTGCGTGAGGCCAACCTTGAGGCTGTTGCATCTGTGGTGGAGCGTGTCGGCGACAAGTTGTCGGCAGCTGGCCGCAGCACTCTGGAGAGTGCGCTCGAGGAAATGCTCGAGTCGAGCGAAGATGCACTGCGCGATGGTGCTAGCAAGTGCCTTGCCTCCTGCGTGGCCTCCACTGCAAACGGTGACTTGGAAGCGGCGCAGAAGCAGCTGCTTGAATACAGTCTGGCTAATGTAGCGGTGGATGACCTGCAGGCGCTGCCGTGGCCGCGTCGCCAGAGCGCGGCGGTGTTCACATCGTTGGTGCTGCACAAGCAATTGACGCTGTTGAGTGCCGATGTGACGGCTCCGTTGACCAAGACACTACTGGCGTTGGCGCAAGATGAGCAGACTGCTGTTCGTAACCATGCGCTTAAGGCTGTCGGTGCTGTGGTGAAGTGCCAGGAGAGCGTAGAGGACTTTGCCGCGATGGCGCCTGTGCTGGTGGAAGGCGTGACGCACAAGAACAAGGATGTGATCCGTGGTGCGCTGCGCGTAGTCAAGTTGGCTGCGAAGCGCTCGCCGGAGCAGACCCGTGCGCACCTGACGGTTCTTGTGCCTGCTGTCTTCCAGCTTATCAAGAGCAACAACATGGCTGTGAAGCTGCCGGCTGAACGGACACTGCTGTACCTGCTGGAGGTGCAGTCGCGACCGGAGACGCAGGCGGAGTATCTGCGCAGTGGCGCTGCTGATGCCAAGATTATTGGTGAGTACGCCCGTCGTGTGTTGAGCAAGCTCAAGGCTGACAGCGGCGACGAAAGCGACTAAGAAGTCACTACCATTGACAAGCACCTAGAGCATGGACAATAGCTTTTGCAAGAGGGATTCCGGCCTGCTTAGACTAGTACCTGGTATAGCGTGTAAGGATGCATGCACGGGATAATCGTACGTCCATTTGAACGATAAATAAGCACGCTCTCTTGTGTCGACAATAATCTAGGCGAGAAAGCGTCAACAGTTCTGCTGCGACTTCGTCTTCAAAACTACATGTAGAGACGCCGGGGCTTCACTTCCTCTGTGGCATCACGCTGAGCAAGAGATCAAAATCCTGCAACCTCAGCGATTCAATGGCACGGCGGCGGACTCGAGATCATTCGCCGGCGTACCAGTCACCGTCGGAGCAGTCGTTGTAGAGCCCCGTCGACGTCTTCGACGAGGTGGAAGCTGGTCCCCATACGAACGCGATCCTAACGCTTGCTGTTCGTTTGGCACAGCACAAAGGCCCGGCTACCGAGTTCGGACAGCAAAAGATCGACATACAGCAAAACCAAAGTGTGTAAGTCACGAGCCACTAAAACACTTGATAGACGACAAGACAAAACTCACCCAACGCCACCGCACGACCATGGAAATCGCCGACGCGTAGGCGATGACTGTGGCCGCCACCGTGATACTGAAGCAGTCTCCGTTGTCAAACCGCAGATAAAACCTCTGCCATACGAACAACGCCGTCGTCCCCAACACCGCTACACACAACCAACCGTCCAATCCGTCAGCATCCTCCTAGTCGACACACCCCTCTCTGCCTCGTACCAGCTCCAAACAGCAGAATGCCCGGCAGCATCCCGACCCAGAAGACGACCTCCCTCGTTGGGTTGCCCAGCTGCAGATACAGCGCCATGAGCGTACTCAGCAGCGCACAACTGAGCGCCACCGCCAGGATCCACATCATCAAGACGGGCACGAGCGCCCCCGTGCGCTTGTGGCACAAGACGGCGCCGTCCTGCATGTCCACGACCGTCACGGTCCGATTCGTCCCGGGACTATAAAAACCCAGCACCCTTTTAGTGTCGAACCCACCCACCCACGTGGGGCAATATGTTAAGTAAATTCTCCCTACATATTCATCTTGAACGAGTCGTCGGCGCAGAATTGCGGCCACGACTTGGAGTCTGTGGACCCCTCGCCCACCACGTAGACGCTCTTGAGTGACGCGTGCACGTCCGGGTCGTCACCGAACTGCAGCCAATGGCGTCGCAGCAGCGCGAAGAACAGCAGCGCGCACACGCCCATACACAGCAGGATCTGGTTGGCGTTCGGCAGCCCGAACTGCCGATGGTGGCGCCGCCGCATCCCGCTGAGTATTGAGCGACGAGGTCTCAATTGCGCTGTGACGGCGATGGATGGAAGCACTAATGCACTCACCCCTACCCCGCGGAGATAAAAGTTCGAACAAAACATAGGGAGAGTCAGACCGCACTTGATGTTTGTATGTGGAGCATGTCACATACGATGATAAAATGGCGACTAATTGAACGGTTAAGATGGAGTATCCAGACCAGCATGAAAAAAAATGTCCTCGAGATGTCCTGTAGAGTGTTATCCATATTTGAACTAGGGATTGATCGGGTGGGGCTTATTCGATGCGGCTGAACTCCGTTGTGTTGGTGCTTGGGCGGTAGAAGACGAATGAGAAGTCTGCGTGGAACGGGCCTGGGTGGAAGACGCCGACGGACGAGTAGCCAAGCTGGTACTGCTCGGTCGAGTCGCCGAGGATCAGCACGTCCGGGACTGGGAAGAGCTGCAGCGACGAGTCGAAGTCCCAGTTGATCGGGTTCGCCATCATCGGCAGCGGGCACAAGTGCGCTTGGTCGATGAGCGTCTTGGCCAACTGGAAGCACGCACGAAAACACAAGTCAGCGAACGACTGCACGAACACCAATTAACCCAACATGGTGTCGTACATGCTTGGAGATGTCCGTTTGAGAGACTGACTGGGCTGACTCCTCCATGGCAGCTTCCTCCTGCTCGCTTGGCATCGGCGTAAGAATGGCGTGTCGCTGCATTTTCTGCTGAAGGTCGTCACGGAAGATCACGATGTCTTGAGTGTAGTACCGGATCCGACAAGGGTTGGTGCTGCACGTGACGTTAGGCACCTTTCGGATGAGCTCGCGTGTGCACAAGTCGGGAAGCTGTTCACGCCACACAATAGTGAGCTTTTACTGCAGTATGACAAACACCGCAAGCTTGTTGAGCGTACCGGGTGGCGCGGGAAGGCGCGAGATGAACCCGGGTCGTTAGGCCCTGGAACCAAAACGAACCGCGAGTTCTCAGCGATCCCAGGGTACTTTAGGATGAGGTTGCCGAGCTCCTCTAAGTACTCGCGCAGGTCTTGAAGTGAGTTGGACCCAGCACCTCCTCCGATAGAGGTTGACATGAAATCGCCCATGAGGATGAAGAGCGTAGGCTGAACGCTTTCGAGACCCTGAAACAATTCGTCCAGTTTGCTCATGACTTGTGGATCGTCCAGATGAACGTCCGACAGCACGATGAATGTGGCGTGGTGGTCATTGGCTTCTAATTCTCGAATCTGTTCGCGCTGCTGGGCGGACACTTCCACTCCAAGAGGGTCAATGCCACCAAGGACTGCCAGTGACGCCTCCTTCGTCTCTGGGGGCGGGAAACCCATCGACTAACCCACCAGTAGCAGCATCAGCTATCAGCATACAAGTAACAAATCCCGGACATTCACCATCAGCACAACTCCTACCTGAACGTGAAGCACGTCGTCGATGATTTCACCTTCCACCAGAACCACACAATTGATCGTGAAGAGTCCGTCAGTGTAGGCGGCATTTGTAAGGTCCACAATGATCCGCGACGTCAGGTCTTCCAGGTAAAACCTCTTGCGCTCGTCCTGACCCAGCATACCAATCACACGTCGCACTCCGCTCACACCCAGCAGCGACTCGATCCTCGACAACTTCAGTAGTAACAAATCAGAGCAACAATGTGAGTCCTACCACCCACCCAATTTGTCCAGTCCCAGGCCTTAAAACCCCACCTCCATGTACTCGGTGGTGTTGGCCATCGCAGCCGATGGCGGCGCGAAGAGTCGATTCCGCTTGACACGGAGGTCCACCGACGTGAATCTGTTCCTCAGCAGCTGGATCCTTGACTCTGGTCCAGCATGGAGACGGCGATGGGCGTCTGCCTTCAACTCGTAGGAATTGTTGTGCGTGTTGAAGTGCAGCCTCGGCGTGTCGAAGGCGCCGAACACTTGGATCTGCTCGTAGTCGTTCTCAGCGGAGACGGCCAGCAGCGTGTCCAATGCGCTCTCCAGCGCCTCCAGCGTCACCACAGACGTCGTCACTGAGAAATATAATAAAAAGTATCAAAATTTTAGCCCTAAGCAGTCGTTTTAAATGATTTTGAGAGCGTTCTAGAGCGTAAACGCACTCTTGCTGCGGTCGATGTTGTTCTTGATGGCGTAGATAACATCTTCCAGCTGGAGCGAAGCCTCACTGTGACGTGGAACAGAAGATATTGTCCATTATGTTAGAGAGACTGGTCGCTGGCTTTGGCGCTGTATTTTGACGCCTCTGCTGGACGTTAGGAGGTGCAAATTAGATGGACAGAAGTGCAAGACGCAAACGCACTTGGTGAGCTCCTCGGTGAGTCGCCGCAGTGCGTCAGCATGCAGCGACAAGCCCTGCAACTTGCACGCGCGCAAAATCCGCTTGGACGCCATAATCGTGAAAAGTTTTCCCGCGTTTTTGGGCAAAAAGTGGAAACGCCGAAATGTATCCATGTACCAGGAAATTGGTACGAATTTGACAGGGATGAAGGAGTTGCCGTTGAAGTGCAAGTGTATTGTCCAAAATGATGCAGTCTCTCTATACGGTCAGGGGGGTAGAGGCATTTTACATGTAAAAACACTCGTATCCTGATCGCCAAAACTCGGAAGATCGGGGCGATGGGTCTCTCACTGGCTAGTAGGTTTGGTTGCCGCCTTGGCCCAATCCCAGTACGTAGCTCATGCCCTGTGCGTCACGAACGGCAGACGAGTCTCCCATCGCCGCCGACACGCGTGAGAAAGTGTTCCAGCACTGCGCACTCTGTGGTCTAGCACTTAGACTGGAAGTGCAACATTCAGGAATTAGAGACCCTTGACACGAGAGCAACAACTTTTAGCCTTGAATGGACGTACCGTTCGTTGAGGAGAAGTTTCGCGAGTCGGAGATCGTCGCATTTACTAGCGCTGTACATCATGATCAAGCGAAAATATGAGCAAAAAATGAATGGTGCGATAGTAGCCACTAGGATGATCCGTACCACTCAATAAGCAGTTGTTCCACCACATCTTGGTCCACATCTGTGCCACCAAGAAGACCGAGCTTTCCCCGCACTGGAAGCAGCGCTTGGGATGCATCTTCAAAACGCGCCTACAGTTTTCGACAACAAAATCGACGAGAACGTGATGAATTCCTATCGTCGCCAACAGAGAGAAAATGCGGAGGCATATACGGTACCTCTGAGTACGCTTGAAATCCTCGGCATACGTTCTGGTATACCTCCTCTAGTTCACCTATGGTAGAGAAAAGAGTGACAGTTAGCGTTACTGCACAAACGGTTAAGCTGAGCGAGTTCGACTCAAGCGCGGCAACGTACCTGGAAAAGAAGGATAGCTAAACTGGAACGGAGTAAGCCCCAGTTGAGCTTCCAAGCGGGCAGTATCGACAGCAGGCTCTGCATGTAGCAGTTCGACTGGAGGAGTCGCACCAGGAGGAACGCATGATAAAACGCTCTGTTCAAACAAGAAGGAGTGATTAGATCGAAATTGTCTGCTAGATGGTGCATTGGTACTTACGTATCGGAGCACTCTTGCAAGAGGGTGAAGACGGGCTTTCACAGTGTCATTTTCACTCGACGAAGGTGAGATGGCAGACCAATTCTGAAAAAGCTGCTCGCCTAACTCTACAGTGTCATGGCCTGCAAAGCGCATCCTCCAGTACAGTTGCGTAGCATCGCAGAGTGTGGGCACTGCATGAGGGGCGCCGTCCGGTTGATACGGGAAGATATTGACTTCCAGCATCTTGTTGATGCGATCGTAGTTGCCGAGATCGAGCATGTACAACGCCCATTGGAAGTACAAATGACGCTCCAGCGGCCCGCCATTGTCAAAACCCGCCTTGAACTGGTTCGCGTAGCTTGCTCCATGGTTAGCATTGCCGCGCGCTTCTAGGACGTGCAGCATGGTGTGCACTATCACAATCCAAAGTAACAAGCACGGTAATCATTCGACGTGTCAGCACGATTCCAACAGATCTCGGCCAAGAGCACAACACCTTACATGCCCAACGATCGTTGCCGTTCATGGAGAGCGTCTTCTCCGCCAGAGCCTCTGCAGCATCCAGTCGCCCCGCAGCTTGCATCCCGTACGCTTGCATGCCCAGCAAGTGACTGTACCCAGCGTCATTCGGAGACCACGACGGCAGACGACGCGTCACCGTAGCCAGCATGTTCTTGTAGTCTCTGCACCAACAAAACCCACGTCAACACCCACTTCCTCTACCAACCAAAATATCTCTCCAATCTCTCACCCTAGAAACCGGTAGATATCGTAGCAGCAACGCAGCGCCAGCAGGTCCGAATGGTCTTGCTGCAGAATGGTCTCGTACACAGCCGCAGCTTCGTGATGACGGCCGTGCACCATCGCGTCCAGCGCCAACACGTGCATCTTCTCGCCCGCCGTCGTCTCCCCTGCAGCACCACACAGTACAGTAGCCAACCCTCCACTTAGAGCTCCTTGTCCTCATTTCTAACGCTGCTTGAGGCCTGTCGCCCACCTTCTTGTGCCAGTTTGGCAGCCACCTGCAGTCGGGCAGCAGCGTCCAGCGCGTCTTGATGCATCAGCGGAGCGAGGCACTGGCTGGCGCCCACCAGCACGTGGCCCATCAGAAACGGCGCGTCGTCGGCGATCACCTGCTGCAGCATGAACTTGGGGTGCGAGTTCATGCTCACGTACTGCCACGCACGAGGTCGGTTAGAAACGTTAGAAACGACGTCATTATACGGCGGATGGCACTCACGTCCAGCAGCGCCAGGTCGAACGCCTGCTGCTTGCTCGTGCTGCGGCTCAGCGACGTGTTGCGCGCGCCCTCGAACTCGCCGATACCGAAGATCGAGCCAAGCAGCGACATGGCGCGCGTCGAGCGCCCGCGAAGCAGCGGAACTCCTCCGCGCCTCAGCATTTGTGATGGATTGTGCGGACTGCGGTCACGGGGTCAAATACGCGAGTATAGAAACGTTTCTAACCAAAATATGGTACGCTGTACCATGCAAAGCTTTGGGTAAAAGATGCCTTGATAGCTTCTCATTTCTGACATCTTTGACATCTACTGGTATGATTCATGATTCATCATGAATACAGGGTACATATCTCCTCTCTCTATTACATGTAGCGTTACAGTATTAACAATAATAGAGAGTCTTTACGCACGAGGCTCAAAAATTCTAGGGAGGTGCACCTCAAGTCGGATGACGAACGTGAACGCGGGAGCTTTGAAGCGAGCAATAAACGCAGGCTGAAACCTTGCATTTCCACTTTATTAGGACGGCATTTTAGTTTTGAACACGATACTGTACGTACACATACCAGAACTACATCGACGCTTTCTTTCGCGTCACTCACTAACACCAAAAACTTGGTCGGGCACGTGGGTTGAACGGGGGACTTCTTCACATCATGTGCATGTTTGGCCAGTTCTGCATGGTTGAGTCGCCGCTCTGAGCTTGGCTGGTGGATGCAACCTGCGAGCCGGCGCCAGCATTTTCGTCGGAAGCCGACATATTCTCCAACAAATCATCCCACGGGGCCGGTTGGCCCGTGCTGCTGCCGTGATAGCCATCTCCGGCTCGTGGATAGGCTGACGGTGTAAATCCACTCCTCTGCTCGTCGTGTGCGGCCAAACCCGGCAGCATTTGCTGTTGTTGTTGATGCTGCAACACGTTCGCGTATCCCATGATCTTGTCCGACCTGACGTCCGAATACGGCGACAGGCTCGACGGTCGGAGGATCGACTCGACCTGATATTGCTGTTGCGGCTGCTGCTGCTGACTGTAATCGAAAGCGGTGGCTGGTAACGCTGGCGGTGAAAGTCGTCCAAATTGTGGGTACTGAGATTGGTCCATCGGGTGCAATCCAAATCGACCGACCTCCACGTTCGCCTCAGGCGTGCGCATCTTCTTGACAGGACGCAATGACTGCTCCGGTTGGACTTGTTGCAATAGAGCTGGAATAGACGGTCCACTATCACGCTGCACCGAGGATGAATACACCGCAGCACCAGCGCTCCACGACGCCGACACGGCAGTGCTGGGCGGCATCGGGGTCACGCTAGCAGTGTTGGCCGGCGACGGGTGGTGATTCCACGCCAGCAACTCGTCGAACTGCCCGTTTCGGAGTAGCTGCATCGCGCGCTTGCGTTTCCTGGCATCGGAGACATCAAGTCCCAGCACCGGCTGCCCAATCAGCACGGCAAACTTGAGAAGGTTGCTCACCCAGAACTGCTGCACTGCCAGCCGCAGGTTTTGCGTCTCGATCAGCGCGCCTTCGTCCGTATTGTTCTCACGCCGGAACTGGTCCACGAGCTCCTGTCGGAAAACCTGCTCGAGTTGAGACAACTCGCGCTGCCTGCGCACGTGGTCCATCTGATCAAACTGCAGCGCCTTCTCCCCCTTGCCAGGCTTGGAGACCCGAAATGTCCTTTTCCCGAGCGCATTCTTCTGGAACTTCTTGGACAGTCTCATGGTCGAGCAGTTGAGCATCTTAGCCAGCACGAGTCGGATTGGTGTGCCGTGAGCCAGGGGCAGAGCCTGGCGGTCGAACTCGCGGAGGATCCCGTCGATGAACTTCTCCTCAGGTCGGGTCCACTTGCCGCTGCGGGGCTCGGGTCGGACCATCATGTTGACGGTCGGGGAGATGGCTACCTGGTCCATGGGCGCGGCGCAGGCTGGACAGGCGTCCAGCGGCCACACGTGGACGCAGCGCGAGTGAAAGATGTGATTACAATTAGGAGCTACGAGGACAGGGTCGGGGTACTGACAGACATCGCACATGCGTTCCATGGGCATGGGGGGCTCTGGACGAGCCTCGGAGGCGGCCTGAATGCGGTAGTCCGACACCTGCTGCTGCTGGTGGTAGGCCGCGATGGGCTTGTGCTCGATTGAAGACTCGGAGTACGGGAACTGAGAGATTGCGACGGGCGTGCGGCTCGGCTGGTAGTAAGTTTGCTGCGGCGTGAACTGCTGCGACTGGTGGTAGTAGGCGGGAGCCTCGAGTGCCGGTCGCATGCTCGGGATCACGGGGCGCTGATTGTACTGGCCGCTGTATTCGTAGTCGTAGTCGGGCTGCTGGTGCCCCCCACTTGGCTGCATTCTTGAATTCTTGAAGGTTGGCTCAAAGACTGGTGCTCGCGCTTCACAAATCATAAAACCCGCCGTTGACAAGCTCTTGCAGGCTGTGGCACCGAGTTGGTGGCGTGGACTGAGTGAGCAGTAATAGATGAATTCGCGACTGAGACTCAAGTGGGCGAGGGGGGAGGAGCTCGTGGCTGTTGGTGGCTCAAATTCGGCAGTATCAGGCGATACTTGTAATACACCGTGGACACCCGCACAAAACACACGAGAAGGTCCAGGATTAACTCCTCGTTTTTGTTGTCTTGCCTTCCTTTCCCCTTCTGGCGTTGGCGCTCGGCAGTGGAGTTCCTTGTGCTCGAGGGGTTAAGGAGAAGCCGCCCAATCGTACTCGCAGGCGACGCGATTTGCTAATGCCGCCGATTGTATTGTAGGACAACCCCCTCGAAACGCGAATGGGGACCTTGTTCGCTGCTGCTGCCGCTGACCGCGGGACGTCCCACTCGATCGCGGCTGTTGCGAAGTGGCTGTCCTTGAGGAAAACGGGTGTGTGGCTGGGTCTCGTCGCAGTACGACGGGACCCAGCCACACACTCGCACTAAGATCAAGGAGGTCGGAGCCTGCAATGCTGGACGAGCCGGAGCCGCTGCACCCGCCGCCCGGTGCAGGTCACTGCTACCTGCGCATCGGAAGCAGTGCATTCGGCCTTCTGGCCGGCTGACTGCAACCTGCTGGGTAGCAGACGGTCGGGCGGACGCGTCCGATCTTCGATCGAGCGGGAAAAGGCCCGACAGCGCTGGGAGAAAGCGCAGGATAGGACCGCGGCGCCGGCCACCTGCTGGCAAGCACGTACCAGTACACGCCCCGGCTTCATGTATGAACTTGCAGTAACAGCGGCATCGAGTTTGACTAGCGAAGATCCAGATGGGAGGGGGGGGGGGGGGCAGTCTCGTGCCTCAAAGCCAGGCTTGGGCGGACAATTGAGGACACGATGACAATCTTGAAGCAGCAGTGACAAGGATTAAAATGTTCAAATACTTCGAAGCATAAGCGTATATCGGTCGCTGCAAAGTCGCTGGCGCGGAGCCACCGCCCGTGCTCATTCAGCTTGACGCTAAGTGAGGATGTAGGTTGCATTTTGATGGAACCGAGACGCAGGGATGCGCCCTACCTCACCGCTATGATACCACCTTCAGCCACGTGATCGAAAACGGGATCACTGATGGGTACAGATACAGTAGGCTCACACTCCTGTTGTGTCTGACGAGGCGAAGCCCGTGTGTGGCAGCCGCGGAAGTCTCCGTGACGGCCACGCGCTTTAGTGCTCGCGGCGGATTCGGTGCGTGATCCGACACTTTCGCGTTGGCACTTTCGGTGAGCACCTCCCATCATTAGACGGTGCAAGGCACTCCCTCGATGGGAATTTCGTTTGTGTCCACCTTGGCGTTTGCAGCGGGATGGCGTCCAGCGAAGTCCGTAATCGGGGCTTTGAACCGGCTTTGGACGGGAGATCCCGTCTCTGTAAAACGACAAGCGGCACCGCAAAGGCTCTGGTATTTCACCGCCTCCGAGCCACACACGCTGTGTGGGGTCCCCAGCTGTGCAGCACGAGAGACGACAGCAGCTCGTCGTTGCTGGCAAACGCGCGCAGACTAGCGAATTGGAGTCCATCGGCAAGAGGCGCCTATCGTACATGTACAGTATAGCGTGGCGGCATTTAACGCCCCCGCTACCCTCAAGGGAACGCGCCGAGTCTTCACGGGGGCTATTGACTGTCAGTGTGAGTATACGAGAACGTTCAAGTATTTTAGTTGAACTCAATGCTCGATTAATAGCCTCAGAAATGCCACGAATCGCCTCGATCACGCTACTGTATGCTTTCGAGGAACGTGAGCACTTACGTTAACCGGTCGCAATCAGCACGGCAGCAGGGAAGTCGCAACCACATGGCCGCGAAAGTCTCTGTGAGCAGTTGATTGTTCCTCGACCATTGTGCCATCAAACCTCTGCGCCACAAAATCGGTGCTTCCAGCGCAACAGCCTTTTCGGCATCTTTATCTGCGAGTTTTGCCGATCTTGTGTCCCAGCTTGCACCGTAGCGCCCCACTTGATGGCAAGCACATCACAGGATAGCGCTCATACGCTTTGAGTCAGTCCACGTTGTCACGCCTTTATCTCCAGCGCACGCAAACACAGGCGTCGTCATTCGGCGTGCAACTTCGTTGCCGAACGACGGCCATCCAGGGACAGAGGGGGAATCGCTATGCATGTAGTAGCAATACCAGCGAGCGTCTCCTTTACTGCGGTTCACTAAAGATCTCCCGGCGACCAGGGCTTGTTGTAATGTAAAAGCAGTCGACAGCCCTCCAAAATGCGTGCGGTGAAGCAATTATGCGCTTAACATTGAAACCATCCACGTTGTTCGGGCTTCAAAAAGTTGTCACGAACAGGCTAGATCCGTTGAGGTGTCTTTACCGAAAGGGACGCTGCTATTGTTGAACGTCAGACCCCGATTCATAGGGGAATGTGGACGGATTGAACGTCAGACCCCCATTCATGGGGGAATGTGGACGGACTCTTCAACTTCATGATAGTATCTAAGAAACAGTTTTAGCCTTCGCAGCGGCGTTTATCGGCAACTATGGGATGGAGAGCCACGGGTGGCACACTGTTCGAAAAAGGGTGCTCCAAGTCAGGATGCTATCTAATGGATCCATACACGCACGTGGCGATGCCGGTGCAGGACATATCCACAGCCGATGTACAGTACTCGGAGTCGAGACCACCAGCACGCCACAACTTCTACTGCAAGACCACGCACCCTGACCTATTTCACTGCCTAAGCGCTGCAACCAGGGAAGGAAGATACTGCTAATCGTTCATCCACGGCCAACTGATGACAGCCGACAGAATCCAAGGATCGCTTCAATTGACTAAAAAGGGGGTTATTGCAGAGGTATTATGACGTTTGGGCGCTGCGAAGTAGATTGCGAAGTGCTTAGATTGAGACCCGCCTGCTTCGCAGCTGCCCCCGCATGCTCCGCTGCACCAACCATTGGCCCTCGGATATGAAGTCCCGTTGCTGCCGCGGCGTACATGCAGTTGATTGTGTAGAATCTTCACTGTAGATGCAGCAATGATGCGGTCCGCGATGTGTCGATAGCTGGGAGCTGCCCCTCAATACACGAGAAACCTTCAGAACACATTCGCGGTACAGGAATATGCCTCGATAAAAAAGTCAGGCTGTTCATACATTTTGCAAGTTTATAAGAAAAATAAAGTCGAAGTTCTCTGGATATTTATATCCAGAGTTTCTACCGGCTTCGCCGACCCTCGCAAATCCTGTATGAACGCATATTTGTGTAGTTTGGTAATATCTGTAAAGAATGATGCATACACTGTTCTAGCTTAAACAACTGAATATCTGATAAAACCTGATATCTTATCCCAAAAAGGTGAATGTTGACCCAGTCGGACAAGAACGACATTCGTGTAACCTCACGGATCAAGCCACAATGCACCGGTTTGAAGCCCTCATACCTGTCCTCCAGTTAGCCCCCCCATCTAAGCTACATGAAGCTACGGCTTCTTGGCTATCAGTCCCTCTCACTTGAGAAGAAGTTGCGCTCTTCTTGACTAGCAGCGCCATTTGGTTGTATAGACTAGACTGTTCACACAATATTATGAGTACATGCAGCTGATGATGGAACTTGATGCGTTTCTAGCGTTGGTGTGAAGCGCGTGGATTGAGACGAAGTTCCATCATTAAATGTTATGAATCACGCATGGCAGACTCTCAGCTCGCCAATATGCCATAATATCAACTCAAATTTATTATTTATCCTCGGGTACTTCAGCTGTCTAATTTCTAGTTTAGGAGAAAGCTGTTTCTTGTAGCTCAGGTGTCGTTAGAAGAATTGATGGTTCGGTAGACGAGGGTCTTGTCCTGGTTTGTTGAACGTGAACTGGAGCTTGCGGTCTGAAGTTCAGACTCTGAACTAAGAGTATCGTTCAATATTTCCATGTGAAAGCACGTGATGTATATTGGCGACGCGGTTAATTTTTTCTATCACAAAACAAAATATTTTTATCACACGAGACGGCTTTTCATTATTGCCAGTATATGAAAATGTGAGGGCAATTTAAATAGCATGTTAAATCAATCCTCTCGAAACCGAGAGACTTGATTCTGCTTCTTTAAGGTCATTACTACAAATATCAGTCTGTATCTCGGGATTACCGAGATAATGCTCTTGGCATATGTCTCTTGCCTAGATCGTGTTCGAAACATTATTCATTCGCGCCAGTGAAATCAAGGAGTAAGCTCTCAGCTGCATTCAAAACACGCTACTTCTACTACTGTACTACTGTAGACTTGGCTTTGAAATCTGTTTTAGTATGAAAACCCAGTTCATCAGAATAAAATAGTAGATTTTATTCGAGAAACTTAAAACATATAAATTGCCATTTTGAACAATCTACTCGAAGTATGTCATTTGTGAGGAAACGTTGCAAAAGCAAAACATGTACTTCACGAAGTATAATACTTCGTATCTGAAAATATCCAGAGCTTCCCGGGCAACGCACGGCATTAGTTTATAATGTCTTCAGTTCCAGTCGTATGCGGTTACACAGGTTATTGGTTTTGTAGACTTCGTTATCGAGGCACATTACTGTACCTTCGACCGTGATGGCATATTGCAGCCATGCCCCGCATCCAACTTTAACTCAAATTGCAGCCATCTTGTGCGACCCCTTATCTCCAGTCGCCCCTCTTGCTTGGACAAACGGGAGGACAAAATCGTGTTTTACTTGATTTCAGTATAGTGTACCACAAATTTGTCCTAGACGGGCCGCTAGGACAAAAGTTGTATGGTACAGTATACTTAACTCCAGTGAATTTCGGTTTTGACCTACCATTTTTCTTGTTTGTCTTAGCAAAGTGGCCGACTGGGGTTAACTTTGCCCCCAGCGACCCTTCGAGTTTTCTACACCTCGCGCTTTCCGAAACATCATGTTGGATCGAACTGGCGAGCTCCCAGGAACTCTCGATATCCTGGAGCCCACGCTAAGCAACAGTTCGAGCTCGCCTGAAGCAGAGTTCACTCGGCGTCCAACAATCCTCCGAACCTCCAATACGATTACTTGTAGGGAGACGAGCTCGTGGATCTCTGCGGTCACGTCAAGGTCCTTGTCAGGGTAGAACTTGAAGCATGGCCCGTTGACAACATACTCACCCCCTGTGAGCAGGTGACGTACGAGGAACGAGTATGGGAGGGCCTTGGCCACCGGGAAAGGCCCGACCCAACGCACGAGCAACATGCCTCCCTGGAGACGTTGGTCCACACATGACCACAGTACACAGTATCCCTCCGTGAAATCCCAGCCATCCCCCATGGAGCGAGCCATGGCGGCCGTGTGTCACTGCTCGCGCTAGTCTCGCACTATGCGGTGGACTCCTCGATGGGCTCACGGAATTAGTTCTTGTCCAACGGCATTGTGCGCGACAACCTGTCCTCCTGCACCATCACGACGTCCAGCGCTGAGAGCGCTGGGAGCCCCGTGAACAGCTCCACAGGGGCACAGTTGTCCGCCAAGACCACTGGAGTGTGATCCAGGTTGACCTAGACTAGGTAGATACACCCAATTGCGGGTGTTGAGCTGGTTTTCTCGAGCAGCATCACCCGAAATACTTTGAGTGTGGTAAAGTGGCTCCGCAAAATGTGCAGATCGCGGTAGTCCTCTTGCACTCGGCACCCGAACTACCGACCAACGGAGGGCTTCCGTTATGTTGCTGATCCTACCCGTCGGTGGTCTGGATTGCCGTTCAGTTGATATCGGAAGGCGCACTTGGGGTAGAATCATGGGTTGTCCGGCGGACAACGGGAACGGGTGGTAGCAGCGGGGATACTGCTACGCGCTGCGCCGGTGTACGGTTGAGTCCACGATCTTGGGTTGTCCGGATCGAGTCTCGCAGATCCGTGTTGATCTGGGCCTGGGGTTGCCTTGGGGTCGGTGTGTGACATGGTTTTTCCTTTCCGTGCTAGCTGCTTCCTTTAGCGTGGGTCTTGATGAGTGTTGACGGACGCTGGACCATAAAACCCATGGTTGAAAGTCCACTCTTGAACAGCACGCTCTGCTGCATCATGGGAATCGAAAACAGCTTCAGATGGCGGGAAAATGACGCAGATGTCATCATCACAATTTCCTTTGGAAACGTGCACTGTTCCGTCGGCGATTTCCGAATAAATATTTTGAAATCTCTTCCCGAACGGAGCGGTGAGATTTTTCTTTTTGCTCCAAAACGTGCTCACACACACAGGGAAAACAGGCCGCCATCTACCCATTCGAGATCGTCTGAGATATCAGAATGGAAATCATCAATGTCATCGGAAAAACCAGAGTCGTAGGGCAAATATTCGTTTTCAGAATGTAAACCTCCGAATTCTGATGTAATGTTTTCATCACCACAACTACTGTGACGGCTATCCGAGCCGCCCTCCACTGCTGAATCTGCATCAATAACACTATCGCATGTAATAATACAGTCATGGCGGATTACTGCTTCTTCATCTTCGCTGCCTCTATCCCGCTTCAGCGCAAATCCCCCCCCCTCCCCCCCCGACAAGTTCGAAAAACACGACTGATAGATATTGCAGAGATGGAATCACCATGGTATGCGGTGCTGCTAGTGGATTCTGCATCTCTGAAGCTCCGTGAGGCCTCACTGGTAACTGTACTGGCTGGATGCGTGACGCAGCCAGCCGGCAGCATCTTCGAGCAAAATACCACAACCCGATATACAAAATGCAGGTCACATGGGAGATATACAAAGAGGTAACGACAACCTAGTGGGTGAATTCCGAGCAAATGGCAGTCTGAAGAAGACGTCTTGGAAGTGAGCCATCTCCATTGCTATTATTACCCCCTTTAAATAAACAAAACCACCGAAAATTCTAGCTGACCTACAAAGTTGAAATCGGCTCAATATTATATTTGCCCCTACACTAGGAAATCGGGTCAGAGCCTGCAGTGGATGCGGTTGACCCGCAACAGCCAACGTAGGTCAACATTTTCGGGTTTATATGTTGTCCGTTTGGGGCGTTAGCTACAACCATCTGTTTACCCAAATGCCCTATCTGTAACGAGGGCTTTCCCGATGAGGGCTCTCCTTAGCATTCCCCGATAAATCCTGTCGTAGCTGTCTTTTCCAACGAAATAAAGTTTATGCCCCCTTCTTGCGAAAAGCTCAGCTGCGCAACTTGTCAAAAAAGATATATCCACGTTGCTTCTAACGAATATATTGAGGT
Organism: Phytophthora x cambivora; assembly: GCA_033557925.1. Classification (NCBI taxonomy): domain Eukaryota; phylum Oomycota; class Peronosporomycetes; order Peronosporales; family Peronosporaceae; genus Phytophthora; species Phytophthora x cambivora. The sequence goes on from JAUCEB010000034.1 coordinate 2,250,859, forward strand.
CATCCCTCCACACTGGCTCGCTCATAACGTCTTGAACGGTTAGTTCGTTTGTTAAGTTGGCAACAGCGCTATCTGTCATGGGGCGAAACGCTGCTGCATCTGCTTCAGTCCGCCTTTGCCCTGACGGATAAAATCCCTGCAACGCGCGGCAGGTAGATAAAGCTGACGGCTGATTGGGGCAAGCAGCTGCATGATGTTGAGTATCGAGGAAACAAACGCTAAATAGACGGAATAGTACTCGCGCTGAGTACAACACGTCGGAGGTGGTGGTCATATACAAAACCTGACAGAGCGGAGTACCAGAGCTGACATCAAGCTGCCGAGAGACCCCAACCTAAACAAAATACGAATGCAGCGTAAGCGGTGACAAAACACAACCAGGATCAGCTAGATGAGGAGCGTACCAATAAAATTGGCCTCCCGCCAAAACCCTGCTCGCTGTTGTAAATTGCCTGAAGTCGCTGGTCGAGTAGAACCAAAACCTCGGCGCAGAACATTGAGACTTCATCAATCACGATCAGCGCAACTTTCTCCGTAAACTATAACTGTAGCAAATGTAGATGATTGGGGATCAGATTCCCTTTCCGGAACGTCTTAAATGCCGTATGGAACGTTTTCCCGTTGACACGATGGCACGCCCCGATGCCGGTTGGGCATGTATTCACGGTATCGATTCCATGTCGTCTTAAAACTATTGTAATTATCTTCATGAGTCTCGATTTTCTCGTGCCGCCACCTCCATGCACTAACGTAAGCGTCTGCCTCATTTACCCCCTCTGCTCAATACTTCCTGCACTACGGTCGAAAACCTCACGCGGATCTGCAGAACACAGCCTCCTCTCGGCACAGTCTGCAAGGTCGGTACCAAGATGGTTCGGACACCCCGCGGGTTGCATTCAACAGCACGTGCTTCGTCAGGTTTGGTGTGCTCAGGGGAAAACATCGCATGCACATTTTTTGATATGTGAGCCAAGCTCAGCGAATTACTCGTCTGAATAAAATTGGGACCCCTCTGTTTGGTTGTATACTTCGCGAAAGCTCACTGCCGTGCGGAATTAACGACCACAATGCAGAGCGCATTGCCCTAGTCGACTTGACTGCCTTCATGCCCTTCGCGGGCGTCATATAATGGATGAAGAGATTTACCTGTATTCTATTCTGGCATATATATAGACCCATTCGACCCGCGACGGCATCTCAGCAGCACAGCGACAAAGCTCACAGTGTCTCTCCTGCTTACGCGCATTAGCAGCATCCCGATCTTGTCGCCTGCGTCGCTGGTCTGCACGACCGTGTCTCTCCTGCTGCCGCTCATGATCGCTCCCCGCCCCCGACTCTTAGAGCGATACGGGATGCAGATACAAAAAATAAAATTTACGTCCTCATCCGACGCGCAAAGAGTTAAAGCTGCAGATCGACCAGATTGGGCGCAATTAGGAGATCCCTATCACGAAGGTACTTGGTGAGGTCCAAGAAGCAACACCACCGGCTCAACAAAAGCTGCAGTCGACCCTGAACACGTGTCGACGATTCAGCCCTCGCCCAAGAGAACGTCGGCATGACCAGCGATATGAACACCATGCTCAATATCGCGACGGTGGAAAGAGCCGAAGAAATAATGGGCGCGACCGCCAAAATGTTGCTGCTGCAATCATGGTTGAATATTTGAATGGAGATGTGAGACGTCAGCCGAGTCGACTGTCCAGTCAATACGACCAATGTGAATTTGACCAACTTGGCTACTCCGGCTCTGCTGAGGCTGACAGCGACTACACGGATGCCGGATTCGCTGGCGAAAGAGGTCGAGACAGGGTCAGTCAACGAGGCTCTGCTATGAAACCACAAGGCTCCGCAAGGTCACAACCAAGCTCGTCTTGCCGAACAAGGCGGCCCTCCAACCGCCGAGAAGAGTTCGGGCGTGGATGTGATTCGCAGGAACGACGGTGGTAGGGTCAGTGTGCTATCCGTTGTGTCCAAGGACGCTGAGCTCGTTGTTCGTTCTGCAAGAAGATTCATGACAACATTCAGTGCAAGCTGTACCAACGCTACGAGAACCTAGCCTCGTTTGTTATGATCTACATCGCCAAGTCCAAGGTGTCTGAAGACCTTCAAGGTATCTACACGTCAAGCTATTTGCATACCAACTCGGTGGATAAGCTACCAGACGAGGATGCGGTGCCATTGGTCATTTCTTAGAACTCAGCTGACGACCTAGGATGGGGTCTTTGTATCACGGAAGTGCCAGTTGAAGCAGTTCGCTTTCCGGGGCAGCTCACAACCGATTTCATACTGAGGAGACTCCAGCCCAGCGACTCGACCCACGAGTTGTGGGTGCGACGGACAAACCTTGGGTCCTCACAGTGGTGGTGAACTCCATGGACAGAGCCAAGCGGGTCTTGTTGACCAGTACGAAGTCGTTGGTGACATTGCGCCCGGCGCATTTTACGGTGGTCAACTGGGTACCACATGGGGCACTACTTCCTGAAGGATTTGTCAGACTGAGTTCAGCGAAATACCACGACTGGCAAATTCTGGCATATCTTACAGCTACTAACAGGGGTTCACTACAAGAGATACATCAGCTGTATGATGAGTGGCTGGAACGACAACCACCGGCTGTTGAGCACAAACAATATTCCCCGCCGCATTTGCTCGAAAGCTACCAGCGATGAGGCAGCTAACAAGTGTCCAACACTGGAAACGTATCGAGCGTGAAAGGGGGACGCATGTCGAGCACATAGTCGCGTAAGAACTGCCGCTGCGCTTCAGGGTACGGTCGCACACCACTTCGATACAGTTGAGCATCTGGCACAAGCCGCACCTCCAGCGGTTCCACACCATCCGTTTCATGGCCCAACCGTAACCGGAACAAGTCGGCGTAATCTATCACCAGGTCTCGTAGTCGATCTGCAGACACCAAGTCAAATCCAGCCTCCATCGCTTTGTCCACGAGACGATGCCGCATACTCGCCACATCGTCGGCGGCGGCACCGCCAAGTAACTCGACGTGGTCACTCGGGATGTCATTATCTTCGGTCTCAGCCTCCCCGAGGTTATGCTGAACCAATCCTCGAATATTCAATTGAGATCCACACCGATGGACTGTAACGCTGCCCTGCCCAAGAGCAGTTCCTCCTCGGGTGCCTCAAGCACCAGGCCCTCGATGTTCGTCAAGCAGAGTGGTCCTGGCACGATCTGCAGGTCGACGTACACCCGTTCACGACAGTAAATAGCGTTGCTACCTGCGATCATCACCTGCACTGGCGGCTCAACCCTTATGATCAACAGATCGGGCACCAGTTCTCGGAGTTCTTCAAGCACCGGTCGTACAATGAGGTTCGCGTCTGAGCCCTTGTCCGGGTAGGATAGCACTCTCAACACACTGTTAATCACAGTAGCCCTGTAGCCCGGTTCGTCATCGGTCGTGATGCGCTTGACGCGATTGAGTTGTCGATTTTACACTCGCGTAGATTCTTTGCAACTTTATCTTTCAACTCCGCAGACGCCGTCGGGCAGTCTCGAGCCCAATGGGGTCCCTTTAGGATCAAGCATCCATCGCGCGGAGGTTCACGTTCCACCCCAGTACTGCGGTTGCGACCGCTACTGATTGGTGGCTTCGACTGCGGCTGATTTGGGAGCTTCTTCCCCTTCTCTACAGCTGTGATCGACTCTCCCACCTGCGGGGTACCTTCTGCTTCATATTTGGTTGCATGAGATGATATTGCTACAGGTCGTTTACCTTCGCCTCGCGGTGGATCAGCTCGAACAACCTATTCAAGTTTAAGTGATCCTGAGCTTCAGCTCATGATCGTCCGGCACGACAATGCGATCAGCGTTGTCGTCGACTGTGCTGTAAAGCAGCAGTCCATTGTGTACACGATAGCGGTGTACACGTGCACGGAGATATTTCGCCAACTTCTGACGAGACTTGTCAGAAGGCGCAGCGAAGTAGTCCAACAACTGCTTCGCGTCCGCATCCTTCGTGTATGCGGAGCGCACTTCGTCTAACAAAGACGACGAGGGAGTAGATGTCCGTGCGACGCCAATTGCATTGGCGTCGGCCTTGTGCACCGCATAATCAGGTCGACGCGACAACGCGTCGGCCACAACATTCAACCTTCCAGGTTTGTACTCAACCTGGAAGTTGTACTCCGCAAAGAATGAGAGCCATCTCGCCATTCTTTGTGAGATGTGCGGCGACTTGATCGCCGTACGCAATGATGCGTGGTCGGTGTAGACCACGAATGGTCTACTCCCAAGTAGATACACTCGAAACTTCGCGAGTGCATACTTCATGGCAAGGAGTTCCTTGTCATGTACCAGGTAGTTGCGCTCAGCTGGCTTCAGCTGACGCGACTGATAGTAGACCTCGCGATCACGTCCCTCGTGATCGTGTTGCATTAGAGCGCATCCGATTGCGAAATCGGACGCGTCACACACGACGTGGAACGGGCGATCTTGGTCGGCCACCGCCAAGATCGGCGCCTCAGTCAAGCCCTGCTTGACTGCATCAAAGGCCTGCTGACAATCAGCAGTCCAAACCCATGCAGCGTCCTTCTTTAGGAGCTGCGACAGCGGGCGAATCTTGCCCGCGTAGTTGCTTACGTACTTGCATAAGTACGTAGCGAGTCCAAGGAACTGCCTCAGTTCCTTGACATTGGAAGGCGTAGGCCATTCATTGATCACTCTGACATTTCCTGGGTCAGGGCGTACGCCGTTCTTCCCTACGAGACACCCAAGGACGGGTATCTCGCTAGTCCCGAAGATACACTTCTTCAGGTTCGCGTAGAGCTTGTGTTTGCGCATGGGCGCAAACAACTTGCGGAGATGTTCCTTGTGCATCTCCACTTCCGACTTCCCGTCCACAACCCGGCTGTGGATGAACACATCATCGAAATAGCTCGGTGCGAAGTCACGCACCGAACGCAACAAGTGCGTGACGCACCTGTTGAACCCGCAGAGGTATTCTTTAGTCCCTGCGGCATTACAAGCCACTCCCAGAGCATACCGCTCGGGGTGCTCACCGCCGTGAGAGGTATATCGCTCTCACGCATGAGGATCTGATATAATCCGTCTCTCAGATCCAGAGCACTAAAGAAAGTGCTCAAAGCCATCGAATCGATGATCACATCTTTTCGCGGTATCGGCGTCTGCGCCGGTACCGTTGCGTCGTTGAGCTTGTTATAAGCATGAACGATGCGCCACCCGCCCTGTGCCTTTTTGACACAGAACGTAGGCGCGCTGTGCGGGGACTTCGATTCCTGCACTTGCCCAGCCTGGCGACGACTCTCAAAGAAGTCGTCGATTGCTTTGACTTGCTATCGCGGCAGTGGCCACTGCCGCGTCACGCAATACTTCGTTCCCGGCACGAGATCAATCTCATGCTGAACACCCTTGTCCTGCGGCAACTCCGCAGGGATATCGTCCGGGAGTACGTCTCTGTACTCACGCAAGACCTCGTAGAAGGGGCTCGACCTCAGCGAGTCCCAGCTCTGCTCGTCGAAGCGCTCCTTCTTCGACTTGGCGCTGAGGGCGTCGACGCCCTCAGCGACGTGCTGCTTTAACTCTTCCGCTTCACACTTCATCCTCTCGACATCCGAGAGGATGCAAATCTGCTCGATGCGTCCATCGTGCAGGTCGCGGGCGAAGCGCCTCCAGCTCATGACTGGAAGCGAAGTCAACTCCGACGCCAACGTCGGAGGGTTCTCCAACTTCATCTTCTTGTACTGGAGACCAGTATTCGTACGCGTCAAGACACTCAGGGTCTCGACAGTCGTCTCCAGTTCCTGTGTCTGCCCGGCAGACACTGCGAGTAGCGCCTCGGTCCCTGACCGAGACTTGCGCAGCTTTGCTCGCTTGCGCCGTTCGCTTCTTGTGCGGAACCCGGTTCCGCGCGTCTTGTTTTGTCCGGGCCCGGCCGCAGACAGATCTTCCTTTTGATCGCCGGCGGGTTCAACCCGCGGGCGCGCGCAATCAAGCCCGGCTTGATCACGTATCGCTTCTTCGTGCAGCACGCAATGCGTTTCTTGTTGTCGCCAGTATCACGATGCCCCGACGTCGGGACATCCGGGTCGTGAGAAGACGTACTTGCTTCTCACGCGTGACTTCTATTGGAGTCACCAGTACAAGTGGGTACGCAAGTACGTTCGTGCTTGAGAGGTTTAACAGCGCGTGAAGCCTGCGCCCTTCTTGCAGGCTCACTACCGACCCCGTCGGAGTGCTGGCAGTCCATCTCAATGGACTTTGTGTTTGGTCTTCCGCCTGATAACAAGCGGAGGACTAGTATTGTGGTCTTCGTTGACCGGTTCAGCAAGATGGTGCATCTTGCTGCAGTACCAGCCGAAGTGACAGCCAAGCAGACGGCACGTCTGTTTGTTGACATGGTGTTTAGACACCATGGCATGCCGATCGACATTGTGTCTGATCGTGATCCGCGCTTCACAGCGCGTTTCTGGCAAGAAGTCTTTGTGCTTCTTGGTACGCAGCTGCCCATGTCGACTGCGGATCATCAGCAGACCGACGGACAAACTGAGCGCGTCAACTGGGTATTGGTTGACGCCCTGAAGAGCTACGCTCACTCGTTCCAATACTGGAGCGACTGATTGCCGATGGCAGAGTTTGCCATCAACAACTCGGTGCATGTCTCGACAGGACACACACCGTTTTACGTGAACGCCATGAGGCATCCACGCATACCGAGCGTACCCGGTGCGGTAGCTCCTTCCTTAAGTGGGGGAGGGTATCCGGTTTCAACCAAACCGAATGAACACCCTCATACGAGCAACATATCAGCTGTGTCGACACGCGCACGGACTGCGCGTAGTCCAACCGACGAGAGCACAATGTCTACGCCGGGCGTAGACACTCTCAACAACAACAACCACACACAGGCCGGGCCTGTAGTAAACAAGAACAACGGGTTGAACAAGGAGTTCAACTCGAACGCAATGGACTTTGTCCAGCGCCGCCAAGCCGTAATACGGTTTGTGCAAGATGCTATTGCAGCTTCTGTCGACCGGCAGAAACTGAACGCAGACAACAATGGCAGAGGAAACACATGAATTCAAAGTGGGTTCGTTAGTTCTGTTAGCTACACAGAACCTAACTAAACATGCAGTTTCCGACTTCGGAGCAAGCAAGCTTGCCCCGCGCTTCATCGGCCCATTCACCGTGTTGGCGAAGCATGGTAACGCGTACATGCTAGACATACCGTCCAGGATGCGCCCCCACCCAACCTTTTACGTTGGGCGGCTGAAGCCTTACTCGCAACACGAGTCACCTACTCCCGGTGACTCGGCGCGATCCTCGCCTCGAGCGCAGAAACACGCTGCTCCACGCGAGCAACGACCGTCCCCAAGCACACTTGGACGTTCGAAGCGGTCTGCCCGGCCTGACCGATTCGGGCCTTCAAGAGCTTCAGCTCCTGCCGTATCTCGGCGAGCTCAGCCGTCTGGAGGCGCTCCACCGCCTCCAAACGATCCCAGACCTCACCCGGCGACGGCCCGTGGCGTCTTCCCACCGCCGCCACCCCCGTTGCGAGGCGCACGCGGGAAAACTCGCTGGATTGTCCAGCGAATCGTTGATCATCAGATCCGGACCCAAGGTCCGGTTCATTTTCGTATTCATTGGTTAGGATACTCTCCTGACCACGATATGTGGGAGCCGCGGAACGTCCTGATGAGCGACGTTCCGGAAATGGTGACGAAGTACGAATCCCGCCACCAGCAGCTCCGCCGAAGGGCGTAAAACTTGAGCGAGAGCTGTAGTCGCCTACAGCCTTCGGCTGAGTGTTGCGTTCACCCTCAGCGCTCTCGGACGACAACTGCGTGATTAACTTCTCACGCAGTGTCTTCAACTCCACGGACACACTAATACCAGTGTACCCGAGGTCCCGTTCAGAAAGCCGCACTGCCCCGGTTTGGCACTGCGCGCACGCAACGCCAGCCGGCACTGCGCACGGAATACCCGCTTCGACTGCACCTTCGTGCAGCCGCAAAATCTTGGGCCGCTTCGAGAAGCGCTCGTAGCGCTCACGGGCAGCGCGGAGTCGCTCGTGGTAGCCTGAGGGATTATTGTTGAAGTTCTCAACAAACATCCCCCAGCTTTGGCAGAGTGCCTCCCACTCGGCCACCTTGCACTTACGGGAATGTTTCTTATTCCCGTAGAATCGGAGCCCATGGAAGAGCCCGATGTAATAATCACGTCTTTGATCCATCGCCGGATCAAAGTCGAGCTCCTTGGTGACATCGTCATCAACGATGGCGATCCAGGAGTACAACGCGTATCTACTGACCGGCGTGGTATTGCCGTAGCGAGATTGGATCTCGCTCGGAGACGGCATCCACGGGTCGCGCACCGGATTAGTGCGCGACGTTACAGTCGCGGACGGAGTGGAGTCGTCGTCGTCTCCACCCCGTGGAGTAGACAGAGATCCGGCATAAGCGAGCGGCCTGTCGCTGCCGCTGCGCGAGCGCTTTGAACTTGAAGCGTCCGAGTCGCCCTCGCGGGGACGACGCGTCCCCACGCTTGCTTCATTGCGCCCTGAGGACGAGGACTCTCTCTCCTCCTCGCCCTCCTCCATATCGATATCCTCGATACCGTCGAAGAGGGTTTCGTTGGCATATGTAACTTTGCCACGAGTCTTGTGATACTCCCCAACCGAGATCGTACTCTTGGGGGAGCTTGACGTCGTCACCGTGGAAGTGACGACGGACGCCGAAGAGGCTGAAGATGTGGCAGTCGTCTGTCGTGTAGGAACACACTGAAAATCTCGCTACCGTAAGGTACGAGTCCCACCAACAACACACGTCTCCCTAATTAGGTCAACGAAAGTTGGAATCAAAACCTGAGGTCCAGGAACGATCCCTTACACCGGGTTGGATATAAGCCTCTGTGTACCAAGGTTGTCTTTGGTCAACCCAAAACCTGCACTAACTAGCCACGAACGAAGGCTAGAATGCAATATAGCGCTTTCGCGCAACCCTTTTGCAGTCCCTCAGATGGAAGGGTACCGGCTGATTAGGCCTAATACAAAGGGGACCGAGGTAATCCTCGGTCGGTAGTAAAATATACTCTAGGGGACTTACACCCCCCCACACACACAGAACGACACTCTAAGTGCCACTCTAGCCTCTCGGCCACGCCTACTCTTGGCTTGACCTCGGCGGACTATTAATTAATTAATCTCTAGTCCGTCAGCGGCCATACCACTAAGCCAGGCGTATCCAGGCACTACAGCAAGCTAGCTAACACTTACCGGAGTCGGGCTTAACCTCTGGAGACTTGGGGGGAAGACTGCTGATTTATTACTGAATATTCAGAGGCTCTGAGAGCCTCTACAGATCGTCCTATAGCTAATCCTAATCCTCTATACAAATACCTAGTATAAAACGAATCTCGATGTGGCGACCTCTGTACACTCATCAATAATGACGGTGATTACGCCAAAGGTACCTCGAGGGTCGACCGAGGCTTCGGTCACCTGACCGAGGCTTCCACTTAAGTACGAATATGGTTGTGGTCGTAAATAGCACTGAATCTGACGTATTTAGCCTCGGTCGGGTGTTTATTAGGTCCCGCCGAGGCCAATGTCACTACCTGTCACTCTACCGAGGTAAATGAGAGTGAAAGCTTGTCACAACGGCAACTTCCTTTCCGTCAGCGAATCCGACGGAGTACGCTTGCAGCCTGGTCCGGCCGAGGTCACTTTTCGGCCGGATCTCCACGCCACAACTGCCCCCGCCACGTCGTGAACCTGGCACTGGCGAACGGCGCGGCGCAATGTCTCGCCCTCCGACTCGTCCCGAATCTCGGTCGCTAGCCTCAGCCACCGCGCGTGCGTTCCGATCCTTGGGCTGCACTGGCGAGGTAAGCACCTTCTTGCGTAGCTCGTTCTTATCTTGACCGTCTTGGTGCTGACTTGTGTCCTCTTTGTTCATCTGCTCAGAGCGCCCTGGACGTCCTCGCCGAGACTACGCAGCCTCAGCCGCATCTACCCACTGGTGCGTCTTCCACTGGACTTCGTCCACGTGGTGGTACTCCGTCAACCGCTTCTCGGCCTGGCGGTGCGGCTTCGGCGACTTCCGGACCCTCGGTCGAGCACCCGGCGCCTCCAGCAACCATCCTGGGTCCTTACCCCACGTCAACCGAGGATCCGGCACCTGTAGCGACCGAGGAACCGGGTGAATCTCCGTACCGCTCGCCTCCAACTTCTCCGCTGCGTGCCAATCCCCCTCCGTCGTCAACTTCCGCGCCTTCGGTATCGTTGGCAACTCGCGGGGCGTCGGTCGGGGATGTGGTTGCTGGAACAATGGTCGCTGCGTCCACAGCGGGTGCGACCGAGCCTCTCGCGCCAGTATTGGCGGCGTCAGACCGCCAGTTCTACCGGCTCGCCGAGTTGGTCGTCAGCGTCGCTCGCGCGCCTCCCGCTCGGGTCGATCCGGTGTTGGATCGGCGCCTGGAGCATGCTACCACCCTCGAGGAGGTGGCTACAGCTGCCGTGGCCCCTCGACGTCTGCCTATCGCTGAGTCCGAGGAGATGATGTCTCTCCGTCAGGAGGTGGACCGACTCCAGGCTCTAGCGAAGGACACTGAAGACCAGCTCCGCGTCGAGATGGATCTCCGTGTGAAGTCTGATATCTTTTGCGTGCAGACGTCGACCGAGCTCCACCAAGCTCCGGACCGGATCGACGAGCTTCGAGCCGAACGGCAGCAGCTTCTCGAACGGTTGACTACCGCAGAAGCCACCTTGGAGTCGCACCATGAGGTGACCGCTTCGATCGAGCGGCGTCTCGTAGACACCAACGCTGAGGCGACGTCATTCCGCGATGCATGTGTTGGATGTGGACACTCTAGTCCTGGCGTCAGCGGGCATCTCTGCTAGCGAGATTGACTGGACGTTGCTGGGCCTCAACCCTCCTGACATCATCGTCGGGTCTCCACAGAGCGGTGACGAGTCGTCAAGCCCGGACGAGCCGCCCACCGAGGGTTCTTCGACTCCCGTGGTTCCTCGTTCCAGCCCTTCAGCGTCACCCTCGTCCGCCTCGTCGTCGTCAAAGCGTAAGCGAGACTCGTCTCCTCAGTCGTCGACCGAGGGCGCGGCCGCATCGCAGCTGCCTCCCTCCAAACGACTCGGTCGTGCATCTGTCGACCTGCGGGCGAGGGCTGCGGCGGCTGCTGCACAACACGCTGGTGGATCTCCCGGCGGTCAGCAACCCTCGGTCACCCCTCCGTCGTCTCCCGCTTCTCTCGGGTCACCCGTAGGTGGGTCGATCGAGGGCGGCAATGCTTCTCCGGTTCAGGTGTCGTCGTCGGCCTCGGCGAGCCCGCCATCTCCTGCAGCTTCGGGACCTCCGACTATGCAGTCGGATGACGGCATGGGTCACTCTGGCTCGCCGGGTGGAGGTGATTCTCCGAGCGGTGAAGGCCAGCCAGGGTCTCCAGCCGGCGGTTCACCAGGGTCTCCAGCTGGCGGTTCGCCAGGGTCTCCCGCTGGCGGTTCGCCTCCAAGTAGTGATGACGGTGGCAGCCCGTCGCCGCCAGGCTCTGACGATGGCGAGCCTTCCGGCGGGTCTTCAAGCGGGTCCGGCCATTCCTCCTCCGCGTCGGAAACTCGCGGGTCTCCTCCTGCAACACCGCCCCAACAACCGGCCTCATCGAGGAGTTTCGACGACTTGTCCCCGGACACGCTCGAGCGCGCTATGTTTGGCTCGGAGAGCGAAGATGAAAACCCATCTCTCTCGGCTGGGGCTGCGTCTCAAGCCTCGTTCACGCCTGCTACGGCATCGCCGAGGTCCATTGCATCTGGAGCATCTCCGACCGAGGGTTCGTCTGCTACTCCACGGCACGGGCGCCCTCGGTCTGAAGTGACTGCTACCCTCTCGGCTGCCCCTGGCACCGTGCAGACTGGGTTCACGCCCGTCGTCACCAGTGTGTCCGACGTAGCGGAAGGGTCTCGGAAGTTGTCCGAGCTCGGCAACCTGTTCCTCTTGCCGGGCTTCACCGCACCAGGTGCTCAAGAATGCTGGTGTCTGCTGCAAAATCTCAGCGCGCCGGACATTCCGGCCGAGGACCCTATGTCTCATTGTTCCGAGGACGGGATTGCCGCGTTCTCCGACTGGGCGAACGCCCGCCACCCGTGGCAGCTGGTGAGGGTCAAGTTCCCTGTCGAGCCGTGCACCTTCGGTGTTGGTGAGTTCACCGACGGAGTAACGATCTCCGTTCGGGCTACTGGCCAAGCTCTCCTCGTTCGCCTCTGGCGGCAGTTTCAAGGCACGTCTACTGATGCGACCGAGAAGGCCGACCTCGGTTTCGCTTTGTGGGAGCATCGTCATTGGGTGCAAGCTTCTGCTGTCGATGCGTACTTCGACTACTTGTCTACCAAGCACGGTCGTCGCTACCCCCTCCTTCTCAAGCTTCGCCAGCTCTGGCAGGGGTACGTCCGAGCCCGGAACCTCCGAGCTGACCGCCTCAGGCAGCAGATGGTGAAGCGGTTGTGGACGAGTTGCATCGAATACAACCGCGAGCCTCGTCAGTACCACACCGAGACTCTGTTGGAGCCCACCTACCTCCAGTACTCGTTCGAAGTCATAGAGAGGGCTCCTCAGTCGTCGGATTGGATCGCGGAGGTAAACCAGCTGGACGCCCGTCAGCCGTGGCGCAACTGTTGGATCGACGACCCCGCGAGCCACCCATTCAACACGACGTTCGCCGCCTGTAACCCTGAAGTTCCGCTGTTCGTGCCGCGAGGGACGACTAGCGAAGAGGTAGCAGCTTCGGTGGTCGTGGAACCGTCTCTTCCTGCGTCATGGGTGACTGCCCCATGGGTTACCCAGTTTGGTGCCGGTCGTGACGATGACGCCTCGGACGAGGAGTCGAAAGACTCGCCGAATGTCGGCGCAGGCACTCCCTAAGCATTCCGGGCCTCGGTCGCCCGTCATTCGCATTCTCATGCATCAACTCTCGCTGCTCCAGTTCCGTCCGACGCTCTAATTTTGCAGGCAGCTTGTAGGGTTGTAGTTCATTCCTCGTTAATTCTCCATAATCACTTTAATCCACCCGTAACTTCTTTTCTGCTACACCCTCAGCCGTGACCTTGATACATCCCTCGTTCGGTGGTCCACCTTCTCCGCCTTGGCCCTGTGGTTCTTCTGGTGTGCCGACCGAGGGGTAGTCCCTTGTTCTTGAGTCGTCATCTTAATTCGTTCACATGTACATATGCATTGTTCGTTTGGTATCTTCTTTCGTCTGCTACTGCGAGCCAATTGCTCCTCGCAGGCAGTTCATCCCTCGGTCGCCTCTGCAGTGGGTTCTCTTCGTTCATCTCCAACCCTTCTGCGGGCGACCGTGTTCCCAGTAACTTCCTTCGTCTGTATTTGCGAGCTGGTGCCCCTCGCAATCAGTTCATTCGTTGATAGCGCCAAGCACTACTCCTCGTCCGCAGTCTGAGCCATTTGTAGTCGTCGGTCGCTGCGTTTCTGACGCAAGTAATCATAGAGTAGTCCTCCGCATGACAAGTTGGTAGCTGGTTCCCACGTTGGCTCCTCGTAGCCGACCCATTTCACTTTGAATTCTCGAACCGCTCGGTTGGTGCTCGTTGATAGCGGCGTGCGGTCGTCCAGGATTGCTTCGACTTCGAACTCGCCCGACGGGTGGTCCGGCTCCCAGCTATCCTCGGGCAGCAACTCCTCGTCGAAGTCCACTCTTGACTCCTCGTCTACCTCTGGCGCCAGCCGAACTTTAGGCCGGTCTCCGAACTCACTCACTGCCTTCAACCGCGAGACGTGTACGACCGGGTAGAAGCGGTAGCCGCTTCGATTCGGTAGCTCTAGCTCGTAAGCGAACTCCTCCACCTTCTTCTTGATACGGAATGGTCCATGCCACCGGTGCGCAAGTTTCTTCGTCAGGCCAGGTTTCACTCGTTCCATGTACAACCACACTCGGCTTCCTGGCCCGAACAGCGACCTCGGTGAGGCCTCGTTTGGATCCGCCTCACCTGAAGGGCTCGGTAGTGATTCTCTCTCCTGCCGCCCGAGTGTCTCGTTGTGTTCTTTGGCCCTCCGAGCCTTCTCCGTTGCTTTGTATTCTTTGGCCATACTGAGTGCAATCTCCTGCTGTCGGTTGACCTCGCGGCGCCACGCTAGGGCGTCGGACTGCCGTCCGGAGCCTCGTTTGAGGGACGATGACATCGCTTTGAGTGTCGTCTGTGCATCCCACCCATGAACGAGGTAAAACGGGGTCTCCTTCCGGGTACCATCCTGCGAGTTGTTGATAGCGAAGATCAACTTCTCTGCAATCTCGTCCCAGTCCTGTTGTAACGGGTCTTCGGCGTACACGCGCACTGACTGCATGACGGTTTTCACTGACCGTTCTTGCTGTCCATTCGCCTGCGGCCGGTAACTCAACGTAGCTCGTGACCGAGACTGCATCATCTCAGTGAAAGCTTGGAACACTTCGCTCATGAACCTCGGATCTCGATCATGGCGAATTAACGAGGGTGCACCGAACCTTCGGTAGACACACTCCTCGAATGCTTGGGCAACAACGAGCGCAGTGGTATCCGACATAGCTTTACCCATCACGAATCCCGTGAACGAGCATTGGAAGAGCAGTAGTGCCGTGTTTCCTCGCCGAGACTTCGGTAGCGGGATCACAAAGTCCATAGAGACCATCTGGAACGGTCTCTCAGCTAACACATTTCCTGGGGAATAGCCCCTCAGCTGAGGTCGGCTCTTGCTCGAACAGCAGTCCGGGCATGACCTGACATGCTTCTCTACATCCGCGTACAGTCCGATCCAATAGTAGTCCGACTTCACTCTGTGGTAAGTGCGATTAATACCTTGGTGTCCACCTTCCAACGAGTCGTGGCAGCTCTGCAGCACTTCTTGGACCATCGTTGAGGGTACTACGAGACGCATCCACGTTCCCAGTTGCTCATCCGAGTCCGAACGACGGTTGGTTCCTACAAAGTAGAGGATTCCGTCTTCGCTCAAAACGAACCGGTCAGCCATTTTCCACGCGTCACGCGCCGCCTTGTAGCCCAGGCGAGCATCTTCGCCTCGGAGGACCGCTCTCAGGTTGGACCATCTCAGTTCCTCCTCTTGTGCAGATGCGACTCTTCTCCGACGCTCTTCTTGCACTGTCAGCGGGTCTACATCCTCTGCATCAGGCGGGGCCGACGCGGCGGCTGTCAAAGCCTCGGTGGGCGGTAGTGTTTCTTCCAGCGCGTTCTGAGCCTCGTTCGGCACCGCGTTGGATTCAGCAAGTCGAGCTGCATCGTCCTGACCCATGACCGATACTTCGTTCGCGAACCGGACTCGCTTCGTCATCGCCTTTGCGTGGTGCCTAGTCGTAACCGTCACATGGCCTGAATCTCGGTCTTCGGCCCGCACAAAATCGAAAAAAGTCTTACTTCGGGGCTCTTCGCGGGTCATAGACGCTCGCAAGACGCTCACCGAGGGTTTCTCTTCCGTCGTTCCTTCCACCGAGGTTTCGTAGATGACTTCGTTAATCCGGTTCAGAGCTCTCAGTTCCGCGATCCTCGCCTCGGACGTCGTCACTGCCGACACCTTGGACTCCAACGCCTCGCTGGCTAGAGAATCTGCTGCTGCATTGAATTCTCGTACAGCATGCAGGTACTTGACCGAACGAAGCTTGACTACGAGTTCTCGGTGGTGGTTGAGTTGCGCCATCAGCGTTTCATTCCGGCACGCTATCACCCCTAGTGATTGCTGAATGGCGAGTCTCGAATCTCCGACAATGACAAGGTCTGTAATGGCTAGACCGAGTGCTGCCGAGACGCCATTGTTCATACCGGCGTACTCGGCGAGGTTAACCGTAGTGGCTTCGAGATAAGCACTGGCAGCGATCACTATCGTCCATTCCGGAAGCTTCCACACTATCCATGAGCAACTCCCATAACCACCATGTTTCTCCGTTTTCGCCGAGCCGTCGAACGAGAGGACGTGTCCGCTGTACGAGGTCGGTAGTCGAGCATACAACAGATGTGGGTCCAAACGAACGTTCGGTGACCCTTTGGATGGAGGGGCCACCGAGGCCAACGACTCTTCCAAATCGACGAAGCTCGTCAGCTTGGAGCAGCTGAGCGAACGCACAATTCTTTTCCTTCACTCGCTCGACCACCAGGTGCCACGGCGACAGCAAGACGGCAAATTGGGTGGCCCGACCGAAGAGTGTCTTGGACTTGTGCACCCACTCGAGCGTTGAAAACCGAGTGTATACTCGGATAGTCTTCCCAACGAGCTGAGTATAGCATACCTTCAAAACGAGCAGGAGGGCTAGGACCTCCTTCTCAGCCGGGTGATAGTTCATCTCGGCGTCCTTCAATACCCGACCACAGAAGCGAACGGGGTGCAGCTTGCCCTCGTGCTCTTGCATCAGAGTATAGCTAAGGGCCCACTCATTCGCGAACAGCGTGACATGGACATCCTTGCCCCTGTCGAAGTGGCGCAGTATCGGAGCGTCTCGGACGCGCTGCTGTAGCATGGCAAAGCTCTGCCTGGCAGCAGAGAGGTCCCCACCGAGCTCAAAATCAGCATCCTTGAGCTGGTAGAGCGCTGCCCCGTACACCGCAAAATCTTGGATAAAACGGCTGTAATAGTTGAGCGCCCCGAGGAAGGACTGAATTCCCTTCTTCGACGCGGGGAACTTGAGCTCGGTCACCACCACTGCCTTCTTAGCGTCGGGAGCAATACCCGCTGCCGAGACGTCGTGGGGCAGGAAGCCCACCTTCCGTTGTACGAACAGGCTCTTGGCGAAGCTAACACTGATTCGACACTCTTGAAAACGACTTAGCAGACGGTCTAGCGTCGTCAAGCAAGCTTCAAAGGTCTCGGAGCCGAAGCAGATATCGTCTACGAACGAACGCCGATCCAGCACGGGTACCAACGAGGATTCGTCTGGCTCCCCGCTGGAGTACATATCGGCCAGAGGGCTGTTCACCAGGGTTGCGACGGCGCTTTCGGTGGTCGACAGAGCTCGGTCGGCTTCGAATTTGGTCCGAGGGGCCTCGTTCAAGCTGACCGAGGCCTCGGTCACCCCTGCCCTGTCTTCGGCGTCGGCCGTTTCAGCTGTCCGCATCTTCTCCGAGAAGCTAGCCCAGCCCCCCTTTGGTTGAACGAACCCCCAGAGGGCGTTGTCAATCATTCGTTGGTAGATCATGGGCGCGTTCTTGAGCCCGAACGGCATGCATAGCCACTCGAAGTGGCCCAGTGCGCAGACAAAGGCGGAGATCTTGCGGGCTCGGCGAGTCATCATCACCGCCCAGAACCCGCTCGCCGCATCCAAGGAGCAAAACCACAGGTATGCCTCCATCTCGGTCAACAGATCGTCGACCAATGGCATGGCATATTCCATGATCGCGGTGATCGCATTCACTCGTTTGTAGTCGATACATAACCGTATGTCGATTCCGTTCTTCTTCAACACAATAACGATAGGTGAGCCCCACGGGCTGTCCGAGAACGAGACCAATCTCGCCGTCAGTAGACCCTTCAGCAGCTCGTAGAGTTTGCCCAGAAACCGTAGAGGGGTCCTCCGAGCCCTTTGCTTGATCGGGGGGTGTCCTTGCACGTCGATGTCGCACACCACACCGTATGCCGGTGGGGGCAAAGCGTTGCCGCTCGCAATCATGATCTCTTCATGTTTCTGAAGCACGGCCACGAGCTTCGCCTGCTGATCGGCCTTCAAGTCGGGGTTCTGGATATTCGGACCCGAGTAATCCAGCGTCGTTGACGATGGTTCCGTCAGGTCGGGCAAGAAAGCGAGCTCGTGCGCGTAGTCCGTCAACTCGATCTCGTTCGGTAGGTGTTCTGTCGTATCGTTGGCGCCCCAGTCTGCATCAGTGACTGTCGCCGGACTGCCTCCGGCCATGACCGAGACGTAGACAGCTTCCAAACGCTCTGCGTCAGACTGGACACCTTGTCCGTCGGTTGAGCCGGTGGTTGTCCGATCACTCGCTCCTTCTGTCTCCGAATCACCCCTGGGCTCGGTCACCCCACAAGCGCCTACTTGATCAGCGCGGGAGTCGTCTCCTGTTGTCACCGAGGCTAGGATTTCTCCGGACTCGCCTGGAGGGCGCGCGGAGTCATCAATTCGGACTCTGAGATCCGGATTACCAGGTTCGGGTTGTTCTGCGATCTCCCCAGTCGCGTAGCCCTCGGACGACCGTGGACCCTGTCCTCCATCTCTCGCTGGACAACCTTCGGCGTCGACCGAGGGCGGCCGGCACTCGCTTGCCTCGTCGGCAGCTTCAGCGAGGTCCAAACCGTGGGCCGTCGCTAGTTGACCATCGTCAGCTTCGCTGGCATCTCGGTGCACGCCGAAGCCTCGGTCGGTCGCTTGAGGAGTGCCCGCGGAGTCGGGTACTCGCGTCGTTCCACGGCCGAGGGCTGTGCAGCCAGCCATTCTTGGTAGAGCTTGCCCTCGCGTCCGAACAGCATGACGGTTTTCACTGACCGTTCTTGCTGTCCATTCGCCTGCGGCCGGTAACTCAACGTAGCTCGTGACCGAGACTGCATCATCTCAGTGAAAGCTTGGAACACTTCGCTCATGAACCTCGGATCTCGATCATGGCGAATTAACGAGGGTGCACCGAACCTTCGGTAGACACACTCCTCGAAAGCTTGGGCAACAACGAGCGCAGTGGTATCCGACATAGCTTTACCCATCACGAATCCCGTGAACGAGCATTGGAAGAGCAGTAGTGCCGTGTTTCCTCGCCGAGACTTCGGTAGCGGGATCACAAAGTCCATAGAGACCATCTGGAACGGTCTCTCAGCTAACACATTTCCTGGGGAATAGCCCCTCAGCTGAGGTCGGCTCTTGCTCGAACAGCAGTCCGGGCATGACCTGACATGCTTCTCTACATCCGCGTACAGTCCGATCCAATAGTAGTCCGACTTCACTCTGTGGTAAGTGCGATTAATACCTTGGTGTCCACCTTCCAACGAGTCGTGGCAGCTCTGCAGCACTTCTTGGACCATCGTTGAGGGTACTACGAGACGCATCCACGTTCCCAGTTGCTCATCCGAGTCCGAACGACGGTTGGTTCCTACAAAGTAGAGGATTCCGTCTTCGCTCAAAACGAACCGGTCAGCCATTTTCCACGCGTCACGCGCCGCCTTGTAGCCCAGGCGAGCATCTTCGCCTCGGAGGACCGCTCTCAGGTTGGACCATCTCAGTTCCTCCTCTTGTGCAGATGCGACTCTTCTCCGACGCTCTTCTTGCACTGTCAGCGGGTCTACATCCTCTGCATCAGGCGGGGCCGACGCGGCGGCTGTCAAAGCCTCGGTGGGCGGTAGTGTTTCTTCCAGCGCGTTCTGAGCCTCGTTCGGCACCGCGTTGGATTCAGCAAGTCGAGCTGCATCGTCCTGACCCATGACCGATACTTCGTTCGCGAACCGGACTCGCTTCGTCATCGCCTTTGCGTGGTGCCTAGTCGTAACCGTCACATGGCCTGAATCTCGGTCTTCGGCCCGCACAAAATCGAAAAAAGTCTTACTTCGGGGCTCTTCGCGGGTCATAGACGCTCGCAAGACGCTCACCGAGGGTTTCTCTTCCGTCGTTCCTTCCACCGAGGTTTCGTAGATGACTTCGTTAATCCGGTTCAGAGCTCTCAGTTCCGCGATCCTCGCCTCGGACGTCGTCACTGCCGACACCTTGGACTCCAACGCCTCGCTGGCTAGAGAATCTGCTGCTGCATTGAATTCTCGTACAGCATGCAGGTACTTGACCGAACGAAGCTTGACTACGAGTTCTCGGTGGTGGTTGAGTTGCGCCATCAGCGTTTCCTTCCGGCACGCTATCACCCCTAGTGATTGCTGAATGGCGAGTCTCGAATCTCCGACAATGACAAGGTCTGTAATGGCTAGACCGAGTGCTGCTGAGACGCCATTGTTCATACCGGCGTACTCGGCGAGGTTAACCGTAGTGGCTTCGAGATAAGCACTGGCAGCGATCACTATCGTCCATTCCGGAAGCTTCCACACTATCCAGGAGCAACTCCCATAACCACCATGTTTCTCCGTTTTCGCCGAGCCGTCGAACGAGAGGACGTGTCCGCTGTACGAGGTCGGTAGTCGAGCATACAACAGATGTGGGTCCAAACGAACGTTCGGTGACCCTTTGGATGGAGGGGCCACCGAGGCCAACGACTCTTCCAAATCGACGAAGCTCGTCAGCCCCGCTTGGAGCAGCTGAGCGAACGCACAATTCTTTTCCTTCACTCGCTCGACCACCAGGTGCCACGGCGACAGCAAGACGGCAAATTGGGTGGCCCGACCGAAGAGTGTCTTGGACTTGTGCACCCACTCGAGCGTTGAAAACCGAGTGTATACTCGGATAGTCTTCCCAACGAGCTGAGTATAGCATACCTTCAAAACGAGCAGGAGGGCTAGGACCTCCTTCTCAGCCGGGTGATAGTTCATCTCGGCGTCCTTCAATACCCGACCACAGAAGCGAACGGGGTGCAGCTTGCCCTCGTGCTCTTGCATCAGAGTAGAGCTAAGGGCCCACTCATTCGCGAACAGCGTGACATGGACATCCTTGCCCCTGTCGAAGTGGCGCAGTATCGGAGCGTCTCGGACGCGCTGCTGTAGCATGGCAAAGCTCTGCCTGGCAGCAGAGAGGTCCCCACCGAGCTCAAAATCAGCATCCTTGAGCTGGTAGAGCGCTGCCCCGTACACCGCAAAATCTTGGATAAAACGGCTGTAATAGTTGAGCGCCCCGAGGAAGGACTGAATTCCCTTCTTCGACGCGGGGAACTTGAGCTCGGTCACCACCGCTGCCTTCTTAGCGTCGGGAGCAATACCCGCTGCCGAGACGTCGTGGGGCAGGAAGCCCACCTTCCGTTGTACGAACAGGCTCTTGGCGAAGCTAACACTGATTCGACACTCTTGAAAACGACTTAGCAGACGGTCTAGCGTCGTCAAGCAAGCTTCAAAGGTCTCGGAGCCGAAGCAGATATCGTCTACGAACGAACGCCGATCCAGCACGGGTACCAACGAGGATTCGTCTGGCTCCCCGCTGGAGTACATATCGGCCAGAGGGCTGTTCACCAGGGTTGCGACGGCGCTTTCGGTGGTCGACAGAGCTCGGTCGGCTTCGAATTTGGTCCGAGGGGCCTCGTTCAAGCTGACCGAGGCCTCGGTCACCCCTGCCCTGTCTTCGGCGTCGGCCGTTTCAGCTGTCCGCATCTTCTCCGAGAAGCTAGCCCAGCCCCCCTTTGGTTGAACGAACCCCCAGAGGGCGTTGTCAATCATTCGTTGGTAGATCACGGGCGCGTTCTTGAGCCCGAACGGCATGCATAGCCACTCGAAGTGGCCCAGTGCGCAGACAAAGGCGGAGATCTTGCGGGCTCGGCGAGTCATCATCACCGCCCAGAACCCGCTCGCCGCATCCAAGGAGCAAAACCACAGGTATGCCTCCATCTCGGTCAACAGATCGTCGACCAATGGCATGGCATATTCCATGATCGCGGTGATCGCATTCACTCGTTTGTAGTCGATACATAACCGTATGTCGATTCCGTTCTTCTTCAACACAATAACGATAGGTGAGCCCCACGGGCTGTCCGAGAACGAGACCAATCTCGCCGTCAGTAGACCCTTCAGCAGCTCGTAGAGTTTGCCCAGAAACCGTAGAGGGGTCCTCCGAGCCCTTTGCTTGATCGGGGGGTGTCCTTGCACGTCGATGTCGCACACCACACCGTATGCCGGTGGGGGCAAAGCGTTGCCGCTCGCAATCATGATCTCTTCATGTTTCTGAAGCACGGCCACGAGCTTCGCCTGCTGATCGGCCTTCAAGTCGGGGTTCTGGACATTCGGACCCGAGTAATCCAGCGTCGTTGACGATGGTTCCGTCAGGTCGGGCAAGAAAGCGAGCTCGTGCGCGTAGTCCGTCAACTCGATCTCGTTCGGTAGGTGTTCTGTCGTATCGTTGGTGCCCCAGTCTGCATCAGTGACTGTCGCCGGACTGCCTCCGGCCATGACCGAGACGTAGACAGCTTCCAAACGCTCTGCGTCAGACTGGACACCTTGTCCGTCGGTTGAGCCGGTGGTTGTCCGATCACTCGCTCCTTCTGTCTCCGAATCACCCCTGGGCTCGGTCACCCCACAAGCGCCTACTTGATCAGCGCGGGAGTCGTCTCCTGTTGTCACCGAGGCTAGGATTTCTCCGGACTCGCCTGGAGGGCGCGCGGAGTCATCAATTCGGACTCCGAGATCCGGATTACCAGGTTCGGGTTGTTCTGCGATCTCCCCAGTCGCGTAGCCCTCGGACGACCGTGGATCCTGTCCTCCATCTCTCGCTGGACAACCTTCGGCGTCGACCGAGGGCGGCCGGCACTCGCTTGCCTCGTCGGCAGCTTCAGCGAGGTCCAAACCGTGGGCCGTCGCTAGTTGACCATCGTCAGCTTCGCTGGCATCTCGGTGCACGCCGAAGCCTCGGTCGGTCGCTTGAGGAGTGCCCGCGGAGTCGGGTACTCGCGTCGTTCCACGGCCGAGGGCTGTGCAGCCAGCCATTCTTGGTAGAGCTTGCCCTCGCGTCCGAACAGCGTTTCATCTCTGCTCTCCGCGTACGCCAGCACTTACCATTCTCGATACTTGTCAGATGCCACTCGCGCGTAGCCTGGCTCTCGGGGTAATTCCTCTCGAGGCACCCATAACACCACAGGCTCGTGCGCCGAGCAACTTGTTCTCTTCGTTGTAACATTAGTCAGCCGAATCCAGATCAGCCGACCTCGCTGACTCTTCGCCACGGTTGGCACCAGCCTCGTAGATCTGCGAATCCACATCTCGTGGGTCGTTCGAGACGGTTGTCGACGAGGCAGACGGAATTCGCGCCACTCCCTGCCGGGGATCGCCAACAGCTCGGTAGGGCCTCCTACAATGTGGTTTCCGTAGGACACCGGCTCTTCCGACTCCTTCGACTTCAAGAGAGGTACCATGTCCTCGTCGGGGAGCCGGGCTGTACCATGGAACAGGTCCAGCCGAATTCCGGCAGGCACCATGAAGTCCATGCCTAGGACTACGTCCACTCCGGCACTGTGGTCCATGACCCACACCTCGAACTCATACACGTGTCTTCAGCCGAGTGTGACTTTCACCGAAGCTCGTCGTTGGGTCTCCATGATCCCCGGGTTGATGCCCCGCACTTCTAGACTGCGACCGTGGTCAAATACCTCTCGCACTCTGAGACTCTTGGCGAAACTCGCCGAGATCACACTCACATTCGCTCCGGTGTCGAGCAGAATCCGTACCCGGGTGTCATCCACTGCGCCCTTGACCAGCGCGCGCATTCTCTTCCTCTTGTCGTATCGTTGGGACGACCACCACCCCATTCGTTCGCCGGGCAGTAATTTTATTGCCCGACCGAGGGTTCGGTCGACCGGCTCCACCTGAGCCATACTCGTGATGACAGCCTCGGTCGGGGCATGCGCGCGTTCTCCATCACTTGCTTCGTCAGTTCCGTTCTCACCGAGGCCTAAGCCTCTGTCACTTCCATTTTCCATCGTATTCACTCGTTCGTTGTTCTTTCGATCGTCGGGCCATTTGCTTCTGCCTGTGAACGCAAACAAATAGTCTGCGTCTACAGCAGGCTCAGCTAACTGTGGCAGCCCGATTGGGACCAACCCAGTTTCAGTTGGCGGGCTGCCTAGTTTAAATGGCTCCCGAACACCAGGCTCTGCAGCTCTGGGGTGAGATCCTTCTTGTCGACCTTCGTTCGCAATAAACTCGTCAGCTCTCGGAGGGCGTCGCACTTGCCGGCGTCGTGTACCTGTTTGCACAGCTTACATCTCCGATTGCAGTAATGTACCGAGTGGTACGGGCTATTGCACGCTGCACACGGTCCGTACTGGCGACGTCCTTCTCGGTCGCGCTGGAATTGGTTGCCTCCGCCTGACTGACGACGATTGTCCGGTCGAGCGAAGGTCCCAGCCGCGGCTGCTCGACGCTCATTGTCGTTCGTCGCGTCCACATGTCCGTGAGCGTCGGCCAAGACTTCGCTCGAATCCGACTCCGCATCTGAATACTCGTCGACATCGTACGACGCACCGCGTTGGCTGCTGGCCTCGGTCGCATCACGCCCGCATCCGCGAACAGATTGGGAATCCTCATGATCACCGTCCGAGGCCCTGATGTTCAATGCGGTGACGACATCGGCCAAAGCTTCTACCAGGGTGATTCTCGACCGGTACGGGGACTCGTCGCGTCGTTCGCGGCCGAAACTGCCCCTCGTAGCCTCGTTCGGCCGGTTTTCGCGTCGCCGGTCGTCGTCTTGGCTTCGGTGGCGTCTCACCGAGGGTTCGCGCGCCGTCTTCCGCTCTCTGCTACGCAGGATGTCGTTGATCATTTCTTCTAGGTCATGAATATCCTAGACCCGCGCGTGACACAGCCGCTCTTCCAGGCCTCGGTCATCGCACGTATTGAGGAAGTGATCCACGTGATCCTTCGCCTCGCGTCCTCCGTTCTCAAATTGCACCCCAGCGTTGCGTGCGTACCCATTCAAGCGGTTGAGATAGTCGCAGACGTGCTCCTTGTCCTCTCGCTTCGCTGAGTAGTAGCGAGCTTTCGCTGACTGGGTGAACTTGGAGCAATAATACTTGATAAAAGCATCGCTCAACAACTTCCACGTACGCTTCGTTTTGCGTGGGAGCTGTCGGTACCAATGGAGTGCTCCGTCTTGGAGACTCAGTTCAAAGGCCATGCACCACTCGTTTGTCGGAGTATGTGTACCCTTCATCTCATACATGAACTTTCGGAGCCACTGCATCGACCGGTCGCTCTTGTTGCGAGTACCGAGGAACGGTTTAATGTTACCGAGAGGGAGGTGCGTAGCGATCTCAAGCCTCGGTGTGTTACTCCGGCCATTCGCTGCACTCAGTTCCCTCACTTGGCGTGCCCACTCACCCGTCTGGTCACCGTCGTAGTAGTCCGGGTCAAACGATCCTCGTCACTGTACGACGACTCTTCTCGGACCTCGAACTTCTTCTCGGGAGGTCGGACCATCGTTCGACGAGTGTTCGGCGTGGTGAACGAGGCTTCGTTCTCCTTCGCCAAGCGGTCACTGCGGTCGACTGACCTCGGTGTCACCATGTGCGAATCTTGCATGTACGGGGATGCCGGGCCTTTCGCAGCGAACGTCCCTCCATTGACATCGGTGGCTCCCTTCAGGGGCGTCGGTGGCAGCGGCACTTGCGACGGATCCGCCTCGGTCTGGACGAGGTAGGTCTTCGTGCCAAACACTAGGGTGGCCACGCTCGCGTTGGTAGCACCAAACGCCGTTCGCAGCTTCTTCTTCCACTTCGAGAGAGCAGTGGCCGCCTCGGTCGGACTCCAGTCGGCAAGCGCCATGGTCGACGGGTACATTTGGGAGTCGCACCCCATCGCTCGGAGTAGCCCTTCGGTCTCTCTGGCTACCGCCAAGGTGCTCGTTGAATCAATGGGCGCGGCCAGCGCCCGTCCGAGGTCTGCCCACACAGCCTGACGAACCATATTGGGTGAGAACTGCCTCATCCAGTTGCTCTTCGTCCTCATCAACTCCACACTCCGGCCCAACACCTTATTGGCCGCCGGCGTGTCTCCGTTGAGCGGTGGACGCGTTCCCGTCGGCTGGGTCGTCACCGACGTGGTCTTCGGGAAGTCCTTCGCACCATCTTCTCCGTCGTCTTCACCGAAAGTTGGCTCCGGTTTGGCGACGTCGTCGAGTTCGTCAACGAGGTTTCGAGCGAGCGGTCGCACACCACTACTTCGCCCTGCAGACACCACCGCTGCTTCCGCGGCCTCGTTCACGGTGCCTTTGACTTCCCGGTCATCATCTTCGTCTTCTTCCATGGTGTCCGAGGGTTCAAACGCAGAATCGTAGTTCGCCGGATGCTCGTCGACCCTGTCCATCGCTACGGTCGCCAGGGACTCGAACGAGCTTCCGGAGTGGTCCAGCGCCTCGGAGCGCGACCCACTCGACTTCATTGGCGTAGTTGGAGCCACAGACTTGGTTCCTCGCGCCATCTTCTTCTTCTTCTTCTTCTCCTCTTTTGCTCGTAGGGGTTGAGACCTACAACAACCAGAATACACAGAAGGTTATTCCAATCCCGGGTCGCGGCACCAGTTGTCGTGTAGGAACACGCTGAAAATCTCGCTACCGTAAGGTACGAGTCCCACCAACAACACACGTCTCCCTAATTAGGTCAACGAAAGTTGGAATCAAAACCTGAGGTCCAGGAACGATCCCTTACACCGGGTTGGATATAAGCCTCTGTGTACCAAGGTTGTCTTTGGTCAACCCAAAACCTGCACTAACTAGCCACGAACGAAGGCTAGAATGCAATATAGCGCTTTCGCGCAACCCTTTTGCAGTCCCTCAGATGGAAGGGTACCGGCTGATTAGGCCTAATACAAAGGGGACCGAGGTAATCCTCGGTCGGTAGTAAAATATACTCTAGGGGACTTACACACCCCCCACACACACAGAACGACACTCTAAGTGCCACTCTAGCCTCTCGGCCACGCCTACTCTTGGCTTGACCTCGGTGGACTATTAATTAATTAATCTCTAGTCCGTCAGCGGCCATACCACTAAGCCAGGCGTATCCAGGCACTACAGCAAGCTAGCTAACACTTACCGGAGTCGGACTTAACCTCTGGAGACTTGGGGGGAAGACTGCTGATTTATTACTGAATATTCAGAGGCTCTGAGAGCCTCTACAGATCGTCCTATAGCTAATCCTAATCCTCTATACAAATACCTAGTATAAAACGAATCTCGATGTGGCGACCTCTGTACACTCATCAATAATGACGGTGATTACGCCAAAGGTACCTCGAGGGTCGACCGAGGCTTCGGTCACCTGACCGAGGCTTCCACTTAAGTACGAATATGGTTGTGGTCGTAAATAGCACTGAATCTGACGTATTTAGCCTCGGTCGGGTGTTTATTAGGTCCCGCCGAGGCCAATGTCACTACCTGTCACTCTACCGAGGTAAATGAGAGTGAAAGCTTGTCACAACGGCAACTTCCTTTCCGTCAGCGAATCCGACGGAGTACGCTTGCAGCCTGGTCCGGCCGAGGTCACTTTTCGGCCGGATCTCCACGCCACACGTCGCTGTGTTAGCGACGACCGCGTTGCCTGCTGCAGGTGCAGCAAGCTCGTCGGAAGTCTGCGTCGTTGGCGTGCTCATTTCTAAATGAGCACGAGGCTCTCTCCGAAGAAGACTTTGAATTGATTGTCGAGACCGGCACATCAAGTCCTAACGGGGGATGGTGTAGCGGGGCTACACATTCGGCTAACTTTACCTTAGTGCAACACGCACTAAGTGAATACATTCAGGTGGGCCACATCGCAGTGTGGTCACCATTCATATTAGGAAGCAGTCCTATTGGTCAGAAAGCAGGATCTTTCTACCAGTAATACTCAAGCATTAGGTCAGAGTTTCTGCGAACCACTCGTTGGCAGAACCTCACTTTATAGATATCAGTTTTAGGAGGAAAACCACAGTTAACATTCAATTCAGCTCTCATTTTACCGCGTAAAAGCTACTATTTGTACCTTTATTTAGATCTAAATATACTTGTGGGTACAAGTATACTTAATTTAAGTTAAATACACCTTACGCTTCCTCATACACGTGCGCTCACGTGTAAGCTAAAGTATTGGGCTACGTAAGCCCATTACACCTAAGATGACTCTCATTGACTTAAACGCTAACGAGTCAAGCGAAGCCGGTCTCAATTTGCTGAAATCTGGAATGTATCTGTAGACTACATCAACCACATTCTACAGAGTAAACAAGGTCCAAATGAAATAGTTGTCATTTTAAAACCGGGACGCGTGCCCGTGACGAGCTACGCTGCATATACCGCACGTTTTCATAAGTATTTACAAACATGTCATGGTAGTCCGAGGCCCCGGGGAGAGGTAATTGAGCTGGTAGGGCTGGTTTTCCGCCCTATGATTGCGTGCTAGGATAATGTACATTTTAAACAATCCAGGACGAGGATTGGTGAAACGTAATAGTATCATTGTTACTAAAGCGCAACACACTTTCATGATGGAGTGCATGAAATGTGCCGTGCTGTGAAATCTCTTCCTGCAGGACGTTTTCTACCTGCGCGGCTAAGAGCGGCCTATGCTCAGGTGCACGGCGTACAAGGCGAGACGCGAGGTAATACTCTTTTGGTAGAAAAAGACGCACCCGAGCTTGCGTCGCCATCAGCCCGAGGTCCACAAAGCAATACCCCCCCCCCTCCCCGACTGACGGAGGATACCCACCAGGAGCTCAAAGGGCAGAAGCGTGGGACATGTTTTCAGCCACATGCCGCAACGTCTCGAAGCATAAGCAGCAGCAATAGTTCTGGAAGCCACCGCTCCCAATAATAGGAATTTGTTCTAGATTTATGTCACATACACGCGATGTAGTCAGTCTCCAGCAAATCGTAGATGGTACTTAACGACCAAGGTAGCTTGATCCGTAACCTGCTAAGTCAGTCCCTGTCCCGATGGTATCTGGGGTCGCTGCGCGCGTCGAACAAACACATAAACTTGCCGACTGAATGGAAACATATGGATGAGTGTAGTGGTTTTCCGATAGATAGCTTTGCAGGATTTGTGCTACATAAATGAAATCCAATCAGAAGGCGCAATTGAAGTAGTTTTAGCCAATGATATCAAAATGTCAAGCGGATGCTAGAAGATGAACATTAGTCTTGAGTACCTACAAGCTAGTCTGGAATCCGTCTCAACCGGCAAGCGGTTGATAGCTACGATAGACCGGTTTTGGTACTATATGGTCACTAACGAAGGTATGAAAGGTAAGCTGGCACGTAATACGGCGGTTACCTACTACATAAATGTTAAGCTTAGGTTTTTCGATCTGTCTCCGCACGTCCGTAATAAAGACGACAGAGCTACACCTCCATAAGCAAAGCAAAAACTCTAGATAAACGTTGTTTAAAAATAAAAAAGAGAGGATTCATTAACAAGGCGCTTCCTTTACGAAGTAGGACTTATGTGCTCTGAGTTTGTCTACAGCACAGCGTGCGTGAATTCCGACTACCAGGATGCTGTGGTTGGGCGCTTGATGTGGCACTGATTCGGCCGATCCTCGGACCTCTCGAACCAGCTCCCCGAACTCATGTCGACCAAGGTCCAAGAACCGGATGCCGGAGCGTCTTTTGTCGACCAGCTTGAAGCGGGGCCGGCATCCCTTGGTGTCGCGCTAGCGGCCGCGTTTCAGGCGAGGTCACGTCCCCACCAAGCTCTGCTGCTACCGTTGCCGCCGCAACGCCTCCCGCCGCTGCCGCCCTCCGTGAAAAGCAGCATGGACAAGGTGAAGATGGCGTGCAGGCGTACGTCAACGGCTTCTTGAAGCGCGTCGCTGACCCGTCAGGGGCTACCGGCGACTTGACGTCGCACTCCTTTTGAGGGGGGGGGGGGGCAGAAGCTGGCGGCGCGGTGGATCTTCGACAGGGGTGCCTCGGAAATGAGCAACGTTAACAAGGCCTTCGCGTACGTATTCAACACGCCGTAAGAGGACTAAAAGGTAGCTCGCGTGCTGAGCGGCTGGAATGTCGACGACGATCCCAAGGTTGTCGACATTGAAGCGCTTGACCACACGACGCAGGAACACCTCGCGCGCTTCCAGGAGCTCTTGTACATCACATCCTTGGGCCACAAAGATCGCCGGTTAAACGTCAGTCGCAAGGTCCTCGCAGTACAGACCGCGCACTTGATCTAGTGCATCCCGCAACTAAATGCGCTGTCGCCGGGCGTCCCGATGGTGACGCGCGTTGAAGAGTGTTTGGACGTCGCTGGAATCCCGCGAGCTGACCTGCTGCAGCCCTGAACCACTCGCCGCATAACCTGACACGAAGCGCACGCATGAAGAAGAGAAACAGGAACAATGTCGGGGATGGCATCACGAATCTATAATTAAGGAGCTTATCGCGATGAACCCCGCGTTGAGCGCTCGCCTGACTGTCGTGAAGACCGCCTTTCTGAAGCGTAAACAGATTCAAGTAAACACTGAAGAAACACAATCAACTGCCGCGTTAGAAGACCAACCCAAGCCCAAGCGCAGGAAGAAGGCCGCTACGAACCTTTTCGACGACTTGGTACGAGTGGTATACGCGGATTCCACGCGTCTGGAACTCCAGCGACCGCCAGAAGAAGTCCGAGTCGCATCACGTCGTTGGCTTCATGAAGCTCTTTCTAGACGGCGGCTACACCTCGGAGGACTACAAGGCCCAAGCACTGGGCGTTGGCGCGCGCGCGTAGGCAGCTCTGCTGCGCTTCTTGGCGTCCCGCGGCATCAAGGCGAAAGGCGCTGAAAGCGTGCTCCGCGCGCTGTGTCTTAGACGAGCGTATCGCCGCACACAAGCGTCTCATCGCGATCGATTGCATTCAAGACCCTGCCCCTGTAGACACGCACAACATCCTTGCCGTCGTTTTTCACGTCTAGGTCGTTAGATATCTCCCATGCAAGTACAAAACAGAACAAACACCACGCAAGAGTATTAGCACATACGGTTACATTGCGAACACACCGGCAGTACCATCTCGGTAGCAGCAGCCACACCCTCGCAGGGTATCAGCGTACAAGCAGCGTCACACGTCGCGTAGCGCCGCACCGCCCGCTCCCAGCCGTGATGATTAGCGCCGACCCGAATTGAACGGGCGTCTCCAGAGCCTAAGCTCGGCGCTGTAGGTGGGGGGGGCACGCTTGGTATTGCTGTGTGCTGTGCGAGCCGCGGTGTGCACTTGACGGTGGGACTTGGTCGGGAGACTTGAGCACTAGCGCTTAAAAAAAGAAGAGTGAGGGCCTTAGACTTCTGTCGGTTTCGGTTGGCGACGTCTCAGCTGGTGGCAGCCTCACAGTTGGCATATGCTGATTGGCTAATAGATCAACCAACCAGAAGTATGCAAACCTGCTATTGGTAAATAATTAGACAAATAGGATGCCACACCAAGGAAGATTTTGCTCCCCTACGGGAGTTCCGGCCTCATTAATGAATTTGCTCGGTGGGGTGTGGTCAAAAACGCATCCATATATAAAAAGTCAATTTCTCGGCCCACAGGTCTCTAGAGGCGATTTCCTCGCGGCTTTGATGAAAAGCCGACTGGAATCGCTCAACCCCTAGACCTAATCTACCGTACAAATTCCGATTTTTATCTAATTTCTAGGTCGTTAGATATCTCCCATGCAAGTACAAAACAGAACAAACACCACGCAAGAGTATTAGCACATACGGTTACATTGCGAACACACCGGCAGTACCATCTCGGTAGCAGCAGCCACACCCTCGCAGGGTATCAGCGTACAAGCAGCGTCACACGTCGCGTAGCGCCGCACCGCCCGCTCCCAGCCGTGATGATTAGCGCCGACCCGAATTGAACGGGCGTCTCCAGAGCCTAAGCTCGGCGCTGTAGGTGGGGGGGGGCACGCTTGGTATTGCTGTGTGCTGTGCGAGCCGCGGTGTGCACTTGACGGTGGGACTTGGTCGGGAGACTTGAGCACTAGCGCTTAAAAAAAGAAGAGTGAGGGCCTTAGACTTCTGTCGGTTTCGGTTGGCGACGTCTCAGCTGGTGGCAGCCTCACAGTTGGCATATGCTGATTGGCTAATAGATCAACCAACCAGAAGTATGCAAACCTGCTATTGGTAAATAATTAGACAAATAGGATGCCACACCAAGGAAGATTTTGCTCCCCTACGGGAGTTCCGGCCTCATTAATGAATTTGCTCGGTGGGGTGTGGTCAAAAACGCATCCATATATAAAAAGTCAATTTCTCGGCCCACAGGTCTCTAGAGGCGATTTCCTCGCGGCTTTGATGAAAAGCCGACTGGAATCGCTCAACCCCTAGACCTAATCTACCGTACAAATTCCGATTTTTATCTAATTTCGATTTGTGCACTGGCTATGATAACTATCCTAAATGTTGGGAACTGTTGGGAAGTCGGAACCGTCATGACATGGGATCATAATATTGTCTGTCCAATGTTGAGGACATTGCGACAAGCTGCCTTGATGATGATTTAACTGTAAATGCGTCATCAAGGCAGGTTTAAACGAAAAAAGCATCTGGGATGGAGACATTACAGTGTGCGTAAACGCGGCACACAACTATATCAACTGTCAGTCGCGGGAAACCCTCAAGAGCCTCGCCATGCTCCCGAATGAGTGTGTGGCAAAGAAATTCATGTCGCGTTTTTAGTTATACTGGAGAAATAATGTGGATCACTGCGGCGAAGGTTCCCACCTGGACGTGGCTGAGGCACCTCTCCGAAGTTTGTTCATGAAAAAGTTCGCGGACAAATCGAGGTCATGCATGCGTGCCAATGGATTACATAGCGTTGAGCCGGCCTCTGTGCAAGCGCAAAAATTGTGTAGCCACTACGAAGCCGAAAAATGACGGCGAGTTCTTCTACTGTGAATGGACATATAACCGTGATGGTGAGCCTCTGTGAAAGGTCGACTGCCCCAACATGCTGAAGAACACCTGATACGGTCGACCATGTTTGTCAAGTGTGCGAGTCATCACTACGAATTAAGTCGGTGGGAATGGTGCACGTAAACCGAAGCCAAGGCCCCAAGATGAACTGCGCAATGAGATTCCCGCTGAAGTGGTTTTGGAGCTAATCAGCATGTCAATAATTACAGCAACTGTGACTGCCTAGACGCTAGAGCTGGAACGAAACAGTAACCTCACGTTAACACCTAAACAAGCGCAACGTTCCACAGACGAACTAGTAAAGTTGCGACCAGCCTCTTCCTCGCCGGCGTCCTGGTCAGTATCGTCGGACGGCTCGTCCAGCAACAAGAAGGATGATATGTATGAGCCCGATCCGGGATGTGTTCCGGTGCATGCTGCGAGCTCATAGAAGCTTCCAGCAAAACCGAAAACGCCTCGGGGTTATCGAAATATGGTGAAGGATCTGCACCCTGAACTGTTACATTGATACTACAATGGAGATAATACTGGCTGCGATCATTCCCAAGGAAAAGGAGAATTCCAGCTTTAGATCGACGTTTATTCCCTGGTATGTGTGTCACACACTAGGCCCTCTCAGATGTCCTACTATACAAGGGTTTCCAATAGGAAATATTTCTAGTTCGGTGTCAGTCATTTTTAAGAGCAAGGGGACACTACAGCCATTCATTCGGGAGAGTGCCACTTAGACAGATATTATGTTTACAGATAGAAATATATATACAAAACCTTTACACTCATTTAATACAGTCATTTAATACTAATCGGTAAGCGCGCAAGTTGTTCGGCACTCGGTATCTTAGGGGGGCAAGAAGGCATGGCCTATGTGCTGCACTCAAGAGTAAAGACGCCGACATGGATCTAGACACGAGCCAATTACCCCCTCTCCGATTCTATTGGCTGAAAGAAGAATACCTCGAATTTTGAGTCGAGCACGATTTTGTTTTTTTACCAAGAGTCTCCCACTCCTAAAATTATTTTGCGTCGTGAGAAGCGGGATCAGTGATAATCTGTTGTCTAAAATCAGGGCTCGAACACGCAGATATGGAGGAGCTGGAGTGCGTTGGTAGCGCAATTGAAACCAACAAGAAGAGGGGTGCTAACGCCCTGCGTGCTGAGTACAGGCGACTAAGGCCCTGGTTCAGGTGCCAGCACAGCAAGCGAAAAATGACATCGTATAGAGGTAAGGGGGTAAACTTGTGATGTCCGAGTGGTTGCTAGGTAATGCATACTCTGTGTTCTCGTCTTGTCCAAGTAATGTGCCAGCTTCAAATAACCAACAATTAGCTGGACGCAGCGAGCAAACACAGG
The DNA here is from genome assembly GCA_033557925.1 of Phytophthora x cambivora. Lineage (NCBI taxonomy): Eukaryota > Oomycota > Peronosporomycetes > Peronosporales > Peronosporaceae > Phytophthora > Phytophthora x cambivora. Next base: position 2,284,672 of record JAUCEB010000034.1, read on the forward strand.
CTCAGCTCATTTGGCATTTTGATGGACAGCGCAACCTCCAGCGGCGCTTGCGCTACTAGCTGGGCGGCAGCGATCGACGGAGCGCCGAGAATGGAGTCTACATCGGCGTCAGGCGGCACCGGCACGAAGAAGGAAAAGACGGACAAGCGCTTCAAGTGGTCCAACGCTATGATCGCCGACCTGCTGCGCCTGTGGTACACGGAAGCACCGGTCGACTCGAGGCTGCGCAGACCAAGACATAGACCTCCCTCGCTTGGCATCACTTTGCTAGCGTGTTGTCGCAGCCGCAGGGGGTTGCCAACACCCGCGAGCAGGTACGCGCTTTTCAATTTCTTGTCTAAATTGTGAAGCCATGTCTTATAATATTTGTGTTTGTATAGGTTTCGCAAAAGTACCGCAAACATAAATGCATATATCGCAAGGAAAAACGTCGAGGCAGGTCAGACCGGTAATTGCAGTAGCGCGAAATAGATGATGCCTTGTGGTGTATTTTGCATGACACCTATTCGGGTAGCGTGGGCATCAGCGGGAGGTGCTGCTCGACTCGCACCTGGATGACGACGAAAGCGATAGCTCTGGTGCCGACCAAGGCGCTGGCGGTGCATCTGCTACCAGTGTCGAAGCATATTGCAACATCAGGGATGGGGAAAGTCTTGCCAGTTGAAGTCAATGTGCCGCCATGCAGACGGGTATGGAGGCTGTAGCGGTGTCGTTTGCTGCGCGCACCTCTTCCGGTGGGATAATCATGAGTCTTACTGCAGCACTTCAACGTCAGCACGACGAGACACGGCGTTCCCAAGCTTTGCAGCTACAGCTACTGCAGCAGCTCGTTAAGAAGGGCACTCCGTAATACAGATCCGCAACTACACTGCTGCAGCAGCTCATTAAGCATGATACTGCGTAATACAGCTCCGACATTGATGCCATTATGTCTTGTCTGTTTTATTAGACTAAGACATAAATATATCAGCAAGATTGTTTCTCTTAGCTACACCTAGACTGTGTGAAATGGTTGCTTGGGCGTCGATAGGCCTCCATCATCGCGGGGGGTGGGGGGGGGGTCCATTAGAGCAAAATCCAGGTCGTCACCATATACAACATGTTTGTCCTTGACTGCCAGCAGCATGTTGTGTAGCACGATATAACTGTAGATGAGTATGCTGATATGATCCAGCGTCTTTTGCTCAAGCTTGCGTAAGCGAATCCTGAAGCGATTCTTAAGGAGACCAAATACGCACTCTACTGCAATCCTTGTGCGCGAGCGAAGACGACTAAAGACGCGCTTCCTGCGATCCACAATGACCTCTGACTCGGGATATGGCGTCAGCATGTGAGCCCATATCTTGTAGCCTGCGCGCCGAAAGCTTCCCAAGCGAAACGAACTCGGATAGACTTGCAGAAAGCAGTGCATGAGTTAATATGGGTCAGAACCAGTATTTATAATCAACATTAGAATAAAACAATACGACTTACCGCTTTCTCACCCCTGATCTGTTCCACAAACAGTGAGCATTGTTAGAGAATGGAGATCGAGCGGAGCGCACCAAGGTGGTCAACTACGGCTTGGCCATTCCCAGCAGGAAATCTTTTGCGGCAGCAGCAGCCCTCACAGTCATGAGGGCGGGGTATAGCAATGATGATCCCGTCCACAGCACCTACGACCCCAGGAAACGAAAAAAACCGTCCCCTATCGCGTGCACTTCGCGTTGGGGAGGACCACGTACGTGGTTGCCATGGTACTTAGTACACCCAAACACTCGTTCATGCATACGACAGCGCGGGGACTAGAAATACCTAGCACCGTAGCGGCCGAGGCCATGGCCCCCCCCCTGTGCCAAGTAGAGCATTGAACAAACCGCTTAACTAACGGGCGCTTACTGTTGACAGCTGGCTTGCGTTTAAACGCAACTTGTACTTCTCGATACATGCGTACGAATGACTCGCGATTACACCTAAGGGCGTCTTTGTTTTGCTCTTCCGTCTGGTGAAGTTAAAGAGAAACCATTTGGTTAAAAGTGGTGGTCTTTGTTTTGCATCGCTTGGGCAGCCAATAACATTCCCCCTCCCCCATTCGAGGAGCTGAGGCAAAATGGCAAGTGAGAGCGGAGAGATCGACTGCAGCGTGCCTTCAGAGTCGTACCCTGCGCTTCCAGGAGACGCCACCGGCCAGCGTGAGCAGGCGATGCTGACCCCATAGGGAGCACCAGATCAGGCCCTGGCCGAAGGGTCTGGCAGGCCAAGTAGTCAGAAGCGGGCCAAGCGCGGCAGGCCCCCAAAAAACAGAGCGAAGCCGCCTCATGTATGGTCTAATTCAGATATTGAAGCCCTTCTTCGGACGCGCTACTACAGCCTCGGCGACCGCTTCGCCAACGGCCGCTCAAACCAAGATGCTAATGAGAATTGAGCGATGCTGGCAGCAGCGGTGGGGAGACAGATTTGCGCCGACATTGACGTTGAGCAGTGTTGCAATAAGGTATTCTTGCTATAGTAACCAAGTTGAAGTGAACATATACTAACTAATTTGCTATTCATATGCAACAGCCGAAGCACTTGGGGCGGCTGTGGCATGCGTACAACAATGATCGCCGTGCTACTGGAAACGGGCCATCTCCAGTAGAGCCACCATGCCTCTCACTAATGCAAGTTATATGGGGGGAGAAGGACGGCATGCGGTCCTCACCCTTCATCTCATCAACAATCAGACCAGTCTCGCGGTTAACCCCGTTCAGCCCCACCGCGCCTGATGACACCGCGGATGCCGCTCCGCTAGCTCAAGATGATGGGCCAGTTGACCTTCCGGCAGCGGATTCCCAATCACCGGCAGCAACCCAACATACCGCACCACCGCCTCAAAACCTACCCGAACCGGCTCAAAATCAACGACAACGAAAAAAAACCCAAGACACAAGGAGAACGAGTTGCTGAAGGCATGCATGAATTGTCCGAGAGTATTGCGAAAGTCGCGTCGGCTATCGCGCAGGGAAAGCCAAGCGACAACGAAGTACAGGGCCCGATATTGCTGCAGCAGCTGATGCAACAGCAACAGCAACAGTCCGAGATAAAAAAACAGCTTCTGCAGCAGCAACAACTGCAAGCAGATGCCCTGCAACGTATGCTCGCCCAGCTGGAGAATATTGGCAAAAAATTAGCCAACGACTAGTGACATGATCGTTTTTTGGCTATGACTCGTGCTGTTGTGGGCAGCATGGGTCCGGATCAGCGATTACAGTCTCCTTCGGCTCTCGAAACAGCTCGAAAGCTGTATTATCAGATAGTGCTTCGAACATGTTGTGAATTACAACAGTTGCCGTGATAATATTGCACGCTTTTTCCACTGTCTTTTCACTCAAAACAGTCAGTAGTCGTCTAAATCTCCCCTTCAACTTTCCAAAAGCTCGCTCAACAGCCATGCGTGTGCTGGAGTGCTTAAAGTTAAAGCGCTTTTGCTGTGGTGATAGTTGACCATCTTCTTCACGCTCAAGATATGGCGTAATAATTCTCGGAAGTAGTGTATAACCAGAATCGCCCAGTAGATGCGTTTCAATTGGCATTTGCGCGCAACTCTGCGTGCTTGAAGGTGCGTATGTCCACATCTTTTTATCCGACCATGATCCAGGGAACATATCAATCGCAATAAACCTCAAGTTAGAGTCAACGATGGCTTGCATGTTGATAGCTGTATAACACTTCCTACAATTAAAGTCTCGAAGTCTTCAGGTCGCTGAATGGCGATAAGAGATCCATCCACAGCCCCCGTGACACCCGGAATTCCCTGCTTTCGCTTGAATTCAGCTTCAACATGTCTCCATTCTTCCAGACTATTAGGAAATGTGACTATTTCAGGTAGCAATTCTACCAGAAATAAAGTCAGCTCGTCCACCGCTTCGAAGTGGACAGATTCATTCATTCCCATCGCGGATGCGCTGGCCCGATAGCTTCCAGACGACGCAAGAAACAGATTCATTAATTCCCATCGCGGATGCGCTGGCCCGATAGCTTCCAGATGACGCAAGAAAATACAACACAGCAGCGACACGCTTTGCATAGCTGTGTGAGCGAGGAAACATCTCACTGAACTCGAACTTCCGATTTTGCAAGGTGCTCACAAACGCCAAGAAGGTCTTTCTGCCACATCGCACATTCTTCCGGAACCACGCGTCGCCAGCCGACGAGTTCAAAATCCTTTCGAAGTCCAAGCGATTCACGGTAAGAATCTGGCTCTTAGCCTTCTTCTCAATTGCGAGAGCGCTAGCGTCGGCCGCCGCAACGGCAACACTTCACATGCTAAGCGCGGCAGCTTCCTCGGTGAGGCTCATGCAAGAGATCTTTCGATGTGACACTTCACCAGACAGTAACAACGTCAGGGACGTAGTTAAAGAAACACGTCTGGTGAAGTCTGTTTAGCCAATCAGGTTCGAGTCGCGTTATGAGATGACTTAACTTAACTGGACGGCAAAACAAAACAAAGACGCCCTAAGTTTCTTATGAAACCATTCCGTGCTAGGAGAGCGCATAGCCTCCTCAAAGGTAGTGGCACGGAAGGTGGAGACAGTAGATGGCGGGCGTCTACAGCGACGCTTGTCCAGCGTAGCCGCTGGAATTGCAGCAGCGCAAGCGCTGAGAACTACTACCGTATATGAGCTCTCATAATTCAGAGGTTTCTCTTACTTCATACCAGGGATTAGCCAATCATATTGTACATTGGCTCCAGATCAGCAGTTGGGTTCTCATAATTCGTGGTGTAAAATAAGGCTAAAGGTGGCAGATTAGGTCCGTTCATTGCAAGAAGAAACCAATGACCCTTACTACCTCGCGCGCCATGGCGCGCTCCCCAGGCTAACAACGAGGAAGGACGGGAACGACAGGCAGCTGCAAGGCACCCAAGCAGTACAAACGCGTCGTGGTGACTTTCCATGACAAACTCGACGTCATCGAGTTCGATGGCACTGTTGTTTCGAAAGAGAAAATGCGCGCAACTGTGAGTCACTTCTATCCTGCTCTTTTGCCATCTCATATTCCAGCCAAGAAACGACAAATATACAACTGGCTGCGGCAGCGAGAGCTCACTATCGATAAATGCGAAATTGGGTGCGGCTCACAGTACAGGAATCGCGCCTTAGGCATGTCCGCGACCCCCCCCCCCCCCCCCAATTTGAGGAGCAGATAGTGCGTTGGATTAACTCCCTTCGGAAAGAAGGGGTCCTTGTCACGGCTACAATGGTTCGTATTCACGCTAAATATTGCTATCTTAGCTCAGGGCTGTTGGCTGAGAAGTTTACGGCGTCGCAATCGTGGTTGCTGGGCTTCCTTCGCCGAAACAAGTTTTCAATCCGTCGGCGAACACGCCAGAGCAGAAAACATCGGAGGACGCCGCGACACAAGCAGATAAAAATTGGTAGGGAAGTGCAGGCAAAAATGGCAGAGCTTGGTGTAGACCGAGTAACGTGACCAAACAGGTACGAACTATTTTTTTGTACAAACTATATTTTTATGCTAGCATCGTAAACATTAACCCAAGTTTTTTTGTTTATTGTAGCAATAAATTACGAATATCTTCTAACACAAACTATTGCAGCGACTGGGTCGAAAACGGTGTAGGTGAAGAGTGCTAGGAAAGATAAAGATCGAACTACTCTCAAGGTTGTGGGAGATTGTACGAATAAGCGGTACGATCCTTTCATGGTTTTTAAAACCAAAGAATCGACGATTCCAGGGCGAGCTCTGGAAAATACGGTGTTCCAACATGACTTCGGGGCTCAATTGTGAGGGATCTACGTGGTGAGCAAATTGGCGAGAAGGTGTACGGTAATAATGCCGGGTGATGGAATAGCGATCTCTCAGTGCAGATTTCGCTCTACCACTTTCTTAATCGAGGAGACATGCATACCCCTGTGTTGCTGCTCCTCGATGATTTCTCGGGGCACTGGAGAAAATATGTTAAAATTCTCGCTCGGCTATTAAATATCGAACTGATGGGTATCCGGGCCGGCTACACATCAAGTTGTCAGCCGGTCGATATCTCATGGAATACGCCCATTAAGGACATGATACAAAAAACGGGATGGGTTATATCCTGCATGAACTGCGCAATTTCACGGCTACTATTCTGTTCAAGCCCAAAGCCCCGACTAGGCAGCAGATTATTGCGTGGACGAAAACAGCGTGGAACTCGCTCTCCGCCTCTGTGAAAACAAGTGGGTTTCGCAAAGCTAACATCCTACCAACGCAACTTGTACCGGCATCTGAAAAGATCCTACGCAAGACCTGCTTGATACCGAGCCAGATTGGGCGCTGTTCGACAGACTTCTCGCAGAAGTTCCCGTGGTGTGGCACGTAGTTGACAGTGGCCTCGACATCGACACATTGGTCGCCGAAAATTAGATAAACTGCGTCAATACATGAATCAGCTTTGATTGCATTCATTACCCGATTTCCTTGCAGTTTAACTTGTGAACATAGAATCGTCGGTACATGTACATCTCGTGTTCAGTTTACAACGACACAGCTTCAAGAATCAAGGGTAGGAATTATGAGAGCTCATATACGGTATGGCCACAGTGGCGGCTTCGGGGTCCATTGGAGGGTGCTGGGTTTTATGAACGCGCGAGTTTTGCAGCACAAATGTGCTCTAGCCAGAACACCTCAATGCGAGTACTCTGAAATAGAGCGTGATTGAACGCGAAGTCTGAAAATGGTACATAGTACCAGCTAAATTTTGCCCAATAGAATTACTTGAAATATTCAACACAGGATGCGTGCCTGCACCTAAACCAGGGCCTAAAGGTGTCCGTTCTGTGTAGCGGGGCTACCCAGCCGGCTAACATCCACCTTAGTGCAACACGGACGAAGGATACATTCACGTGGACCACATTGCAGTGTGGTCACCATTTATATTAGAAAGCAATATTATTGGTAGGAAAGAAGCATATTTCTACCAATAAGAATCATGCGCCAGGTCAGAGTCAGAGGTCGCAAACGGCCAGCCGCAGCCGTACGGATGTTTTTTTGCCGTAGCCGCGGACAGCCGAAATAACACACTGGTAAGATCACGGATAGCCACGGCTGCCCGGTTGGAATCCGCGGTCGGCTACGGCTAACCGACGGCCCAAGGCACAGTTCTGTATATAACTTGGAGGCACTAGGCATTAACAGTTTGGACGTGATCCGTGCAGGCACCCGTCTTCTTCTAGGTCCTACAGGCTGCTGCGATCTGAATGGAGTCATTCGTAACATGGTCGGCACGTACGCGAGCCGGAGCGGTCGGAGAGGAAGCAAACGTGCAGAACGACGTCACGGAAAAGCTAAGGAAGCTGCGATCGCTTGATCTAAAGTCTCTTAAGCTCGCGATTGAACACAAACTAAAGGCCGGCCCACGTGCCGCAGTTCTTACCCTACAAGCCAGCTATTCCGCCACTAAGTCTGAGTGTTGGAATTTCATTTCTCGTGTCATTGAGAGGGGCAGTGGATCTGTTTTCGCGGCAAGTGGTCGAGAATATGTTGCATGCAGGGCATGTTTTCGGGCGTATGCGTATGAAAGCGGGAAAGTCTCGTCATCGTTAAACAACCACATCAAGAATTGCTCCAAAACGCACATGCAGCTGCGGGCTCGATAGTTGGATTCGTAGTCCCGCAGCCGGTGTCGGCAAAACTAAAGCGGCAAGTTTCACGAGCTGCAGCTATAATGTGCTGCAAGGATCTCAGACCCTTTAGCACGTTTGAGGGTGAGGGATTCAAATTACTTGCATCTACACTGCTTGAAATTGGATCAAAAGCCATGGTACCAATTGCTGTTCACGTCCTGTTACCTGTTGGTAACACTGTGAAGAATCACGTCGTGAAAGTGGCAAAGCACAGCCGGAGCAGTGCTCAAAACATGTTGGTTGTGCACTTCAACAGTGGACACTCCGCAGGATTTACGGTTGACTTGTGGACCGAGAAGGCTCGTTCGTTTCGATAACGGTGCATTTTATCGAGGACCAACTTAAGCTGCATGCACGCACACTCCAAGTCCAGCATTTTAAAGCCAGATCTCATACCGCCGAGGCGGTGTTGCAGTATTTCGATGATTGTCTTAGGCCGTATCACATCTATGGCAGGAGGATGCTGACTGTCGTTTGTGACAACACTGAAAGCGTGCATGTCCGCGGGTTGGTTACCGTTGTTACGGACAGTGGATCGAACATGAGTGGCAGCTGTGGTTTTCGATCTCAATATGACTGGATCGCGTGCGCGGATCACAAGATTGCCACTGTACTGACGATAATACTGTGTAAGACTACAGAAACTGTTGACAAGGTTAGATCGGAGCCCTTTTACAAATTTCGACAGATCGACGCATGCAAGACGTTAGTCCGCTACGTCAAGCAAACCAATCTGCCGCACGAGCTATCGAAAACATTGAAGCAAGGGAAACTTACGCGTTGGGGATCTCAATTCCGGATGCTTTCAAGTGTGCTGGAGATGTTTGATGAACTGGCGGAAATGCTAACGGCACGCAAACGGTTGTCGTACTTGCAGAGCATCGACCGTTCTCTTCTGGACGAGCTAGTGCGCTTTCTAGCTCATTTTCAGGAATCAACCCTCAAACTTGAATGCTGGAAAAAACCTACTCTGCATCTAGTTGCTTTCGAAAAATATCGATTGGTAGAGCTGCTGAAGCCGCAGCGAGAAACGGTCGTGCTTTCAGCTGATGATGACGGGGAAGAGGAGGCTACACCCCCTGATTCAGAGTCGCTGATTGTCGTCAAACAGCCTATTTTGACTCACTCGCTGCCTAAGTGGAACGTGACGGAGAAGCATATCGTCGCAGCCCGACAAAAAACTTGGCTTCACTTGTTTGGAATTGAAGAGTCCGTCATCAATAATGCGCGAAATGTTTTAAAAGCATTAATGCGGGAGTACACAGATCACTCCACTACTCGCTCGGCCACGTTTCCATCAGCACTTGCAAAACGAAGCCGTAAAAACTCAAGATCACTGACAAGTTTAGACGATTTCGAGGAAGAGAAAGTTGAAACACCACCAAACACTTCCCCCGAGCAGCACGAGCTGGATAAGTATCTAGCTGCTAACCTGAGCGACACCGAAAGAGTGAACTTTGATTTGCTCAAGTGGTGGCAAATGGTTTCAACGCCTGGCACGAATGGCGAACCCGCCTGCTTCCCTGCTTTGGGATTCGTGGCCCGATCTATCCTGGCTACCCCAGCTTCAAGTGCAATGTCAGCGAGTAATTTCTCTGACGCTGGGAACGCATTTGGAGTCAAACGAAGCATGCTTAGTCCATCGATACTTAACGATATACTGGTCGCGAGGTCAAAAGTAGACACCGTAGGAAAAACTACTCACAGGTTTAAGAAAAAATACATATGTTTCACGGAGGCGGTCGAGCAGGGGCTCCAGCACTACTTAAAGGCGGTCGAGCAGGAGCTGCCACCGCTCGTGAACGGCGCGGTCGAGAACGCGCTCTCGCGCCTAGAGGAGGGTGAAGCCTCGTCCAGCGAGAGCGACACCTCAGTCTCGAGAAGGGGCTCGAGACGCAAGAAGACGTCCCGTCGATCAGATCAGAGGCGATTGAAGCCTCGCCGTGCGGTGGACCCACTCTCAGCCCCAACTGAGTTGGTCTGCACGGTCGAGTATGTGGACGGAGCCCCGAACCACACTCGTGTCATCGAGGTCGCGAGTCCGCCTCGCGACGCCAAGTCCATCAGGTATCTCCCAGGCCTCTCCTGGAAGAACTTCCTCGGAGACCTCAAGGACGGAGACATTGAGCAAGTGTGCCTAATCACCGATGGTGACTCGGTGTCACATGTGATCAACACCGTCGATTCGGCCGACACGTCGTCGCGTCCGAAGAGTGCTGAACCAAAGTCAGCGCGCGAAGAACGCTTTGCTGCAGCAGTCTTGGGAGTCGCTGAAGGCGTCGGGCAACCCGATCTACGGGACGGCTCGTGAGTTTGCAGACGTCTTCCCCGACAAGATCCCTGCGGAGCTTCCAGCAGATCGTGGCGTGCGCCACGAGACTGCGCGTGGCCGGACTATTCATACGGACACGGGTACGAGGCGTGGCACGAGGCGGGTCCTCGTGCGCAACAATATGATCCACGATCCAGTGCGTATCACCAGCCGAGTCAACAATCGGCGGGGGCGCCTCGCGGCGGTAGCTCGTACGCTTGGGTAGCCCAAGGTGACCTTGACGAAGCTGCGAACCAGGCGTGCGCTCAGGCGGCGCCGAGCCAAGTGGCGCAGGCTCGGACGGAGCTTGAGGCGGCGCGCCAGTCGAGCCGGGAGCTGCTGGCGCGGACTCGCAAGCTGGAGAGGCGTGTCTTCGGGGCGCCGCAGGCGGCAGCTCAACCTCGTCAGTCGGCGTCGAGGGCCGCTCGCTCTACGCTCCGGTGCAGGAGGGTTCGTCGTCGACGGGATAGTAGCAGCGTGATACTTTTAGAGGCGCCCGATGTAAAACGTCGGGTGCAGCCGTAATGACGTAGGAATATCCAACGTGTAGGCTTCTCCATTTATCTTCATGACTTTGAAAGGTCCAATGAATCGAGGCGCGAGTTTGCTCGCGCCAAGATTAGTCACGGCTGATGACCGAATGCCGTCAGTTGACAGAAGCACTTGATCTCCTGTCGCAAACGTAGCCATTCTCTTGCGCGCACGCTTGTCAGCATTCTCCTTCTGCTTGTCCACTGCGTCCTGCAGTGCGTCGCGCACAAAACGGGCAATTGATTGGCGTTGTCGACAGGACGCACCGGAGTCTTCGGCACGTAGTTGGCAGCAACTGGAACACCAGCATTGGCTGGGTTGATGGGCAGTCCATGTCGCAAGGGGAGACGCCGCGATGTGCGGCGTCGCGAGGGCCTTCTTCGTCTTGGATTGGGTCACTACATTGAGCGCCACATCTTCGTGAGCTGCACTCGTCATGTCGTTAAAACCATCTTCATCCCCACCCAGAGTGGAACCACGAGGCGCCATGGGGTGGCCCACGGCGATGAGAGGAGGCCCGCGCGGATGGCGCGCGTTGTTGGCGAAGAATGGCGTCAGACCCGTTGACGCGTGCTCAGCGTTGTTGAGTGCAAACTCAGCAAGGGACAGGAAGGAGCTCCAACTCGCGAACGACGTCGTGTAGCTTCGAAGCACGTCTTCGCGGACCCGGCTGACTCGCTCCGTCTGGCAATCCGTCTCCGGATGTGCTGCCGTCGACATCGACAACCTCGTACCCAGAAGCTGGAAGAGGCTGGATCAGAACGCGGACGTGAACCGCGGGTCACGGTCAGAGACAATCGACTCTGGCAGGCCATGATGACGGAAGACGCAGTCGATGAAGTGCGCCGCGGTGTCGGCCGCGGTGACCGTGTCACTCACGGGGATGAGATGCATAATCTTCGTGAATCAATCCACGAAGGCCAAGACGCCGGTTCGACCTTCGGCGTCGGGTGGAAGCCCGAAGATGAAGTCCATGGAGACTGAGCGCCAGGCCTCAGTCGCGATCGGCAATGGTCGCAGGGGAGCCTGCGACGACTTCGATGGCTTCACCCGCTGGCAGGTCTCGCAAGTGCAGACCCACTTGCGCACCCACGTGTACATGTGGGACCAGAAGAAGTCGCGTGGAACAGCCGCGAATGTCTTCTCGCGGCCCAGATGCGCGCTCATGGGGCTGGCGTGGAACTCGTGGATGATCCTAGCCCGCAAGACGTCGTCGTTGGGCACGACGACTCGAGAAGCATCGAACTTGTCGATGTTGTAGCATAACAGATCACCGTCAAGGTGGTAGCGGTCGATCTGGTTGCGCGTGTTGCGCGACAGAGCCCCCAGTGTCTCGTCACTGGGGGCGAGGAGATACGCCACAATGCCGGGTAGACCGCGTCGTGTGCGTACGCCGCGACGATCTCGTCGCGCGTGTCCATCTCTGGAGACACGTTCGTCATGTTGATGCCTACACAACACAATGGTCGTCTTCTTCATCTTCGTCGTCAATCACTTGACGATCCAGCACAGTCCGAGGGTCGTAATCAGGTCGCCGAGACAGTGCATCGGCGAGGATGTTGTTCTTGCGCGGCTTGTAATGGACGACGAAGTTGTATTGGGAGAGATGAGGCGACTTCATCGCTGTCCGCAGCGATGCGTGATCCGTGTACATAGCGAATGTCTGCCCGCCTAGCACATACACTCTAAACTGGATCAGAGCGTAGCGCATCGCTAGGAGCTCCTTGTCGTGGACGGGGTAATTGCGGCTTCATCTATCGTGACTGGTCGCTCACGACTCGCTCGCGATCTTCGTCGTCGAACTGCATGAGCGCACACGCGATAGCGAAGTCGCTAGCGTCACACACAACGTGGAAGGGCTTCGGGTCATCTGGAAGCATCAAGATTGGCGCTGACGCCAAGATCTTCTTCACCGAGTCGAACGCGGCTTGGTGCTCAGGACGGCACAACCACGTGGCATATTTCTTCAGCAAAGACGATAGGGGCTGGATCAATCCAGCGTAGTCCTTCGTGTGCTTGTGCAAGTAGTTCGCTAGACCCAGCCACTGACAAAGCTCAGTGGGACTTGTTGGCGTAGGCCATGAACAAATAGACGAAATCTTCTCTGGGTCAGCGCGTACTCACGTAACAGCCAAGCACCGGAATCTTCGGCGGGCAAAAGACGCACTTCTTGAGGTTGGCATAGAGCTTGTTCTCTCTCATCACTTGAAAGACTGGCCTCAAGTGCCGCACATGGACTTCGACCGCGCTGAAATCTCCCTCAGCGCGACTGTGGACGAAGAAGTTGTCTAAGTAACTCGGTGCAAAGTCACGTAGTGGGCGAAGTCATGGGACACCATGCGATTGAACGTCGCAGGTGCATTCTTCAGGCCTTGGGGCATGACAATCCACTCCTAGAGCATGCCGCTGGTAGTACTGACTGCCGTGAGAGGATCTCTTGCATCAGGATCTGGTAGAAGCCATCGGTTAGGTGGATGGCGCTGTAGATGACGCTGCCCGACATGGAGTCCAGTACCAGGGGGGGGGGGGATCGGCGTCTGCGCCGGGATGGTGGCGTCGTTCAGCTTGTTGAACGCGTGAACGATGCGCCATCCGCCGGTGGCCTTCTTCACATAGAAGGTCGGACTCGAATGCGGCGAGATGCTGTCGCGGACGTGGCCGGCTTGCCGGCGACCCTCGAAGATGTCGTCAATGGCCTTGACCTGGTCGCGCGGCAGCGGCCACTGCCGTGTTACGCAGTACTTCGAGCCAGGAACGAGGTCGAGATTCCTGCCGCGCGGCGTTACCGGGTGCGTTGGCTTCGGTTTCCACCCGACGATGATACATGGACCCCACGCACCACTCTCCTCCGGGATGTCCCGGATGTTGTTTACGAGTTCGAGGACGAGATCGCGAGCGAGAACGCGACTGTCGCCGACCTTGCGGCGACCGAGAACGCGAACGACCACGCGCCGGCGGAGAGGAGCCCCGCCGAGAACGAGCGCGGCGGCCTCCGCCGCGGTTAGAAGACATTGACACCTCGGCAAGTGCACGCCGGTACTTCGTAAGCCAAGCTTGCTCCGCTTCACCGAGCGGCTGCTCGGCGACTTCACGCTGCCAATCCGCCACGGAGAATTTCTCCGAGCTTCCACAGACGGCGCAGCCTTCACGCACTTGAACGTAGCAGATCCGACCGACATCCCACGCGTTGGAGCACATGCGCGCACGCAGATCCCGCAGCGAGTAGCTGCCTACGACTTCCTCGCGAGCCTTGAGCCACTCAACGAAGCTGGCGTTCGCACGAAGCATCCGGTTCCACCGGGTGATCATGGCGCACCACGAGCGTTGGAGTGAGTCGTGCGCGACGCCATCAATTCCCTTCCCTTGCAGCGCACGGAATCGGCGGAAGTAGGCCTGCGTCGTCGCCAGCGGTTCTGGCGACTCAGCGCCCGTCAAGACGTACAAGCCCCATGGCTTCAGTTCGCGACCTATCACGCTCCACAGTGATGGAGCCTGCAGAACGGGCACACCCGTTGTCGCTGCCGTCGAGGTGTTCGCGTCCGTGGTCGTCGCCGTGTTGCCCGAGCTCGCGATCGTCGTCGAGGTACCCGCGTCCGCTGTCGTCGCCTGCATCTTCTCCGTCGCCGTGCAAGTTCGGTTGTGCTCCTGCGAAACGCAGGAGCTACCGCCTGTGTGTGTCCCGATCAACCCGTTGGCGTAGCGCCACCGTCGTCTCCCAGTTTTCTTCGATTTGTCTTTGCTTGCACTCCCTGTGTGTGAGTGCTGCCTTGAGAGAAGGGTGATGTAATGGACCCTCCCCATTTACATAAGTAGGTAGATCTCTTACAGATATTACATAAGTAGTCACAGTCAGCACACGGCTAGCGTGTGCTGACATGTCATCACCTGATTGGCTGAAAGTGGGGGAGCCAGACCCCATTCCAGCCAATCAGCGGTTGACCTGCATTTGAGTGGTTCACATTAGACCACGGGTTCCCGCCCTGGTCCCAATAATAAAACATAGTTGATTTTATTTCGGACTTAATACTTGGTCTCAGTATTACTGAGAATTGGACGCTTTCTCACAGCTACGTGTAAGCTAGTGACGGGTACTCACTAGGCCCGTTACAGTTTTTGTATAGCTACATATCACGCCTTTGGTTCAACTGCAGATGATTTTTTTGTTATCATTATTAAGCACTAACCCTTCATGGCTCTGTACGTCGAAGCAACAACTCTATCACTAAACTGCACCGACTTTGCAGCACAACATACAGTACACGATAAGTACGTAATAGTGTATAGTTGATAGTGCAAAAGCTGTATCATACACGATTGCGAAAGTAACGTCTCTCGACGGTTAGATTTTTCACCCGTCAATAAATTATACACGATACCGAAATATTTCGAGCTTTGTATTAGAACCCTTACCGAGGATCCGCGCGGAGCGCGGTAGGGTTCACGCGCCACAGGCCAGGGTTTTGGGGGTCTGGCCAGGGGTGTACTAAAAATCCCCATTTATTCGGACGCGTATAGACCGCTATATAAAAGGTGCGAGTAGGTTACAGTTGCAATACCCATTCGGGGACAGTATCACGTGCCTCGTTTTATCGGACCATACTTGAGTCCTGTACGATAGATCTATGCCAATGAGAACGCAGCAAAATGTGTTGGCCAATCATAAAGGTGACAGATGTTCGATTTAGCCAATCAACTTATCGTAGGGGGGTACTAGCAAGTCATCATAACGGGTTTGATGGCTCTTCGTTTTATATGCATTCCATATTCTCGAGACGATCGCCTTTTATCGCTAGATACCCCCCGTTCAATGTATCCCGGGAGTAGCCTGCCTTGACACACCGAAGCGCCACCACGAGACCCCCAAGAACTTACAAGCCCAAGTGTTGTATGTAACCACACCCCAAGAAAACCACAACCAAGACTACAATCACAACTAAGTTCAGATTCACCAGCACGACGAGGTTTCTCGGCCACGATGAGTTGTGGACGTTTGTTCGGATGATGAATCTGAAGTGAATATCAAGATAGAAGCCCCTGGTTATCCCGAAAGATGGTTTACAACTCGAATGACCAAATAACCAACCAAATGGAAGACAACCCGGTTGACGGATCTACCCAAGTGCATCCCAACCCATGATGCGATATCCAGGAACGTCGGAGGTCAGCGAGGTGTGCCGGCCTGAGGCCAGTTTCGGACAGTGTTACGCCTAAGCATTGGATATTCATGACCGAACAACCAGGCTCCGACAGCGCGTCAGATCACGAAGCTACCGGTGAGAACTTCTCCATCGCTTGATGAGTGAGCGATTTTCCTCTAGTTTAATGTGGCGCCCGGGTACACTGATACCCAGTCAACCGACATACATGTAAGCATGTGCGTTGTTTCGAATATATGATACAGCCAAAAATCGAGATACCAAGAGAAAGAGAGAATTAAGTGACAGCCAAGATTTTTATATATGTACAAAATCACACAGAGTTTGTTTTGCGTCCTAGAGCTCAAGTGAACGTCATGTTTTCTTGTGTCTGTAAGGGTATATGTGAGCAGCTGACAGCAAACACCAACGAGAAGCTACTCAACACCCACCACCCTCATACCGAGGACAAACCAATTACGATTCTAACACAAGCAATCGGGCTTGAAAGCGCTAGGTAGTGATTGCTACTATTTCTTGAGACTGCAAAATAATATGAAAATACAGGGGGGCTATTTCAGGTATCTACTCATATTCAATAACATGGATTAAGCAGATCAGCTATTTTGGGTACCTAACTTAATTTGAGCGTGTAGTGAGAGTTCTTACGCTGTTCGCGCGTCCTTGGACATCCGTTGATGTACGCAGAGCTCCTTGGACCTCCAGGGTCATTTTTTGGGGCCTCAGACATCCCTGTATTAGACTTGTAACGTTATTCACAGGCTGTAAAAATCTGGATTGAAACAGGTTATCTGGAGAAAGGTTTTGCTCGTGATCGTGCCTCCATTTAAGATCTCTTGGTTGAATTGCAATCTGAAGTTCTCTGTACTTTTGTATCTAATCGATTCCAACATTTCCGGTTGAATGACGTCCCGCCAATGCCTAACGACACGAAACCATATGAATTGTACACTGCCACACACCGAATCGATTCATTCTAATGTGTGTTTTAAGTTTTTCAGGGCTGATCAACTTGGAATACCGGTATTTCCAGGGCGACGAAAGCGTTCACCCACCTCGTCTCAATTTCACGTGAATTTGAACCACATTCGATCCATGATATCAGCCACCTCAGCTCGCTTGTCTGCACTTCGCTCACTATTGACAACGTCACTGAGAACATTGATGATAGCAAAGCATAACTTTTGAACCCTTTCAAGAGCTCGTGCACAGGAATGCCACCGAGAAGTGCTGAGACTCTCAGTATAACGATACCTGTTTAATCGTTTGCCCATTTTCAATATTCCACCTCTCAGAAGTTGTTCCCTTCCATTGGCTGCTGTATCATACAGTTGGTCCTATCATTTTTATGAAGCACTACAGGTAGTGCTCATGGATTCCCAATGTGGTATTCAGACACATTGCAACGTGGTTCACCTGAATGCATTCATTTGTGCGTGTTGCAATAAGGTGGAGGTTAACCGAATGTGTGGTCTACTACATCATCCTCCGTTAGGACTTGATGTACCGGTCTCGACACATCAATACAAGATCTTCTTCGGAGAGAACTCGTGCACCTCCCGACGGCTTCACCATCGGTCGCGGCATCTGCCGCGGGACGTTCACATGCAGTTTAACCTGTCGTAGGCTAAACTCTCCTTGCATGGCGAGCGCAATCGCAGTCTTGAGAGTACATGGGCACTCTTAGAAGAGATAGGTCTTCACAGGCTCATCTTTAAGGCCCTATATTAACGTTACGACCTTCGTCGCCTTGACTATCGGATCGGTGACGATCTTTGAGACCAAGTACCGCGCCCTTTCGGCGTAAGCATGCACGTCATGCTTACCCTGTTGCATGTCGGGGAGCCCAGCCCTCGATCTGAACTCGTTCTGCGGTGGATCAAACGCTTGCCTGAGCTCCTTGAACATATCACCTCGTACGTGCTAAATCACGTAGGATCGGTGAGTCGGCGTCCATACGCCCAACGCCTTGCTAGCCCGCCAGGGCATTGCATGGCGAACGCAACCTTCGACAACGGGTCAACGATACGTTGAGCCGCAATGGCATTGTTAACTTCGACAGGCCAACGGAGGAGAGGTCGCCCTCTCTTCCAACATTGCTGTTCACGTGGAGTTTCAACGACTCCACGCGCGGTGTGGATGGAGTCGACACCCCAGCGCGAGCAGCGGCCTCGCGCTGTTCCTCCATGATGAAACCCAGAGCAACCTCGTGTTGCTCTGTCGCCCAGAACAACCCCGTGTTGCTCTGTCGGTGATAGCGTGCGTAGCATCGTAGCTACTGCCGCTTCGCCAATGACCGTTCCCAGTCGTCGCAGCGCCTCCCACTCTGGGTCCGCCAGGTGGAGACATTCTAGGCGTGCAACATGGACTACAGCCGCGTTCGGGCTACCAGTGGACATGTTCATGGCGAACGTCTGCGCGCCTTGCAGATATACTCTGGAGCTGGTCAGAGCGTACCGCATAATAAGGAGCTCCTTGTCATGGACAGGGTAATTGTGATCCGCCGCTTCATCAGTCGTGACTGATTGCAACGGGCTTACTTAGCCCAGTACTCCATCAGTCGTGACTCATTGCAATGGGCTTACTTAGCCCAATGCGCACGTGGATGAGGAAGCGTTGGTGAATTAAACACAGTTTAAGTATACTTGCGTTCACAAGTATACTTAAACCTAAATGAAGGTACAATTAGTAGGTCTTGTGGTAAAATGAGAACTGAATTGAATGCTAACTGCGGCTTTCCTCCTAAAACTGATATCTATAAAGAGAGGTTCTGTCTTCGAGTGGTTGACAGAAACACTGACCAGAGGTCGCAAACGCTGAAAATAGGCTGTCCGTATCTGGCCGTTCCATGCCGAAGATTCGATCCGGGTGTCCGTGGACATCCGTAGAGATGTGTCGGGCAGCCGTGGCTGGCCGTCATCTTGAGCTCGGTTCGTTTGCATGCGGGAGCCGCTGCTCGACCGCCTCATTAGCATGCGGGTGCCGCTGCTCGACCGCCTGGTTGGAAGGCGGGAACCACTGCTCGAACGCTTTCTTCACATACGGGAGCCGCTGCTCGACCGTCTCGTTCTTCATCCGAGGGAGCCACGGATGCTCAATCGCCCGCCACTCACTCGCGCGCCCACGCGCGGGTTCTTCATCTTCGTCACCAGTCAGCAGCACTGCGCATGTCGTGCAGAGAGGGCGATCGCTCGCTCTGCGCACAACGGCGTCGTGGACGCCCCGTCCACGACTGTGACATGGGACATATCCCTTGGCGCGACCAAGAGATGCGTGAAGGGTTCGGTCACGTCGAAGTCTTGACGCCGCTTGACCGACCGAGCCAACCAGTCGATCTGAGGCTGGTACTGAACCAACCATGGGCTGCCCAGGATACAGTCAAACGCGTAATTCATCTCGAAGACGATGAAGTTGTCATTGCTGTGGAAACTATCGAACATGTACGGCAGCGACAACTCTCGCCGTGAGACACGGCGAAGCTTCCCATCCGTAATCTTGACAACCATATCTCCAGGAAGATCTCGCACGGGAACGCCCGCGGGAAGGATCGATAGACACGAGGCTCGGAAGAAGTTGTTTGTCGCTCCTGAGTCCAGGAGCACGCGGAGAGGTCGCCGAGCACCGGCGACAAAGAGGCTGACGATGATCAGCCTCGACTCGCCACTGGCAGTGGTGGCATTGAAATGTGCATGAAGCACGGGGGGGGGGGGGGGCTAGAAAGTCGGGCTGCCACGGGGGGGGGGGGGCCGGACCTCCATTCCAACCAGTAGGGCGTCCCGCCCATACTGGTCCCGGCCGTTTTTTGGTTGTGCGGCCGGGGTCTTGACGTCGGACGCAACATGCTCCATGTGCACAATGACCGGAGCCGGCGCGCGGCACACTGCCGCGCGATGTCCAGACTTCCGGCATCGGAAGCAGACCAGCGCGCGTGGTTCACGACCACCTCGTCCTCGCCCCGAGGACGACCACTGTTGGCGCTGCGACGCCTCGATGCCGTCGATCTCCATGGGCTCGGGCCCCGACGAGGGAACCTCCGCAGGCATCTGCCTCGCGTACGACGACGCCACCACGTAGTCCTCGCGTAGCGCGAGGACAAAAGCTTCTTCCAGCGTGGCGGGCTCAGCTCGCGTGAGACAGTAGCGCGTCATGCCTTCGCGCATGCCGAACACAAAGACGTGGACTTGAGACGCCATGTCGATCGGCTTCGTGACGATACACGAAGCGAGGTGACGCGTCTTCTGGACGTAGTCGCGCATGGACATCTTGCCTTGCTTGAGGGCCAAGAATGTCGCGCGCACGCGTGACTCATCTTGAGGAGGCTCGAAGGCGAGGCGCAGGTCACTCTGGAGTGCCTCCAGAGTCGGTAACGCGAGTTGGTCGACGATGAGCTTGCCAAGGCCCCATTTCTTGTCTTTACCGGAGAGACGGGACAGCAACAAGTTCACCTTCGCTGACGGCGCCTCGATCAACCTCGAGGCGATCACAATGTCAATCACCCTGAACCAGCGGTTCAGAGGGAGACGATCCGGGCCAGTCCCAGAGTACGAAGACGTCTCTATCTTCACGGCGTTGTTCCTGGACGCGTGCGAGGGAGTTGACACTCGCCGCTTTCTTTTGGCGAGCTCGCGATCCATGAACTCTTGGATGCCTTGACGCTGTTGGTCGGGCGTCGCTGAGCTCAGCAGCGACGTGACGACAACTTCTCCGGACACCGCCGCGAGGCGGAGTGCCTGCCACTCGATGGACGTCAGATGGGTGAAAGCCGCGTGCTCCAGCGTCATGGCTGGAGATCCGGCGGGCTGGTCTTCATTCATCTCGAACTTGGTCATGGGAAGGACTTCAAAGTGCTACCAGATGTAACGGGCCTATTGAGTACCCGTCACTAGCTTATACGTAGCCGTGAGGAAGCGTCCAGTTCTCAGTAATACTGAGACCAAGTATTAAGTCCGAAATAAAATCAACTATGTTTTATTATTGGGACCAGGGCGGGAACCCGTGGTCTAATGTGAACCACTCAAATGCAGGTCAACCGCTGATTGGCTGGAATGGGGTCTGGCTCCCCCACTTTCAGCCAATCAGGTGCTGACTGTGACTACTTATGTAATATCTGTAAGAGATCTACCTACTTACGTAAATTGGGAGAGCCCATTACAAAAACTCGGTAAAAATGAAAGGACGTCGCCACCTGCTCAATCAGTCATCATGGTACGGGGGGCACGACGGGCCTGCTATGGTGGACGCCGGGCCGTTGTGGACTCATCACTTGCTTCCACGCCACTTCCCTCTTCCTCTCCTTCCACTGGTCGGTGTGCCGATGCTCGAGCGCGAATGGCAAGCTTGCCACCAACCTTCGGCGCAGGTGCCAGAGTCCCATTGCTCCAGCACACATGCCAGATATCGAAGCAGGATCGCAACTCACCCTTCATTGCGTGGCGCTTCTTGTCGCACAGCAAGCACGCTGCGTCATAGGTTTCTTCGACGAGGCTTGTAGCTTGCACGTACCGCAGTACGTCGACGAAGCACCGACTGGGGCGTTGCTGGTGTCCTTGATAAGTGAGCACACCTTGCATGTACTTGTCCCGCGCGTCCGGCCTTGGTCGTTGTTTCCAGGTCGCCACTCATCCTTCAGCAGCGGCTGGTGGTTGGCTCAGTGGATACTCGGCTCCATGGACGGTGTCGTTTGAAAGCTTACATTGCTGCATAGGGCCACCCAGTCGTCTTCCTGAAGCTGGCACAGCTCGATATGAAGCTGTTTCAAAAACTTCACGTGGCTCAGCTTGGGGAGACCCGAAGCCGCGTGAGCAGCATTAAAGGCAATGAAAGCGCTGATTATCGCCAGGCAACGAGGTCTAGAAATAGCCCCTTGAAGTACTTCTTGTGCTTGATGCAATGCTGCAGTGAGTACCTCAAGGATGTATTGTGCCTTTCACATACTCTGCGCTCATTATTCTGTCGCAATTCTCGCAAATCTCGTGTTCTTGGCTAACACCGGGCGCGTTGCACTAATTCCGCCCTAAATACGTTTCGACCAACAACTAAAGCTCCACTAAAACGACGTTCCAACGGGTGGCACAGACAACACTAGCGCACAAACGGTAAGAGTAAGCATAGTCTCGTGCTAAGGGCGGTAGCCCTCCGGTTGTACTAAGCTCTGTGGTGTGGGTTTGCTGTATGTTGTACTGACTGCCTGCAGACTGCCTGTCACTACTGGTCCGCCTGATTCGACTGCGCTGCGTCCCAACAACTATCCCCTGGTCGCCACCTAGTGTCACTGCTGTCTCTACAGCAATCGTTTCAGACCAACAAGCACTCCAGCCGCTGGATACTTACGGCGAACGTGCTGGGGACGTGCTGTTGCTGACACCGTCGGTGATGGAGTCTTCTTGCTACTCGGTGCCGCCAGTTCAGCAATCGTACGTTGCATGTTACTCTTCTATCATTTGTAGTATAATTTTGACGTGTAGTTTTCGTTTTGCCGCTTGAGCAAGTAGGAGAAGTGCTGCGCGGGTACGATAAATACCAAGAGCGTTCCTAAAAGACCAGCAAGTGCGGCGAGCAGACTGCCTTGTCGGGCCCAGGGCTGTACGTGCCGAATTGAGCGCATCATATCGTTGCTTTACACTAATTATTGTTTTAATTTCGCTACTGTAGGTGAACAGATCGAGTGCGTGTTTGCGAAGTGTAAGTGAATTTCAACTCGCGTTTAATATGCTTTGCAGTCTGATCATTCATTGCGTTTGACATATTAAATTTTATACAGACTATGAGTCTGTCACTACACTATCGGTAGTGCTGACGTTGAAGGTCAGTGAGCCATTCGGTACAAGCAGAACCAGCTGCGGGGCGTCTCATTTAATGGAATTCGTGCTGGACGATGGCTACCTCGGCTTTCGAGCTCGAGTCCGAAGGCTGGTCGACAAACTAAAGGAAATTGAATGGCCACCGGTTGGACCCATATTGCTGAAACCTTCATATAGTGCGTCACAAGCGAAGTTTGTGACGTTAGTGGAGTCTGACGAAGAGCTGGCAGTCCAGCTTACGTCGGCGTGGAGCCTCGCTGCTACGCGCAAAACAGGGTAAGATACATATATTGTTTTGAATTGAGTATCCTGCTGAAGTATTTATTTTCTATGATGATACTTGTAGGCAAGCTGACTTCAAACTAGAGCTCTATATCTATGTCAGCAAGGTTTGTGCATCCAGATTTTGGGTGAGGTGTATTGTGTTACTGACCCCGAAGGGAATGAACTGTAATAACCATTCCAGCTAGGCAATTCTGTCCTAACTGGTTGCAAGTGACGCACTTGACTTTCTCTCCAGCTCCTTCTCCATGTTCTCGATCTCCTCTCCTTCATCTAGCAGACACCCATTGGTATCCACCAGACATGAAGTTGGACTTACTGCTTTATCTTTCGTCGTCGGTCATTGCAGGGACGAGGCCCGATCGGGACGTCTCATCTCTTTCTCGACTTGTCTTCATATCCAGTAGGCACCCGCTGGTGTCCACTGCTTCTTCTTCTTGCGTTTCGTTCTTCTTAACTCAATCGTGACGTGACTGGGCAAGGGTCCGAAGCGGTCTGTCTTCTTCGCTATCGATGTCGTCGTCATTGCCCTTTTCTGCGGACGTTGCGGACGAGCAACATTTTTTTGTGCTTCATTGATCTTCACTCGATCGATCGAAGCCTTCTCTTTTCTCTCCATCGCCGTCTTCTTCAACGTCGTACATCCTGGGCTGTGGGCAGGGCAGGAGGGGAGGGGTCAGCCTCGGATGGGTACGATCTGCTGACGGGGCGCTTGAGCTCTGTGCTTCGTTAATCTCCACTTGGTCGGCTCTGCAGCCGTTTCATTTCTCTTCTTTGTCATCGTCGCCGTCGTCATCGCCGTGCATCCTGGGCTGTGGGCAGGACAACAGGAGGAGGGACCAGCCCGAATGGCAGCGATTCTTTTGACGCGACTCTTGAGCTCTTCGCTTGGTGTCGTTCTTGTACACAGCGGGGTGAACGCGCCTACATGCACCAAGGTGTCCATACACCTTCCGCGCACATGTACCTACACCGTATGCGACATGAATCGTCATATTCACGCATATTCACCGACGGTATTACCCAGAACACCGCCCAAGCTGGATCGTCGATAAGCTGCTGCTGCGAGCCGTACGCATCATCCTCAGTCTCCAGGCAGCCGCCGTGTCCAAACAGAGGCTCCACAGCTTCCAGCGCGAGCACGGCTCCAGCGCTGACTGGTGAAACTTGCACGTGACCGATGTCGTATCGGCCCGTCCTGCTCGACTTGGTGCATCTTGCGCAACTTGAGCCTTGTCTAGTTGTAGTCTGGTCCACTATAAAATGGACGTAGTTTTTGAGAGAAATCATCTACTTCAGCTGACACGCTTTCGCGTGCGCGCTTAGTAAGTATTTTCTGGTAATGTTGAGGTGAAACTTAATTAAACGACAAATTGTAGGAGTAGAGTAGATCAGCGTGTAACCAAACCGTTCCTTTACTGCCTCCTGCAATTACTCCAAATGAAAACACGGATGTACAAGAACGTAACCCTACGAAATCGACTGCCTCTTTAGGTCATCTAGCCGACTTGTTCTTGCTGTCTTCAGGTAGCACGTTTCCCTTCGTTTTAAAGAGACCGTGCCACCGTTCGGTAGACCGAACAGAAACACCCAGTACACAGGCCACTAGCGTCATGCTAATGTCATGCTAATGTCATACATGTAAACAAGCACTATCGCCCGCCAGCTCAAGTCTGTTGAGATTGCCATGGCGGCTCCGTAGTTTAAATGGAAATGAGGCCGATTAGAGGCACAGTTGCGACGTACTTAGCAACGAATGGCGGGTAACGACCCGCCAAACCGCTCCCCACCTGATAAATCAAGGCTAATCCAGTGGCTGCATGCATCATCGCGGGCCGAAATGTGATTCAGATAATGGGTACAAGTGATTAGGGTTATTGTAATTCAGGTGGAATTAGCCGGTTGCCCGCCAAAATGACTGAAAGGCACAATATGAGACTGCGCAAAACAAAAGAATGCTAGTTAACCATTAGTTGAAGTGCGAGTTAAGCACACCACCACAACGACGAACATCTTCTCTATCGATTGAGGCCCTCCGATAATTTTTTCATTCAGCCGTTGTCGAGAAACTGCCCGTTGAAAAAGTTGCCTCAGATTCGCCGGTCGCAGGAATTTTTTTTATTGGCTCCCTAAACGTCAAATTTCGCTGCAGATCGATTGAGCCTATTGTTGTAGCCGGATTTGAACTCCTTCAGTGCCAAAATTACATTTGAAAAATCAAAATCTAAAATCACAGGTGTATATTTTGTTTTTAGAGATTTTTGTAGAGATTTTGGCAACAAGAATCATTTTGATCTGCGGGGGGCACCTGGTGTCAACTTCCACTCAGTTTCTTTGCGCGGATGCTTACTAGGTCGTGTTGGAGCCTTCTCCACCACGGTTTCATGGAGGTGAAGGCTCCGATTAGTAGTGCCGCAGTTGTCAGTAGGCTTGGATTCACCGTCGGTAGCTCGAAGCACCCTGTGCGTCTCGTTGGCAGCCTTTGCTGCCGCTGTGGCAGCAGTACCCTATTGTTATTCGTCCTAGCCGCTGCGACCCGGGCTTTTTGGACTCGGACAACCCAAGACCCACGTAGCCTTAGCCCACGTGAAGGTAGCAGGCAGGAGCGTGTACTCGGCGACGGAGTCCATGCGCTGTCTGCGCTTGCCTCGCTGTTGTACGGGTCGTCATCGCCAGCGCTTACCTCTAGCTCCTGCTGCGGCCCGCTGAAGGGCTGCCAGCACTTTCACCGTTGATACACCCCTACCAAATTTAGAGATTTGACAAAATCCCCCTTTTGAGAAACTCACTTAAGTACGAAAAAAACAACGGTCCACTTCAAAGGCGATTATCTCGAAAACTCTAAAATGTTAACTAGCATCAGTTTGTTTTGCGCAGTCTCATATTAGAACTCCTCTAACTTGTATATACAATATATCAACACTTACCTTTGAAGTCGTAGCTGGTCGTGCACGTCGACGCCCCCTATGACCGTGTGGTAATCATTGACGATGCGGGGGCAAGCCACATTTTGCTGCTATCCTGTCAACGCCTGACGTCGGACAATTTGGTCTGGCTGCACGCTGTCACCAGTACTCAGCATAGGCATGGCGCGTGTATCCCATCAACACAATACTCACATTGCCGGAATGTGCAAGGCTTCAGCCACGATGAACGTGTCCCATTTAATCTTCGTGGGTCTGTTCTTGGGGATCTGTGGTGGCTTCTTCTTCTAACCCATTTTTTTTCTTAGGAATCAACTTCGTACTCAGCCCTAGGCGATCCGACCGTACAGTACCAACAGAGTAAAATCCCATTGTTAGGAGCTGCATTGACAAAGGCACCGACGAATAGAATTGATACATGACGACGAGCCGTATATCGCCATTTGGCGGTGCTGTAGGACCAAATACTTGCTGCAGGTCGCGCGCCACCGCTGCAGGACCGGACTTGATATCTCCGTCGAGGCTGTCTGACCTGCTCTACTTTTTTTTTGCAGTATACTTCAAATATGTATCATAAAATATAGGTTGGACCATACACGATCCCTCCTGGTCAGTGCGTGAGCCACTCGGGCGACGCTGAGCGTCCTGGTCCGACACCACTCCCGCTGCGGGCTCCGCCGCCTCTGCTTGGTAATGAGGGCGTCCTCTACTACCATGTCGAGAGGCTACTGATGCGTCGCGGGCGTAGCGGTCAGTACCAGTATCTGGTAAAGTGGCGGGGCTACCCGAGTAGTCATAACTCGTGGGAGACTGGGGCTAGCCTCGAGGAGGACTGCGCCGACCTCGTGGCCGCTTTTGAGCGTGCCCACGGACCCGGTCGGTGCTGACAGGGCCGAGAACACTCTTAGGCTCTATCGGCTGCGACTGCCACGATTTCTGAATCTTCTGCAGCACCTCCTCGAGGATGACGCCCGGCATGGGCTTGTGGCGATCAAAGAATCGGTTTGGCCATGTGTTGTCAGAGATCATCTTCTCCATGCGAAATCGAAGACGACGCTGAGCCAGCCAATCGATCCGATACGGAGAGTTCAAGAACTCGGGCCTGGGATAGCCCAGGTGGTGTACCCCTCGAAATCCGTCTCATTCCGTTGGCGGGAGAAACCGGTGTCCACCAGGAGCACGACCTGACACTTGTCGCACTGTGGCGCCTCTGGGCCAGGCATGCGACTCTGACGAAGATGCTCACGGTACTCGTCCCGAGTCCAGTATCGCAGCGCGAGTAGCTGGTCTTGGGTGCGAGGGGCATGGGTCTCGCGATCCCGCTAGGTACCCACAGCCTGAGAGGCCTCCTGGCGGGAACGATCGGCCAGGCGCTGCCAATTCTCGGGCTGAAGCAGCTCAGGCGGGACCCCCTCGTCGACACCGGCGTTGGTGATGACCTGGGGTTCCGTCACCGAAGCGGGTGGGTCGTCTCGACGAGACATGGACGCCTCCAAGAGTCGAGCGCGTTCCACCGCCACCACAGTCTTGGGAGACATGGGGCTGCCCGGATGGATAACCCGTTGGGCATCCGTGATCTGCTTTGGCGGCCGCGCAGCCTCGCCGGTCTCGTGGGCCATGTCGGGTTCCGACCCCGAGGACTCGTAGTCTACTTCCAAAGACGGGTGCGGCGAAGGACTACGCCCCTGAGGGGAAGTGGCTGCGCCGTTTGCGGAAGCCGCGGGCCCCTTAGCAGGCGCTTGGGCTCGAGGGGCCTGCGAGACGTCAGCCACAGGCGGGTGGCCGCCACTGACATACCCGGGGTTCGGAGAGTCCGTGTCGGACGAGTCGCTGGTCACCTCCTCATGGGGGCCGGGTCGCAGCACATCTGTGCGCTTGGGCGGCAGCTTCGGCGTCTTGGGGTCCTCCTTCGCGGAGCCCTTCTTCTTCGGAAGCTGCTTGGCAGAGGGCTTCTTCCCCATGGGCTTCTTTGGAGTGGGCTTCGAAGAAGCAGCCACCTTCTTCGTCTTCCGCGTGGGCTTCGGCGAGGCAGGCGTCTTCTTCGCCTTCAGCTTTGCTTTCGCCTTGGTCGCCGCGACCTTGGGCTTCTTGGAAGCGGACAGCTTCTTCGCCTCGTCCGCGTCCTTCGGGTGCTTCGTAGAAGCAGGTGGTTCTTTCGCCTTTTCCGTCACATCCGCAGGCTTCTTGGAAGCCGACGCGTCCTTCGCCGCCTCCGGATCGCCCGAGTGCTTCTTGGAAGCAGGCGCCGGAGGCTTCTCCTCTATGTCGCTTGGGGCAGACGCGTCGGCGTGGGGCTTGGTGGGGCCTACAGCCCGAAGGGCGTCTGGGGTGGGCCGCACGATGATCCGAGTCTCCGTCGTCATGCCCGGTGGGCCTTGCGGTGTGCGCGTGTGCTCGGAAGAGCGTGAATTGCCGAATGAGGCTCCGTTTCCGCTGGATTTCCCATACTGGGAAAGGTGCTTCCCGTTTGGGTGAGGGAGGGTGTAATGGGGCCAGGATTGGCCAGTGTCCTTTTCAAGGAAAATGGATGTTCTCTGGTGTGGCCCACAAGAACTGAGTGTCACACACCACGACTGGTACGGGGTACCAGGTTCCTTAAATAGAGTATTCAAGGTAGAACTCCCCCAAGTACTATGTTAAGTTAGAGGTCGGTCGTACTTAGGATGACGCACGGGAGCCAAAGATCGCCATTTAGACAGGGATTCAGTATGCAGATATAAAGCAGTAGATAGAACCTTTTGAGTGTTATTAATACAAGACAGTTTAACTCTAACCTACAAGTGTGCAAGTATCCTTAAGTACTCGGTACTAAAGAGGACCGATAAGACAGGCCCTTTTGCACAAGCAACAACAGAGACGCCAGGCGTCTGTTGTGGTTAGCGTGTTACGCTTCCTCCTAGCTATTGTGCGTGTGACTCCCCCCCCCCGTCACATTGTGTGTTGACCCATTCACTCAACATTAGGTCAAACTACCCATGATAAATAGTATTCGGTAAAAAGAAATAATCACTTTAGCATTCAATATTATCTTACTGTGAAACCAGTATCACCGTGATAAATGATTGATCTGGTCTCCACTCGGGTAACATTTCACTCTCAGATTTACTCCGCAATATCAGCGGTGCTCGGCAACAAGATCGCGAAGGCGCTGCGCTGGGCACTCTCAAGCAGCCACGCAGGCCATGAGCACGGTGCACCACTGACTTCCAGCCGGTCATCAGTCACCTGACCGAGTCCCTGTAGCCCGAGAGCTGGAAGCAGAACCTACCGCTGCTGCTCATGGGCAACTGCGCCAGTGAGCTCATCGACCTGGTGATCTGTAGCGTGCAGCATGGCGGCTAGCGCTCCAGCAAGGCTGACGGCCGTGAGATGATTGCGTGGAGCGACCCCAAGTCCGCGCTCACGTGCCTCGTGAATCCCACGAACCCCGCGGGCGACAAATACGGACGTGGAGCAGATGAAGAGCTACATCGAGACCACGTGCCCCGACGACCACACCATCATCGTCAACAAGATCACGCAGCCGTAAATGGGGCCGCAGTGGTGCCAGGACTCGACCATCAATAGTGCAAGTGGGTCAAGCAGCTCAACGAGACCCGCCGCATCAACGTCTGGATCATGCCGAGCTGGACCAAGATCTGGTCGTGCACGAGGCAGCGCATTGGCAGCGTCGTATCTCCCACGCCCCGCACGCCGTCGAGATTAAGCGTCAACACGTGCCGTGGCCTGTCACGTTGATGACGCTGGTCTTTGTGTCCGCCGTGGTCAAGGACGACGCCTACCTAGCAGACGTCGGACGTGACCCCCCCCCCCCCCGGTGGCGCGCCAGCGCCGTAGAGCGGCTGTCCAAGCACTTCCCCACGCAGGAGTTCTTCGGCAGCCCTTCCTGCCGTGGGTCTAAATCAACACCATGTCCGTCGACACGTGCGAGCAGGCCTCCAATCTGGCAAAGAAGCACGGTGTGCCCGTGCGCAGCGGCAAACCCGGCTACAACCTCCCCACCTTCTTGCGCATCGCCGAAACAGACAGCCGTGCTGCACAGGGTTGAAGCGGCAGTGCGGCGGGTACTGGATGGGGCCCATACAATGGGCGGACACACCAGCGACACGCACCTCGCGAACGCCGCATTCATCTCCGACAGCGCCATCTTGCCCGCCGCATCAAACTACGACAGTAACGAGAACAATTCGCGTCCAGTACTGCTACTGAGATGAATGGAATGTAGAAACAATTTGTGATATCGATGTTGAATAAGGCGCTACAACCGAAGCGAGCACTTGACGCTGGATGCCGGAAGAAAACACAAAAGGAAGGGACTGAAGAGCTGGTAACGCGTGAGGTACAGCGACTACAGCAAATTGCAACACTACAGAACCACATACAGAACCTGGAAGCTCTGATAACGTGCAAGCAGAGAATCGCACATTACAGAACGATTTGGTAAACACCAAAAAGCAGCTTCATGCTGCCTTGAAGCGATCAGAAGCAGACTGTAACAAGGCCCAGGAAAATACCCGTCATGCAAGTGAGCTTCCGCTGCGGCTCGCAACAGTTCAGCAAACTTAGAGATAAAAAAGCAGACGTACGCCTGCTTCGTACCGAATGCAGTAGGCCGTAGTTGAGCAGCACGACATGAACAACTTGGTGCCCCACTTGTGGGGTTTGTCCTTGATGTAAACGCGCATGCCCTTGAACGTAGAGCGCGAAGGCAACATCGCCTTGTAGAACGCCATGATCACAGGTGGAGTGTATCCAGCTGCAAACCGAGCTTGCATTGCATCAATAACCAGATGCAGCTTCCACGCACGATCCGTCGCGGCCTTTGGATTATTGTTGGAGCTGAAATGTACGCGCTCGTCAATACTCGCCTCGAAGTAGTCATTGGACTCGGCAGCTATATCCTCCCATAGCTGAGGCTGTATGAAGTAGAAGAAAGCTCCTGACTGAGTTGAACCAGCAGCTAGGGCTCTTGTCGTTGGCCCCGAGTCACCAATGTATACAGCGAGCAGTGTTACCCAGGTTGATCTTGTCCAAATACTTCATCAGCGCTTCCTCGCCAACAAAACCTCTTCCCCTTTAGCGCCCTTGGTCGTTTTGCCAGGCTCGAGTTAGGTGAAGTTGACGGAAAGACCAGTGGGCCGCTTTGAGGTCCAGCCAGCTTTCTTGGCCCCGCGCCAGCGAGCTTGGAATGTCATTTTGCGGGGTAGCAGGGGGTTCTGCGGCTGAAGGAGAAATCTGAAAGTGAGACAAGATTTTGTGTGGCGGGAGGCGGTCTTCTAAAAAGAGCATATGCAAAACGCCAGTTTGATCTGCGGACGTACTATCTGAAAGGGATGTCTTTGTTGCCAGCTGGCATCTAGCGGGAATGCAAGGATACATCGCCTACCCCTCGGTAATTTCGTGTTAGTGAGAGCTAATACTAAAACTAAGTATAGAATTCCTTATCTTGAATGGTTCACGAAAAGGAATTATCCTTATTTTGTCCAGCCTCTCGGGCTCATGGGGTTAAAGAACTCGGGGATTTCTACGGTTCGACAAAAGCCCCACCAAATAAATGTAGATGGCTGTATTGTGAATTCTGGCTAAATTAAGCAAAATCCGAGCGGTTCGCTGAATCGTCCACATACAATTCCCAAGTCATTAGCGCAGGCGATGCCATCTCAATTTTGTCGTAGTTACGCTCCTAAGAGCATTCCCACCCGTTTGAACAAAACCATTACAAAAGCCAAATTTAGTTGCCAGGTCACTTTGTCGGGCTCGCACCGGTTTGACAAAACATGAGCTAAATTC
Organism: Phytophthora x cambivora; assembly: GCA_033557925.1. Taxonomy (NCBI): domain Eukaryota; phylum Oomycota; class Peronosporomycetes; order Peronosporales; family Peronosporaceae; genus Phytophthora; species Phytophthora x cambivora. Next base: position 2,316,106 of record JAUCEB010000034.1, read on the forward strand.
CGTGAGAAACTATCCTACAACGATCCTTCGACCAAATACTGCTGTCGTTTAGCTGCAGGATGGTACTGAGCAAAAGCCCGCGACCCTTCAGCTACTAGATCGAAAGCCATGCCGGAGCGCGAGAAGGTTGCTCGTGGACGAAACTACACTGCGGCGGAAGACTTGGAGCTGACTCGCGCGTGGATCCAAGTGTCAACTGACGCAGGCGTGGGGATAAACAAGAATGCGGAAGAGTTTTGTACTCGCGTGAAGGAAGCGGCGGGGACTTCAGACACGATAGCTCCCGCCCTAGCGTCTGGCAAGCTGGATCCTAGGTGTTGGTCGCGCCTTAAACCCACACTGGTCAAATCATGATGGTCGTCTCCAAGTATATTGGCTTCGCAAAAACATACCGAGGCCATGCGGCAATCGGGGACAACGGAGAGGGACACCATGAGGCCAGCATTGGCGCTTTTCAAGGAGCGCACGAGCGGTCATTTTGCCTATATCGACTGCCGGACGGAGTCTGCCGGGGTCTGGCCTTGACAGCCCCATCGGCTACGAAAGCGTAGAGCGCTCGCTCACATCCAGTGCAAACAGCCTCAGCCCCCAATCCCAGGTCGTCATCACATCAACAATTACCGACACACAGACCTCTCTAATCGACGTCTCGGTCTCTCTGACAGCATGCTTTTCGCCATTGGCGCAGTCTTGACAAATACCTATTTCGCCTGATGAAGAAGACCAATATTTTTTATGTAATATACAATGGATGCACGCAACTTTGATTGTTGAAAGCTGTAATTACATTTTAATTTCTTCACAACAGTTCCAAACATGTTTAATCAGGTCTGCTCTCAACTCAGCATGCTTCATAGCACTTTCAATGGCATTGATGCGTGAAGTTAGTTCTCCAATGGATCGGGGACGACACCCTGCTGGCCGGGTTAAGTTCTACGTGTATACGGGGTTCTCATCGCTCTCGTCAAACAAGTAGCTGTGCTCATCGACATTGGAATTCTCCTCGCAAATCATATTATGGAGTATTATGCATGCGCGCATAACTCTCTTCATGTCCAACCGTGAGTCCCGCGTGGTTGTGACAACGTCTTGATGATCACGGCCCAGTCAGGATAAATCCCGTCCGCAAGGTAGTACGCCGTGTTGTACGCATGCCCGTTAATCTTAAAGTTGACTCGAGGTGCTGTTCCATTCATGAGATCGTCAAACACCGGTGATCTATCCAAAATGTTCAAATTGTGGTGTAGCGGAATCAGTAAATTCTGCGAGATCGCTAATCAAACTTCCCAACACCGACTAACGGAGGGGGTACTCCGATCTGCCGTGACGTGTGCTGAACTGGGTCACCTTGTCTACCCGTCAGTAGGGCTGGATCTCGCTCTTCTGGTGTCTTCCGAAGTATCAAAACCTTGATGTCGAGATAGTCTTGGCGAGACGCGGGAATGGGTGGAGCGGCGTGGAAATCTTCGCACAGCTCGCGGTTATACTCCCAGATCAAGTAGTGTTGAACGTGGATCTGGCGGCCTAGATCTGGATCCGGCCGAGGGGTTGCCTTTGCGGGGCTCTTGTCCTTTACGTTCCTTTTCCTTGCGATGCTTGCCGCTTCATATAGCGGGATCTGTGGTTGTTGAGCGTCGAAGACCCGACCGGTCAAGCTGTGAACTCCGGTGGATCTGGGATCCGCACTTGAGGGTAGATCACTAGGAAGGTCTAATCTGGCCAATGTAGTATCCAGACTTAACCAACACTGTTCTTTTACCGCTACATCTTCTACTTCTCGTAGGGCCAATGTAGTTTCCGTTTCCAGGTGAGAGAGAAGGCGGTTGCGATGTCCAAGGCAAATTCGATACTGATTTATGCTTAAGTCTGATCCCACCCTATCTACCTATCCTCCTATCCAGCTGTCATCCCATCTGTATCTACCGGCTCTGGGGTCTCCCTTTACCTCCCTATGGCGTCATCCGGGCCCCTGGTGTGTCGTAATCGCCAGATCCGCAAGGCTGGATCTGGATCATGGGTATCAGATCTGATCCTATCTGGGCCCCAGATCCAAATTACTCCAATCCTCCCCGGACCTCTTGATCTGGGTTGCGACTGCCTACATTCGCTTACTCTGGCCTTTTGACGCTCGCAGGCCGTCTTCCTACGGTAAGCTGCCTCCTCCTTCGCTCAGATCCCGTCAGGTCAGTGTCGCAGAATAGCAACTTGCCAGTCAACTTCGATCTCCAATTTCTTCGATCCTGCTTCTCCACAAAATCGTTTAGTGATCCAGGCCACCTAAACCTTGCGTGCCAGATCCAAAGTTCCTGGTCTGCACAGGCCTCCAAAACGACAGTAAGCTTCTTCTCTTTGCCTTTAAATTGCCCTGCCCACACGGAAGGACAATTCTGCCACTCCCAGTGCATACAATCAATGCTACATCACATTCCCACGAATCCTCGGCGCGCATTTATCAGAAGCAGACGTTGCATGTCGGTTTCATTTGGGGATCGAAGATATTCGCTGCCAACTGCTTATCCATCGCTTCTACAAAGTGCGTGACGTTATTGTAGACAACCGTACCGGACATCTCGAGGTTCTCGTCCAGGGCATCAGCAGACATCCCCATGCGCTTTGTCGCGTCTGGGCGCTGTTCAAAGTACTCAGGGTCTGCCTCAAGAACGCCATCCTGCATACGCGAGAAGAGAGCCTTGCTCATCCGATTGCGTTTTCGGAAATGCAGCTCGTCGTAGACTAAGTTTAAGGCGAAATACTGCTGCAGAAAGTGCTTATGCCGCGCCTGAAAGTCGCGGTCTTTGCTTTTTTTCTGGATGTGACCCTCCTCAACGACGCGGAAAGTCTTCTTTGGAGGGGATTGAGAACAGTACTTGTTGTGCAAGGAGATCGTCATCGTCATCGTATTCGTCCAATCCAAGAGCTTCGTGTAGACCACCGCGCAGAAGATCGGCCGACTCGCCCTCCATGTTGCTGTGCTGGATTTGGTTTGTTTTGTAGTTACGACGGGTGCGGATTCGGAAGCCAGTCAAATTCGATCGTGCCTTTGTCGGTCTAAATTTAACTTTTGTTTTGTTCAAGCGGGTGGGGGTGCTCTAATTTGACCTGTCTTCCTTCCGTTTTATTTGACTCGGACTCCCGAGAAATCTTAGGAGTCGTTGTATTTAAATAAAAAAAGAGCGATGTTAGAGGTACCGAGTGGTTCGTACTTAAGCGCGAGATCGAGTTACACAGTCCGAGTTTCTTTATTTAGTCGAGTCACTTACCCAGTACTGCAGGTACCTGTGACAAAAAAGAGGGGTTATATATGGTGATCTATCCAAGAAAATTTCATAAATTTCAGGGTTTTTAGAGATTTCATTAACTGGCGAGCAGTGGTCTTTTGTCATGCGTTGCTCGAATGTTGTTTGTGATGTAGTTTACATAATGATTGTTGCTGGAATGAAACACTTGTCGATTGTTGCCGGTGTCAGTACGCGATATCCGATATTTCTTTCGCTGGAGTATCTCCTTAAACATGGCATGTTTGTAAGCAGCCAATGTACATATCATCATGCAATTAGTGATGCTTATTTCTATCAATGTAGCGGAGACAAAGTCCAACAGTTTCGAACCAAGCACAGGAACTAAAAGAGTAACAGCATCATGCATTTACAAGATTATCTGCGTAGCTTCGGCATGCGTTTCAGCATGTATCGCAGTCTTAGAAACCGCATCAACTGCTCGCTAGGTTTGACCGACATATCGATTTCTTTGATAAAGCACTCAAAGAACATCAGAGCCGTAGGATAGCAGCTTCATATGTCTGGCTGCCGCAAACGTGTCTCTCTCTTGATCATTAACAGCTTACAGACCTCCCAAAGCACACTGACACTTTCGTTTTCCATGAGGCTGTGGTGTACATACTGACCCTGCCATCAAAACGAATAGAAGCATAAGTACAGCTACGCAATCAGAGCCTCGAGTACACAGTTGTACCTCTAGCTACTTTGAAGTAGCTAGCATCAAACTCGACTACAGTCGTGTAATTAAAGGTACCCATCAAGTACAAATGTATTTACTCACATGGCCATAAACATCGTTCACCATGAACGAGAACAGCTTGTACCGTGGCTCGTTCGTATTGTGCGTGGCGTCAATGAGCTGCACTTCTGGGGACATCATAAACCAACGCCGCATTTGCTGCGCCTGTAGCGTGATCGTCTGCGCTTTCTTGTCTTCGTCCACGAACACTGTTGCGTTCCTCCTGCATCCTTGATATCATGTTATACACATTACGCAGTGTTTCACTGTACGAAGCACAAAGCATATCCCCCCTCCCCCATGTAGCGACATGGTGAGGTTGAGTTGTTCGTACTCGACCTTGTCTGACTCGAGATCTCACGGTTTCGCTTCGTCACAGACGTTGACGTACGCTGCCATAATATATATTGTGGGTGGCCGCTTGATACTCTTTGATTTATGCGCGAAACGCGTCCCAGCCTTCATGCCTTTCGACGACAACAGGCGGACACACCCAGGGTGAGCTGTCGGACGGGACTTGTCGCTCGGGTTCGCAACCGTCTGGTAGTCATAGTAAGCACAAACATACCGATCAAAGGCTGGATATCACGGACACATCCAAGTTTAACATACAGGAGAGATTTCTCGTGTGTATGCCGTGCCAAATGAGATTCCAAAATGAAAGGCCAAGAACAGTCGGGGACGGGTGAGAGGGGGGGGGGGTCATCTTTCATATTTCTTCAGATTAGCGGTCGGTATTTTACCCTCGTAAAATACAATTTTCCTACCGTATGTATTCGTTAAGATGCAATATACTCGGTACCTTTATTGTGAAAACCGACAAAGATGTCCAGTCCAGTTAAGCTGATTAGGAGGGATAGAAAACATATAAACAGGGGTACAGAAAATACTAAACCGTAGGATTGGCGATAGAACGCACATATGCAAATCTCGGCTAAATGCCAATGAACGCTCTGCTCCCTGGGCTTATTAAATAGCCGCAGAGGTGCAGCAGCCAGAACTACGAGTACAAGCAGCTACTACTCGTTCAAAAGTAGCTCCGCGCATAATATACGAAGATATAAGTATTATATGTGCTCATTCGGGTTTATATATGCTACAGCTTCGAGTTCGCAGCCCACGTTGATTTGGGACGCCGTTTATATATACAAGCTGCCCTCTGAATGCCCAGCTGATGCTGGGCATTCGGAGCGATTTGCTTATAAATCGACGCCAATCCATGATATATGAACAGGGTTGGGGGACGCCAAATCGGAGTGGCATCGTGTTTATATATATCAAAGCAAGGGTTCATCCACTTAATAAGCGCTTAAAGCGATCGATTTGCAAAAAAATAGGACATAATCGTCGGTTCTCACAATAACCAGCTCTACAAAAAAGGGGCAAAAAGCTTGAAAACCGAAATAGGTTGTGTTGTGAGTTCTGCTCAAAATTTTCCTGCATGGTTCCTCGAATCAACCGCACAAGCAATCGCGCAAGCCTGTATAAATGCATAATCCTGGTAGTGCAACGGGTACGTTGTACGGTAAGCCCTAAGGGGATTAATTCAGACGCGATAAAAAAGGTACTGGTTCAATACAAACTTCAAGTGACCGATTTTATAAATCCACCAATTTGTATCTACTATGAGAGAACACTGTTTTCCAGTAGATAATATATACGGTTTGACAGTCAAAACGGAAGCTTCAATTGTATGTTACGTTAGGGATATTATTGGTTTGACGGCAAAATGTAGGCTTAAATGGTATGTGACGTTGTGAAAATTCTCCAGCCCTTCGGAGAGTCCCGATTGACAGTGAATGATGGTTTCAGCAAATGGCATCACACTGAGATGATGAAGGCGCTGCAGAGTCTGACGGCCAAGTAGCACACGGTGACCAAGCGAATCCTGAGGAACGGGAGCGGCGTGCTCAAGCCTGGGACCATCACGCTTGTGCTCGGACAGCCGGGCTCGGGCAAGTCGTCGCTGACGAAGCTGCTTAGCGGGAGGTTCCCGGAGGACAAGAGCGTCACGATCTAGGGCCAGGTGGTGTACAACGGGACGTCGACTGCGGAGCTGTACATGCGACTGCCTCAATTCGTGTCGTATGTGCCGCAGCGTGACAAGCACTGCCCTGAGCTGACGGTGAAGGAGACGCTAGAGTTCGCTCATGCTGCGTGTGGCGGGGAGCTGTCCGAGAGAGATGCGAGTCGTTTGGCACTCCCGAGGAGAACACGGGGGCTCTGAAAGCTGCACGAGCGATGACCAGACACCACCCGGACGTCGTGATCCAGCAGCTCGGACTCGAAAATTTTACCCACTATAATACATGTACACTAATAGTGTAACACTATGTCGCGTGCAGATACTGCGGCTGCGAAGCAGGCGCAGGAGATGCGCAATATCGCGCAAGTGTAGAGTTATAAGAACGGCGCTACCAGCCCAACCCTCTAGTAAATTTGTTTTAAAGGTTACATGTGCGTTACACAGTCTGAACTACCCATATCATCATGGAACACTGTACCTGTAGCCCTATCCAAATAAGGTGAGGAATTATCTTAACCCTTTCGCGGTAGAAGGGCACATTTTTCGCCCTTTAAGGGCGTTTTCAAAACACGGTGTAAAAGCACCGCCTACAAGGGCGCATCCTGTGCCCTTTTACACAAGTTCAACCGTGGATGTACCATCTTTTATGACAAATCATAAACAGTACAATCAGTAATCATCAAACCATACAAATATTAAGTAGGATGCATATGATCGTGGAGCATCAGCAAATCACTGCAGGTACTTTGTTACAAGAGTCATGCAAAACGAGTACCGTGATTTTCCTTATGGGCGCATTCTGTGCCCTTTTATAAGCTAATTACTTAGGTTTGCATAGTATAATTAAGACAAGAAGCTCGCGAAAGGGTTAACCGAGTGGATATCCACTCAGATTTTTCCTGGAGACGACTGAATGCAACACACTCACTTTCCCAAATTGAAATTACAAAAACGTCAAAATGTGACGTTACCTTAGTGTGGAGTGTAGGCAGGCCCGAGTAGCAGAGTCATCATTTGGACTTTGGCGTCGTCGAGATGAAGCTCCGCAGTGGTCTGTCGTGCGGTGGAAAGAGTGGGAAGGTGAAGCTTGCGCTGCCGAAGAAGGTCGGACGCCCGCGCAAATGTGGGAACCGTACCTGCTCCAAGTGCGGCCTAAAGCTGAAAACGCCCCAAGGCCTGAAGAAGCACCTCGCCCGGAAGCTCAAGTGTGATCGGCGCTCTGTTGTAGCTCGAGAGGCCGCGCGCAAAGAAGCGAGACATATTGCAAGCAAGAGCTACTACATTAGAAAGAAGTCGGGTATTCCTCTTGAGGCTTGAAAGTTCATGTTCCCCACTGCACGCGAGCGCGCCCGCTATCGTGCCTCGCTGTAAGAAGCCATACGGATTCTAATGGCAGGCGACCGAAGATGAGCTGCTGCTGCAGTGAGCCACTCTTAACATGCCAACAAAACTTTGCAACATAAGGAAGAATAACGCAGTGGTGCTCCAAATTTATTGTCATACACAAATTTTGCTTTTTACTACAAATTGTTTTATTGTCATTTTTGAGACCTTCGATAACCATATCTTGATTGCTTTTGAGCGGGTTTTCGAATATCGTTTTTGGATTATTTACCATCCATTCTGGCGTAGTTATCACCTGAACGAGCACAAATATGACCAAAATCAGACCGATTATAATCTGAAATGGAGTGTTTATCATCGGTTTTAGATGCATCAAAATCAGAGCTAAATGAAATAGGCAGAGTATCGTAGGACTTGTGATCTATCGACCAGCACTTCGAACTGCCCTTGGTTTTTCGGCGCTTGTGCTTAGGCTTTGGTCCAGGCTTGAAGCCGAGCTTGCCTTGCTCAGGTGGTTGAGTTTGTAGTGCAGGCACACGCAACGCCGTATCCACGTCGAGTTGTCCGGTAATTGGCAATGGGACAAATCGCTTCGTGTAGGTGGCGGCGAAATGCTTGATTGACAGTCTTGCAGGATCGTATAAACCATCTAGGCGCGTGCCTTCGTGGACATCTGCGCATACAGCGTGTACACACGGGAACTCGAAGTCTTCCCACCCTCCGCAAGTGCAATGCCCTGCAGGTAGATCAACATGACGCCACGAATGTATAAATCCAGCTTGCTTCGTTGCTTCCAGGTAACGAGCCATATAAGACCCCTCTAGACAAGCGCTGATCTGACAAAATTCAGTTGCAGCTGCCATCTTTTCGAGGCGATCCTTCAGGAAGGGAACCAACTCGTCTTCTCCAGATATGGCAGACCAGCTTGCAGCATGTTGGCGCATACACGACACACGTTCGCTTAGCTTCATTAAGTATAGATTGAATGCGTCTAAAGGTTTCGCGCTCCGACACTCGTTGCCGATCCAGTTGTTGGCTTGCTCCGACAAATTAGATGTAGCCTCGTTGTATGTGGGGACACGATAACGATCATGAAAAGCGTATTTGACCCAGTGGATGCGGTCAATACGATCCATATATATATCAGCCCGGCTGTTGGTGCAGGCAAGCTCAGACTGATATAAATCGAAGTCATTTTCACTGTCACTGTCCGCCATTGCCGATATAATTCCCCTTTCGCTTGAGGTGAGCGGAATTCGTTTACTGCAAATATTCCACTTGATATGTTCCAAGCAAAAGCGACGTGGGAACACCTCCTGAACAGCACTGAGCAAACCTTTCTCGCGGTTAGACACGACTGTGAATACCTCCTCCGGCTGCAGGGCTTCTTGTACGGCCAATAGAAACCATTTCCAGTTGTCGTAATTTTCAACTGGGACCAGCCCAAAGGCCCACGGCGTCACTTGCTTCTGATAGTCTTTTGCGGTTGCCACGAGATAGACATCGTATCTATTCATCACTCCTTTTAGATGAGCGCCATCGAGTCCGTACATCTTTCGCGAATGTTTGGCCATGTGAATCCCGATACTTGGAATAAAACACGCTCTGAAAAAAGTACCATCGCTGTATTTCTCGAGATCCTGGATTTTCATCAACCATTTTCAGAAGATAGGATTCTAGTTTCTGGAAACTCATGATGCGATCGCCCTTTAGTTTGTCTGAAATGGATGCCTTGATTCGAGAGATCGACGCTGGACTCAGCTTCATGCCTTCTGACTGCAAAAACCGAGCAATAGATGACCTCGTCATGGTGCTCGCACATCCATTATGCAAAGGAAGCATTTTTTCCTCCACTGGACGCCTTCCACAAATAGCATAGGTACTCGCATAAATATATGTAAGATAACTCATATTTGCTCAGGCGTCAAACTCGGCCGAGCAAACGAAGGGTCGCTTCACCCTGTCATTGTGCAACTGCATAAATGTTGACTTGACTTAATTATACATAACCCTGTTATAGCAACCGGACCCCATATCAGGCCGACCTTTGACTTATAGCGACCTCTACAACATTTATATTTAGAGATGAATTTAGAGAAACCCTTTAAGCCGCTTTTAAGCTATTTGTGGAAGGCGTCCACTAGCGCTTGAGCTCGCTTCATTTGCTGTGTGGTGTTACGAAGTGTCTTGGTCGGACGCGCAAGGCTCCCTTCGACGAACAGCTTCGCGGAAAACCCAACGTGCTTCAGGTGATTATGACTGAAGTTGGCTCGAGTCGCTTGCCACATTCCCGTGCCCCCAGAGACGTTTATGAAGAAAGGTCAGCATGCCTGCTCAGTTGGTATACTGCTGTCGAAAAACTGCTGCCCATTTAACCGCTTGCAGATATACTTTGCATTGGCTGTGCTGCTGCTAGATACCAGGAGTTGGAATCCACACTGCAAAGCAAACTGCTTACATCGTTGTTGTATAGATTGCTGAGAATCATATTGGTCCGTTCCGATGTTGCGTTTTCCATCACTAGCCAAACCGTAGTCTGCCACCCGTGCATCCGTCGAATTGAAGGGGGTGTCTTCACGCAGAAGCCCCATGGTTTTCGCTCTTGACAGGTCCGAGGCGTCTAACACGAAGGGGCAGACCCATACGCCGGAGGCGCTTTCGCCCTTGACTTCCCCATGATGCAGACGCACTGGACAAGCTGACAGTCGAGCTGGGGTTCAAATTGGACTTTGAGCGTCCTCAATGCTAGCATTGACGCCTGGCTTGGGCTATAAATAATTAAAGAGGTTCCTAGGCTGTAAATAATTAAAGAGGTTCCTAGGATGATGGCTCAAAAATCACAATAGCTCCAAAATTATCACACTCTGGTCCATTCTTTATTTAAGGAACATAAGCACACGCTCAGAAAAATCTGAGTGGGTATCCACTCGGTTAAGATAATGGAAGTGAGTATTGCACCCAACTGAAGGGGTAGGTTAATTGATTTTTGCGACATGAAAGTATCCGTCCGGAGTATAGTGTATACTTCCCTCTCTCTCTCTCTCGTCACCCATTTCGAAATCAGCGGCGAATGGTGCACGACCTGCGGGTGAAAGCGGTGGTGCGCGCGCCGCGCAGGAGCGCCGTCCGCCAGGCAGCGCGCGGGGCTAGCGGCGACGACGGCAGTGATTATTTCTACTGCCCCCCCCCCCCCAGCAGACATCGGCAGTGAAGAAGCGTGGGAAGACTCGGCGAGCTCGGCGAGCAGCCAAGCGTCGCAGCCAAAGCAAGGCCGGATTGAAGCCTTAGGGCATCCGCGTACTCCGCGGGTTGCTGACGAAGAGGAGCCAGAGGTCGCGGCCCCTCCTCTAACGAAACGCGAGTTTGGCTCGTGGGGGGAGCTGGAGGACTATCTCTCCGGATATTCGACAGCAAGCTACCAGGTATGCTGAGAGAACGCAATAACGACTGATGTACAGCTCATTTACTCATTTTATTTTGTTTAGAGCTTCCGCGTCCGCACTAACAACAAGGTGTCTGTGCGAAACAAGAAGATCAAGGAGTCGGGGTCGACAAAGCCGTTGGTTCCAGAAGAGTGGGTGTTTTACGGGAAGACCTTTGTCTGCATGCATGCAGGGAAGTACAACGCTCGTGGTCAAGGCAAGCGGAAGCACCACCAGTCGAGGGCGCTGGAATGTGAGGCACAGGTGAGTTAGTTGGGTATATTTGGGCACGATTGTCCCGAGTTGGGTGCATCTGGGCACTTAATTGTATCTCAGTTGGGGTAGGTTGGTACTCATTGGTGCATGTATGATATCTTGTAGATAAATGCTTGCGTCCAAGTCGTGAACAACGACGCCGAGGTTCCTGAGTTTGTTGTTCATTTTACTGCATGGCGACTGTACCACAACCACGGGTTAAGTGAGCACACGTTCCGCCAGTACCCACGCAATAGGAACGCGTTGGAGTCGGAGGTGCTTGCCACAGTGGACACGCTCCGTAAGGCTGGTGCCTCGAAGAAACGAATCCAGCAGTACATTCACGAGAACTCCGTATGCACCCCCACCAACCAGGACGTGCGCAACCTCGTGAGACGACTGAAAAAGCGTGAACACACCGCCGCTACCAGCGCAAAGCGGCTCAAGCAGTAGGTGCAAGAATTATCGGAAGGAAGTGGCAATGTTGCAGGATTTTTTGTTGACTCCGTACAAAATAAGGTATGAGCTTGTTTGGGGATGTATTGATTGAACATGTGTTAACCTAACCTATCCGTTGTATTTGCTTGTAGAATATCGCTACCGGCATTACCCTCCAAACGGCGCACATGCGTCAATTATTTGACTTTTTTTTCCTGAAGTATTGATGATTGATGCCACCCATGGAACCAATTCCTCCAAGTACAAGGTCTTCTCGATTATGGCTCACGACGCATTCGGCAAATGGCAGTTCGTTCAGCATGTCATGGTGCAAAACGAGCGGCTGCCGACGTTGCTAACAGCGCTAAAGGAGTTCAAGCGCAACAATCCGGCCTGGACTCTGATTCGGTGTATCCTTATCGACAAGGATTTTACCGAGATCTCAGTGCTGAAGATGGCTTTTCCCGACGCGGTGCTGCTACTTTGCCAGTTTCACGTCATCAAGTATCTCCGAGAGGAGATTGCTTCAGCAGAATATGGATTCAACGCGTGGCAGAAGCAGCAGCTACCAGGCTTGATACAGCTTCTCGTCTACGCGAAGACGGAGCGAGAGTACAAGAGACTGCGGGACTATATGCATCACATCTTGGGAGTTGGTCGTCGAAGTGCGTCTGGCCGTACCGAGTTGGGTCCGGGTAGTTCTGAGTTGGGTGCTGCTGGTGCTGATTTGGGTGCTGGCAGTGCTGAGTTGGAGTCTGAAGGTGCTGAATTGGACGCGGAGGTGGGTGCTGGCCATGCGGAGTCGGGTGCCGATGCAGAAAGCAATGAAGATGCTCCGCAGCATCCCTCTTCGATAAAAACTGGGACAAGTGTCGGAGTATGTGGTGTGCTTTCGAGCGTCAGAACGCAGTCACGCTCGGTAACAACACAAACAACCGGATTGAGGCATCGTGGAAGCAACTCAAAGATCTGGTGGACTCATTCATGAAAGTTGATGAGTGTATTGTTTCGATTATGTACTACCAAGCCCAGGAGGAGAAGAAGTTCATGGACAGCTTGTTCAAGCTTTCCGCTGTGCACGACCCCAAGTATGATCGCGAAATGCAGTTGCTTTCGAACTTGATCAGCTCGCATGCGTGTGAGCTCATCTATGAGCAGTATGTGTTTGCGACTACACGGGGCAAGTACAAGTACAAGGAGGCAGTCCCGGGTGTCTTTTTGGTGCAATACGTATCGGACTAAGAGAACGCGCTCGATGAACCAACGAGTACATACTCGGTGATGAAGCGTGACTGAACGTGCTCGTGCATGTTCATGACGTTACGGCTGCTCCCATGCCGCCATGTCTTCTATCTTCGGAAGACTCTCGGCTTTAAGAGCATCATTCCTACCCAACTGCTACACCCGAGGTGGTTGCTGACGACGCTGCGCTCAAGCACCGACGCACCCCAGTTGCCTGGGGCACCTTTTACTGTTTCTAGTGTTCTGCTGGAGCCCAGGGCAAGTTGGGACTCGAATCGAAAGTTCCGGAAGGCTAATGCACTCGCCCCTACTATTAGCGAGCATCTGAGCGGCCTGGGTATGCGGGAGTACAGGACGGCGATGAAAGTTCTTGAAGATGTGGCCAAGCTTTTCAAGCACGGTGAATATATGGCAATATCCAGGATGACGGACGTGGCTGAACGTGCAGATGCTCTGCCATCTACGGAGCTATCGGCTGAGCACCACGTTGCGCAAGATCTTAACCCTTTCGCGAGCCTCTTGTCTTAATTATACTATACAAGCCTAAGTAATTTGCTTCTAAAAGGGCACAGAATGCGCCCATAAGGATAATCACGGTACTCGCTTTGCATGACTCTTGTAACAAAGTACCTGCAGTGATTTGCTGATGCACCACGATCATATGCATACTACTTAATATTTGTATGGTTTGATGATTACTGATTGTACTGTTTATGATTTGTCATAAAAGATGGTACATCCACGGTTGAACTTGTGTAAAAGGGCACAGGATGCGCCCTTGTAGGCGGTGCTTTTACACCGTGTTTTGAAAACACCCTTAAAGGGCGAAAAATGTGCCCTTCTACCGCGAAAGGGTTAACGTGTCTTCCTCCGCTAGTGTGCAGACCACCCAGTTGGGTATGGATGGATCACAGCTGGGTACGGATAAATCGCAACTGGGGTCAGATGGGTCACAGCTGGGGTCAGATGGGTTCGAGTTGGTCTCTGAAGGAAATCCGACAAACCCAGACGGCCTCGACACCTCCGAAGAAGTCAATTCTAGCCAAGCCGAGAGCACCTTACCTGTGGCGGTTGCACCTCCAGTTCAAGCCAAGAAGAAACAACAACATGCAGTGGCTCTTCGCGAAGCAACAGGTGACTTTGTGCTTGAAAGCCCACCCAAACCTCGAGGACGACCCAAGCAGAAGACACGAGCAGTAAAGGCAAAGAGAAGCGAGAATGCTGCCAGGGTCGAAGAGGATGTCAACATGCACGAAAATGGCCTCAGCCTGGTTTCAGCGTACGAGCTACTGGAAGACAACCCGAAGTCCAACTCGACTCATGAAAAACTACTGCAATTCAAGTTGTTTGTTTTCGTGGGCAAGCTGAAACTTCCTATTGATCATGAAATTGCAAAGCTACCGACGAACAAGCCGTTGATGAGACCAGAAGAGATTATGCGCATGTTCTCCAAGGACCTGATCAAGAAGTGCATGGCGAAGGTGTCGGCCTACCAGCGGAAGCATCCCGGTGTTCGCGAACTTGATATCGCGCTTGAGATCCTCGGTGTTGGGGTATTTGTGGTAGAGTGCCCCGCAAGGAAACAGGCACGCCGGGCGCCGGAGAAAGGTGGCGCCGAGATGGATGTCGACGAACGCGAGTGATGGACCTCGACGCGGCTGAGGAAACGCGACGCGGATTGATGGGCGCGACGCAGGGCCAAGCTCGCCGGGAAAGTTGACATGGGTAATGAGCCATGAGACACGGTGCTAGAATCCAGTGCGATGCGTAATCATTCGACGGGACGGCCAGCGCGCTCGTTTATGCAAAACGCGTCGACCCTAAAACCCGCCGAGCAAAACGCGCCGAGGGAATATCTTGATTACGCCACGTCAATCATGTTGAAGGACGGTGGTGCAAGCACGACAGAAGTAAAGACAGGCGCAGACCGGGAGGCTTAGCAAGCAGTAGTACAGAGTAGCCAGTAGCAAGGACATAGGATAGGGTAAGGACTCAGTCCCGAAATTTCTCTGAACCACAAAGACCTCCCGTCTTCTCCAAGGTTCCAGGGGAACCACCAAGCGCCGGCAAGTAGAGCCGCCTCGAAATCGCCCCCCCCCCCCCCCCAGTCGTTTGCTGGTTCGGGTACTCACCCCCCACAGACCCGTGCTGGGACAAAGGCACGTTAAACGTATACCGTTTAGGTGGGCACCCGATAACGCGCTGCCTAGGCGAAGGACCGCACTGGCCTGATAACCGCCGTGCACAAGATCCCCCGCGTCGGTCCGATAACGCCACGCAACAATCCCCAGGAAACGCCGGCCCGATAACGCTGCACGCCCGACGGGATCTCCGAGGAAACGCCGGCCCGATAATGCCGCACGCCCAAGGAACTGACGCCCTACGACAAGGAACAAGAGTCCACTCAACCCCCCCCCCCCCAACTCTGAAGCCTGCGAAGACTTGAGTCTGTATTTCGAAGATACGCTACTCCAACAACCGGGAATAATTTGCTCGACGCGACCGCGATCAAGACGCGCCGAGTTTGTGCGAGACCGACCCCGCGAGATTTCTGCGAGGCCGCTACTCCACGTATTTGCTAATTCTACTATCGGACTCATGAAAAAATGGCACCGGGCGTGTGACGTCCTGAAGCAGATCGTGAAGACGTTGAAATGGATGAAACAGCTAGAATTTTCTCGCCTCGCCAATCCGAGCTTTGCTGTTGAAGAAGACCCTGAGCTTCCGGAAAAGCTGAAAGCCATTGAAATTCCATCTACCGAGGTACACTCATTATCTCTGTTATTTTCCATGGTTATTTACTGACTATTGTGGTGAATTGTTTTTACATGCAGACTCAAGTACTGGACCTCACTGCTAGGGAATGCATTACGGACGAAGTGATGAGAACAGTGATGCTCAAGAAGTTCGGTCCTGATCCTAACATCGTCATTTTCGACGCTTCAGCGCCGGGCGTCGTCGTGGACGGCAGTGTCGGTGCCGACACTGCGAGCATTCAGCGGGCGATGAGGGGGTTGTCAACGGAGATTGTGCTCTTTCCGGTGAACTGTAACAACAACCACTGGTGCTCAATCATGATAAACCTCGCCAAAGGCAAGGTTTCCATCTACGATTCTAGCTGTTCTTCATACCTGCTTGGTGTCCGTGCTGTGGTGCAGACGCTAATACCCCTTCTACCAAGTACCGTAGAAATGAGTTTGCGCGTGCAGACATACGAGTCGGGCCTCGGGGTGCAAACAGATAGCTACAACTGTGGTATCTACGTGTTGATTGCTTTCGAGATCTTTTGCGGAGCTGATCTGTAATGGGCTTACTTAGCCCAATACTTTAGCTTACACGTGAGCGCACGTGTATGAGGAAGCGCAAGGTGTATTTAACTTAGATTAAGTATACTTGTATCCACAAGTATAATTAGATCTAAATAAAGGTACAAAAAGTAGCTTTTGCGGTGAAATGAGAACTGAATTGTTTGTTAACTGTGCCTTTCCTCCTAAAACTGATATCTATAAAGAGGGGTTCTGCCAACGAGTGGTTGGCAGAAACCCTGACCTAATGTTTGAGTATTACTGGTAGAAATACCCTGCTTTCTGACCAATAGGACTGCTTCCTATTATGAATGGTGACCACACTGCGATGTGGCCCACCTGAATGTATCCACTTAGTGCGTGTTGCACTAAGGTGAGGTTAGCCGAATGTGTAGCCCCGCTACACCATCCCCCCGTTAGGACTTGATGTGCCGGTCTCGACACATCAATCCAAAGTCTTCTTCGGAGAGAACATCGTGCTCATTTCGAAATGAGCACGCCAACGACGCAGACTTCCGACGAGCTTGCTGCACCAGCAGCAAGCAACACAGTCGTCGCCAGCACAGCGACGACTGCCGCATCTTCAGCCTCTTCGGCGTCCGTCGTCACTTCCACGGTGACGACGCAAAGGTCCCCCAAGCGTACCATCTCGGTTGGGGAGTATAAGGCGCGTAAAGTCACCTATGCCAACGAAACCCTCTTCGATGGCATGGTGGACTTGAATGTCGACAATGATGTCGACATGGAAGTGGGCGAGGAGAAGCAAGACTCCTCGTCCACAGGGCGCAATGAAGCTAGCGTGGGGACTCGTCGTCCTCGCGATGACGACTCGGACGCTTCGAGTTCCAAGCGCTCGCGTAGCGGCAGCGATAGGCCGCTCGCAGATGCTGGGGCGTTGTCTACGCCGCGGGGTGGAGACGATGACGACTCCACTCCGTCTGCGACTGTGACGTCGCGCGCTAAGCCGGCGCGCGACCCGTGGATGCCGTCTCCGAGCGAGATCCGATCTCGCTACGGCAATACCACGCCGGTCAGCAAGTACGCGCTGTACTCCTGCAGCGCCATCGTTGATGACGATGTCACCAAGGAGCTCGACTTTGATCCGGCGACGGATCAAAGACGTGATTATTACATCGGGCTCTTCCATGAGCTCCGATTCTACGGGAATAAGAAGACTTCCCGTAAGAGCAAGGTGACAGAGTGGGAGGCACTCTGTCAAAGCTGGGGCGCGTTCGTTGAGAACTTCAACCGCGACCCGGCTGGTTACCGTGAGCGAGTCCGCTCTGCGGGTGGACGCCACGAGCGCTTCTCGAAGCGGACCAAGATTTTGCGGCTGCACGAAGGTGCAGTCGAGGCGGGGATTCCGTGCGCAGTGCCAACCCGGGGCAGTGCGGCTTTCGGAGCGAGACCTTCTCGGGTACACTGGTGTTAGTGTGCCCGTGGAGTTGAAGACACTGCGTGAGAAGTTAATCACGCAGTTGTCGTCTGAGAGTGCTGAGGGTGAACGCAACACTCAGCCGAGGGCTGTAGGCGACTACAGCCTCGCTCAAGTTTTACGCCCTTCGGCGGAGCTGCTGGTGGCGGGCTTCGTACTCCGTCACCATTTCCGGAACGTCGCTCATCAGGACGTTCCGCGGCTCCCATGTAACGTGGTCAGGAGAGTATCCTAACCAACGAATACGAAAATGAACCGGACCTTGGGTCCGGATCTGATGATCAACAATTCGCTGGACAATCCAGCGAGTTTCCCTGCGTGCATCTCGCAACGGGGGCGGCGGCGGTGGAAAGACGCCACGGGCCGTCGCCGGGCGAGGTCTGGGATCGTTTGGAGGCTGTGGAGCGCCTCCAGACGGCTGAGCTCGCCGAGATACGGCAGGAGCTAAAGCTCTTGAAGGCCCGGATCGGTCAGGCCGGGCAGACCGCTTCGAACATCCAGGTCGACCTGGGGACGCTCGTCGCTCGCCTGACGGATCGCGTCTCCGCGCTCGAGGCGAGGATCGCGCCGAGTCACCGGTCGTAGGTGACTCGTGTTGCGAGTACGGCTTCAGCCGCCCAACGTAAAAGGTTGGGTGGAGGCGCATGCTGGACGGTATGTCTAGCGTGTACGCGTTGCCATGCTTCGCCAACACGGTGAATGGGCCGATGAAGCGCGGGGCAAGCTTGCTTGCTCCGAAGTCGGAAACTGCATGTTTAGCTAGGTTCTGTGTAGCTAACAGAACTAATGAACCCACTTTGAATTCATTTGTGTTTCCTCTGCCATTGTTGTCTGCATTCAACTTCTGTCGATCGACAGAAGCTGCAATAGCATCTTGCACAAACCGTATTACGGCTTGGCGGCGCTGGACAAAGTCCATTGCCTTCGAGTTGAACTCCTTGTTCAACCCGTTATCCTTGTTCACTGCAGGCCCGGCCTGTGTGTGGGTGTTGTTGTTGAGAGTGTCTACGCCCGGCGTAGACATTGCGCTCTCGTCGATCGGACTACGCGCAGTCCGTGCGCGTGTCGACACAGCTGATATGTTGCTCGTATCAGCGTGTTCATTCGGTTTGTTTGAAACCGGATACCCTCCCCCACTTAAGGAAGGAGCTACCGCACCGAGTACGCTCGGGACGCGTGGATGCCTCATGGCGTTCACGTAAAACGGTGTATGTCCTGTGGAGGCATGCACCGAGTTGTTGATGGCAAACTCTGCCATCGGCAAGCAGTCGCTCCATTGTTTGAACGAATGGGCGTAGCTCTTCAAAGCGTCAACCAAGACTCGGTTGACGCGCTCGGTTTGTCCGTCGGTCTGCGGATGATCCGCAGTCGACATGGACAGCTGCGTGCCAAGAAGTTCAAACGCTTCTTGCCAGAAACGCGCTGTGAAGCGCGGATCACGATCAGACACAATGTCGATCGGCATGCCATGGTGTCTAAACACCAAGTCAACAAACAGACGTGCCGTCTGCTTGGCTGTCACTTCGGCTGGTACTGCAGCAAGATGCACCATCTTACTGAATCGGTCGACAAAGACCACAATACCAGTCCTCCGCTTGTTATCAGGCGGAAGACCAAATACAAAGTCCATTGAAATGGACTGCCAACACTCCGGCGGAGTCGGTAGTGATTGAAGTGGAGCCTGCGAGAAGGCTGCAGGCTTCACGCGCTGGCAAACCTCGCAAGCACGAACGTACTTGCGTACCCACTTGTACTGGTGACTCCAATAGAAGTCACGCGTGAGAAGCAAGTATGTCTTCTCACGACCCGGATGTCCCGACGTCGGGGCATCGTGATACTCGTAAGTGATCCTGAGCTTCAGCTCATGATCGTCCGGCACGACAATGCGATCAGCGTTGTCGTCGACTGCGCTGTAAAGCAACAGTCCATTGTGTACACGATAACGGTGTACACGTGCACGGAGATGTTTCGCTAACTTCTGACGAGTCTTGTCAGAAGGAGCAGCGAAGTAGTCCAACAACTGCTTCGCGTCCGCATCCTTCGTGTATGCGGACCTCACGTCGTCTAACAAAGACGACGAGGGAGTAGACGTCCGTGCGACGCCAATTGCATTGGCGTCGGCCTTGTGCACCGCATAATCAGGTCGACGCGACAACGCGTCGGCCACAACATTCAACCTTCCAGTTTTGTACTCAACCTGGAAGTTGTACTCCGCAAAGAATGAGAGCCATCTCGCCATTCTTTGTGAGATGTGCGGCGACTTGATCGCCGTACGCAATGATGCGTGGTCGGTGTAGACCACAAATGGTCTACTCCCAAGGAGATACACTCGGAACTTCGCGAGTGCATACTTCATGGCAAGGAGTTCCTTGTCATGTACCGGGTAGTTGCGTTCAGCTGGCTTCAGCTGACGCGACTGATAGTAGACCACGCGATCACGTCCCTCGTGATCGTGTTGCATTAGAGCGCATCCGATTGCGAAATCGGACGCGTCACACACGACGTGGAACGAGCGATCTTGGTCGGCCACCGCCAAGATCGGCGCCTCAGTCAAGCCCTGCTTGACTGCATCAAAGGCCTGCTGACACTCAGCAGTCCAAACCCATGCAGTGTCCTTCTTTAGGAGCTGCGACAGCGGGCGAATCTTGCCCGCGTAGTTGCTCACGTACTTGCATAAGTACGTAGCGAGTCCAAGGAACTGCCTCAGTTCCTTGACATTGGAAGGCGTAGGCCATTCATTGATCACTCTGACCTTTCCCGGGTCAGGGCGTACGCCGTTCTTCCCTACGAGACACCCAAGGACGGGTATCTCGCTAGCCCCGAAGATACACTTCTTCAGGTTCGCGTAGAGCTTGTGTTTGCGCATGAGCGCAAACAACCTGCGGAGATGTTCCTTGTGCATCTCCACTTCCGACTTCCCGTCCACAGCCCGGCTGTGGATGAATACATCGTCGAAATAGCTCGGTGCGAAGTCGCGCACCGAGCGCAACAAGTGCGTGACGCACCTGTTGAACGTCGCAGGGGTATTCTTTAGCCCCTGTGGCATTACAAGCCACTCCCAGAGCATACCGCTCGGAGTGCTCACCGCCGTGAGAGGTATGTCGCTCTCACGCATCAGGATCTGATAGAATCCGTCTCTCAGATCCAGAGCACTGAAGATAGTGCTCAGAGCCATCGAATCGATGATCACATCTTTTCGCGGTATCGGCGTCTGCGCCGGTACCGTTGCGTCGTTCAGCTTGTTATAAGCATGAACGATGCGCCACCCGCCCTGTGCCTTCTTGACACAGAACGTAGGCGCGCTGTGCGGGGACTTCGATTCCCGCACTTGCCCAGCCTTGCGACGACTCTCAAAGAAGTCGTCGATCGCTTTGACTTGCTCTCGCGGCAGTGGCCACTGCCGCGTCACGCAATACTTCGTTCCCGGCACGAGATCAATCTCGTGCTGAACACCCTTGTCCTGCGGCAACTCCGCAGGGATATCGTCCGGGAGTACGTCTCTGTACTCACGCAAGACCTCGTAGAAGGGGCTCGACTTCAGCGAGTCCCAGCTCTGCTCGTCGAAGCGTTCTTTCTTCGACTTGGCGCTGAGGGCGTCGACGCCCTCAGCGACGAGCTGCTTCAACTCTTCCGCTTCACACTTCATCCTCTCGACATCCGAGAGGATGCAAATCTGCTCGATGCGTCCATCGTGCAGGTCGCGGGCGAAGCGCCTCCAGCTCGTGACTGGAAGCGAAGTCAACTCCGACGCCAATGTCGGAGGGTTCTCCAACTTCATCTTCTTATACTGGAGACCAGTATTCGTACGCGTCAAGACACTCAGTGTCTCGACGGTCGTCTCCAGTTCCTGTGTCTGCCCGGCAGACACTGCGAGTAGCGCCTCGGTCCCTGACCGAGACTTGCGCAGCTTTGCTCGCTTGCGCCGTTCGCTTCTTGTGCGGAACCCGGTTCCGCGCGTCTTGTTTTGTCCGGGCCCGGCCGCGGACAGATCTTCCTTTTGATCGCCGGCGGGTTCAACCCGCGGGCGCACGCAATCAAGCCCTGCTTGATCGCGTATCGCTTCTTCGTGCAGCCCGGCTGCACGTGAGCACGCAATGCGTTTCTTGTTGTCGCCGGCGGGTTCTTCCCGCGGGCGCACGCAATCAAGCCCTGCTTGATCGCGTACCGCTTCGTCGTGCAGCCCGGCTGCACGCGAGCACGCAAGCATTTCCGGTGCGGGACGTTTGCAACCGTCCGCACTGCCTGCAGCGTCGGCTCCCAGAGCCGACGCGCCTTCTTTACCTCGACGCCTGACGGCGGAGCGTCTTTCGACGTTTGGGCCAATCGCATCAGCTCCCTGAGCTGACGCGTCCGAGTCACTGTCCTTATTAGTGACTGGCTCCTCTTGTTGAACTTGTGTGTCGACACTAATAGTCGACACGACCGCGTCACTCTTGACGCTTCGAGAACCTCTCGAATTCGATCGAATCTGAGTCTTCTGATTCGACTCACATTTTCTCCTGACGACTCTCTCAGTCGTCGGAGTCCGCGCGGGGTGACCGGAGACAGCCGCGCGTCGCGCTGCCTCTCTTGGTGGGTCGCGAGCACCGCGAGGTGCACGTGCTGCGCCGACAGGGCCATCGCTCACTGTCGCGCCGCTACTCCCGAAGTGCACGATCGTGCGCTTCGTCCAGTCGATCACCGGATCATGCCGTGCAAGCCACGGCATGCCCAACACCATGTCGAACTTATCGTCTAAGTCAAGCACGATAAGCTCGTCCACGAACTTCTTCTCCCGATACGAGAAGCGTACGCGTACGACACGCTTCTCGGTTCTGACAACGACACCCGTTGCCAGTCTTACTTCCAATAGACTTCGAGGTAGTTCCACTTCCTCGAAGTCAAGCCTCGCTAAGCTCTGCAGTCGAACAAAGTTGTTCGACGCACCACAATCCACCAACGCACGAAGAGACTTCTCTCCCTTCGAGTTAACCTTCAGGATGACAAGGTTCGGCCTGTCATCCTGCTTCTTGCAGTGAGAGTGACTCTCACTGGGGGCAGCAGTCTTTAATACGGCGTGTCCAATATCGACACGCTCGACTGCATCACCAGCAGGGCGCCCCGCGCCTGCTGGTTGATCTAGTTTTTTGATTGCCCGTGGCGATACCCGGTATCGTCACGCCGGCCCTTGGCCGCCTGCACAGGCGCTGTGCATTCACGGGCGTAGTGACCGTTGTTTCCACACCGGAAACAGCGGACATTCGTTGGTCCACGACGCTGCTGAGACCCAGCAGCCTTCGCACTCGAGAGGTCCATAGGTTCGGGACCTCCCGTCGGCTTCACCGTCGGTCGCGGCATCGGCCGCGGGACGTTCACATGGAGCTTAGCCTGTCACAGGCTAAACTCTTCTTGCATTGCAAGGGTAATCGCAGACTCGAGAGTACTTGGGTACTCTCGGAAGAGATAGGTCTTCACAGGCCCATCTTTCAGGCCCTTCATGAACGTGACGACCTTTGTCGCCTCGTCTATCGGGTTGGTCACGATGTTCGAGACCAAGTACCGCGCCCTTTGAGCGTAAGCATGCACGTCATGATTGCCCTGTTGCAGGTCGAGGAACTCAGCACTCGATCTGAATTCATTCTGCGGGGGCTCAAACGCTTGTCTAAGCTCCTCCTTGAACACCTCGTACGTGCTAAAGCACGTAGGGTCAGTGAGTCGGCGTCCGTACGCCCAACTCCTGGCTCGTCCGCCAAGGCATGACATGGCGAACGCAACCTTCGACAACGGGTCGACGATACGTCGAGCCGTGATGGCAGTGTCGACTTCGACAAGCCAACGGAGGAGAGGCTCGCCCTCTCTTCCAACATAGCTGTTCACGTGGAGTTTCAATGACTCCACGCGCGGTGTGGACGGAGTCGACACCGAAGCGCGAGCAGCGGTCTCGCGCTGTTCCTTCATGATGAAGCCTAGAGCAACACCGTGTTGCTCTGTCGGCGACAGCATGCGTAGCATTGTTGCTACGGCCGCCTCTCCAATGACCGTCGACAGTCGTTGGAGCGCCTCCCACTCTGGATCCGCCAGGTGGAGACAGTCTTCGCGTGCAACATGCGTTGCACCCGTGTTTGGGTTACCAGTAGACATACTCGTGTCCACAGGCAGGTCCTCGGCCCCCGTATCGAACTTCATTCAATACGTAATTAGTCGGTCGTTGGACGGACTACAAAGTGCTACCAGGTGTAATGGGCTTACTTAGCCCAATACTTTAGCTTACACGTGAGCGCACGTGTATGAGGAAGCGTAAGGTGTATTTAACTTAGATTAAGTATACTTGTATCCACAAGTATAATTAGATCTAAATAAAGGTACAAATAGTAGCTTTTGCGGTAAAATGAGAACTGAATTGTTTGTTAACTGTGCCTTTCCTCCTAAAACTGATATCTATAAAGAGGGGTTCTGCCAACGAGTGGTTGGCAGAAACCCTGACCTAATGTTTGAGTATTACTGGTAGAAAGACCCTGCTTTCTGACCAATAGGACTGCTTCCTATTATGAATGGTGGCGATGTGGCCCACCTGAATGTATCCACTTAGTGCGTGTTGCACTAAGGTGAGGTTAGCCGAATGTGTAGCCCCGCTACATGATCCGCTGGGCCACCTTGACAAGAAGACGCTGCAGTGTCTGCGATACCGCTACCTACGTATGTGCTTGCAAGATTAAGGTAGCAGGAGCTAACAGATGATAACAACTTTGGAATCAATGTATTTGTTCGTGCTACTCAAGATACTTGCTGGTCTCTGAGGTTCGTACATTCCAACTTGTGCTAAGGCTGCTCGCGAGTCTATGAGGTTGAAGAACAACAACTTGAGCTCTCACACTCCAAGTGACATCTACATGTAGATTTCAGCTTCAAGGCTCTAAGTGCGATTCAAGCATGTAAGTGCGTTTTAAGCAGGTAAGTTCGCCTCTGTCAGTTCGATTTGTTTGCAGGACGCGCGCCGTGTCATCAAGCTGCGTGTCCACCGTCGTCCATTCGTAGCGATCGGCAAGCACCGCCTTCCGGCTATACAGCTCAGGTGTATACCTATCGGCACTGGCTCTATCGAGTTGGGGTTCAGATGGTTGGTACACTCCTGGACGAAATATTACGGCCACTCCTATTTTTTCATAACTGTCAATTTTAATTATTACGCGGTGCGGTTTTGACAGGAGTCCCAGAACACGGTTAGAAAGAGCTGACATGTGTCAACGCCCGCGGTTTTGCATTTCTTGGGGTGGCTCACATACAAAAAACCGTTCAGGCGAGGTGGTCACAACTTACGGCCACTGTGACGGGGCACACAGCACTTCTTAACAGAGGAAGCAGGAGTATACAAACTCCAAGTGAACAGCCGTTCACGTGTCCCTGATCTGAAGGGGACGATTGACTTGACTTGTAACAGTAAAGCGGTAGATCTAAGACTGAATGTATTTATAGGTTAGTACGGATTTGGCCTGCATACAAATCCTAAGTTCCCTATAGTTTGTGTCATACAAAATGTATCTGTTGGCTCTGAGGCCACTTGGGTCACTATCCAGGGGAGTGACCTTTGATGTATCCATCAATGAATAGTGACAGAGTCACTATTCCATGTAACCCCGTTACATCCTCCCCCACTTAGATTCGATCTTATCGACCAATCAGAGCGAGGTTACGCCGGCGACTCACATTTCAATCGCAAAGTCGAAATCCATCGACGACGGCGCGAGCTCTGGCGCCTCAGCTCTCGGGCCTCACAGAGCAACTGGCGCATCGCCAAGCAAGCCGCAGGGTCTCCACGTCGACCGGAAGCATGCCTCCAAAGCGCAGTGTGCGCAGTGCGAAAGCACCTTCAAAAACCCGGGCCGTAGGACCGAAGACCAGAGCGGCCAAGGCCAAGCACGATTCGTCCGCGCTGAAGGAGGCCACGGAGACGGCCGAGGAGGCGTTGCGCTCTCGTGGCAGCACGCCGGAGGGTGAGCGCCGGTCTCGGAGTCGGAGCAAGACTCCCGAGGCCGCGCCAGGCAAGGAGGAGAGCCCTCAGTCACAGTCGGAGCGGCGCAAGTCGCGCTTCGACTGGACGGCCAACCTCGAGGACGCACGCTGGTTTTGCATTCTGGTGAGAGCTCCTCTGAGGGCAGCGAGAACGCTGCCCAAGACGATCAGTTGGCGGCGAGCGGCGTGTCCAACTCCCCGCCCTTCCCACCTGCTCCGTCCGAGCAGGGGGCTGGGGACATCGGACCCATCGACGGCGACGACAAGCAGGTGGGAGACAACACCACCATGGCCGATACGGAGGCCGTTGCTGGGATGTCGCCGAGCAACACGGCGGGCTCCAAGCCCAAGGCGGACCCGCCAGTCAAGCGCTTGACACTCGCTCAAGGCCTTGAGCGTGCCCAAGCGCTGAAGGCCGCTGCGAAGGCCGGGGAGGCCAGTGCGAAGAAGCGAGCTGCTCCTAGTTCGTCGCCCAGGGGTTCCAGCTCCAAGCTGTTCAGCGACTCGGAGTCTGAGAACGAGGAGGGCACCGTCCACGAGGACCAGGAGGTCTCGAACGACCTCGATGAGCAGCAGCAGTACCAAGCTGCTGCCTCGGGCTCACACGCCAGGCAGTCGGTTGCCGCGACTGCTGTCGGTTCTTCTTCAGGCGGGGGTGCCTCGTATCCGCAAGGCTACGTCCCGCCCGAGCCAGGCACCGGAGCGCCAGCTCTGTTGGAGAAGCTCACGGCTCCGCGTGGCCTTATCGGCGGATACACCTCAAGGGGTTCCTATGAGCGTACTCTCGTTGAGAAAGAGCCACTCTTTCTTGGCGACATTGAAGTCGCCCGGTGTGTGCTACTAGCACCACACAAGCTCACACTGAAGGAGTTCACCACGCTCCGCAAGAAGCCGGAGGACAAGGGTGGGCTCCATCCTGTGTGGGGATTCCACTGGGTCAAGCCTAATGAGAACATGACCTGGAATGAGGTGGATGACCTCTTCTGGCGTTACGTCCAACGCAAGGGGTATTCCGACCAGGAGTATAAAGAACTCCGTGAGGATCGCACTCTGTCCGCTATCCTGGACATGCGCGAGCTCCGCATCGAGTTCGCTCAACTCGTGAGCAAGCGCAAGCTCCGCCCGAAGATGGACGAGCTGAAGCAAGAGGCGAGAGCCAAAGCTCGTGAAGAGCGTGGGCGCGGTGCGACTACGTCTGCTACCGTGCCCCGTACACCGGCTAAGAAGCCACGGACTACTTTCGAAGCTGCCGCTGCTTCTCGTCCCATATCGCAACAGCCTTCGGGCAGTCTGCCTGGAGTTGCTCAACGGGCTCCCACGAGTTATCCGACTCAGGGTAACCCCTCCACTTCACGAGCAGCTGGCGCCTACCATGGAGCCGCCGCTCCCGGACGACTCGTACCACGTGATAGTGGATCTGCCCATTACGATCAAGGAGGGCCGGCGGTGGCCTCACACGACCATGGCTACGAGCCAGAGGCAACGCAACCGTATGCTGCGGCCCTGAGCCAGGTGGTGGCTCTTCAGCAAGAGGAGATTCGTCTTCTCCGGGACCGCGTGTACGCTCTTGAGATCGCACTTGGCGTTGGCCTTGGTGGCGAGGCTGCCTCCCGTGCTGGTCAGCCTGGTGCCGTGGAGCGGCTCCGTGCGGAAGTTGCTTTGCTGTTTCGGGAGACGCGCGATCTCCATGGCCGCGTGGATCGTCGAGCCGACCTGTCGTCGTGCGACTCGCTGCGAAGCCAGCTTGCTGGCCTTCGGGCCGAGCTTCATGGTCACGCGCCGCAGCAGCAGCCCCACTCGTATCAGGTCCAGTTTGACCAGGGCTCGTACGGAGCCCCTGCGTATGCCGCTCCGATGTACGCCGCGCCGTCTTACGACCAGCCCGCGTACCAGGCGCATTACCGCGACCCGACGCCGCGCTTCGAGGAGCTCCGCTCTTCCCCACTGGGCCACCCACCGCTTCCCGCGGCGCAGCCAGAGCCAGAGGGTCATGGTACCTCTTAAGACGACCCACGTAAAACGTCGGGTGAGTTGTCATCGACTTGGGTAAGTCTATGGTGTACGCCGCGCCATGCCGGCTGAGGACCGTGAAGGGTCCAATGAAGCGGTGCTTCAACTTGTTGCTCTCGACCGAGCTAACAGTGTTTAGCGGTAGGTTTCTAGTGTCTAGGAGAACTAAATCCCCAACCTTAAACACGTTCAAGTTTCCTCTTCCATGTCGGTCAGAGTACTCCTTCTGTTTGTCTTGGGCTTGCGCCATGGTATCTCTTACCCTGCTGATTATGTTCAGCCTGTCTTCAACAAACGAGGACAGTTGCTTCCGCAAGGCGGCTGGACTCACGTCCGAGACTTGGGAGGAAAAGGTATTCCGAGCCTCTCCCCCACTTATGACCGAAGCCCCGGTGCGGCCTCGTATTGTGAGCGGCACCTGAGGGTGTCGCAACCCATTGAGGTAAAAGGGCGTAAAGCCCGTCGAAGCATGCACCGCATTGTTGAGTGCGAACTCAACCATGGGCAAGCGATCAGCCCAAGAGCGGGGCATCACCGCGCAGATACTGCGGAGCGTGTCCTCGAGCACGCGATTGACGCGCTCCGTCTGGCCATCCGTCTGCGGGTGGTCCGCCGTCGACATCGACAGCCGTGTGCCAAGAAGGCGAAACAGCTTCTGCCAGAACGCAGCGGTGAACCGCGGGTCTCGATCAGAGACAATGGTCTCGGGTAGACCGTGGTGTTGGAAGACACAGTCCATGAACAGGTGAGCGACCTCGTCGCCAGTGACGGTGTCACGAACTGGAGCAAAGTGTACCATCTTGCTCAGACGGCACACAAAGGCAACAACACCGGTGTTGCCACGGTCATCGGCCGGAAGTCCGAAGACAAAGTCGAGACTCATCGACTTCCAGCAGTCCGCTGGGACCGGTAGGCTCTGCAATGGTGCCGAGGCGTGACCCGCAGGCTTCACACGCTGGCACGTCTCGCACGTCCGGACGTAGGTGGCGACCCACTTGTACATGTGACGCCACCAGAACGTCTGCGAGACTGACGCATACGTCTTCTCACGGCCGAGATGGCCGCTGGATGGAGCGTCGTGCGCCTCCATCAGGATGTCGTACTTGAGATCCTCGTCGTTGGGTACGACAATACGGGGAGGATCCTCGGGCTCAACACGATATTGGAGCAAACCATCAGCCCACTCATATCGGTGCAGCCTTGCACGTTGTCGTGGCGTAAGCCACTCGACCTTGGCGTCGGAACCAGCGGCCAAGAACCGCACAAGAGGTCCGAGACTGGCATCGTCTCGGTACCCCAGTCGGATGCGATCATACAGATCCGTCGCGACCTGACTAATGTGAGCAAGCTCGCAGTCGGGCCGGCGCGACATCGCATCGGCAAGCACGTTCAGCTTGCCCGGCTTGTACTCGACGCGGAAGTTGTACTCCGCGAAGAAGGACAGCCAGCGTGCCATCCGCTGAGAGAGGTGCAGCGAGTTGACGGCAGTCCGCAAGGACGCGTGGTCTGTATAGACTACAAAGGGCTTCGAGCCCAGGAGGTGCACTCGGAACTTGACAAGAGCGTACTTCATTGCAAGTAGCTCCTTGTCATGGACTGGGTAGTTCCGTTCGGCTGCCTTGAGCTGCCTGGACTGGAACGAGATGACCCGTTCGCGGCCTTGATCGTCGGCCTGCAATAGCGCACAGCCAATTGCGTAGTCGGACGCATCACAGACAACGCTGAAAGGCTTCGTCTCGTCCGGCAATGCCAGGACTGGCGCGCGTTGTAAGCTCGCTTTGATGTCGTCGAAGGCATCTTGATGCCGACGCTCCCAGCGCCAGTCGGCGTCCTTCTTCAGGAGATCCGACAACGGCCGTGCCAACCCGGCGTAGTCAGCACTGTACTTGTGCAAGTAGTTGGCAAGGCCCAACCGCTGTCGTAGGTCCTTCTGCGACCGAGGTGGCGGCCAAGCCGCGATGGCTTTCACCTTCTCCGGGTCCGCCCGCACCCCGGCGCTGCTGACGAAGCAGCCCAGGACCTTGATCTCCTCCGCGGCGAACACGCACTTGTCGATGTTGGCGTACAGCTTGTTCGCCCGCATGACTTCGAACACGCGACGGAGGTGCTGGAGATGCACCTCCATGGCCGTCTGGCCTGCCTCGGCACGGCTGTGGACGAAGATGTCGTCAAAGTACGTCTGTGCGAACGCTCGCATAGGTCGGAATAGTTGTGTGACCAAGCGATTGAACGTTGCCGGGGCGTTCGAAAGCCCCTGGGGCATGACAAGCCACTCCCATAGCATACCGCTCGGCGTACTCACAGCCGTGAGAGGGATGTCGCTCTCGCGCATCAGGATCTGGTAATATCCATCCACCAAATCCAGCGCGCTGTATAGCGTGCAGCCGGCCATGTTGTTTAGCAACACATCCTTGTGCGGGATCGGCGTCTGTGCTGGCACCGTCGCGCTGTTCAGCTTGTTGAAAGCATGAACCAGACGCCACTTTCCGTTCGGTTTGCGAACACAGAAGGTGGGCGTCGAGTGTGGGGACTTCGACTCCCTCACCATGCCTGCCTTCGCCTTGGCGGCAAAGAAGGCATCGATGACTTCACACTGCTCCCGGGGAAGAGGCCATTGCCTCGTGACACAGTACTTCGTGCCCGGCACGAGGTCGATCTCGTGCCTGATTCCCCTGTCCGGTGGGAGTTGAGACGGTGGATTCTTCGACACCACGTCCTCGAACTCCTTCACTAAGGGATACACCGGGTCCCGGGGGTTCTTGAGAATCTCAGAGCCCATGCGCGAAGCGCGCTGTCTCTGGAACTCCTCCAGGACTTCCTTGTCCATCTGGAACTCTTCCAGGACTTCCTTGTCCATGACCGAGGATGAGTTCAACTCGGTCAACGTGGACTCCGGTCGGAGGAGAACCAACTCTGCGATTTCCCCGGCCTTTAGCTCGGCCAAGAAGTCCTCCATGGCGAGCTCTTCAAGGTTCAGCAACTCTGAAACCTCAGGCAGGGCTTTAAGTTCGACAGCCCCTGCCTTGACACGACGACCGGTCACGCCGTCGAAGATGTGATAACACTCTTCGGCGGCTGGAGCCTTAGTTGGAGGCTCGGAGTCGCTGGCGACTGGCGTCGTCGGCCACGCGACCAGGCCCGGCTTACGACGTGACCCTCGGGTGTCTTCGTCCTGTGGCACCACCTTGGCGGCACCACTGATCTTCTTGATCCCATGCGGAACTACGTTACCCGCCTTGTTCTTGAGCGGAACTATGTTACCCGCCTTGCGTGGTGGAACTATGTTACCCACCTCGCCGTGTGGAACTTGGTTACCCACACCAGGAGCGCCTTCAGCGACTCCCGCATCAGTTATGGTCTGAGTGACCTCCTGTGGAACTATGTTACCCACATCGGAAGCGCCTGCAGTGCCTTCCTCATCAGTTATGGTCTGCGTGACCTCGCGTGGAACTTCGTTACCCACGCCAGCGCCGACAGCGCCTTCTCCGGCAGCCCTTGCTGCCTGCGGTACTTTGTTACCCGCGTGTGGACCTAACTTACCCACCTGGTAGATGCTGTCCGGCACCTCCACTCTCAGGCCTTGACCGGCCCGGCCGAAGTCGTCATCAGTCTCGACGGCTCCCAAAACCTCGTTAGACGCTGATGCGCCCTGGCGGCCCTTGCGGGCGCCCCAGCTGCTGCCAGAGGTGGGAACATGACTCACCAAAGCTCTGTCAGAGCGTGGGGGCGGCTGGCCCCGATGGCCTTGCCGCGCCAGTCGATCCAGGGCTCGTGCTTCTCCAGCCACGGCATGCCCAGGATCAAGTCGTACTTGTCCATGTCCAGGACCAAGAACGGCTCCGTGCTGTCGAAGTCTTCGAACTTGACAGCGATGTCCATGTGGACCCGAGGTACTTCTACCACCGTACCGTCGGCCAGTCTGACGGAGACCAGCCCATTGCCTTTGCTGCCTCGCAGCGCATCGGCATACTTGTCGCGATTGCCTGCGACAGTCTGGCGGCGTGCAAAGTTCTTTGACGCCCCAGAATCGATCAAGATTCTCAAGGGATGATCGTATCCCGGTACACTCGCGTGCACCACAAGCAGCCCACCGCTGCCCTTCTCCGCTTCGAGAGTACAGAGACTCTCAGGGGCTAAGTCCCCATGACGTGCGCCACCCGCACGTCCCTCATGAAGACTTAGAGTTTCCCCAGTGGGCGCCCCGCCCCTACTGGTGTCCGGCGTTCCCCTGGTTCCTGGGGCGCGGCTTCTGCCAGCGACCCCTAGAGCCAAAGGGCTTCGAAGAGAATTTCTCTTCAGTCCTCCCGCAGGACAGCCACGTTTCATGTGCCCAAGCTTGCCACAGCCATAGCAGCGAATGTCACTCTGCTCGGCCATGCCCAGATCCATGGGAACCGGTCCGTTGGTCGCTCCATTGCCGGAGCTACCAGTCGGCGTACCGCCCGAGGTAGGGTTGCTCTGCCATACCGTGGCGGGGGTACGGGCCTGCTTGTGGCTGTACTCCTCCTGGAGGGCGATCTGAATCGCCTCCTCCATAGTGCTTGCTTGCACACGGAAAAGTTGGGTGCGGGCGGGACCGACGCGCAGGTCGTCCATGAACACAGTTACCTTGATGTGTTCAGGTAGGGGGTTCCCCACCAGAGACGCAGTGAGTACTCGCATCTCTTGGATGTACTCATGCAGCTCGCGCCTTCCTTGTTTGCAGGCGAGGAAGCGCGAGCGCTGGCGATACTCGTAGTTCGCCGGAAGAAACGCGGCCCGCAGCTGCTCACACAGCTGGGACCATGATGCGAAGCATCCCGGCGTCGTCGCTTCGCGCGTGTACGCCCAACTCTTAGCGCGACCACTAAGGTTGGAAAGCGCAAAGGCGACACGGAGTCGCTCGTCCGAGACGAGAGCCGCGTCCATCGCGAGCTCAACCTCTCGGACCCAGAAGTGTAGGTTCTCACCTTCCTTCCCTTCAAAGAGGTTAACCTTCAGCCTCAATGGCTTCGGTTGCACCGGCTTCGGCACGGCTGCAGTGGCCTGCAGCCCTTGAACGTGGGCGATGAGCCCTCGCTCGTAGGTGTCAAACGCGTTAATACGCTCAACCTGCTCAGCCGGCGTCGCCACCGCTAAGCTACGCAGGACATCTGCCCCAAAGATGCCTGCCATCTTCCGAACAGACTCGTACTGCGAGTCGCTCAGATGAGGAAACTCCGTCCGATCCATCTTGGCTCACTCGATGAGACCACAGAGGATTCAGGTAGTCCAATCTACCCGCGTAGGCGTAGGATTGACTACAAGTGCTACCAAGTGTGACGGGGCACACAGCACTTCTTAACAGTGGAAGCAGGAGTATACAAACTCCAAGTGAACAGCCGTTCACGTGTCCCTGGTCTGAAGGGGACGATTGACTTGACTTGTAACAGTAAAGCGGTAGATCTAAGACTGAATGTATTTATAGGTTAGTACGGATTTGGCCTGCATACAAATCATAAGTTCCCTATAGTTTGTGTCATACAAAATGTATCTGTTGGCTCTGGGAGTGACCTTTGATGTATCCACCAATGAATAGTGACAGAGTCACTATTCCATGTAACCCCGTTACAGTCACCCATCCCAATACTAAATCCTATACTAATTGAATGCTGGTAGAGAGTGAAGGTCATGCAAATGACTTGATATTTGTATTGGTCGTGTTAATACCCACCCATACATGAACCCCCTCCAACGAAAACAGTAATTGGAAGCCTGAGCTAGCAGCAAGGACAGTAGTGGTATACCCGACATCAGAACGAGAATCGTGGTTTTTTTAGCGTGTACGAGTAAATCTTGACATGCCATTTTCTGGTTCATGTATGGGTGGGTATTAACACGACCAATACAAATCTCAAGTCATTTGCATGACCTTCACTCTCTACCAGCATTCAATTAGTATAGGATTTAGTATTGGGATGGGTGGCCGTAAGTTGTGACCACCTCGCCTGAACGGTTTTTTGTATGTGAGCCACCCCAAGAAATGCAAAACCGCGGGCGTTAACACATGTCAGCTCTTTCTAACCGTATTCTGGGACTCCTGTCAAAACCGCACCGCGTAATAATTAAAATTTGGGACCCGGACCCGAGGGTCCGGGGATCGCAATTCTCGAGAGGGGCAGTTAAATTAAAGTGGCATGGCAAAATAGTCCAAATTAAAGTGGCATGGCAAAATAGTCCACAGTGAACATGGCGGCCTCACGCATCACGTCTTTCACGTGCAGTGTTCGGTGTGACGAACTCAAGCAAACAGCGCAGGATAACGCTGCCGCAAATAGCGCAGCTTGGTCTGAATTATGCCCAAGTCGAAGTCTCTTATGCCCCTAGACGAAGTCTCTTGTAGGGGAAGTGGCATAGATTATCGAGCTCCGATCCCCACGGGGAAGTGGCATAGATTATCGAGCTCCGATCCCCATAGTGAAAACAAGTCAGAGAGGTTAGAATTCGAGTCTTATTTTTTAAAAATTAAGGTCAAAGTGTATACCCTGGTGAAGTTAAGGGGGTTAATACGGCTCGCCGGTGGGAGCATTAAATCTCTCTCAAGTCTCAACGGCGTTACACTAAGAGCTTACCGCTGAGGAATGGCAGTGCTACAGTAGTGGCAACCAGACCACGAGTTTGCATCATTGTCCCCCCCCCCACCAGTTTCTAAAGCAGCCAAACCGGGAATCAGTTCGTATCATCACCACCGCAACCACCATGAGCGCCGTCATCGCCGATGCCGAGAAGCGCACACAGACGTACCTGCCCAAGATCGAGAGCGGGCGGGCGCTGACAGCCACAGGAGCTCCCGACCTTCCGCCAGAGCACGGGCAAGGTGCGCGACGTGTACGTGTTCGAGGACCGCGTGCTGCTTGTGTGGACGGCAGTCGGCCTTCGACCGCGCGCTAGCCTCGGTGCCCTACAAGAGCCGCGTGCTGGTGGTTCAACCAGACGCAGCACATTGTGACCAACCACCTGCTGCGCGTACCGCACCCGTCCGCGATGCTCTGCAAGAAGTGCACGGTCTTCTCCGTGGAGTTCGTGGTGCGTGGCTACATCACGGACTCGACCAACACAGCATGTGGACCAACTACAAGAACGACAGCCGCGACTTCTGCGGCCAAGCAGCACCAGAAGCTGTCCGATAACCTGGTCACCCCCACCACTAAGGACGACGAGCTGATCTTGGGCGTGGAGGTGGTGAGCAGCGGACGCATGAACCAGGAGCAGTGGGACTCCTACGACAAGAAGACGCTCAAGCTGTTCACTTTCGGCCAGGAGCAGGCCACTAAGCGCGGCCTCATTCTGGTCGACACCAAGTACGAGTTCGGCCTTGACGAGGCACGGTGAGATCCTCTTGATCGACGAGATCCACACGCCCGACTCGAGCCGCTACTGGCTGGCCGACTCGTCCGAGCAGCGCATGGGCGAGTCACCCGAGAACATCGACAAGGAGCTCCTGCGGCTGTGGCTCAACGAGCGCTGCAACCCGTACAACAACGCTGCACTTTCCGAGGCCAGGCGGCGCGAGCTCCGCAGGTGGCACGCACTCCACGATCGGCACGAACTCCACGGGCGGCGACTACTCCACAGACGGCGCGAGCTCCGCAGGCAGCACGAACTCCACGAAACTCCACGGGGGGGCGACTACATCACAGGCGGCGCGAGCTCCACAGGCGGCACGAGCCGGCCGAAGATGTAGAACCCACCCTGCTGCACCGCGGGTAGTAAGGTTTTAAACAGGTACCTTGAAGTGAGGTACTTCAAATTCAAATTAAAATTCAAGGTTTTTTAAAACCTTGTTTAAAAACAGGTCACCTTAAACAGTAGCGCGCTGCGAGCGCACGAGGTCTTTCAGCATTGTTTTTAAAAACAGGTCACCTTAAACAGTAGCGCGCTGCGAGCGCACGAGGTATTTCAGCATTGTTTTTCACGAGTTCCAAGACTAAAATGCATGTATTTATGTAGCAATATTGATATGAATAATAGCAATAGCAATATCAATATGAGTACGAATAGCAATAGCAAAAGCCTGGCAAACCAGGGCTTCACGATGCACACAATATTACCATTGGTGCGACGCAGTCACACGCGCCAGCAATAGATGGAAGGAGTTGTTGTTGAGCAGTGGTCGATAGGTCAGCCAGTGCAGCCTTGGGGTCCTCCATTGTGTAGCAAACCTAACTCCCTTGTGCAGCACCTGCAGCACCTATCCTCAACATCTACAAGAGTCACCATCAAGTCTGTCGGTGTGTGTGTGTGTGGGTCAGTTGGTGCGTCACACCCGGCCCATGGGCCGCCGAGCGAAGCGATGGCGGCACCCTATTGGCTGCCTTGGACGCCGGAGGCGGCCCCCCACTGGCTCTAAAGCTGCCGAGCGTAGCGAAGGCGGCCCTCATTGGCTAAAACAATATTTTTGTGGACTACACTAATCGCACTTTATTGAGACACTTAGGTATGAATGTAAACTTTGCCCCCATTTCGAACTCGGACGCGCGCGCGGACACCTCGCGGACAAGGTACGCTGCGTGTACTGCATGATAGCCTGAGTATCCACAACCATACCGTGGTGGTCTGAGGTCCCTGGGGAGAGGTTAGCGACTTGGCGGGGGTTAGGCCCCCGTCCTAGAAATGCTTGCTACGATACAGTAGAATTTACATAATATAGAGGCTGATTGGTTGAAAATGACTGTATTCCTATTGGCTTATATATATATTTGTGGCCGCTACACACACATTTCACGATGTACGGTACACAACAACTTGCAATAGCCCAGTCAAAAGCGGAGCTCTCAACAAGTTACTTGCATTTTGAGCTTTTACTTGCAAAAAGCGGAGCTGTCCCAATTTGGTTTTGCTGAAATATTATATCAAATTGGAAGTAACTTGCTGAGGAGTCGGCTTGTCAAAAGCCCGACCAGTGAGTCCTGGAGTTCAGGCTGGACGTGGTGCCACACGATGAGAAGTGTATGGACTAAGTCTCCGTAACTCGCGGGCATGGCGAATCGCCATTGACGATGCGCTTGGTCCGTCCCGTTTCGGCGAGGAAATCCATCGCCGTCGCGCTGTAATGCACGACGAGCACGAGCATGGCATGTACATGTACTCTTAAGTACGAAGTAAAGTACAATCCTCAACATCTACAAGAGTCACCATCAAGTCTGTCGGTGTGTGTGTGTGTGGGTCAGTTGGTGCGTCACACCCGGCCCATGGGCCGCCGAGCGAAGCGATGGCGGCACCCTATTGGCTGCCTTGGACGCCGGAGGCGGCCCCCCACTGGCTCTAAAGCTGCCGAGCGTAGCGAAGGCGGCCCTCATTGGCTAAAACAATATTTTTGTGGACTACACTAATCGCACTTTATTGAGACACTTAGGTATGAATGTAAACTTTGCCCCCATTTCGAACTCGGACGCGCGCGCGGACACCTCGCGGACAAGGTACGCTGCGTGTACTGCATGATAGCCTGAGTATCCACAACCATACCGTGGTGGTCTGAGGTCCCTGGGGAGAGGTTAGCGACTTGGCGGGGGTTAGGCCCCCGTCCTAGAAATGCTTGCTACGATACAGTAGAATTTACATAATATAGAAGCTGATTGGTTGAAAATGACTGTATTCCTATTGGCTTATATATATATTTGTGGCCGCTACACACACATTTCACGATGTACGGTACACAAC
Source organism: Phytophthora x cambivora (assembly GCA_033557925.1). Taxonomy (NCBI): domain Eukaryota; phylum Oomycota; class Peronosporomycetes; order Peronosporales; family Peronosporaceae; genus Phytophthora; species Phytophthora x cambivora. The sequence continues at coordinate 2,353,267 of JAUCEB010000034.1, forward strand.
AACTTGCAATAGCCCAGTCAAAAGCGGAGCTCTCAACAAGTTACTTGCATTTTGAGCTTTTACTTGCAAAAAGCGGAGCTGTCCCAATTTGGTTTTGCTGAAATATTATATCAAATTGGAAGTAACTTGCTGAGGAGTCGGCTTGTCAAAAGCCCGACCAGTGAGTCCTGGAGTTCAGGCTGGACGTGGTGCCACACGATGAGAAGTGTATGGACTAAGTCTCCGTAACTCGCGGGCATGGCGAATCGCCATTGACGATGCGCTTGGTCCGTCCCGTTTCGGCGAGGAAATCCATCGCCGTCGCGCTGTAATGCACGACGAGCACGAGCATGGCATGTACATGTACTCTTAAGTACGAAGTAAAGTACAATCCTCAACATCTACAAGAGTCACCATCAAGTCTGTCGGTGTGTGTGTGTGTGGGTCAGTTGGTGCGTCACACCCGGCCCATGGGCCGCCGAGCGAAGCGATGGCGGCACCCTATTGGCTGCCTTGGACGCCGGAGGCGGCCCCCCACTGGCTCTAAAGCTGCCGAGCGTAGCGAAGGCGGCCCTCATTGGCTAAAACAATATTTTTGTGGACTACACTAATCGCACTTTATTGAGACACTTAGGTATGAATGTAAACTTTGCCCCCATTTCGAACTCGGACGCGCGCGCGGACACCTCGCGGACAAGGTACGCTGCGTGTACTGCATGATAGCCTGAGTATCCACAACCATACCGTGGTGGTCTGAGGTCCCTGGGGAGAGGTTAGCGACTTGGCGGGGGTTAGGCCCCCGTCCTAGAAATGCTTGCTACGATACAGTAGAATTTACATAATATAGAAGCTGATTGGTTGAAAATGACTGTATTCCTATTGGCTTATATATATATTTGTGGCCGCTACACACACATTTCACGATGTACGGTACACAACAACTTGCAATAGCCCAGTCAAAAGCGGAGCTCTCAACAAGTTACTTGCATTTTGAGCTTTTACTTGCAAAAAGCGGAGCTGTCCCAATTTGGTTTTGCTGAAATATTATATCAAATTGGAAGTAACTTGCTGAGGAGTCGGCTTGTCAAAAGCCCGACCAGTGAGTCCTGGAGTTCAGGCTGGACGTGGTGCCACACGATGAGAAGTGTATGGACTAAGTCTCCGTAACTCGCGGGCATGGCGAATCGCCATTGACGATGCGCTTGGTCCGTCCCGTTTCGGCGAGGAAATCCATCGCCGTCGCGCTGTAATGCACGACGAGCACGAGCATGGCATGTACATGTACTCTTAAGTACGAAGTAAAGTACAATCCTCAACATCTACAAGAGTCACCATCAAGTCTGTCGGTGTGTGTGTGTGTGGGTCAGTTGGTGCGTCACACCCGGCCCATGGGCCGCCGAGCGAAGCGATGGCGGCACCCTATTGGCTGCCTTGGACGCCGGAGGCGGCCCCCCACTGGCTCTAAAGCTGCCGAGCGTAGCGAAGGCGGCCCTCATTGGCTAAAACAATATTTTTGTGGACTACACTAATCGCACTTTATTGAGACACTTAGGTATGAATGTAAACTTTGCCCCCATTTCGAACTCGGACGCGCGCGCGGACACCTCGCGGACAAGGTACGCTGCGTGTACTGCATGATAGCCTGAGTATCCACAACCATACCGTGGTGGTCTGAGGTCCCTGGGGAGAGGTTAGCGACTTGGCGGGGGTTAGGCCCCCGTCCTAGAAATGCTTGCTACGATACAGTAGAATTTACATAATATAGAAGCTGATTGGTTGAAAATGACTGTATTCCTATTGGCTTATATATATATTTGTGGCCGCTACACACACATTTCACGATGGAGCACGTGAAATGCGCTCACTGCGCGGCCGTTGTCGCCATGCCGCCGCTCGATATGGGCGGAAGCGCCCTAACGCGCTTTAGGTGCGCGTGCTGCGAGCAGCTACTCCTACGGGAGGCGTTCTGCCAGGGCGAGGAGAAGCCCTCGCGGCGTCCTACGCGCAGGTGCCTGGCGTGCGAGGCGGGGCCCGAGGCAAAGCTTTTTTGGCACAAAAAGAAGCTGCCACCGCGCCGGGCACCCGACAAGAACCGCCGCCAGCGCGAAGAGCGCCAGGCCGAGGTTCTCAAAGCGATGAACCCGGCGCCCCTCACCCGACAAGCGGCGGACCCCCTCCAAGAGCCCAAGAAGCGGAAGCGCGGGACCCGCTTCCGCCCACGCCCCTGCAACGCCAAGAAGCAGAGGCAGCAGCAATAACTTTGAAATACAGCGCTCCCATTGGCTGAAATTTAATTTTGATATTTCCTATTAGTTTCGTACAATATACAACACGAAACGGTATATATGGGTGACCTAATCTATATACGGCAACGTTGTGTATTCCGTAGTAATAGATACACATAGAAAATACATACTAGATAGATAGATAGATAGATAGATAGATAGATAGATAGATAGATAGATAGATAGATAGATAGATAGATAGATAGATAGATAGATAGATAGATAGATAGATAGATAGATAGATAGATAGATAGATAGATAGATAGATAGATAGATAGATAGATAGATAGATAGATAGATAGATAGATAGATAGATAGATAGATAGATAGATAGATAGATAGATAGATAGATAGATAGATAGATAGATAGATAGATAGATAGATAGATAGATAGATAGATAGATAGATAGATAGATAGATAGATAGATAGATAGATAGATAGATAGATAGATAGATAGATAGATAGATAGATAGATAGATAGATAGATAGATAGATAGATAGATAGATAGATAGATAGATAGATAGATAGATAGATAGATAGATAGATAGATAGATAGATAGATAGATAGATAGATAGATAGATAGATAGATAGATAGATAGATAGATAGATAGATAGATAGATAGATAGATAGATAGATAGATAGATAGATAGATAGATAGATAGATAGATAGATAGATAGATAGATAGATAGATAGATAGATAGATAGATAGATAGATAGATAGATAGATAGATAGATAGATAGATAGATAGATAGATAGATAGATAGATAGATAGATAGATAGATAGATAGATAGATAGATAGATAGATAGATAGATAGATAGATAGATAGATAGATAGATAGATAGATAGATAGATAGATAGATAGATAGATAGATAGATAGATAGATAGATAGATAGATAGATAGATAGATAGATAGATAGATAGATAGATAGATAGATAGATAGATAGATAGATAGATAGATAGATAGATAGATAGATAGATAGATAGATAGATAGATAGATAGATAGATAGATAGATAGATAGATAGATAGATAGATAGATAGATAGATAGATAGATAGATAGATAGATAGATAGATAGATAGATAGATAGATAGATAGATAGATAGATAGATAGATAGATAGATAGATAGATAGATAGATAGATAGATAGATAGATAGATAGATAGATAGATAGATAGATAGATAGATAGATAGATAGATAGATAGACGTGCATAGAGAGGGAAAAGGCAGATGCATGTAAGTGAAACGCGCCGGTATTGTAGTATGAGCAGTTGTCTCTTAGGTTGATGTCAATAATCACCAACTGTAATCGACGTGATAGACGATGCCATTCGTAAGGCTCTCAATTAGGTAGGATGTGGACGAGTCAGTGACACAAGTGAAGATACAGTGGTCGTGGCGGGGTAATGACGGAATGAGACTCATTAGTGAAGCAAGCTGGGACAGCGAGCGAGTCGGGCTAAACGCGTGGAAAGGGCTGAAACGATCGGGGCGGGTTAAGACTCATTGTTGACCCAGTAGTAAGAGAAGCTGGGGTTAAGACTAATAAAAACCCGAGTAGTGAAGCGAGCTGGAACAGCGAGCGGAACGGGCTGAGTCTTAACATTGACACAGTAGTGAAACACAGTAGTGAAGCGAGCTGGAACAGCGAGCGGAACGGGCTGAGTCTTAACATTGACACAGTAGTGAAACACAGTAGTGAAGCGAGCTGGAACAGCGAGCGGAACGGGCTGAGTCTTAACATTGACACATAAGTGAAGCGAGCTGGAACAGCGAGCGGAACGGGCTGAGACTTAACATTGACTCAGCAGTGAAGCGAGCTGGAACTAAACATAGACATGTTGTGAGGAGAGTTCGAACAGCGAGCGGAACGGGCTGAGACTTAACATTGACTCAGCAGTGAAACGAGTTGGAACAGCGAGCGAAACGGGCACAGGCCAAACATAGAATACGGATAGGTTTAACTTAGTTAGACCAAGTACTGAGCTGAGTGTAGAGATGACCGATACATATCCCATTATGGGAGGGACTCTGGGAGTTTATTTGAACAGTTATGAGCCAGGCATATGTTGAGGCGTGACCAGTAATGAAGCGAGCTGGAACAGCGAGCGTAATGGGTTGAGACCCAACATAGACCCACCGCCGCGGAGCGGCGGCGCTCGGCTAGTCCTCAACATCTACTGGAGCACCCTGTCCATGTGTGGGTGTGTCAGTTGGTCCGTACAGCCCTGCCCATGGGCCGCCGAGCGCAGCGATGGCGGTACCCTATTGGCTGCCTTGGACGCCGGAGGCGGCCCCCATTGGCCAAAAAGCTGCCGAGCGCAGCGAAGGCGGCCCCCGCCGCCGAAGGCGGCCCCACCGGCGTGTATTGCGGGACCGAAGGGCCCGCCCTTCATCGGATTCATTGGCATAGCACTGCGAGTAGTGCAGCGAGCCGACGAGGCGAGCGCAACGGAGGCGTGATATCACTCCGCCGCACAGCGGCGGGACTCGGGTAATATAATAAAACTGACATAGATAATAATAACACCGCCGCGTAGCGGCGGCTAATATTATAAACACGAAGGTAGATAACAGCGCCACCGCCGCGGAGCGGCGGCGCTCGGCTAGTTATACATGTAGTGTAGCACACGTAACTCCATTGTGTTGCACACGTAACTCCATTGTGTAGCACACGTAATTGTGTAGCACAGCCTGACGTTGTGTGGCACACACTGATAGCGCCGTTTGAGGCTGGCAGCTTCAACTTGAACTTCACTTGGTGTCGCGCCACCTTAGTGTTGTGTGGCACACCTATTAGAAATGTCAACTTCTGGCAATACTAAACTCAAGTGTGTGGCCAGGTACTACTTACATGAAGCGTCGCGGGATACTTCGGCTGAGTTGGGTGCTACCATATTTAGTGGTTTGGGTCGCTACGCGCTGCCATTGGCGCTGCGAAGGGTCGGCGCTATTTTTATGAGGCGTCGCGTGGATACTTCTTGCTCACTGTAGTACGCTGGTTAAGTTGATTTCTAATGCTCCTGCAACACTACATCTGTTCTAGTATTAACCTGAGCGAAATAAATCAGCGTTGTACCGTGCTTTGTCGTTCATGTAGGCAAAAGTATCGTCGAATTATCTGGGTATTTTCTAAGCCGTGTCTACGTTTCTAAGAGCGCCAAACGTCGAGCTCGGGCAAGTCCCATGCGAGCGCGATGCATACTGAAAGCAAGACAGCGGTGTTTAAAACCGCAGCAAAAGTGTGAAAGTGCTGAAAGAATCTCAATAAATCAAAATCGTGGCGATTTAGAAATGCCGCCGGACCCTTGTGCTTTCAGCTATGCTGAAAGAACAGTAGCGCGCTACAAGCGCACGAGGTCTTTCAGCTAAAATGTGGACTTTGTGTTTCTGCCTCAAGCAACGCACAATAGTATAAAGATCAAAAACTCAGTTGAACTTAATCGCAGGGTTCATCATTTCATTTTTGCTTGAGCTGGTGTGGGATCCAGGGAGCAGTCCACATATTAATAAATGACTTCCAGTACGTGTTCGTGGACTGAAGCCCTCGAAATGGGCTGTGTAAGCATGAGGTCGGCCAATCTCGCAGCTTGTAACAGACAGACATCACTCGAAAAGGAACAACCACCTTTTACTAGGTGAGGGGGCATATTTTTTCGACGAGATACCCGCCCCTTGCCCCTAATGTGCGGGCGACTAGCCTTCTTTCTATCTATTTGATGGCGGTATTGTCAATCGAGAAGGACGAGTTGGTTGCCCTGTAGGCGATCATAGGCTCCTTATTGATGCACATTACTGTACCTATTGCACGCTGTGTACGTGAATTAGTACAGTATTGCCAATTTGATTGTGTAATTTACACAACTGAGGACTGCACCATGTCACACATTGCGCGTCGAACACGAAAGCAACTTGGTATTTATGTATAATATGACTTCGCCGTCACATAAATACTTATCACAACAAGCTCTCCCGTGGGGAGTCTCCACCGACAAGCTAATGTAGGCACTCTACCTACCAGCGCAGCGAGTGTTTACAATTGGAGTTTCTGTCAGTGTAGCATGGGTGCGCTGCACCTGGCTGACTCAGCCAGGCAGAAGGAGATCTCTAGCAGTGCACTACGTTGTACATGTACGTGCAGATAGATGAAAGACTTTTTATTCGTGACGGTCGCGCTGCATTTCAGAGGTGCGGCGGTGTTGGCACTTCTGTCGAACACTAGGTCGGGTGTATCTCGACCCTCCAACGACCCGGAGGCACACGCGCCGTACCACACTCAAAATCAAACGGAGTTTCACTGTCGACGACAGCGACAGCCTGTCGTGGTGGCAGCAAATCGCCGCAATAGCCTGATACATGTATCCCTGCAGGCTGCCGCTTGCGTTGGTGCTGCCCTAAGAGCTGCTCTGCTGATGCGACTGCCATACAGTATGCCGGTGCTCTCTCGATGCGCGCAACTGTAGTGAAGCCTGGTGTGCGTCAAGGGTCGCCGCTGGCAAGTGAGCTCACTTCATTTCTAACCACCAGGGGTCGCGAGTGACCGTTGAAATGGGTTCACGTTTGCTGGTATAGTAATAGCAAGTGAGTAGCACTACCATATTTAGGGATTTGCGCGGCGAAGAGTCGGGGGCTACTTTGGGAAGCGACGCTTCGGATACTTAACAGCACCGCGACTCCTCGTTAAAGTTTATTTCTAAACGTCTCTCTGACACAAAGCAAATGTAGAGCTAAACCTGATCGAGGAAATCGCGTCGAAATAACAAGAATTAGAAATAGCGGTTTTGCGTTGCTAAGCGCTCCAAACGTCGAGATTGCGGGTGTCCCATGTGAGCGAGCGCTATACTGAAGCGAAGTCAAACTGATTAAAACAACACACTAAAATCTGAAATCGACCTTTAAAACAATAAAAATCAAAACAGGTACATTTAGAAACCCTAGTGCTTTCAGCTTTGCTGAAAGAATAGATGTGAATGTTGCCTAAACGACAAACTCTGCTGGCTGTGCAACTTAGGATCAGAGGGCTTAAGGTGCACTAGGTGACAAACTTTTATAGGCCCCCTAATTGGGGTACCCGGACGAAGCGTCCGGGGAAATTCGCAGTTCGCGAGCCGAAAATCTTTCTTAGCTACCGTGTATTAACAATAGCGCTGTAGTTCACCGTTGCTCGAGAACTTGATCTTATACACCCATTTTGCCGTCACTAGGTTCACGTTTTCGGGCGTGTCAACGAGTTTCCAAGTACCGTTGGTTTGGAGATCGGCGAGGCATTAATAATAAGTGAACTCAATAATTCTCAATGAGAATTTCTCATCTACAAGTCAAACCTGTCTCCCAGCTACTGCATGTAGCAGTCGGCAACTATTAATACTATCGCGCGCATATCTGCTTCGACCCTGGGGTGCATGACGCGATTCGGCGGGGACCTGAGCACAAGTTTTAATAGTCTAACTGTTCTTTAGACAGGGTCTAAAGATCAGATTGATCTTTTGCAAATCATGTTTCTTTCTACAGTGAGGGTCCCCTGTGAAATCGCTGCCAAACCATAGATTAAAGCGAATAACTGCGCATAAATGTAGTTTCACTGACAGTCTACGGTCGCGCAAGCTTTAACAATTCAGCTCATGCAACACCATCAGCACAACGACGGAAAATGCTGTATCTCTGAAATGGGAGCACGATAAATACGTTGTGCTATACTAGGGCTTTGCGGGGCGACCGAGAGGAGCATCTGGTGCGCCTGCTTCGCAGCCGCACCATCGCCCCCGTGGACCTGCAAACTATACATGTATACATGTGCTTGCAAGCAGGAACATGTTCTAGCAGAAACTGCGAGTTTAAAGCGGAGGGTGCACAAGTTGTGCCAAGCGAGGATGTTACATGTAGTACCTGGCCACCAAACATACATACACACCAGGCTGTTGCCAGAATGTTGCCAAGCTGCATGTTGTCAGAATGTGCCAAATGCAAACAAACAAACCGACGCTCCTGGGCCGCCTAACGACAGTTCTTCGAACTGCGAACACAGTTCTTCAAACTGCGAATTGACAGTTATGGAAAAATTTAGGAGTGGCCGTAATATTTCGTCCAGGAGTGTATTGCGAGTTATTAAACTCGATCTTTCCGAACGCGATTGATCCAATCGATCGAGCGGAACCGCCGAGCGAATCACCCAAACTTCTAAACGGAATAGAATATGACGGATGACGAGTGCGCAATCCGCGGCAAGTTTCCGGGGCAAGTTTCCTTTGTGATGGTGCCCCCCCCGAGCGCGCGCGCGCGCAAGATTCTACGCTTCCTTCTTCAGCGGGAAGATCATCTCGACAGCGCCGCCACTCGCGTTCGGCGCCATATCCCGTGGCTGTTCGCCCGCTGCCTCAAGAAAGCTCCCTCTACCCAGAGGTCGAGCTGCGCGACGAGAGACCTCCGTCCCAAGACTGCCGGCTGCGCGAGAGGAACTCGCTACCAGGGCTCCTGCATCAACATGAGGGCACGCTAGTCGAGGAGTCCAAGTTCGAAGAGGAGACTCCGGCTCATGAAGAGGCCCCGCAGCATGAAGACAGCTCGCTGCCGCCACAGATGACGGTGTACCAAGAGACCTCGGTGACTCAAGGGCGTCTTCAGCTACAAGGCGTGTCTCGTCAAGAGCACCTGCAGCATGAAGACAGCCTACTTCGTGACGGGCCCCTGGTGATCGCAGAGAGGATTCAGTCGGAAGAGATGCTGCAGATTGCGGGTGTCATGGTGAGCGCCGATCTACTTCAAGGGCCAACTCTACCTCAAGAACATCAAGAGAGGCTGCAGCACCTACGGAACATGGTGCATGAGCAGGTCACGGTTCACGAAGAGGACTTGTCGCGTGAAGAAGACTTTCTGCATGGTGAGAACTCGCTGCGTGGACAGATCCCCCTGCTCCCAGCGCGCCTGCCGCTACTGGTGAGCCAAGTGAACCATCCACGAGATGGGAATCTTCCGGATGAAGCGAGCCTGCCATGTGGAGGTACACCGTTGTGTGAAGTGAGTTTGCCGCGCCGGCAGAGCGTGCTATCTGAAGGAAACTCTCCGTGTCGAGAGAGATTGCAAACCCAACCTTCACTTCTGCCCACTGATGTGCTGCGTTCGCCGACAAGGACGTGTACGCAAGAACATCCAGCGGATTCAACACAGCAGAATCTTTATCAGTTGGTGGTGCGACCAATTGTTAAGACAACAATCGGTCAGCGTGATACCTCCGGCAATACACTAGCCGAGACCATCGTGAGTGGTGGTTCATTCACGGAGATCCTGCAGCAACTGTGGGACCAGTTTGCCCCCCCCCCCCCCGCATTAAATGCAGAGCCGTGAAGACTGATGATGTTTGGTCTACTCAGATACCTGATATTGCTGAGTGGTCAAAGGTGATGCAACTAAAAGTGAAGAAGCACGTCGTGGATACTACGAAGTCTTATCATGCTTGGAATCGATGGCTAGTTAAGACGCGCGGGGAAACCGCGACACTGTTGATCTATGAGTTTGGCGTAGCCATCACTAGAGCTCAAGATTTGAGTGCGTTCAAAGAAGCGTGTATTAGCCCGGAGCAGACCGACAGGGCTGGAGCGATGGCTGAAGTTTCTCTGCGAGAGGTTGTTGCAAGCCTACAAGAGGAGTGGGGAACGACGTTCAGTGGAGAAGCTGTTATCTGGCGCATGTGGGCTAATCATATTACCCGCAACCTGAACAGATCGACTTGGGAGGCAGCTATTGAGCTTCCCCCACCAGACCATGTTGCGCACCTGCTTCAGTTAGCCTCCTCGACAATGGATCGGAACGTGGCGAACCTGGCGCGATCGGCAAATGTGGCTCTCGACTGTGTGAATGGCTCCTTAGCTGACTATGAAGATCTCCGCCGCGACTGGAATGAGTTTGGACAGCACCTGGGAAGGCACAGGCAAAACCTGGAGACGCGCAGGAGGATTATTGAAGGCTTCATCAGAGACATAGCCCCTCCATCCCCAGGCACAGTTATCGATCCTTTGATTGAGCTCGAGAATGTCGAGGACGTTGATCATGCCGTTTGACGTGAGTGACTGAATTCCCATCTTCTACCGGTGGCACGCAAGACATCTCTTCCAAGGAATTGAATTGACAGACAGTGGAGACGGAAGAAATTAGTGGTGCATGTTTGAGTTTATCCTACGCGTTAGCGGTAATCGCCGTAAAATCCAGATTCTCGTGGTTGCATTCGCCATCGTTGAGGGATAGTGTTGCTTGCTTTTCGCTGGATAGAGGCCCAACAGGATCAAAGAAACCCTGAATTCGCCAACCACAGTGTTCAAATACTCTGCTCATGCTGAAGTTCTCGAAGCGACGAAATGTCTGGACGACTAAAGGAAACAAGTCACGCTTGCTTGACTCGGGATAGTGGCGCTGGAATGAGCGCTTCCAAAAATAGAAACTCAATGGGATTGAAGAAGGGGCAGTAGGCGGGAAGGAAGATTACAACGACTCCAACGCTGCGAAGATAGTGCACTATCTCTGGATCGCGATGGATTGCAGCACCGTCGAGGATCCACACCGAGTTGGGACCTGGATACTGGCGAACATTCCCTCTTGTAGAGTGCACGAAATCTTGGCAACACCTTGTGAACTCCACGCGATCAAATGTTTCCTCAGTATTGAAGAAGTCGATGACTCCATTGACCCCAATGAAAGCCAGCACCGAAACCCGGGGCTTTCGCTCGAAGTCGCCCCGAATTGCTACTTTCTTGCCCTTGAAAGCGTAGCCACGCTTGCGGATCATGTCCCTATTGTCGAATGAGACTTCGTCGAGGAATACCAAGTTCTGGTGACTCCAGTCTATGTGGCTGAGCTCTTCTGTGAAGCGAAAAATGTCCTGCTCTTTGATGTGCATGGCCCGACGCTCCAAAACCTTCCAGGTTAACCCTCCTTCATAGATGATGCGCCAGACGGACGATTTCGAAATGGCGGCGTGATGCGCGCTCGTGAAGGCATCTTGTGGTTCGTCCAGGTATGCGAGTGGATGCTTGTCGTAGTAGCGAAGCAACCACGCACGCTGATCAGCCGAGAAAGTCCTTTTTGTTCCCTTGGCGCGCTGAAAGACTCCGTTGCTCTCGTAAGTTTTGATCCAGTTGATCAGGGTGCGGTCGGACTTGTTGAAGATGTGTACAAGGTGCTGCTTGCTGTACCCGAGCATGTAGTACGCGTACAAGCAGTGATACACCGTGTTGGGGTGTGCATGCTGCCGTGTTGCCGCTTCCTCCATGATCCACTTCAATGTGCTCACTTCAACAAGGTGATAGGTGTCTCCGATTCGTCAATAATTGTGATCAATATACACGTTTTGGCCAATTGTATTGAAGGGTCGATTGGTGGGAGATAGCCGGGTGGGCTTCAATCGCCCACGGCAATTTTTGGATGGAATTGGCAATACATGGGTGCTATTAATACTTGGGTATGGTTGGTGCCTTGTTGGTCATGGCTGGTCACGACTGGGTGCTCGCAGCATGACACATTTTTCAGTTGGTTGCAGCAACGGGTGTCTAAGATAATTCCTCAAATAAGGTAGTACCTGGTTATAAGGTTATAGCTAAAACTAAAATGCAAAGCAACACTCTAGCTGCGTCACCTTCACGAAACTAGTTCATACGACCAATACAATTGGGAGCGTTGCAATCGCAGCGGATAGCCTCGTCCTCAATCGGGAACTTGTAATCGTACGTCACCTCGTCTCCCACGGCAATGGCGCGCTTCGCAAAAATCACAATCTTCTTCTCTCCGCCTTCCACGGTCACAATGCGCGCGAAAGCCTTGGGGTCGCACGAGTGGTTGATAAAGCGTGCAAGGTTGCCGCACTTAGTAGCGTCGATAATCGTTTTCTCATCAAGTCGGAACATGTAGCAGCTGCCGACGCCCTGCTCTTCATAGCGCCGCTCCCGCTCGTCTGCCACGGTCTGGTTAATCATCTGCCCCTGGTACTCGACGATCATCTGACCTTCGCTCACTGCTTCCTTCAAGAACAGACCGTAGCCGTGAATGGACGACTTCCGAACCAGCATGCGCTCATCAAACGGTCGACGGCGCAGCTCTCGGTATTGCATCGTGATCGGCAAATGCTCGATATCCATAGCCACGCCACCAGTACTGTTGCTTCCGCTTCCATTGCCGCTTGCTGCTCCAGCTACGGGCTCGTTACTAGCCTCTTTGTTGAGCGCTTGGCGTCTCGGCATAATCTTGGCCTTCTTTGGTGCACCAAACAGCCGATTGCCCTCAAACCCATCGGCTCGCGCGCACCCAGACGACTGTCGCGCACGCTGCTCAGCCCGAATGAGCTGCTCCATCACTCTTTCAGCAGTCTGAAATGCTTCAGCTGACGGTAGCACTTGTGTGAACTCGTATGGATCCACTTCCACTTCGTCCTCAATCATCGCGGAAATGACGTCACCTGCAGTTGCAGCACTTTGCTGCAAGATGTCATGGCTGCGTTTTCGCGAGCCGGAGCCCCACGTCGCTGCAGCTGAACCAGCCAACGGGCTTTGCCCTTGGCGTTGCAGTTGTTGTCGAAGCTTTCTCACAATAGAGCGGCGGCTGATCGCAGTTGTAGGTGCGTAAGGAAGTTTCTCAATATGGCGTGTGATTTCAGGTAGTCCGAACCCAAAGAAGTAGTCGCCCCTGAGCGCAAATGAGAACCATGAGCTGCGTTTCAAGAATGGATTTCGCTCCGTCTCCACCGCAGCAGAGCCGAGGCTACGCTTGCCACCTCGGGGGGTAGCAGAAAAACCTCGCTGCTCTTCATAAAGTGACACCACGCGGCTCCGCAACTCAATGAGCGCGTCCTCCGGTGTAGACGCGACAATTGGTCGCTCTTGGTCATCCGAAGCTGTAATTTTGAATATCACGCCCGGTCTCCGTCGGTGCTGGTCATATTCACTGTCTTCAGCTTCACTTCCGTTGACTTCACCCTTTAGTCGGCGGGCACGTCGCTCTTCAATCTCACTGCTAGAGATTACACACTCATAGAGACAACGCGTAGACAAGTGACGCGTGCTCCAGAATATGCGAGTGCTACGGAACCCCAGTGGGTAGATAGCTGTTCGAGTATGAAAACTTCCGTTGCCAACAAAGACGTGACCAAGAGAGTGAACCGTTAGCGCACCCAGACGATAGCACATTGGGCGTGGCTGGATCCCACGCTTGATTTCTGCACGCTTTCTCTTTTTCAAATCCGACACTGTCACGAGTGGTGGATCACTAAATAGGCTTCTCCGCGGCTCCGGACGCGGATTAATCACCGGTAGCACATGCTCGGGCTGCTTTTGAGCTTCCACAGATTCGTCACTGGACTTCGTATTTTCCTGCACGGGGTTCTGCGGAGTTTCTTCGACTTCCTTCTCATCTTGAGGTGCAGAGATACGTTCTTCCTTGACGTCACTAATGAAGGACGCCTCAACCTCGGCAGGGCTGACTGGCAACGCAGTTGGGATGCTCGACGCCGTCATATCCCCAGCATTTTCATCTTCCTTGCCTCCATCGTCATCTGCTGAACTTTCTGGATACGCTGCTTCGCTTTCCTCAATTGTTGTACTCGATGCATTTCCGTCATCTGTTACGGCTGATATTGCATTGGTCGCTGCCTTATTTTCAAGCGGTTGTGTTCCTTCAAGCTTCACGCTAACGACTGGAGGGGCAGCGGCAATTGGCAACGACATTCCATTCGTTGCCTTCAGTCTTCGTGTCACGATATCCAAATGCGGTGCGAAGGGGCAGCAGGTTTCACCGTTCGGTAAGAAGGCCACCCCAGCATCCACTGCGCACGGAAAGTGGTAGTGTGTCGTGCAGCGTACGATGGTGCAACCAATAGTCGCTCCCATGAGCCCACAAGCGTCGCAGCGAATGAGGCGGCTGCGGTGTTTTGCCTTGTTGCATTTATGTAGCACACCCGCCGCGTCTTCATACACCTCCATGGACCAAAGCGCACAATTTACATGCACCCAAGTTTCGGACTCCGTGTATAGCAGACGTCCGCAAGCTGTGTTATCGCCAATCATGAAGCACAGAGCGCAAAACCGAGAGTCTTCGAATGGTGTGGTCAAGATGCCCGCGGAATCGCTGTTGTCCAAGTCATTTTCTCTTTCGGCGCTAGTGGGCCAACCATGAAGTGGAGACACTGTTGTCATGTGAATCTTTGCACCACGCTTCCCGCGGGATGGGGTGTGCGGCGACGCTGCTGGCAAAGGTGTCGCACATTCTTCGGAGGTAGGTTTCGTATCAATTCTCACTTCAGGCGTAGGCCGAGGCAACTTCGCATCCGATGGAGAATCATCAGTTGAGTCCTTCTGAGAAGATTCATTCCCTGCTTTCGAGTCATCGTTTGATGAGGTTGCAGTTTCAGCTACGACATCACCAGCGCCAAACCCCGTAATATCTGAAGTAGCCTCGTGCACTAGGTGTCTTTTGGCTACGCGGCGATCGTATTGCTCCTTGATCGCAGCGATTTCCTCTTCCAACTTTAATCGTGGTTTCAACTTTTCACCATCAACGCTCTCACCGGTCCGCAGACGCTTTAATAGCGGCTCTTCGAGTCTGTGGTGCTCTGTTCCAGCCACTTCTTCCTCATCGCTCGATAGCAAGTGCAGCACGATCTCAGGAAGTGGACGCCACCCATATAGAAGATGAACACAGGCCAACAGAGCAGCACAGCTTGCAGCCTCAGACACAATCGTGCAGATGGCGCTCGCATCCTTACGAGTATTCAAGCCCACAGCTTGCTTTGAGTAGAAGCTCTGCGTCTTGCGTTCTTGACGCCGAGCTGCTGCACAAGGTCCGCGAAGGTACCGTTTGAACCGCATATACCGATTGGCCTTGCGCAGTAGCCACTCCGGCAAAGTTACTCCAGTCGCATCTAGTTCTTGCTGCTTCGTAAAACGATGCCAGTCGCCTTGAAAGTTGAGGCTGCGGTACGCAAAATTACGGAGGCATTCCTCCCCCAGACGCAGGACGTACAAATAAACGGGTGTGTGATCGGCCAAACGCTTCCAGCGCTCAACTTGCTCATGCTGCATGTGTGTCTCCTTCCAACTGGACTCGCACTGCAAACGCTTACGCTGGATATCGGCAATGAGCACCTGGCACCGCCAGCCTTCTCCATCGGGGACCTTGCTGGTAAGGTGCGCTCGCTCCTGGGGGCGACAAGCGGCACATACATACACCGCATTGGGATCGTCCACGAGGATCTGATATCGCTTAGGTTCAGCCTTCAACAAGGCATCGCACGGAGGGTGCACCCAACGCTCGCAGGCATCACACTGCATCAGTTCTTCGCAGTCTGCATCCCATTTACGTCGGCAGAGTGGACACTTTTCGGCGTCTTTCTTGATTTTGCGCGCAGCTTCGGACCACACCTCTGTCAACAGTCTAGTCTTTTCCTTAAGAGCTTCCGCCTCGCGCTCTCTGCGGTTGTAGCAATGCAAGCACTTATTTGGGTCGTAGCTGTATGTGCGCTCTAGGGTCGCGATATGTTCCATCTCAGCCTCTTCAGAGTGCAAATGTGCAACACTGTTGCTCTTGGTATCTTTGCAGCTTGTGCATGTTACACAACTTGCGCAGAAAATAACGGGAGTATCACCATCACGCTTCTTAGAATTCGGTAACTTGATGGCCGGCACTAGGCATGAACCATGATAACCACGATCACAATGTGCGCACAGCAAAAGCGGTTCGCTATTAGATAGCTCCACGGTAATGTCAGTCTCCACTGCGCCACTTTGTGTAGGAGGAACTGGGCTGTCCACGTTTCCAGCAGTTGCAGGGACACGGCCTGGGTTGCCGTCAGCCCCACAGACGGCACCGGGTTGGCCACATATTTCACACATTTTGCAGTTCGGACACCGCCAGTACGCACGGATCTGGTCGTTGCCTTCCATACGGTCAGCACCCATACCGGGAATGCAGAACGAGTGAAAGCCTTCGCCGCAGTCGACGCAGAAAATGAAGTCACTTTGCAATCCGGCACTACCACACACAGCGCACATATCCAACCAGCTGTATGTATGAGCTGATGTGCGTGTCTGTACGATCTGGAAAAGCGAAACACGCGAGATCGAATTGCCAGTGCGGAGCTTTGTCTGGAACATCAATGCATCACTCGTGATAATCCGTCGCTCACCGAGCGTTGTACTAACGGCTGAGGCCAATCCATTGGTTATTCCTGTGGAGTCTGGGTTGCGGGTAGGCTCGCCTCGCTGACTTGGTCCTGCTGAATCGGGTAAGTTACTGTTTGTATCACTGTCGTTAACTGATGCTGTTTCCGATGCCAGGGCACTTGTTGAACCAACGGGAGTCCCAGCATTGTCTTGCTTCACACTTCCTCGAGTGCATGCTTCGGATCCCGCATCCGATCCATTATCACCATCTTCATCATCGTCGAGATCATCATCATCGTCGTTGTCTCCGCCATCACCACCATTCTGATGCGTCTCAATTGAATCGCCATTCGCCTGAGGTTTTCCAGCAAGTGCTGAATTATTAGGCAGCTGCCTCTTCGCCGCGACTAGCAGGGCATCATAATGGCGTCCTCCACGCTGCTTCATGCGTGCCTTGGGTGCTGTTTGGCGGAAGATTCTCTGACCTTGGCCGTAGAACCGCCAAGCCTCGCGCCAAATCAAGAAATCGCGCTCCTTTGAGTTGAACGTGACCGCGTTCAGGCACATTAATTCGAAATCGTCACGAAAACCCCGGAAGTTAACGCGAGTGTACTTGCCGTCCAGAATCTTGTGTCGCATGGTACTTAGATCCATAGGGGACTTAATTATGTCGAAGTACGTAGGGGCAATCGCCTCGGTCACGGGCTCTTTAAACAGGTCCAACTTGTCTTCAACGCCAAGACGGTGGAGTACATGAAGCATACGAACCTTGCGGCACGTTAGGCACTCATAGTTGTGCAAAACCTTTGGGTCGTAGGAATCTCCAAAGCGAAGGGAATGAGTAAAGTCTTCTTCAACCTGTTTGGCAGTCTTGAACCCATCATCTCGGATTGCAGAACTTTTACCATTGGTAAGCACCTCCCGTTCCTCGGATGGGCTGCGGCTACCCGCCGGGGTCCTTACACTTGCGTTCGACTCGGTATCGGCGTCACGACTTGCTTGGGCGATAACGGTTGTAGGTCCCGTGTAACTCACTGGTCTTGATAGACTTGATTGATCATCGATGATAACATCTAACGAGAAATCACTGCCAGTGCTGAACGCGTGGAAAGCCGGGTGAGAATCTGGCTCACAGTCTGCGTGGATCCAGTGGTGACATGTCGAGCATGTAAGCATATCCACACTCGTTGTCAATTGTTCGTCATCCAGTACCAGGTTGCAAACACCGCAAAAGCGATTAGCCTTGTAATAAGGAATACACTGTGAGCAAAGCGCGGCGGATTGCAAGGGAAGGCGCCACTGTGACCATCGTGGGCTGGATTCGTCAGCGTCATTGCCTGCCGCAGTCCTCAAATCTTGGTCCTCATTCTGCTTCTGTCGGCGGCAGCCCGCGCACGACGTACAATCACTGCATTCGAACGGTATCTTCAAGTCAGATACCAAAACCTCCCCATCCTCTGGATTCACAAGTGAAATTGGCGCATGCGGCGGATCACAACAGGTCGTGTGGAACCGCCGATTACACTTTGCACACATCACCAGTTCTTCCTTTTTTTCTCCATTTCCCACAACATCATTTGAATCGACACCATCACGAACTTTATCCGGCCCAAGTAAGCAGCAATTGCACGTACTGTTCGCATCCTCTCCACTTTTCGTGTCCGAGTTCGCCAATGCTGCGTTGTCGCGAAGTATGCTGGTTTCGCGAATAATGGCTCTTTCAAGTAGCTCTTTCGAGTGGAATTCTCCTGGGATACCTCCACCAACGTCAGAACCACTTAACTCGAGCATGACTGCCAGCTCGCTAAACGAACTGGCATCTTCCAGATAGTATGCAACGCTATCGGTACCGAGAAGTAGATCCACAAGTGTCTCTGATTTCTCCTCGTCTGAACACGCTTTACCACCATGAAGCACAATTGTATGCTTTTTAACGCCAGCATCGAACCTTTTGACCATGTACGTTTCTGGTGATAGATCATGGCTGAGTGAGCCCGCTGATGTGACCTCGATGATTTTACCTAGCATCGCTTCGGCGATTTGAGCATAGCGTTCGTTAACATCAGGATGCCCACCAACTCGTTTCGTGCCTTTTCCAGACTTTTCTGGAACTGATGGCATTGGAGTTGCCATCGTTCGCCGAAAACCAACAAGCAATGCTTGAAACACGCGGTCTAAATGATCGATTTCGGCTTGCGCCTCATAGTGCGCCCGCTCCAACGACGTCGCAAACATATCTTCCATAGTTTCCGTCGTCCCAGCTGTAGACGGCTCTTCTGGAGGCGGCGGGGCAAAGTGTTTCATACTTCGACATAGATATTTGGGCACCCAGCATGATACGTACTGAGTAGTCTCAACGTGCTCATCGCTGCCGGCAAATATTCGCACGAGACGGAAGTTCGCACGTGCGCCAACCTCTTCTTCATCTGTCGGAAATAGCATCTTGCGTGCAAGAGCATTCAGTTGTAGTACCTGTGCAGGCCACCACCGGTTCTGCAGTGCTGGAACCTTAACATAAAGCATAGTGCGCGTTCCAATAACCATTGGGAACGCGTACAGCGGCAACGACGCCACAACACCGTCGTCGAAGCAGATAGTGTGGTGCATTGAAGGGTGTGTCGCGTGAAAGGCTGTAACACGCCCCATCACCCATTGCTTGTCCCACTGCAAAAAGACACCCACGCTTTTCCCAACAAGCTCATACATTTTACGTCGCTCCGCACGTGAGTTTGGCGGATTCCCAAGACGATTAACAGCTCCAATATCTGAAACCTTCTCAGCAGTCGGCCGTAAAAGTCGGCCGTAGACTTGCATTTCCAGCACCATTTGCTTAGAAAACCGAGGCCTTTTCTTTCTGCTGCGCTTGAGAGCTCTAAGACATGGCTTGCAAACCCACGGACGAGCGGGTACAGCAGATGCATCACAGGTACCCAATACGTCTGCCATCTTAAATTCACCAAAGCAGATATCGCAAACAATACAAATTCCGCTTTCCTCGTCATCATCAATATTGCTTGTAGCAAAGTTATCATCTGAGTCCGCAACCACCACAGTCGGATTCGTAAAGCTCCACCCACTTGTAGGCTTTATTCCATCAAATTCATTCCGGAGGCCAACGGACGAGGCCACCATAGTGATAGGCTTCGGAATGAGCACGCGCGGGCCAGCATTAGCATTATCATCAACAGACATGCTGCTAGGAGTATGACTCGACTGGTTTTCACCTGCCAGAGGAGGCCCACCGAGATCTATCTTGGTTTTCTTGACATGTGTTGTTTGGTCATGGCTTTGTACAACCGATCGATTCCGCTTCCTGCTAGCTGCTGCTGGCAGCACATTGTTTGAACCTTGGCTAGAATTCGCTGTGGACACTGACCGTCGGCGCGTATAACCCACTTGCAAGTTACGACAAGCTTCACATAGCATGACACCATCCACCGTTCCGCTCGGACGGTGCAGTCGATCTGCATTGCTGCCAACTGTTTGAAACTTGCTGTCACAACCCACACAAGTTTGCATAGCAGTGAATGCTGCTGCGCGTGCGTCGCTGCATGCTGGGCAAAACCAGTCACCTTCAGGTATCTGTAAAACTGGAGGATGTAGTGCCAAAGGATCAAACTCGTGATCGCATCCGTCGCAGAGTAAGACTGTCACCACTGATTCTTGAACAGGGGGTGATGCAGCAGGAATTGGAGGCGGGGCTTGTTGTGTGTTCACACGGCGGCGTTTGGGGCCAGCGTTTGTTTTCTGGCGGCGCGTTTGGCCTCGACTAGGAGTATCTTGTGTGGAGCTACAAGCAGGACAGAACCAGTCGCCACTTGGCACCTCAGTTAGTGGTGGATCTAACGCCATCATATCAAATTCACAATCACACAAGTCACAAAGCAACAGCGTCACTGGGACTAGTGGCGCGGTCGAGCTACCAGCACCGGAGGCTAAGCCATTTGCCTGAGAAACGCAGTTACCGCAAAACCAGTCGCCTGCTGGAATACTTGAAAGTGGTGGAGAGATACTAGCCATGTCGAACTCGTGATTGCATCCATCACATATCAGCACTGTCTCTAGCTCGGGGGTAACTGTAGCTTTTGCAACTGTGCTCGACTCTGGAGCTCCATGATCGCTGCAAGCTGGACAGAACCAATCACCTTCCGGAGCTTCAGTCAGAGGCGGGTTAAGCGCAGCCATTTCAAATTCTCTCTCACATCCATCACAAATCACCACCGTAACCAGTGCATCGGCCTCAGCAACACCTGCCAGCGAGGTAACTACAGCAGCCTCGTGTGCACAATGCCCACAACGCCATTCAACATCACTTTCATCTTGCAGTGGTGCGTGCTCGAGAACCTCTTCCAGACCCGAATCCGTTTCCTGTGGGTCACAGAACTCCTGCAAACAAAAGCGTCCTTTGCAGACACCGCAGTCCTTCCACCACCGCACTTGTTCCTCTGTCTTATCTTCATCACGCACAAGCATCACAACCGTGCGCGTCCCAATAGATCCATCCATCTGTTGCTTGGTCTGTTTGCCGTTCTGCAGCAAACACGGCGCACACCACTCCAACGTGCCAGTGGCGCGTCGTCTCTTCCTTCCCGTTCCGCGATACACCTTCTTCTTCTTTGCGGCTGCATGCTCTGTCTGGTGGTGCAGCACGCAGCGCCGATGCAGCCTGGCGCCGTGGCACTTCAGACAGCTGTCCTTCTCCTCCGCAGCGATCTGCACCTGTCGGCAGGTCGTGCAGACCTCCACAGCAGTGGAGAACACACTCCACCCATGATCATCACTCTCGTCCATCTCTCCGTCGTCATTTTCCTTATTGTCCACCGAAATTTCGCTTTGTATCGTCAAATTCCCTTCGTTGCGGGCCTTCCAGGGCCGTCTCACGTACGGGAAGGCCAGCGCCGGCACGAGAATCGGCAGCGCTTCCTCGTTGAACGCTTCGAGTTCACTCCCCGTCTTCTTCTGCTCCTCAAAGCGGCATTTCGCACACGCAAACGGCGCCCCAGGCGCGGCTTCCCCCTGTTCCAGACCTTCATCGAGCTTTAACAGGCACGGCGTGTGGTAAATACCGTCGCAAACGCGGCAGCGAGATACCTGCGTGTCCTCTGGAGTCTTGGCGTGTTTTTCCGTTGAAATCGCGGCGCTAGGGCCACCAAACGAAGCGTTTTCTGGGTCCGGGAGGGTCTTCGCATTGGCTGAAGTGCGGGCGCTTTTCAGGGCCGAATCGCACGCTTCCGCCGCGAGGGACACGACCACTACCTGCTCGCACACAAGACACGCGAAATGCATGGTCGGAGTGTCTCCAAGGAGCGCTTGGAGACGCAGAATCGGCCGCGCAAGACGCCGCCTTCTTCCTGCGACTTCCGCACTCGGAGCCAGGAGCTTTTTGGAGGCGGAAACGCCCGCGAAGGGGCGGCGACCCGGGATTGGTGGAAAAAGAAGCGGAATTAACGTGGTATGGTGTGGTGGACGTCATGTTGGTGTGAAAGTGGTGTGTACTGTGTAAAAAATGTTACCCAGTGGGTGCCTGATCCCTGGGTCACCCAGTGGGTGGCACCGTGACACGGCGGGGTCGAATCGATGAGCTGGACTGCAGGCGAAACGCACTTTTCCGTTTAACACCCGCCGTTGAAGTCCAGAGCTCGGATACATGCACATGTATTGGTACCGGTATTAATAAGTCCCATATCCTCATACCGGTATGTATGTTACCCATTCGTCAGCTCTGCAAGTTGGACGATTCTAGACCAGCGGTTTCGGCCTCGGTAACGGCAGCCAACTTGAGCGCCGGACGAGATGCCCGCGCAACATGGCTGGTCTTGAGCCATGGCCCGTGAATCACGACTCGTGACCTCGCACCAGAACGGTTGAGTCAACCACGGCGTCCTTCCATCGAGATGCGACGGAGGAATCCTCTGAGAGGATTCGTGTGAAGGCTTTTTCGACCAATGAGGCTCTGACCCTCCAGCCAATCGCGTGCCCAATCCCGCCTAATCGGATATATTCCGGCGGGAAGCACGCAGCCGGGCCGCGACCCACCTTTGCTTGCTCATTTCTGCTTGGTCGACCCCAGCTGTTGGTCTTTGCATCTCTTCAGGATGCCGGCCAGTCTGCAACCTGCGCGCTACTACCCGCTCCTCTTCACCACGACGCCGACGCCGACCTCGATCTCCATCTCGATGCCCCGCGCTGCCCGCCGCCCGCCACCGCCGTCACCGCCGCTTCTCGCGTCTGTGGCCTTCGTCTGCCGCCAGTGGCCGCGCATCGAGGCGCTGGACCATGTGACGCGCGAATTGGACGCGCTGCTGGACTGTTCGCAGCTCTGGACGCTGGCCCGGGCGAGCGGCGCCGGCCTCGAGCACCTGGTGGCGCGCATCGCCGCCCGGGACGTGCAGAGCTTGCGCCGCATGGACAAGCTGCAGCGCCAGGCGCTGGCCACGACGGCCATGGCGGCGGCCGCGGCCAACGGTCACGTCGCCGTGCTGCGCCTGCTGGCCGAGCTGTTCCCGGGCGCGCGTGTGACCAAAGCTGTGGAGGCCGCGGCCCGGAACGGCCACGTGGATGTGCTGCAGTGGCTGCACGAGCGGCAGGGGGCGCTGGACGTGTTCTGGGGCGCCAGGGAGATGCTGGTCGCCGTCCGCGGCGGCCACCTGGATGTGGCGCAGTGGCTGCATAGACACACCACTCCGCCGGAACACCAGTTCTTGATTGACGAGGCCGCGCGCAACGGAGACCTGGCGATGATCCAGTGGCTGCACGGCGTCGGTGCGGCCGACGAGTGCACGGTCAATGCGGTGGCCAACGCGGCGGAGAACGGCCATCTGGAGACGCTCAAGTGGCTGACGGAGCACTGCTTCCACAAGGAGTGTCCGTCCATCCGCATGGACCAGGCCGCTGCGAACGGCCACATTGAGGTGCTCCGGTGGTTGCACGAGAACGACTCGCGTTGCACGACGAGCGCAATGACCATGGCGGCGGCTAACGGCCACCTCGAGACGGTGAAGTGGCTGCACGCAAACCGCAGCGAAGGGTGCGAGCGTGCGGCGATGGACCAGGCGGCGGTGAATGGACACTTGGAGGTGGTGCAGTGGCTGCACGCTAATCGGACGGAAGGGTGCACTACGATTGCGATGAACGGCGCAGCGCGGAGAGGATTCCTCGACGTTGTGAAGTGGCTGCACGCGAATCGCACCGAAGGATGCACGATCAAGGCCATGGACAATTCGGCTATGAACGGACACCTCGAGATTGTGCAGTGGCTTCACCAGCACCGGCCCGAAGGCTGCACCGCTGCTGCCATGGACCAAGCTGCCGCCAACGGACACTTGGAGACGGTCAAATGGCTGCATGAACACCGCGCTGAGGGCTGCACGATTGCAGCAATGGATGATGCTGCGCTGAACGGCCACCTCCACGTGGTGCAGTGGCTACACGAAAACAGGGGTGAGGGCTGCACCACCGCGGCGATGAATAATGCTGCCGCGTTCGGACACATGGATGTTGTGCAGTGGTTACACTAT
Source organism: Phytophthora x cambivora (assembly GCA_033557925.1). Classification (NCBI taxonomy): domain Eukaryota; phylum Oomycota; class Peronosporomycetes; order Peronosporales; family Peronosporaceae; genus Phytophthora; species Phytophthora x cambivora. Next base: position 2,377,192 of record JAUCEB010000034.1, read on the forward strand.
AACCGTGAGGAAGGCTGCACGACCGACGCCATGGACCGCGCTGCACGACAAGGCAAGTTCGACATGATCAAGTGGCTCCACCTGCACCGCAACGAAGGTTGCAGCCTCTTCGGCATGAACAATGCAGCAGGCGCGGGGCGACTTGACATCTTGCAGTGGCTGCACTCGAACTATGGGATGGGGTGCAACAACCGCGCCATAGAGGCAGCCGCGTTCGGTGGCCACTTCGATATCCTCGACTTCCTCCACCGCGAGGGGCTTGCTTCATGCACAGCCGATGTTTCAATCAAGGCGGTGGCCGAGGGTCACTTGGAAATCCTTGAATGGCTCTTCCTGCACTACCCGGAGCCGATCCCGTCGGCGCGCTTGCTGCGCATCGCAAAGCGGCATGACCTCTATTGCGTCGACTGGCTCGTACGAACAGGCAAGGCGGTCGACTATGATATGTGGTAACGTTAGGAGATAAAGGGAGAGTGTCAGTAACTGTGTAATATGAATCTACATGTACATGTAGTGTGAGAGGTACTTTGAAGACAAGTGTGAAACGAACGCTTGAACGGTCTCGGATACAACAGAACATGAACTTTGTACTTTGCATGTGGCAAGGTTACATTCAAATGTTCTCGTCCTTGTGATTTGCAAAAAGCAGTTTACAATTTGCAATTTGCAATTTGCAATAAGTACAGTAACATAGCGCTGATAAGGTGCTGACCCATATCCAGCCAGACCCACGGATATTTTACAGCGAAGATAAAATTGACGTCTGACCGCTCCAAACCCGAATTCCAAATGTGCACGAGAAAGCGCAAGAATAATTCTGATACCTCAGAGCTCCCAGATTAATGAATTGCCCGGCCTTGCTCGTTTATTCCCGGAATTTAGATTTTTCTGTACATGTAGTTCCAGCTGTACAGTGTACCGCTACTTCTAACTCACTTGACTACGTGTTTTTTAAAAACGTTACAGTCATTACAGCAATTAGTCTGTTCAAAAATAGTCTGTATTCCTAACTAGTCTAGGACAGACTAATTCCTGTGCTCAAGGTTCATAATTAGTCTGTCAACAAAACTTCAAAATTAGTCTGTCAAAATCGAGCTGTGGTCTGCTCCATTTCCACGACCGGGCTCGAGTCTCTAAATGCGGAGATTAATAGGCACAAGCTAGAGACGCAAAGCCCTAGATATGGTAGCATATTGCTTCGTGTTGATGGAGCTTGGCGTACGACGCAGTTGCTCCCGCATTTGAGGATATCATAAAATGTACCCTAAAGAGTTTGATGGAAGAGCCTCAACTACAAACACCGTGGCTGTAGATGAAGAAGCAGACAGCGTTTAAGAGGCCCATGAGGAAAACGAAATGGTGCTCCCAGTGCCGTTTAATGTTGCAGGCAACGAGGCGCTATAATAATATAGTTAAACTTTGAAGATGGATACTTATTCCTTTCCTGTTCACAATTAGTCGGAGTTCAAAATTAGTCTGTATTCAAAATTAGTCTGTACGCGGTGATGACAGACTATTTTTAAATACATTAAAATGTAATTCGATCAAAAAGCTGCTTACATAAATTAGTCTGTCCCAGTAATTAGTCTGGGACAGACTACTGTTACATGTACAGTGAGACCCCCCGTTTTCGCGGCCGCTGACATCTAATAGCCTGTCAAATATGGTTCCACCAAAATTCAAGTTATAGGCGTAATGTCACAACATAACTTATTAACCTCTTAGCCTTTTTATGGTCCACCCTCCGCGAAAACGGGGGGTCTCACTGTACACCATTTGAGAGAAGTCGTGGTTCAAATTGAGAGCAGCCAAAATCGTACATGTATACGTATAGGCGAAACATTTCAGAGCTTCTTCGCGCAAACCACTCGCTTGTTGAACATTCTACCGGTAGATGATGGCCCATGATGCAGTGTATTATAAACATGTAATGCTTGCACTGCCGATTTCGGTGCGGATCCGTCGTCGACGGTGAGGATCGTAGATGCACCTGCGGAAAGCGGTGGGCTGGACATCTTTGCCGCGTTGACGCCATGGTGTCGGCGTCCGTGATCGGCTTCGCCAGATCGATCGTGGATATCTCCCCACGCGAGGCACGCGCGGGTACTGTAACGCTCGTTTGGGGCCGGAGCGCCACGTTGTCGGGTATCACTCGGCACGCGCCAACGCCCGGCCCAGTGGGACAGGGCGCGCGTGAGCGGCTCACCTCGTGTTTTAGTCGGTGCGTCCGTTTCAAACAGCAAAAGAAAGCGGTGGTTCAGCGTGCTTGCAGCAGAGTACGGTTCCCGAGCCGCCCGTCTTGTCCGGCCGCGACCAGCGCATTGGACCGAGGCACACGCCTGCATGCCTCATGCTGGACATTCTGTGCACGATCTTTCTTGGAGCGCGTCCCTCGAACGTGGTAATCGCATTAATCGCATAGATTAGCATAGATTAGCGCGCCTGTATTGACGTGAAAAACGTACAGCTGAGCACGAACACCATGAGGCGCAGGGCTCCTATCCGCGCCAACGGTCTACACGTTCACTCCGCAATTCACCGGCGACGCGGCAGATCTCCATCCAAGCACAGCATCGATCCAAGCACGCACCATGGCTGTTGCTCGAACCTCGGCGGTGGCCTTGGCACTCGGCACCGCTGCACTTTTGTCGCCGACCAACGCGCTCACCGACCTCAAGACCGACTGGGACGCCTATGCCAGCGCGCTGCCCATTCCGGAGGTCATCGACCTGACCGCCGGCGGCGCCATCGACATGCAGATCGGCCGCTCGACGCACAATTGGACCAATGACGGCTCACTCTCAGGCGACATCTACGGCTACGCGCTCAAGAACTCGACCCCGACGTTCCCGGGCCCCACCATCAAGGTTGCGAGAGGCGTCCCGATCAACATCACGTGGTACAACGAACTCGAAGCGCCCCACCTTCTCCAAGAGAGCGTCCAGCTCACGCTCACGCAGCATGCCTCTGCCTGCTACCCGTACTGCGGCGTGCCCGTCGTGACCCACGTCCACGGCATGGAGTCGCCCGCGAGGTTCGACGGTCTCCCGTTCCTGTCGATCTACAAGAACCAGTCGCAGGAGTTCCACTACCTCAACAACCAGTCCGCGTCCACCAAGACGTACCACGACCACGCGAACGGCCTGACCCGTCTCAACACGTGGGCTGGTCTCATGGGCGCCTACATCATCTCCGACGCGGAGCTGGAGGCCAAGCTCAACTTGGACATCGAGACCGACATCCCGCTGCTTTTGACCGACCGACTCATCAGCAACTCGGGCAAGATCATGTACTCGGACGACAACTGTAACGAAGGCGCGACGGTGTGGGTGCCCGAGTCTTTCGGCTCTGTGAACCTGGTCAACGGCGTCATCATGCCGTACGTTGAAGTGCCGCCTGCCCAGGTGCGCTTCCGCTTGGTGAATGTCGCCAACGCGCGCCACTACAACTTGACCATGCCCTTCGCGGACAAGTGCAAGGTAGTGGCGACGGACTCGGGGTTCGTTGGCGAGTCCAAGACGCTCACCGAGGACCTCGTGATTTTCCCGTTCGAGCGCGTGGAATTCGTGTGCGACTTCAGCAACGACGCGAACGGCACGACCTACGATCTCGAGGACAAGCAGACCTCGGACCAGGCGACGCCATACGACAACCGCGTGATGCAGTTCCGCGTCCTCGAGAGCCTGAAGACCGATACGATGGAAGTGCGTGAAATCCCGTCCACACTGACCCCGTACAAGTCGCTCAAGGAGCTGTACGAGGCCGGTGGTAAGGAGCGCACTCTGATTCTGGGTGAGATGGAAACTGAGATGCTGTGCCCGACCATGAGCATTCTGCTGTATCGCTCGCAGCAAGTTAACACCTCTGGAATCACTGGCAATCTGCACTGCACCAAGGGCACGGTGGAGAAGTGGAACTTCCAGAACCCGACCGATGACCCGCACCCTTTCCACTGGCACTTGATCAACGCTCAGTGCGGTGACACGGAGGAAACTGTGAACACGAACCAACTGAAGGATGTCGTTGTCATTCCCAACGCCAACGGACGTGCGTCGGATACCATTACGCAGGTTTGTTACGTGGCTTGCACGCCCGGAGACTATTTGCTTGAGGGAAGCACCCGCGGCGCCAAGGAGTTCAACTTCGACACGACGGACCCGTACGTTGCCCACTGCCACATTCTGGAGCACGAGGAGAACGCGATGATGAGCTGGTTCAACATCATGGATGTCGATGACGGATACGCCGATGATAACGGCATCACACCCGGAACGCAGATCACCAACACCGTGATCGCTACTGCCATGTGCATGAGTGTGTTGGGCGGTCTCGCTACGACGCTGTCGGTGCTTGTGATTTCTGTGAAGCGCCTGAATTTCTTGGCGAGTCCGTTGGCATTGTCTGTTGCTTTCGCCTTGTCGTCGGGAGTGATGCTGTTTATCGGTCTGGCGGATCTCTTCAGCGAGGCACTTACGTTCTACCGAGCTGCGTACACGACGGGCAATGTGGACCCCGAAGCTTACGAGAAGGGAGGCTCCGCCAGCACCGGTGTTTGTGACAACACGTGCAATGGTAACGCATACATGACCACGTTGGCAGCATTCTTTGGCGGAGTGCTGATCATTCTGCTGGTGGAATTCTTGGTGCACTCGATTTTCGGGAGGAAGAAGGCGGCTGGAGAGAAATCTAACGCTCCGGTGAGTGGTGACATAGAGGAAGGCGACAAGTCTAGTTTTGTTTCTCCTGTCACTGAAAGCCCGGCTGGTGCCCACCACAATGAGCTCCACAGTCCAGCTACAGCAGAATCCTCCAACCTGCTTGAGGAGAATGCTAACCAGAAGGAGGAATACCGTCGCGCTGGTGTCATGACGGGCATTGCTGTCGCCATCCACAACTTCCCCGAGGGACTGGCCCTGTTCGTCTCGTCGCTCTCGGGACTTCGCTCGGGTATCGTGCTCTCGATCGGTATCATCATGCACAACTTCCCCGAGGGTGTCGCAGTTGCTGCACCCGTGTACTACGCCACTGGGAGTAAGCTGGAGGCGTTCAAGTGGACGGCTTTGAGTGGAATCGCTCAGCCTCTGGGGGCTGGTATCGGCTGGGCTGCTGTGTCTGGCGGCATGAGCTATGGTCTCGAGGCTTCGCTCTACGGCATCGTTGCTGGTATGCTCGTCTGCATCACGGTGAAGGAGCTCCTACCGGGTGCTTACAGATTCGACCCAAGCGGAAAGGCGTTTGTGGTGGCATTCTTCGGCGGACTGGGAATTATTGCGCTCAGTATCATGGCCTTGAAGTACGCGGGCTCAAGCTAACTCTGCATGGTCGCAATGGGCCTTGCTTCAGAAGCCTCTCGTCGTATGTGACGGGGGTTAATCATAAATTCAGAATGTTTTCCTTGTTCATGAGAGCAGTCTTTCGCCCGCGAACTTGGATGTTTTTAAATCGTCCACCCGATGCTTGTACTGCGGCATCTCATGCATCGCTTTTGAGTGGCAACCTCCTCGTCGCAGCTAAGACCATTTTGCATTCGCAAGAAGGTCATTCATTGCCCTTATCTATGAATATCATCCGTTGAAAATGCTTTCGCACAAAAACGCACAATCCCGGCGGTTTTGGGCAGCGCTCATGCTGTAGACACCATTTTCGCGCGGTGGCACGTGCCTTCGGCCAATCTGACGTGCAATGCATCCCCAGCTTTCCTGCTCCATCCTGACACCTCGACCCCGTAACCACCTCGTGCAGGACTTGGAAGTTCATGCCAAAGTGCTGTGTTTGGAGGTCGTTTCGCTAGTTCCCAATGAACTTCGCAGTTGACCTCATTCCGAATTTCCCGTTGTGCTACACCCCACCACCGCATCGACACCAACACTTAACAGCAGCACAGGCTCGTAGTCATGCGCTTTCTACCTGCTTCGGCAGTGGCGGTGATCTGGGGTGTTGCCGGCGTTTCGTCACCGGCCAATGCACTCGAAGACCTCAAGACCGACTGGGATGACTACGCCTATGCCAGTGCTTTGCCTATTCCGACGGTCATCGACATGACCGGTGGAGGTTCAATCGAAATGCAGATAGGCACCGCATCCCACGACTGGACTGGGGACGGGGCCATTTCGGGCGCCATCTACGGATATGCACTCAAGAACTCCACGCCGACATTCCCGGGACCCACTATCAAGGCCGCCAAAGGCGTCCCGATCAACATCACCTGGTACAACGAGCTCGACGCACCCCACCTGCTTCAAGAGAGCGTTCAATTCACACTCACGGAGCAAGCTTCAGCCTGCTATCCGTACTGCGGAGTCCCCGTTGTGACCCACGTTCACGGCATGGAGGCGCCTGCGAGATACGACGGTCTCCCGTATCTTTCGATTTACAAGAACCAGACGCAGGCATTCCACTACCTCAACAACCAGTCTGCATCGACCAAGACGTATCATGACCACTCGAACGGCCTAACGCGGCTCAATACTTGGGCTGGTCTGGTCGGACTGTACATCATCTCCGATGCTGACACGGACGTCAAGTTAAATCTCGATATTGAGACCGACATTCCACTCGCGCTGAGCGATAAACTCATCAGCAATTCCGGCAAGATTTTGTACTCGGACGACAACTGCAATGAAGGGAAGACGGTGTGGGTGCCCGAATCATTCGGCTCGGTTAACTTGGTGAATGGGGTGGTAATGCCCTACGTCGAGGTGCCGCCCGCCCAAGTGCGCTTTCGTTTGGTGAACACAGCCAATGCACGTCACTACAACTTGACTGTGCCGTTCGCGGACAAGTGCAAGGTGGTTGCAACGGATTCGGGTTATGTCGGAGCACCTACGGACCTATCTGAAAACCTGGTGATCTTCCCCTTCGAGCGGGTGGAATTCGTGTGCGACTTCACTGGTGTCGCGGATGCTACGACGTATGACCTCGTCGACAAGCAAACTTCGATTCAGGCAACGATGTACGACCCCAGAGTGATGCAATTCCGGATCAAGAGCAGCCTGAAAACGAACACTATGACAGTGCGCGAGATTCCGTCGACTCTGACTCCATACAAGTCACTAAAAGAGCTGTACGAGGCCGGTGGAAAGGAACGCACACTAGCTCTGGGCGAGGTGGAGGCAACGTTGCACTGTCCGTCGATGGGTCTGCTTCTATACCGCTCACAGCAAGTGAACACGTCCGGTATCACAGGACACCTACACTGCACTAAGGGCACCGTTGAGAAGTGGAACTTCCGGAACCCCACGGACGACCCGCATCCGTTCCATTGGCACGTGATTAACGCGCAGTGTGGCGAGACGGAGGAGACAATCAACACAAACGAACTGAAGGACGTGGTGGTGATCCCGAAAGCCGGTGACCGAGCGCGTGATACCATCACCCAAGTTTGCTACGTGGCGTGCACCCCTGGAGATTATCTGCTCGAAGACAGCACGCGTGGCGCCAAAGAGTTCAATTTCGAGACTACCGACCCGTACGTTGCCCACTGCCACATTCTCGAGCACGAAGAGAACGCGATGATGGCCTGGTTCAACATCCAGGACGTCGACGACGGCTACGCAAATGACGACGGGATCACACCAGGCACCCAGATCACCACCGTCGTCATTGCGACGGCCATGTGCATGAGCGTGTTGGGTGGTCTGGCAACCACGGCGTCGATTTTGGTCATCTCCGTGGAGCGGCTGAACTTCCTGGCGAGTCCGACGGCGCTTGCGGTGGCGTTCGCATTGTCATCAGGCGTGATGCTGTTTATCGGCCTCGCAGATCTCTTCGGCGAGGCGTTAACGTTTTACCGGGCATCATACACACCAGGTGCGGTGGACCCGGAGGCGTACGAGCGAGGTGGCACCTCGAGTTCGGGTGTTTGTGACAATGTTTGCAATGGCAACGCGTACCTGACTGCGGTGGGCGCATTCTTCGGGGGCGTGCTGATCATCCTGTTCGTCGAGTTCGTGGTGCACGGAATCTTTGACCGGAACAAGAGCAAGAACAAGAAAGAAGAGAGGAACTCGGACGACAACTTGGAGGACGGTGCGAAGGATGCAGTTGAGTCGCCGGCATTCGACAGCTTGACGAGTGATCATGGTTTCGAGGTGGAGAGTCCTCGGCCCGGTGAGGGCACAGCCCCCGTGGTGCCAGGACTTAAAGCAAAGGAAGAATTCCGTCGCGCCGGTGTCATGACAGGCATCGCTGTGGCCATCCACAACTTCCCCGAAGGACTCGCGCTCTTCGTCTCGTCGCTTTCGGGACTTCGCTCGGGTATCGTGCTCTCGATCGGTATCATCATGCACAACTTCCCCGAAGGTGTTGCCATCGCTGCCCCTGTGTACTACGCCACTGGGAGTAAGCTGGAGGCATTCAAGTGGACGGCTTTGAGCGGAATTGCTCAGCCTATGGGGGCAGCAATCGGTTGGGCTGCGATTTCAGGCGGCATGAGTTACGGACTCCAGGCTTCACTGTACGGCGTCGTTGCCGGGATGCTCGTGTGCATCACCGTGAAGGAACTGATCAAGGGCGCGTACAAATTTGACCCCAAGGGGAAAGTGTTCGTGATCGCATTCTTCATTGGCATGGCAGTCATCGCGTTCAGCGTGATGGCTCTGAAGTACGCCGGCTCCGGCTGATCACTAGGAAGGAAGAGACTTTAGAAATCAAATGACACAGACTTTGCATTCATCTCGTTACGTTTAAAAGATTGATTCTACACTTAAGCTTAGCTGGATCCCGCGTAGTTGAGGGCGACCAGACTCAGCGCGATAATGGCGATGCCGATGAAGAAGGACGGCACGAACAGCTTTCCGCTCGGGTCGAACTTGTAGGCACCCGGCAGCAACTCCTTCGCGGTGATGCACACGAGCATACCAGCGACCAAGGCGTACAAAGTGGCCTCCAGCGCGTAGCTCATGCCACCCGAGACCGCAGCCCAACCGATACCAGCGCCGAGCACCTGCGCGAAGCCACTGATGATCGTCCACTTGAACGCCTCCACCTTGCTGCCAGTGGCATAGTACACAGGCGCTGCCACAGCCACACCCTCCGGGAAGTTGTGGAGAATGATACCCACGGACAGCACGATACCCGTGCGCAGACCGGCGAGCGAGGACACGAACAGCGCCAGACCTTCGGGGAAGTTGTGAATGGCAATGGCGATACCAGTCAGCACACCAGCACGACGGTACTCTTCCTTCACCTTCGCCTCCTCGATAAGCGCCGCGGACTCTTCTCCAGCAGGACTCGCAAGCTCGTGAACTGCATCGCCAGGCAAAGGGGTGCCGGGCACAGGAGACGCAATGTGCAGGATGTTGGCCTTATCAGCGCCGTCATCCGTCATCCGAGCCTTGTCGCCGTCTGCCTGAGCTTGCTCCAAGTCTCTGCTGGCCGCAGCCCGAGCAGCAGCTCGGTCCTTGCGCTCGAAGACGGAGTGGACCAACCACTCAACCAACAAGATGATCGCCATGCCAACGAAGAAGACGCCCGTAGCCGCCAGGTACGTGTTACCATTGCACGTGTCGTCGCAAACTCCGGCAGTCGTTGAGCTTCCACCGTGCTCGTAAGCCTCGGGGTCGGTCGTACCAGGCGTGAACGCAGCACGGTAGTAGGTCAGGGCCTCGGCGTACAGATCAGCGAACGCGATGAAGATCATGACACCAGCGGACAGCGCAAAGGCGATCGAGAGCGAGCGCGGGTCAGCGAGGAACTTCAGACGCTCAACCGAGATCACCAACACCGACAGCGTCGTGGCAATGCCACCCAGCACACTCATGCCCATGGCGGTGGCAATCACGGTGCTGGTGATCTCAGTGCCTGCCGTGATGCCGTTGTCGTCGGCGTATCCGTCGTCCACGTCCTGGATCTTGAACCAGCTCATCATCGCGTTCTCCTCGTGCTCCAGGATGTGGCAGTGCGCAACGTACGGCTCCGTCGTGTCGAAGCCATAGTCCTTGGCACCGCGGGTGCTGTTGGCAATGAGGTACTCGTCGGGCGTGCAGGCCACGTAGCAGACCTGGGTGATGGTATCCGAGGCGCGGTCACCGGCGTTCGGGATCTCGGCGACATCCTTCAAGTGGTTCGTGTCGATGGTCTCCTCCGTGTCGCCGCACTGGGCGTTCACCAAGTGCCAATGGAACGGGTGCGGGTCGTCGGTCGGGTTCTGGAAGTTCCACTTCTCCACCGTGCCCTTGGTGCAGTGCAGACTGCCCGTGATGCTCGTCATGTTGATCTGCTGCGACCGGTACATGATCATGCCGTACAGAGGGCACTGCAGCGCCGTGTCCATCTCTCCGAGGATGACCGTGCGCTCCTTGCCGCCGGCCTCGTACAGCTCCTTCAGCGACTTGTAGGCCACCAGAGTCGACGGGATCTCGCGGTGCTCCATCGTGTCGGTCTTCAAGCTCTCCACGACGCGGATCTGCATGATGCGCTCGTCGTAAGCCGTCGGCTGGTCCGCCGTCTCGTTGTCGATGAGCTCGTAGGTCGTGCCGTTGGTGTCGTTGGTGAAGTCGCACACGAACTCGATGCGCTCGAACGGGAAGAGGACGAGGTAGTCGCTGAAGGCCTCGGGCTTGTGCACGAAGCCCGAGTCGGTGGCGACAATCTGGCACTTGCCCTCGAAGGGCACCGTGATGTTGTAGTGGCGCGCGTTGGCGACGTTGATGAGGCGGAAGCGAACTTGGGCGGGCGGCACTTCGACGTACGGCATGATGACGCCGTTCACCAGGTTCACGTTGCCGAAGGACTCGGGCACCCACGCGGTCGCGCCGGCATTGCAGTTGTCGTCCGAGTAAAGGAGTTCGCCCGTCGTGTTGATGAGACGGTCGGCCAGCACCAACGGGATATCTGTCTCGATGTCCATGTTAAGTGACGCCTCGAGTTCGTCATCGGTGATGATATACGCGCCCATGAGACCGGCCCATGTGTTGAGACGGGTCAGACCGTTCGAGTGGTCGTGGTAGATTTTGGTAGACGCGGACTGGTTGTTGTAGTAGTGGAACTCCTGTGACTGGTTCTTGTAGATGGACCGGTACGGCAGTCCGTCGTACTCGGGCGGGGACTCGAGGCCGTGGACGTGGGTGACCACCGGCACACCGCAGTACGGGTAGCACGCGGACTCGACGTTGTTGAGCGAGTCTTCGACCGAGTTCTGGAACAGGTGCGGCTGGGACAGCTCGTTGTACCACGTGACGGAGATCGGCACGCCCCTCGCGACCTTGATGGTCGGGCCGGGCATGGTGGGGGTCGCGTTCTTGAGCCCGTAGCCGTAGATGTCGCCCGAGATGGACCCGTCCTCCGTCCAGTTGTGCGTGGCGCGGCCGATCTGCATGTCGATGGCGCCGCCGGCGGTCAGGTCGATGACGTCCGGAATGGGCAGCACGCTAACATAGGCGTCCCAGTCGCTCTTGAGGTTCGTGAGCGCGTTGGCGGGCGCCAAGACAGCGACTGCCACTGCAGCCGACAGCGCGGAGCGGGTGAGCATGGCTGGGTGGTGGTGGTCGAGTGCTCGGAAGCCTGCGAATTGCGGAATGAGACGGGAGACTAGTAGCAGCGAGTGGTGCCCACGACGCAGGGGTCGTTTGATAGCATTGGAAAGAGTATTAATCCGGACACCCTAGGTCGACGGGCATGAGCACGGCCACCTTCTACCTGTACATCGGCGTCGGCTCTGAGATCTTCGTGGATGGGCTGTCATCATGTTGTTGAAGCTGCGATCCGCTTTCGCGAGGTGAATCCGCCAAACGCGATACACGCGTGGCAAAGCGGGCCTTCAAAGCCTGCGATATTCTATTTGCTTGATCAAGCTATCGTTCATGCAGTCTCACAGGATCCTCGGCTCGAACAGATCGGTGCAAACACCAAAATGTATCGTTGCTCCGGCTCAGCTACAAGGCTGCGCGCGCACCACACTTGATCGACCGCGCAACGGCGGGGCCTGCGGACACGTGCGCCAAGCCAATCATAGCTGAGACCGCCGCTGAATGGCGCCGAGGCACCCGCCTCGTTTGGGCTTCACACCCGGCTTCCTCCGACTCGTTGAGACTCGCTGAGATGATCCACCACCGTCGACGGTGGCAATGGTGCCCTAGCGATCTTCGTCACCTCCGCGAGGGTCACTCGCTGTGGTGTCATCCCACGTGCAGCCTGCATCATTTCTCAGCATAAAGTATTAATGCCACGCAGTTGTCTGCGGGTACCGAGCTCGGTGGCTTGGCACCACTCGCGCGTCTCCACACTGTGGAGTCCACAGCGGTCTGCTCCTGCGAAAAACTTAATCGTCTGAGCTACATGTACCACGATTTGCGCGCCAGAGCCAGGTAATGAGCCAGACGTCGTTACGCTGCTCGTTGCCACTGAACCTAGCAGCGAGAGCACCCGAACGTCGCCTCCATGTCAGACATTGCGTGATGGCGGACTTCAGATTGAACTGGAAGGCTGCACCGAGAGCACAGCAAGCCTTCTTCGCCTGATGTCATATCCCAGGCGTGGTCAGCAGGAGGCACGGTTACCTTGGTACACTGTAGCAAGCAAGCGCGTAGATTGCTCGACAATCCCGGGCCTGCATCTGGGCGGAGATGAACTTCATCATGAAGCTCTGCCGTAGCTCTCGCGGCCAGTCGAGTGGGGGAAGGCACGCGCTCGGGATGCGCGCAGAACGACCATGGTGGTCGCATGAATGACCACCGTCTGACCGATAAGCCCACTTGCTGGCGGGGGCTGAATCCCGCGAGCGAGGCATGTTTTTGGGTGAGGCGGGCCACACCAGCAAATCGCCGTTGCCGTGATGTAATCACGTTTGGACCCGTTTTATTACATGAAGCCGCGACTATACGATAATCACGTTTGGACCCGTTTTATTACATGAAGCCGCGACTATAATACTGTAAATAACCGTGCCGGCGATGCTGACAGCATCCCCAGAAACGCAGTCAACTGTACATCGACCCCCCCCACCACCACCACAGGAATGTCACCTTGGCATTTTCTCCACGAGTGAAGGCCTACGTGTGCGTGGTGTGTGTGTGTGTGTGTGTGTGGGGGGGGGTGTACAGTGAACTTGTCGCCGCTGGGCCTCGTCTCACGAATCGATTTCGCTGCATTCGTCCACGCGATTGATCGGGCTATGCTCCACGCATCTGAGTCCCTTCTGTTGCTAGGATTTCATCAGGGTTATGCTGAGTGTGTTTGGTTTTGAGGGGGATTAGTTATTCGCCACCACCCCTCACCTTGCGCGCCACCACCCCCTACCCAAAAAATGGGCATTTGGGTCAGCGCTATCATCGATCAAAAGTACTTTATTGTGTATGTTTTAGTTTGAAAAGGATCGATATGACAAAGGTAAGCCTTCCAGCGGTTCTCGTTAAATAAACTTCTATTTGGCAACCTTCCGCACCTTTGTGCAGCTTTGCACGCCTTCAGCGCAGAAGTTGCGCTTTCCACCACTGTTCATCCACGCTGCCCACCATCACTGTGAAGGTGCTCGAAGGTGTCTGAAAGTCGGGTCTTATCGTTTCTTGAATATTTGTGATAGCGTGTCCAGCACTTATAGGACCAGTTAGCGCGACGAACCGGCAGCGCATGTAGATAGTGTTGTCTTCGGCGCATCTAACGCGCCGTACACAGTGTTGTACTAACTTATAGTTTGGATCAAGCTGCGCCGAGGCGAAAACATGTCGATTAGAAATTAGAGTTCTAGATCGCGAAGCTGCTACGTCTAACTGGTTCGTTACATGACTCATTATGAACATCTCGCTACTCAACAGCGGTAGCACTATAAGAGCATCTCCAGCGGTTGGACTTATTTTTCGGTCCTATCGAGCCCTTTAAGGCCACGAAAATTAAAATAAATCGGTGCTGAGAGGACAGCTCTCCACCGGGAGGATGTATTCGCCGACTTAACTAAATTCTTGACCACGGATTTTTGTCCTGAGCAGGTTTGATTATCGAGTTCCGACCCCCATAGTGAAAACAAGTCAGAAAGGTTAGAATTCGAGTCTTATTTTAAGACCGAAGAGTCAAATTATAGACCCTAGTGAAGTTAAAACCCGCAATACGACTCACCGGTGGGACTGTTAAATCTCTCTCACGTCTCAACGGCGTTACTTTTACGATAAAACCAGTGTTAGAGCTTACCGCTGGAGATGCTCTAACTACCTCACCGTCAACTACGTACTAAAGTACTGCTTCGCTACGGACTAACGCCTTGAAATACGTAAGTACTTGTTAATCTTCCAGCCAATTACACAAAATAATCAAGCGAACGACACCACCTACCGTATTACTACAGTATATTGGAGCCGGTGATGATACGCGAGCTCAGAGCTGCTTGATACAGCACGCGGTGTGCACGGAATATGGCGTAGACCGTCACCGTTTGAACGGGACGTCAATCTAAACGCAGCACAGACAACCAACGCAGACAAACACCGTTGCTTCACAATCAGCCCAGTCACTAACAACGCTGACCACGACGCTGACAGCAATTTCGAGGCTGCCTCTCGTGTGATTGCAACCTTTCACAGCAGCAGTCAAGTTGACCCAAATTCCCATTTTTTGGGTAGGGGGTGGTGGCGCGCAAGGTAAGGGGTGGTGGCGAATAACAAATCCCGTTTTGAGGGCATGTATAATACATGTAGTGCATAGCATTTCGGTTAGACTTCATGATTGCCACTTCCTCGTCTTGGTGGTATGGTTTTACATTCCATACCGCAAAATTCATCTTTATTCACGCCACTCCTATCCTATGGATATCCTTTCAATACATATATTCCTCAGGCCGACCAACACCTGTCCAAGGTGCAGCCGCTCCCGCTAAACGCACGCCAAGTTTCGCGCTCTAGACCGCAAGTCTAACCACACTTACAACAAAGACACAACAAAACCACTTTTACCACCACCATGGCCCGCACCAAACAAACAGCTCGCAAGTCCACCGGCGGTAAGGCTCCGCGCAAGCAACTCGCAACCAAGGCTGCGCGTAAGTCAGCTCCCTCTGCTGGCGGCGTTAAGAAGCCTCACCGCTACCGCCCGGGTACGGTTGCTCTGCGGGAGATCCGCAAGTACCAGAAGTCCACCGAGCTCCTGATCCGCAAGCTTCCGTTCCAGCGCCTTGTGCGCGAAATCGCTCAGGACTACAAGACCGACCTGCGATTCCAGTCGACGGCTATTTTGGCGCTGCAAGAGGCGTCGGAAGCGTACCTGGTGGGCCTTTTCGAGGACACCAACCTGTGCGCCATCCACGCGAAACGTGTCACCATCATGCCAAAGGATATTCACCTAGCGCGTCGCATTCGAGGCGAGCGTACGTAGTTCGCACACCAACCGACAAGGTGACCCACCAGGTTTGCTCAACGTTAAATCTACATACCTTTTCATCGCAGTTGTGATCTCGCGCTGTGTGCCCAACTTTCAGCGTGCCTTGACCTTATAAAGTCTTGTAAAGGAGAGACGGCACCACTGGCTGTTGGAGAACTCGCTAAAAAATGACTCCCCACGCCGCCGATACGATGTCCATGGTATCTGCAGGTTGGAACAAATGGGAGTCCCATTTTAAACTAAGCTTAACGTAATTACATGTACCGGTAGTCAAAATGGGTGCAGTGTCTATCGGCAGTACTATATTTTGTAATTTAGTCCCAATTGAGCTGCATATTAGTGCTCGCCTGCGTCACGCATCAATCAATCGGTTCGCAGAGAAGACTGGGAGCATGGGACTGCAGGAGAAGATCAACGCCAACCCGACGGTGTACGCCGTGGCCGCTCCGGCGCCCAAGAAGTTCAACGTGGAAGAGGCACTGGATGAGGGCATCGCCGACCCGTTCGAGCCTGACGAGGTCTTCGGTGCGTGGGAAGCAAACAAAATGCTTCGAGGAAGTAGATGACACAAATGCTCAACAGTAGCGAATTCTCTTGTTGCGGACAGAAATTCTGCGGCACATTAACGACCCGGAGCACCCGCTGACGCTGGAACAGCTCAAGGTCATGTCGCTCGAGAACATCCACGTGGACGACGCCAACTCGCGCATCAAAATCTACTTCACACCCACCATCCCGCATTGCAGGTAAGAATTTTTATTCAATTATTGTTGCTATTGTTATTTTTTCTTACTAATTTTTGTGACGGACGACAGCATGGCGACGCTGATCGGACTGTGCCTCCGCGTGAAGCTGCTGCGTTCGCTGCCGCCGCGCTTCAAGGTGGACATCCTCATCACGCCCGGCACGCACGCGTCCGAGGCTGCGGTGAACAAGCAGCTCAACGACAAGGAGCGGGTGGCGGCTGCGCTGGAGAACGCTCACCTGCTGACGGTTGTCAACAAGTGCATCGTTAACACCGACAAGTGAGAGGCGGGGACGAGGACGCCCTGCCCGCTGAAAAGTTGGGATAAATATGATACTGTATTGTTCACTGAAGACTGATGTGCTACTGGAGGGAGTATTAACGTTGACAATTAGTCGGTTCTTGCTTCTACTGTGGCTACTACTGCTCGAGTTTGGACCATGCGATCGATCGCAGCGATGCGCTGGAGCAATTTCTCGCGCTCCTCGAGCAGGTGGCCGAGATCGAAATCGGGCTGTTCTGCGTTGTCTGCTACGACGCTGTCACAAGAGGGAAAAAGGTCGTTGGCCTCGTCGTCTCCGAATAGGTCGAATACGTCTTTCGAGTCCTCTAATGGCAGCACGTCGCACGAATCGAAGAATGAGGGCGATGATATGCCGGTATCGAAGCTACTTGCAGTGGTGCTGGGGCGCTCTGATCGTCGCTGATGTGATGACATGCCTCTCAGTGCAGGCTGAGCCGTCTTGACACGCTTCTCAAAGTTGGATGCGTCGCGCTCCAGTTGAGAGACCGCCTCCGGAACTGCGAGTCCGGCAACAGTCATCGGTCGATTTTCATCAGACGTACGTGACTTCCGGAATGCCGCGCTTAACACCCGCATTTCGTCTTCAAAGTCGTTTTCCCAGCGTTCACGCTCAGCCAGATACACCTCGTTGTCCTCTTGAATGCGCTCGAACAGATTTCTCCGTGCGCCCGCAGCATCTCGTAGCAACTCAATCCTTCGTTGTTGGTTGAGGCGACGCAGTTGCTCCACTCTTCGCCTACGATTCAATTCTCCGTCGGCGACTCGTTCTCTTTCAGACTGTTCCCGAAGTTTGTCTTGCCGTAGCTTGCTTTCTCTGTAGACCATCTCTCGACGTTGCTGGTGCTGTTTCTGCCGCTGCTCGTTGCTCACCGACACAGTTTTGCTGAAAAATCCTTTCAAAATCGGCGCTGCGTCTTGCACATTGGTTTCTGCATCGGAATCATCACCAGCATCGCGCGAATGTCTTGTCCCGGTAGGTATTGACGTCGTTCGTGCTCTGATGGGACTGATTGTCATTTCTTCTTCTTCAGTGTCGTCGTGATCTCCAGGTCTTACTTTCTGCACAACTGGTTGACTTCGACTAGTAGCACGTCGCTGAGTTTGGCCACGGCGTGACGTTGATCCCTGTGAGGATCTACGCTGTGCTTTGCCGTCATCGTCGCTGTCGTCTGAAGCAACATCACAGGTCACGCTTGGGCACACTGGCGAAGAAGAATCGATTGCGCTGCCTAAGACTTTCTCCGATGCTACGAAACGCAACGTCTGTTGACCTCCAAAAGGCCCAGGCTTCTGCTGCGACTCTTCTTCATGTGCTGCCGATCGTGATGAAGAAGACATCCGCCCGATGGATGTCTTACTGTTGTCGCTCACTGCAGCCCCAATGGGCATCACTTGCGTACTTCGAGAGCCGCTGAGCTTCTTCCCTCCCGAGAAGACCCGAGAGCTCATGGCTAGTGAGACTTTGGCCATCCAGGACTCGTGTCGAATGCCGCCTTCGTGGTCGCTGCAGTCACTGCGTCTTCGAGGTTGAACCGGATCGACTGCATGGAAATCCTTCACTGTATCATCGGTGGAGCTGTTGGTAGTTTTCCGCTTGCGCCGCCGGTCGGTCATGACTGGCTGCGTGCACACAGGGCCACGCCACTGCGCTAAATGCTGGCACTGCTTGCTTCCTAGCCAAATTAATCCCTCGATTTCGAAGAGCGAAAGATTCGGTAAGAGAAGACCAAAGCTGCTACCCGATGAGCACCAGAACGGCTCTGATCCGGAGAGATGAGTCGATCTCGTCCTCCAGGGCTGCCCATGATAGAGCATAAATAGATGCTGTGCTAATCGCCTTTCGTGTCGTGTACTGATCCAGGGGTGTGGAATGTTTGCATTCATGCGTGTCAGCACAACAACTTCAATGGCATCTCAAAACTACTAACACATCAACTGATAGAGCGTAAAAGTCAATCGCGTTTAGAATACAGAGTTTGCGTCCGTCCAGGACGTAGCATCTCTCGCGTTAAATAACAGGAAGCGCATTCAGCTAGTAAAGCGAGCGAGCAGCCGTGACGATAACGGGCGGGGAGTGGTCGCGGTTTATGACAAAATTGGGTGTTGGGGTATCGTAAAACGCCGCCAGCGCCTCAGGTTATTCTTCCGCGCACGTCCACCACCATCACCGTCACGTTATCCATCGTGCCGAGCTCCACGGCGCGGTCCGTCAGCATGTTGGCCATCTCCTGGACGTTCAGCCACGGGTTGTTCCTGCCCAAATTCAAGCACAAACAAGACGTCAGTCCAGTCAGTCAGTCGCCTTTAACTTTCCAAAAGGCACTATCCAACCTCATTCTCACCTGATACAAGTAGCCACCTGCTCGTTAGTCAGCACATCCCAAAGCCCGTCCGAGGCCATGACAATGTACTCATCCTCTCGATGCAGCTCGTGGACTGTCACCTCTGGGTCCGCAATGACGAGCTGGCTCAACTCGGCGTCTCCGAATGCTCTGGCCACCGCAAGTCGGCCATTAACTCTAGCCACGCCCTTGACGTACAGCACCATGCCGCCATGTTCCTCGATCCTTTGTTTCTCCTGTTCGTTCGAGGCCTTGTGGTCCGTCGTGAGCTGCGTGACTTGCGCCGCCTTGTCCCTCTTCGCGACCATAATGGCTCTGCAGTCTCCCGTGTTACTGAGGATGGCTCTATTGCCACGAATCAGCAGGGTCACAGCCGTGGATCCGCCTTCACACTGGCCGCTGTTCTCTCGCTTCAAGATCTCTTGGTTGATCGCCATGCTCGCGGAATGACACGCCGCCGTCAAGTCGGTCCGATACTCGGGCGCCGCCAGAATATACACCGGGAACAGCAACGCCAGCAGCGACGAGGCCCTGGCCCCTCCATGTCCGTCGTACACGCCGAAGAACTGCGTGTCCTCCTGCACTCGCCCGTGCTTGAGCAGGTTGCGGACGCGCAGCGCTGGCGCGCGGCCTTCCAGCACGAAGTTCTCCAGCACTTTGGCCGTCAATAGGTCGGTGAAAAAGGGCGGTACAGAGCGCGGCGCGATCTCCAGCAGCCCGCGGCCGTACAGATCCAAGTTGTCAATAGCGCGGAAGCGGTCCTCGTTGCCCAGCCGCGCGCCGTTGCGCGTGCTGACCGCGAAGCTGCGCGGCTTGAAGGCGATCTCCGGGTCCACGGCGCCGATGGCCGCTGCCTCCGCTGGGGCGGACGTGCGGCGCAGAGACGTCGCGGACACGGCGCCGCGAGCGCCCGGCGCTACGGGCACGTGGCTCGGCTGCTCGGCCGCTACGGTGGAGGCGCGGCGCAGGAAGCGAGCCAGCTGGCGCCCGAAGAAGCTCGAGCGCTGCGGCTTGGCGAACTCCTCGGTGCCGATGACGCTGCTGCGGGGGCCTCCGGGGCTGCGGCTGCGGCCCAGGAGCATGGGGGGACGGGGGACGCACACTCGGCCCTTGGGCTCGGCTTGTATTGTGGAGGTTTCGGCTGCAACAGCAACAAGTGCAAGCAGTGAGCCACAAAAGACGCCCTAACCGCTGTTCGGTTTATGGACACCGAGCCTCCGTCTATTATTAGACGGACCGAAATGGCTACATTTGGGTTGGTCTTCCTCCTGTTGACGTGTAACGCGACCATTACGCGCGGATGGCGTCGGGCTGGTTCTCTGGGCGAGAGCTCGCGAAGGCCGGCAGCTGCTCCAGTGCGTCCACCACGCGCGAGATCGTCGGGTACACCGCCATGCTCAAGCTGCACGCGCGGGCGTTGAACACCTGCGGCAGCAGATACACGTCCGCTAAGGTCACGTCGTCGCCCACGCAGTAGCGTCCAGCGCAGCGGCTCAGCTCTTCCTCGAAGGATTGGAGGCCGCGCGCGATCCACTGGCGGTTCCAGGCCACGACCAGCGCTTGACGCTCCTCGGCAGATGCCGGTGACTGCAAGTCCGCGACCTGTTTCATCAAATATGTTTTTGTGTGGCTGACTCAGCGGGTGCGAACTAGATTCCGCAGTTGATACTGAGCTTAAGTTACCTTGGCGGACACTGTCCGCCAAGGTGTCCGCCGGACAGCCCCATGCTCTGGGCTGGCTGGGTGTCGCAGCCCACGATGCCGCATAGATTGCGCACCTGCGCGCGTTGGAGCAAGTCGCGCGGCAGCAACGGCTTCTGCGGGTGCGCCTCCTCCAAGTACTCGAGGATCGCACCTGACTGGGCCAGCGCATGCCCGTCCACTAGCAGCGTCGGGACGCGCTTCGTTGAAGGGAATGGCGGGGTTAGACTATCGAATGCGACGTACAGAGGTGGAAGGACGTATTGTACCTGGTTGGGGTTCAGCTTCCTGTACGAGTCGAGGCACTGCTCGCCGCCGCCCGACGCCGCGAGATTTACTGGACGGTACGAGTACTCGATGCCTTTCCACGCTAGCGCAATGCGCACGCGCCAAGAGCAACTGCTCTTCCAGAAACTGAAGAGCTCGTACTTGGCCATTCTGTGGACGGTATTTTCTGCTTGTGTCGACGGAAGGGAATTCGAGAATGACTGCTGGCGGGAGTCCCTTGATGCGTGGATGAGTCAACGGCCACCATCAATTCTGCATTACAAGACGGGAATGGATACATGCACGCTAAGGCTCGACGAATCGGTGGTTGAAACACGCATCGACACTGTTCAACTACGGTAGGTCACTCATCAGTGCATCTACACATCCTATCCTTGTTGAAACGACCACTTGGATGGATTTACGTCATGGCAGTCAAAAGGGAAAGTCGCCTGGCCCTCCTCGTTGCGGATCAAGAGAATATAATCTTGAGCGTTGGATTTTGCCTACGGAACGGTATGCTGATCATATCGCCAAGCATTCTGTTCGTCATGCTCCATTCATTCACACTGGTGCTCTACGCAGTGTTCAACTCGCCCACCCTCTTGCAGACGACTTTCAGCTTCCTGGCCAACGCGATATCGATACGATTTCGTCGGTGTCCACAGAGTTCACGCCAAAAGCCAGTCTCAACAACAATATCGTCCACGACTCGCCCCGAACAAGATAGGCTGGGCTGCCTAGCAACGCGACGACCACCGGAAGCAGCGAAATATATTACGTGCGCCACACCACGACCTTTCGTAACCAAATCAAAAACCGCGAAGATACCGATGAGAGTGCTGGTCAATTTCTTTCGCCGAATTTGCGTCGAAAAGCAATGGCGCGGAATCCGATGCGGTGGTTCCAACTGGTGGATTCGCGTGGTAATGCGTTCAAGAGCACGTCACCAGAAAAAGCTCCATTTAACGACAATGACGATATCGCGGATTTTCGAACGGCAGTGAAGAGACTGTATGAAGACAGCCACCTCCACGGGATTGCTGCATCCGATCTCATTGTCTATGAGAGCCAGGCGGCGTTAGATGCGGGACAACCGCTTGAGCTCAATGCAATGATTGGAAAGCGTGGCGGAAAATTACGGAATTTGCTCATTGTAAAAGTGCCGAGCCTCACGAAAAAGCGAAAACTCTCCGAAGCGTCGATTCTGGATCAGTTGGAAGCACTGCAAGTTGCCGAAGCCGAGTTTCAACTGGATGCGCTATCGGATAAGCAAGAAAGCGATACTCCGATCGTGATGACACCAGGATTGCATGCCTTTTGGAAAGGATTTGGTGATTTTCCGTCGACTTACTTCGTTCGGAAGGAAGAAGTGGTGATCTGGCAAGTGGTGAAGGGACTGCTTCCGACTGTTGGAAAGAAGCGCATAGTGATGGTCGGCTCGCCTGGTGTTGGCAAGTCGTGCTTTCTCATGCTTGTGGGCTTGTACATGGCATGTGTCAAGAAACGAAAATTGCTCATCATACGTCGCGTGAAAGAAGGCGACGTCGCGAATGCAGTGGTGTATTTTGATGGACAAGGATCGATTGCTCGACAAAAAAACCTCTCTGCCTTTCGCCTACAACTCCTACGCGAGGAAGAGGAGCTTCAGGGTGCGCTTGTACTTGTAGATGGTTATTCGCAAGCTCAGGTGGATGCAGAAGCAAATGGACTTCTTCCATTTCACGTTCTTGCGACATCGTGTCAGTATGACGCGAAGCACGATGATCCTTCTCGTGTTGTGGTTTTACCGGCGTGGCGGCGTGACGACCTAGAGAAGTATGCACGTTTGACTAATTGGGTGATCTCAACTGGGTTTCGCAAGACCAAGAATTTGAACGATTCGACGTGGCGCAAACTTGTTAAAGAACAGTACTTCTACAGTGGTGGCAGTCTGCGCAAGTTCTGCAAGACTCACGAAGCCCTTAAGGAACAAGCTGATAAAGATTGCAGTAAAATTGACAATGCGCAGGCCTACCAACTGGTGTACACGTATGGAGGTGACCGGAGCAATGATCGAGTGGATCGAGTTCGGCGCCATTACATCAGCAATTCAAAGAACGAAGAGCACTACACAAAGTCAAAATACTGGAAAGTCTCGGTGGATTCTGGATATGTATTGACGTATTTCGGACGACATGTAAGCATGGAGAAACAGTTGGAAGTGTTCACGTATGCAGAATCTATCGGTGCTGGGTTCTTGGGTACCGCTTATGAGCTGTTATTGCACCATGCAGTCCATGAAGCGTACGCAAAGAAGACTCCTGTGGGGGTGCGGACGGTTTTCGAGTACATTTTGGACGATTTCCAAGTACAGGCTTAAGTTCGCACCTGCGACCATCAAAACGGCCGATGGCGTCGAGTACAGGATAAAATCGGACGATCTGTCGAGTACATGCACAGTCGAGCAGAAATCTAGACTCGATGGCGAAGTCCACTGAGAACACCCAAGGGTATGCTTTGCTACGCTGCGCTCCGCAAAGGCAGTCGCTGCGCTCCTGCGAGAAAACAATTCTCTCACCTGGCGAGCGCAGTGCTCGGCTCGCTGGAATGCTCGGCGCTGGGCCCGCCTACGCAAATACCGCGCGGCCCTGCTTCGCGGGCACCCCGCGCGGGTTTGCTACGGCTACGCGACCTCGCAACCGCTCACCTCAGATGGTGTTGCATTCTGCTTCTTGCACCTATAGTCCGATAGCTGTATAATACATGTACTCGATCGATCTGCCGAAGCGAACTTAGATGTACTCGAACCCCGTCCGTTTTGTTATAACCGGGCCTGTACTAGGAGATCGTCCGATTTGTACTCGAAAGTCGGCTCGTCCCCTCCTGTGGTGCTGAAGATGAACGAAGGATCCTATTACGAAAGAATCGAGATATGTGTTCCACGTGTTGAATGCCGCGGCGAGAATGAAGAGGAGTGCTACACTTGCCTGGCCAATCTCTCTGAGAGGACTTATTGGCATCCCAATTATCCATTTTTCCCTTTCATCGATGCAGTGGTGATTTGTGAAGCGTTTCGGAGTGAAAACGATCGATCAGAGGTGATAATGGCTTATATCCAGGCAACTATTCGAAATGAGAAAACGTTCAAGCCGCATCGACTACGCAAGTTGAATGAAGCGATGAATAAGAATCCGAGCATCGTTGGTGTCAATCGCGTGTTTGTGGTGGTGGGACCAGACTCCACTACCTGCAAGAGATTTACATTGCGTGATGCTCCAAACCCAGAGGAGTTTCTGACTATGGTGAGCTGCTTCGATCCAAACGAGTTCGAGAGACAATTAAGAACTGAGCATTAAGTGGAACATTTTATTACTTCGTATCAACGCTTTGGTCCATGCTTTCGCTTGTTTGGGGAGCAAAAGCGGCGAATTATATTATGTGCGCCACACCACGACCTTTCGTATCCAAATCAAAACCGCAAAGATACCATTTCCCTCCCATCAACCGAAAAACGTGTCGTCATGATGCTGATAGTTTTGGTGCTTGTGCAGCTCGTTTCCCTCGTCAGCAGCTCGACTCAGCACTGCACGCAGCTGCGAGTCCCTCCCGCCAATGTGGAGTACGCTCTGCTACACATCGACGCGTTCAACCCCGTCGAGAACGTGGCCAACTCGGCCTGTGAGGCCTTCGGAGTGCCCAAGTACAAGTGCGGCGGTGTCAAGAAGGAGGTACTGGACACGATGCAAGAGATGGCTCGACTGGCGATTCGAGAGGCTGTTGTGAACGTGTCGCTGGACCGTTCGCTGGCCTACGACGTCTTGATATTCGACGAAGAAATACAACAGGACGTGAGAGCCCCCGAGCCGGTGGTGGTGCATCCGGAACAGCCGCTAGCCGATACAATGCTAGAGTTTTGCGGACGCTACAAGCTGGACAACGAGAGTTGCGAGAGTGCTGCAGTTGGTATCGGGGACTTGGTGGCGAGGGATTGGGGCTGTGACGATCCAGTGGAGACTGAAGCGAACGGAGACAAGAAGTTCGTGGAGATCCCGATCCTTGTAGACCAGCAGGAGTATCAACTCAAGGTGGATGTGCAAAAGGATGGGACGGCTGATGCAGTGAAGTTTTGTGTAGAGAGGAGAATTGATACAGCGGGTTGCGCTACCTTGGTTCGCATTGTTAAAGAGCAGATGGAGGCGTTGCAAGCAAAGCGTCTCGAGAATGAGGAAGATGAAGACGAAAACGAGGATTACTGGGTGGATAGTGGTGCTGTACGAAGGCGACTGAAAATTAACAGCCCGATTGATACGCGCTTATACCCGATATCACAGCGCGTTTATATCAAAGTGGACTGGGAGCAAGACTCCGACGAGGAAATTGAACCAGAGGAGCTTTGCGTCTACTCGTTATTTTCCACCTCACCACTGAAATGTTTTGTGGTTCCGCAAACAGATCCACTATACATCACTGCAACGTCTGGGGAAGGATACCACATCATTTACATTACCGACAAGAGTGGCGAGGAAATTTTGGCGGCGAGGGTGCTCCAAGTCGTGGTACCTAAAGCAGAGCTGGTGGAGATATACACATCAGAGGTGAAACCGGACAGCAGTGATAACGAAAACGAGTATCTGATAGCGAAAGTTCGTACGACACTATTTGACCCTCTTGATCCTGCCTTTCGCGTGTGTATCATCCTGGACGACTCTTTCGATTGTTTGGACCCCGAGTGGATGGCTGTTGATGATCGCGAGTATCAACATGGAACGCAAACAGAACCTCTGCACCAAAGCGTCACTTTCAGGTCCCCACTGGACCATGTTGCATTCAGTCGTCCCAATGGTCACGAAATCAGCGTTGTTCTTCTCACAGAAAACAACAAAGCAATATACATCACAGACACCGTAGCCTTCGATGCCGCACTTTGGGTAAACCGCCCCGAGATCATATCAAGATTGCACGTGCTGGACCCGAGAGTGCACACACCCCAGCTGCCTCGGCCATGTCCATATTTACTTATCGCTTCGAATTTACACTGGATCTGCGAGCTTTGGCGCCACGAGTGGGGGTTTTACTCGCAAAATGGTGAAGATGGTATCATACGCAAAATATTTCGCCACATTGGCACCAAGAACAAAGCGTACGTTGAATTTGGCACCGAGAATGGCGCGGAATGCAACACACGGCTTCTGCGTCAGCTTCACGGCTGGAAAGGACTGCTGATGGATTCAGGCTACGAGGACGAGAGCATTGGTTTGCACCGCGAGTTCATCACTCGTGACAATTTCATGACGCTGCTGGCTGAAAAGTACCAGCATCTCGTTCCCCGTGACCTCGATCTTCTGTCAATTGATGTCGACTTCAATGATTTCTGGCTGCTGAGCTCTGTGGACTTGACACGCGTGGCCCCACGCGTCGTCATTGTGGAAGTAAACAGCCATATCCCGCCTAGTGAAGCTCGATCGGTGCAATACGATGACAGTGAGGATGGAAGTGGTGGCTGGGACGGGTTTTCGTCGTACTTCGGCGGCAGTGTGGCTGCCTTCCATCGTTGGGGTGCTCTCAATGGATATTCGCTAGTGTATTGCGAGTCACATGGTGTTAATTGCTTCCTCGTGCGAAACGATGCCCTGGGAGGAGTCAATGTGTCCGCAGTGCTTGGACCTGAACAGCTGCAAGCGCCTCCAAATTTTTTCGGCCAAGGATGGAGTTACCCGGATACGTGGCAACCTCACCACAAGTGGGTATGGGTTTGAAGACCAAGCCTAAAAATCGTACGCAGCATGCTATGTGTCGTCATTGTGATGTTCAAGTTAATGCACACACAAATGTATTGCTGCCTATATCTACTTGGTTTTGATCATGACGCTGGCGCAGCAGGTACTAGTCTCAATAACCCATTGACCTTCTTCAGCACCACCAGTCTGATCTACGAACGCATCGGAATCAACAATGCGTAGGAAAACCTGGCGTTGATCCGTAATTGCACGCTCCACTACCGATACAACGGCACCACAGGGAATGCGTCCTACTGGTGGCGCCGCCAACTCTGGTTCCATGCGAACGGGGGCACCCGAGTCTTGCACACAGCGGTACGTCTCTTTTCTAGGTGTAGATGAAGACGAGGCCCACGGGCCCTCGATCTCGTTCAGAACAGACTCGTTGTCTAGAGAACGCTCGACAACCCATGCGGCGCCATCAAAGTACCGGTCATGCAGTCTCAAGAACACGACGCCGTCTGAAGCGACAGTGGCCTCCACCACTTCCACGACGTCCCCGTAGAGCACGTAGCCCAGTTCCGAAATGGTCAAATCCGCACGTTCACGCACTTTGCAGCCTTCCACGACACATCGGAAGAACCTGTGAGCCGCGACAAAGGGCCCTTCATGATGCTCCAGCAGAATTTCGTTGCGAAGGGAGCGGCAGGGCACCCACGCCTCCTTGATCTGCCGCTCAGCTCCATCGTCCTCGTTGCTGGTGAGTTTGGCTTCATCACGGACGACGACGCTAGGCAGATGAGGCCCCTCTAACCGCACCATGGGGTCGCCCTGCTCGTTGCAAATGGGTGCCGTCGCGCGGAATACGCGTCCCAGCGGGATGCAGCCGAGCAAAGGTGACGCGATGTTGTGCTTCACGCGCACCGACACTCCTCCATTCTTGCCTCGATGACACACGCGATAGTACCGATCGAACGTCCACTTACTGGCGACGTGCGCAGGCGACGCGGCAGCGATGCGGTTGAGCTCCTGCACGCAGGCCACGCACTTGCCCTCGAGCAGTTGCGCCTGACGCTTGGAGAAGCGCGTCTTGGGCAGACTCTGGAAGCACTGCACGCAGCGCTTGAGTCGCGGCTGGGCGTCGCCTTCCGTCTTGCATTTCTCCACACAAGTCTCGCACTTCCTGCAGCGCACAGTCCTCACGTATCGTCACAATCCACGGTACATCACAGTATCACACACTTCCACACAACGTACGCGCTGGGTTTCAATTGCTGGTGGCGCGAAAAAGCCTTCGAGGCCAGCGAGCGCCCGCACGCAGCGCACACACGCAGCTCCAGCAGCCCCTGGGCTCTCGTGGACATGTTCATATCGTCCAGCAGATCAAAAACTGTTGTGTACCATAAACATGGTACATATAAAGTTCCAGAGGGTAGGTAGCATAGCCGCGAGCGGCTCTCAGCCATCGGTCAGTCAAGTGAATGCGGCGGCTCAGTCCCGAATTTACCCCCAGGGCAGACCGCCCCCACGTATCAGAGCCACACACAGAGACGCGATGAAGATCATCGACAAGATCAACGCGAGCGTGGAGCGGCAGGAGGTCTTCTACTCGTTCGAGTTCTTCCCGCCCAAGACGCCCGCGGGGGTGGACAACCTGTACGCGCGCATGGACCGCATGGCGGCGCTGGAGCCGCTCTTCTGCGACATGACGTGGGGCGCCGGCGGCTCGAGCGCGCAGCTGACGCTGGAGCTGAGCGCCAACGCGCAGAAGCTCAGCGGCCTGGAGATGCTCATGCACATGACGTGCACCAACATGGCGGAGGCTGACATCCGCAAGGCGCTGGACCAGGCCAAGGCCGCCGGCATCCAGAACATCCTCGCGCTGCGCGGAGACCCCGTGCGCGGCGCCACGAGCTTCGACGAGTGCGACCGCGGCTTCTCGCACGCCGTGGACCTCGTGCGCTACATGCGCGAGCACTACGGCGACCACTTCTGCATCGGCGTGGCGGGCTACCCGGAGGGCCACGTGGAGAGCAGCGACAAGAAGGCGGACGTCCAGTACCTCAAGGAGAAGGTGGACGCCGGCGCGGACTTCGTCATCACGCAGCTCTTCTACGACGTGCAGGTGTTCGTGGACTTCGTCAAGGAGTGCCGCGCTGTGGGCATCACCGTCCCCATCATCCCGGGCATCATGCCCATCCAGAACTACGGCGGCTTCGAGCGCATGACGGCGTTCTGCAACACATTCGTGCCCCAGGAGGTGCGCAAGGCTCTGGAGCCGATCAAGGACAACGACGAGGCCGTCAAGGACTACGGCGTGCAGCTCGGCATCACCATGAGCCAGCAGCTGATCGACGCGGGCGTGCCCGGCCTGCACTTCTACACGCTCAACCTGGAGCGCTCTGTGCGTCGCATCCTGGAGGGACTGTCGTCGCTGTCCAGCCGTGTCCCGCGCCGGGAGCTGCCCTGGCAGACGTCGACGCTGTCCAAGCGTGCGGCCGAGAGCGTGCGCCCGATCTACTGGTCCAACCGACCCAAGAGCTACGTGCACCGTACGGCCATGTGGGACGACTACCCGAACGGCCGCTGGGGCAACAGCGAGAGCCCCGCGTTCGGAGAGCTCACGGAGTCGCACTTTGCTCCTTCTAGCACGTCGACGCCCAACGAGCGGCGCGCGATGTGGGGCGAAGCCCCTGCCGCCAAGGAAGACATTCGCCGCACGTTCGTGCAGTACGTGCGTGGCGAGATCTCGAGCCTGCCGTGGTGTGATGCCGCGTTGCACGCCGAGACGTCGACTGTCCAGCAGGAGCTTGCTGCCGCGAACTCCGCCGGATTCTTGACAATCAACAGCCAGCCGCGCGTGAACGGTGTGCTGTCCGACGACCCGATGTTCGGCTGGGGTGGCCCCGGTGGCCGCGTGTACCAGAAGGCCTACGTGGAGTGCTTCGTGTCGCCCGAGAACATGAAGATCATCATCGAGAACGCCGCCAAGAAGCCGTCGGTGCAGTACCACGCCGTGAACCTAAACGGCCACTCGTACTCGAACGCCAGCAAGTCGGCGATTGCCGTGACGTGGGGTGTGTTCCCCAACAAGGAGATCCTGCAGCCCACGATCGTGGACAGCAGCAGCTTCCTGGTGTGGAAGGACGAGGCGTTCGCGCTGTGGCTCAAGCTCTGGGCGTCGCTGTACGAGGACGGCAGCCAGTCAGCCAAGCTGCTGCGCGAGATCCACGACACGTACTTCCTGGTGAGCATCGTGGACAACGACTTTGTGAACGGCAACATCTGGGACCTGTTTGAGGCCTCGGTCTCCCCAGCCACCTCGCCGTAAGGATGAGAGAGAGCAGGAAGGACTGAGATGAAGGAGAAGAAGAAGGAGAAGAGGAGGAGGAGGAGCTTGTGGCTATGGAGACTGCGTGCTTGTGGCAATTTTTACCCAACGCCCGACCCCGTCCTCCCAGACGCAGAGGCTGGTTGATACAGAAGACCACCTGGTGCCACTGGGACGATGGGGGAGCACGCAGCTCAAAGCCAACAATGCAACTTGCACTGGACTACGGTAGTTAGAACACCATCAATATCAACCACTGCATTTGCTACCATCATTATCAGTCATTTACCTTGAACAAAGTATAGTTCACTAAAATTACCCAAAAGCTCATCAAAAATGACGGAGACGAGCGGCGTACCGAGCGTCTGCGTCCGCGAGCTCCATGGCCACCACGGACCTGTCAACGCCGTGCGATTCAACTGTACGTCCCTCGCTCTGCATTGCACGATGTATACGTGGGGCTGGACGCTGATGGTTCGATGGTGAATGGCAGCCAAGGGCACGTACGTCATGACCTGCGGCCAGGACAAGACGGTGAAGCTCTGGAACCCGCACCGCGACGGAGTCGACAAGCAGAGCGAAGCGTTGCTGATCAAGTCGTACGAGGGCAGACACGGATATGACGTGCAGGACGTTGCAATGTATGGGAATCACTGCGATTTTTGGGTGGTGGTTTTTTTTACGAGTTGATGGGTATTTCTTGCCATTAGTGCACACGATAACTCCAAGTTTGCCTCGTGTGGGCGAGACCGGGACGTCTTCATGTGGGATGTACCGACTGCTCAGGTTATCCGCAAGTTTGAAGGCCACGAGCATGTATGCGATGAGCTACTAACTAGACTGGGGGAGTGCATGGTTGGATTTAACCCCTTGGGTGCCTTGTGCTGGTGTTGCAGAGTGTGAATTGCGTGCGCTACAATGCAGACTCATCCGTGCTGCTGAGTGGTTCGTATGATAAAACGATCCGAGCTTGGGATATTAGGTAAGCTTCGAGAAAGTCTTGTAGGAAGGATTCTATTGATCCTAATGTGAACTGTGGTGAATGTATGATTAGGGCTCGCAATGCTTACACGCCGATTCAAGTGCTGGACGACTTCAAGGACAGTGTCACGTCCATGGTAGTTACGGAGCATGAAATCATCGCAGGGTGAGCAGGACTTGGGGTGGATACTGCTCGATCTGCTATATACATACTCATAGCTGTTCCATCGCTGCAGATGCGTTGATGGTGTCGTGCGCAGAGCTTGGAAAAATATCTATTTTATTTTACTGAGGGGGTCTACTCGAGTCAATAAATTATTGGCCAATAAAATACTGATTACCCCCAGTAAACCTCTTTTGCATACTGTATGCAGATACGGTATCATATACGACCACACATTAAATGTTCGCTACGTTGTCCCTTGATCGCCATTGGCGATCAAGGGACTATTGGCGATTCGCCATCAACACCAGATCAGCATTCCGAAGAATGGAAATACCGGTACCGGTCTATTTCAGCATCACCAGCGTTTCTAGTGGTGCCAAGGTCGCAGATGCCAAACGGTTAGTGTTGACTACGCACTAACCGTTTCACAGCCTCGACTTGGGGGCTTGGGTCAGTTGCTTCGGTATCGGGTACATGGTAGACTATCAAGTGAATTCTAGGTTACGTGTTGTGAGTTAAAATCGCGCAAACTCGAATCTCTCGCCTCTCGAAGCGAAAGTGTTAGCATAAATGTTCTAGAATACAAGGACTACTGATTATTGGGGTCGCACAAATAAATTATTTCAGTAAATTTACTGGCTAACTTTTTTATTTTATTTACTGATTCCGAGCCCTGGTCGTGCGGACATACGATCTGCGAGCGGGGCAACTTTTTCGTGAACATATTAACGGTACGAGTGCAGATACAGCGCACTTTCATACCTCTTGAGGATCTAACAATCACAATTCTACAGAACCCGTGGTGTC
Organism: Phytophthora x cambivora; assembly: GCA_033557925.1. Lineage (NCBI taxonomy): Eukaryota > Oomycota > Peronosporomycetes > Peronosporales > Peronosporaceae > Phytophthora > Phytophthora x cambivora. The sequence goes on from JAUCEB010000034.1 coordinate 2,408,838, forward strand.
AGTCGCGCACTCTCCTGATGCACGCTTCCTACTTGCTGGGTGCCTGGACGGATCCATCAGACTAATCGAGAAAGGCAACGGAACAGAAGTGAAGAGGTAACGTTTCTTTTGGAATTTGTTTATCATGCTTCGCTTTCTCACATTCGCTTATGGAATTGCAGCTATCGCGGACACCGAGTTCAAGACTACAAAATTGAGTGCGGGTTTTCAAGTGATGGAGCGTATGTGCTGAGTGGATCCGAGGACGGGAAGGTCTACTGGTGGGATCTCGTGGACGCGAAGCAAACGCATTCACTGACTGCACACAAGAAACCGGTGCGAGCCCTCGCATGTCATCCAGAGAGTAGCATGTTCGTCACGGGCTGCACCGACGGCTCCGCTAAAGTGTGGGCTCACAGCTCGAGTGATTAAACTTTCGGCGAATGTTCTACTGCATCCAAAGGCAGACATTAAATACGAAGGAATCTACAGCAGCCCATAACGACGTATCATCGCAAGAGCTACGACAGCGTGTAGCGCATGCCACCTATCGTCATAAGCAGGTCATTGGCACTCGCCTTCTCCTTCTTGTCCTTGGAGAAGAGGGACGCAAACACTTGGCTCTTCTCCTTTGCCTTGGAGATGGATTCACTAGCGTCCTTAGCAATTTTGACGAGTCTGGCGTCCCCCATTTCCGCCAACTTCTCCGCCTTCCTCTTCTTCTTCTTATCCTTGTGCAGCTTCTTGTGCTCGTGTTGCCCCTCCTCCTTCTCCTCCTTCGTCTTCTTCTTGTTCTTCTTGGCTCGCTTTTCCTCCGCCTTCAGCTCCAGCAGCTGCTTCTGCTTCTCCTCGTACTGCTCGTCCTCCAACAGCAGCGTGACCACATCCTGCTCTTCAAATGGTTTGCTGCATACAAGACACTCTCGCGTAGCAACGGCTTTAAGAGCACGATCCGACAGCACGCAGCCACACTTGAACAGCACCACGAAGGGCTGCTTGCCGTTGAATTCGGCCATCGTGACGGGGCAGCACCAGAACGCGTCCTGCTCGTCCTTCTCCCGCGTCACGCGGCACGTCACCACGTCCTTGAGCGACGTGACGTGCCGAAACCGCTCGGGCATCGACTTGGCCAGCAAATGCTCTAGAAGTGTCTGCTTGTTGAACAGGTTGCCCAGCCGACAGGCCACCACGGGCTCGCGCAGCGGCTCCGACGACAGTGCACACATGCGCGCCTTCTCGAGGCGCAGCGCGTCCTGGTCCGCCTTCTCCCCGCGCGTCTTCACGTTCGCGTGCCGCATGAACTTGCGCTTCACGGCGATCACGCCGCCATCGTTTCCCATGTTTTCTTTCTTGACTCCAGATCACAAATGTCTTCAAATACTACAGTATTTGGTCAGCCCAAATATTGGACATCACAAATGTTTGATCGCCTCAAATATTTGGTCAGCACAAATATTTGGTCGGCACAAAGACTTCGTCATCACAAATATTTGACTGCTACAAATATACGTATTTGGACCAAATAATTTGGTCGTGACCAAATGAACCGCCGGTAAAGTACGTAGCCACTCCGATCTTGAACCTTCCTGGTCCAATGGACGCCCTTCCCAGCGTTTCATGCGCGCGCATGTGGTTTCGCTCCATGGTTTCATACCTGCGCGCAATGGAAGATGGAAGTCGACAAGATGACGGAGTTTAGGCTGGCAGCTCCAGCGAGCGCTCTGATCATATGCATTTTTGTGTGTTTCCTTACTTGGCACTACTAGTACTCTGCTGCAGGCTCTTGCTGGCTTGGGCTCCCACTGCGTGCGTGGCTCCCCATGCTCCTCATATATTAAGCAACCTCAGTGAGCTTACTTCTTGGGCTGGGGGCGGCACCGCCAGGCCTTGAGGCGCGTGGCGTTGATGCGGATGAAGCCCTGGGCGTCAGCCGGGTTGTAGTCGAAGTTGTCGCCACCGCCCTCCTGGTCCATGGAGGCCAGGTCGGCGCTGTACAGAGCCTCGTCCGAGTAACGGCCGATCACGGTCACGTTGCCCTTGTAGAGCTCCAGGTGGACGTAGCCCGTCACGTTCTGCTGCGAGAAGTCCACGGCGTTGCGCACGAAGTCCATCTCGGGGGCGAACCAGAAGCCGTTGTAGCAGAACTCGGCGAACTTGGCCGACAGCGAGTCGCGCACCTTCATGACCTCGCGGTCCATGCACATGCCCTCCAGGTCGAGGTGGGCGTGACGCAGGATGGTGCCGCCGGGGGTCTCGTAGCAGCCGCGCGACTTGATGCCGACGAAACGGTTCTCGACGATGTCGATGCGGCCGATGCCGTGCTTGCCGGCCAGCTTGTTGAGCTCCAGGAACAGGTCCAGCGCGCCCGTGAGCTCGGGGGTCTTGGCCGTGAGGTTGGTCACGCCCACGGGGATGCCCTTCTCGAAGCGGATGCTGATCTGCTCCGCGGCGTCGGGGGCGTCCTTGGGGTCCACCGTCATCTTGAACATCTCGACCATGGGGGCGGTCATGGGGTCCTCCAGCATGCCGGCCTCGTAGCTCGTGTGGTACAGGTTCTCATCCACGCTGTAGGGGGCCTTGGGGGTGGCGTCGATGGGGATGTTCTGCTCCTTGGCGTACTGGATCAGGTCGGCGCGGCCCTTGAACTTCTCGATGAACTCGGCGTCACGCCACGGGGCGATGGTCTTGAGGTGGGCGTCCAGGGCCTGAGCGCACAGCTCGAAGCGCACCTGGTCGTTGCCCTTGCCCGTGGCGCCGTGGGCCACGTACTTGGCGCCCTCGGCCTGGGCGATCTCGACCTGCTTCTTGGCGATCACGGGGCGGGCCAGCGACGTGCCGAGCAGGTAGCGGGACTCGTAGATGGCGTTGGACTTGACGGCCTCGAAGATGTAGTTCTGGACGAAGTCCTCGCGCAGGTCCTCGATGTACACCTTCTTGGCGCCCAGGGACAGCGCCTTGGCGCGCACCTTCTCGTAGTCCTCGCCCTGCTGGCCCACGTTGGCACAGTAGCAGATGACCTCGAAGCCCTTGTTGGTGAGCCACTTGAGGATGATGGACGTGTCCAGGCCGCCGCTGTAGGCGAGCACGACCTTGTCTCCGGGCTGGGCCTTGACGCTCATGGTTGGGTGCTGGGGTGGGGTGCTTGGTCTTCTCGGCGAATTCAAGAGTGAGAACGCGATCTTGCCCAAAGGGTCGGAGACGCCGAGGCCAGCAACGCACGCCGCCTCTCAACAGCATGTTGATCCCCAAAACGGACAAATTCTAAACACGATGATGAGGGCGGCCGAAACGGATTATCAAGGGTTTGAAGGAAATACAATATGACAGGTACAGAGATTCATCACTGTCAATACAAATGGTTGGTATATGAGTATGCTTTGTTGAAAGGTATAAGGAAGGATAGGTCAGGAGTTGAAGTACGCAGGGCAAGTTCTTGTGGGCACAGCGCATCAAATCTCGAGCACAGCGCTCAATCCCCGGGCTGGGAGCCAGCCATTTCTGCACGCCTGGTTATCAGATACGGTCCACACGGCGCCAGGAGAACTCTGGCGGACTCCGGCGCCGCAGCGCGAGAGCACATAGGAATTCGACGGCGGTCTGACGGGATGAATGCCAGTTAATAGCACGATGTGCGTTCGCTTCCGGGTCAACACCCAGCATCGACGACAGTAATTCGAGGAACGGAGCGCGCGGCAATTTGCCGTGCTGGCGGTCAACAGGTTTGCTCGGATTGAGTGCCATCATGACTGGAGTCGCGGTTTGCCACTCTCCCGTACTGTGCACTACATGTACTGTACAGTAGTTTCGGCCGGAGCACCACTTGGTGGTGCTTTTCATTGGGGTTTGGTGGCGCTGGTTGCTGATGAAAAGATGCCCAGCAAGGCTGACTTTGTCGGGTTACGGGCTGTGCGCCGATCTGCAATCGGTGATGTTGACCGGCTTGGCAACCTGTGCTTGACGCCAAGTTATGTAATACTACAGTACCTATACCTTAGTGGTGGTCACCGTGATGGCGGTGGCCTCACCGTGAGGCCGTGATCTCTGCAGTTGATGCTTGGTAACTCGACACCACCTTCAGATTTTACCGGTAGGAATTGGTCGAAGTGGTCGCTGTATTTGTTGTGCTTCAGATCGGTGGGTACCAGGTACATGTATGAACCTCATAAAGCGCAACATACTCTGAGCTACTCAAACATCTTCTCTACCTCGGTTGTTAAACAACTACGTGCACAGACGTGACTTCTTACTGCTGGGGCACGCCTTGGAAGTAAACGATCGCACGAATGCACTGCATCACATCACAAAACAAAGCAAGAAGAAGGTTAGTTTGTCGCCATGCACATCAACTATCCAACAACCCAGCAGTATGAGCAAGACAAGAGGTACTTACGTCGCCCTGGTGCATCGCGTGGAATGCCTCGTTGATCTGGGGCAGGTCAAACTTGTGGGTGATGAACTCGTCCACCTTGATCTCCTTCTTCATGTACTTCTCCACGAGCGCGGGCACACCGTCGCGGCTCTTGAAGCCACCGAAGGCGCTGCCAGCCCAGCGACGGCCGGTCACGAGCTGGAACGGGCGCGTGGCCAGCTCCACGCCGGAAGCAGCAACGCCGATGATGCACGACTCGCCCCAGCCCTTGTGGCAGCATTCGAGCGCAGCACGCATGGTCTCGGGGCGGCCGATGCACTCAAACGTGTAGTCCAGACCGCCGAAGCCCTCCTCCACCGTCAGGTCAATGAGCACATCTTGGAGCGGACGGTCCGGGTAGTCCTTGGGGTTCACGAACTCGGTGGCGCCGAACTCCTCGGCAATCGGGAACTTCTTGGGGTTGATGTCGACGGCAATGATCCTGCGAGCGCCGACAGCCTTGGCGCCCATGATGACGGCCAGACCCACGGCGCCCAGACCGAAGACGGCCACAGTCGAGTCCTTCTCCACCTTCATAGTGTTGACCACGGCACCGTAGCCGGTGGTGATGCCGCAGCCCAGCAGGCACACCTTGTCCATCGGAGCCGAGGGGTCGATCTTGGCCACTGAGATCTCGGGCAGCACCGTGTACTCGGAGAACGTGGACGTGCCCATGAAGTGGAACAGCGTCTCGCCGTTGCGCTTGCACGTGAAGCGCGAGCTTCCGTCGGGCATGAGGCCGCGGCCCTGCGTGCTGCGGATGACGGAGCAGAGGTTCGTCTTGGCGGACTTGCAGAACTTGCAGTTGCGGCACTGGGGGGTGTAGCACGGCACCACGTGGTCGCCCACCTTGACGCTGGTGACGTCGGGGCCCACGCTCTCCACGATGCCGGCGCCCTCGTGGCCCATGATCACGGGGAAGAGGCCCTCGGGGTCCGCGCCCGAGCGCGTGTACTCGTCCGTGTGGCACACGCCCGTGGCCACGATCTTGATGCGCACCTCGCCGGCGCGCGGCGGGGCCACAATCACGTCCTCCAGCACGTAGTCCGTCTTGGCGGCCCAGCACACGGCGGCCTTGCACTCGATCGGCTGCGGGGAGCTCATTGTCGTCTTCGGGTTGTCGTTCGGGGTTGGCGGTCAATTGGGAAGTGGGTGGCCGGGATCATTGGCTTTTGACACGGTAGGCGTCAGAGTTCAAGGATTGTGTGTTTCTATCCGGGTTAGGCGAACTCGGCATAATAAAGCTAAGTGAAAATGAAAATATGGCTACCATGGTTGTAATCATTTCAATACATGAGGATTCTACACAATTTTCAACAATCGTTGCTGGGAAACATGAATTCTATTCTATTCCCGAGAACCTTGACATAGCTCTAATCCAACTACAGTACTATCAGACCATTCTTGGTCGCACGTTTAAATTTGTGCGCTACATGCAGCCCTTAAACCGCAGGCGCAAGAGGGCTGTATGTAAGGCACTCTGTTGAGTCAACAACACTGTTGACGGCCGTATTAATACATGCAACTCCCTTGATTTGCAGGTTGCCACAGGTGCGACAGCCAAGCGATCAGACCAGCACTCACGACTTGTGAAAGCGCTTGCACGCACTCCGACGCTGACATTGACGGATGGTGGCTACCCCACCGTATCATGCTCAAGCAGTTGACTCGATCTTCATCTTCGTTGCTCTTTTGATCTTTCTGGTTCGATGCCGTTGTCTTCAACGTTGTTCAGAGACTGAGTAAGCTTATCTGGCAAGCTTACAGAAGAGTGTAAATGATCGAATTTCAAGGCAAAACACTGATAAAGGCCACAGCAGGACATAAGGCTCGAGTAATGATGCTAACTCCTGCACTTATTACTCGTGTAAAATTCAATTGAATGTTACTATTCAATTTGCCGCCATATTCTGCTCTTATTCCAAACGTCACTCGAAAAAAACTTTTCCCCTAATTGATGGTGTGGAAAACGATATCAAGAGCACAACGACGCTCTACGGGAAGTTGTGCATGAGCTTGGGGCCACGGTGTGGCATCTCCGGCAGAAAGTCGGGATACTCGCCACGGTTTTCGCGGATAAACTCGCTGTGGTCGCGCCACAGCATGGCGTTCTGTTGAACCCACAGTTTCACTTGGTTCACATCACCAGGCTCGTAGTGCGGCGGCTTGGGGGCTTGAACAATAGGGGTTGGGTCCAGCAGCGCGTACCAGAAGTGTTGGTTCTGGAAGTGCGAAAGCGAGAATGCCTCGTGCATCTGACTCGTGAGCTTCTTGTGGAGCTTCTTGAGGTCCGTGAGGCTGCGCGTGTGGCCGTTTGGTGCCAGAAAAGCCCCCAGCGAGTCGGTCACGCCCGCAGGAAGGGACGCGCGATCCGCCAACTCGTGCGCGTTGATGGCGTCCTTGACCGCCTTGGCCAGCATCATCTTGATGTACACGAGGGAGCTCGAGAAGAACACGTTGCGGCTTCTTTGCATCGAGCTCGGCAGCTTCTCCGTCATGTCGGCGCCGCGCACGTCCAGGAAGGGCAGATCCATGTTGGCCCAGTCGTAGTGCGCGTCATCCCCGCTTGTAACGTACCACTTGATAAAGTCGTAGGCCTCCTGGTACCTATCCAGCAGCAGCAGGAGCGTCGGGATGACCTCTCGGATGCCGAGGTTGTCCGAGCGGCACAGCCGCATGCAGTCCTGGGCTTCGGCCAGCGCCGCCTCGATCGCCGGGCGCGAGGCTATGGTCGACAGCGCGCGGATCACCTCCAGCTTGGCGCGCATGTACGGGCGCGTACTCTGAATGCCCCAGAAGAGACCCACGTGCGTCTCGAAGGCGTTCGCGGGCGTCCAGTCGTCCTCAGTGGAGCTGCGGACCTTGGCGGCCTCCTCCGCCATCCGGTCGCGCATCTTCTTGATGCGCTTGCACGTCGACTTGTGCGAGGCGAAGTGCTCGCTCTGGTGCTCACGACCGCAGTACAGCACCGCCTGGCAGCGCGAGCACTTGAACAGAGAGTCGGGCGACACGCCCGCGCGGGGGCCGCACACTTGGCACGCCGAATGGGGCAGCAGCATCTTTGGCGGGAGGTTGCTTTTCGAAGATTGGCTTTCCGAGTGACTCGTATGAATAGATATGTAATTTTATCATAGAGTTTAGGCCATTTATGTGATTTTATTGTCCTTGTATTTACATTGACTAGCCAAGCGCCGCCGCTACGCGGCGGTAGTTTTTATTAGTTGGAGCCACTCAGCGCACTACGCTCACTTCGCTATTAATTACAGGCTGCCTCCGCTCCGCTACGGCAGTGGCGCTACCCGTTCCGCTCGCCTCGTCGGCTCGCTCCACTACTCGCGGTGCTATGTTGGTGAGTCCGAGGAAGGGCGGGCCCTGCGGTCCCGCTATATCGACCGATGGGGCCGCCTTCGCTGCGCTCGGCAGCTTTTTGGCCAATGAAGGCCGCCTTCCGGCAGCAGTTTTAATCTTACCCAATCAAGGCAGGGCTCAATGTAGTATTTATACCCAATGTATGTCGTAGAGTGTCAATTTTGTCCAATGGGAATTCAGGTGACAAATCCGTTACTGACCGACGGACAACGTTGCTCTGATTGATGCTTTAGACTAGCCGAGCGCCGCCGCTCCGCGGCGGTGGGTCTTTGTTGGGTCTCAACCCATTACGCTCGCTGTTCCAGCTCGCTTCATTACTGGTCACGCCTCAACATATGCCTGGCTCATAACTGTTCAAATAAACTCCCAGAGTCCCTCCCATAATGGGATATGTATCGGTCATCTCTACACTCAGCTCAGTACTTGGTCTAACTAAGTTAAACCTATCCGTATTCTATGTTTGGCCTGTGCCCGTTTCGCTCGCTGTTCCAACTCGTTTCACTGCTGAGTCAATGTTAAGTCTCAGCCCGTTCCGCTCGCTGTTCGAACTCTCCTCACAACATGTCTATGTTTAGTTCCAGCTCGCTTCACTGCTGAGTCAATGTTAAGTCTCAGCCCGTTCCGCTCGCTGTTCCAGCTCGCTTCACTTATGTGTCAATGTTAAGACTCAGCCCGTTCCGCTCGCTGTTCCAGCTCGCTTCACTACTGTGTTTCACTACTGTGTCAATGTTAAGACTCAGCCCGTTCCGCTCGCTGTTCCAGCTCGCTTCACTACTGTGTTTCACTACTGTGTCAATGTTAAGACTCAGCCCGTTCCGCTCGCTGTTCCAGCTCGCTTCACTACTCGGGTTTTTATTAGTCTTAACCCCAGCTTCTCTTACTACTGGGTCAACAATGAGTCTTAACCCGCCCCGATCGTTTCAGCCCTTTCCACGCGTTTAGCCCGACTCGCTCGCTGTCCCAGCTTGCTTCACTAATGAGTCTCATTCCGTCATTACCCCGCCACGACCACTGTATCTTCACTTGTGTCACTGACTCGTCCACATCTTACCTAATTGAGAGCCTTACGAATGGCATCGTCTATCACGTCGATTACAGTTGGTGATTATTGACATCAACCTAAGCGACAACTGCTCATACTACAATACCGGCGCGTTTCACTTACATGCATCTGCCTTTTCCCTCTCTATGCACGTCTATCTATCTATCTATCTATCTATCTATCTATCTATCTATCTATCTATCTATCTATCTATCTATCTATCTATCTATCTATCTATCTATCTATCTATCTATCTATCTATCTATCTATCTATCTATCTATCTATCTATCTATCTATCTATCTATCTATCTATCTATCTATCTATCTATCTATCTATCTATCTATCTATCTATCTATCTATCTATCTATCTATCTATCTATCTATCTATCTATCTATCTATCTATCTATCTATCTATCTATCTATCTATCTATCTATCTATCTATCTATCTATCTATCTATCTATCTATCTATCTATCTATCTATCTATCTATCTATCTATCTATCTATCTATCTATCTATCTATCTATCTATCTATCTATCTATCTATCTATCTATCTATCTATCTATCTATCTATCTATCTATCTATCTATCTATCTATCTATCTATCTATCTATCTATCTATCTATCTATCTATCTATCTATCTATCTATCTATCTATCTATCTATCTATCTATCTATCTATCTATCTATCTATCTATCTATCTATCTATCTATCTATCTATCTATCTATCTATCTATCTATCTATCTATCTATCTATCTATCTATCTATCTATCTATCTATCTATCTATCTATCTATCTATCTATCTATCTATCTATCTATCTATCTATCTATCTATCTATCTATCTATCTATCTATCTATCTATCTATCTATCTATCTATCTATCTATCTATCTATCTATCTATCTATCTATCTATCTATCTATCTATCTATCTATCTATCTATCTATCTATCTATCTATCTATCTATCTATCTATCTATCTAGCTATCTATCTATCTATCTAGCTATCTATCTATCTATCTAGTATGTATTTTCTATGTGTATCTATTACTACGAAAGACACAACGTTGCCGTATATAGATTAGGTCACCCATATATACCGTTTCGTGTTGTATATTGTACGAAACTAATAGGAAATATCAAAATTAAATTTCAGCCAATGGGAGCGCTGTATTTCAAAGTTATTGCTGCTGCCTCTGCTTCTTGGCGTTGCGGGGGCGTGGGCGGAAGCGGGTCCCGCGCTTCCGCTTCTTGGGCTCTTGGAGGGGGTCCGCCGCTTGTCGGGTGAGGGGCGCCGGGTTCATCGCTTTGAGAACCTCGGCCTGGCGCTCTTCGCGCTGGCGGCGGTTCTTGTCGGGTGCCCGGCGCGGTGGCAGCTTCTTTTTGTGCCAAAAAAGCTTTGCCTCGGGCCCCGCCTCGCACGCCAGGCACCTGCGCGTAGGACGCCGCGAGGGCTTCTCCTCGCCCTGGCAGAACGCCTCCCGTAGGAGTAGCTGCTCGCAGCACGCGCACCTAAAGCGCGTTAGGGCGCTTCCGCCCATATCGAGCGGCGGCATGGCGACAACGGCCGCGCAGTGAGCGCATTTCACGTGCTCCATCGTGAAATGTGTGTGTAGCGGCCACAAATATATATATAAGCCAATAGGAATACAGTCATTTTCAACCAATCAGCTTCTATATTATGTAAATTCTACTGTATCCTAGCAAGCATTTCTAGGACGGGGGCCTAACCCCCGCCAAGTCGCTAACCTCTCCCCAGGGACCTCAGACCACCACGGTATGGTTGTGGATACTCAGGCTATCATGCAGTACACGCAGCGTACCTTGTCCGCGAGGTGTCCGCGCGCGCGTCCGAGTTCGAAATGGGGGCAAAGTTTACATTCATACCTAAGTGTCTCAATAAAGTGCGATTAGTGTAGTCCACAAAAATATTGTTTTAGCCAATGAGGGCCGCCTTCGCTACGCTCGGCAGCTTTAGAGCCAGTGGGGGGCCGCCTCCGGCGTCCAAGGCAGCCAATAGGGTGCCGCCATCGCTTCGCTCGGCGGCCCATGGGCCGGGTGTGACGCACCGGACACACACGCAGACAGACTTGATGGTGACTCTAGTAGATGTTGAGGATGTACAGTGGGTACAAAAAAAGAGTTAAGACTTTTTGTTAAAATATTTTAATATAAGCTGAGACTTTTTGTTAAAATACATGGTTTTTTTAAACAAAAAAAGTTAAGACTTTTTGTTAAAATACATACTTAAGTACAAATACTCCAAATTGTTGGTCTCCTACAATATAATACTAGGGCGTCTGCGACTTAGACTGGGAATACCAATTTGCCTAGTATAAGCAGCGCTTTTGCATGCGACCTGCGTTATGGTGTCGGGCTCTGCTAGTCTGCACCGATGCGTCCATTTCTATCATGCTGCTCTGCTACATGCCAGTAGCAGTGTTACTGCAGCGATGCGTCCATTGCTATGATGCTGCTCTGCTACATGTAATAGCAGTGCTACTGTGTCCATTTCTAGTGTATCATGCTGCTCTGCTAGTAGCAGTGCTACTGTACCGATGGCGTCAATTGCTATCATGCTGCTCTGCTACCGGTAGTAGCAGTGCTACTGCACCGATACCGTCCATTTCTTTCATGCTGCGCTGCTAGTAGCAGTGCTACTGTACCGGTGCGTCCACTGCTACCATGCTATTCTGCTCCGGTAGTAGCAGTGCTACTGCACCGATACCGTCCATTTCTTTCATGCTGCGCTGCTACTAGCAGTGCTACAGCAACGATGGCGTCCATTACTACTGTATCATGCTGCTCTGCTACCGGTGGTAGCAGTGCTACTGCACCGACACCGTCCATTTCTTTCTTGCTGCGCTGCTAGTAGCAGTGCTACTGCACCGATGGCGTCCATTGCTACTGTATCATGCTGCTCTGCTACCGTGCTACTGCCGATTACCAGGTTGCACGAATGTTAATGAAAGTTGCTTGAAAGTTGACTGAGGTTACGCTTACGCGCACGCAGTACCGTGGAATTAATCCCTTGAGGGCTGTCCATCCCTCATTCTTCGATATTCCCAGTATAAGATCATCTCCACCGGTTGTGAGTAAAGCTAAATTTCGGCTCTTTTCTAGCCAAATTTACTCAAATTTTAGTTTCGTCCACTCACCGGTTGAGCAAATCCGTGAGCAAATTACGTTTGATTTTACTCACGCGAGATTTTTGAGCAAGTTTGCTCACGAGGGAGGATTGTGTAGAGCTATGAGCAAAGCTTTGAGGCTGCGACCGGTGCAGCAGAGCCTTTGTCGATAATGTTATCCTACAGGATCGCTTTCTGCGTACTTTAGGTAAAGTTTTACTCACAACCGGTGCCGATGCTCTAATGCGAACACGCTCTTAGAGCGTGTTTGCTACGTAGCTGGAGATGGAGATCTGCAGGAAGTTGGTGCATCTCCATCTCCAGCTTGTTCGCTACAACAGAGCGTACCTAGGTAAAATTAGCCAATCACAGTGCAGCTGCAACGAGTCGCTCCCCTCCTCAAAACTTTGCTGTTTCTTCGTCGGTCGGGAACGAGACGCCGGACGCGCGGCAAGATGGGCCAGGCTGCCGATGACGCTCCGAGAGCTGTGCCTCCGTTCCCGCCAGTCAGTGGCGACCTCGTGCTGACTGCTGCCAGTTTGGACGTACCTGCCTCTTATGTTGCTCTTGCCCAGACTGTGTATGCAACACCGGTCCCTACCTGGATGCCCGCACTTCCGCTCTGGCGCTGCCGCATTCAGAGGCTCCCAGCCAGCCTGTTGCGCACGGAGTTGCAGCTGCCAGGACTCACAGCGCCGTGTTGGTAGTCAGAAGAAGAAGAAGACCAATACTGGTGAAGCGTCTATCGCTACAAAGCAACCCTCCTTTGCGTGGGCGACCGCAGCAGCTGATGCGCTGCTGCGGTCTCGTTTTGACACGCTCAAGCATCGTTTTCAGGGCACCAGAAGCGCGATGCAGCTTACCGCTGCCTGGATGTTAGTCACCGCAGAAACATATTTAGTATCGGGGCTCGAGGTGAAACCCCACCAGTGCAAGTCCATCGTCCATAGCGTGTGTGGCTGAACTGCTTCTATCTCCAGCTACCCCCACGGTCTCCACCTCTGAGAGCTGGAGAAGGAGACGTGGTAATTCTCCAGTTGTCACGTTGTGAGTTATATTATTTTGACCAATCAACAGACAAGAAATAGAGTTGATGAGAGGCCATCTCCATCTCCAGCTACGTAGCGAACACGCTCTAAGGGGCTGGTCGCGCTGGCCGGTGCTGGTTCTCGGCGCCAGCGAGAAGGGATAGGGTAAGCAATGGGGTCGGAACCCAGACATGCTGCTGGTTCTCACTGGCAGTGAAGCGTTGGCGAACTACTGGTTGTATACACTTTTCAAGCGGGTCGTGACCCCCACCACCTGCATTTCCACTGTCGCCGCCAAGCTCAACATCCTCCCCACGTGTAGCATGTCCCAGCCCCAGTAGCCCTGACCCTGACGACCTGAAGGCGCTCGCCGAAGCGCCGTCGCTCGCTGAATGCATTGGCTAGGACTCGCTCAAATGCAGGAATTTTGGGCTGGGTGAGTGGGTTAACTTATAATGTTGCTGTTATTCTGAAGGCTAAAAAGTTATCGTGTAAAATATGGGATTTTGCCAGATCTCCCGGCATGAACGGCCAGACATTGGCCGACAGCGAAGCCGACGGCGCCATCCTCCTGTCAGACAATGATGTCAGCTGCGATGATGAACCAGCCGAGCTGTCACGCGAGAATAAAGGCGGAAAGGAAAAGAAACGCAAGACCATGGGAGACAGCTTCGAGATAGGCATGCAGTCAATCGCCGAGGGCTTTCAAGCCATGGCGGCTGCAATGACGCCTGCGCCGACCTCAACGAACATGCCAAGCAATCGCTCCGTGGTGGAACTGATGGACGCCGGCTTTGATGCGATGCTGCAGCGGCAGGACGAGCAGTTAGCTCAGATGCAGCTCCAAAACCAGCAGCTTGCAGCGCTAATCGCGACGATGCAGCGTGGCAATGGCAACTGAGGATAACCGACGGTGTGGAGAATAATGCGTGGCAAATGCAATGTAGATGCAACAGATATAGAGTTGATATTTAGCTTATCTAGCAAACATCTTCGCAATATCATCTCGCTTTTGCTGGCCTAATTTGGTTCGGAGTTTTTGATCGCGCGTGTTACGACGTTGCACCTCGCGCACCTCCTCTTCAGTTTCGACTTCGGCACTTACTAAACCTACGGAAACGGGAGCGGTGTCTTGAAAGTCGATCAACAGATTATGTAGCACCATACAGGCCACTATAATCCGCACCGACGCGCTTGGTGTGCGCTCCTCGAGTGGCTTCTTTAAAATTCTGAAGCGTTTCTTCAAAAGACCAAAGGCGCCTTCAATTGCCATTCGGGTTGAAGATAGGTAAAAGTTGAAGTTGGCTTGCAGTGCGGTGAGCTTACCGCCTTCATCGTTTTCAGAGTACGGTGTGATGACTGTAGGAGATACACCATAGCCGGAATCTGCTATAACGTGGTGTCCACGGGGTAGAATGCAGGCAATATTTCGGCCGAAACTTGAATGTTGAAATATCTTGGCGTCGCTCCAAGAACCCGGACGCACATCAAACGAAATGAACCTTTTGCGGTGGTCACAAACCGCTTGTACATTGACTGAAGGGAATCCTAAAAAGCAACAACAAAGTTTAGAATGCGGTAAAATAAAAGCTTCTCGCTCAACAATACTACCTTTGCGATTGTACCAGCCTTCAAAGTCTCGGGGTCGATTGATTGCGATCAAAGTGCCGTCCATTGCTCCGCAGCAAAACGGGAAACCTCGAACGTGGCGAAAACCATTGACGATCGTATCCCATTCTTGGGGTGTTTGTGGTTGCTTGATGCATGTAGCTCGCATTCCTGCCAACTCACGAACCAAGATGTTAACATTAACAATACACCACGCTTTTGACACACCAAATGCCTGAGCCGTTTCTCTAAAACCCCCACTTGAGCCTAGATGAAATAGAGTACAAGCTACAGCTCTTTCAAAGCTATACTTTTTGTAGGGTTTGACAGGAAATCGGACACGAAGCATGCTACAAAGTTTGCGAAACGTCTCCTGCGAACAGCGCAGATGACGGCAGAACCAAGCATTGTAGCATTCTTCTTCTAGCATACTCTCGAACGCAATAGCTGCTTCAAACGTGAACACATTCACCGGAGGATTTCTATGCAGCATGAAGGCACATGATAGAGCAACACTTGCGGCGACGGTCTTCGCCGCAAGTGCAGCGAGATGATGTTGCGTTGGCATGGTCAGAAGCGTGGTGACTGTAAAATGCGCTCACTGGCTATGGCTGCGAGCTAGACTCCCAGAGAACCTGGGAACCCGGCGCTTTCTCGAGTTCCCGGGTTCTCGCTGTGACACATATATTGCCCTATTCCCATTTCTGACTAACCAATCAAAAGTCTCCATAACCCTTTACCTAGAGTGATCACCAGACCGATAACCAGCACCGGCCAGCGCGACCAGCCCCTAAGGGGCACAAGAAGAAAGCTCACGAATTAGATACAAAGCCTCGACTTCCCACGGAACAGCTCTGGATTTACGGCACTAACCCAAAAGCACCCCGCAATTCAAAAATTCAAAAATCTGAATTTATTAGTTTACTCTTATGAGTTCAATGAATTGACTCGTCTTACAGTCAAGGGCCGCCCAAATGCACCCCGCAAGGTGCACCATGGCTCCCCGCTGCCGCACACAGACTCGGCACGGTCCGCGCTGCCCCGCCAGCGACTGCGCTTCACTTACACGTATAGTGTCTGTGAACCCATTCATGACGGGTAGAGTGGAGCCTCGTCGGGCACTAACCCACCCTCTGTGTTCACTCCAACGCTCCTTTTCCCGTTTCATATGCGCAGGCGCTAACAGCGGCGTTGGGCGTGAAGGGCGCGTCCGACAAAGCACCTTCCCAGTAGGGGTTGTGGGCTGAGGGGGCCTGCAGAGCAGCGCGGACAGTGTGGGGTCTGTGTGCGGCGCGGGAAGTCACGTAGTGTCTTGCGGGGTGCATTTGGTTGTGGCACACGGCTCTTGACCTCAATCCATACTAGAAACTAATAATTTTGAAAATTCTCTTTTGAATTGCGGGGTGCTTTTGGGTTAGTGCCGGATTTACAAACAGTACATGTAGCGCGCTGCGAGCGCACGAGGTCTCTCAATGGTTTGGTAGTTTTATGGCTGAGTAGTGATACTACTTTTCCATTATTTTATATTGTGAAAACCGACAAAGATGTCCAGTCCAGTTAAGCTGATAAGGAGGGGTAGAAAACATATAAAAAGGGGTACAGAAAAAACTAAATCGTAGGATTGGCGATAGAGCGTCCATATGCAAATCTCGACCAAGTGCTAATGAGCGCTCTGCTTCCTGGGCTTATTAAATAGCCGCAGAGGTGCAGCAGCCAGAACTACGAGTACAAGCAGCTATTACTCGTGCAAAAGTAGCCCCGCGCATAATATACGGAGAGATAAGTATTATATGTGCTCATTAGGATTTATATATGCTAGAGCGTCGAGTTCGCAGCCCACGTTGATTTGGGACGCCGTTTATATATACAAGCTGCCCTCAGAATGCCCAGCTGATACTGGGCATTCGAAGCGATTTGCTTATAAATCGACGCCAATTCGCGATATATGAACAGGGATGGGGGACGCCAAATCAGAGTGGCATCCTGTTTATATATATCAAAACAAGGGTTCACCCGCTTAATAAGCGCTTAAAGCGATCGATTTGCAAAAAAATAGGACATAATCGTCGGTTTTCACAATAACTTTTATCATCTAAATTACCATCCCGAACTGTCTCACGACGTTCTAAACCCAATCAGTGATACCACCAAAATAAGCTTCGCGAATAAAGGATGATTTTCACAAAAGATTCGGGTTTTATCGCGAAGAGAACCTCATTTAAAAAAATATAAACTTTTACTGGTAGTGCCTTCGGTTACGAATGTACGTACAGCCCAAACAGGGGGGGGGGGGGTAAAGTGGCGTTCTATTTTAGTAATTATTGTTTTCCTATAGAAGCCTGATATGTAGTAAGACGTTCTAACAAAGAGTCCGTCTGTCGGGTTGTTACTGTGGCTTCACCTCTCGGAAGGCGGCCGAAAGCTTTGTCGAGATAGGTCTGAGTCGTGCTAGATGTGCAGTTGCTTGGAAAATAGTATACTGTTGAGGTTTTCATCTTGGCCAGGAATTTCGCTGCAGTAAGTGAAGACCGTTGTGGTTTGACCCATTGAACCGCAAAGAATTTGTCGAGTGCGTTATCCGTCGGTGGCGTATCAGTGTTCTGGTGTTGAGCGGATTCAAGGCTGTCAACATGGAGAAGTATCTTGGTCGGGTCGGTCGTCTTGACGATAATTGCGAGTACTTGGTTCAGAAAGTGTGTCGTAGTATTCCTTCGCTTTTCGTGTGATTCGAGAAGAAGGCTGCCGGCTGCACACAGCTCCCATACATTCTCTTCTCCAAGACGGTAAGCAAGCCAACCACCACATTTCGTTCCTTGTTGTTTACTGATGTGGTATCGAAGCATCCACATATCAAGTTTCATCGGTGCAGTTGTCGTAGTCGTTGACATCATAATACGGTGACATACTTCTAAGCAGTGACCTCTGATTCGAGTTGCTGGATGCGCTTTCCATCCGCTGGCTACTGCCATCACTTGAAATGCCCCAGCAGCCCATACTATGCGTGCCGTATCATCAACAGGGGTTTGCATATCCTTGAATACGAGTTCATTTCGGAGACGCCACAGCAGCACTGGGGTGACCGTAGACCATATCAACCAGATCGTGGCCATGGCTTCATCGTGCAGAGCTGTCCATCTTGTAATGCATTGCTGAGCAATGACTAGATAGCTTCTTGAAGTAGGTGGAGCTTGCCGTGCTGCCAGAAATGGTTGTAGTTGTTCTCTGTCGCTCGGTTTGCTCGAGTAACCAAGCCAGTGGTCGATCCATTTCTTCCAAGCAAATTGTGCTTTTTCGCAGTCCCAAATTATATGATCTATCGTTTCTTGTTCTGAATGGCATGTAGGTTCCGGACAGCTCCGGTCGTGAGGCCACCCATCATGGAAAAGGTTCAGTCTGCCTAGTGAGATCCGGTACATCGTCCAGTTTTGATAATCCGTAAATATTCCTTGACGATTCCATATCTGCCGTGGGTTTTGGGTGAGCTCAGCTTCTCTCCACGACGAGCTGGCTTGTTGTTGCCTGATCTTTTCAAGGATACCAGTAAGGTCATACTGGAGGTTGCGTTTAATATTCTTTGAGCGTTGCTTTCTTACCACTGAGCTTAAACGAAGCGCCTTGGTTGTACTTGGTGCTGTCCATGGGTAAATCGCTGTTTGTGGACATGATTTAAATGCGATTCCTTCCCGAACTTCCCAAGCTTTGAGCGCAGAGTAACGTACAGCCCAAACAGGATTAATTCGGGGCACGCCATATGTGGCACACACGAAACAAAAGTATACAAAATTCAGTTTAATAATCTGAAAAACCGAATGATTTCTCAGAATCTACGAAAAATAGAGGTTTTGTGTTGAAATAGCCAGCTATTCGAGTAGGATATACGATTTCAGAGATAATGGGAGAACGTTAAGTACGATGACGCCGGGCCTGGAGTTGAAGCTCAAACCTCTGTTTTGCGTGTGGGTTTCGTGGTGCAATGCAATATAGACTAAAGCGAAAGTTCTAATGTGTTGTATGCTAGTAGCACTGCTAAAGATGAGATCGATGCCTCAATCAAAAGTAAAGCGCATACTGCTAATGTATATTGCCTACGATAGCATCAGGTTGACGTAGTTTGAGGTTAAAAATAAATACGCAAACCGCTTCAGTGCCTGCGACAGCATCAGGTTGACGTAGCTTGAGGTTGCAGTGGTCGGCGTAGATAGTGGCGAGTAGCTGTGAGTATCCGGTTCCGTGCTGAGGTGAGTCTCGCTTCTTCGGCACCACAACAGCAGAGGTTTAGCCGTGAAAACGGAGGAGGGCTGCTGCGGCGACCGAAAAAGCGAGACTGAGGGTGGTGGTGGCGGCCCAAGTCTGTTCGCTAGATTGATTGATAGTGCTTTGAATATAATTGACCTTTTTTGGCTCAAATTCCGGGAACACTCGCCAAAGAAGAGTTCCCAGGAAATCTGAACGCTCCCCAAAGAAGAAGAGTTCCTAGGAAAGGTGCACACTGCGGTCGACTTCGCCGTTGATACGTTTCCAAAAAAACCGTGGTGGTTCCGCCATTGAGTACAGACGTACCCCTTTATAGGTCAATACCCTATCATATCCGATCATCTATATTTGTTAATTCAGCAGTCTATCAGCGCGTTGAAGTGATTTTTGTTAATAATTACCTGTCAATTCGCTTTGTAATCAGCTTGTGACAGCTCACGGGCACGCGGGGTGCATTTGAAAGTTGACTATGATGGTAATGACCCTCTGTGGGGGTTGTAGTCACGACCGCGGCAGTCGGTGCACACGACCACGGGGCTGTCCTGGTGGGCGAACCGCCCACCTTCGTCATGGGCCACAGTGCGCGTCGCCGGAGCTGAGGCTGAGACCGACAACGTCGTGGTAGTGGTTCTTATGCTGCCGGGCCACACTACACGGACACGTGGTTCGCGGCGTGCGGCGCCGCTGTACGCGCACAAGATCAAACAGAGCAGCGCGCCGGACAAGCTGCAGGTCGTGTACCAGACGCCGCTCCCGGGCGCGCAGACGACGCTCGTGCAGCACACGGTGGAAGCCATCCAGCTGGCCGCGCGGCCCGTGGACGCGCCGCTCAACGAGCTGCACTCGGACGCCTTCACCACTGAGGCGCGCGCGTTGGCGCAGCGCTCGCCGTCCAAGACACGGCAATCCAGGGAGTGAAGCTGCGCGACCAGGGCTTCGGCGGCATCTACGGCGTGGGAAAGGCCGCCACGCACAAGCCCACGCTCGTGTGTCTGAGCCACGTACCCGAGGGCGCGGCCGAGGACGCCAAGGGCGTGGACATGGTGGACAAGGGCATCATCTTCGACACGGGCGGCCTGCCCATCAAGACAGGCGGCTTCATGGTCGGCATGAAGCACGACCTGGTCCCGAGCGCGCGCCAGACGCAGCAGCAGCTCATCCAAGACGCCTGCTACCACGCAACGTTATCGCACGTCGTGGAGCCGGGCGACGACGACTCGCTCGAGCCCAAGTTCACGGTCGCGGGCATGTACGGCGCCGCGTGCGTGGGCAAGATCGAGGCGGCGGTGGGGTGGGCGGCCTGCTGACCACGGCCATGCTCATCCACATGGTGCTCATGTACATCCCGCCGATGGAGAGGGTGTCATAACCCCAGTGTTTAACGCCGTGACGATGAAGCTGCTGCTGCTCTTCTTGCTGTCCACGCCAGTGCAATTCGGTGTGGGCTGGCGGTTCTACGTGGCAGCGTGGAAAGGTCCGCAGCACGGCGCTATGGGCATGGACTTCTTGGTCGTGGCAGTCACCACCATGTCCTACACGTACAGTTTTGTGTCGATGGTGGGGTCAGCGCTGCACGAGAACTACAAGGGCCGTCACTTCTTCGAGTCCTCCTGACGTTCGTCACGCTGGACAAGTACGTGGAGTCGATGGCGAAGGCAAGACGGCTGATGCCTTGTCAGAACTGTCCAAGGTGCAGCGCTGCTGATTGCCAGAAACGCGACCGTGAAATCCCGATCGAGTTGGTGCAGCGAGGGGACCTTCTTCTCATCCTCCCTGGTGCCAACATCCCTACAGACGCAATCGTTTTTTTATATAAAAAACAGCACTACCAGCCCAATCCTCTAGTGTTTTTTTTCAGAAGATATAAAATTTGGTGGTCTATTTTGTTGGTTTACACACCAATGATTCTATAAATTTAGAGGAGAAAAGGAATAATTTGAAAAAGATTTCCATGCTACTAATATTCGAATCTTAGCCAATATCAATACTACTACTATAGTAGATCGTTTTTGGCGATAGTAGTATCACTACTAATATAACTACTATAAGTACTACTAATGTACCCTTGTCGGTGTTGTGCAGGTCCCCCGAACCGCTGGGCAGGTCGTATGCTCACGCTGCGGGTTCGCGTGAGTTAGTTGTTTTCTCAACACCGTGCTGGCCGTCAGAGATCACTTGATCTCCCCCTGCCGGAACGTCCGCTGGCCACGTACGTTCCTATTTTATTCGGCGTTAGCTAAGCCTCGTTGAATAAAGCTAGCTACCTCACACTACACTCGTGCTCGTTCTCTTTCTCGTTCACAGCCACTCTTGCCTCGTACGATCAGTACGCCCGACTGTCCTCGGAACCCGCGCTGCACGCTACTGGAGCAACCTCGGACCTCTGTGTCCGCTGCTGTCTCTCCAGTAGTCATCCAATCAATCAAACAACTAACGGAGCTGATGCTTGGTGTTGGTCCATCGTTGTGCCAAGCCACCCGTTTCTTGGCACTGGATTGGGGCTCTTCAGCTTCTCTCAAAGCATTTTTCACTGCGCGTTGAAGCAGCGCTTCCCGCACACTGCGATGAGAACATCATCACTGTCGCTAAATTTGATCAATAGATCGGCAAGGCAGGCTCGATGGATCTTGTTATCGCACTTTGTGCTGTTAGAGCAGAGCAGCAGTGTTACGCTCTCGGTAGTCTCCTTGACGACCTTCCTGCGCAGCTTCTACTTGCATGCAGACGCCATACCACTCCGTTCCGGAACTATTGCATGTTTAGATGCTGTCCGCTGTTCCGATTCGTTTGCAAAAGAAAATACTTAGATTCATTATGGTTATCGCCTTACAAAATAGCCGTCTCAGCCAGATAAACAGCTGCTTCATCCGAGCATCGAATCGAGAGAGGCGAGTTTTCCCTCCCGCTCGAGCTTGGCTTTCTTCATGTGTCTAGGCTTGTAAGCGTTGTCTCCGCGCTGTTGAATGCACTGGTCCATGGAGTCCTGTAAACTGAGAAACGCTGCATTATTCGTACGTGCTGGTAACTCCCAGTAAGATTCAGTGATGGCCTCTATCAACTCGCCAAGCGCTCTAGCAATCTTCTTGCGCTGACGCGCCTGGATAGCACAGAACAGCCCAAGATCTAAGGATTTTTGATCTGGGCTGTTTGCATGCTGGAAGCGAAGCCCCACATGTCGTCCGCAGCAGGCAGCAGCTTCAGTGAACTGAGGGTCGTCAGGCTTGATGTGAGCGGGCGCGTTGTCCTGCTGGATCATGACCGCTTCACTTGCGTTTGACCAGCGAGCTTCGGTCGAAGGCAAAACCCGTGAGATGAGCATGTCGCAATAGGTAGCCTTGATGACAGAGACCTCCTTTCTCCACGAAGGCTCATACGCCAAGCTTTCCGTCGAAATAGTTTTGGGTCACAGTGCCAACTCGTGGCTGAGCAACGGCCGCAAGGACCATTACTCTGGTGATATACCGTCTGATCTTGACGCGTCGAGTGGGGGGCACCTCTCCGGGCAGAAGCAGAAAGCGCCGAGTAGTTTCCGTCACGTGAAATATCTTCTCGTCTACGTGCACAGTGTTAAGCATGCCTGCATAGAGCAATGTGTCCCGGTCGATGTGGCTCACACAAAAGTGTAGCCGCCTGTTGCGATCTTCCTCGGTCAGCAGCAGCTTGACAACACTCGTGACCTTGCGCAGCTCACCAGTCTCGATGCTGCGCTGGAGGGTGGTCTGAGGTAGGCCGCATATGGCAGCAGCAGCTCGCACAGTGCTGCGGGCAGTAACATCTACCCCGCGCAATTGCTCGAACTCCTCCGTCCGGTAAGTGGAGCGGCGCCCGCTGAGATGCATGCGAGATGACCACAGCTCGACCCGCCGTAGTGTAGCGCACTTCGTTCCTCTCGAGGTCCATCATAGCGCCGTGCCCCCGCATGAAGTCTACACCTAGGAGGAACTCGTCGGTGCACCCCGACACAATGCACGCCTCCACACTGCCCGAAGATGTTGCGCATGCTGAACTCCCACACGCCTACGACGTCTAGCAAGAAGCCTCCGATCCCTTCGACGTAGTCAACAGGGGCTGCTCGTGCCACCCTGTCACCATACTGCATCCAATCGGTGCCCGCCACCGTATACCGAGCCCCGCTATCCAATTTCACGTGCCGTCTCGTGCCGGCCACCTCCATGATCGCGGTGGGCAACCCGGCGTCAGCGCTGATGTACTCCACATCATTGCCCCGTGTCGCCCGACGCGTGGTGCTCGAGTCTCGATGCTGCACCAGGCTCACTCGTGCCTGGTTACAACGTTGCCCCGCCCGTACGTCCACTTCCTCACGCGCACGCAGTCACCTGCGTTCACGTAGCTGCTCCATGGCCTCGACATGGCTATGTGCTCTACGGCGACGTGGTCGAAGTGGTGGAGGCCACTGTCGCTTCAGACGGCGTCGTGTTCTTGAGACTGCATGACCGGTACTTTGATGGAGCTGCATGGGTTGTCGAGCGTTCTGTAGACAACGAGTCTGTTCTGAACGAGATCGAGGGCCCGTGGGTCTCGTCTTCATCTACACCAAGAAAAGAGACGTATCGCTGTGTCCAAGACTCGGGTGCCCCCGTTCCCATGGAACCAAAGTTGGCGGCACCACCCGTAGGACGCATTCCATGTGGTGCCCTTGTATCGGTGGTGGAACGTGCAATTACGGATCAGCGCCAGGTTTTCCTGCCACTTGTTGTCGTTCCCCCAGCCGCGCGTCACTCACGCGCTGCTGTTCGTCCGCCTCGTCGTGCTCTCGGCGCTTCTTCCGGGCCAAGCAGACCTTCGCACGCTCCCGCTACGCGCGCTTCCTTGCCTGCCGTCTCGCCACTCGCACGCACTGCACTTCGTCACCTTCTGCGACCTCGTCAGCCACGTCCTCACTTGATGCTCCACTTGGCTCGCTGTCGCTCTCTTCGCACTTTGTCTCCTCGTGTGACGTCTCCGTAGCCACTGAACGCGGCTCTGTAGCCCTTGGCATGTCGGACTCACTCGCGTCCGCGATCAACTCCATCACTGCCGCCGTTTGCTGGACCGCCACCGTAGTGGGGACCCCTCGCGACGCCAACGACACTACCGTCACGCACTCAACCGCCATGGCCGTCGTCTCCATGCTCGTGTCCCGCTTCGTCACCGTCTCGCCCGATTTTGCGCCTTCTCCAGTTCGAGCGACGTCGTCTCCAGGTCGCCCGCCGTCTGCTTCGTCGTACCCCCGACGGTGGTCAGCACGCACATACCGTGCTGCTGCCATCGCTGGCCGCACCGTGCCGACGTACCTCGCCGCTCTCTCCTCGTCTTTCGCCTTCGCCGCCAGCATCACCGCGCCCGTGTTCTCGGAGGTTAGGAAGATGCCCACCTCCCCGTCGTCCGCCGCCACCGACACTTCGATCGGCGTGACCGTGCACCCAGCCAACTCCGTCCGTCGCACCATCCACACTGCCGCCACGCGTGCGTTCTCCGCGTCGCCGTGCGTCCTGACCGAACAGCGGCGTGTGCTTCCAGTGCGGACAGCCTGGCCACTGGTCGACGCAGTGCCCGAACGAGCCGAAGTGCTTTGCGTGCAACCTGCCCGGGCACTTCGCACGCGCGTGTACTGATCCGGACGCCAAGACGTCTACATGCAGTAGCGTGGACGGAAGGTGCGCGCAGCGCCGGAAAACTAGTCGGGGACGCGATAACGGAGGTATGGCGTCCAGGACGAGGAAGAAATCCCCGGCTGGTGGAGCCAACGACGAAGGAAAGCGTGGGAATGATGCGGCAGGAGGAGGTGTCGGCAGCGGACGATCGACGGGCAGGAGGAGCCGATCAGGCAACTGTCCGGCTGGTGAGCGGAAGAGATGGTGGTGAGACGACGTGGGGGCGACCCCAGCGATGAGAACGAGACGGCGGTGGCAGATACCAGCGCGAGCCATGAAGATGGAGCGCGGGTGAAGCTGGCGCCGACGCGGACAGTGACGTCCAAGGTGGGTTGTGTGGAGGACGGCATGTCGACGGTCGTGCAGTGGATGAGTGAAGACACGAAAGTGAAGACCTGCAAGGTGTTAGTCCCCGCGGTGAACGCGAAGGACGACAAGGCACGGCTGCCAGCGAGGCGAGAACTCGGGTAGTGGATTCCACTGAGCAGTGACGTGGAGGTGCTGCGAGTGAACGGAGAGCTGCAGCGCGGGCGGATCAACGAGTGGTTAGACGGGCCGAGCGATAGCCAAGAACCCCTCGCGGACGAGGAGAACGTGAACATCGGGGTCGAGGACGAGGGCAGTCGGCAGCTGATCACGAATCTGTTGAGAGTGTACCGTCAGTTGACGGCAGACAAAGGGGACTGCTCGCCCACTACGTCACTCAGTACCGAGCACCACATCGATACCGGTGACGTGGCGCCTATCATGCTCAAAAGGCGGCGACTGGCACAATCCGAGAGCACGGTGGTAGAGGAGAACTTACAAAAGATGCTCGCCGCTGGCGTGATCGAAGAGGGCGATGGTACGTGGAGTTTTCCCGTCATGCTAGTACGTAAGAAGGACGGAGAGGTGCGATTTTGCGTAGGCTATCGCGCGCTCAACAAAGTTACGAAAAAGGATGTATATCCGCTTCCGCGGATAGATGAAACGCTGGAGGCACTCGGTGGTGCTTTACTGTTCAGCACTTTGGACCTCAAAGCTGGATATGGCAAATCTGCGTGGCGGAAAAGGATAAGGCAAAGACGGTCTTTACTACGCAGTAAGGGCTGTATCAATTCGTCCGGATGCCTTTTGTGTTGACCGACGCGCCGTCAACATTCCAACGCATGATGAAGTGTATTACGATGTCTTACCTGGACTACGTGTCTAGTCTACGAAGACGATATTGTGGTTTATACACGAGGCGGCATTGAGCAACACGTCTTGGAGTTGGCGTGCGTGTTAGAGAGACTTGCGGCGGCAGGACTAACTCTAAAACTCAAGAAGTGCGTGTTCGCGGCACGGCGGATGGAATATCTCGGACACGAGTTGAGTGCGGATGGCGTACGGCCACTAGATCGTCTAGTTACGGCAGTACGAGACTTTCCTCAGCCATGGGACGCGGTGGAAGGCAAGCGCTTCGTGCATTTGGCCGGATACTACCGACGATTTATTGAGGGCTTAGGTAGTTTTATGGCGCCGATGACTAAGCTGTTACGGAAAGGAGCACCATGGGAGTGGGCGGAAGCGCAACAGGCGGCTTTCGATCGAGTGAAGGCTGTCCTGACGACCAAACCACTGCTAATCTACCCGGATTTCACCCTACCCTTTCGACTAGTGACGGGTGCGAGTAAAGTAGGACTGGGGGCCTGCTTGATGCAGGACCGCGGTGAGGGTTGGCAGCCCGTGGCGTACGCGAGCAAGGTGAACAGTACGACTGAGGCGAATTACGGCATCACGGAGCTGGAGTGTCTCGCAGTAGTTTGGGCTATTAAGCTCTTTAGACCCTACATCTACGGGCGACCCTTCACTATTATTACCGACCACTCAGCACTAAAGTGGCTGATGACCAGCCCAAACTTGACGGGGAAGCTTCACCGCTGGACCTTGACCCTGCAGGAGCTGGACTTCGACGTGCAGTATAGGCCGGGGACGACCAACGTGGCGGCAGACGCTCTCTCCAGAGCGCCAACCACAGCTTCGGTTTTGGCGGTGATTGGTAAGTGACGGCGGGCGAGGAAGCGGCAGGCAGCACGGATGCCGGCTGATGATGCGGCAGAGACGACGAGCGGTACGGCAGAGACGGCGACGTAGGCGGTGGACGGGCAGCACGAGAGCAGGCGGTACGGCGGAAACGCGTCTTGCCCAAGACGAAGCAAACGGCGGCGGTACCACGAGGCGACGGCCACGATGAGCAGCGGTGCGTGGGCCCGATACTCGGCGGAGACGGAGTGGAGACCTCCGGGCAAGACGCCGACGTGAGTCCGACGAAGGCGAGCAACGATAATGTGGCGCAGCGAACGGGTATGCAGGCCCTGCAGCTGACGGACGAGGCCATTGCGGCAGCGCAGCGGAAGAGCAGGCTGGTACAGCGTCTGCTGCAAGCTGGCGAGCACAAGGGCATGAAGGTCGAGAGGCGACACGGGCTGGTGCAAATCACTACGGCAGCTGGACGACGAGTAGTCCTACCGCCGGAACTCTGGCCCGTGGTTTTCAAAGAGTGCCACGACTCCGTATGGGCCGGGCACACTTGCGAGCCCCCCCCCCATACTCATGCGCGAATTGCGCAAGTGTATCGGTGGCCGGCGCTACTGCAAGAAGTGAAGCAATGGGTGCGTGGGTGCCAAGAATACGGGAGTAGGAATCGGAAAGTCCGAAACAGGCGGACGATCAGTCCTGGAGATCGTGTTTGGATGTTTAAGCCTCCACGGGGGGCTAACGCGTCTAAATTTGTACATCAGCGGCTTGGGCCGCTGCGGGTGGTCGAGCCGACAGGCTACGACAATTTCCTGGTGGAGCGCGAGGACGTGAGTGGCGATCCGGAGCGATTCATCGCTCACGTTTCATTCCTAGTGACGTACCACATCCCGGTGGCATCGCTGCAGCGCGTGGCGGCCGACATCGAGGAGCAGCTGCTCCACGAGGATGCAGCCGAACGACGGGCGAATGGCAGCGGCGGTTGTTAGAGCAGCGGCGGCTCCTGGCACAGCAGCAGCTTCAGCGAGCGGCACGAAGCGACGTGAGCGAACAGTGGCGAGCCCGGCAGTGCAATGGGGACCGGGTGAGCTCCTTGTGGAGCTTCGCCTCCGACGACGGAGAAACAAGGCCGGGCATTACGTCCTGGAGTACGAGCTGCGACCAGCCCGCGCGAGAGAGCAGCGAGGGCAACGGGGGCAGACACCCGATCGCAGCCGATAAGTGTCCGTCAAGGAGTATGACTCGTTGTTCCAGTCCTGGAGAGTCGCGGAAGCCTCTGGGGTGGAAGAAGGCGTGTAACGGGTGGGTGGTACCAACCGGTATCCGCCGCGTCGGCGTGTCAGACGACCGCCATGATACCGCTGGACGCGTGCGAAGCGACGGCTGGGCGACTACAAGCGTTATCGTGGTGGAGATGCCAAGCACGGTGAAACCAAATCGCTGCTTAAGCCGTGCGTTACATTGCTTCGTGGATGTAACTATATCATGGTGTGCGAAGGACATCCATTCCAAGTTTTTGAGCCTTGAACAGTCTTTTATAACTGCTGCAGACTGGATTGGCGCCACCGGTCAAGGTGTCGAAGACGAGAGGAACCTCCGTGACGCAATAGCCTCACTCTGTCCCGACTACCATGACCTATACGAAACTATAATTGACCGACACAGCACAACCCCCTTGACGCTGAACACGGATAACCTCGCGTTCAGCAACGAAAGCAGCGATGACAAAGATTCTTTGTCGAATGTGCCCGACGAACCGATAGGAATGTAACTTCAGCGGCGGTAACGACGCTGAAGTTGCCGATCACGGTGTTGTTGCAGACACCAGAGGCAACGGTCGCATAGCAATGGGTACATCTCCCTCCATACCGACTGGTAATGAGCATAAACGTCGTTCAAGTAGTTCGTGCTCAATTGGTTCGGCAAACAAAAGAAATAAAAACACCGCGGAGGAACTGACGACTACTTATCAGCTTTCCGACTTAAGAAGAGACAACTCGCTCAAGTGAAGGAGTTTCATTTGCAGGCACGAGAAAACGCTGCTGCTGTCGCTACGGACATTGAAGCTCGGGTAGCAGAATCAACAGCGGAACGATGCATTTGCGCGCCCAATCCGAATCGTGTGAAATGAACAGCAAGATTGCTCTTTTCATGAGCGCCACAAGCTTCGCCAAGAAGGAGTGCCCTCAAACGAGATTGTGCTGCCCCCCCCCCCCCCCCCCTGCTACCCTCGGATCTCCAGGAGATAGTGAAACAACCGCTTCCGACGCGTATCACCTCGCGCTACTTGGCTGACAGGTTGGTGGAGCTTATCGTCTGTATCTAATCCATTTCCTTTTGCCTTTAAGGCTTCTATCCACTTTTCGAGTATCGGCTCAAAAGTTAAAAGGTTGTGCAGAATAAAAGCGCACGTGATCAGGCAAAGCATACTTTTCTTGCCAGTAAGCTTCAGACGAATTCCACGAAGAAACTGAAACCTCGTCTTTGCTAATCCAATACAATGCTCGTTCTTGATCGTGCTTTGACCAACTTCGTGTTAAAGTATTTGCGATGAACATCCAGTTCACTCTTCGGTGGTTTCTTAAAGGCCGGAACCATAATAGCCGACGGCTGAAACGCTGAATCGCCCTAAAGGTACTGGTTGTCAGAGGCACCGCAGTGGCGCTGAAACAAATTGGTGAAAAGTTTGTTTGGACAGGAATGAACACCGACATCGAGAGTTTCGGGCAGCCTTGTTTGTACTGCGCTAACTCACTCGGTGCCCCCCCCCCCCCCCCCCCCCCCCAACACACACAACCCAGACTGTTAGGCGGTGCGATGCAAACTGATCATCCCAACGAACTTATCCACTGGGTTCATGGGGGAGAGCGCTACGAAGCAAGATTATGTATTGATAATCAAAGATGATGCATCCACTTTGGGAGGTTACTACCGTGTGAGGCAGCGGACGCCAAGACTAAATATTCGGCACTACTAGACTGGTTTGCTTATTTTAGAGTTTGTTGCTCCTGGGTGCGGGACCAAGGATCGCAGTTTAAGAACAAGACGATTGAGGCACTGTAGCATGCTCTTGCGGCACACCACCATTTCACGACCGCTCGATGCTCATAGGCGAATGATACCGCGAAGGTGGTTACGCGCGAGGTGCTGGGTTGCTGTCGCGCACTGCTATCGGAGTGGATACTGCAGCCAGGAGAGAGAACTCGCGTGATCAAAATTGTTCAAATGGTCTTGAACAATTCCCCGTCACGATCGCTTGGAGGTGTGGCTTTTGTCACGGCGATGACTGGCTTTAAAGCGAAGGGACCGAGTGACACCATTGCGATTCCTGGTCCAGTAACCAACTACGGTGTAGAGAATATCCAAACCGCAGCAAAATCAGCATGCGGCACGCATCCAGCAAGCACTTGGAGATAAACAAGCGCAGCAGTTGCATCAATGCCGCGGTTCGGGCTGCAGGACGTGCCGGCCACGCAAACAAAGGTACTAACATGGCGTAGTTTAAAAGTGGTGATTTTAGCTTATACGCGGATGTGTGGCATCACACGCGTAGCAAGCTACGTATGAAATCCAACTGTATTTTCGAGATCCAGAACTTGGTGATAGATCAGCGAAGAAGGCTCAAGCTAGTCTCTTAAGGTTTTACGCAGACAACTCCCTTGATGTGACCAAGGAACTAGTGCTGCATGTTGCCCATAACAGCGAAGGACATGTGGTGGACTTGCTACTACAAGCGCGATACACCCGGCAGGAAAAAGACACGATATTAAAGTGCACTGACGCGGTCTGGGCGCCCTTGAGGACTCCTGGAAACCAGCGGGTGCGCTTTTGCAAGACATTCTTGCTGCGGTTAAGGCATTTGTTCGGGAGCATGGCAAGAGTTCAACGGTAAAGTCGACGACCAAGGTGCTCCATATCGTGTATTGCTGGCCTTAGACGGCCTGCCGTTGCGGCTCATAGGGAGGCCACGTATACATGGATCAAGCTTTCAGGAGGGGTGAGAGTTGCAGCTGAAACTACAACGCGCAGCAGTAGCTGGGGTTTAGTCGAGCCACACCAGCCCAAGTGGTTCTGCTAGTTGCAGTTGCGAAACCATCGACCATTTGGGTCGTGTTGTGTAAGAGCACCTAGGACAGTATAGTAGCAAATAGGACGATCTAACCAAGAGAGCAAATACATTCACTTGTACATTTACCGAGCGACAGACAACATCGGGCTGTGGGATAAGCACGTCGACGGGACCAAACATAGACGCCCGCCAGGTGATATCAACGCAGGCTGACCGAGAAATGCAACAAATCGATGTGATGGACTGTGTGTAAGAATTGATACGCAGCCCACATACGTGCCGGAGCGACCATACCATTCCCTCTCCATGATCGCGGTCCAAAGGAAACTTGGGAGAAGCACTTGGCCGAGTGCTTGCGCTACGCTCGAGTAACAGTGAAGACGCATAGCGATGAAGATCCAGCCGGAGTGAATGAACATGCAGAAACTAACAAACTCCAACGTATCTCGCTCCCTCCATTTAAACCTGCTGAAATACTAATATGTTGGCGTTTGCTACTAGATTGAGTGGAAGCGCTGCTTCTGGAATCTTTTGTGGAGCTACTTTTATTCAGACAGTTGCTCGTCTTTTTGAACACTCGCGGTGGATTTCCGGGTGCCGTGCCCCATCGACATATCCTTAGCGGTTGTATTCTGAACGAGTATGCGGAGCTGCATTTAATCGAGCAACGAGACAATGTTAGAGCGGTCCAAGATCGGAGTAGTGGAAGAGTAAATTTTCTTTTAGATGTGTGGGAAGCGGTAGCAAAAGTGGGGTTATATTATGAGCTAATCTTTTGTGCATTTTTAACTTGTCCTTGAAAAAGTACAATACAATCTAGATACTTTGACATATTCGACTGGTTACTCGCGTCGTTTTTTGCACATTGGCCGCTTCCGTTACACTTTCAGTGTACTCTGGGTACGCAGAGCTGAAGCGACTCACCATCAAGCGACAACCGCGACAACACCCGCCGAAGGCGGTTCATGCTGCCTAACGAGCGAAGCGAGGTGATCCGTCTCCGGGGGAGGAAGAGGTAAGGGGTTTAGGGATCAGGGTGTAGTTATTCGGTCAGAAACACCATGACTGTCTAGAACGCCTTCCTGTGGATTTAAGTCCGCGTGCTTTGCACGCGGCCCTTAAACACAGACCTGCACACGTTGCAGGAGAAAGTCGATTCAAAGATGGTTACTTAGGAATGCATATATGTGTCTATTTTACAATATCACGTGCACTTTTGCATTGTTGGCTATTCACAAGTGGCTAGTCGAGAATGAATAAGTGACTAGTTACGCTATGAATTTATGAAAGTGACAAGTTACAAATGCGCACGTAACTACTTTAAAAAATCCACCCAGCAAAATCACATGTACTGGGCTGCATGGTTGCCTTATTTTGCCGTGTAATGAGTTACGGTTTGCGACCTGCTGGGGATCGGCATGGCGGGCTTACAATTGGTGAGCAAATGGAAGTTGTGATCGAGGGGCTTCTTGCGTAGGAGTGGAATATAGACGCTGTTGTGACCGATAATGCCGGTCAATCTGGAGGTGCTCGTCGCATTTTGGCTCTTTGATGCCCAAATACCTCGTTCATGCACTAATTTGCTCATGACGTCAATAACGTTGTCAAAGCCGTCCTCATATCAGTTTTCAAATGAAATTCCGCGGATGCGGCAGGTGCTGGCATTGTTTAACACTTCAATTTCAAAGTGGCTGGTGCGTACAGTCAAGACTATGAACAAGCGCTACATAACTAATTTTTTTCACGCTATGCAAAACACGATGACATTCAATACATACATGTTTTACGTCACTTCTTCGTGCACGAGGGCTCTGGAAATATACGGTCTTTTCTTATCGGAACAGCAAGCGAACTGACAGACAAGCTTGGTGTTCTTGGCCGTCGTGACGCTTAGACAAAGCTGGTGACGGCCGAGAAAATCGTTCGGCCATTATGCACCGCTTCCATTTGTTTACAGAGAGATAAAAACACCATGGGTGACGTGGTTATGGAGATATCGTGGCTTTGCTTGCGCAGAGCTGGGCGATTCGCTACATGGACTAGTGAATGCTCGCTAGAATGATTGCGAGCGACATTTATTCAGCTTGG
Organism: Phytophthora x cambivora; assembly: GCA_033557925.1. Classification (NCBI taxonomy): domain Eukaryota; phylum Oomycota; class Peronosporomycetes; order Peronosporales; family Peronosporaceae; genus Phytophthora; species Phytophthora x cambivora. The sequence continues at coordinate 2,441,469 of JAUCEB010000034.1, forward strand.
GCTTTTTTCTCCATCCTGAGTATGTGGTGCAAGCATGGCAGTTTTAGAGTACTCCCTAACATGTTAGCTACCTGTTTGTTAATGCCTAGTTTTTCGAGCTAACATGTCAGTAGTACAGAGTAAAAATACGGATTTGCAAAGGAACCGAGACCTTTTGAAGTCTCGGTTCTTATACCAATCAAGCTAGGAATCACCTGTACAAAGTCTTGTTTTTAGTAAATGGTCGCAATCACCTCGTATTTTTGGGAATATATTTTAGTGAATATCTCGTCGGCTCTGTTGAAACAAATAGAGAGTCTTCACAAACACACTTGGATCCAATCATGAAAGTATTCTTATGGACTCAAAGGCGTGGGAAATCGACGTAGAGGCCCAAAACTGAGTACATAATATTATCACATAGTTTAATCAATACATTATCCTAGTATACAGTACTATCATGCGTAGTTTTGAGCTAACTGTTAGTTAGTGTCTAGAAAATACAGCTAACAGGTTAGTGGAGTACCCTAGCGGCAGTAACTCATTGCCGCAGTTTCCTTCGACCGTGCTCGCGGAGCTAGACGACTTATGCCAAATCGCCCGGCATTAATATCGTCGCTTTGTTGATGACGACGATAGCGGCTTGCAGAGCGGTACGTTCAGCTGGATTCAGGGAGATTACACAACGTCCGCTGTCGACTTCCACAAAGATGCAGTGGACATGTTTTGAGAGTACGAAAGGAAGTCAAAGCAAGACAGCAAGCTGCCAGTGCTGGCGCTTACGATCTTGTTCATTGCTTTTAACACTGCAACGTGTGAGCGCCTCTTTAGCGAGTTTGCGCCGAAACGGAACTACATGGGTATGAACAAATTATGAAGCATTAGATCATGCGTCGATGCGGCCGTGAAAACAATCGCCGTGAGAAATTAATGCCAACGAGCTCGAATAAAGTACTATGAACGATAGACCCACATGAACGACCTCGCATCGCCATGTCACAGAATTCGGACCAATCTACTCCAGCTCGTACAAATCCAGCGAATTCAACATCTGCACCAGCTCGAACTCCTGCTGGTTTGTCTCGAAGTGTATTTGCTACCCCTAACCTGTACTTTCAAGAGTAACTTCAGTCAATACCACTAGCGCGCGTCCTTTTTTCTGAGCAGGAAGAGATTGGGCGGTTGCAAAGCGTTGACTGGGGCAGAAGAAAGCTAGTATGGCAATGACCCATACTCCTGCGGTGACTGGAAATGCTCCACCAGATACACCCACCATTTACTGCTCCACTGCAGCAGTTTGCCGTCAAACATTTCTGGAGGGTGAGGCTGTCGATACACGGACTTCTGCTCTCAGCGACCAAGAGATAGACAGGCCCAGCGAGACTTCGCCAAATGTTCGTAGTGAGCGGCCCGAGGTCCTGTGAGGTTGTACGCGAGGACTGACACCCAAGGCGTGGTTCGAGTGGCCAGTGAGCGCAGGCGATAGTCGATAAGAGCTACAGTTGCTAAGACATCAAAACGCAGAAGCAGGGAAACGAGCTGGGCAGTGCATTGAAGAGAACGACAGTAAATAGAGTAGGAGCTGTTACCAGACGGGTACACTCCGGCGAGGTGCTAGCGGGTTCAGCACCGATGGTCATCCGGACTTTGGGCAAGCGCAGCACCCTCGACGTGCAGAAGCAAAGCAGACACGCTACATGGTGGTCATATAAGGGCGTTCTGAAACTAAAGAATGCAAGCACTCGATGTCCAGGAAGACCGTCATGCGGAGCTCGATAACCAGGGAGTCAGCGGTAGATCCACCATGGACAAGTCCCCATCCATCCGAGGAGGAGGCAAAGACCGCCCACAATCAACGAGGACGCAGCTGCGGCCAGCATCGGGCAAGAACCAGGGCGCATTGAGCAAGCAGCAAGCACGGGACCGGAAGATCCATCATGACCAATTTGACCCTCCCGAGGAACCGGGGAAAGCGATCCAGGCAACCTGACTACGTTAAACAGTGAGCCTGTGGCCACGTTAACGACCGTAGTTCAGCAGCTACTGCGCACCATGAATCGACTAGAAGCGAGGGTAGATTAGTTGGAGACGACACCGGCTCTGGATGGGAACGCGGTCACAAGCGATGTCCGACGACACTGGAGACGTTGACACCGACGCCGTTACGCAGCCGCAGGCCCACGACGGCGCCACCACAGGACGAACGCCAAGGACTTGTAGCTCACGCCGTACAAGCCGTCGCCAACGGTCTCGGTCTCCACTTGGATCAAAAAGGTGGACTTGGTGGTGGAAGGAGCACGTGACTCAGGGCGAGGCAACTGGACGGACGAGGAGCTGTATTTCGTGGTGGGCAACAAGGTCCAGGACAACGCGGGTAGCTGGTGGTATCAAATGGACCAGGAGCTGCCCAACGTAGTGAAAATCTGGACGCGCTTGAAGGCAGCCCTGATCCAGCGCTACGAAGAACGCCCAGACCAGGCAATGGCTGAATGGAGAGTCTTTCAGAGGATGATGTACCCGGGTGAGACATTTACTGACTTCGCAGCAGGACTTCGTGACCTGGCCGGTTAAAACCACGTGAGTGAACGCACGCTGCTGTCGCAGTTCTATCGAAACCTCGATAAGACTACGCGCATGCTAGTGAAGCAGGAACCGGCCCCCGTGACGCTCGAGCAAGCGGTGGACAAGGCCACGTCGACCGATGACCCAAACGACAACGTGGCGCAAGGCATGATGAACATCGGGCAAGCCTCGGCGACGGGCGAAGGTTCGGCTGACGACGGCGGCGGAAGATTCCGATGATGGCGAAGCTGCGGTGGACCAACCACCGTCCCCACGACCAAAGCGGCGGAAAGTTGCGGTGAGAGCGAAGAGCAACCGATGAAGGCGGGGGGGCCCGAGTTCGAACAACTCCAGACCGAGGGCTGGTCAGTGGCCGATGATGGATCTCGAGTGTTTCGTGTGTGAGCAAGCGGGACACTTCGCCCGCGAATGCCCCGACGAGGCGGCCAAGGCAAGGAACGACGCCTATCTGGCCTCACGGCGAGGCGGCCCCGCTGGTCGAGCACAGCCAGCGGAAAACGCGGACCGGGCGTAGTTAGGGGACGACTACGCACGGCTCGAAGACGAAGCCCCCAGATAGTCACACCAAGTGTGCAACTGGACAGGCAAGACGATGGAGTAGAAGGTGAGGAAGGCGAGGGTCGAGTCATGCGGGACTCGACGCTAGCTGGGGGAGAGAGCGGCGGCCGGGGGCCGGGAGAGTCAGCGGCAGGAGAGGCCAAGAGACTGGCCACTATACAGCTAACACAAGAACAAGACGGGATGGACAACTAAAGAGCGCAGCGATACGTGGAAGGGAAGAACAACTGAAGAGTGCAGCGGTACGTGGCAACTGTACGGCCAGCGATATCGGCGCTACGATACGTCCGACAACAGTCCCCACAGCAAGATGCTGATCAACTCCGGACTGAGGAAGGTGACGGCGGAGGAAGCGGAAATGCATAACAAACAGCCCCTGAGGATGACGAGTCGTCGTTGGAAGAGTTGACGTTTCTGGACGGCGAGCTGGACGACGACGTGTACAAGGCGTTGGACAGTGTCGCAAAGGTCCGGTCAGTGTTGAAGGTCCAGCGGAAACGAGACAAGCAGCGTCGAGTGAATGCGGCCCGCCAGCGACTCGCAGGCGCCGCATCGGATGGCGAGGTCGCTAGAATAGTAGATGATTTTATGCCGCGCGCGGCGACAGCGGCAGGCGGACGCTGCGCGGGCGGAATGGCAGAGCGCCGACAACAACATGCAGCGGGAGAAGTGTCTACGGGTGGAGTGGTCAAGGTCAGCCTCGTGGAAACCTCAGCGGCCCCGACAAGCATCAGCGCGACGACGGCGGCACGAGTGGCGGCCGGTGACGGGCTGCCGACGGCAACGATGGAAGTGGACGGCGAGTAATGGCCGATCAAGCTTGATAGTGGTGCCCGGTACTCCGTGGTTGGGACTAACTGGATGCTGCAGGGGGAACGACTGCAGGAGGCAGCACCCGTGGACGCTGTGGAAGGTTTGTGTTGGACGTCATCGGAGTATGGTCGTCCCAGATGAGGTACGTATTTGGGCAGATTGTGGAGATCCGGGCATGCACTATTGATGGGGATACCGAGGAATTCCTGGTCGGCGTTGACTTCCTGGCGAAACACCGGGCCAGCCTAGACTTTCGCAGCAACGAGGTTCGCTACGTTGTCCACAACCAATCAACCAGAAGGTTCGACGATGCGTCCATATGAACTCCACGATATCCACCAGATCAGACCTCGCCCGGGCGCTCAAGTCATCAGCAGAGTGCAGGATCAGGAATTTCAGGCGTTGGTGGAACATGTCGTCCCAAGGCGCCGAGTCCCACAGCACCTTGAACAAGGGATCCCACCGCGCTCGCACCGCCTCAAACTCAGTAGCCTTGGACAGATTCGGGGTGTAGTCCGGAAAGCCTGTGGCCTGCTCGATTGTGTTGGCAGTCCCGGGTGCAAACTTGAGCAGGATACCATACTGACGCCAAGACATAACCCCATGTCCAGGAGTCTCGACCAGTGCGAGCTCATCTGAAGCCAATTCGGAATATTCCTTTCGAGCCCCGGGCAGGTGACGCCTCGACCACAGCGTCAGATTTTCGTGATCTGTTGGGCAGTCTGGGCGCGCACCGTGAGTTGGCGTCGTTGCTTCAGCATTATCCCGTGGAAGGTCTGGCTCGGGAGGTGTTCAAGCTGTCCTCTATTTTGAAACGGACTCTCGAGCAGCTTCGGGAGGCCAAGCGTCAGCTCCGCTCGAACGGTTCCCGAGATGGCGACGAATTTCTGGAAAAGCTCAGTGGGGTCAGCAATATGAAGACGGGTTTCGCCCTTCTGAACCAACACTGGAAAGAGGCTTTCATAACCTCTAAGTGCCAACTCGACCAGGTGATTACGGACCATGCCCGAGACTTCAAGCGCGCGGCACAGATTCACGAGCGGGAGGAAGAAGCACTCCGGACGAGACTCGCAGTTGCCAACCAGGAACGTGACGACGTCTTCGCGTACACCCGGGTACTGAAGAACCAGTTGAAGGGGGGGGGGGGTCCCTGAACGCCCCTCGTGTAATGAACTTCCTAAACCAACACCAGACTCAGGTGGTTGGTAATTGGCCTCGCCTGAAAGCACTCTTGGAATATCTCAAGGATCACAGCCCCTCCGGATACTTGGACGACCCAAATTATGGTCACCGCCATCAATGCTTACTCCGCGCAGCCTGGCCCTTTCGCCACTCTGAACGAAGATAGTCCGGATGAAGAGAAAAAGGAGGGGGATGACTCTGGGTCAGGGAGCGACTCTAAAGACGCGCCCCTTGACTTTACCCTGGATCCTACCCCTCCGGCTACGCCCCAGACTCTTCCGCCCAAGCAAAGTAAAGCATCACCTACGCGTTCCCGAAAGCTGTAGTTGCGTCCAGATTCGTACGCTCCCAGCACCGAGGATGCTTTGGATAAAAAAATCTATCTTTTTAGTGAAAATAAATTCCCTCGTGAATCGCTCACCAGGACGGCTGAGGAGGCTCGTGCATCCCTGGCCGACCACGCTGTGGTCTGGGATAAGCAGCGCGCCGATCTTCAATTGGCCATGCGTTCCGGACTGGACTACTAGGACGCTTTCGACCTCGTGAGCGGTGATCATGGGGTTCATCCTCGGATTCCGGTCCGGGATCTCACCTTCATGCTCGCCGAATGATGTACTGGGGCAAACTAAGCCAGACCCCTTGGGCAAAATACGTTCCGAGCTGGTATTACAAGAAAGCTGAGTCGTATTTGGACAGCATGGACGAGGCTCCAGCGCGCGTTGGCCTGTGCTCAAGAAGTTGCGCCTGGATGACTCGGCGGAGGTGATGGAAGCTCTCTTTTCCGGGGTCGGTGAGAGTGAGGACGATGAAGACTGGGACGTCACGTTCAAATCCAGTGTGGAATTCAAGCCTCAAGCTCCACGTACCACTCCGCCCCAGGAGGCGAAACGTCGGCGTGGCTCGATCTCCTCTGCCTCAAGTTCGTCGGCCCAGGTCACGAATGACCCACCTTCCGAGCCACCTACTAAGCGCCACCGTCCGGCACAAGATCGTCGCCGGTCTGTCTTGGCATCAAAAGTTCAGGCCGGATACTAAACCGGGAACCGGTCATTTCGGAAAGGTCTTGAATATCTTCATCCGAGAGAGTTTCCACGAAGGTCAATGCTTCCAGTCCGCCGTACCCGTCTCGCATGAAGCGCTCCGAGAGCCGATCCAAATGATTCGAGGGAACACCCACAACAAAGCTGGATGGGTCCTGTTGCACTCCGAAGCGCGCAGGTGGGACATCGCCAGGAAGGAATGGAGCGGCGGCAGCCGCCGCGGTGAATTTTATCTTCGCCAAGCTGAGTTCGCCTTGGAAGATGTGTTTAGCGGTGGCTGCCGAGATGATCTGCTGCGTAACTAGCAGCTGACCTACCGACGCGAAAGCGGCTGCGGTGGCCGTTGGGCCGTCAATGGTAGATAAATCCACACCTTCGGTCCGCTTCTCCTGCTCAGCCCCAGCATTGGGGGTTCCAGCGTCCTGTGGAGGGTCTTCCGTGTGCGCGGGCTCATCAGCTGAGTCGCCTGGGTCGACATGTGGGGCGGGCACCTCCTCGGGCGTACCCGAGTAATTGACATCATTACCGCCCGCGCTATATGCGCCCGACGCGCCATCTCCCACTGGAGGGGCGTTCGGGAGTTGCTCAAAGGCGTGCGGGGGCACGTCGTCCACACCACGGTCAGCGTCGCCGTTGCTGCTTGTCATAGAGGTGCCTGTGAAGTGCCGCGTCAAAGAGTTTTTGCGTTTTGAATGTGCTTGTTGGTCGCGCCTGGAGATTGGACGAATAGTGGGTGCCACAGTTGAATCCGGGACGGGACGGAGAATGGTGGACAATCCGGGAAGTCTGTTCGATGGTTGGCGAGCCGAGGTGGCATTGTGCCCAGGACGGCTGCGATCGCGAGTGGATCTGCTTGTGGTCTGACACTTCGAAGATAAATCTCTCAGTGAGGGTCCGTGACCAGACGGGCGGTTGACGCGAGGCAACTGGAAGTTTTCCAGAGTGGCAAGTTCGCAGCTGCCCAGGGTACAGAGTCGGAGAGTGTCGAATGGAGATCCTGGATTCAGAGCGGCACAAGAATGGTACACTCGAAAGTGTTGACTGGTCGAAGATCACGAGGACGGACACTCGGACCACGTATAGGCTCACAGGCACGGAGGCGTCCCACCCGACTCAAAGATGATTCGGGATGGAGGTATAGCGCCCGGTCCGGCCGCCGACTTATCTTTGCGGTAGGTACCCATCTGAAGGGGCCAAACGCTTCCGGTAGAATGTATCCCGGAAAGCGGCCCGCCCATACGAGCCGAGTGATTACCCAGCGCCTCATGACCAAGTCACCGCGAGTGACACCGCAATAACCCTGAAAGTCCACCACCATCACGACCCAGATGAAGACCACCGTTTCGAGTCCCAAGAGGAACAGATTACCCAAGTTCAAGTGGAACGAGGAGTATGACCTGGCGATCACGCAAAGAAGTGAAGTCCAGACGAAGCACATCCCGAATGATGAAGGACAACCCGAATGACCAAGACGCCACTCCGGATGAATGTCACCCCGGATGACAAGTGTACCCAAGTATGAGCCAACCAATCAATGACGATCCAGGGGCGTGCCAAATCAGGCACCCAGGCAGAGGCCCGGATGGTGCCACGCCTAAGCCAGGGATCTTCGAGACAAGCCAATCAAGCGGCGACAGCGCGCCAACGCACGAAGTGCGATCGCTAAGACCGCCGCCAGTGCATGATGAGTGAGCGGCCATCCACGGGTTCAACATGACCCCAAGTATACTGAAACCCAGTCATCCGGGAGGAGTGCATGCGATTCGAGCCAAGGAGACCGCCGAAAACCCAGATACGAAGAAAGAAAGAAAAAACGAAAGAAAGAAATGATAGCCAAAGAAGGGAGAGAGAGAGATGAGAGATAATCAGAGTTTGTTTTGCCTTCTAGAGCCCAAGTGGACTTCGTGTTTGCTTGCCAACGGTTCTGGAGAGTATATTCGCTGATGACGACGACGACATTTTTCTGCTACCCAGAGGAGAATCCAAAGGAAGGTCCGGGAGCCACATACACCAACGGACGTCCAAGGTCGTGCAACCGCACAAGGAACTCTCACCTACACGCTTCAAATCAAATTGGGTACCCAAAAAGGCTGCTTTCGGGTTGGTCTACCCATTTCATATCTCTAAATTGCCTGTGGACACTCGAGAGAGGACCCTTGCATTCCATATTCCATCTGTAGTCTCAGGAGTTTGTAGCAATCACCCCCTGAGATCCGAGTTAGATTGCTTGTTTTAGGACTGTATGTGTAGTTTCCCTCGTTCATTCGAGGGTGGTGCGCGTTGGGCAACCCGGGTTTCCCTGTATCCGGGCTGTAACCTGAAGTTGACAGGCTGCATATTGTATATACGAACTCTGTATTGTTATTGGTTATTTTGAGAGTGGTTGTTTGGGGGAAGGTATTTGCCCGTAGTCTTGCCTCCATCCGGGATTTCCAGTTGAGTAGAACTTGGAAGTTCTCTGTATTCTTGTATCTAATCGATTGTTACATTTCCGGTTGAAAGACGGTCCGCCGAATTAATCGACACATATAGGGATTGACAAGGTCACACGCCGACTTGAGTCATTCTACTGTGTTTCGAGTTAACCGGGGCTGGTCCATTCTGGAATACCAGTCTTTTAACCCCGGACGCGCTATACATCCTGGACGATAAAAGCGTTCACCCGCATCGTCTCACTGAGCAGGAGCTGGATGCCGACCTTGAGCTGCGTGGCAACGAGCAGCACGCGCAATAGGCGCTGCAGAAACTGCACGCTGCCCTCAAACCAGCCGCCGGTCTTGGGTGGCCGACGGCAAGCTTGCACGCGCAATAGGCGCTGAAGAAACTGCACGCTTCCCTCAAACCAGCCGCCGGCCTTGGGTGGCCGACGCTTGCGCGCGTATCACAAGCTGCAGAAACTGCACTCTACCCTGGAGCTGGCCGCCGACCTTGAGCTGAACGCTGATCTTGACCACGAGCTTGCCACCAACCAGGAAATGGACACCGACCTTGAGCTGGACGCCGACCAGGAGCTACCGACCTAGAGCAAGACGGCGACGAGCAGCGCGCGTAGTCCTAGAGCAGGATAGCGACAACCAGCGGCGCAGGCTGCGGACTGGAAGCAGAATGCCAATCTGGATGTGGGGAAGCTGGACACCGATGCGCTATACTCGGTGGAGCTGCGCGCGGAAGAGCTGAACTCGTGGGTTATATGTGTATTGCCTGGTATGATTTATATCCTAAGAAATTAAGAATGCAATGTCGGGTCTACCTGTACGACTGGCTACGATCGCCAGCCAAACAATGGTGCGGCAACATGTCCACATGAATCCTCGGATGTGTAAGATGATAGATTTGACGGGACGACCAACACACGACAAATCGACCATAATTCAACTACGGCTCTCATTCATCCTCCTTACTCTTCATCGGTCTCCCTAACAGCCCCCGGTCGGCGCTTGTTGACGAATCTAATCTTGTCTTGCAGTGCAGCTGGGATGGCCGTGCCGTTCTTCCAGCTTTGATGCAACACTTCGTTGCAGGTGAGCGAGATGCCGTGCTCTAGCCGCCTCGCCTTGTTGCAGAGCGTGACCGCTTGCATTGAAGTCCTCGCTTGTTTGGTTCAGCAAGTCGACGTGCAGACGCCGGAGAAATGCTGCGTGAGTTGGAACAGGCTGGTTCTTCTTCTGCATTGCGATCTTGTGCACAATGAATGCGTTGACCATGGCAATGTCCACCAGCCCGAAAACGATTGTCTCATAGTACTTGCGCATTCGGATAGATCGCTGAATTGAGTACCGTTGCAGCCGTAACTGGTCGTGCACGTCGACGCCACCCATGGCTTCGTGGTAGTCTCGCACAACTCGAGGGCATGGCACTTGAGAGAGAGAACCATCGTGCTCGCGGCGAGACACGTCCGTGAGCTGCGTCGAGCACCCTGTGGCAAGGAACCGCACTGGTCGGTTATCCGTCCACGTCAAGGCAACATACTCCGGATGTCCTCTCCAGCGAGCAATCCGATACGTCCCGCGGGGCATGCGCTTTGGCCGTTTCATCTGAGTGAACTCAATGGCGCGGCACCAGCCCTTCCTGTCCTTCCTTATCGAGCCGACGTGTGCGATACCCATGCTCAGCAGTTTGTGCGATAGTGGAACCGAAGTGTAGAAGTTGTCTGTGCAAACGAGCCTCTGTGCTGGCTGCCCTCGGAGAACCTGGGTGAGATTCTTTACTACAGCTTGCTGGGCGACGGCTTCTTCTTCCGCGTTCGCCTTCCCACAGTATATCATCAACCTGAACGCACCAACAAGCAACAGAAAGCGTTAGCTCCGGAATAAATCGAGCAGGTTATCAGGAACATCCCGTATACATAACGGAGTAGACGTAGCAAGAAACAACGGAAACGCCGAACCTAGAGCAGTACGCCGTCTCCGCACAACAGGTCATGTAGAACTTGGTGCCCCACTTGTTCGGCTTCATTCGCATGTACTGCCGCATCGGGTTGCGGCGGTGACGCATTGGAACGATTCCTTCGTCGAACGAGATACGAGCTCCTAGTCTGTATCCCCGAAAGAAAGTCTTCTGCAGAGCTTAAGGACCGGTCGAATCTTGAACGCTCGGTCGCCACTTTCAGCTTGCTTGGAGTTGTCGTTGAAATGCAAGTAGCGAGCTATGTCTTTGAAGCGGTTGCGACTGAGAAACTGCCCAAACGTCCCTCTTGACAATGCACCCTCCACCTTCGTGATCCAGTGGCGGCTGAGGCTCTCTCGTCTTAGCTCAAGTGCCCGCGCAACAAGGAGGCCAATGAATCGGACGATCTCGTGTGGCTGGATAGCTTTCTTCCGCTTCAGCTTGGCCTTGTACTCCTCCACCGAGTAGACCATCGTAGACGGAACAGTTTCGCGGCGCCGTCGAGCTCGTGCACGCATTGTTTGCGCTGTCTCATCGACACTCTCCAAGCGAAATTTGTTAGTCTCGTCCGCGATCTTGCGCCACAACTCCTTCGGGAGAAAGAAGTAGAAAATCGCCAACGGGTTGGAGGCGTATGCCATAGCAGCTCGAGTGGGACCAGAGGGGCCATCGTACAAAGGACTGGGATCCAGAAGCACTTGACGCGAGCTATTCTCCATGATCACGTCCCATTCGGCAGCTTGCAGCCGGTCCAGATCCTCTTCCGTCAGGTCGAACGCAACAGGAACTTCATCTTGGCTGTGCTCGTCTTCTGCATCGTCATCAGAGAGATCTGCATCCTCGTCCACCTCTGCGTCGCTTTTCCCCTCTTCCTCACTGACCTCATCAAGTAGAATTGAGTCTTCATCGTCTTCCTCTTCTGAATCGAGCGCGAGCAGCCAATCGTCCCTGCCAATATCGAGATCATCACCGTCAGTTGGCGCGTAAAGCTGGTCACGTCGTAGCGCATCGAGGAAGTTTTCCGAGTCGAACACATCGAACGGAATGCAGCCCGGGATATCCGGTAGTCGTGCGGCGGTGACAGTCCCTGCTGTTTCCGAATGTGTCGTCTCCGGAACAGCTCGTTCAGTAGTGTGCTCAACAGATGCAGGAGAAGCCGGATCAGGTTGTTCAGTGGCGCTCGGACCACAGGGGGGAGAATCCGGAACGCTGGATACTGGACCTTACGTTACAGAAAGATGCATTAGATTCAGGTCACAATCAATGAAAGCAAGAATATAGGCTTACCACTCCGACGGCGTTTTTGCGTCGAGCCAGACGAGGATGCCTTCCGTTTCTCTTTGGCCCTTGGACGATGTTCCTCCGCAGTGCCAGTCGACGCAGAATTCGACTTGCTGGCCGCACGCGGAGCCTGCGGAACAATTGACTTGGCCGGCGCTGAAGTCGTTTTCGCGAAAGGTGGACACTGCCCAGCAGGCGTCGCCTTCGCAGCAGCTCGTGGACGAACGGATCTCTTTTCCTCAGCAGCGGTGCCGTGTGGTGATGCAGCGTCGACAAGAGGCGTCCGAGTGGCTTCTGCAGACGCCGGAGTCGCTGGCGCCGGACTGGAAGATCTCGTATCGGGACTGGTTGTTGTTACGGCACTTGCTGCCGTCGCGTTCACCGGCAACGTCGGTGGCCTTGGTGCCTGGACGAAAGATAGCCACCCCTGGCGCCGACAGTATCTCATCAGATTCTCCTCGCCTGGACAGAAAGCGTAAGTTAGCACCAGATGATATAATCGCAAATGCAGCACACTTACTGACAAAGGAGTCGACGCCTTCAGTCCCTTTGACGCTCCCGCCCGGTGGGATGTAGCGCTGGTCGTTGCTAAGTCCTGTTGACTTCTTGTAGGTCCATCCCTTCTTTGTCAGCTCGCGCCAGATCTGCTGGAAGCTCTTCTCGAAGACGAACATGCCAAGAGTGATGGTGTCTTGTCGGGCGCGGATTCTGGAATGAAAGGCTGGGAGAGACCGCGGTCTCTCCGGAATTTTATATCGGTAACCCTACCCTCTTTCTGCAAATCTCATGTCTCACCTGACCGAGACACTACAGTTGACCTGCTTAAATTTATCCAATACAAACTGCTATATGCGGATTTCGATCGCGCTAAGTTCGTTGTGGAGATCGCGGAACACTTTCACCTCTATAAATTAGATTCCGGAGTATCCGTTATGCCGGCTTGGAAGGGTTAACAGCGAAATTATCAGAAGCCCCACGAATATGTCCACGGTCACGGAAAAGAGGGACACCTTCGAATTTTAATTCAGCTACGACAAAGTTCTCGAAAAACCACATTATGCTGTCTTCAATTTCTGTGTGAACTACCAATAACGCTAATGTGATATTGTTTCCATTTCCATCGCGTTCTAGAAGAGCCAATATGACACCTCGATACTTCTCGTGCTTCCAATTGGTACGATCAAATCCCAGGATCGGTAGACATGAAGGGTAGAACTGCAAGAGCCGATCCCAAAGCAATGAAAACGCGGAAGATTCGATCCTCTGTGTCTAAATCCATTGCTACTCTCGACCCTGGATTTCGCTCCACGAGCAACTCCAACAGAGAAGGAATAAGAGTTGCCGCTGGAAAGATTTCCCGAACGATGTGCACGAATCCGAGTGAACGTTGTGCAAGGACGTCACGTAGTATTCAAACTTGTCTTTTGAAAATTCCCTTCTATAAACAATCGCTTGCCATGAACACCGCGCGGAATGGCTGCATTGATACACTGCTGGCTTCCCATCACCATTCGGTCGTTTGCTTCACGCCGGTCGATGTTGAAGTTGTAGTTTTTCATGGAGTTGCTTGCTACCTTCATCGAGGCGAAAGCTTGTCCTTCCTTGAGTTCCGTCGTGTCATGGATTTTGTCGAGGACCAAGAGAGTCATCTTCACAAGTGTTATCTGTCGAGCTGAGCAATTTGTTTAAGTGAAGCTAGTTGCCTAAAAGTAGTGCTCCATAGTAACTAACGACTTCATCTATGGATGCTAAGTATAGTTTTGAAACATACATCTACCTACATCATCTCGTCAGTGTCAACCTTCTCCGCGTACAGATTGTCCGTGTTACGTACAGCTTGTCTGTGTGTCAGCTCGTCCGCATGCGGCCCCTGGTTGTCCGTGTGTGCCGGCTCTTCAGCGTGCGGATCTACTTGCCCTCGTGCAACTGTTGCTGTCCGCATACTGCGCATCCGCAAAATTACTCGTCCGCATGCAGCTCCTCCGAGTGCAATTTATCCGCGTAGAGCTGGATCGCCCGGTCCTTGGTCAGCACACGGCTCGTCCAACTCTTGGCGCGCGCAGCTCGCCGTCTTCCAGATCAAGGTCGACGGCCTGCTTTGGGGTAGCGGGCGGTGAGTGCCACTCGTTGGCAACGAGTGGCTAACAGTGGTGTGACCCACGTAGGGTAATCCGTTTGGAGCCGGTTCCTGTTTCGAGAAACGGCTGTGAAGACGGGCCCTGTTTCGGGAAATAGCCCCTGCTGATTGTCTGCATCAAAGCCACAACAGCGGGAATCACCTTAAGCTGCTCATTGGTCCTTTTCTTGGGGCCGGCCTTCGCTCCGTTTACGTGCACCACGTCCATCGACTTAGTGAGGACCTGATAAATATGTTCGACTATATCAGCTGTTCTTCTGTATATTGTTGTAGTTCATTCGGTGAGGCTCAACATCACGGATATAACTCCTCTCGCAGTCTAAGAACGCGTCGTCTTTCTTCGGCTTCGCAGGTCTTCACGATATTTGCGTTTATCCAGCAGCCGTTTTGACGCACCGGCACGATTTGCCCGCGGGTCTTTTATGAAAAAAATTAGAAGCAGCGCCTCAACCATGTCCGGGTGCAAGTCTCCACCGCTGGGGTCGACACGGTTTCCCCAGTATACTAAAAAAAACAGCGACATTAACTTAATTACCGCATACTGAATGGGGGTATATTGACGTTCATGAGGTTCTCCCGCGACTAGCGGTTTACGGTTGTGTGCCTCGTTTACACATATCGTGATGTCTTCAACCAAGATGAAATGTATCGTCAAGGCGGATTAACAACTTGGCAATCATTGTCACCATGTCCTGAGTGTTGGCCTGACCATAGGGTGATTCCAGCTGTTTCGATGCAGTCGGCAAGGTCATGTTTTGATCGACACGCGCAGCGACACCAGATACTCTCGGGGCAGGGCCTGACTTAGCAAGCTACGGATCTGCCTACCTTGGTCACAGAGTACCTACGATTTGTTGAAGACTGACTGTCCCGGCCCGTGGACAAGTTTGACAATGTCGCGTGTATGTGACATACAATATCTAGAATAAATCCCAGCCATTCGTAGCGCTGTCTTTCAGAACTACTTTTCTGGCCCACTTAAGAATCGACACTTCATTCAACCTTCCTAACTCGTGCTATACCAGTCGGTTTTCGGAGCGTGATACACCAAAATAAAGCCCTTGTTGTTGTCTATCTCCACGTATTTTGTAAATCCTCGTAACACCACGTCAGCGTTAACTAACACGTGAGTTTTACAAACTCGGTAAGTCCAAATTAGTTTTTTTGCGAAGCATCGCTAATACTTAGCGATATTAAACGAAATTGGTATCACCATGATCGTCAGTGTAATGGGCTTACTTAGCCCAATACTTTAGCTTACACGTGAGCGCACGTGTATGAGGAAGCGTAAGGTGTATTTAACTTAGATTAAGTATACTTGTATCCACAAGTATAATTAGATCTAAATAAAGGTACAAATAGTAGCTTTTGCGGTAAAATGAGAACTGAATTGAATGTTAACTGTGGCTTTCCTCCTAAAACTGATATCTATAAAGAGGGGTTCTGCCAACGAGTGGTTGGCAGAAACCCTGTCCTAATGCTTGACTCTTATTGGTAGAAAGACCCTGCTTTCTGACCAATAGGACTGATTCCTAATATGAATGGTGACCACACTGCGATGTGGCCCACCTGAATGTATCCACTTAGTGCGGGTTGCACTAAGGTGAGGTTAGCCGAATGTGTAGCCCCGCTACACCATCCCCCCGTTAGGACTTGATGTGCCGGTCTCGACACATCAATCCAAAGTCTTCTTCGGAGAGAACATCGTGCTCATTTCGAAATGAGCACGACAACGACGCAGACTTCCGACGAGCTTGCTGCACCTGCAGCAAGCAACACAGTCGTCGCCAACACAGCGACGACTGCCGCATCTACAGCCTCTTCGGCGTCCGTCGTCACTTCCTCTGTGACGACGCAAAGCTCCCACAAGCGTACCATCTCGGTTGCGGAGTACCACAAGTCGCGCAAGATCACCTATGCCAACGAAGCCCTCTTCGATGGCATGGAGGACTTAAATGTCGACAATGATGTCGACATGGAAGAGGGCGAGGAGAAGCAAGACTCCTCGTCCACAGGGCGCAATGAAGCTAGCGTGGGGACTCGTCGTCCTCGCGAGGACGACTCGGACGCTTCGAGTTCCAAGCGCTCGCGTAGCGGCAGCGATAGGCCGCTCGCAGATGCTGGGGCGTTGTCTACGCCGCGGGGTGGAGACGATGACGACTCCACTCCGTCTGCGACTGTGACGTCGCGCACTAAGCCGGTGCGCGACCCGTGGATGCCGTCTCCGAGCGAGATCCGATCTCGCTACGGCAATACCACGCCGGTCAGCAAGTACGCGCTGTACTCCTGCAGCGCCATCGTTGATGACGATGTCACCAAGGAGCTCGACTTTGATCCGGCGACGGATCAAAGACGTGATTATTACATCGGGCTCTTCCATGAGCTCCGATTCTACGGGAATAAGAAGACTTCCCGTAAGAGCAAGGTGACACAGTGGGAGGCACTCTGTCAAAGCTGGGGCGCGTTCGTTGAGAACTTTAACCGCGACCCGGCTGATTACCGTGAGCGAGTCCGCTCTGCGAGCGAGCGCTACGAGCGCTTCTCGAAGCGGCCCAAGATTTTGCGGCTGCACGAAGGTGCAGTCGAGGCGGGGATTCCGTGCGCAGTGCCGTCTGGCGTTGCGTGCGCGCAGTGCCAACCCGGGGCAGTGCGACTTTCTGAACGGGACCTTCTCGGGTACACTGGTGTTAGTGTGCCCGTGGAGTTGAAGACACTGCGTGAGAAGTTAATCACGCAGTTGTCGTCCGAGAGTGCTGAGGGTGAGCGCAACACTCAGCCGAGGGCTGTAGGCGACTACAGCTCTCGCTCAAGTTTTACGCCCTTCGGCGGAGCTGCTGGTGGCGGGATTCGTACTCCGTCACCATTTCCGGAACGTCGCTCATCAGGACGTTCCGCGGCTCCCACGTATCGTGGTCAGGAGAGTATCCTAACCAACGAATACGAAAATGAACCGGACCTTGGGTCCGGATCTGATGATCAACGATTCGCTGGACAATCCAGCGAGTTTCCCTGCGTGCATCTCGCAACGGGGGCGGCGGCGATGGAAAGACGCCACGGGCCGTCGCCGGGCGAGGTCTGGGATCGTTTGGAGGCTGTGGAGCGCCTCCAGACGGCTGAGCTCGCCGAAATACGGCAGGAGCTAAAGCTCTTGAAGGCCCGGATCGGTCAGGCCGGGCAGACCGCTTCGAACGTCCAAGTGACCTTGGGGACGCTCGTTGCCCGCCTGACGGATCGCGTCTCCGCGCTCGAGACGAGGATCGCGCCGAGTCACCGGGAGTAGGTGACTCGTGTTGCGAGTACGGCTTCAGCCGCCCAACGTAAAAGGTTGGGTGTAGGCGCATGCTGGACGGTATGTCTAGCGTGTACGCGTTGCCATGCGTCGCCAACACGGTGAATGGTCCGATGAAGCGCGGGGCAAGCTTGCTTGCTCCGAAGTCGGAAACTGCATGTTTAGCTAGGTTCTGTGTAGCTAACAGAACTAATGAACACTTTGAATTCATTTGTGTTTTCTCTGCCATTGTTGTCTGCGTTCAGCTTCTGTCGATCGACAGAAGCTGCAATAGCATCTTGCACAAACCGTATTACGGCTTGGCGGCGCTGGACAAAGTCCATTGCCTTCGAGTTGAACTCCTTGTTCAACCCGTTATCCTTGTTCACAACAGGCCCAGCCTGTGTGTGGTTGTTGTTGTTTTGAGTGTCTACGCCCGGCGTAGGCACTGAACTCTCGTCGATCGGACTACGCGCAGACCGTGCGCGTGTCGACACAGCTGATATGTTGCTCGTATCAGCGTGTTTATTCGGTTTTGAAACCGGATACCCTCCCCACTTAAGGAAGGAGCTACCGCACCGAGTACACTCGGTACGCGTGGATGCCTCATGGCGTTCACGTAAAACGGTGTATGTCCTGTGGAGACATGCACCGAGTTGTTGATGGCAAACTCTGCCATCGGCAAGCAGTCGCTCCATTGTTTGAACGAATGAGCGTAGCTCTTCAGAGCGTCAACCAAGACTCGGTTGACGCGCTCGGTTTGTCCGTCGGTCTGCGGATGATCCGCAGTCGACATGGAGAGCTGCGTGCCAAGAAGTTCAAACGCTTCTTGCCAGAAACGCGCTGTGAAGCGCGGATCACGATCAGACACAATGTCGATCGGCATGCCCTGGTGTCTAACCATGTCAACAAACAGACGTGTCGTCTGCTTGGCTTTCACTTCGGCTGGTACTGCAGCAGGATGCGCTATCTTGCTGAATCGGTCAACAAAGACCACAATACCAGTCCTCCGCTTGTTATCAGGCGGAAGACCAAACACAAAGTACATTGAGATGGGCTGCCAACACTCCGACGGAGTCGGTAGTGACTGAAGTGGAGCCTGCGAGAAGGGCGCAAGCTTCACGCGCTGACAAACCTCGCAAGCACGAACGTACTTGCGTACCCACTTGTACTGGTGACTCCAATAGAAGTCACGCGTGAGAAGTAAATATGTCTTCTCACGACCCTGATGTCCCGACGTCGGGGCATCGTATTACTCGTAAGTGATCCTGAGCTTCAGTTCATGATCGTCTGCACGACAATGCGATCAGCGTTGTCGTCGACTGCGCTGTAAAGCAGCAGTCCATTGTGTACACGATAACGGTGTACACGTGCACGGAGATGTTTCGCCAACTTCTGACGAGACTTATCAGAAGGAGCAGCGAAGTAGTCCAATAACTGCTTCGCGTTCGCATCCTTCGTGTATGCGGACCTCACGTCGTCTAACAGAGACGACGAGGGAGTAGACGTCCGTGCGACGCCAATTGCATTGGCGTCGGCCTTGTACACCGCATAATCAGGTCGACGCGATAACGCGTCGGCCACAACATTCAACCTTCCAGGTTTGTACTCAACCTGGAAGTTGTACTCCGCAAAGAATGAGAGCCATCTCGCCATTCTTTGTGAGATGTGCGGCGACTTGATCGCCGTACGCAATGATGCGTGGTCGGTGTAGACCACAAATGGTCTACTCCCAAGTAGATACACTCGAAACTTCGCGAGTGCATACTTCATGGCAAGGAGTTCCTTGTCATGTACCGGGTAGTTGCGCTCAGCTGGCTTCAGCTGACGCGACTGATAGTAGACCACGCGATTACGTCCTTCGTGATCGTGCTGCATTAGAGCGCATCCGATTGCGAAATCGGACGCGTCACACACGACGTGGAACGGACGGTCTTGGTCGGCCACCGCCAAGATCGGTGCCTCAGTCAAGCCCTGCTTGACTGCATCAAAGGCCTGCTGACAATCAGCAGTCCAAACCCATGCAGCGTCCTTCTTTTGAAGCTGCGACAACGGGCGAATCTTGCCCGCGTAGTTGCTCACGTACTTGCACAAGTACGTAGCGAGTCCAAGGAACTGCCTCAGTTCCTTGACATTGGAAGGCGAAGGTCATTCATTGATCACTCTGACCTTTCCTGGGTCAGGGCGTACGCCGTTCTTCCCTACGAGACACCCAAGGACGGGTATCTCGCTAGCCCCGAAGATACACTTTATCAGGTTCGCGTATAGCTTGTGTTTGCGCATGAGTGCAAACAACCTGCGGAGATGTTCCTTGAGCATCTCCACTTCCGACTTCCCGTCCACAGCCCGGCTGTGGATGAACACATCATCGAAATAGCTCGGTGCGAAGTCGCGCACCGAGCGCAACAAGTGCGTGACGCACCTGTTGAACGTCGCAGGGGCATTCTTTAATCCCTGCGGTATTACAAGCCACTCCCAGAGCATACCGCTCGGAGGGCTCACCGCCGTGAGAGGTATATCACTCTCACGAATGAGGATCTGATAGAATCCGTCTCTCAGATCCAGAGCACTGAAGATAGTGCTCAGAGCCATCGAATCGATGATCACATCTTTTCGCGGTATCGGCGTCTGCGCCGGTACCGTTGCGTCGTTCAGCTTGTTATAAGCATGAACGATGCGCCACCCGCCCTGTGCCTTCTTGACACAGAACGTAGACGTGCTGTGCGGGGACTTCGATTCCCGCACTTGCCCAGCCTTGCGACGACTCTCAAAGAAGTCGTCGATCGCTTTGACTTGCTCTCGCGGCAGTGGCCACTGCCGCGTCACGCAATACTTCGTTCCCGGCACGAGATCAATCTCGTGCTGAACACCCTTGTCCTGCGGTAACTCCGCAGGGATATCGTCCGGGAGTACGTCTCTGTACTCACGTAAGACCTCGTAGAAGGGGCTCGACTTCAGCGAGTCCCAGCTCTGCTCGCCGAAGCGTTCTTTCTTCGACTTGGCGCTGAGGGCGTTGACGCCCTCAGCGACGAGCTGCTTCAACTCTTCCGCTTCACACTTCATCCTCTCGACATCCGAGAGGATGCAAATCTGCTCGATGCGTCCATCGTGCAGGTCGCGGGCGAAGCGCCTCCAGCTCGTGACTGGAAGCGAAGTCAACTCCGACGCCAATGCCGGAGGGTTCTCCAACTTCATTTTCTTATACTGGAGACCAGTATTCGTACGCGTCAAGACACTCAGTGTCTCGACGGTCGTCTCCAGTTCCTGTGTCTGCCCGGCAGACACTGCGAGTAGCGCCTCGGTCCCTGACCGAGACTTGCGCAGCTTTGCTCGCTTGCGCCGTTCGCTTCTTGTGCGGAACCCGGTTCCGCGCGTCTTGTTTTGTCCGGGCCCGGCCGCGGACAGATCTTCCTTTTGATCGCCGGCGGGTTCAACCCGCGGGCACACGCAATCAAGCCCGGCTTGATCGCGTATCGCTTCTTCGTGCAGCCCGGCTGCACGTGAGCACGCAATGCGTTTCTTGTTGTCGCCGGCGGGTTCTTCCCGCGGGCGCACGCAATCAAGCCCTGCTTGATCGCGTACCGCTTCGTCGTGCAGCCCGGCTGCACGCGAGCACGCAAGCATTTCCGGTGCGGGACGTTTGCAACCGTCCGCACTGCCTGCAGCGTCGGCTCCCAGAGCCGGTGCGCTTTCTTTACTTCGACGCCTGACGGCGGAGCGTCTTTCGACGTTTGGGCCAATCGCATCAGCTCCCTGAGCTGACGCGCCCGAGTCACTGTCCTTATCAGTGACTGGCTTCTCTTGTTGAACTTGTGTGTCGACACTAATAGTCGACACGACCGCGTCACTCTTGACGCTTCCAGAACCTCTCGAATTCGATCGAATCTGAGTCTTCTGATTCGACTCACATTTTCTCCCGACGACCCTCTCAGTTGTCGGCGTCCGCGAGGGGTGACCGGAGACAGCCGCGCGTAGCGCTGCCTCTCCTGGTGGGTCGCGTGCACCTCGAGGTGTACGTGCTGCGCCGACAGGGCCATCGCTCACTGTCGCGCCGGTACTCCCGAAGTGCACGATCGTGCGCTTCGTCCAGTCGATCACCGGATCATGCCGTGCAAGCCACGGCATGCCCAGCACCATGTCGAACTTATCGTCTAAGTCAAGTACGATAAGCTCGTCCACGAACTTCTTCTCTCGATACGAGAAGCGTACGCGTACGACACGCTTCTCGGTTCTGACAACGACACCCGTTGCCAGTCTTACTTCCAATAGACTTCGAGGTAGTTCCACTTCCTCGAAGTCAAGCCTCGCTAGGCTCTGCAGTCGAACAAAGTTGTTCGACGCTCCACAATCCACTAGCGCACGAAGAGACATCTATCTCTTCGAGCGAACCTTCAAGATGACAAGGCTCGGCCTGTCATCTTGCTTCTTACAGTGAGAGTGACTCTCACTGGGGGCAGCAGTCTTTAATACAGCGTGTCCAATATCGACACGCTCGACTGCATCACCAGCAGAGCGCCCCGCGCCTGCTGGTTGTTCTAGTTTTTTGATTGCCCGTGGCGATACCCGGTATCGTCACGCCGGCCCTTGGCCGCCTGCACAGGCGCTGTGCATTCACGGGCGTAATGACCGTTGTTTCCACACCGGAAACAGCGGACATTCGTTGGTCCACGACGCTGCTGAGACCCAGCAGCCGTCGCACTCGAGAGGTCCATTGGTTCGGGACCTCCCGTCGGCTTTACCATCGGTCGCGGCATCGGCCGCGGGACGTTCACATGGAGTTTAGCCTGTCGCAGGCTAAACTCTTCTTGCATCGCAAGGGTAATTGCAGACTCGAGAGTACTTGGGTACTCTCGGAAGAGATAGGTCTTCACAGGACCATCTTTCAGGCCCTTCATGAACGTGACGACCTTTGTCGCCTCGTCTATCGGGTTGGTCACGATGTTCGAGACCAAGTACCGCGCCCTTTGGGCGTAAGCATGCACGTCATGCTTACCCTGTTGCAGGTCGAGGAACTCAGCCCTCGATCTGAACTCATTCTGCGGGGGCTCAAACGCTTGTCTGAGCTCCTCCTTGAACACCTCGTACGTGCTGAAGCACGTAGGGTCAGTGAGTCGGCGTCCGTACGCCCAACTCCTGGCTCGTCCGCCAAGGCATGACATGGCGAACGCAACCTTCGACAACGGGTCGACGATACATCGAGCCGTAATGGCAGTGTCGACTTCGACAAGCCAACGGAGGAGAGGCTCGCCCTCTCTTCCAACGTAGCTGTTCACGTGGAGCTTCAATGACTCCACGCGCGGTGTGGACGGAGTCGACACCGTAGCGCGAGCAGCGGTCTCGCGCTGTTCCTTCATGATGAAGCCTAGAGCAACACCGTGTTGCTCTGTCGATAGCGTGCGTAGCATTGTTGCTACGGCCGCTTCTCCAATGACCGTCGACAGTCGTTGGAGCGCCTCCCACTCTGGATCCGCCAGGTGGAGACAGTCTTCGCGTGCAACATGCGTTGCACCCGTGTTTGGGTTACCAGTGGACATACTCGCGTCCACAGGCAGGTCCTCGGCCCCCATATCGAACTTCATTCAATACGTAATTAGTCGGCCGTTGGACGGACTACAAAGTGCTACCAGGTGTAATGGGCTTACTTAGCCCAATACTTTAGCTTACACGTGAGCGCACGTGTATGAGGAAGCGTAAGGTGTATTTAACTTAGATTAAGTATACTTGTATCCACAAGTATAATTAGATCTAAATAAAGGTACAAATAGTTGCTTTTGCGGTAAAATGAGAACTGAATTGAATGTTAACTGTGGCTTTCCTCCTAAAACTGATATCTATAAAGAGGGGTTCTGCCAACGAGTGGTTGGCAGAAACCCTGTCCTAATGCTTGACTCTTATTGGTAGAAAGACCCTGCTTTCTGACCAATAGGACTGATTCCTAATATGAATGGTGACCACACTGCGATGTGGCCCACCTGAATGTATCCACTTAGTGCGGGTTGCACTAAGGTGAGGTTAGCCGAATGTGTAGCCCCGCTACAGTCAGTGTTTAGTACAATAGGCACATATAGCCATTAGGCATAAAATGTAAGAACTAACGCTCTATCGATAAGGTAAAACACGAGGTTTTTCACGCTGTTAAGCTGAAATGAAAATAACACACGCCAATCTGACCAATCAAAACATTCGCACGTATATGAGTAATTATTATGTGGTACACATTGGGGATTTAAGGTAAGTTTTACTGCATTAGTTTTTGTGTAGCTAATCCTTCAGCATAGACTGCACTATCACATACTATGGAGCTAAGTGTGTATCCGTTCTTGATGAAGGTGTTGAAAACACGGGGCACACGGAAGTTGTTGTCGCCGGCATGTCTAACAATGCATTCCATAACCTTTTGAAGGGTTAGGAAGCATTTATCTAGCGTGCGACTAGATAGTAAATTAATCGAAGCCAACACAACCCCGATGAGAGCATCAATCTCATGAATAGGTTGTCGGTATTGGACCAGCTGGATGGAATTGAAGACTGCGAGATCTAGTACGTTTGTATCGGGCGACTTTTCTGGTTGAAACGCCATGTGTATATCCCACCCGTCCTCCTTTGCTGAGTCTCGCACGATTACCCCTCCATGAGGGCTTGCGTTGTCGTGTTGGACGCGAATACGGCGGCGCTTAGAGCCTATTAACAATAAAACAGCGTCAGTTACAATAACGCAATAAAAATAAAAAATAAAAAAAGTATTACCAACATGGCCATGTTGCTCGTATTGCTGGAAATACCTTTTCCGCTAGCATCTTTGCATACTCGTCCGACGTCATGGATACATTTTTTGTCTTCCATTCGCCAGCTAGTCGGTTAGCCGATGTTCGTTGAGCATGCACACGATATACGATTGGCCAGATTCCGATCTTTCCGTCGAAATATTTGCGGCAACGGAGGTCGTAACGTGGCCGCGCTACAGCAGGCAAAACATTACTTTACCTATATTTTTCTTGTTGGCACATGTGTGATGCGGAAGTTGTTCAGTTGGAGACATGTAAAAATGGGTCGACCCCGTGTACATGTTGAACCACTTTTCAACGACATGCACGACATCGTACATATCGATGAAGCGAGGTTGTCTAAGACCTACACGTCACAAAAATAAAATAATAATAAAATATGAGCTGCAACATAAATACCCTTTGAACAACATTTCTATTACGAACGGGGGGGGGGCTGGCGTGCATGCCGTAGTGCGAGCTCAAGGCGGCGCTGCTTGTGTGCGGAGGTTAGCCGGGGGTTGACCGTGGAAAACCGACGACACAGCAATCCTGCCTTCAGATACCGCTACAACGTAATGCGCGGCACGTGAACGGCCGTTGCGAGGCTCCAATGCGCCTATCGCAGCGGTAGGTGGACTGCCTCTACCCTTGCCGCAATATCAGGATAGTGGAGGCCTCGGGCCGGCGCCGTGCACGCGCTAACAGAGCCTGCGGCATCTTGCGCAGGCTCCAGATTGAGGCGACAGTCTGACGGAGGCACGAGAACTTTTTGGCATCCGCCGTTTGGACGCCGCGGAGCAACATGTCGTTCACGGCGTGGGCGCTCAAGAACACTACGATGGAGAGCTTCTTGTCGGGGGAAAGGTTCGGCTGGGATGTTGGCGGGAAGTGTCTGTTTTCGCGGGAAGTCTGTTAATGGCTGTAGTTGGCCACCAGGCCGCAGTGATTTAGCGAGCTCATTATGCACCTAGCCCTAATATTGTTTTGACCAATCAAAACTGAATGTGGTCCGCAAAAAACCTTATTGTCGATTCTTAAGTGGGACAGAGAAGTATTGATGCTGCTTCGACTTTGAGACGTTGCTCCACGTGGCTGGAAACGGATACCACGCTTCTGCCTTGTGGGCTCTTGGTGGAGATCCTCTGCAAGTTGAGGGGGGTCCCCACCAAGAGCCCAAAAGGCAAAAAAGGGGGGGGCTCGCTCTATGGGCCTCGGGAAGGCGGTACTTGCGCTGACGGTGACCCAAGTTCGGGTGCGTCTTTTTGTGCCAAAAGAGCCTCCACCTTGCGCCTAAGCGTAGGCCGCACCTCGCCGCGCAGATAGAACGCGTCCTGCATGAAGAGGTGCTCACAGCACAGGAACTTCCAGTGGATTATCGCCCTATCGCCCATATTAAGCGACAACGGCCGGGTAGTCGCGCATTTCATGTGCTCCATTCGTGAACGTTATTTGCGCTTTCAATTGTTTTTTTTTTCGGTAAACATATATCTATTACATTTCAGTAATCCTCGCCCTGGATTGTTTGAGATATTTGTTACCCTAGCACGCGATCACAGGAAGAAAAGCCAGCCAGATCGCTAAGCTTCTCCCCAGGTCCTCAGACTTTCATGAGACGGTTGTAGATACTTAATATGCACTATACGCAGCATCGCCCGTCAAGAGCGCGCGTGTGCCGGGTACAATGGGAAGAATTTTCATTTGGACCTTGTTTACACTGTTAAGTGCTATTGATGTGATCTACAAATTTATTTAGCAAATTAGGGCCGCATTTCGCTCGGCTCGATAGCTTCTAGGGCAATGAGGGATATGAACCAAAAATATTTGAAAAGAAAGAAAGACATTATTATGCAAGCATGGGCTGCGAGGTGGCGGACTTAAAAACGAAACTATACCTCGAATCGGATTCAAGTTAGGAAACTGATAGTGAAATCTGGTACGCATCGTAATAGTGTAGTGATTTTCTCAGTAGATTAATGCGTATTATGGGGTGAGACATGCTATTGATATGCATACCCCCCCCCCCCCCCCCCGCTGCGTCGTCACTTCAAGGCAGCTTGCCATATACATGTATGATACCTGTCATTTCCAATATGCTGCCAGCATATTGGAAGTACACCTTCGCTCGGGGAAGACCTGCATAGCTCCAACCGTTGCTCAGGATGTTCACCACGCTCATGAAACTTTAAAAAAGGCCACGAAGGTATCGCATGACTCCGCCATTATCGTGGAGACTGCCGGTTTATATGCGGCGTAATCCAGGATCTTTGAGCAACACAGCGACTGGCGTCGGAATTGCAAGCTGCAGGCGATATGATCGTGGAACTAAGCAATACCAATGAGCACTATGTGCGACAAGATACCCGAAATGTTGGACGCTCTGACGATTTATGACGAGCGTATCGAGCAAGAAATTGCGGTCGCATTTTAGGGTTGTAGCGATTAGCGGTTCTGTAGTCTAATCTCTGAAAACTAAAACTGCTCAGTGGCCGCCCCCTTGAGAACGGCCGAGGCCACACACCCGGCCTTGAACACCGCCATCTCGTCCCAGCTCTCGCTGCCCCTGTCCGCGCACGCCCACCACAACTTTAGTAGCCATGTTCTCAAGTTCACTGACTGCACTACAACTCCACACCAGCCTGGAAGTGTCACGGCAGCATTACTATTGTTGATCACGTCTTGGGTCAGGCTGGCGACCTTTACGGCCTGCTCAGTGGGCTTTCCATGTCTGCGGACCGACCGTGTCAATCTCAGACGCTTTGTGGAGGTAGATTGGCCCTCGTGCTGCCGCTTGCTGCCCCCACGCATGTTATCCATTCTTTGATGCGTGGTGGAGTGGGCGTCCTTCGAGCGTTCATCGGGCATAGCGCATCATGGATACTTTTGTGTGTACTGCATCAATCCGTACTCAGTAGTTGTTTTGAAACTGATGTAGTTCAAAACTACCACATCCTATTCAAAAATGTCACTTCCAATTCAAACCTGTCACGTCCAATTCAAACCTGTCACTGCCAACCCACTGGTGTCTGTTGCGCTTGCAACCATTAGCGCAACAGCTTCCAAGCAAAGAGAATGCGACATGTCGCTAGCAAGAGCAGTGTTTTCGCGTAGCCAGTTCAGAAACTACTGCGGACGTGTAGTGAATTATTTTTCATTCAACACCACTTCAATTGACGCTAAAGCAGTTGAGTACATGTATATGTAGCTGAAAGTTGTTATCCAAAACGCAGGGTACAAGTTGATTGGTTTAATACTGCAGACTATCCTAGAGAAGAGACCTGGCATCGCGATAATAAAGCAAAGAGATGTCCGAACATTCATCCAGGATGCACAGGATGCAGCCAAGTCCGGAACGCCAGTCAATGCTACCGACCACGAGTTGGTATCCGGCACACTGGCACCAGGCACAGCGGCAACAGACACAACTGTAACTAGCGCACAAACGGCGGGAGGGTCCGAGCTGACAGTCCGAGGCGAAGATGCAGCTAATTCTTCTATAGCTGTTGTAGATGCGTTGAGCGCAGTGGTGTTGCTGGAAACCGAGGACGCAAGTCAGCAGAAGTGTGCATGGGGGGATCTTGCCGAAGCTCTTCACAAAAATGGATACCCGCGAAGGACACCATCTGACGCCGGAAGAGCTCTTGGTGAGGCCCTGGCGCATGCCACGGTTGATGGAGTGGACCCTGTCAGCGCCGCTTCCAATGTCTACCTGGAAGCCTTGGTTTTAGCTGTGTCGGTGATGAACGGTCACGGTGGTGGTTATGCTATCCGAGCAGTAAAATCAGCGCTTGACAAAGACTTGACCTGGAACATCAAAAGTATCATCGGGAAAATGAAAGCGCATGACGGGAAACCATTTTACGTCGTTGACTGGGAGCCGACTAGGGAGTCACCAAAACACCTAAAAAGAGAGCAAATTGTCCGCTTTGAGGGACGTCGATTTGAGCGCAGACTCACGAGTTTGACACGGAGGAAGCACCAGCTCGGAAGTCTACAGCAACAAAGAGAACAAAACAACCAAACCAGCAGCAGCAAGCGACAACGAGCTCAGAAGCGTAGGCGTGCAAAGTAGTTGAACTTTATTCTTCTGCATAATTCAGGCAATACACGTAAGAAACGTGCATATTCCATTAACAGTCAGCTTCAAAGCGAGTACCTTATCGATAGATACAATCTTCACTCAATCATCAGATCGGTTGCCCAGAACCGATCGCCATCTTGCCTTGCTTGTCACCAACACCCAACCGTACTCCACCTTGCCGCTTGGACACAACCTGTGTCGGTAAAACCGCGCGCCACCTCGCAGCTTGGGTGACAACCTCTGCCGGTCGTAGTTGGTTCGCTGCTTGCTCGACGCGAATTGAAGGATGTGCTTTCAACTTGCCGTGGGGAATGAATCACAGGCCCTTAGAATAGCGTGGCCATCGGTATAGATGACACCAGCTGCCTTCGGGATAGATGTCGCTGAGATGCTTCTACCTTCTTACAGCCCGCGCGGACGAGCACGATATAGTTAGCACCTCCACCGACATAGATGCTGCTCAAGGTGCACCTAGTTCTCGCCGCTGCTGGAGCTGGTGGTGCTCAACGTGGCAGTGACGCACGCTGTCACGAGCTTCTCCACCAAGACCGGTTACGGCGAGTCCGTCTCGAGCAGCAATATCATGACGGACGCCGTCCGCCTCGGCTACTTCCACGCCGACGAGGCGCCTTCTGTCCACAGAGCTGCGAAAATAGCATTGTCAATACAATAATCTTAATAAATATGTTTCTATAAATGTATTGAATTTGTTATTTGTATGCCAAGTTGTATGCTGGTGCTGCATTGATTTTAGTAGTTTTCATTTACAAACTCTTAGTCAACAATGGCATTTAAATGTAAAGAGTATTGATGTAACGTAAAGTGTCCATAATATTTTTTTATTTTAGGTCTAAATTTACATTATCACGTTATCTGCTGTGATCTAATGCAGAGGGCGGCTGGGGTAACTCAGCGCACTCACCTGCACGCGCGGCTCAATTCGGGTGATGGAGGAGTACGGGTCCACACACAGCGCCATCATCACCGTGGAACTCGTAGAGGTGGGGCCTCTAGGCGTAGCGCTGTGGCTCAGGACAGTGTCGCGCACAACGCCGACATCGTAGTGCAGTTTCGCAGTCGTAAAATAATATTATACAATGTATATTATATAGTGCAGGTCTTGTACATGTATATCCAATAAATTACCGAGCTGAATCTCTTGCACCTATTGGTATGATTGGATGAAACAAAACACGGTGGAATGGTGTACATAAAATCCAAGCTTTTTCTAAAAGAGCGCTTTAAGAGTGTGTTTATCCACCCCGTTTTGCAAATATTG
The DNA here is from genome assembly GCA_033557925.1 of Phytophthora x cambivora. Lineage (NCBI taxonomy): Eukaryota > Oomycota > Peronosporomycetes > Peronosporales > Peronosporaceae > Phytophthora > Phytophthora x cambivora. The sequence continues at coordinate 2,470,820 of JAUCEB010000034.1, forward strand.
TTAAAGGGTGACTTTTGCGCCCGTCTGCCACGAAAAGGTTAATAGTTCACCACTCAGGCTTAAATTGGTGGGTCCAGAGGTTCTTGAAATACCTCCAGATTTTTTTTTCGTTAGCCTTGGAGTAGTGGACCCCCTGGTACGGCAATCACGCTTGATCATAGTACGGATATCGTGGAAAATCCGAAGCGTGATATCCATTCAGCGAGTGATAGGCTCTCACGCGTGGCTAAATCAACTTCCAGTTCTGTAATCTTCAACTTCAGCATCTTGCGACGCAGGGCTTGTTTGAAATGAAAACAAAACACCCCACAATAGCCGCCTCTGCAAATTGGTCCAGCGCAGCGTGTGATCATGCCAAACTCGAAATTGTATACAACACGGACTGAGACCAATTTTAGATTCGACGCCACGTAGATGTTGTGAAAGAGTCGTTTGTACATTTCTGCAGTTTTCCCGGTAGTCAGAGTGTACCAAATTGGCAGATACAGCTCCGAAATAGAATCGTAAATCGTCACAATTATCAGTTGGTAAAATGGAGCCAGCACACATCAATATGTTGCATCGAAACAAATCGAACTCTGGCGCTGCTTCATCCGATCGATCAGCTGCGGTTGAGCCCAGCCAATCAGTCAATGTTACACTTCGTCTTCGTAGTAAGTTGCATGAAACTGGAAACACTTCAATCCAGGGCTGCCCTTGATGTCACATAGTGGTTCACGTTCCAGACCGAATACGTCCCTTCCAAACAGCTTCGCTCTCGTCCGATAAAGATGACCCAACACTTGTCTTTTCGTAGCTCCCCGGACTATATCAGTGTCATTTCCATAAAATTAACCCCGCACCATGCACCAAACTTCCACGGAAGTTAGCGTGACGTCCCGGACGCAAATTTCATCAGTCCTCAGCAACATCTGATCCGTCCGGTCGACGATTGCTGGAGGAGTTCCGATTGAAGCTCGGCGAAAGTCAGGAACACAGTTGGGTATATGGTTCCCGGCCTCCACGGCGCTCATGTTGCTCACATACAACTTCGCATTGCACTTAGTTCGGCGGTAGGCGCTGCAACGATAATGAGAAACCTCGTCGGTGAAATGGTACCGAGCATTGGAGTAACCACCGAAATAGACACTTGTCGTTCCCAATACTGGGGCGGGGCGATGCGCTGATTTCCGTTTATTGCCTGTTGATGGAGAATCGGCATCATCAAGGATCACTCTCTTCACAACCACATCCGAGTTGAGTCACGAGGCTTTCGACACGTCACCGAAGCCACCACGAGCGAAAACAAACTCGTCATCGAGCTCGAACTATCCAATTAACCACTCCGGAAGAGACCCAAGCACATCTCCCGATTTTTTTCGGCATTACTTGATCGTACGCTTTCTGGCTGATTTCGTGTTGAGATGGCGTGTAACTCTTGCTCTGCAGCTCTCGGTGCAGCATCATCGCTAGATCTTCTGTGTTGAGTGGGGCAACGTCAGGGTCTTGTCAATATCAGACAAAAATATATCGACCTTGCGTTTGCTCAGCTCGTCCCAACGCTCGTCTAACTCGCGATGTCTCCGTCGGTGCACCCATCACAGTCATCAAGCTCTCTAGTTGCTTGCGGACGAAATCCATGGACGCATTGCTAACTCGACTGGATGAGAGGCCCAGGATAACAACGTTAGAGAGTGACCACTGGTGATCAATCGCATTTTCATTTTTTGTAGTACGCTGATTGCGTCTTCATACGCTCTCATGCTGATCAATGCACTCGAGTCGATACTTTGCTGGACTACGCTGTCGAGAAAACAGAAGATCTCATCGTAGTGGGCGCCGTCCGTCGCGTCGACTATCTCTCGCACAGCCTGCAACTTCAACAGAATCGTGTCGTAAGAAATTGTAGGTTCCTGCTTAGGTTCCTGCAGCGTCACTATGTCAACCAAGATTTTCATTAAACTGACGACAGTAGCAATGGTAGATCGCCCCAGAGGATCGTCATGACCCATGACGACCACCAGATGGTACCACTCGAGTGAAACTCCGAGAATTTGTTGTATAATACGATAGCTTTGCCAACTTCGGCCAGCCAGTCTCCCAAAGCAAGCACATCAGACACCAACAAGTTATTTTCACCAACGGATTGCTTCAGCTCAGTATTTCGGCTTGCAAAAACGCTCGAAAAGTTCGCCTACTGAGCGATATCATTGCCACCAATCAACACGTTTCCTAGTCAAACATCTCCGTGAGCAATGCACCGCTTGTGTAAGAACTACAGGCCCAGCGCCACCTCCTCACGTATCAAAAGGCATTCGCAACACGTGTTGTATTCCACATTCCTTCATGCTTCTGTACATATTCTCGAAGCGATCCGTCTGCCATATGCTCGCATACAAACAGACTATATAAAGCTTCTGAATGTTATGTCAAAGCGCAAACCAACGGCTGACTGCTCGCCGAATGCCGTATCTGCATCGCAATCAAACACCCAAAGCTTGATCACGACTTCGGAGCCGAGCCATGTTCCAAGAAAATCGCCCCCTACGTCCGTCGGTGCTGCAAACTGTCCAAACTGAATTTCCGTAGCATGGATAAGCCACTGGGGTGTCTCAGCAAAGGAACCGACCGAGCGTAGTTGAGCTTGGCTCACATTTGTTAAGAGGAACTTTTGAATTTGTCTATGGCCATTGCGAGACGCATAATCTCGTACTGCTTGATGATAGATATCGGTTGCATTTGAGCCTGCATTCAAGTCGACCAGGATGTTGACTATTTCAGCATGTCGATTGTCAGCGGCCAACAGAAGCGCTGTCGATCCGCGGTTGTCTTTTGTGTTGATGTATGCTCCAAGATCTTGTACCAGAACCTTCGCAATGTCGGCATCGACATTTTTTACTCACAAAGGATCATCAATGCTGTCGTGCCATAATTGTCATTTACATTGACGTCTATTCCGTTCTTCATTACCAGAAAATTCAAACAGCAAAGGTGCATTAATGCTCTCTTTCGGTAGATTCCATTTGCGTTGACGTATGTACCGTACCTATTTAACAGAAATATGACAATATCTACAGTGGCGTGTCATGACCTGCAAATATACATAAGTGCTGTCATTCCGTCGTTGTCCACTGTGTTGATGTTCGCGCCGAGCTCTTCCACCATAATCTTAATGAGGTCTGCCTCGGCCTTTTTTTAATCACAAAGGTACATCAATGCGGTCCCTTTGCCTCCGTTCACTGGGTCGACGTCCGCGCCGGACTCCTCTTGTAACGTCTGCATCGGTATTTTGTACCCCATAATGGTACATCAACGCTGTATTTCCGGTGATATCTACTCAGTTGACATCTGTGCCATACCTCTTTGCCATAAATCTTACAACGTCTACGGTGGCGTTTTCTGACAAGCAAAGATAGATAAATGCTTTTCTTCCGTCTTTGTCAATTGCGTTGACGTCCGCACCATATTCTTCTACCGAAACCCCACGATATCTGCATCGGCGTTTCCTGATCCACAAAGATGCATCAATACTGTCAACCCGTCGTCGTCCACTGTTTTGACTTTTGCGCCAAGCTCGTCCGCAAGAATCTTAACAACGTCTGTGTTGGCTGCCTCCAATCTGCAAAGCAGCATAAATGGAGTAATTCCATCCACCGTTGCGCAATTCACATCATCCCCATTACCTGCGAGCCACAACACCACCTCCACACGACCTATTTCTGCAGCAACTATCAGGGGCGTGCGCCCGCAAATGTCGGCCTCATTCACACCGCTGCCTTTCTTCACTAAAAGTTTCACAATTCCCAGATATTCCTTTCTGGCCGCGGAACTCAAAGCTGCGCGTCCGGATTGGTCCTTTGCGTCCACATTTGCACCACACTCCAGCAAGAACTGAACCACCTCCAGACGGCTGCTTTCACTCGCTTGGATTAGAGACGTCTCCGTGGTCTTTTGATCTGCAACCTGCAAATATACATGTGCTGTCATTCCGTCGTTGTCCACTGTGTTGATGTTCGCGCCGAGCTCTTTCACCATAATCTTAATGAGATCTGCCTCGGCCTTTTTTTAATCACAAAGGTACATCAATGCGGTCGCTCTGTCTCCGTTGAGGAATTAAGCAATCCAAGTAGATTGGGGTCATTCTGTAAAACCGTAAGTAGGTGCATGCATCTACTTGCAAGTAGGTTATAAGAGCGTTAGGATGAAATTTCAAAAGCGAAATATTTCGGTCAGTTTAGTGGCATTTTCGCATTTCGATACATCCGTCTACCAATCGTACGATACTGTTTTCAGTAAACCGTGTGACATCGTACGATTATACTTAGGAAACTTGTGAAATCGTACGACTACACACTAGTACTACAAATGCACTACTGCAAAGCTATCATTTCATCTAGCAAACACACCTAGCAGTCACATACGTAGACGACTAAATTGTGAAACGAATATATATACGTACCCTCGGACTACGCCGTCGTGAGTTTCGAAACCAACGCACACAATTTCCGTTTTCATGCAAGCTACTGGGCATCTCTTGAGTGGTTTTGTGTCACACGGTTTACTGAAAACAGTATCGTACGATTGGTAGACGGATGTATCGAAATGCGAAAATGCCACTAAACTGACCGAAATATTTCGCTTTTGAAATTTCATCCTAACGCTCTTATAACCTACTTGCAAGTAGATGCATGCACCTACTTACGGTTTTACAGAATGACCCCAATCTACTTGGATTGCTTAATTCCTCAACGGAGACAGAGCGACCGCATTGATGTACCTTTGTGATTAAAAAAAGGCCGAGGCAGATCTCATTAAGATTATGGTGGAAGAGCTTGGCGCGAACATCAACACAGTGGACAACGACGGAATGACAGCACATGTATATTTGCAGGTTGCAGATCAAAAGACCACGGAGACGTCTCTAATCCAAGCGAGTGAAAGCAGCCGTCTGGAGGTGGTTCAGTTCTTGCTGGAGTGTGGTGCAAATGTGGACGCAAAGGACCAATCCGGACGCGCAGCTTTGAGTTCCGCGGCCAGAAAGGAATATCTGGGAATTGTGAAACTTTTAGTGAAGAAAGGCAGCGGTGTGAATGAGGCCGACATTTGCGGGTGCACGCCCCTGATAGTTGCTGCAGAAATAGGTCGTGTGGAGGTGGTGTTGTGGCTCGCAGGTAATGGGGATGATGTGAATTGCGCAACGGTGGATGGAATTACTCCATTTATGCTGCTTTGCAGATTGGAGGCAGCCAACACAGACGTTGTTAAGATTCTTGCGGACGAGCTTGGCGCAAAAGTCAAAACAGTGGACGACGACGGGTTGACAGTATTGATGCATCTTTGTGGATCAGGAAACGCCGATGCAGATATCGTGGGGTTTCGGTAGAAGAATATGGTGCGGACGTCAACGCAATTGACAATGACGGAAGAAAAGCATTTATCTATCTTTGCTTGTCAGAAAACGCCACCGTAGACGTTGTAAGATTTCTGGCAAAGAGGTATGGCACAGATATCAACTGAGTAGATATCACCGGAAATACAGCGTTGATGTATCATTATGGGCTACAAAATACCGGTGCAGCTTCGTCGTCCTCTTGAAGACTACGAGCCACGTACTCGGACATACACTCTGCGCACATCGCATGCCGACACGAGCGAGAGGTTACAGGGGACACCGGTAGGTCCTGGCAAACTGCACACAATTCACGACTCTCGTCCTCTCCATCGTCGTCCGACACTTCAATTGTCACAGGAGGGGATACTGCCGTTGGTCGTCTGCGCTCTGCCACACGACCTGCTTGTCGAACTCTTGGTCGAGGTCGCTCTGGTCCGCTGGTATCACGCGGAGACGACGGAAGTGTCCCCGCTGGTGTAGCGTCGACGTCAGCCAGAACAGCTGGAGTGATTAGGCGTAGCCCAATCTCGGTGAGAGCATCGCGGCAAGCTTGATGGTAGAGCTTGTCGTACTTGCGCTTATATTCACGAGCCTTCTCTAGTCGTTGGGTCTTGAGCGACGGATAGCGTTTTTCTAGACATACGCGCTTTCCGACATGAGCACGCATGCTAGCAACGGCGAGGTTTGTGCCGCACAGCGGACAGTTGACACGTGATGAAGCCATTGCAAGATGAATAGTGAAGCATCTACTTAGACTTAAGCACTCTACCCCTCGTCCTCAACTACAGTGGTTACAGCAATTAGTATGTCACATACTTATTTATGTAAGCGTTTTTCTTACGAGCTCACACTAAATAGTCTGTCATCAGCTCAAACATAGTAATTTTGTACACATACAAATTCTGAACAAAATTTTGAACACACTAATTCTGAACAAAGTCCAACATTACCAGAATGTATTCAAGTAAGCTAAACGAGCGCTTCATTGCGCGCACTGTTCATTACTTCTGAAAATGTTGGAGGCGCGCTTTCGTTTTCCTCGCTAGATCCGCCCTCGCGCTCCGATGTCACGCCGCCGCGCTCTGCAGACTTGACCTTGCCTTCAAACTCAGCCGGATACTTCTTCACGATCTCCTGTAAGTGTGGGAACAACTGGGTTGTGCGCCAATTCCCATCAACACCAAGGGATAAACCACAGCGCATCATCGCTTTTCTGGCGTAATTGATCCCATTCTTGTCTCTCTTTCCGTTGACTTCCTTTACAGCAGCAGCCAGCTCCAAGAAAAACTTCTTGCCTGGATTCTTCAGCTTTCCCGAGTAGCTGCCATCTTTTCTTGCCTTGTTCTGCCATTCTTTATCTTCAATCAGCTCAATCTTTTTCTCGTTCCACATGCGCGACCACACGTCTTTGATCTTGGCAATGACAAAGGAGTCAGCGGGCTGGCACAGATCAGTGGCGTTGGGTGGCAAATAACGCAGACGCGCATTCAGACGGTGGAGCTCGTCTTCGCACTCGGATTCGTCTAAGTGGCCGGAGCAATTGTCGAGAAAGATAACCTTCTGACGTCCACGAGAATCTGCTGCAAGAGCTCTTCTTTCTTGAAGGTACTCTCGGAAAAGCCGCTTGTCCATCCATCCCTTCGGCCCCGTCCGATAGCAGACTCCATTGACATCGTCAGCAACTCCTCGAATCGGGTAACTCCGGTTTGCGTTCGTGAAGTTCATCATTGGTGGATGGATGTAGCCGCTCGCACCACCTGAGATGCGGACAACCATTGTTATTCCCTCGCGACATCGGCGTACTTTACTTGCTTCTCCGCGACAAATCCGAGCGTCTTTCCGTTGTCAAAATCAATGACGAAGTGGGTTTCATCAATGTTCTCGACGGTATTCTCGTCAAGCATACCGCTCTCGAAGTCGCGGTTCAACTCGCCGAGATGGGAGGCAACTTCACGCTCAATCTGCTCTTGCTTTTCAGGGCTGACCTGGCGCTTTCCAGTGTGTGCTCGTAGTAATTAGTGTGTGCTAGACTAATTGTGAACGCATAGTAATTTTGAAGACATACAAATTGCTGTAACCACTGTTGCCTCTGCTCTTACTTATCCAATATGCGTGTCTTACCGAAATATTTCGCTTTTGAAATTTCATTCTAGCGCTTTTATAACCTACTTGCAAGTAGATGCATGCACCTACTAACCGTTTTACAAAAATGACCCCAATCTACTTGGATTGCTTAATATCTCGTCGCCGTTCACTGGGTCGACGTCCGCGCCGGACTCCTCCACCAGAAACCTTGGAGCGTCTGCATCGGTATTTTGTACCCCACAATGGTACATCAACGCTGATGTCTACTCAGTTGACATCTGTGCCATACCTCTTTGCAATAAATCTTACAACGTCTACGGTGGCGTTTTCTGGCCAGCACAGATAGATAAATGCTGTCCTTCCGTCTTTGTCAAGTGCGTTGACGTCCGCACCATCTAAAGCATCAATCAGAGCAACGCTGTCCGTCGGTCGGTCAGTAACGGATTGTCACCTGAATTCCGATTGGCCGAAATTGGCGATCTACGACATACATTGGGTATAAATACTACATTGAGCCCGGCCTTGATTGGATAAAATAAAAATTGCTGCCGAGCGCAGCGAGGCGGCCTTCATTGGGTAGAATTAATTGGCTGCTGCCGAGCGTAGCGAAGACGGCCTCGCAGAACCATTGGGTGAGTAGTGCAGCGAGGCCGCAGGGTGCGGTTTTTTTTCATGCTTTCGTCGGCTATTTTTTATGCCATGCATTTTCGGTTGCTTTTTATTGCTCGCCGGCTATTTTCTATGCGGTCGGTGATATTGTATTCCACTGGTGTTATTGTAAGCCCATCGGCTAAATTATATGTCAAAGTCCAACCCAAGAATTTTTTTGGAGAGGTGTGTGATCCCTCCTTTTTCAGTTTTTTTTCAGTTTATCTACTGTTTCTAAGTTTGTTGCTTTCGATAAAATGTAGTCATGCATATACAGACGCGGTAGCTCTCCAACTACTTACCAATCAGCTTCGAACAATGATGTGCCCCAAAGTGGCAAGCATTTCATTGTCGATAAACTTTCGTGATCAAGTATTGACGCGGGTCCTGACCGCCAATCAGAAGACCTTCAATGTGGTGAGGTGCGGGCAACTTCCAAGCGTAGATTGAGTGTGACGAGGCTCCCCCAGATCTTTCGGAGAATTCATCAAGCATCTGCCAGTGACCACTCTCTGACAAGAAACATCTTCGATTCGTCAGAAAGTAGCTTAACCCAACACCAGTTATGCTGCCTTCAACCAGCTCAAGATAATTTGTGTGAGGAAGTCGTGCCAGGATATGACCCTGTTGGATCACGCTGACTGCAATGGAGTCTGAGCGACGACGCTTTGAATCCGCTGAGTGCTGGACGTCTATGGGTTGCGTATGACTGAGCTCGCCTTGCTTCAATGGCGGTTTGCTGGGATCAGAAGTGGTGGTGTCAAGAATATCTGCGCTCAGCTCGAGGTGCCCAGGTTGAGTATAGCTGAGCTCCAGCAACATAAGCAGTGATTCACTGAGCTCAGAAGTCATGGCCTTGGAGATGGTGAGTCTCAGCCGAGAAGTTCCTGACTTTGTCACGATGGAGTTCAGCTGCTACAGAAGTGTGTACACGAGCTCAGCAAGTCATCTTGAGAGTCAGCGAACCTTTTGGGTTCTCAGTGGAAGTAGACGCTGGTGGACGCTGACTTCGATGGTCTCGGTATGGATCTTATCTAAGCCCGGGGGGGGGGGGGGGGGCTTAGCTAGTCGCCGATGGGTGCCTGAATGGTTTTCGTACGCTGGAGGGCCGCGTCGTCAAATGATGACCGGGATAAATCAGCTGTGGCACAATCCAGTGTACACGAATTGCTTACCTCGGCCAGCAAATGAGAGACCTGGGATCTGCCACTCATCGATGTAGCATCACTGAGTCACTTCCTTAGTTGCTGGGCTTATCTGAGCTCGGCCAGCCATTGGCCAGCCTCATGTTGAAGCGCCGCTCGCCGTTGGCTTACTAGCAGCTCGCAAGACGATATTTTTCTTTTTACCTTTGTTCGGGTGCGCTTCGAAGGAAGCTGAGCGCCCCCGCCTCCCCTTGATATGTCTTTGTTTGCATGTGTAAAGTATCCTTCAGAATCGAATTCGCCCCGAAGGCCGCAAGCGCTACTATGTTGCCGCAGAAAAGGGTGTATGAGGAGACTTCAACCAAAACTCAAGCCCCATATAGACCATTTGGGTGTACCTCGGTGTGAAGGGGTGCCTCCTTGACTATTTGATATCGTTACGCGTCAGCAGGCCGAACAAGGCGACTGTACCAAGCGTCTATTTCATATTTTCAGGTAGAAGGTGATCTACTCTCCTCGCCTGGTATAGTGGTTCTCAGAGCTGTTGGGTGAATTTCGTGTGGTGATGAGCCTGGGACCGTGGTTCTCAGTTCGGCCGTGTCGTCTACGGTAAGACGTGGTGCGCGGAAGTCCCAGGGCGCAGAGGCGAGAACCCTAGATCAAGACAGGTTCAACCCGAGCCAACGCTCGGGGCCACCCTATGTCCGGGGGCGAGTGAAGACCTGTGCACGCAGCTCTCAGCTGGAGCCGCCTGATGGAAGATAAGGAGCAAGGAAGACCGGGTCTGCGGTCTTGAGGAAGCAGACACGTGAGTGTGGAGTGTATTGTGGAGTCGTGTCTACATTTGGAAACCTGGGGCAGATTGGGTCAAATCACGTGCAGACGAAGGCCTGTTGAGCGGGGAGCCGGCTTCGTTTGGAGATACCTTGAGACGACTGGACTAGGAACAAGATGCCGTGGTTGTCTGATGTCTGGGCCCAAAGCGTAGCCCCAGCAAGAACCGTCAAGGGGATCACAAGAGAGGCGTACACGCCGCGGCAGGCCAATAGTTCGGGTTCAGTGTTGTCGGCCGAGCCTTCGTCGAGTCCAGCTGAGATCAGTCAGCTGAGACTCTAAGCCTCTGGGCCCCTCTGAGCTTAGATTCAAGGTTTGCTGATTCAAGTGTTGCTCAAGGTATATTCTGGCTGAAAGGAATGGCTTGTGGACGCCAGTGCGCAGTGAATTATCATCCACTGTTGCGGTACTGTGCATTTCACTTTTAAAAAGGCGGGGCTGCTCATAGGGCTATGAGTTAATGCAATCTTCTGCGTGCAGTCAACGTGGGTTGTACGCTGCAGCCGCATGGAGGAGCGACTGTTACTGGTAACAGGAAAGTGAGCTATTTCCCAACCCGTCAAGTTACACCCCTTCGTTTTGAGCGTAATCGGGTGAACAAACGCTTCTGAATTGCGAAATCTCTCGGATCCGGATTCCGTGCTTGCTGCAAGGGATATACCTTCGTGTCCTTCACCGAGTATAATATCGTCAGCTAATTTATATGTAAAATTCCATCCAATTTCCTAAACGGGCACTTCTGGCTTTGAGCACCCTCATTAAATTAAAATTAATTTTGAACGCTACATGAATTTCATACATCTACGAAATCAATTGTAGCCATAGAAATACAATATATCTGCCCTCATGGAAACTAGCCACCGGTAAAAGAAAGTAGCCGGTGGCGAAATGAAAAGAAGCTTTTCCCGAGGCCGCAGGCGAGCGGAACGGGGGCACCACTGTCGTAGCGAAGCGTAGGCAGCCTCCCTTTAATAGCGAAGCGAGCGTAATGTCGCGTAGCGGCGGCGCTTGGCTAGTATTCCTCTACACGAAACCCCACGATATCTGCATCGGCGTTTCCTGATTCACAAAGATACATCAATACTGTTTGCATAGTCGAAGTATCGAAGTATCGTTGTCCTTTGTTTCGTCCTAGGGAGCACTGCAGATTAAATCGACGTTGTTAGTCGTTGAATTAGCAGCTCTAACGTAAGGACGAGTGACGAGAGTGGGAAAACCGGTTAGTACAGGGTCCTTGAAGACACTCGCTGGGTTGGAATTCTAGTTCGCAATCCACAATATGCTAACGGCGTACGAACACTGTCTCCAGGGTGTCGGGGCGAATGAGAGGGATCGTGCAAACTCCACAGTGTATCCACCAGGCTGAGTGTGGACTTCACACTCAGTCTGGTGGATAAAAGGCTAGCTGGTAGGCCAGACGCATGACGTCGCTCTGTCAATCCAGCAGCTTTAGTGCTGCTGGATCGACGCCGTGATATTAACTCCACTTCCGGTACGGAGAGCGTAGTTGAGGCGTTCCACCGTAATAACACTGTGGGAGTCCGTAAGAGTGATTCATAGAACTTGACTCTCCAAGAGTAGGTGTAGCAGGGCCTGCCCGGCATGCATTTTGTACCCGGTAACTAGTCCATAGACCCACTGGTCGCAATGCTCGCCAACGGGTTGGAAAAGACAATGGGGTGACCCACGTACGATCCGGGCCATAGATCCGTTTCCTCTGTTCCTACATGCAATGGGGTAGGACTGAACACTTCACGTCGAAATCGTGCTGTCTTCGTTGGGTCGGGTCCTGTCATCCTGATGGTAGCTGTTGTGCTTGAACCTTCAGGATAGTCAGGTACGTGAAGCCTTCAAGGGTCAGGACGTGTGGCGGGCCCAAAAAGGCGATTGATCCAGTGCTAACAAGCGATCTTGGCATGACTTGTGTTGACCGGTGGGAGAAGATGCTTGTGACTTGATCGAGACGGAGAAGAATGAAGAGTGAGCGACCCTACTGCCCTGTGGAGGCTGCTTCTGTCGATTATCGTTCTCAATAAATCCTCTAGTAATATCGACGGGCTTGGAACCCCTCTCGTTGTATCTGGAAACCCGAACATCCAAAAAATGTTCGCCATGTCTATGTGGTGGAGCAAGATTGAGATTTTTCGACCCGTCACTCTGATCAAGGAGTGTAACACCTCGCAAGGACGTCAAGGCCCTACTACAAGGATGTAAATACCAGAAAAGTACTATCCAAGTGATCCCCGGTGTATTCAATACAGTTCATGGACACCAATATTTCCGGGGATGACGCCAATTTCGAGAACCGGCTTTGAATCTCGGCCCCACATGCGCCGTAAACATCCGCCGGATGCTCCGCCGGAGAGTCAGCAAGGCGGCAGACGACCAAGGGAGCCAATGGGAACGCACCAAAGCCGGGAGACCCCTCGGTGGACACAAGCAGCACAGGAAGAGTGGTAAAGTAGGTTGTAGAGCAAAGGCTAACACATTAGACAGGGTCAAATTTCCCTTCTACAAGTGGTCTTCACCTTCGCGCTACCGGGCACTGGATATACTTCGGCCCATCCGACGCTACGCAAGCCAACGGAGCCCTTCGAGATCGAAATACCTCGGACGCCAGGAACGCTTGGCCTCGCGTCTGTAAACTCTCACTTCGACCTACCGCTAAAGGAAGCGGCAAGCAAGGAAAGGCAAGGCAAGGTCGCACACCGACCCCAAGGTAACCCCAGGACCAGATCAACACTGGCCTGCGAGTCTCGACCCGGACAACCCAAAACCGAAGACTCGACCCTACATCGGAGCAGCGAGTCGAAGTATCCCCGCTGCTACCCCCCCCCCCCCCTTCCCAGAAAGCACAAGACTCTACCCCACGCGCGTCTTCCGAGATCACCGAAGAGCGATCCAGTCCACCGACGGGTACACAAACTCAGGATCAACAACTTCACAGAAGATCGGAGTACCTCTCCGTTAGTCGGCAGTTCGGGCGCCGTGTGCAAGAGGGCCCCCGCGATCTGCAAATTTTGCGGAACCACTTCGGCACATCTAATCACTAGACTGAAGTCGGATGAACCAAATGACGCGCTGACAACTACAGGCGTGACCATCCCTGCAGGGAGCTGTATATGGGCGACATGTTTACTCACTGATTGATCCACATACTATCGGTACTGCACGTGTCAGATTTAACTTTTAAATAGCCACAGAGAAAGAAGAACGTTGAATGACTGTGTCTGTATTCATGCCGAAGTATCGGTGCCGATTTTCGTATATTCAAATTTATCTTGTTGTTGGGCGACTTACAGTAGCGAGCTGAATGAAGTGCGCGCTCGGCTATTCGACGATACTTACTCGAATACTCGGCCCGCATTTCGCGGGCAACAGCAGCCAAGCGTCTGGTGTGCGGCCTGTCAATTGGTTGGCTTCAATGTAGCCACCTGGTTCTAAATACGTCCCCACAACCCTTCCACGTCCCCTAATCAGTTGTTTTTGCCTTTCGGTTCGCTTACCAGCGTTTGATTGGCGGAACTTTGAACTGCTGCACGCCCATTGGCCCCCGCCACTTTCGCGGTTTCCCGCGAAAGTCCAAATCCGCCAAATCCGCTGCATTTCCGTCTGAGTGGCAGAAAAGAACTCGACGCCGACGGCTCCGACCGCTCCCCGCTTCCTCTTCCCCGCCCCCTCTCCAGCCCCAATGGCCCCCGCCGAAGACGCCAAGGCCGCGGCCGCTGAGCCCACGCCTACCACCACCGCCGCTCCGGTCGAGGAGCCGACCGCGGCCCCGGCCACGACGCGCTCGCCGTCGGCCCGCAAGGCCAAGACGGCCGCCGCCAAGAAGGAGGAGCCCGCCGCTAAGAAGGAGGCGGCCCCCAAGGCCAAGAAGCCCAAGGCCAAGGCCGCTAAGGCCGCGGCCCCCAAGAACGCCGGCGAGGCCGGGCCGTCGTACTTCGACCTGATTGTGGACGCCATCAAGGAGCTGAAGGAGCGCAACGGCTCGTCCCGCCAGGCCATCGCCAAGGTCGTGGAGAACAAGAAGGACAACTACGCCAGCCACCACCTGAACAAGGCTCTGCGCACGGCCGTGGACGCCGGCAAGTTCATCCAGGTCAAGGGCTCGTACAAGCTCTCGCCGGAGCTGCGCAAGCCCGCGGCCAGCAAGAAGAAGAGCCTCAAGGTGTCGGAGGACTCGGCCAAGACGGTCAAGAAGGTGGCCAAGGTGGCCAAGAAGTCGCCCACGGCCAAGAAGGCTGCGGCCAAGAAGGTGGCGGCCAAGAAGGCTCCGGCCAAGAAGACGGTGGCCAAGAAGGCCCCGGCCAAGAAGGCTCCGGTTAAGAAGGCTCCGGTTAAGAAGGCCCCGGCAAAGAAGACGGCGGCCAAGAAGGCCCCCGCCAAGAAGGCGGCCCCGAAGAAGGCCACGGCCAAGACCACCAAGAAGACGGTCAAGAAGACGACGGCCAAGAAGTAAATTTCTTCCCATGTCCCACTGCTACTAAAAGGTCGGTGATTTTATTATGGGTGCGCGGACAGCCAGCTACACGACGTCAAGCGTCAGGCAAGTCCGCCTCCGCCCTTCCCTCTATCCCTCGGTGTTTTTTAACACCACCCTTTGTACATCAGAAATTGTCCTTAGCCCATGAAATCTCTACTGTGTGTGTTGCTGTCCTGCCTCACTGAAGAAACTGACGTGTCTGTCGGGGCTGGTCTGGCTAGAATTGCGTCGTCTCGTTGAAGGTGGCTGCGTGGTGGGCCTGTTGCTTTGGTTGTGAGGTGACGCGGGCGAGCTGGAGTCTGAAGTGTCAAGAGACTGTCAGGCGGTTCGTGCCGTGTTTCGAGGAAGTTGTCCGCATAGTCGCAGGGTGGAGAGCAATGATAGTTTTTGGTGGCTGCGGGTGTTGGTGGTGCTTTGCTGCATCGCGTTTTTTGGAGAGAAGTTTGCAGCACTTTGGTGCGTGCGTTGGACTCGAGGGTGAAACCACCTCGGGATGACATTGAGCAGCGAAATGGTGTGGCCAAGTGCCGCTGGATGCTGAAGGTAGGAGTCGTGCCGGTGCTCGAAACTGCTGCGCCGGGGCGAGCAGGAAACAGTGAGAGGGTGTTTTTGATGCTCTGTGCGCACAAGAATTGGATCTGTGGCAGGTCATTCCCCAACTTCCATCGTCGGGCCAACAAGCCACAACAGCGGCACTTCCAGCAGAGGGGATCGATGACACGTCTTCTTTATCGCGCAGTCGCTTCAGCGGTGGCTCTTACTACGGCGCTATCGACTTTCACGACTGCGCAGTTCTCCAACAGCAGCAGTACCGACAGTGTAGTCGCAGGAGTTGAAGATGAAAACTTCGGTGTGGGCTGCGGTGGAGATGTGGACTACCCGATTGCCACCAACGACTCGACGGTGCAGCCACGTTTCGCCTACTTGGTCACGAACCCGTTGGCCGAATTCATCGCAGTGCACTTCAAGGACTTCAACTTGCCTGATAGCGACTACGTGCAGGTACGCGCGGCTGATCCTGCAGCGAAAGACGCGCGCGTGTTGCAATACCGCGGCAATGACACCAGCGGCGCCTTCTTCTCCGAAGCACTCTCGACGTCGTCCGTGATCGTGGAACTCTTCACTGATGCTACGAGCTCAGTGGAGACGGCGAACACGACCGAGTGTGTTGGGTTTGCAGTGGACAGCTACCAGTACTTGGGCCAGGGCTCAACTTTGAACGGATCCAAGGAGGAGGTGTGCGGTGCTGACAACAGCCAGGAAGCTCGCTGCTACTCGGGCTACGCGAGCGCCTTCCAAGCTTCCAACGCCGTGGCTCGCCTTCTGATCAAGAAGTCGTCGGGGTCGTTCTTCTGCACGGGATGGCTCCTTGGTAGTGAGGGCCACCTCATCACGAACCACCACTGCATCTCGACTCAAGCCCATGCCAGCAACACCGAGTTCGAGTTCATGGCCGAGGGCTCCAGCTGCGGTGTCAACTGCGCCGGTCCTCGCGCGTGCCAGGGGAACTTTGTAGCGTCGACTTCGACGCTGATCTACGCCGACCCGACGCTCGACTACGCGCTGGTCAAGTTGCCGTACAACCCGACGGGGCAGTACGGATACTTGCAGCTTCGCTCTAGAGGAGCTACCATGAACGAGCGCGTTTACGTGCCCCAGCACCCGGCCGGTTGGGGCAAGCGTATCGCACTGAAGACCGACAATGGTTGGGGAACTGTGACTTCGTTGACCATGGGCGGCTGTGCCGACAACCAGGTCGCGTATTATCTTGACACGCAGGGCGGATCGTCGGGCTCACCGGTCATCGCTTGGTCGGACAACGCTGTGATCGCTCTGCACCACTGCGGTGGCTGCCCCAACACGGCCATCAACAGCTACAAACTCATCAACGATATGAACTGGCGCGGAATTCTACCGGCGAATGCCTGCGCGTAATGCTGACCTGAGTAACCTGCTCTCTACTGGTGACGACAGCTACACTGGAGTGCCAACTAACTACATGTAGTTCATAATTTCATCATACATTCCTCTTTAGCGCTTCTCGAAGTTGTGTTGAATCTTTGTATTTTTCGAGATGCGGTTTTCCGAGTCCGGTCTTGACTTCGAAATAGCTTTTCGTGAGATAGTGCAACTAGTTTTTTTCTCCGTTCCTTGACGAAGTTGACCTAGCACGAACATCATCCCACAAAGTAGTAGATATAGCAAGCCCGATCGCATTTCAGAACTCACCCGTGAACCGCCAGAGCCAGAGCTCCAACTATGCCTGTCATTCTGAAATCTTCAACTTCCACAACAGCGGGGCAGCCCACAACCAAGTGCAAGATTGAATGACTCGTATACTGGGACAAGCTTTGCTCTCAGCGGTGTTACTATCAGCAGCATCCGCACAGGACTACTTCAACTCCAGTAGCACGGCTGCTGGTGTCGAAGAAGAAAACTTCGGTGTAGGGTGCGGTGGCGATATGGAGTATCCACCCACCGATGAATTCACGGAGCAACCGCGCTTCGCCTACCTCATCACGAATCCGCTGGCAGATTTCATCGCTGTTCACTTCAAGCTCTTCAACTTGCCCGAAAACGACTACGTGCAGGTGCGTCCAGCCGACCCCGCATCAAGCGAAACTCAAATCCTGCAATACCGAGGAAACGAGACCAATGGGTCTTTCTACTCGACTGCGCTCTCGACTTCAGCTGTGATCGTGGAGCTGTTCACCGAGTCGGCAAATCGGCCGCAGGGTGTGAATTCGTCGCAGTGTGTGGGTTTTTCGGTCGACAGCTACCAGTTCCTGGCGCAGGGCTCAACGCTGAATGGCTCAAAGGAAGAGGTGTGTGGCGCAGACAATAGCAGAGAAGCAGCTTGCTACAAGTCATTCAACGGAGCCTTCCGAACTTCCAACGCTGTGGCCCGGCTTCTGATTAAAAAGGATGGGGGTGCTTTCTTCTGTACGGGATGGCTCCTGGGTAGCGAGGGACACCTTGTCACCAACCACCACTGCATCTCGACCCAAGAACATGCCAGTAACACGGAGTTTGAGTTCAACGCCGAGGGCTCCTCTTGCAGCCGAAGTTGCGCCTCTCCTCGTGCGTGTGGTGGAGCTATTCGTGCCAACTATGCGACGTTGATCTATGCAGATGAAGACCTCGACTACGCCCTCGTGAAGCTACCCAACAATTTGGCAAGCGATTACGGCTACCTACGACTCCGATCAAGTGGAGCTGTCATGAACGAGCGCGTCTACTTGCCGCAACACCCAGCAGGATGGGGTAAGCGCATCGCAATGAAGTCGGACAGTGGCTGGGGGACGGTGACGTCGCTGTCGACGCGAGGCTGTGCGTCGGACCAGGTTGCTTACTATCTCGACACTCAGGGAGGGTCTTCGGGGTCGCCACTCCTTTCGTGGTCGGATAACTTGGTTATTGCCCTGCACCATTGCGGGGGATGCCCGAATACCGCTATCAACAGCTACAAGCTGGTCAACGACATGCGCTGGAAAAATATCCTACCTGCAGATGCAGCCGCGTAAGAAACAGTGTAACCTACTTCACTCTAGTGGTTGCTATATACTTCTGAAGTACTTGGTTAGCTTTGATCAATGCACGTTGACTTTTTAAAAAATCCTACAAATCCAAATACCGCTCACTCGAGTTGGTATCGATGGCTGTTAGTTTAGGTGGAGCTCACTTCACCGAAGTTGACATTATTGTCGATGCGTTGGTTGGAAGAGGCTGCGAATTTTGCTGAGGCGACAAATCTGCATCCTCCCAGTCCGTCCAGTAGTTTGGCTGGTCACCACCACTATCCCATTTTGGTTTGGCCGTAGAACTTTCAGAAACTCCTCACCAAAACTGCCGGAGAACGCTATCATCACTCGCTTCGTTCTTCAGGTTGGGACCAAATCACCCGTTTTCGGTTGGGTGTAGCTTGTCAAAATGCCACTTCCCATCCGTTGAAGCCTGCGGAGTTTTTCAACCCCCCCCCCCCCCCCCCTCACTATCCACTGGTCTGTGACTTGCAGCTTGTGATGCTGTGCCGTTGAGTTCATACACGAAGAGATAGGGACTGGTCATTCTCGATTTCTCCGTGTCGAGCGAACAGGAATCAACCCAACAGGAAGAAAAACAAGAGATCGCGTGTCATGACCCGCCTACTCCACCGAGTTGCGGCTTTGGCAGTCGCGACATGGGCAACGATCGCAAACGCTCAAACAGCAACCAACAGCAGCGGCACCCCCGCCGGCGTCCAAGATGTGAACTTCGGAGTCGGATGCGGCGAGGATGTCGAGTACCCACTACAGACCGACGATTCAACCACTCAGCCGCAGTTCGCGTACACGATCTCGAATTCGCTGGCGCAGTTCGTCTCCATTCACTTCACCAGCTTCAATCTCCCCAAGAACGACTACGTGCAGATCCGCGCGGCTGATCCGAGTGACCCGGAAACAACCGTGTTGAAATACCATGGCGATGATTCAAGCGGGGACTTCTACTCCACGGCTCTGCAGACGACAAAAGTTGTGGTGGAGCTTTTCACCCAGACCACCGACCCTGTTGTGGGTGCTCAAGCAGTCAACACCTTCCTGTGCATGGGTTTCACTGTCGACAGCTACCGATTCCTTGCTCAGCCTGCCAACAACGCCAAGTCCCAGCAAGAAGAGGTGTGCGGCGCTGACGAGAGCCAACAAGCTGTATGCTACTCGTCTTACACGGATGCGTACAAGGCTGCGGGTGCTGTGGCGCGCCTGCTAATTCACAAGTCGACGGGCTCCTTCTTCTGCACGGGCTGGCTTATTGGCAACGAGGGGCACCTCATCACGAACAACCACTGCATCTCACAGCAGGACCACGCTAGCAACACGGAATTCGAGTTCAACGCACAGGGTGCGACTTGCAGCACGAATTGCAACAAGGGGATGGCGTGCGGTGGCAAGGTGCGAGCTCGTTCTTCAACGCTCATTTACGCCGACGCCACGCTCGACTACGCTCTGGTGAAGCTGCCGATTAACCTGTCAGGCGAGTATGGATTCCTACAGCTTCGTCAGACGGGAGCTGTGCTCTCGGAGAGAATCTACATCCCGCAGCACCCGGCAGGTTGGGGCAAGCACATTGCGATGAAGACCGACAACGGGTGGGGCAAGGTCACGTCGTTGAACACGAACGGCTGTGCCAAGGAGCAGGTCGCTTACATGCTCGATACGCAGGGTGGGTCCTCCGGTTCGCCCGTGATTGCCTGGTCCGACAACGCCGTCGTCGCCTTGCACCACTGCGGAGGCTGCCCGAACACCGCCATCAACAGCTACAAGCTCATCAACGACATGAACTCGCGCAATATTTTGCCCAAGAACGCCGTCTACAACGCTGCCACATCCGCTCCGACTACGGCTCCTACGACTTCACCCCCTACTCAAGCTCCGGCATACACCCCCGCTACCAAGACGATGGTGGACGGCACGATCACATCTACTTCCACCTTCACATCGGTCGACTACGTGGATTTCAAACTATCGTCAGATGCAGTTGTCGAGTTGGACATCCTCGCTATGGAGGAGAAGTCGGGGGGAGGCTACGTGGATGTCAATGGCGACTGCAATGCCGGATACATCGACTCCAGTATCGTCTTGTTTAGTGTCAATGCGGCCACAGGTGCTATGACCGCTATCGCTGCCAACGATAATGCCCCCAACGGATACGGCAATGGCGATGGATCGATCAGCACTGCTGACTCGTACCTCTACCTGCAGCTCACGGCGGGTAGCTACCGATTGGCGGTGAGTGCTTCGGGGCTGACGCCAAAACTAGCGGCGAACAAGCAAATGCCCCTATCTTCTAAGGTTCGCGTGTGCGATAAGGGCACCTCGAACTACGGCAGCTACCGACTCACGATCAGCACCGGCGCAACCGTGAAAGTTACGACCCCAGGCAGCTACATCGGCTCGCAATGCAAAGTTGTGTCTCCGAACGCTCCGTTCACGCAGTGCCCCTATCATCTTGAAGCCGCTGCTGCCTACGCCACTGGTGTCGAGGGTTCCATTGTCCGCAGTTATGGCGCAGTGTCCGTGGACTACATCCCGTTCACCGTCCCCGCTTTCAACCGCATCACGGTGGAGGTGGCGTCGTACGGAAGCGCTGACGGCACAAACTTCATGGATGTCAATGGAAACTGCGAAAGCGCTTACGTGGATGCTGTCGCCTACCTCTTCCGCTCCAACTCGGCAGGTTTGTCGGCGGCGGACCTCGTGAACTCTGGCGACGATGACGATAGCTTCGTGAAGCGTACGCATTATCGCTCCATCAGCTTCCGTGACCCTTATCTGTCGCTGGCACTTCCGGCCGGAGACTACACACTCGTTGTGGGCCGCTACCCGCTGAGTCTCGAAGATGCCATCGCACGCACCAGTCGAGCTTCGGCTGACACGCTCACGCCCGAGTCGTGTGGCAAGAAGTCGGACCGCGGAAACTACCTGGCCGTCTTGAGCTCCGCCGAGAAGTTGGACATCACTACACCCGGCTCATTCTCAGGCAGCAGGTGCCCCAGTGACGTCGGGAAGCAAGTGTGCACGGCCTAAAGGACGACGACAGTAGTTCATATTCCAGTCCACGCTGGATGAAGCACTCCGTTCCAGCGAAACGGAGACCAGAGCTGGTGGTCGCTCACTCGCTAACCATGAGAGAAACTCCAGCGTACATATCGTGTTTCCATTGCCTTGATCATCAATACACCTTGCGTTTTTGCCTTCAAATTCTCTTGAATGCTTTCATTTTCAGCTCGAAATTCACAGTCGAAGGCGGTGCTCACAATTTTGAAGATCTGCTTCACCTTGGAATTGCTATGACCGAAGACCTTGTGACCGAAGACCTTGGACGAAGACTTCCATCGCGTACGATAACATGTACTTCGAAGTAAATAGTTAATTGAGGTTAGCGCCACTCACTTACTTTACTCTTACTATTTTACTCACTTGTCTGGTGGGTGAGCGGCAGGTGCGAGACTCGGTTCGAGAACTTGCCTGCCATCTCGTCGTTCGGCTTTACGTCGATGCGCGTGAGGCTGCAGTGGCCGATCGGGGCTCCAAGCTGAATAATCTCCTTGGGCACGTCGTAGCACTGCGCCAAGCAGTACTGGATGAAACTCGTGTGCGCGACGACGATCTTAAAGTTCTCCGGTTCTCCCTTCGGTCCACGCACCAAATTGTCATCTCCATCCCACCGACAAATGTTCTGGAACGCCATCTTGTGCATCGACTCGCGGTAGTCGAATCTCTGGAAACTGTCCACGTTCTTGGGCGCGCCGTCCTCCAAGAAGCAGCACTCGAACTTGTTGCCAATCCACGGCATGGCTTTGGCCACCACCGCCGCCGTCTCCACCGTCCGTTTCAATGCTCCGTACACCAAAGTGACACTCGGGTGTCCATTTCCTCGCCCTTTAAACACCTTTCTCAAGTGTCTGGCCGTGATCTCCGCCTGCTCTTCGCCGCGCTTGGTGAGTCTCTTGTCTCGGTCACACACTCGGAAATTGATGTTCTCCGTCTCCCCGTGACGGATAAACAAAAGGTGCGTAACCCCTCGAGGACTGGTCTGCTTCTTTTTGAGCAGATTATTAAACACTGGCTGGACGCTCTTGGGGAACAAAACGTTGTCCACTTGGTACGTGCCCTCCTTGATCTGGAACGGGGACAGCGTGGCCCGCCCCATGCACTTGTGCAGCAATTGCGGCTCCATGGGAACACGGGCGGCCACCTGAATGCCCCACCACCAGAGGAACATGTCCTGCTTGGTCTGGAAGCGGAGAGTGCGGGTCTCACTCCTGCCCTGATAGAGGAAGTCGAGTTGCATGATGTTGAGCTTAAAGTCAATGAACTCGAGGCGACTTGAGGCAACAGGCACCAAGGACCTTTTGCGTTGCACTACTGAGTCTTTAAATTTGCGTAGCACCAAAATGCCGTGGTACAGTTCGGCCCAATTTTTGGTCCACATGGTGAGACCCATTTGCACCCGGCGGGTCTCCATGAACCCGCAGAGCACGAAGTTGTCGCGTCTGGCGGCTTTGAGCACCGCGTAGTCCCGACACCCGACGGGCCACTCGGGCCGGTCCTCGCTGAAGTAGAGTTCGACCTCGTCGATGGTGTAGCGACGGGTTGTGGACCCGTTTTGGGGCACGGCCCGGGCCATGGGAGGCGTCGGGTAGTGCGAGTCCACGTGGGGTCTGCAGGTCTCCAACTCCTTCGTGTTGGCGAAGTGCACGGACTTGGGACTCTTGGGCTTGGGAGGCTGCTGGTTGGCCATGGGTAGAGCGGAGTAGGGCGCCACGGCGACCGCGGACGGGGCGACGGGCACGGGCATGGCCGAGGGGGTGAACTTGGTGGGGCGACTGCCTGCGCGGTGGACTGCAACTTGCCAACTGACGTTTCATCGGTCGGTAATTTACGTGGTATACGCCTGCCGGATGGACGCGTCTGGCCATAGTGTGCCGAAGGCCCGGATTATCCCCGGACCAAAAATCGCCTGAAAAAAAATACCGGCTGTATACAGTGGGACGCGAGTTTCTGAACCCATTTCACCTGATGCAACAAGCTCCAGCAACTCTTGTGTCTAATGCGTCGGGGCGGGGCGAGCTTCAGCTTTTTCCGAGGTGCTGGGATGACCCCGCACGGCGTCTCAGCTCGCCACGCTCGTTTCTCAGATCAAGCACGTCGAAGGGCACTTTCAACTCGAAAGTGCCCTTCGACGTGCTCGAGAAAGTTTCAAGCTCGTGCAAGGCGCATCCGGGAGTCGCTGGCCAGAAACACTGAGGTCGGGATACTTCCTCTGGGTGAAATTAATTGCAACGAAAAACAGATGGCCATTTCTCTTTTTCATCATGGGCTCGCTTTGAGCACGCTGATAGGCGGAATCGACCCCACTTGCTCTCAGCTTTTTGCACGTCTTTTGAACGCCAAAAAATTCCTTCAAACAAGAAAGTTACGAGCGAAAGTATACGCATGGGGCATCCTCATTGCCCCAAATACCCCCATCTCGCAACACGCCACCAGCAATTAGTCCCCCCACATGAGCTCTGCGAGCGGTTGGCGTGCCGACAGGTTGTGCGGCTCGCTGCAGTGCTTCCGCAGCTTCTGCAGGTAGGCATCGACCGCCTCATCCTATTCCTGGCGGTGGCGCCGCTGCCTCTCCTCGATCGACTCCGCAACAGTGTCTGGCGGACGAGCTGGGCATAGCGCGCGTGGTGTGCGACGCGATCGCGCAGGGCAAGCCCCTGCGCCACACCAACACCATCCATCCGCTCTTGATGAAGGAGGATAAGCATGCTCGGTGACTCGTGCATCGTGTACGCCGAGCGCGTCATGACCCCCCCGGGTCTCGCTCTTGGTGCTGCTGACGGCGCTCTGTGTGGCTGCAGGAGCAAGACCAAGGTCAGCGTGAACCTGCACAATTTGTCAATTTTGTTCCCTCTCTGATATTTAATGTTGTTATTGTGTTCAGATATGATGCAAATGAACAGGTTTTATTCGACGGCATCAGCAAACAGAAACGCAGCACATCAGCGAGAACCGACTAGACAGTTCCTTATAGTTGTACCTACATAATATCATATTTTACAGCAATTCCATTCAGGAGTCTTGGGTCCTGTGGATAGTACATTCTTGCAATAATTCCCGCCCGGAGGAAGTATATAGAGAAGAGATACCCACGAGCGGGGAAACGAATCCGACGGTAGGTATTTCCCTCGGCGAGTCCCTGCCTACGTCGGATGATAGTTGCTGCTGTTGGCCTGATGCCAAAGGGCCCAGCACCAGCGATGGCTGCCGTGCGAGTCTTTTGTCCCAGTGCACAGCATTGCATCGTGGAGGTGGTCGTTCCATTTAGCGCACAAACCAGCCGAGGACGGCGTAGGTAACAGCCACTTGCTCTAGTGTCGCAGCGTCATGGCACCACATCTACATGACGGCGATGGCATCTTGTTCAGTACCCAAGAGTCTCGTTCAACTCGTCCACCCCGAAACCAGTGTTCAGCATCGCAGCACCACAACGGTCATTGTTAGACGACCGTCGGAATCGTTTCCGCCACTCGTTTGGTATTTCTTCGCGATTGACGCAAAGGTCCTTGTTTCAGCCTGAATCAGGCCAGCGACTATGGGTACCGTCCACCCGCTGGCCGATGCGCCTATACATGGTAGCACGAACTTGGAAGTGATGTTCGGCGTGCTCGATCTGAGAAACGAGTGGGGCGAGCAGAGACGCTGTGCGGGGTCACTCCAGCACCTCGGAAAAAGCTGAAGCGCTGAAGCTTCAGGCAAAATGGGTTCAGAAACTCGCGTCGAGTGTATACGATCGATATTTTTCATGCAATTTTTGGTCCGGAGATAATCCGGGCATGACCAGACGCTTCCATCCGGCAGGCGTATACCACGTAAATTACCGACCGACCACCTGGCAAAAAGTCAAGTTGGCAAGTTGCAGTCTACTAACTGTTAGGGCTGTCGTAGTTAGCTTAACCTGCCCTTAACTTTCTAACCTTTACTTGCTTAACTTACCTGCTCCTTACCGCCCCCTTACCCACCCCTTACTTTGTTTATGTGGACCACACTTGTTTCTCGTCCAATACAAAATCCTTTATAAATCTTGAGTCCAATCAACTGGTTCGGCTCGGCAGGACGAAGTCCATGACGCTGCTCTCCTTCTTCGTGTACCAGTTCATCACCCTCAACTTGAGGCTTGAGGGCCTCAAGCCGCGGATCCTTATGTACGTCGCCAAAACCGACTGCCATCGCGCGGATAGGTGGCGGTATTGGACGTACTGAAGCAGCGCAAGCAAATTGATGTGCGTGTCTGTAACGTAGCGCTTCTATTTCCTCGCTAGCTCCGCGTTCGGGCTTATTCTGGAGCTCCTCCTTCCAAGCGAGACTTCCTCCTCCCCACCCTTTCGACTTCCAGCTCCATCCACCAGTATGAAGACCGCCACGTTCGCGCTCCTCATCATCGCTGGCGCCACGGAGCCGTGCAACATGGGCTCCATCCAGGGAAGCTAACTGCCGAACTGCACGACTTGGCACGACAGCTGTACGGCCGCCACGGGCATCGACGTGTTTCTGCAGAGCTCGCTCCGCACGGCAGCTCGGGCCAAGAACATTTCGCAGTCGCGCGACAGCGTCAACAGCATCAACCAAATCAACATGCAGGCCGATTCGGGCATCCAGTGCGAGACGACCGTGGCCATCATGTTCGCCGACCAGTTCACGGACTTTCTCAAGGGCAAGACGGGAAACAAGATCAAGGATGTCACGGCCAACTCGGGCAGCATGCCCGCTCTCCAGCAGCGCCTCCACATCGGGTAGTAGCAGCGAGTCAGTCTCCGCCAGCGAGTCTGCCTCCAGCAGCGAGAAGACGTACGAGCAGCTCGGGCTCGCCAGCAGATAAGTCGGCTGCCTTTGCAGGTCTGTTCTGCCATGATCGATGCGCTTCTCCCTCGGCTCGTTGTTCGTGATGTTGCCGCTACTCGCCATCATCAGCCTTGTACAAACAAAGGTGATATTTATTAAGAAAATAAAACTGGTTTGGCTGGGTTTGAATGCACTACCCGTACGCTATAGATTTTCGTTTGATCCAGAGGTGTCATATCTCTCATCACTAGCCCGTTGCCTTAGACTATCGCTGCGAGGCACCCCCACGCTTCGCTCGTTTCGAATTTTCAGCGATAAACACTAGGTCCCTCACCAGATCCGGCGTCAACGAGCTCCTCTTGGCTGTGATGATGTTGCCACTGGTGGAAAATGCTCTTTCTGGGAAGTTTTGAACGCTATTGTCATTTTACAACGGGTGCAAAATGCAAAGGCGGCGTGCTTGTTTTCGAGCTCTGCGTTGGACAAATACCAGTTATCAGGATGAGTAGCTAGCTAGTTTAACGAATTGCCACAATTCGTGGCGGCGCTGGCGTCTTGTTGCGAACAGCCGTGGTGGAGCAGTGCTTAGACGGGTGCCAGGATCAGGGACTTCTCTGTGAAGCGTGGCGAGATCGGAACGTGGGTTTCGGTCGCTTGGCGGCTCGGTCGGCTCAATGAGACGGTGTCTCTGACTGGATGAACGTCTTGCACTTGAACGTGCTGATCGCTGATGCTTCTGCTGACGGACACTCGATTGCTGGGTGCTGGAGGGGCTTGTCCGCTTTGTCTTTCGAATACGAGCCGATGTACGCCTCGATCTTTGTGCAGAACGCCCTGCACTTGCGGCGGAGGTAGCAGGAGGTGTCTGTGTACTAGAGGCTTGGTTGAAGCCGCCATCTTGAGCCGGAGCTAGCTCCTAACCATGTCTCGGAGATCTTGGAGCTGGACCATGCACGTCAACCTCCATTGTGGGCTCTTGAAGCCCCCGGCTACCTGTTGGAGCACGAAAGGCGCTCATGGCGGGGCTTGGGCGACGTAGCTCTTCAGCTTCCATCGCGAAGTGCCGGGTGCTCGAAGAGCTACAGACTTTTGTACTTAGATTTTGTATGGGGTAAGTAAAGGTTTAGTAAAGGTAGTTGAAGGCTGGTTAGGGTGGTACACCCTCACGTTAGAAACACAAGTTGTTAGAAAAGTTAAGGGTTACTTTCGCGACAGCTCTACTAACTGTAAGGGCATCTCCACCGCAGCGTTTCTATCCTAACACCAAATCAGAATATAAAGCCGTAAATGGCCAGTTGCGGATGATAGCAAAAAACCTCAACCCCACCGCATATCCTCAAACCAATTACAAAAACTACAGATCACAGCTGAATCTTTCAGATGAGCAGCGACACGGATGAAGACGCAGAGCTTTGCAGCAGCGACGACGAAGAAGTGCGTCGCTCAGAGGACCTGAAGAGACCTCTCATCGTGTGTACTAAACCTACATGCGTGTGTTTGTGTATAGGACTTCATTCTCCTGCTTCTTTCTGCGCAGAGAACCCCGCTAAAGCGCAAGCGAGGGGGGTCTGAACCGGGCAAGGCAGCAAACCTCGACCGAGACTTTGAAGCAGCTCATGCGCGACTCTGGAAAGACTATTTCAGCGAAAATCCTACCTATCCAGCGGGGCTCTTTCGTCGAAGGAACCGTATGAGCCGAGATCTTTTCGTGCGTCTCATGGACGCAGTTGTGGAGCACGACCCAGACTTTGAGCAGCGTGTGGACGCTTTAGGGAAGAAAGGTCTCACCCCGCTACAAAAGTGCAGTGCCGCGGTCCGGATGCTAGTGTATGGGTGTGCTGCGGACTCTCTGGATGATGTTATTAAGGGGGCGGAGAGCACGCTTCTCGGGTACACTAAAAGTTTTGCAAATCTGTGGTCGAAATTTTTGAAAGTGAATATCTTCGTGAGCCTACTCGTGACGACATCGAGCGCCAGCTAGAAGCTTCCGCTGCGCGCGGTTTTCCTGGCTGCATTGGCTCGCTGGATTGTATGCACTGGGCGTGGGAAATGTGTCCGACGGCGCTAAAGGGACAACTAAGTGGAAAGGAAGGCAAGCCTACGGTCGTTTTAGAAGTTGTTGCAGATCAGCGCATGTGGATCTCGCACTTTTTTTTCGGCTGTGCTGGTTCCAACAATGGTAAGTAAATTTGAAAGCGTACCTCTGTATTATTTACTGCTAATATTAACATCACTCGTTCATTTATATTATTGTAGACATCAACATCATCGACAGATCACCTCTGCTTAATAATCACGTTATTAGGCATGAGCTGTACGATTCGTTCACATACGTTGCAGCCGGAAAGGAGTTCCATCAACTCTACTATCTTGTAGATGGAATTTACCCACCATACGCGTGCTTCGTGGCTACAATTCGTCACCCGAACACAAAAAAAGAAAGACTTTACGCAAAGCGGCAAGAAAGCATGAGGAAAGACGTCGAGCGCACGTTTGGCGTTTTACGTTCAAAGTTTCGGATTCTCAAATTACCAAGTCGCATTTGGTTCGGCAAGGATATGCTGTACGTGATGAAGGCCTGCGTTATCATTCACAATATGATAATCGAAGATGAGTGGGGAGTACCGGGACTGGAAGACCTGACACAGGGAAACGGCGACATGGCGTCTACAACATCGTGCTTCGATGCAGCGAGCAGCGGGGTATGTGAGAATGAAGCGTTGGATTTGGCAGAATTTATTACGCGAAGGTACAGTATCCAGTCAGAAGCAGACAACGCTATACTGAGGGAAGCGCTCATTGAGAATTTGTGGGAGCTAGAAGGCGCACGAAAGAATCTTCGTTAGTTGCAGGACCTCATGTTGATTGAGATAGCACTATACCTGTAAACAAGTTGTCAAATTCCGCCTCATTTTCGTTAGTATCACGATCGGTATTGGCTTGTTGGTGAACAGTAGACCCCTATAAAATAAAAATGAGTTAGAATTGTTTTATCAGTGCCCGTACAACGAATACCTCTCAACAGAATCGACCTGTTCTAGTTCCCTCAATATCCGCTCCTTTTTCAAGCGGATAATGCTCAATGAGATCTCGTCCATACCGTCCAGAGAGGCAAAAATAATTCGATTTTGCTCCCGCTCTTTCAGTAGCAAAAGCCGCTGCTCTTCCAATTCCGCTTTACGTTGAGAAGTCCGGGCCATTACCACAGCCGCATCCGCAATTCTCCCGTTGCTTTCTTCCAGCGAACGCTGCTGCTTTTGCCTTTTAACGCCAACAGCTCTGATCTCCTTTTCCGGCGCTGGAATAGTAGTATCGGAGCTGTTATTTTGTCGCTTCCGACCAGAGGTGCCTCCGCTGGCATCGGGCAGCTCCTTCCATTTGGGCTCGTCTCGTAGCTCTCGCCACGCTTCTAGAAAATCGAAGTGGTCGCCATGCAGTCGCTCGAATAGCGTCTGCGCGTCGACAATGCGGTCCTCCTCCGTTTTGCCGCTCTGGTTCAACTGAATAACGGAAGCAATACACCCGCAAAACTTTCCAACTGCCAGGCGAAGCAATTGCCAGCGTTTCATAACCGAGTTTTGAGGGCGCTGAAAGCGGTCGTGGCGGCGAGGTCGCAATTCATTGTACTTGGCGGCAACTTTCTCCCAGAACAGATCTCCTTTCTGGTCTGTGGCAGTGATACCATCCTTGGAAATGGCCAGCCACGCCTTGGCCAACGCCTTGTCCTCCGAGTGATCCCAGTTTGGTCCGCGCATTCCCGTTTTCCCGCCACTATCGGCCGGTGGCATTGCGCTCTTCCACCGGCGTCTCCGACTTCTAACGTGGTCTGAAAAGGGGGCGCGTTTCCTGTCCGGTGGGACGTAGCCCGGTTATAGGCCTGCTGCATTCAAAATGTCACAATAGCTTCCGGACACGACGATTTGCTTCGTGTAAGCAAACATGGAAGCAAATCGATCGGATTTGCTGTCCGCCCGGTAATTTATTAGCTGATATCCCAGTTTGCTGTCTGCGGTGGAGATAGCAATCCGGTAATTTATCGTAATTTGCTATCGTATCAGCAACCCAGGGGTCGCGGTGGAGATGCCCTAAGTACCGCGCAAGCCAGTTAGTTCACCTCCCTCGGGCACGGTCCGCGGCCGCGGCCGCTGGGGTCCTGGGGACCACCACCCATCGACAATCAGCATTTAGAGCTCTATCTGGCATACAAGTATATTTTTTCCCCTGGTTGCCTTCTTTCTGCCAATTGGCTGAAGTATACCAGTATCGCAGCGCCAGTTGTTCTCGCACGTAGCGATTTTCGCATCTACATGCACTTGTGTACGTGAAGGGCCTGCATTGAAGGCTCGTGCAACGCTCGATGGATTTTCACGGCATCTGCACTGCAGATTCTGCGTGCGCTGCAACTTATTGGAGCACCCGTAAACTTTGACAGTTTTGGTCTACTCAATTTTTATTTTTGGTCCACCCCAATTTGCCGCCTGTTCACCAAAGTATCCAAAGCACCAAAGTATCTAAACCACCAATATTAATTCGAAAATGAGCGAGAGCAAGCAACAGGAACCTGAGGACTATTTGCGCTCCCGGCCGACTGTGGAAGTCACAGCTGTGGACATCTCGCCCAACCCGGCGACGCTCACTGACGAGCTGAATCTAGAGGTGGACTTCCACCTGGATGCGCCAGTGACCAACGGGGTCTGGGACATCGAGTATTTGGTGGACTCGGTCACCAAGCGCCACATTATCAATATCCTTTTCCACTATTTGGTCATTTTGCACTATGTGTATACAACCCCGAACAACTAAGAGAAGAAATTGAGTTCCCTTAACCAAAAACTGATTTGTGTGTGCACAACTGGGCCAAGTGGAGGCAACTGACTACGCGCGCGGCGACAACCATTTCCAGTTCTCGGTTCGTCGCACAACCTAAAATTTGTATACCTTGGTTAGCACTAGCCTAACTGTGAAAATGTGTGCAAATAGGCCCCTCAAATCAACATTTCCGGCATCCAGCCGAGCCAATTGACCAATTGCGGTCTGCTGGTCGCAGCTTTCAAGGACGACGCTGGAGACATTCTCGACCTCAAGATGGTCATCCAAGTGTCGGAGCAGCGCGGCAGTCTCCAAAGGATCATCTACAGTCCATTGGAATAGGGACATCACAACTGGATAACACTGTTGCCACCGGATGCAACAGTGCCATAAAAAGCAAAAAACCTTTTGCAATCAGATTTTCAAGTTGCAATTCAACTTAATAATGGTTAGGCACTGGTAGTTCGAAGGACGGCGGAATGCACCTGACGCACGGTACTTAGAACCTCCATGCTTTTTGTTGCCTAAAATGAACAGAGCGGCAAGTGTTAGCAAAGATTTTGTTTCGCCTGTGAATTTGTTTTTTCTTACCTGATCATCTACGATACGTTTGGTCTTTCCGAGTGCTCGTGTGAGCTTTCGGATCTCCTGCAAATGACGCTCTTGCTGCTCCTTCGCCCATAGAAACAACTCGTACTTTTCTTTCTGGATGGTTGCCACCTTTTGTACCAGGATGTCCACCTCCTGGTTGTAAGCGTCTCGGTCGTCCTGCACATTGGCAAAATGTCAGGCCGTGGCGTGTTCGCGGTAAGTATTAGCGTACTCAGCGTTACCTTGATGATTTTTGCAAAGATCTCGCGATCGACCTGGAAACGAATTTCTTCCTGTCCCGTTGCAATCAGATTGTGAGCTTTTTGAGATTATGGGAACCAAAGAGATATGCTCACCTGGGCCATTTTGGCACGCTCGACACGAAGTTTTTCCTCGCTGGCTTTCACTTTTTTCTTGAAGGCATGGCGCTCAGCTTTTGCCTAGCTTACACAGACGGCTTAGTTGCGATAAAAGGTCATACACATTATTTTTCCGGCGTTGCGCACCTTTTGCAAAATGGACT
The DNA here is from genome assembly GCA_033557925.1 of Phytophthora x cambivora. Classification (NCBI taxonomy): domain Eukaryota; phylum Oomycota; class Peronosporomycetes; order Peronosporales; family Peronosporaceae; genus Phytophthora; species Phytophthora x cambivora. Next base: position 2,502,684 of record JAUCEB010000034.1, read on the forward strand.
GTAGAACGCGGACATCTTGACCGAGCTACACAGAATGAGGATACCAATTTATCGTGATCCAATCAATCGGTTGTGACGAATTGATGAAGCTGAACTACCTTCTCTCTGGACGTGCTTGCTACATAGTTCATTGCCTCCACCTTTGCATCCTGTTGACATTACAATCGCACTCTCGTGAGATTTTAGATCTAACCCGATCTTTTCACACAAAACGTATTCCACCTCTGCTTTCTTGAGCAGATCGTCGATCTGTTGGATGTCTTTTTCATCGACAACCAGCTTTCTGCATCGAAAACATGCACAGTTTAATTCCAAGTCGAATTCCAGGTACAACACAAGTACAAGTACAAATAATTCTCACAATCCAGGTTTGTCGCCGCGGCCACCTTTTTCCAGCGCCTTCACTTTCTTCTTTAGTAGAGCGTTCTCCGCCCGGAGTTGTGAAAGTTCATCCTCTTCATCGATGTCCGCTTTAGCAACACAACATAATACGGCGTTAGGCACAGTTGTTCCACCAAGGAGGTACTGGTACAACGTACGAATGGATTCCTGAATATGGGAAGACTTTGGGCCACTTCGATCAGCCTCATCCCTTCGCACTTCTTCATCCAGGTCAGTGCGGTCCATCGCTTTGTCACAATGGTCGACAATTCTTCGCTTGCTGCTCTCAACTCACGACGGCAGACACGACTTGACCTACAACGATAATTACTTGCTCGTAATAGCAGCAATGTCCGTTTCAACTTTCCTCGATCATGAACTTTGTGCACCGTTTATTGTAAGTACATGCAGTATGTATATTCTAATCTTCATGTTCGCTTCTTCTGCCTATCGGTGGCAGATTGTTGGATGAGGGGATGGCTGGTTTCTTTGCTTCCGATGCTTTTGGTCCAAGTTTTCCAGCTTGAAATGTTTTTGCATACTTGGCACGTCGTTCTGGGGTCATGTAGCGTAGCGCCTCGGAGCACATTTCGTTTTGCTGCTGCTGCTCGGCTTCTTCTCGTTCGTGTTGCTTTATCATCTCTAAATCTTGCACGGCCGAGGTAATCGACACTTCTTCAAGTTTTCGGCAGATGATCTTAACTTTTCGCTTCACGAATCGAGCGAGAATCTCAGGCGAGAAAAATGGGCAATGGGTGACGTCCATTTCTTCGAGCAATCGACAACCCTCCAGCAAGGCGAGGAGAGATCGCTCGCTCAGCTTCTTACAAGCTGCGACGTTAAGTCGACGGAGCACTGAAGACTGGCCGGTAATCTCGAGCATTCCGTCGTCTGTGATGCGGACACAGCGCGACAAGTTTAGTTCCTCCAGACTCAAGTGCTTTGCAATTGCGTACAGCACGCTATCCGACAGCTCGCGGCAAAATGCCAACTCTAACCTGACAATCTTTTCACACGAATTCACGATGTCAATTATATTGGCGTCGCTCAAATGTGTGCATCCAGACAGGTTGAGTGACACGATGTTTGGACAGCGAAGCACAACTTTGTGAATGCCATTTGCCGTCAAACCCGGGCAGTAGCTGACATCGATGTGTGTAAGGTGGCCCCCTCCAATTGAGTGGTCCAACATATCGTCCAGAAGCCATGAAAGTCCTTGATCACTGAGCTCCGTACACGCAGAAAGATTGAGTGACTCAATTCCCTTGGAACGGTGACCCAGGTGCCCTAGAGCCAAGTCGTTCAGACCAGTGCAACCCGTTACGTTCAGCGTCTTCATCTTGCGAAGTAAGTTTTTATCCACGACGCCGCGTCCGTCGCCTTCCTGGTCGAACAAAAACACTTTGTACGACAACGACTCGAGCTCTTCCACATTCAACGCGTCTAACTCCAAGCAGTTGTGCGTGAGAGTTCGGATCGAGAGATCTGTCAGTCTGTCGCAATGGCGAAGATTCACCTTTTGCAGCCCCGTGCAAACTTTCACAACGTCCAGCAAACCTTCGTCGCTGATCCGTCGACAGCCGCCAATATTCAGTCTCCGCAGCTTGGTTGGGTTTACCAACGTCGTCGCAAGGTACTTCATCGCGCTGTTGGTGAGCTGTACACAGAGCTCAATCTCTAGCGCCGCCAAGCCGGGACAAGACTTGCCGATTGTCAAGAAACACCGATCCGTGATTCTCTCGCAGAAACTAAGCGAGATCTCTTCGACTCTCGGGTTCGTCCGCACAATCGCCTCCACCCCAACATCTCGAATCTGAGAACAATGCACCATTTTCAACCGCACCAGACGATTGCAGTACTTGCCAACTGCTGCGAGTCCGAGATCCGTGATTAAGGTGCAGTAAGAGACATCGAGCTCCTCGAGCTGTGAGCAAGAGAACGCAATGCGCCTCATCGTAACATCGGACACTCGCGAGCAGCGAGCGAGTTGCAGTCCTGTGCAGAACCGGTTACTCTTTGCAACCACCTCTAAGTCTTCCTCCGAGATGTCAAGCACGTCCTTCAGGTCGATACTGCGGACATCTTCGTTCGATTCGACGGATAGCACGAAGTACACGACCGCCTTGGGGTTGCGTAGGTCACGCAGCCACACCATACTGGTAAGTTGGTCGCCGTAAAATGTTGGGAACTCCACCAGCACCATGCAAATAATATCTGCAAATGTTGCCACGATCGCGTCCTCGTCGTCCGTGTGATCGTACCAACTCATGATATTAACCAGCGAATTAGCCGACCGCGAGCCCAAAAAGAAAGCAAATGGCATTCGACCGAGCTCTTGAAGCGCTAGCCGGCACTTTTCCGACTCGGTAGCTTGGAAATACGCTGGATTGATCTTGAGGAGACTGTGGTAGCAGAGCAAGAACAAGTCGCTGAAGATGGGATCGCGTGGGAGATTCTTCAGCACTTCAGCGATGCCGTGGGCGTTCTCCGTTGCCACGAATGGCTTGAGACCACAGCGAACTTTCTTCTTGTAGATTTCACGCGCATGCTGGTGATCCAAATCGTACTTGAGGGACGCGCAAATGTTTTCGGCAAACTTTTCCAGCATCCGCTTGTCGTCTGGTGCGTACTCGAGCGCTCGAGAAAACCGACTGGATGCCAGAGCAAACAGGTGATCGGACTCGTGAGCACGGTCACGAGTTCCCATGACGTAGTGCGCGTTTATCTGGTCGCGACTCAGCATCTTCCCGTTGTAGTAGGCGACGTGGGCGACGTTCCCATGAAAAAAATATTTCCCATCTCTCCGCCGAACGGAAGACAGACACCCGATGCGTAGCTGACGAGCTTCTTGGTTGGACTGCTCGTCGAGCTCTCGCTGAATTTTTAAGTTCACGCGCTCCCTCATCTCTTTGAATTCTGCTGCAACAATTAGCCACTTGGCATCAAACTTTTCGCGCAGAATTTGTTTCTTGGCTAAGGACTCAAAGTCTGTACGTGACACTTTTGAGGCGTCTTTTTTCACGGGAGTAGGACTTGCCTCAGTCTTCTTTAAGGACCCAGAAGCGAGGGGCGCTGTCGAGTTACCTTCCGATCCAGTCGCAGCGTTACGAGATAATCTCACTCGAAACTCGTGTTCGTCCAGTAGTTTACCGCTAATCGCCTTGACTTGTCGTCGACCTTCCTTAGTGGCCAAGAAGAGCTTCGTCTCCCTGTCGATCTCCTTAAAACACGCCCCTTTCGCTTCGTCCTCGAGATCTGCGATATCCTCCCGCGTTTTGGCCATGACGGCTTCTCTCTTGTGGATTTCCAGGTCGACAACACTCTCCACCTCCACTTCGTTTTGGAGCAAACCATCCACGTAGAAGCGTAGAATAGTGCCGTCATACGTCCCCACCAAGTGCGTCCACTTGCCCAGAACCACTTGAGACCCAAATGCCAAGATGTCGATACTCTTTATGTTGATGCTAAACGCCCAAACATTGGCCTTCAGTGCACAAATGCAAAAGCGTCCCAGAGTCAACACCACTCGTCTCGTGCTTTCGTGGCCATCACAACGACACCAAGTCTCCAAGGACACGTGTGAATCCACATCGGGTGGGTAAAATCGGTTGTCGTAGGGGAATTGAACGCAACTACGGGAGGCCTTTCGAAGCACCAGCGATCGGTTCATGTCAGCGTTGAGGATTGGGCCCTCGCCTTCAAGAGTGCAGCCAGAGAGGTATTTGCCTCGAAATTTGGCTCCATAAGAGCCCAAGTTTGTCGGTTCCAACGTCCCTCTTCGATCGCACAATGGCCAGTAGCCATTCGGCCCGTCGGCTACAACGAGCTGCTTGTACGAAGTGGCTTGCTTCACTGTCGCTTGTAGCAACAGGAGAGATGCCATGGAGAAATAAAGCATCGACACGTTGTGTTTGACTCGATACTGGTCACCCGAAGGGAGAATGTCGTCCAGAACGAACGTATAGCAGTCTGGGATCGTTGCCACCCGCTCGAGGCAAAGAGAAGAGATCGGAATCGCCATCATATCCGTCACCCGCCGCACGACAAACTCGAGAATTGGAAGGAGATTCCTACGCAAATTTTGCTTGTCGACTTCAGACACAGCTCGAAGACCGAAACGAAAGCGAATTCCTTCGTATATGTGCGTTTTCCAAAGAGTTTCGCTCCCTCTTCGACTTCCACTGAGCAAATTCAGAGACTGGATCAAAATCTGCTTGTGTAGCATCGGCGTCAGGCCTGTCGCATTCGTTCTAGCAGCTCTTCTCATCAAGTTACGGACGATGTTTTTGAACGTACGAGCCACCATTTCCCCCAACAGAAAGCGTCGAATAGTGGCAGCTCGTTCTCGACAGTCCAGACGTCCACCATAGACCGCAACATTCTGGATAGAGTCTCCCATGTGAGGGGTACTAAGCGTGATGCAAGTCGCGTCAAACCGGTGGCTCCGATCTCGACTAACAATACTCGTTTTCCCGTTAATGTACACGTGTGAACCTCTCTCCACTTCGCGCGTAAAGTCCTGCGAGGTTTGAATTTCAGCGGTAGAGTACTGCAACGTGGCAGTTCCTGACAACTGGAAGAGGAACTGAGCGCGAAGAAGACCGAGGTGGCGCATGTTGATCCCATGTCGGTGCATCTCCTTCACCAGGTCAAACTCCGGAGACTCGAAATAATCCGATTTTTGCGACAACTTGACAGCGAAGAGAGGAATGACCTCTTTAACCAAGTATCTCGTCGCGTCTTCCACGCCAAGAGCTTGGTCTTGCCAGTCAGGAGTGCGGTATGTTAGCGACGATAACGCATCGGGTGATATCGGTATTTTGAAGCCCCTTACAAGTTCCGGACGAAGCTGACGCCACATAATGCTCATACCTCGGGTGGAGTGAAGCAGGTGTGGAGTGACGTCGGGGTCTTCAGGTGGCATCGCTCGTGAGAAGTTAACTACAACGAGCTGCTTCTGGCCGTTGAGATAGCCGAGTACATCAGCCGCTGCAGTTAAGCTCTTTGACGTGAGGTCCTGGTATCCCCGGGCACTGTGTCGACTGAGATTCAAGCGACTTGCAACGCTTGCTAAAGCTTCGTCCAGCTCCTTGCTCTGGAAAGTCACAGTTTTGCCGCGGTTCTCACTCCCATGCACGAGTTGCGTGGACACTCTCTGTATGTCGCCCGACTCGGTCCATGCAACGACTTCGATCGGGATTTTCGCCGAGCACAAGACGCGAAAACCTTGAAAATCGACTGTACACTGCAACGGGACGCGAATGTTGCCATAGCCACTCAACTCACGCAGGTAAATGGCCGAGTTCCGCACTTCATGTCCACCGGCTTTCGCTGCGTATTCGTGCGAGTTTTCAAAGCGTCCGTGGTCATCTGTGCAGATTTTGAAGAGAATATCGTGGGCTTCGTATTTCAAACGCGAAGTGTTGCGGATGTCATCTTTGCGTCCGTCAATTGGGGATTCTTTTGCTGGTAGTATGGACTTCTCTCGCACTGGCAGGTACAACTCACGCACAAGTACTAGTGCGACTGCACTCGCAGTCTCAATGAAGTCCTGACATATCTGCAGGATCTCGGTGTACTTTGCTTGGATTTGTTCGGGGTCATCCTCGTCAAGACGCAGCGCGTTCTGGAAGCGATCACTCCATCGCGTACGGTGGGCGGGTAGAACGGGGTAGGACGGACTCACTCGAAGCTGCTTTCGCTCGGTCTCCAAGAGAGAGAATTCCGCTTCTTTCCAGGCCTTCATAGCCTCCACAAGACGGTTCTGCGCTTCCAGCGCCTTCTTCCGACGCTGGTCTAGAATGTGTCTCTCTTTTTGCAGTAACAAACTTCTAGGGTCAACGTGCTGCTGGTTGTCTTCTCTATCGGTCGAAGTCTCATGATCCCCTTCAGTCTCGAGCTCGCTCTTGTAGCCCATACGAACGAGTCTTTTTGCCATCGCTAGAGCGTTTTCATTCGCAAGTTTGTGGCTCTCTGTCTCCACCATTTGATGTAAGAGCTGCTCGTTCTCGAGTTGGATCGTGTTGAGCAATTTTTGAGTCAAACCAAACTCTAAATCACTTTCAGCGATGTTGACAAGTGCCGGTGCGAGTTGGTTCGAGCCGCGAATGATCCGGAAATGGTCATACAAATCCATTTCCATTGCCTCCATGTCATAGGAACCGTCATGACGGCGGAATGCAGTCACATAGTCGCAAATGTGGCGCTTGGATGGAAGCTCTTGCAGAAATTCTGCCAGTTTAAAGTCCGTCATCCCGTCACAAACTTGTTTGAGTCGGTCTTGCAGCATGTTTAGAGGTGGGTCAGGGAACGCCAGAGTCATTTGAAGTGAAAGCTCGTCGAGAGTAAACCCAGTGGAGTACAGCTCCGGTGGGAATCGACCATGGACCATGTTCTCCTTCCGCGCGCTGGTTCGGAACTGTCTGGCAGCGGAAGCTTCTTTATCAAGGAAATGCTTTTCAACTTGTTCGCCTGCGTCCGTCTCTGGGACTTCATGGGGCGGATCACTCGATCCATCGCGCTTACGCTTCTTGTCTTCAGCTTTCTTTCGAGCTTTCTCTTCGTTTACGGCGATGGTTTCTAGCATCGAACCCACAGTACTCGACTCCTGCTTGGCATGAACGAGCTGAGCGAGTAACCCCTTGGCAATCTCTGGCTTCAAGTACTCCATCTCAGCGTGTGGTAGCTGCAATGCTTCAGCATGCTTTAGATACCCGAGCTCTTCTTCCATCTCGCGGAACCGGTTCTCCACGTCTTTCTGAGCTGCTTGGACGGCGTCTTCGGTCATGAGTGCGAGCACTTGCTCACGACTGAAGGCGTTCCCCTTGGTGCGTAGTTTGACCTGCTTCATGCGAATTTTCGCCTCGAACTTCATTTTATGGACGCTGTGAGCAGGCTTTGCGTCTCGATCGCTCCATTCCTTCTCGACTGTGTGCCGAGCTTCTTCTAAGGCGAGTCCACGAGCATGATAAAATGCCTGTTTCTCGGCTGCAAGTCTCGCTATTTGTCGGCCTTTTCGAGCACGCCAACTTGTCTGCAGTCGAACAGCAGAGCGCAGAATCACCTCCATGCGATAATGCAGCAGGTTGCGATACCCTCCGTGATCCAACGGCACAACGTTAGACAGCAGCTTGGCCCGGCGCCTGGGGAGATACTTCGAGTAGTCCGTTTTCAGTGGATCATTTTCTCCCATCGCCAATGCGCGTTCATGGATAATGGCTTTCTTCCACTGTGAAAGTTCCTCGCGTGGCTGAGTCAGTTGTCGAGCTAGAGCATATTTCAAGTCGTTGATGTTGATCAAACCCAGTCGATACTGGTGAATTGTACTCATCTGCTGGACCACAAAGCGACTGAGTTGCTGGTACTTCCACGGATGGCCTAATAACTCGCACAGATACTTGGACCCCTCGATTGTCTCGATGCAGTATCTGTTGAACTCGTGTAGTGTCATCCCCGTGCCATCACCTGTCGATAGGCTATTTAGTTTTAAGAATTCACGCTCCACAAACTCCTGCAAAAACTCTCGTGTCATAGCACGCGGAAGATGGACATCTCCTATACGAGAAAGCACGCTAAAGACCACGCGAATAACTTCTGCGAGAGACTCAGGCGTCAAGACACGAATGGAAGAGCTCGTAGTTTTCCGAGAAAATATGTCAAAGAGGAACCGAATCTTGTCGGTCACTGAACAACTTCCAGCGCCTAATAACATCGCGATGGCAAGGTCGACTAGCTGGAAGGCAAAATCACTACCGTGACTGAGAGATGTAGCAGATATCTCCGTATTCAGAGCGTTGAACAAAGGCACAAAAAGCTGCTCCTTGTCAAAAACTTCTTGAGCGCGATCGAAGAGGAATTGCTCGTCCTCATGAAGCCGACAAATGCGCTCCAATTCGTTCTCCCGTGACTTGATTTGGTCTTCAGCAAACAAGACTTGGGAGCGGAGTTTCGCCTCTTGTCCAGGGACACGAAGCTTCGAGTTTGCTAGTGCTGCGTATTCTTCTTGTGCAGTAGCTAGAGCTGTCTTCGCTGCGTGGATCTCGTTCTCATACTTCTCCAATTCGTCTCCATGGAATTTCAAGCGAACTTCACCTAACGGTCTATCGATGCACCGCACTGCAGCAACTTTATCCAGATAGACAGCGCACTCTTGCTCTGCTGCTTTGATTCTAGTATCCACATTTTGCTTTTGGCGTCGAAGTTCCGTGTCTTCAAACGCCTCTTGATCTTTTGTCTTCTTGTCCTGTGCCTCTTGTGTGCGGAAGAAAACATCATTAGGGTCCAGTTCCTTTTTCGCGCGTTCTTGATCCGCTTGACGCTTTGCCCAGTGCTTCTCCCGCTTTACTTGGAGATCGCTTTCTTTCTGAATCAGCGCCTGGAGTTTTCCCTTCTCGGACGCTAGAGTTGACTCTAATTTGTCCTTCTGGTACTTAACTTTCGTGACAAATACGGCGTCTTCCTTCGTTCTTGACGCAGTGTCACTTTGGAGAACTTCTTCCACGCGGTTTTTCTCTTTATCGTACGAGTACCCGAAAAATATCGGACTGCGAGTGGCTGGGTCAAAGAGCTCGGGGGTCGAACGCTGGATGATGCGAGGCCGCTTCAGCATAGCTTCGACCTTCGCTCTTCCGTTTGGAGGCATTTGGTTTGATTCTTCTTTTGTGTATTGAGCTAGAGATTCCTCACTCAGAGGACGTTTGTCATCCTCTTCCTCATCCGCTGGGGTCGAATCAATCGGTCGCACAGGCGCTTCCTGCTCACTTTCGCTGTCTTCATCCGCTTCACTTACATCACCGTCCTCCCCGTCATTCTCAGCAGGTTCAGTAACAATCTCTGCAACTTCTTCCGCTTCAGCTCCAGCTGCAGCCTCTTTCTCTTCTTTTTCACTCCCTTCACCGTCGTCTTCGTCTCCAGCCTCGCTATCGTCTCCACTAGCTACTGAACCGTTTGCGCTGTCATCGGTATGGCCATCGATTTCATGTTTCGCAGGCGGTGGCAGCAAAATGTCACCTTTATTGTACTCTTCGAGCACCGACTTCGCTTGACCTTCACGCTGCATGGCGTACCCTGTACATGCCGGGTGCCATTCCGCGCTGGACTGGATACTTGCCTTCACCGTTTCCTGGAAATGAACGTGCGTGACAGCTTTGATGAAAAGGGGCCACTGCACGAGTTCTCGGAGCTCCACGCCTTCAATAGACCCGAGCAGATGCAGTTTGAGCTCGCGCAGAGCAACCGCTTTCTCTCTCAGCTCACTCTCGGTCTTCTTCTTCCTCGCCATAAATTCTTCTTCAGGCGCAGGCGAATCGTCCTCAACCACCTCCTCCATCTCCAGCTCATCAACAAGCTTGTCTACTATAGAAACTTCAGGCCCATTGTTCTCCACAGCAACGCTGTCAATCTCCACTTCCAACTGCGCCAGAAGCTGCTCCAGAACCGCGACTTCTCTCGAAAGCCGATCAACTTGTCGATGCACATCCGACGTATCCAAAAGAACGAGCCGAGTCGTGTCACTGTCTTCTCCCACTCGCTTCTTCTTCACTTTGACGAGGTCTGTGTACCAACGCAGGAACTCGACGACTCGGATGAGATCCCAATGCTGGCAGAACGAGAACATTCGCGAGCGGTTGGCGACGTCCGCACTCGTGCGTCGCACACTGGCGATTGAGCTACCAGCTGGAACCAATTGGTTCTCCAGTAGAACGCCATTGTCGCTCTGAAGCGCGTCCTGCTCGAGATATCTCGACAGTTCGGCCCCCATACCTCACAACGAAAAACTCGACAAACTCAATGGCCCGCGACGTCAAAATACCTCCACGGGTCCGCGACAAAAGGGACTTTACAATGAACGCAGTCTGTATAGATGGAGACGAAGGAATCCGCACTGGAAAATGATATAAAGAGCTCGAACACGGTGGCAAGAGCTCAAACTGACGGTTCGCGTCTTTTCGATGGATACTTTTTCTCGGTGGTCGACCGGACTAGTGGTACAAAATGCTCGTTGATGCCACGGATTGTACTCATCAAGGCACCAATCGTCGCGATCCGATGGCAATTGCAACACTTTGTCGTTGCCAAATTGGCAATGCCAATTGTGCTCGCTGCACTCGGTCATGGCTACGCAGCTACAGGTGGATACAGTAGAGGCGGCGACTGGAGCAGCATGGCAAAAGGCAACAGCAAAGTGTTCCATAGGGCCACGCAGCAAATCGACACAGCGAGCCAAACGTCATTCAGTGAACTTCACTTCGACGATCCGCCGACGGAAGATTGTGCATTCCGATGTGCTCGTTGAAGAAGCTGTTGGTGCGCAGCGGATCAGGTGTGTTTGCGCACAGCAGACCGACCTAATCAAGCTCATGCCACGTCGACTCGAGAGATCTCGGAACGGGAGGATGCAAACCTCCCAGGTAAATCCATGCACAAACCCCCTATTTCATTCAAGAATCCGCACTGAACAATGCGTTTTCACGTCATCCTGGCCCTGATCGTGGCAACTTTCGTCGCTAATAGCGCCATGAGCTTCGCCAGTGCCGAAGACACCACCCACATCAACAACAACAACAACAAGCTTACCGCTTTGAACAAGATAGTCAAGCGTCTCCGCGCAAGTCGAGAGGTCGGGGGTGAGGAGAGGGCGGGTGCTCAGGTTATCGCTATGATGGCCGCTGTGCCGCGAAGGAACGGGGTCAGTGAGACGCAATCCACGCCGAGTGGCGTGAAACTGGAGAAGTTACCGGTAAGGCCTACACCAAAGTGGGCGGCGGCTGTCTTGGTTGTGCTCGGTCTTGGTATAGTGGCCGGACTCTCGGCTTTATCCGTCAAGCTCATTACGGTATGGATTAATTCGTGAAGTGCCAGCGTGACACTGCCCAGGATTCGTAAGAGCAAAGCTAGAAGCGCACTCGATGACACCTCGCGAGACATCTCGGCTTCTTGGTCGTGGAATGTTGAAACGGCTAAGCCAATCTCACCACTGGCGAAGAAATAAAAGAAACAAGGTTTTAAGGGGCTTGTAAGCAAGGCATTATACTGGGAATACCGAAGAGGGATGGACAGCCCTCAAGGATTTAATTCCACGGTACTGCGTAAGCGTAACCTGAGCAAACATTCGTACAACATTAGGAATGTTGCATGATAGCAATGAACGCTCCACTACTACTAGAGTAGCACTACTACTAGCAGAGCAGCACTACACTACTAGCAGAGTAGCACATCATGATAGCAATGGACGCCATCGGTGCAGTAGCACTGCTACTAGCAGAGCAGCGCAGCACAGCATGATAGCAATGAACGCCATCGATGCAAGTAGCACTGCTACTTGCAGAGCAGCGCAGCATGATAGCAATGGATGCAGTAGCACTACTACTAGCAGAGTAGCACAGCATGATAGTAATGGACGCCATCGGTGCAGTAGCACTGCTACTAGCAGAGCAGCGCAGCGTGATAGCAATGGATGCAGTAGCACTACTACTAGCAGAGTAACACAGCATGATAGCAATGGACGCCATCGAGGAATACCAATTTTCTTCATATAAGCAGCGACCGATCGGGCTCTGCTAACGTTAATATTACTGCACTGACAGCAGCAGCACTGCTACTAACGTTAGCAGAGCCCGATCGGTCGCATGCAAAAGCGCTGCATATATTAAGAAAATTGGTATTCCCAGTCTAAGTCGCAGACGCCCGCTACTGCACCGATGGCGTCCATTGCTATCATGATGTGCTACTCTGCTAGTAGTGTAGTGCTGCTCTGCTAGTAGTAGTGCTACTCTAGTAGTAGTGGAGCGTTCATTGCTATCATGCAACATTCCTAATGTTGTACGAATGTTTGCCCAGGTTACGCTTAAGTACGCAGTACCGTGGAATTTATCCCTTGAGGGCTGTCCATCCCTCATTCTTCGGTATTCCCAGTATAATACATGTAATTCTCTTGAATTCGTTGGCGTCCGACCTTCTGTTTGTATGAAAACTTTTGCGTTTCCTGTGCGTGTGTGCGCACACGATTTCGTTTAACCCTCGGCGATCTTTCCATACAATCCGGTGTTATTTTGGGGGCCAACGAGACCGCCGACGAATTTGTTGGCGCCAGACGCACAGAAAACCTACCGTGACACACGAAACTCAATACCCCATACTGGCTACCAGAGTCAAACGCGAAGGATGCGCGTGCTGGAGAAGGCAGGGCAAGCCGGAGGGTAAGTACTACATTATCTCAGAGTTCAACGACCAAGAGCTGACCCATAATCTCCCGTCCTCCAATTTCTGAGAGCACCGCTGCAGTATGTGTGCAGATTGGATTGCGGGAGGACTAACGGAGCCCGGTACTGCAGAGCTACCGGAGTTGGATCCGTTCTTCATGAACGTACAGTTCATCGTTAACTCGGAGATGTTGGTGGTCCACCCGTGCGCCAAGCTGGTGGAGAGCAAGTGCCCGGGGTACGGGAAGGTAAGCTGCGAGCACGGGCAAAATTTGCCCGTGCTCACTTAATGCTCCAAGGTCAGTTACGTCAGTGGTGTGTGCGCGTGCTATACAAGTTCTGGTAGGTGGGCACGAGCTCTTGCTGACTGGTGTGCTTGTCAGGCTGCTGCACTACTTCGCGCTCTCGGAGGAGCAGATCGTGTCGAAGAATGAGGCGACGTCGCTCGAGGACTGGTTGCCCGGTGTAGAAGACAGCGCGCTTACCGGACTGGTACATGCCATGCTCACGGACAGCACGACGGTGCCCACAGGCAGAGCTGCTAATGTATGAGCAAAAAGAAACTCTTCGTCATTGTGTTTAAGAAACGTAGTGCAAAGTGCAAAGAGATCGTAACACGGAAAATGATAGAGGCTCCTTCCCCTCCGTCAGCTTCACTAGCATCGTGATTCCGTCGCGCGACGCTGCGCTTTAGGCCGTCAAATCAGCAGCAAACTCGGGTAGCATCGTCTGCCCGTATACTCTAGCGACATATTCCACGGACGTACATCAATACAGTCTTCCATCCGATGACATTGCCTTTGACTGCTTTCACCTGACCAGCAGCGTCAGCGTCCTGATCCATGGGTGCTGCTGAGTGCATGTACCAAAAGTCACAAACCGCTTCGCTTAAGTGCGATCACAGGATAGTCACACAAATTCTTGCTACATATAATGAGTTTCCACAACCATTTTGGGCAAACAAACTTCGGAGTGTCTGTTGTCACATACTATTTCAAGAGAAAGTACGAGTATGTGACCAGTTGTGACAGTAATTTATCGACGGTCAGAGCGAAAATATTTATTTTCCCTTGTGAAAACTAATGTGGTGATGTAAAAACTTATATCTGGTTGAATGGCAGCTCGACGACAGGCCACCGGCGCGCACGTGTCCTCTCAAGATAGCGCTCTCCAGACGCGGAGGAGGCGAGGCGGGCTGTGTCGTGTCAGGCGGCGTAGCATGAGGGCAGGACCGGTGCACGCGCTGCGTGTTCAGCGCGCCAGCTGAACGAGCTCCAAGTGTCGTGATCGCTTTGGTCTGCGCTAAGCTTTTTTTCGTTACGAATGCTCTAGCTATCATGCAGTTTTATACACGTATCAACATGACAGCGTCTTGCTCTTTCAACTCTTGTCCTCTTCCCTGCCGCTATTGAAAAAACATTTGCGTGTACAGTGCACGACTGCAGTCTGTCACTGCACGAAGCGGGGCACAGCCAACGCCGCGCTGGCCAGACGCGCGGATGCCGCTGCTCGAAGACGTCGAGGTCGAGTTGGACTCGATCGAGCCCACGGACGAGGCCGTGATCGAGTACCGAGTCAGTGAAGCCGCCGTGTTGAGAATCTGCTGCGGGCAGACGGCCGAGCAGTTGAAGCGCTTAATGCGCACAAGCTGCTTGTCAGCAGCGTTGGTCTGAATGATGCACGACATGCACGTGTGGTAAATGGAGGTCTCCGTGGCAGTCGGTCTGATCTCTTGCATGCAGTGGAGCTGCACTGCATGCCTGCATGCCTGCAGGGGTACATGTAGTAGCAGAGTAGCAAAACTGTGTGGTCGTACACAATGGAATCCTCAGTTAAATTACGCATTGTGTGGCAGTACACAACGGAAGGCCAGCTTAAATTACGCAGTATGTGACTCAAACTCGAGTCACAACTGGTCACATACTCGTACTTTATCTTGAAATCGTATGTGACAGCAGTCGCGGCCAAGAAGTTGTTGGCCCACAGCGGATCAGCTTACAGGTGTGTTTACTCACCGCAGACCAACCTAATCAAGCTCATGCCACGTCGACTCGATACTGTAGGTCTCGGAACGGGAGGAGGCAAGCTTCCTCAGGTTAATCCATGTACAAACCTCCCGAACTCTGCTGTATCCGACTCGAAGTCGCAAAACTTGAATCAATCGAACTTTGCTTTGCTGAAGGAGGCCGTGGATGTTCCTGCATTCGTCGAGCTTTACGGTATTAATAAGTACAGTACCGGTATAGCAGGACACGCCGGTTGTCTACCAGTGTCCCGTTCGACTTGGACTCCAAGTTGGAGCTCCATCTGGGGATGGCATTTCAGGATTGGAATGTGTTGCCGACGCTGCGAGGAATCGGCGGGCTAAAACGTGAGCGAAATGAAGCCTTAAGACTGTTGCGACAGCTTCGGCAGGAAATCCTACAGCTCTAGCTGCCGTAAACGCTCCAGGTCCATGCGTGTCCGTGGTTTGGGGTTCCTGCCATTCCTCGTTTTCGACGGTATCCCCCACTCGCTCCCGCCCTACAATGTTCTCGGTTCGTGCTCTGCTGGTTATTGCTGCGACTGCACTCGTGGGCTCTACTGCAGCCAACGAGGCCGCGGAGAACGCCAAGCTGCCCGTCTTCTTCTTCCACGGTGCTACGGGTAACAAGACCAACGGTGCCGTGATTGAGGCCAATCTGACTGCTGAAGGCCGCACCTACGTCGCCCTCGACTTCTGTCAGAACGCCTGCTCTGTGCGTACGGCCCTGTCGGACCAAGTGCAGTTGGCCATCAAGCAGATCCAAGGCATTGTCGCCAAGGACACGGCCACATATGCCAATGGCTACCACTTCCTGGCCCACTCGCAGGGCGGCTCGGTGGCTCGTGGTGTGATCGAAGAGATGGACGGCCACAACGTGCACTCGTTCATCAGCATGGCCGGTGATGGCAACGGCAACTTCTTCGGCCCTCAGGCGTCGGACGCCGTGCCTCTGCAGGTTCTGCTGCAGGCTCTGGGTCCGTACGCTATCGACACCACTGTCTTCAACTTCACCAAGTACGAGGCGGACTCCACCACGTGGAAGGGCAAGTTCCAGCGTGACCTGATCGAGCTGGTGACTACCAACGAGGACCTGCAGGGCAAGAGCTCAATCGCCAACATCATGACGCCTCCCCTTGAGACGGCCGCTCTGACCAACTGGCTGAAGATCGACCCGTTCCTCCCCAAGGTCAACAACCTCCAGGACTGCGGCTCGGATGCCACCTGCACGGCCGACCAGAAGCGCCGCAAGACCAACTTCTCCAAGCTCAAGGCCGCGCACTTCTTCGCGTCGCCTCAGGACGACATCCAGGCCCCGTGGCAGAGCTGCCTGCTCGGCAAGTACTCGACTGTCGCCAGCCTGGACGAGGTTGAGACCAAGTTCGCCGACTTCACCATCGTCGGCATGACGGACACTGTCGAGTACACGAACGACCTGTACGGTCTCAAGACACTGGACACTGCCGGTGGTCTCCACATCCACGAGGTGGCCGACGTGCCGCACAACTGCTGGCTGTTCGACTACACGTCGCTGGCTACGGAAGTCCCGTGCAAACACGCGCCTGTGTACGACGCCCAGATCTACCCCCTGCTGGTGTAAGGCTGCCATGCACTTTAAAAAAATCTAGATATTCGAGCAATTCGCCTTTTGAGTTTGTAGTGAGCGACTTGATCGATCATCAACACTGCAATTCAACCGTGTTATCAAGAACCAAGAACCAACTCTGACTTTCATGTATCCTGCAGGCTGGTACAGTACCGGTACCTGTATGATACTCTGCGCACAAAGTTTTCGCTGTTCGAAGAAAGTTTTCCTACCACTCGTACTCACGAATCTCATTTTCGTTTTCAGCTGTAAAGAGTTTGCTCACTTTGGCAGGAACTCATGTTTGTCGCCACCCTCAGATTATCAGTTGAAGGCGTGATGGCATGTAACACGGGACACGCGGGTTGTCTACAGTCGGCGCTTCAACGTAGCGCGCACAGACCCGGCTGGGGAGATTGGGTTTCGGATCGGTTGTCGCCCCACGCTCGACGTCAATGCTGGGAGCCTGTTCCAACCATCATCGCCTTGGAATCTCAAAGCTGCAGCTGTTGGGCACTTTGGCTGCCGTAAACGCTGAAGCCGAGCCACCGGATTGAGATCGAGATCGTCACGCTCTCTTTCAAGTGCCATTCATTACGCGTTTTGCACGGCAGACCCCACCCAGTCGACTCCGTCCATTCCTCGCCATGGTCTCGTTCCGTGCTCTCTTCGTCGCTGCCACGGCTGCTCTCGTGGGCTCCACTGCCGCCACCGAGGCTGCCGGTGCCAAGCTGCCCGTCTTCTTCTTCCACGGCGCTACGGGTAACAAGACCAACGGTGCTGAGATCGAGGCCAACCTCAAGGCCGAGGGCCGCACGTACGTCGCCCTCGACTTCTGCCAGAACGCGTGCTCCGTGCGTACGGCCCTGTCGGACCAAGTGCAGATGGCCATCAAGCAGATCCGCGGCATCATCGCCCAGAGCCCCGCCACCTACGCCAACGGCTACCACTTCCTGGCCCACTCGCAGGGCGGCTCGGTCTCCCGTGGCGTGGTCGAGGAAATGGACGACCACAACGTGCACTCGCTCATCAGCATGGCCGGTGATGGCAACGGTAACTTCTTCGGCCCGCAGGCTTCGGACGCCGTGCCTCTCCAGGTTCTGCTGCAGGCTCTGGGCCCGTTCGCCATCGACAAGGCCGACTTCGACTTCGCCAAGTACGCGGCCGACTCGACGTCGTGGAAGGGCAAGTTCCAGAGCGACCTGATCCAGACCGTGACCACCAACAAGGCGCTGCAGGCCAAGAGCTCCATTGCTAACATCATCATGCCCCCGCTCGCCGGTGCTGCGCTCGACAACTGGCTGAGCATCGACCCGTTCCTCCCCAAGGTCAACAACCTGCAGAACTGCGGCACCGATGCCAAGTGCAAGGCCGACCAGGCTCGCCGCAAAGCCAACTTCTCCAAGCTCAAGGCCGCGCACTTCTTCGCGTCGCCGCAGGACGACATCCAGGCCCCGTGGCAGAGCTGCCTGCTGGGCAAGTACTCGACTGTGGGCTCCGTGGCCGACGTCAACGCCAAGTTCAGCACCTTCAAGATCATCGACATGAAGCAGACGGTGGAGTACACCAACGACCTGTACGGACTCAAGACCCTCGACACGTCCGGCCGCCTGCACATCCACCAAGTGCCCAACGTGCCGCACAACTGCTGGCTGTTCGACTACACGTCGGTGGCCACCAAGGTGCTGTGCAAGCACAAGCCCGTGTACGACGCCCAGATCTACCCCGTGCTGGTCTAGGTTGGTCTCCCGAATCTACCAAGTAGATATCCTAGTAGTGAGTAGTAAGGCTGAAAGAGTCTAATTCAGTAATGCTCTCCTCATATTCATATCTGACCCTTCACGAGTTCTTGTTGTAACCAAAGTTGGGGCCATGAGCAGTGTCACCAGCACTGTTCGTCGTCCTGCGCGCGCCGAGGCGAAGAAAACTCCTTCCAATGCGTAAGGACTACTATTACTACAGTGTTGTTTGCTCTTTTGTGGGTATGATGCTCATTAAAGCTGCATGTGGCTCTGATTTAGCGTGGCAGATCGTCTCAAAGCGACAGAAGTAACTATGGATACTCAGAAATCAGTACATTTTGTCCAAGTTGAAGTGGAATGTAGTGAATGAATTTCGTGTTTTGACGACAGGAAGCTCTGAAGGCTGCACAAGCCACCATTGCCAGACAGGAGAAACGTGAACAAGAGCTGAGACGTTTAGTCGTATCACAAGGAATCGCTCAGGATGCCACAGAGGTCAACCCAGCAGTGGAAGGTTTGGCTTCGTATTTCTAGTGGCAGTGAGTGACCAGCAGCCAACTCACATGCACTATGCAATGTTTGCAGCGAAAGTTGGTGCGCTCAAGGCTGCGCAGGAGCAAAAAGTGCGAGCTCTGATGCGGTCGATCAGCCAGCTTCAAGAACAACTTCAGGCTCTGAAAGCTCAGGGAAAAGAACATCGTCGGTCAGCCTTGATCCAAGACCTGCGTACACAGCAACGCGAGCAAGAGCTTCTCATCGACGTGCTCAAGCAAACGCTGCAAGAAAAGGTGCCAGAGTTTCAAGACTCACGCGCACTTGTAAACGACTTCGTACTCAAGAAAGCGGTGGGAGCTCCGCTGAGGTTCCGTCCGAAAACGCGTGAAGAGCTCGAAAATGAGCTGCAAGCGCTCAGTCAAAATTTCCAGCGGACGGTGGAGAAACTGAAGCTAGACAACCAACGCAACGCTGCAGCAGCGAAGGAGGATAAGCCGAACGAAAGTGAAGAAGAAGAAGACGAAGCAAAAGAAGAGAAGGAGGAAGCGACTTCACCCAACAACCACGATACTGCTGCAGGTGAGTTTGAGCTCTATCACTCTGGAATGATCATACTTAACATGAGCGAACATCAGATGAAGCTTTGTACGAGGAAATCGAACAGCTTCGGGCGGAGGTGGCCTCCAAGTCTGTCACGATCCACGCCCAGGCCGACGAGATGGCCGAGTTGTATGCTGATCTCGACAAATTGAGAGTGTAAGAACTGTACAGTACACTTGAAACTAGTCTTCCTTTTGAAGCGATCTGTCTGATGAGTGGTGAAATGTTAGGTGTGAGGACCAGATCGTGCGTAAGAAGCACAAGATCGCGCTACTTCGAGAACAACTAGAGCGCCAGCAGGCAGACAACGTCGAAATGGTTCAGGAGAAGGAGAATCTAGCGGAGAAATATCTACAACTCCAGGAGGAAGCACAGTTCTTACGCGACATCAACATGGAGGACGCCGGAGCCAAGGACGAAGAGCGATTGCAGCAGCTCGAGCTCATTCAGAACCTTCGTTCCCGAGAACTGGAGCTCCAGGACGAACTGGAAAGTCACCAGAAGAAATGGGCCAGCGATCGAGACACGATGCACCAGCGCTTGCGGCTACTGGAGAAAGAGAAACTCCTCGCCGAGGAGGAAGGTGCTCGAACGGGAACAGAACTTGCGAAACTCCAAAAGAAAGAAGGTGCGTGGCTGTATTGAGCTTACAACTTTGAAGCCCACACTGAACTACTTTTGTGGAACGGTGCAGATACTTTGCTGCAGGAAGCGCGTGACCTTAAAATTGCAGTTCAGGAGGAGCAGGGCCAGAAACTTCTCCTGGCCAGCAGAATTGAGGTCAGAAGCGTTTGTGTTCTAGGCCCCAACTCACGTGTCTAATGCGATGGTGATGTCTTACGCTTTAGGAGCTCGAGGCAAAACTGGTTCAGCTGGAGGCTTTATCCCAAGAAGAGCGCGAAAGCAACGCACGCGCAACAGCAGAAAAACTTACAGCACTGGAAACTTTGGTTGAAGAGAAGACGCTTTCTGTCAAAAAGGCGGATCGACAGCTGAATGCTGCAAAACTACTGGCGCGTCAAGCCAAGAAGGAGAAAGAGAGTCTCCTGCTACGTGTAGCGAAACTCGAGGCTGATTCAGCTGGACGTACTCCTTCCACCTGAGTTCGACAGAACTTTAAAAAAATACTTCGAAGTAATTAGTTAGGTTAGCTTACGTGCAGATCTAACAACAACAGTGCTTTTCATTGAAAAGCATTTTTGGGTTGAAAAGTTTTCAACCCAAAAATCTCAGATGATTACCAAATGACTTGAAATTTGTATTGGGTGGCACAACCCACAATCACCAAATTTGATCCATACACATAGGATATGCACAGCTTCACCACGGATTCCTCGACCATGACCCCCTCCATCGTCGTAACCAACCTGCAAGAGGACGAGGTGCTCTCGTACCCCCTCGTGCTGCTTGAAGGTTGCGTGACCAATCTCCACCCGCACAGTAGCAGCTCCGACCTGTTCCTGGAAGCTCGACTGGACCCCCTCCGATCTTCGCTATGGCCGATTTCGGCCCCAAGTGGCCATTTCAAGGCGTTCGTCCTTCTCCCGGCCGTCGGCCAATTCGCCGTCACGCTGCGACTCGCAGGGATCACCGAACGAGTCTTTTGCATTGAGTACCGACCTCGTGTCACGCGTTACAAGGTGCAATTCCACTACCAAATCTGCTCCGATTCCGACGCCCGCGACGGATTCGACGCCCCACCAGGTGTCGACAATTCGGACGCTGCAGCAATTGCAAAGGTCCGATTCAATGCGTTGGTCCTTCAAATGGCCACCGCCGAGTTGATGCACGCTGCAGGTTTAGGGCGACAGACGTTCGCCATGCAGTTTGCAGCCGACGGACTGCCGGACGTGAAACTCTTGCGGTGCAGCTTCACGAACGCCCATGCGCGGTCGGTTGACGGCCAGGAGCTCATCCGCTTGGTCGGGAAGGACATTGAAGCCACGCGGGTGGATGACCACGTCGAGTTTGACTTGAAACATGCAGTGGTGCTGGGGTGTTCGCGGTTCAACAAGAAGACGGGGAAGGCGGAGGGACACACGGCGCTCGGAGGAGGAAAAGTCGGCGTCTTTGGGTCCTGTGGACTGCACACGTGGCCGACGCACGTGGGGGAGATCTCGGCCTGCTGCTTGAATAATACGCGCATTGACCAGCGCCACCTGCTGGACGATAGCTGCTTCCGCGGCACGTTCTGGGCCAACTTCTCGACTGGAATCGGCGCGATGCTGCACGAGATCGGCCATACGTTTGGTCTTGGACATGCCACGAGCGGCATTATGGCTCGTGGCTTCGACGACATGAATCGGCTTCTGTGTGTCTACCAAGCGGACCCGCACTCATCACAAATGGGATTCCATCGGGCTTCACCCCAGGGGTGGCTGGAGTTGAATCACGCAGCCATTCGTGAGGTTGTTCACCGTGAAGGAGCCCACTGGAACGCAGGCTCGGCTCAACTGCTGCGTCATTGCCCGTGGATCACCGGATACGCCAAGCCGTCGTTGATAGGACCTACAGTGAGTTGGGACGATTCCGTGCGCGGACCTGTTGGGCATGGTCAATTCAATGGCACGCAAGTTGATCTTCCTGAGAGAAATCCGTCAATGTCTGAAGCTGATGAAATTGGTGCCGTGGTGATCGATGCGGGGAAGTACGTGAACCGTCTTGAGAGCTTTACGCGTGCTCAAGTTTCAGAGATGGAGAAGAGTGAACCACTGCGCGCTGCTGGAGACAAACATTGGTTCGTCCTTGTCGCCGGAGAACACATTACTCGTGTGGAGATCCGTGCCATGGCTTGGATTGATGGTCTTCAGTTGCATACGAACCTGCGATCGTCACGGTGGTTCGGCGGGACTGGTGGAACTCTCCACGCGCTGCAAGCTGCTGATGGGTGGAGAGTGAGCTCGTTCTTTGGGACAAGAGGCGATTCGTACGTGGGCAAGCTTGGGTTACGATGTCTACCGATGTCATCTCCTGCATTGTCGCCACGATCGGTAAAACTCAGTGCAAATGGTACCGCAATTTCCTCATTTCCTCCAGCGGGGAAAGCGTTGGAAGACGGACCCAAAACACCATTTTCAATCACTCTGCCAGAGATCGGCGCTGTTGTAATTCGATGCGGAAGATTTGTCGAGTCGATTCGAGTGCTGTCCCCTGAAGAAGCAGCGGCGAATTCCAGAGATCCGAAGGTCTACCGCTCGAATGAACATGTCTTTGAACTCTCACCAGGTGAAAAGCTGGTGAAGCTTGAAGTGTACAGCGGCCATTGGGTTGATTGTGTCCGATTCTCCACGACGCTGCGTGTCGGTCCTTGGTTTGGCGCAGGCCGAGGGCCCAACTATACCGTCATGGAGTGTCCGGCAGGCCACCACATCTGCGGTCTTCATGGAGTTCTCGGCAAGCAATATGTGGGCTCAATTGGTTCCCTCTACTGCGCTGATAGCGGGGCATTGGAACCACAAACTAAAGTCGTAGGAACTGCTGAAAACCCGACAAAGTCACGATTGTTCTGGATCATGAAAATGGCGCAAGTCTCGAACGAAACTGCGGTTCAGGCAGGACAACCACCACTCGGCATCGCTCTAGCAGCTCAAGGTGGTGCAGTAACGTCCGTGCAGTCATTTGACAGCACGCAGCAGTTCGACGAGCTGGTGAACCAACTCCACTCGAGCCTTATCGCGCTAGGCAGCCCGTATCAAGTGCACTGCGTGCCTCTGGCTCCTGGCGAGAAGCTACTGCAGATTGACGTTAGCTTCCGTCCGGCTAGTGTTAGCGACCTGTACACAGTCATCGATGGCATTTGCTTCCACACTACAACCCGCTGCTCGTCGTGGTTCGGTGCGTACCGTGAAGAGAATCTGCGCTTTTTCATGGCTCCAGCAGGGACCAGCGTGACTCAACTTGGCGGGGCGTACACCGGAGGCATCCTTACTGATCTTACCGGGGTTGTGGGCACAACTGAAGTCAATTCGAGTCCATTTGTCCCCGACGGGCGAGTGCTGACTGATAGCGGCGCGTACGATGTCCGACTGGAAGCAGCATCGCCTGATTTTGGCATTCAAAGCGTCCTGTTGGTGGAGGAAAACAAAGGCGACAACCGCGATCAGCATGCCTGGACGTGGAAGCAAGAGGGGCCATTTCCACGAGTGTGGCGTGTGCCCCAGCAGATACTGGAGGGCCATATCGATGGCACAGACCGCAAAGCCACGTTGTTCCAGGAGTATCTTGTTGGCGTGATTGACTCTGGCGGAGCGTACAGCAAGACTCCTGCTCCAGGACGCCGGTAGACCCTCATGAGATCATCACAAAACACACTGCATATCCAGAATCTAAACACAAGCATCCACAACAAAATAAGCCATGAGATAGAGTCTGCTTGTTATTGCGATGACCACACGTCCACACTTGTCGACTTCATCTCTCTCTAATTGTCACAGGTAGTCTTGATGCGCTTATTCTTGGTCGATATCGGGCGAAATCACTGGCGTTGGCATACTTTCAACGAATGCCAGTGAAACAGCACTCTCGCGGAATCCATGCAGCAGATCTCGGCACTGGTCCTGGTCCAGCGCGTGATACACACCGTAGTGCTCGTCAGCCACAACATCAGCAACCTCAATTGATTTCTCAAGCAGCGGTCGTGCAAGTTCCGCCTTGGCATCCTCCGGGTAGTGATTCAGGCGCATAATAGTCTTGGCCGACTCAAGCTGGATAAAGTGCAGGTTGAACACCAGAGTCGGCAAGCAACGTTCCCGAATCGCGGTATCCTCTGTAGCATCGTTAGAACAGCCCATGAGCCATCCATTTTCGAAGTGCAGCACCTCCAATGTCGCCGCAGCAGACCGCGACACATGGAACATCAAGTCGGTTAGATAATTCTTCTCCTCGCTATATAGCGAGAGAGCATCTGTGCCAGGATTGTTGATGCAGTTTCTCCACAGGTCGTACTGCGCACCCGCCAGAATGTACGCGCGCCAGCAGAGGAATTCGCGCATGGCCCGCTCAATCTCGTCGTCGTCGCGTAGCAATTGGGCGCCGCGATTCAAGTCTAGAACGCCGATCGAGTCTTCCGGTAAGGTATCCTCGACTAGCTCCTTTACAGCAGCAAACTTGCCCTCCATAAGGAATTGCCGCGTAAGCAGATTTGCACGGACCAACGCTTCCGCCCGATGTTCAGTGTAGAAGCACAATAACTCAATTGTCCGGATACGTTTCCTGTCGATCTCCGTCGTAGGCACATCGGATGATACAGGCTGACCCTTGTTCTGCTGTTGTTCTTGCGCAACCAACCGGTACTCTTCACACAAACGCTCGACCACAGTCTGCAACACCGTCGACAGGACATCCATCCCAGCGTACTCCAGGATTCGCTTGATACATAATTCGCGTTCCAATCTGTCTTCAACCGTAGACAGCATCTGCACATAGATCTCGATCGCACCGGCAGTTGGAAGCCGAGATGCATACACTGGCATGAACTGCAGTTGACGGTGTTTCACCAGGTGCCGGATGTATAACTTGAGAATCATGTGACCCGCCTGTTCATCGAAGTGCTCGCCGGTGAAGTTAGCGAACATAATGAAGTGGGCAGCAAAGCGCAAGAACAGCGCAGATGTTTCATCTGACTGCACTGTCGAATTCAGCTGTAGGTCCCAATTGTATGAGTCATCGTCCGGGTTGAATAGCAGCGTATCCAAAATGCTTGACACGATGTACTGAAACTTCGCGGTCACCAACTTGGCTTGGATTTGGCGGTGCGGTTGGTTGGCTTGCATTCGGACGAGCTCGCTTTGGCTACCTCGCAGCTCTTCGAATAGGGTGTCCAGATCCACCTGATAGCGCTTTAGGTACTTCGTCTTGTCTAGCAAACTTGAGTAATGGCGCAGGTAGTGTGTGTTGTTGCCTACAATCAACTGCGACGACTGTGACTTCACCTTCAACAGCTTGTACAAGATATCATCGAGCTGCTGTTCCGTAATACCCTGTAGATAAGCCCAGCAGTGATCCTCCCAGGTCTCGCAAAGCGAGCTCTTCGTAATGACCTGGATGTTACCGCTCAAGGCCGCATAAATAAGCTCCTCATACTTCTTCGCCAGCAAGCTGTTGCTCTTGGATAGCTTTCCACCAACCGCCTGCTCCGACAAGCGCCAGCACATTGATTTCCACAGTGCCCGGAATGGGTTTCCCCATCGCTCCATGGCCATATCTTCGCGCTCATTGCTCTCACTAGCACCAACAGGGTTGCCTCCTGAAAGGCTTGCAGCTCGCCACGACTGACCTAAACGGATGCACAAATCAATCGCATCGTCCATTCGTCCAGCACGCACGTACAGCCACACAGCCTTCATCAACTCCGCTTCATCCTCCAAATCATCAGGCAAAATGTGGTCGTCTCCATCACGCAGCACCGCGTCAGGGTCCATACGGACTTCTTCTCCTGGGAAAACCTGCTTCCGCATCATTCTCAACGTGCGCGATCCAGTGGCGCCACGTTTGTCGCTGATGCTAATCGTGCTCTCCAGCGCCATGCTCTCCAGCCACGCCTTGACAGCTCGCTGAATCTTGTACGGTTCGTTGCGCGTCTCCAGCAGCCGCACGGCATCGTCCTCCAGCATCTCGAAGCGCAGCTCCTCCGCCTCTGCGCCGAGCATCATCAAGCTGTCCTCTCCGTCCGCCATCTCCTTGCTAGCGTGGCACACCTGACGCAACTCAAACAGCAGCCTCCAGGTGTTGCGTTCGTCCCGCAGCTCCTTAATGTCGCTCTGTAGCCGCTGCTGGGCCACGTTCTGCACTCCACGGGTCTTGCTGCCGCTAGCCAGCGACGCCTCGAGATTCTCCAGTCTCGTCTGCAGCACGTCGATGTATCCACTCAGCAGCTTCTCGCAGTACAAGTCCGAGTCCTGTACGCGCTCCAAGTTCTCGTAGAAGTCGGCCGCCATCTCCGCGAAGGACGCCTCCTCCGGGCGCACGTGACGCGAGAGCAGGTCCCCCCTTGTCGACGGCACAATGGCCAGTGACAGCGACTGGTTGAAGGTGGCCAGCTGACTCATGACCTGGTCGTTGCTGCTGCCCAGTTGGGCCACTGTGAGCGGCGGCTGAGTCTGCTGACCCGCGTACACGGACGCGATGGACGAAATCGACAGCTTGGGGTCCGCGCGCGGCGTCCTCCTGCCGTCGAAGAGGCCGCTCGGCGCGCGGCCCAGGAAGCTGCCGGCCTTGACGATGTGGATGGCGCCTTCGAAGCCCATGCCGCAGTCCACGACGAGCCACGCGTCCTCCACCAACTGGCCGCCGAACATAACGCGCGCCTCCCGCACCGAGAAGCCTAAAGACCCCGCGGAGTCGCGGCGCTCACACAGCGCGCGCTTCAGGTCGCCCACGGTGGTGAAGCGCGGGTCCACGTCCACGAACTCCGTCGACTGGTCGGGGAACACGCCCTTGACGTGCAGCAGCCCGCCGCGCACGGACGCGTGGACCACGGGCTCCAGCAGACGCGCGTCCTCGTCTTGTTCATCTTCTGCGACTTGCGGCTCGTCTGTTGCGCCCATGACGTCGTCGTCGTCAAGGCCGAACCGGGTGGAGGGGGCCGACGGGAGGCTCTCGGCTGCGGAGCTGTCGAGAGAGAGGCCTGCAGAGCTTGATGCGGGCGCGTCGCCGAAAGATGCCAGGAGACTCAGAGACTGGTCTGCGCTGTCGATCAGGCGCTGCACCGCCGCGCTGCGCCGCGCGCTGGCGCCGGAAGAGGAGCGTGCCGCCATCGAGTGGATGGATTCCAGAGTGGGGGACCACTCACAGGGTATCCGGACAGGAACACACTTATCCGGATGATTGGTGTGGTACACATCTAATTGTGGCTACCTCAGAAACAATTTGGAAAATGACCAAAGACGTATGAATTTGGTCGGTATTGGCCCAAAAAATTTGGAAAATGACCAAAGACATATGAATTTGGTCGGTATTGGCCCACACGTGACAAAAATGCCTGGCGGAGACGGTGTGTTGCGGCAGAAAGCTTTGATGCAGAAACTAGCAAACCGAAAGGCTTCTTGTTGCTGCAAACTCTAAATGGGGTGCTCAATTAAACCTACTCTGATTGGGTATAAATCGTTTTGCTCAGGAGCTGGGAAATACAAATTCTTCTTGTTGCTGCGCAATTGTATCTACATCGCACCCGGGAAATTGTCTTGCCAATCAAATTTGTTGCTTGCTCTGGCTGGCGAGGCAAAACCTTTGCCTGCTTTTGTTGTTTGGGTACCGTTCCCAAGTATAAGCAACAAGTTTACTAACCCGAGTTGGGGATCGACTCACTTGCTGCCTAAATCGCTCTTTTGTGCCGGGGGCTTGGACCTCCGTTAAAGCACGCTACACATTTTGATTTTGAGTGTTGAATAACGCCGTGCAATGGTGCAGAAGAAAAGTCACCACCGGTAACGCAATAAGTAGAGTCTTCTTACTAAAAATACAGTACAAATATGGAATGTACCGTCAAGCCATGCTGTAAGGACATGTATTTTAATACGTGTCCTCGGCATATTAAAATATGTCCAACTTGAAAGGGTTAACTCATTCTGTCACAATTGCCCATTTGTAAAATTAGTCCTTTGATTGGCTAAGCGGTTGGTCGCGAATCATGTGCTCAAGAGTTCAGAAAAGAGGAACAGCCGACATTCCAGTCTTACGACCAGCGAACGCCATGGCAGAGGCCGCTGTTCTGCTGGACAAGTCTCCGTTCCCACCGCTCCAATTGACGTTTGAGGAGCAGCAGCACTGCCATGACGTGAGCCTCCAATTGTTGGAGCGGGTGCTGCACAGCTACGACGAGCGGCTGGCCGGAATCACGCCGCGACACCACGCGAATCTCGACAGCGCGCGTTGGAAGCTCGAAAAGACGCAGGAGAACGCGTCAATGTACACGGAGCGTATCCGCCACGTTCGGTCGGACCTCCATCTCCCCAACGACGTCTGGGAAGATCCGATCGTGCTCATGATGGCGGGGAACATCGCAGCCCCCCTGGACGAGGTCATGTTCGGCTTGGCGATCCCTACCATCGAAGCCTTCAAAATCCGGGTATCAACTCTCGGGAATCAAGACCTCGGCGGCGCGTTGCTCGCGAAACTCGTCGGGCCCACGGAAGAAAAACCCTTCCAGAATTTATCTGTCCTGTACATGACCACGGAGCTGCCGTGGCTTGTGAGCAAAGTGGTGAAGCCAAGAGACTTCGTGCTGCTGTCGGCGTCTGGGGTCATTACGACGGCAGCTGGGGAACGAATCGGCTATGATCTGTTGCAGCAGGCGCCGCTGCCGCAGTGCGGACCGCTACCGAAGCCGATGATTCGCGGGAAGTACGTGTTTGGTGCACTGTATCGACAGCTAGAAGACGGCACGGTTGACGTCTACGTGCAGCAGTATCTCGAGGCCATGGGAAACATCTTCGACTCGTATGCCATCAGCGCCGCGTGGCAAGGGATCCTCGGGTTCTTCAGCGCGCCGGTGCTCTCGGAGCATAAGAAGCTGCAGTGGTGTATTGCCCACATGAAAAGCGCACGTCGACGAGGACTGACGAATGACTCACTCGGGTACTCAAGGAGTTGCTCGCTGTGCTCGATGACGTTTGGACGGGTCGTTCGTACTCGCAAAAGTGACCGACGCGCTTGTGTGCTGTGCCTGGCCCCGGTGTGCATTAACTGTCGTGAGGAACGAGTTTACAAGGTGGTGGAGCGACACCCCCGAAAGAAGGTTTTGGCCACTCGGAAAAAGGAGGTGTTCGTCTGTCGGCCGTGTCTCAAGTTTGTGCAGCGACACAAGCCTGTCGATATTGCAAGATACAGCATCAACGAGCAGCTAACCCCAGCATCGGATTCTAGTCGAGATACCAACGGTAGTGGCCCCGTAACGTGGGGCCTGCTTTACGGAGATTCCGTGCCGGATTGGTCGCCAACGCGATCCTTGTCGATATCAAGTGGGTCCTTTGATTCGTTCAGCTGGAACGTCGACCCGTAGCTGTGGCAGTCTGTAGCGTAACGAAAACATTTTTTGACGAGCTTACTGTAAGAAAGAGTTTTAAGCTGTCTTCAACACCAAGCAGTCTGACGTGTAGCCATGTCACATGGCTACACCTCGATCTTTCTAGTGGTGCACGCTACTGTACCGTCAATATGGTACACTAGTTTCCGGCCCTCATCCATCCATGTCATTAGGTCAATAGCGCCCGAACGATCCCTCCCTCCTCCCTTACGATGCAGCTCCTGATCGGCAAGAAGCCGGGCGACGAGGAGCTCAAGTGCTTCCTGGCGCTGTCGCTCACCGGCACCGAGTTCACTGTGGGCGCCGCGGACAAGAAGTACGCGAGCTGCGGCCCGCAACTGGCCGTCGCGCCCGACGCCGAGCTGCTCTTCTCGGCCAACGCCGTGTGCCGCTTCGTGGCCGCCAACGCCGGCCAATTGCAGAGCGACGACCTGGCCGTGGACGAGTGGCTGGAGTGGGAGGCCAACACGCTGGCCCCGTGGCTGCGCGTGGCCAAGGCGGCCAGCAACAAGAACGGCGAGCTGGCCGCGCAGCTGGCCGCTATGCTGGAGGCCAAGGAGGAGGCGCGCCCCAAGAACGGCGGCGACCTCGAGTTCCTCTTCGGCTCGGAGCTGTCGCTGGCCGACGTCGTGGCCGGCGTCACGCTGCGGGCCGCCTTGAAGCTCATCAAGGAGCAGAAGGACGAGGCCCCCGTGCTGCAGACCTTCCGCAAGTACGTGGCCCAGCTCTTCGTCCGTGAGGACGTGGCCAAGGGCGTGGCCAGCATGAAGAACGCCGGTAAGGCTGCCAAGAAGGGCAAGGGCGGTGCCCCCGCTGCTTCCGGAGCCCCGGCCGCGGCCATCAAGAACGTCGTGCGCTCCACGTTCAAGCTGGACGACAAGCTGGCGCAGGGCCTGACCTACCACAACGTCCTGGGCGTGGTTGAGTCCATTTTCGACGCGGCCATCAAGGCGGCCTACCCCGGCGTGGACGTGCCCGTCGAGGTCGCGCGCACCACCGCGAAGAACGCTCAGTTTGGCGACTACCAGTGTAACTCGGCCATGTCCATCTTCACGGCGCTCAAGGGTACGCCCGACGCCGCTCGCTCGCCGCGTGACGTGGCCAACACCATCATTGCTGTCATGCCCGAGACGCCGGTGCTGGACCGCCTGACCGTTGCTGGCGCGGGTTTCATTAACGCCTTCCTGACCAAGGAGTTCGTGGCCAAGCGCCTGGGAAATGTCCTGACTAACGGCGTGAAGCCGGCGCCACAGGAGAAGCAGACGATTGTTATCGACTTCTCCTCGCCTAACATCGCGAAGGACATGCACGTCGGTCACCTGCGTTCCACGATTATCGGTGACACTATGTGCCGCATCCTCGAGTTCCAGGACCACGACGTCAAGCGTATCAACCACGTTGGTGACTGGGGCACCCAGTTCGGTATGCTCATTTGCCACCTCACGGAGACGTACCCGACTTGGGAGACGGAGATGCCTAACGTGAAAGACCTGACGCTGTTGTACAAGGCCGCCAAGGAGCGTTTTGACGCCGACGAGGAGTTCCACGAGCGCTCCAAGGCGCAGGTGGTGCTGCTCCAGTCTGGTGATGAGAAGTCTCTCAAGGTCTGGAACACGCTGTGTGAAATCAGCCGCATTGAGTTTCAGAAAGTGTACGACCGCCTGGGTGTTTCGCTCAAGGAAATGGGCGAATCGTTCTACAACCCGATCATTCCGAGCGTCCTGGACATGCTGCGCGCCAAGGGCCTCATGGAAATGAGCAACGGCGCCGAGGTGATCTTCACCAAGACGCACAAGCAGCCGTTCATGCTCGTGAAGAGCGACGGCTCGTATCTGTACGACACGACGGATATCGCTGCTCTGTGGTACCGCCTGCACGAGATGAAGGCCAACCGCATTATCTACTACACGGACTACTCGCAGAAGGATCACTTCAACCTGTTGTTCGAGGTCGGCCGCATGTCGGGCATCTATGACCCTACGAAGCAGCGCGCGGACCACGTTGGCTTTGGTACTGTGAACGACGAGTCCGGGAAGCGCTTCAAGACGCGCTCGGGTGAAGTCGTTCGTCTGGTGGAGCTGCTGGATGAGGCCAAGGTCCGCATGAAGGCGCAGCTGGTCGAGCGTATCGAGGCTGGCCAGACGTCGCTGCCCATGGACCAGGTTGACGCTGCCGCCGAGAAGCTCGGCTACGGCGCTGTCAAGTACTTCGACCTGCGCCAGAGCCCCACGTCCAACTACATCTTCAGCTTCGACCGCATGCTCTCGACCAGCGGTGACACGGCTGTGTACCTCATGTTTGCGTACGCCCGTCTGTCGTCGATCATCCGCAAATCGGGCGTCGACATGGCTGCGCTGTTGGCCCAGCAGCAGAAGGAGGGCAACGTGCTCAAGCCCGAGCACCCGACGGAGCAGGCTCTGGTCATTGAGCTGCTCCAACTGCAGGACGTGATTGTGTTCATCAACAAGGACCTGAGCTCCAACCGTCTGTGCAACTACCTGTACACGATCTCGGAGAAGGTGCAGACGTTCGTCACGGCCTGCCGTGTGCTGGGTAGCGAGGAGCAGAGCAGCCGTCTGCTGCTGTGCGATGCCACGCTCAAGGTCATGAAGACTTGCTTCTCGCTGCTGGGCATCGACCCGCTGGACCAGATCTAAGTTGTCGGCGTCGACGCTTGCTATCAGTCAGTCAAGTCAGTCGTCGGTCATCGAAGTAGGTGAGGCGAAGGGTGGAGGAATGAAATGAAGCTCAATATTTGATTAGGAAGAATTCTAACTTGCAGGCATTTTCTCAGGTACTTGCTGGTGATCGGGTGAAGGCTCTAGGTATCTAACATGCAGAATTGGGTGGTGGTGGTGGTGACAGGCAAAGGTACATCGGTGGGGTCATCTCTATGCGGTGGTGCTGTAGTGGAGACCAGTGTCCGTCTCGAGCACGGTGCAGTCGGACAGGATGAAGCGCAGCGAGTACGCTGACAGCCGCTGCTCGCCGGACGCTTCGGAGTTGTCGTCCATGTCTTCGTCCTCTTCCTGGCCGGCGTCGTCGTCGGAAGCAGCGGCCAGTACGGCCGGGTCCATCGGGCCGTCGCCTTTGTAGCTCGGTGGCGGCAGCGTCGGCACGTCTGTCGGCGTTAGCTGCAGCTCGGACGGCACCTGGCCGCCTACGAGCTCAAGGTACTCCTGTGTGAGCTGCTTGATCTTCTGTTGGATGCGGGACTTCTGTTCGGCGTCCGACACGTGCGCCATGTACTTGCACAGGTGCTGGATCTTGATGAGCTTGGACGACACCTGACGGTAGGGCCACCGCTGGATCTGCTTCCGGCGGCACACGCGCTTGACCACGGCCTCGCAGCTGCCGAGTCGGCGTGCAGCCTCCCGCAGCGGCAGGTGGTAGTACTTTTGCAGTTCGGAGAGTTCGAAGTCGGCGCTGGTGCTGGTCATGTTGCAGTGTGGAGTGGTAGTGAGTGACTTGGGGTGGGGTGGTCGATCGGAGCTGATGCTGATGCTTCGAGGCAACTTGCGAAATGAGGACACTCGTGGAGATGGTGGTGTGGTGTGCAGCTCTCGTGTGGCCACGGCTCGAGGAGCAGCGCAGAAAGTGCGTCGCCCTGAAGCGGAGCGTGAGGAGCGCGGCGCCGCGTAGAGTACCGTGCGAGAAATTGAAGTTGGGGGCTCCGCTAAGGCTTCGCGTGCCAATCGACGGGGAGCAGCAGTTGCTGGATGGATTTTGGAGCAGTGCGGGACGGCGGCCGACGACGTTGTGCGCGTGGTTTCGCTACATGTATTGTACCCGGAGCTTCGATGGTTAACAGACAGACAACCGTCCGCGACAAGATCGCGGGCCCAGTCGCTGTGATTGAACTGATCGTGGCGTACGGATCTCGACGCCGGCCTATCTGACAGGCAGTTAGCTGCATGGCCAAGAGCTCGGGCTCGCGACTTGCACAACAGCTCTGCAAAAATCCATCAGCCGTCGCAGTCGCAGTCGCCGCCGCTGCCATAAGCAGTCGGTCGGCCGTAAGCAGAGCGACAAGATGATGATCGTTGACCCGACGCGCGCGTTGTGCCATCGTCTTGTCTTCAAGTGTCTCGGTAGAGCACGAACGGCGGCTTGCAGAGAGCGACAGCAAGTGCAAGTGCAAGTGGACATCAGAGATCATGGCTGCCATGATGAGCCTATCGACCCGATGCAGTAGCAGTGCTAGCTACCGGTGCATGTCGTGGCTCACTACATGTTGAGCTCCATGTTGGATCCGCCAACGGAACTACTTAGCGCCTCCTGTACAGTGACTGGTGCACCCGACCAGATGTCACCGTACAGTACATGCATGTCAGGCGGACGGTCTCCTGCGACAAGCCGCCGACCGTTTCGAGCGCTCGTCTTCACTTCAAAGATCGTTCTGCTTCAGAGAGCTGGTTTGGCCCGGCCCGGCCCGTCTTTCATGTTGGGCGAACTGCGGTCGAAGAGTTACTTCGAGCCCGGAGCTCCGCGGTTCCACCGAGCCGCTCCGAGCCCCGAGGAGGCGGAGTTCTTTAAAGTCGTTCCGATCGCCAATCGACACGTTGTTTGCACGAGCGTGTTGCTCAGTCGCGCACCCGACGAAGCGGTGCGCAGTGTGTCAGCCACAGGTTGCCGGCCAGCTGGGCACGCGTTGTGTAGGTTCGCGAGAGCTCTCGTGGCGATCGGGATCCTCGCGGCGCTGTACGCCGTAGACATGCGTGTCGGGCTTCGTGGCGATGCTGACGCTGGAGACACTCCGCGCGCGTCGTCAAAGCTGCGGCCACCGTTTGCCTAGTGGTGGTGTGCGGTGACGGTCGAATCGTGCAACCAGAGAGCTCTTGGCCGCTTCGTCGCTTGCAGCGGGTCAGAGGAAGACAAGAACACAAAGGGCAATCTTATGACGATCGCCCGCCCCGTCCTGCGTGCCCCGCACCGAGCCCAGCTGCCTGGATCGCCTCACCAAACTCGTGGGCAGCCGGCGGCGAGGCTGTCCTGCTGGCGTGGGCACGTAACGACCAAGCGACTACCAAAAGAAGGCGTCGCTCGAATCCAGCCATCCAGGCCAGCGACGGGCTCCCGACAAGCGCTCGGCGCTAGGTCGCCGCGTTGAGCTGGAGCAAAAATTCAGGTGCTTATCGTGCGGAACGCTGGCGTGCTGCGTCTCCGCCGCTACGACCGGAGCCGCTGCACCAGTACACGCAGACAAGCACGTACGTTTCCACGAACCCCGTTTAGCCAGCGCGGCGCTGTCAAGCTGGCTGCGGCTCAACAACCGCGCGATTGTGGTGCGCCGAAATAGAAAGGTCCACGGGCCAGCCTGCAGCTATGGCAAGAACCGAAAGGTTACATGTGTAGCCAAACGCAGCGATCTCAAAGCATCTCAGCCATGAGCCATGAAACGTGTTGAGACCGTTGCCGCGTCGTGTGGCGTCGACAATGCGGCGGCAGTTGAACCGAATAAGATCGCAGAACCTTCGACGGGTGCCAGGATACAGCACTGCTGTGATGAGTCCTCAAGTACTGTACCTACTGTACATTACGGTACGTCGTGAGTGATACTGTCGCCTTGCGGGTCGAAGCCACAGGGAGGAGACGTCGCCAGCTCGACGCCCACGCCAGCGCAACGCGGATCTATCAGCTGGCGGTCGCGGGCTGCACTCGAGACGTTTCCCCCAGCTCTGCGGATCCTGTTCTCGCCGGGTCTGCCGGTTGATGCAAGCAGATAGATGTGCTGCTGTGCTTTGGGTGGCCACGGGGAGCCGACTCGAACGAAGATCAAGGCAGACAAGGCGCGGCGCAGCGCAGCTCCCTTGGCGGGCAGGAGTTCCCCGTTGGAACAATACAGCAGCAGTCCCCCTGCAGAGGACTGGTACCGGTACATGTACTGTACATGGTACTGTACACGCCTGCACATCCTGCTGGAGCTCACCTGATTATTGACTAAAGCGATCTTTCTGCCAGTCTGCGTGTCGCGCCGCGCGACTCGCGCGCGGTTTCCCGTCGTGCTGCGGGCATGCTTGGCTGCACTTCAACGACTCGTTGCACTCGCGAACGTGCGACTACAGTGTACAACTTCTCGGCTCCTGAACGGAGATTAGCGCTGGGATATTTTCGCTGCGTTTGTCCAAACGGATGACGGATTTGGGTTGCTGCGCTTGCGGTATTTTGCGCAGGTGAATTCTTCATCCACACAGGCAGCGCAGTTCGGGCGAGGTCACGCAAAGACGGGGTTTTGCAGTATATTTTGGTTTTCGCCTGAATGGTTCGAAGTATTAGAGCTCTGAATCATTGCTTAGTCACGATTAACTTTTCTACCACGAAAATGGTGGCCATTATCGGATTTCTGAATTCATTTTTATAAATTTTATAGCGCTTGCTCTTCTTCTTCATTCGCTTCTTCTGGTTCTTTCATAGAGGGAGAAGTGGCGTACGCTCCTTTGATCGCTTTCGACAGCTTTTTCTCCACACGTCCAGAAGCGTTCACCGCTGTAAGTACTATATAAATAGCAATCACGTAGCATACCCATACGCGAGCGCGCGCACTAAGACATCCTCCAAAGATCTGGATGATGGCCAAAAGTACTGTCTGTAGCAATAAAAGAAAGAGGATGCCTTCACCAAAACGTTATCGATCAGCAATGGAACGTGCGCAAAAAGACACGATAGCCTACCTTCATCCCCATCGTCGGCATGAGGAACAACCACGATAAGCGCATTGGCTTCATCATTTCCGAACCCCGTCACTGATGACGATGCCTTGGGCAGCTTCTGCTTCTCGTCGAACGCCGCTTGGTTCGCGAAGACTGTGAGGTCGTATGCAGCAATCCATGCGAGACGGCTGCCCTTGAACTTCGCCTTCACCGCATCTTGGAACGTATCCACATCCTCAACATCCACGCGAACAGAAGTCGCCGACGTCAGGGCGCTCCCATCTTCGCCCGTGAGCTGGAACCATTTCCGCGCCATCACTTCAGCGAATTCGAGAATGACCGCCCACGGAATACATGTAGCCTCAACTGGGATTGAATAATCAGCGGACGGGATGTGACTCACATCGTCCGCTCCGATCAACAGTCGCCTTCAGTCTCTTGACATCAACGGCTTGTCAATCTCAATCAGTCGTGGTCAGAG
The DNA here is from genome assembly GCA_033557925.1 of Phytophthora x cambivora. Taxonomy (NCBI): domain Eukaryota; phylum Oomycota; class Peronosporomycetes; order Peronosporales; family Peronosporaceae; genus Phytophthora; species Phytophthora x cambivora. The sequence goes on from JAUCEB010000034.1 coordinate 2,538,862, forward strand.
CGTAAATGGGGATTTCCTCTGTGCCATTTTGGTGAATCCAAAATCCGCTGCCTTGAAGTGAAGATGGTAAAACTCATTGGTCGGAGTAGCAGGGAAAAGCTTTGCGGTAACGTTGGATGGGTGCGAAGGCGGTGACACAGTGTGTGGGCTGAAGAAGGCCATAAAGAAGACGAATCCCGACAAAATCAAGTGCAGCGCGTATGCGCTGGATCTCTTTCTGGCGGTGAAGGACGGCGCGTGGCTGGAGTTGGACTCGCACAATGTGGGGAAACTGCAGACCATTGCTGCTATTGAAAAGCTGACACAGGACGAAGATCTAGAGCTCGATGAAAGAGACTCCCTGTACAGCGTACTGAAAACTGGTCCGAAGACTTCAACCGACCAAATCCACGTGCGGATTTTGTTTCGCGTGAAAAGCTCCTCAATTTCCTGGAAGGTGAGATGAAAGAGAAGGAGGTCATCCCGAGCCCTCACGTTTTGGACGAAGAAAACCTGAAATTCCGCTTTGTTGAGGACGCAATCAAGCAGACATCGAAATCCTTCGCAAATATAATCCGCACGGTCGAAAGCGGCTTTCCTGACTGCAACCGACCTGAATTTCCCGTTTGTGCCGGTATTTCTGGTCTAGGGAAGACGCGCATGTTGGAAGAAGGCGGCATGATATTGCGGGACGTGATGAAGTTGGACGCCAAGCTCGTGTCCAGCGTGATCGTTCCATACAGTAACGAGTACAGCCCCCAACCAGTCGAAGCAACGCTGCCGATCGAGGCTTCTTTCTCGTGGAGGTTGTTGTATCGGTTCTTTCTGGCCAACAATTGCTCGAATTCATTCGACGAGTGGTTTATGTCGCGATTGCCGGTCAATGCATGTCATCTGACGTTTGGCAAAGCTGTCAGAACGATCGAGTGCAAGCTGCGTAAGAAACAGCAAGATACGACAAAGCTATTGTACCTATTTCTTGGCATTGATGACTATTACTATAATATCAAATGATCGAAAAAGTTGGTACTAAGCGGAAATGTCCCGATATGTCAACCCTAAACGGTGCGTCGGTCCTACACGAGCTCGTGGATGCCATAACCAATTTCCTGTGCACATCGCCACGTCTGATTGTGTTCCCCATGTTCGCCGGAAGTGGTTGGGATGTCGATCGGTACCCCGCGTATTATACAACTAACAACTTTTCTCTCAATCTCTTGACAATGGAGCAAGTTGTCAGTGTCGTGAGCAGTAGTGCAAAATATGCTGGGCTGCTGGATCATCCTCAAATTTGTCGCGACCTGCTCCTCCTTAGTGGCGTTCCTCGGTGGATTGTTGAATACTTGACGGAGTTGAAAGCAAGTTGTGGGTAGGATGAGAACATGATCACCGGTGATATCGGATATGATTACAAAATGCTTCAACACGATCCAGAAAAGACCCGTTGAGGACTACTGGAGCTTACTTGACGTCCGGACACAAATCCGTTTGGCAGCCTATGCTGTATGTGGCCCATCAGTCCACGGCATGGACACGCTTGTTAGGGGCGTCACGTGGTACACACTCCAGGATTATTCTTTATGTTTACTGGTATCCTGTGGGCGCTGCCGGGGAAAATACGTTCGAGTTCCATACGCGTTGCTGTGGAGTCTAGCATTGAGTCACGCTGAAATGACGACGGATGCCAACAGGACAATCGAAGAAAAAATGTTTGTAAAGTCTCTGAATGACCTGCATGAATGTGTGGACAAAACGATGTTCGAACTTCCTGCGGGGCAGTCATTGGATATGTTTGACGCAGTGCGGATCAATGCGCTGCTTGTACTTGGCCACTCCAAAGTTACACTGAAAGAGCTGCTGCCTGGTGCACTGATGGATCAACAAACGGAGACCATGTCGGTGAAACTTGCTCCTTCGCGGGTTTTCCAAAGTGCAGATTCATTTGGCACCTTAACTTGTGACACCATTTCACGACAAGGAGACCCAAATGAGACGATCGACTGGACATCGAGTGGCTGCATTGCGGTGAATAGCGATGGTGAAGCTGGAGCCGATATCTTTTTTGCTTTGGAAGATGCCACTACGCCTAGTAAACAGATCGTGTTTGTCGACGAGAGAAACGGGCAATTCGGCGAGTTCCAGCCAAGTAATCCCGAGGGGTATCTCAGCAAAATGAGTGCGTGTCCAGCGTTTCTCAAGGAGCGTGGCGTGTGTTTGGTGCGAGGCATCATGAATTGCAAAGTGAAGGTTTTTGTGCCTCGTAACTGCTGCACCTGGAATTTCAGAGCCCAGAAAACGGAGTTTGCTGTGCCTTCTAACTGCTTCGTTATGGGGCAAGACAAAACCGAGTTTTGTGGAACATTGGCATCTCATCCAGCGTGTTCGCCCAAGAACCCAGTCAACTCGGCCGGCAAAACCTTTCTCAGAACGGAAGGAGTTGATTCAGCGGAGAGATTTTGAAGAGGAAGGAGCCGAGTGGAGGGCTCCGGAACGCCGATGAGCCACGTGGTTAAGCGGTAAAAGTTACATTCGAGTTGAGGAGTATTTCGTGAACTTTTTGTCTTACCAACGAGAAACATTTTGCGACCTTATCCTTACGGAGTTGATGAAGCCCTCTATACTGCACAATGTTTGAGCAAGTGAACCACTTGGTGGTAGCTATGAATAATGTCTGGAGTTTGGTGGTACCGGTATATGTATTGGTGACTCATATTGAAGCTGTCATGAGTCATCAATGTGCGATAGAAGGCGGGTCATTCCCCCTCTACGATCAGTAGCTCCTGGAGATTGAACTTCGTGACAAAGTCGGAAGCCGAGTCCCGATCCTGAAACGAAAGTAGACACTCATTAGGATTTCAATTGCAGTCCTCAGCATGAGATTCCTACCTTGCACTTGAACGTTGCCTGGAAGAACCGTCGTGCAAAGAGCAGCACAAACTCGCAAAGGAAGACGGTATCTGTGCCATACTGGGACCCGTAGAAATAGACCTGCAGCACGCTGTCCTTTTGCTCCACAGCAACAAGATGAAACCTATTGGCTGCTATATGTCGCTCTAAGTCCGCTCTAGTCGGCTGGTTAGCGAAAGAGCATGAGAACGCTCCTCTGTTGGACGAATACAAGCAATACAGTTAGTGACTTTTGTCCACTGGAGAAGTTATGTCAAGGAACGTACGTTGTCTCGGTCTGCTTCCAGAGCTGCCAGAACTCTGGCGCTATCAGGTTAGCCTCCGGGTCCATTACGAAGACGGGTGAAGCGAACGGAATTTGTTGAAAGGCTTGAGGCCTCACAGTCGAAGACACCTCCACAACAGCATGCGTCGCAGCGGCTGGAACTCGAGGGAAAGCAGAGCGTGTACTGGACAGTCGGCGAGCTGAGCGTGGAGCCTCCTCTTCGCCTTCCATTGCCAACTGAAGGTGAGTTATTGACGCGTTACCCTCCGCATTGAAAAACCCGCTGCGGCTCCTGTCCATTCCAGTCTTGGCACTGCCCTGTCGTCGCGGTTTTCGCGGAGATGCCGCGCGGTTTGGCCCACGCGGCGATGTCATGACAGGTTTGACAGCAGCAGCAGCACGAGTACCTATTTCGTCACCGTCCGAGTCACTAGCGTCGTCATCATAGCCACTATTCTGCTTTTGGGGGCGGATATCGGACAGGAACTCCGCCCTACGTTCAGCTGAGTTAGTGGAATCGCAGACAACGTAGACCACGTTCACTGCACGTACCCGAAGAATTCATCTGCCTGGGACCCTTTTCGGTGAATTGTACGCAGTAACCATGGAGAGACAACGAGGTGCACCTAAGACGCAAAAGTTCACAGAATATTCAAAGAGGAAGTGTTAGATAAGCCACCACAAGAATCAATTTAGTAGTATCGCTGGACGTACGGTAACCATGACGAGTGTGGTGAGGTAGATGAGGTTGGGAGTGGATGATGAGATGTACTGCACCTCCACCAGTCCGAACGCCGATAACGTTGCGATGCCCAACCAAAGCGCTGAAGTAGATAAATAAAACACGTCAGTCAGTCCCTCGGTTTCCCCACTTACTCAAATATCTGCCAGCCAACCTAAGGCCCATGACCCGACCCCGAGCACGAAAAATGAGCGCACGTGCAAGATCAAGCGGTTTCCGTCTTGTTGCATCTTGCGCCACTTGCCGTCGATGTAGAATCCGTGGAAGCTGAAGAGCAGCGATACTGCAGCGTAAATGAAATACAAGTTGACCAGGCTTACGCGACCTGACACTCTGTGAAACTTTAGAATGCTCGAGTAGTAGCCCCGAATGACCTGGATAGAGGTAGATGACCGTCAGACTCGCAGATTGTGGTGCTCTTCATAGCAAGTGCTTGGACCTACTCCACCAAGGGTGAAGGCTACGATCGCTAGAAGGCCAATGATCACTCCGAGGATAACCAGACGACGTCGAATCTTCTTGAGGATGGACCGCTTAGTGCGTTCGTACTCCTCTCGACGGATCTCCACCACCTGAGCACCTCTCATGTCGTGGCGAAAGTTCTGGCAAAACAATAGACGAGGTCAGAAGCAGCTTCAACAAGGCACTAACACAACAAACCTAGCTCTGTATGACGATTTACTTACGCTTGGCCGCATCACCGGCTTTGTCCCCATCTTGATCAGCTTCCGAGCTAACAAAGTGCACAGCAGCCGACAAGAATCAAAATGCTCGATAGAACGCAGGCTAGCTGATCACTATATATATATCGTGAAAAGAAAAAATGTTATCCGTAGTCTATCTACAGGCCAGGAGCCCGTGTGACTTCTTCGCTTGGAGCTTCGCGGGCCCGTGGCACAATCGTCACTTATTTCTTGGCTTCGATGATCTTCACCTTGGCCTTGCGCGTCTTCTTCGGACGTCCGATCTGGATCTTGTTGCGCTTGTGCAGACTGTCGAACCGGTCCAGGAGCGGGTTGCCCTTGGGCTTGAGGGTCCGGAAGTTGCCTGTGAGCTCCTCGGAGAACGAGACGGGAGTTTCGCGGTCCAGTTTGCTGCACGGCGTCAAACAACATGAAAAACACGGTCAATCGCAACATTCTCTTCACGTCTCCATCCACCCCAATACACTTACGTGTACTTTCCAGCCACGCGGACGAGCGGCTCTTCCTCCAGCTTCTGCTCCTGCTGGAGCTTCTTCAGCTCCTGCTTCTTGGCCGCCTCCTTCTCGCTCTTTACGATGTCCTGCAGAATGTGCTGGGAGCTGCACACAACAACAAGTCAGACAAAAAGCAGCAGCAACAGGAAGGACGAACTAGAACGTACGCGTTGATCTGCTTGATGATCGCCTTCTCGCCGCGTCGCGTGGTATGCTTCAGCTCCATCTGCTTGTGTCGCGAGCGCTTGTTGCGCTGGGCACGCGTCACCTTCTCGGGCAGCTTGCGGGCCTTCTTGGTCGCTCCGTCCGAGTCGTCCGAGTCGCTCGCGTCCTCCTCCGAGTCGGACGAGTCCTGCTTGATGAACTGCAGCGTCTCATCCGACATGCCGCTGGACACGGGCTCCTGCAGCTTGGCCTTCTTGTCGCGGCGCTCGAGCTCCCTGGCCACGGCCTCGGCCATCACGTCCTGGTGGGTCTCGAAGTCCGGGTGGTACGACTGGCCCGCGGCCGCCACCTCCACGGTGGCCACCTGGTACTTGGTGGAGGCCACGAGCTTGCGTCGCTTGGCGCTCTTGGCTACCACAGGGGCCACGTACTCGTCCAGCTGCTGGCTCTGCTCGTCGGCCTTGACGGCGCCGTCCTGGCCCCAGAGGCCCTTGAGCTTGGGGGCCTTCGTGGGCTCGGCCCGCAGCTGCGGCGGCGTCTGCTGCTGCAGCTTCTTCACGGCCAGCGCCTCGCCCTTGTGCAGCTTGGCAGCGTCGAACTTGCGCGTGCTGGCCAGCAGCGGGTCCTTCTGCAGCTTGTCGAGCTTCTGCCTCTTGGTCAGCGGCGGCCCCTCGTCCCCGCCCTTGCTGTCCACCTGGAAGAGCTGCTCGGTCGTCACATGCTTGAGCTTCTTGTCCTCCGCGTCCTGCCGGATGCTCTCCTCCACCTGCGCGCCCACGGCCTTGACGCGCTGCTGACGACGACGCTTGCTGCTGCCCATGGTTGTCAGTCTCTACAAATGACACCTCTTCACAGCCACCGACCTTGGCAGTGCAACGCTTAACCGTTATTGCGCGGTTTGTAACCCTGTACCACACCACGCACACACCAATTGCATACTTCAGTAGCATTTTTTCTCCGACCTGAGTCAAAGAATTATGGCGTCGCCGGAGAGCCGCGATGACCTGGCGCTGGTGCGCCACGGCAGCGGCAAGTTCTCGCCGGCCTCGGGCCTGTCGCCGCCCCGCGCGGCCCAGCGCAGCTTCACGACGGAGGACCTGCCCTCGGCCAAGTCGCTCGTGGAGCGGCCGCAGCCGCAGACCAAGCCGCGCTCGGGCTCGGACCTGTTCGAGAGCGGCCGCCTGGCCATCATCAAGGGCTTCCAGGGCGTGGGCCTCGACCGCGTGGTGGACAAGATGCAGCAGGCCTTCACGCCCGACGATTCAGAGCGCGTGCTGCGCGCCGAGTGGCTCGTGGTGGAGACGGAGGAGCAGCAGCTGCAGCAGCTGCAGGAGGTCGTGCGCAAGCTGCAGAAGGCCTTCAAGTTCAGTAACCGCCTGCGCACCCTCGTCAAGCTGGCCAACAGCACGCTGGCCAAGTGCGACGAGCTGGTTGAGCGCGGCCAGGCGCATCTGGAGCAGTGCAACCTCATGTTCGCCCAGTGCGTCAACGAGATCGCCACGCTCACCGACTACCTGAGCAAGCTGCGCGAGGCCGTCGTTCCGCCGCTGCAGGCCAAGGACCACAGCGAGGAGAAGAGGAACGCCCGACGGGCCGAGTGGGCGCTGGCCCGCATGGCCCAGAGCGCCCAGAGCATGGTGGCCGAGATGAGGGACAGTCTGGACGAGCTGGACGACCTCACCACAGAGTGCACCAAACTCATGGTGCAGTCGATCACGTTACTGCACATGAGAGGACGCTCCGCGGACTTTAGTGGCACGGGCGTGGCCGCAGGTGCAGCTGGCGTGGTGGCCGGGGCCGTGGTCGGAGTGGCCGGAGTGGTGGCTGCCCCCGCGACGAGCGGACTAAGTATCCCGATCTCACTGGCGGGCAAGAGCCTCTTCCTGTCGGGCATTGCGGCCCTTACGCCGTCCAGTATCATGCTCAGTCGTACGTTGCTACATGGCTAGGTGGTAGTTGTATTGGGGTCTGACGAGGATGTTGCGATGTGGTTGTGCAGGTCAAAGCCAGCAGCTTGGAGGCCTGTCGTCGCTGGTGGTGAACCTCAAGTCGTGCCTTGAAATTATGAACCAGAAGCGGGAGGAGATGGCGATCGCCTTCGCCGCGTGCGAGGGTCTCGACCTCGACATCAAGCAAGCGACGGACTTTTGCCAGGACGCCATCGAGCTCGAGACCTCCATCTACGTGAGTCGGCTCTGCGAGATGGCTCCATTTTTGCGCGTGGCAGAGAGAGAGAACTGACCTGGTTTTCCTTGTTGTGTCTCGTGCAGGAGAGCTCGTGGGGCTTCATTGAGGACATCAGCGTGAAGCTCATGACGCTGAACCAGTCGGTGGAGCTGTTCCAGGCGTCGCCGAGCGTCTGGCACTTTTGCAAGTCGGAAGACGCCATGTACCAGTACCTGCTTGCTGAGGAGGAGGAAAACTGAGATCACGCCACACCGTCGTGGCAACCATTATCACCTAGCAGCAGGGGAAGGATGAACCATGCACCGCTGGAAGAAGGGCGTGCGTGGACACTAAGCGTCCACCTGACCCAGTCAGTTCATTTTGTACATGTAGCCATTTTGCATCGTAAATCCCGAAAAGTACATACGGTTTTTGTCATCCACTTGTTCGGCCACGCTTTCCGGTCCAAAAGTCCATTTTCGCGGCGTCGATGGATCTGTACGCGGACCTGCCGCTGGCCAAGGGGGCCAAGGCATCCTCCGCACTCGATGCCGACGGCAAACCCAAGACCGCTCTGTCCTCTACAAACTCAGGTATAGTTTTCTCCTTCTCCGCCCCTTAAACCTCTCGAAAATTCCATCTGAAAAAGGTGTCACGAATCTCACTAAATTCCCACATTTCTTGCATTTTCTCGCCTTGTAGTATGGGCCAGCGCGCCGTTGATGGTGCCCCAAGCGGCCAAGAACAAGAGCAACAATCGCCTCGCGGTGGCCACCAGTGTACGAGGATTTTATGGCAGCAAGGACGAGAAAAAACATGGTATACTTATGCTTTTGTGTAGAATACGTCGATGCTGCCCAATGCATTGGCGGCAGGCAGAGGCAAGAGCCCGACGACGGCCGGAATATCGCTGGCCTTCAGGCCGGCGTCGGTGATGAGGAGGCCGCCAGCGGCCAGCCAAGTGTTCCTGAAAAAGGTGGACGAGGGGAATGTGGTGGCCCGGCCGGCGGGGAGAGGACTGGGGTACGTTGCAGCGACGGAGGTGCAGGTGACGTCGGTGCAGCAACAGGTGAAGGAGGAGGAGGAGATGGAAGTCGACGTGGGGGTTGCGGCCGGTGGCCACTTCTTCCAGGCTACTTATCGAGACGAGTACCACCCAGCACGACCGAACAACTACGAGGTTTACTGCAAGGAGAGGCAGGAGAGGAAGAAGATGGAGCAAGTGAAGAAGGAGCTGAGTCGGCGACAGAGAGAACAAGAGCGAGAGGTGCGGGCCGAGGTTTGGCCGATGTGTATGTAGTGTCTTTTGTGTTCTCACTGGGCGGTCGATGTGCTGCAGGGCAAGCTGGAGCGTGAGCAGCTTACGAAGGACTTGGCCGAGGGCCGAACACCCGCGATGAAGGTGCCGGCGCCTGCTGGACGTGGCCGCGGTATGACGATGCCGGCATGGATGCGCAAGAAAATGTTCGTAGTTGCTGTCGGTTGAGTGTGGCTCGTGGTTTTGCTGATGCTGTGGTAACTTATCAGCGAAGAGAATGCTGCAGCATCTCAGCCAGAAAGTGAGCGTGACGTTGATCGGGGTCGTAGCGTGGAGATGAATCCCACGGCTGCAGAAGGACAGTTTGAAGATGCCGTGGAGCCACGAGGTGGACTGGGCTTCTCAACTAGAGGCATCGGCTTTTCCTCTTCTTCAACAGCTTCGTCGGCGATGCCTGGTGGTTTTACGCGAGCAGCAGTGGACGAACCGAGCTCTCGACCTCGTCAGGACGCTTTGAACGGCGCCAGCAACGATAACGGCTCATCAGATCGCCAGCCGCCACAGTCTCCTAAGCTTGACGAGTTTGGGCGAGAAATTCGACAGGAACCAAAGCGAAGATATGACGATCAACACAGTGATCAACAGGACAACCGTGATAGCGGCTTAGGCAGCCACAACGGTCAAGGTTACAGACGAGATAGCAACGAAGCCCACGGTCCTAGCGAGAAACGACGTCGAACTAGCGGTTGGGATAGCAGAGCAAGCAGCGGTAGTGTATCATCTGGCCGGGTAGTGCTGCTACAGGTAAGCGCGGGCCTGACAGTTTTGTGGGTTTTGATGAGCTTATCTAACTCGCTGTTATGGCAGAACATGGTTGGCCCAGGTGAAGTCGACGACGAACTGCAAGACGAAGTGAAAGGCGAATGTTCTGAGACATACGGTCCCGTGACGAAGTGCACAATCTACGAGGTGACCGGAAGAGTTCCACCCGAAGAAGCTGTCCGGATCTTTGTCCAGTTCCAGAATTCTGAAGATGCTACTAAAGGTATTGGTGGTGGTGTTTGGGTAGCGACTGCTTCGGTTCATCTAAAGTCTTTGTATGTTTGATGATGGGGCAGCCATTACAGGTTTGAATGGGCGCTTTTTTGGAGGCCGTAAGGTGAAGGCGGTGTATTATGATGAACGCAGGTTTGAACGAATGGATCTCGCCAGCCAGTAAAGAATGATGAAGGCACTTGCTCTTCCTAACATGTAAGTGAATTCCGAAAGCGTGTCTTTTACTTAGCAGTGTTTGTGTTTGGTTTTGTGTACGGCTATGTCTCAGAACGTATGTACAGTGCGGGCTGTCGTGGAGATCTTGGGTCTACGTGAAGCCGTGCGAGCAAAATGTGCAGTGATTGACCGAAACAGTTGCCAGTGGTCTGAAGAATTTTTAGTCTCCATCGCACTTGCGAATGTGGCCAAGACTGCTGTCGGTCTTGATACCAGTAGCAATGCTGGTGTAGACATTTTTGCCGGAACCAGCGCTAGCGATGGATTCAGCAACAGAGTCCGTCTTGACGTAGCTCTGGGTCTCAATTTTGGCTCCATCGGTGCCCGTAACGATGCTATTGGTTCCCGTATGACCAGCATCAGCAGCATTGCTTCCGGCTGTGGTGCCTTTCACAGAGTTCGCGGTGTTAACAGCAGAGTTCGAGACGTAACCATGACCGGTACTAACCTCCTCTTCCGAGCTGCCCGCTTGATTAACAACGCTGCTGCTCTTGTATGAGCTCGAATCAACAGTTGTTCCGGACGTCTCGGTATCGCTGTAGACCTGGTTCACGTCGACATTGGTACTGGTGATCTCAGAGTTGATGCTGTCAGTGGAGTTTCCGGTCGTGGCACCCGTCTTGTAGTCCGTCTTTCCAGCGACAGTATTGACAGCAGAGTCTTCACGGCCAGAGCTCGTCTTCGCGTAACCTTGACTACCGGTAGTGCCAGTCTTAGTGGCATTGGCACCATCAGCCTTGGAGCCGGCGTTGGCACCGGTTTTGGAGCTTCCGGTAGCAGTGTCTTCGACTTTGGAGGCGGTCTGCTCGTAACTTTGTCCAGTCATCTCGTCAGTGGTTTCGTTGTTATTGGAACTGGTTTGCACGTAGTTTTCGGCGGTCTGCGTGTTGGCTGCGGCACTGCCGGTGGTTGCATTCCCGTTTTGATCCTGCTTCGAGCTGTTGACTGTGGTGGAGCTGATGGCGGTCATGACACTGTCCATTCCCGTCTGCTGAGTCACGTCGTCGTAAGCGCTGGAACCAGAACCGCCAGTCGTAGATGAGTACTCGCGCCGCTTTTTAAGGTGCCCGTCACAGCGGTGATACTTCGCGTACTCGTCGGTGCCAAATCCGTGATAATCCGCGAAGGAGACGTTCTTGGCTGGGAGATCAGCCTGACCAGCTTGGCTGTAGCTTGCGCTGCCAGCGTCAAGCCAACTTCCACTTCCACTTGTTGAGTAGTTGCTGCCAGAACCGCTGTTCAACTCGGACCAGTTTCCACTGCCAGCGCTGGAGCTGCCGCTGCCGCCGGCACGGTAGTCATCGATGATACGGAACCAGGACATCATCATATTTTCCTCGTGCTCCAAGATGTGGCAATGTGCCACGTACGGCTCCGTCGTGCCGAACCCGAAGTCCTTCGCTTCGCGTTGGCTGTCCTCGATAAGGTAGTCGCCGGGGGTGCAAGCCACGTAGCACACTTGCGTGATGGTATCTGCGGCGCGGTCACCAGCACTGGGGATGACAGCCACGTCCTTCAGCTCATTCGTCCGGATTGTATCAATTGTGTCTCCGCACTGCACGTGGACAAGGTGCCAATGGAACGGGTGCGCGTCGGCTGTCGGGTTGATGAAGTTCCACTTCTCAACTGTGCCTTTGACACACTGCAGCGCGTCGGCGATGGTGGAGATGTTGATCTGCTTGTTGCTGTCGTACGTGATTTCCAAGGTTGGACACGCCTGGGCATCAGTCATTTCACCGAGCGTCACGTTTCGTTCCACGCCGCCGGCTTCGTACAGCGCCTTCAGCGACTTGAACTTGTTCAGCGTCGTGGGAATTTCGCGGACCGTCATGGAGTCGGTCAACAAGCTCTCGGTAATGCGAATCTGCAGGACACGGGGGTCGTATGGAGTCGACTGGGTGGAGGATTGGACGTCGATCAGTTCATACGCCGTGCCGTCAGCAACGCCCGTGAAGTCGCAAACGAGCTCCACTCGCTCAAGTGGGAACAGGACGAGCAAGTCACCGAGGGTCTGGGGCGTCTCGACATATCCCGCATCCGTCGCCACGACTTGGCACAACTCTGGAAAGGGAATCGGTATTTGGTAGTGACGGGCATTGGCGGCGTTCACCACACGGAAGCGCACTTGCGTCGGTGGGATCTCGACGTACGGCATCACTCGACCATTCACCAAGTTGACGTTACCGAAGGATTCCGGCACCCACACCGTCGCCGCTGCGGTGTTGCAGTTGTCGTCGGAGTACAGGAGTTTCCCCGAAGTGTCGACGAGGCGGTCGTTGATGACAAGAGGGATATCCGTCTCAATGTTCAGATTGAGCTCGGCTTCCTTCGTGGCGTTTTGGATGATATACGCGCCCATCAGTCCGGCCCAGGTGTTGAGGCGGTTGAGGCCGTCAGCGTGGTCATGGTAAATCGCGGTGGATTCGAGCTGACGGTTGAGGTACTCGAATTCTCTGGACTCGTTGGTGTAAATTGTCTTGAACGGAAGACCATCGTACTCCGCGGGTACCTCCCCGCCATGCAAGTGCGTGACAGCGGGCACACCACAATTTGGGTAGCACATCGACTCGTTCAGGAGAAGGGACCGCTCGACCGATTCGGCGAGTAAGTGCGGCGCTTTCAGATTGTTGTGCCACGTGATGGAGATGGGGACGTCCTTGGCGACAACAATTGACGGGCCCGGGAACGTCGGGGTCTGCCCCATGATCGCATAGCCGTAGACTTGGCCCGAGATGGACCCGTCCTCGGTCCAGGCGTGAGAAGCTTGGCCAATGTCGATGTCGAGGTGACCTCCCTGGGTCATGTCAATCACCGTGGGCATTGCCAGCGCGCTGACGTAGGCTTCCCAGTCGATCTTGAGGTTGGTCAATGCGCTCGTTTGGGCGGAGGAAAGTACCACTGCGGTTGCAGTGGTTAGTGCGTATTTCACGAACACCATGATCCAAGCAACTTTTCTCCGCGGTTTGAGGAGGTCGAAGTGGAAATACTTGTTGGATGGTTCGCAAAATGGAGAATGGGGATGTCAAGCCGACGGGGTTGCGTCCTGCATTTGAGGTGCTACAAGGGGGTAGAAGTCCCCCTGCTTGACGACTAAGGTGAAGACGAGACCACCTCGATCGGACAGTTCAGCCTTTCGGCCAGCGACGCAGTGAACCTAGCGGTGACCTGTACGTATGTGCCGGCTAAGACGCTGCTTATAGTCGGGCAATGCATTCCGTCGCTGCAAACGGGAGGTTCGCCATCGTGGCTGCGTTACTTGAATTGGTCGCCAAGAGACCTTCGGAATTCGTGCTGACCTCATGTGATCGTGAGCAACATCACTTCAACATGGACATGCGCCGTTGTCCAGCGATTGAAGACTAAATGCTGTTGTGTAGCGAAACGCGGATGGCTCAGCAGCCAAACGTACGCCGCTAACGCATGGACTCGCCGACCAGTGGCGTCTCGAGGCTTTCGCGTCTTGTCTGGCGCTTTTGCCAATCGGACATCTTGCGACTACATCATGTTTTTCATGTAGTGGATTGACCCGTCGTACACTGTACGTCGAGTGTGGGGTGCTTGCGTTCTTGTATTGCCCCGTGACTTTGTGGTGCTGAGTCGTGTGATGGCTTGAATTGTCGTTGCACGTCAACGATCGTGCTCCCAGCGGTGAGTAAGGTGGTTAGTGACTATTGATCGAAGATCGTAGGCGAGGCGAGGTGAAAGTCCGGAGTTGCAAGCGTATATTAAAACGACATACCATTGCAATGATTCAGTTTGTGATGTTGTTCGAGGTAAAATAAACCAGTGTGGTAAGTATCACCAAAGATTCTACTACATTCATTCATTATTCATCCGGGTAATTGAGCACAACTGCGATGGAGATAACAGCAAAAGACGCATACAGCGTCAGTAGAGTGTAACAAAGTCGAGGACGGTATCGAAAACCGTCACATGATGCGATCCCAATGTTCAGTAGCAGACTCAGCAGCAGGTATCCGAAGCCGAGGTAGACCAGTGGCGTGGGCTCACCCAGGAAGAGCGGACCGCGTGAAATGATGGCGATCGTAAGCGACAGCCCGATACCAACCAGCAAATTGAACATTGGCCCCGCGAAGCAGCCAGCGAACGACATGGTTGGGAAGCCGTCGCGAGCGATTGCCATGTTCGACACGAGGTCCCCAATGGAGTTGCCCCAAGCGAGAACCTGTCGCAATACACACGAAAGTTAGACCACCGATCATACTTTTTCAGTGTTATACAATGAAATACACTTACAGATACCCCCAGAACGGAGCTTGAGATACCGAAGAGCTCGCCCAGCGTCTCCAGGACGGCAAGCACCTCGTTGGCAATGTTCATGATCCAAATGACCGACATGACGAAGGCCAAACAAATGAAAGGGGCCAGCAGCCAGCCGTCCGGGGGAGCGAGTGGAGAAGTGGTGTACTCAATGATGGCACTGAATACTCCACCGACCACGACGACAGTCATGAGGAAGACGGGGTCTTCAATGCTGAAAGAAAACACCGACACGCCGAACACCAACATCGCGAACGGAGGACACACTACGACCAGGTTCTTGTCCCACGTATCTTCGTCCACCAGCGGGATCGTCAGTCGACGCACAAACACAGTGAGCACCTCAAACGGACTCCACACGAACCGCTCGAACGTCGAGTACACGCATCGTCCTATACGAACGATCCATCGTCTCCAGCGTTTCGCCTGAACCTTGGCACGGTCGATAAAGGCCACAGCCATAACCGTCTCAAGAGCTAGCTGTTCGTCCTCCGCTGCTTGTGTCTTTGTCTCCACCTCTTTTCGCCTTGTCTCCTCGTCCAAAGTCTCAGTTTCCACTTCCCTTCCTCCTGACTCAAGTGCAGGCGCAACCTCGTCAATGTCGCTGAGCGCATGATACCCGCGAGTCCAGCGTCGTGCCGATGCGCCGAAGTGCGCGCTCGTTTCCAGCGATTCCCACGCAGTTTTGCGTCTTCGCCGTTGTCGTCTCATCCTACGCAGCGATTCCTGCATGGACCCCACGCACATTGACGAAGGTCGTTTGAGATGCACGTCCGTGACTTCCAGCAGTGTCTGTCCTTCGTCTGGTCCGAAATCGTCGCTGATGTGCGGCTTGGAGCGCGGCGTGGGTACCGAGCTCTTGCGATACAGCAGGCGATCCAGGAAGCGTGGAGACGGCTCGGACTGCTCCGAGTCCGAGAAAATGTTCAATCTCGCGAAGGTGTCGTACACTGGGATCGTTTGGCTCTTCAAATACGGACGTCGCTTTTGCTGCTGAGACTGAAGCTGAGACTGTTCCTTGCTGTGAGCTGGGAAGAATACCGGGCCACCCGCGGGGCTCTTCTCACTGGCCGTAGACGAGCAATACTCTAAATCCTCGTCGTCGTTCAGCACAGCGTAGATTGGGTCTCCTGTCCGCGCTTTCGAGGGGAAGCACCACTTGGCCAAGTACTTGTCCGAAAACACAACCAGCACGTAGACGCAATAGATGCACAGGAAGCCAACGGCTTCAAGCAGCCCCACTCGACCATCGAAGAAGACCAACCCTAAGTACAGCACCGCGATGAAGTAGAACACCACGTCACGCAGAAAAGTGCGTGGGATCAACTGCTCCTGACCGTCAGACACCAACCCCACACACGCCGTGACCACTACCCAACAACAAGAGCAACACGTCAGAATACACCCAGCTCTACTCTGTTCTACCCTGGACTCTACCTGTAGTGACTAGAAGACCACCGCCAAGGATGGCGGTGACTCCGATGGACGGCGTGGGGGTCGCGAACGCTGCGATGTTGGAGAAGACGTCGGGCGACCCGTTGCCGAAGCTCAGGAACGTGACGCCTGCTACGTGCGGCGGGATGCGGTACTTCTCGACGATGGCCTGCAGCACTGGGCAGAAGAACTCGTCGGCCGTGGAGCTCAGCAGATACAGCAGCAGCACGAGACACAGCACGAGGGTGGCCCTCCCCAGCACGGGCGAGTTCTGCAGCAATGCGTTGCAGTGCACCAGGTGGTCGTAGTCGATGAAGCTGTCGCCGGTGCTGGACGGACCCGCGCAGTCGTAGGGTGGAGCAGCGTCGACGACGGTCATTGCGGGGTCCTCGCCGTCGACTGGGGCGGTGGCTGCCAACGCCGTCGCGGCCAGCAGCACCAGCAACGCCAGCAGTCGCGACCACTTGAGCATTATCTGCGCGCGAGCTATAATGGTCGACTTACTTACTGACTGTGTGGCGGTTGTGCGGAGAGCGATGGAGTGAGGAATGACACACTCGATGTGATGTGCCAGCAGTTGGTGTGTGGAGGGAATCGACTAACGGGAGTAGCCAAAACTGATTCCCAAGTCTCACGTGACAGAGAAGGGAAGGGAAAAGTATCCAACAAGAAATCGCTTCCATACGTTCGGTTTTAGGCACTTCAACGCGGCTCTGAGAGGCTCTCAATGAGAGCGCGTCTTGGGTTTTATTTGGCGGAGCACGCTGTAAGCTATTGTCGCGGAGCAGACCCTCATTAGTTGACGCGTAGAGAAACCTCGACCCCTGCAAAGCAAGTAGTGCTGGAATCACTCAACCATAGAGCTAGGAAATTGCTACCAAACAGGTACTGTACTTCTCGTACAGATAAATTGTATGCAAAACGGTAAAATCCACCCGACAGGGATTCTGCAATGCGCTGTGCTAAACAGCGGTACCGTCGAGCGTCGAGTGGTGCCATCACGCGGCACCGTGCCACCGTGCAAGTCGCGCAGCTGCGTCTCCGAGGCATTTCGCTAGGCTGTCCGCCAGAGCCGCGGCCGGCCATCCAGCGTGAACAGTACACCGCCATGGCAACACATTGACGAGCTTAAAAGCTTCCTCGTGAATGGACTTACTCGTCCACAGGGCTCTAGATGGTGTCCACTTCAACACCCTGTACCCATTTCACTTCAACACCATGTACAGTACCCATTTCACCAAAACAAAAACCGTTCCAGCCACCGAACGTTTGGTTCCACTTCAGCTGTACAATCCAGGCACCAAACCTCAGAAAAACGGCTCTTCGTTACGTCGTTACACGTCAACTTTACCCACCACCTCGGGTCCTATTCCAGCCTGACCCACTTCTGGTTTCGCACCGGACCGTGCGTCTACCAATGGCTCATCGTCGCCATGGCCAGCAGACGCGCGCGCCAGCAGACCTGTCCTTCTCGTTCGCGTGCGGCGGCTGGCTCAAGATGTACCTCTTCGGCGTGGCCAAGGCGCTGCAGCAGTTCGAGCTGGAGAAGGACGCGCGGCTCATCGGCTGCTCTGCCGGCGCGCTGACGGCCGTCGGGTTGGCCCTGCACTGCGACTTCGACGCCATCCGCGACCACGTGCTGAAGAACATCGTACCTAAGGCGCACGCGTCGCTGGGCGGCTACTTCCGCGTGCGTCCTTATCTGCGGGACACGCTGGCGCGTCACGGCGGCCTGCAGCACTTCGAGACGCTCAACGGCTCGCAGCAGCTCACGGTCGTGTACACGTCGCTGTCGGCGCTCAAGTCGCGCCGCGCGACGAGCTTCGAGTCGGCCGAGCACCTGACGGAGACGCTGCTGGCCTCGTGCTGCGCGCCGCCCATCGCCGGGCTGCCCTTCAAGCTCAACGGCGAGTGGGTCATGGACGGCGGCATGTTCGACTTCCAGCCCGTGTACGACGACAAGACGGTGACCATCAGTCCGTTCTACTGTGTTGACGCTGACATCAAGCCGTCGGTCTACGTGCCGATGTGGTGGGCCTTGATCCCGCCAGGTGTGCGCGATGTCGAGTGGCTCTTCGATCTGGGCTATGAGGACGGTCTCAAGTGGGTCGTCGAGAAGGGGCTGGCGGGAGACCGCAAGGTGGTCGTCCCAACTAAGAGCACAGAGTACGCTGGTGGATGGAACACGACGGTGGGGCGCGTGGTGGGCTACCGAGGCTGCGAGAGCCGCTTCTTGGACGCGCTCTTTGTGGGCCTCTTTGTGTGCTTGTGGAGACCCATGGCCTTCCTGTGTCTGTACCTGGAGCTGTACTTGCAGGCCATTGTATCGGGAGGCAAGGCCGTGGTCTTCGGAGCCGCGGCCAAGCTGCTGATATCGAACATCATCATGGCTGCAACAGCGGTGGCGCTGGCGACGTTGGGACTGCAGCACACGATGCTGTTCCTGTTGGGTTTGATGGCGACGGGGTTCTTCTTGGGCGGCATGGTACTGCTGGTAGGTGGCCTGCAGCAAGCGGGAGCAGTGGCGTCCGCTGACTGGCAGCGCTGCCGCTCCTACATGCGCAGCATTACGAGTCTGTCGCTCTTCCTGCACAGCATGCCGGTGATCGGATCCTCGGTGGAGTTCAAGCGCCGCGAGTTCCTGCTGGAGCAGTCGCTGGTGTATCGCGTCGCGATGCACTTCGTGTGAGGCGGTGAGGCTACTTTAAACTATTCTGCCGCCTCTGTACGTGCGAGCGAAGCCATGTAAAACTAATAGAGGGCGTCGAGCGTGCATGTGCACGTTGAAGGGCTCCGATAATTTACGCTGAAGGTGCATCTGATAATCAATTTACTTCGAATGCATCGGCCACACTAGAACAACTACAGCTACAGCTCTGCTCTTTGCAGGCATGTTGCATTAACAAGCAGCCAGGTGCATTGGAACCGACACCCAGAAGCTGAGGCAGCGCGGCGCCAGTCATTGCAGTACATGTAACGGCTCCCCAGCCGTTTAAGCTTTGTGTGACGGTAGGCTCGTCGATTTCCCACCTCGGGCGATCTTACGCGACCTTTCGCCCCATAACGTCATGAGAAGGACTGCTGTCACCGAACGGTGTCAAACACGCAGCGATCGGTCCAAAGTACGTGAACAATCTGCGGTGGCACCGCCGTTCGGTGGCGACTCAGACCATCGTGACATCACCGGCAAAATGAGCTCCATCATCAGCTCGATCTGTCGACGAAAAGCGCCGCAAAGCTCCACACGTACGATACCGCATGCTATGCGCGACTCGTTCTGAGACCCACGCAGTTTTAGTCTCCCGTTCGACCGCACAGATCTCTCGAGCTGCTCCATTGAAATGGCTCGCCGTCCCCACGCCAGTCAAGCGCCCAAGGCCTTCAAGGACGTGTCTTTCTCGTTCGCCTGCGGCGGCTACCTCAAGATGTACCTCTTCGGCGTGGCCAAGGCGCTGCAGCAGTTCGAGCTGGAGAAGGACGCGCGGCTCATCGGCTGCTCTGCCGGCGCGCTGACGGCCGTCGGGTTGGCCCTGCACTGCGACTTCGACGCCATCCGCGACTACGTGCTGACCCACGTCATCCCGGGCGCGCACGTGTTCCCGAGCGGGTATTTCGGCGCGCGGACGTTTCTTCTGGACACACTCAAGGCGGAGGGGAAGCTGCATCAGTTCGAGGAGCTCAATGCATCGCAGCAGCTCACTGTGGTCTACACGTCGCTGTCGGCGCTGGCCTCGCGCCGCCTGACGACTTTCGACTCGCAGCAGCACCTGACCGACTGCCTCATGGCCTCCTGCTGCGCTACGCCCGTCGCTGGCATGCCCTTTAGGCTGAGCGGCGAGTGGGTCATGGACGGTTGCATCTTCGACTTCCAGCCGATCTACGACCACAAAACGGTGACGGTGAGTCCGTTCTACTGCACGGGCGCAGATATCAAACCATCGGCGTACGTGCCGATGTGGTGGGCCTTGCTCCCGCCCGGAGTGCGCGACGTCGAGTGGCTGTTCGACCTTGGGTACGAAGATGGTCTCAAGTGGATTGTCAAGAACGGACTCACAGGCGGCCGCAAGGTGGTTATCCCCAACAAGAGCAAAGAGTACGTGAGCGAGTGGAGTACGACGGTCGGCCGTGTCGTCGGGTACCGTGGCTTTGAGAGCCGCGTATTGGACGCTCTCTTTATAGGGCTCTTCGTATGCCTCTGGCGCCCGCTGGCCTTCATATGCCTGTACCTGGAGCTGTACTTGCAGGCTCTTGTATCGGGAAGCAAGGCCGTGGTCTTCGGAGCCGCGGCGAAGCTACTGATCTCGAACATCATCATGGCTGCACTGGCGATCGCAGTCGCAACGCAGGGTCTACAAGACACGATGTTGTTCCTGCTCGGTTTGATGGCGACGGGATTCTTCTTGGGCAGTATGGTGTTGCTGGTCGGCGGTCTGCAGCAAGCGGGAGCAGTGGCGTCCGCTGACTGGCAACGCTGTCGCTCCTATATGCGCAGCATTACGAGTCTATCGCTCTTCCTGCACTGCATGCCGGTGGTGGGCTCGTCGGTGCAGATCAAGCGCCATGAATTCCTTCTGCAACACTCGCTGGTGTACCGTATCGCCATGCACTGCATGTAGTTGCTCATGCCACCCTAGATTATTTACCTCGCCGATGGACGAGATACCATCTCATCAATAAGTACCGGTAGTATCTGTCAGCTAGCTACAGGTACGGCAACGTGCTTCAATGCCAATCACGAGTTGTCGTCGTTTTTCCACTGCATGGTGGAGCCGGTGAAGATCAAGCGTCACGATTTTTTGCTGGAGCAGTCCAGGCCGGACTGCTTAGCAAAAAATTCGTGTATCAAGTTGATATTCGTCGGCGAAGAGGTTAATCCAAACAGGGCCTTAAAACGAAGAAATAGATCTCCAACAATGGGTATCTCATTATTGCCGCTCAGGCTTACGACAATACTCACGAACGCACTGCTCACTTTCACACTGGCGACGGCTTCCTTGCTCACGCGTGCTAACAAATAATAAAAACTGGAATACAACTTGGCACTGCGGCAAGCGGGTAACTCTGCATCGAGTTGGTTGACGGGCATTCGAGGCGTCCTCACGCGTAAACGCCTTGGTAGCCGAACGTGTTGGTGAAGCGCGTCACCTGAATGGCGGTCGGCAAGAGAGCCACCGGGTGTGTCTGGTGCTTGATCAAAGAGGCGTCATCATAGACCGGGTCGCTCACCCGAGGGTCCACGTTCACCTTCCGCAGCGTGAGGTCCGTGAACCGCAGCAGCTTGAGCTCGAGGCGGCACATGATCATCGTCATGCGCAGCGCCTTGGCCTCGTCCTCGAAGGCGGCGATGACCGCCGTGTCCTTCCAATTGCGGCGGCGCCACGTGCGCAGTGCCTGGATCCACTGGTCCCGAGTCTCGGGCGTGGACGCGCCCAGCACGATGCGCGCGCGTCGGAACTGCTTGATCGAGCGCTCCGTGTCGTGCACCGAGCGCACGGGGCTCAACTCGACGCAGAAGGTGTTCGGAGCCAGGCCGTTGTCAAGCGGCTGCACCGATACGCGGTGACGCGTGAGCGAGAACTGGCCCATCCAGCGCCCGTCTTGCTTGTCGTAGTACTGCAGCAAACCTCCTTCGAGCTCGAAATACAGCGGGTCCTGCACGTATCCATACACATTGACACTGTGAGTTCTAGGATGCACATGACACGCAGACAAGCGAGCGCGACCTACCGCCTGTCGACCGACGTCATGCAGGAGCAGGAAGCCTTCGTAGTCGGCCATGGTGGTGGAGTTTAGCTACCGGTCTGTTTCGCTAGCTGCGCCAGGAAGAGTGGTAATCGAGGAATGCCGCAGCAGTTGGGGCTGCCAGCGGCCCTCTGCTTGCGGTGGCCTGTCCCGCTCTCTCCGAGTCTGACGCACCAAAACTAGGCACTGGTCAACCAACACATGCTCAGAGCCGAGCACCGGCTTGGCAGGCGCCGTTTCGGCCGGATGGTGGTGCCGGTAAGGACGTGGCCCACGTTGAAGCCAACTTCAGTTATGCTGTAACGTAGGAATATGACGCATAAAAGTGCGGTTGGACTGCTGTTGCTGTCGGACCTGCCGAACAACACTCGGAACTTGCCGCTGGGGAGGATATTGTCGGCCAGGATGGGTTCAACCGGTCCGCTCTGGATAGCATCCCGGCCACTTCGATTTCGACCTCAGGTTGTGGACGGAGGCCCGAGCACGCGGCACGAAGGAGGTGGCAGTCACAAGCTGTAACAATGTGAATTCAGCGCGTGTGGGTAGCACTGGGAGGACTGTCGGCGCGTGTGCAGCCTGCAGCGCAGCGCACGCTCCGACGCCATTAATGGACTCAGTGCGCCGCCAATCCAGTGCCGGCGTCAGGACTCTGAGGAGGTGTTGCTGCATTCTCCACGCTGGTCAACAGGCTGTTCCAGGCTCTTGCCGGCAACGCAGATGTTGAGCTTGGCGAAATGGCTGCCAAGCTGGCGCCTTCGCCACCTTCAAGTGCATGCTGATCACCGCGCGCCCCAGCTGCTGGCTGCGCAATGCTCGTCCGCCGCGCTGTGTTGTCATGCACTGCATGAGCGTTGCTGCTGTCGGGTCGGGACGAGGGATGTTTGATTGGCCGATACTATGCAGGCAGGTGAGACCTAGGCAGCCTCGGAGGCACGCTTGGGCTTTCCAGCGCACTGCCGTGGTGAATACTGAACATGAACAGCCTGCTGGCGCAGAGGAAGCGCTCGGTCGTGGCGACGACGCAGCGATCACTAACTGCCGGCTAAGAAACCCGCAACGTCCGAGCGAGAAACCGATACAGTGCGTGTCGACTGCACCAGCGGATATGAAGCGCAGGTGGGCAGGATCACTGCCGCGGCCAGCATGACTTCACGTGCAATTCATGTCTCGGGATCACTAGCCGAGGTATCCGCTGAGAGGATACACCCGCAACAATACGTTGAAATTCGGGCGTAAGCATATCCGTCACTCGACCGCGCCGGCATCCAGTTGCATCCATCGGCCGTCGCCGGTCTTTCGTGGTGCCACGCGCGGCTTTCGTCACCTCGGGGTCGGAAGGCGTCGCGCATTGGGAGTGCTGCCGTCAAACAACCGACACGGCGGAGCGATTTGGCACAATCGGCAAACTCTCCGCAAGACGTTATGCATTACACACGTTCGATATTCAGCACCAGCTGCTGAATCGAAACCTCCCTAGACCACATACCCGGGAAATCACTTCTCCATCTGCATCTTCTTACTATATTATGGCATTCACAATAACCTCTTAGAACAGATGACGACAGACTTAGCGCGCGTTCTGCACCCATACGGCTATTTCGGGGTTCAGCGGCCGATTCCAAGCCAAATTACGGCTTCCCCGTTGCGTAAAACGTCGCCGTACTCGTAAGAGTAAGCAGAATCCATCGTTCGACACTCTCTTCCATCAGGCGCTCACTACTCAACCGCGCGGAAAGCCCCCACTCCATACGCTCGGTGCCGGCGTCCCTCTATTTAAAGCGGTAGGTAGAGCAAAATATGTGTGTGCGGCCCCCGAGCGCCGCCCGGTCGGCCCGCGTGGACCGCGCCGCGGCCAAGGCGGCCGGCGGCCGGCCCTCGATGTCGCTGCGCCCGCGCTCATGCTCGAACGTGTCCACGGCGTCCAGCAGCTGGTCCCCGACCGGCATGAACGCGGCCTCCCGCGACACGGTGTCGGGCCGCTGGGTGGAGGACGCGGCCGCGCGCACCTGCGCCAAGTGCGAGCGCGCCTTCTCGCTCGTGAACCGGCGCCACCACTGCCGCGTGTGCGGCGAGATCTTCTGCCACGCCTGCTCGCGCACGCGCATGGTGCTGGCCACGAACCCGGGCGAGATCCCGCGGCGTCAACGCGTGTGCGACCCGTGCGCGGCCCACGCGCACAGCAGCGCCGTGCTGTACGAGGCCGAGGACACGTCGCTGGGCCCGCGCTTCCGGGCCAAGTCGGAGCTGGCCGAGGGCGCCGTCGTCACGGAGGAGATGCTGCGGGCCAAGGAGCAGCAGGACGCGCCGGCCGCGGCCGCTCCGCAGGCCAAGAAGACGCGCGCGGAGCAGCACAACACGCTCAGCTTCCTGGTGGCCTCGGCCGCGGGCTTCGCGGCCGCTTTCTGGTTCCTCAAGGACGAGGTGGCCATGTCCAACCCGGCCATCTGGATCCTGCTGGCCGCCTTCATCAAGAACGTGTACGAGGTGCTGGCCAGGATAAACGCGGCCAGACACTTCACGGACGGCGTCACGGACCTGGAAGATGCCGAGAAGGTCTTCAGCGGCATGGACCTGGACGCGACGGACGACATGTCCACGGCCCCGACGGCCACGGCCACCTCCTCGACGGCCTCGGACAAGATCAAGGAGAACAAGTACGCAAGCGTCAAGATCACGGCCGCGCAGAGCGACGAGCTCATCGCCAGCTCGCAGCGCTCGCTGGACAAGGTGCTGGAGCTGGCCAACACGGACGCGGCCAAGGACTCGGCCTGGACGGAGGAGATCCCCACCACAGAGAACATCACGGTCTACTCGCGTGACGGCAAGCCGTCACGCATCTACAAGTGCGAGGCCGAGATCCCGCTCTCCCCCGATGAGCTGTTCGACGAGCTGTACACGAACCTGGAGACGAGCAATGCGTGGAACGTGACGGCGGCCGAGAGCAACGTCATCTGCAAGCTGGACGAGACGACGGACCTGGTGCATCTGATCTCAGCGCCTGCTCTGGGCGGCGTGATCTCGAGCCGGGACTTTGTGAACACCCGCACGTGGCGCCGCCAGGATGGCGGGGGCTACGTTATCGCCAACAGCTACGCCGGGAAGAACGTGCTGAAGTCTCAGAAGGGAATTACGCGGGGCGAAAACGGCCCGACCGGGTGGGTGATTCTTCCTCACCCGACGTCTCCGTTCAAGAGCCGTTTGATCTGGATTCTTAACATGGACATCAAGGGCTACTTCCCGTCTAGTGTCATCCGCAAGGGCTCCATTGGCGAGGTCTCTTGCTTCGTGCGCAACCTTCGCCGCTACATTGAGCGCAACGCTGGCTCGGACGAGCACGCGCCCGAGGACGCGTCCAACGACGTGCAGTAAATTCATCAATCTTCTGCCAAATCAAGAAACAATCAAGACCAATGACGAGTGATGTTACAACTGAACTGGAGACTGAGTCGAGCCACGTTAGCGGATTGAACGCTTACGTCCCGCTTGCCTCCAGCCTCCAGACCTCGCGTCGTGGTTCTGTGTCTCGTGTGTACGTTTTCTCTAGTGGAGCTGTCGCATTCGACGGAAAATCCGACTAATTAGCTCCGACCCCAACTTTTCAAGGCCGAGCGAGGTGACAGAAGGGATGGAACCTTGCGACCGCCAACCCCACAACCCCCTTCATCGTGTCTCCCGTGAGCTCAGCGGAATGCAGTCGGGCAGCGCGATACCCCAAGTTTGCATTTTTACATCTCCTATTTGCTTTACATTTTTTGTTGAACAGGATACAATAAAGAATATTACTCTAAACTTTTACCTATGTGTTTGTGCTTTTGTGGTATGATGCACTGTAGCGGTGGAGGTGAGAGTTTTGCTGGCGTTCGTGGAGAGATGACCCACTTTCAATTGTAATTTACCTAACGTTCTACCCGTCAACTCCCACTTTAGCGTTAGGTGTCTTCGTGGCACCCCAAGGTATGGCAGGCGTGGCAAAGGCATTGACAACTGATGCCACGTTGATGCTCCTAGTTTGTGGCGGTGGTGGAGACGTATCAAGATCTCGAGGAGACTTGATCACCTCGACATCTTCGTCCTGATCTGTTTCGGAGTCTGGGGCGGCAGTGCGGCCGACGTACTTCTTTGGTGAGGTAGGTCGACTGGTAGCATGCGCATTCGCATTACCAGCTGCGGAGCTGAACTTGGCCATGGCTTTGGATACAGCAGCAGCGGAGCCGAAGGACGCAAGGGCTTGCTTATTGGCGGCAAAACCTGAAGCTGTGGCACTGAGTTCGTTGCGGTCCCAATACCACCCGAGGACGCGGCTCACTGTCCACTCGGGCACTTCATCATCGTCTAACTCGTCCCAGAGCTTGCAGAACGACTTCCTCGTGACCAATGGCCCTCCCTCGAGTTGCAGCGCCACATCAATTAGAGCGTCCACGTGATCTTCCTTCATAGCCATGAGGAAGAGGGCGTCGGTGAAGCCCAACTCCCGTGAGAATTGGTCTTGCTCTTCAGCTCGGTCTGCTTCCTTCTCAGTGAGACGCTCCCACGTGGACATGACGATGGCCATGAAGACGTTGAGCATGAGGATGCAAAACACGATGTTGCCAGTGTAAATGAAGATGGCGCTGAGAATCCCGCTCTGGTCGTAGATCGGACCCGGATCGTAGAGTCCGAAGTTGAGCTCGAAGACTCGAAACAGCGCTCGTGGAAATGTGGCCCACTCGGTGAAGTTCAAACCGTACAGCATGTGGCCTGCAAACGAGTAGCCGACGATGACCGAGAAGTAAATGGGAAGGAAGGACATGACTTCGGGCATGGCTCCGTAGACACTGTACATGAGTCGTCTTCCTCCTTTGGTTACTTGGAAGTATTTGAGTGCGCGTCCTGTCAGCAGCAAAATGTTGAGGAGATTGAGACCCAGCAGTATTCGATCCCAGATCATGAGCGGCAACGGGTTGATGAACTCGTCGAACGACTCGAGCTTAATCATTTTCTGTCTTGTATCCGTTTTCTGGCTGCAGTATCGCCAGATAACAATGGCAACGTTCACCACGATATTAGCCCAATCGCCGATATTGTTCACTAGCCCGTACCGAGCGATGTACTGCACAACCAACCAACCATTACGAAAAGTTAGGCCAATTCTCGGCTGTGGATACATGTGCGATGGGAGAAATACGTACAATTTTGTAGTTGCCGCCCGAGAGAACGCAGACATCCCAAAACTCCAGCAAGATAAAGTAAACCACGTGCCCCACGTAAATGGCTTCCAGGATCGCACGGGCGATATTTTTCCGCAGGTAAAAATCGTAGGGCTCGAGGTTCAGCACCAGCACGTCCGAAGTCGGGAGGACCCCACCCGCGAGATTGAAATCTATCGTCAGGTGCACAACCGACAAGACCCGCAAAGTGGGGTTGTAGAGCGACATGGCGATTTCCACCACTTTGGTTTGCCGATCGATCCACGCGTACTGCCGCATGAGATTCGCCTTGGCGAGTTCTTCAGCGCCATTCGTAGAGCTGCGAAGGAAAAATGTCTGGTAGGCGCTGATGTCGGAATCATTGTCAGTCGAATACGAAAACATGTCGAGAGACTGAAGCTCCGCTACGCTGGTATTGGGCCCGTTCGTTGCGCCGAAATCTTCCGTGGAGTCTTGCTTGGTGGAGTAACACGTCTGTGACTGAAGCATTGTTGTGCCGCTGTAGCAGTTGCTGGCTTTGTTTCGAGGGTCACTGAAGTTGAGCGCGGCGTACCGAGTCTGCCAGATGTGGAATCCACCCAGGATGACAGTGTGCGACGCTAACGTGTAAGGTTCAATGCCATCGCTTCCGGTGTACATAATGCTGAGAAACGAGTTGATGAACCAATCCCAGAAGTCGTTGGCACTACCGATGCTGTTAAATACAACAGTTGATGAACCTTGCGGGGTCATAAGCAGTTCCGTCTCGACAATGTTTTGCACCACTGAACGGCCAGATATGTTGCGGTCCATGAGGAGAGCGGTCAAGTAGATGGAGACAAACGTGATGAATGCAAGGAGCTTTCGAGCCAAGAGTCTGAATTTGCGCTTTTCCTTGAGATCGCGTAGCAGAAATGGCTGCGGGATGCCCACAGGTCGAGGAGGTGGAGGTGTCATGGACGTCATCGACCGCATGAAGCTTGGGACCGCCTTCATGGCATCCACAATCTCGTATCAGTAACTTGAAGTGAACGGAGCTTGAATAACTACACTGCTCAGCTGCAATGAACACAGGGTCAAGCTATTCTTGAAGAAGGCATATCAGTGCGAGGTGTCCACGCTCAATACGCTAATTCTGGATAGTTTTTCATCGTGCAAAGGTGTTGGTTGAGGAGAATGCGTGCGAATCGTGGTCAAAACTCTTCAACGCGGAAGGAGTCTGCGATTCAAGGTGCCGGGCCATGCATGAGGTGGCCTATTGTGACCACATTTGATACTAACACGGAAGGATGCGTGTGTGGCTAGCACGTGTGGTAGCGTCTCGCTATGCGTTGGAGCTTAAAAGGAGGAATCAAAGGTCGGCATCCGAGCTTGAAAGTACTTTGGGTCAGAGCCATTTACCACCAGGAACGATAGTCTGGACCCCAAAGAACTCCCAGGCTCAAAGTGGAGTTAGGAATCGATGGCAGACGCAACTGGAGCATAGTAATGTCATCTTTCGTGGGAAAGCAAGCATGGCGAAGAGTAAAGCTGCTTTGAATCTACACTCGATCCCGCGACCGACATTTCCGATCCGAATTTCGACAGCAGGAGTGAAGGATTGTGTCAAATATCTGGAGTGCGGGGATATGAAAAGTGTTTGGCCCGAAAGAGGCGATCGAGTCTTGGTACAAACAACTGTACCTTCTCAGATAAATGAAGGCAGTGAGGCGGGATCGCTACAGTGTTTAAGTTGTCAACTCCGAGTCGTTGAGGCTAATGCAGAAGACATGCTTCGCCGTCAAGAGCAACACTCACAGGTTTGTCTTGTCGAAGTGTTTTGTGCAACGACTAAACTGCATGTAACACGCCGTGCAGGGTCAAATGTTGGTGGCGTGGGAGATGTTGCTATCAAAGTTAGACCAAGTACAAGAAACTTCACTTCGCATTGATCTCCAACACCACGCCATGCCGGTTGAGAACTACGCGGTAAGCTTGGTGGTAGTATCCTTGACTGTATCTTTTTCTCGTGTAGTACTTCGAAGTAAGACTTATGACAATGCTGGTGTGTGTGTGTGTTTTTTTTTTTTCAGTCGAAGTCGAGTGCACAACTAAGCTTATTAGAGAAGCTGCGAAACATTTCGAAGCTGCGTGCACCGCTTGAAATTGCGCTAAATCGACTTAGTTGTCCAGGGTTAGCTTGCAGCCCCCTTCAACTGAAGCAATATATGGAGGCTCTCACCCTGGAGCTCGACAAGTTGTTGGAATTGATCGACTTAAGTGTAAGTCAGAGGCTGGCATCATACAGTGACCCCCGACAACTTCCCTTACCACATTTTTGTTTGACCCCAACAGGTACATGCACCTGTATCCCCCGTCGTCTCATTCGACCAACCGTTTGGCCAGACTTTGCTTCAAACTGCTCGCCTTGTCAGAGAGCTGGGTGTGGAATTTAAGGCTAGGATGACGATCGTGAACGACAACATTTAACTGGTTGACAACTTGAAACAAACGAGCAGCTACATCATCTACTCATCCTTTATCCAGCCATTGTGCTTTCCAACGACCAAATGCTACGCGAATCAGTAGCCCCCAGCAGCCTCGCGTAGCTTGTCAATCCAAACATCTCTTTCTTTGATGGTTTGCGCACGCAGTTTGAAGACGCGGCCGCTGTCTGCTGCAGATTGGCGCTTCTTGCTGTTCTTTTCGAAAAATCCCTTCTGCAGCTCGAACACATGCGCTGACTTACCAGGAGTGATATCAAACCCTTCGCCTGCGTCGCGAGATGGATCAATGCGGCAGCTAACATCGTATAGAAGCGACACATTAGATTAGATACCCCACTTGAAGCCTGCCAACATGCCCGATCTGATAAATCCGACTTACCCAGTCAGACATAGTTCCTTGATAATCTTTCCGCGCTCGTAGTCGTCCTTCGTCTTCGCGTAGATCAAGTTGGCGCCGTTGAGAATGAAGTACCGTTGCTTCCAATTCTTCCGGCCAAGAGGGTTCAAAACGTTTCCTCCGCCACCCTGTTTGATCAAGTACCCTTGCAGTTCAGTGACTTCCTTATCCTGGGCTGCTTCAATGACTTTTTGTTCGGGTAGCTGGACCTGCAAGTGCATGAGGTTAGCACACAAACTATCGCCCCATCGCTCCGTAGCATAGATTAAAACGCACCGAAACGAAGGCAGCTTCTTCCAGCAACTCCTTCTGCTTCGTAGCCATTGTGTGCATTCTGGTTAAGTCATTAATGGCCCCAACGAGTGCTTCTTTTTGCAGCTACATTTCGAAGGTAAGCGTGTCCAACATAATGAGGTTAGTTGTGCAGCTTTTGCGCCTCTAGCCACCACTAGATTGCACTTACCGCGTGGACCTTGGCACCTTCCACGAGTTGCCTATTGACATCACCCTGTACGTCCATAGTTTGTTTCTGGTACATCTTCTGTTTGGCATTGAATTCCTCAACTTCTTCCTCCTTTTTCTGAATTTCTTCCTCCACCACATCGACGTCGTGCTGGCGAATCTTGTCCAATTTTTCAGAGAACTCAGCAAGCTGCGGCCGGATGACGTCCTGCATGAACTTGGCAAGCTCTTCCTTCTGAAATACGAATTCATACTGCAAGTGAATACAAAGTGGTATCGTCAAAAGGCAAACTCTTCTGCGTCCTTACCCTGACTGGACCCTGAGCCTGATCCGTGTACTCTGCCATCAACTCAAACATATAAGTTTGATAGTGATGATAAAAGCGCTGCGGAATAACGATCGATATAGCTGCAGGTTAGTGTCCATATAGCCCAGCAACGCCGTCCATAAGTGAGACATCATCCAACCTTAAATTCCGTCGACTGAAAAGAGTACGAGTCCTCATCATCTTTAGGACCCAACATTAAATGTCCATCGATTTTTTCCGTCATCCTGGTGTGAAGTGAGGAGAGCAGTGATCGACATAGCTCGGATGAGATGCGATTATTCTTCTCTTGAATTGTGGTGAATAACGACTCCACCAAGTCACGGAATAATTTCTGCACAAAATGTAAAAGTGGTTAGAAAAGCGGTAGCATATTTGCAGACATCCATGCAGTTTGAAGCTACCTTCAGCAACGTGCTGAGTTTTCCGGATCGAACAGGCATTGTGCGAAGGTTGTTCTTTGCTTCGCGCTTTGCAAAATCGTGCATTTTTTGGAGAACGTCGTTTTCGCATGGCAACTATACAGAACGTCCTGTGATATGAGAAACGGACAGCAAAACCAGTCGTGACAACATTTCGACTGAACGTACGTTGATCAACTCGGGGGGCTCTTGGGCCGAAGCAAACGCAGGTTTGAAACCCTTCAGGTCTGAAACATCGACGATGCTTCCCAGTCGTTCGGACATGCGAAGTTTGTAGAGTTTGACCGCGTTCTCAACAATGTTGAGGCAGCAGTTGTGAATCGTGTCCTTCCAGATCCGACCACGAAAAGCCTACGGTGGATCCACATATCTCTTTTAAGTGCCGTTTTTGTATCAATAGCAACCTCATCAAGTACAAAACCTACCTTGAACACATTGTCGGGGTGAGCTAACATCGAAACCACAATCGACCCAATAAGCGGCCCATTCAGCACAACGCCCTTGGGGTAGCGGTTGTGCACCGAGTCGGTGAACACACGTGAGAGTTTGTCCAAGCGTTTTCCGAACGCGTCCGACTCGATTGGTGGAACGGCGAAGCACCCCTGGTCGGGAAAAACAGCCTCGAAAAAGGTGCTGAATTCAGCCCCCGGTGAATGCGTCGGCAATGCAGCGAGCGCATTGCACAGATACGTCTGCTCGGTCTCCAGCAGTGACAAGCCGCTCTCCTGGACTTGCTCTTTCATTTGACTCGTGGTGACATTCTGCAGCACCCACAGAAGTTTTGGCGACTGCGGGAAGGCTGCAACACACAAAAACTATTAGCCACATACAAAAATTCAGCAAGTTCAACTCGCATTTCTCGACCTCACCGTAACTAGGAGGTGCACCGCTTCCTTCTTCATTTGCCGCAAGGAAAGCAAACTGATCGACAGCATCCGGAGTTATGTGTCCATCAACATGATGCACCACCACGCTACTCAATCCCGCGAGGATTGAGTACAGCAAAACATCGAGTTCCTGTCAATTACAAAAAAAAGATACACAAAATTTAGAACATATTTTTACTACCAGCTAAAAAAAAGTAAAACATCCTTACCGTGCCCCCAAAGCCCGGCCGGTCCAGGAACGCCAAGTACTTGGCGTTCGGGAAGTTGGCCGTCTTCACATAGAGCCAAGTGCCACTGAATCACAAAAAGTAGGAATTAGTCCCACAATAACTCTAAATCTAATTAAAAATTTAGAATAGTCTAAATCAATTGATAGTGAACCCACTCGTCCTGCTGTTCCTCTTCCAGACCCAAAAGACTGCGGACCAATTGGGTACTTCCACTGTGCTTGCCGCTGTGGACGCTCACGACCAGCACGGGGTCGGCGAGTCGCTGCAGGAAGGATATGGCCTCCTTCTGGATCTGCACGTGGGGCGCACCCGCATCGTCCGCCGTCACAGCCAGCAGCTGCCCCGAGAAGAGCAGCTCCCCCGTCACCATAATTGTCGATCGTAGGCCGAAATGTGTACATGTACCCAGGTCAATCCGGCGGTCTAAATCACAAATCACGACTATTTCAAAAATAGTCCTTCAAACTACTGTACCCATGACACAAACATAGTCCGGATTTGCAATCTAGTCCCCGCGACCGTCCACTTCAAGATCGATTCGCGATGGAGGCGCTGCGGCTGCAGGACGGCGCGTACGTGAGCGCCAGGTACGAGCAGCTGCAGGAACTTCGACGTCAGCGTGACCAACTTCAACCTGACCAAGCGGCGGACGAGGCGGCGCCCAGTGGCGTCATCAGCCGCGAGCTCTCGGACGAGGAGCGACAAGAGCTGGAGCAGTGGCGCATCGTGGAACGCGCGGCGGCGCTGGACGCCCAGGGGCCGACCCCACAATGGAGCAAGAAATTTTCCGTGTTAGCCTCTGTCCTGGGGGGTCTGTACGCGGAATTGGAGGCGGATCCGGTCGTCACTTCACCTTCAAAGAAGGCTCTGAACCGTCCGGAGACTGGCGACGGGACTTCTCCTGTGTCTGTGAAAGAGCTGCCGCTGGCCACTCAAGTAGCGCTCAAGATGTTCTTCCGCACGTGTCAGTCGCTGCGAGATCCGATGAAGTTGACGGCTAACAGTCGACTGTCGGTGCGGATTGCAAGCAAATTGCCCGTGATCTTGACGACGATGCCCCCGTGTGTGTTGTCGCCGGGCTTGGTGGACGACACGTTGGAGGATGGAGGTGACGTTTCCAGTGTATTTTACCAGTTGTTTCGGTTGTTTGAGGAACTGCTTGGAGTGGGTGATGTGGTGGGCGAGGAGAGCTCTACGACTTCTGGTAGTGGGGAGAGGGTCTGTCTCTCGGGTAGCGATCGAGCGACGGTGATTGTAGCGTATGTGGCGCTGGCGTTGAAGTGGGGGAGATTGGCGTACTTACTGAAGGGGGTCAAGTTACTGCTGGAGAGTGGCGGTGAACTTGATGGGGCACGATTTGAGCCGCTTGGACCTCTCTTCCGGGAGCTTGCAGCTACCTCGATCGAACGACCACAAATTGCATTCGGTGAAGAGGAACAGCCGCGTGGGTATCTGATGAGTTTTGGCAAGGGGGATCACGGTAAACTTGGGCATGGTCAATGCTCACATGTAAGTTGTCAGGAGGGGAACTGTACTGAGAACAAAATGGTGCCAACTATGATTGCAGCAACCAGAGATGTGCTGTTTCGTAAAATCGACTCACTTTCGACGCACAGTATCGCTATAACGGCGAAGGGCGAAGCAATGGCCTGGGGTAACGGTGACAAGTATCGTCTGGGGCATGGATCCTCTTCGAAAGAGTACATGCCGCGAACGATTGAGTTTCTCAGCCTGAAAGGAAGAGTGCGCGATTTGGCCTGCGGGCTTGGGCATACGCTTGCCCTAATGGAGTCTGGAGAGCTGTACGCATGGGGAAATGGTTCCAACGGGCGATTGGGTCTTGGCGACACTAATGATCGCTCTAGTCCAACGCGAGTAGTAACCCCTACACTATCAAGCGAAGAATCGTCCGAATCAAACAGTGCGTCAACTGCACAAATACGATTTAGACACGTTTTCTGTGGCGCGTCTCATTCTTTGGGGATATCTTGGGACGGAAGAGCGTACGCATGGGGAAAGAACAATCAAGGTCAATGCGGACACGGACACACGAATGACCAGTGGACCATTCACGAGATAGAAAGTTTTCGCGACAGTGAAGAAGGTGAAGAAGATGAATTGATCGTTTATTCTGCAGGTGGATGGGAGCACACATTGTTTTGCTCATCGTCTGGACGCGTGTACTCGTGTGGTTGCGGATATAAGGATAGTCGCCGTGCCGGGATCCCACCTGTCCTTGGCCATGGCGACTGTGATCGTAGACTTAAACCCACCGTGGTCCAGGCGTTAGAAGATGTCCACGAGGAAGTCGTCAAAGTGGCGTGTGGGTGGGATCATTCACTTGCAGTTACGGCAAACGGTAGAGTTTATACGTGGGGCTCCGGCACAAATGGCAAACTTGGACACGGCGACGAAGAAAGCTTTGATACCCCTACGCTTGTACGCTGCATGGAAGGTAAAAAAGTAAGAGACGCCAAAGCTGGATGCGAGCATACAGTTTTCTTAACGTACGACCACGAGTTGTGGACCTGTGGTCAAGGTGATAGTGGCCGACTTGGTCACGGGGATAACCAAACACGAAAACGCCCCACTAAAATTGAACTGTTCGCCGAGTGTGGGCTAAAACCTGTGGCTCTTGCGGTTGGAGACAAGTACAACTTAGTTTTGGTGAAGGATGCTGACGGACACTACGATCTTGATATCGAGAACGGTGGAACCTCGGTTCAGAATCCAACACACCCGGTAAACAACGGTGTTGTATCAAGCCATGGAACTACGAATACGCATCATGGCCTGCATCAAGCTGTAAAGCAGAAGAAGTATCACGAAAGCCAGCAGATACTTTTTGGGGCAAAATGGGTGTTGGAAGTTGCTGCAGGTCTGGATTTCAAAGGGGGGTCAGTTACTACAGGGGGTGGCATTCCATCGAAAGACGTACCAGACTTACCCTCAGCAAGTGGAGTGGCATTGTTCATTGCGGGACATATAGATCGACTTGCCTCTGACTACATTGCAGATATACAGAACGCGAAGCGAAACGAATCGAAGGCAATCGAGACTCTCGCAAAACCAAAATCAGTACTGCTTCCGTTTGCTGTTGACACTAGCTGTGAATCGTTGAGTGCACTGCTTCAGCTTCTTCGGTGGACAGTTTCTTGCTCAGAAGTAAAAGAAAAGGCTGAACGATCTGAAACGAGTGGGTCGGATGAATCATGCGTTCCGGCGCACGTCCGAATGGCTCTTGCTCTCTCCTGTTTACGAATTCTGCAGCTTAACTTAAAGAAATCACAGGGTATTTCAAGTCAAAATGTTGGAGGGATCGAAAAGCTGGTAGCCAAACGCTTGAACTCATCGATGAGCCTGTTTAAACACATTCACGAGCTGCTGGACACTTTGGCGGGACTTAAAGGAGAGGACGTTGTTGATCGCTTTGGTAACGGGTCGCGCCATTCGGGCGAGACCCAGAACTTATCAAGCGTTGGGAGCGCTGTTAGTCAAGAAGCTGCCTCCGCACTAAAGGTACAGATTGTAGGTCTTTCTTTACCTGCATGTACTTGTCACTAATATCTTTGTGAATAACATGTTCATTTGCTTTGTCAGACGGGCTTCAGTATATTTTACCCTACAGGGATCGCTCGAAGCAGGTTGTTGTGGGGTATTTTGGATGATTGCAAGATTGTCACTCCTTCAATGAGGACAATCACCCTCTCGGATCAGCTCTGCAAGGTCCGTAGATATTTTGTACTGCTTCGGAGTTTGAATCTTACGCCATTTTTCATCGAAAACAGGATTCGGTCATGACAGAAATATTCAAGTGCATGCCTTCCTATGGTTTGCTAAAGTTGGGCGAGACGTTTGGTGAAATGCACAACGAAAACATCGCAGGAATGGATGTCTTTGAAATTAAAACACTCATGATCATGCTACTACAGCGCTGTAGCGTAGAGGCAACCAATCACCTAGAGAATGAGGCGTTCACGGATTTCTCGATGGAGCCCGATTGCTTTCTTCGGCTACTCCATGTGCTGCAGACGCACTACTTCAGTATCGTACGTCAATTTGCGTACCGTGCAAGCAATAAAAGAGGCTTATTGGATCCAGATCCTGCTGAGAACAGTGCGCCCCAGCGGATTATGGATTCTCTTCTCG
This sequence comes from Phytophthora x cambivora, assembly GCA_033557925.1. NCBI lineage: Eukaryota > Oomycota > Peronosporomycetes > Peronosporales > Peronosporaceae > Phytophthora > Phytophthora x cambivora. The sequence goes on from JAUCEB010000034.1 coordinate 2,574,795, forward strand.
AGTATGTGGATACCCTGATGACTGAGGCTCTGGGCGTGCTGAAACGGCTCCACAAAGCAAGTCGTCAGCATGAAGATATTATCACGTGGCGCTTGAACGGGAGCTTTTTCCACACATTGCTACCCAGTGCACTAGAGTGTTTGTCGGTGCTGTTGGTACCAGATACAAAGCAGGAGAACCAGTCCGAAAACCTGTTGCTTGTGGAGCGTGTTTTACCCAATCTTCACGTCATGCTAAAAATGCTGGATGAAGTTAGCTGGAAGATGCATACTGCGTGTGATGGAGGAAATCAAACACATGACGACAGTACTTCGACTCCACTGCATTATCTGGGTTATGGAAGTCAAGAGCGAAACTGGTTCGTCGATCTCGGAGATGCGTGTGCAGTTCTTTGCGGGAGAATGAGCTGTGAACTACTTTACCCATCGCCCATGTTGGCAATGGACAACACGCAGCATGGAGAGTTTTATACTACCATACTGATGGAAGGCAGTTTTCTTGAAGAGAGGCATGATGTGGTGGTATCGGCTGACATGGCTAGTTCAGGATCAATTACCAGAATTCTGGAGTGGGAGCGCTTGGGGGTGTTTGAAGTTGAAGACGAACTTGTTAACTCCGAAGACGATCCGAGTACGTCTGGGTCACCAGGGGCAATGCCGACAATTATGTTTGAAAACCAGCGGTTTCTCATGCAATTAGGTGAGACAGACTTCTCAGACAAACCTGTCTCGTTCTGGGGCTGGATAGCTGCAAGACTATCTCATGATACCCAGTTTACAGCTGAAACCCAGCAACTACTCACAGTCGCTGTGAGTGTTTCGACATGGCACTTAGGTCTGGTCGATGAACTTCGTCAAGCTTATGAGCTCTACGATACTTCATCGAAAATGGCCCAACAAAGCGCAGCAATACCAACGGGTAAAATTTGGAGACTGTTTACTCTTGCAGTTGCTACAGTCAAAGATGCACCATGGATTCACAGTCGGGCTGACTCCGGTGTCATTGCGAACGCCCTCAAATTGTCACGCTTACTTCTGAATCTGCAGCCCAATCCAGCCCTGTTCGGATCCACGCTACTCTGTGAGGTAGAACGAGAAGATCAGCACCAGCTATCAGCAACTGTCGATGACTCATTTGAAGATCTGTTGAGATTTTTTACTTCTACCGACGCAGACGTAATTGAATGCTCTTTCCGCGCAAGAAAAGTTCATGCTGCGTTGACGCGAACAGGGATTTGTATACTACACGATCTGCTTCGAAAGCTCACGACATCGTCTGCTAAAAGTGGTTTGTTGAATGAGTTTGTGGCTGTTACATGCGCTTCAAGCCATCGCATGAGCCCTGAGCGAATCACTTCTGCTCGACACATTGCGTTGAGCAGTCACTGCGCGAAATATGTCGACAAGGCCGTCGAAAATCTCTTTGTTCGCCTAGCACGCATTATTTCCAGCGACGATGTGTCATTCGAACTGAGAAAGAAGGCCCTTCTGGCGTGGACAGTGCCGCTCAGCACCTCGAAACAAAGCGCACCAAGGGTGGGAGCTTTAATTGCAAAGTCTGGTATTATGAGCACACTTATTGAATTACTTCTTGACGATGCCAACGTGTTGGAGACACACTCTGAAATCAATGCTAGTACACATTTTGAAAGCCATGCTGGGGTTACAACGGAAGGCGACAAGACGAGTGGCTCCACGCCTGGAGCCGAGTTCCTACCTACGAGAGGAAATCCGATCAACGCGTTGCTATTTGATCATACGCCCGCCCAGGTAATCAGTTTATTGGCTTGGGAAGCGTTTTGTGCCATAACCTGGCAACTCAGCAAATCGGAACATTTTGTTCAGCACCGATCAAAACTGTTCTTGCGATTGGCTGGGTCAAGTTTACAGGACAGAGAAGTTTTGACGCCACGAAGCACATCAATGTCTCCTCGTCGACGTCTGACGCTTCCAAAGAAAATGGTCATGTCGACCATTGACGAGATCATTGAGCAATTAATTGACGGCCTCTTTTTGATGTTGAAAAAGGTAAAAGCACGTTTCGAAGCTATTGATTTTTTCTCCGAAGAGTATGAAAAATTGTTGCGGTCACTGGCAGACCATCAGGGGAGCTCTGAAAGCCCAATTCAACAGCAAAAGTATGGCTCTCAGGTGTTCTTGTTTGGTCGACCAATTCTGCTATCTCACTCAAGCACGCAAGACGTCAGAATTTCGAAATCCGCTCAGACCGGTAACGATTCCGATGGAGCTTTAGATCTTACGTTGTCCTTCTGGGTTTACGTTGAGCACACCGACGCAACAGTAGTCAAGCATTCAGCAGAGATCCCCACTCCGAGTAGTATTTCAATTACCGATTCTCGGTCAAAAGGTGCATTCGTGCGTCTGCTCGCGTTTAGTCCATATCAAGGCACAAGTACTGGGACCGATCCAGCTGATAAACTTGCCTCACTGATTGTGTTTACGCGTGATGCTTACCCCGACCACGTTTCAATAGGGATTTCAGTAAGACGCGCCGAAAACGCAACGGACAGTTGGTGTTCAGTTCTTATTGATGAACATATTCAACGCGGGAACTGGATTCACGTAGCCTTGAGCTTTGGCTGTGGTGAGCAAGAGCAATTCCGGGCGTTTATCGGTGGCAAACATTCGACATTGAACAATGGTAAACGTTCGGTAGACAACAGCAAGCTTGTAGGGTCTGAATTTTTCCAGGAAGCAGCTTCATGGAGTGTGCTGACTGCAGGTGGCAACGTTGATATCCATGGGTTGGACCAAGGAAGTGACACGGGAAATAACGCATCATTGCTACCGAAAAAGATGAATCACGTCGGCTTTGCAGCCATCTTGGACGATGTAATCGTCACGCGTGGAGCTCTAGCAGAGGAGATGGCTGTTCGAATGCAGGCCAGTGGCACCACTTTGTTCCGCTTGAAGCAGCAACACGTAGCAGAAAATCATTGCGTTAAGGTGCTGCAACTACTATGTCGACTTGTTGGGAAAAGTGAGCGAAACTCAGAGCAGTCTTCACTTGCCGGAGTGTCCTTCTCGGATCGCTGGATCACTCTCCTTACGCACATGCTGCTAAGCACTTGTCGTAGCCAAGATCTCGCTCAAGTCTATCTATGCTATCTTCTCCAGGACATTGTACCGCGGACACCCCCTCTTCCTGAGTTCGATATTCAAGCTTTGGGGCAAAACCTGCTTAGTACTCGAACAAGCCGCAAGAAGCACACAAGCGTGGAAGAACTATTCAATGCCTTCAATGAGAGAAGTTGTCTTCCTTCTACTTCGGCGACGAGGCAAAATGAAGCCCTTTATCGACTAATGCAGCAGTGCGGGATGCTTCATGGTCGATCTAGAGACAAATGCTCATCTGGCAGCATCTGTTCGTCCAACGCAATGGCGCCTTCCAAAACGAAATTATCCATGCGGTTCGCTGCCGCTGTTCACCTCTTCCAAACGCTTTGCAATACGCCATCCTGGAAAGGTCGTATGGACGAGTATATTGCGAAGTCAAGCAATATGATTCAGTGCAGCGAGGATCTACATGTAGGATCGATTCTTCAGTCGGAGGACAACGGTCCTTTCAAATTTGCGGATGTGTACGCAATGGTGAACATGATCGCTGGGTATTCGGAGGAAGAGCTAAATCTTCATCGCGCTTCAACGCAGAATGGAATAACCTTTCCCTCGCCGCTTCAAGTGTGCACGCTTCCTTTCAACTCTGTGATGCGTCTTGAGGATAGCGGTGCCGATCAAGTTGCAAGCATTCAGACTCTCGTGGTTGCGATGCTGAAAGAAGGGGCGCAACAAACGCTAGGTCTTCCGGCTAGGAGCGATATTTTGGCCAAGTACCGCAATGATATCGTATCTGTCGATGCTGCTGACAGACGAATGGGTTCTCTATTCCATTTACGAGCACGAGTACTGCGGATTCTAATGACGCTGCTGCTTCGTGAGCAAAACGTATCATCGGCGACCAACACTTGTCATCATTTTTTACTCGAAAACGCTGTCGCTTGCGAGGATTTACTCAGAGTGGCATCTTCATGCGCCAAAGAATACGTCACAGCGATTCTAGGACCTGATGCGAAAATCGCGATGAAGCTTCGACGACTTCGTATTTTCAGCCGAGAAGTATTGCGTGGAGGTAAACGTCGCCGAACAATGCGTTCAGCAGTTTCAATTGTTGATTTGGAGAGTCTACAGTGGCGTCTGTGGGAGGAAATGCGGATATCCCCGAATTCCACTCCGCTTAGTCCTTGGTGGCAACAAAATAATGACGTTGATGGGAAATTAACTATCGAAGTTGTCGGCGGTGATGTCGAGCTGTCCGAACTGAAGGTGACAGCCTTAGAGCATTTTCCCACTGTGAAATTGTCCCAAGCAAACATTTGTGCAAACAGCGGTCTGTGGTTCTTTGAAGTTACGGTCCTGACGGATGGGCTTATGCAGATTGGGTACGTGGATGGAGACTTCACCGCTGATCCACTTCAAGGTCAAGGTGTGGGCGATCACACGAATAGTTGGGCATTTGACGGTTTTCGGTGTAAAAAGTGGAATGTAAACTCCTATGATTATGGTGAACAATGGAAAACCGACGATGTGGTGGGGGTACTGCTCGATACAGATCGCATGGAGATCAGCTACTTCCTCAATGGGAAGTTATTGGGTATTGCTTTTTCAGGCATCCCACTCACCTCAAGCTCTCGAATGTGCCCTGCAGCCTCGTTAAATGTCCATCAATCTGCACAGTTTAACTTCGGCACACTTGCTGCTAACGAAGAGGGCCTTCAAGCCCCGACACTTGATGGTTTCAAGCATCTTCCCACTCTTGATAACGAAGATCAGGCACGCTTACGACCTATCCCATTTAAGTCGGATGATGCGGGCAGTCAAGATAAAACCGCGTCCAATGTAGTTGATCTGGGAGACGACTGGAGCAGCAGCAGTGACAGTGACACCGACGACGGTGATATTGCGCTGGAAGGATCAGCGAGTCTCCCGGGCTTTTTAAGTCCTCTGGAATCAGATTCTCGAGATGGCCGTGAGACGCACACAGCAGACACTAATGAGGACACTGGTCAGCGCCGTCGAGACTTGGTTGAGGGACTAACTGGTCTTGGTTTTCCCCTGGAATGGGCAACCCGATGTGCTACCGAAACTCGTTTGCCGATGGATGAAACTGGTGCTGTTGCTTGGATATTGGAGCAGATGGAAAAGGTAGGTCTGGATGGAGCATCTACTTTGCCAGCCATGCCTGCTGCAACTGATGAAGGGGCTGATTACCCCGGACAACCCTCTGTGTTATGGAGTACACGACCTCAGCTACCTGATCTAGTGGTTAATGGCTCTAGCGATGAATTGGTTGCTGAGTCGGGTTTATTTTCTGGCACTGGGGTGTCGAATCCTGCTGACAAAATCGATAACCAATTTCCATGCATTTCACCCACCCACCCAGGATCTTCCCTTACAGAAAGACAAACCACCGCGCCGACGGAAACCAACTCATTTATTGATGCGGATAAAGATGACCAGCGTAGTGATGATGAAACCACAGAGGCTTTTCAAATGGGTCTTTACAGACAACGACAAACTCTTCATGCTAAGTTACTGCTTCTAGGGAGGAACGATGTGGAATCGACCAAGAATGAGACTCACACTTCAGACTGCAAACGTGGAGTAGATGACCTACTTCCTCTGAGTATTGCAGTCGATTCGACTGTATTTATTGCGTACACACGCCAGGTCTTTACGTCTCTTTTGCTACTTGCTCGACACAAAAAAGAACAAGAGGCGGTTTACGCGATGGTCAGACGATTAGTTTCAAGTGAAGAGTCTTCCTCTAAATTCCACCGGCTATTAAGGATAACCATTGGGCTTGACACGATGGATGCAGCGTTTGAACTTGGGGTCGTTTCGGATACGATTCACTCAGAGCAGTCACTACAACTCCAGAAAGCTTTAGCTGCATTGTTGCAATATGAGGCTCAAAATTCCGGGGGCGACAGTGGCTCCACAAAATACCCATCAGAGCTCCCTCCATTGCTCAAATCTCTTTCTCAAGAAATGTTGAGCCAGTGTGACCGAGGGCTTAGTTTGGTGAAAAACAAGAAAGCTGCAGCTGATCATATGGCAATGCAGGCAGCAGCCGCGTGGTTTGCGTGGGTAGCAGGACTCGTGCTACATTTTGCGGAAACTCAAGCATTGGAATTATCTTCTTCGTCAGATGCGAAGAATATAAATTCTGACTTCCTTGCACCCGTGATTTTCAGCACCGCATTCATCGAGAAGTTGATTTTGATGGCTTCAAGCGCAGCCAGTATGTTTAAGTCATGGACATACGTTGCCTTCAGATTGATTTCACGAATTCTGTCGGTAGGTCTTCCGTTCGAAAGAGAAACCTCGGGTTTATTGGCCTTATCGAGTGATAGCCAAAAAGCTTTGATGAATCCTTCGTCGGAACTATTCGATTCTGCTCAGATTGCAAACCTGACGGAATTATTTACTCTACGGCGTCGGCGTGAAATGCACGGCCGCGTTTTCTTCTCGGATGTCACGGCCTGTTTGTTTACGCTTCTCGTTCGCTCAATTCCTCCTTACAGCCCCGTGTCCAGCTTCAAGCAGCACCAATCAGAGAAACCGAGCGTGAATCTGGTTGTGAACAATTCTTCATCGACGCATGCGACGATATCGTGGGAACATGTTTCTCCGGCCGCAAACTCAGACGACATAGTTAGTGACACAAACACCGAGACAAAAGCTGAAAGTAGTTCCTCAATTTTGTTTCTGCAAGTTGAACGATGCGGCCCACAACCTGCTGGATACCCACTTCCAAACGACTCCAATACGAACTCAACAAAAGCGCTACCATCGAAAGGAACGTATACAATCCGTAATTTGCTTCCCGATACAACGTACCGTATTCAAGTGGCCCCTGCTCAGTCTACGGATGAAGGGTTATCAGTTGAAGATAGCATGCTTCAACCGGCTACTAAGGACGGGGCTGAGGTGATCGTACAAACACATCCTGCACCGGTATTCGATCTGGATAAAGATACTATGGGGAATAACTTGGAGATTTTCAATCGAAACCTGTCAGCCAAGAACACAGTCAACAAGAAATGGCACTCGGTGCGTGCATCTGTTGCGTTTGATGAAGGCGTTCATCGGTGGCAGGTGCGACTCGATACTTGCGTTTCAAAGAATATCTTTATCGGGGTTTGCACGGCTGAAGCTAGTATGGAGAACTATATCGGCAGCGATGCTTTCGGCTACGGCTTTCTCGCCAACAAGGCCGTCTGGCACAACAAAGCGAAGCTGCATTCATACGGTGAAATCTTCAAGCAAGGTGACGTAATTGAGGTCACTTTAGATTGTACCGCCAAAACTCTCGCCTTCAGTCGTAACGGTGAATATCTGGGCATTGCAGCGTCGAATATACGCGCAGGGGTCGGTCGGTCTGGGGTCAGTAGCAGCGATTCAAACTGCAAGTGGTATCCGGCCTTTTCGATGTACAATAAAGACGACAAAGTCACGTTGATCCCTCCGCCCGCCGTGTCCGCATGTCGCTCCAAAGACGGCCGCCCACAGAACGCATCGACATTTGAACTAATTGATGCAATGCAGAGTGTGTTGGCATATCAAAGCCTCGTAACAAGTACATGTAGGAAGTCGGATAACGCTATGGCAACCTCTAAGCTTTTTGAGAAAGCATATGAAGCGTTTCAAGATTGGAGGCACGAACGAAAAATATTCCGCGAGAAATCACTAGGAGAAGTGATTGAGATCGACAAAAGCAGCTCTGCCACGGAGAAGTATGGGTTGGCAGCAGGAGACTCTGTGTTTACTTCGAAGGGACAATGTACTGTTCTCGGTGAATATCGTCATGAGCTGTGGTTCGAAGTTGACGAAGGTGGCAGTTCATCTCTCTTTGGCTCGACTACAACGCAGCTTGCATCTTGGAGTTTAAGTGCTTGTCGTGAGATGTTGGCGTCACCGGATGAATATCCAGTCCATCGCCACCATAAATACAAGCTTGAGCTGGAGAGCAGCACCAGAGACGAAACGCAGGCCGTGGGTTCTCTACTTGAACAGCAGGACTGGGCTGCTAAAACAAACGAGGAGGAAGTAGTTTCTTACCAAGAATTCGTCGAAGCCCAAGAGCGGTGGGGGGATAGTGGCATTAGTGCTGCCGAGCTCGATGCGAAGCTCATTGCCGAGCTTGATGCTATTGCGTCGCAACAAGCTTCCACGAGTTCTTTAGCTTTGTCATTTGCTGACGTTTCAACAGCTTTGCTCTTGGAGAGAATTTACGAGGTCCATGGCATTTCTGCAGAGCGCGGGTCAAGCCAAACAATGGCACGGATGGGCTTGTTGCTGTATGTGAATCGGTGTCTCTATAGTGTCGCTCGGCTCGCCATTCCGAGAAACATATATGCTACATCGCTTGGAACACCTGGAAGCTCCGATGTACTTCCAAACGAGCAGGAACCTGGCAAGCCGCTACCTACAACCACCGATACGGAATGTGACCAGGTATCCCCCGTTGCCGCCCTGCTGAACTCGCCGCATTGGGGACTTGGAGACCCGTCTGACTTCAATTTCATTTCTACATTGGCAGCAAGACTGTTATTTGCCTCACAGAAGGAGAAACTCATTGGCGAAGAGCTTCGAACGACAACGACAACAAGTCGTACGTCTGAGAATCTGCAGGAATCGAGAGATCGCGAAGACGGTGGGATGGATAGCGATCTTCCGATGATCACGATAAATTATCTGCTACCCCCACCAACTCCGTTTTGGGAGTGTAGCTCTAGATCTAAGAAGCCACAGAGCCTTCGATTGCCTGTGTCCAGCGAGACGTCGATATTTGTGCAGTTAGCGTCACAATTGGCTGCACAAGATGCTCGCCAGTGGAGACGTGAATCCTCACAACCATTTGAAGCGATTCCTATCTCGCAGACGTTCCGAGTTCGGGTCGAGAAATCTTCTTTCAATTCATCCAGCGAACCTAACAAGGAAAAAATAAGTCAGCAGCAACCAAACGAGGAGGATGAGGATCAGTTCCAGCAGCCGTCATCAAAGAGGACAGGGAAGTACTTGCAGCTTTTCGAAAACGTTGTCCGAGAAGTTCAATCGCCGAACTTTCCGCTGTTTGCACCGGTTGAGTCGCCTCGTAAGATTGAGCGATCACGTGTCGGAGCGTTGGAAGGCGAGCTTCGTTCGACGCTTCAGCTTGACATCAACTTGGAACTCTTTTCGCCTTCCGCACTGGCTCAATCTCGAGTGCGAATTCCTCAGCTGCTACTCTGGTACTTTGGATTTGGTCAAGTTCTCGGTATTGCGTGGCGCAGTAAGACCCTCCTACCGCTGCAGTTTATCTCAAATGCGTTTTGGAGTGAGCTTGCTACTCCCCTCGGTCCTGTTGCTTCCGTTCATGAAGTCCAGACAGACTGTGGAAATCGGTCTGCTACTCGAGCCGCAGCTATTCGTGCAATCCGCGACGGACTCTTCTCCATTATCCCAAGTCGATGTGTTGGACTTTTGAGTGGCAACAATCGAAGCCTCCGAGAACGTCTATCAGATGTGGATGTCAACTACGTCGTTAGGTTAGAGCGCAACGCTACGTACACTGGCCCTCGCCAAGAGCGTCATGACATGTTCTGGAGCGTTGTAAACGCCTTCACATCTCTCGAGCGGCGCATGCTGGAGCAATTTATCAACCCGGACCGGCGAACTGACATGAAGCAGCTCGAGGCGACGCTGTCAGGGATCGACGCACCGTCGGCTTTTGTTCTGGAAATCGCGGACGCGTTGGCCGACGGTCGAGACCACCCCGACTCGTGCTACCCCGTTGTAGTTCAGATAGGCCCGCACTCGAGTCGACTCCATATACCGACCTACTCCTCGGCCCAAACGCTGCGCCACAAGCTTCTGCTCGCCATGACGAACATCCCTTTCATGTAGCATACATTCATCCTGCACCAAGGTGATCGGCGGCTGGCCGGACGACTCCGTTGATAGTATAATTCCTGATCCATATCGAAGCAGAACAGCAGAAGTATCCATACCAATGTTTGTACATGTATTTGTACTCTGTTCCGTCATGGGAATACATGCTAATGATGTTCGCTATGGAAACTTTGTGGCGCAGCATCTGGGGCCGAGGAGTAGGCTGGTAGATGGAGGTAGGAACAGAGCGAGCGGCAGTTGCAGTTTAGAGAATGGAGGCTATCAGGGGGGGGGGGGGTCAGAATTGCGAAATGGTGCGAAAAATGTCACCACTTGAGCACCGCCGAAATGCCCACCACTGTCAACATCCACGGACTCGACGGTAATCTACGATCAGATGAGTTAGCGGACGGCATGAATATAAGAAATTGATGTCGCTGCAGCTTAGACGGTTACCAGCAACACGGCTCGCGTGACGGACACCAGGGCCTGTTGACTAGCTGTCGTCTGCTGCAAAATTCTGCTTGACCTGATCTTCTACGTCACTACACTGCAGTGGTTGCTAATTACCATCTAAGAACCCTGGAATCACTCCTGCCGATTACCATTTCTGCAAACTCCATAACGTAGCATGGCGTTTGCGCTAAAATACACTTAGGCTCGCGGCAATCTATGAGGCGGTATTATCGGGAGGTCTGCACTACCCTTGGCACATGGTCATGGTGCTTCGCACCTTCGTGGCGAAGTCGGTCTTACGCCTTCCAGCAGAGCTCAAACTCGACCGGAGTTAGCTAGCTAGGCGAGGCGTCGAGGGTGACGAGTTACAAGTCCCCCAACTGTCAGTGAGAGAGCACTCCATCTTATCGCGGCCCAAGGTAACAAGACTTGCACACGAAGACCACCGGCATTTAATTGCCAATTGCCGCATGGAGGACCAAGACCGGTGCTGACCAACTTGGGGCAGCTGTAGCCGCATGATAGAAACACGAATTTCAGTTGTTGAAGGGGCCCAAAGTGCTGGTTGTGATCGGCGATCACGAATCCTTTTACGTGAGCTAACGTCTTCGTGTCGAGTGGGACTGTTTGAGAATGTTAAGACAGCTGATCTGGGGAGCCTCTGGTTACTCGAGACGCCTACGCTATACATGTGCTGCGACCGAAGTGTATGCACTTACCCGCCCCCGCGAATACTGCAAAGGACGACGTCTGCCGGTTCATCATGAAGCACCTCGGCCTACTGCGTCAGCCACTCGCGTTTTTTCAGCCTCCGCCACACAGGCCGCCCAGACCAAGTCCACCAGCATTCAAGTCAATTTCGCGTAGGCAAATGTCATCGCAACTGCTGGCTGAACCATCGGAGCGCACACCGCTGGTGTTTGACGCACCTGCGACCTTTTCGAGCGGTGACAGTGGTGGCCTCACCCCACCGTGCGAACCGCTGCGTCCCGCGGCAGCGTGGCAGTTCTGGCACACCACGTCGCCGTCCCATCGCTACTTCCTCCTTCTCCTCATGAGCTGCATCCCGTTCGGCGGCCACTTCGTCAAGGTTGGTTGCTCGACTTCCTTTGGGCGTGACTTCGACCGTATTGACAGTGCCGTTTGCTTATCATGCTGTTGTTGATGCTATGATGAACAGAACGGCATGTCGTCGCTGCAGCAGCTCATGCTTGATGACGAGGACTTCCCCATCTCCAACACCAAGTACGGCGCGCTGCTATCGGTCGTGTCGGTACCCAGCATGTTCCTGCCACTGCTGGGTGGCCGCCTCATGGACAAGAGCGGCCACCGCAGTATCCGCTTCTTCCTGGTCTGGATCTGCGTGGGCCAGGCCATCTTTGCACTCGGCATGCACCTCAAGCTCTACTGGCTGGCGCTGTTCGGCCGCGTCTTCTTCGGCGTGGGTGACGGCAGCGTCGTGGTGGGTGCGCGCGTCTTCATCGCGTCGTGGTTCAGCAACAAGGACCTAACGTTGGCCATGGGCGTGAACGTGGCCATCACCAACGTCTCCAAGATGCTGGCCGAGGCGACGGTGGCCCCCATCGCGCTCTACTTCGGCGGCTACGTGCATGCCTTGTGGTACGGCGTGTTCGTGTGCGTGGCCTCGGCCATCGTCGGTGTCCTGGTATGCCACTACACGCAGAACCTGAAGCGCATCGTCAAGACCCGCGTGGTCAGGGAGGAAGCGCTGGACCCGAGTCTCCACTGGCTCAAGGACTACGCCGACAAGAAGCGCCAGAAGCACCGCTGGCGCAAGTCACACGCGCAGGCCAAACAGATTTCGTGCGAGAACGTGCAGAGCTTCTCGCGCGTGTTCTGGATTATCGCCTTGCTGCACGTCAACTTTAGCAACGTCTTCCACCTGTTCCAGAACGTGAGCGGCAGCTACCTCATCCAGCGGTACGACTACTCGGTCGTCAAGGCCGGCGTCGTGAGCAGCGTCTCGTACGTCTTCGTGGTGTTCGCGCCGTTCATCGGCCTTGCTATCGACCAGTTCGGCGGACGCATCCTGCTCATTATCCTCGCAGCCATCCTGTCGGTCCTGGTGTACGTGCTCATGATCTTCACGGACATCAACCCGCTGGTGTCGATGCTGCTGATCTCGGTGTGTCTATCGTTCACACCGACGATCCTGATGGCTGCGATCCCCAACTCGGTGAGCCGCAAGAGCTTCGGCACGGCGTTTGGCATCATCGAGATCACGGACGCTATCGGTGCCACGTTTGGCAACCTGTTGGTGGGGTACTTGCGCGACGAAACGGGCAGCTACCACACGGTTATGTTGATGCTGTTGGGCATGGCAGTTCTGGTGCTGCTGCTTGCTCTGTTCCTCATCTTCGAAGACAGTCGCAACGGCCGAGTGCTCAGTGCACCTAGCGGACGCTCACGCGCGCGATCGAATGAAGATCCGAGGGACAACCCGGCGGTGCTGGAGGCACGATACGGCTCGACCGAGGAGACGGTTCCAGTAGCTGCGGAGAGCAGTAGCCGCCCAACTAGCTACACCAAGTTGATGGTGGGCTCGACGGACGACTCTGTTGAGAGTAAAAGTCCCGGTCCACGTTGGGGAACTGGAAGAACATTCCGGTAGGAAACTGCGGCCCAGCCCAGTAAGACAGAACCAATCTGTACCTTGTACATGTACTTCCATGTTATACCGGGAGGGCTACGTAGTAGCCTGTAGGGCATCACCAGCTTTATTTCGTTCAAAAAATGTCGACTGAGTTACAGGTAACATTCATTGTACCCTCCCATGTCACTCTTTGCAACCTTCGGTCAACTGTGAGCTCACACGTCACATATTACATTTTTCTGGGAAGAGGTGTATATTTCAGCTTCCCACTTCTCAGAAACAAAGGTACGGTGGCCATGAATTTGCTCTGTGTGTGTATCTATCTGAGAACGAAGCCAAACGTAGTGGTAGTCCAGAAATGTGAATAGAACTGGACTACCACTCCGTTTGGCTCGTAAACAGAAATGTAAATATCTGGACCACCACTCCGCTTGGCTTCGTCCTCACATACAGTACACACACAGAGAGCAAATTCATGGACCACCGTGAATTGGTGTGAAAGAGGAAGGCATCGGACGTGACCACGTCCGATGCCTTCCTCTTTCACGCCAATTCAAACCAGCGCAGCTACGCAATTTACGGCCAAGTACAGTATATTCACGATCAAGTGGATCATGGACATACGAGAAGACGGCTATTGGCACCACCATTAAATCTACCATAAAACTAAAAAATATTACATCTATCCACTTAATGTTTTCTTGAGAACCACCCTCCCGGTTTAAGCGCCAGCGATCTAGTTATAGTTCGAAGCAGAGCCCGAAGTATCAATATCAAGTTTGCATTTCAACTCGGTATTCTATGAAATTTATTTTCAGAGCATCCCGCTGACCGTCCCTTTTCCCCATAATTTGATCTACATGTATTGGTAATTTATGTACTGTTTTGTTGATACCATTAATTAAGAGTCTTCACTTAATCTTAGTGATACTAGAAGTCAATACCTCTACTATCTTATATATTACGTGCGTGTTGCCTGTGGCGTCGTCCTCCCGTATATAAGTGCGAAATTCTGATAGACATGCGAGTTGCGCGAAGGTAGTACATGTACCAATTTAGCTTACCGGCGTTGTACTGTATGCTCTCGCATGAAATTTCATCGTGTACAACGTGCAGTTGTAGTAGGTTTAGGGAGTGATATTTTCTCTCAAAAGAAGATCCGTCGCCATCTTGAGGCACCCTTCCCGATGCTCTTTGACATTGAGACGCAGGGACACGTGGAGGATAGCCTGCGGTGACGCGCTAAATACAGCTTGACCATGGACTTGAATTCAGAGAAGCAATTTTCGATCGGATTTTTAGCATGTGGGAATACGGCCCCAAGCGAAGACGGTTCACCAAGAGGAACTTGTCTCCCTCGAACACCTCCTCGATGCTAGTATGACAGGGGGCATTTTCGCAGACGAGTACGACGTTGTCGAGGAGAGTAGCCTGGCCAATGTGACTCAACATCCTCCAGATGAACTCGCTGCATATGTCCGATGTGAAGGACCGAAAGCATTTCTTCGAGCACGCCACCTCGGAGATACACGCGATGACGTAGATGTTTGAAACTTTGCTGGCCGTGTTCTTGTCGACCGCACGCTTGTTTAATAAGCTTCGGCTACTACAATAAGAGCACCACATACTAAAGCTAGATCCTTCTAAAAAACATATTTTCTTACCTTCCGATTTGTAGGTAAGCAATTCGACGACATAATCGCGTCGTAGAATCCTGTTTTGGGGCAGGTTGCGGTAGTTGTTGTCTTGATGCGTTTGCTTCATCGTGTACATGCGGCCGTCTATGTGGTGCTTGACATTTTGGCGCGGCACTCTCAGTCCAAACTGCTTCGAGCGTCGACCATCTCGTCCAGGGTCAGGTAGCAGTTCTCGTCGATAAGACCCAATAAGTAGTCTACTTGGACTTCTGTGACCTTCGAGCTGTGTCTCCCACCAGCGGCTTTCGCGGCGACACGTCCCACGGGCGTTTTCACGCGAGCTTGAGACCCAACTGAGACGAAGCGGGTAAACACTTTTATCGTCCAGGATTTATTGCGCGCCCAGGGTAGTAGAACTGGAATTCCAGGTTGGGCCAACACTGGGAAACACAATGCACTCTGGATAAATCCCTGAAAACAACAAGTACCCATTTACAGTTTTTTACAAGGTATTATGAACATGGTAAGGGTTTATTTTAATAAGGACCTTGTTAGAGTCACCAACAAGATTGCATAAAATGTCGTTACTGCAACCTTCCTGCAACCTTCCTGCAACTTTCCAGCAACATCAAGCACTTTATCACCCTGCCCTAGCCCTAAAACCCATGCGGGACCCTGCTGGAAAACGGGTTAATGTCGAGGTTTAGCACGCCGCGCGAAGACTTCGCTTCGCACCCGTCTATCCTCGAAACCGATCTCTGATTTGACTGGACGGTGGTCTGATTTATCGAATGTACCAACTTGACAGATCTTCTGCGCATCTTCACAGACTCGTAAGAACTGCATAAAAATTCTCGGCTACTCACAGTTCATGTGCTGTGTTTTTCATTGAGGTACCGTCATTGGGTGTCTACCTAAGACACGGCATGCAACACATGCCAAGGCGACGAGCAGTGATGACAAGCTATGCCAGCTCGGACGGCAAGGTTTTCACCAGCGGCGAACGCTACTCGCTCGTGCGCGTCTGGGACGTTGAGAAGGGCCAACTACAGGCGAGCTTCGCCGGCCACCGCGACACCGTGTCGGTGCTCGCGATCCGTCTGTGTTCGCATTCGCTTTTTTTTAGATCGCTCGACCGCACTGGAACCTCAGTGAGATGGGTACGTCGAGAAGCTCTTTAGCCACCACAGCAAGGTTAACAAACTGGACAGCCACTACGAACAGCGGTGAGATGTGTGCGCGTGAAGAAGATCACGGATATCCCAAGCCAGGGATGCACGGGGTCCCGGGGACAATTATACATCGCCTACATCGTAGCACGCCTTGCCGGTTGGGAACGGAGGCGGGTAGACGAGGCCATGCGACCGAGCGCCGAGCGCAAGGAGATAAAAATAGTTAGTTATGTTGTTTAATGTGCTCTTGTTCTCGACCGCGCCAACAGAATAGCGAGTAACCTGATCGGGGTACGGCGCGATCCTATGCTTGACACACCACCCAAAAGTACGCCAACGTACCCTCGGGGCGACCTCCGTCCTCACAAATAACGATACTCCTCCCTATATCCGTGGTGACCCAAGCTGAGCGATGAAACCCGTCCTCGACAGGAGGATCATCCCACTCAGTAGCTGGACATGCTCCGACTGCGTCAACTCTTTTCAAGCCCTTGCAACTATCCTTCCGGCTCGGTACGTCACCCTTCCCAAGCCGAAGGGAACATCTCGCGTCGTCTTCTCGGGTCAACTTCGCTAACTTCGTGTGCTGTAACGGGGTAAGAAGTACCGTCACTAGCGTACACTATAGTCGCAAGAGGAAGCTCGCGATAGTAGAACCAAGTGTCAGGTTTGAAGCAAATTTGACTATGTTTATTCATGGAACGGGAGCGCCCCCCCGTCCTCTTTGTGAACAAATCAATTCTTAGTCGATGCCTGATGGTCTGGCTCCCCACTTACACCCAATCAGGTAATGACTACAGTTTGAGCATGTAACCATATGGCTCCTACCTACATATGTA
Organism: Phytophthora x cambivora; assembly: GCA_033557925.1. Lineage (NCBI taxonomy): Eukaryota > Oomycota > Peronosporomycetes > Peronosporales > Peronosporaceae > Phytophthora > Phytophthora x cambivora. Next base: position 2,591,466 of record JAUCEB010000034.1, read on the forward strand.
GCTCTGTCTACCTACGTACATAACCGCAACCAGCCCGTGTCATGTGTGCCACACAGCAGCCAAGACGGGGGGCCATGACACGCAGGCTGTATACCAGGACACGGGACACGGAGGAGACATATCTCGTGTTCTAAGGTTACTCGGGCTCCTTGGACTGCGTCAAGATGGTTACGGACGAGAACTATGTATCGGGCGGAGACAGCGGCTTGCACACGCTCTGGTTTAACGGACGTAAGAAGCCCGTGTGCGTCATTTCGATCGAGCACGGCGGCAAGTGGATCAGCAGCGTGGTGGTCATGCCGCGCACGGACCTCATTACCTCTGGATCTAGCGACGGACATGTTCGATTGTGGCAGGCGGACGTGCAGGACCGTACACTGACTGTCGTGGCGCCGATCATAATGAAGGGTTTCATGAAAGCATTGTGCTTCGACCGCAATGCTCGGGTTGTGGTAGAAGGTGAACTTGGATCCGGATGTAACGTGCGACAACGCCACATAAAGCTATCCATGGGAGAAACAAATACAACACCAGATTCTGGACTGTTTGACCTTGGAATTTGTTGATAGTCATTGTAAACGCAGGTACCACTGGAAACTGAACTCTAGAGAATTACCGTAGCTAACGAAAACGCCCCTCAGGATAAGAACGTCTTGGCCTTGGCGCTCGCCAGTCGTTATGGTCGCATGAATTACATGAGGCTTGTGCTTGACAACCCGTAGTTGTGTCCCGTTGTAGAGTTCCAAGCTGGGTTCAGATTCCTCACCATCATAATTGTGACGCCTTCCTTCAATGCCAACTTGTGGGGAGGAACACCGTTTATACTGACCGTATGCAGCGCCTCAGGCTCGAATAATTTTCCTTCGTTGTCGTCATCTACCGAGTCGACGGACAGGTTTTAGCCGTGTGAGTCTCCCGAGAGGCGCTGCGACACAGCTTCATTGTCGCGTTGTACCAGCGTTGGTAGTCGTCAAGATGGCCCGGTTGGCAAAATACTCATCCGTCGAATGTCAGGGTTGCTGATATCGGTGCACATGACGTTTTTGAGGCCTCTTGACATGGCTACGGGTAGGATCTCTTCTTCTTCGTCCGTATCTTAACCGGGCTCCGAATTGGCGAATAGCATATCCCGCGGAATCTTCACGAAGTCACTTGTTGATTTCGTGTCTCCCCACCCCAACTTGGAGGAGAAACTCCGAGGAAACCTCAAGTCCAGCGGCTGTACTCTCGCTCCTGGCCGATCGTACGCACATGCTTTCCGTGAGATGAAGTTGCATGAAGTGCGATCACAGCGATGGAGACTTCAAGCAACCGTCGACGGTTTCCGCCAGTGTCCCGTGCACTACCACCTGCAATATTTGGTGAAAGCCATCCGATAATACGAACACTTTCCCTCCGAATGGTTCTTGGTCGTTGTCCATGATGTCCCATTTCTTCGTTTTGACGCTCCAACAAAACTGCTTGGGAATGTCTTGGTACACCATAGTCTTTGCCGCTTGGTTCTCTATGGCCTTGCTCACGCTCAGTTCAAAGAAGCGGGTCAGCATCGTGTGGCGAGCGCGCGCAAGAACTTGGCCCGGGTTGTCACTTGACCGGAACGTCACCAGTTGATCGCTCTCCAGGTGGATGATCAACTGTACGATATACGCGCGCAAGAACTTGGTCCGGGTTGTCACTTGACCGGAACGTCACCAGTTGATCGTTCTCCAGGTGGATGATCAACTGTACGATATAGATTATCTTGCCTTGCCGTGCCTGTGAGCCTATACGTGGTCCGAGTATCATTCCTCGCGATCTTCAACCAGTCAATACTTTCGGGTGCACTATTCTTGCGCCGTTCTAAATCCAGGTCTTCATTTGAAATCCCCCGGCTCTGGGCCTTGGGCAGCTGCGAACTGGCCACTCTGGAAAACTTCCAGTTGCCTCGCGTATTTAAGGTTATCTAGGTTTCTCTCTATCTCTCTCTCTCTCTCTTTTATCTTGGCTAGATGATTTCCGCTGGAGGTCTCATGCGTTCTTGGCGTCGATTTCCGACACACACTCTTCTTTTATCTTGATCTTTGTATGCGCCGCGTCCCAGCTTCAACTTCGGGGCGCGCAATCGTCCAACACGTCGTGTCCGCATCCTCGTACATGGGCATGACTCAGTGGGTGACCGTAGTACTTATGTACTACTCGTCGCTCCGGACATATCTTGAGATCTGACTTGACTTGGACTTCGTATGGTGACTCATCTTGGAGCATCACCTCCCTCGTGACTTCACTCGGTGACTTTCTCCTTCTGGATGTCACGTCAGAGCTCGACTCTGCGACTCTTCGACTCTTGGACTTCTTCTTACTCTTGGACTTCTTGGTTCTTGACTTCCGGACTCTTGACTTCTGGACTCCTTCTGACTTCTGGATTCTTGACTTCCGGACTTCATGATAGCTCGACTCTTGGACTTCATCATTCTCGACTCTGGGATTCTCGTTCGCGACTTGACTCTGGGACTCTTGGCCACGTGTCGTCCGGAGTTCGCTTGTACTCTAGGTTCCACTTCTGTGTACATGGACTCCCAGATCCGTGTGTGCAGGGCTTGTCAAATTTGGTTCGGTCACTTCGTGTCACTCGCTCCTCACTTTCACCCAATCAGGTAATGGCAACCTAGTACACACACAACCAAACACGGCTTAGCGCGTACACTGTACCTACCTTTGTGCATGTAGTCATGTGGCTCTTACCTACTTATTAAACTATGCCTACCTACTTACGTAACCGTAACCAGCCCGTTACAAACGACATTCAGAAACCGGAGGAGGGTGGAGACCAATACCGAGCGAACTGTCAAGGCGGATTCGAAGCGTTCTACTGAGCAGGCGTATGATGGAGGAAGCCATTTACGCTGTGAAGCGTGATGTTGACGACTCCAGGCGAAACTGGAGAACGACCTCACTGAGGAGTTGGTTACCCGGGAGAATGGTCTGTTGAAGAAGGAGAACACGGCTTAGTTGGAACTGGAGCATAACTTATGCCACCGGATTGCGGAATCTGCTTTTTTTTTAGTCTGCTCTCTGATCTTCAAGACTGTGACTTGCATGCCGTCGAGATTGCGGATGGGGACCTCATTTGCGGCAATCAGAAGGGGAACATGGTAGTAAATAAGCTCAATGGAGCTGTGCCCGACAATGTTGTCTACGCCCCCGGTCTCATGCAGACATTGATTTCAGTGAAGCAGCTCATTGACCAGGGCATGAAAGTAGAATTCACTGAGAAGGAATGCCTGATTTATGATCAACCGATCCTGCGTGGATCAATTCACCGAGGGCTGTACACCCTCGACATTCCTGCGGGCGTTGCCGCAACGGTAATACGGCCCAACTCCATCGAAGATTGGCATCAGAGATTGGGTCATCTACACTATAACGCCATCGATGAAATCTCTAAATCCGACGCCGTCAAAGGTCTCAAGATTGTTGCCCCCCCACGCCAGCGAAGACATGTGAGGTTTGTGCTATGAGCAAAATTAGCCGGGCCTCCGCTCCCCGCCATGCTTCTCGATCACTTTCTGCAGAACGAAGTCTGCCATGGGGACCTCGCCGACCACTATCAACGAAGCTACCACGGAAACCGTTTCTACTTTGCACTTAAAGGAGAGGACATACTACGGTTAACTTCCTCAAGCAGAAGAGCGATGCCACTCACTGCTTTCCAAACTACTTCAACATCGTCAATCGGCGCTCCAATTAGCTGGATCGATTTAAAGTCTACCGATCTGGTAATGGTGCCGAGTTCAAAACTGGATACTTTATTGAACTGTGTCACAGCCAAGGCATTACTACTGAAATGTCGGAGCCGGAGGTTCATCATCAGAATGTGGTCATTGAAGGGACTCATCGTACAATAGCTGACGCGGCCCGCGCGCTCTCCAAGCTAAATACCCCCATCACTTGTGGGAGGACGCCGTTAGAAGTGCCCTGAAACCGAGTACTCTCTCGCATGGATAAAGTGAAATCCCCTTTTGAGAAGTTTTGACCTGACACGGAGTTGATCAAGCCTTTTGGGCAACGCTGTGTGGTCACGATCCCCCCTGAAGAAAGGTCCACTCAGTACAAATTTCGTCCGAAGGGGAGGACGGGCGTATGAAGGTCGACAAAATTGTGGAAGCTGCTGCTGTCAATTCTGAGATCGAGTTGAGCAAAGCATGAACAAGTTCGGAAACTAAAGTGCTTGCAACCCGTAACAAGTACACCGTCAATGGCGTTCATCTTGTCCTTCATTCCCCCACTGCTAATCTGTGGCAGGTATAAAACATATCGCTGACTAGGGCTACGATCGGGTGGAACCCGGAACCGATACCGACCAAGACTAGACACGTTTACTCATACGCGAGGATGAGACTGGTGTCCTTCGCTGGGACCACCAACCCACCTGTCTCACCGCCTGCCAAATCACTATTAACAGGCGCTGGATCGTAGCCTTGGAGCCGGCAAGAACAGCAGCTATGCCAACTCAAGTGAAGAGACCGAATAAGCGGGAGCGAGGAATCAGCAGCGCCATCACGCTAGCGAAATCGGCGACATGACATCAACCAGAACCCAAGAGCCAAAAGTACGAATCAGACATCGACAGGAAGACAGAAATGAAGAATAAAGATTAGCGCTAACAAGTAGAACGAGGTACAGGAAAATCCATTACTACATCATATTAATTCTTAAAAACACGTAACACACGTAACGATGACTCCTTGTCAGCCCACGCGTGTCTGGGATGTCCACCTACGTGGAGCTCGGCGACTCCAGCGACGCCGGCAACATCGGACTCGCACACCAGAGGAGTTCGGGCGACGCGCTCCGTGCCGCAGCGGTAGGCAAACGGCCAGTGCGTCGAGAAGCAGAAAGAGGCTACCGATCGGCTTGGGCATCCATGCGGTCAATATAGTGTATCGTGCTATGAATAGCCGCCGATGTTTCGACGACTAACAGTGAATATGGTGTAGCCCCCTATAAACAAATACTACTTACAGTGCGTGGCGTCTTAGAGAGCCACCTGATATATCCGACTTTGACGGGGCTTGGGATGGGTTGGTGCACGAACAGACGACGTAGTACTGAATTAGGGTTTCTACAAATAACGAATACTTATAATATATGAGACCACGTCAAACGAAAGTATGCTTCCGAACCTAAGTACGAATCGCGATGTAAGCACACCATTGAAAAGAGGAGCATCTCTCTTTCTTCTGATGTCTTCAGATCTAGGAAAAGTTGAGAACTCACCAAGCACCGACCGTCCCAAAAAAGTATTGCCCTCAAAAACCAACTTTTTCAAAAAAAATATTCTGGTTTGTCCTAGATTATTTTTTTATTCTGAATCGATTGAGCCTATTCCCGCACGCTAATTCGGTCTCCTTCATGATCAAATTTTGGTGTTTGTATCACGATCTCAAAATACCAGGTGTATATTTTGACCGAAAATTCAAATTTTAGAAAAATCCCCGACTCTGCTTCTTCTTCTTCGCGCTCATTTGATCGGTTCGCATCCGGAAGTGCTCTAAAGCTGCTTCTTTGCCGTGTAGACAGTTGTGCCGTGGAGACAGTTGTCATCACACGCGTCCGCTCAGATGTAAGCCGTGACTCCCACTCGAAGAGCATCGTCTAACAAAAAAATACTTTCGTCCGAACTTGATTCTTCGCTTGATCCGCAGTCGTTCTCTTCGGCAACCTCGTCGGCCTTGATGGAGGACACGTCGTCCTCGTCCTCAGACACTGGATCCCAAGCGCTGTGGTCAGGTGTATCTTGCGGGGAGCCAAGCAGTCGTCTAGTCACGGTGCTTGCTCAGTCGCTGTTGGTCGGTGCTGGAATTGACCCTCTTGTCTACTGCGAGTCGTTTCCGAAGACGCAGCTAGAACCACGCTGTTGCTGGATGGCTGCTCTACTGCTGGGTCGGACGCAGAGGCTGCGATGGAGGTGTCTGCGCGAGGCGGACTACCATGAGGCGCGTACGGCTCTCGGCGGGGGCTGCGGTGCTCATAATCCTTCGGCGGTGAAACACTGCTGGTCGATACACCTGCTCTAAATTTAGACTTTGTGAAAAACGCTACTGGAGGGAAAACGCAATTAAGTACGATTTTCGCTGGCCAATCTTTGACGGCGTTTTTCTCGATAAAACCAAATGGTGGCGTAACGTCTTTTTGTTTGACGTGGTCTCATATAGCATAGCATAATGGACTCTTTTACAACTCCTTTTACCCCTTTAGTAACCCATGTATAAGTTTTCAGAACGGGTTAGGGTCGATGGACCATTTCGATTGAAATTTACCCCTTTATAAGAGGTCAATCCTCCGCGTCTGTTAAAGCTCTCAAACAGAAATCACGAAACGTACATATCGCGAAGGTATTGTGACTTTCATTCGAATTTGTGAGAATAGCCTGAATCAAATCGATTTGCGCGATATTCAGCCAATCCAAAGTCACCAAACGACCACCAACTCCAACTCAGAGTCTGAGTCTCGTGAAGTGTCTGAGTCTCACACACACCACGAGACGTACGCCACCTCTGATTGGTACAAAAAGGTTGTAATCGATTAAGAGGGCTTTCGATTTCCCTCCACTTTCTACAAATTTGGGAGAAAACGACAATACTAACAACCACTAAACTGATGTCATTTTTATAAAACTTAGAAGAGTCACCTTTCTATCTGCAACCGACTGCTAAAATATCACTTTATATATGATGTTTTGGGACGCTCTGGGATTGATGTTTTATGTGCTCTTGCCGGTCCATCCCTTTGGAAGTCTTCGGCTCACTCCGATTAGTCACATTATGGGGGCCAAATCAGCCTTCGGGGCATTGGTAAATGATATGTGAGAGCGCTGCTCATAAGAAGTCTGCGAGTAAGTACGGAGGATGTACTGACTGGCCAGTCGATATCGGCTATTTATTCATTAGGAGCCATGCGACTCAAGCGTTACGCGCTCATGAGACCTCGCATTTTTATCAAGTCACTGTCCATTTTGGTCTGCCGAACACTCTACGCCATCAAACATTCACATTGTGCTATCGCACACTTAGAAAGTTGCCCAACTAAAATGAACGTACTCAACGCCATTCGCCACAACGTGCTCAAATCAAGAAAAATCCGTATACTTCTTTTCCAAGGTATTCGACTTCCGACAGTTCATCGATGCGACGATACTGGCTGCTGATGTGAGCGTGACTGTCAAAACGGTTTGCCGCTCTTCTGAACGTCTGTGGTGGAGCCTCCAATCAGCGTCTTTAGTCGCAGTGCATTGCACTACAGTCACGCACAGAGATCTTGGTCCAGCCACTTGACGTCCGCCACGCGCTCGTCCTCGTCCAAGTGGATCTCATCGGCGTCCATCACTATCACCCCCGCCCGTCTACACGCCGTCCTACATGCTCTCAATAAACCCGCGACGCACCCCGACCATGCACATAGGCACATTGTCGCTAGATTCACCACTCAATTGGATCTGGTTGTGCCGTCCCTTGACCTCAGCTGTAGAGCATCTACCGCTTATCATTTTTAAGCGGCGCTTAAAAAAAGACTTATATGCCCAATCAAGCGGCAGTTGTATTTTTCCAAGGTAAAAGCCCAACGCGCCTCGTGACAGCATCATGCCGACTATCAAGTTCCCGCTCGACACGCCGCGTCTGCATCAGCACCCGACTCCTAGACCACCCCATGGTGACACCCACATTGAACGAGTTCCACTACCGCAAGACGGTAGCCCGAGTCGGTGCTATTGCGGAATCTAGTGCCCTAGATTCCGCGATATAGGGCACTAGATTCCGCAATAGCAACGACTCGAGCAGCAGCTGCCGCCGCTGCTCGAGAGCCACACACGAGATGTCCACAGACACCGCGTCTTCCCTTCCTGACGTCGAACGTGGGCGATCCATGTTACACTCATGATACGTCTATATGGGGTTAAGACCCGTTCTCTATCTTATGTTCATTATAGAAGTATATTATACTAGCATGTAGTTGATGGTTCGTTCTGTACGATGTAGATAACAATACAACAGATAACAATATAAAATACAAGAAGTGTGACATTCCTATTTGAGACCACCCAGAACCAAATGATACTAATGTGCCATTTAGAGTTATTGAGATAAGTTTGGCCACCCAAATTCGCACTTATGTGAAGTATTGAGAAATCAGCGGTTTTGTGTTTGAAAATCTGAACAGTCACAAAAACGAGCTCACTCGAGAATCGATCAAGAAGATACCAGTATCCAGTAATCCATGCAGTGCAGACCGTCCTCGCCATCTCTGCGCGGGATGCGATGTCTACCCCGCACGCGCCACTGCCCCCCCCTTTGCGATAGTGCTCGTGAGGGCTCGCATGCTCTGGACATCGTGGCAGCCGATGTGCCGGCATTTGTCGAAAGGAGTGCAGACGAACTCGCTAGCGACGAAGAAGACAGCAACGAGCCTGACGATAGCGCCGACGAAGACCGGGGCATCGGTGATGCAACGATAGAAGGGGGGGGGGGAGGAGACGCAGACAGGGAGAGCGGTGGAAGTAAATCAGATGTGGAGGAGGTCATTGGTAATATTATGACCGACTTCGACGTGCAGCAGTGTGTGAGTACCCTGATACGCGAGGACAAATGCGAGCGACACTGCCTCGAAGGCAAGGCGCGAGAGCTGGAGTGGTTGGTTTGCTCTATTAACAGATGACGAAGGGAGAAAAACTACCTGCATCATCATACTTATCGGCGTGCTCATGCAAACAGACACCTCTGTGAGACGCCGTGGCGACGGTAAACGTGAAATGTTTCACACTATAACTTGCCTTTAGTAGGTAATGTCTGTCGACCCTCGTTTGCTAGCTGTCTTGGCGTGCAACCGCTCACTATTCAGCTCTAAAACAGGCGCGTGCGTGAGGGAAACATCGCTGTTAAGGCGCACGGAAACGAGCTAAACAAGAATGCCTCGAAGATAGACGTAGTCCGGCTTGTCCAGTGGTTTACTGAGTTTGCTGCTGAAGTGGGTGAGGTTGTGCCCGTGAAGGTACGGATGCAGAAAGCCAAACACGGAGTACTACAGTGGCGAAAACTATACACTGCTGCCTGCTACATTTACGTGGAGTACCCTTTACGAAGCGATGCACAAGTTCGTGAGTCTTGGACTCCGCGTGAGCGAGCCCGCACCGTCAGCCTTCCGCAAGCTGCTGCCCCAACGTAAAGATCCGCTCGGCGCAGTCTAACGTATGTCATCTGTGCTCCAATTACCAGGCTCGCATGAAGCGATGTGCGACGGTGGAATAAACCGAAGAGCTGGGCCAACACGCAGAGTCTGCGCAGCTACTGAGGTACGAGAACATTGATTTACCTTATGGACATTAGTAACATTATAATATGCTGTAACATGTTAGACGTGAAAACAAGAAGGATAAAGGCGTCATGACATATTCGGAGAGTGATGTCGCTGTGATAGTCATGGACGTTTCGCAGAACTTGACGAGTCCGTCCGTCACAACCACGCCATCGCAATAGTATTTCTGCGAGAATGGAGGCACCCAGACCAAATACCTCTACGACGAGTTTTCGAGTGGGAAAGGCAGCGACCAGATCAATTCGATACTGTATTACGTCATTCGTACGATACTTCTTCTTGCCGACGAGAAGCACCTCGTTGTCTACGCTGGCAACTGTCCCGGACAAAACAAGAATAATATATTGTTATCAAGTTTTTCCTTGTCCAAGTGCACATGGACGTTCTGGAGCGAGTCGACTACAAATGTTTTGTCAAGGGCAACACCAGAGCCCGTGGATTTGGTTGGACACATTCGAAAACACGTTGCGCGCATAGATTGCTGGACGAAACAGCATGTTGTTGATCCGGTAAACGCAGCTGCCACCTCAAACACGACTGTACACATTCCAATGAAGAGCAAATTTTTTAAAGCTTACAACCCCTTGGTGACGGGGTTGTACAAAATGTCGCTAGGCGTCTAGCAATACCAGTTATTCACGATGGAGAGCAGCAGTCCTGGTGTAGTTCAACGCAGGAAGGGGCGGGATGACGATCCATTTATGCATGACCTTCTGCGCAAAGTGGACGGTATTTGCGCCGAGAGCGACAAAGTGGGACGCATGGTGACCCTCTTTCTGGAGGATCTGAGCCCCCCCCCCTCTCCACTGAACGCAGATAAGATACTGGATTTGCTCAACAAGATCCGCAAGTTAGTGCGTGACGAGTTCCAAAACGACGCGATCTGCACTCACACAAACAAGGGTACTGCCAATTCTAGTATGAAGCCTAGCAGAAGAAGGCGATACTAAAACTGCTAAACGAGCTCGCAGACAGCATCGTGCAGCTATGGTCAAGACTGCGAAGAAGAATAGCGATCGTCGTGCCGCAACAGCGAACGAAGTGACCCGAGCTACCACCAAGAAGCAGAAGACAGTCGACACGCAGTCTACAGTAGTCTAAAGCACCACGGATCAATCATCCACTAGTTCAAATTGATATTAATGTTTCGTAGCTAATCGAAATCATACTTACGGGAAATAAGTGTCACTAAACTGAAACACGGCATTTCGAACATCTTGCACTCATAATTACGAATCGAGAGAACTGCCATCCGAACCGCACGTTTATTTTACCCTTAGCCAACCAAAAACAAAATCGAGTTTTTGGTCTGAGAAGGGATATACTTTTTCAAGGGACCATAACTTTGTCGGTTTTGCTTCTTTAAAACGCACATGGGTTCATTGGAAAGAGGAGACGCCGCTCTGTTTAATGCGCGATTCGTACTTAGGTTCAGTAGTCGTCCTTCGGGATGTAAGTATTTAATGTTTGATGGTAATAATGATGTTGATGCCCACTGTTTGGAGCGCGAAAGCCACAAAACAGTGCGAGCACTATAAGACCGACATCCATTTAGTGCCCTGGGTTTTGCGGAGAAGCCATTGCTTTTCGGCATGGGTGCATGCCGAGCGACAGCCACTATGTACCAATCGACATCACACCTATGTCATTCTACATACACATATTTTTTTATGACTATAATGTAACATAATGGTTTTATAAGTAAACAAACAAATGTATTGTTTCTTCAGTATCGCCCTTTACATGACCCTTACGAATAGAGTATTGGATATGAGGTTTGAGTACAACGATGGAGCAGCGGCGGCTGCTGCTGCTCTAGAGCCGCACGCGCGATGTCCATCGCACTCGACAGACGCTGTCTCTTCTTCCTGATGTCAGTCGCGGGCGATTCCTGTTACACTCTTGGTATGTACATATGAAGTTAACTAACTAACACCTGTGGTAAGGTGTGGGCAACTTCCCATTGTCCAGAATATACCTGGATCAAACATGAATCGGCAAATCTTGAATCTAAGCTCAGGGGGGGGGGGGGGCTCAGAGGCTTAGAGTCTCAGCTGAAATATCTCTGCTTGACTCAACAAAGACTCGGCCGACACCTCTGAACTCGAACTCTTGGTTTGATGAGGCGTGTACGCCTCCCTTGCGATTCCATTGATGGTTCTTGATGGGGCTACGCTTTGGACCCAGACGTCAGTCAGCCAAGCCAACCTTACTCTCAGCCCAGTCGTCTCCACATGTCTCCAAACGAATCCGGCTTCCCGCTCAACAGGCCGTCGTCTGCACGTGTCTTGACACAATCTACATCGGATTTTTCAAATATAGACATGACTCCAAAAAAAAACACTCCACACACTTGTTTGCTTCCTCCAAGACCACAGACTTGGTCTTCCTTGCTTCTTCGCTTCCTCAGAGCGGCTTCAGCTTAGAGCCGCGCACACAGATACCCCCCCCCCCCCGAACTAGGGTGGCTCCGAGAGTTGGCTTGGGTTGAGCCTGTCTTGATCCAGGGTTCTCGCCTCTGCGCCCTGGGACTTCCGCGCACCACGTCTTGAGGTAAACGAAACGGCTGAGCTGAGAACCAATATTCCAGGCTCAGTGCCACATGAATTCTACCCAACAGCACTGAGAACCACTATCTCAGGTACTGTTCTGCCGAAACCTCAGAGTAGATCGCCTTCTATCCAAAAATATGAAATACACGCTGAGTGCAGCCGTCTACTTCGACCTGTCGACGTGTTATGACATGAAATAGCCAAATAGCCCCCCCCCCCCCCTGATACCGAGGTACACCCAAATAGTCTATTTGGGGCTTGAGGTTTGGTGGGGTCTCGTCAGACAACCCCTTTTCACAACAACACACTAATGCTCGTGGCCTTCGGGAGAATTCGATTCTGATTAATTCGCTACACATGCAAACAATGACCTATTAAGGAAAGGGGGGGGGGGGCTCAACTTCGTTCGGAGCGCACGCAAGCAGCGGCGAAACAAATGTCTTGCAAGCGGCAGACTTGTGCCGAGCGGCGCTTCAATGTGATAGTGGGTCGCCAAACCAGCGATGCCTTCCCTGAATCGCGTCGCTGTCGCCAGCGCACAAGAGGCAGCTGCGGCCCCGAATGTGCAGCCACGGCCAACTGGTGTGCTTCTTAGAATCTCAGGGGCTCGTCTGCGATCTTGGCGACGTCTACTGCTTTTGGGCTGTTGCGACGTGGCTTGGTAGACACCGGATCGTTGCCACTTGAGCTGTGTGTGCTTCCAAACACGATACATGGTGTTGGGGTGGAGGCCAAGTAGAGCCGCAACCTCTGCCTTGCTTCCTTCGGATGAACCCCGCACGACGACACGGGCGACCTAACATGAGAGACGGTGACAGCGCGGGCATGTGCCCGGCCACTTGACGGGCATGGGCGACGGTACAGCCGGCATGGTGGACATGGACAACGACATCGACATGGGCAACGCCACCGTCTTGGGCGGCGACCCGGTGGACTTGGCGAGCGCGGGGGCCTGGATAACGGTGCTGGCAGCTTCGAGTTCACCGGCAGATCGCCGGGTCTAAGCATGTTGGATTGGGCGACTTGAGCTGGGATGGGCGAAATCCTAAACGAACTGTCTTTTTTTTTACTGTAGCCGTTCGTCGATGAAGGGTCGTCCTTGTCGTTTCGCTCTCAAACTTGGGAGCCCATCAAGATGCGCACACCAAACGAACGGAGGTGGCGCAGCATATCTTTTTGTACTTGATCCGTCTCTTCCCGGTAAAAATGAGCTTACAATTGCGTGATTTTTCCGTTACAACCTCTCAATTTGAAATGGAGTCGTACATCGAAGTGTCGCTTGAGGTCGGCGTAACGATGCTGCTCCCCCAGCAACGAACCGACTGCATCGCTGACACTGCTGCTACCCGGTGGTGGGGCGACACAAGCGCGCCAATAAAGTCCGTCGAGGCGCGCGTAGACACGGTGACATACGTGTATCACGTGCATCTTCACACTTCTTTCGATATTGAACTAAGAACAGGTTGCAATTATGTCAGACTAATGAAATCTTAGATGTTTTGTACCACCTTCTCCTTTGTCGTCATAATACCATCTATCTTGCATCGTAAATCCTGACCCTCTTGCACGCCACAACGCCCGGCTTAACGCTATCAATTAAAAAGATCTGGTACTGCTACATACCTTGCTCAGCTCAGTCAACACTGGTTTGCACGACTTGAAGAGCTTGCTACCCATCGGATCATGCACATCCACAGAGTTTGACGCAGCTGTATCAACTTCCTCAATGAAGTGCGCCATCGTCCAGCACTCGGCAGTGGCCATGTACTTCCTCGTGTGCCCGAAGCCACGGTCGCACGAGTTCTTCATATGGCCCTTTACGAAAAACTTGAAGTCCACATTTTCGAAAACGCCCGTATCTACAAGGGTCAGCAAGAACTTAATCACGTAATTGTTTTTGTTCTGACCCATGCAGTTATCAGCATATACAGTCAGCTTGGTTTTGCCAGATGGCACGAGCTTCGTCTCGATAAAATGCGCCAGAATCGAGTTGATCTGGTCGCTGCCCTTTCCACTGGTGCTTTCGTCGTAGATGTAGTTTGTCTGAACACCGTCGTTCTCGTAGTAGATACCAAGGAGCTCACGACAACAAAGAACAAAAATACGATTGTGACAGGGTGTTGGCCACGCCGGGGATAGTCAGGTTCTGCGAGTAGTCCGTGACAATGACCGCGTGGTCGCTAGATCCCGGTCGGCAACTTCGGTCGCTTCATGGGGCGCAACCGGTGTCAAGACATCCTCCGCGACCTGCACTTCGTGAACAACGAGGCGGAGAGCACGCGGGACAAACTGTGGAAGCTTCGCTCCGTCGTTGACAGGCTGTAGCAACGCTTTCTGTCGGCATGGTCTCTGCCTTCAGTGTTTACTTCGACGAGGGCGTGCTTCCGACGACATCGAAGCGAAACACCACGGGCATGTTCATGCCGGACAAGCCTCATCGCTACGGATCAAAGATGTTTATGACGTGCGACTCGAGAATGGCGTACTACCACAGGTACGATTTCTTTTTGCTCGGAGGTTATGTCGTAAGTTACGTCCTGGAGATCTAATCCTAACGCACAATGTCCTGCCTGACTAAAATTGAACTATACGTTGGCAAGCGCAACGCAGGCAATGGTAAATATGCACCAATTGACAACAAGACCGGCTCCACTGCAGTTGTTCGTAATCTCAAAGTTGTGCTCGAGTCGAACGAACGCCATCCGTGGCACGCAGTATTCGGGGATCGATTCTACTCGTCCGTCCTCGTCGCAATTGAGCTAGTTGGGTTGCTTCGACCGGATGTTGAAGCTTCGCGGCGTCGACAGGCCGCCGCGAACGCAATTGCTTCGGCAATATATATATATATATATATATAACCAAGATCATTGGACGATGAGAGTGGGCCACACATCGATAAGTATCGGAGATTTAGACTTCAGCGACAAACGATAGCTTTGGTGGTCTAGCGATGTACCATCACAAGCCGCGCTGGCCGAGAACGAGCAGGACGATGGACGGATACCGTGGCGCGTGAGTGACACGCTCACGGCGCACTTCGAGGTGAGGACACGACCAAGTGTTTGGAATTTTAGACGTGAGAGCGTAATATATGCTCTAATGTGTCTGACTTGAAATCAACCTGTTGCTTTGTTCAATTACGAAAGTTCAGTGAAGATGCACGAGTGCCCCGTGTGCCACCGAGTCTACGCGCGGCTCGACGGACTGACTCGGCACGCTTGTCGAGCCACGACCGGGCAGCAGCAGTGTGAGCGCTGCCGGCGTTTCATTGCTGCTGGTGAAGCCTCGTTGCGACGCCACCAAGCTACTCTTCAATGTACTCGTCTGGGTGGAGACGGGTACGTCCAGGAGGCAGCGCTGCGCCGCCGCGTCTTCAATGCGGCGGCCCAACGGACTCATCGCGTTGTTCAAGTTGGGTAGTTGGGTTGCTTCGACCGGATGTTGAAGCTTCGCGGCGTCGACAGGCCGCCGCGAACGCAATTGCTTCGGCAATATATATATATATATATATATATATATGTAACCAAGATCATTGGACGATGAGAGTGGGCCACACATCGATAAGTATCGGAGATTTAGACTTCAGCGACAAACGATAGCTTTGGTGGTCTAGCGATGTACCATCACAAACCGCGCTGGCCGAGAACGAGCAGGACGATGGACGGATACCGTGGCGCGTGAGTGACACGCTCACGGCGCACTTCGAGGTGAGGACACGACCAAGTGTTTGGAATTTTAGACGTGAGAGCGTAATATATGCTCTAATGTGTCTGACTTGAAATCAACCTGTTGCTTTGTTCAATTACGAAAGTTCAGTGAAGATGCACGAGTGCCCCGTGCGCCACCGAGTCTACGCGCGGCTCGACGGACTGACTCGGCACGCTTGTCGAGCCACGACCGGGCAGCAGCAGTGTGAGCGCTGCCGGCGTTTCATTGCTGCTGGTGAAGCCTCGTTGCGACGCCACCAAGCTACTCTTCAATGTACTCGTCTGGGTGGAGACGGGTACGTCCAGGAGGCAGCGCTGCGCCGCCGCGTCTTCAATGCGGCGGCCCAACGGACTCATCGCGTTGTTCAAGTTGGGTAGTTGGGTTGCTTCGACCGGATGTTGAAGCTTCGCGGCGTCGACAGGCCGCCGCGAACGCAATTGCTTCGGCAATATATATATATATATATGTAACCAAGATCATTGGACGATGAGAGTGGGCCACACATCGATAAGTATCGGAGATTTAGACTTCAGCGACAAACGATAGCTTTGGTGGTCTAGCGATGTACCATCACAAACCGCGCTGGCCGAGAACGAGCAGGACGATGGACGGATACCGTGGCGCGTGAGTGACACGCTCACGGCGCACTTCGAGGTGAGGACACGACCAAGTGTTTGGAATTTTAGACGTGAGAGCGTAATATATGCTCTAATGTGTCTGACTTGAAATCAACCTGTTGCTTTGTTTAATTACGAAAGTTCAGTGAAGATGCACGAGTGCCCCGTGTGCCACCGAGTCTAAGCGCGGCTCGACGCTCTTCGAGCCACGACCGGGCAGCAGCAGTGTGAGCGCTGCCGGCGTTTCATTGCTGCTGGTGAAGCCTCGTTGCGACGCCACCAAGCTACTCTTCAATGTACTCGTCTGGGTGGAGACGGGTACGTCCAGGAGGCAGCGCTGCGCCGCCGCGTCTTCAATGCGGCGGCCCAACGGACTCATCGCGTTGTTCAAGTTGGGTAGTTGGGTTGCTTCGACCGGATGTTGAAGCTTCGCGGCGTCGACAGGCCGCCGCGAACGCAATTGCTTTGGCAATATATATATATATATATGTAACCAAGATCATTGGACGATGCGAGTGGGCCACACATCAATTAGTATCGGAGATTTAGACTTCAGCGACAAACGATAGCTTTGGTGGTCTAGCGATGTACCATCACAAACCGCGCTGGCCGAGAACGAGCAGGACGATGGACGGATACCGTGGCGCGTGAGTGACACGCTCACGGCGCACTTCGAGGTGAGGACACGACCAAGTGTTTGGAATTTTAGACGTGAGAGCGTAATATATGCTCTAATGTGTCTGACTTGAAATCAACCGGTTGCTTTGTTCAATTACGAAAGTTCAGTGAAGATGCACGAGTGCCCCGTGTGCCACCGAGTCTACGCGCGGCTCGACGGACTGACTCGGCACGCTTGTCGAGCCACGACCGGGCAGCAGCAGTGTGAGCGCTGCCGGCGTTTCATTGCTGCTGGTGAAGCCTCGTTGCGACGCCACCAAGCTACTCTTCAATGTACTCGTCTGGGTGGAGACGGGTACGTCCAGGAGGCAGCGCTGCGCCGCCGCGTCTTCAATGCGGCGGCCCAACGGACTCATCGCGTTGTTCAAGTTGGGTAGTTGGGTTGCTTCGACCGGATGTTGAAGCTTCGCGGCGTCGACAGGCCGCCGCGAACGCAATTGCTTTGGCAATATATATATATATATATATATGTAACCAAGATCATTGGACGATGCGAGTGGGCCACACATCAATTAGTATCGGAGATTTAGACTTCAGCGACAAACGATAGCTTTGGTGGTCTAGCGATGTACCATCACAAACCGCGCTGGCCGAGAACGAGCAGGACGATGGACGGATACCGTGGCGCGTGAGTGACACGCTCACGGCGCACTTCGAGGTGAGGACACGACCAAGTGTTTGGAATTTTAGACGTGAGAGCGTAATATATGCTCTAATGTGTCTGACTTGAAATCAACCTGTTGCTTTGTTCAATTACGAAAGTTCAGTGAAGATGCACGAGTGCCCCGTGTGCCACCGAGTCTACGCGCGGCTCGACGGACTGACTCGGCACGCTTGTCGAGCCACCACCGGGCAGCAGCAGTGTGAGCGCTGCCGGCGTTTCATTGCTGCTGGTGAAGCCTCGTTGCGACGCCACCAAGCTACTCTTCAATGTACTCGTCTGGGTGGAGACGGGTACGTCCAGGAGGCAGCGCTGCGCCGCCGCGTCTTCAATGCGGCGGCCCAACGGACTCATCGCGTTGTTCAAGTTGGGTAGTTGGGTTGCTTCGACCGGATGTTGAAGCTTCGCGGCGTCGACAGGCCGCCGCGAACGCAATTGCTTTGGCAATATATATATATATGTAACCAAGATCATTGGACGATGCGAGTGGGCCACACATCAATTAGTATCGGAGATTTAGACTTCAGCGACAAACGATAGCTTTGGTGGTCTAGCGATGTACCATCACAAACCGCGCTGGCCGAGAACGAGCAGGACGATGGACGGATACCGTGGCGCGTGAGTGACACGCTCACGGCGCACTTCGAGGTGAGGACACGACCAAGTGTTTGGAATTTTAGACGTGAGAGCGTAATATATGCTCTAATGTGTCTGACTTGAAATCAACCTGTTGCTTTGTTCAATTACGAAAGTTCAGTGAAGATGCACGAGTGCCCCGTGTGCCACCGAGTCTACGCGCGGCTCGACGCTCTTCGAGCCACGACCGGGCAGCAGCAGTGTGAGCGCTGCCGGCGTTTCATTGCTGCTGGTGAAGCCTCGTTGCGACGCCACCAAGCTACTCTTCAATGTACTCGTCTGGGTGGAGACGGGTACGTCCAGGAGGCAGCGCTGCGCCGCCGCGTCTTCAATGCGGCGGCCCAACGGACTCATCGCGTTGTTCAAGTTGGGTAGTTGGGTTGCTTCGACCGGATGTTGAAGCTTCGCGGCGTCGACAGGCCGCCGCGAACGCAATTGCTTTGGCAATATATATATATATGTAACCAAGATCATTGGACGATGCGAGTGGGCCACACATCAATTAGTATCGGAGATTTAGACTTCAGCGACAAACGATAGCTTTGGTGGTCTAGCGATGTACCATCACAAACCGCGCTGGCCGAGAACGAGCAGGACGATGGACGGATACCGTGGCGCGTGAGTGACACGCTCACGGCGCACTTCGAGGTGAGGACACGACCAAGTGTTTGGAATTTTAGACGTGAGAGCGTAATATATGCTCTAATGTGTCTGACTTGAAATCAACCTGTTGCTTTGTTCAATTACGAAAGTTCAGTGAAGATGCACGAGTGCCCCGTGTGCCACCGAGTCTACGCGCGGCTCGACGCTCTTCGAGCCACGACCGGGCAGCAGCAGTGTGAGCGCTGCCGGCGTTTCATTGCTGCTGGTGAAGCCTCGTTGCGACGCCACCAAGCTACTCTTCAATGTACTCGTCTGGGTGGAGACGGGTACGTCCAGGAGGCAGCGCTGCGCCGCCGCGTCTTCAATGCGGCGGCCCAACGGACTCATCGCGTTGTTCAAGTTGGGTAGTTGGGTTGCTTCGACCGGATGTTGAAGCTTCGCGGCGTCGACAGGCCGCCGCGAACGCAATTGCTTTGGCAATATATATATATATATATGTAACCAAGATCATTGGACGATGCGAGTGGGCCACACATCAATTAGTATCGGAGATTTAGACTTCAGCGACAAACGATAGCTTTGGTGGTCTAGCGATGTACCATCACAAACCGCGCTGGCCGAGAACGAGCAGGACGATGGACGGATACCGTGGCGCGTGAGTGACACGCTCACGGCGCACTTCGAGGTGAGGACACGACCAAGTGTTTGGAATTTTAGACGTGAGAGCGTAATATATGCTCTAATGTGTCTGACTTGAAATCAACCTGTTGCTTTGTTCAATTACGAAAGTTCAGTGAAGATGCACGAGTGCCCCGTGTGCCACCGAGTCTACGCGCGGCTCGACGGACTGACTCGGCACGCTTGTCGAGCCACCACCGGGCAGCAGCAGTGTGAGCGCTGCCGGCGTTTCATTGCTGCTGGTGAAGCCTCGTTGCGACGCCACCAAGCTACTCTTCAATGTACTCGTCTGGGTGGAGACGGGTACGTCCAGGAGGCAGCGCTGCGCCGCCGCGTCTTCAATGCGGCGGCCCAACGGACTCATCGCGTTGTTCAAGTTGGGTAGTTGGGTTGCTTCGACCGGATGTTGAAGCTTCGCGGCGTCGACAGGCCGCCGCGAACGCAATTGCTTTGGCAATATATATATATATGTAACCAAGATCATTGGACGATGCGAGTGGGCCACACATCAATTAGTATCGGAGATTTAGACTTCAGCGACAAACGATAGCTTTGGTGGTCTAGCGATGTACCATCACAAACCGCGCTGGCCGAGAACGAGCAGGACGATGGACGGATACCGTGGCGCGTGAGTGACACGCTCACGGCGCACTTCGAGGTGAGGACACGACCAAGTGTTTGGAATTTTAGACGTGAGAGCGTAATATATGCTCTAATGTGTCTGACTTGAAATCAACCTGTTGCTTTGTTCAATTACGAAAGTTCAGTGAAGATGCACGAGTGCCCCGTGTGCCACCGAGTCCACGCGCGGCTCGACGCTCTTCGAGCCACGACCGGGCAGCAGCAGTGTGAGCGCTGCCGGCGTTTCATTGCTGCTGGTGAAGCCTCGTTGCGACGCCACCAAGCTACTCTTCAATGTACTCGTCTGGGTGGAGACGGGTACGTCCAGGAGGCAGCGCTGCGCCGCCGCGTCTTCAATGCGGCGGCCCAACGGACTCATCGCGTTGTTCAAGTTGGGTAGTTGGGTTGCTTCGACCGGATGTTGAAGCTTCGCGGCGTCGACAGGCCGCCGCGAACGCAATTGCTTTGGCAATATATATATATATATATGTAACCAAGATCATTGGACGATGCGAGTGGGCCACACATCAATTAGTATCGGAGATTTAGACTTCAGCGACAAACGATAGCTTTGGTGGTCTAGCGATGTACCATCACAAACCGCGCTGGCCGAGAACGAGCAGGACGATGGACGGATACCGTGGCGCGTGAGTGACACGCTCACGGCGCACTTCGAGGTGAGGACACGACCAAGTGTTTGGAATTTTAGACGTGAGAGCGTAATATATGCTCTAATGTGTCTGACTTGAAATCAACCGGTTGCTTTGTTCAATTACGAAAGTTCAGTGAAGATGCACGAGTGCCCCGTGTGCCACCGAGTCTACGCGCGGCTCGACGGACTGGATCGACAAGCGTGCCGAGCCACCACCGGGCAGCAGCAGTGTGAGCGCTGCCGGCGTTTCATTGCTGCTGGTGAAGCCTCGTTGCGACGCCACCAAGCTACTCTTCAATGTACTCGTCTGGGTGGAGACGGGTACGTCCAGGAGGCAGCGCTGTGCCGCCGCGTCTCCAATGCGGCGGCCCAGCGGACTCATCGCGTCGTTCAAGTTGGGTAGTTGGGTTGCTTCGACCGGATGTTGAAGCTTCGCGGCGTCGACAGGCCGCCGCGAACGCAATTGCTTCGGCAATATATATATATATATATATATATATATATATATATGTAACCAAGATCATTGGACGATGAGAGTGGGCCACACATCAATTAGCATCGGAGATTTAGACTTCAGCGACAAACGATAGCTTTGGTGGTCTAGCGATGTACCATCAGAAACCGCGCTGGCCGAGAACGAGCAGGACGATGGACGGATACCGTGGCGCGTGAGTGACACGCTCACGGCGCACTTCGAGGTGAGGACACGACCAAGTGTTTGGAATTTTAGACGTGAGAGCGTAATATATGCTCTAATGTGTCTGACTTGAAATCAACCTGTTGCTTTGTTCAATTACGAAAGTTCAGTGAAGATGCACGAGTGCCCCGTGTGCCACCGGGTCTACGCCCGGCTTCACAGACTGGCTCGGCACGCTTGTCGAGCCACCACCGGGCAGCAGCAGTGTGAGCGCTGCCGGCGTTTCATTGCTGCTGGTGAAGCCTCGTTGCGACGCCACCAAGCTACTCTTCAATGTACTCGTCTGGGTGGAGACGGGTACGTCCAGGAGGCAGCGCTGCGCCGCCGCGTCACCAATGCGGCGGCCCAACGGACTCATCGCGTCGTCCAAGTTGGGTAGCTTCAGCCGGATGTTGAAGCTTTGCGTAGTCGATAGGCCGCCGCGAACGCAATTGCTTTGGCAAGCGGTTTCGCAGGCAACCAATATCCTGGAGGCGGTAGCCCTGCCAGTGGAAGATACCCGGGCGATGCATCAGCCCAACCGGCAGCTCAAGATTCGCATGCGGAGTCAACAGTCGACGTCGAGTCAGCTGTCGACTCCAATCCAACTGAGATGGATGACAACGCCTCGGTATCCACGTTCGAACTTGAAACCGAGGATGCCGGGGCGTCAAGGACTCAAGATGATGGCGTCGTGGATTTGACCGCCGAGGTGAGTACCTGCGATATTTGTGTTGAAGATCGTGAGGTACTGGTGCGCCATGTGGGCGTACACAACTGCTCTCGGAAGATGTGCTGTATGTGCACCCGACGTAGCTTTGAAGAGCATTCGCGCTGCCCGTTATGTCGCAACAGCGCGGATGCTCCACCTCGCGGCCACACCGAGCAGCTCGACCCCGACTGTCAAGAATGCCACCGCCCTGTCAACAGGGACGACCGTGTAGTGGGGTACGCATACAAGAACGCATACGCTTTGATCTTTATTATATGCTCAATTCACATAATATACGATTCTATATTCAGTCCATTACCAACCAAATAATTGTTCCATCCACACGCAAATACGTTCAACTCGGCCACGCACTACCAGCCCAATTATCAAGTTATTTATTCCGACGCTTATAGATCAATAAATATAAAGTGCAAGTCGGTTTCAGTAGAGAGGCTACTCCACCACCCAGTCGGGGACTACATTACGTGCCATAAACCTAACAATACGGGGACACCTCGCCTGGTCAACGATTCCAGCGACGCCCTAGCGACTGAGGCACTAGGCCTGCCTCCTTGTGTGCTCCTACTAAGCTCTTGAGAGCGGGTATGCCGACTCAGACGAAGCTGAAACGCGCGCATAATATTTCGGGAGGCGTTCACATTCCGATTCACAATAGTACTGCATCCACCACGGCAACGGAGTACAGTGTGGATCTTGCCAGTGCAAATCACACCGTCCCTGCATTCTTGTCGTTGGTACTGGTTCATCAGGTCGCCGGGGTGCCCTTACCTGCAGCCATGGCGCACTTTGCTGGCACAATACTCGGACTCCAGCTCGACCCGGCAGTATCTTGAGAGCTCCCGTTAGAACCGCTTCGTAGGACCACCGGGATACTTTTCGAGAACACCACCGAAGTCGGTTCATCTCCAGTCACCAAAGCCACGATGGCGGAGGCGTGATCACGACCGGCTACGACAGCTTGTGCACTTCCTTGCGCGATTGGCAGTACCGTCGGAACAACCAGTTCCGGAACTTCTGCCGCATTGCGATCCCGAGCAGCAGTCGAAACGAGGCACCATGTACCTTCATCTTCGCCAGCAAGCACGTTTTCTTCGTCGGCAAGAGACGGTTGACCTCCGATACGTCCACGCCGCCGCAGTCAAACCAGTGCCGGCTCGTCTTGTTGATTTGGGTGCACGAGGCGTCGCGGTTGTCACCCTTCGAGGACCAGCGAATCGTCTCACCGTGGTAGTTGGTGGCCACGAACATATCTCGGTGGCCTGGGTCCAGTCCCCATATGGTTGAGAACGTGGCGGCTGTTGAGGCTGACCCCCAAGGTGTAGTTGAAGCTGACGCTCGATCGGTAGTTGACGCCGATCCCCGGAGCACAGTTGAGGGTGACGCTCGAGACGTGGGATCGTTACGGCTCGCGCTCGCGATTGATTTGTTGTGTCAGGATGTTGATCAACGTCCCGGCTATTGTTACATGACCCGCGAAAACGCAGCTTGGTGTGCCATGTGGTCGAAACATTTCTAAAATATGAATCTTGAATAACTGGCGGCCATCCAACGGGGTGATGTTTCCACTCCTCAGCGACAGCGCGCGTAAGCCCCTCGCCGATATGGCGAAGTGAGAGCACACAAATCATCTCTTCGTTGAGAACAACCAGTAGCTGTGGGCCATCTTGAAGTCGGGTTGGCCTTCGTACTTCAGGTTGTGTCTCTCCACGAACGTCAGCAACCTGTGCGCTAGCGGGGCCAGCCGATTCGCGCGCTAGTCCAGGTATTCATCGTCGTTGCTGGGGGTGATTCAGCGTGTTTCAGAACGGTCTTGCCGTCTCCTTCATATCCCGGGTCAAAAATGCTCTTGAGCACCAGGTCGCGATCGGGTCCGGTCAGCCCATAACGAAGCCTGACGTACTGCTTGATTTGACGGTAGAAGTTGAGCTGGTGGTGATTATGGGTTTCTTTGGCCATCCGCTGTGCAGCCACTTGCGCCCAACCGCGGCTGATGTTAGTGGGAGATTCTCTTTATAGAGAGCCACGGAGTCTACAAACGCGTTAGTCATCGTCGTGCGTTGATGGTTGTAGGAAACCGCCGCTGACAGCCGAGAGACAGTGCTGATAAAAGAGCGAGTCAGGACGGGGATGTCAACCCCCCCTGCTCACAGCATCGGAGGATGTGCAGCGCCGCCAGAATGTACGCCTCCGCCACCATCTTGTTCATGCCTCGCAACACCGACACGCCAGCGCACGGTGCAGCCCCTCCGGCGTGCATAATATGCGGAGTTTTTTTCTTGACTGCTGAGTACTTCCATTTCTGCTCAAGTGTCTCAGGCTTCTTGCGCTGGCGCAGGGTCGTCTTCGGAGAGCGCTTGTTTGATACTGCGCTATGTGTCGGCTTATGCTTCTTTCCGACAGCCTTGTTGCGCCATCGGCCGGTTGACCGCTTCTCCTGACGACGCTGCGTGTGATTGTTTGCCAATGTGGGCCTACGCTTTCGATGCTTCCGATGAGCAAGAGTCGCACGCCCTCATCAGCACCGTTAGCGTGAAGCAGTCGAGGTTGCGGGAGAGGTGTTGAGCCCACACCTTCCTCAATTCTCACGTCTAGGTGTAAGTACGTACGTGCGTGCGTGTCTGGTGGTATGTGTTGTTCGTCATCTGCCCTTGGATCTGCCAATAGCGCGTAAAGTATTTCTTCATGTCGTCGAGACGCTCGGGTTCTTCGGCGCCGTTGAGGCTGTACAGCTCCCACGGCTTGAAGCCCCTCCCGACTGTGCCTTGTGGTTAGTACATTGCTAGACCACCAATGCTATCGTTTGTCGCTGAAGTCTAAACCTCCGATACTAATTGATGTGTGGCCCACTCTCATCGTTCATTGATCTTGGTTGCACATATATATAACCATAACGACCGACATAAACCGTTTTTTCATCATTGTAAAATGGCGCATTTTGTGCCCTTTAGACCCCCTGCCTTTCTCTATCCTGCATCCCGGAGGATTGTAAAACAGCAGACGGGACTCTGAGCAGTACCGTGGGATCGTTAAAGGGCGAATTTTGTGCCCTTTGAGGACGAAGTGTCTTGACATTGTATAGTATAGTTTATCTAATAGGCTCGTGAAAGGGTTAAGATATAGACGTGTAATACAACGAAATTTGTGAGCTACTCTTTCATACCTTGATCGATCTCGGCTAGTGCCTGTACGATTTCAGGAGCTAGCCCCAACAAACGGTCTGCCGCGTCACAAGATGGGCAGGGGACTCGGTTCACCCCGTTTATCGTGAAGATATGTGGTACATGCTCGCCTGTGCGCACCATTTGCGCTCAATTCGGAGCGAAACAATTATAAATATTGCCTCAATTTTTATTGTATAGGTACCGTCTACCCATACAAACTCCAAAAGTGACCCGCACATTGCATCTGGGCTTTATATGTATACGCAATTTGGTGCTATTTATTGCCGATAATTGGGTCAATATTATATTGTATCCGGTATTGGAATCGGTACTTCTCAATAATAAATATTTATTTTGAAAAGCCCAATACAGACACCTCCCCCAAACTTTGGCAACTTCAACTTTTTAATATATAGAGGGTATAGAAGGGATAAAGGCTATTGGATATGCAAGGCGATAGTGACACTCTTCACACCAACAAATCGCTTATCTGAACTTGCTGCCTACACGTCGGCGGCACCTTTTCCTTGAGCCCCGACAAGACGACACCTGCATGCCTGAAGCAGTTTGCAATAGTAGTCGCGCTGATGCTGGACCACACCTCGTTAGCCCAGCGCATTGCTTGCAGCTGATCTACCCAGTAGATGTTCTTGTCCTCGGGTGTTTGCTCTGGTGAGTCTCTGTCCACCCTGTCCACCACCAATTGCATGTGCAAGTCGCGATAACCGCTCTTGAAAGCGGCAATAATACCCGCATCCATTGGCTGCACGTGCAAGGTGGTGTTAGGGGGGGGGGGGGCTTTTGAACGGTAATATTCGTGAGCTCCCCATCAACAAGGTCATGGGAGGATGCATTGTCCACAAGGAGCAAAATGCCGCCTTCATGTCCGTGTCAAGCGCGCGTATCCAGTCCGTGTACAGTGTCTTCGTCATCCAGGCCTTGCGGTTATGCGTGTAGTCGAAGCCGAGATCGCTTCCGTCCTTGACCTTAAAGCAGTGTGGTCTCTTCGCCCGACCAATGATAAGGGGCTCACGCCATTCCGACCCATCCGGTTGGCAGCAAGCGCGAGCGTAATTCTCGTCTTTCCTTCTTCAAGCCAGGCTGGCCCGACTTGCATATAGCGCGGTCCTTAGCGGCTCGATAAACAAGCCTCGTTTCGTCCACGTTTCATATGTCTTTCAGCTCGTAGAAGCGGATGATGTCCTGCATGGCCATCTGCGCCTCACGGACGGCGGCGGGGCTCATAGACGCGGCCTCTCCGTGCATGGTTCTAAAGCGGGGCCCGTGGCGGCCCATAAACTTTGACAACCAACCAGATGAGAGCTTCAGCGGGGGCGCGTCGGGGATGCAAGCCATGATCTTTTTGGCCTTCGACAACAGCAACCGCCGTGAAAAGCACGCATACTGCGCTGTGCACCCGACGTAGCTTGGAAGAGCATTCGCGCTGCCCGTTATGTCGCAACAGCGCGGAGGCCCCACCTCGCGGCCACACCGAGCAGCTCGACCCCGACTGTCAAGAATGCCACCGCCCTGTCAACAGGGACGACCGTGTAGTGGGGTACGCGTGCAAGAACGCATACCATCCCGGATGGTTTGCGCAACAGGTGCGCACAGGCGAGCATGTACCACTTATCGTCACGATAAACGTGGTGAACCGAGTCCCCTGCCCATCTTGTGACGCGGCAGACCGTTTGTTGGGGCTAGCTCCTGAAATCGTACAGGCACTAGTCGAGATCGAGCAAGGTATGTAAAAGTAGCTCACACACGTCGTTGTATTACACGTTTATATCTTAACCCTTTCGCGAGCCCCTTGGATAAACTATACTATACCAGGTCAAGACACTTCGTCCTCAAATGGCACAAAATTCGCTCTTTTACGATCCCAAGGTACTGCTCAGAGGCCTTCTGCTGTTTTACAATCCTCCGGATGCAGGATAGATAAATACAGGGGTCTAAAGGGCACAAAATGCACCATTTTACAATGATTAAAAAACGGGCTATGTCGATCGTTATGGGTATATATATATATATATATATATATATATATATATGTAACCAAGATCAATGGGCGATGAGAGTGGGCCACACATCAATTAGCATCGGAGATTTAGACGTCAGCGACAAACGATAGCATTGGTGGTCTAGCGATGTACCAACCAGAAGCCGCGCTGGCCGAGAACGAGCAGGACGATGGACGGATACCGTGGCGCGTGAGTGACACGCTCACGGCGCACTTCGAGGTGAGGACACGACGAAGTGTTTGGAATTTT
Organism: Phytophthora x cambivora; assembly: GCA_033557925.1. Taxonomy (NCBI): domain Eukaryota; phylum Oomycota; class Peronosporomycetes; order Peronosporales; family Peronosporaceae; genus Phytophthora; species Phytophthora x cambivora. The sequence continues at coordinate 2,619,060 of JAUCEB010000034.1, forward strand.
AGACGTGAGAGTGTAATATATGCTCTAATGTGTCTGACTTGAAATCAACCTGTTGCTTTGTTCAATTACGAAAGTTCAGTGAAGATGCACGAGTGCCCCGTGTGCCACTGGGTCTACGCCCGGCTTGACAGACTGGCTCGGCACGCTTGTCGAGACACCACCGGGCAGCAGCAGTGTGAGCGCTACCGGCGTTTCATTGCTGCTGGTGGAGCCTCGTTGCGACGCAAGTGGACACGGGTACGCCCAGGAGGCAGCGCTGCACCGCCGCGTCTCCAATGCGGCGGCCCAACGGACTCATCGCGTCGTCCAAGTTGGGTTGCTGCGACCGGATGTTGAAGCTTCGCGGCGTTGACAGGCCGCCGCGAATGCAATTGCTTCGACAATATATATATATGTAACCAAGATCATTGGACGATGAGAGTCGGCCACACATCAATTAGCATCGGAGATTTAGACTTCAGCGACAAAAGATAGCTTTGGTGGTCTAGACATGTACCATCACAAGCCGTGCTGGCCGAGAACGAGCAGGACGATGGACGGATACCGTGGCGCGTGAGTGACACGCTCACGGCGCACTTCGAGGTGAGGACACGACGAAGTGTTTGGAATTTTAGACGTGAGAGTGTAATATATGCTCTAATGTGTCTGACTTGAAATCAACATGTTGCTTTGTTCAATTACGAAAGTTCAGTGAAGATGCACGAGTGTGCCATGTGCCACCGGGTCTACGCGCGGCTTGACAGACTGGCTCGGCACGCTTATCGAGACACCACCGGGCAGCAGCAGTGTGAGCGCTACCGGCGTTTCATTGCTGCTGGTGAAGCCTCGTTGCGACGCCACCACGCTACTCTTCGATGTACTCGTCTGAGGGGAGACAGGTACAGGAGGCAGCGCTGCACCGCCGCGTCTCCAATACGGCGGCCCAACGGAATCATCGCGTCGTCCACGTTGGGTTGCTGCGACCGGATGTTGAAGCTTCGCGGCTTCGACAGGCCGCCGCGAACGCAATTGCTTTGCCAAGCGCGTTATCACAGGCGGCCGACATCCTGGAGGCGGTCGCCCTGCCAGTAGAAGATCCCCCGGACGATGAATCAGCCGAACCGGCAGCTCAAGATTCGCAAGCGGAGTCAACAGTCGACGTCGAGTCAGCTGTTGACTCCAATCCAACTGAGATGGAGGACAACGCCTCGGTATCCACGTTCGAACTTGAAACCGAGGATGCCGGGGCGTCAAGGACTCAAGAGGATGGCGTCGTGGATTTGACCGCCGAGGTGCGTACCTGCGATATTTCTGTTGAAGATCTGCCTCCGGGTGAGCTACTGGTATGCCCTGTGGGTGTACACAACTGCTCTCGGAAGATGTGCTGTATGTGCACCCGACGTAGCTTGGAAGAGCATTCGCGCTGCCCGTTATGTCGCAACAGCGCGGAGGCCCCACCTCGCGGCCACACCGAGCAGCTCGACCCCGACTGTCAAGAATGCCACCGCCCTGTCAACAGGGACGGCCGTGTAGTGGGGTACGCGTGCAAGAACGCATACCATCCCGGATGGTTTGCGCAACAGGTGCGCACAGGCGAGCATGTACCACTTATCGTCACGATAAACGTGGTGAACCGAGTCCCCTGCCCATCTTGTGACGCGGCAGACCGTTTGTTGGGGCTAGCTCCTGAAATCGTACAGGCACTAGTCGAGATCGAGCAAGGTATGTAAGAGTAGCTCACACATGTTGTTGTATTACACGTCTATATCTGAACCCTATCGCGAGCCCCTTGGATAAACTATACTATACAAGGTCAAGACACTTCGTCCTCAAATGGCACAAAATTCGCTCATTTACGATCCCACGGTACTGCGCAGAGGCCCGTCTGCCGTTTTCCAATCCTCCCGGATGCAGGATAGAGAAAGGCAGGGGGTCTAAAGGGCACAAAATGCGCCATTTTACAATGATTAAAAAACGGGCTATGTCGGTCGTTATGGTTACATATATATATTTGTAACCAAGATTAATGGGCCATGAGAGTGGGCCACACATCAATTTGTATCGGAGATTAAGACTTCAGCGACAAACGATAGCATTGGTGGTCTAGCGATGTACCAACCACAAGCCGCGCTGGCCGATAACGAGCAGGACGATGGACGGATACCGTGGCGCGTGAGTGACACGCTCACGGCGCACTTCGAGGTGAGGACACGACGAAGTGTTTGGAATTTTAGACGTGAGAGTGTAATATATGCTCTAATGTGTCTGACTTGAAATCAACATGTTGCTTTGTTCAATTACGAAAGTTCAGTGAAGATGCACGAGTGTGCCATGTGCCACCGGGTCTACGCGCGGCTTGACAGACTGGCTCGGCACGCTTATCGAGACACCACCGGGCAGCAGCAGTGTGAGCGCTACCGGCGTTTCATTGCTGCTGGTGAAGCCTCGTTGCGACGCCACCACGCTACTCTTCGATGTACTCGTCTGGGTGGAGACGGGTACGTCCAGGAAGCAGCGCTGCACCGCCGCGTCTCCAATGCGGCGGCCCAACGGAATCATCGCGTCGTCCACGTTGGGTTGCTGCGACCGGATGTTGAAGCTTCGCGGCTTCGACAGGCCGCCGCGAACGCAATTGCTTTGCCAAGCGCGTTATCACAGGCGGCCGACATCCTGGAGGCGGTCGCCCTGCCAGTAGAAGATCCCCCGGACGATGAATCAGCCGAACCGGCAGCTCAAGATTCGCAAGCGGAGTCAACAGTCGACGTCGAGTCGACTGTTGACTCCAATCAAACTGAGATGGAGGACAACGCCTCGGTATCCACGTTCGAACTTGAAACCGAGGATGCCGGGGCGTCAAGGGCTCAAGAGGATGGCGTCGTGGATTTGACCGCCGAGGTGAGTACCTGCGATATTTCTGTTGAAGATCTGCCTCCGGGTGAGCTACTGGTATGCCATGTGGGTGTACACAAGTGCTCTCGGAAGATGTGCTGTATGTGCACCCGACGTAGCTTGGAAGAGCATTCGCGCTGCCCGTTATGTCGCAACAGCGCGGAGGCCCCACCTCGCGGCCACACCGAGCAGCTCGACCCCGACTGTCAAGAATGCCACCGCCCTGTCAACAGGGACGGCCGTGTAGTGGGGTACGCGTGCAAGAACGCATACCATCCCGGATGGTTTGCGCAACAGGTGCGCACAGGCGAGCATGTACCACTTATCGTCACGATAAACGTGGTGAACCGAGTCCCCTGCCCATCTTGTGACGCGGCAGACCGTTTGTTGGGGCTAGCTCCTGAAATCGTACAGGCACTAGTCGAGATCGAGCAAGGTATGTAAGAGTAGCTCACACATGTTGTTGTATTACACGTCTATATCTGAACCCTATCGCGAGCCCCTTGGATAAACTATACTATACAAGGTCAAGACACTTCGTCCTCAAATGGCACAAAATTCGCTCTTTTACGATCCCACGGTACTGCTCAGAGGCCCGTCTGCTGTTTTACAATCCTCCCGGATGCAGGATAGAGAAAGGCAGGGGGTCTAAAGGGCACAAAATGCACCATTTTACAATGATTAAAAAACGGGCTATGTCGGTCGTTATGGTTACATATATATATATTTGTAACCAAGATCAATGGGCCATGAGAGTGGGCCACACATCAATTAGTATCGGAGATTAAGACTTCAGCGACAAACGATAGCATTGGTGGTCTAGCGATGTACCAACCACAAGCCGCGCTGGCCGATAACGAGCAGGACGATGGACGGATACCGTGGCGCGTGAGTGACACGCTCACGGCGCACTTCGAGGTGAGGACACGACCAGGTGTTTGGAATTTTAGACGTGAGAGTGTAATATATGCTCTAATGTGTCTGACTTGAAATCAACATGTTGCTTTGTTCAATTACGAAAGTTCAGTGAAGATGCACGAGTGTGCCATGTGCCACCGGGTCTACGCGCGGCTTGACAGACTGGCTCGGCACGCTTATCGAGACACCACCGGGCAGCAGCAGTGTGAGCGCTACCGGCGTTTCATTGCTGCTGGTGAAGCCTCGTTGCGACGCCACCACGCTACTCTTCGATGTACTCGTCTGGGTGGAGACGGGTACGTCCAGGAAGCAGCGCTGCACCGCCGCGTCTCCAATGCGGCGGCCCAACGGAATCATCGCGTCGTCCACGTTGGGTTGCTGCGACCGGATGTTGAAGCTTCGCGGCTTCGACAGGCCGCCGCGAGCGCAATTGCTTTGCCAAGCGCGTTATCACAGGCGGCCGACATCCTGGAGGCGGTCGCCCTGCCAGTGGAAGATCCCCCGAGCGATGCATCAGCCGAACCGGCAGCTCCAAATTCGCAAGCGGAGTCAACAGTCGACGTCGAGTCAGCTGTTGACTCCAATCAAACTGAGATGGAGGACAACGCCTCGGTATCCACGTTCGAACTTGAAACCGAGGATGCCGGGGCGTCAAGGACTCAAGAGGATGGCGTCGTGGATTTGACCGCCGAGGTGAGTACCTGCGATATTTGTGTTGAAGATCTGCCTCCGGGTGAGCTACTGGTATGCCATGTGGGTGTACACAACTGCTCTCGGAAGATGTGCTGTATGTGCACCCGACGTAGCTTGGAAGAGCATTCGCGCTGCCCGTTATGTCGCAACAGCGCGGAGGCCCCACCTCGCGGCCACACCGAGCAGCTCGACCCCGACTGTCAAGAATGCCACCGCCCTGTCAACAGGGACGGCCGTGTAGTGGGGTACGCGTGCAAGAACGCATACCATCCCGGATGGTTTGCGCAACAGAAGCGCACAGGCGAGCATGTACCACTTATCGTCACGATAAACGTGGTGAACCGAGTCCCCTGCCCATCTTGTGACGCGGCAGACCGTTTGTTGGGGCTAGCTCCTGAAATCGTACAGGCACTAGTCGAGATCGAGCAAGGTATGTAAGAGTAGCTCACACACGTCGTTGTATTACACGTTTATATCTTAACCCTTTCGCGAGCCCCTTGGATAAACTATACTATACCAGGTCAAGACACTTCGTCCTCAAATGGCAAAAAATTCGCTCTTTTACGATCCCAAGGTACTGCTCAGAGGCCTTCTGCTGTTTTACAATCCTCCGGATGCAGGATAGATAAATACAGGGGGTCTAAAGGGCACAAAATGCACCATTTTACAATGATTAAAAAACGGGCTATGTCGATCGTTATGGGTATATATATATATATATGTAACCAAGATCAATGGGCGATGAGAGTGGGCCACACATCAATTAGCATCGGAGATTAAGACTTCAGCGACAAACGATAGCATTGGTGGTCTAGCGATGTACCAACCACAAGCCGCGCTGGCCGATAACGAGCAGGACGATGGACGGATACTGTGGCGCGTGAGTGACACGCTCACTGCGCACTTTGAGGTGAGAACACGACCAAGTGTTTGGAATTTTAGACGTGAGAGTGTAATATATGCTCTAATGTGTCTGACTTGAAATCAACATGTTGCTTTGTTCAATTACGAAAGTTCAGTGAAGATGCACGAGTGTGCCATATGCCACCGGGTCTACGCGCGGCTTGACAGACTGGCTCGGCACGCTTATCGAGACACCACCGGGCAGCAGCAGTGTGAGCGCTACCGGCGTTTCATTGCTGCTGGTGAAGCCTCGTTGCGACGCCACCACGCTACTCTTCGATGTACTCGTCTGGGTGGAGACGGGTACGTCCAGGAAGGAGCGCTGCACCGCCGCGTCTCCAATGCGGCGGCCCAACGGAATCATCGCGTCGTCCACGTTGGGTTGCTGCGACCGGATGTTGAAGCTTCGCGGCTTCGACAGGCCGCCGCGAGCGCAATTGCTTTGCCAAGCGCGTTATCACAGGCGGCCGACATCCTGGAGGCGGTCGCCCTGCCAGTGGAAGATCCCCCGAGCGATGCATCAGCCGAACCGGCAGCTCCAAATTCGCAAGCGGAGTCAACAGTCGACGTCGAGTCAGCTGTTGACTCCAATCAAACTGAGATGGAGGACAACGCCTCGGTATCCACGTTCGAACTTGAAACCGAGGATGCCGGGGCGTCAAGGACTCAAGAGGATGGCGTCGTGGATTTGACCGCCGAGGTGAGTACCTGCGATATTTGTGTTGAAGATCTGCCTCCGGGTGAGCTACTGGTATGCCATGTGGGTGTACACAACTGCTCTCGGAAGATGTGCTGTATGTGCACCCGACGTAGCTTGGAAGAGCATTCGCGCTGCCCGTTATGTCGCAACAGCGCGGAGGCCCCACCTCGCGGCCACACCGAGCAGCTCGACCCCGACTGTCAAGAATGCCACCGACCTGTCAACAGGGACGGCCGTGTAGTGGGGTACGCGTGCAAGAACGCATACCATCCCGGATGGTTTGCGCAACAGGTGCGCACAGGCGAGCATGTACCACTTATCGTCACGATAAACGTGGTGAACCGAGTCCCCTGCCCATCTTGTGACGCGGCAGACCGTTTGTTGGGGCTAGCTCCTGAAATCGTACAGGCACTAGTCGAGATCGAGCAAGGTATGTAAGAGTAGCTCACACACGTCGTTGTATTACACGTTTATATCTGAACCCTTTCGCGAGCCCCTTGGATAAACTATACTATACAAGGTCAAGACACTTCGTCCTCAAATGGCACAAAATTCGCTCTTTTACGATCCCACGGTACTGCGCAGAGGCCCGTCTGCTGTTTTACAATCCTCCCGGATGCAGAATCGAGAAAGGCAGGGGGTCTAAAGGGCACAAAATGCACCATTTTACAATGATTAAAAAACGGGCTATGTCGGTCGTTATGGTTACATATATATATTTGTAACCAAGATCAATGGGCCATGAGAGTGGGCCACACATCAATTAGTATCGGAGATTAAGACTTCAGCGACAAACGATAGCATTGGTGGTCTAGCGATGTACCAACCACAGCCGCGCTGGCCGAGAACGAGCAGGACGATGGACGGATACTTTGGCGCGTGAGTGACACGCTCACTGCGCACTTTGAGGTGAGAACACGACCAAGTGTTTGGAATTTTAGACGTGAGAGTGTAATATATGCTCTAATGTGTCTGACTTGAAATCAACATGTTGCTTTGTTCAATTACGAAAGTTCAGTGAAGATGCACGAGTGTGCCATGTGCCACCGGGTCTACGCCCGGCTTGACAGACTGGCTCGGCACGCTTATCGAGACACCACCGGGCAGCAGCAGTGTGAGCGCTACCGGCGTTTCATTGCTGCTGGTGAAGCCTCGTTGCGACGCCACCACGCTACTCTTCGATGTACTCGACTGAGGGGAGACAGGTACAGGAGGCAGCGCTGCACCGCCGCGTCTCCAATGCAGCGGCCCAACGGAATCATCGCGTCGTCCACGTTGGGTTGCTGCGACCGGATGTTGAAGCTTCGCGGCTTCGACAGGTCGCCGCGAACGCAATTGCTTTGCCAAGCGCGTTATCACATGCGGCCGACATCCTGGAGGCGGTCGCCCTGCCAGTAGAAGATCCCCCGAGCGATGCATCAGCCGAACCGGCAGCTCAAGATTCGCAAGCGGAGTCAACAGTCGACGTCGAGTCAGCTGTTGACTCCAATCCAACTGAGATGGAGGACAACGCCTCGGTATCCACGTTCGAACTTGAAACCGAGGATGCCGGGGCGTCAAGGACTCAAGAGGATGGCGTCGTGGATTTGACCGCCGAGGTGCGTACCTGCGATATTTGTGTTGAAGATCTGCCTCCGGGTGAGGTACTGGTGTGCCATGTGGGCGTACACAACTGCTCTCTGAAGATGTGCTGTATGTGCACCCGACGAAGCTTGGAAGAGCATTCGCGCTGCCCGTTATGTCGCAACAGCGCGGAGGCCCCACCTCGCGGCCACACCGAGCAGCTCGACCCCGACTGTCAAGAATGCCACCGCCCTGCCAACAGGGACGACCGTGTAGTGGGGTACGCGTGCAAGAACGCATACCATCCCGGATGGTTTGCGCAACAGGTGCGCACAGGCGAGCATGTACCACTTATCGTCACGATAAACGGGGTGAACCGAGTCCCCTGCCCATCTTGTGACGCGGCAGACCGTTTGTTGGGGCTAGCTCCTGAAATCGTACAGGCACTAGTCGAGATCGAGCAAGGTATGTAAGAGTAGCTCACACATGTCGTTGTATTACACGTCTATATCTTAACCCTTTCACGAGCCCCTTAGATAAACTATACTATACAATGTATAGACACTTCGTCCTCAAATGGCACAAAATTCGCTCTTTTACGATCCCACGGTACTGCGCAGAGGCCCGTCTGCTGTTTTACAATCCTCCTGGGTGCAGAATCGAGAAAGGCAGGGGGTCTAAACGGCACAAAATGCGCCATTTTACAATGATTAAAAAACGGGCTATGTCGGTCGTTATGGTTACATATATATATTTGTAACCAAGATCAATGGGCCATGAGAGTGGGCCACACATCAATTAGTATCGGAGATTAAGACTTCAGCGACAAACGATAGCATTGGTGGTCTAGCGATGTACCAACCACAGCCGCGCTGGCCGAGAACGAGCAGGACGATGGACGGATACTGTGGCGCGTGAGTGACACGCTCACTGCGCACTTTGAGGTGAGAACACGACCAAGTGTTTGGAATTTTAGACGTGAGAGTGTAATATATGCTCTAATGTGTCTGACTTGAAATCAACATGTTGCTTTGTTCAATTACGAAAGTTCAGTGAAGATGCACGAGTGTGCCATGTGCCACCGGGTCTACGCGCGGCTTGACAGACTGGCTCGGCACGCTTATCGAGACACCACCGGGCAGCAGCAGTGTGAGCGCTACCGGCGTTTCATTGCTGCTGGTGAAGCCTCGTTGCGACGCCACCACGCTACTCTTCGATGTACTCGTCTGAGGGGAGACAGGTACAGGAGGCAGCGCTGCACCGCCGCGTCTCCAATGCAGCGGCCCAACGGAATCATCGCGTCGTCCACGTTGGGTTGCTGCGACCGGATGTTGAAGCTTCGCGGCTTCGACAGGTCGCCGCGAACGCAATTGCTTTGCCAAGCGCGTTATCACAGGCGGCCGACATCCTGGAGGCGGTCGCCCTGCCAGTAGAAGATCCCCCGAGCGATGCATCAGCCGAACCGGCAGCTCAAGATTCGCAAGCGGAGTCAACAGTCGACGTCGAGTCAGCTGTTGACTCCAATCAAACTGAGATGGAGGACAACGCCTCGGTATCCACGTTCGAACTTGAAACCGAGGATGCCGGGGCGTCAAGGACTCAAGAGGATGGCGTCGTGGATTTGACCGCCGAGGTGCGTACCTGCGATATTTGTGTTGAAGATCTGCCTCCGGGTGAGGTACTGGTGTGCCATGTGGGCGTACACAACTGCTCTCTGAAGATGTGCTGTATGTGCACCCGTCCCAGCGTTGAAGAGCATTCGCGCTGCCCGTTACGTCGCAACAGCGCGGAGGCCACACCTCGCGGCCACACCGAGCAGCTCGACCCCCACTGTCAAGAATGCCACCGCCCTGCCAACAGGGACGACCGTGTAGTGGGGTGCGCGTGCAAGAACGCATACCATCCCGGATGGTTTGCGCAACAGGTGCGCACAGGCGAGCATGTACCACTTATCGTCACGATAAACGGGGTGAACCGAGTCCCCTGCCCATCTTGTGACGCGGCAGACCGTTTGTTGGGGCTAGCTCCTGAAATCGTACAGGCACTAGTCGAGATCGAGCAAGGTATGTAAGAGTAGCTCACACATGTCGTTGTATTACACGTCTATATCTTAACCCTTTCACGAGCCCCTTAGATAAACTATACTATACAATGTCTAGACACTTCGTCCTCAAATGGCACAAAATTCGCTCTTTTACGATCCCACGGTACTGCGCAGAGGCCCGTCTGCTGTTTTACAATCCTCCTGGGTGCAGAATCGAGAAAGGCAGGGGGTCTAAACGGCACAAAATGCGCCATTTTACAATGATTAAAAAACGGGCTATGTCGGTCGTTATGGTTACATATATATATTTGTAACCAAGATCAATGGGCCATGAGAGTGGGCCACACATCAATTAGTATCGGAGATTAAGACTTCAGCGACAAACGATAGCATTGGTGGTCTAGCGATGTACCAACCACAGCCGCGCTGGCCGAGAACGAGCAGGACGATGGACGGATACTGTGGCGCGTGAGTGACACGCTCACTGCGCACTTTGAGGTGAGAACACGACCAAGTGTTTGGAATTTTAGACGTGAGAGTGTAATATATGCTCTAATGTGTCTGACTTGAAATCAACATGTTGCTTTGTTCAATTACGAAAGTTCAGTGAAGATGCACGAGTGTGCCATGTGCCACCGGGTCTACGCGCGGCTTGACAGACTGGCTCGGCACGCTTATCGAGACACCACCGGGCAGCAGCAGTGTGAGCGCTACCGGCGTTTCATTGCTGCTGGTGAAGCCTCGTTGCGACGCCACCACGCTACTCTTCGATGTACTCGTCTGAGGGGAGACAGGTACAGGAGGCAGCGCTGCACCGCCGCGTCTCCAATGCAGCGGCCCAACGGAATCATCGCGTCGTCCACGTTGGGTTGCTGCGACCGGATGTTGAAGCTTCGCGGCTTCGACAGGTCGCCGCGAACGCAATTGCTTTGCCAAGCGCGTTATCACAGGCGGCCGACATCCTGGAGGCGGTCGCCCTGCCAGTAGAAGATCCCCCGAGCGATGCATCAGCCGAACCGGCAGCTCAAGATTCGCAAGCGGAGTCAACAGTCGACGTCGAGTCAGCTGTTGACTCCAATCAAACTGAGATGGAGGACAACGCCTCGGTATCCACGTTCGAACTTGAAACCGAGGATGCCGGGGCGTCAAGGACTCAAGAGGATGGCGTCGTGGATTTGACCGCCGAGGTGCGTACCTGCGATATTTGTGTTGAAGATCTGCCTCCGGGTGAGGTACTGGTGTGCCATGTGGGCGTACACAACTGCTCTCTGAAGATGTGCTGTATGTGCACCCGACGTAGCTTGGAAGAGCATTCGCGCTGCCCGTTACGTCGCAACAGCGCGGAGGCCACACCTCGCGGCCACACCGAGCAGCTCGACCCCCACTGTCAAGAATGCCACCGCCCTGCCAACAGGGACGACCGTGTAGTGGGGTGCGCGTGCAAGAACGCATACCATCCCGGATGGTTTGCGCAACAGGTGCGCACAGGCGAGCATGTACCACTTATCGTCACGATAAACGGGGTGAACCGAGTCCCCTGCCCATCTTGTGACGCGGCAGACCGTTTGTTGGGGCTAGCTCCTGAAATCGTACAGGCACTAGTCGAGATCGAGCAAGGTATGTAAGAGTAGCTCACACATGTCGTTGTATTACACGTCTATATCTTAACCCTTTCACGAGCCCCTTAGATAAACTATACTATACAATGTCTAGACACTTCGTCCTCAAATGGCACAAAATTCGCTCTTTTACGATCCCACGGTACTGCGCAGAGGCCCGTCTGCTGTTTTACAATCCTCCTGGGTGCAGAATCGAGAAAGGCAGGGGGTCTAAACGGCACAAAATGCGCCATTTTACAATGATTAAAAAACGGGCTATGTCGGTCGTTATGGATATATATATTTGTAACCAAGATCAATGGACGGTGAGAGTGGGCCGCATCTCAATTAGTATCGGAGATTTAGACTTCAGCGACATACGATAGCATTGGTGGTCTAGCGATGTACCAACCACAAGGCACAGCCGGAAGGGCTTCAAGCCGTGGGAGCTGTTCAGCCTCAACGGCGCTGAAGAACCCGAGCGTCTCGACGACGTGAAAAAATACTTTACGTGCTATCGGCAGATCCAAGGGCGGACGACGAACAACACATACCATCACGCACGTACGTGCTTACACCTAGACGTGAGAATTGAGGTAGATATGGGATCAACCGATCTATAGTCATACTCTATACTCTTGCACTTTGAAGATGACTCCGGAATTTCAAGACTCGTCCGTCTCGTAGACATTGGGGGGGGGGTATCGCACGCAAAAAGAACTTCTAACAAACGTAGTAAGGGCAGGAACCACGCATAGTAACTTTCCGCGTCTCCAACACACCTCTACCCTCAACCTCAACTGATTCACTCTAACGGTGCTGAATGAGTGCGTGCGACTCTTGCTCATCGGAAGCATCGAAAGCGTAGGACCACGAGGAATTTCCAAAAATCAGTGATTTTCACTGAGATTTGTCAAATCGATTTGTAACAGAGCAAAGCACCGACTCAGTGATAGAAATGTATTAGTACTACTTGGCGCACATTACAGCAGCAACAACTGCTAGCAAAGCGCTTGTTGCCAGTGCTTGTCATTCTACGAGCGTGTCCATTTCGTTTTTGGCATCCTTCATGGCACCAGCGCTTTGACACCCACGCAAAAAGAAGCCGGGACGCCCAAAAACCCGGAAGACGACAACGTGTTGGCGCTGCCACCTTAAACTGAGTACGCCAACGAAAAATCTGAAACAGCATCTACTTCGCAAGACGGGCTGCGGACCAAAGGCCGTAGCTCTTCAAAAAGAGCGCAGAAAGCTCGCCAGCCGCCTGACCAGTAAGGTCTACTCTATCAAGAGGGAGTTAGACAAGGTGGGCTGGTGGGAGGCGAAGGCGGAGAGCAAGGACGAGGAAACGAAGGACGGTTGCGAGGATGAGGACATGGAGGAATATGAGCGTGCGCCCGTAAACGTCTGGGTCACCGCTCCTGAAAATCTCAAGCGCGCGAAGGCCCTCGCCCGCGTAGACTGGTCGACTATTGTTGACCTACGCTAACTGTGGATATTCTTAGTAGTTTCAGTAGTAGACTCGGAGTAATACTTTGCTATTGTGTTGGTGATACTATCCTAAACTACGAAAATATTTCCAGGCTGAAAATAGTCGGTATTCGTTAAAGCAGAGTTGGCTCTAGCAAGCCCCGGTGTGGTCAGATTTCAGCTACTACCATATAATAAAACGCGCGATAGGGGTCAACATCAGCCTAATATCGTAATTAACAGCCAGAAAAGTAGTACACGCTATTTACCCCATTTTGACTGGGTTAAATTAGGCAATAGTAATGGGTTAATTGTCTTTTTGGTATAAAACACAAATCACAAGGTGGGTGAAATGAAAAGTGTAATCACGTTGAAGTGGTTAGGCATGGGTTATGGTAAAAGTACTCCCACCTAGCTCTTGTCACCGGGTCCCTGCCATTAGCTCCCTCCATTTTCCTTCCTACGCTTGTGTTTGGGCTTTGGTCCAGGCCTAAGACCTCGCTTGCCTAGCTCTGGAGGAGCTGACTGGATTGGTGGAAGATCTAGTGTACGATCTTGCTCTAGTGTTACGTCCGTTGGCCAGGGTCGAAACGATGCCGTGTACATCTCCTTGAACTGATTGATGGGCATCCTCTTAGCGTTGTACAGTGTGTCGAGAGATTTACCTTCCTTCACTGCTGCCGCAACTGCATGAACACACGGAAACTCCTTGTCTTGTCAATTGCCGCATGTGCACTCTCGGGCTGGCAGATCAACCAGGCGCCATGGGTGGATATGTCCGGGGGTTTTCACTGGGCCGAGGAACCTGATATTGTACGCGCCCTCCTTGCAGGGAGTGACTGTGCACTGGTCACTCGCAACGACCAGCTTCTTGCGATCGGATGCCAAGAGGGGGACAAGATCAGTGTCTGGACTCTTGAGCAGCCAGGCAGTAACCATTTGTCTCTTGGCCGACACCAATTCACTCAGCTTTCTGAAGTAGATAGCAAACGCTTCGAGCGGCTTTGCACTACGACAGTCGTTGCCAATCCAACTGTTTGCTTGTTCAGCCAGGTTGGGCGTTGTCTCGTTGTAGGTTGAAAGCTTGAATGCTTCTTCGTACTTGTATTTCACCCAGTGTCCTTCAGATACTCCACTGCTGCTGGCTTTGTCGTTGCAAGCTCCTTTTCAAAGACGTCGTAGTCGTTTTCACAATCGCTTCGGGCCATGTCGTTGATCAATCCACGTTCCTTCCTTGTAAGTGAGATTCCCTTGCGGTTGATGTTCTCCTTGCTATGGCGTAAGCAAACCCAGTGCCCAGCCAGCGGAAAAACCTCGCGACAGTAGCCAAGAGACCTTTCTGGTGATCCGACAGAACTGTGAAGCACTCCACATCACCCAGCGCTTCATGCACAAGTCGCAGAAACCAACACCAGTTCTCGTAATTCTCAGTGGGAACAAGAGAAAACGCGAAAGGGAGAATGTGGTTGTTGTGGTCCTTGGCGGTCGCGACCAAAAAAACACCGTAGTTGTTCATTTCACCCTTGAGGTGAGCTCCATCCACACTAAAAAGCCGTCTCGCCATCCGAGCAGCTCGTATCCCGAAGCTGGGGATAAAATACGCTCGCTTGAATGTTCCATCCCCTTCTTTCTCAAACTTCCACACGGAACCTGGGTTTTTTTTCTGCCATCAGCTTCAGATAACTCTCGAGCTTCTGGTAGCTGACACGTCGCTCAATGCTGTTAGCTTCATCCAGTACACGTTTGATCCGCGATATCGCGGAGGCACCCACGGTGAAACCCTTGGAAACGAAGAAATCTGAAATTGCAGCCCCTGTCATCTTCTCCGTCTTGTCTTCGTAGAGAGGGAGCATCTCAGATTCAGCCAGGCGAGTCAACTCCGCAATACTCTGGGTGGTGTTTCTCTTGTCTTTCGAAGGACTAAGGATGGTTCCTTCAGCAACAGGACGGCTCGAAAAGCCAACGTTCTTGATGTGGTTGTGAGCAAAGTTGACGCGCGTCACTTTCCAAAAACCCTCAATGCCTGAGATGTTGATTGAAAAGGGACAGACAATCTCCTCGGCATTTTGCTTCCTTGTCAAAAAATTGTTGGCCGTTCAGCTTTATACACACGTACTTCGCGTTTCCAACACCGTTGCGCTTGCTGCTGTAACTATCAACCTTCAGTTGAAAGCCGGACGCATGTCCAAATGCCTTGCAGCGTGTCTGGATTGCCTTCTGCGTACCATGATACTCGGACCCCACGTTATCCCGATGGTCGTAAGCAATACCATAGTCGTCCTGGCTGGGGTCGGAGTGTTGTACTGGTACTTCGGGTGGCAACAACACCATTGAAACAGCCGTCGAGAGGTTCGAATCATCCAACCAGAACGGCTCACCGCCATAATCCTTGGGTTTCTTCTTAGTTGGTGGCATTCAGGCGTGTGGGTCGGTGGTTTACTAGAGCGTGGATATTTGCAAAGTAAGGCTGTCTCAGGTAGATAGAGGCCACGTGGCATCCACAATTAACCTAAGTCTGCTCTCTGTATTGATTTCGCTATGGTAATCTTACACTACAATACTACATCCCGACTACCTGGTAAACGTACCTGGAAGCCAATCTCTTACATCACGCAATAGGCAATATTAGCTCCGTCTTAAGAAGCGATGTTTGTAAGTGTAATCTTAAGACAGCAAAGATGGTAGACTTCGGGTGCATTTTTGAACACATACTACGCTTGTTAGATGTATGCGAAGAATTACCACTCCTGCTCGAAGCAGTCAACAGTCTAATGCAATCTATTCCGGAAGTATTACATATAGTATTAGAATGATTAGTAGTTATGACTTTACAATTTGTAGTACTACAAATATGTCTGTACTACTTTTTCACTTCCGAAATGCTAACAGTGAATGGTGACACCTTGTCACCATCAATTTGACAAATCTCAGTGAAAATCACTGATTTATGGAAATTCCTTGTAGGATCACATTGACAAACAATCACACGCAGCGTCGTCGGGAGAAGCAGTCGACCGGCCGATGGCGCAACAAGGCTGTCGGAAAGAAGCAGAAGCCGACAGATAGCGCAGTATCGAACAAGCGCACCCCGAAGACGACCCTGCGCCAGCACAAAAAGCCTGAGACACTTGAGCAGAAATGGACGTAGTCAATTGTCAAGAAAAAAACTCCGCACATTCTGCACGCCGGAGGGGCTGCAACTTGCGCTGGCGTGTCGGTGTTGCGAGGCATGAACAAGATGGTGGCGGAGGCGCACATTCTGGTGGCGCTGCACATCCTTCGATGCTGTGAGCAGGGGAGTTGACATCCCCATCCTGACTCGCTCTTTTATCAGCACTGTTTCTCGGCTGTCAACGGCGGTTCCCTACAACCATCAACGCACGACGATGACTAACGCGTTTGTAGACTCCGTGGCTCTCTATAAGTCATGGCGAAGAGAATCGCCCACTAACATCAGTCGCAGTTGG
This sequence comes from Phytophthora x cambivora, assembly GCA_033557925.1. Lineage (NCBI taxonomy): Eukaryota > Oomycota > Peronosporomycetes > Peronosporales > Peronosporaceae > Phytophthora > Phytophthora x cambivora. Next base: position 2,635,284 of record JAUCEB010000034.1, read on the forward strand.
GCTCAAGTGGCAGCACAGCAGATGGCCAAAGAAACCCAGAATCACCACCAGCTCAACTTCTACCGTCAAATCAAGCAGTACATCAGGATTCGTTACGGAGTGACCGGTCACGATCGCAACCTGGTGCTCAAGTGTATTTTCGACCCGGAATATGAAGGATACGGTAAGACCGTTCTGCAACACGCTGAATCATCCCCCGCAACGACGATGGATACCTGGACTAGCGCGCGAATCGGCTGGTCCCGCTAGCGTACAGGTTGCTGACGTTCGTGGAGAGCCACAACCTGGAGTACGAAGGCCAACCCGACTTCAAGATGGCCCGCACCTACTCGTTGTTGTCAACGAAGAGAGGATTTGTGTGCTCTCACTTCACCATATCGGCAAAGGGCTTACGTGCGCTGTCGCTGAGGAGTGGAAACATCATCCCGTTGGATGGCCGCCAGTGGAACGCCGTCGTAGACATTGAGTTGTTCAAGATTCACATTTAAGAAATGTTTCGACCAGATGGCACACTGACATGCGTTTTCGCGGGTCATGTTACAATAGCCGGGACGTTGATCAACATCCTGACAAAACAAATTAATCGCAAGCGGGAGCCGTAACGAGCCCACAGCTCGAGCGTCACCCTCAACTGTGTTCCGGGGATCGACCTCAACTACCGATCGAGCGTCAGCTTCAACTACACCTTGGGGGTCAGCCTCAACAGCCGCCAGGTTCTCAACCATATGGGGAGTGGACCCGGTCCGCCGAGATATGTTCGTTGCCACCAACAACCACGGTGAGACGATTCTCTGGCCCTCGAAGGGTTACTACCGCGACGCCTCGTGCACCCAAAGCAACAAGACGATCCGGCACTGGTTTGGCTACGGCGGCGTGGAAGTATCGGAGGTCAACCGCCTCGTGCCGACGAAGAAAACGTGCTTGCTGGCGAAGCTGGAGGTATATGGTGCCTCGTTTCGACTGCTGCTCGGGATCGCGATGCGGCAGAAGTTCCGGTACTGGTGGTTCCGACGGTACTGCCAATCGCGCAAGAAGATGCACAAGCAGTCGTAGCCGGTCGTGATCCCGCCTCCACCGTCGTGGCTTTGGTGACTGGAGATGCACCGACTTCAGTGGTGTTCTCAAAACGTATCCCGGTGGTCCTACGATGCGGCTCTAACGGGAGCTCTCAAGATACTGCCGGGTCGAGCTGGAGTCCGAGTATTGTGCCAGCAAAGTGCACCATGGCTGCAGGTAGGGGCACCCCGGCGACCTGGTGAACCAGTACCAACGACAAGAGTGCAGGGACGGTGTGGTTCGCACTCGCAAGACCCACACTGTACTCCGTTGTCGTCGTAGCCGTGGTGGATGTAGTAATACCGTGAATCGGAATGCGAACGCCTCCCGAAATATCATGCGCGCGTTTCAGCTTCATCTGAGTCGGCACACAAGAAAGGCCGACCTAGTGCCTCAGTCGCTAGGGCGTCGCTGGAACCCTTGCACAGGCGAATTGTCCCCGTATTGTTAGGTTTATGGCATGTAATGTTGTCCCCGACTGGGTGGTGGAGTAGCCTCACTACTGAAACCGACCTGCACTTTTTATTTATCCATCTACAAGCGTCCGAATAAATAAATATTTTAGTACACCCCTGACCAGACCCCTAAAACCTCGCATGTGTCGCATGAGCATACCCCACTCTGCGCGGGGTTCGGCTCGCTTTGCGCATCGTTGATGCCCTCCGGACAGAGGTATACAAGGTGTATGCTCCAGTCGGGGGAAGCAGACACTCTCTAGGTTAATTCCAATCAACAAACGTAACACGACGTGTTTTATCGTCCGTGGTCCGTTGGTAGGGTCCCTTCCCTGCAGCTCCAGTCCATCCTGTGGTATATCGTCCGCAGCCGCCAGGCCACGCGTTACACACCCACACTACCGCATTACACTATCATCTTAACTGGCTTCTATTACACAAATAGTGCAAAAATAGCCGTGCGTATGATTAGCCTTGATGAGACCCGCACGAACTGGCTTCTGATAGGCTGATCAGTGTCACATTCATATTTCGTGTTTGATTTCGACCGCAGCGGAGTGAGGAAGCGCGCGAGCGGCAGCCGCTGTAAAAGGCCCCACAGGACGCGGGCTCCGCGCAGGATCGAAGGTACGCTTAGCTTAGTTTCCAAATTAAAATGCAAATGTCGGCTTTGGGAGTTACACTTGTTGGATAACTGGTACCTTCAGGACAGTCGAGGTATTATATTGTGGGATTAAAGGCGGCATGTTGTCTCCTTTTCTGGGGCCACGGGGGTGATGTAGTGGGTGCCACGACACGCCCATGTAGTTGAGACTACCTTCATGGCGCGTAGATGCCAGACATGCTGTCCTGGATATGGGTCAGGAGCACCAAGGACGGTTGCGTGTGTGGACGCGGTGCTGGTGTTGGTGTCGAGCACCTAGGTCATGGATATCTAGCGGACAGAGGGGAAGGTTGTTTGGCGTGCGAGGAAGCGGTGTAGGTGTTGTCGTGCACTAATCTTTAAAAACGATATTTAAACCAGATTTAATAGAAGCCGTAGTGGCCCGAAGAATAGGCGGTTATGCGGGTTGAAGTGGATGTAGTTGAAGTTATTGAAGTTTGGTCTGTGTATTAAATGTCGATCATTTTTGATTTTGCGCTCTTCCAATCACAATGGAGCTTCTCAGCACGATTCAAGACGACGTGCTAAGACACATGTATGAGGAGGCGGTTACCCACTTTTCGCGCATTGCGGATTTCCGACAGTTCATCGCCTGCTGCCGAGGTCTGTGTAGTGTTAAGTATATTTTGCGCTCACGCGGAGCGTCTCAGTGGCAGCAATGCGAGTCGGGTCATCATTGCAGATGCGACTGAACGTGCTGTGTTCAATTCATCAGCAGTCTAATGCAGTGGATAGGCACCAGCTATTGTAGGTGATTATCTGGGATGACAAAGATTTCAGGCACATGTGGCAAGTCGAACATCCTGTTCAGGCCAAGAGTCATGTATTTTATCCACGGAGTCGAATATGTTGGCACCCATGACGAATTGGCAAAAGGAAGTGTGCAGCTTGAGTCCAACCAATACGAGTAGGTTTGTGTAGCGGGTCTACACATTCGGCTAACATTCACGTTAGTGCAACATGCAATAATGGATACATTCAGGTGGGCCACATCATAGCGTGGTCACCATTCATATTAGGAAGCAATCCTATTGGTAGGAAAACAGGGCATTTCCTCCAATAAGAACCATGCATTAGGTCAGAGTTTCTGCCAACCACTCGTTGGTAGGACCTCTCTTTATAGATATCAGTTTTAGGAGGAAATCCATAGTTAACATTCAATTCAGTTCTCATTTTACCGCAAAGCTACTAATTGTACCTTTATTTAGGTTTAGCTTTACTTGTGGATACAAGTATACTTAATCTAAGTTAAATACACCTACGCTTCCTCATACACGTGCGCTCACGTGTAAGCTAAAGTATTGGGCTAAGTATGCCCATTACACCTGGTAGCACTTTGTAGTCCGTCCAACGACCGACTAATTTCGTATCGTATGATATACGACACGGGGGCTGAGGACCTGCCTGCGGACACGAGTTAGCCCGAATGCGGGTGCTACGCATGTTGCCCACGAAGAATGTCTCCACCTGGCGGACCTAGAGTGGGAGGCGCTCCAACGACTGTCGACGTTCATTAGAGAAGCGGCCGTAGCGACGATGCTACGCACGCTGTCACCGACAGAGCAACACGATGTTGCTTTAGGTTTCATCATGAAGGAACAGCGCGAGACCGCTGCTCGTGCTACGGTGTCGACTCCGTCCACACCGCGCGTGGAGTCATTGAAACTCCACGTGAACAGCTACGTTGGAAGACTGGGCGAGCCTCTCCTCCGTTGGTTTGTCGAAGTCGACACTGCCATTACGGCTCGACGTATCGTCGACCCGTTGTCGAAGGTTGCGTTTCCCATGTCATGCCTTGGCGGGCGAGCAAGGAGTTGGGCGTACGGACGCCGACTCACTGATCCTACGTGCTAAAGCACTGATCCAACGTGCTAAAGCACTGATCCTACGTGCTAAAGCACTGATCCTACGTGCTAAAGCACGTAGGATCAGTGAGTCGGCGTCCGTACGCCCAACTACGTGCTTTAGCACGTATGAGGTGTTCAAGGAGGAGCTCAGACAAGCGTTTGAGCCCCCGCAGATTGAGTTCAGATCGAGGGCTGAGTTCCTCGACCTGCAACAGGCAAGCATGACGTGCATGCTTACGCTCAAAGGGCGCGGTACTTGGTCTTGAACATCGTGACCAACCCGATAGACGAGGCGACAAAGGTCGTCACGTTCATGAAAGGCCTGAAAGATGGGCCTGTGAAGACCTATCTCTTCCGAGAGTACCCAAGTACTCTCGAGTCTGCGATTACACTTGCAATGCAAGAAGAGTTGAGCTCCATGTGAACGTCCGCGACCGATGCAGCGACCAATGGTGAAGCCGTCGGGAGGTTCCGAACCAATGGACCTCTCGACTGCGACAGCTGCTGGATCTCAGCAGCGTCGTGGACCAACGAATGTCCGCTGTTTCCGGTGTGGAAACAACGGTCACTACGTCTGTGCAGGCGGCCAACGGCCGGCGTGACGATACCGGGTATAGCCACGGGCAATAAAAAACTAGAACAACCAGCAGGCGTGGGGCGCCCTGCTGGTGATGAAGTCGAGCGTGTCGATATCGGACACGCCGTATTGAAGACTGCTGCCCCCAGTGAGAGTCACTCTAACTGCAAGAAGCAAGATGACAGGCCAAACCATGTCATCCTGAAGGTTAACTCGAAGAGAGAGAAGTCTCTTCATGCGTTGTTGGATGCGTCGAACAACTTTGTTCGACGCACCACACACGTACGACACGCTTCTCTCGTATCGGAAAAGGACGTTCGTGGACGAACTCATCGTGCTTGACTTAGACGAGAAGTTCGACATGGTGTTGGGCATGCCGTGATCGACTGGACGAAGCGCACGATCGTGCACTTCGGGAGTAGCAGCGTGAAAGTGAGCGATGGCCCTGTCGGCGCAGGACGTGCACCTCGCGGTGCACGCGATCCACCAGGAGAGACAGCGCGACGCGCGGCTGTCTCTGGTCACCCCGCGCGGACACCGACGACTGAAAGAGTCGTCGGGAGAAAATGTGAGTCGAATCAGAAGACTCAGGTTCGATCGGATTCTAGAGGTTCTCGTAGTGTCAAGGGTGACGCGGTTGTGTCGACTATTAGTGTCGACACACAAGTTCTACAAGAGGAGCCAGTTACTAATAAGGACAGTGACTCGGACGCGTCAGCTCCGGGTGCTGATGCGATTGGCCCAAACGTCGAAAGACGCTCCGCCGTCAGGCGTCGAGGTAAAGAAAGCGCACCGGCTCTGGGATCCGACGCTGCAGGCAGTGCGGGCGGTTGCAAACGTCCCGCACCGGAAATGCTTGCGTGCTCGCGTGCAGCCGGGCTGCACGACGAAGCGGTACGCGATCAAGCATGGCTTGATTGCGTGCGCCCGCGGGTTGAACCCGCCGGCGGTCAAAAGGAAGATCTGTCCGCGGCCGGGCCCGGACAAAACAAGACGCGCGGAACCGGATTCCGCACAAGAAGCGAACGGCGCAAGCGAGCAAAGCTGCGCAAGTCTCGGTCAGGGACCGAGACGCTACTCGCAGTGTCTGCCGGGCAGACACAGGAACTAGATACGACCGTCGAGACCCTGAGTGTCTTGACGCGTACGAATACTGGTCTCCAGTATAAGAAGATGAAGTTGGAGAACCCTCCGAAGTTGGCGTCGGAGTTGACTTCGCTTCCAGTCACGAGCTGGAGGCGCTTCGCCCGCACGATGGACGCATCAAGCAGATTTGCATCCTCTCGGATGTCGAGAGGATGGAGTGTGAAGCGGAAGAGTTGAAGCAGCTCGTCGCAGAGGGCGTCAACGCCCTCAGTGCCAAGTCGAAGAAAGAACGCTTCGACGAGCAGAGCTGGGACTCGTTGAAGTCGAGCCCCTTCTACGAGGTCTTGCGTGAGTACAGAGACGTATTCCCGGACGACATCCCTGCGGAGTTGCCGCAGGACAAGGGTATTCTGCACGAGATTGATCTCGTGCCGGGAACGAAGTATTGCTTGACGCGGCAGTGGCCACTGCCGCGAGAGCAAGTCAAAGCGATCGACGACTTCTTTGAGAGTCGTCGTAAGGCTGGGCAAGTGCGGGAATCGAAATCCCCGCACAGCGCGCCTACGTTCTGTGTCAAGAAGGCACAGGGCGCGTTCGCGCTTATAACAAGCTGAACGACGCAACGGTACCGGCGCAGACGCCGATACCGCGAAAAGATGTGATCATCGATTCGATGGCTTTGAGCACTATCTTCAGTGCTCTGGATCTGAGAGACATATTCTATCAGATCCTCATGCGTGAGAGTGATATACCTCTCACGGCGGTGAGCACTCCGAGCGGCATGCTCTGGGAGTGGCTCGTAATGCCGCAGGGGTTAAAGAATGCCCCTGCGACGTTCAACAGGTGCGTCAAGCACTTGTTGCGTTCGGTGCGCGACTTCGCACCGAACTATTTCGATGACGTGTTCATTCACAGCCGGGCTGTGAACGAAAAGTCGGAAGTGGAGATGCACAACGAACATCTTCGCAAGTTGTTTGCACTCATGCGCAAACACAAGCTCTATGCGAACCTGAAGAAGTGTATCTTCGGGGCTAGGGAGATACCCATCCTTGGGTATCTCGTAGGGAAGCACGGTTTACGCTCTGACCTGGGAAAGGTCAGAGTTATCAATGAATGGCCTACGCCTTCAAATGTCAAGGAACTGAGGCAGTTCCTTGGACTCGCTACGTACTTATGCAAGTACGTGAGCAACTACGCGGGCAAGATTCGGCCGCTGTCGCACTTCCTACAGAAGGGTGCTGCATGGGTTTGGACTGCTGATTGTCAGCAGGCCTTCGATGCGGTCAAGCAGGGCTTGACTGAGGCGCCGATCTAGGCGGTGGCCAACCAAGATTGCCCATTCCACGTCGTGTGCGACGCGCCCGATTCCGCAATCGGATGCGCTTTAATGCAACACGATCACGAGGGGCGTGATCGCGTGGTCTACTATCAGTCGCGTCAGCCGAAGCCAGCTAAACAGAACCACCCAGTATATGACAAGGAACTCCTTGCCATGAAGTATACACTCGCGAAGTTTCGAGTGTACCTACTTGGGGGTAGACCATTTGTGGTCTACACCGACCACGCATCATTGCGTACGGCGACCAAGTCGCCGCACATATCACAAAGAATGGCGAGATTGTTCTCATTCTTTGTGGGGTACAACTTCCAGGTTGAATAAACCTGGAAGGTTGAATGTCGTGGCCGACGCGCTAGTCGCGTCGACCTGATTATGCGGTGTACAAGGCCGACGCCAATGCGATTGGCGTCGCACGGACGTCTACTCCCTCGTCGTATTTGTTAGACGATGTGAGGTTCGCATACGAAAACGATGCGGACGCGAATCAGTTGTTGGGCTACTTCACTGCACCTTCTGACAAGTCTCGTCAGAAGCTGGCGAAACATCTCCGTGCCCGTTTACATCGTTATTGTGTACACAATGGTATGCTGTTTACAGCGCAGTCGACGACAACGCTGACCGCATTGTCGTGCCGGACGATCATGAGCTGAAGCTCAGGATCACTTACGAGTATCACGATGCTCCGACGTCGGGACATCCGGGTCGTGAAAAGACATACTTGCTTACTTCTATTGGAGTCATCAGTACAAGGGGGTACGCCAGTACGTCCGTGCTTGCGAGGTCTGTCAGCGCGTGAAGCATGCGCCCTTCTCGCAGGCTTCACTTCAGTCACTACTGACTCCGTCGGAGTGTTGGCAGTCCATTTCAGTGGACTTTGTGTTTGGGCTTCCGCCTGACAACAAGCGGGGGACTGGTATTGTTGTCTTTGTTGACCGATTCACCAAAATAGCGCATCTTGCTGCAGTACCAGCCGAAGTGACAGTCAAGCAGACGGCACGTCTGTTTGTTGACATGGTGTTTAGACACCATGGCATGCCGATCGACACTGTGTCTGATTGTGATCCGTGCTTCACAGTGCGTTTCTGGCAAGAAGTATTTTAACTTCTTGGCACGCAGCTGTCCATGTCGACTGCGGATCATCCGCAGACCGACGGACAAACTGAGCGCGTCAACCGGGTATTGGTTAACGCTCTGAAGAGCTACGCTCACTCGTTCCAATACTGGAGCGACTGCTTGCCGATGGCAGAGTTTGCCATCAACAACTCGGTGCATGTCTCGACAGGACACACACCGTTTTACGTGAACGCCATGAGGCATCCACGCGTACCAATCGTACTCGGTGCGGTAGCTCCTTCCAACAACAACAACCACATACAGGACGGGCCTGAAGTGAACAAGAACAACGGCCTGAACAAAGAGTTCAGCTCGAAGGCACTGGACTTTGTCCAGCACCGCCAAGCCGTAATACGGTTCAAGGTGGGTTCACTAGTTATGTTAGCTACACAGAACCTAGCTAAACATGCAGTTTCTTATTTCGGAGCAAGCAAGCTTGCCCCGCGCCATTCACCGTGTTCGCGAAGCATGGGAACGCGCACACGCTAGACATACCGCCCAGCATGCGCCTCCACCCAACATTTTACGTTGTGCGGCTGAAGCCTCACTCGCAACACGAGTAACCTATTCCCGGTGACTCGGCGCGATCTTCGCCTCGAGCGCGGAGACGCGCTGCTCCACGCGAGCAACGATCGACCCCAAGTCGGCCTGGATATTTGTGGCGGTCTGCGATATCTGACCGAGTCGGGCCTTCAACAGGGCCAGCTCCTGCAATATCGCAGCAAGTTGAGACGTCTGGAGCAGTTCCACAGCCTCCAAACGATCCCAGACCTCGGCCTGCGACAGCTCGCGGTATCTTCCCACCGCCGCCGCCCCCGTTGCGAGACGCACGGGAGGAAACTCGCTGGATCGTCCAGCGAATCGTTGATCATCAGATCCGGACCCAAAGTCCGGTTCATTTTCGAATTCGTTGGTTAGGATACTCTCCTGACCACGATACGTGGGAGCCGCGGAACGTCCTGATGGGCGACGTTCCGGAAATGGTGACGGAGAACGAATCCCGCCTCCAGCAGCTCCGCCGAAGGGCGTAAACCTTGAGCGAGAGCTGTAGTCGCCTACAGCCCTCGGCTGAGTGTTGCGATCACCCCCAGCACTCTCAGCAGACGACTGTGTAGTTAGTTTCTCACGCAGTGTCTTCAGCTCCACAGGTACACTAATACCAGTGTAACCGTTAAGGTCACGTTTGGAAAGCCGCACTGTCCCGGTTTGGCAGCGCGCGCACGCAACTCCGGCCGGTACTGCGCACGGAATCCTCGCCTCGATTGCACCATCGTGCAGCCGCAAAAGCTTTGGCCGCTTCGAGTAGCGCTCGTAGCGCTCGTGACAGCCAGCCGGGTCGCGGTTGAAGTTAGCTTTAACAGAGTGCCTCCCACTCAGTCACCATACTCTTACGGGAATGTTTCTTATTCCCGTAGAATCTGCGCTCGTGGAAGAGCCTGATATAATAATCACGTATTTGATCCGTCGCCGGATCAAAGTCGAGCTCCTTAGTGACATCATCATCAATGATGGCGCTGCAGGAGTACAGCGCGTACTTGCCGATCAGCGAGGTTCTGCCGTAGCGAGATCGGATCTCGCTCGAAAACGGCATCCACGGGTCGCGCACCGGATTAGTGCGCGACGTCGTAGCCGCGGAGTGGGGTCGTCGTCGTTTCCACCCCGCGGACTGGACAGCGGTCCTGCATCAGCGAGCGGTCGGTCGCTGCCGCTACGCGAGCGCTGTGAACTCTAAGCGTCCGAGTCGTACTCGTGAGGATGACGCGTCCCCACGCTTGATTTCTTGCGCTCTGAAGACGAGGTTTTCTTGTCTTCCTCGCAATCATCCATGTCGACATCACTGCCGACATCGATGCCGTCGAAGAGTATATCGCGGGCATAGACAACTTTACCACGCGTCTTCTTGTACTCCCGAACCGAGATCGTACGCTTGGGAGGGCTTGGCGTCGTCACAGTTGTGACGACGGTTGCCGTAGAGGCGAATATGTTGCAGGCGTCGCTGTGGAAGAGATGACAGCGTCTGTCGCTGCAGGTGCAGCTGGCGCGTCGCAGGTCTGCGTCGTTAGCGTGCTTATTTCGAAATGAGCACGAAGTTCTCTCTGAATGAGACTTTGGATTGATGTGTCGAGACGGCACATCAAGTCTTAACGGGAGGGGCGGTGTAGCACGGCTACACATTCGGCTAACCTTCACGTTAGTGCAACATGCACTAATGGATACATTCAGGTGGGCCATATCGTAGTGTGGTCACCATTCATATTAGGAAACAATCATATTGTTAGGAAAGCAGGGCATTTCCACCAATAAGAATCATGCATTAGGTCAGAGTTTCTGCCAACCACTCGTTGGCAGAACCTCTCTTTATAGATATCCGTTTTAGAAGGAAAGCCACAGCTAAAGTTCAATTAAGTTCTCATTTTACCGCAAAACTACTCATTGTACCTTTATTTAGGTTTATATATACTTGTGGATACAAGTAGCTATCTTCCTGTCTTGTGACTGCTACTTTGCAGGAAGGTAACCCGGCTATCTTCATGTCTTGTGACGGCTTCTTTACAGGAAGATATCCCGGCTATCTTCCTGTAAACGGGCAGTGATGTCACTGGTTGGCAAAGAAGCAGTGACATCAATGCTCGTTTACAGGAAGAGTCGTAACCACCTCATTTTCGCATTCCAAACTTTAAGCTGAATCATCTACATGGAAAATGCTCTCCGTGCTTGCGCACGGAAAAGGATTGATAGCTGTTGTCACTTCAACATCGAAAGAGCTGGATCGGATGCATAAATGCCCAGTGTGCCGCCGCGTCTACGCGCGTATAGATGGACTAGTCCGGCGCACTTGCCGCCCCATCAACGAGCAGCAGTAGTCCCAGCGCTGTCATCGCTTCATCGCTGGCGGCGCAGCATCCTTGCGCCGTCATCAAGCTACAGCTACGCTACATCCGTCTGGGGGAAGACGGGTACGTTGAAGAGGCGGCGGCGCTGCGCCACCGTGTCTCCACCGCTACGCGCGGGCGTTGAAGCTGCGCGTCTTCAACAGGCCGCTGCTAACGCAACTGCACTGGTAATTGCGTTCTCAGGTGGCCGACATCCTGGAGGCGGTCATCTTGCCAGCAGGAGATCGACCGGTTGAGAAGAGTATAAGGAAGCACACATAAACTAATTTTCCCCAGATAAGTGTCCGGCAAATGACCTGAAACGATCAATCCACGTTATGAACGCACACATAAACCATATGAGCACCACTTCGTGTTGTTTCCAATCCACTCCTTCACCGTTTCTTTTCCTACGAACAATTCGCTTTGTGCCGGAGCTGCACTTCGCGAACGTGAGTAGCGTCCTCCTGGTATATATACATACACAAACTATTTAGCATCTCAAAAACAGCGTAGCTGCGCGTACATCCATGCTCCCGCACTCACCTCCGATGTCACGATCAAAACGCGCTTGGGCCGGTGACGGACTCGAACCCGCAAAGGCTGCGCAGCGTGCTTGACGACTGGGCCACGCCGACGTCGACTTCACCGGAACTGTGCCGCACTCCATCACTACTATCGGCGTCGGCGAGGGTCTGCTACCACCGATATATACACAGATAGAGACGGCATATACGGTACGTTGAACTGGAGTGGGAGAAGTCGCTCTTCTCCAAAGACCGATATTGGTATACAAAACAACTAATCCCCGCGGTGCATCTCCCGGTTCGAAGACAAACGAACCTAGAGGGGTTACCACAAGGAGCACACGTCACCTGGACGTTTACGTCCAGGAGTTCCCAGTGGAGGACTTCCTAACCGGAAGCACCTTCCAGAGTCTGGAGCACAGCACTGTACACCTGGGCGGTCAAAAAGCGTTCACCCGCCTCGCCACAATATCATGTTAGTACATTCGTTTGATCTATAACCTTTGAAGCGGATTCTATACTTTTTGGCTCACCTACAGTGGGGCCTCTGGTTGAATCGTGGATTCTTTGTTGATACGCCGTTTTGCTCAAATTCGCTTTAACCTTTTCGTGGTCAAAGGGTGCATTTTGCCCCCTTTGGTGGGTCTATCCTGGAGTACCACTGTTTTCAGCTACAAAAGAAGGCAAAATGTCCCCTTTTATGGTTTCCCGCATAGACGGGCAGCTCTCATTGGCTCGTAGATTTTGGTTAATGGTTTGCAGAAGTTTTGTAGTAGTACCGTGGCCAAATGAAAGGGGGGGGGGGCAAAATGCCCCCTTTCATAGGCTAACATCTTGAACTTGTATAGTATTGAATAGGTAAGATAAATCCACGCGTTAGCGAAAGGGTTAACTCGAACTCGTTGTGTCCTGCTCGATTTTTGAAGCCGCTGCACCAAAGCCCCCCCCCCCCCCCACACACACACACACACACGAAGTGATTTTTTGGGGGGTCAAATTCGGTCAAGGTCAGATTGGGTCAACATATTTTTAGTCTACAAATTAGCAATTGTTAGTAAAATTGACCCTAAATTTGACCGATACCAAGGCACCAAAAACAGTTCCTAATATATATGTAATATTTAATATTTTGGTGATTGTATATATTGCATGCATTTATAGAGGTAATAAATAGTAGGGTTAAAATAATGCCGAAGTGGTTTTGGAAGTCTGGACCAAGTGCAATAATATATACGGTTGCGTTAGCATACCAAATTAGTGTGATAGTACCTCCGCTTTGTAAGTGGGCATGCAGGCAAACCAGCGAAATGTTGGCGGACTGTGTGTGGTTAGGGGTGAAGCATTAGCATGGGGCTACCGGTTGATCCGTGTAGCATTGCGGAATTGTCTTTTACAATATGAACTTCGTTATTGATGCATTTTCAGGTATATTTTTGTATTTACGGTTGTAAGTCGGCTTTCACTAGTCCTCCGGAGAGACGGATGCTATCGACGAGGTGCATGAGCTGTTTTCGACTTCTGAATCTTCAAAACCCTCAGTATCCGAATCCAAGACCGTGTCGGGTTCGAGGGTGTGCGAGCAGGGGCGTTATTCGGAGTGCGAACACGGCGGTTTAAAATATCCGCTAAAAGTCGAACATTCTCGCGACTTTGCTCTTCAATGACACCAATAAACTGCGTGAGATCTGGGTGTGCGACAGAAAATGCCTCATTAAGCGATATGTTGTAGCGCTCAAGGGGGTTATTTGTCCTGTTCACTAAATCTTGACGCAGACCCGACACATTTCACCATTGCGGCTTGAACTTTTTGATCCATGTGTTTTCAAAATATTTCCAAAATCGTTTCCCGTTCTCCTTTGAATAGGAAATTCCAGCTGCGAGGCAGTCTCTCTTCAACCGAGCTCGAACGTCGCGTTTCCCTTGACCAGTGATATCGGAGCGCGGGGTGACTGACTGTCAGTCTGTCGAAAGATCCCTCCCGCATTGCCAGATATACTTCTTCTTCGGAAATATGAAGTTTCAGCATTTTTCGTCGGATTGCTTTTTTGAAGTGAATAAGGCAGCCAATGATGCGGGTTTCCAGAAACTGGTTCTTGACAGCCTTGATCATTGCATACTCGAAATCACAGGCGACGTGGGCTGGCTTGAGTTTTCTCTTGGTCGCAATGAACACGAAGTGCAGCAAATGTTGGTAGTCTTGCCCGTAGTCAGCACATAAAACACGGGCAAATACACGTCTGTAGTCTTGCCCGTAGTCAGCACATAAAACACGGGCAAATACACGTCTGAAATGTTGTCGTACATCATGATGATCACAAGCTGGTAGAACTGCACCGGCACGCATCTGTACGTGGCATCGAAGAAAATCCAGGTTTGTTGTTGCCGCATACGGTCAACAAGTTGAGGATGCGCCCATCCGATAACTCGAAGCAAAACCTCCTCTTAGTAGTAAGTGAAGTGGAACTGAAAGAATTTCAGACCAGGGCTGTTTCGAGCGTCGCAAAGTGGCTCACTCTCGATACAGCCATAGATTTCAGGTCCGAAATGGGCTGTTCTTGTGCGATATAGCCGACCAAAATCTGCCTTTTGGAAGCATCCTGAACGATCAAATCATCGTCGTTGTAGAACTTGTCGCGAATTATGCGCCAAACTTCCTGAGGCGTGAGCGTCACGTCGGCCAATCCAATCTCATCAGTCGCCAGCATCATCTGTTCCTTCTGGTTGACGACGGCCAGTGTTGAACTGATCGGGCGGCGGACATCAGAAGCACAGTCTGGTTCATGCTCGCCAGACACTTCGGTTCCAGCATCTTCCACAAAAATCGTGGCCTTGCAACCCGTCCGTCGGTAGACGCTGCACCGATAATTCGTGGAAGCCAACCCGGTTTAGTACCAGGCATAGGAATACCCTTGATATGTGATAGACTTGTTCCCCAGGGATGTGTCGCTCGGCTCTTCAACTTGAACATCTGGAGCTTGAAGTTCTCCCCCGACCAGATGACGGCGCGCTCCATTTCCTTCTCCATTCAGCGAGCCCAACGTTTCGACTGGCGTTTCCTCAAGGATGATCGTCTCGTCGGAGGCATCACTGTGGTCCGATCCGTCGTAGCTGAAATGGTCGGAGTGAAGAGGCAGTTCGGTTGTCATTGTATTCGAAGAGAGTGGAGTGGGGTGTGAACTTGGGGCTTGTGTAGGACGGAAGCGTTTAAAAAGTGAGTCTATTCGCGCTCTAGTTTGGTATGATCTTGTAGCCCCTCGTTGGAGCTAGATACAAGACGTCGTTACCGTCACTTTGCTCGTCCTACGGTCGCTAGTACGCTGATCGTGGCATTGCGCGTGATGTCGTGTGTCGGTCCCCCGCAACCGTCGTATTGCTCGTATCTTTGTATGATCTACCTCGATAGAGGTGTTAGCAAATTGCCGCAACCCAGAAACCCTGTTAATACATGTATATGACAACGGAAAGACATGGTTTTACCCACATTCCAAAACAGGGTTGTGATATAATAGTATAGGTTACATCCTTGTTATCATGATACATTTTGATCCAATTTGACCCATCTCAAATTTGACCCGCCATTTGACCCAACAAAGGTGTTGACCCAATTTGACCTTGACCCAATTTGACCCAGAAAAATGGATATCACATACACACGCGCGCGCGCAATAAAATGAACTTCATCGTCCGGCGCTGCATCACTGGCATCGTCGGCGTTGAGGGGGCTTGGTGGGGGTGCCGAGGTAGCGACACCTACCCGGTTGAGCCTGCCACTGATGCGCTGGAAGGTGCGGTTGGCGTGGCGTAAGCGGAGCCATAGCTGGAGGTCGGCCTAAATGTGCAGCAGTGAATGTGAAAATGAAGTTGCCGACTTTCACAGCGCTAGAAGACAGCGTCATCGCACTATAGAGTGCGATGAAGCTGCCATGTTAGCGCAGCATTTAGACATATTGGTACGAGGATTTATAACATCTATAAATAATTTTGAAATTATATAGTTGTGTTGGTATTGTGAAAACCGACAAAGATGTCCAGTCCAGTTAAGCTGACAAGGAGAGGTAGAAACATATAAAAGGGGGTAAGGAAGATACTAACTCGTAGGATTGGCGATATATGCAAATCTCGGCCAAATGCTAATGAATGCACTGCTCCATGGGCTTATTAAATAGCCGCAGAGGTGCAGCAGCCAGAACTACGAGTACAAGCAGCTTCTACTCGTGCAAAAGTAGCTCCACGCATAATGTAGGGGGAGATAAGTATTATATGTGTTCATTGGGATTTTTTATATGTTACAGCTTCGAGTTCGCAGTCTACGTTGATCTGGGCGCCGTTTATATATACAAGCTGCCCTCAAAATGCCCAGCTGATACTGGGCATTCGGAGCGATTTGCGTATATATCGATGCCAATCCGCGATATATGAACAGGGATGGAGGACGCCAAATCGGAGTGGCATCCTGTTTATATATATCAAAACAAGGGTTCATCCGCTTAATAAGCGCTTAAAGCGATCGATTTGCAAAAAAAATAGGACATAATCGTCGGTTTTCACAATAGGTTAAATAATAAAAGTATATGACCTCTGAGTTTGGATGTGATATATCAATAATACAGCTCCGAGCTTACTATTCTTGGTCAGGTATTATCATTCTCTGGCTGCATAATTGTGGAGGTAAATTGCCACACGTGCTTTTAAGGAAACTGCTTGTCGTACCGATATAAATGTAGGGGTACAAGGAAACTGCAAGCCATTTTAAAAACTCATAGCGGAGCAACGAAACGTGGAAGCTACAAATCTAACCGAAACAAGGAAGTAGGGTTATATCGAGACGGTCCACTTTGCGTGTTTTCGATTGGCAGTAAACGGTATCACCATTTAGTGCAGAATATTTTGGATATCAAGGGCGATTGGTGAAGTCTCCAGCAAACCGATTAATACACATATGATTGGACAAAAACATCAACTAACCGATTGGACAAAAGCATGCACATTCTTCAACGCTAGCACCTACACTCGCTGTTCCTTCATGATGAAACCTAGAGCAACACCGTGTTGCTCTGTCGGTGATAGCGTGCGTAGCATCGTCGCTACGGCCGCTTCTCCAATGACCGTCGACAGTCGTTGGATCGCCTCCAACTCTGGATCCGCCAGGTGGAGACAGTCTTCGCGTGCAACATGCGTTGCACCCGCATTCGGGCTACCAGTGGTCATACTCGCGTCTACAGGCAGGTCCTCAGCCCCCGTATCGAATTTCATACGATACGTAATTAGTCGGTCGTTGGACGGACTACAAAGTGCTACCAGGTGTAATGGGCTTACTTAGCCCAATACTTTAGCTTACAGGTGTGCGCACGTGTATGAGGAAGCGTAAGGTGTATTTAACTTAGATTTAGTATACTTGTATCCACAAGTATATATAAACCTAAATAAAGGTACAAATAGTAGCTTTTGCGGTAAAATGAGAACTAAACTGAATGTTAACTGTGGCTTTCCTCCTAAAACTGATATCTATAAAGAGAGGTTCTGCCAACTACTCGTTGGCAGAAACTCTGACCTAATGCATGACTCTTATTGGTGGAAAGACCCTGTTTTCTGACCAATAGGTCTGCTTCCTAATATGAATGGTGACCACACTGCGATGTGGCCCACCTGAATGTATTCATTAGTGCATGTTGCACTAACGTGGGGTTAGCCGAATGTGTAGCCCGCTACAGTTAGAGCTCTTGGTAGAATTTGCGATGTAGATGACTGGTTATCTCCAGCCCCACCACTTTGCCGACATGTCTAGCTCCTCGCTTCCTATGTACCAAAGGAAGCTTGTCACTTTTGTTTTTGCATTCTCTCACCCAATCACCAAGCCTCGCCTGCTGCCTTCTCGTCACGATGTCCCTTTCTACCGCTGCAACTCCCTCATCGTATGTTCCGGCTGTCAACGTCCTCACCCCAGCTGCCACCGACTGCGCTCCAGCTGCTCCCGACTGCGCTCCAGCTGCTGCCGACCGCGCTCCAGCTGTCTCAATGCTCACTGCACCCGACTTGGGGTGTTTGGTGGAGCCTGCCCGCCGTGGAGGTCACCTCCAGGATCCCATCTGGAACGACGTTCTTGTTGCAGACGGCGTGTCTGCTTGCAAAAGATGTGAGCGGATCATCCATACGGCCGGGAAGACTCACGTGGAGCGCGTCCGCTATCACTTCGCGAAGAAGTGCGTCATTAGGCCATACACGCTTGTCATCATGATTTGCTTTCACCCAGATATTTCAGTGGCCGCATTTCAGGGCCGATTCGCGTTGTGGTTCTACTCCACTGGTATGGCTTTCAACACGGCCGCCCGATCCTTGCAGCCACTATCGGAGAGCTGACGCCAACTGACGTGGTGCCCACGCGCAAGTAGCTGACGAAAACACTTCTCAACAGCTGCTACGAGGAAGCGCGCTCTACGACCATGCTGAAGCTTCATAGCAAGGCGTCCACGCTTGTTACCGACGCTTGAGCGGATACTAACGGGATATCGGTGGTGAACTACATCGTAATCGACGAGGAAATCACGGTCTTTCTTGAGTCAGCTTACATGGGCTCTACCTCCAACGACGCCCTGTTCATGAAAGCTGACAAACGGCGGGTTATGGCGAAGTATCACTTCATACGTTTCGTGGCTGTTGTGACGGACAACATCTTTAAGAGCGTTTTCGGCAATGTTTTCCCGCGGCTGTCTCATACACCGCATCTTCTCGTCCAAGATCTCGTCGCCCAATTGCGCTGGCTCCAGCAGTTGGAAAAGGACTGCCGCCAGCCCGTCCGACTCTTCAAGAAAAACCAGCGGTTGTGGTACGAGCTTTGACGCTTGCAGCAGATGGAGGCAAGCGTGTTCTCGTTTTGTCGGCTGAGACGATAAGGCGGCCGAAGATAAGCTGCAGTGAAACAAAAATTTGCTGCATAATGAAGAAGAAAGTGGTTGTGCTCCAAATGTACTGACAAAAACAAATGTAGCTTTTCACTACAACTCGTATTTTACTGAGATAGGAACGAAGTTGCGATACAGCCCAAACAGGATTATTTCCGTGGGCCAGTGTGTACCGGTATGTATTAGTGCTAATCTGCCTCTCCAGGAGGCTTATTCGTGTGGGACGGTACCCACCGGTTTGTATCGGTGCCAATCTGCCTCGCCTCATTGGCTTGGGCGAGGCGACTTCGACCTCCACCTCGGAGCTGACACCGGCGGCCTTACGATTGAATGACGGTTTCAGCAATTGGCATCATGTACATTACGTAGCTACTTCGAAGTATTATATTAGACATTGTATACAGTATGTCGCGTGCAGATACTGCGACTGTTAAGCAGGTGCAGGAGATGCGCAATTTCACGTAAACGTAGCAATAGGAGGCCCCGTCAAACACTCTGATTCTACTGAACCAAGGTACGTTTCGCGATTTGAGCACACCATCGTAAAGAAGAGCATCTGCTCTTTCGATTGAGGTGCCCCAGCCCTCATAGCATTTCATATTAACGGGGTGACTACCTCCCGAAAAAATTATCTCCCCAAACTAACGCCGGATCGGAAAAACTTTTTTTGGGTCGATCGAATCGTCTCCGCCTGAGGATTCGATCGCGCCCACTCCCACGCGCTAATTCAGGCTGCTTCCCTTTCTAATTTTGGGTGGAAAATCCCGTTTTTATTTTCAGTAGTGTAGTCGCCGAAAAGCCAAAAGAAGCAAATTGATTGGTAAAATAATGTTTTTACCAATCGGCTGTCGTCTTACCTCAACACCAGTAATATGGGTATTGAGCCAAGACGACAGCCGCCAAGTCTTCTACGGAACCGCCTCCCAATTCCCTCTCTCCGCTGCAGATAAGGCCGCTCTTGTAGTGCACTCCGCAGTTTTGCAGCCCTCCTCCAAGCGGAGATTGACGCGCGCGGGCTCCTGGCCTCCCGGATCGATTTGGCTCCAGTCGATACACTTGTGTAAACCACACCACGAAAGAAAAATGGCCCTCCTGAAAAACGTACTTTAAGTTCGGTTTTCGAACCACCAACTTTAGAGGCCGATATCTCGATAACTCTAAAAGGTGTAGTAGAATCAAAATGTTTGCCAGGGTCTCATATAAGAACGGTGCTAAGCTTACCAGTTTCTTTATTTTTTTTTAGGGGGGGGGGCAAAAAAAGAGATACTATATCCTATATCAGCCTTCGCGGAGCCGTAGTATTGTCACTTGTTGGCAATAAATCCTTCGATAGTCATTTGTTGCCGCTTTCGAGGGGGGGGTGATCGTTGTTGCATCATTTGTCATCCATTCGGGCATGGTTATCACCTGAACCAGCACAAATATTACCAAAACCAGAACGATTATCATCAGAAATGGCGTGGTTATCATCGAGTTTAGAGCTGAATGAAATATGTAGAAAATGGTAGCACTCGGGATCTATCGATCTGCATTCATTACTGCCCTTTGGTTTTTCGGTGCATGTGTTTAGGCTTTGGCCCAGGATTGAGGCCGTGCTTGCCTTAATTTAAGGGGACGGATCCATACGACGGAGGCACTTTCGCTATTGACTTCCCCATGGCGCGAGATCAGAGCAGGCGCACAGGACACGCTGACAGTCGAGTCGGGGTCCAAAGTGTAGTTTGAGCACGCTCAATGCCAGAATTGACGCCTAGTTTGGGCTATAAAGATTTGAAGAGGTTCCTAGGACTATATCTCAAAAATCACAGTAGCTCCATAATTATCACACTCTGGTCCATTCTTGATTTAAGGAACATAATCATATCCACCCGGTTGAGAAAATGAAAGATGGGAGCGATTCCCGCAGTCATTTGAACTGGTTCAGATCCATAATTTACCCTAGCCCAGACAAAGAAAAGTCATTATATTCATCAAAAGTCAAAACGCAGCGGTTCAAATCCAAGATCTGAAACTTTCAGTGAAAGAGGGAGGAGTCCCCTGGAAGCCCCCCCCCCCCCCCCACCACCACCACCACCACCCCCTCCAGATCTTGGATCTGAGTTTTGACGGGAAAACATATGATGTTGGTCATTTCGCAGCGACATTCACTCCTGTTCCGCATCGGGAGCCCGCACTCGCAGCAGCACTTTCCTTCGTCCTCAAGCCCCCAGCAGCAGCGTGCTGCCGTCACAACCAGCAGCGCAATGCTTCCACCGACAGCGACTGCTACCAGAAATAACACACCACGGTCAAGGCGCGGGAGGTTTGCAGGTGTGCCCCCGATGACTTTGGCACTCTACTGGCCAGGCCAGTGATGCCTGCACCAGCGACGTTCTTCCGACAGGTGCCAACGAATGGGAGGTCATGCGTCAGGGCTACGGATAACAACCAGGGATCCTCAAAATACAATACAATCGAACTAGCCATTATGTATTCGAATAAAGAATTGATCAGGGCGATCATCATACACAATTAAATATCTGAAAGCGCACGCAAACGAATAGTAAAATACTGCGATCGTGTTACCTGGATACATGCATCTACCGTGGCAACATTCCACAAGCCCCCATTAACCTTGGATCATTTCCAGCGTCATCGGAGACA
Organism: Phytophthora x cambivora; assembly: GCA_033557925.1. Classification (NCBI taxonomy): domain Eukaryota; phylum Oomycota; class Peronosporomycetes; order Peronosporales; family Peronosporaceae; genus Phytophthora; species Phytophthora x cambivora. The sequence continues at coordinate 2,656,363 of JAUCEB010000034.1, forward strand.
GTCTGTGGCGTTCGTGGCGCAGCACTGCGCGCAACGCTGAACAGACTCTCGACCGTATTCGATGTTGGGGGGGGGGGGGGGGGGGGGGGGCACAAGAGCTTGTATGTCGTCGGCTCAGTCGCAATCGTGCGGCGCTTGAGAATCAGGTCCGCAAAGCCTTGGCGGCGAGGGCTGTTATTAACAGCCTGATCTGTCTGTTCAGATTGCACAACACCGTGCTAATCCCAAACTGACATTAGACTCCTATTAATGCTACGTTTTCTGTGTTATCTGTGTGTCTGTTTCCTACAGGCTGCGAGGAGGGAGCGCTCCTGGCCTCACATTCCCGAGGCCTCCACGTGCGGCAGCTGCTTGAAGTTCGGCAGCTGCTGGATCCTCTCGACTCGGGACTTCCGGGTATCAGATACCACCGGATCACTTCCCCCTCCATCTTGGTGCGTGAGCACTGTACACCGCGGGTATTGCCTTCTTCCGGCGGCGCTTTTGTGGCACCGGCAACACGGAAGCTGCTGTCGGCAGGCGGCCAGCCAGCGCGGCCAGGGACTCCGTCATGTGGAGTCTGTCGGGGTCGTCGGGCTTCTCATCGACGAAGCGGGCGAAAAGAACCGGCACGTCCCCCTTGATGACCTCAGCAGGCTCCCAGGAGGTCTCGATCTCATCCAGCCCAATCCACTTCACTTGTAATTCCCACTGCTGCGTGTCGGGGCTGAGCCGACACGCCATAAGAGTCTCCACCAGGTGACCACCTTCTCCATGATTGACCTGCTCCGTGAGTTCTTCGACCTGGTCGCGTGCAGCCTCACGGTAAAGCTGCAGCCGCGCGGTATGGCGAATGGTGATGGCGTACGGCCGTGTAGTCGTTGAGGGCCCGCACGATCCTCTTGGGTCCCCGCCAGACCAGCGCCAGCTTGTTTCCGCTTTTGCCCATGGCCATCGCGGCCAGGACAAAGTCCCCCTCCGTGAAACGAGGCAGCGTGACACCTTGGCGTCGAGTTACACGCTCTCGGGCAGCGCGCTTGCGTTTCTCACTCACAGCAGTCATATCAGCATGTATGCCGTCCAGTGCTGCACGCACTGTCTCCAGATGCTCCCTTACCTGGGTGTCGACCCAGCCGACCGTCGTGGTCACCGCTTCTCGGGGGTGCAGAATGCTGGTCAGCTGCGTTCCACCTGGCAGCGCTGAAAAAGCTGTCAACGGCGACTTGCCGTTCAGCCTGTCGGGGTTCAGTGCCCTCTGGACTTCTGGTAGCACCCGTGGCCAGTCCACGACATGTAAGCGACGCTCACTCAGCAGCGCTTTGACCGCCTTCAAGACCTCTCTGTTCACCACTTCCACAGTGTCATTGGTCCACGGTGTGTAGGCCGTGGTAAAGTGGTGGGGCGCTCCAAGGGCGCGCTGCAGCTCAGCGATGACTTGGTTGCGAAAGTGGGCTCCTTGATCGGAGACCCACTGTCGGACGACACCGAACCGCTTAAACCAGTCCAGCAGCGACTGGTAGACCTCATCACTTGTAGCTTGGACGCAGGCCACCAGCTCTACATAGCCGCTCATGTTGTCCTTGAGGACAAGGACGTACTTCAGACCCCCGGCGCCTTCCGCCATCGACACGAAGTCGAAGTGCAGCTGCTCGTTGGGCTTGGTCGCCCGCAACATCCACCCAGCGGTCGGGGGATTTTCCCAGTCGCCGTGGTCATGCAGTGCATGCACTCGCTGACGAACACCGCCACGTCCTTGTGCAGCGAGCGCTACGAGATCAGGCCTTGTAGGGTCTTCGCGGTGGTCTTGATTCCCGATGGCCGGCTGCACCAGCATGCGCGACCACACATAGTCGTAGCTGCAGCTCCACAGCATTGTCGGTGTTCCAGACACGCTCGTCCGTCAGCAGGAAAGGCTGTTGGTCATCCGACCAGCACAACGGCGGCTGGCTTGGCTCCATCGAGTCCTTGGTTCTTATCGCAAGCTGGGCCGCCCTGATCTCGTTCGCACTTGGCCACGCGAAGTCGGCAGCCTCGAGTGGGCTGACACGCTCAACAGCCGCCCGCCTTGACATCCTGGCACCGACTGGTGCTGCCGTAGGCGTCCTCGTGGCGCCCCAGCGGCTCAGGAGGCCGCCCCACACGTTGACATTGCCCGGCACATGTTCAATAGCGTAGGTGAAGCTCAGCAGTGACAGCGCCCATCGCTGCAACTTGTCTGCCTGGTAGCGAGCCATCGCAGTGTCAGGCCCGTACGGTGCGAAGATGTAGACGAGGTTTCGGTGGTCCGTATACTGTCGGAAACCACCACGGCGGAGAAGCAGGTACTCCAGTCTGCGCGTCGCCTCCACAATGGCGTACGCCTCCTTCTCGATCGTCGGCCAGCGACTCGACGCGCCAACAAAGCGCCCACTTAGGAATGCCACGGGGCGATGGTGATGCTGCTCCAGTGGCAGCTGGGCCTCACCAGGTTCCAACTGCGTAGCCACGGCTCCCCATGAGTCCTGGTTGGCGTCGGTATAAAGGCACACATCATCTGTCGGGCTCGGGTGTGCCAGCGGTGCCATCTTCAGCAGCGCAGCTTTCACAGCGACAAGGTCCGCGAGCTGCTGATCACCCCTGCCGATCTGGTCCAACGGGAACATGGCGAGCTTAACCTTCTTCCGCGATCCAGCCTTCTTCATCGCCTGCTCCAGCACAGCATACAGGCCGGCTGTCAGTCGATTGTACTCTGTAATGCTCTGTCGCATCCAATTTACGGCGCACAGGATTTTGTGCAGCTCGCCAGCCGTCTGCGGTGGCTGCATCTGCACAAGTCCTTGCACGCGATCGGGGCAGTAGCAGCGGACACCATCTTACAGCACCACTTGACTTCAATCTTGAAGAAGTCACACTTCTTAGCATGCAGCTTTAGCCCGTAGGCCTCACACCTGGCCAGCACCTGGTCCAGTAGCTGCAGCAGCTCGTCTTCGGACTCAGCGTAGCCGAGGATGTCATCTAGCCACGCCATGATGTCGTTGCCCAACAGGTCGCCGAAGATCTTCTCGACCACTCCCTGGTAGTATGCCACAGCGTCGGTTGCGCCCATCGTGCACGCGCGTCGGCGTGTACATGCCGCGGTGGGTAATGAAGGCGAAGAGCTCCTGCGAGTCTTCGTGCAGCGGCAACTATCACTATCCCCGAAATCATTCCAGGGCATAGAATATCCTGGCTCCTTCCAATGCGCCGAGGACGACCTCCAGCACGGGAATGGGCCACGGCATAGCCTCCGTGCGCTCATTGACGCCTCTGGTATCAATCGTCATTCGTGGGTCGGCCGTCGGATCCGAGTCCTGCTCCTTCTTGCGGACGATCCGCGGCGCCGACGCGAAGGGGGTCAACCGACTGCGTGTGATCCTGTTGCGACGCCAGGACAGCTTTTGTTTGGAGTTTGGGCGCGATCCGCCGGTGAAAGTGGCGCCGCTGCAAGTGCGCGTGCAGGTCAACGCGCAGCCCACGAAGGCGCAACCAAGGCGCTACTCACCGGACGACAGGGCGTTCCTTGACCGCCACACGTCCAAGCTGTTGGAGTTCGGGCTGGTGTTCTTGAACCACCTCTCCCGTTGGGCACAGGCCCTTCGCTCGCGCCGCCGCGAGCTTCGTGTTCAACAACATGTCCTGCACGGCTGATGCGTCATGCAACCGCAGCGATGGCAACTTCGTGCGGGTCTCGTGTCTCTCTACAGCGTCGGCGTTCTCAGTGGCCGTAGCGTGAGCTCCAGCTGGTACGCGACTCAAACGCGGACAGCCGTCAAGCGTCTTGAAGGCCAGCACTTGGGCCCCACTTGAAGACAGGGGCAACTGCCAATAACCGTGCGTGAGGTTCTTCGTCTTGAAGAGGGTCTCCGGCGAGTCTCTGCCACCGTGTACCGTGTCGCTGCTACCCCAGTCCTGGTAGGTAGGCGCCGTGTTGTCCACGAGTCCCTCGAGGGCCACCATATCCAACGCGATGTCTATCACACGTGTCTGCATTCGACACATACGCTGGAGCGCCGTTGTCTCGCCGTCGACCCCCGCTTGCTCCGTGTCGCCAAGCTCCCACTACGACTTGGTGTCGCGTGCACGCACGAGCAGCTCGTCGGTCAAGTAGCCGAGCACGGTCACGGTGGGCCGCCCCAGCGTGAAATCCAGCGACATGTTGCCGTCCTCCACCAGGCACGTCAAGTTCCTTTCCATCAAGGGTCCGGCCGATGTTGCCAGCTCCACCTCGCGGAAGGTCACTGCCCGATAGACGACGAAGTCCTATCCACCAATCGGCGACAGGGTGCGCGCCGGGATGTCCGACAGGAAGACCGGCGTTCCGCGGGCCTTGATGGCGTCCACGACGCCCTGGGCGACCAACGACTCGTCGGCTCCCGTGTCGAGGAGGAGAGCGTGGACTTCCAGTCCATCCACTCGCGCTTCAACTGCGCCTGACGGCTCCGTCGCTGTCGTAGACCCATGGCCAGGCTCGGCCACGGTCTCGACTCGACGCAAGGTAGGGGTAGGAGACTCACGCCGCGCGCGCAGTTCCGCCAGCAGGCATTCGGCCTCGCCGGGTTGTGTGTCTGGGCAGCCCAGGACTTGATGCTGCGCCGAGCCACACTTGAGACAGGCCCTCCTTGTCCGACAGGCGGGTCTCCAGCTCCGCCACCACGACCACCTGCGCCTCCACGTCCACTCCGACCACCTCCACGTCCGCCATTGCTGCGTCTACCGGTCCGGTTATTGGCGTCGCCACCGGCTTGACCACTAACACCGGGCTGTCCGGCGCTTGCATCACCACCGCCACGACCTCCGCCGCTTCGCCCGCCAGAGTGGGCAGCGCTGGTACGACCGCCGCTCCGCCCGCCGGAGTTGCTAGTGCTGGAGCGGGAAGCAGCTTCGGCTGCATGCTCCCAGGTCATGAAGCCCCGCATGAGTTCCACAACGTACTTGCAGAAGCCGATGGCGTCGTTCTTCAACGGCTTGAACTCTTGCAGCGTCAGCTTGGTCGCCACGACTTTCCAGAAGCTCACAGGTTCGAGAGCATTCGTCAGGTAGCTGACCAGGCGGCGCTGCTCGTGCTTGAACGCCAGGTCCGTGACGTTGAAGCGGTTGAGGATGGCCTCCATGTCGGCCTGCAAGTGCATCATGCGACTCTCAGGCTCAGGCCACTTGGTCTGCATTTTGAGGGAATTCATGGCCGTGTCAATCGACGCGTAGTCCACGAAGGTAGGCACGAGAACCTGGTGAAAGTAGTCCTTCCACTGCTCCTCCGTGATCGTCTCGGGCGAGGCTCCGCTGAACTCCTAGCGAGCGATCATGCGCCGTGTTTCTGTCTCGATACACACGCTGACGGGCATAGCCAGCGCTGCTGTCCACTCCGTCTGCAGTGCGTTCACCTTCACCAAGTAGCCCTCGTACTTGTGCATAAAATCGCGCCGATCTTGCATGGTGCCCCGAGTACATTGGGGGCAGCGGCAGCGCCGGCGCCGCCGCGATCCTTCCATCCCTTGGTCCTGGCCTTGGGCTCGCCGTAGTCATCTCGGCGTCACTCGCACCCTGGCCTTCGTCGTCTCTGCGCTCGAAGGGGTTGGGGGCCAGGATCCAGGTCTGCCGGACGCGAGGGGGACGGCGCGCTGTCCAGCGGCATCGCTGCCGCACGTTCGGCCAGCCGCTCGTCCGAGTCGGCCATCTTGTCACGCGTGTCTTCTTGTCACGCGGAGTCTGCGCCTGCGCAGCACAGTAACTAAAGTCGACTTTGATCTGTCTGCTCAGATTGCACAACACCGTGCTAATTCCAAACTGACATTAGACTCTTACTAATGCTACGTTCTCTGTGTTCTCTGTGTACATGTGTCCTACAGGCTGCGAGGAGGGAGCGCTCCTGGTCTCACATTCCCGAGGCCTCCACGTGCGACAGCTGCTTGAACTTCGGCAGCTGCTGGGTCTTCTCGATGCGGGACTTCCGGGTATCAGATTCCACCGGATCACAAGTTGTGATCTGTGATTCACAACCCTCGTAGCTCTGACGCACGACCTCCCATTCGGCCAGAAGGAGAAGCGCGGTTGTTCTCGACTGCATATTATGCGTAATATGCATTCGAGAACAAGATCGCCTACAATATGCATAATATACAGTCGAGAACAACGGCGCCTCTCCTTCTGGCCTTCAGCAGCGAGGGAAAGATAACAGACATCATGCACTCGTCTGTATCCCCGCTGCTCATCGTGTTGAGTGCGGAACAGAAATGTTGGCTAAAAGCTGCGGGCGGCGGGCACGCACTTTCCTAAATCTGAACAGAGTGCCAAAATCTATTTTTTGACATCTCAGAATGGCTGCGGGAATCGCTCCATTGTCGCGAATGCAACAACAACAACAACCCGGTTGAGATAATAATTCCTCAGTAAGCTTGTCACAGGGCTTTAGTAGCGTTATCTTCCGTTTGAAATCTGGAGAAAGCGAAGAGTTCCACCGGGGAGGTGCGGCACTTGCACTGCGACATAGCAGAAAGAACGACTGACTGTGAATTTGTTGGGCGTAGCCCCATTACTGCGAGCTTGCTTTTCAACGTTTTCGGCTACCCTTGCTTTAGTTACATACTTTTTACAGCTCGCAGACCTTGCACTGTTTTCGCTTCGCAAAAATGACGCGGGTTAGGAGGCATCACTAAACCGAGGTCCTGGGACCTGCGATCGGTCGTGGGGTCCCTCGTGGTATGGCTTTAAGGACATTTTTTAGTATGGGCTTAACTGAGCTGTAAGCCCTATATATACTTCCTATCCCCCCCATCTGGGATAGGAAGTATATATAGGGCTAAGCCGGGATATGCGCGGCTGGATTCGCTGGCGCTGACGGAGCTAGGCTGGGGCAAGGTCACCGGTGACGCAAAAGCTTCATGGCTTATGTAGACGTGCGGCCAAGGGAACAGTGTCGCACTGCTTTTAGTGGAACCTCGTTCTTCCGCGGAGAGAGCAAGTTTACAGGTCGAAATACCTGTGCTTGGCCGCGGCAGAAAAAATGTACTGTAGTACTGACTGATACTCCTTCAATATAATAATCATCGGGTATGGGTCTCTCTATCAGCTACATAGTAATACAGTACATCAAAATACTACTATAATACGGTACCATAGACATGCATTTGCAGGGCTCCTTGCACTTGCACTCCATCGTCAACTCGATCTGCTACGAACAAACTCCCGTGTGCAGATCAACCTTTTCTACGGAGGTCGAAAGAAGGGAAGCTCACACTAGAAATCCGTACTAATATATTATAATTGCTGTGTCCATAACTCTTGAAATCTGTAGTACTTAAGTAGTAATACAATCGTACTGGATTGTATTACATCTTTGAAATACCAAGTTACATTTTGTATCATTATATGAAATTAATAATATTATTATTTTCAGCCAAACTAATATAGTATTAGTCTCTCCTTTAGCGCCATCGAAGCTATTAGCCCATCCTCGTTATCAAGCCTAATCGAACAATAATACTATAGTAGTGAGATATTAGCAAGTACTACCGGATACATATACTAGTGTTATATATTAGCGTCGATATATATACTTGCACATTATCTCTCTTTGACCATTTTTTCTTAAACTATGTGATACAATAATACGCCTATATATTTGCAAAATAAGTTACATTTTGTATCATTATATGAAATTAATAATATTATTATTTTCAGCCAAACTAATATAGTATTAGTCTCTCCTTTAGCGCCATCGAAGCTATTAGCCCATCCTCGTTATCAAGCCTAATCGAACAATAATACTATAGTAGTGAGATATTAGCAAGTACTACCGACCATGAGATCTTGTCGAACCTCTAAAGTTGTGGCGCGCCTCACCTTCGTTGCTAGCTTCCTTGATCGTCCAAACGGCTTGTGCCACTTTCCGCCGACGCGGGAAAAATGAACATTAAAGTCTTCTACAGGCGCACGTCACGCGGCAAAAGCATTCGGACAGAATTCGTGAATTAGATATTACTATCATCTCCTTTGCTGATCCGCGGGCTGCCAGACCAGCATACTGTCAAAATATATTGCATGGCAACTTCTATGCTAAGCTTAGAAGTTCTAGCAGGGGGGGGGGGGCCTAACTTTATGGAGTACAGTTCGGACAGCCCCTCTCCAACAAACTTTTGGTGCATCTCTAGTTTAACCAAATGCAGGTTTCGGTATCAGGAAAAGCGCTAGCGGGGCGCGACGCAGGTTGTAAATTTAGGGCAAATGGCAACTTACGTACTACTACATACTATACATGTACGTACTACGTAGTAGTACTGTAGTACTATTAATACTATACGTACTGTGGTAGTAATTGCTCCAGTCTCTCGACGAAAGATGTGAAGTCGCTCACAAGCAGTAACTCGGTACGCACAAGTTGTGAATCACAACCTGCCAAGCTGCTATCGACATCCTTTTGACGAAGCAATGCATGTATTCCTTCTGGATTATATGTTCTTCCGAACTAAATACATATTACAGCAATGAGTGGTGCTCTTCGAGCCGCGAATGAGGCTGGCGCAACGACTCCAGCAGCTTCATTCACTTGGGCCAAGCTCTAGAACCAGAGAATGGTCTAGATGAACATACACCGCATCTACCTCGTACGTTCTCCAGCTACGGGGGACGTCTCCCCGGTCGCGCTGTACCGTGCCTCCAGCACCGCCGGGTTGTTCATCGGATCCTCATCGTCGACCGAAAGCGCACGAGAGCGCTTGCTGGGTACGCTAAGGACCCAACCATTGCGGCTGTCTTCGTAGATCAGGAACAGAGCAAGCAGCAGCACCAGAACTGCCATGCCCAACAGCATCAGCATACCAGCGCGGTAGCTGCCCGTCTCGTCGCGCAAGTACCCCACCAACAGGTTGCCGAATGTGGCGCCGATGGCGTCCGTGATCTCGACGATGCCAAACGCCGTGCCGAAGCTCTTGCGGCTCACCGAGTTGGGGATCGCAGCCATCAAGACCGTCGGCGTGAACGATAGACACACCGAGATCAGCAGCATCGACACCAACGGGTTGATGTCCGTGAAGATCATGAACACGTACGCCAGCACCGACAGGATGGCCGCGAGGATAATGAGCAGGATGCGTCCGCCGAACTGGTCGATAGCAAGGCCGATGAACGGCGCGAACACCACGAACAGGTGCGAGACGCTGCTCACGACGCCGGCCTTGACGATCGAGTAGTCGTACCGCTGGAAGAGGTAACTGGCGCTCACGTTCTGGAACAGGTGGAAGACGTTGATGAAGTTGACGTGCAGCAAGGCGATGATCCAGAACATGCGCGAGAAGCTCTGCACGTTCTCGCACGAAATCCGCTTGGCGTGCGCGTGCGACTTGCGCCAGCGGTGCTTCTGGCGCTTCTTGTCGGCGTAGTCCTTGAGCCAGTGGAGACTCGGGTCCAGCGCTTCCTCGCTGATCACGCGGCTCTTGACGATGCGCTTCAGGTTCAGCGTGTAGTGGCACACCAGGATGCCGACGATGGCCGAGGCCACGCACACGAACACGCCGTACCACAAGGCCTGCACGTAGCCGCCAAAGTAGAGCGCGATGGGGGCCACCGTCGCCTTGGCCAGCATCTTGGACACGTTGGTGATGGCCACGCTCACGCCCATGGCGAACGTCAGCTCCTTGTTGCGGAACCACGACGCGATGAAGACGCGCGCGCCCACCACGACGCTGCCCTCGCCCACGCCGAAGAAGACGCGGCCGAACAACGCCAGCCAGTAGAGCTTGAGCTGCATGCCGAGTGCGAAGATGGCCTGGCCCACGCAGATCCAGACCAGGAAGAAGCGGATGCTGCGGTGGCCGCTCTTGTCCATGAGGCGGCCGCCCAGCAGCGGCAGGAACATGCTGGGCACCGACACGGCCGACAGCAGCGCGCCGTACATGGTGTTGGTGATGGGGAAGTCCTCGTCGTCCAGCATGAGCTGCTGCAGCGACGACATGCCGTTCTGTTGCGCAATAACAACACCATACATGGTTGAGTCCGTGCCCAGACAAGGTGAAACTCAATCCAGCAACCGACTGACCTTGACGAAGTGGCCGCCAAACGGGATGCAGCTCATGAGGAGCAGTAGGTAGAAGCGGTGGGGCGGCGACGTGGTGCGCCAGAACTGCCAGGTCGGCGCGCAGTGCAGCGGCGAGCGCGGCGGGGTAAGGCCGCCGCCGTCCCCATCCGAGAAGGAGTCGGGCGCGTCGTACACGAGCGGCGTCTGCTCGGTCGGCTCGGCCAGCGCCTGCGACGACTTTTGCTTGGGCGCCATGGTCGGCAGTTTGACTTGCGGCGGTCCTGCGGCGGGCGAGCGCTAAGTATATCGCTTGATGTCGGGGCTGCAAAAGCGCAAGTGATCGAGGTGGCAGAGACCGAGGCGCTTAAGTTGCGCAATGACCGGCCAGGAGTGACGTGGGCGGGACCCTGCTGCTTGCGAAATGAAGAGCGCGAAGACCCCGCAGCGACCTACAATTAGCCGTCAGCTAAAGGATATCTTGTGCGACGGCGGTGGGGCAGCGGCAGCGGCGAGTGGCCGCGGCCACGTGCGGAGGGCAGCGACGAGGAGTTGACCTCGGCCGTTTTCTGCGGGCTCCTGGTTGTTGAAATGCCATGTTGGTGTTGTTGATGTTTCTGAATAAGTGTCGCTAACGATAGGCGTCGGCTGCTTAGAGTTAACTTCCGCCGTCTAACTGGGAAGCATCTTTCTGAAGCGCCGCTCAATCTGAAGCATCCGCCCGCCGCCTAACGGCCGTTTAGTAACGGAAGCAGCATTGAATCTGACTTTTTCGAACCACTGTGATAACCGAGAGGATTTTATCCGGCTATGCAGTTGTGCAGGTTACACCAAGGCTACTTGTGCCGGAAAAGCAAGTGTTTCCGTATTCATCGATGGAGGTACGATTAAGTTGCGGGATCGCTTTCGCGACGCTTCACGAGTCGCTGGAGGCACGCGCCGCGCGACCAATCAGAGGCGGCGCTGAAATAAGCATCCGCCGCTAACGAATAAGTGTACGAATAATAAGCACCGAAGAGATAAAGTCACGAAGCGGCGAGCGCCGCTGCATTAGCTGGAGCCCGTCACGCACGCCAGCCTTGCCTGCAACCGGGGCGACCTTGAAGCGCTGCTGCAAGGCACGCGGCCGGCACGCTTGTCTCCGCCGTCGGCACCGCATTGCGGCCGATTAATGCTGCAAATCGCGCGAGAGGACGAGATACTGTAACCAGGTGCGGCTTCCGCTGGCTGGGGCTTTGCACCGCAAATTGCAGCGAGCCGAGGGGCTTCAATGCCAGTCGCTGTGGGATCTTCTCTCTACCCTTGCAGCCACGTGCCCGCGGCCAGTGAGCGGCGCTGGACTAGAAGGCAGCCCGGTCCTTGCCAACGCGACTCGGCGGATCGGAGCCATTCGTTGGGCGCCGCGACTGCGACCCGGCGACGACGGATCTGAGCCCGAATCTGGTGGTCGTACGTGTACCTGTACACCGCTGCTGGATGACCACAAGAGGTGGACGACCCGGCAGCTTCAACCAGTCCTGCACGTGTCATGGAGCAAATCGCCAGACTTTGCCGACGGCGATACAGTACATGTACCGGTACTCAATGTTATCACATGAGAAGACACTGCCTCCAGCCTCTTCGCACCCGCAAGTTGCTGTCAGTTGCGAACAGCAAGCGCGGTGGACCTGACTTGCAGCTACCGGTAGGAACCATCAGCACGACGTCTATATCTGGGTATCAAACAGTAATACATGTATTAATACATGTAAATCAGTACATGTATTAATATCTACAGTCTTACTATAGTAGTATACAGTATCAGAGGTACTATATCAAGAATAATACTACCCCACTTGCCGTTCCGCCAGTTGAAGCAAAGTGATGGCGAGCAAGCTGAGCGAGCGGCTGAAGGAGCTGGCGGCCTTCCTGGCCCACCAGCACGCCGTGGACAGTGTGGAGGAGACGCTGGGCCACCTGCAGACGGAGATAGCGGACGCCATGGCGCGCTCGCGGGCCTCGGCGCAGCAGTGCACCATCCTCCTCTTCCAGAGCGCGGAGCCGCCCAGTCTGCTGCGCTTCCTGGCTGCCAGCGCCGACTTCGCCGACGATTCACGCAAGAGGGAGATCTCCGCGGCCAGAAGCAACGTGCTGGAGCTGCTGGCCGCCTTCCTCAAGGCCTACGGCGGCCACAGAGCGCTCACCAAGCAGCACGTGGTGGACACGTACAAGGCCTGCCAGCAGACGGCGCGCGCCGACCCGTTCAACCGCGTCAAAGCCCACGCCTTAGAAGTATAATATTTCTTTTATGACTAGTGAGAGGGGAGGAGGTTATTGATTTTATTGGGGGTTGTTGCGTGTAGGTGGTCGTCAATGTGCTCAAGTATGCGGAAAACCGAGTTTCTAGTGAAGACATTGAGCCCAGAGCCTATGCGGACAAGTTGTTTTATGATATCAAGTTCTCCAAGGCCACGCAGACGGCTAAGGTGCGTGTAGAAAACTTCTGGGTGAGCCTTTGTTTTTTGTGATGGTAGTAACTCAGTTGGTGTGTTGACTTGTCGTGCAGGGACAAATGTTGGAGGTCATCGGCTATTTGGTGGAGAAGTTTCCGCAAGAAATGGAAAACGCGGCAGCTCCGTTGCTCAGTTGGAGTGAAGATGCACTGGAGAAGCAGTTCTCCAGCAACGCGCCCGAGATGATGATGGTGAATGGACTGCTCTTTGCGCTGGCTCGGTTGCTCGAGTGCGATCCTGAACGCTATAAGCGAGATGAGAGTTTACGCAAGAAAATTTACTCGTGAGTTGTGCAAGTGGGGTGTTTGTGTGTGGATCGGAGCTGGCTAACGTGTGCAACTGGCATGATATAGGTATTTGCTGACAGTTTTTGCGACAACTGTTAGCGGGAACCTCTCACGCTACCAGGTGACTAACTCATCTGAAATGTTTCTGGCGAAGCACGCGCACATGTTTCAACAAGACATTGGTCCAAGTGGTTATGTGTGGTTCACGTACATGAAGTTTTGCTGTATGAATGAGAACAAAACGGTACGTTGTACATCTACCCTTCGATGAAGCACTTGTAATCTCAAAACGTAATGCGCCAGGTCAAAGAGCATGCATTTTCGTGCTCGAATGCAATTTTTCAAACCTTGGACGCGTACCTGGTGGAGACAAAAGATGACACGCGGAAAAAGTGCTTGAACAAGATTCTGAAAGAAGTCCTTCCGATTGTAAGTGATTCTGCTGCTGGTGCATCGATGATGGCATTCGCGGTTCAATGTCTCGGATGGCTTGCTCGATCGATCTACGTATATCTTGGTGCGAAAGGCTACGGCAAGATTGAAGAGAAACTAAAAACGTTTGGCGAGACACTACTGGCACTGGACGCAAAGGCGACAGCATGGAGATGGCCGCTTGTTTCCCAGTATGTGCAAGGCGTTGGGCACTTCGTTCAAGAGGTATACTGTTTTGTTGCATACATGCTGCCAGCTTATATTTTCAATATTGACATTTGGCACATGCTTTGCTGTCGTAAAGCGTGGTGATGTTCCACTCGATGCAGGCTACGTCAAGTTCGTGGGAGATGTACTATGCCACTTGATGGAAGCTTATCCTCAGTGCCTTTGGAAGTCAAAAGTTGTGGTTCACAAGTCGGTCATCGCGGTATTTGCTGCGCTATCAAAGTGGACCGTTATAGATTCTCTCATTGACCGATTTGTTGTTCGCACGCTAATGCTGAGCATTTCGAACGTGACGGACCCGGATCAAGCGGTGCGGATCAACTATGCTAGAGAAGTGAGATTAATTGGGAAATGTCCTGACTGTTCGAGGTTTGCTTATGTCCAACAGGTTATTTATCACCCCGATACGGGCGAGCTGGTGACAAATCTTCTCTACGATTACGAAGGATTCTGGTTGGCCTTGCTTCGTCGCCGCACCAAAACGCTGGCAGATTCACCGATCAAGGCGTCTACCTGTAGCGATGACGTTGACATGAAGGAGCCCATGAATGCCGGAAGAACTTTACAAGCGATTCTCTTCGATTCCACGGTAAAAAGTGTCGTTGGCATCGTTAGTCAGCTCAATCTTTCCTACCAGTTTGATCTGCAAACAACGAACAACGGAAAAAATGCTAATGGATACACGGTAAGCTCGGCTAAACTGCGATGCTTGTACAACCTAACCAATTGTGCTTTTGTTGATCCATAGCCAATCGTACCACGCGATCACTCAATCATGCTCAACCTGACGGAGTTTGTCGAGAGGGTTCTTGGAAAAGCACCGCGGTCGCTGCTACACCCGTGGGTACGCCGCCCTAATATATTACTTCGAAGTATGAACGACAAGAATTTAATGGTATCGTGCTGATGGCGAAACAGATCCCCCCTCTTATGCGTCAAGTGTTTGTTCTGGCTTCTAAGTTGCCGCTGGTTTCAAGCTTTTACCGAATTGCAACAGTTCTTGTTACGGCGATTGATGAATTAAAATACTTCGATGCATCGTCGTACTTCGACGGCTACGACGCTGATCGCCAGGCACGCTTTCGTGGAGATCTTACACGATTCCTCCAACGGATCTGTTCTCAAGCGCGCTTTTATCAGGATGAATTGCTTTTGACGAGTGCTGAGTTTGTTTTGGCAGCGCCAATAGGATTGGTAGACCTGAGAACCCAGGTTTACATCGTACGGGCAATCTTGGAGCTCGGTAGATCTTATCTTCCCGCTGCCACTGTCGCTATCGGAACATTGGAGCGTTGGCTACAACATTGCCCAGACAATCTGGAAGAAGTGATTTCGGAAGTCGTGCCGCTGCTCTCAACATATCTGGATCAAGACGGGTTTAGTGACAAAGACGTCTCTTGGGTGAAAGCCAACGGGAAGGGTAGACCGACTACCGATCCTAGTGCAGAGTCTGACCTCGCTCAGCTGCAGCGCCGTATCTTGCTACTGCTGGGAAAGTGTGGTGGCAAAGTATCACTATTGATATGCGAGCCTCCTTCAGTTGTCAACTTTAGTGGTAGCATGGGAAATATTTCGTCACCATTCTTTCGGTTGGAGCTTCAGCTTAGTGAGGTGCCATTGTCACTAGCGATGGATCCTATCATTTCGCATCTTGGAGATTTGGCAGCCCATAGTTCCGTCCGACGCGTCAAAGCAAGTGCAAGCGAAGGTTACCATGCTTTGGTCTGCTTTTTATGCGGTAAGACAACGACGCACCCACATGCAGCCAGCAAAAAAACAGTATTCTATGATCTCTGGCGAGGGATTTTTGCACGTGTTCTGCGTTTAGCTACAGACCCAGAGAAGATTTGCAGATCACTATTCGAGCCACTGCTTTTCCAGTTGCTTCGTTGGCTAACATCGAATAGCGACACATTTCCGTTCGAATACGCAAGCATGCTGGACGAATTGACACATAGTTTGTCGGATCCGGAGACTGCCGTTCGTACGATGTCTGCTCGGGGTATTGCGAGTCTTCTGGCACTGGCCCTCGAAGATACGTCGGCACAGGTTAAGGTCAAGGATATCTTCGAGAGAGTTTTCTCGTTGTGTCGTCATCCTGGTGCTGTCCAGCGCAGTGGAGCCGCTGCCTCCATTAGCTACTTCCTCCGATCCGTAAATGACGAAGATGGGGCAGTGTTGACAGAATTTGCCTTGCCGTGTTTGAAGAATCTTCTTTATGCCATGCGCTTGTGCCATTCTGATGTTCAGAATAAGACCGACGTGTCGCGAGATGTAATTTCGAAAGCTGTTATGAAGATTGAACGTGGAATATGTCGGTTTCCGCAACTCTTTTTAAAGGGAAAGACAACTTCACGGCAGGGCGCTACGAAGGAGGGGGATAACATTCTTCAGCAGACGACTATTTGGCTTTTTCAGCAGGTTGGTGCACGCGAAATTCAATTTCGACGTCTATGCCGGCAGCTTTTTATGTCTTTTAGCGCTTTGGTCGACAAGTCGAGCTCAGAATGGATTGAACGCTATGCGTCAACGCACGGCAACGAATCTATTAAAGCCGTACTGACACCGATGAGCTCATTGGCTCATACGCTACCCGACATGACAGTTGAGTGGCTGGAACAATTGTCTGCATCCATCGAGAGTTACGTTTGGTGTGTCAAGTTGCTAGGGACCAAGGCAGACAACATCTTTAAGCTTGGTTCGCTGGATTCACGGCAAGAAAACATGAAGCGAAAGCACACGGATAAAACAGCAGACACAAATGAACGACGTAGTTGTCAGCAGATTCTGTCGTGGGCGATTGCGCGGTTCTTACGACAGGGAAATCCCTGGAAGGACTTAATGATGCCATCACATTGGATTGCAGCGTATGTATCGTGTATCGCTTCGCTATGCAGCTGTATCAAGTATTTTATGAGCGGTGGCAGTGAGGTACTTCGCGACGTTGCTGATGTGGATAATCAGACGTTTCGATCCGCTGTAGTTGATAAACTTCTCCAGACATTACTGCATCGCGCTGACGATTGGGCGGCTGATCCAAGTTTATTTGATGAAATTGAAGATTTCTGCTCTGGTGTTGTTGAACGGAGCCAAGAGTGGGCCCATCAGATGCAGGAAACGGTGGACATGTTGCTATCCACGTTACGACCGTGCCTCGCTGAGGTCAACAGCAATGAAAGTTTTGCCAGCCATGCAAGTACTATCCAGTCGCTGTCCTTCTTTGGGAGCAAGGTAAGTACCATTCAGCCTGAAAGTGGCCCAGCGTATTTTTTGTTCTAAGTTTTCTCTTTCGTTCGTATAGATTTTAAGTGCTCACGTCATAAGCTTCCCCGTAGCGGACAAACACGCGGAAACATTTGCGCTCGTAGCGAAGATAACGATGCAATATGGGCAGTGCTTGCCTGACAACCTCGCCCTGGCAATTGTGGCACTGAAGGCTGCAGCTGCGTGCGGCTGGAGAATTACTGACATATTCGTGAACCCTGCTTACCGACAAGTATATGGACCAGTACACAATGATGTGATTCAGTTCATTCCTACGCTTGCTGTGTGGAACCGGTGCGCTAGTGACTTGGTTTCACTGTCACTGACAACTGACTTCGTCGTCGATGTTTTGGCCGATGTCCTGCATCAAGTGACAAGCTTCAAAGTATATTTAGCTAGGTCGGCCGAGTGGGACGCGTTCACTAAAACATTGGTGGCGAACATCAAGCAATTTATCAATAATTTGGAGGCTGTCAAAGCGGATACACAGCGGACACTTTCACTACTGCGAGTTCTCCGATATTTTATGGAGCTGTGCCAGCAATGCTCTGAAAATCTGGTTGAGGCTGTGCGCATTGGGCCGATCCCAGATATCCGCGATGCAATTATTTGTCTTCTTAAGCAGCGTGGGTGCAGCTACCTAGTGAAAGCTGAAATTTTGCAGATGTTGTCTTTGATGGGACCCACTTCGGTTTTGGTTGCCGAAGAACAAAAGGCTCCAATTTTAGAGTCTCTCGTGGCGTTCGTTTTTGACGAGTTTCCGATCATCTCGACAGATGTCTCTCGTGGGTCGAAGGATTATGATGTGTTCCATTTGTTATTTGCAGAGCTATTGGGTGTAGTTGAGCGAAGCAGTTCGGTTGCATACCTTAAAATTATTTACCCAAGTCTGAAGGAAACAGATAAACACCTTTTCAGTGCAGAAATCAAGCGGATGTTGGCAAGATTCTCGGTCTCACTAGCGGGTAATCTGGAGTCTGGCGGCTCAAGCAGCGACAGAGTACAACTACAGTTGGGAGAGCTCTTGGATGTGTTGCTGGATCCTGCGCTAGAAATTGCAATTCGGAAAACACTTCTAGAGGAAGTGTTTACGCCTCTGATTGAGTGTCAACGTGGGGACACATTACAACGGTTTTATTTGATGGAAAGCACAACGAAGAAGTCAACGATCATTGGCGTGCTTGCAGCCCTAATTTCGACTTCGGGTGAGGTGACGTCCGGAGGGAGCCGCATAGGCGTGTTCGTGGCGTTTTCTTTGGTTGAGATCCTGTATCGGCTACTGGATCCCGAGCTTGTTCGGACCGATATTAATTCGGCTTTTCTGGGACACAAAAATGGCAAGGGCCGCGAATTTACGATGTTAGTGTGCAAATGTGCGAGCAAAGTGGTAACCAAGGCATATGGAGACATCGACGAACTCACTCGCTTGGCATGTTGTGCAGCCTACAGCTGTCTGCTCACCGCCGTGTCACGGACACAAAAGCAAGAGAAATTCTTCGACCAAATTCTGTTCCAGCCCGCACTTTGGAGCAATGTCCTAGACCTGGCACATAATTACGAGCTACCAGCGGAGACGGAGAAGTTTGCTACGATACCTCTTTCAAGCCTGTCTGCGGTTTCACTTCAAGCGCACGATCCCAGTGTGTCTGGAAACTCAAAAGCAAAACGAAATGGACCCGCTGCGTTGCAATTCTTTACGGCAAGCAGCTTGAGTATGGATGCAGACGCATCTGTAATGACTGCGCCTCTGGACATCGATCAAGTCACGGCTGATTATCAAAACGTTGAGATCGAACTAGATGAATTTAATCGGCACCCTTGCATGATTCCGCTGGTGCGCGTGCTGATGCTAATGAAATCGGACTTTGGTACTACATGGGGAGAAAAGGCAATGCCTGGCTGGATGAAAAAGATGTTTGATGTGATTGTCGACCCTTCAACTGCTCTGAATGTGCGTTTGTTCTTGGGCAAGGTGGTGCTGAATGTCCCGGACGTTTTCGGAATGTACGCATCATCATGGCTACCTGCGATTATGGAAACCCTTCTCGACGCGACTAGTGCTCAAAAGGTCCCCGAATTCAACTATCTTTTGCGTGATTGTTGTAATCTGTTGCTGGATAGTTGGAAGAACATCGCGGTCTCAACTCCAAAGCCAACAGCGGACCGTTTTATCAACGAGCTAATCAAGCTCTGCCCAGATCGGAATAATCAAATTCGGGACAATAACCTGGTGTTGATAACGGAGTTGCTAGCGATTTGGAAAGATTTGGTGAGTATCGAGCTGAGCCTTCTGACAAAGTACATATACTCGGATGATGATGACGATGGAAAAATGAAGTCTTCAAAGCAGTTTACTGCCCTCCAAATTGTCAGTGCGTTGCTAAATGTTGGACTCGCAGACGCATTAACACCCGAGGGTGAGGAACAAACAATTGAAGATGGAATTTTGCTGGTGATGAAGAGCAAGACAGCATCATTGTATACTCTGGCAGCCGAAGTCGGTGGACTTTACCTGCAGACTGCGTATCACTTGCAGGGCGAAGAGTTCATGCACAAGTTGACAAACTTAATCATAGGCTCGTATAACGACGAAAACTTTGGCCGCTTTCTGGCACTATTACGGAATGCGTCGATGCACCATCCCAAGATGATTGATTCAATTATGCTTCAACGTCTATCGTTCGTACTGTCAAAGTCTGTTCCAGTGGATGCTTGGGCTTTGCTTGCGGCCGAGTCTCTGACTAACGCAGCTGCGAACGAGAATGTTGCAAAGGACATATATGCTCACGTGCAATCTGTTCTTGGACGCTTTGTGGCACACCGGCACGCTGGCGTACAACAAAGTACTCTACGAGCTGTGTCGTGCCTTTTGAACCATTTGACTATTCCCGAGATCGAGCGATTGATAGCAAAGACACCCGAAGGTGGTCTTGACATGCTGAGGTATTACGAAACGCACGAGTTTTCAGAATGTCGCGGGCTGTTATTTAACGTCGCCATGAAGTTGTACGAAAAAGATGTGTCACCTCAGGTGAAGATTCGACTGAAAGCTTCGTTGCTCCGCGGACTGTGTGACCCAGACGATGTACACAGAAAGGAAGCGTTTGAGTACTGGAACCGTTCCGAGTTTATGATGAAGACCTGTAGTGACCGGCTTCTCGCGATCTTCGGCTCTTTGTACTCCCAAGAATTCGACGAAAAATGGGTGCTTTACGCGACGAATTTACTCGTCGGAATGTCGAAGGAGAGCGATTCATTTGAACGACCGTTATTCCCAAGTGCGTTGGGGGGTGGCGTGTATTTTAACATTGATGCGACTTGGGAGTCGACAACGCAGTCGATGACACCGCTTTTTTCAGTGGAAGCTGACACATTCAGCGCCCGACAAGGGGCAACGCAGCAAATGAGTAATGCTACACACGCTGGCTCATCGCAGGTTGGTGGATCAATTGGTAGTGCGATGCAGTCCCAGTTATTTACCTCCAATTCCCAGGTGTCAGGTAAGCACGCATCGTGTTCTTTCATACAGGGTGGTACGTTTCCAAACTAAGATTGTCATCTGTGAAATACAGCAGCACCATTAACTCCAAGCTATAGCCAGAACCCTGGAGAACTGGAAGCTTTGCAGCAGCGACCTGGGCGAAGACGTTTTTCTAAGCGGCATACTGCGTCCGTGAAAACCCAGTTGAATTATGACAAGAAGGCGTCAAAACGTCATTTTCAAGACCAATATGCTCTTCAGAAGAAACAAGAAGAAGCACGAATAACCCGAGAACGGAAAGAGCGTCAGGCACGAGTGTCAATCAAAAGAAAGTATCGCGTCGGTGAGTTTCCAGATATTCAGATTTCGCAGCAAGATATTGTGGATCCTATTCTTGCACTCTGCGAGGTCCACGTCGAAACGTCAACTCTAGTGTTTGGTGCTTTGTTTTCATCGATTGTGGCAACCCCACAGTTTGAACAGTCCGGAAACACTCCTGAGCTAGCGGAGAGACTCGAAAGGACGTTGACCCTCTCCCAGTCATCCCCCGTATACGTTGGATGTATCACGTCCGCTTACTTCGCCAGTATTGTCAGAAACCCCAGTCTTTGCCAAAATCTGGTCGTTCCAGCGACTACTATAGGCGAAGCCGGTCTGTCCAGCGGAAAATATCATCTCAGTGAGTTGGCACTGGAAGAAAAGTTGATTTATAGTATTCAGCATCAAGGTCTGAACCAGGGATCGCACGAATGGGTGACAAGTTGGGATCTACTTCACAAGCTGTTGAGCACAGTGCACAAGCGTAATTTTCTAATCGCGCTGTCAATGGCCTGCAGCACAACGGACGAGTCGAAGCTTGCCCTTCAAGCGCAACTATCTGGGGACCTCCCGCTTGCCATTGCGTCGTATAAAAAGGCTGAAAGTATATTGACTTCACAGATGGAAATTCTCGACGGTGAAAACGCTCTTGCCATCCAGGCAGATGCCACGCGATGCCGCTGGCAGCGATTTAATTGCTTGGAAATTCTGAACAATTGGGACACCCTGGTCAACGAGATTACCGATTTGGATGTGTGGAAGCAGCGTGCGCCATATCTAGAGCAGGGTGTCGGACATTTCATGCGTTCCTACTTAGGCCTTGCGGAGTCTAAGCGAAGCGATAGTCCAAAATTATTGGAAGAGCTTCACAGCATTATTGAGAGTGCCACACACGATTCGGTGAAGCAAGGGCTTGTTCAGTCGAGATTTCCGGTTGAAGTTTGCATGGCGTACATTTTGATGGGTGACAAGAACCAAGCTCGTGTGGGCGTAGAGAATTTTTACAGCACCTTCCTGAAAACGTGGAGACAAACTAGTTCAATGGCGTCAACCTCTCGTTTGGAGCTAATGCAGTCATTGTCGTCAATAGTGGAGATTGATGAAGTACTGCTCAGCTTCGAGGGTGATTACCAAAGGTCTTGCAAGCAGGAGCACGCTCCCGATATGATGGGTTTCATCAAAGCGTGGAGTAGATCACCTCCTTCCACAGGCGAGGACGGCATGGTTCTGTGGTCTCAACACACTATGATCCAAAACGTTGTCTCTGGCCTTTTACTGGATTATGGTCAAGGCCAAGGCACTTTATCGGACGAAATGCGAATAGCTGTTTTGGGGATCAAGAGCAATGTGATGCTGCAATATGCTAATGTAGCGATATCATGCAATATTTTGGCTCTGGCATCCAAAATGCTTAAGAGCTACCGCGAGCTGTGCAATGTCCACCAGCTCCCAAAGTTGAGTGTGCAAATGGTTGAAGTGTTCGTTTCACACGTACTGAAACTGGTTGATCGCCAAGAGCACCAATCCGGCAAGGATAGCTTGAACCCAACCTCGGTAAAGCTAATCACAAGGTACTACGAAACAGCAACGAAAATGTTTGACAACGTGGAGATCATGAACATGATGGAAACTGCAAATACAAGCGATCAAGTGGCCATGGGCTACTTGGAAGCGAAGGCATTCGCCAGCGCCGCAGCATTTTACGCCATTAATGATGTTGATGAGAGCCTGAAAGAAGAATACTTCTCACGCTCGCTCGACATGTTCAAGGTTTCCTGTGAGCGCATCAATGAAGAAGAAGGGGGATCAACTGCCTTTTTGAGGTGCAGATTAACGTTCATTGAGTTTTTGAACGACCTGCTCTTCAAACGGGACATGGAGAAGCTCCGCAAGCTTGCCGACAGAAAAGATTTGGTAAAGCTCCTGGCTGAAAATGTTCTACGAGGAATGGCTGCTGGAGATCGTGAATGCGCGCACTATTTCCCTCAAATATGCGATGTGATAGCGCCGTACCCAGATATTGTGGCTGAGTTCGAAAAGTATGTCCTGGCGAAGGTTCCACTCTGGACATGCCTGCAGTGGTCGGCCCAGCTAATGGCGTTGCTGAATGGACCCATCGGTGGAACGGTCGTTTTGATCTTGGAAAAGGTACGTTCGGTCAGCTCTTTCGTATGTGTGGTTCTCTTTGTGACCTAGGTTGTTATTCCTGCAGATGGCCGAAAAATACCCGGTAGCACTTTTCTATGACTTTATGGTTACGTGCAAGTCCTCTTTGGATATATTCAAAGTGAATTTGCATCGCCTGGAGGTTCTGGTCGCCAATCCAGTGATGGAAAAATTCGTCGCTGCCCTACGTTTGTACGTATCGCTTCTCGTACAAATGGAGTATGGTAACAAACTAACTTTATTTGAGCTGCGCAGAATTCACCACCCAGAAATTCGGTTAAAAGAGGGGCTAAGAGAGATCGCCAAACTCTTAGAAGACGACCGAACAGCAGATGCACGAAACAAAGTAGAACTCCTGTGGAAAGACTGCTTCTCGCCCGATCGTCCATTACTCGGAGCACAGATCGGCCGCTACAATCGTGACTGGAGCCGGAAAGCTAAGCGAGACATTGAAAAGATATTGGGCAAAGATGGCAGCAAAATGACTGCGAAAACTGTCAATACTGCCCGGGAGTGGATAATGAACCACTTTAGCGTTACCCCGGGTAGATACGGCATCACCAAAGACATGAAGGCGCATCTCGGAGATTTTGCAGAATGGCTCGAGGAGTTTGATCATTCCAGCTGCTCGCTGGAACTCCCGGGGCAGTACACGGCAGGTAAGTTTGCAATTATTGATTGACGTTAAATACCGCACCACTCACGCAATGGTTATTTCCCCCGTGACAGATTGGGGCCCACCAGATCCGTCTGCACACGTACGAATCTTAAGTTTTGACTCGATGTTAGGGGTGCTGGCCTCGAAGCAGCTACCGAAGAGGTTGACGCTTCACTGCAGCGATGAGAAGGACTACACGTTTCTTGTCAAGGGTGGCGAGGACTTGCGCCTTGATCAAAGAATCGAGCAACTCTTCGGTGTGATGAATCAAATTCTTCAAGCAGACCCAGGGTGCCGTGATCAGAGGCTCTCTCTCACTACATACGACGTGATCCCAATGACGCAGGAGATCGGTATTCTCGAGTGGGTTAATGGTACGTCGACGTTGAAAGGAGTGATCGAGTCACAGTTGCAAATCGATGATCGGTGTACGGACCTCAGAAGCAACAAGAGACAGAAACTGGAATTGTTCAACACCACGGCAGCTAAGGCGTACGAATCGTTTCTCCTGAAGCAGCGTGGCGCGAGCTTCAGTGCAAAAGTTGTTGCTCCTCGCTCTAAAGACGTGGTGGAACAGTTCGCAAAAGTCCAGGCGATGATCCCAGGCGATCTGTTGCGACGTCAACTACTGGGGCTGGGATCCAACTTTGAGGCGTTCTTGCTGGTTCGAGATCATTTCCTGAAGTCTTTGGCTGTGTTCAACGCTTGTTCATACGTGTTGGGCATCGGTGATCGCCATTTGGATAACTTCCTTTTTGATCTCTCGAACGGCCGTGTGATCGGAATTGACTTTGGTGTGAGTTTTGGCGCTGGCGCAAGTGTCCTCCCTGTCCCCGAGTTAATTCCCTTCCGGTACACGAGGCAAATGGACTTTGTTTTCCAGCCCTACGATGGTGCAAATCTATTAGCTCAAGAGATGCAAACAGTGTTCGAAGCGCTACGCACGAAGCGACAGGTCGTGGAAAGCGTCATGAACGTTTTCCTTCACGAACCTCTGCTCGATTGGCAGCAGTCTACCACGACGCACCAGAAGGCGCTGTTTGAGGCAACGGAAGACGATGATCGGTCAACACTGCAGGACAGTGACGTCGACATGGAGGATGTGGAGGAGCCCGCCCCTACACGAGCCTCTCGATCGAGCAAGAAGTTGAGTGCAACCCCTGCTGGCGCCACCGCTGCTACAGCGTGGCTGCCTGACGTCAAGATTGCGATCGCGCGGAGAAAATTGGAGGGCGTCTCGCCTGGGCTGTTGCTGAAGGAGGAGCTGTCCCAGAACCCACACCTCCAGCAGCACTTGAGCAAGTTCCATGCTCTAGTCGACGCTGCGAGCAGCAGTGATAATGGCACCAACGAGATGACCGCGATGAGTTCGTTGGCGCAAGCGCAAGAGCTGCTGGCACTGGCCACCGCGCCCGACTTGCTCGGCCGAACGTTCCAAGGGTGGATGCCGTGGTTGTGACTGAGTACTTAGGCGTTCGTAAGAGCAGTCGACCAGATAAGTTAATCATCCAACGGCTCCATGCGGAACACACCGTCAACCGGACTTGACTTTGCAATTGACCTCAACCAGCATGCCCTGCATTTCATCAATGACACAGCACAATGTTTTGCTCCCTGGTTGAGTTCGTGAAGGCTACAGCCCGAGTTTCACCCACAGCGTGGGTGAAATCTATCGGTTAAATGCATGTACATGTATTAGATGCAGCCTTTGCCGTGCAGGGCTCCCGCGACGTTACAGCCGGGAATCGACTTGGACTTCAACCCCATAACGGACCACCCGTCACTGGGTCCGTTGCAGGCGTCGGCTCCATTCAACGCATGCAGACACTTGTCGCTCCGCGGAGGTTATCTATCCAAGAGATACTGTAGTATCAGGCCGTTATCTTTCGCATTTTCAGCCAATCAGATGGCGCTAAAATGCATGGCCGAAACGACCGGTCCGCCGCCTTCTCGATCGTTTTCCCATTATCCATCCACGCGAGACGAGCCCGAGCCAAAAGACCCCTCGCCGCCGATCTCTGACACCCCCTCCGTGCCGCATCCCCTCCCTCCCTCCGTGCACCCCCCTCTTCCATCCCCCTCATTACACTGCCATGGACATCTCCGCCGCCCTCCTCAACACCCAGAGCCCTGGTACGTCTGCGTAGCGAGGCAGTTAGGGTTCCTATCTAGATACAGGATACGCTAACCTGTCATGTCCGTTAACCTGTCTTGTCCGTTATAGACCTGACGCTGCGCAAGCAGGCCGAGGAGTTCCTGAACAATGCGCTGCAGCAGCAGATGGGCCAGTTCATGGTGACGCTCGTGCAGGCGCTGGCCTCGGAGGAGTTCGCCGTGGTGGGCCGCCAGGCCGCCGGCCTGTACCTCAAGAACGTGCTGGACGCCAAGGACGACGCCCTGCAGCTGCAGAAGGTCAACGCCTGGATGGCCATGGACCCGGCCCTGCGCACCCAGATCAAGGACGGCTCGCTCGGCGTGCTGCAGTCCAACGACCCCGTGGCGCGCCACACGAGCGCGCAGCTCGTGGCCAAGATCGGCAGCATCGAGCTGCCCGCCAAGGAGTGGCCCGCGCTGCTCGAGGCGCTGCTGCAGAACGTGACGAACGGCAGCGAGGGCTGCATCCACGCCACCCTCGAGTGCCTCGGCTACCTCTGCGACGAGCTGGACGAGAACGCCGTGGACGAGCAGGACACCAACCGCATCCTCACGGCCATCGTGGACGGCATCCGCGCCGACCGCCCGTCGGCCATCCGCCTCGCGGCCGTCACGGCCCTGCGCAACAGTCTGGAGTTTGTCAGCGAGAACTTCAAGCGCAAGCAGGAGCGCGACCACCTGATGCAGAAGATCTGCGAGGCCACGCAGTCGCCCGACCTGCGCACCCGCGTCGTGGCGTACGAGTGCATTGCGGCCATTGCTACGATGTACTACGAGTACATCGCCGAGTACATGGAGACGCTGTGCAAGCTGACGTTCAACGCCATCACGAGCGACCAGGACGAGGTGGGGCTGCAGTCGCTCGAGTTCTGGTCGTCCATGTGCGACGTCGAGCTCGACCTGATCGAGGAGATGAACTACGCCGAGCTGGAGGGCCGCACCGACTTCATCCCCTGCAACTACTACGTGCAGACCGTGCTGAACACGCTCATCCCTCTGCTCACGGAGACGCTGAAGAAGCAGGAGGACGACCAGGACGAGGACTCGTGGAACCTGTCGATGGCCGCCGCTACGTGCCTTGCGCTCGTGGCCCAGGTCGTCGGCGACGCTTGTGTCGACCTCACCATGGCGTTCATCACGCAGAACATCGACAGCAACGAGTGGCGTCCCAAGGAGGCTGCCATCATGGCATTCGGCTCGATCCTGGACGGCCCTGACTCGGCCAAGATTGCCCCGCTTGTGCGCCAGGCGCTTGGCTTCCTCATGGGATGCATGAAGTTCGACAACATCCTGGTGCGTGACACGACGGCCTGGACGCTTGGCCGTATCTGCGAGCTGCACTACGGATGCATCAGCGGCGAGATGCTGCCCGGTCTGATGCAGCTGCTTCTCGAGGGTCTGGACCAGGAGCCGCGTGTGTCTCACAACGTCTGCTATGCCATTCACAACATCGTGAAGGCGTTTGAGGAGTCGGAGGCGGCTGCGCACATGCTGACCCCGTACTTTAGCACCCTTTTCGACAAGCTCTTAGAGACTAGCAGCCGCCCGAACGCTACGGAGAGCAACCTGCGCGGCTCGGCGTACGAGGCTCTCAACGTGCTGGTGCAGGCTGGCGCCGATGAGGTGAATGAGCACATCATGCTGCGCCTCCCTGTGGTGCTGGAGCGTCTGGAGCAGAGCATCAAGATCCTGATTGAGAACCCGGACAGTCTCCAAGACGACCAGGCTGGTCTGCAGGCGTTGCTGTGTGGTGTGCTGATTGCTGCTATCCAGAAGCTGAACACCGATATTGAGCCATTGGCTGACCGCATCATGCAGGCTCTGCTGCAGGTGTTCTCCACCCGCAATGCTGCGGCTGCCGAGGAGGCCTTCATGGCTGCGGGTGCTCTGGCTAACGTTGTTGGCCCCAAGTTTGAGGTCTACATGCAGTACTTCGGCCCGGTGGTGCTGATGGGCCTGAAGAACAGCGAGGAGTACATGGTTTGCAGCGTTGCTGTGGGCGTGGTGGGTGACCTTTGTCGTTCCCTGGAAGGCAAGATCCTGCCGCTGTGCGACGATATCGTCGCTGCTCTGATCGATATTCTGAAGAACCCCATGCTGAACCGTTCGGTGAAGCCGCCGGTTCTTTCATGCTTCGGCGATATTGCTCTTGCCATCGAGGGCGAGTACGAGCGTTATGCCGCGTCTTCGCTCCAGATGATCCTGCAGGCTGCTGGCGCATGCGGATCTATTGCGACTGATGACGAAGAAGTAGTGGAGTACATGAACCAGCTGCGCGAGAGCGTGTTGGAGGCGCTGACGGGCATTGTTCAGGGGCTCGGCGCTGCCAACAAGGCCCCCATGCTAATGGAGTGTGCACCGCAGATTGGAGCATTCCTTGCTACGTTGGCGAATGACCTTGCGACGCGATCGGACGCGGTGACGACTGGCGCGGTGGGCTTGATTGGGTGCGTGAAAATCTATGCTCGTTCGTTCTGCTTTGCCATTAGAATGTGTGATGTATTAATCTGTTGTGTGCTGTGTGTGCTTTTGAAATTTAAGTGACATGGGCCAGGCGATCGGCAAGCCGGTGGAATCGCTATTCCACCAACAGTTTGTTGTTCAGCTTGTGAGCGAGTGCGCTAACAACGCACAGAACCCGCAGGCGCAGCAGCTTGCTGCGTGGACGCAGAAGGTGATCATGGATCTGCAGGCAAACTAAGCTTGATCGACTTCAGCTGTGGTTTTGCCCCTGCTTGGCTTTGATGGTTGCCTTCTGCAAACACGAAGCTGAGTGGGCGGATGATTGAAGTGCGTGGAACCAAGTGTTCGATGAACCTGCAGGCGACTGCTGTAATCGGCCTCGAGTTACTGTCGTCCCTACCGCTTTTGCTGTTTGCCTTCTGTAAACACAATCGCGAAGGGACCCCAGTAATTCGCAGTTGCTGATCGGATGACGTGCAGTGTGTCGGGCGCGGTGGTTTTCCTGCATGTTGGAGTGCTTTGTGTGGCATGCTGACATTTATTTATCGGGAGTGTTCTGCTAGCTGGCTTGTAGCAGCGGGTGCAAGTGTGCTCGTTAGCGTCGCAAGGACTTGCCGAATGTCGGAGTGGACTTGTGTATACCTGTTCTCCCCGACGGGAGACGGCGATGCACATAGTTTACCCAGCGCTCGTTTGAGTCAGTAGGAAACCCAGTTTCCATATTCATAGAATACCATTGCGGGGGCGGACGAGCAGGTTCGGCTGCATGACGCAGCCGACTTGTTCGGCCACCTCTCCCATTTCCCACCAATTTCTTGGTTCGTTCGGTTCCTGCTTTGCATCGCTGCAAGCAGGCTATCGGTAGGTAGAAATCGGCAGTATTTCAACTTGTCTACTTAGGATTGATTTGCGAATCTTCTGGTTGTTTTGTTTTCGTCTACAAGAGTTCTTCGAGGTCTACGGGCTTGAACGCGCCCTTTGACTCCTCCATGAACACCACACCCTGCTCTATGATAATTTGGTGCTTGCCAAATGCGTACACTTGCTGTCCATCGTGGAATCCCTTCGGCATGAAAGTCAAGTTGTGACTGATTGCCAGGTTTTCAATGACGTCCTTCAGGCTAACGGAGCGAGATACGCTCCGAGGCGACGTTTTTGCTTCGCGGATTGGAGACTCCTTCACCTCCTCGACTCGTGCAAGGGCCAGTGCATCCTGATAATTCGTGGCTGCGCTGCCGTTCAACTCGGGAAGTGGGGGCCTGCTGTCATGGGGCACAGCTACCGAGTCCGCCGCCACACGCAGAAGTGTGAGAGCTCCATGAAAATGCACCAGCAATCGCTCGTTTGTCGCTAGCGAGTTCTTCTCAAAGAGATGCTTCCACCCGCAGTACCATTTCTCTAGCTCGATCAAATTTGGCGAGCCGCTTACCCATTTGCGTAGCACCTTGAGCCACTTGGGGAAGAACTCTCCTTCCAAAAGAGCGATAAATTGGCGGTCAGGAAGATGGTCTTTCCACGCCAGCACCCATGTCAGAGCTTCCAGAGACTGGCGTTCAGGGTTGATCTCGAACTCACGGTGCAAACACCGGATCAACTTTCGCACGATATGCCGATGAGTGAACTTGCCGTATTCGCGTTCACCCCAGAGTTCTCTCCACGGAGATAGCACGGCAAATACCGACAGGTCCGACGGATGCCATTGATTCATTGCGCTTGCCAAGGCCAATCGGATATCAGGGTAAAGAGACCCCATCGCATATCCAAGATAGGGCAACCAAGGAAGAAGCCACTCGTGGATTGGTATCGTATCGGAGCGAGGATCCCATCCATGACATTCTTTTTTCAGTCGAGATAGTACCAACTGGTTCAAGAAAGCCTCTTCAAATTCACTCGAAAGATGTGGTCTGAGTTCCAGGAATGCATCAACGCATTCTGACGGATTGGATTTGGCCTGCCAATCAACATTCACGCACTGCACCATTGCAGGCCACAACGTCTCCTCCAATATGAAGTTGTACAGATCATCGCCCTCAGCCAAGGTCTTTTCACGGATGACAGGGAGTACGCTAGCTGAGGCACTTGCGTCCTTTGCAGCCCTTTTGCTTGGAAGCTCCGTCAAAAATGACTGAATCAATCGCAACTGTTGGACAACCGCGTCAATCGACTTTTGCTCGAGCAGATCGGATTCCATTAGCAAGGCTCGAAGCGGAGGCATGCATATCGACGGCACTAGCTGCTGTAATTTGTGTGCGTCAAATTCCAGCGGAAAGCTCCGTCGAACAACGAGCAAATGTGACAAGATAGGCTCTACAGACTGCACCTCCAGAGCTTGTTCATGCAGCTTATCCAGCGACTTCATTTGCTCCACCATTGCCTGCATGTGTTGCAGGCGAACATCATCCACGTTCAGCTGAGCCTTAATCATCTTGGCCTCTTTCTTCATCGCAGTAACACTCTCCGTGTTGGCGTCAATCTTTTGAGTCAAGTCGTAAATCTTGCCTTGTGCCAGATTCACCACCATCCGCACATTGTAAATCAGCTCGTCGCCTAACTTGGGCCTCGCAGCTTCCACGCGTTGTGGATCGACGTCATATGCCGCTGTCACATCCGACAGCACACGGACAGAGGGTCCGCGCATGTCCAGCACGACGTCACTTCTCTTCTGCTTCTTCATCTCCTGAGCTTCCTGCGTCAACTCAGCTGCTCGTTTGTGTTTCCTGCGTCCAGCCACCACCCTCCTCTTCCTCCACAAGGTATCGTCCTCCACGGCACCCGGAGCAGTGTCCGCCCCCTCCTCATCCCCCACATCTTCTCCCTTGAGCTCCTTCTGCAGCTTCTTGTTCTGCTTGAGGTTGCTGGCCTCCACGAAGTCTCCGAAGCCGATGCCCATCTGCGCAGGACGCTTCTTGACCGCAATCGTGGCCGACACGCCGTCCTCCTTCTTGCCCAGGCGGCCCTTGAAGCCCATTTTGGCGAGCATTTTGGTGCCGAAGCCCGTCGTGTGCGTCTCCCAGCCGAACGTCTTGCTCTTGGCGGGTCTGGCGGCCCCCGAGGGTGCTGCATCCTTCTTCTCGTGGGCTCCAAGGCCCATTCCAGAGCCAGAACTGGGTCGAAACCCTAGGCCAGTTCCTGATCTCGACTCAAATCCCTGACTTGACCCAAAACCGAGACCGGAGCCGCGAGAAACTTCGTCAGTGGGGGCCTCCGGGTCCCTTTCTTGGCGCCGCCTCCTGGCCGCCGCCTGCATCGGATTCACCTCGGGGTCGGTCGTGTCAAGAGTTGGAGCATCCTGCTGTGTGTCTGCGTCCTGCTCGTCGGCCTCCTGGCGCGCCTCCTTCCGGAACATCCGCGCGAAGTCGGCGTTGGTCATGCCCCCGCCCGGAGACGCCATGGTTGGAGAAAAATAATCACTGATAAAAACCCTCAAATTAATCAAAATTAATTATTGTTGTAATAAATAAAATAAAATATTGTTTTTAAAATAGCTAAAACTAATATAATACTACTGTAGTAATTGATTGTGATTTTGTTGCCACTGTAAAATCATCGGCTTTTCAAAGCAGTAGGAAATGCTGTGGGTGACTGGGCAGCAAATGTATACTTTTCAAATAGACGGTAGATCACATCAGTGCGATCGTTGAATGATCCAATTCATTCATTCATGTGTATAACTCAGGGCAAGTGGGGGTATCCACTCGTGTACGTTTAGGCAGTGCTATTCTCTAGGCACCGCGATGAACAAAGGATAACCGTGCCTGCTTTCTAATCCAACTTCACCGACTTGCTCGACTCCCTCAAAATCATGTCGCCCTGGGTAGTCTTAGAACACGCAGATTCATCCTCCACGATGTTGAGCTCCGGATACTTGCAGGCAGCGACCTTCAGCTCGCACGGGTTCGAGTACTTGATGCCGTCCGAGCCACAGACAGGCATCACGACGTCAGGGCAGGCATCCGCGCACTTCTTGCTGGGCTTGGACTTCTCGCCGCCAATGACACCAGCGTCGGAGTTGTCATTATACAGTTGACCGATAGTGCTTCCGTTCTCGTGCGACGTCTTGGAGGACTTCTTGGCCTTGCTGTTGTGGTCCTTGGAGCTCTTCTCCGACTTGGTGGCAGCATCCTTGTCCTCGCTCTCGGCCTCGTCTCCAGTGTCACCAAACGATTTGCCATAAATGCGCTTGTACTCGTCCAAGACGTTTTCCCTGGGGCCCTTGCACTTAGCAACCCTCATGACGCACTCGTTCGAGTATGTCACGCCGTTCTCGTCAGTCACAGGCTTGTACACGTCGAGGCACGAGATGTTGGGGCAGTACGAAGTGGGAGCGCTTCCGTCAGTGGAGTCGCTCTCCTTACTGGCAGACTCGTCGCTAGCAGAGTCGTCCGCGTTGCTGTCGTCAACGTCACGCGAGGCACCGAACGACTTGCCGTAGATCCTCTTGTACTCCTCCAACGGGTCCTCATCCTTCTTCTCGCCCTTGCACTTGGCCCTCTGCATGGAGCATTCGTTCGGATACGACACGCCATTCTCGTCGGTGACCGGATCATAGACATCGAGGCACGCGTCGGGGCAAAACTTCTTGCCAGCATTGACGGAGGCGACGGCGATGGCCGCGACGAGGAGACCAGTGGCGAACTTCATCTTGATGCGAGTAGTCGTTTGAGCTTGAGCTTGTCTTGAGCAAATTCAGCAATGGCACTTTCCTTGCCGCCGCAGTACCACACGGTACAGTGCAGTCACTACTGCAGTGTATCGTCACGCTTCTTCAATCAAGAGAGCCCAACCAACATGGAAAGCCAGCCAGGGA
Organism: Phytophthora x cambivora; assembly: GCA_033557925.1. Taxonomy (NCBI): domain Eukaryota; phylum Oomycota; class Peronosporomycetes; order Peronosporales; family Peronosporaceae; genus Phytophthora; species Phytophthora x cambivora. Next base: position 2,689,116 of record JAUCEB010000034.1, read on the forward strand.
CACCCTCGTGACACGACACGAGTCGTGTCGGCTCCATCCGCAATTCCAGCCGGGATTAATTTCATGATGAGGACACAGTTTTTTCGCTGTTCGGAAACCAGATTGTCGATCTGCAGATGTCGTCCTCCGTTGTCTCAAGACAACTTGTCTACAGCAGAGCTCGCAGTCGGAACTCCTGACTCAGGAGGAGACTCAGGCGACTTGTGCAACAATTCACAGGTATGATGCCGCCGCTATACACTTTTTATTTTATTTTCTGGGTATGCTCGGATTGCTTGGCTTCAAGCTGTCAGCTTGGGAAGCGATGTTCGGTCGCCCCCATCTTTGGAAACTAACGTGCGTCATCTTGAAAGAACTTTCGCTTCCTACCGTTTACCAACGACGACCACCTGCATCGCCACCGCGGCGATCATCCCAGCGCGAACTCTGGCGAGGACGGCCACCGCTGCCTGAGTACGGCGCACTAGAGCGTTGAGCGAACGGCCCGCTGCTCCTATCATTGCTGTGGTATGAAGCCGTGCGGGAAGAACCTGACGCCGGAGCCACGAGTGCCTTCATCTTGAAAAACTGCAGCGCCTGCGACAGTGTCGGCAAGATAGACGACTCGATGCGCCCGAAGAATCGGAAGCCTCCCGACTTGACCTCCAAGTGGCAACTGCGGGGCGTTTCACGCGCAATATACGTGATCGAGAAGCAGCCCGGGAACTTGCTATACACGTGCAACGCGTACGGGATGCGCGACGGGTGCTCCTTCTTTTGCTTGATCAAGTCCTCCTCGACACTTTCCTTCGGTCCGTTCTTGTAGTACTTGTAGCGAACCACATCGTCCACTAAGCTGTTCATGGGGTCCACAAAGCGAGCGATCAGCTCATCGATGTTCTCGTACTTCTCTTCCTTGATAATCAACGTCTGACCAATGCGGGCTTCCGACGGTTTGTCTTTTTCTTGAATATCAAAGTGACGGTACACACCCTCCAGCATTTTCCACGTCAGCGTGAGGTGATCGGTGCCCAAAGTACTGGGACGAATAACGACTTCTCCAACGGGTTGTTCTCGCAGATACTGCATCGCTGTTTGGCAGTTGATATTGCGGAACACGGGGTGCGCGATCTGTCGCTTCTTACGCCTTGACGGATGACTGCCTTGAGCGCGGGTGGCCTGTGTAAACGCAGTCGCCTTGTCTTCCTCGACAGGGGGTTCGTTCACGAGACGGTCTACGCGCTCCATACTGTCGCTCTCAACGAGCTTGGAGTTCGTGTACCGCGGGAATCGCTCCGGATGGAAACACATCGACATGTCGATAAGCGAGCGGCGGTTGCAGCCAAGCTGCAGCTCGTAGCGACCTTCACGATCCGCCTGGATCGTAAGAATTTTGGCATTCACCGTGATGCCCTTAGGGAAAGTCTGAGGGCGTACATCTGAGAGATAGTCTGGCAGTCGCTCGCGATGCAGACTTGAGCGCATACCGCTCTGCAAACGGACTCGAACGAACTCGTCACCTGACATATGCAGCAGCGTGGCAGGAACGATCATGCCGATACGCAGCGTCTCCCGCGTTTCACCGTTCAGCAAGAAGAAAAGGTCTTCGTCCTTCGGTACCTGGTACTTCGCACGCCGGTCAAAGTAGGGGTATCGCAATTCGCGCTTGATGTACTCGAGTGTCAAAAGTTTCGGGCCCTTCTTCTGAAGCTCAAGACGGCCAGCGTACGCAGACAAATCGAGCTCGGACAGTACGTCTTGAATCTCTGCGTCGCCAAGCCGAGTGTTTGGCGGGGCATTTCGGCTACGAATCGCAGAAGCTGACTGGTACATCGTGTCTTCCACTGCATATGAATAGTGATTCGGGTCGTACATGTCAATCGTCGAGTTGTTGTTAGCGTCGCCACAAATTTTCACCGCCATATAATAGCTTTCGGGGTGGATGCGGGTGTCATCTAGCGGGTTCAACGGGGCTTCACGCAACGCATCACGCTCACGGATGCGAATAAATCCGGCACAGTTGCGGTATACAATCTTACCAACGAAACCCTTGGAAAGGAGTTCTTGACGTCGTTCGACATAGTTCTTTGCACGAACTTTATCCAGTACCGACGCCGCTTTCGCAGGGCCCAAACCGCAAATGAACTGCAGTTGGTACGATGTGTGCTTGTGGTTGGCCAGTAAATTGATGTCAACACCGTATTTGTTAATCACCTGAACGAAAACACGGTCGTACTCCTTCAGAAGAAGATCTTTCACAAGGGAGTGCTGCATCATGTGAACATTCAAGAATAGCAGTTCACGGCCGCGGCTTGGTTCATTCAATGCAACATTTCCCCACATCGCACACAACTCAGATGCTGGATTCCTCAAGTAGCGTCCAAGACTGATTGCAGCACGCACAAATTCAGACTCCTCAGGGAATTCTTGATCCGCGCGCTTGGAGCGGCTGAACATGTTCGGGACATCATCTTTCAGAAAAACAATGTCAAGAAAGTCGTGACCATCTCTGTTTCCAAAACGAGAAGCATCATCTCGACCCAACAAGCGCCGAACTTCATCGACCACTCCACCCATATCCATACACTTCATACCGGCAGAAACGTTAATGACCACGACATGGGTTTGTGAGTGTTCCGTAAGAAACTTCAGCAACGTGGCTGACAGCTTTTGGATATTGTTCAGATCTCGCTTGCAGTACCCTTCCGTTTTGTCAACCATTTCTCCGTTCACGTCGAGAGCCACAATATGCGCAATGGAATCCATGCTGTTTTCAACCCAGATTGAAACAATAAACGGATCCACGCCGTCAGCCGGCTCGTACGGACGGACAGACAACCGTTCCCGCAGAGCATTTCCGCACATTTTCACGACCACATCGCGAGACGCCACTGTCAGATCACGCTTGAGCTCGTTTTCGAATGACAAGACCATAAAACTGTTAATTGCCTCCTGAAGAACAAGGTGACGCTGACTTTGCCACTCCTCGTCTGAGTCATTGCCTTGCGACAGATAGATTGGCTCCAGCGGGTCCATTAGGTCTTGGGCCTTCTCATTAATGATGGTAATTTTCAGCATACCTTCCTTTTCGGCTCGAGCAATCTTTAGCCACAGATCTCCGGCTTCAAAGACGTCCAAAACCGGCATCTTCTCGATGTACTGCAGGCCGTGGCAATAGTGGAATTCGTCAATCTCTTCACGGCCCTTAGCGGTTGCCTCCGTGCTCAAAACAGCATTCTGGCGGTACAGCTCACGAATGCACTTGCGGACGTTAGGTTCCGCTGCAACCTTACTGGCGGCAATGTGGCGAGCACCCTTCATAACATCATCCACAGTTGGGAATTCCTTCGTTGTATACTTCTGAGCCAGAACTCCAGGACTCTCTTCGGGAGTCGGGACATCGCGGTTGGAATCTTCGTGCTCCACACCAGCCACGATACCACCTAGCACAGACGCATTCATCGTAAAAGCCAGTGAAACCGGCCGCAATCCTGCCTTTGTGCAGATCTGGTAGAATGTACGGCGGACAGGTCGGCGGTATTTGCGATCGGTGCTTTCTTTATCCTGACCACTGGACTCCTGCGCATCCAGAGCAAAGAACTCGGATAAATCCTTGTATGTCTTCTCGTCCGGAGTGCTGAACAACTGCTCGTAGCATTTGCGCACGAAGGCCGATTCTTTTGCATTCGAGGAGTCTACCACTCGCTGGATACCGCTCTGGAACGACCTTCGCTTGCGATCCAACTTATCCCACTTAGTATCGAGATCCAGAATCTCGTACAAGTTTTCCGTGTGCAGACCAACCACTTTCCAGTACTCCTTGCAGTAGCGCTGCACAAACGCAGGCTCCAGCTTCTCGTCGTGGTAGAAGCGCAAGACAGTGTCGATAGCCGACACAATTTCGCCACGGGATGCGGCAGAGTTACGCTGGTTTCTCCTCTCAAGGTTCTTGATAATGAAGTCACTGATCCATTCGGATTCCTCGGCACGGTCCTCCGCGTCCGGGAACTCGCGATTTTTAAAGAGGTACTGGTATCGCTCCGGGAGATCGTTGTCGCGCACAGCGATGACGTCCGAGGTCATCATGTGCTCCTTTAGCACGCTTGGTTCAAACTTCTCTAACAAGATGGCTTTTTTCGACTTTGCAGGCGCCTCCTCCGGGATCTTACCGCTTGTGGCCTCCAAGAATCCGTCCATGTCTCCAAACAGCTCTTCAGCCTCTCCCATCTGATACACCGACGGTCCCTGCATGGACGCCGGAATAGGTTCCTGCTTCCTGCGGCGGCGTGGTCCCTCACGCCCTTCCTCATCATCATCCACAATGAACTCGTCAATATCGTCACTTTCGTACTCGTCATTGCCCAGATAATTGTTGGCGCGCTGAGGGGCCGAGTCTTCCTCCTCCTCGTCCGAGTCGCCGAACATGCGGTAACTCAGCTCGCGGGACATGAGCCCCGAGTCGTCCTCGTTCTTCACCTTCCGCGACGAGCGCCCCGTGTCTTCGTCTTCGCTGTCACTGTGGGTCGGGCCCGTGTCCATGCCCATGTTCTCGCGCACCAGCATGAGATCCTCGTCGTCGATCTCCTCCACCTTCTGTTTCAGACGCTTGAGCTTCTTCTCTTTCTTGCGGCGACGGCGACGGTGGCGTCCTGATCGTACCCAAGGCGTCGACACAACAGGTGAGTCATGTTGTCCTTAAAGACACAAGCAGCAACCTCCCATAGAGCCAATAACAGCCAGGCTTACCGGTCTCCCCCACGTCGGAGCCCTCGTCGTCCTCGTCGTCCACCACGAAGCCGTCGTTCTCGTACTCATTGCGGTCCTCGCCCTCGTCCTCGTCGTCGTCGTCATCATCCGAGTCGGCGCCGCCTCCTCCGTCGTCGCTCTCGGACGCCATGTCCTCGATGAAGGCCGACTTGGGCTTCTGGTTAGGTAACATGTTACAGTTAGAAACACGGATATTCTAACACAGAGGGCAGCCACCCAACGGCTCGAACGAACCTTCTCGTCCTCGTCGCTCACGGAGCGCTTGGCCTGCTTGCTCTTGCTCTTGCTTTTGCTCTTGCTGCCGCTGAGCTTGCGCTTCTTGGTGCCCTTCTCCTGCTTCACAGCGTCCGAGTCCGAGTCGGATACGGTGGGGGACCCGGCCCCGAACATTTCGTCTGAGAGAGAGAGAGAGAGAGAAACCCCCGCGTTAGAATCAACCGGCGCAACGGAGGGGAAGGAGAATGCGCGCCGCCCTACCGTCTGACGTGGTCATGGCCCTCGTAGAGAAAGTGCCACCGTGAAGTCTGCCTCTGTCGTGTGCTGCGCCGCCGCTGCTGCTGAGATCCTCCCGTAAGGCTGCCTCGCCGCCACTGCCTTCCCCCGGCTGGTCGGTCGCCTTTTGTGCTCCCTCCGCCTACCCAGCCTGTCCTCTGACATACCCTATCTAAATGCATAACTGTCATACATAATAAGCCTGTATATTCAGGCCTCTTTATTTGAGGTATCATACCTCGATTAGCTTAATGGAGGTATGGCACGGCAAGTTAAGTGAGGTCCGGTTTTTTGAGGTCCAGGTGCAACTATAGTGAAATTAAGAAGAATCTAGCTATCCGCTACGGCTAGAGCATTCAATTGCGTGAGCTGCTTCGAGTGCAGAATGCCTTCAAGCGAGAAATCGGTGAGCGACTGCCGGTACTCGTCGCGTTCCCAACCAATGACAGAGAAATCCGACTCCGCTGACGCCGTGTTGGGGAAAGTTGTTGCCAACGCTCCACAAAACCGCTGAAGCATTTGATATCGGCCTTCACACTCTTGCCAACCTTCTTTAAACTGTGTTGTGCTGTCACTGCATGCCTCGAGCTTAGTTTTAAGCACAGTATCCAAGCGGATGTCTAACAGCGTCAGTCTCGACTTGTGCAACTTCATCAGCGGTCCACCCCGCTTCTTTCAGTCGACTTTTGTGTCGACTAACGAGACCATTGATGTGGTAGCACTGGAGGAATGTCTTCGTCGGATCTTGGTTGGTTGGTTTGAGATCTTGTTGCAACAATGGTCGCGATTCCTCCAACCAAACCGGCGAAACTCCGCGATCGAACGTATGGTTTCGTCTGCTTCGTTGGAATCAAGCGATGCTAACGCGTCTATCGCAATTTGGCCTTGATCTTCTATGAAAGCACGAGCATCTGCAAGTTTCACAGCACACGATGCCCGAATACCGTGTTATGAGGACAGCACGAGCTGCTGAATACGCTCAGGTGGAAGCGGCCCTTCAACCTTGCCCGTGTCGGACAGTCTCTCGCGAAGATCACTCAGTTGGGCTGCTTGTTGCTGTAACAGTGTAGCCATACCTTAAAGACGTTGGCACGATGACGCCAAGATGGTTGGGGAAAATCTTTTTATCTGTTGCCAGAGGTCGCAAACGCTGAAAACAGGCTGTCCGTATCCGGCCGTACCATGCCGAGGATCCGATCCGGGTGTCCGTGGACATCCGTAGGCATGTTTCGGGCAGCCGTGGCTGGCCGCCATATTGAGTTTGGTTAGCCGTGAAACATATGTATTTTTTCTTAAACCTATATGGCTTTGAGTAAATTTTCCTACATGGCGTCTACGTTTGACCTCGCGACCAGTATATCGTTTAGTATCGATGGACTTAGCATGATTCGTTTGACTCCAAATGCGTTGCCAGTATCAGAGAAATTACTCTCTGACATTGCACTTGAAGCTGGGATTGCCAGGATAGATTGGACCACGAATCCCAAAGCAGGAAAGCAAGCGGGCTCGCCATTCGTACCAGGCGTTGATACCGTTTTCCACCACTTGAGCAAATCAAAGATCACTCTTTCGGTGTCGCTCAGTTTAGCAGCTAGGTACTTATCCAGCTCGTGCTGCTCGGGGGAGATGTTTGGTGCTGTTTCAACCTTCTCTTCCTCGAAATCGTCCAAACTCGGCAGCGATCTTGGGTTTTTACGGCTTCGTTTTGCTGGTACTGATGGAAACGAGGCCGAGCGAGTAGTGGACCGATCTGTGTATTCCCGCATTAATGCTTTTAAAACATTTTGCGCATTATTGATGGCGGACTCGTCAATTCCAAACAGGTGAAGCCTAGTTTTTTGTCGGGGGTCAAGCATGGCTGCGACGATAGGCTTCTCCGTCACGTTCCACTTAGGCAGCGAGTGAGCCAAAATAAGCTGTTTGACGACAATCAGCGACTCTGAATCAGGGGGAATAGATTCTTCTTCCCCGTCATCATCAGCTGGAAGCACGACCGTCTCCCGCTGCGGCTTCAGCAGCTCTACCAATCGATATTTTTCGAAAGCGACTAGATGTAGAGTAGGTTTTTTCCAGCATTCTAGTTTGAGGGTTGATTCTTGAAAATGAGCTAGAAAGCGCACTAGCTCATCCAAAAGGGAACGGTCGATACTCTGCAAGTACGACATCCGTTTACGTGCCGTTAGCGTTTTCGCCAGTTCATCAAACATCTCCAGCACACTTGAAAGCATCCGGAATTGAGATCCCCAACGCGTAATATTCTCCTGTTTCAATGTTTTCGATAGCTCGTGCTGCAGATTAGCTTGCTTGATGTAGTGAACTAACGTCTTGCATGCGTCGATCAGGTCAAACACATCTGGTGCGTCCTGCCGAAATTTGTAAAATGGCTCCGATCTAACCTTGTCAACAACCTCCGTAGTCTTGCACAGTATTGTCTTCAGGATAGTGGCAATCTTGTGATCCGCGCACGCGATCCAGTCATATTGAGATCGAAAACCACACCTGCCACTCATGTTCGATCCACTGTCCGTAACAACAGTAACCAACCCGCGGACGTGCATGTTTTCAGTGCTGTCACTAACAACAGTCAACATTCTCCTGTCATAGATGTGGTATGACCTAAGGCAATCATCGAAATACTGCAACACCGCCTCAGCGGTATGAGATTTGGCTTTAAAATGCTGGACTTGGAGTGTGCGCGCATGCAGCTTAAATTGGTCATCGATAAAATGCACCGTTATCGAAACGAACGACAACTTACGCGCCTTATCGGTCCACAAGTCGACCGTAAATCCTGCGGAGTGTCCACTGTTGAAGTGCACAACCAACATGTTTTGAACACTGCTCCGGCTGTGCTTTGCCACTTTCACGACGTGATTCTTCACGGTGTTGCCAACCGGCAACAGGTCCTGAACAGCAATTGGTACCTTGGCTTTTGATCCAATTTCAAGCAGTGTAGATGCAAGTAATTTGAACCCCTCACCCTCAAACGTACTAAAGGGTCTGACATCCTTGCAGCACATGATAGCCGCAGCTCGTGAGACTTGCCGCTTTAGTTTTGCAGACACCGGCTGCGGGACGACAAATCCAACTATCGAGCCCGCAGCTGCATTTGCGTCTTGAACGGAGCAATTCTTGATGTGGTTGTTTAACGACGATGTTCCTTTGCCGCTTTCATACGCATACGCCCGAAAACACGCCCTACATGCAACATATTCTCGACCACTCGCCACGAAAACAGATCCGCTGCCCCTCTCCATGACACGAGAAAAAAAATTCCAACACTCAGACTTAGTGGCGGAACAGTTGGCCTGTATGGTAAAAACTGCGGAAGGAGGACCGGCCTGTAGTTCGTGTTCAATCGCGAGCTTAAGAGACTTTAGATCTAGCGACCGCAGCTTCCTTAGCTTTTCCGTGATGTCGTTCTGCGCATTGGTACCGTCCTCGATCGCTCCGGCTCGCGGACGTGCCGACCGCGTTACGAACGACTCCATTCAGATAGCAGCAGCCAGGATAGCACGTAGAAGAAGACGGGTGCCTGCACGGACCACGTCCAAACTGTTAATGTCTAATGTCACCAAGTTATATATAGAACGGTGCCTTGGGGCGTCGGTTAGCCGTAGCCGGCCGTGGATTCCAACCGGGCAGCCGTGGCTATCCGTGATCTTACCGGTGCGGTATTTCGGCTGTCCGCGGCTGTCCGCGGCCACGGCCAAAAAACATCCGTACGGCTGCGGCTGGCCGTTTGCGACCTCTGTCTGTTGCTCACCTACTGACCTACCTGTTGCCGGCAAACGTGCTGACAATCTGTTGTCGGACCCGGATTATCTGTTGCCGTTGACAGATGGCCAAAGAGGCCTCAGAGAGACCGTTTGCAACCGAAGCGTAGCGGAGGTCTGCAATGGTCGGCGCGTGGGCCGGAGTAGGTGCCCTGACAAGGAGTTATAATCTTTCTATCGACGCCTTGCCCGCCATGAGCGAAGCGAAATTGGCGGTGCAAACGAGGAGCTCCTGAGCCCGATCATCCAATCTGGTAGGCTCCAAAAAACATCCGTCAAGGGCAACATATATTCCGGGCCCGACAACAGATTGTCAGCACGTTTGCCGGCAACAGGTAGGTCAGTAGGTGAGCAACAGATAAAAATTACCACCCAGATGGTTGCCACGGCGTTCAATCATAGCAGTATGAACCGCCATTTGTTGTCAGGGCGTCTTCAGGAGCTTTTTCTCTAATCTCGTTGCAAACTCGAGTTCGGTTCGCAACCAGCTAGGACGTCACTTTGTACATTGAAAGCTGGCTGGTTGAGGCGCCAAATTCGATCGTGATTCACCGGGAAACGTGAAATCGGGCGATATATCTACTTTAGACTTACAGGGAGAACGTGCTCAGCACTCGAGTCCGCTACGTTCTATCAAAAGGGAAGCATTTGACTGATTTTCTTAGTGCTCTGGTGTCTTCCGGCCATCTTAACCGAGGTATGATCGGGCTTCTTAATTGAGGGATTGTGAGGGAAATAGTCCGATCATGTCATTTAAGCTTACTTGATAAAGTGAATACTAAGTACGACTGCGCTATTGCTATTGAGGCAACACTAGCCAAGCGCCGCCGCTACGCGGCGGTAGTTTTATTAGTTGGAGCCGCTCAGCTCACTACGCTCGCCTCGCTAATAAGTACAGGCTGCCTACGCTCCGCTACGGCAGTGGCGCTACCCGTTCCGCTCGCCTCGTCGGCTCGCTGCACTACTCGCGGTGCTATGTTGGTGAGTCTGAGGAAGGGCGGGCCCTGCGGTCCCGCTATATCGACCGATGGGGCCGCCTTCGCTGCGCTCGGCAGCAGTTTAATTTTACCCAATGAAGGCAGGGCTCAATGTAGTATTTATGCCCAATGTATGTCGTAGACGGCGAATTTCGGCCAATGGGAATTCAGGTGATCGGTCCGTTACGGACGGACACTGATTGATGCTTTAGATGCACACTAGCCAAGCGCCACCGCTACGCGGTGGTGGTTTTCTTATTAGTTGGAGCCGCTCAGCTCACTACGCTCGCTTCGCTATTAAAGGCAGGCTGCCTCGCTACGCTACGGCAGTGGCGCCCCCGTTCCGCTCGCCTGCGGCCTCGCTGCACTACTCACCCAATGGTTCTGCGAGGCCGCCTTCGCTACGCTCGGCAGCAGCCAATTAATTCTACCCAATGAAGGCCGCCTTCGCTGCGCTCGGCAGCAATTTATATTTTATCCAATCAAGGACGGGCTCAATGTAGTATTTATACCCAATGTATGTCGTAGAGCGTCAATTTCGGCCAATGGGAATTCAGGTGATCGGTCCGTTACGGACGGACAGCGTTGCTCTGATTGATGCTTTAGACTAGCCGAGCGCCGCCCGCTCCGCGGGCGGGGGTATTAATAATAAAGTTAGTGTTTTTATTAAGCCGAGCGCCACCGCTGCGCGGCGGGGTAATATAACGCCCCCGTTCCGCTCGCCTTACGGCGTCGCTGCACTACTCGCCGTGTTATGATATTTAATTACTGGAGGGCGGGCCCTACGGTCCCGCTATATCGACAGGGTGGGCCGCCTTCGGCGGCGGGGCCGCCTTCGCTGCGCTCGGCAGCTTTTTGGCCAATGGGGGCCGCCGTCGCTTCGCTCGGCAGCGTCCCGGTTTTGCATTCTTCTAACGCACTGCTATTTTTGTAATATTTGCATAATAGAAGCCAGTCCGGGGGATGGTGTGATGCGGTTGCGTGGGTGAGTAATAAGTGGCCGGGCGGCTGCACACCATATGCGACAGGGAAGGCCAAGGCTGTAAGACAGGGACCCTTACCGACACCCTGACCAACAAACAAACCTCGTACTCTGTTAGTTGTTTAGGATACTGTACATATAAAACACCTCGGAATATACAGTGCCATGTAATAGGTCTCAAAAATTGAACAGCACTTTTTCACCAAAATTAGTCTGGCTGCAAACGGGACAGACCAATTTTGACTTTAGACTAATTTTGAACACCTAAATTAGTCTGCATTTCCAACTTTGTCCTGGTATCTGCCTTACATTCTCGGTTTTACCGTGGGTACAGTATTGTGGGTTCTACTCAAAATTTCCTCGGGCGATTGATTGAATTGCCCGAGCCCAATCGCGCGACCAATCACCCGACCACTAACCAGCATAACGTGGTTTACCAATTCATGACCTCTGACCAGTTCATGGGCTAAATCAATCGTCATATTTGGGCTAATATTGATCTGATTGGCTCGCTATTTTCTTAACCAGATCTTGGCCCACTTTTCTTTACGCTGATCCCGTAAGATATCCAGCCCCCTCGAGCCGAGCGCAAGATGAAGACAGCCTTCACAGAGAAGCAGCTAGAGGAAGCTATCGATCGCGTCCTCGCTGGAGAGAAGCTCACAGCTGTGGCCGACTCGTCGCCCGTGTCATTGTCAACACTGAAGCGCAAAGTCGCAGCGCGCAATAAGGGCCACTCCATTGAGCGCTAACGCCCCGGACCTGCCCCCCTACTGCCATCCGAGTGTGAAGCCGACATTGTGACATGGATCGCTGGAATGCAGCGTCGTCTGGTCTCCGTGCAGCCGTGGGAAGTTCTCGAGGCTGCTAACGAGCTTCAGCACATGATCCACGGCAATCTGCGCTCCGTGGAGGACCTAACTACTGGCTGGTACAACCGCTTCGTCGACCGCCACCCCGAGCTGTCTTTGCGTTCGTCTGAGCCGCTTTCGCGTGCTCGCAATGAGGCCGATGCGGCATCTATGGGTGCGTTTTTCTACGAGCTGACGAAGCTGGTCATCGAGCATAACCTTGACAGCAGTCGTGTGTGGAATATGGATGAGACCAGCTTCGGCAGCAAGCACCAGTCAAGTTCCGTGTTGGCTGTTCGCGGATCGTCGAATGTGTGGACGAAAGCCACAGATACGTCCTTCCATCTGTCTGTCGTGGCAGCCGTGAGCACGGATGGCCGTGCTGCACCCCCGCTGTACATTTTGCCAGACAAAAGTGTCAGGAGAACCGCTCTCGACGGGTGTAACATACACAATTCTGGCATTCATACTGCATCGAAGGGTTTCCTCAATGGTGGCATCTTCGAGCGTTGGATCGGTCATTTCGCCGAAGGAATCGGCCACGAAATTCCCCGCCCGATTGTGCTGGTGTGTGACGGATGTGCGAGCCATCTAGGAGCTGCTGCGTTATGTCAAGCGCGCGAGCTGGGCATTATTTTCTACATCCTAACACGACCCATCTGATCCAGCCGTTGGACGTCTCGGTTTTCAAGGGGTTCAAGCACGAAGTTCGTAAGCTTTTGCGACGTGTGCTGAAAGCGTCGGGCGATTGTAAGGTGTCCAAGAAAGAGGCTGTGGCGATTGATAGTCGCGCCTACCAAGCCACACTCATGACCAACAAGAAGGCCATCACTAACGGTTTCCGTACCTGCGGAATTTTTTCGCTGTCGCTGCCGAGCATGACCGCGAGGCTCAGTAAGAGCAACATCGGGGGGATCGTGCGCGGTGAGCTTGGGCTAGCGAGCTGGCTAAGAGTGAGAGAAGAAGCACGTCAACAAGTGCTGACACTGCCGCCGTCGCCAGCTCGCAAGAAGGGCTCGCGAAAGACAGCTGATGCGAGCCAGCAGATCCTCCGCAAGCGCGATTTGCAAATTACACCGCCACGCGAAAAAAAGCAAAAGACAAGCAATCGTGCAGGAGCTGCTCCCCGAGCGAGCGATAGCAACGACAACCAAGTGCCTGCAATCGAGCCGCTCTTCACCATCGAGAGCGCAACGGTTTGAGTTTAATATGAGAATTTGTATGGGATCGCGGCAGTCCAACAACTGGTCAGTGCGTCATAAAAAAATAACTTTCCGCTCTGTTTGCTTTGATGCTGCTTTGTCCGTCTTGCCCCTAAATAGGTGCGAGGGCCCTCAAAATTAAGTGTGGGGACTGCTGGAGTGACTGATAGCGCAGTGGCACCCCTGCTTTAATATTGATGTCGCCACCGACGATTTCGCATGAGGTGCTGCTGGCGGGTCATGAATTGGTAAACCACGTTATGCAGCATCATAGGGTTTCCTAAGAAAGTTGTCTGTCCTCAAAGATGGCGTCACCAGCCCCAGCATCGCAGGAGCGTGTGCGAGTGTCCCCATACCCGGAACGCCGTCGTAGTCCTGTTTCAAACGAGATCTACGCGCCTGTAACCTCAAGCATCTACCGCCTGATCGTGCAGCCGAGAGTAAAAGGAACCGTCACCGAACATAACACATCGGGTACAGATTTGGACCCCTTCGTTGCTACTGGAGCTTCGTTTCGGGGCATTCTGGAGAAGCTATGGGAGCAATTCAGTTCTCAGGCCAAGGGGCGGGCAGTGAAGGCGAATGAATCGTGGACTATTGAGGTCGCTTCGAGGGAGAGCTGGGTAAAATTCATGGTCTTCAAGGTCAAGAAGCACATCATCGATAGCTCTAAGTCTGAGGAGGACTGAAACACCTGGCTACATCTGATGCACGACAAAACTGTAACGCTCCTGATCTATGAGTACGGAAGCGGAGTTGGTAGAAAGCAGGACCGTCAAGCATTCTTGAAGGTTTGTATTCTGCCGACCGAGACCGACCGCGCTGGTGCAGCAGCGAAGGTCACACTTCGAGAGGTAGTGGGGCGTCTACAGGAGCAATGGGGGGCGAGTTACGATGGATCGGCTGTCGTGTGGCGCATGTGGGCGAATGAGGTTACGCATAACCAGGGTGCTCTGAACGAGGTAGCAGTGCCTCTTTGCCACAATTCGGTGATTTGAGGCACATTACTTCGCTCATTTCGAGGTACCGCTAGGGTTTCAATACAAATCATATATTAAAGGCAGAAATACAGTGCCTCACGGGTACCTCGCCGTTTGACCCCGGCAGTCGATCCATCGTCTGCGAGTCTCTACCATCTTCATCAGTGATGCTGATACCTACGCTAGAGGCTAAATCCAGCAATGCAAAATACTGGGGGGGGGCTTGCAGGTGACTTTCGAGCGCATGGTTGCAGTTGTCTGCGATACATGTTTTTAATCCGCTTCAGGTCACTGAAATCCCCTTCAACGGTGTGAGTGCCTGGAGGAATGCTGCTCATGCCAAGAACAAACGCGCTGAGTTGCGTGTACTGCTTGCCGCCATTCACATCATTCCATGCAACGTCGATTGCCTTGCGAGATGTATTGTCGGCTAGACCCCGCAGGATGGCATCGAGTCTGCATCTATCGCACAGGTTTTTGCGCTGTGTCCATATATCGGTCAAAATAGTTGGGCCAAAGTGTTCCCTCGGTCGACTGCGACGGGCTGTAACCAAACTGCTGAAAACAGAGTCATAACAATCGATGACTTCCGCTGGCGAAGTGATCCGATCTGTGCAAGTCTCCGTGATTACTTCAATTTGGATATTCTGAATACCTTGGATCAGAACCATAACAGCATCCATTACAGCGAGAACGAGTTGGAGACGGTCGAGGACAGGCAGAAGTTCGTATACCACTCCAGCAAACGGAGAGGATGCACAAATCACGAGTTCCGTCTTGGTCTCATCCACGACAGGCACACCTCCATTGCTATCGTCTTCAAACATATTGCAAAATATTTGCCGTAGGCTTAATGCTCGAGTTTGCTCCGCAAATGTGACTATTTTACCCTGTAGTCGAGCAAAACAGATTTTTATTGAGCGTGTCAAATATGAAATCACGAAACAACACAGCCACCAAGTGTTGCTCGAATGGGGTCGACCCTTTTCGCTCTGCAACTTGACCAAGTCTTCGTAGCGTTCAGACAAAAAAGAAGCATGTGTCGTGGATAGAATTCCACCGTGTTTTGACGTATTCCGGACAACTACCGACGACTTGTTTAACGGATTCGTGTGTGTGCGTGAAAGTAATTTCAAATGCAAGAGTCGAACGAAAATTCGAGAAAGCATCAAAAACCTCTAGGAAATCACGTACGACCAAATTGAGTTGGTGACTTCCGCACCAATTTCCAACGATACCAGTTCCGCCAGCATCTGCACATGCTCTCTTCATTCTGGTCACGAAACCTTGATGGCAACCCAGCATTGTTGCTGCTCCATCGGTGTCAACTCCAATTATCTTCGGTAGTACGCAACTACCCAGAACGTTAAATGTTCTGGGACTACCCAGAACATTTAATGTTCTGGGTAGTTGCGTACTACCGAAGATAATTGGAGTTGACACACTGCGATCACGTATGCTGAACTCGTCCTCGATGCTCTCACAAAATTTGTGACAAAATTTGTGAGAGCATCGAGGACGAGTTCAGCATACGTGATCGCAGTGTGAGGGCGTTCGCCAGTAGGAATAGCAAGAAAGTGCACGTTGTGTAGTTTCAGGTTGCATTCGAAAGATAGTCGGACATCCAGGTAGGCCTCAGACGCATGCGTGGCTCCGTCCACAAGAATTGACAACCCCCACACATGCTCCATAATTGCTCGCAACGCTGTCAAATTAATCGCAACAACATAGCGAACTGTCTTAGCGATGACCTCTTGCGTAACGTGACCAAGGCTACCATTCGATAAAGCGTGGCTAAATATCGCGAACATGTCTGCGACAGATCTGAAGCTCGCCACTTTAACAATGCATCTGATGATGGTGTCAAATTGTTTCTTGTGTCCGATGTGCAGTATGAAGCCATCGCTGTATTCCACTAGGCCGTCAAACACAGAAAACGTCAAAGTGACTGTGCTACCAGAGCTATCAAGAACTTCGGCAGGGTCTTCACGAATGAGACGCTGAATGACCGAAATAATACTAGCGGGGACCACAACACAAAATCCACGCTTGTCAGACGCATACGCGAGAATGGTAGAGGCGAAATCAGCCGAAAAACAACTATCTCGGACTAAAGTGTTCTTAGGAAGCTTTTGGTACTCCTCCCACTTTGTTTTGTGCTGAGTGTTGTGGTGACGCTCAATATTATCTCGACGGAACTTATCGAATATGGCGACGCTTTTAGCTGGGCTGCGTGTGTGGCCATTGAGAATGAGGCTCAGTTCATCGGACTGTACTGGCTTTCCTTCTCGCTGAAAGTGCTCACAAAATCTGCACACAGCTTGCCCCACCTTGCCTGTAGTCGCAGCTACCACTGGTCGAAACCCCATTGTCATTGGATAATGCGATACCCACTTGTATCTTGTCTCAGTGTTCTTCTTCTTCTTTCGCGGGTGACCGAGACACTCATTCACATTTCGAGCCATGCTGCTCGCTGCTACACCGCCGTCAGGACAGAAGTGAGAGAGAGATAGGAGTGCGGGGGCGTCGTTTCCTAACTGCCCTTCGTTTGCGAACGCTCTTTGCTTCAACCACTGTTGCTGTACAACCAGTATGTGCTGTAGCCATGTCTATTTTTGAGGCACCCACCGGAGATCCAATTGTGGTACTCGGTACTTATTTTATCACCAATGCCTCATCCAGAGCACCCTGCGCATAACCTCGATCGTTCCACATGGGGTGATCTAATAAGCGCGCCACCGCCATCGTGCATCCTGGAGCTTTTGAGAGCAAGTGACTCACGCCGGGAGGCCCATCTCAACCGTCTGAGGCAGTCGACGCGCACGGTACTTACCTGTGTGAACGGATGCATTGCATAGGTCAACATACTGCGTGGGGACTGGGAGGCCTATGATCGGCGCCTGGAAGATTACGAGCAAAGTCTACGATCGCGCAAGGAAATGATCGATGCCAGTCTTTACGATATCAACCTGCCTGATCCGAGTAAGGTGGGGGATCCTATTGAACATATCGAGAACGTTGAAGACCTCGAGCACCAATAGAATGATACGGTGGCAATCAACGAGTATAGCAGAATACGTCACGACGCATTATTATAATCGATGCTGATGATATGCGTAAGAAAGCCACTGCAATATTTATTCTGTTTCGTCTTCGCTCTACTCACTACTTGCAGGCAAATCTAGCGCGTGAAATCCGAAGAAATCGTCTCCTGCACCATTAAGCTCTGATTCGTTTCCTGTAACTGTTCCTTGTTCTGACGGTAACAGCCCTGTAGGATTGAAAGTACTTTGCACCGACCAGCCGCAATGCTCAAATACTCAACTCATGTTGACGTTTTCAAATCGGGTGAACGTCTCCACTATGAAGGGACGTAAATCACGGTCACCAGACTCTACATTAAATCACTGACAAGCTCTCTTCGTAGCCGAACACGAATTCAATTGGATTAAAAAATGGGCAGTAGGCCGGTAGAAAGATCGGTGCAATGCCGATGCTTCTCAGGTAGTGGACGATTTCAGGGTGGCGGTGAATTGTTGCTCCATCTAATATCCAGACCGAGTTGGATCTCGGGTAGGGCCGAACGCCTGCTCTTTTGGAGTACGCGAAGTCTTGACAACATCTCACGAACTCCACCCAATCAAACGTCCCGATAGTATCGTAGTAGTCAATAATGCCATTGGAACCGACAAATACTAGCAGCGACAACCTAGGTTTGCGCTGGAACTCACCACGAACAGCAACCAGTTGACCTCGAACAGCGTACCCCCGCTTACGCATCATGTCTCGGTTATCGAATGAGACTTCGTCCAGAAACACGATATTATCGTGACTTCAATTGATATGGCTCACCACAAAGCGAAAAATATCGCGCTCCTTAATGTGAATAGCTCGCCGCTCCAGAACTTTCCAAGTCAATCCATAATCGTGGATGATTCTCCACACAGTCGTCTTTGAAATTGTGAGTTGATAGTGATGCTTGAACGCTTCCTGTGCTTCATCCAGATATGACAGTGGTCTCAGCTAAAAAAAGTGGCGAAGCCACTGCCGTTACTCCATAGTAAATTTTGTCCCTACCCGCACTGTAGCTCATTCGTAGGTCCCGGTTTCTTCATACACACGTATTCAGTTCCCAATGGTTTTGGTAGTCTTGTTGTAGATGCGTGCGGACCGTGTGTAGTCGAGATAAAAGTAATCATACAAGCAATGAAATACCGTGTTGGGGTGAGCGTGTTGTTTGGTTACGGCTTGCTCCATCCTTATGACTTCACTGCCTTCGAAGGTCAGGCCGATGCAATAACGGAAGCAGTGCAGTAAGCCGAAACTGCACAAAAAGTGATGAACGTGTCTGCAGAGGCGGGCCCAAGCGATCCACAACTAATACTCGTGGATAGCCACGCCCCCGGCGAGAGAACAACAGCCACCAAAGGCAACAGCTTCAATAAGCGCAACAGGAGCCTGAGTCTTCAGCTATCCACAATGTCCTCCTAGACGAGCAAACTACCGACATAGAACTCCACAATCACGGAAGTAGCACGACGACACCTCCGGTGATGCACAGCAGGTGCGTAATAACCCAGGGATCCACAACAGCAGCCAGTGAGCACCATACTTCGCCCGGAAGCGAGATACCATGGAATTTGCCGTTTGCGTCCCAACGGAGTTCATAGAGGCAGTGGTACACTTCTGGCGAGGCACAACTATGTCGCCCAGATCGGTATTGCAAGGAGAATTGGAACACGCGCAATCGGCTGGCGAGCATTTTTTGTCATCACCACCTTCTTCGTCATCCTCTCCTCCGGACGGAGGTACCTCCCGGGGGTCGACAGGGGATGGAGAGCTGCCCGCTTGGCCACTCTGGCCATCCGCGCCCGCAGTGTTGCCCTCAACAGAGGTGTCGCCTGACGGGAGTTGCGTGGAGGCCGGCGGCTTCGAGGCGGCAAATGTCGAGCTCATTGCGGTGTGTTCTACCTGACAGATTGCAGATTGAACCTGATGGGGACCCCGCGGAGCTGGATAGAAAAACGTCAAGGCAATTTCCGAGAGATGGCGAAAGGAAGGAGCGTGGATGGAAAGCGACCTTTGCCAGCTGCCGGACTCGACTGGTCGATACTCTGTCTCGGCAACCTGATTATTCTCCTCGGGCTGCGCTGGGTCGTCAAGTGATTAACGACGAAGATGAAGATGACGACCATTGTGCTGTGTGCATCGCGTCAGGCTTCAACCTGATGAACTTGTCCCAGGGGATGAATCTGCGCCACGAGAACGTAGTGGCGTACGCAGAAGACGCGGTCTACGCCGGCATTTTGGCGTCCCCCCGCTCTCCCAGTGACGAGACACTGGGGTACCCGGTGTGACACCAGCAATTGCGAATCCGTAGCGGAGCGTAGACAGCCTGTACTTATTAGTGAAGCGAGCGTAGTGAGCTGAGCGGCTCCAACTAATAAAAACTACCGCCGCGTAGCGGCGGCGCTTGGCTAGTCCAAATCAGAGTCAGATATAACTGCTAGTCTGGCCGTATCTGGGTCCAGGTGAGGAGAAGAAGGCGTTTTTATCCACCGTGATTAGTGCCGGCTCCAACGATGGGGGCATCGGAGGTAGTGGCGGTGGCGGAGCCGTCGCTAGTTCCGGTGTCGCTGGTGCTGGATCCAGCTCCGGCGCCGAGACCTCCAATCCAAAGAAACTCAGAACGTGTTCTGTTATGATATTTGCTATGGATGCATGGCGTAAATACCTGTTATTACATCTGGCATTTCGTGCTGGGGCACCCTGCGTCCGCGCAAGACACGACCTAGTGTCTGTGTGGTACTGCCAAACACATACATGCCGTCCGGTAATGCACCATTCACCACCAAGCGCACCCAGGCATTGCTTCCAGGTGTCAATGGTCGGCGCTCCCTCAGCGGACGCTCGTTGTGTTCTCTTCTCTCGCGGCCCGGTCACACCGTGATGAAGAATGTGAAATGTGGCTGTTTGACCCAACGGCGGTTTGATGTTTCTGACAACGGGGATGACTACTACGCCGTTGAAAGCTTGGTTCTAATAATTAGTAGTACACTCAGTTGTATGGACAGACCTTGGGTTGATGAAAGCCGAAGCTGCTCGGAGATGGTAGAATAAATAACATCCATTTATTCTATGCTTCGGTCGCTGCAGGTCACGGTCCTGCTGACGCTGGAGCTGCTGCTCGCGACGCCGGCCAGAAGCTGCGCAAGCCCATGTGCCAGGTTTGCAATATGGACGTCAAGGTCAACATCATCGCCTTCATCCTCGACAAACATTTCGTCTACGCGTGAGAGATGACCGGCCACATCGACTCGCTGCAGAACGATCCGGTGCGCGTATGTCCTCTTGCCGCATTGAAGATATGTCGGAGGTATCTTGACACATGCGTGCAAAAACATTGCAACAATCTCGATCTTGGAAGATACTATACAAATCAGTTGTATATACTTAACGGAGGCTCCGACATCTTCGGGACATTATGTTTATAATACATGTGCCCGGAGAATGAGGGATTAACGGTGCAGCATACACGTTGGATACTACGGTTGCACCCGACTTTCTACGTCGGGCGACTGAAGAAGTACCATCCTGCCACGATCCCGTCGACAGCGACTCCTCCGGCACCAGAGCGTAGAGCGAACGCCCCTCACGACGCGCAGTCCGCGCCGCGTCAATCTCCCCCGAGCCTGCGCCACTTGGGTCGTTGGCGTCTGAGCGTCCAGTGCACGACTCGGAGCGATCTCCAAGTCAGCTTGGACCACCCAAGCGTACGAGCTACCGTCGTGAGCCACCCCCGCCCATTGCAGTCTCGAGTGATCAGTCCACGCGCGGGGTTCCTGCCGCGCGGCGTTACCGAGTACACTGGCTTGGCTTTCCACGGGACGACGATACGTGGGAGCCACGCTCGAGTCTCCTCCGGGACGTGCCATACAGTTCGCAAATACAAGAACGAGATTGCGAACGACGAACGGGAAGCCTCAACGCAAGTACGCGGGGGGGGGGGGGGTTACCGTGATGATTACGACCGACAACTGATGATGACCCCCGGACTCGAACCGGTAACCTCTGGCTTGACGGCTCAGCGCTTGATCACTGAGCTGACTTGACTGTGGAACCAAGCTCCAATATCGTCGTCCAGGCGGTTCTCGATGAGCCGGAAGGATCGCTTCGCGCACCGGACCTTTTCCGGGCAACCTGCATGGCCGGTTGGTTTCGGCAGGTTCTTGAGCTTGTAGAACTTGCGCTTGATTGCTTCAGCTTCGCGCACGGGGACGTCGGTTGCAGCCGGCGAGCGTGGGCGAGCTGGACGGCGTCCCACTGATTGGAGCCCATAGGCAGGAGCTGCTCCACGACGGAGAGCATAGTATCTAATTCCGTCGTGGACCAGCCCTTGCCTCTCCCCCGCGCCTGGGGCTTGTTGATGCGCACCATGGTCGCGTAGTGTTTGCGCTTTTGGTGTTGTGAGACCGTCGCAGAACGCGCGGGGAGGGGGAGAGGGGCAGCCAATTTGTGAGTGCTCCCAAAACAATGAGGAGACGAAAAATGCGTCCGACCAAATTTGGGAGCACACGCTACAGATTTTGAGCGGCTCGTCTCGGATCGCATTTTTTGCCTTTGGTTTTACCCCGATGCCTGACGCCTGGTGCCGTCGAAGCGCGCGTGGAAAAGCTCTGGCCGCCCACGCATCGTGAATGCAGCGGATGTCCCGCGTGGGGATTGAACTCACGTGTACCAAGATGACATAGTGCGTTCTTGCGGGATTGCACCGCCTCACCGTCACCGGCGATGAAGATGCCCAAGCCGATCCTGTTGACGCGTCGAGTCGAGTCGACGGCCCTGTCCTCACGCCAGCAGTTACTTCGAAGGGTCGCTTCGAAGAGTCGTACTGCGCAGATCGTCATTTCCGGTCCCTGTCTCCACACTCACCGAGGCGCTACTTTCTGTGCTCGCGCTCGCCGCCGAGCACCGTGTCCGTCGTTCGGGCTGCGTCAGTCGCCGATTGCAATGTCCGTTGTCCCACGGTTGTCTTCAGTTGTTTCCAGTGTTCTTTGCGCTTACGTTACGCAAGCGCAACTTTGAGAGGAGGGTGATGTAATGGACCCTCCATTTACAGAAGTAGGTAGATCTCTTACAGATAATATCTATATTATACCATAAGTAGGCACAGCAGCACACAGCGTGTACTACTACTGACACGTCATCATCTGATTGGCTGAAAGTGGGGGATCCAGACCCCATTTCAGCCAATCAGCTGCTGACCTGCATTTCAGTGTTTCACAGTATACCACGGGCCCCTGCCCTGGCCCCCAAAAAAGCAGAGATGATTTTAGTTCGGACTAAATACTTGGTCTGAGTATTACTGAGAACTGGACGCCTCACCACTACGTGTAAGCTAGTGACGGGTACTCACTAAGCCCGTTACATAATGAAAACATATGTGAAATTGGGCAGATCTTGGACCGCCAGAAGCCTGTTTTTCGACATCCCGTGTGTGTACTGTTTCTCTTTCGCTGGTCTCACGGTTAAAAAAGACGGCGGGCTTGAGTATTTCACTGTTGGTCGGTGGCTTCGTCTGCGCGGTGATCCGGCTCAATTCGAACACATAAGTCCGGATTCACCACAGCAACGCAAATGGAAGAATTGGCGAGGGCCGCGTTGTTTTACTAGCGATCTGTAGCCTGTCACGAGCGAATTGGTTGTTGCCACTCTAAAAAAAGGCAGACGGTCCCCGGTGTCATGGGATGGGATACCCACTTCAAAAAAAAGAATGCAAAACTTTTCACCACTATAACCTATCTCGCTATCACTGGACTAGTAGCACCCTCCACTATTATAGCAGCCTCGCATTGAGTTAATACTTCCTCTGTGAGGAAAATACTACACCATACGAAAAAAAACGTAGCGCTCCGCCTCGTTATTTTTCGTGATTATAAGATATGCAGAGATGTGTGTTTCACTAGTAAAGAAAAGGATCCAGGTCTGAAGCCGTAGCGCCAACCAGCGTTGTGGTGGGTTGCACGGCAGTTGCGGGTATTGCCGCAGCATGTGGATAGAAAGTTTGCAGTGCGGACATTGTTGCGATGTCCAAGTGGGCATTAACGAGCGTCTGGTGATCGGCATCACTTCAGCCTCAAGGTCTTTGAGCTTTTCGGCGCGATTAAATACCGCCTTAAGTCGCTTAGATACTGTTGGTACATTGTCGAAACCGGACATTGAGGAAAGTTATCCAAGCCGTTACAAATCTAACCCTGAGATTATTTCGCTTGGCGTAGCACACTTGTTTTCATTAACCAATTTGAGGGTGTAGTAATACGTCTCCAAAGGATTGTTAGTTGATGCTTAACCTGTAGGCGTGTAGAACGCTTGCAATTGAGCAAGTCGTTCCCCTAGAATATATATTTTGAGCAGGTGGTCCATCACACGCTTTACGTTGGGGCACAATGCTCCGGCGCCTCGCCACGACCGAACCACAAACTCCCGTTTCCGCAAATAGTCATCTTGTCTCTGCAAAGTACAGATCGTACAGATCCCTGAAAAAAATCTTCCACGTAATCCCAGACAGCTATGCACCATCTTCGTGTTTGTGCACGTTCTGAGTTACGTGAAACCAGCACATCAAAATCTCGGTGCTATGAAGCTCTTGTTCACATGCTTTGAACTGTGTTTTGTCGGCAACCATCATGACAAAATGAGCCGAAAAAGTTGAGTCGAACACGTGCAGAATCACACGTTTAAGAAAAGCAAGAGACCAGCGTATGTCTTGTGCTTTCCGTAGTGATGTGAAGTAGTAAACAACTGACATGAAGCTACCGCTGCGATTAGATGCCTTCGACAAAAACAGGGTATTTCTGTTTGACGATGCTGTGCGTGTTGTCCAGGTACAGTAGTGTTGATAGCGTAGCGCCACGTTGCTCGTTTACGTAACTATCTAGTAACGCCATGCACGTTAAGCCAATTCGAAAGAGATTGGCCGCAGATCCAGTCCCTAGAGCTGGCTGCACCGCACCATTCCCAACTTGGGTATCACAAAACTCACCGGTTCCATCCTGTCAGACTTTTTTTTTGCTGCGCCATATCTTAACAAAGTTCTGAACCTTCTCCAATGCTCGGGCTTGACCAGAAATTCTGCTGCTGTTGATCTCACGGGGCACAAATGAGTACGCTAGTTGCGGTACCATTGACGGTGCATCTACAAGCTTGGATAATTTCAGTAGTCAATTAGGGCTTCTAAGAGGCGACGGAGGGGCATCGATATCCATACAATGCTCGCCCTGTTCGTAGATAACCACATAATCAACTTCCATGCATTTCCGTATCTTGTAGCGAGCCCGACACGATTCTTCAGCGTCCTTGCCGCGCTGCGATGCACATTTGGTAACAATACAGCGCATCTTGTGCCGATTGATGGCCAGAGAGTCCTCACAGGGGTCGACATGATCCATTGTACAGTTCAACAGATCGTTTTTGTCACGAACGAAGCGGGGTAAACCTATTTCAAAGGCGCTGTCGGGCAACTAATCACCAGTTTTCCATATCATCAGCCGTGGAAAGCGCTCTCGACGACGCCCGACTCCATATCAACCGAGTAAACAAGAAGACTGAAGTTACTGTAGCCTAATATGTATTACTACCTCTGTGAGGAAAATACTGCGCATTTCCAATCATATTACAGTCTATCCAGAAGTAATACCCTTGTAATACCGATCAATATTTATTTTCGAATCTCCCGCATAAAATCCCGCGCCCTCCCTCGATCCCGCCTGCGTTGCCTGCCTCACTTCGAAAGACAACGAGTTCACACAAGATGGAAGCCACCGACGAAAACGTGTTGTCGCTGTCGTCAAGTCCACGAAGAGCACCGGGGATGAAATAAGCTTGACCGGGCTGAGCTGTGCAAGCGTGTGGCTGAGGTTGCCTTCAACGATCGTGAGAATCAGCGCCGAGAGGAAGCTGCATCCGGTGTAAACGCCTATCTAGTCCAGCATCTGGTCAAAGAGGGATACTTGAGGCGGGCGCTACGGCTAACCCGACCACTGCTCACTCCTGCGCACAAGCTCGCGCGTCGCAAGTGCTGTGTGGAGCATGTGAAGCCAGGATGGAATGGGGGCTATTCTGTCGATCCAATGTACGATATCGTACACATGGACGAGAAATGGTTCTACATGAAGAAAGTTGGCAGAAGGTATACGTATCGACCGGCAAGGACGGCACACCACTGGAGGAGCCCCCCCCGTGTAATATGTTCACAGCAAGCGCATTAACCAGAAAATTATGTTCCTCTGCGCTGTGGCTAGGCCTCGAGGAGGTTGGGACGGTAAGATTGGGCTCTGGCCGGTTGTCTAAACTTACATGACGCAGCAAGCAAGTGCCAACTGACCTGCATGCGTCGAAGAGCTGCGCCCTATATCAATTAAACATGTAATATCGTGCCATATGCTTGTCGACAATGTGATTCCTGCAATTAAATCACGATGGCCTCTAAAACTGTAGCACATCCCGATACGGTTGCAGCAGGATAATGCACGGCTGTATGTTGATGAAAATGGTCCGGAAGTGCTGGTAGCAGGTTGCAGAGGCAGCTGGACCATCAAGCTCAAGAACCATCCCGCGCAAAGCCCAGAGCTCAACTGCTTAGATTTAGGCTATTTTGCTAGCATCCAGTCTCTGCAATCGCACACAAGGCCACGCACGACGGAGGAACTGATCGACGAAGTGGGGTGTGCGTCTGCTTACACCATTGTCGAGACGCTAAATAAGACCTTCCTGACGTTGCAGATGGTGGTGCGGCAGATCATGCAGAGTGGCGGGCGGAATGACTTCCGCCTTGGCCATATGAACAAGAATAACCTTCTCCACTCTGGTAGTGCGTGTCTGGCCAAAGCTCACAAGTACCGCCTCTGTCGACGAGGAAGAGACTGAAGGTCCCCCTTCTGCAACTACCGATCGTCGAATTATCTGGGAAGGCATGCCGGAAGGTGGCTGGATTGTCGACCCTGTTGAACGATCATGCATGTGTCCTTGCTGACGAAAGACAGGCATGTGCCTCCATATACTCAAGGCCACGAAGGTGGCGCACATGAACTGCCCGGGCATGCCTCCACCAGCGCTCCGCTTTGTTAGCGCGGCCAGCACTCACAGGGGACGGTCTACGCGCGCGGGTAGCAGCATTCAACCTTGCGTTTTGCTGCTGTGCACACAGAGCCTGTAGAGCCAGGTGACGTTGTGCATGGGCCACCTTCTTATATAGACTTTACCGATAGGCTATCTGATAGCGAAGCTTCGCCGCAGCTCACGAGGGCATCTCATTAATTCGTGGAGCGCGTCGTTCATAGCACTGGCATCGATACAGCAAATGGCCCTACACTTTTAGCTACAAACGGGGTGAAGCACCGGCTCGAAGAGAGCAGAGATACCGAGACTCGCATCTTCCAATATGTCCGAACAAACAACCCCTTAC
This sequence comes from Phytophthora x cambivora, assembly GCA_033557925.1. Classification (NCBI taxonomy): domain Eukaryota; phylum Oomycota; class Peronosporomycetes; order Peronosporales; family Peronosporaceae; genus Phytophthora; species Phytophthora x cambivora. The sequence goes on from JAUCEB010000034.1 coordinate 2,715,585, forward strand.
CGGCGGTGTCTCCAGATGAAACATCGCGAGATGATGCCACGCATGCATAAGACATAACTGAAGAGGCTGATCTAAATCCTCAGTTTGAGGAAGCTGGAACGAAGACGGCAACTGCGACGAAGAGTGCATTGTTATAAATCTTCCGGCGGAATCGTACGAGTCTCTTACTTGAGAGCAGCTGTGCTCAATCGATTGACTGATTAAGAACAACGGCATGCAAATAACACGGCATTCTACCGCCTGAGGTCTGCGCGTTCGGAGATAATCGAGCTCTTGATAGATAATCCCAGCGCAGACCATACTTTTTCGTCGTTTGAAGATGCTGTGGGTGAGTTATCTAGAAAGTTCAATGCCACTCCGCTAAATGAAGAGGACAATATATAGATAATGCAAGGCATTAAGTCGAAAATCAATGAAGACATCCATCAGAGGAAAACAGAATCGAATTAGAAGAGACCAGACCCTGAAGCCTCTGCCCCCCGACTCTGACGCCTCTGTGGACTTCGTGGCTACCTTCATACCCGTGGCCTCTTTCTCAATCTCGCCCTAAGAACGCAGATCGACAGTTGATGAATGACCACAAAGAACTGGTGATTGGCTCGTTGTTGAGTGTCATCAACAGCCTGGATACCGTGACCACTTCAAGAAGCAATGATTGGGCTGAGACCACGTCGATGTGGGTTACCCCAGAAGGGGGGGGGGGTCACCAAGTCGTATGATCACCGATTAGTGCTACAACTGATTGTGCGACTTTGAGCGCGTGTTCTACTCCCTCATACCGAACCGAAACTATGACTGGATCATTTATGAAAAGAGTAGTGGATATGAAGTTCGAGTGCAACGAAGGCTCCAACGACAGCGAGCTGCAGCGTGCCTTCCACGCTGATGGGCTCGATGAGGTCGGCTCGCAAGAAACTGCTACACACAGTAGTGCGACAGTGGCTGAACACTTTTCTTCTTCAAGCCAGACAAGTATTGACCACGTGAACGGAGCACTAGAAATTAATTTAAACTTGAACGGTAGATCGGAAAGCGATGCCACCACCCGGTACTCTATTTGACGCCGCTAATTCAACAGCTTTGTGATAAAAACGTGGCCCCCGCCGACTCCAAGTGGTAATAAAAACATGTGAAATTGGGCAGATCTTGGACCGCCATAAGTGAGTTTTTCGACATCCCTTGTGTGTACTGCTTCTCCTTCGATGGTCTCACGATTGAAAAAGACGGCGTCCTTGATTTTTTCACTGTTGGTCAGTGGCTTCGTCTGCGCGGTGACCCGGCTCAATTCGAGCACCTACGACTCTATAAGTCTGGATTCACCGCAGTCGACGCAAATGGAAGAATTGGTGGCTACGTGGATCTATTACGTCACTGTGGTTTCCCAGCTGATACCGCGTCGGAGAGTACCTGCGATATTTGTGTCGAAGATCTCCCACCGGATGAACTACTGGGTAATGGGCTAAGTACGTGCGCACACGTGTATGAGGAAGCGTAGGGTGTATTTAACTTAGATTAAGTATACTTGTATTCACAAGTATAATTAAACCTAAATAAAGATGCAAATAGTAGCTTTTGCGGTAAAATGAGAACTGAATTCAATGTTAACTGTGGTTTTCCACCTAAAAATGATATCTATAAAGAGAGGTTCTGCCAACGAGTGGTTGGCAGAAACTCTGACCTAATGCATGACCCTTACTGGTAGAAAGATCATGCGTTCTAACCAATAGGACTGCTTCCTAACATGAATGGTGGGCGCACTGCGATGTGGCCCACCTGAATGTACCCATTCGTGCATGTTGTATTAACGTGAGGTTATCCGAATGTGTAGCCCCGCTACAACCCCAGTCCTCTCTGATGATGTGCTCTCTGAGCACCCGACGCAGCTTGGAAAAGCATTCGCGCTGCCCGTTAAGTCGCACTAGCGCGGAGGTGGCCACGCCGAGCAACTCGACCCCGAATGTCAACAATGCCGCCGCCCTGCCAACAGGGACGACCGTGCAGTGGGGTATGCGTGCGGGCGTCGGTTTTCCCGTGCCCAAAATGGTACCCGAAGTGCCCAAAAGTACTCATAACGTTAACCTAAGAAATAACTAAAACGTTGATAGTTACATAGTGTAGTCAGATAGTGAAACATAACAGTACTATGACATCTTGTGTGTGATTATACACATTAATTACCGTAAACCATGGCTTGAGTGCAACACGTGTAAAAAGTCCTCGCCTAATATATTTTACGTACTTTTTACTCGTAAAAACTCAACTTGCGCCCACAACCACTAAATCTAATTTTGCGCGCCAAAGTGACTTCCCCCACTCTGTTTTTCGCAAGATGCCACGTCGACCCAAGAACACGAACAAGACGAAGCTGCGGGTACGTCGATTAATACTTTAGAGTTCACTATCTTAAACTAATTATGGTACTGTTTAGGCTCTCAAGATGCTCGAGGTAACTGGAGCTACAGCCGTCGCAATCGCGGCAGCGGTGGGGGTGGATAAATCGACGCTCTACCGCTGGAAAAAGGATGCCGATCGCCTCACCGCTGCGCGTCCTAACCAGCGCTTCGTCAACCCGGCCACGAGAGCGCACATGTATGTGCAGCATCCGGAGCTTTAAAAAAGGTATGATTCTCTTTACATCTATTCTGCTGTATTGCGTTTAACAAGTTTTTTGAACGTATGCGTATGTCGATTCCTGGAGTGGTTCATTAACATGCGCAAGAATATATACCTATGCGTCTCCTCTACCCACTGCCTCCTTCTCATGCACTCCAAGTTTGATTCTGCTCTGTTCACTTCACGTTCACGGGCGCCAAACTTGATGTTTATCCGCCCCTTCCTAAAGCGAAACCGTTTAAAAGGTTCGGCGGATCACCCACAAGGGCCACAAGAAGCGGTCCGATATGGAGGCAAGTCTACGGATTCTGTCTATATACTGTGCTACATGTACTGACAAGTTGACGGAATATGTACTTATGTAGGCAGCTGGGGATGTATTCGCGCACTCGATTCAACACACTGTGGAGGAAGACGGGATTCTGAGCTTCATCAATGGCCCAGAAAAATATTCGGCTCTCTACAATATGGACCAAACCGCCGTCTACGTGGACATGAACGGCCGCACAACTGTGGATTTTGTCGGGGCTCAGACTGTGGATGTCGTCCAAGGTAATCTTCTTGCATTATTTTTTTTAACTTGTGTTTTACTAAGCAACTGTATGTGTTCACATTATATAGGAAGTGCAGTCAACGGATTCCGCGTCTCCGTGTTCTTGGCGGCGTCGGCTTCAGGGATCAAGTTGCCGCCGCTGATTGTGTACACAGGTGTGCCCGGCGGACCAGTGTCGCAAGAGGTGTACAATCCTTCTTTCGGAGCTGAGTGCGTCGAGCACACCGTTCAGTGAAAAGCATACTGTGATGTCACGGTGATGCTAGACTGGATTGACAGAGTACGTATCGTATTTTTGTCAACATATGTGTGTTTATGCTAACTTTTATATTTTTTTTACTGTTTTTATGGTAGATTTGGAAGCCATCAGTGGACGGGTGTCGGCTCCTCATTCTCGACAGCCTGAAGACACACAAGATGGCTTCATTGCGTTACGCGTTGCAGCAAGAGTGCTGCACGCAAGTTGAGTTTGTGCCGGCCGGTGTAACTGGGATTGCCCAGCCCATGGACGTCTCTGTCATGAAGGCATTCAAGACTCACGTGACGTAATTACTATTTGTGATACTGATGCAATGACAATTATCTTACACATGACCTATGTTTAACAGGAACGCCTATTGTCAGTACCACATTGACAACCCCTTCCCGGCGACGCCAAGCGAGGAGAGGGCCCTGATGTCCCGGATTGTCGGTCAAGCCTGGGAAGCCATTCCCAGCAGCGTCATCGTGAACGGCTTTGTCAAGGCAGGACTCATCCCGACTGGGCCCCGCAACAGTGTTGGTTGCTTCCGAGTTCCTGATATTTCAGCCGAAGAAGTCCCTGTGGTTCATGACGAATAAGAAAAAAAATCATTTTTCGTTTCCTTTTCCACAATTGTTTTTTAAAGAGGGGGTGTCACCTCTAAAAATGTAATCGGCGTGGTCTTTTTATTTACTTTTTACGCCAAGTGGCATTCTGCACTCAAGCCGTGGTTTACGGTACACACATTTGCAAGCCGTTAACAATATTCGGAATACACATCCAGGGAAAACAACGTATATTATACAAATTATGAAGTCACATTAGTATGCGATGAGAAAGCAGGATATTAGCGCAAGCGCGGGGCAGTTGGGTACGTGCGTGTGGGGGCATGCTGGGGCGGGAGCTGGCGGCGGTGACGTACATCAGCAAGCTGGTCAAGGTAATACTTCGCCTCTTCTTTCAGGACTTGAACGATTTGCAATAAGCCTGGGTTCGATGTACCGAAAGTGTCGGCTAATTTTCTGTTGTAGGCCTCCAATGGGTTGTTAGTCCTGTTGACGGTCTCGACGTTAGCTTCGACCATCCCCGAGATGTTTCAACATGAAAGCTCCTATAGCTCACACCAAGTCGAAACTAAATACTCCCAGAAAGCATCCCCCTTCGCCTTGTGTTCTGTCTCGACCGGCTTCCCGATGAGCCCGTATAGTTTTTTTCATGAAAAAGGGAATTCCCTTCTTGCGCACCGTCTTTGCTGGTACGACTGTAAGTAGGTCAAGAACACCAGGAGTCATGACCACCTTGACCTCGTCCGTAGGGATCCGAAGATCAATCATCTTACGGCGAATGGCTTGTTTCCAATGAAACAGACATCCGACGATATGTACGCTTTCAAATTGATCGCGAACTCCGAGATGCAGTGCCTGCTCGAAGTCACACACCACGACACTGGGAGGGCACGCCATATCCGTCTGAATCTTGACCCAATGGAATGCATTCCAGTAAGACCGGTGATCTTTAGAGTCAACGAGAAGGTAGAAGCAGGGGATGTACAAATCGTGGGCCTTGTCATAAATCATGATGATGATTGTCAGAGTGAAAGGCTTCGGTGTGACACTGAACGTAGCGTCAACAAATAGCGTTATCCCCGAATATTTCATTAGTCGAACAAGATCCGGATGTCCAAATCCCACGAGACGCATGCACTTGCCTTCGATACGATAGGCGAGATTCACTAGCAGGAACTCACGCTCGTCTTCATCAGACACTTGGCGGACTTCCTTGGTTTCAATCAGGCGGAAGACGTCTCCGCCGTTGGCGTCGATGCGACAGCGCTTCACAATACCGATCCCTTCAGTCTTCGTAATAATGCGAAGCCCAGAGCTCTCCCCAGACAGTCGAAGCATCTCGTCACGAACATTACGCCAAACGCGCCCAGGCACGACACGTAAATCACCGAGGTTGCGTAGTTCTAACAGCTGACGCATCTCATCTTGCACATCTCGAGAGTTGATACGGTCATCGGTGACGCAGGTGGGATCACCTTTGATTTGGAAGAAGCCATCCTCGCCGCAGATAAGACGAGCTTTACACTTCAGCGTGGTGCGGCTCTTGCTGCAGGAGTAATACTTGGTTTGCTTGCACATGCCCTTGTAGTAGTAGTAGCGCTCTCCGTGCTGCATGTTGGATTGGGGACGCGAACGCGAAGAGTTGCGGTGGAGGATGAAGGTGTGACGAGATGGTGGGTCTTCACAAGGCTGCCGAATCGGAAGTGTTTGATATTCATGTAGCCACGCAGTGTAAATTTAGAGTTAGTGTCGTGGCGGAGTAAGAACTGAAGATTGTAGCCTATATTGGACATATAAGACGTGAGAACGTAGTGTACAAAACCGCTAAATAACCAGTAGATAACCCAGTAATTAAGTCAGACAAATTAAATCATAGATTATACGTCTAGAATTCCACAAGCTCAGGAGCGGTACCCGCTGCGCCTCTGCGCGGGCGAAAGTCAGAGCCAGTGAGCCTAGGAGTCTTGTACTCTTGGACCGGGCGGGGCCCAAGCCCGGGGCAGTCACAGAGAGCCGCGGTCTTGGTTGGGGCGGAGTAGATGTTCCCTACGGTGCGGGGGGGCATGACCTGGAATCAAGCGATGGATCTTCGAGTGTCGAGCAGCACTCATCCATCCCGAGCCCTGCTCTATCCACTTGGGACATTACAGACAGGATTGCAACCTGTTGTTTGTTCAAAACATCAGTCAAACCAGCCCCTCAAGATTCGCAAGTGGAGTCAACAGTCGACATCGAGTCGGCTATTGACTCCATTTCAACTGAGATGGATAGCCGCGCCCCGACATCCACGGTCGATCTCGAAACTGTGGATGCCGGGGCGTCAAGGACTCAAGAGGATGGCGTCGTCGATCTGACCGCCGAGGTGAGTACCTGCGCCATCTGTGTGGAAGATCTACCTCCGGATGAGCTTCTGGGGTGCCCTGCGGGGGTACCCCAGTGCTCTCTGATGATGTGCGCTATGTGCACCCGGCGCAGCTTGGAAGAGCATTCGCGCTGTCCGTTATGTCGCAACACCGCGGAGGCTCCACCTCGCGGCCACGCCGAGCAGCTCGACCCTCAGTGCCAAGAATGCGACCGCCCTGCCAGCAGTGACGACCGTGCAGTGGGGTATGCGCGTGCAAGAACGCATACCATCCTGAACGTCTTGCGCAACTGGTGAGCACAGGTGAGCGTGTACCACTTATCATCACGATAGACGGGGTGAACCGAGCCCCCTGCCCATCTTGTGACGCGACAGACCGTTTCTTGGAGCTAGCTCCTGAAATCGTACAGGCACTAGCCAAGATCGAGCAAGGTATGTAAGCGTAGCTCACAAATGGCGTTGTATTACACGTCGATATCTTAACCCTTTCGCGAGCCCCTTAAATAAACTATACTATTCAAGGTCAAGACACTTCGTTCCAAAAGAGCACAAAATTCGCCCTTTTACGATTTCACCGTCCTGGCCAGAGGCGCGCCACCAAATTTACAATCCTCCCGGATGCAGGATAGGGGGTCTAAAAAGGCACAAAAGGCGCCATTTTACAAATTCACGGTACTTTTTTAAGCAAAAACTGTTTGGCTAATAATTTATTTTCCACCGTCGACTGGACTAATTCAGTATTCAGCGGCTGAAATCCGGCGTATTTTTTGCGGTAAGAACCCGATGCCTTCGTAATTTACCGTGGTGTCCGCGTCTACGCAACGACTGCGCGATGACGCGCCATAGTTGACGCTTACGCGTCTCCACGACAGAGCTAACATAGCTGATAGACGTTTGCTGGATAATAGTGGCTCAGCTACTCGATGTTGTGCAGCTCGTGAGGTGGTACATCACCCCATAACCAGTAGGATACATCTATAGATTGGTCGATTATTTATCGGCAATAACATATGATTAAGAAAACGTTTTATATCGGTCTTTTATGAAAAGGGATATTTTTAACGAATAGCAATGGACGATGAGAGTGGACCACACATCCATTAGTATCGGAGATTGGGGCTTCAGCGACAAAAGATGGCATTGGTGGTCTAGAGGTATACAAACCACAAGGCACAGCCGGATTCGAGTCCCGCAGCGATCACAGAAGTTGCCCGCAAGGGGGTCGAACACCCAAGTCAGTCCTTTTACTTCACAGCCCTAACTCATTTTAGTTGTGTGTGTGGTGTGGTATATATATCATATATCGAGGCCTAACCAACCTCTCCGGCCATCACTGCTGTTTCCTGCAATGTCATATGATCTGTCTGTAATGTCCCAAGTGGATAGAGCAGGGCTCGGGATGGATGAGTGCTGCTCGACACTCGAAGATCCATCGCTTGATTCCAGGTCATGCCCCCCCGCACCGTAGGGAACATCTACTCCGCCCCAACCAAGACCGCGGCTCTCTGTGACTGCCCCGGGCTTGGGCCCCGCCCGGTCCAAGAGTACAAGACTCCTAGGCTCGCTGGCTCTGACTTTCGCCCGCGCAGAGGCGCAGCGGGTACCGCTCCTGAGCTTGTGGAATTCTAGACGTATAATCTATGATTTAATTTGTCTGACTTGATTGCAACCTGTTGTTTGTTCAAAACATCAGTCAAACCGGCCCCTCAAGATTCGCAAGTGGAGTCAACAGTCGACATCGAGTCGGCTATTGACTCCATTTCAACTGAGATGGATAGCCGCGCCCCGACATCCACGGTCGATCTCGAAACTGTGGATGCCGGGGCGTCAAGGACTCAAGAGGATGGCGTCGTCGATCTGACCGCCGAGGTGAGTACCTGCGCCATCTGTGTGGAAGATCTACCTCCGGATGAGCTTCTGGGGTGCCCTGCGGGGGTACCCCAGTGCTCTCTGATGATGTGCGCTATGTGCACCCGGCGCAGCTTGGAAGAGCATTCGCGCTGTCCGTTATGTCGCAACACCGCGGAGGCTCCACCTCGCGGCCACGCCGAGCAGCTCGACCCCCAGTGCCAAGAATGCGACCGCCCTGCCAGCAGTGACGACCGTGCAGTGGGGTATGCGCGTGCAAGAACGCATACCATCCTGAACGTCTTGCGCAACTGGTGAGCACAGGTGAGCGTGTACCACTTATCATCACGATAGACGGGGTGAACCGAGCCCCCTGCCCATCTTGTGACGCGACAGACCGTTTCTTGGAGCTAGCTCCTGAAATCGTACAGGCACTAGCCAAGATCGAGCAAGGTATGTAAGCGTAGCTCACAAATGGCGTTGTATTACACGTCGATATCTTAACCCTTTCGCGAGCCCCTTAAATAAACTATACTATTCAAGGTCAAGACACTTCGTTCCAAAAGAGCACAAAATTCGCCCTTTTACGATTTCACCGTCCTGGCCAGAGGCGCGCCACCAAATTTACAATCCTCCCGGATGCAGGATAGGGGGTCTAAAAAGGCACAAAAGGCGCCATTTTACAAATTCACGGTACTTTTTTAAGCAAAAACTGTTTGGCTAATAATTTATTTTCCACCGTCGACTGGACTAATTCAGTATTCAGCGGCTGAAATCCGGCGTATTTTTTGCGGTAAGAACCCGATGCCTTCGTAATTTACCGTGGTGTCCGCGTCTACGCAACGACTGCGCGATGACGCGCCATGGTTGACGCTTACGCGTCTCCACGACAGAGCTAACATAGCTGATAGACGTTCGCTGGATAATAGTGGCTCAGCTACTCGATGTTGTGCAGCTCGTGAGGTGGTACATCACCCCATAACCAGTAGGATACATCTATAGATTGGTCGATTATTTATCGGCAATAACATATGATTAAGAAAACGTTTTATATCGGTCTTTTATGAAAAGGGATATTTTTAACGAATAGCAATGGACGATGAGAGTGGACCACACATCCATTAGTATCGGAGATTGGGGCTTCAGCGACAAAAGATGGCATTGGTGGTCTAGAGGTATACAAACCACAAGGAGAAAAGCTTCTTTTCATTTCGCCACCGGCTACTTTCTATTACCGGTGACTACTTTCCATGAGTGCAGATATATTGTATTTCTATGGCTAGAATTGATTTCGTACCTGTATGAAATGCATGTAGCATTTAAATGAGGGTGCACAGAGCCAGAGGTGTCCATTTAGGAAAGTGATTGGAATTTTACATAGAAACAATTAGCTGACAATAATATACTTTATCTGACGATATGTTCTCTATGAATTATCTGCTCGGCGGAACGGAGGCGGTGTTCATTTCGCATTTGACATGCGAGTTCTCAGGCACATCCGGTCCGCCGTGAAGGACGCGTACGAGGGAATCCGGCGTCTACGCCAACAACTGCGTGACGCCGAAGCAACGATCCGACGCCAAGCGCGTGAGATCGACATGCTCACCACGTCGCTGCGCCGGCTTTAACAGGGACGCGAGCCGGTCTCCGAATCCGAATCCGATTCGGAGACGGAGGACGAAGAAATGTGGGGCTTTTCATCGCCGCATCGACCAGGGACCCCAGAATTCATCGACAACTTCAACTCCGACACTACAGGCTATAATAGCCAATCAAACGACGAAGAACCCGAGGGTAGCCATTAATACTGAATGGGGTATAGCCAGGATGTTTCATTCATTGCAAATTTACATTATGTACTTTTTGTACAATGTAGACACGTAACGTTTAAGTCAAATTACTTTTTGGTGTTAAATTTTTGTCTGAACTGATTAAAGTTCGGTTTCTTTAAATTCCGACCTCAAATAAATTTCCGAAGCTCTATAACTGAACCGAAATGAAATGTGTGGGCTATTCTTCGATTATAGGGCACCAGTGCAACTGAAGTCTCTGCCGGCTGCTCAGGCTCGCTACCCTGTGTCTGTGTTCTCTCGCTGGAGTCTTGCTCACTTTCGAATTAGCTTCACAGCAGTCTAGCTCAAGACACCGCTCACGTTCCACCGCACCAGTCACGACCGACCCCCCCCCCCCCTCGTTACCACCACCGCACCAGCTTTCTTCTTCTCTAGCTGCCAAGTTGCCCCGCCTGTTGTGGACCGCTAGGCATCATGCGCTCACGTAGAGCTCGCAGAAGGGCGTCCCGCCGGTTGCTGTCAGCTAGCAGCTGCGACGTCTCCCACATTCCATCCAGCACGGCAATAACCTCGCCATCATCGCCCCTTGTGAGTGAAGCTCGCAGAAGTTCACGACGGTCGCAGTCATCGAGCAGCAGCAACGGCCCCATGACTCAACCCGCTGCAGTTGTACCCTCGCCATCACCGTCCTGTGTGAGTGAAGCTGGTTCCACACCAAGTCCGACAAGCCAAGCTGTGATAGCTTCACCATCCAGTGAAAACGAGGACTTTGCCAGCGAAGTAACCCCGCGGCGACATGACGCAATTGGTAGCCATGGGAGCGGAGACGAACTGCTGCAAAGTGATGCAAGCGCAAGTGGCGGTGAAATATCGTCTAGTGACAGCGAGTATTCGTATTCGAGTGATGGTGAAGGACACGAGAGTGTATCCCATACCACAAGCGCGGAATCCGGATCCGACCGATTTCACAATGCTCAAGAGTTTGTCCACCCGGTCACGTTCAAAACGAAGGCTGAAGCTCGAGCGCAGCTTGACGGGTTGGAGAATGCTCGCTTTTCGGTTACTAGCAACAGTCGTCTCTCCACGCGACTGTCGTGTACAACCCACGTTGACTGCACTGCGGAGGCTCGCATTAAAAAAAAGCGCAATGGTCAGTTCCGCCTTTTTCGAAGTGGTATGCACACTACTGAAACAGTGGATGTGATGGCACAGCGCACGGGCATCCACAAGCCATTCCTTTCGGAAGTTGACAACCTACTGATTGGTGGTCAGGGCCCACGCCAGTGCTTGATCACACTGCAAACGAAGTACATCGACAGTGACGAGACATTGGCTTTGCTGCCTTCAGTTTCACAGCTGAAAAATCGGGCGCAAAAACTGCGAAAGCGGGGTGATTTTGACATTACGTCGTATGCTGACATCATGGTGTGGGCCTCGCCTAGAATGTGTTTTACTAAGATCACCTTCTTCAAGGATATGAGTTATCGTGTGGAGGACGACGCGCTCAGGGTCAGCCACAAGCCGTTGGAATACCAGAACGAACTGCTGGTTCTGGACTGCTTTACGGACAAGTTAGAGAATGGGCAGATCTCCATGGGGGTTATCTTCACGTCGCGGCGCCTATTCCGCACGGTCCCTCGCATGATGTTGGGCCAGAAGAAGAAAATACTGATGGCCACCGATGGTTACGTACAAGCTTCATTTCGGAGGTTGGACCCTCGTCTCCTTCGGGGCATACGGGGTTCGCTATACTACGACACTCCAGTATCAGCATAAGTTTTACCCGGCCGCGTTCATGTTCGTTCGGACTGAGACCGCGTACGCATACGCTCGACTTTTTGCGGTCGTAAAAGATCGTACCAAGGAATTTTTCGGAGGAATCCTGGACGTTCAGTTCGGCTCAATGGGCCATTCTTCGGAGATCGCAAATGCATTTCGCCAGGTGTGGCCCGACATTAAGTTGTTGAATTGTTGGCCACATTTGGATCGAAATGCTCGCCGAAAGAAGGGCCTTCTCACCGACTCTGACCGCTACGAGAACATCATCAAGCCCCAGCTCGACTACCTGAGCCTGTCGCGGTCGTTTGACCAATTTGAAGCGCTATCCAACTTGGTAGCATCGAATTGGTCAGCACTAGGTGAAACGGAATACGCTCATTGGTTAGAGGACCAATACCTGGTTGACCCGTGGGATCTGTGGTTCTACACAGCCAGCGAAGAGCCTGGAATTGTGCCCAACCAAAACCCAATAGAGTCACATCATCACGCGATCAAAACAACTGCTGTCATGCACCTTCACGCTGCTATCGGCCATGTTTTAGCCGGGACGTTGCCAAGAATTCTGTCACAATGTGCTATGGACTTCGGCTCGGACATCATATGTCACTACGCAAGTGGACCGGTGGGATCAGAGATGATACAAGCCGCAATGAACCTGAGTGCTTCTGAGAACCACTACCCGAAGCACCGAGGAAAGTCGAAGCGAGCAATCCTCAGCATCGGCCAATACTACTTCAACGCTGAGTACTACGCCGTTCGAGATGACAACGTGCATGGTCTCAACGTCGATGCATCACGAAAAAGACTGTACGAGCGCTCTCTCGACGGGATTTTGAGGGCACACGAGAAGATCGAAAACGTCCAGCTTCGATATCTATCTCTTCATCGCGTGACAATTCTTGAGCGAGTGCCTTTTGAGCATGATTGGGATTCCCCTTCTTGGCGTGTGGAAGAAATCAAGACAATTCGCCAAAAGTTCAAATGCGACTGCAAGACCTTTTACCAATCGGGATGGCTTTGCGCACACGTACTAGCTTGCTTACAACTAGTGGACGCATCTGATTTGAACGCAATGCTGCGGGGTTTTCCAGCTCGTAGACCTCCTGGGCGTCCTCGAAAGAAAACCAAGTGTCTGGAACGCGACGGTGTAAGGAGGTCACAGTATAGTGTGAGCGCACTGATCAAGAGGTTGGTCGATAAGCCCGCGAGTGTCATCAACTGGAGTGTTTTGGGAACCTGGACCAGCACAGACAACGATGGGGCTGAAATCAGTCGGGACTTCGTGGGAACAGTCAAGCCTCCGTTTTTGCGCGCCGGTAAACGTCACTGGGAGGTGGAGTACAATGAAATCGAGAAACTGGAGGAATATGAGGCTGAAGCGCTTGCCACTATGATCAACTACTCGTTTCGGATGGGGCACATCATTGTTCCAAGCTGATTGGTAAGTAGTGGGAGAGCTACCGCGTCTGTATATGCATGACTATATTTTACCCAAAGCAACAAACTTAGAAACAGAAGATAAACCGAAAAAACACAGAAAAAGGAGGGGTCGCACACCTCTCCAAAAAAATCTTGGGTTGGACTTTGACATATAATTTAGCCGATGGGCTTACAATAACACCAGTGGAATACAATATCACCGACCGCATAGAAAATAGCCGGCGAGCAATAAAAAGCATCCGAAAATGCATGGCATAAAAAATAGCCGACGAAAGCATGAAAAAAATCCGCACCCAACCACAAGGCACAGCCGGATTCGAGTCC